>BSBN01000296.1:2826250-5652500 GCA_027924645.1 Cunninghamia lanceolata | reverse complement strand
TGGAGAAAACATCGAATACCATACAGGATCAATGGTTGTTACAGGAACATGGCTTAGAAGGTACCCAATAAAGAAGTTTGATGTGTGGTTGTTGGAGGACTTTGACACACATAGGAAGGTGTCAAACTTTGGACTCGCTGTTCCATCAAACCGTGACACCTAGGAACATCTTCTTTGCATGTATAGGTGGATGTCAGGTCCACCTACAAACACCTACCTCAATTTTTTTAAATCAATTTCATTTGCCTATGGTGGCAAGGAACACATTGTTCCAAAATGCTTTAGTTTCATGCAGTGGAAAGGTGCTAGGAGTGACATTTTGCATTCCATAGCTCGTGGGGCCGAACCATGACCTATGGAATGCTCACCTGCCCACCCCGACATGTTGGCGCAGTCGGTTCGGCCCCATGAGCTATGGAATGCAAAAATGTCACTCCTAGCATCTTTCGACTTTGCCAGTAGCTTGCATCTTAGAATGAATGAGACACTTGGCACATGAAACAAGACCTCCCCTAGCATTTACCCACCCACCTCGGCATGTTGGTACAGTCGGTTCAACGTTTGGAACGCAAAATTTCACTCCTAGCACCTTTCGACTTTGCCGGTAGCTTGTAGCCTGGAATGACTGAGAAACTTGGCCCATGAAATGAGATCTTCCCTAGAATTTACCTACCCACCCCGACATGTTGGCATAGTCAGTTTGGCCCCACAACCAACAGAATAAAAAATATGGCTCCTGGCAAGGTTGTGCTGCATGAAACTGAAGCATTTTGCAAGAACGCATTTGATTTCAACACGGTCAAATAGATTTGAGTTGACCAAAACTGAGAGAGGTTATTGTGGAGGAACCCCACATGCACTTGTAGGTCCAAACAAAATGTTCCCAACTACCATGAATTCTGAGAACTGCTCTATCATAGTTTGGCTATTTTTTCTTGTAGGATCTTAAGTGACTTTGTCGGTAGCCTACTTCCTCGAACAACTAGGACACTTGGTGCATGAAAAGAAACCTCCCCTGGCATTTACACACCCACCCTGACATGTTGGTGCAGTTAGTTCAGTGTCACAAGCTTTGGAATGCAAAATCTCACTCCTAGCACCTTTCCACTACATGAAACTGAAGCATTTTATAAGAATACATTTGATTTCAGCACGGTCAAACGGATTTGAGTTGATCAAAACCAAGAGAGGTTATTGTGGATGGACCCCATGTGCACCTGTAGGTCCTAACAGAACATTCCTAGCTACCACAAATTCTGAGAACTACTCTGTCAAAGTTTGGTAGTTTTTTGCTTTTAGGGATCTTAAGTGACTTTGCCTGTAGCCTGCTACCCCGAAGGACTGAGATGCTTGGAACACAAAATGAGATCTCCCCTAGCATTTACCCACCCACCCTGACATGTTGGCACAATCAAATTTTCCCCACGAGCTATGGAATACAAAATGTCACTCCTAGCACCTTTCGACTTTGCCGGTAGCTTACAACCCAGAACAACTGAGACACTTGGAGCATGAAAAGAGACCTCCCCTAGCATTTACCCACCCACCCTGACATGTTGACATAGTCAGTTCAACCCCATGACCTGTGGAATGCAAAATTTCACTCCTAGCACCTTTCGACTTTCCTGGTAGCTTGCAGCCTAGAATGACTAAGACACTTGGTGCACGAAATAAGATCTTCCCTAGAATTTACCCACCCACACTGACATTTTAGCACAGTTAGTTCAGCCCCACAACCAGTACAACAAAAAATATGGCTCCTGGCAAGGTTGTGCTACATAAAACTGAAGCATTTTGCAAGAATGCATTTGATTTCGACACGATCAAATGGATTTGAGTTGACCAAAACTAAGAAATGTTATTGTGTATGAACCCCATGTGCACATGTAGGTCTAAATAGAACATTCTCAACTACCACAAATTCTGATAACTGCTCCGTCATAGTTGGGCAATTTTTGCTCTTAGGATCTTAAGTGACTTTGCTAGTACCTGCTGCCTCGAATGATGGGACACTTGGCACACGAAATGAGACCCCTCCTAGCATTTACCTGCCCACCCCAACATGTTGGCACAGTTGGTTTGGATCCACAAGTTGTGGAATGCAAAATGTCACTCCTAGCACCTTTCCACTACATGAAACTGAAGCATTTTGCAAGAATACATTTGATTTCGGCATGGTCAAATGGATTTGAGTTGACCAAAACCAAGAGAGGTTATTGTGGACGGACCCCACCCACCCCTAAGAATGACTGAGACACTTAGTATATGAAACAAAATCTTCCCTAGAATTTACCCACGCACCCCGACGTTTTAGCACAGTCAGTTCAGCCCCACAACTAGTACAACAAAAAAATATGACTCCTGGCAAGGTTGTGCTACATGAAATTGAAGCATTTTGCAAGAATGCATTTGATTTCGGCACGATCAAATGGATTTGAGTTGACCAAAACCAAGAGAGGTTATTGTGTATGAACCCCACGTGCACCTATAGGTCTAAATGGAATGTTCCTAACTACCACAAATTCTGATAACTGCTCCATCGTAGTTTGGCAGTTTTTGCTCTTAGGATCTTAAGTGACTTTGCTGGTACCTGCTACCTCGAATGACTGGGACACTTGGAACACAAAATGAGACCTCTGCTAGCATTTACCTGCCTACCCCAACATGTTGGCATAGTTGGTTTGGCTCCATGAGTTGTGGAATGTAAAATGTCACTCCTAGCACCTTTCCATTGCATGAAACTAAAGCATTTTGCAAGAATGCATTTGATTTCGGCATGGTCAAATAGATTTGAGTTGACTAAAACCAAGAGAGGTTATTGTGGATGGACCCCACATGCACCTGTAGGTCCAAACAAAATGTTCCCAGCTACCATGAATTCTAAGAACAGCTCCATCATAGTTTGGTAGTTTTTTGCTCTTAGGGATCTTATAGGACTTTGCCGGTAGCCTGTTGCCCTGAATGACTGGGACACTTGACACACAAAATGAGACCTCCCCTAGCATTTACCTGCCCACCACACGTTGGCATAGTTGGTTCGGTCCCATGAGCTATGGAATGCAAAATATCACTCCTAGCACCTTTCCACTGCATGAAACTAAAGCATTTTGCAAGAATGCATTTGATTTCAGCACGGTCAAATGGATTTGAGTTGACCAAATTGAGAGAGGTTATTGTGGATGGACCCCATGTGTACCTATAGGTCCAAATGAAACATTCTCATCTACCATGAATTCTAAGAACTACTCCGTCATAGTTTGGTAGTTTTTTGCTCTTAGGGATCTTAAGGGACTTTATTGGTAGCCTGCTACCCCGAACGAATGGGATGCTTGGTACACAAAATGAGACCTCCCCTAGCATTTAACCACCCACCCTGACATGTTGGCGTAGTCGGTTCAGCCCCACGAGCTATGGAATGCAAAATGTCACTCCTAGCACCTTTCAACTTTGTCAGTAGCTTGTAGCCTGGAATGACTGATACACTTGGCACATGAAACAAGACCTCCCCTAGAATTTGCCCACCCACCCCGATGCATTAGCATAGTTGGTTTGGCCCCATAAAAAGAAAAACAAAAAATATGGTACTGTTGGCTTGGTCTCTTGTGTTTTGATCTTTTGGCTTGGTTGTTGTTGATATGCTATAGTTTCACAATATTTGTGAATCATGATGGTACTTATCCACAAGTATGCCACCAAATCCCCTATACAATACAAGAAATCAAATCCCAATCTTACGAGCATAGTGAGATAACATCTCTTTTCTAAGAGTTCTAAATCATTGGACTTTAGTGCTAAATGAGAAGAAATCCACAAATACTACCACAAATAGGGATAAACACACTATCCACAAATACTACCACACACTAACCTCACCACTCTTTCCCTTATGTTGCCTTTGATAAGAGATCAATGCTGTGACAAAATATTGTTGTTGAAAGTTATCAAAAAACATAGGGGAGTGGACCTAATATTTGAGCATCCTAACTTCACACCTTTAACAATTGTGCATTAAGTCATGTTTTGTTAGTGCGATGATGTGGCATTACATGATTGGTTGCTTTTTAGATCTAAAGAGTACATCTCATTCAATTGTAAATACTTATAGTCAACAATAACAACCTTAAAGTTGCAACTAGTAGTGTTAAACTTTTAAAAATATTAAACCTTAAATCCACAAATACTATCATAGCTATTGGAACATGCTCAGCCAACTCACCATGATTACAAACATAACTCCTCACCAACATCACAAACTTCTTGTTATGATTACAAATACCATGATTCTTTTTGTAATGTAACTTCAATACACATGTATGAACAAGGTGTTGAGGACACATATTTCATCCATTTGTTGGTAAAAGCTAGTGTTTTCTAGATTTTCTTAAGCATTTTCAGCTTATAGAAAGCATGCTATAGCTTTCCCTTCACCTAGAGTCCATAATAAAGAGTGATAATATCAAGTTTTACTAATTTTGGCATCACTTCAGACCTAGCATCAATAAAATTTAGGGTTTTATGAAAGATTTATTTCAAAAGTGAGGTTTTGGTAGTGTATGAGGGTTTGGTACAGTCATGGAGAGGCTTATGATGCAAGTTTGAGGTTGTATTTTATTGTATTTTTGAGGATTTGTCATGGAGAGGCTTATTATGCTTATTATGATAGTCATAGGAGGATAGTCAAGGAATGCCATAGTTTTAGGGGTAGTTATGGAGTCATTTCTTGTTTGAAACCCTCATCAAGATGGTATTATATGTAGATATATGATATCTTTAGTTATGCATACCTAAAACAAGGACATGTAGTGCCAAAAATGTGACCACACTGCAAGAGATAGTTTTGATGTCATACATCACAAGGCTTAAACTATTGATCAAAACTCCTAGCATGAACTCAAGTTTGCAAAAGGAATTCATCACTTGTCTTGGATCACATCTATAGACCTAAAGTTTACTACCAATATTGCAAATAGGGTATGGATAGTTCCATCAAAGCATAAAGGATATAGGAATTTTGTTAGATGCCATTTGCTAGTTTATCTTAGACCAATCAACATTCTATCTTAGACCATAAAACTGCCCCTTTCTATCTCAGACCAATCAACATCCTCCCTATCGAGCTACCAAATTAGGATCTTTGGAACAGGGTATGGACAACCATCAAAGCATAAAGGATATAGGAATTTTGTCACATGTTGTAATTGCAACTGCCCTTGTAGACATGTATGCAAAGTGTGGAAGCATAGACAAGGCACATGGACTGTTTGATAGAACACATGATTTTTGGCTTTCATTATGGTTTATCTTACTACTCATTCTTGGTGTGTACTTCACTTGAGGTTATCATGAATATGTTTGAGGGCTTGTATTCTTCATGGTGAATGCTTGTTTGTGCTGAATTTTGTGTAATATTGAGTCTTCTAGTTGTTTCTTCTCTTTGGGTACTATGACCCTATTACATGGTTGGATTCAAGTGGGTTCTCAAGTGTCACTTCTTTGGGTTGATTATGTTTTACAATAGTGGTAAGGGTTTGTGAAGTTGTCTATGATGATTATTATGTAGGTTTTATTTTGAATGGTGGACAAGGGTTTGGTGTCTCAAGAAGTATTATACATTTGGACTTTATCTTATGAGCGATATGGTGAAAGTCAATGGTATTATGTTAGTCATAGTGACAAACCCTAGAAGCTTGTGTAGTGTAATATACCTATACTCAACTTCTCTCTCTCATGTGGAGGATAAAGTTGGAATAGAAATATAAAATGCCAATCTTGGGTTAAAAACCTCATGGTGGTATCAACTTGTCCCTACACCCTTTATTAATGTTCTCAGAATGAATTTATAGATGATGGTAAAGAAAAAAGTAGAGTGCCTTCTAAAATGACTAGTTTTCTCTTGAATATTATTGTGGTTGTTAGTTCCATGTGTATAGTCTCATTGATAAGATGTATTGTTATTAGCCCTTAAGAACAAAGTGAAAATGCTTTACTTTGATTGAATATGTGGATAGCAATTATGTATACATGCATATGAGAAAAATGTTACCTTAAAAGAATTTGAAATATTTTCAAGGGCTATATGATAGACCTATGGGACCATGGATATGGCTTTATTGTAACCCTAAAATGATTTTTAAGGAAACCCTTATTTATGGAATTGTTATCATGTATATTTTTGCAATAATTAAGCTCAAAGTATATATCTTGTAATAATTGCAAGATATGCACAAAATGGATTTGTTGATAAGGATTTAGAAACTTTCAAGCAAATGGGATTGGCAGCTGTAAATCTAAATTCCACAACCTTGACCAACATCCTCCCTACCTATGCCAAAATGGGATCTTTGGAACACAGTATGGACATCCATCAAACCATATAGGATATGGGAATTTTGTCAAATTTGTTGTAGTTCCAACTACCCTAGTAGACATGTATGCAAAGTGTGGAAGCATAGACAAGGCACGTGAACTATTTGACATAACACCTCAAAGAGTGCCATCTCATGGAATGCAATAATTTCAAGATATGCACAAAATGGATTTGTTAATAAGGCTTTAGAAACTTTCAAGCAAATGCAATTGAGAGGTGTAAAGCCAAAATGGGATCTTTGGAACATAGTATGAACATCCATCAAAGCATAAAGGATATGAGAATTTTGTCAGATCTTGTAGTTGCAACTGTCCTAGTAGACATGTATGCATAATGTGGAATCATAGACAAGATAAGTGAACTGTTTGACATGATGCCTCAATGAAATGCCATCTCATGGAATGCAATGATTGCAAGATATGCAAAAAATGGATTTTTTTGATAAGGCTTTATAAACTTTCAAGCAAATACAAGTGGCGGGTGTAAATCCAAATTCCACAACCTTAGCCAGTATCCTCCTTGCCTATGCCAAAATGGGATCTTTGGAACACGATATCGACATCCATCAAAGCATAAAAGATATGGAAATTTTGTTAGACATATTGTAGTTGCAACTGCCCTCGGAGACATGTATGCAAAGTGTGAAAGCATAGACAAGGCACGTGAACTGTTTGGCATGATGCCTCAAAGAAATGTCATCTCATGGAATGCAATGATTGCAAGATATGAATAAAATGGATTTTTTGATAAGGCTTTAGAAACTTTCAAGTAAATGCAATTGGCGGGTGTAAATCCAAATTCTAAAACCTTAGCCGACATCCTCCTTGCCTATGCCAAAATGGTATCTTTAGAACATGGTATGGACATCCATCAAAGCATAAAGGATATAGGAATTTTATCAAATGTTGTAGTTGCAACTACCCTGCGAGACATGTATGCAAAGTGTGGAAGCATACACAAGGCACATGAACTGTTTGACACAATGCCTCAAAGAAATGTTGTCTCATGGAATGCAATGATAGCAAGATATGCACAAAATGGATTTTTCAAAGACTTTAGAAACTTTCAAGAAAATGCATAAAAGAAACTTTCAACCAAATGCAATTGGCACATCTAAAACCAAATTGCACAACCTTATCCAACATCCTCCTTGCCTATGCCAAAATGGGATTTGGGGAACAGGGTACGTGGACAACCATCAAACTATAAAGGATATAGGAATTCTGTCACATGTTGTATTTGTAGTTGCCCTTGTAGACATGTATGCAAAGTGTGGAAGCATAGACAAGGCACATGAACTGTTTGACATGATGCCTCAAAGAAATGAATAGTCTCATGGAATGCAATGATTGCAAGATATGCAAAAAATGGATTATTTGAAAACAATTTATAAACTTACAAGCAAATGTAATTGGCATGTGTAAAACCAAATTCCTGTAATGCTAATTGATCATCATATTAAATGTTTAATGTAAATTGTCATATCCATAATGTCATGAACATAACATCTAGTCTATATATATTTAGCCATATAGGCATGTCTAAACAAAGCCATACAAGCATATACAAAAATATACATCGGTAACATACAAAAGTATGTATACAAAGCCATCTAGGCATACAAAAAATGTCCCAAAATCTAGTTTCCTATGAACTGTTATCAAATAATCAACAGCCCTTGCTTGGCTGTGAAGATGGAGAGCCAGTCAGTAACTCATCCTCTCTCTCTTGTCCAGTAGACCTCCTCGACAAAGATTTTTGCAGCTCCACATGTTAATACAATAAAAAAATATGCACATTAATATAGAAAACATGAAATATATAACATCACATATGTAATTGATCACTTACCACTAGCTAATGATCCCTCTCGATCATATTTTCTCTCTCTTTGTCTATAGCTAGACGGGTTGGAGTTGTGACTTCCTATGAGAAGCATCAAGAAGCAAAATTGACTAAACATAAATATCATTTATGTACATCAAATGACATGAGATAAAACAAGAAATACAAAATGACATTTACCTGTTACTGCTTCATACCTCGGTCAAAGGTTATGAAGACAACATAGCTGTGGCAATGCCTGCCTCCGCTGATTGATGAAGATGAGGAGTCTCCATATTCAACATCTGAAAATAGAGTTCAAGGTTATTCGACCAAAATACATACCTAGCATTTTTTAAATGCATAATGATTACAAATGGTTAAATTTACCTCTGTAAAAGTGGTTCTATGTCCATGGGACTAAGGAAATCATGCAGGTGCTGGTGAAGCTCCTTGTTGAAATTATCAAATTGTCATTAAATAATATTACCATTGATATATGTACAATATTTACGATCATGTGATAAATTACATACCTGCTGACTCAACCTCCTCTCATAACCCGCCAGTGGATGGCTAATAGAGGAAAGATGAAGACTCTGAGCTTGGAATTTCATTGCATAGATAATTACATGCATTAATTTTGACTTATAATATAGATCTAGTCATATAAAATTAATTACAAATTTCAAATACAAATATATTAAATCAAAATGAACCTTGTAAAAAATTACCTAGGAGTTAATACCAAACATATGATGTAAGACATCATCTGTGAGAACAAGATCATCCAATATGGATGTGTCCATCACTGGCTATTGCCCCTACATCGCAACATCCTACCGAGAGTCTTGTCCCATAATCACACAAGTTCCCACATGAACTGCAAAGATTTGGGGACAAATGATGCCTGTTTATCTCACCCTCATCAGCTTGGGTGAGATCATCGTCGTGTTGTACTAGAGACTATGTGAGAGCACTCAATGAATTTAGTGTCTCCACCTCAATACTCTCCTTCAAAGTTGAAGGGAGTGACACATGTACTGGCCTCATCAGGGGTCTAGGTACATGGTTTTGGTCTCACTGTGCCCCCTCTCTATCTTGGGCAGAGCCACCACCTCTACCCTGGAACTCTCGAATGTCAAAATAATTAGGAATCTTCTTGTGGATGAACTCACAATAGAGTTTCCTTAAGAAATATTGTGGTACATCATTGTTGTTGCATGGATGCTTGTCAAACACCATGTACCATCTATCCCAAAAGTTTTGGGGTATATCTTTGTTCCTACACCAATGAATCGGGAAGCATTTGCAAGTCTCTTCTAATGTTTGGCGAGTTTTAGGATTGATAAATTATGAACATAATGTAGATTTTATAATTTTTAGGCCCTTCACTTGTTTGTTAGACAATTTGTCAGGATAGTATTGCCGACACCTCTCCCTATAGTCATGAAATTTGGTGATTTAGTTTGTCATTGATTCAGTGTGAGAAATAATCACCTTTAATGACTTGGCAAGCACTCTCCTACGATCAGTGCTTGCACTTGGACTATTTAACGTTTCAATTATGGTTTGAAGATGTTTTTTATTTTCTTCTATTTTCCCTAAATAGTTTTCCTGTGTATCTCTTTCATGGTAAGGACGTGAAGGTGGGGGTTTTGAGGGTTTTGGGGGTTTTTGGGGTTGTTTTGACCCTCCTCTACTAGATTTGTGTTTTGTGTTGCATCATTAACTATAAATTCAATATAAAAAACTATTCAAACATTGCAAAACTAAAAATTTCCTTTCAAATTAAAAAAAAATCAAAACCTACCTTCTTCGGCTGTTACACCCTCTACATTTTGTTGATGACATCCTCGGTCCAGCTAGATTGGCAAGGTGGCATGGTGAAAACATCGATTACTCTTCTCCCTTGCTTGATTTCTCCTTCCTCTTGTTAGGGTTCAGGCAGATCGGAGCAATAAACATTAACAATTATATGCAGATTAAATAACCCAAATATAACAATGAAGAATAACACAAAAGAGATCAATGTATGTAATTTTAACGTGGTTCACCTAAAATGGGCTACATCCACATAAACTCAACCATCTAATGATTTTATTATCCAGTGCAAAACAAATTACAATCTCTCGAATTCAACCCTGTAACATACATCCCAGCCGCTTATAAAAAGCTTTTTGAAAGCTTCTAGAATTAGGGTTTTACAAAGTCATTTTTCATTTGTTGGTTAACAAAAATTAACTACCGAATCTCAGCAAGGATATTTTTTGAGTGTACAGTATTTGCATGATCAGTCACCACATACCAACACCTCCAATGTACTCGCGCTCTTGTGATTGTTTTGTCTTGTAGAAATGAGAGATTAGCGGCGGGTTTTTGTTCTTGTTGTTTTTTTTACTTTATATAACAGAAAACGTGAGCGTGTTATAATGCGCTCACATTATAATGCACTCACGTTTCATCTTGCATGGGACCAAAAAGTCATGTGGCAACTTTTTGGTCCCACAACTCCATGTACTTACCCAGCTTAAATGCTATTTTAAATAGTTAATTATTTAAACATTGTAATCACTTTTTCCAGTGCTTCATTAGCATGTTAGGGATTAAACATTAGTTATAGGTGTCTAGGTATAGTGCCTTAGAGGCAAGGTCATTTTCACTTTTATATAGGAATCTGGAGGGGATTTACCTCATGGAGACTCCCCTTGATGCGTCACATGAAGCGACATCTAACCCTATCTAGGTTACCTTCACAACATCTGTCTATTTGGAATTCCCCTTCCATGCTTTATTGTAACATGCTCTTCATAATGTTGCACATGCAATGTAGTCGAGTGCACACATTAGGCTATTGCACGAAGTGCGATAAAGACTTGCAAATGTTATTTTATCAAAAAAAATTGTTGTGATGGTTTTCATGTCTATGTGCAAATGTGAGCATGACATGGACATAATAACAAATGACTCATGTTTCTACAAATTTGGGTCCCTTTCCCTATGTTATCCACCTACCTCATTACACATATTTCTATGCACCTACCACTCATCCCTATTCACATGTTCACATGTACCCTTATACATTCACTCTATCTACTTATTGATCATGTCTATGCTCGATGTATTTCCATACATGTTACCTATTGATATTTAGCCTCTTTTAAATATCAATAGTACTTCATGGTCATGATGTTATCCTCACAGTCATAGACCCATCTTTCCCTAATTTAAAATTTAAAATTCAAATTTGATCGGGATTTCCTAGTTTTACCCTTCTCACCTAGGGTCAATTGAACATAAATTTATGTAATGTGTTTCTATGTCCTTATATCTAAAGGAACTCAATACAATCATTTTGATCATATAGGATTTAAGAATATTATTCAATTATCATTCACTTTACACACTTCAATTGGTGTTGTAAAAGGAATCTAGCTCTACACAAACATTCTAGGAGCATTTGGTTGACTAAATATTAATGTTTTTTATTATTCATACACAATTTTTAGAGTTGACCTATGATTACATGGCCTCTTTTGACATACTGGCAACCCAACAATTGTGTTTATAAATACCACCAATCGATAGTTATCATGCAACACAAAGGAAGTTAAGATACACGATGAAAATTGAAGAAAATAAATTTATAGATCACAAAGGACAAGTTTGTAGGTGCATGACAAGTTCACACTTGCACATTGGTACTTGATTTTTAAATGACTTATTCCTACACAATATTAGAAGAATATTATAATTATTAGGTCATTACTAGTTTGTTATATTATTGCAAACATCATGGCATAGATCAAATTCAAATCTTCATGAGTCTTTGCGCATTCATTAATTATAGAGCTAAGTGTACATTTATTTATATTTTACATTACCACATTCAATTTATTATAAATTATCAAAATATCAATATCCAACTATCATACATAATCAGTCTAGGTTAATTGTATTTATGTGTATGAATTTTATTGGATTAGCCTAGACTAACTTTAAAGAATATTTATTTTCTGTTTGCAAACATTTATTGTTTAATTATTCAGTCCCAACTATCAATTAATTGATCTAGGTTAATTTATGATTTTGTGTATTTATCTTATTGGATTAACCTAAATTAAGCTTAGAAAAAATATTTTCTTTTCTAATAAGTATACAAATATTTAATCTAAAAATGACAATTATATTTTTCTTACACTAATATTAATAATTAATTTTAAAATGATGATTATACTAACCCAATAAGGGGTAAGTATTTATGATAGTAAGGTGGTGGCAGTTCTCATGAGATTTGGAATGATATGATAAGGATTGTCTCTTTTTGTAAGATTATCATCAGAGCCTATTTGAGATATTACCTAACATGAAGAGTAATAATTCCAATCTTAGAGGCATTATATGTTAATATGGATTCGTATGAGGCACGGATAGTGCTTTCTAGTTTCTAGTTTGGTATGTGATGGGCCATGACTTTTGTAATGGCCTCCTCTTCTAGCTAGGCCAAAGGAAAGTGAGTCTTGATATAAAATGTAGTGGTGAAGTTAGAATGCAACAAGCCTAGAAGGCTGAGGGTGGGTAGTGAGAAAATGCTGGAGAATTTCATAATATACATTAAGTAGGAAATCTCCAATCCTAGCTTCAAATATTGGGTGATTAGGGTATGGGAACTAACAAAGTAGATGCATGGTGCCCTATGTGTTGGTGTTAGAGAATCCATGACCAACCTACTAGTATCTAGTGAAACATTTTTGACATGGTACAATCACTCAACTGCACTACCATGCTCTCCATTGCAACAAGTACTTACCTCTTGCATGATGATATCATAGAAATTAGGAATTATCTTGAAATCTTTTTTGATTGCTATTTTAAGAATTTCCATGGTGCTAAGACAAAGTTTCATAAGATCCATAAGGACATAGATGCAATTTTTAAAGTTGTGAAAATTAAGTTGGTCTTTGAGGCCTTAGTTGAGGAATGACATAATTGTGAAGAGGAGTATCTAGTGGAAATCCCCCTTCCTCCAAAAATACTAGTTGTAATTAATGTAAAGATTTTATGGGAGGGTCTAAAGGGCCTACATAATTTACCCTATTCCCCCATTTTCTCTATATTTTTTTATGTCAGTTTGGGTTTGGTGGGGGACTTAATATTTATTGTGGTCTCTTGTGTTTCTATTAAGACTATGGTGTGGGAATGGTTGATGTAATTTTCCCCTTACCACTAGTATCTATTATGATAATATGGGGATGGGTGGTCTAATTGTTCAATAGGACCAAATTTTAGCTCTCTATGGTTTTAACATGGTACCTTGTCTGTATATCCACTAAAATTTTAGAAAAAACATGACTTATATTGAGATTTGTTCACTAAAATCATAAACATATTTTGTTATTCTTTTATGTCAACAATATTAGCCACTAATAAATTAGCTTTGTAAATTAAGTAGGCTTGCAATGACAGACCTAAATAATCAATAGACTCTTTAATTTTAAAATAATTCACCACAATAAATGCATATTATAATATATGCATATGTTAAAACAACTACTATGATGTCATTCATATTAGGAAGTTACAGGTTGATCAAACCAATTCCACATAACCTTATAAGAGATAATGATGCATGCAAGCTTACAGAATAACCATAATGCAAAGATCAAAAGACAACCACAAGATAACACATGATATACCTTGGAAAAACCCTCAAGTGGGAAAAAATCAACTTCTAAAATCATTCACACTCAATGTATTATTCAACAATGAAAAATTATAATACACTTATAGAGTGTCCATGAACACTTCTAAAACATCAAGCTCCTCCAATGCATTCTTCATGTGTCCAAGCATGTATCCACACATCCCATGACATGCTTCACATATGAACTCACAAGAGAAAATCAATACAATGACAACCCACTCAAACAACCTACAACCAAACATCCAACAACCAACAAGCCAAACATCCAACCCAAACCACTAACCATGTGCTTACTTTTATAGACTCAAGTTCACACAAATACAACTTATTAGAAAATTACATGTTGATCAAACCAATTCCACATAACCCTATGAGAGATACTGATGCATGCAAGCTTACAAAATAACCATAATGTAACTAGATCAAAAGACAACCACAAGATAACACAAGATATACCCTGGGAAAACCCTCAAGAGGAAAAAACTTAGCCTCCAAAAGAATCCAAATTTAATGTATTATTCAACAATGAAAATATTACAACACACTTACAGAGTCTCCATGAACACTTCTGAAACATCAAGCTCCTCCAATGCAACCTCCATGTGTCCAAGCATGTGTCCACACATCTCATACCATACTTCACATATGCACTCACAAGAGAAACTCAATATAATGGTAGCCCACTCAAACAACCTACAACCAAGCAACCAATAGCCAAACAGCCAACCCAAACCACTAACCATGTGCTTGCTTTTATAGACTCAAGCTCACACAAATACAACTTTTGGTATTGGGTAAAACCATGTGACTCAAAACCATGAGTACACAAAACCTTGACCCCTCATTTAATATTTGATGCTAAGTTTTCACTTTATGTCCAAATATTAAATATTTCCTAATGTGCAACCCCACATTAAATTTTTTTTCCAATGTTACATACAACTTTTACAAGTGACCCTAAATAAATATTTAATATGGCTAAACACATAGATGCACCGCAAATAAATATTTATTTTACATAATTTAAATAATTCATTTTTATGCAAGGTGTACAACACACATTTTCCTAACACTTCACTATATATAATATAATATTCAATTATATTAAATACTATAATTTAATTTTTATTTTTGTTGTTGTTGAACTAATATTTCTCTTTTTTTTCTAATTTTTTATTAAACATTGGAATTTATCACCAAATATTTATTATAATAAAAAATTTATGTCAAGCTTTCATCTGATTAAATTTAATTATTTACTTAAAATAATATTCTATAATAAAATTTATATGTTTATAAACTTTTGAAGTTTCAATTAAATTTAAATCACATTATTAAAATGGCCAACATAAAAATCATTTATTTTTTAATTTAATTTATTTTAATTATTTGTATTAAAAAAATATTACTATTAATGTATTATTAATAATTTAAAATATCATAATACATCATAATATTACAATTACATTTAAAAAACATTTGACTCTATCCAATCTTTAAAAAAAAACTCTTTATAACTACAATTGCATCTTGGGAATAAATATTTACAAATTATATGCATTATGTATCTTTTTGTAAGTCTAGAAGATCTTCTCAACCACACTCAAATTTAATATAATAATTCATTAATATAAATTAAATAATATGAGAATAAATAAGGGCTTACCCTCCCCTACTACCTAATTAGTAATAATTTTTATCTATTTCTAGCTGTGGATTGATGGTTTTGATTTTATTCCAATATTCTCAGTCTCCCTCCATTTATTAGTCCCTCACCCTCTATAAGAGAACACCTTCATCATTCGTCCTTGACTTTCTATGAGAGAACACCTTCATCATTCTTCCCTGACTTTCTATGAGAGAATACCTTCAGTCTTTTCAACTGCTCCAATCCTTCTCCCGCATTCTTCACACTGGGACAGAAATGTAAATTGAACTCCTCAAGGTATGCCATGACTCCCTCCTCCAATTCTGGGAACTCCTCTAATTCTGGGAAATCTAGAATTGTGAAGAAGCAGAGCTGTGGAAACCCTCCCGACTTTCCAAACGCCTTTGGCTGGCACAACTCCAACCTCACTAGATTGGGCACTCTTTGCAACTCTGGATAATCACTACATTCACACCCATATAAACTCAATTCCCTCAGATTTGTCAACTCACATATCCAACTTGGCTGCAAACCTCTCTAATGTAAGACTTTCCAGACGTTTCATTGCTGTCATATTCTCTAAAAACTACAGAAACTCCGTCCCACCAAGATTACAATTCTGGATTCTTAAAAGATGCATCTTCACCAGTTGCGCAAGAATCCCTTCTTCAATTCTCTTCAACTCCATCTCATGCTTAAGATATAACCGAAGTTCCTAAAGCTGAGTCATATCGGACAAATCCTCTAACCTCATGAATTCGTCCTCTTTTATGGACAGACTCAAATAAGATGATTGTAGTGTTCTCAAAGAGGCCAGCTTTGATATTCCCTTTGGCATGCGATAACACCCTCGCATTCTAAATGCTGAAGACATTTAACTTCACTTATCCATACTGGTAAGTTCTTGCACTTCTGCCAAGGCATAGTAAGAAATAAGAGACTTTTTAGATGTCTCACACACTCTGGTACCTCCATAATCTCTGTCCTCCTTAAATTCAAGACTTTCAGAAGAATCATCTTTCCAACGGACGCAGGCAATCTAGAGATGCGCGTGGAGCTCAAATCCAAAACTCGCAGTCCTCTCATAGCGGTAAACAAGTTTGTCAGAATGCTTGTAATCTCCTTATTCTTGGACAGTGAGAGTTTACAGAGACAAATAGGACGAATATCTGAGATGGCATTGTCATGTATATCTTTCTTGGCCAGTAAAATCCGACAGCAGCCAATGCCCCCACTTGTATGTGTAGAGGCTTCCTCAATAGAAAAGGCACATTTATTTTCTCTCGATATGTGGATGGCCAAATCAAGTAGCAAATCATGAATTTTGCAATATTTGGTTATCTAAATGCCTCTCCCAATTCTTCCCATATTTGAAGCAGACACAGATTTGCAAGTTGATACAAACAATCCCATGCCACATCCCACTGGCCCTTTCCCGCTGGAATAAATCCTTCCCCTATCCACATATTAATGAGATATTCACATTCTATGACCTCATCCTCGGGAAAGAAAAAAAGATAAGCAAAACACGCTTTGAGACGTGTAGGCAAAGAGTCATAACTCAATCTCAGAATAGGCATGATTGTATCACCATCAACATTGGCAGTAAGTACCCCTTTAAGTTGACTAAGCTTCAACTCCCAAGGGATTGTGGTGTTGGCCAGAGATGCTGCTATTGTTTTGATAGCCAATGGCAAATTTCCACATTGCTCTACAATCTCACGACCCACCTGGTGGTGCCTGCATAAATATTTAGGTTTCAAGCATTTAAATATGCAGGCACCTTCCCAAAAGTCCAAAAAAGTTCTAACACTTTCAGCCTCTGCAATGGTGAAAAATGCCAAAATCAGTTAAGGTGCAAGTGTCTTTGTATATGCAAAGAGGTTTGTATATTCGTGCAGTCAAAATATGCATTGGCAGGTCAAAAAACTCTATCACCCTTTGAAAAAATCAGTTATATGCATTTTTAGATGCATATCGGGCTTTGGATAATGCATATACAAAGGGGGAATCTTTCGCAGATTCTTGAGAATATTCCCTGTTTGTATATCGAGTTGCATGTATATTTGGTTTGTATGTTCAGACATACAACGGCTATGTACAAGAGAAAAGATACATTGCAGGCATATTCCAGAAAAGATTCGCTGTTTGTATGCAAAGGAAATATACATTGCAGATATACAAAGAAAAAATATACAAGGGCCAACATACATTTGCTACAGTGCGGCCAAGATACATGTGGTAGGGCCCGCAGGTATATACAAACGAGTTTGTATATTCGGCATGCAAAGGAAATGTACAAGGTAAAACATGCAAACAGGTCAGCGGCGGTCAACGTCAGAAATGGGGCCCACCAGTTGTATGTGCATTCGCTTGTATGTTTGAACATACAAGACGATATACAAAAGAGGACATACATTTTAGACCCGAGGAAGAAATCAACTACAGTGTATAAAATTTGGGGTTCGTTGTTTGTATATTTGGCTTGTATGTTCGCATTGTATATATGACATACAAGCAAATATACAAAGGTAAATATGCAAGCTGGATCCGTTGCGGAGATCAAATTCAACAAATTTAGGGTTGGCATCCACGACTTGTATGTTTGAGTGCTTGTATATGTGCTGATATACAAGAGGTTCAGATGCAAGCCAGATTTCAAGACAAATGCAGTGTATTTCATAAATTTTGAAATCCGCGCCTTGTATGTATGAGGTGAATGTACATTGCACTTGTATGTGCAATGCGATATGCAAAAGGGGGAGATACAAGCCGGAACGAAACTTGATTTCAAACTGTTTTATAAAATTTGAGGTCCAGTTTGTATATAAGGTGTTTGTATATGCTTTTGCATGTACAAAGCGACAGGTGCAATGAAACATATGCATTTTAGACCTGATGGGGAAATCAAATACGACAGGTAAGTGTTTGAGGTCCGGCTTGTATATCAGACGATTGTATATGCATTTGAACATGCATATACAAGGGCGAAAAGGCAAAATACAAGGGGGAAAAGTTAGCTATAGAAGTATGGAGTGCCTACGTGGCACGTTATCGTTCACTATTGACTTTTCTGTAAGATTTTGAGTCGTGGATCTCAGCGACAGGAAGGAGATCGACGACCTTGTTTTGAATGCTTGACGAAGGAAGGATTTTCTATGTGTCTGCGGCTACGTTTGGGCAGGAAAAACTCCAAAGGGACGCCGCTGCTGCATCTCGCGGGTAGCTAAAGCATTAATGGTGGATTTACAGGGGCATGATGGATGGAATGACAGACCAGCTACCTGATTGAAGAAGAAAATTCCTGGGTGGCGGTGCAGATCCCGATTCCCACCTGCTCCTTCCTCTTTGTCCCTCTACTGCATTCAATTTTGAGCGCCATTTCTCATGCATTGTATCTGGCGAAATTTTGACTTGCCATGTAATTAATTTGCTGAGTACACAATCTTGGTATAAAGGCCAAACTGTGTTACTCATTGTGGTTGTTGAAGACTTGGGCAATTTTTTGTGTGAATAATGAAATACAGAGCATTTTCCTAGCTGTTGTATCTCTGTGGAGTTTATGTGTTGCATCTGAGTTGTATCTTACACATATGTTCAGTTTTAGTGTTAATGTTATATGAAAAATGCTTCTTGCACGTGTTTTGCTGTCTGTCTCCACTTGTTGTATGCATTTCTTCTTTTGAATTTGGTTGCTAAGGGTTTCTCAAATTCTGGAATACAGATTTATGTATTGCATGCCTAATCTCTAACTTCCATTCAAGGAGTAGATTAAATCGTTTTAGGTTAAGGTATGGAGAAGATTGTATGTCAGCTAGGATATCCATAAGTAGAGACAATTAAATACCCATTCTTGGGTGATGTTTGTAAGGCAAGCATCAATCTAACCCCTTGAAACTCGAATGCCAGTTGCAAGCCACTCTCATGTATACGTTTATGTTGACTCCTTACCTTGGGATAGGCACCAGTCTATTCTTGTGAAGTAGTTATGATCCAAAACCCCCTGTCTTGCATCTAAACCATCAAATTCAAACCATTCCATTATTCCAACCTATTAGTTGTAGGAGTAGGATTAGGAGCCCCTGCATACTCTCATCCTTAACTAGACAAATATGTTCAAGAATGTTGCTAACCTTGTGATTTGTCATACAAATCTTGGTCCTAAAATGAGAGTATTATGCCTGTTATCACAAAGCTAAATCTTTATGTAATTGGGTGAGTCAAAGTGTCAAACCTTTAGCTGATAGGGATACCCCCTTGGTGCGGAAAAACCAGAAGTGAAGGGGAGGCAGCTCACGCAACCTCCCGTATTCATTGGCCGAATCTACCTGTGCATTGTAACTGGCAAACCCACTGTTGATTCGGGAAAAAATAACAACAGATGGCGACTCTACTGGGGAGATTTGAAAGTTTTATCCTTTTGGCGTCCCTAGATTGAAAAATCAGACCTGGAAGTGTTTGTTGCAGAAAAAGAAGTTATATGTGTGGCTCTGCTGTTGGAGAACCCAGAAAGAAAAGAAATCAATTTTTAGCTTCAGCCTGTTTGAAGCTCATTCCTCTGCTAAGGAGGTGGCGACTCTGCATATAAAGAACCTGATAAGAGGGCACCAGAGGTGTTAAATCAGCAGCTGCAACATATCCAGGTATTTGTATAAATTGTAAAAAAGATTCCCTATTTGGTGAAACAACACTGGTTAAAAGGGAAATGTTAGTGAAAGATTGCATGCTTTTGTAAGAACCTAATTTGTATTTCAAAAGAAGTATGCAATATTGTTGAAAAGACTCATTTGGAGGACTTTAGGCAAGCTGAAATAACAGTCTGAATTTTAAAGGCCTAAGGTCATTGTTGTAATTGAAAATCTGAGTTGAAAAGAGGGTTGCAAAAACACATAATGATGTATTATCAGCCCCTGCGCCTTGGTGAGGTGTTAAATGTAATGGTGCATAATAATCAGTCCCAACCATGTAATAGAAGAAGTTTCAGTATTGACAGATATAAGCCCATAAATTTTGATGGTATTTGTGGCTATCCAAATGCTTTTCCATCTAAAATCAGAAAATTTTTGCCCAAATTCAATGGTGCTAAGGATGAATCAGCTGAGAGACACTTACAGCAGTTTATGAATGTTATAGATGACTTTGAGATTGACCATAAAGATGTAGTTATGAGATTATTTGTTCAATCTCTAGATGAAGATGCAAGGGACTGGTTCTCCTATCTTCCAGCTTACTCGGTCAGCTCTTGGCAAGAACTCAGGTCTACATTTCTAGAACAATATGGTGAAAGAATTTTTGAATATGCAGTTATTAGTGATTTTATGTATATCCATATTGAAGAAGATGAGTTGATTCCAGCTTTTAACCTCAGATTTATGAAGGCATTGAATAGAATCCCAGAATGCATGAGACCTAATGATGCATTGTGCCTAGTTGTCTATTTGGGAGCATTTGATAAGAAAATGAGCTATAGATTAAGAGATAAAGAGCCCACCACTTTGCATCAAGCACAACAGTTTGCAATTGACATTGAAAATAATTGGAGATATGGGATCCAAAAGGGTTATTTCTCTAAAAATTTTTGCTGCTCTGTAGTCCCAAATGTTAATGAGGGATATAATTTAAATGTTGAAGATGAATGTCACAGTACTCACACCCCTGCTGTCCCAGTTTTTGCATCATTCCAAGTTGATGATGTTTCTGTTATAGAGGAGGATGTCCTTTTTTTCCCAGCAAATGAAGTTGACAATAATAACTTTTCAAGTAATATTTGCATGCCAATCCTAAACAAAGAGCATTCATGTTTAAATGATCCAATTGTGCAAAGTTGTGATCATATGGATCAAGAGTCAGTATCAATTTCATCAGGAAGCATTAGAGGGCTGGAAAATGATGTAGATAGTTCAACTTCAGAGTGTATTGAAGCAGCAGAAATCTTATATGTGGGGCAGTCAGATGATAGTGATGATATTCATGACCAGTTCATGGATTAGGTTTGTTCTTCTTATGACTCTAGGTCTGATAATGATGAAAAAGAAATGGATTGTCATGAAGAAGAAACAGAGACCTTTGCAATGAGTATGAATCCCCTTTATGATGAGCCTGTGGATGCATTTGATAGTGTAAGTTATGACATTCATTGGTGCACAATTAACCCTCTGTTTGAAAATGATGATACTGATTCGCAAACTGTGGATGATAAATGCTTACCATCAGTTGTTTCAGACATGTGCAGTGATGGCAATGGGTGCGTAGATTAGGATTTGTTTTCAATGTCAATGAGTGATATAAATGATATTGAGGGTCTCATATATTCTGTGTGTTTTCAGTTTTTAGATTAGCTGGATATGTGTTTGGTAATGTGCAACAGCCAGGTAAGTAATGAGTATTGCCAAATGCAATATGAGGATATACTGATTGAGGATTATAACATGCATATGTTGCCTAATGCTGAAGGATTTTATAGTATGCATGGCTGTATATTTGATTTTGAAATGCAGAGTGACAGAGGTTACAGTGACAGTGGCAAATTCATAAAAATGGTGAAGAATATAATTGATAGGATCAGCATATGGGCAAATTGTTTTAATGTTTTCAGCTGTGGTTGGGATTATTCAGTTTGGAATCAAGCATTTGATAGGATAAAGTTGTGGTTCTTCCTTTTTGGCTACCCAGGGCCACCAAAATAATGTCTGAAAATATTGTTTGTGTGTAGGTTGGTGCCATGCTTCGACTTTGTTGCCCAATGGATAAGGCCCAATCTGCGAAACCAGAGATTCTGAGGTTCTCGCCATGCCTGCAAGAGGCATGTGTCCCCAGATAGAGTCACTGGTGGTGCCTGCATAAATATTTAGGTTTCAAGCATTTAAATATGCAGGCACCTTCCCAAAAGTCTAAAAACGTTCTAACACTTTCGGCCTCTACAATGGTAAAAAATGCCAAAATCAGTTAAGGTGCAAGTGTCTTTGTATATGCAAAGAGGTTTGTATATTCGTGCAGTTAAAATATGCATTGGCGGGTCAAAAAACTCTATCGCCCTTTGAAAAAATTAGTTATATGCATTTTTAGATGCATATCGGGCTTTGGATAGTGCATATACAAAGGGGGAATCTTTCACAGATTCTCGAGAATATTCCCTGTTTGTATATCGAATTGCATGTATATTTGGTTTGTATGTTCAAACATACAACGGCTATGTACAAGAGAAAAGATACATTGCAGGCATATTCCATAAAAGATTCGCTATTTGTATGCAAAGCAAATATACATTGTAGATATACAAAGAAAAAATATACAAGGGCCAACATACATTTGCTATAGTGTGGCTGAGATACATGTGGTAGGGCCCGCAAGTATATACAAATGAGTTTGTATATTCGGTATGCAAAGGAAATGTACAAGGTAAAACATGCAAACAGGTCAACGGCGGTCAACGTCAGAAATGGGGCACACCAGTTGTATGTGCATTCGCTTGTATGTTTGCACATACAAGCCGATATACAAAAGAGGACATACATTTTGGACTCGAGGAAGAAATCAACTGCAGTGTATAAAATTTGGGGTCCGTTGTTTGTATATTTGGCTTGTATGTTCACATTGTATATACGACATACAAGCAAATATACAAAGGTAAATATGCAAGTTGGATCCGATGCGGAGATCAAATTCAGCAAATTCAGCGTTGGCATCCGCGGCTTGTATGTTTGAGTGCTTGTATATGTGCCGATATACAAGAGGTTGAGATGCAAGCTGAATTTCAAGACAAATGCAATGTATTTCATAATTTTTGAAATCCGCGCCTTGTATGTATGAGGTGAATGTACATTGCACTTGTATGTGCAATGCGATATGCAAAAGGGGGAGATACAAGCCGGAACGGAACTCAATTTCAAATTGTTTTATAAAATTTGAGGTCCAGCTTGTATATAAGGTGCTTGTATATGCTTTTGCATGTACAAAGCGACAAGTGCAATGAAACATATGCATTTCAGACTCGATGGGGAAATCAAATATGGCAGGTAAGTGTTTGAGGTCCAGCTTGTATATCAGACGATTGTATATGCATTTGAACATGCATATACAAGGGCAAAAATGCAAAATACAAGGGGGAAAAGTCAGCGATAGAAGTATGGAGTGCCTACGTGGCACATTATCATTCGCTACTGACTTTTTTGCAGGATTTTGAGCTGTGGATCTCAGCGACGGGAAGGAGATCGATGGCCTTGTTTTGAATGCTTGACGAAGGAAGGATTTTCTGTGTGTTTGCGGCCGTGTTTGGGCAGAAAAAACTCCAAAGGGACGCCGCTGCTGCATCCCGCGGGTAGTTGAAGCATTAATGGTGTATTTGCAGGGGCACGATGGATGGAATGACAGACTAGCTACCCAATTGAAGAAGAAAATCCCTGGGCGGCGGTGCAGATCCCGATTCCCACCTGCTCCTTCCTCTTTGTCCCTCTGCCGCATTCAATTTTGAGCGCCATTTCTCATGCATTGTATCTAGCAAAATTTTGACTTGCCATGTAATTAATTTGCTGAGTACACAGTCTTGGTATAAAGGCCAAACTGTGTCACTCATTGTGGTTGTTGAAGACCTAGGCAATTTTTTGTGTGAATAACGAAATACAGAGCATTTTCCTGGCTGTTGTATCTCTGTGGAGTTTATGTGTTGCATCTGAGTTGTATCTTGCACATATGTTTAGTTTCAGTGTTAATGTTATATGAAAAATGCTTCTTGCATGTGTTTTGCTGTCTGTCTCCACTTGTTGTATGCATTTCTTCTTCTAAATTTGGTTGCTAAGGGTTTCTCAAATTCTGGAATATAGATTTATGTATTGCATGCCTAATCTCTAACTTCCATTCAAGGAGTAGATTAAATCATTTTAGGTTAAGGTATGGAGAAGATTGTATGTTAGCTAGGATATCCATAGGCAGAGACAGTTAAATACCCATTCTTGGGTGATGTTTGTAAGGCAAGCATCAATCTAACCCCTTGAAACTCGAATGTCAGTTGCAAGCCACTCTCATGTATACGTCTATGTTGATTCCTTGTCCTGGGATAGGCACCGGTATGTTCTTGTGAAGTAGTTATGATCCAAAACCCGTCTTGCATCCAAACCATCAAATTCAAACCATTGCATTATTCCAACTTGTTAGTTGTAGGAGTAGGATTAGGAGCCCCTGCATACTCTCATCCTTAACCAGACAAATATGTTCAAGAATGTTGCTAACCTTGTGATTTGTCATACAAATCTTGGTCCTAAAATGAGAGTATTCTGCCTGTTATCACAAAACTAAATCTTTATGTCATTGGGTGAATCAAAGTGTCAAATCTTTAGCTGATAGGGATACCCCCCTTGGTGCGGCGGAACCAGAAGTGAAGGGGAGGCAACTCATGCAACCTCCCGTATTCGTTCGCCGAATCTGCCTGTGCATTGGAACTAGCAAACCCACTGCTGATTTGGGAAAAAATACCAACACCACCTTTTCCAGCTGCTCGTGTGGTGCTCTGTTCCCTTCATACTCTCTAAATGCATAGAAAGAAAACAAATCCCAACTCTCTTTCTCTGACAAATATTGCAGCTCATAAATTTTAGCATCTAAATTTTTACAAATATCCTTACTTCTTGTGGTCCCCACAATTTTGCATGGGCTATTATTTCCTGTTGGGAGGCCAAGCTTAGATAATATATCATCTTCTCTGCTAGCCCTCCACACATCATCTAACACCACGAGGCACCTCTTCCCTTGCAACTTTTCACGAATCAACTGTCCTACTGTCTGCTCACTTACTCTACTTTTCTCAATTTGCTCACTTAAATCTTTATCCAACTGAAAGGCTAAATCTTTTTGTAAATTGGAAACAGAATAGAACTGAGAAACTGAAAGCCATATAGATTTCTCGTACCTTTGTTTTATCTTTTCGTAAACCTGCTGAAGAAGATAGGTCTTCCCATCCCCCCCATCCCAACAACCGAAATAACTGTAGAGGCTGGGTTTTCCAACAAGCTGAGCATGTAATCAACTTTGGACTGTATTCCCACTGGGTGTGAATCGCTGGGCAAAAGACTAGATCTCTTCCGATCTACACTTTCAGATGTACTCGGCAATGCTTCATCTGCAGACACGACTTCATGAGCCAATTTCAGCTGCCCGCCCTTTTGATTAATAGATATGATGCGATCCTTGATGTCTTTAATTTTCCGCCCTATCCTGTAGCGAAAAATCCATTGACTACAACTCAACCCACAAGATTGAGCATCCTTTCCATACATAGATTCTACAGCACATTCCTCAAAGATGTCCTCTGCATTCAAGGCAATAACTCGAATGTCCTCTAGCCATTGTTTCACATCCTCGCTATGACGAGACTGTTGATCAGCATCTTGCAGAAAACCCCTTACATAATTGAGTTCCTTGTTTAACCATACGAAGTCATTTCTGAAATTCACCACCAGCTTTGCTTCTTCAGCTACCTTCTGAATGGCCATCTCAACAACCATCTCACAAAATTTTCTGAGAACAGCTTCTCCAATTATAGATGCCATTTTAAAAAATGAGAATGAACGTAAAATTCCTCTCAAGTTTCTATGCAGACAAACTAAAGACGCCAAAAGACTTGAGAAAATACAGTTGCTAAGCACATCAAAAACAACACTGACTCAATAAACTTGGATTCGACCTGAGTATGATCATTTACAAACCAACCATTTATAGCAGTAACTTTTTCTCAAGGGTTATTTTTAAATATCATCTCAATTTGGGCCAATAAAAATAGGACAAATATTTACCACTTTTTATTGTGAATTAGGTGTAAAATTACTATTGAATGTTTGACCATTAAAGTGCATGATATTTAAGTAGAGTCCTTCTACGTTAAAGTGGAAACTAAGGCTTTTCTTGTGGCCTATGTATACACTTTATTCTATTCCAATGAGATAATGAGCACATATGGAAAAGCAAAAAGGGTAAAGAGAATATTGCTGCACCAAAGTAGAATTGTGCGCTCTAAGTCGAGGGTGTATTTCCATGGAAGATTTAGCTTTGTGGAAGAAAATTTCACAATCTAGGATAAATAATTAAAACGATTAATAACTAAATATGTTTAGATTAAAGAACTTAAATTGATTGAGTTGTTGGAAAATTAATTTATTTTTGTAGTTACGAATTTGATATTTATATGTGTATATTAATTTCATTCTTAAATTGGAAGTGACAAAAAAATTATGATTATAATATGTTTATTTTGATGTCTTCAACCTATATACACAAAGGGGTGGTGTTGATAGAAACTCTTTAGAAGCTTGTTAGTTTAGAGATATTTTCTTTTGGTCAAACCCTTGTTAACTAATTTAACATTTTGGTGGAAAGAATGGAAGACAACACACCAACATGTAGCACAATGCCTAGGATGATATAATTAGATGATTTAATGCTAATGCTCAATGATGATATAATTAGATTCAAATATGTATATCATTGATTCAATACTAATCCTAATAACTAATTGTAAATAGAAGCAATCATTAATTTTATGGACACCAAGAAATAGAAAAGTACACACAAAAACACCTAGATGTAACCTATTTGGAGAACCCTAAATAAATTTATGAATACAACCATGATTTTAGGAAACTATATGGCCTCATTCTGCAGCGTTTCCCTATTTACTATGACCCTATCCTACCTAATGCAAGCTTGTCAACAAGATAGATTTTTAAGAATTTCCACCTAAACCTTTTATAGTAAAATATATGTTTAGAGTAATTTCACATGCACAATTACATAATACTATATACAAACATGTAAATGGCATATGAGATGATATCTTTATTGCTTTTAGAAATCAAAGTGTGCTCTAATGATTTTTCTCCTTGTAATTGCTTATGAATTTCTCAAATGAATTAATGACACATTGAATGTCTTTAAATACAATGACATAGCAACAAGTTGTACAATGTGTGTTAAGTTGGCTCATAATGGCTAGTAGAAGGGAGTTGGTAAGTTGGATTTGAAACATGAACAATTGAATTTTGGGGTCATTCTCACATGCCTCAAAATTGAACCAGGTTGATTCTCAGTAATGCAAAAATGAATTTAAGGGATAAGGAATTGATCTTGAGGCAAGGAGCAAATGTGTGGAAGTAAGTGTGAACAAGGATGCAACAATGATGAGTAAATAACAAATGTATGAGAATTGGTGTAAATAGAGGTAAAATAAAAATAGGTAAGGATCAAATCATAAGCCAAACCTAACCCAAAAATATACCACTTATCAATATGTTATTATATTAAGTCATTCCAATAAAATAATCACAAAACTAAATAAAAATAATATAAATATTAATAATTTTACAATTAAAAAATAAGTTATTAAAAAAACAAAACTAACTATAAATAATACTATCAATTATTATTATTATTAGTGGTATATATTAATTATATTAATAATTAGCCAATAGGCTTTTATATATGAGCATTATAATGCTCCGAACTGTCTCGCCGTAAAATTTTTCTAAACTCGTCTATCAGCTTATTCCTTGAACCTCCTATGAGTGTAAGTACTAGTTATATAATTGCAGAATTTTTTTAGAACCTCCTATGAGTGCAAGTACTAGTTATATAATTGCAGAATTTTTTTAGATGAATTATAATTGCAGAAAATTTATTTATATAAATATGAATTATTAGTGGGGTCTTACCCACAATCGAATAATTTAGTTGGAGTGATGGTGAAGAGCATAAAGTAAATGTAAGAATTTGTAGAGTATGAATTTGGAGATTCCCGACACCATTATGGACTGTGATAATTAAAGCAAGAATGGTTATTCGGGTGAACGGTAAAGCAGCGTGACATTTCATTTCACTTTTATCATCGACCATATTCTGTAAACGCTGAACCCAAAAAAAAACTTGTTTTTCCATAGTAAGGGAATATTGGAGAGTAAATGTTAATTGAAGTGACAAAGCATAATTGTACGCAGCCAAGCAAGAACCTATTCTTACTCTACATGATAAAAGGGCAATCTTAAAGTAAAAAATGATTAAAACTGAACACTTTAGTTTGGAATATATTTTTTAAAATCTTAATAAAATGATACATTTCAATTTAAGCCGGTATACCTATAAAATTTAATTTTAAAAATATTATAAAAAATTTGAAAAACACCACTAAGATTTTAGTTAAAAGAAGAAAAATTGATATTCTAAAGTTTCATGATATTTATATTTAATATCAATTTGATATAGTTATATTCTATATAATAAATAAGATTAAATTGTGTAAATATGCTTATAGATGTAGAAACAAGTTTTGTTTATTAGAAATTCAAGTTTTGTTTATTAGAAAGTCCATCCATCTAGAGTAGTTTGTACTTATCTTAAATTTGACATTTATCTAGCCATCACAAGCTAACTCGGACCATTTTTGTTGTTGTGGAACCTGAATTTGTGGAGGCCCTAATTTTCACTTATAGAAGCATTTTTGTCCCTTTTTTCAATGCACTATTTTTTTAGATGCATACATTTGTGTAAGTTTATTCTACTAATTTTGCAGTGTTAATGGTTCCATAGGCCTCGAGCCCCACTGAGTGTGCCAACAACTACTAATCATTTCAAGTGCATCGAGCTTGACAAATGCCCCACTCTTACAACCAAGGGGTGAACTCCTTTTGGACATTTGGTACCAAAATTTCTCTTATGAGTATTTGGATCTAATGCTTGGGCTCACATTTTAAGAGCTACAAGTTTACTCTATTTGAATATAGAAAGTCAAAAGCCTACAAACTATTCAACCTGAACAACAAAGGCGTTCTTATTGAGAGGGATGTTTTATGAGAAGATGTTCTTCAAGTTTCTCTGTAGAGCTTCTTAATTTGCTAGCCTCCAATGAGAGGCCTTAGATGAATGTGAATGTAATTGATACTAGTGGAGAGAGTTCATCCATCACTTTTCCTAGTATTTCAACTCTAGGTCTTCATGAGAGTACTAATTATGTGTCTCAACTTGTTTCACCTATGGAAGTTCTTATTAATCACCAAACCATTCAAGATGTTCAAGGTCATCATTTATTTAGTTAGACAAGGATTTGGTCTTACATAGTAGAATATCCCATTATTTTAGTCTCTCACCATTATTCCAATTAAAACACCTAAGTGGTGTGTTGCTACCTTGGAGGATCCTACTTCCATGCTCGAGGATCTTGGAGAAGTTTATGGGAGGACTTGATCAAGGACGTACACACACACACACATTGTGTGTGTGTGTGTGTGTGTGTGTGTGTGTGTGTGTGTGTGTGTGTGTGTGTGTGTGTGTGTATGTATTTGTATATGTATATATATATATATATATATATGTTTATGTACATGTATATATGTATATATATACATATACATATGCATATATACATATGGCAACCTTTTGAACATGTTTCTTATAATCTAGTTCATGTTCTTGCTCATTGGGAAGAGAACATGTAACTAAGAGTATGATGCTCTCATTCAAAACAAAACTTGGGTTTTGGTTTTGTAGCCTCAAAAGGCTATTATTAGTTTCAAATGGGTATATAAGACAAAATTTGATGAGAATGAAGCTATAGAAAAATAGTAGGCATGCATTTTAAATATAGGATTCTCTCAAATTGAAGCAATTAAGTATAGGAATACTTTCATTTTAGATGCGACAATGGGCTCTATACCATTCTCTATCTTTCTACCTATATCAAGAGTGATTTCATCATATGGACGTGAAGAGTGCTTTTATTCACGAGGTCTTCAAGAAGACATTTTAATGGATCAATTAGATCAAAGTTTTATAATTCAAGTGATGTCCCGCTTGTGTGCAGTCTAGAAAAGTCTTTGTATGGACTCAAGTAAGCCCCTAAAGAATGGTATGAAAACATCCATAATTTATTCATCCACATGATTTATTTGGTGTAAAGGTGACTATGATCTCTATTTGTTCCACTAAGGCAGTCATATTCTGAGAGATGTATGTTGATGACATGATCATCAAAGGAGACTTTTCATCTCTCATTCAAGAACTCAAATCAAAACTTCTTGACTCCTTTAAAATGAATGATATGGGCCTTCTATACATTACTTATTAAAAATAAAAATAGCTCATATTACAATAGATGTTTTCATCTCAAATCCAAAATATGCACCTTAGATATTTTGTAGTAGTTTAGTCTTCAAGATTGTATTCCAACGCTTGCTGCTTTACCTATGGGTACTTGAAAGAACTTGAAACTAACCCTCTACATGTTTAATGTGTATTTAGTTTTGTTTAAGCCTACAAGCTTGGTTCTTCCTATACACTAGTCTACTCTACCTACAATCTTAAGATAATTTATAAATAACAATAAAGGAATTAAATTACTTTTAGATCATAAATCAAAACAAACTACTATATATCTAAGACAAGAAAAATTGTAAATGAAAATAGAGGGATAATAAACTATGCATCCCTAGTATAATGTATGTTGTTGAAGTCCGAAGAAGAATTGGAGTGAAGAGCAATAGGAATAAATCTAGAAAATTTTAAGGTATTGGGAGCTATCTAGGGCAAATAATACTATGTTGGGCACACCTATAGACACCTTGGCCAAACAATATTGTTGATTCTGTGTGCTAGGGAGCCCTCTATGATGTTGTATGGGGCTAGAGCACTAGAGATGGGCACTGTTGTAGATATTAGTGTAAAAAATTTGGTGTTAGGGCCCCTAGATTAATGGTTGAGGGGCTAAAGAGCTAAGGTTGGACCTTAGATCAAAAAATAAATCACCTAGGCACTTTTGTAAGTACTTATATTATAAGATGGTTTTGTAGACAATTTTGCATTAGGGTGTTAGGGCCCCTATTGTATAACATCCCTAAAAACTTCTAAAGATGATATTCTATCTCTATAGGTTTTGAAAATACTCTAGATAGTCTTATAACTATTGGCAATCTTCTATTATGCTAGAATATCTAAAGGAACATGAAAATGGGTGTGATTGTATGTGAAGCTATCTTGGCCAACACTATGGAATGGTCTTTTTCAACCTCAACTAAGTCACAAGATAGAAAATATTGGGTGTGTATAACCCTAAGTGAGAGGCGTGTAGTGATGTGTGGAGGAAATTTGTCATAGTACAAACTCTAGAAGGCTTGCTATAGAGTGGTGTATGAATATGTAGGTAGAAAAAAGAAAAATGGTAAACTTTATAGTGATTTGGTAGGGGGATAATGATGCAGGAGCATCCAGTGGTGTAAGGGCAATCTTGCATCACCCAAAAAAAGATGTGTTTCAAAATTGTTGATGTTATTTCCATTTCTTTTCATAGTTAGTGTTTCTAGTTCCATAATCTCCTGAATAATGATCTAGGACTTTCAATTTTTCCAAACTGCTAAAAATAGAAAACTGCAAGTTTTGAAAAGTTTAACTACCATTTTAAGAAAGTTTGCATTTGGGCACGGATTGAAGCAAAAACTTACAGAAAGCTTCATAATTCAAATATAAGACCTTTGGCAAAGGAATTAGGCAAAGATCATTTGTGAGCTAAAAGATATTAAAGTTTTTGTTTTCTAAAAAGCCCCTGAAATTTTTTGAAACGAGATATGAGGCACTAAAACATCCCATAATGTCCCAAAAAGTTGATGGAAATGCATTTACAAATTTCCAGCATGATATTTCACATCACGAGCTTAAAACGGTTCATCAATCAGACACCCGGATCAAAAGTTATGCTTCCAAGAAGTTGACCTACTTTTGGAGGGAGTCGCAAATTTTGAAATTTAGTTGGAGCCCGCCAAAAGTGCTATTTATGACTATTTTGGGAACCCTGGGCAGTAGGAGAGATAAGGGGGAAAGTGTAGAGTCAATAATAGGTGGGAAAACGGAAACCCTAGTTGATTTGGGGTTACAAAAGGTAGAAGATTCCAGAGCCTGGTGATGTGTAGATGTAGTGTGTTGCAGCCTGTGGAGGATTGATTCCTTTGATTGTAATTGAGCTTCTATAATGTAATAAGTTGCCCAGATCAATAAAGAAATATTCTATTTTCTATGTTCCATTTCAGTTGTTGTGTGTTTTATGATTTACCCCTTCATCAAGTGGTATCAGAGCAAGGTTCCTGAGTGTGTAGACAGATCGCTGACCATGAGGTAGTTTGCACCAGGACCTAAGGTTGTGGGTTTGCTGTGGAGATCAAGATGCCTCCATGAAGAAATCATAATGGAGGAATGCTTTGATGGAAGAGGGTTTTAGAGCCCTGCAAAGGCAAATCGATGCATTGCAAGAGGAGCTGTGAAGAGGGTTTGAGCTGAGAACAAGAGAAGAAAGTGAGGATGAAGCTAAAAAAGAGATATCTAAGGAAGAACAAGAAGCTGCAGGAGATCCTACAGAAGTTAGGTTGTTGAGGACCATTTCGAAGATCGGAAAGAGGCCCAGGATTGAAGTTTCTACCTATTCTGGAGATTTCAATCCGGAAGAACTTATTGATTGGATCAATGACATGGAGGAATACTTTGAGTATGAGGATGTGGAGGACTCAGATCGGGTCAAGTTTGCAAAAATAAAGTTAAATGGCCATGCCAGTATTTGGTGGAAGGAGGTCCAGTTAGAGAGGAATAGAAGAGGAAAAGGAAAGATTACCAAATGGGATCAGATGATGGAGAAACTGAAGAAACGGTTCATTCCTGTGGACTATGAGATGGAGTTGCTAAAGAAGCTACAAGGACTAAAGCAAGGTAACAAGTCTATTAAGGAGTATATAGAAGAGTTTTATAAGATTACTATTAGAACAGGCCATGCAAAGGCCAACAAGGAGAAGGTAGCCCGTTACATTAATGGGTTGAGGCCAAGTATTCAAGAGGAGTTAAGCCTGGTCAGAATGACCACCATAGAAGATGCGTACTAGTTTTCCCTGAAGGTGGAAGAGAAGATGAATAAAAGATTCGATAGCAAGCAAAGGGGAAGAGGTCAAGATGGAAGGACTAGTGGAAGACCCTATGGAGGCTATAATGAAGATCAAAAGAAAAGTGAAGAAGATGGCACCAGTCAAAATCAGAGAGAGGATAATGCCTACCACTCTCATGACCAGAAAAATGGTGAGCAAAGAGGAAGAGGAAGAGGCCGACCTGGGCAAGGACCTAGAAGAGGAGGTTTCAGAGGAACCTATTTCTAATGTGGTGAAGAAGGGCATCGAGCATACGAGTGTCCGCAACATCAAGGAAGGACAAATAGAAGACCTGAAGGTAATGCACAAGTTGCACATGTAGATGAAGATGCACAGTTTGAGCGTTCTGAAGATGCTGAAAGGGGAGAAACCCTAGTTGTCAGAAGAACTTTGCTAAATGAGGAGAAAGAACCCAATCAGAGGAAGAGTTTATTCTGCACAAGGTGCAAATGTGAAGGTAAGTGTTGTGATATTATTATTGACAATGGAAGCACTGAAAATCTTGTTTCAAAAGAGATGGTTGACAAGTTGAAGTTGACAAGAAGAAAGCATCCACATCCATATCGAATTGCATGGTTGCAGAAGGTCCATAGAGCTTTGGTCAATGACCAGTGTTTAGTGAAGTTCAAGATTGGGGACTACCATGATGAGGTGCTGTGTGATATCATACTGATGGATGCATGTCATATGTTGTTGGGGAGGCCGTGGTAGTATGATAGGAGTGTTGTCCATGATGGCCATGCAAACACATATTCCCTAACAAAGGATGGAGTTCATCATAAATTGAAGCCCTTGAAGGAGGTGGAAGAAAAGGTATGTAGTACTGCCAGAATTTTCTTAGTAGATGGTAGAAATTTTTTGGAGGGTATGAAGCATGAGTGCATTGCTTTGCATTGATTCCTAAGATTAGTCAAGAGAAATGTGAAGATGTACCAGCAAAAGTCTCATAAATGTTGGAAGAATTTCAAGATATTGTCTCTGATAATGTACCAAAAGGTTTACCACCAGTGAGGAAGATAAGTCATCAAATGGATTTGATACCAGGAGCTAGTTTGCCAAATAAGGCAGCCCATAGAATGACTCCAACAGAGAGTGAAGAGTTGAACAGACAAGTTTAGGAGTTGTTGAGGAAGGGATTGATAAGAGAGAGCCTAAGTCCATGTGCGGTACCTGCAGTACTAGCACCAAAGAAAGATGGAGAGTGGAGAATGTGTACAGACTCTCGAGCCATCAATAAGATCATGATCAAGTATAGGTTTCCATTGCCAAGAATGGATGACATAATGGACTGTTTGAGTGGAGCCAAGTACTTCACAAAAATTGACCTGAAGAGTGGGTATCACCAGATCCGTATTAGGGAAGGAGACAAATGGAAGACAACCTTCAAGACAAAGGAAGGTTTGTATGAGTTGTTAGTCATGCCATTTGGGCTAACCAATGCAACAAGCACATTCATGTGGCTCATGAACGAGGTATTGAAAGAATTTTTGGGAAGTTTTGTTATTGTTTATTTAGATGATATTTTGATTTTCAGTAAGACTTGGGATGTGCATATGATGCATATCAGAAGAGTTTTGGAGAAGCTGAGGGGGGAGAAGTTGTTGATCAATCTAAAGAAATGTAGCTTTGCAAAGAAGGAGTTGGTATACCTAGGATTTGTTGTCTCAGAGGAAGGTCTTAAGATGGATCCAGAAAAAGTAAGGGCTATCATTGAATGGCCTATGCCAAGGAGTGCCACAGAGGTACGATCTTTTCATGGTTTGGCAAGTTTTTATAGAAAGTTTATCAAGAATATTAGTAGCATTTGTGCACCCCTAATTGAGACAATGAGAGGGGATAGAAAAGAGTTTAGATGGACTAAAAGAGTAGACAAAAGCTTTGATAAATTCAAGTAGAAAGTCACAGAGCAACCTATTTTGGAACTTCTAGATTTCAATAAGGTATTTCAGGTAGATTGTGATGCTAGTGGCAGTGCTATATGAGCTGTTTTGAGTCAAGAAGGTAAGCCTGGATTGCCTATTTGAGTGAGAAGCTTAATGATTCCAAGAAAAAGTATTCTATTTATGATTAGGAATTTTATGCAATAGTTTAGGCTTTGAAGAAATGGAGACATTATTTGTTGCCAAAAGAGTTTGTTTTATATATTGATCATCAGGTTTTGCAGTATCTTAATAGTCAAGGAAAGTTGAACCAGAGGTACTTAAAATGGGTTGAGTTTTTGCACAACTATACTTTTGTTTTGAAGCATAGGAGTGGGAAGTCCAACAGAGTTGCAGATGCCTTGAGCATAAGGTAAAATTTGTTGACAGAAATGAAGATAGAGGTTGTTGAGTTCGATGAGCTCAAAAGTTTGTATCATGAAGATCTAGATTTTGCAGAGGCTTGGAAAGCTTGTCTGAAACCTGTTACTTTGGACATGACAAAATGGTTGGATTTCATAATCCAAGATGGCATGTTGTTTAAAGGAAGCCAGTTGTGCATTCCGAGGAGTTCCATGAGAGAGAACCTAATTAAGGAGAAGCATAGTGGAGGATTGGCTGGACACTTTGGTCAAGATAAGACCATTGCTATTGTTGGTGAAAATTATTATTGGCCACAGTTGTAGCAAGATGTGAGGAAATTTGTGCAGAGTTGTAGAGTGTGTCAGATGGCAAAAGGAACAAGTTAGAATACAGGGCTATATCATCCACTACCTATACCAGATAAGCCATGGGATCATATTAGTATGGATTTTGTTCTTGGTTTACCAAGGACACAGAGAGGACATGATTCCATTTTTGTGGTGGTGGATAGATTCTCAAAGATGGCAAATTTCATTCCTTGCAAGAAGACTAATGATGATGTTCATATTGTTGAATTATTTTTCAAGGAGGTGGTGAGATTACACGGTCTACCAAAGAGCATAGTTTCAGATCGAGATACCAAGTTTGTTGGTTATTTCTGGAGGACATTGTGGAAGAAGTTGAAGACAGATTTGAAGTTCAGTTCTGTACACCATCGACAGACTGATGGATAGACGGAAGTGGTGACTAGGAGTTTGGGTAACCTACTATGATGCTTAGTAGGAGATAAGCCCAAGGGATGGGATTTGATTTTCCCATAGGCATAATTTGCTTACAACAATTCTGTCAATAGGAGTACTGGTAAATCACCATTCTAGATTGTATATGGCAATAGCCCAAGAAATGCTTCTGAGTTAAGGAAGCTAGACAAAAGAGAAAAGACAAGTGCTGAAGCCGAAGACTTTGCAGAACATTTGAAGAATTTGCATGAAGAAGTGAGGAAGCACATTAATAAGATGAATATTCAGTACAAGGATAAGGCAAATTAGAAGAGGAGATATAAGGAGTTCTAGGTAGGAGATGAAGTCATGGTTCACTTCAGAAAAGAAAGGTTCCCAATTGGAACATACAATAAGTTGAAAATAAAGAAATTTGGACCGTGCAGAATCTTGAAGAAGCATGATTCAGGAAATGCATATGAGATAGAGCTTCTGAGTGGGATCAATATTTCCCTTATGTTCAATATTGCTGATTTATCAGAATATCATGAAGGTGGAACAGATGATGGACCAATAGAAGAACAGTGGTATATTCTGGCATCTACTTCAACAGAGGAGATAGAAGAGATCTTGGATAGCCATGTGGGAAGAAGTACTTGGAATAGGCAATATGAAGAATATCTGGTGAAATGGAAAGGAAGGCCTGTTGAAGATTCTTCTTGGTCGTCTAAGGCAGAGGTTGACCATTTGGGTTTTCCTCACACAAACACCTGAGACGTGACATGGTCACTTCTCAAATTACCCTCGGTGTTTGATACAGGAGCATCCAGTGGTGTAAGGGCAATCTTGCATCACCCAAAAAAAGATGCGTTTCAAAATTGTTCATGTTCTTTCCATTTCTTTTCATAATTAGTTTTTTCTAGTTCCATAATCTCCTGAATAATGATGTAGGACTTTCAATTTTTCCAAACTGCTAAAAATAGCAAACTGCTAGTTTTGGAAAGTTTAACTGCCATTTTAGGAAAGTTTGCATTTGGGCACGGATTGAAGCAAAAACTTACAGAAAGATTCATAAAGAAAATATAAGACCTTTGGTGAAGGAATAAGGCAAAGATCATTTGTGAGCTGAAAGATATTAAAGTTTTTGTTTTCTGAAAAGCCCCTAAAAATTTCCAAAACAAGATATGAGGCACTAAAACATCCCATAACAGCTCAAAAGATTGATAGAAATCTATTTATGGATTTCTAGCATGATAGTTCACATCGTGAGGTTTTTGGAACTTAAAACGGTTTGTCAATTGGACACTCGGATCAAAAGTTATGCTTCCCGGAAGTTGACCTACTTTTGGAGGGAGTTGTAAATTTCAAAATTTAGCTAGAGGCCACCAAAAAGTGCTATTTATGACTATTTTGGGAACCCTGGCCAGCATGAGAGATAAGGGGGAAAAGTGTAGAGTTAAGAATAGGTGGGAAAATAGAAACCCTAGCTAATTTAGGGTTACAGAAGGTAGAAGATTCCAGAGCCAGGTGATGTGTAACTGTAGTGTGTTGCAACCTATGGAGGATTGATTCCTCTGATTGTAATTGAGCTTTTGTAATGTAATGACTTGCCCAGATCAATAAAGAAATATTCTATTTTTTGTGTTCCATTTCTGTTGTTGCGTGTTTTATGATTTACCCCCTTCATCAGATAAAGAGAAAATCTAAAAGCATGAGCTATGAAGAGTATAGAAACTAAGAATAGGGGATTTTAGGAAAATATGAAAGAAAAACTAGAAGCTATGAAGACTAAGTGAAACCAAAAGGGAAATGCCTGGAATAAATGTTACCAAAGTTTGGAAGAATGCCAGTGGAGCTAGGATCTATACTATATTATTCAATGTTGACCTCTAACACACACTAGCTTCTTGTACGAAGAGTTGCAAAAGAAACTTGATATGAAAGTTGTATGCAGTAAGTGTGGTAGTAGTTTGTTGCCAATGATTCAAAATGAGAAGATTTTTGGTTATATCTTCAGAGAGAATTCAAAATGACTATTTGAGGAATATTAGGGCTACTATGCATTAGGTTTTTCAAGACTCAAAATATACAAGACATTAGAGTTAATTCAGACAGTAATGTTTGGGTGACTTTTTGGCCCAAGGCCTTAGTATTTTGATACATTTTTGTCCTACTCTAAATTAGGCTTGAAGCATTCAAAAAGGCTAAGATTAAAAATAAGACTAGGGGTTGCTAGAAACTAGTCCAAAGCTCAAGATGAGGTTAAAAAAAGGAAAATGGACCTAAAATAATACTAGGAGAATGGTCATCAAAATGAGTACAAAAACATAAGGTGGAGATTACAAAGGAGGTAATTGCTAACCTTGCACTACTAAGATTTGGGATTCTTCCATTCATAAATAACATTTGGTTGATCCCACACTCTATAGGTCCTTGATGAGGAGTCTCATCTACCTCACACACATGACCTAATATCTCCTTTTTAGTTAGTGTTGTTTAAAGATTCATGCAGATACCTTATTCAAGTCATCTTAAGGATGCTAAGAATATCTTTCAATATGTCAATAGTACAACATAGTTTGGGATTCACTATGCAACATGAAGAACTCCTTGGCTTAAAGGTTTTTGTGATGTTTATTATGTAGGAGACTTGGATAGTTAACATGGCACTTCCTAATATATATTTTCTCCTAAATCTATCCCCATTTATTAAAAAATAAAGAAGAAAGGTTATGTATTTGTCTTCAACTTCAACGCTAAATATTATAGTGGTAAGGAAGCAATGTTTTAGCTCATTTGGATTTTGAGTATTCTTTCACAAGTTGTAATTCTATATAAAATTCCTACTATTATTCAAAACATTTTAGTCAAAATGCAATATGAAGATTCCCAATCCAATTCATCCTTTACAAACAATGCACACATTGAGAACCATATGAACTATGTCAAGACATTGTTTTAGAGTGGTCAAGTGAATTTTCATCATGTTTCCTTAGCTAAGCAACATAATATGTCTTCACTAAGGCTCTTCCTAGTGATCTTCCAAAGGTTGCATTCCTTAATATTTGTGATGTTTATTATGTGGGAGATTTGGATTGTCAAGATCTCCCTCAAATCTATCCCCATTTGTTGGAAGACAATGAAGAAAGATTATATATATGTCTACAATTTCAAGGTTGAATATTATAGTACCAATAAGGAAGAAATGTGTCAGCTCATTTGGATTTTGACTGTTGTTTCACAAGTTGGATTTCTATAGACAATTTCTACTATTATTTAAAATATTTTAGCCAAAGTGTAATATAAAAATTCCCAATCCAATTCATCCTCAGCAAGCAATGCACATTGAGAACCGTATGAACTATGTCAAGACATTGTTTTAGAATAAGTGAATGTTCATCATGTTTCCTTACCTAAGCGACTAGAAGATATCTTCACTAAGGCTATTCCTAATGATTTTCCTAAGGTTGCATTCCTTAATATTTATGCTCACATTAGAGTCAATCAATGTTTGCTAAGGAGGGCGATGTAAAGTAAGGTGGCAATAGTAGACTAATAATAACCTTGAAGGGGGATTTTGGCATATATAATTTTGACTTTGCTCTCCCCTAAGTGGGGCCTATCTCTATATTCTTATTTGGGTCCACGTGACCCCACAAACTCTATGTATTGTGTATTCTATATTAAAATTTGTCAACCCTTTTAATATTCCTAACTTAGATGTGTATATATGCACATGTTAAGAATATTGTGTGTATCTTATTTTATTTATTATATTCAAAAAAATTCTTTTAACCTATATAAGAACTAATACACCATCTTGTGTCTCTTATTCTTGTGCTTCTTGTGCCTCCTTTCTTGGAGTTATTTGTTTTAGTTCTCAGCTTAAGTTTATGTAACTACATTGATTCCTTTGTGATAAGATTCATACTTTCCATATAAATTTAGAAAACAATAAGACCATTTTTATTGAGATCTATTCACTGAAATCTTTTTACATATCTTCTTATTTTATGCAAACTATAGTATTAACCACTAATAAATTATCTTTGTAAATTAAACAGGCTTACAATGCTAGACTTAAATAATTAATATACTCTTTAAGTTTAAAATAATTCACCATTTTCTATGTAACAAAGAGCAAATGCATGTGTGTGTGTGTTTGTGAATGCATACATATGTTTGTATGTGTGTGTGTGTGTGTGCGCGCGTGTGTAGCTTACTACTATGATATTGTTCACTATATATAATAAGTAATATTAAATTAAATTATAGTATTTCATTTTTGTTTTTGTTATTCTTTATCTAGTTTTTATTTTTAATTTTTTTTTGTGTAAAATTGGGTTTTATCACCAAATACTTATTATAATGAAAATTCTATTTTTACCCTTTCATCTAATTGGGTATGTGTGCATGCACACGTGCATATGTGTGTGTGTGTGCATGTAAGTAATATTAAATTAAATTATAGTATTTCATTTTTATTTTTGTTATTCTTGATCTAATATTTATCTTTTTAATTTTTTTTTGCCACATACTTATTATTTTTATTGTTACCTTTCATCTAATTGAGTTTAATTATTTACCTATAGTAATTTTCCATAATAAAATCCATACGTCTCTACAATTTCTTTTTAGTTCCAACTAAATTTGAATTGCTTTTTTAAAATGATGAACCATAAAAATTATTTATTTTTTAACCTATCCTAAATAATTTGTATTGAAATTTGTTATATAGTGTTAAATGTGTTTTATTAACTTTTCTAATATTTTTTCCTAGCAATTTACATTGTAATTTCTAAATTAGTTTAGAATGTAATGACCACCAAAGACAAGACAAAATTTAATCCTTTTTTTATACAAATAAAATTTCAACCATAGATTTGTTTATTAAATATCATAGTGCCACAATATATAATGAGAATAAATATTTACAAGCCATATACATTATTACAATTACATGTTACAAGGAACTTTTGGCTCCGTGTCATATAAAAATGCATAAAGATGCAAACTTTATAGTTTTCACTCATGCGAACTGTTCCAACTAGGAGAGGGAAGGGCAGTTGAGCCCAACCATCAACAAAATCCCAATCCACCCCATCCATTGACAACCCCTCAATTCACACAATGTACACATGACATCATCATGTACATGACATAACAAATCACGTCAATATTCATCAGATAAATTAATCACATAACACAACTAGCTACGTCTTGATTACTCACAATTAGTAGATTAACTAGCTCATAGCTCTCTCAAGGTCCTAACTGTTGACCATCTAACTCAAAGGAATCTTAGGTAGTTATAATTTGATCTTCATTCATCATACCATATTGAAAGGAAAATAAAATGTTTCTTATGTACTTAGGATGTATATATTTCATTTTCTAGTGTATCTTTCTACTTATGTTAACCTGAGTTCTGTACATTATAAAACAAATAAAATGCTAGCAATTTAGATTCAATAATAAATAGAAAAATTCAAGATCTAGGAAAGGAGCTAAAAGTAGAATTATGCTACAAAATTGATAAGGAGAAGGGTTCAAGAAAAATTATCTAGATTATCAATGTTTGGTGAAGGCAAATGGATGGAAGAGGCTATGAAAGACTAGAAGAATGATTGACAAATGCTCGACAACTATTTTTAGAATCTAAGAAATACATTAGACACTCCTAACCTAAAGGTCACCCTTGTGACCTCGAAGTGTGTGCTTATGACTAAATGGTCATGCTAATAAACTTTGCATAGAAAGTGGACTCTAATAGTTCTATGTCCCTATGTCATGTCACTAACCACGAGCTTGCATTTTTGAGTTGTAGATCACACTCTAGACTATTAACAAATGGTTGTGACCTTGCATTGTACATATCTAAAACTTATTAAGATTGTTTGCCTAAATTCCCTAGTTCTTATGGTGCTTGCAAACTTCAAAATTAAACATGTAAATACATATTGTTGACAAAAGATTTGGAAGGCACAAAAAGTGGCGAGTCTGATTTGGAAATTGCATTAGTCAATCCCCTAGGTTGGCATGTTTCCACCTTCAAGTAGATGATAATTTGGGAGTGTGTGAATCCTTATGGTGTTGGTTGTGATTTCTAGTGGAATCCCAAATGTTGAGGAAAATCCTATGGAGGGTAGCTACTATGTGTGTATGGGCTTTGTGTAAATGGAGGAAGGTGGTAAATTGATCAATAAAGTAGCATTGGAAATAAAAAGAGAGGAATTTGTAGGGTCTTGGTAAGGTATGGGTATTGAGGAATAAAAGGGTAGAGATTATGGTAGAACAATATCAAGAGGTTGCATAAGAATGTAAGAGATAGTGAAATAAATCCAAAGAGAGTGTGAAAGATCCAAAGAAATATTGGAGAGATCCCAAAGGAGGCCCAAATTCACTTTTATAAGGCTTGATTAGTGAAAGAGCCATTACAAAAATGTAGTAAAGCCAAAAAGCATGATTTTTGATTCTTTTAGATTTGATTTTGGCAATGGACACTAACACAAGTGCACTAATGTCCAAGGTCACTAGTACACTCATGCTAGTGTCCTTGAGGACACAAGTTTCTAAGTGTGGGGAACAAGTAGGACACAACTAAGGAATGAATGTTTGGCTTGCATTATACCTCAATGAAAGGTTTCAGGTGTAAAAATGGGTTGAATGAGTCCTAGATCATGTCTATGGGAGTGGACACTAAAATGAGTGCTTCATGTAGAGTGACAAGTGTGAAGTGTGCATTTTTTTACTCTACTTAAATCCCACCACTTTTGTGGGCTTACACTACATAAAAATATTTGAAAATATCAAGGATACATCCAAGGATATATAAAATATATGCTCTTTGTCTTCTTTTATCTTTTCTTTACTCCAACATATGATCTAAACCTACAATGAATCCATAGAACAAAATGTAGTTAATATTCACTGAGGAGATATGTAGAAAAAAAATCACACTTATAATTAACCATCTACTTTTTAATAAAATAAGTAGAAAAAAATTGTACATACCAATGTTAACACAATATATTAGAGCACAATCAAATGGAAAAGGACAATCAAGTGAACATGATCTAAAAGTTATAGTGCATACCAAGGTTGACACAATATTTTATAGCACTCATGTATATGGCAATGAAAACTAAAGGTTGGGCCAATAAGGGGATGCAATCAATTTAAAGAGTATAAAGGAAAGAAAGGAATGAGTGCTAAGGTAACAAAGATAAGATAGATCATGTGAAGAGGGAGAAAGAAAGGAGATGTTGTCCCCAAGCATGGAATCATAGAGTTTCCCTCAAGGGTAAGGCAAAGAGAGAGGAGTCACAATAAATGCAAAGACTATGTATATCAAGATAATAAAACATAATAACATACAAAGCATTTAATAGCAAAGGGAGAACATATATCAAGGCGATATCGCTAGAAGAAAGAGAACGACATGATTGCCCCCATGAAGAAGCTAGAGGGGCAAAGAAAGGAAATGCTAAGTTCTAGAAAAGCAAATATAGCATTGTGGTGTGGAACAATAAGAATGTGTGCAACACAGTATATAGAGGAGTCATATAGAAAAAAATGGAATGGTATATTAGAAACAAAATAATGGGAGTTCAATATTAATATTGTGTGCAAGAATCCATGCATGGCTACCTAATGGGGTTTCCACGTAGGATTGGCAAAGAGGGAAAGTGAATAGGCACATAAGAGGTAAGAATGTGGAATAGTGTAAGCAATAACATGAGTGCCTAAGTGGATTGTAAGAGAAAGAAATTAAAAGTGCACAACAAATGAAACATGTGAACCTTGGTGTGAGATGGATAAAACAAACAACAATATTAATAAGAGTGATGCAGGAGCATCCGAGTTCACTAGCAATCCTACATCACCAAAAAAAACATTTTATTTTCTAAGTTAGTTTTCTTCTTTATTTTCTTTGCAAAGTTGGTTTTATGTTTCAGGAGGAAATTTAGTTCATTTGGGCCAAGAATAAAAGAATCAAGTTTTGGCTAAATTTAGTCCTTTGGTTGGCAAAGTTTCTACTTTGCAAACTATTTAGTTCGCCGATCCAGTGGTTTTCGATAGCTGAGTTCATCGATGGGCGATTTCTTGCATTTCTCCAAGTTTGCCAATAGGAACTTTTGTCGATTACCTTTTTGTGAGTTTGATGAAGTTTCGTTTGTTGTCAGAAACATTGAAGGTTTACAAACTTGTGTTTTGCCGATAAAGACTTGAGCAAACAAGAAAAAATGCAAGTTGATAAAATCACCGATTAAACAAAATTCTTAAGTATCGGCAAGTTCAGGAGTTTTGAAAGTTGCTGATTTGGTGACAAAGTGTATTGATGCAAGAGCATCCAGGTTCACATGCAATCCTATGTCACCAAAAATATGTTTTATTTTCTAAATTAGTTTTTTTGACTTTATTTCTTTATAGATTTGGTTTTTGTTTCAAGAGGCAAATTTTAGTTTTTTTGGCCAAACTAAGGACATCAACTTGTTAAAGACCTAATTGGGTATCTCTAGTTTCATTTTGGTGAAGATTGGACAAAAATTGGCTAAGTTATAGCCAATCAGAGATTTCCTCAGTTCGCAAACTGCTCAGTTTGCCGATCCAGTAGTTCACCAATCTGACAGTTTGTTGACAAGCTGGAAGGACAAGTTCATATTTTCAAAGTTGGCCAAAGGAAAGACTTTGTCAGAAAAATTTCTATTTCGCGAAATGTTTAGTTCATCGACAGTTTAGTTCACCAATGGGCGATTTCTCTGACGAAGCTTAAGGATAAGTTATAAGTGCTTATGTTCATTGAAAATGAGGATTTGGTTTTTGTTTCAAGAGGCAAATTTTAGTTTTTTTGGCCAAACTAAGGACATCAACTTGTTAAAGACCTAATTGGGTATCTCTAGTTTCATTTTGGTGAAGATTGGACAAAAATTGGCTAAGTTATAGCCAATCAGAGATTTCCTCAGTTCGCAAACTGCTCAGTTTGCCGATCCAGTAGTTCACCAATCTGACAGTTTGTTGACAAGCTGGAAGGACAAGTTCATATTTTCAAAGTTGGCCAAAGGAAAGACTTTGTCAGAAAAATTTCTATTTCGCGAAATGTTTAGTTCATCGACAGTTTAGTTCACCAATGGGCGATTTCTCTGACGAAGCTTAAGGATAAGTTATAAGTGCTTATGTTCATTGAAAATGAGCCTTTAGTCAGCAAAAGTTTGAAGTTGCAAACTCAGTCAGCTAAGTCACAGATTCCAAAAGTTATCAATTCGCTGACAAACATATAAATGGAGCTTTTGAGGAGAAGTCTAAGAGTTCGTAAAAGACAAGTTTCGCCAATAAAAGAGGTTGATGTCTTGAGACTTTGTATCAACAAACTTTAAGTTTGCGAACTAGTTTGTAGTCTTCAAAATTTGTTGATAAGTCGATAAAAGGATGGAAAATGTTAATTTTACTAATAAAGGGCTTGGTGGCTAAGGGCATTGTATCGACAAGTCTTTAGTTTACGAGATGGCTATTTTGCTGATAGATGGGATCTGATGTCTTAAAGCTTGTATCGAGGCAAACCGGTTAGTTTGCGAACTAACAAATCCGCCGATGGCATCTGATGGTGAATTTTTGAGTTCGTAAAGTGAAATTTTTTCCAATGACCCTATTCATAAGTGTTGTGTTAGGGAAAGTTTAAGTTTCAAAACTTGAAGGAACATCGATAGAGGACTTTGTGGTTTGTAGAAGGAGCATTTTGTTGATAACTGCCTTAGAGCCTGAAGTCTGTATCAGTTGTCGAATACATACATGGCGTCAAATGTTTTACACATTGTGGATGTTGAAACAATGGTTTCATTCTACAACTGTTCAACTGTTTGGGCGACAGTTAAATTGTTTAGTGACTATTATGTAGCGTTTTTACAACCATCGACTAGGCAGTTTTCTAATGGGTGTATAAATGGAAACATGTGCATAGTGGTGAGGGTTTGGTTCGATTCTCCTGGTGAATGTAGATGTTGTAGAACACTTTGTAAAGAGGATATTTTGATTTTGAAGCATGATTGTAGAAATTGAATTTGTACTCATGTAATTCATTGTTGTTGTTGAATAAATAATACAAGTTGTGGTTGTGGTGTTGTCTTTTGTGTTGATTTCATTTTGCTGCTTAATTTGGTAGTCTGATAAGACCCCTGAATTTAGACCTGCTCCAAGTGGTATCAAAGTGAGTTTCCTAAGAAGGCTATGGACGTGTTAAGAAGAGAGAGTGTGTAGATCTACAATTGCAGAGAATTTGAAGAAGACATGGCATAGAGAGGATGTGGTAGAAGAGGACCACAAGGAGATATGGCGATTGCATAAATGTTGAGAGGAATAACTACATGATTAGATGCAATAGAGATGGTGCAACACAGAGGAGTACATGTTGAAGATGTAAGCGAGGATGAAGAAGTTGAAGCGAGAGAGGATGATCCAAATGAAGGAGACGAACCAGAAAGGAGATTTTTGAGGGCAATATCCAAAATAAATAGTAAGCCTCGTGTGGACCCTCCTAGTTATAATGGTAGTTTAAATCTAGAAGAATTAATTGATTAGATATCAGAGATGGAGAAATATTTTGATTTTGAATCGATTGAAGACCACAAGAAAGTGAAGTTTGCTTGCACAAAGTTGAAGGGTCATGCCTCCCTATGGTGGGATCATGTTTAGATAGAAAGACAAATAAAGGGAAATGAGAAAATTCAAACCTGGTAAAGAATGTTAACTAAATTGAAGGCCAAGTTTTTGCCTACAAACTATCAAATTAGTTTGTTCAAGAAGTTGCAGAATCTGAAGCAGAAGGAGAAGAATGTACAAGAATACACTGAGGAATTTTATAGATTGAATATTTGGGTTGGTTATGTTGATGATGATGCTGAGAAGGTGTCTATATATATTAATGGATTGCACTATTCTATTCAAGATGAACTAAGCATGGTGCGAATCACAAGTGTTGAGGAAGCCTACCAATATGCCTTGAAGGCTAAAGATAATCTTTCCAAAAAGCAAAATAATTCTAAAGGTAGGGGTAAATTTTCACTTGGAAGAGGCCAGTCTAGTGGTGGAAGAGGATATCAAAATAAATAAGGAGAGGCTAGTTCATCACAAATAAATACCCAGGAAAGTAGAGGAAGAGGAAATACCTCAAGAGGAAGGGGTGATTATTTTAGAGGCAGAGGATATTTTGGAAGAGGCAGAGGAAGAGGATTCAATGGTACCTATTTTCAATGTGGAGAGATTGGACATCAAGAATTTGAATGTCCTTAGATAACTAGTGGGAAAGGCAAAGATGCAAGAGTAAATGTGGCGCAAGCAGTATGTGAAAGCATGGCTTCACTGAAGCGTGGAGAAGATCCTGAGGATGGAGAATCCTTGATGTTGAGAAGTATTTTGTTGAATCTAGATAAGGAGAAATCTGAACCTCTTCAGAGGAGGAACTTGTTTCGAACCAAATGTAAGTTGGGTGGTAAATGTTGTAAGGTGATAGTAGATAGTGGTAGCACAGATAATATTGTGTTTGAAGAAATGGTTACCAAATTGAAGTTGAAACGATTGAGCATCCCAATCCTTACAAAGTTTCTTGGTTGCAGAAAGATGACCAATTGGTGGTAAGTGAGTAATGTCTAGTTAATTTTTAGATTAGTAGTTATAAGGATGAAATTCTGTGTGATGTAATGTCGATGAATGCATGCCATATTTTGTTGGGCAGACCATGCAGTTTGATAGACAAGTTGTTCATGATGGGAGGACAAATATGTATAGGATAAATAAAAATGGGAAAGAGTATACCTTAAATCCTATGAAGGATAAAGAGGACAAAGTAGAAAGTAATGCCAGAGTTCATTTGATTTCTAGAAATAAGTTCTTGAAAGAATTGAATAAAGGAGGGGTGTGTTTTGCTTTTATTCCCAAACCTGAAGTGCTGATGACAATAGAAAAATAAGAACTACCCATAGAAATTTAAGAAATGTTGGAAAAATACTCAAATATAATGATGGAGTTGCCGGATGGGTTGTCACCTGTGAGAAATATTAGTCATTGTATGGATTTGATACCTGGTGTGAGTTTACCAAAAAAGGCACCGTATAGAATGATGCCTATAAGAATGAGGAGATAAATAGGCACGTTCAAGAATTGTTGGATAAGGGGCTGAACTGGGAAAGTCTCAGTCCATGCATTGTACTAGCAGTGCTGACACCAAAGAAGGATGGAGAGTCGTAGGTGTGCATAGATTCGAGGGCTATTAACAAAATAACAATCAAATGTAGATTTCCATTGCCATAGATGGATGATATGATGGATTGCTTAAGTGGAGAAAAGTATTTCACGAAGATTGATTTGAGAAGTGGGTACCATCAAATTCAAATCAGAGAAGGGGATGAGTGGAAGACAACCTTCAAGACAAAAAATGGATTGTATGAATGGTTGGTGATGTCATTTGGGTTGACAAATGCTCCCAGCACTTTCATGAGGTTGATGCATGAAGTGTTGAAGCTATTTCTTGGCAAGTTTGTTATTATATATCTTAATGATAGTTTAATTTTTAGTAAGATAAAGGAAGAACATTTGTTGCATGTTAGGGCAGTATTGCAGAGGTTGAGAGAAGAGAAATCGCTAGTAAATTTGAAGAAGTGTAGTTTCATGGAGGATTTAGTTTATTTGGGATTTGTAGTTTCTGGTGATGGTCTAAAAATGGACCCAGAGAAGGTCAAGGTGATTGTGGATTGGGCTTCACCTTATAGTATGTTTGAAGCCAGAAGTTTTCATGGCTTGGTGAGCTTCTATAGGAAGTTCATTCACAATTTCAGTGGAATTTGTGCACCTATTACTATGAAAATGAGAGGTAATAGGAAAGGGTTTGTGTGGACAACAGCAGCTAAGAAGAGTTTCAGAATTTTGAAGAATAAGGTGACTGAATAGCTAGTTTTGGTGCTCCTTGATTTTGGGAAAGTTTTTCAAGTTGATTGTAATGCAAGTGGAACAGCAATTGGAGGTGTCCTTAGTCAAGAAGGGAAACCAATTGCATACTTCAGTGAGAAGTTGAATGAAGCAAAGAAAAAATATTTTGTGTATGATCAAGAATTCTATGCAATTGTACATGCATTCAAGAAGTAGAGACATTATTTGCTACCGAAGGAATTTGTGTTGTATACTAATCATCATGCTTTACAGTACATTAACAGCCAAGGTAAGTTGAATTAGAGACATATAAAATGGGTTGAATTTTTGTAGAGTTATTCTTTTGTTTTGAAACATAGAAGTGGAAAATCTAATAGGGTAGCTGATGCATTGAGTAGGAGATGTTTGTTGTTGAATGAATTGAGGGTAAATGTGGTTGGTTTTGATTCTATGAGGGAATTGTATAAGGATGATGTTGATTTTAAGGAATTGTGGGCTGCTTGTATGAATCCAGTAGAGAAGAATAGAACACCCTGGTTTGAGTATTTTATTCAGGAAGGTTTGTTGTTCAAAGGGCAATGATTGTGTATACCTCAAGGGTCAATGAGGGATAATCTGATGAGAGAAAAACATAGTGGTGGTTTAGGTGGATGCTTTGGTGTGGACAAAATGTTGGCACTATTGAGTGAAGGTCATTTCTGGCTTGGTATGGCTGCAGAGTTTGTCAATATGCTAAGGGAGTCAAGCAGAATACTAGTTTATATCAATCATTGCCTATACCAGAAGGATGTGGGAACACATAAGTATGGATTTTGTTTTGGGATTGCCTCAAACACGGAGAGGTAATGATTACGTTTTTGTTGTTGTTGATAGATTTTAAAAATGGTTCATTTTATTCCATGTCAAAAGAGTAATGATGCTTCCCACATTGCTACGTTATTTTTCAAGGAGGTAGTTAGATTACATGGTTTGCCTAAGAGCATAATTTCTGATCGTGATGTGAAATTTGTGGGTCATTTTTGGCATACCTTGTGGAAGAAAATGGGTACACAGTTGGGTTTTAGTTCAGCATACCATCCTCAGAGTGATGGTCAAACAGAAGTTGTAAATAGAAGTTTGGGTAATTTGTTAAGATGTTTGGTAGGGAATAAGTCTAAGCAGTGGGACTTAGTTTTGGCTTAGGCAGAGTTTGCTTATAATAATTCAGTCAATCGGAGTGTAGGGAAAAGTCTTTTTCACATTGTGTATGGTTACAACCCAAGAAGGGTAGATGAGTTGCGGGACAGTGCTAATTTGACTCGGAAGAGTGTTGTAGCTGAAGATTTTGCAGAATATATCCATGATTTGCATAAACAAGTGAGAAGATTTGGAGAAAAGTGCCGCCAAATACAAGGAGTGTGTTGATATTCATAGGAGAGAACAAGAGTTTCAAGTTGGAGATTTGGTTTTGGCACATTTGCGAAAGGAGAGGGTCCTATAGGGAACATACAATAAATTAAAATGGAAGAAGATTGAACCTTGTAAGGTCTTACGTACAAGTTCTCATCCAATGCTTATGAAATAGAACTTCCACCAGTTATCCGGTGGAAGGGTAAACTAGCTAATGAAGCTTCTTAGATGCAAGCTTATGAATTGGCTAAATATGGGATTTCTATTCTAGATTTGCCAAAGTGTTCTTGAGTTACAGCCTCAAGAAATATTTCTCTTACCTGACATGTCTGATGTAGGAGCATTCGGGTTCACTTGCAATCTTGTGTCACCAAAAATATGTTTTATTTTCTAAGTTGGTTTTTTGGCTTTATTTCTTTGCAAATTTAGTTTTTGTTTTAGGAGGCAAATTTTAGATTTGTTTGGCCAAACTGAGGACATCATCTTGTTAAAGACCCAATTGGGTATCTCCAGTTTCATTTTGGTGAAGATTGGACAAAAATTGGCTAAGTTATAGCCATTCAGAGATTTCCTCAGTTCATTAATTGCTCAGTTTGCCGACTCAGCAGTTCGCCAATCTGACAATTTGCCGACAAGGCGTAAAGACAATTTGGCCAAAGGAAAGCCTTTATCAGAAAAATTTCTATTTCATGAATTATCTAGTTCGCCAACAGCTTAGTTCACCGATGGGTGATTTCTCCGACTAAGCTTAAGGGTAAGTTACAAGTGCTTACGTTCATTGAATAAGAGCCTTCGGTCGGCAAAAGTTTTAAGTTGCAAACTCAGTTGGCCAAGTCATGGATTCCAAAAGTTACTGATTCCCCAACAAACATATAAATGAAGTTGTTGAGGAGAAGTCTAATAGTTCATAACAGACAAGTTTCATCGATAAAAGAGGTTGATGTCTTGAGACATTGTATCATCAAACTTTATGTTTGTGAACTAGTTCATAGTCTTCAAAATTTGCTAATAAGCTGATAAAAGGATGGAAAAGGTCAATTTTGCCGATAAAGGGCTTGGTGGCAAGGGTGTTGTACCAACAAATCTTTAGTTTGCGAGATGGCTATTTTGCCGGTAGACATGATATGATGTCTAGTTAAAGCTTGTATCGGCAACCTGATTAGTTTGTAAACTAACAAATTCGTCGATGGCATGTGACGATGAACTTTTGAGTTCGTAAAGTGAAACTTTTTCCGATAACCTTTTCATAAGTGTTGTGTCGGGGAAAGTTTAAGTTTCAAAACTTGAAGGAACGCCGATAGAGGACTTTGTTGTTCATGGAAGGAGCATTTCGTCGATAACTGCCTTAGAGCCTAAAGTCTGTATTAGTTGTCCAATGTACATGGTGTCAAATGTTTTACACATTGGGGATGTTAAAATAATGGTTTCATTCTGCAACCATTTAACTATTTGGGCAATAGTTAAATTGTTTGGTGACTGTTATGTAGCGGTTTTACAACCATCGATTGGGCAGTTTTCTAATGGATGTATAAATGGAAACCTGTGCATAGTGACGGGGGTTTAGTTTGATTCTCCTAGTGAATGTAGATGTTGTAGAACACTCTGTAAAGATGATATTTTGATTTTGAAGCATGATTGTAAAACTTGAATTTGTACTCCTGTAATTCATTGTTGTTGAATAAATAATACAAGTTGTTGTGGGTGTGGTGTTGTCTTTTGTGTTGATTTCATTTTGCTACTTAATTTGGTAGTCTGATAAGAACCTTGAATTTAGACTTGCACCATGTATGAGAGGCGCCTTTGCCAAGTTTGAAAAAGATGAAAATCGCCGATAGAAGGAAAGTGAGTAGTATTGGCTAGTTTGTAAGTTTTGGAAATTGTCGATTCGAAGATAAATACTTGAGCAAAGTTTTTGTAATTTCATGAAGACAGGGATTTGCTGATAGAAAAGCTCTCCGTCTCTTAAGTTCATCGATTACTTATTTTAGCGACAACTACTTGGGAGAAGAAAGATGAGATAAGTTCATGATACTCAACCATTTCCAATGAGCGTATAAGTGAGCCTTGGAGGAGTTAGTGATATGGGAGATTGGTTGATGGGATATATATACCAATCTATTGTAAGTTCAAGTGGATAGTGAAAGGTATTGAAGTTCATAAAAGGTCATTTTCACCGATGTTTGAAATTGTCACCAACAGATAATTATGTGGGCTCTGGCGACTGAGTAAAGTGAAGTTCTGGTGTCAAATTTTAATTACACAAATAATTAGGATTGTATTAAATATTCAAGTGAGAATATCACAATTTGGCGGACTCTTTGATGATCCGTTGTGGTCAGTGGAGATATGAGGTCCATTCAATTTCTTAACATAATGGTGGCGGGTCAACTTCTTTTCTTGGATATTAGAAACACATTCATCTGGTCCTTATGAGGGGGTTCAACTTCTTGGAGAAGGGAGGGGTCACAGAAGAGTTCTATAGAGGAGACTAGTGTATCAGTTAAGAAGTGTAATTGTGTGAAGAATTTATACTCATGTAACTATTTTGTTGCTGTAGAAATAATTAAATCCAATTGTTGTGATTGTGGATATTGTTTTGTGTTGATGTTTGAGTTTTGCTGCTTAATTCAGTAGCCTAAATTTTGTACTGCACCAAGTGGTATCCGAGCAAGGATATCTTGCTGGGAAGTGATACATTGTGGAGAATTTGAAGTGTTAAAATATTGTCTCAGAGGGCTCGAGAGGGTATTTGCAAGTATGAAGAGGAGTCTTGCAATTACAGAGGGTTGAAGGAGACATCAGAGTTGTGAGAAGAGGAAATTTTGTTTCCATAGTATGTATGGATGGCAAACAGTAGAGGTTGTATTTTGTGAAGATGCCCCAAGAAGAAGAGTTCCTAGAATGGAGAAGATGTTCGAATAGTTTCATGTTGAAATGAGGAATGAGTTGAGAAATTTAGTTGTTCGATTAAGAAGAAACCCAGATTGTGATGAAGATGAAATTGGAGAGGACAAACGAGAATGAGAAAACAAGTAGCCAGTGGATGCTGGAGAAGAACGGTTCCTGAGAGCACTTGCTAGAGTTGGAGGAGGTAACAAAATGGAAATTTCAATTTTTTTTGGAACATTAAATCCTGAAGAATTGATAATTGAAAACATTCGCGACCCTCAGAGGGTGAGATTGACATAGACAAAATTGAAAGGACATGTTTCCCTTTGGTGGAGAGAGTTATAGAGAGAAAGAGTAGAAAATGGAGACGCAAGAGTAACCTGGTGGAATCAGATGGTTACCCAGTTAAAAGAAAAAATTATTCATAAAGATTACGAGTTGGAGATGTTCAGAAAAATTTAGAATCTGAAGCAAAAGGAGATGAATGTCAAAGACTATACTGAGGAATTCTATAAAATGGTAATCAAATCTAGACATCATCAAATGGACAGGGAGAAAATAGCTAGATATATAAATGGGTTGAGATTTAACATACAAGATGAGATTACTCTGCTTCTTTGAAAAAAGGTCCTTTGCCAAGTTGTCTGCACCCTTCTAACCCTCTTCACTTATTTCTAGGTTGGGCATCTCACCTGCCGACGTCCTTCCTGGGTCCAGAGTAATATCCGTCCATCCCCTAGTCCCATCCAAAACAACACCGACAACTAGGTCCTCATCTGACTGCATCCCGTCAGCTGGACGACCATCCGTTAGGCTTCCTCCATTAGTAACCCTACCACCCTGCTGCAAACCGTTACCTTCTCCTGTTGCTTCCATTTTTTCCACACATATGACATCATAGTATTGTTAGTTCTGAAGAAGATATATTTTTATAGTTTCAGATTTCATTCTAAACTGATAATTCCATATTAATTATTCTTTAACCACCAACTTGGAATCGTTGTGTTTTATTATGCATATAAAATGTTATTAAAACCCTTGCGGGCTTGCTAAACTACATAATATTGTTTGAATGGCTGACTCTTGAGCATTCAAATACAATGGTCATTACCATTATTTTTTATTTCTTTTAAGGCTGGATTATTGTTGTGTAGTGCTTTGCATGTCATTGTTATGTGACTCCCTTGTGGCATGGCTGTACAAGTCATTTTAAAGTTAGTTTCCCTCATTGAGTTGACAAAGTTCCAGTATCTTAATGGAATGCTAAGTTATTGTCAGTGATGCATATGCTCCCATAGATAGCTATATCATGATTGTTGTAGAACACCTTATTTGTTATCTTGAAGTATTTCTTTGAGTCAAACAGAAATGTTTATATTATTGCTCACAAGGCACAACTAAAATGTTCATCATTTTGAGGTCTTGGTTGTTATGGGATTGTGACAAGAGCATCTTGATCATGTTCCCTCTCTTTGAGTTTATTTGTAACTTATCATTGTCATAAGGCATTGGTATTATGTAAGTATCTATTGTTGCTAAGCTTGTTGGAATAGGCAATTATGGGCAGAGGCTCAATTATAAATCATTGTCTTTGAGTTTGATATGGAGTTATCCTTCAGTCCTTAATCATTTCGGTTTGAAATTAGATGTCTTGATTAGGCACTCGTGTTTCTCTTGATCCTAACAAAATACTAGGCATGTTTTGGATGTTCTGATATTTTTGAAAAGCTTTCAATTAAGCAATCACTATTATAGCAATATGAATATAGGTATGGCTAAAATGTACTTGTAAGTTTTGTGGCCTTTACTATACTCTTATCCCTTTCTCCCAAGTTTTATAGCTATTGTTAATAATTTTGATTAGAGACCCCATCAGATTCTATCATTATGAGTCAGTTGGATTAACTCTAAAGGTAAAGAATTGAGATTGGATAAGAGATTACTATTTCTTTGTCATTTTTAGGGAGGCAGTTGCAGGTCTCTGTTTTAAAGTATTGTTAATATATCACATAGGACAATGAGCTGGTACAATGTAACCATTTGGAAGAATATGAGAAATGGCTTCTTGTAAGATTCTTACCATTAAGCACTTGTAATATGTGCAGGCTTGAGATGAATATGTTAGTTATTGCCGACATGATAAGGGCTAAGAGAACAATATTTATGGTTATTATTGCTATGAACATGATTGAGTTGTGATTATAATGTTATTACCTTGTGACCTTTTTGGATGTTAAATATTGTACCCTATTGGAACTAGAAATATTATGTACATTAGTGTAGTGAATATCAATTTTTTTTATAAGCAGTTTTGGTGACTGTGGATGTCTTGTTGAGTAATAAACATTATTCCTATTTACTTTAAACTTATGGATTACAACCTTCTTTATTGTAGTGAAGAAATGTAGGAACATTGTGAATGATGGGTTGTATACAGACTAGCTTGCTATTATGTTAGTCAATTGCAAAAAACTAGTGTTCGTTGTTATAACTCATTATGGATTTTAGTGATGTTGAATGGGTTTGACTATTGTTTAGACTTCTTCTATAAGCAATGAGAAATATTATGCTATTTGATACATGAAGCATGCACCATTCACACTATAAATGAAAATACCCCATGAAAGAGATTAGGGTCAGGGATATTTACCTTTGGTCAACTTGTCAGTGCATGAATCTACCCCTCTGCTTGTGGCACATTGTGAGAGATGGTTGTAGGTTAAGTCAAGACAACTAGAAGAGGACCTAAGGAGACAATAGTTGGGGACTACAAAGACTTGGTAAACCTCATTAGCACAATTCCTAATCTTGAAATCTTCAAGGCATTTACATCGACTTGTCTTCCTTGGTGTAAGCTCCTCTTACCCTAAATCTTCTTCTTAAGGCAGAAGAATTTGTTCAAACAAAGTGAATGATGTTTGTTGTCTTCTTTAGAAATGACAAAAGGGGGAACCTCTAAATGTGGATCTACAAACTAAAGACAAATATTTGTTTTAGCTAATCTCATCATCTAGACCAATAGTGTCAACTAAAACAAAGGTACTGCAAAACATCATCAGAAGAACCAATAACATTAGCCACAAACTAACCTTAGGAAAAAAGAGCACAAATCTATAGATATGAAAGTGACATTAAGGTGATATGACAAAAGGATAGCTAATGGTCCAACTCTTAGAAAATACTAAAAGCCAACCCACCCCAATCCTGACATATGCATGAATATATGTTTAGGGAGATTATTGTGCCAACAATTCCTACATGAGAAACGTGTTACTAAAACAAGAATAAGGTGTATACAGAAGGCACAATCCAATAAGGTTAAGGTTGAGATCTCAACCCTGAAGAATGCCCCTAAGAATAATAAGATTGTAGGATTCTCCAACCATCCAACTCCTAGGCAATTAGGAGATCTAGTTCTTCAATTTGGAAATCTTAAGCACTGTGTTGAGCCAATCTAGGTTTAGAGAAGGAAAAAAAATTAAACTCATAAGCCCTTGGTAGTTGGATTTTTCTTTCTGGTGCAATTGACATGCCCCACTTTTGATTGCACAAGAGATGAAAGTTTCTCAATCTTATATTAAAACAACAAGTTGCAAGTGATAAGAAGCACAGAAGGAAATTAAGGTCTAGAATGCACCAATTTCAATTAGTAATAAATTGGAACCATTTGAAATAAGAACCAAGAAAATTGATAAAAAGATGTTTCTTGTGCTAAAACTTGTGTAATGTGGGTTAGTGCACTCATTTTTTATGCCTTGATTGGTTAACTTACATGTTTAATCTGGGATGTGTTTTAAACCTCAGTAGACCTCCCCCATCTATCCTTCTACTTTCCCAATCAAGATTAATGGCACAAGGAGAGAGATGGGTGAGAAGGGAACCCATGACAAGGAAGCCTAGGAACTTAAGAAGGCCACAAAATCAATAATCCATCTTCTTTGATGAACCATTCTAAAGAAATCCAAGATAAATTGGATGACTTACAAGCTCTCTATTACCCATTTTTATTTTCTAGCTCAATCAAGTGGAGCTGGTTAAGTTTTATAGTTAAGAGGTGCATGTCTGTTATTAATGAGTGTTTTGCCAAGAGAACAATTCCATAAAAGAACTTCAATTAAATGCAATTGTTTACAATCAAAAAGAATCATACAACATTGCATATTTTAAAAAGGTTTTTTCCTTATTCATGAATGTCAAATGAAATGCTCCCACACAAGCCGTAGGAGTATCTGAAATAGGCAACATAAAAGTAAATTTTACTTTTGAAAGAAAAGAAATGCATAGGAAAAGAAAGGGGACCCGTCATTGCCTACGAATGACGAATCCCGTGGTCGAGCCGGCTGCTATCTTCCTCCATCTGTGTGAGCTCCAACATACCTGGAAAATAGTTTTTGTTAATGCTCAGGGTACCAAGTCTTTTCATACACAATCAGAACTTCAAAAGTACCATTCACTATTATGTGGCAATAGTATATCAGTAATCATATCAGCATACGAAAGGTCAGAATGAGCAGACACAAGTGCTATATTAGAAAGAGATAGTTCCATACAAGTAACCCCACATCATGAATCAAAGGTATGTTTCATATGTTAACATGTTTGCTTCTTGTGCAGGTATATGAGAAATCAGTTTGCTGATTCATCCTTTATAAAATGGCATGTGGAGAAAATGGGCTCCCATGAGGGTCGAGCCCAGCATGCTCGAAATAATGACATTAATGCAGAGATATTCGATAGACCAAGCATCATGATGCTTACAGGACATGCATGTTGCTACTAAATCAGATGTATCGAGTACAAGAGAGAAGGTATAGTCAAGTTGGAACAAATGCCATGTGGGACAACCAAGTCAAATGTCATATGTTACTGTCATTAAGAGCCCATGATGCCATCAAAGAAACAGAGGTTTCAGTCATAGCAGAACAACATATATAAGTGCATTCAACATGATCATACACAGTCATAAAGGAAAAGAGGACAACAGTGCATAATGAATCAAGTATTTTTCTTTTGTTGTTATGAAGTATCACATTATTGATCATACTGTCAAAGTGAACAATCCTATATCATACAAGTCAGCCATAAGATACACAGTAAAGAAGAATATCCTTTTCTTGTCTTCTTTGATAAATCAAGTAGAGATACACAGGTGAAACAACAAATGAGGTGATTCCAACTAAATAAAGAGATGTTGCAATACTTTTTTATCAAGGAGATGCTACTCACAACACTGTCTAAGAAGAGACAAATCACATCATGTCAGGGACCACTTAATGATTACATGAATATTGTCAATAATCTGATGAAGCAGGTTGAAGTGCAGTCACCAGTCATGTAAATAGCAGCAAGCAGAGGTCATGAAAGTCAGGTCATTGTTTACATTTGACTATTTTGTATCAGAGCAAAGATCTTAAAAATGGATGAAATCTTACTTACAAGTATGTTGTCCTTATCATAGAACAACAACATGCAACTTATAAAAAAATAGTGAGTAGACAAAATGAAGGGCAGTCACAAGCCAGGGACAATCATTCATGGGACAACATATCAGAAAGATAGATATGAGCATCTAAAGAAAAATGCCAAGGAGCTGAACAATACAAAGACGACAGTCACAATCAAGATGTGTGCAGATGTTTTCTCATTTTCATGCATTCAGGAAGAATAAGACTCTTATGACAATGTGTTATATGCATCTGAGACAAAAGCAAATGAATGGCCATACATGCTTATCAATGGTACTTCAAACCTCAAGCATTAACCTCTTTCATAGAAAGGATCTTAAAGTGCATACAGTTTGTTTGCAATGGAAATTTGATGTCATATACTTGATATCAGATGCATAAAGATGCATGATAGGAACAACCATGATTTTAAAGAGTTGATATTAGTTGCATACTGGTGTCGTGAGCTAAAGATAAAGGAGGTGTTGTATCAAGAGCTACATGAAGGAGTCATTTTGATCATGCACAACTAGGGTTTTTATTGAAAAGTTGCAGATCTGAAACAAAACAAAGTTTCTTTTAAATGCAAATATGTGACAGTACACTGGCCGCGACCCCATGGTGATACAGAGACAAAAGAAGATAGAGTTTACATGTATATGAAAATGATAAATATATACAACCAGCAGTGACCTTTTGACCACAAATGAACAAAGAGATGTGTATATGGAGCCTCGACCTGAAGGGAGATAGTCTCATTTTTAAAAGTTTTGTGAAAAACCCAGATGTAAATACATATATATTAAGTATTTTGCTGTTACACAGCTGAGCTTGAGGTTCTCATGTCAACATAGAAAAATACATGGTCTTCATATGTGTTGGCGTTTCAATTCGCACCTCTGGTATGCGATTTGGAAACGGACAGCTATGCACAGATAAACTGCTCTCCTATTGGAAGGGGGAGTTCCCTTTCTTGCTGATGTTCGCTAAAAAGATAAATTAAGTGAAACCTCGCCTATCTTCTTTTTGATTCTCAGCTGCAGAGCACAAGGTTATAAAAGTCTAAACGCTGCAGAAGAGGTTTTTTCCTTTTTAATAAAACTTCTACTACAACTAGCATAGACTAATGACGCTTTCAACCTCCTGAGTAAATTCAGAGCAAAGGAAGTTGAAAGTGAACGGGGAATGATTGTTAACACAAAAACTCAAGTAGTTTTCCTCCAGATTTACACCACAAGACTAAGAGTACTTTAATGATGAAAGCCGAAAATGAAAGCCACAGAAGCTACACATCTGACGACGAAAACTTGATGAATCGATATAGAATATCAGAGCAAAGTAGGCATGAGATTTCTATTCAATATCAAAAAGTTTAATACAACTCCAGGACAGCAATACTGCAGCAAAAGGTAGGCATACAGTAAGCGATCAAACACCGGAGAACACTAAACACAAATGAACAAACACCTGGAATAACAATGTTTGCAGGCTAGAATAGGCACAACAAATTTGTTATCACAAAAGTCATTCCTTACAATGAACATAGATTGAACAGACACTTGGAATAACAATGTTTGTAGGCTAGAATAGGCATAGCAAATTTGCTATCACAACTACCATTACCAACAATGGGTAAGGATGCCCTTATTTATACTAAAATCAAAGGAGTAGGGAACCCTAAAATCTGCTTGATTAACCCTAACTTGCCAACTCGCAAGCTTTATTACTATTCTAAGACAAAGATACAATAAACAAATGCTTTAAAGCAAAAAGATTCCAACTATTACAAGGTGCTTTCTTTCTAAATATAGAATGGATGAGCTTAGGATGAAAGCACATGCTTTAAAACAAAAAGCATATGTTTTAAAGCTGCTTTATTTTGGAATGCATCCTCATCAACATTCTAGCTTTTTGGTGATGTCATCCGTCGATATTCTGGGAAACAATATCTTCTAAAAAGCGAGTGACCGCATCTCTGCTAGGAACACTGATACTCTCTAGAACAATATTCTGATTCTCTAACATTTCTTCACCATTGGCAACCATCTGAAGGAATTCGTGAACTTCACCCGTAGCCTTGTCAAATTTCACTGACATTGCGGCAAGACGACTCATCTTGCCGGCATTGATATCATCATTAAAGTTGTTGCGGACGAGAGTCTGGAACTCTGCTTGCACTTCCCCGAGGTCATACAGGGTACCATCTTCTTTCTCATATGAACACGGGATCTGAGAGACAAAGGATCTGATGAACTTGAGGATGCCGATTACCTTTTCTTTCCATTCTGTCAACTCTGAAATCATACTGTCATAAGTTTTTACTGTGAAAAGATATTGTGCTTTCCAAGTAGAAACTGTCTTCTTATCTTCAGCTAAATCAACAGTATCAAGTGCAATCTTCAAGTCAGAGATAATGATCTCAAACACCGGTCTATTTTCTACCATGATCTACTGCGACCTCTGTATGCCTTGGCGTAAATCATGAGCATTGTACTTCAACTGATAAAGCTCTGCAAGTACAACTCTCCCTTTGGTCACAAATTCTTCTACCCAACTGTCCATGTGCCTCCCATAGAGGACCAACTTACTGAAATGCCGCTGATCAGCTGGTGATCCAAGACTCGGTGGAAGAAGCAAATCAACCTGTGAAGTGCCATGGAAAAGGTTGGAAATATATTGCCGTAACTGTCAAACTTCAGCTTTGAGAGCTGCCTTGTCTTCTCCATCTCTCAACACCCTTTCCTTCAAGCTATCCGCTGCAACCTCAAATAGATTGACATCTGTATGGCGAGTACTTCTACCAAGGTTAGCTTTGACAACTATGAAGTCATCAACCTCGACATCATTAGCACTTCTATTTTCTGGAGGTGTTGCAGTCTCAAGAATGATTTCTCCATCCGCATTCTTCTCAATGCGAATCTGCTTCTTTAGCTGCTTGTCTGGTGTGTCTTGATAGATGCTTTTTAGCTCTGTTAAGTCCAGCTAATATGAGGGCTTTCTTCTCTTCCTTCCCAGAATGTTTTCAAGCCAGGATGAGCCATCCTCTCTTGGAAATTCGGTTCTCGCCCCATCAGCTCCTGATGAATCAATGCTTGCATCAAAGTTGCGAACCGGTGAATCTAGCTCTGAATCTATGTGAATAGGAGAAGGGATCGGTGAAGAAGGTGGAGATACATGATCTAAAGGTAACACTTCAACATGCAGCGTTGTTTCAACAGGAGCTTCTGGTTCAACTGGTGGATGTTCTTGTTGGACATGAGCTGGAGACTCATCTTTCTTCCTCTTTAACTTTGCCATTTTTGTTCTCTCTGGGAGAACACTCATAGCCTTTACTCTTTGTTTTGGCTTGGAAGTGGAAGGTTCTGATGGTTGCACAACTGGCGGCTCTGCTACTGGAATATCATCCTTCTGCTTAGTCTTCAAGAATATCAAACTATTTTTAACCACTCGACTTGTTCTCTCCTCAATGGAAGTACTCTCTTTTATTGACCAGTTAACTGGCGGCAACGGTTGTTGCTCAATTTGGTCCCTGAAATACGTGGGAAGTAGAACTTCACCACTCTCTATCAAACCCTATATGTCTTCTGATAGGATATCAGACATTTGCTAAAGAGTGAACCTGCTGTAACTGCGTCTTTGCACTTCATACTCATTAGCACAATTAGCCCAGAAGTCTTCAACTGCAAACTTGTGTGTATAATTCTGACCAAGATGTGATGCATAAACACCACGGGGATCATATGAAGATCTCCTGTCGAAAAACTTAAGACCATAGCTAGATGATTCATTACCGATTGCCTTGGCATCTGCTCCAGATCTACATCTATAAATACTCATCCCTAGTGGAAAATTGAAGGCAGTCTTGCGTCTGCTACGCAAAAATGTATGCACTTGATAAGCTTGCCTCAAAAATTCCATAAATGCTATTTCGTCCGTAGGATATCGCGGCAACATGGCTGGCTCTCCTGAGAAGCCATATACTCTGATGTAGGAAAAAGTAGGAAATTGGATAAACCAATCAGCCCATTCTGCCATTGCTATTCTAGCCTCTACAGAAAACTGTATATGCAACTCCTTGTCCATGTCTCGCACTGCATGCATCAAGAATGCATTATTCACCCGCCTGTAATGTCGTTCAGCTTGAGAGATCTCTAACTGCGGGAAATGATGATACACATGCTGAGTACCCAGAGTTCCAACAACATTCAAACCTCTGAATTGATCCTGAAAAGCCATCAAATACACAAGGTATGATATCATATGGAATTCATGAGCCCTTTGAAAATCAATTATTTGTTGGTGGAGATGATCACTGATTAGTGCCGACCAATCATAGAATTCGGTTCCGTCAACAATCTGGGACATGATGTAAAACATCCAAGGCTGAAATTTGTTTGCATCTGCTTGACCCATGATACGACTTAGAAGAGTAATCATTATTGCATGATCCTCCTTGAATTCTCCATGTCCAACATTCTTTGGCATAATATTCTGCTTTTCTTTCAACCACCTCTAACCAATCTTTTTTCTGTATTTTTCCTTATCATTATTCCAAACCCTCTTGCATTCTTCAAGTGAAACAGTTAAGTTCTCTCTCCAAATAGGTATTGTAAAGCACTTTTCAATGTCGTTTGGCCTCAAGCTGCAGAGCACACGTCCATCACCCGACTGAATTTCTCTTGTGACCGAGTTGTAATGCGTCACACAAGCAATCACAAACTCGATACTTTACACAGTGATAGGAAAGGATGCCGCTGCAAGCAAACCGGAGTGTCCAAGATTCCTGATGACATTATTTTTTGCATCCTCCAAGGAGTGTAAATTAATTACTGGAAGTACTTTATGCAAGTCTGTTTCACAAGTTTTCAGGTAATCATGAGCCAATGCTATTTTGTGCCTAAATTGTGTTGGAGAGTACTGCATATTGGAAGATTTGAAAATCAACTGTGAACATGCCTATGTTGGAAAAAGTATTGAACAGATGGCTGAAAATTGTTTGCTAATTTTTAGAAAAAGCAGAGTGTGAGCTAAAAAAGCTGGCACATGGGTTTTGTAGATAATTCCGTTTCTAAGCAACCCAGATTGTCAGATTTTGAAAAAGCGAAGATTTTCTCGAAAAAGCAGGAAAAAAGCAGTTTCCCGAAAAAAAGCACAACTCCTAATCTTCAAGAGGATGATAATCTGGATGGACCCATCTTGACGAAAACTGAAAAAGCTCTGGTCGAATTTCTGAAAAATGATCTCCTTGAAACAAGGACCCTGAAAAAGCAAGCCTTTCTTCTTCCTCAACCCGAATCTATGAAGAACACTGAAAAAGCACCTGGTTTGGGTTTTTGAATCTTCGTTGAAAGAAAAATAAAATCTTTCCTCTAGATGCAACCTGCAAAAAATAATGAAATAAAGAAGCCCAAATCTTGTCTTTATAAATCTTTTGGTCGAAAAAGCAGCTTTACTTGTGTGAGAAGAAAACTTCATCCTCATCCATGAAGAAAGCAACTTTTAAAGCATAAATCCAAGTGGATGTCTTCGAATAGGAAGAATCCCTATTTTGTAGGAGCCTATGGCTTCATGTGCAAGATGACAAAAAATATCTTCTTTGATGATGTCATCGAATGCGCGAGTTGGAAGAAGTGTTAACAAAATTTTCTTCATTTTCGACACTTCAACACTCGTTTTGACTTAAATATGGCCTGTCTCCAACTTTGACAATGTGGAAAAATGTCATCATGAACTGAAAAAGCTAACTGATCCTGACATTTTGAAGATTGATCAACTGAGATTCCATCCCCTGCCTCTGTTCGACGATCTGACATCGTTTGACCAAGTTTGAGTTCCCTGAAACTACCAATGGGTGAAGATTGGTAACAAGGCATGTCAGAAAACACTGAAAACACAAAAAATATTCTAACACTGCTCAAGATGGGTGCACCAAGCCTCTTGGGGCGCCCAGTTTCCCAACACTTAGTCATTTTTTCAGTTTTTTCAACTTTTTCAATTTCTTGGTTTGCGTGCACGTTCCGGAGGCACAGGTCCCCTGTTTGGCTGTTGATTTCTAATAACTGGGATGAAAATGAGTCTGATGATATGGTGAATATGCAAGCCTGATGAAAACTAAGCTGATTGTACCTTCAGTTTACCTCCAAAAACGTGCCAAACTGATCAACACTGAACCAGAGCAGGCTGACGGAAGGAGATTTGTGTTTTTTGAGAAAAACATGAAAAATAAACTAACACTGGTGAGGATGGGCGCCCCAAGCCTCCAGGGGTGCCCAGTTTGTCAACACTTAGCCATTTTTTCAAAAATTGTCAATTTTGTACCTTTTCTTGATTTCCATGCCGATTGCTCATGTTCGATCTTCGATTTTGGTCATTCTGACGACTGTCGAGGCGGGACAAAGGGTGATCTGAGTAGTCTAAAAATATCTATGATGAAATCCTGGCTTTGACTAACTTTTGACCAAGTTTGACCAACCAGAAAGGAGCTGACGGAAGCATTTGCGACGTTTCTTGAAAAACATGAATAAAAACTAACAAAGGAGAGGATGGGTGCCCCAAGCCTCCTGGGGTGCCCAGTTTCACCAGACTTATCCATTTTTGTGATTTTCCAACTTTTCCATTCACCTTGGATCCATCTTGCATCGTTTTGCGTGCATCATCGAGTCGACGGCCATTTGTCAGTTTTGCATCGTTGAAACAGCGTTGGAAACTCGTCAAAGAGATTTGGCAGGTGAAATTTTCTGTGTTGATGACTTTCAAGCTCATGCTTCACCTTATGAAAAAGCAAAAATGACCCAGTAGAGAAAACTTGGTCGTTTGAAGATTCCGTCTGAACCGTGCCGATCATGAAGGAAAATTGACCAATGAGAATTGAGCGCGACACTTGATTTGGAGATTCTATTTTTAGAAAGTTTTGCCAACATCCATATCTCAAGAAACCCAGAAAACCTAACTTGACGTCTATTTTTAGAAATTTCTAAAAATAGAAATTTCTATTTTTAGAAATTTTGCTTTTTTGACTTTTTGACGAAATTTTTTCTAGATTTGTTTCAAAATGCCTTGATGAAGCAAAAAATTTGGTTGGGTACAACAATATGTTAAGCAAGAAGACAAGGAAAGAAAAATGTTCGAACCCTCAGTTTTTATGTTTTTTCTTTCTTTACAGTGAAATATCAAGTTTTTATGCAGACTCGGGTGAAGAGGCCGTGGCCTATCCAAATCAGTTCCATTTATCTTTTTTCAAACAACATACATAGAGAAACATGTATGTATTCCTTCGTTCATTCCATTTTTGCAGATGCAGAGGAAATTCAAAAGTTTTTCAAGCTCATTTCAAACAAAAATTCTCAGAAATGCTATCAAATCACGCCTCTGGCAGCGGATTCTACAATGAGAACTTAAGGAAATGAAGAGAGATCAATAGTTGAACGACTTACCTCTCTTTTTCTACCGATGCTGTGTGGAAACCACATAAATTTTCCTCAAAACGACCTTCATACTAGCCTCAACACAGTGAAGACAGATGCAAAGTGGTCAGCCAAGGAAAAAACCAAAAAAAATGCATCAAAAACCAGTCAGAATCGCAGCCTTAGAGGCCTAAAATCGCCTTCAAATCGATAAAATGGAGGTCAAAATCTCAGTTTTTGATGGCAAAAGCAACTTACCACGCATTTTACACAGAAAATCCCCAAAATTGCCTTCAGAATCGACACAAATGGTGCAATTTGAGCTCCCAAACCCTACAGGTCTGGCGGCAATCGAATGGAGCAGAAAAGAACAAAATGCAAATGGCATTTTAGGTTTTTTTTCCTCCTTTTAGGTCGAACAACCTAATTTGCATTTCCTCCATTTTTTGACTTGTTTTAAAAATAAATCATTGCTATCCATTCTAGGCTGTGGGAAAGACTTCAGGTCTTTCGACCTAGTAATTATTTTTATGAGACCACAGGGCCCGTGAGGGCATGCATGACTTTTGCCTTCTTTGATTTTTTTTTCTAAGTCAAAAGACATAATGAAAAGTTAAGGCCGAGTGCCTTATGTTTATTTTGCTAGGTATGAATTGGTGTTTGAAATCAAAAGGTGGGTATGATGGTGTGTATGGTATGTAATGCACATTGGGAGTCATAAGGGTCCTTTATGATGTATTACATTAGAACTTCAAGGCATGATGATGTACGTTGTAAAATGCATAAATCGCTAGGGGTTATAAGGTGTTTTTGATGTAGCAATGAAATGCATGAAATTTATGCAAGTGGTTGGTGTGTTGAAAGGAGAGTCATGTTTGTGCCTAGGAATTATAAGTGTTTCATTTTGATTTTGCATAATCTAGAAATAGATTAAACATTGTAAACGAATGATAAAGTAATGGATTATAAATTACTTTATCACTCGTCATAAAAATGCAAAGGGCAATAATAGGCAAATCTATAACATGTGACAAAGTAAGTCTCGTCGATTACTTTGTCATTTTTTCACAATATTTAATTTATCTCCAAACTATGCAAAATCAGGAGATTGAATATTAATGTCCTAGTGCCATTATTTTCTGCATAGGTTTGTAATAAATTTGAAATGTAAAACATTAAGCTAAGGTGGTGTAATTATAAACTACTTAGTTAATGTTAATTAAATGCAGAAAAATTGTATTTATGACATTTATTGTGCAAAGGACAAGTTGAGGATGCTTGTAGATGTGGTCAAAGAGATGTGGTTGAGCATTTATTGTGCAAATGTCAGACATTTATGATGCTGCAGGAGAGGTTGGCAAACAGGTGGAGGAGTTATTGAGATATTTGACTTGATTTTTATGGCCTTAAAGAGCATTTAAGGGCATTTTATGGAGCTTTTATGGTGGGTGATGACATGCCCTAACTTTTTGCTCATTGGAAACTCATTTTGGAGGATTTTTGATAGATATTTTGAGGGCTTTTATGTTCTGCATGACCAGGAAGTTTCTAGTCCTTATCTCTTTGTAGCTACTTGGAGAAGTATATAGTCTTCTTCTTTGTTAATTATTAGAAAGTTCTGACTATTCACTGCACTGTATATTGTAATTTTCAGAGTTCTTTTGTAGAAGTGAACAGTTTTGTAACCCATTTTCAGAGTAACACAGCATTGCAACACCTCTTTAGTAGTAATAAGCAGTTTATAATTTCCCAGTTCTTCTGCTATTGTGTGTCTTTAGTGTTAGTATAGATCCTTGTGATGTTCTTTGTCCTTGGAACTGTATTTCATGTTGGTGCCTTTATGCAGGAATACATACATTTTTGTAGGTTGTGAGATGTGCTAGGAATAAGAACCAGTCTTGAGTGGTGAGAAAACATCTTTCTCCTTTACAGAACTATTGTTATTTAGCCTTCTTATAAATTGATGATGCAAAGATTATGATTTACTGGGTTGTGTATGAGAGCCTTATTATTACTGGTTCTATAGTGTGTTAGTCATTTGTGTAGTCTCTGATAACCATTTTGGTGCATCACCTTAGACAGTAGGTTTCATTTTCATACAATCCTCCTTACCCTTTTCTCTACAAATCCAGTAGTTTCTAGGTGATATCCAACTAGGAAGCCGGCCTTCTCTGGAGGTTCTTTCCATCATAGGTGACCCACAGGCCTGGAAAGATCCCATGTTTCTCCAGAATGCTAAGTTCTGCAACTTAACAAGGGTGCAATTTTGAGAGACAACACTCTCATGAGCAACAAATAGATGACATAATCAAACACCAAGTGTAAAATCATAACACTGGTCTAGGTACGAAACAAAGAGGTGAATAGGATGAGATGAGCTTGAGCCCAATGTGACCTTTTTGGATGTTAAATATTGTACCCTATTGGAACTAGAAATGTTATGTTCATTAGTGTAGTGAATATCAAATTTTTATAAGTAGTTTTGGTGACTGTGGATGTCTTGTTGAGTAATAAAAATTATTCCTGTTTACTTTAAACTTATGGATTACAACCTTCTATATTGTAGTGAAGAAATGTAGGAACATTGTGAATGATGGGTGTTGTACAGACTAGCTTGCTATTATGTTAGTTAGTTGTAAGAACTAGTGTTCGTTGTTATAACTCATTATGGATTTTAGTGATGTTGAATGGGTTTGACTATTGTTTAGACTTCTATAAGCTAAGAGAGCTATTACGTAAAATCTAATTTGAGTTTAAGTGAGTGTGTGTGTGTGTACCCTTGCATACAAGTAAAATAGTACCTTTAGGTACACAGTTACACATTCACCTATAATGTATCTATGATACTATAAAGCATGCATATGATGAGCAAACACACACATGTATATATGTCATTATATATAAATACACATATATAATTTAAGCATTAAAAAACCCATGACCCAACAATACAACTATAATTGGGTATTCTATAAGAAGCATGTTATTGATCTAGCTAACTGTGGGTGGTTGATTGTTCACAGATTGATGAATCAGATGGCAATATATGAGCTTTGTGTGTTTTCTAAGAAGTAAAGCTTGCAGGTTGAACAATTAAGTCATCATGCTTTCCTAATCAAGTAGAGATTAATTGTGCCTATATATTTTAAATAAATGTGTCGCTAACCTGTATATGGATCCCTTGTGTCTTATGTGTATTATGATGTCAGTACTGCATGTTATTGTGTTCACATGATACCTATATGCTTAGCCTTAGGTGCTACTACAAGAAGAGTTGGTTGATTTATATTGATTACATACCCTTGTGTACTTATTTCATCATGGCATTTATGTTGATAATGTGTTGGGTGAATATTTTATCGTTAACTAACTAATGGAAAAATGGTTATATCGCCACAACTATGATGAGAAATTTCTCTCCTCTTAGCAAGGGGAGGTTCCCTTTCCTAACTATTTCAAACTTATTTACACTAAAACTAACTTTGGGGTAATTTCATATCATCCATTTCTCTTTTTTCAGAAATGATGTTTACAATATTCAATACAATACTCAAAACAATCTACTATCTGAAAAGTACCTACTTGTGTTGATAATCAAGAAACCCACAAAAACACAAAGTTTCTCGTTTCCTCTTATGCCGATTGAAAATGAAAGATTTTAGAATAGAGTGTAGCTCAAGGTCTTCACTATATGCTGAGGTAAAATGACACGATCATGAACAATAATTTGCAGCCCAAAGTCTTCAAATTACTTTTCATTCACAAGCTTAAACTCCAATCTCAAATATGAAATAGCAGCACAAAGTCTACAAATTCTGATTTGAATCACCTCCCAAACACTTGATATTCACGCTCATAATTCAAACATTCATATAAGATCATGTGATAAAAAATACATAAAAACAATTCTATAACATTAACAAACTTGCTCCAAGACAAAGATTGGATGCCAACTTGCTTCTTTATATTGCTTGAAAACCAATTTACAAAATAAGCTCAAAGTCTCAAATTGCTCTTCAAAATGGCAGTGCTTCACTTCAATAGTCAAAAGATAAATATTACAATAGAGGTCCTCTTTATTTATAGGGAGAGGCCTTGAGAAAATTTAGGAAAAACCTAACTACTTTGACTTATTCAAAAATAGGAGTCCTTATTGACTTTGGACTTCCTATATTTTTACATGTAATTACTTATGAGAAAAGTACATGTAAATATGTCCAAAACTAAATGAAACATAAATATTTAAATATAAAATAAACTAAGTTATGAAAAGATGCATCAACTTGTATTGCCATCTTTCTTCACATGAGCATCATACATGGTAAACACTGCTTGCATCCCCAAACTGTTTGGACTGACAATGTTCCTAAAGATCATTTGAGCCCGGATCAATGCATCCTTCACTATGGTGATGGCCTTTGCATGACTAGTTAACTTAGTCTTGAAGTTATCTAATGTTAACTAATTATCTAGGACGTTATCCGTAGAAGAAATTGAGAAAGCTTTATCTTCAAATTCTTTCTGGAACATATTTTTGAATTCTTGGATCATCTCATCTGCATGAAGGAAATGATGATCCTTTGATACCAAATTGCATGGAATGTCCTCTAATTTATGCAAGAGACTAACATCACTTTGTTCACTTAGCTCCTTGGCGCTTTCCAAATCTTTGATCAGGTCTTTCAAAATATTACTCCGATAGACCAATGCTTCTTTAGTTTCCACATATGAATCACGATTTGGAATAACACCAATTAATATCAAAGTATTTATCTTCAACTTCTTCATTTCACTCTTCTCGTAGCTCCCATCTAGATATTCAATTTCCTGAGAAATAGTATTAACCAGATCATCAAGCTCTGCTCTAATCTTCTCCATCTTGCTTGTCTTTTTAGCTGTCTCTATGAGAAGAGACATTCCTTGTGCCTACATCTTTTCCAAATATTCTTCAACCACTTTTCCTTTTAGGTGAGTCTTCTCAGATTTGTGAATGACATGATATTCTACAGAAATAGCTTCAGGAGTTATTGGCTCAGATGCCAGAGTAATTTTTCTTACCACCGCAACGAGCTATTCTACCAATGCCTTATAGTGGTCCTTCATTTCTTTTTCCCGATCAAACTTCTGGATTAAAGAATCCATTGTAGATTGCATATAATCTTTTGCACTTTCATGTGTGACCTTTCCAAATTCAATTCTAGAAATGGTGTAGTCATTCATACTAAAATTCTCAACAGTGGCATCCTATGGTGGTTGAGCAATCTCCACATATTTGTGGTCTTTATCCTCCAGCAACCGAGAAAGAGTTTTGGGCTTCTTTTGAGTTTTAGCTTTCATTGGTACCAACTTGCCAAAATCAAAGTCATCTAGAGAGATGGCTTGTTTCTTTCTCTTGGGTGTATATGCTGAAATCCAGGGAGGAAGTACTAATGTACTAACATTTGGATCAGAACCCATTGTTGGTGTAGAAGGAACTGTACCCACACTTGTAGGAGTAATGATATGAGTATTGGTAAAGACAACACCTGGCATATCAACATTTGAAATTTGCTCAGTACCCAGAACAAAATGATCAAAGATTGTAGAATCACCAATGTCATAAGAAGGTGAAGACAAACTGGGAATAGAATTTGAGGAACGAAGAACATTATCAAAAGCAGCTTGAGGATTATCAAAAATTGTTTTTGAAGATGATGGTGACTCGGAAGATGGAATATTGATTGGTGACGTTGGGGTAGTAGGAAGAATAGACATAGGAGTTGAAATAGATACATTAGGTAGAGGGGAAGGGGCTTCAGGCTCTTGTGGTACATCCATTTGTGGAGGCATGACTGTATCCTGTAGAACTTCCTGACTATCTCTTTCTTCTTTCTCTTGTTCATCTCTTTTCTCTTCTGAAGACTTATCTTCAATATCCATCTCCTCAGTGGCTTGTTCACCGACACCATGTTCTTCAACTTCCATTTCTCTAACATTAGGCTCTTCCTCTGAGACTTTAGCCTTTTTCCCTTTGAACACAAATTTGATCCTTGGTTTGGAAACCTTGGATGTGCCTGGGGTATCACTTTTATTCTTTGTCCTCAATTCAACCTTCTTACCTGTTTGGTCTAAGACTTCCTCCTCAGATCCAGTTATGAAATCTTTCAGAGGAATACCTTTGCTCTGAAGCCACAGATTGGTATTGGCCAGAATAAGCTCAAACCTTTTCCTCAAAGAAGTTACCTCCTTCTTTGACCATTATACCATACAACAGGCAAGGGAGAGTTAGCAATAATCTGATTGACATAGCTTGAATTGAAAACCTCTTCATCATTAACCATGTCCTCTGGAATATCATCTAGACCCAAATATTCAATTTGGTCTAGAGTCAACCTGCTATAATCCAACTTCCTGATTTCCTCTTCTATTTTCAAATCAACCCAGATATCTTCAACCATTGGCTCATGAAACTAGGTCTTCCTCTTGATTCTATCCTTCACCCCACTATAATCAAAATGGAGTCTCTTCTTGAACATATTCATTGGGACCATCTCCATTTCTGTTTCCATTACCTTGGCCTTAGCAGCAGTTGCCACAGAATACCTACCAATCACAATAGGAAACCTAAAACTAGGATTTTTCAATTCCATCTGTTTGTTATGGACAACAATAATTTGTTGACACAACTCCATTAGAACAAATTTATCAGAGGGAAATCTTGGAAGCATATAGGGATAACCTTGATAAAAGCCAACTTTGAGATATGTGAAAGTTGAAAATTGAAGAAACAAGCAGCCATAACCATTTACCACTGACAAGGATTCATTTGAAACTCTTCTTTGCTCCAACTAAGGATAAAAAAGGCACAAGAAAATAGCAAAGAAGGCATCATTCAACCTTCTAAAGTGATGAATCGAACCTTTCAAAATGAGCTAAGGATAGTACTGATAAATAGGTACAACTCTTTTGTCTCCGTCAGATGTTAGCCCTGGGAAGCTTCTCATGGAAGCTGCTATGTGCACCAGATATGAAGTTATGTAGAACTTTGAAGTAGTTGATAGTTTAGTTAACTATTCATGAAGAGCATTACTTATCTGTTCACCCCAGAAGATAGTTTACGTACATTGAAGAATGACCTTAATGTATGGATACATCCATTCATGAAAAGTTGATGAGGAAGGAAGACCCCTAACTCTACTGAGAAGAGTTATCAAGTCACCCATTTCTTCTACAAATTCACTTCTAGTGAAACTCCTAGGCTATCTAGACAAATTAGGTCTAGTAGTCTTGAGCCACTTATTGTTTATCACCTTTTTCGCCTTTTCTACATTTTTGTCATACTCATGCTGAGCAATACCAAAATCCAGCTGTGCAACATTTTCAATTGCTGGACACATGAACACCTTATCTATGAACTTTGGATCAAGCCTTATAATCACATTCCTGTGAGCATCAACCACTGCTATGGTATCCCTATTGTAGAAATGAGCAACCTAGAGAACAAACTCCGTATTGTGTGCATCAATAGGAAATGAAGACACCAAATGAATGTTGCTCTTAACAATCTTCTGCATAGAGGAACTGGGATTATCTAACTTAGTTCTCTCCACAAATTCAGCCATGTCCATGTTGGAATAACGTGCCATTAACCTTGTAAATTCCAATATTGTATTTTATTCCATTTATTATTTGTTATTTGTAATTACCCATAAGGGAATGAGGTAGTCTCATTGACAGTTGTAATTTTGGAGTCACCAGAAGTTATTACGGAGTGGTTTTTACTATTGGCAAATGTAAAAACTCATGGTAAATGAGGATAGGTGTGCTCCCTTGAGGACTATACTATTTTTGGCATGTATGACAACTGTCATAATGTTTGATGAGTGAATCTATGACAACTGCAAGTTGTCATAAGATTCTGAGATTCTATGATGCATATGACAGATATGTTAGTTGTATATTTGCTATATTTAGCCCAAGGTTCCCATCTTGGAAAGATACTCTTTTGCTGGAATCTATGATGGTTATGACATATCATAAGATGTTGTAAGAGGCCAATTTTAGTCTTGGGCACCCAACCTTTGCATGGTTGTTTTTGGACAAGTGGAAGGTGCTTGTAAGATGGCATTTAATGTTTGTATGTTGGGAAATCTCATGAGAGAGAAGGTGAACACCTAAGATGAGTTAGAAAATGTTTCTATAAGTATTTACCATGTATTAGTTGTTGACATACAGATTTTAGGTACTCGAGTCCTGCCAGAATGCTGTCAGATTGAAGACTGGTGGAGAGAGTTGAAGTGTTGTATTGTAAATCATTTTCAGATTAATACAAACATTGGGCCTCTTTCCTGTGTGGAGTTTTTTACTTGAAAGGGTTTTCTCCACATTAAACATTGTGTTATGTGTTCATATTTCTGATTTTGCATTTCTATGAAGCATAGTTTTGTTTGTATGTTACAATCTCCATTAATAACACACACTTAAAGATTGCAGAAATTTATATTGAATCAGATTTGCATTGAAGTAGTGTTGCTTTCATTTCTAACATTTGGTATCTGATCCTGACCAACTTTGACTCTTGGGTGGTAGTGTGGAAGCTGTAACTACAGTGGGAGATTTGGTTGTGTTTGTTTTGTAGATCTTGTGTTGTTATTATGGCTGCATCCACTATTGCATCAACCTCTCGATTGGACATTGAGAAGTTCAACGGAACAAGGTATGAGTTATGGAAGATAAAAATGGAAGATTTGTTGGAAGAAAGAAACCAATGGTTGGTTGTTCAAAAAGAGAAGAAACCTTATGATGTCTCTCAAGATGAGTGGGATAGACTGGATAAGAAGGCACGGGGAACCATTCGGTTGTGTCTTTCAGACTCTGTCCTGTTAAATGTCACAAAGGAAGAGACTGCATACAAGTTGTGGAAGCGGTTGGGTGAGATCTATCAAGCCAAGAGTATGGTAAATAAACTTTATTTAAAAAGAAAATTATTTTCCATGAAAATGCGAGAAGGTGAATCAGTTGCATAGCATTTAAATTCTTTTAATTTGTTAGTGAGTCAGCTTGATTCAATAGATGTTGAGGTTAGTGAGGAAGATAAATGTATCTTACTTCTTTATTCTTTACCTGAGTCTTGGAGAATGTTATCCTTGCTATCACTGCTAACCTTGCGGATTTGAAGTTGGATGCTCTTGTTTTAGTGCTACTGTCACAGGAATTGAGGAAGAAGAGTTCAGATAGTTTAGGGGATGCTCTTAGTGTCAGGGGAAGGTCTAAGCAAAGGGGAGCTAAAGGAGATCAGAAAGGGGCTAAGGACAAGTCCAAGGGCCGGTCTAAGACTCCTGGTAAAAAGAATAGAGTTAAGTGTTGGAACTGCGGTAAAAGGGGACATGTGAAGAAGGAGTGCAGAAACCCCAAGAAATAGTGGGAGAGTGCTTCGAATAAGTCCACGAATGCAGGTGAAGAATTTTTACTTTCTACATGTAATGTTGTTTCTAATGAAAATTGGTTGGTTGACTTAGGATGCTCGTTTCATATGACTCCACATAAGGAATGATTCTCCTCATATGAAGAATATGATGGAGGTAGTATCTACCTTGGTGACAACTCTACATATCTGATTGTCGGGAAAGGAAAGGTATTGTTGTGTTTCAGTGATGGGAGGATTAAAACCCTCCCTGGAGTTTTGCATGTTCCTGGATTAGCTAGAAATCTGGTTTCAATTTTGAAGTTGAATGATTTGGGAATGCATGTGAAATTTGACATTCATGGCTGCAGATTGGTGAGAGGGAACTTGGTGGTAGCGAAGGGAAAGAGATTGGGAAACCCGTTCAAGCTTGAAGCCACTACAATTTGTAATGCCTCCTATGTATCTGAGGCTACTACTGAGAATACATGTATGTTGTGGCACCGTAGATTGGTCCACACAAGCAATAATGTATTGAAAACTATTAAGAATAAAAATTTGTTGGATGGTTTCTCCTATTTTGATGAGCACTTTGATTTCTGTAAGCATTGTGTGTTTGGTAAACAACATAGAAAATCATTTTCTTCAGGAAGCAATAGAGCAAAAGAGAAGTTAGAAATTATTCATTCAGAAGTGTTTGGACCTGTGGATAATGAATCTATTGGAAAATCTCATTATTTTGTAACCTTCATTGATGATGTATCCATATTTACATGGATTTATTTTATGAAGCATAAATCTGAAGTTTTCACTAAGTTTAAGGAATTCAAAGTCTTAGTAGAGAACCAATTAGGTTTAAAGATAAAAATATTAAGATCTGACAATGGAGGGGAATATTGCTCTAAGGAATTTGATGAGTTTTGCAAGCATGTAGGTATAACTAGACAAGAGACAACTCCGTATACACCACAACAGAATGGTGTTGCAGAAAGGATGAACTGAACAATTATGGAAAGGGCCAAATGTATGCTTAGTGATGCACAGTTGGATAAATGCTTTTGGGCAGAGGCTGTGTGTATTGCTTGCTACTTGATAAACAAATCTCCTTGTAAGGCTCTTGATTTGACACCTTATGAAGTGTGGACAGGTAAGAAACCTTCTGTTTCATATTTAAGGGTTTTTGGTTGTGAGGCTTTTATTCATGTGCCTAAGGAAAAGCGATCTAAGTTGGATCCAAAGGCTGAAAAATGTACATTCATTGGATATGGTGATAATGTGAAAGGTTATAAGCTTTGATATCCACTAACCTGCAAGATTATCTTTTCTAGAGATGTTATTTTTAGGGAACTTAGAGCTATTTCTGAACCTGAGCAGCCAAAAGAAAAAGATGAAAAGGTAGAGAGAGTGCACTTTGGGTTAGAGAAGCAAGATGCACCTCAAGAAGAATAAAATGATGGATTTGGGGGTGAAGAAGAAGAAGATTAGAGTAGTTCTGATGAAGATGTCTATAGTTACAGAAGAAGTTGTTGCAGATGATCATGCATAAGAATGAGTAGAGTCTCTTACTCCACCATTGAGGAGATCCACAAGACAATAGAATCCAATTGACAGGTATAGCCCACCAGATTTCCATTGTGTATATGCTTTATTGAGTACTAACGACGAACCTAGATGCTACAGGGAATCTATTTCTGCAGATGATAGTGAGTCTTGGCAGTTAGCCATGTAGGAGGAGATGATGGCTTTAGACTCTTGTAACACCTGGGATCTTATTTGTTTGCCCAAAGGAAAAAAGGCCATAGGTTGTAAGTGGGTCTTCAAGAAAAAGTTTGGAGCAGACGGTTCATTGGAGAAGTACAAGGCTAGACTGGTAGTCAAGGGCTACTCCCAGAGAGAGGGAGTTGATTTTGGTGAGATATTCTCTCTTGTAGCTAAATTGACTTCTATTAGATTTCTCTTATCCATTGTTACAGCTTATGATTGGGAGATTGAACAAATGGATGTTAAGACTATATTCTTGCATGGAGATCTTGAAGAAGAAATTTATATGCAACAACCTACAGGTTTTGAGGTAAAAGGAAAAGAACATTGGGTTTGCAAGTTAAAGAGGTCTCTTTATGGTCTAAAACAATCCCCCAGAATGTGGTATCAAAAGTTTGATTCATTTGTTTTGAAATTGGGTTTTGTTAGAAGCGAGAAGGATCATTGTGTTGATGATAATATACTGGTTATTGCTTTGTATGTTGATGACATGTTGTTTTTCAGAAATACTAAGGGTATGGTCAGTGAGCTTAAAGCCCAACTTTCAGGTGCATTTGAGATGAAGGATCTTGGTGCTACAAGGTATATTTTGGGAATGGAGATCAGGAGGAATAGAGTTAACAGAAAGCTTTGGTTGTCACAAAGTAAGTATGTGAATACTATTGTGCAGAGGTTTAGTTTGCAGGACTGTAACCCAGTTAGAGTTCCTTTACCCATTGGTACTAAGCTTTCATTAGATATGTGTTCAAAGACTGAAGATGATCTTGAGGATATGTCTAATGTGTCATATGCTAGTGCTGTAGGGAGTTTGATGTATGCAATGGTTTGCACTAGACTAGATATTGCCCCAACAGTGGGAGTTTTGAGTAGATTTATGTCTAACCCTGGTAGACAACATTGGAACTATGAGAAGAGGGTATTTAAATATCTTACAGGTGCTCCTAATCATTGTTTGGTTTATTATGGTACTGATAGTGCTGATAAATCTTTGGACATACAGGGTTTTGTTGATGCAGATTGGGCAGGTGACTTGGATAGTCAAAGGTCCACTAGTGGCTATGTGTTTACTCTGTTTGGAGGTGTAGTGAGTTGCCACAGTTGCTTTGTCCACCTACAGAAGCATAGTATATGGCTGCTACTCATGTCTCTAAGGAGACAGTTTGGTTGAGGAGACTATGTATAGGTATTGGTTTTGATTGCAAGATCATTCAGATTGGTTGTGATAGCCAGAGTGCTATCTGTTTGGCCAAGAATCCCATGTATCATGCTCAGACTAAGCATGTTGATGTTCAGTATCAATTTTTTCGAGAGTTGGTTGCAAATGGAGAGATTGAGCTAAAGAAGACATACACTCAGGAGAATGTTGCAGATTCATTGACTAAGCCTGTGAGCACAGAAAAGTTTGTGTGGTGCAGAGAGGCCATGGGCCTTGTTTCTAATGCCTGATTATTTTTCATTTCTTTTTCTATGGGTTGATTTACAATGTATAATGTCAAGTGGGAGAATGTTGGAATAAGGTGCCATTAACCTTGTAAATTCCAATATTGTATTTTATTCCATTTATTATTTGTTATTTGTAATTACCCATAAGGGAATGAGGTAGTCTCATTGACAGTTGTAATTTTGGAGTCACCATAAGTTATTATGGAGTGACTTTTACTATTGGAAAACGTAAAAACTCATGGTAAATGAGGATAGGCATGCTCCCTTGAGGAATATACTATTTTTGGCATGTATGACAACTGTCATAATGTTTGGTGAGTGAATCTATGACAGGTGCAAGTTGTCATAAGATTCTGAGATTCTATGATGCATATGACAGATATGTTAGTTGTATATTTGCTATATTTAGCCTAAGGTTCCTATCTTGGAAAGATACTCTTTTGCTGGAATCTATGACAATTATGACGTGTCATAAGATGCTGTAAGAGGCAAGATTTAGTCTTGGGCACCCAACCTTTGCATGGTTGTTTTTGGACAAGTGGAAGGTGCTTGTAAGATGGCATTTAATGTTTGTATGTTGGGGAATCTCATGAGAGAGAAGGTGAACGCCTAAGATGAGTTAGAAAATGTTTCTATAAGTATTTTCCATGTATTAGTTGCTGACATATAGATTTTAGGTACTCGGGCGCTGCCAAAATGTTGTTAGATTGAAGACTGGTGGAGAGAGTTGAAGTGTTGTTGTATTGTAAATCATTTTCAGATTAATACAAACATTGGACCTCTTTCTTGTGTGGAATTTTTTACCTGAAAGGGTTTTCTCCACGTTAAACATTGTGTTATGTGTTCATATTTTTGATTTTGCATTTCTGTGAAGCATAGTTTTGTTTCTGTGTTACAATCTCCATTAATAACACACAGTTAAAGATTGCAGAAATTTATATTGAATCAGATTTCCATTGAAGTAGTGTTGCTTTCATTTCTAACAGTCCACATAGCCGATCTCTGTATCCCGTATCTCATCAACATTTGATGTCACTGAAGTTATGGGAAAGATGCCTTGATATTTGTACTTCATGGATTTGGCTTTCTTTGGAGACGGATCAGTCATTTGGGAAGAAGACTCCTTTGGATGAGTTGAAGACCTCAGTAGCTACTTGCAAAGATTGCAAAAAATTCATGATCTTGCAGTTAGGGGAAATACTGGTAATTTGGGAAACTGCATGTTGATGATCATGATCATAGGAGTAAACTTGAAAGGGCTAAAGAGCAAGCGGGTCGAAAAAATGGAGGAAAGCGGGCTCAGATAGTAATTCAGAAAATTTTCCGGAGTTAGCAAAATTCAGGAGGGTGAATGCATGGGCGGCAAAATTCACCACCCTTGCATGTTGGATAGCATTTGGTAGTGTAACGACAGCAAATTTTGCCACCTTTACATCAAATGAGAAATGTAGGGTTGTGTTTAAGCGGCAAAATTTGTTGAGTTAGCATATGAAAGGTCATTAGTTTGCTGTGTAAGGGCGGTGAATTTCACCGCCTACACAAAGGATGGAAATTGCAAAAGTGCACAAGCGGCGAATTTGACCGCTTGTGCATCTACGGTATTGTAATATCTTTAAGTGAATTAGGAATACATGCCTGAGCAACAAATTTCGCCGACATAACACAGCAAAACCTTATAGTCCACATGTTTGAGCGGTAAATTTTACCGACTCAACATGTGATGAAAGTTTGAAGTTTTGATGTTTGAGTGGCAAAACTTACCGCTCTCGCATGTTTGGGAAGTTCGAAGTCTTTACGTTTAAGCGGTAAAATTTACCGCTATTACATGGGACTTAAAAATGAAAACAAAAATAATAAATCTAAACCAGCAAAAGAAAACTCAGAACCCTGATACAAGAAAAATAAAAGACTTTAAAAATAAAACCTAAAACAAAAACAAAAACCTAGTCAATCGATTTTAAACCAGAAAGTCTAGGGTTTCGAAACATGAAAATTGTAGAAAGATAAACAATGGCGGCTATGAATATAATCATGCTTTTATCTATTTGAAAAACCCTAAGCATGAAATGACTAGGAAAGGAATAAAAAGAAACTAACCTGTTAAAGATGAACGAAAATAACACAAACAATCTCTAATGAAGAAAGCTACCACAATCCGCTTTTCAATGAGTCAAATCGATGGCTTGATAGACCAGTAGAAAGAAACAAAAGCAAGGCAGAAAGAAAAACATAATAAAAGTGATTTAAAAGACTCTTAAAAACCTAAAACAAAACTAAAAGAATGAAATTAATGTCACACGAGTTAACTCACTGTGGCATTAATTGGGTGCATCGGTAGCCATTTTTACCGCCAAAACACATTTAAGGAAACGACATGCAATAGCGGTAAATTTTACCATTGATGCATATTAAAGAGGAAACAACATGTTAGGGCGGTGAAATTCGCCACCCTTGCATGCAAAAGGGAAACTCTAAAAAAATGCATAAGCGGTAATTTTCGCTGCCCTAGCATGTGAATAGTGAAAATTTTCTAACTCCCAAAAGGGTCAAAATTAATATTTTGACAAGCTTATAACTTAGCCGATTTTCATGAATTTTGAGGAATTGTCTAAGGGGAACGTTACAAGCTATCCTTAGGTGCCAGAGGACTACACACAAGGTCAAAGAGACTTGCCTCAAAATGCGTACTTAGAGTGTAGGCTACGGAACAGACAAGTTCCGTAGGGGTCGTCCTACAAAATGAGCGTAGCTGATTTTGAGGACAACATAATGATTGGTTATTGCATTATGGTATGACATATCTCAGTCACCCCTCTTCATCATCCAACCCCACCAACAAGTCTTTGCCATTGATTCAAGTGTTGGTATCAAGCATTGGACATAGATGGCAAGGAAGACATTTATAAGTATCTTATGTATTGTATTGTATAAGTTAGAAGTAAAGAAATGAGTAATACTATGTTATTTGATACATGAAGCATGCACCATTCACACTATAAATGAAAATACTCCATGAAAGAGATTAGGGTCAGGGATACTTACCTTTGGTCAACTCGTCAGTGCATGAATCTCCCCCTCTGCTTGTGGCACATTGTGAGAGATGGTTGTAGGTTAAGTTAAGATAGCTAGAAGAGGACCTAAGTAGACAATAGTTGGGGACTACAAAGACTTGGTAAACTTCATTAGCACAATTCCTAATCTTGAAATCTTCAAGGCATTTACATCGACTTGTCTTCCTTAGTGTAAGCTCCTCTTACCCTAAATCTTCTTCTTCTTAAGGCAGAAGAATTTGTTCAACCAAAGTGAATGATGTTTGTTGTCTTCTTTAGAAATGACAAAAGGGGGAACCTCTAAATGTGGATCTACAAACTAAAGCCAAATCTTTGTTTTAGCTAATCTCATCATCTAGACCAATAGTGTCAACTAAAACAAAGGTACTGCAAAACATCATCAGAAGAGCCCATAACATTAGCCACAAACTAACCTTAGGAAAAAAGAGCACAAATCTATAGATATGAAAGTGACATTAAGGTGATATGATAAAAGGATAGCTAATGGTCCAACTCTTAGAAAATACTGAAAGCCAACCCACCCCAATCCCGACATATGCATGAACATATGCTTAGGGAGATTAATGTGCCAACAATTCCTACATGAGAAAAGTGTTACTAAAACAAGAATAAGGTGTATATAGAAGGCACAATCCAATAAGGTTAAGGTTGAGATCTCAACCTTGAAGAATGCCCCTAAGAACAATAAGATTGTAGGATTATCCAACCATCCAACTCCTAGGCAATTAGGAGATCTAGTTCTTCAATTTGGAAATCTTAAGCACTGTGTTGAGCCAATCTAGGTTTAGAGAAGGAAAAAAAATTAAACTCATAAGCCCTTGGTAGTTGGATTTTACTTTCTGGTGCAATTGACATGCCTCACTTTTGATTGCACAAGAGATGAAAGTTTCTCAATCTTATATTAAAACAACAAGTTGAAAGTGATAAAGAAGCACATAAGGAAATTAAGGTCTAGAATGCACCAATTTCAATTAGTAATAAATTAGAACCATTTGAAATAAGAACCAAGAAAATTGATAAAAAGATGTTTCTTGTGCTAAAACTTGTGTAATGTGGGTTAGTGCACTCATTTTTTATGCCTTGATTGGTTAACTTACATGTTTAATCTTGGATGTGTTTTAAACCTCAATAGACCTCCCCCATCTATCCTTCTACTTTCCCAATCAAGATTAATGGAACGAGGAGAGAGATGGGTGAGAAGGGAACCCATGACAAGGAAACCTAGGAACTTAAGAAGGCCACAAAATCAATAATCCATCTTCTTTGATGAACCATTCTAAAGAAATCCAAGATAAATTGGATGGCTTACAAGCTCTCATAAGAAATAAATAAATGACTTAATCAAACACCAAGTGCAAAATCATAACATTGGTCTAGGTAAGGAACAAAGAGGTGAATAGGATGAGATGAGCTTGAGCCCAATGTCCTCCACCATGAAGGCATCAACATAGAAACCCTTCTTTTGAGGATTGTCATCGTCAACCAAGAGTAGACCCTCTTCTAAAAAAGATCAAGAAGATGCAATCTCCAAAGTTTGACAATACTAGAAGAGTTAATGATGCCAAAGCATATCTCATTGGGATGAATAAGTATTTCTGACTCCACAAAATGAGTTCCAATACTAAGGCCACAATAGGCATCTTCCACCTCAACGAAAAAGCATCCTTGTGGTGGCAATAATGTAAGAAGATGAAGCAATATAACTTCAATACCGTAAAAGTTAAAAAAAAACTTTAGGATGGAATACTTATTATCTTGCTACCAAGATCAAAAGCTAACTAAATGTCATTCACTCTAGTAGAGCAATCTAACTCTAACCAAGTATGAAAAATTCTTAGTCTGCTAGGGTATGAAAATTTCTTGATAGAAGAAAGAGATGAGGTAAACAAGTTCATGTCAGGACTAAACAAGTAATATCCAAAACCAATATAGTGAATCCTAAAACCTTGAACCAAGCCACTGAAACCACCACTATTGTTGAGGAAAAAACAAAAACAAAGATGAACACTCAACAAAGAAGCAACCAAACAAAAATGGCAAAAAGACTAAGTGTAACAAGGCATTTCTTGTGACTAAAATAAAGTCTAGATTTAAGATAATGAGAATTTCAAAGGAAAACCAAACTCTCAAGGGGTTAAGAACCAAATCAAGGGAAGAGTCAACCTTCAAATACTCAAACCTTTGGCAAACCAAGGCAAGGGAATAAGCATCTAGGAAGAAAGGGACCTATTGGTCGATGTTGGACATGCGGTAATGATCACTTTGAGATCCATTATCCTAAGAGGAAGCAAGCACTAGAAGTAGAAAAGTTGCGGCTAACAACCAAGAAACTAAGCAACAAGCAGAATTTATAGAGCTTAAAGTTGTGATGTGTGTGCATTCTTTAAAGGTATAATGTGTGGGGATCATATTTCTATCATTGCTGGTTTAGGAGCTACATATAGTTCTATGTCTCCAACTATTATTAGTGAATATGGTATTCAACTTAAAGTGCTGCAAGACAAGAGGATGGAGGTAGAGCTTGAGTCCAATACGACGTGACTAAGTACTCAATATTAAAGCTGAAAAAAATCTAGGTGTTGCAAGGACTCACATCAAATTGTTGGTGACTAATCTAGGATTGTTGACAATAAAATACAGGCCTAAGGTCTGTATTCTTTATGTCAGAGAGGTTATCCCTAATGTGGTGTAGCAAGAAGAAAAACAAAATAGTGTAATAGATAACATATGCATAATATAAAGATTTACTCTATTGTATACAATCATAGACAACATAAGATAGGTTTGCTTATATATTTATATCATATATTCTTTATACAATGTACATTCTTAACCACAAGCATAGATATATGCATCATATATGATTAGGTAGCTTCTATTACATGTATTCCATATTCTTACTACTACTACCTTGTAGTAAGGTTGGATGCTTATGTAGCCTTCTCCTAACGGAGGGATGTGTCCTATGTGTCCTTGTGCCTTTTCATCCTTCAAAAGGTACTAAATGATGGTATTTGTTGTCATAGTGGTCTTCCAATGACTGTTAGTTCATTCTATTTGTTGTTCCTCACCTGCTGACATTCTCCCCGAGCCTAAAAGGCTAAAACATTGTCTTGTCCTCAAGACATATGTCATTGTCAAAATGGAAGTGTTATCCCAAAATTTGTTTCTTTGACTATCTAAGGCAACGAGTGCTTGTAATTAATCTTTATCTATTCATATGTATTCTACCATATATCCACCATATATTGAATCCTTTGTGTTTTTGCTAAAAGGTTTGGATACTTCTTGTCTACAGCTGTTAGAGTGATTGGTTCTGCAAGTGTAGGAATGACTTTTGTTTCTTGGAGAAGCTTTGATAAAATTGATAGATGGGTGTTTACCTCCAACCCCAACTCCTTCATCTATGTTACTGATTTCATTCTCTGTTCACTGAGTTGGTTGTGTTGGTTTTGGATATTTTATAGTTAATGTCATTGTGATCCATCTAGGTTAGCCATGATGCTGTAATTGCTTGAGATTTGTAGAATTTGAGTTTCTAAGGTGTCTATTTGGGTCTTATGAGTCATGGTGATTTACCACCAATTGGTGTAGTATTGGTATAATGTGGAGATGTTATCACAAGTATCTTCTAGTTTCTTTATTTGTTAGTCTAAATCCTTCTAATTGTTTCTCCACTTCTTTTATGATTAGCTTAGTTTTTCTTTTTCATATTCTGCCATGATTTGTTTCTTAATATTTTGTTTTTCCTGCTCCCAACTGGTTAGCTAATTTAGAAATCCTTGTATTGCTCCTAATTGAGTTGGCATTGCTGTTGATCAGTCTATCTATATTTTTGATTCTTGTTGCTGAATCATTTGGATCATCTCTATCTGTGTCTAGATTTTAGGATCTTCATCCTCTCATAAAGAATCATTATTCCCTTGTTTTGTTGAATAGCAAAGTCTTTGTAGCAGTTGTGTTTGTGGTATACATTCCATAGTTTCTTACTGGTGTTCTTGTTTTGGAGATGTTTGTTGTATATATTCTTTTCCAAATTTTTGCTTTACTTCTTCTAGTAAAGTTTTACCCCTTTAATTCTTTTGAGCACACTGTCTATTTGTTGATTTGGATCCCAAAATCTAAAGGTTTTGCAAAAGTTTGCCTCGATTGTATTCCAATGTTTTGTTTCTCCTCTTAAATCCTAGTGGATATACCAAGCTCTTTTTATAGGAGTTAAGAATCCAGTAAAATAGTTGTGCCCTTATCTTCTCATTGGTTTCTCCCATCTCATCCCATGAGTATGCACAAATTTTTATGTAGTCTAGTGGATTTCTTGTTCCATCACATTCAATTATTTCATCGGTAGTTCCACCTAAATACCTATTCTTAATTAGAATTGGCAACATTTTCCAAGTAGGTATATTTTGTTTATGGGTCTTCCACCACCTTGCGACACTTAATATCAAAATGTCATCTAAAACTTGCAATCTGAATTCTTCATTTGTAAATGTTCTTTCCATGCCCTAAAGATAGTGCAAAATTCCCCTCCATTCTATTTATCATCCCCTAGGTGCCTAATCCCACTCACAGAATAGGACCTAGAGTGTCTTACCGCACATCTCTTTTACTACAACAATTGTTATTAATTATCTTTTCTCTAGGTAGTATTCTTTACCGTAAAACAAAATTTTCTTGTTTCTATGATCTCTTTTTACACACCAACAAACTAGGGTCTCATCAATAGAACCAAATGTTGACAATAAAATACAGCTCTAAAGTCTAAATATTTGTTAGAGAAGTTAACCCTATGTGGTGTAGTAAGAAGGGAATCAAAATAGTGTGGTAGATAACATATGCATAATATAAAGATTTACTCTATTGTACACATTCATAGACAACACAAGGTGAGTCTACTTTTATATATATATATTCTTTATACAATGTACATTATTTACTGCAAGCATAGATATACATATCACCTTGAATAGCTTCTATTGTATATCTTCCATATTCTTCCTACTACTACCTTGCAGTAAGGCTAGATGCTTATGTAGCCTTCTCCCAATGCGGGGACATGTCGTTCTCTATGTCTTTGTGTCTTTTTGTCCTTTAAAAGGTATCACATGACGGTATTTTCTGCCACAGTTGTCTTTTAGTGACTATTAGTTCATTCTATTTGCACTTCCTCACCTGCCAACAAGGATCATATGACATTATCTTGGCAATGGATTGGTTTGAACCACAACATGCCAAGTTTGAATGTTTCAATAAGAAAATTGAATGCTTGGATGACAAAGGTCACATTCTAGTCCTTCAAAGTATTCAAAAACCTGCCGTAATCCAATTGATAGTTTCCATGCAAACTAAGAGGGCAACTTGAAAAGGAAGAAAAATCTTAAGATTTCCTAATTAAGGCAGCAAAGGAATCACTAACATTGTGCTAATAATTGGTTTTTTCAACCCAATGCAAGCATTGAAGGCAATAAGTGCCCTTTGGATACATCTGATTCACGCTTAGAAAGAGACAAAATAGTGAAAGGATGTTCCTCTTCATTATTACTACTAGAGTGCCTCTAAACCTCAATCCCATTCCAAGTGAAGAGGATTTGCTTAATTCTACATTACAAGCCTTACTTTTGTCTGCATCCTAGGTCACCTAGACAAACGTGCCATTAGTTTTTTCTTTGCCACAAACGGTTTATAAACCTTGGATATCACATGAGGCTCTAGATGGAGTACTTGGCTTCCTCCTAGGATTAACTATATGTCCCACATTGGTTCCTGGTTTTGCACCTCGAGTTTATCAGAATGGATGATAACGAGTCATAAGATCATCATCCTTCCTTGATCTTTCACAGAGGCATAGAAGGAAACTAGTTCTTTACAAGAGGGGATCTCCTCTCCTTTGCAAGGCCATGGAGGGTGTCCCTAAAGTTCTATTAAAGATGAACTCATGTAAGAATCAGATAGATTTGCAATAAAACATGACCCTCTAATGCAAGGACGCCCAATTGGCTGTCACTAGTGATCCTATGAATCAATTTACCCTATATGTAGATCAGAACCTTAATTAAAGCAGAGATATGAAAGATATTTAACAATGCCCACATCATAACGTAGACCCTTAAGGTTTGCAACCAATTGGCTGTCACTAGTGATCCTATGAATCAATTTACCCTATATGCAGATCAGAACCTTAATTAAAGCAGAGATATGAAAGATATTTAACAATGCCCAATGCCCACATCATAACGTAGACCCTTAAGGTTTGCAACAAATATATCTACTGAATATGAAGTCCCTGTGGCAATGCAGATTTTCTTGAAGATCAAGTCAAATTGATTCACAAAAATTAGTATTCATTAACTACAAAATCCTTATCATGCAGAAAAGGGAAACACATCTGGAAGATTTGATCAATTTCATACGATCAGACTCGTGCCAAAATCCATTGGACCAAAAGATAGAGATATCATTAGATTATCCAAAGACTTACATGTGCCTAAATCACTCAATAGGCATCACAAAGCATGAGATATCTATGAAATTAGGAATCAATTCTACTAGCATTCAAATCCAAATCACATTCAGAGGAACAAAAATATCAAATCAAATAAGGCATTCGGCATTACTGAAAAGTTGATCCAAATGTCATAGTATAGTAATGTGAAAAGATTTTTACAATGTACTTAAAAGCCTTTCTTGCAGTCTAGCTAAAGATTTTTACAATGTACTTGAAAGCCTTTCTTGTAGTCTAGCTTCTTAGAACAAGTGACTCTTCACAATCTAACATATGACTAACAAAATAGCTCAGGATCAACAATAAGTTATCCCCTGTGACATTTGCTGATTCTCAGCAACCTTTCTTTGAAAAAGTACATCAGCTAGAATACTTAGATCTATATAGATAATGTAAGACTCCTGACACTATGACTCTCTACTAGACAAAAGAAGCCTTTGGCATTGAGAGGAAAAAGATTTCCAAGGAGAAAAGAGGTCTGAAAGTAGAGGAAAAGAATCTAGAGCTTAGGGATGAGCTTTCTTTTTATAGCATGAGGAGACACTATTCACCCAATGGGTGATTGCCATCTATCCCTTTCATTTACTTCACAAGTGAGCTCTCCCTTTGCACAAAAATCAAAATGGATACCAAGGCACAAGAAGACATGGTTGAGCACATGTTTGCAACCTTAAGAGTCCCAACCATGGGGCCACACACATATACACTCAAGGCACTAGATACACAATGCTACAGAGAATGTCAACATAAATATTTAATTTGCCTATGCAAAGCACACGATTCTCTATCCTAAAGAAGAATGGGACAAACAAATGGAAGAAAAAGAATTGAGGATAAAAGAATACAAAGAATGAAAGAATATTACAAAATTATCCAGCCTGGGCCCACTCATGCAATGTCTGGCAACATATTTTAGCATTCTGGGTTTGAAGGGATATCCACAGAGATTGCTTCCGTGAGTTCTTCTAGAGATAAATTCCATGGGGCCTCTACAATTGATGTGATTCCCTGTTCAAACATCTCAGCCTGAAGCTTGAAGGACATAACTCCCTCAAGAGCATTGTTTACATCCTAAAGTCCAAGAAGATCGCTCTTATTTCTATTTTGCCCAAAAAAGTGAATCAAGGACCAGTTATCCTTCAACCATTCTGCTTTATTTCTTAACATCCCATAGTTAGCCATAGAAAATGGCAAAACCACACTGATCATGCCTTTTAGGGACTCCATCTTGTCTTTTTATCATACCCCCAATCTGGGAGATGTGAATCTCCACCTAATAAATTCCCTACATCTATTTTCCAAGGCCTTTAGGGAGTCTTTGAGTTGTTGCCTAAAGGATACCCTTTTCTTCGACGTCTTCTTTATTTCTAGGCTAACTTCATTGACAATTCTAAATCTAGGAGACCACTTGTTCTTAAAGTCTGCCAACTGCCTGTCGGTGTTTTCCTATTGATTGGACACCTTTCTGGCCTGCCTTATTGATCCCCACAGTGACTCTTCCCATGCTTCGATCTCCCCAACTCTTAGTACGAAGAGATCAAGCATTGTCTTCTTGAAATAAGTCTTTAGGGATTCTTTCTCATCCATAAGGTGCTTTCTGCTCAATTAAAACTCTTCTTTCCCCTGCCAGATGCTCAACCCTGTACTTCATATCTTTGAATTTGCAACATTCATGGATCATAAGCATTACCATGACATTTAAAAAACATGAGACTTATTAAAATACTTGCATTCATGGATCAAGAGCATCAGTGTGAAATTTCCAGCGTACCAATATTATGAATGTAGCATTTGGTGTTTGTGATTGTGGTGCAGGAGCACCTAGAAAATCTTGTTTTCTTTTGTAATAAGGTCTATTTGACCAATGCATTTTCATTTTTGTTTGTCTCTAGGTCTTTCAGGACCTAGAACCCATTTTGTAAGTCAAAAGTGACTTAAAACACACTTTTGTCATATTGTAATCACATAGTGCCAAAACAGGGCCGTAGGACAGTTTGAGGCAGTTTGGATCGGTTGGTCTTCCAACTGTTTGCATCGGTTGGTTTTCCAACTGCCGGCAGGTTGAGTTGATAACAACTAGAGGAAGGAACCATCGGAGAGAAGAAGGGAGAAGTGTGTGAAAGTGATTGTGTATTGTTCTAAGGAGAAATAAAACTATTATGTTCCGTTAATTTGATCTCTGTTCCTTGTAACTGCAATTCGTATAACTGTAGATTTCTATTCTTTCTGTGCTTTCCATCGTTGTAGTATGTCAACGTGAAGCATTCCACTGGCACGATTTCTGTCGAAATTAGTGGAATGGCTTTGTTGTACAAGTATTTGTTTTTGTTTCTTGTTTTGTTTTTGTGTTCGACGGCACAGAGGATCCAGACAGAATGTTTTGCACAGTAGGTTGATCTAGCATCTCCATGTGCTCGAGTTCGGTTGAAGAGGAAGAAAGTAAGTTGTGCATCGGCGATTTGCTGGGACTCACAACAAGTCCGCTAAAGTCGAGCAGTCTTGCCGAGGGAGTTGGTCCATCGGCCAGAATTTGTAAGTGTTCGCCAACGAGAAGAGTCTCACCGAAGGCAAATGCCATCGACATATCGGAAGCACATCAAAGGAGTTTACCGATAAAGTCATGCCCAACCGGCGTTGAAGCCGTCACAGTTAAGATGAGGGGAATTTAACCATCATCGGGGCATCGGTTGAAGGATAGAAGACTTCGTCGATAGAAGTAAATCCTGCCGACGATGAAGAGTTGATTGACTCGGTGTGAGTCCTGTTGTATCTCGCCGAAGATAAATTCAGTTGAGCTATCGGTGTAAGGTAGAACAATGGTAAGACTTGAGAAAGTCATACCAATTCTTGTTGTCTGATGACCAGGATGTATCGACGGTTCATTTGTTAAGTCTTGCCGTCTGTGAGAAAGGTGGGACCTGTTCTACGTTTTCACTGTGCACTCCCCATCATATTGGTATCAGAGCGAGCTTTGAAGATCACTCGGGTGGTGTGGTCTTGGTGTATGTCAGACAACGAAAGTGAAGCAGAGGCTGACACGATGCCTCCTAAAAGCATGTCACAAGATGCAGTGAAGAAACTGATTGAAGCGATGTTTGAGTCCAAGCTCGAGGAGTTGAAAAGAACCCAGGGTAAGGATAGGGAAGATGAAAGTCACAACGATGAAGGAGATACAGAAATTGATGAAACCAATAAGACGATAGAGGTGTTGGATCTAGGGCATACAACTGAGAGGGGGGGTGAATCAGTTGTATACAAACTTGCTTTCTATTTCAAACACTTGATTCGTCTTGTTAGTTAACAGTATATCAATTAATCATCCATGAAAGTAAAACGCACAAACACAAGAGCAGATAAACATCAACACAATGAACACCAAGATTTTGACGTGGAAAACCCGGTTAAGGGAAAAACCACGGGGTGATTAACCCAAGGATTATTCTCTGTTAAAAGAATAAGAAAAAGAATGGAACTTGCCAATTAGGGCTCACTGCCCGAGCACACTGCTCACAAAGAGGCCCACTGCCTACAAGGAGACACACTGTCTACAAAGTGATAAGAATCACAGTCTTGAACTAGAGAATGACATCTTTACCATGTCCGGATCAGTTCCATTTAAGCCCAAAAAACCTCTGCTCTGCCTTTCACACTTCTCTTCACTACACCACTCTCATCCACACAATCCACACTACAAAATGAACTCACAAACCTTTATTTATACAAGACATCGACTTAGGAACAATCATCTAAGTCGGCAATCAACCATAAGAATATCCGCAAGATGAATAACACATCCGGTCGGCCACCACAAGAACATTCGCAGGATGAACAACTCATCCGGTCGGCTAAACAGAGCAAGAACTTCATCCGGAAGATTATCTTCAATTCCAGGCTCTACCATTAATGCGGACCAACAACACAACCTAAACATGATCCACGGACATTTCCAAGCCTGCCTAAATGACCAGGTACATCCGCACTTCCTCTACTTGCTAGAATCTCTTCTCTTCCTTATCCGAAACTTCAAGAACACAGTCTATCGCCACTATCACAATGCAAAAGGTACTTCCGGACCTCCAAATCATACACAACTTGAGATGACACATCACAAGGACATCCCAAACACTCCTTCCAATCCACAGATTAGGATTATACAATTCCGGACCTCACCGGACCTTTCTGTGATCCTCTGTCACCTCTGAACACTTGCTGGAACCGGTTCCACACCGACAGCCACAACTCCTTCAGATCTTCATGCGGACCTCTGAAATCTTAACTGAAGCATCTCAAGACTCATATCTACAAACCCTTTAATCTGCATCCTCCGGTTCACATCCTATACCATACATTTGTCTTCTTCTCATCACTGTTCTTCACTGTTCTTGACTGAGGCTAATTTTCTCAATATCCTCAGCACACTGGTCATCGAATCCTTCTTGTTAATGCAATATGAGTATGTTGACATCAATGACAACACTGGTTCACCTCATACTTGCAACAAGAGGAGATACCAACAGACCAGAGGGCATTTGTAAATGCTTTGAAGTCAGTCAATAGGGACACCATAGATGGGTTACCTATGTATAGTGGAAGTATGGAAGCTGAAGAGGTGATTGACTGGATTGAGGCATTGAACAATCATTTCGAATACAAAGAAGTCCCTGATGATAAGAGGGTCAAGTTGGCAAAGGCAAGATTGAAGGGGTCTGCTCTTGCATGGTGGAATTATGAGCAAGGAGAGAGAGTCAAGGAGGGGAAGAATATGATAACCTCCTGGGAAAGGATGAAGACCAAAATCAAGGCACAATTCTTACCCCTGGACTATAACGTGCAGATGTATAAGAAATTGCAGAACCTCAAACAGAGAGACCTTGATGTGAATGCATACACACAAGAGTTTCATAAACTCAGTCTCAGATCAAAGAGACAAGAAGAAGAGTCAGAGAAGGTGGCAAGGTATCTGAATGGCCTAAGGATGAACATCCAAGATGAGATCAACATCATAGCACCAGAAACAGTGAACAAGTGTTTCCAAATGGCCTTAAGGGCTGAAGAGAAGATAAAGAGAAAGAGTGAGCAGAATAATAGAGGTAGAGGAGGAAGAAGTTTCAGAGGCAGAGGCAGTTTCGGAGGAAGAAGTCCTAACCAGAGGCCTAGTGGTGAGTCTAACCAAGAAGAGCAAGTTGGAGAGTCAAGCAGCAGAGGAGGCTACCGAGGAAGAAGGCCTAATGGAAGGGGTGGGACAAATGGATTAGTTAGAGGATCCAAGTTCTCCAATATGAGATGTTATAATTGCAATCAGATAGGGCACCCGGCATACAAGTGTCCAGAGAAGGCCTCAACTTCTCATGGCGGTGAGAAGAGAACCACTTTGATTCAAACATATGCAAGGAGTGTGACATCTCCTGAAGTGAATCTAACATCAGAGATGGGAGAAAATCTGATGATCAAGAGGACGTTGCTCAAGGAACAGTGCAGACTGAACCGTCTCAAAGAAGGGCTTTGTTTAGAATCAACTGCAAGATCCAAGGTAAGGTTTGTAAAGTTATTATTGACTCTGGTTCTACTGATAATATTATATCTTTGGAAGCGGTGAATAAGTTGAATCTAGAAAATATACCTCATAGCAGCCCATATAAAGTCGGTTGAATAAGGGGCAGCACATACTCATTAATGAACAAGCATGGGTAGAATTCAATATTGGGGGGTATAGAGATAAAATATTGTGTGACATCCTTCCAATGGATGCTTGCCATCTTTTGTTAGGTAGACCATGGCAGTTTGACAGAAAGGCTCATCATGATGGAGAAAAGAATGCTTACTCATTCCAAAAGGATGGTGTGACTTACAAGATATAGTAATTGGTAGAAGAGGATCCACAACATGTAGGGTCTAGTGTAATGATGGTAGGAGAAAAAGAATTCATGGACACATTAAAGGAAGGTGGTGGAGTAGGTTTTGCTTTTATTGTGAAGCCTAAGGGGGAAAGAGAGGAAAGTGTGAGGGAAGTAGGACCTAAGGAGGTCAGAGATCTGCTTGAAAGTTACAAAGGAGTGATTGCAACAGACATACTTGATTCCCTGCCACCTGTCAGAGATATTATCCACCAGATAGACCTCATACTAGGAGCAGTACTTCCTAATAAGGCAGCATATAAAATGACCCCTCAGCAGAATGAAGAGATAACAAATCAGATTCAAGAACTCCTAAACAAAGGGCTGATAAGGAAGAGCCTTAGCCCATGTGCAGTACCTATTGTTTTAGCCCCAAAGAAGGATGGGAAATGGAGGCTTTGTACCTATTCTAGGGCCATAAATAGGATAACCATCGGGTATAGGTTTCCTATTCCTAGAATAGAAGATCTAATGGATTGTTTGGGAGGGGCTACTTATTTCTCCAAGATAGACTTAAAGAGTGGGTATCACCAAATACGAATAAGAGAGGGGGGTGAGTGGAAGACAACATTCAAAACCAATGAAGGGTTGTATGAGTGGCTTGTGATGCCTTTTGGTCTTTCAAACGCCCCTAGCACCTTTATGAGACTAATGAATGAGGTGTTGCAGGAATTCATAGGGAAATTTGTGGTAGTCTACCTTGATGATATCTTGGTATTTAGTAAGAGCAAGGAAGAACATTTGAAACATTTGGAGATAGTATTGAAGAGGCTACAAGATCAGAAGTTAATGATAAACTTGAAAAAGTGTGACTTCGTGAAACAAGAATTGATTTACCTGGGCTTTGTCATCTCTAAGGGTGATTTGAAAATGGATTTTTCCAAGATAGAAGCTATTTTGAATTGGCCTACACCTAGGATAGCAGGAGAGGTCAGAAGTTTTCATGGTTTGGCCACATTTTATAGAAAATTCATTAGGAACTACAGTGATATTTGTGCACCTATGTTAGAGACCATCAAGGGTGGAGGTAAGGTGAAGTTTGTGTGGACAAAAGAGGCAGATTAGAGTTTTGAAAGTCTAAAGCAGAAAGTTGTCGAGTATCCTGTCTTAGTACTTCTTGATTTCAATAAGATCTTCACATTGAATGTGATGCAAGTGGGCTGGCCATAGGGGCAGTGTTGAGCCAAGAAGGCAGACCAGTAGCCTTTTTCAGTGAAAAATTGAATGAAGCTAAGAGGAAGTACTCGTCTTATGATTTAGCGTTGTATGCCATGGTACAAGCTTTGAAAAAATGGAGGCACTACTTGCTTCCTAAAGAATTTATTGTATACATTGATGATCATGCTCTTAGTTTTTTGATTGGACAGGAAAAGCTCAGTCATAGACACATGAAGTGGGTGGAAAGTCTTCAAGCATACACCTTCATCATCAAACATAAGAAGGGGATAACCAATAAGGTTGCTGATGCTTTGAGCAGAAGGGTGTTGACAGTACAAGAAGTGCAGTTACAAAGCATGGGTGTTGAGGCACTCAAAGGATTGTATAAAGAGGACCAAGATTCAAGGAGATTTACAAGGTATGCAGTGAGTTTGCCAATGCTTTCCACAGTGAATTTTTAGATTATACATTGCAGGATGGACTTTTGTTTAAAAGGAGTCAACTATGTATCCCTAAGTGTTCAATGAGGGATAATATAGTGAAGGAGAAACATAGTGGTGGTTTAGGAGGACATTTTGGGCTCAATAAGACCTTAGATCTAGTAAGAAGATTTTGCTTTTGGCCAAGGATACAATCTGATATCAGAAGGTTTTTTGAGAGTTGTATGATTTTCCAGAGAGCAAAAGGGGTCTCAACCATTGCAGGACTGTACCAACCTCTGCCCATACCAAACAGACCTTGCGAAAGTTTGAGTATGGATTTTGTGATGGGGTTACCAAAGACAATGATAGGTTATGACAATGTGTTTGTTGTGGTAGATAGGTTCAGCAAGATGGCTCACTTTATTCCTTGTAAAACCACCAATGATGCTAGTTACATTGTAGGCTTGTTCTTCAAAGAAATTGTTAGGATTCATGGATTGCCTTTGAGTATTGTATCTGATAGAGACAACAAATTTGTGGGACATTTTTGGAGAACCTTGTGGAAAAGATTGGGTACAAATTTGTCCTTTAGTTCAGCCTATCATCCTCAGACTGATGGCCAAACTGAGGTTGTAAATAGGTCATTAGGCAATCTGCTGAGATGTTTGACAAGAGAACATGGAGGTAGTTGGGATGTGGTACTCCCACAAGCAAAATATACCTATAATGATTCTACAAACAGAAGTACAGGTCTAAGTCCTTTTGAAGTTGTCTATGGTAGTCATCCTAGAGGAATTTTTGAATTGAGAGATGTTCAAGGGTTGGACAAAAGGAGTGAACATGTTGATACATTTGCAGAGGCTATGAAAGAGATCCATCAACAAGTCAGAGATACTCTACACAAGAATAGTCAGAAGACCAAGGCTAGAGTGGATCAAAGGAGAAGGGATGTGCAGTACCAAATAGGAGCTATGGTCATGGTTCATCTCAACAAGAATAGACTACCCAAGGGAAACCACAGCAAGTTGATGATGAGAAAAATTGGACCTTGTAAGATTTTAGAGAAATTTGGTCCTAATGCTTACAAAATTGAACTCCCTGATGATATTGCTATTTCCCCTATATTCAATGTTGCTGATCTAACATTATATAGGAGTCCTGATATAGGCAAAGGTACAGCAGATTCTGTCCAAGACAATGCAGAGTGGGTGCAACATTTACCACCTAAGGAACCACCTAAGATGGGTGCATCTTGGATAGCAGGACAACCAAGAAGACAAGAAATCAGACCTATTTTGAGCACTTAGTCAAATGGTAAGGACTTCCAAAATCAGAAGCCACATGGATGCTGGAAGAAGACATCAAAAAGTAGGGTGATGATTTGCAGTAGTTAGTCTCTAAGAGGACTTGAGACAACTTTCACCTGGGGAATATGGTGCAGGAGCACCTAGAAAATCCTGTTTTCTTTTGTAATAAGGTCTATTTGACCAATGCATTTTCATTTCTGTTTGTCTCTAGGTCTTTCAGGACCTAGAACCCATTTTGTAAGTCCAAAGTGACTTAAAACACACTTTTGTCATATTGTAATCACATAGTGCCAAAACAAGGCCGTAGGACAGTTTGAGGCAGTTTGGATCGGTTGGTCTTCCAACTGTTTGCATCAGTTGGTTTTCCAACTGCCGACAGGTTGAGTTGATAACAACCAGAGGAAGGAACCATCGGAGAGAAGAAGGGAGAAGTGTGTGAAAGTGATTGTGTATTGTTCTAAGGAGAAATAAAACTATTATGTTCCATCAATTTGATTTCCGTTCCCTGTAACTGCAATTCATATAACTGTAGATTTCTATTCTTTCTGTGCTTTCTGTTGTGATGTTCACAACACGCCCCATTTTACTCCTAGGCAAAATGAGGACCCCTACTGTGGCTGTTGCTTTTGCTTGTGTGTGTTGTTTTGCTTTGTGGTAAAGGGAAAAGAGGGTTAAAATTGCAAACCTTGTTTGAAATAGAGAAAAATGCATTTTCAATACCAGGGCATAGTATGGTTGGATTCCTTGTGAAAAATGAGCTAGGGTTGCTTTTTGAACCATCTTAAAATTTGCCATATTTTGCAAGTTATGAGCATTTTGGTAAAATGTACAAGGGAAGGGTTTGCTATTTGCACATACAAGTCTGTTTGTATATCGGGTTGCATATACAAGGCCCTTTGTATGCGAGTTCGCTTGTATACAAAGACCTTTGTATATCACTGTCCATATACAAAGTCATTTGTATGTGCAAGGGTCATTTTATACTTAGTCGCATCTGCATTCGGGTTCATATACAAAGTCGGTTGTATGTCTTGTTTACCTTGTATGTTTTTGGTAATGTTATATTTGTACATACAAGGTGGACCCGAAATAGTTAAGAGTTGAAATGAATGTTTGGATAGGTCCGTCACATGTATGTTTTTGTTTGTATGTATCTGACAAACATTTGATATATACATTTGCAATGTGCAGGCCGCGGACCCGAAGGATTATGAAAAGGAGTTAAACTATTGTATGTTTGGCGCTTGTATGTTTTTACACGCAAAATATACAAGTCAAAAGATACATGCAATGTTCATATGCATCGGGCGGACCCGAAGAGAAAATTAAAAGGGGTTAAGACTTTGTATATTTCATGCTTTGTATGTTTCGACATACAAAGCCGATATGCAATGACTTATACATTGTGCCGGACCTGAAAAGTTATTAGAATTAGTTAAATCGTTGTATAACTCTACAATGTATATTACGAAATATACATTGCGTTATATACAAGCAATGGAACCCAAATGTTATAGATTAAAGTTAAGTACTTGTATGTTCCCCGCAATGTATATTTCATAACATACATTGCATTTTATACATGCATTGCTTGATACATACAAGCCGTAATCCAAACGGATTTAAAAGTGATATATGCAATGTATCAAGCCCGATGTATATCAAAGGATGCATTGCATTTTTTTATATACATCACAGATTTGGCAGATGAATAAACTACGGTCTATAAAAGCGATAGGTCCGAATGTACATACAAATGTGATTGTATGTATTGACCCAAGATGCAAAGCGAAATATACAAAGACTGGATGCAAATGGAAAGTTAAAAACAGAAAACTCTTTGTATGTTTTGGCACTTGTATGTCTGCGATATACAAGCTGATATACAAAGGTTTAAACAGGGAAAAAGAGGCGGGAAAACAAAGCGATGGATTTTAAAGCCGATTTGGGGCCCGATTGCGTGTCTTTGGTCAACGATGGTTGACTCGACTAGTTTTAACGATGTATATGCATTTTTGATGTGTGATTTTCATAGTTTTAGGGCCCGATTGTTGTGTTTGTGCATTTTAGAGCATGGTTTAATGTAAATGTTCATTTTTCCTGCTGATTTACCAAATGATGATGCTTATTCCTGCTTATTTATTGTAGATTGTTGGAGTAGCTGGAAGATGCAGAGTTGCCGACACAGTGGCGGCGTGCAGGTGAACATAAAGACGGAGCTTTGAGTGGCGATGACATCACACAGGATAGCACCAGATCTCGAGAAGCCAAACACACCAGAAGGAGATGAAGCTTTCAATACGGAGGAGTTTGCGGGTGGAAACATTATTGAGGGAGCAGTGCCCTGTTTGGGTATGCTGCTTGAATTCTTGGAGAGATTCATTTCTCACCGTTTGATGTTGCATTTCAAGATGCATACCATTGATCTCCTAGGGTTTTGGGCACCAGATTGGGGGAAATCAGAGCCATATATATTGAGCCCATTTTATTTTGAAAAAGGGGAGGTCAATCATACAAAAATCAGACCTGTGGTAATTTTATGAAAGAGATCGGATTACTAAGACTACTGAGGACTGACCTATAGAAATATTCAAGGTTCTCTCCTCAAATCATTGTAAATGTACTTGTTTTATGAACATACTGTATGGAGATGAAGCTTCAGACTATATCCTGATTGTAAACCTTAAGTAGTCTTCAAGTTGATTTCTGGATATGTACTGGTGAATGTTGTGTTCTATAGAAGCGCTTTCATTTTATTACATGTTGTTGTCAACTTTTCCCTTGAAGATTTGCACTGGATCATGCGGATTTGTGGAATGTCCTGGTGAAGTATGATTCTAGTTTTCTTCTCTCCATTGCTGTATGGGAACATGTATGTGGATCAGTGATCTCATTCAAGTAATTTTAGGAATCTCACTCTCTAACCCTTTTTCTCATTTTAATTTCATTGAAATCACTTTCATAACTACGCATCATGGTAAATATTAAGCAAAACAGAGGAATATGTTGATATCCTGTAGACAACTGAACATCATTAGTATATCTCTTAAGCTAGATGCATGTACTATTTGAAAATATCATGCATAGAATCACAAATAAGGGTAGAACTCATGCAAATATCAACTTAGACACATCATTTGGAGATATATGCTGTGTAGAGTAACCTCCCTGTATAACATAGTTGCAAGAATAGAATCTACAGATCTACGTAAGACCCCAAAATGGAAAACAACAACACACATCAACGGGGACTTGGGATCATGAATTCTTTGAATTCATTGTATCTTTCAGGATAAACAAGGGTTGTTGTGTAACTTTTGTTTAGTCTATTTGTGTGACTAACATCACCATCAACAAAGAAACTAGCACTAGAAGGAGGGCCGTTGACAAGGGAACTGTAGATTCCTGTATACATTGCTTAAACATCTCGTCAGTTTCAAAATCTGACCATAAACCTACCATTTTGCCTTGAAAACTTGAGAAATCCTGGCTTTCAGGCCAAATACCAGGTCCAGATCTAGTGGACTCTTTGAAGAACTACCTATCAGGGGGTTTAGGGCCAAAACTGTGGACATTCATCATTCCCCTGATCCTAGTGCATACGGAGCCTCACCAGAGCATGCTCCTGTCACTCCTATTGGCTTACGAATACCTACAGGACCACCTGTCACACCTCAGGTCCAACCTCCACTGGTTGCAATGTCATTTTCACGGCAGAGTCACCTTTGACCTTCAATGCATATCATGCTTTGCCCAAGAATCCTGATAAAATTTGTCCTAAGTATCACCCATATCAGGATGTTGACGATCATATCAGAACCTACAAGGAAGCTTGTTGTAGGGCTGGATATGAACATGAAGATGTGGTGTGCAGGTTATTCCAATTTTCCCTAGGGAAAGAGGCATACAACTTGTATATTAGCCTTGGACAGGGTTCGATCGGTTCATGGGATGCCTTGGAGAAAGCTTTCAAGGATAGGTTCAAAGTACCTATAGATCCATCAATGAATTATCTCTTATTTGCCACCATCAAGAGGTCTGAAGGAGAACCAATTGCAAACTTCAACGCTAGGTTCCAGAAGATGCTATCTAAACTGGTTACTCCTTATACTCAAATAGATGAAGCCGCTAGGAGCATTTATTACTTAGCTTTAGATCCCCTGACTTCCATGTTTATTAGAAGGACACATCCTGGTGTAACAACCTTAGCACAGGCTTTTCAGGAAGCTATCAAAGTCAGTCAGCAATTGGCTCCTGCTCCCACACCAAATAGGGCTTTCCCTACACTTTTAGGTTATCCTACATATCCTGTTCACCAATAAACCAATGGAGCCATGATGCCTTCGGCAGTGATGCCGACCCCTTTGCAGATACCCCCACTCAGTGTCATGCCTCCACCAAATGGGAATGGCCTGACATCACAATATCCAGGATAGACACAAGTGTCTCAGGCTGTAGAACAATCCAACAATAACAATAGGTCTTCCTTTTTCAAGCCTCAGACATAGACTGTAGTGGCCAAGGTTCAGGAAGAGAAAGAAGAAATCAAAGAAATATCAGCACAGTTAAGGAAACTTACTACTGAGGTCACTCATCTGAGAAATTAGAACTTCTACTCTCAGCCTAATCAAAACAGAGGTTATGCCAATGACATACTGAATTATCCATACAGCGGGTACAACAATTACAATAACAATAATGGCAACAACAATCCTCCTAGACAGCATAGAGTGTGGAACACCAAGCCAAACAATGGTTCCTTGCCATCACCCCTAGACAATCAGCCTCCTGGTGAACCTAAATAGACCACCAGAGTAAACCTTGCAAAGGCAGCACTTACGAACTGGTGCAGGATACATAACACCAATGCTCATGCAGAGTTGGACTGTCAATTCAGGATTGCTGCTAGCATATTCCAAGCTGAAGTGGCCAGTACCTCAGGTAACCCACCTTATGCAGAGGGAAATGAAATTGTCCCCTGTGAGTACAATTCTGCTCTAGTGCTGGAAAGCTTCATGCATTGTCCTTATTAGCAGACAATATCATCACATCAGGATTACACTTCAACATGTGAGGAATCAGCCATGGCTTTTGAGTCTAACTATGTTTTCCCCTTTGAGGATGAGAATGAACCATCAATTGAGCATGAGGAAGTCAATGCTTATCAACAGCAACCTTAGGGTAGGCATATCTACAACTTAAGGAATAACTCAAGCAGATCTGCTGATCCTTTGACCACCTCATTGCCTCCAAACAATTTCAATACTCCACCTGATCCCAAGGCAAGTAATAACCCTGGACTTCCCAAGGTCAGTGCTCAGTATTTGGCACCACATAACACATCACCAAAAGCTACAAATCTACCTCTTGGATCTGACAAGCTTGTTTCCTATCTGACTGATGAAATGAAAAAGGTTAAGATTAGCCTGCCAATGCCAGAGTTGCTTAAAACCCCTGCTATCAAGAATGCTTTCATGAAATCATTGGATGGTTCTGCTCAAAAGGAAGATAGCCATACCCCAGGCCAATTTGGAAATAAAGATCATGCTACCAAGGATGTTAACATCAAACCTAAAACCTTAGCTACTGTTCAAGCTGCAGGTACCTCCCACATGACCCTATACAAAGACAAGAGTGAGTCACCTCCCTTCCTCCTTACCACAAGGATGTTTGGTAAAAATTTGCACAACTGCTTAATAGACTTAGGAGCATCTACCAATGTAACGCCCCTATCCATATGCAACACTTTAGGTTTACATCCTGCTAAATCATTAAAGAAAGTAACACAATTGGACAAAACAGAAGTAAGTGTGGTAGGAGAACTGACCCACATTCACATGCAGCTAGCATTGGATCCCAGAATCCAGCACTATATTGATATTTAGGTAGTTGATATACCTGACACATATGGAATGTTACTCAGCAGAGATTGGTCAAAAACCCTCAACGGATACATGTCAACTGATTTCAGTCATATGTGGCTGCCTTGGAAGGGTATACCAAATCAGATAAAGATCGAAGCTGAACCTCGCATGAGACACATGATCACTGAATATAACAAAACCAATGAAATCATGTATATGGATGTGGAACCTGGAGTTTACTCCATTAGACCACAAACCGCCAGCATAGAGGAGATCCTGATGCTTGACATACATGATCATGATGATGACCCTCAAGGTGATGAAATAAATTCAGAACCTGACTGTAATCTTGGGAATAAAATAGAACTGGATCATTTCAAGAAATTTGAGATGCATTTGTTTAAATAGGTGAAACGATGTCAATTATTAAAAATCCCTGTTCATGATATTTTGATTCATGGATGGTGCAGGTTGCATGATGAGGCTCATTCTGAAAAAATTTGTGATACTTGCCTAGACATGATGGAACTGGAACAAGCATATAATGAGGCATCTTCATCATCGTCCGCGGTGAGTGCTGCAGGTAATGATAATGATCTTGATTTTTGTTCGTTTTCTGCAGGAACAAGAGGATGCACATAGAAGGATGAAAGTTCTATTCAGATGACAGAAGAGATACTAGTATGCAACAGGAGTAATGCTAAGAACAAGAAGAAAATCACCCTTGGGAGTGATTGTTTAGTAGAGTCAGCTTATGAGTTATCTGATGAGGATAGGGGTAGCAATCTGTCCAAATTCGAAGAGTTTCTGTCAAAAGAAATCCAAAAGATGGAACATCAGCAAAGACCTCCACAGGATGCCTTGATTGAGAGCTGGTGCATGTTGCATGAAGCACCTCATTCAGAGACGTCTTGCTCATTGTGCCTGCATATTTTGAGAAGGCAGACACTGCATGGTCTGGAGGATGTTCCTCCTAATGATAAGAGGAAAGAAGAAATATCAGCTTCCCATAAAGCTGAGAGGGTGGCGTCTAAGAAAGCTGAAATACCGAAGTTAAAGTGGATATCAAATGGTGCAGCTGCCAGAGCGAAAATAAAAAAAGAGGGCCCAGACAAGCTTTTAGATGAAGATAGGCCATGGATCCTTAGGTTTGATGGATCCAAGTCAAAACAAGGAGCTAGAGTAGGAATAGACCTCATTGACCCATCTGGAAAATCCTACTTGGCAGCATACAGGTTGCAGTTCCCATGTACAAACAATGTGGCGGAGTATGAAGCTTTAATTCATGGGATACTGTTTGCTCTTAGAAAGAAGGTGAGAATTTTGCATGTCTATGGGGACTCAGAGTTAGTAGTCAGACAGGTAAGAAGTATATACTCCTGCAATTACAGGAGGCTGTCCAATTATAGACACAGGGTGTGGGACTTAATAGAAGAGTTTGATGCATTCAATATCACCCATGTACCTAGAGAGCAAAACCACAGAGCAGATGCTTTGGCCCAGGCTGCTAGTACTCTTAAGCCACTGTCCATATCATGTTTAAAGAGATTCTTAGTTGAATTAGTATCAGTGCCTTTAGTACCTGATAATGTAACTAATCTCCAAGTATTTGATGATGATCAACATATATTGGATTTTATTTCCAATAGAGATGTTTTTGAGGCACAGATCATTGATGAAAAGAATCTAGAAGATCATGTCTAGGAGGAAGAAGAAATCTTGGAGCTGCCAAGTAACAAAATCCCTAGGGGAATGATAGAGCTAGAGAGAGCATTTGATCTAGACAACATGCTAAAACAAAGGGATCTTCCAAAGGCTGATGAGGGATAGTATTCGCAGGTTGACATTGGGCAAGGTGATAAAAGAAGAAATGTTCTGATTGGGAAGGTCTGTACGGAAGAGGAATTGAAAGGGATAACCCAGGCCCTCAAAGATTACATCCATGTCATTGCCTGGACGTACGATGAGCTGAAAACTTATGACACATCGGTCATCACCCACACAATCCCTTTGAAGCCAGATGCCAAACCTTTTCGGCAGAAGTAAAGACCCATCAATGCTATATTGGAGCCAATCATTTTCGAAGAAGTTAAAAGGCTGCTTGATGCTAGGATCATATTTCCTGTGAGACACTCCACGTGGGTGGCAAACCTGGTCCTAATGAGGAAAAAGAACGATGACATCAGATTGTGTGTGGACTTCAGGAACTTGAATCGAGCTTCTGAAAAGGATAATTATCCTTTGCCTTCTCTAGATGAAGTCCTGCAGATGGTGAACGGCGCCAAGATGATGTCCTTCTTCGACGGTTTCTCTGGATACAACCAGGTGATGGTGGACAAAATTGATAGATTGAAAACCGTATTTACCATGAAATGGGGGATCTTCGCCTATAGGCGCATGCCGTTTGGATTGATAAACGTTGGAGCCACATTTCAGCGAGCAATGGACATAGCCTTTAGAGGCTTGATTGGTAAGTGCATAGTAATATACATGGATGACTTAACGGTGTTCTCCAAAGATAGAGGAAACCATGTGGAGGACCTGAGAAAGGTGTTGAAGAAGTGCGAGCAGTACGGGATATCCTTGAATCCCAAGAAGTGCATATTTAGGATGACCACAGGGAAATTGCTAGGCCACCTAATATCTGAGGATGGGATCATCATTGATCTTGATAGAATAGAATCCATCATGAAGATACAACTGCCTAGAAGCAAGACAGAGCTCAAATCTTACTTTGGTAAGATTAATTTTATTAGGAAATTTATCACTGGCTTTGCAGAGATTATCAGGCCCTTGAACGCCATGCTCAAGAAGGACGCTAAAATTGAATGGACACCGAAAGCTAAAGCAACTTTTGAAGACATTAAGAAGGCCATATCAAATGCTCCAGTTCTTATCAGTCCAGATTACACCAAGGACTTCTACGTCTACTCATTTGCTTTAGAACATACCTCTGTAGCAGTGTTGACATAGAAAAATGAAGAAAAAGAAGAAAAGCCTATAGCCTTCATGAGCTACCCCTTCAGAGATGCAGAGCTCAGGTACATGGACGTTGAGAGACAGGTACTTGCTTTGGTTCGAGCAATCAAGAAATTTAGGCATTACATCCTGAGGAGTAAAGTGATTGCTGTGGTACCTGATGCAGCAATAAAGATGTTATTAATGCAAAGTGAACCAGGAGAAAAGAGGGCCAAATGGATCACTGTCCTCCAGGAGTACGATATGGACATTACCCCCATGAAGTTGGTAAGAGAGTAGGCATTAAGCCAGATGATATCAGAGATTGATCCCAATGTCGTGAGCCAGCAGTATGTTGTAAATGCAAAAGATGATGGAGAATGGTACTCGGACATCAGGCACATCCTGATCACTGGAAGATGTCCCTCAAAACTGCAGGCCTCACAGAGGAGAGCCCTGAAGATAAGGTCACTGAAATATATGCTAAAAGGAGGAATCCTTTTCAAAAAAAACTATGAGGGGATATACCTAAGGTGCCTGGAGAGATCAGAAGCAGATAAGGTGCTAGCAGAATTGCATGATAAATTTGGGACTGCACATGGGTCATCCTTAGCCACCACTCATGCTATCCTCAGGGTAGGGTATTACTGGCCCACAATTTTTAAGGACACAGTTGGACAGATCAAATGCTGTCATATGTGTCAGGTTGCTACAAATAGAGAGAAATATGCTGCTCAACTTTTGCAGCCAGTGATGGAGATGCGCCCATTTGCTCAATGGGGGATGGACTTCATAGGACCTATCAATCCTCCATCATCCTTAGGCCACAGGTATGTTTTAACTATTACTGACTACTGTACCAAGTGGATTGAGGCTATCAGCAGTAGGACATGCAATGCTGAGGATGTCATTAAGTTTTTGGAAAGCAATATAGTGACCAGGTATGGAGTTCCATATGCTTTAGTATGTGATAATGGACCTGCTTTTACTTCAATGAAACTATCAGGTTGGGCTTTTGATCATGGGGTCATCTTAAAATTTTCCTAAAATTACTATCCCCAAGGGAATGGATTAGCAGAATCCACAAACAAGAACCTATTGAACATCATAAAAAAGTTGATAGATAAGAACCCAAGGGAATGGAACACTCTATTGAAATATGCCTTGTGGGTAGATAGAACCAGGAATAAAGCTGCATTAGGAAATTCACCTTTTCACCTAGTATATGGGGTGGATCCCATCCTCCTTGTCAACTTAAAGATTCCTACACTGTAGTTCGCACAAGAGTACCCAGGCATAGATAATAAAAAGGAAGTTAGATTGCTACAACTAATGCACCTAGAAGAAAAAAGAAGTGTAGCAATTAACCAATTTTCTAAACATTAGGCTGTTGTTAAGCGCTAGTTTGACAAAAGAGCCAGAATCAAGGCTTTCAGAATCTCAGATCTAGTCCTGAAGTGGGACAAAGCACATGAAAGGAAGGGTGATCATGGTAAGTTTGACAAACTCTGGATAGGCCCCTTTCAAATTTCTAAAATTTTAGGAGACAACACCTACAGGCTCAAGTCCTTAACTGGTGAGGATGTTCCATTACTAGTTAATGGACAGTTCCTCAAACACTATTTTCAGGCCTGAAGTGGCATCGTGACAGTAATGTGTATCATAGTGTACTTTCTTTGTATAGTTGTTTGTATAGTGGCTTTGTTTTGCTTGTTTTGTTTTGGTTGCTTTGTTTCCTCAGCAGGGATCTTTCTTTTGATTTAGAGTATGAAGGAGCAGATTAACAACCACTGAAAATAATGGAAAATTTAAGTCATTAAGGTTAATTATTTGAAATTCATGCATAACTTGTTGTAACTGTCATGAATGTAGAGAGTTGTTTGACTTGTGAAATTTTGTATTCAATAAGAATGGGTCGAGTATTCAAGGAATGTTTCTCACAATGACACACCTAAAATCCTTGGGTTTGTTGAACTTGCTAGTGTAGATATTAGGTGAAAAATCTGAGGTCACCCTTGCCACCATTACAATTCTCAGCTTAATTTCAGCAAGTGACCACTCCTTGCATCATGAAGTTACAATTGTTATATCTTATGAAATCTCTATCAAAATACAAAAAATAAAAATAAAAAAATAAAAAATGGATTATACTGAAAATCCAGATTAAGCCATCTAAGTAACTCTACCGGAGTTATAGACGCTCACTGGCAGTGGGGCTCTACTTAGGAGAATTGTAACGATAACCTTGTCGGGGCTATGGATGCTTGCTGCCAGCAAGGCTCTATCCGGTTGGCTATGAGGGAATGTCCTCACCTACGTAGGCTAATATCAGTCACTGGTTTGTTCAACCGATCTTCAAGATGAGGCTTATTAATCACGTGCACCCACTTAAACTGAAATGAAAATTTGTGCACCTTATTGAATACATTAAGTCCCAAGTTGAATGATGATTTGCAAGAAAGATAACTAAAAATTATGAATTTATTTCATTTAGTTTTCTTTAACGGGTTGAATTTGATTGTTTTGTTTGGTTGCTAGTTATTGTGATGTTCACAACACGCCCCATTTTACTCCTAGGCAAAATGAGGACCCCTGCTGTGGCTGTTGCTTTTGCTTGTGTGTGTTGTTTTGCTTGGTGGTAAAGGGAAAAGAGGGTTAAAATTGCAAACCTTGTTTGAAATAGAGAAAAATACATTTTCGGTACCAGGGCATAGTATGGTTGGATTCCTTGTGAAAAATGAGCTAGGGTTGCTTTTTGAACTATCTTAAAATTCACCATATTTTGCAAGTTATGAGCATTTTGGTAAAATGTACAAGGGAAGGGTTTGCTGTTTGCACATACAAGTCTGTTTGTATATCGGGTTGCATATACAAGGCCCTTTGTATGCGAGTTCACTTGTATACAAAGACCTTTGTATATTGCTGTCCATATACAAAGTCGTTTGTATGTGCAAGGGTCGTTTTATACTTAGTCACATTTGCATTCAGGTTCATATACAAAGTCGGTTGTATGTCTTGTTTGCCTTGTATGCATTTGTTAATGTTATATTTGTACATACAAGGTGGACCCGAAATAGTTAAGAGTTGAAATGAATGTTTGGATAGGTCCGTTGCATGTATGTTTTTGTTTGTATGTATCTGACAAACATTTGATATATACATTTGCAATGTGCAGGCCGCGGACCTGAAGGATTATGAAAAGGAGTTAAACTGTTGTATGTTTGGCGCTTGTATGTTTTTACATACAAGCGAAATATACAAGTCAAAAGATACATGCAATGTTCATATGCATCGGGCAGACCCGAAGAGAAAATTAAAAGGGGTTAAGTCTTTGTATATTTCGTGCTTTGTATGTTTCGACATACAAAGCCGATATGCAATGACTTATACATTGTGCCGGACCTGAAAAGTTATTAGAATTAGTTAAATTGTTGTATAACTCCGCAATGTATATTACGAAATATACATTGCGTTATATACAAGCAATGGAACCCAAATGTTATAGATTAAAGTTAAGTGCTTGTATGTTCCCTGCAATGTATATTTCGTAACATACATTGCTTGATACATACAAGCCGTAATCCAAACGGATTTAAAAGCGATATATGCAATGTATCAAGCCCGATGTATATCAAAGGATGCATTGCATTTTTTTTATATACATCACGGATTTGGTAGATGAATAAACTACGGTCTATAAAAGCGATAGGTCCGAATGTACATACAAATGTGTTTGTATGTATTGACCCAAGATGCAAAGCGAAATATACAAAGGCCAGACGTGAATGGAAAGTTAAAAACATAAAACTCTTTGTATGTTTTGGCACTTGTATGTCTGTGATATACAAAGGTTTAAATAGGGAAAAAGAGGCGGGAAAGCAAAGCGATGGATTTTGAAGCCGATTTGGGGCCTGATTGCATGTCTTTGGTCAACGATGGTTGACCTGACTGGTTTTAACAATGTATATGCATTTTTGATGCGCGATTTTCATAGTTTCAGGGCCCAATTGTTGTGTTTGTGCATTTTAGAGCATGGTTTAATGTAAATGTTCATTTTTCCTGCTGATTTACCAAATGATGATGCTTATTCCTGCTTATTTATTGCAGATTGTTGGAGTAGCTGGAAGATGCAGAGTTGCCGACACAGTGGCGGCGTGCAAGTGAACATAAAGACAGAACTTTGAGTGGCGATGACATCACATAGGATAGCACCGGATCTCGAGAAGCCAAACACACTAGAAGGAGACGAAGCTTTCAATACGGAGGAGTTTGTAGGTGGAAACATTATTGAGGGAGCGGCGCCCTGTCTGGGTATGTTGCTTGAATTCTTAGTGGGATTCATTTCTCACTATTTGATGTTGCATTTCAAGATGCAGACCATTGAACTCCTAGGGTTTTGGGCGCCAAATTGGGGGAAATCAGAGCCATATATATTGAGCCCATTTTATTTTGAAAAAAGGGAGGTCAATCATACAAAAATCAGACCTATGGTAATTTTATGAAAGAGATCGGATTACTGAGACTACTGAAGACTGAACTGTTGAAATATTCAAGGTTCTCTCCTCAGATCATTGTAAATGTACCTATTTTATGAACATACTGTATGGAGATGAAGCTTCAGACTATATCCTGATTGTAAACCTTAAGTAGTCTTCAAGTTGATTTCTAGATATGTATTGGTGAATGTTGTGTTCTATAGAAGCGCTTTCATTTTATTGCATGTTGTTGTCAACTTTTCCCTTGAAGATTTGTACTGGATCATGCGGATTTGTGGAATGTCCTGGTGAAGTATGATTCTAGTTTTCTTCTCTTCATTGTTGTATGGGAACATGTATGTGGATCAGTGATCTCAGTCAAGTAATTTTAGGAATCTCACTCTCTAACCCTTTTTCTCATTTTAATTTCATTGAAATCACTTTCATAACTGCGCATCATGGTAAATATTAAGTAGAACAAAGGAATATGCTGATATCCTGTAGACAACTGAACATCATTAGCATATCTCTTAAGCTAGATGCATGTACTATTTAAAAATATCATGCAGAGAATCACAAATAAGGGTAGAACTCATGCAAATATCAACTTAGACACACCATTTGGAGATATATGCTGTGTAGAGTAACCTCCCTGTATAGCATAGTTGCAGGAACAAAATCTACAGATCTATGTAAGACCCCAAAATGGAAGACAGCAACACACATCAACCATTGACTAACATCAGCAGATTATGAACTAATCAACGGGGACTTGGGATCATGAATTCTTTGAATTCATTGTATCTTTCAGGATAAACAAGGGTTGTTGTGTAACTTTTGTTTAGTCTATTTGTGTGTGACTAACATCACCATCAACATTTTCCATCGTTGCAGTATGTCGACGTGAAGCATTCCACTGGCATGATTTATGTTGAAATCAGTGGAATGGCTTCATTGTACAAGTATTTGTTTTTGTTTCTTGTTTTGTTTTTGTGTTCGACGGCGCAGAGGATCCAGACAGAATGTTTTGCATAGTAGGTTGACCTAGCATCTCCATGTGCTAGGGTTCGGTTGAAGAGGAAGAAAGTAAGCTGTGCATCGGCGAGTCGCTGGGACTCACAACAAGTCCGCTGAAGTCGAGCAGTCTTGCCAAGGGAGTTGGTCCATCGGCGCATCAGCCAAAATTTGTAAGTGCTCGCCGACAAGAAGAGTCTCACTGAAGGCAAATGCTATCGGCATATTGGAAGCACATCAAAGGAGTTTACTGATAAAGTCACACCCAACCGATGTTGAAGCCGTCATGGTTAAGATGAGGGGAACTTAACCATCATCGGGGCATCGGTTGAAGGATAGAAGACTTCATCGATAGAAGTAAGTCCCGCCGACGATGAAGAGTTGATTGACTTGGTGTGAGTCCTGTTGTATCTCGCCGAAGATAAATTTAGTTGAGCTATCGATGTAAGGTAGAACAATGGTAAGACTTGAGAAAGTCATACCGATCCTTGTTGTCTGATGACCAGGATGTATCGGCGGCTCATTTGTTAAGTCTTTCCATCTATGAGAAAGGTGGGACCCGTTCTGCGTTTTCACTGTGCGCTCCCCATCAGATTGGTAGCAACATCACTCCCAATGAATTAGTCCCAAGTCTTCAATTATTTCCATGGGACATGAAAGTTAAGGTGGTAATACAATTGGTTCAGATGCTTGTAAAAGAACTGTATTCTAAATTCATCAATACAATAACAGGAGCTTAGGGACAATCATACAAGGAGTATAGCTACAAATTTGAAGGAAAATTATAGCAGAAAATCAAGATAAGTTTTATTTTCAGAATTATTCATAAATCATAAATCTGAATATTATAATTAAAATCATAATTTTAGATAGTCATATTTATAAATTTAATGCAATTATCATTTTGAGTTAGGATTGTTGTTTTAGGGCAAAAATAAGAAATGTCCTAGAAAAGGACATTACAATTGGTATCAGAGCAACAGTCTTGCTAGCCTGCGGGTATAAGGTTAGTTGATGCAGTGCAACCAAGGAGCTCAAAGGGCTTTGGAGAGGGAAAGAAAAAAATAGAAGAGGAAGAAAACCAAATTAGAAGTAAAATAGAAATGGTAGATTGGGATGAGTGGAGAGTATTTATGCAGCGGTTGACGGAAAAAAATGAGCAAATGATGAAACAACAAGAGAAAACCAATCAATTACTCATCCAAATGATGCAAAACCTGAACAATTCCAACCGATCTACACAAAATAATGGGGGAGAATGTAGTAATACTAATTAGAATGGAGCCAACATGCACATGAATAATAGTAGAATTCAAACTGGATCCACACCACCTCTTACTCAGCCTACATTTCTGCCTAGAATAGAACCACCTCAAGAAGAAGAGGGGCTAAATCAAATAACACTTGATGTCTGCATAGATGATTATTCAAGGATTGATCTAGAAGTTAGACGTGATATTCCTTTCATACAATTCTACAATGTTAGGAATGGATCTAAGGGAAGACAAACCATGCAGTAGGGCAGTAGAGATCAACAAAAATTAAACAAGATGTCACTTCCAACATTTGATGGTTCCAGAAAGGTCTTAGGTAGAAGAGAGGCATGAACATATTCTAGGTCGCTTGTTATACACTAAAAAAGTTGTTGCAAAGCAGGGAGAGCTATCTGATGGCTTTCAAATTGTCATAAATGATGGTCCTACTGGATGTCAATCTGTATACCACTTGCATATTCATCTTACTGTTGGAAGGACCTTCTGCACCTCATGTATAACAAAATCAACCACACTTGAACAAGCAGACACTTCACTACTACTCGTAACCTCACAATTCTTTAATGAGTTTCCAATGTCCTTCAGAGACAAGGTGTTTAGACAAGGAGAGTTATCATGATCATTTATACGCTCAAGCATCTTTGATGAAGTTTTTAGATCATCATTACCAAGCTAAGGAGACTCCTTTGGAAGGATCTTCCTACGAATGTAGTTGGATTGAAGGCCATTAAATGGTGTATGCTTTTTGTGTAAGAGACAAATCACATCTACAAACACACAGGATCTATACAAAGTTAGAGAAATTGGTTTGGGAATTTCAGGCAACAGGTTATTTTTCATATTCAAAATATTTACTGGATGATGTTGAAACAGAGACAACTCTTATTAAATGGTGTATGCTTTTTGTGTAAGAGACAAATCACATCTACAAACACACATGATCTATACAAAGTTAGAGAAATTGGTTTGGGAATTTCAGGCAACAGGGTATTTTTCATATTCAAAATATTTATTGGATGATGTTGAAACAGAGACAACTCTTACTAATATGTGTATTCAAATATTTCCCTGAGAACCCTATTGATTTCAATTACATAAAGAATAAAGGAGTTGTTTTGAAAATAGTGTGTGCAAGTTTTGAAGAGAAGTACTGAACCTGCATTTCATTTGAATGAAGTGAGAAGAACAAAGAAATATGTTTGGCAAAGTACACCTGCACACCAATACCTACAGCTAGTATGAGAAAATTGTTCGACGAAATGCCTTAACAGGCATATGTCCGTCAAATTTGCACAAAGACCCAACATTTAATTATAAAGTCGGTTGTATTAAAGTTTTTAATACTTTTCTTATAATGAGTTGAAAATACTTGCTCATTGAAAAGGCATTGTAATATTTTAAATGTTTTGTAAAGTCTTAAAGAGTCAATTACAAATCAGTTATGGTTGGAAATCTATAATTGCATTGTTTTCAAATGTAAAAGGGTTCCGATGGTTCCAGTTCCAATTTTTCTAGTTCTTTTTTTGGTATTGAAACATAACTGAGAATAAACATAGGGCTTTTCAATTCATGTTTTGTACATAAAAGTTATTGTAGTTGTGTGACTTCAATAAACAGATATATGAAGCATTTGATTCTTGTGTCTCAAATGTTTTCTATGTTGGTTTTACTTGTTTTTCGTGTGTTGAATAGGTAAAATTTTCTATATTATTGTGTGAATCATTCGTCATTTGTTAGAGCATTTATGAACTGTGCAGTATGTGTAAAAAAATGTATTTATAATCTCAGTATCCTGATTTAATGTTGTCCATGCAAACCTATCTCTCCGTATGTTGAGATTCGTGGGTTGTTTTTCCTCATCATTGTCACAATTCCATATTTGTTATTGTTTTTCTTTCATCATACAAACTTAAGAATTTGTGTTCCAATTTTATGATGAACCTTCTTTATATTCGTATAATTCTACGAAACCCTAGTTAATTTTTGTAGGTCTACAACTAGGGTTTTTGTGAGTCTTTCTATTAGCTTTTCATTTTCTTTAACTTTTGGTATTTATGGTTAAAATACCACAAAAATCCCTAAATTTGATCATATGAGGGAGTTGCCCCTCTTAAACTCAAAGGAAGATCGCTACTCCTTAGTGATCTCTCCAACTGTTGGCCAGTTTGTTGCTGCTCTTCAGGTGAACAAAGTCATTCTTGAAGATTTAACAGTAGCGACCAATCTGTTTGCCAACAACGCCATACTTCTCTTGCCCTTGCAAATAGTTTTCCAAAACCATGTGATGGCTTCCAATTTGTTCTTCTCCTATAAATTGGTGCTTGGATTTAGAGAATGTATTAGTTGTTTTGTAGGTTATATGTGTATTGTTATGTTATTAGAATTAAGAGGGATAAGCTGATGTATTGATCTACTATTTTCAATTTTAATAGAAACTTGGATCTCTTAAGATGTGGAGCTTTTACTCGCAAGAGTTTCTCCATGTAAACGTTGTGTTATGGTTTGTATTTTCTTTCATGGTAGTGTTGATGTGTTTTTTATGACAGCGTCAACATTAGAATAAAATACTGAGTATTCTATCCTCTCTTGAACAAAGTGAGCTCAAATGCTAAACAATGTGATCAAATGAGATTACTCCAAGGTTCCTTGAATGTCAGGTCTTGACGTACTAATGGATAGACTCAGTGAAATGATGTGATTTTGCTAGTAATCACAAAGGGACTTACGCTAAATTACTCCTTACTTATGGATGAAATCTACTCCTTACTCCTTGGATTTGTGAATGAATGGAACCTTCTTCAATCTATCTAAAAAGAAATAATAAAATGAAAGAGTTAGGAGAAATCTAATCTACTCCTAAGGACAATAAGATAATGAATAATGCTTTGATAGACAAATTCCTTCGAACCAAGCTTCGTTTCGCCATGAGAACAACAACTACACGAAACTAGTGCAATCTTCAAAGGTAATGAAGGATTTTCATATTGCAAATATGCATTCAAATACCCATAGCTAGCGCAACTTGAACAAATATCCACAATTGAGCTATTGCAAAATGGGGTTCAGGCTAACTTTGCATTGTAGCTTACAACCAGCAAACCACAAAAAGTATGAACCAAGGAATTCATCAAATATCTTCGCATTAATCCACCATATTAATGAACTTCAACTAAAATTTATCCAATTTACTTTGAATCATCTTTGAGAAATCGGAAACCATGCTAACATCCCAAAATAACAAAATATTCACCAGGCTACAATGAGTATGTATATTGATTTTGGTAGTATCTTTACAACAATTCCACAATAGTCTCTCCAACTCTTCAAAAGCTCCTACTCTTTAATGAAGAACTAAATTTCTAATCTATCAAGAACTAACTAACTCTAAGGAGAAGAACCCCCTTTTACAGATGAAGAGAATAAGCCTTATATAGAGCTCAAAAATTACAACCAAGGGCATAGATTGATTTTAGAAATCAATGACCAAGATTATGACAACAAAACCCTAATGGAAGGTAGCTACAACTACCACCACTTTTGACCAATGAAATATCAACAACACATGATCTTCTAGAAGGGCACCTCCCTTATTTCTTTCTTTGGTGACTAGGTTCATTGAATCTGGACATGTTAACGCGGCATACTTTGATTGTTGATGATGATCGGATGCCACCTCAACATATTCTGAACAATTATCTCTTGAGTGTACTTTGAACTTGGGAACTTCATCTTTGTGTTGTACTTCCTTTGGATTCTTGCATTGACTTGGATTTCTTGTATTGGCGTGGATTCCTTGGTGTAATTCTTATCTTCGTGATGTTAGGCTTGATCTTCTTCTCATTCTTGGACTTCTGTGAACTGATCTTCCTTTGGGTATTGGAATCCTTGTAGTGTAGTCAAGGTAGGAGGGTCCGGTGAAGGACTGTCCAACCTTGCAGCCTTAAACAACTAACAACATGATCATAGTGGATATGCAATGGAAGCTAACAACTAATCAACAGAAAGATCAAAAGACATTCATGAACACATAACACAAGATGTATTCTAGGAAAACCCTAACAGGGAAAAACCTAGCCTTCAAAGCTCATTCTTCTTATATTATAACTTCAAATTGAATTACACATGCCTTAAGGGCTTTATAGATGCTAGGCCGTAGCCCAGGGATTACAAAAGATTCATACGACAATATTCTTTCATGATTTCTTTCGCCAACATCTCAATTCTCTATTCAACAACCTATTCATTCTTTGCCCTGCACTCTGCTTCACTTCTGTTTCTTCTTTGTCAGATCAAAACACTTGTGAAATTGCTTCATGTCTTCGCTTACTTGTTCATTTCATCACTAGTGCCTTGTAACCAATCATTATCCTTTATTTATATCCTCTGCAATCCTTCAAATCATTATCAAGTCGACCTAATTGCAACGACTAGCTAGGGTAACATGTACACAAAATAGGTCGGGCCTAAACATAAGGCATTGCTCTGCAAGTACATAGAACTTCACGCGGATCCCCATGAAGGTCAGCCATATCCTATACTACATTGAATAATGTTCCTTTATGCTCCGCAAGTCATGGATTTGCTCCCCAAGCCGATTAGACTTCACTGAATACTATCAGATCTGCTATGTGAAAATAGGTAAGAACAACTAATCTTCTGATAGCGATATCTCTCTGGAATCAAACCCAAATGATCTAAATTTTAGATGTGATGTAGATGACTATGTCTAGATGCTAATTCTAGCTCTGCAACCTTTAATATGCAAATGCAGTAAAATGCAGAATTCTCCAAGGTCACTCTCTCTATCCTCTGCAACTTCACTGTTAACTGTCTCAATTATTCTGAATGCTTCTGGATGCTCCTGCATCAGACTCTCGGGGTTATTTGAAAAGTGATCTGTATTATGTCAAATTCATTGTTGTCTCTTTGAATAGATTCAGTGGTCTGTTTTCAGGTACTTGCAACTGCCTCAAGGTTGGCGGTCTGTTCAAGTCCAGCCTGTAAAACTGCTTCAAATTCTTCTAAGTTCAAAGTTCTACTTGCAAGCCTTGCAATGCCTCAATGATCAGTGATCTGAGCAAGTCTTCTCCACAAGCTGCCTCAATTTCTTCATCTTGTCATGTCTAGGTTCGGCGGTCTACCTGCAAGCCTTGCACTGCCTCAATGATTGGCGATCTGAGCAAGTCTTCTCTGCAAGTTACCTCAAGATCAATGTCTACTTCAATCAATTAAGAGACAATAGATACATACTTGCATCCTCTGGAACAATCAATTACTTCCTTAACCCAGTCAATACATTTCTGAATTTTCTCTGTAACACTTTCTCATCTCTGATTCTAGGTACCATTTCTTCTGCACTTAATAGGTTCTCATAGTTTCTTCTCTACATGTACTGGTCCAACACTTGTCTATGCTTCTTCATTCACATTTGCTTCATTCTGATACATAAACTTTCTCCTCCAGTAGAATATCTTGTCATTCCCTCTTTCTCTGCCACATGAACTTCTCTTTTCTGTTATGTTTCACACTTGTTCACACAAACTTTCTCTTGCACTGCTTCCTCTGATGATTAGTTTATAACATAATTCTTCTTAAGATCAATGCTTCACCTTCTTTTGGTTTCTCTATCAAATCTGATGTCTCAAAAGGTTCCTCTTCCTCTGCATACACTATCTCTGTATCAACAAGCTCTTCTTCCTCTGCACAAACTGTCTCTGTATTATTGATTGCTTCTCCTTCATTAGCTTCTGTATAAACTATCTTTGCATCAGTTGTTGTTTCATCATTAGCATCTCTAGTAACAGGTTCTTATTGACATTCATTGCTTGATTCTTTTCTCCTCCAAACTTGAAAACAGGTTCTTCTAAATGGTCTTTTGACAAATCCTCTTTCATCTCTTCTATATCCTACACTATGATAAGAATTATGACTCTTGTCACTTCTCCCTCTATAGTTTAAATTTCTATCCTTGTTCTGCTCTGCATAAGGTCTTCTGTCTCTGCAACCTGATCCATATCTTTTCTTCTCTCCAACATATGAACACTTCTATCTATACAACCTTTTGAACATACAAGTAACATGTTTCCCCTTTTCTCCATCAATCCATCCATAATCCATCTACATACAATCTATCATAGGCTTTCCTTTCCTTATTTTATTCCAACACATCCTTTCAGAATGATTCCTCAATCCACAAAACTTACACGGATGTAGATCCCAACACAATTCCTTTTCATGTCCATGCCTATTACAATGTGAACAATACATACCTCTTCTTCCCTGATTTGATTTGTTTGAATTTGCAACAACATCCTTACCTCTGTCATATCCAAGGCCTTCACTTCTTAATCTTATTATTGGTTCAATAGGTTCAATAATTCCTTGTTGATGCTTTCCCAATCCTTGTCCTTCATATCCCATGTTTTGCATGATTTTGAAACCAATACCATCACCAACAACTGCAGGTTCTGCCATACTTTCAGCTTCAATCTCACTTTCTAAAGAAACTTCTGCATCATCACACAAATCATTAGTATCACAAGAAACATCACAAAGTTTAGGCTTAGATCTCAGATTTTCCTTCTCTTCTCTACATGTTACAAGTGATGGTTCTAACTGATTAACATGTCCCTTCAATTCATATATCTCCTTCCTCTATAGATTGTTTTCCTTTTTCAATTCTTCCAAACTTTCTTTCAGATCTCTTTTCCTTTCTTCCACCTTCCCAAACAACTTGAATACTTCTTCCAATTCTTCAAATCTCTTTTCAACATTCTCAAACAACTTCAACTCTACCTCCAGGTCTTCATTTCTCCTCTTTACAATTTTCAGTTCTTCTTCAAGAGCATCATATTTGTCTTCTCCTAGTTCTTTCATCCTTTCCAACAACTCTGAATTACACCTTTTAATTTCACATGATTCTTCTTCCAAAATATCCCTTTCACATATCAAGTTTTAATTTTCTTTCTTCATCCTTTTTCCAATCTTCCCCATTGAAACAAATTAGATAAACAACTTAATTTGAAAAGCTTACCCAAATCCTTCTTGCCTTGATCTTCTTCAGTGATGAATTAGGGTTTCACACTTCTTTCCAACAAATTCACCACCTTCCTAGAAAATTCGCAACTAGACCAACAGATTTGAAACCAGCTTTGATACCACTTGGTGCAGTCAAGGTAGGAGGGTCTAGTGAGGGACTGTCCAACCTTGCAGCCTTAAACAACTAACAACATGATCATAGTGGATATGCAATGGAAGCTAACAGCTAATCAATAGAAAGATAAAAGACATTCATGAACACATAACACAAGATGTATCATGGGAAAACCCTAATAGCGAAAAACCTAGCCTTCAAAGCTCATTCTTCTTATATTATAACTTCAAATTGAATTACACATTCCTCAAGGGCTTTATAGATGCTAGGCCATAGCCCAGGGATTACAAAAGATTCATACAAGAATATTCTTTCATGATTTCTTTCGCCAACATCTCAATTCTCTATTCATCAACCTATTCATTCTTTGCCCTGCACTCTACTTCACTTATACTTCTTCTTCGGATCAAAACACTTGTGAAATTGCTTCATGTCTTTGTTTACTTGTTCATTTCGTCACTGGTGCCTTGTAGCCAATCATTATCCTTTATTTATATCCTCTGCAAGCCTTCAAATCATTATCAAGTCGGCCTAATTGCAATGGCTAGCTAGGGTAACGTGTACACAAAATAGGTCGGGCCTAAACATAAGGCATTGCTCCGCAAGTACATAGAACTTCGCGTGGATCTCCATGAAGGTCAGCCAGATACTATACTACATTGAATAATGTTCCTTTACGCTCCGCAAGTCACGGATTTGCTCCGCAAGCTGATTAGACTTCACTGAATACTGTTGGATCTGCTATGTGAAAACAAGTAAGAACAACTAATCTTCTGATAGCGATATCTATCCAGAATTGAACCCAAATGATCTAAATTTCAGATATGATGTAGATGACTATGTCTAGATGATAATTCCAGCTCCTGATTAGACTTCACTTAATATGTAAATGCAGTAAAATGCAGAATTCTCCAAGGTCGCTCTCTCTGTCCTCTGCAACTTCACTGTTAACTGTCTCAATTATTCTAAATGCTTCTGGATGCTCTTGCATCACCTTGATGTTGGAATGCTAATGTATATCTTCTCCTTCTATTGATGACCTTGATGCTAGCTTTCCTTGTGTCATTGAGATGTCTTTGAAAAGAATTCATCTTCTTCTAGATTTTTGTGAAGTCTTCTTGATGTGAGATAGTCTCCTTCTCCAGCCTTTGAAGCTCTTTGCATCCATCTTGAACGTCTTGTATCATCATCGAGCATCATCATCATGGAAGTGATCCTTGTCTTCAACACCTGCAAAAGTAAGGAAAGCCTTGAACAACAACGATGAATAAAATCCTTAATGCAACGTAATATTAAGATAAAACATGAATAATTTTACATGATTGATCAATTTCATTCATAAATTCTTGAGTAAACAAAGGATTTTCTTCATTTTTCCTACATTTTCCACACTTAAACTGACTTTTTCCTTTTTCAGGACTACCAAGCAGGTAAAGAGCACTTTCTGGGACAAGCAGGACAAAATTCCAAGGTAGGGCGCATTCAAGAGGTGGAATAAGATTTTTTCTTCTTGAGCGCAATTAGAAGGTAGAACAAGACTCTTAGGTCTGGGCACATATTCTAGGGTGATGTGGATTCTATTTGGGCACACCTGGCATGTGGAATAGGATTCCCAGTCCTAGAATCTTCATTTTGGGCGCAAATGAGGCATTGAGTTGGAATTTATCCTGGGCACATTTGCAATAGTGAACTAGATTCCTATCCATGAGCACATGAGGGCTTGGATTTTCATCCAGAGCGCATTTCCTAGGGTCAATTGGATTCAAACCTGGAGTACATTTTCCTTGAAGGCTTGGATTTTCATCCAGAGCGCATTTTCTAGGTGGAACTGGATTCTTCATGCTTGAGTGCATTTTCCAGGTGATGTGGATTTTCCTCTTTGGCAGGGTTCATATTCCAGGGTGATGTGGATTTTACGCTTGGGCAGGGCGCATATTCTAGGCTGATGTGGATTTTGCACTTGGGTAGGGCACATTTCTTGGAGTGACCTGGAATTCCATCCTGGAGTGCATGACTTAAATTTCCTTGGAAAATTTTGTAGTTTATTCTTCATTCGATGTTCCGAAATCAATCCTTAGTCAAGTTAATTCTCATCCTTAGTCAATTTTTCAGTTTCCATAGGGACTTTAAGCAAGAACTTGGCGAGACATGGGCAAATTTTATACTACCAAACCAACAAACTCAAAGAAAAACCCAAACCCTAAAACAAAACGAGGATAGAAAGTGAGAAAAAGGGGGGTCCCCATTTGCAATGAGGTGATGTGTGAAAACGTCACAATAGGTAGGTTTCCATTTCCTTATGATCTATCATTGTTAATGAATTTGGATGTACTAAAGTTCAACACATCTTGTTGTACTGTTTCACCTTGTTTTCAACATTTGATGTCAAAGCCACAATTAGCTTGATTAGATAGAGGAGTGCCTTTTTTAGAGTGTGTTGTGTTTTACTGCAATGGGAATGTGTTGTGTTTTCTTGCAATTTTAAGTTCTAGGTGATAGAGATCATGGCTAGCTCATCCCAAATAGAGATTGAAAAGTTCAACGGTTCAAGATTTCAACTTTGGAAGCTAAAGATAGAGGATCTCTTAGAAGAAAAAGATCAGTGGATTGCTATGAAGAATGAAAATAAACTGGAAAAAAATTTGAATGAAGAGTGGATAAAACTTGATAAAAAATCATGTGGCACTATTCGATTGTTTTGTCTGATTCTATTCTTTTGAATGTTTCTAGTGAAACTACAATTTATAAGTTGTGAATAAAATAGGAGAGATTTACCAAACTAAGAGTCTTCTGAATAAATTGTTTTTGAAAAGAAAGTTATACTTTTAAAAATTGTGAGATGGAGCCTTGGTTGCAAAACATTTGAATGCATTTAATCCAATCTTGATTCAGTTACAGTCATTAGATGTGAAGATAGAAGAAAAGGATAAGTGTATTTTCTTATTATGTTCATTGTCCAGATCTTCTAATAATCTAATTCTTGCACTTAGAAGCTCTCCTTCTATGTCTTGTAGCAACTGGTGGACTGACAATTCTATGCTGATGGGCATCTTCACTTCTACTCCATACACTAGCTCAAATGGACTTCTACCAATGGATCTCTTGAAAGTTATCCTGTCAGCCCATAGAGCATACTTCAAGCTATCATCCCATCTCTTCTTGTTTTGATCTAGTGTCCTTTTTATGATCTTCACTAGGCTTTTATTACTTGATTCAGCATGTCCATTGCTTTGGGGGTGATAAGGGAACAAATGCACAAGGTTTACACTGAACTTAGAACACATGTCCAACATTTCATGAGACCTGAAACACATTGCATTATCTGCCAAAATCTTGGCCAGCACTCTAAACCTGGTAATTATATTGCTGATTATGAAATCAATAACCACTTTGGACGTTGCATTGCGAGTGGGAATTACTTCTACCCACTTGGTGGAGTAATTTGTAGCCACAATGATCCAGTTGAATCCATTGTTGGATTTCTCTTGTATTTCTCCAATGAAGTCAATTCCCCACTGCTAGAAAGGTGCATCAACTGCTAGGGGCAAAAGGGTAGTGCTACAGCAAACTTCATTCTACCAGAAAATCACTGACAAGCATCACATTTTCTTATTTCCTGTGCTACATCCTTGAACAAGGTTGGCTACTAATATCCGGCCCTTAAGATCTTATGGGTGGTGGTTTTGGCTCTGAAGTGCCCCCCACAAACACCATGATGACACTAGTTCATCACTGTTTCATCTTGCTCTTGATTCAAACATTTGAACAATATTCCTTCATGATTTCTCCACATGAGATCATTTTGGAATAGGATATATCTTTGAGATTTCAACTTGAGAGTCCTTTTTTGATTCTCATCCATACATGGTGGACAATTCATGTTTTCAAGATAGAATATAACATCCTTATACCTTGCATTGTCAGCCTATAAGAAATGAGAAATAACATCATCTTGATAGACGACCATGATTTCATCAATGAGACCGGCAAAAGCCACATCTATAGCCCACTGAAATGTTGACCCAACATTCTTCAAACCAAATGACATTTTCACATAAACATAGGTACCCCAAGGAGTTGTGAATGGTATCTCATACTATTCTGACTCCTTGACCAACACCTGATTGTAGCCTGAAAACCCATCCATCATGGACATCAGCTCTGAACTAACAACCCTCTACAACAAATGGTCCATGCTTGGGAGAGGATAGTTATCCTTAAGGAATTTGATGTTTAGATTTTTGAAATCCACACATAGTCTAATCTCCCCATTCTTCTTCCTTCTTGGGACAAGATTAGACACCCATTTAGAATGCCTAATGGGTTTAATAATACCTCCCTCTTTCATCTTCAACAATTCTTTTTTCATCTTGGGAAATATGGTAGGGTTTATAGGCCACTGTTTCTGCCTAAAGGGTTTTGCATCGGGTTAGAGGGGAATGATATGCTGAAACAAGTCCTCCCTATAAGCCTTAAGCTCATCATGGGACCATGCAAAACATTTCTTGAATTTTCTCAGCAAAGCAATCAACATCTGATTCTCATGAGGCTTCAATTTCTTACCTATATAAACCATTTTAGGTGCCTCATTAATTCCAAGGTTAACACCTTCAACATTATCCCCTTCAGCAGGTTTGTCTTTACTATTCCAAAGGTCTACATTATCAAACATTCTCTCTAATGCTATACGCCCCTTTGGGATTGTATTTGTCTTTGAACAATTGTACAACCTCATTCCCAAATAATGTTTCCTTGCCATTTTCCATCTCTATCATAGGCTTCCAATCAATCACTTGGTTGTCAAACTCATCCATGCAATTTAAGAAATGGAAAATCTGACTGTTGTCATTGAACACTTACCAATTGTATATGTTATCAGGGATTGTTGGCCTTGTGAGTACTTCCACAGCATAATGTCCATGAGGAAAATTCATTTGAGGATCAAATTTTGATGCAGCTACAACTAGGGAATCTGCCTTTTCATTTTTGGTTCTATCAACCCATTCGATGCCAATGGCATCATACAGCTCCACAATATCCCATACAACATTCATGTATACCCTCAACCTTTTACCCTTGGCAGCAAACTTATTCCTAATTTGCTGTACCACTAATTCTAAGTCACCATAAATCTTTAAGCACTTGATTTTATGCTTGTGAGCAATATTTAATCCTAACAACAATGCTTCATACTCAGCTATGTTGTTAGTGCATTGAAAATCAAGCCTGAAAGACATACCAAACTACTCACCTTCTGGGGATATTAAAACAATTCCAACACTTGAGCCTTCTCTTGAGCACACACCATCAAAAAAGAGTGTCCACAAATCAGATGCATTAGAAACAACAGCAATAGGGTTAGAAGGTGAAACATTCAGGCAAGGATTATCATCACTACAATATCCCATGAAATGATCTATATCAGTATCAAAGAAATTGGTGTGATCTTTTGTTTTGTATCTGTCCTCTATATGTTCATCTTCTACCTTTTTCTCCCCATGCAACTTCACTTTAACACCCTAGACTGGAATAGTGGCATATGAAAGATCCATTTGGATACTTCCACTCATAGATGTTGTCCATTTTCTTGACAATAGCATACCCCATTTGGCAGGGCAATCTACAATAATTATGTCCATCAGGAATGATTTGTCTAGATAAGAAGCAAGTTTGACTTCAACATCCTTAACCAGTCCTATTATATTGACTTCCCTAGAATCCATGTCAAAGCACTTGCCAAAAGATCTGGACACTTTCAGTCCCAATTCATTCATTATAGACAAGGGCATAACATTACTGGAAGCACCAAAATCAAGCATACAATTATGTAATAGCCAACCATTTATGATCAATGTTGTGTAAAAAGTCTACTCCCATCCTGCTGTTAACAACAGTTGATCCTAGATATACCTCAATGGTCTCATCATGACCCTTCTCCTCTTCATCATTACTAGGAACCACAACATGTTGCTTTTGTGCATCTACAGCAGTGATAAGAGACTTTGCCCTATCTCTATGTTCAAGGATTCTAAGGAGTTCCACTATTGGCACAAAAATTCTAATTTGACTAAAAACTTGAGCCATGTCAATAGGATTATAATTGGGCAAACGGGTATCACCTGAAATAGTTATATCATTTGCACAAGGAATGTAAGGTATGATTTGATTAGCTGAAACATCCTTACCTTTTTCCTTTGTCTTGTCCTTTTCTGGTTCTTTTTGTGTTTGAGGGTGCTCACATTTCTCACCACCCTTTGGATAATGGACCCCTAAAATGGGTGCATCAACTAGTTGCATGGTTGGTGTAAGATTCTTCTGCACATATTTCTTCTTTGCTATTGATAGCTGCACTAGAACTTTCTTCTTTTTTTGCACACTCTTCTTCGGAACACTACTACTTTTCTATTCCACATTCACCTTTTTCTTTTGCTTCTCACCACCCAATGTATCATGCCTTAACTCAGCATCAGGGGAGTTCTGCATTGGCACTTGCCTACTCCTCAACTGATAACCCCCCTTGAACTTGCATAATGGTTGCATCAATTAGAGCTTTTAAATCCTTTTCAGAAGGTCTAGACTACTTGTATTTCTTTTGCATAATGTCCCTCAGGTGCCCAAAATCATGAGCTGGCAACAGATATGATCTCTTCAGACCTTCATCATAATCATAGTGGAAAATATGATCCTCTTTTTCATAGCTGTAATACTTGGCATCTTGATCCATCTGCTCATAATCCTCTATGTCAAACTGATTTATTTCCTCCTCATAATACTCAATTACACCTTCTTCATTTAGAAATTCTTCATCTCTACTTATTGAATGAGCAACTACACAATTCACTGGATCACGGGGAAGGAAACAAACCTAGCACTAAAGAGACTAATCTTGAAAATTTACTTGATCCTTTCTCAATGGATCAGAAGTATCCCTCTCAGGCTATTTGAAGCTTACATGCGCAGGGGCAACTTGTCTGTCATTTTGTTGTGGTCTCTTAGACCAATCTGTGTTGTAAGGTCTATTATGCAGTCTTTGACCTTCATTGAAATGTGTTGTAGCACCTAGAGGTGGCAACCCTATGTCATTTCGAGCAACTTTGTAAGACAAATCTTTCATAACCCCCATAAGCTTATCCAATTTGTCTTCAGTAGTGAGGGATTTATTAGAAGCTGCTCTATCTGGCTGAGAGATCTTCACATCAAATCTCTTAACATGTTTGCCGGAGGCTCTCATATTACTTTCTATGTTAATGGCCACAATAGGCTTCCCTAAGTGTTTGAGGACTCTTATCCCTTAAGCAATAACCAATCTTAGAATCAAATGCACCACAGTATAGAACTAAACACATGGATTCATTAGGTCTCCATCTGAGGGGGAACCTTTCTCATTATCGTGATGAGTCTTCCATTGAAATCAGCAACAGTCTCATTAACTCCTTTCTTGATTGTAGTGAGCCCATGGATGGCAAACTTGAGGTCAATCCTATCCCCATACTACACTCTAAACACTCTCATGAATTCCTCCCATGAGTTAATATTGGTATCAAGGAGTGCTTTGTACCATTCTTTGGCGTTTTCCTCCAATGAGTGTACAAATAGCTTCATCATCACATCTTCATCTTTAATCTCATACTCATCAGTGACATTGATGAAGTGTCTCAAGTATTCCTCACTAGTAACTGCATTGTTACCTTGAAACCTTGGAATTTTTCCCCTAATCTCATTTGGAATAGGGTTAGGAAAGTTACGTATACCAAAGAAGTCAAGTTGTTTATACCTTTTAGCTCCGAATGGTTGCCTTTGTGGAGGGAAACCCTGTGCTTGTCTTCTCAATGGAGGCTTAACGTTCTGAATGTTGCCCTGCTGCTGATTTTTTGATTCTGTAGTGGTTGATTGTGAATATTCCGAGCATGGGCATTATTTGCACCCTATTGTCCCATTTGTTGTCATCATCATCGTCGTTGTTGTTGTCGTCGTCTTTGATTGTCCTGTAAGTTATGGCCTTGGTGTTGATGTTGTCGTTGTCTCTGTTGTTGTGGTATATTATGGCCTTGGTGCTATGCATTTTGATTCACCTGGGCCTGCTGGGCAAGTTGAGCTTGTTGTTGTTCAAGTAAGGCCTGCACCTCTCTTTGTCTATTTCTAATATAGTCAAGCAAGTCTAATTCATCATAGAGAGTTCTCTCTCTTTCCTCAACATCAAGTTGTTCTTGCTGATCTTCCTCATTAGGAATATTATCATGCTGACCTCCAATTGATCTTGTGGGTGAAATATGTTACTAACCATTTTGACGACCCTCTTCATTTTTATGAGGCATGTCAAATGTTCTCATGTCTACATTTTGAGACCTGTCTTTTCTTCCCCTACCAATGACATTTTGATTTCTTCGGACATCATACCCATCTATGTTCATTCTCCTATTGGTTCTAAGTATATTATCGACAGAGTCCTCAGAAGTATACTGATGCTGACTTTTGCAGTCAATAAATGCATCATCTCTTCCAGAAGTACCCACTTGGTCCTAGGCATTCAATGGTGGCACCGCACATGGATATCTTGTCGAAACCACATTGAGGTATCTTACTCTATTCCTATCCCATTGGCTTCTTGAGCAATCGGAAGAACTTTTTTGTTCTGAAAAATCTTCTGCCCTTCTACGATCCATTTCAATTTCTTTCTTGATTGAAAACTGATTTTTTGGGTTTGACTAATAGAGTCGCCACTTCCCTACTGGGAACAACTTAGATTTTTCAATATGTTAATAAATTGTGACAACTTAACCAAAAATAAATTGTCCCCAGCAACGATGCCAATCTGTTGGGACCCAAAATAGCTACAAACCAAAACTTTAAAACATTCCTAAATCACCTAGGCCAAGGATGTCAACTAGGCAATTTGAAAGAGGCTTATCAACAAGTTAAGAGCAATTTTGGCCAACAAACAGGAGTGGGTAGGCTCCTCTACACTTTGAGCTCAGCTTAGACTCTGGAGAGATATTCCAAGGGGTATACCTAAGTAGGTATTAACTTCAAAACCAGATGAACTAAAAATGATAAGACAACCAAACCCAAATCATTTTCTAAGTCCCAAAGACTGTCACTGGACCTAAAACAACTGGCTATCACTAATAACCCTTATATAGCTAATGAAAGACACTCCCAGTAACAATGGAAAGTGCAAGTATACTTGTCTGGTCTGCTAAAATTAGTATTATGATGACCCATTAACCATATTTCATGTTTTCAACACAGAACCACAACACCACATACAATACTAACTACTTATTTCACACATGATGAGTTTGTTTTAGTTTTTAAAGAGGGGTGGGTGATCAAACATCTTAGACTGGTGCCTATTATGATGGGCTACAAAGTCCATGATTCAGCAGAGTGAAAAAGACAACACAAAAATGAAACACACTTTTTGGATATTCATATGCAAGAAAAATAGTGTTCAATGAAGATTATACTTAGTAATCCTTAGTCAAAACACAATCATTCATCTATAACCACAAAAAGATCATCACATAGCATGTAATGTTTTAAGAATCTATCATATTCATCTAATCAACTGTTACAATCATACCACAAATTGTGGCAAGAGGAAACCCTAGCTAAAACTTTGGATTTCATTGAACAATTACATAAGAAGAAGGAGAAGTTCATACGCTGATCACTGAAATCAATATGAGAACCTTTCATAACCTATGTCTTATTCGCTGGAGAACTAGAACCATTTTTGTTCTTTGAAACCCTAGAGAGCTCTGCACTTGGTCGCCTGAAAAATGCCAAAAGACCAACCCTTGAAAAGAGTTCAGATCTTGTCTTTATAGCCTTCACATACACGTCTAAGAACAAACTGGGTGCCAAAATCCTCAACAACCCCACCAACTGCATTAAAAGCATTAAATTCAGCCACCCATTTCACATTAATGGCGTCCCCGAAAGTAGTTGGCGCATTCCCAGGAGGTTGGAGGATCATGGAAGGCCAGGAAGTCAACCCCTGAAAAATTAGACTTTCGGACATCGGACTTCGAACCTTCGTCCTTTGGCCTTTGTCTCTATTCTACAATTTTCTCTATCTACCTTTGTCAAATTGGACTTCGGGCTTCAAGTCTTCACCGTTTTGTCTTCTTTCTGTGGTTCCGCAAGCCCTTTGTGGGCCCACCCAAAAGGCTCTGCAGAATGGCAGAATGCCTTATACTTGTCAGGGGTCACCCGTTGGGCCTTCCTCCTTCCGTCTTCTTATGAAGGCGGCGGAAGGAAGGAAGCCCGAACTTTGACCTTTGACACACTTAGAAGAATTTACAACACTTAGGCAAATTTTTAACACGCCAGGGTCGGCCCCCGGACTTGCCATCTACATCCTTCCCTTTGGAAGAGAAGAGAGGAGCCCCATTGTTTGCCTTCAACACAAAGAAGAGAGTCCATGTCGGAGATCGACTGTCGGGCCTTCCCCATTTTGCCTTCCAAAAAGGAAGGAAGAAGAGCCAATCTCTGAACTCTGCCGAACACTTCATACTTAGAATATTTTTCATGTAGACCTGTCGGACTTTGAACTTCCGGGCTTCTCCCTGATGCTTGCCATGAAGAAGACCGAAGGCCAAAGGGCCGAAGTCGGACCTCCGAAATACTTAGAAGAATTTTGCAATTAATAACACTTAGAGAAATTTTGGAGTCTGGTTTTGGAGCTGATAGATAATACAAGGCGGAAAACATGAACTCCGAACTCCGAAATTCCGACAGAGGTGAAAATACAAGGAAACACTAAAGAGTTTTTTGGACTTAGTCATTTTTTGAGTTTCCTATCTTGCATTTTCAAAAGGCAAATACATGAAAACCTATGGAAGATATCTCTGATTGATTATAAACTATAGATTTAACAATGGAGGATTCAGATGGGAAACAAATGGATTGGGGGCAAAATAAGGCATTTTGGGGACTGATTTTTCAAGTCCCAACAGTACAGATGCTCACATGCTGTGAATTGGAGGGCACATCACCAAGTCCATGGAGCCCACATTTGAATTGCTCAAAGGAATTTCCAATCCTTATGTCTTAAGATACGTGTATATTCCAATCCTTATCTAAGACTTGATAAGTATATTGAACTTTCCCGCAGAGTATACAAGACTTTATTTAGGCTTCACATCAAACTGTGGGATTATAGTTGATCGCTCAATCATTAACACCACAGATATGAGTGCTTTTTCCTCCCTTTGAGCAATCTATAGCATAAGTACTGAACATCTAGATTGGTACAATTTTCAGATCATACACTCTGGACTGGAGGACACACTCAATAACTTGATAGGGCCCATATTGTATTCTTCAGAGGCGCCTGCAATCCTCAGGTCTTAGGAATTTATATTCCAATTTCTATACAAGAAACTTAATAAATCATCACTGGTAACCAAGGACATGGTATATAAACAGTGTATCATACACAGGTAATTTTTGTTTACTAATTTTGCACAAGTATGATGGTTAGAATACAAGGAAGGGGCAGTTCCAAAAATAAGGGGGAATATTTATAATCATGTGACCGCAAGCATATTGAATATGTTTTACTAGGTGATCCCACAGAAATCATTAGTTAGTGGTAGCTATAATACTCCTTTCCCATGGCCCGGTACTTCAATTTTGACTGGGTGCTTTGTGACAAGGAGTGTTTAACTCCCAACTAAATTATTACCAGCCTAGGATCGATGATGAAATTGACATTCTAATAGAGAATGAAACTTCAAAAACAATCCAAGTTGAATGCTTTGTAAATTTCTTCGGCTTAAGAAATTACTAATTAGTAGTAGATAATACTATTCCCAAGTGGCAGAGTACTTCTGAGTTTGACTTCGCTCTTGTGTCAACTCTTTGACAAGTTATTCCAATGTCTCAAACTAATAATGAAATGGAAATACAAACTAAGTATGACATTGTATAGTCAAATTTGGGTTGTTTGTACTTGAATTTCTTTGGATTGACACATTATAATAAAATACTCTTTCCAATTGGTTAAGAACTTTCAAGTTTGACATAGTTTTTGGGGATGAGCAGTGTCAGCTTTTTTACCAAGTTGCTAGGAAGTTTCAGACTAGTAATGAAACTGCCAGCAAAACCAACTATGAAATTTTGCAATCAGTCAAATTTGTCTGATTTCTATTCAACTTTTTGCTAAGTTATTGATTATGTTTTCTCCAGCCTATAGCCAAGTAAGAGGTAATGAATCACTCTCTAGTCCATATGACTAGATTGTTCTACATAAAAATCAATCTAAGAGTGCCTATCACTACCCGCCTTCTATATATGAATCTCTATGAATGTCCGCGGTTGGAAGGACTTCAAGTTCAACCCAAATCCGCAAGGAATTATCTTAAGCAAAGCCTCATTTACTAGCCTCTCAAATATTACAATTTGAAATTTTATAGTCCTATAAGCCAGAACAACCTCTAAAGTTTAAACGTTATATTTTGAAACCTGTTTTAAAGGAGGATACAACCTATTTCACTTATGTAGCTAATTTTATAGTTCAAGCATTATGTTGACTTCAATAATCATAGATAAGTTTCAACTCCGAGGGGCCCTATAGGCCAAAATAAGATTCCTCCCATTAAACTGGATCCCTTCTAGAAGTGCTTTGATTAGCATTGACTAGACGGTGGTGCCCCTATTGATTCATTATCTAGTCAGAATGTTCGTAAATTCGGTTTCAACTAAACATAGATTTATAGCAATTTCTAGCTACGTGGCATGTTTATGCTGCTTTACTGACTGCTTCCTCTTATTTCTCTACAAGAATTATGCTTCACCTATCAGTCCTCTGGACATGTTGTGCTTTTGGTTAGAAGATTAATGTCAGAAATATTCTTTGCAAGTTTGTGACAAAATGGATCCAGCAAAACAATTTAAAGTCTGAGATCTTGAATCCTCAAAAAAAGCCTGGAATATTGACCATAATAATCTGAATGGGTGCAGAAAAACTAAGAGCCAAGCTTCCCCATCTATTTGGGGCAGTGAAACTGGAAATCCAAGTAGTAGGATATGTGAGTGTTTCTATGAATGATAACACAATTAAGGCACAATCTGGATCGAAAACAATACCATTTTACGCTATTTGGGTAATAGCGTGCTTTATGTTCAATGTTTGTGGACACAAATGAACTTTTGTGTTTTGTACTTATAATATGTATATGTTATATATTTAAATAATATTAATGGTTAGAGTGATTCACACACATTATGTTGTATATTTGTGGTTATGAAGTGACCCTATGTGGCATAAATAATCACATGCACAATATACCATATCACTAACCTATATCATGTACCTTGTAATATCCCCTTTTAAGATATTCCTGATTTCTTTACCTGCATACAATAATGATCACTAGAAAGGGACATTAGAAATATTAAAGATCCATAAATTAGATAATAATCAGTTCATAGCATTATTCATATTGAATTCATCTATCATTTATATTAAGTTTATCTATCATAGCATAATTATTAATGTGATCAATACCTTATAACATAAATAATGAGATCAAATCATCATAGCATAATTAATAATGAGTTCAATACATATATTAACAAGCATTCAATGAGGTATACACATCATACACAAAGTAAACATATAATTATTTCAGGGTTATTGTCAATGGTCAACCACATAATGAAATTCTATGAGAAATCCTATAAGGCGCTGTGATTTTGTCCTCCTCAATCATCCATGCCGGATAATGTCCCCTTCTGGAGATTGCCCTAAATCTTACCCTAGAATCACAAGTTTAATGTAGTTAGGGTTATAACGTACCAATTAAATGCATTAAGCAAGATGAATCTTGGTTTAGGTCCTACAATCATGTTAGATAATATTGGAAATATAATTCATATGATCAAAACATATAAATGAATGCCTTATCTATTTAAACCATGTAAAATACATAACTATTTCAAACCTATATAAACTATACAATATCTATAGTGTATGATGGACGATTAGCCATAATAGGACTTGGAGGAGAAACATGATAGAGCGCCCGAAACTATCCTCATGCTAAGCCCAAGAGCAGATATACCATCCCTCTTGGGCCACAGGTGGCCACCATAATTCTATTTAACTCTTTTAACTTCATTTCCTTCTTATGAGTCGGCTTCCATACCAAGTATAACTTTTGAATTGTTTTTTTTCTTATAAATCCTACCTCATTGCTGATAAGGAGAGGAGTCGGCTACATCATATTAATTATGCCGAAGGCGTTCCCTTTGGCAAAGAGAGGCTTGGGGTGGAAGATCAACGGCTTGACATTCTCTAGCAACAGGCAAGACGATTGAAATCGTCATCACCGTTCATTTCATTTCAACGTTTTTCGTCAGTTTCCGGTTAGTTTTGCCGCTTTTCGTCGCCGTTGTAAACTCTTTGGTTGTTGTCACGCCAGGAAAAAAATCGTGTCAGAGGAAGTCTCATGTCGTTTAAATGTCCCCCGCCACATACCCTAGATCTTTCTTGAGACTTAATTTAAATTAGTTCACAACGATTTTTTTCATTTTCTGTTTTGTTCACTGGTTATATTTCTCACCGTATGGTTTATCTTTTTTCTACCATCTGTGATTTAATACACTTTGAAAAGCAATGTCAATATGCCAAGGTTTCACGTAATTATAATATATTTGTTGTCCTCAAAATCAGTTGAGCTCATTTTGTAAACAACCCCTACGAAACCTATCTATTTCATAGCCTACACTCTAAGTTCGAAAATCGAGGCAAGTTCTCTTGGCCTTGTACGAAGTCATTTGACACCATAGAATAGCTTGTGACATTCCCCTAGATTGGTTCCTCGAGATTCGTGAAAATCGATTAGGTTACAAGCTTGTCAAAATATCAATTTTGACCATTTTAGGGTGTTAGAAAGTTTTTAGGTTTTACATACAGGGGCGGTTAGAATCACCGCTCGTGCATGTTTTTGATTGTTTGGATGTGTAATTTCAGCCCATTTTGTTGCTTTTACATGCATTTTTTAATTTGAGTAAAATGCATGGGCAGCGAAAATTGCCGCCCATGCATTTTCCCTATCAAAGTTTAAATATGTAGTAGTGGTCATTATCACCGCTTTTGCATGTGGCATGTCGATGGGTAAAGTCGGTCATTCCCACCGCTCGGGCAAATCTTACAAAATCATGTAAACTCGAGTGCCATTAATGGCACTCGTGCCATCATAAATACACGATTTTAAACCTTTTTAAGTCCTTTTGTTTATTCAGTCTTGTTTATTTTTCATTTTTAAACCTTTGAAGTGTCTGGTAAACCCTTGCTGTGACTGTTTGAGGAGCGGATTTTGGATTTTGTGTAGATTTCGGTCTTCAAGCTCGTGCTTAGGGTTTTCTTGTCCGAGGTAAGCCCATATCTTTCTTTTTGTTTTCATTTTTCCATTTAGGGTTTTGCTGTATATAATAAGATGTATGTTTTAACTTTGTTGAGTTTAAATTCTTGTGTGTCATTTTTAGCAAAACCCTAGTTTTCATAAAACTTAGGTTTTCCTTTGTCTTTATTTTCTCAGGTGAATTTTGCAGTTTTTTTATATAAACCCTAAGTTTATTAATGTTAGATCTCGTGTCTTTTTAACTTAGGTTTTTAAAACTTGTTCTCTATCCCTGTATAGTCAGTGATTTATACTGACTATACCTTAGTCTTTCACCTTGAATGTAAGGGTGGAAAAAATCACCGCCCACACATTCTTTACTCGATTGGTTTATATGTATTGTTGGTATAAATCATCGATGGTGCATTTACATTGTCTGTTTCTACCTTACATGCAGGGGAGGTTAAAACCACTGCCCCTACATGGAAATGAGACCTCAACTCATATGCTTAAGCGGTCAAATCTTCTGCTACTACATATGTATCAAGTTTCGACAATGGGATGTATAAGCAGTCAATTCGACCAACTTTACATTTGAACACTTGTTTTTCCCAATGTGCCTGAGTGGGCATTTTCACCACTTATACATGCATGCACAAACTTGTATTTTTCCCTCATGTAAGGGTGGTCAATTTGACTACCCCTACGCCAAATTGTAATTTCTCCTCCACATGCAATGGTAGTCATTTTGGCCGACCTTGCATGCTAAATATATTTACCCCATATGTAGGAGTGGTCGTTTTGACCGCCCATGCATATCACCTTGAAAATTTTCCTAACACTAGGAAATTTTTCCTTTCAATACCTTTGGCCCACTTTCGCCTATTTCTTCGACTTGCGTGCTCTCAAGCCCTTCAATGCATGTTCTCATGTTCATGATCATCAATTCGCAGTAACCCTAATTTGCCCATCTTTCCCCTAATTGCGAGATCATGGCTTTTTACAGTTTCATCCAACATTTGCGGTCAACGCCCTTTCCAATTCTCTTCACAAAGCTGATGTCAGAGCCGTCTCCATCAAAGGCCAAAATCATGAAGTCTAAGTACCGAGGGGTTTTCCCCGTGACTTCATTACAGTCTAATGTGGACGAGATAAGAGATACAGAGATTGGCCATGTAGACATGGCTGAGTTCGTGGATAGAACAAAGTAGTCCAATCCTCCTCGATATATGTAGAAGATTATTGCAAGCAACATACACCTGGTGGCATCTTTTCCTGTTGCAGCACATAACCCAGAATTTGTGCTTCAAGTGGCAAGCCACTATAATAGGGATACCACGACTGTGTCTGATTCTTAAGGAAATGTAATAATGAGATTAGACGCAGAGTTTCTTCACAAGATCTTCATGTGTCCACCTATTGAAAATGTTGGAGAAATAGATTTTGCTCAAGGGCAAAAGGATTATGATGCAGATGTAGAATCTACTAAAAAGCATATCAATAGTAAGTGGTTGAAGACTCCTTGGAGCAACTTGCCCAAGTGGCCTAAAGATCTCCTGAGAAGTGATTTTGTTGAGGAGGTAAGTGATTTGATTACAATGTTGAGTCAGATCAGAGGTCTTACTACTTCATCTAGGTTTCATGAATGGATGTATACATATATTAAGGTGATTCTCAAGGACCAACAGAAGATTTTCTAGGGAGAGCAGATCAGTAATGCTCTGCATGATCAACTGGTGAAAGTCAATACAACTTTCAAGTTTTATATGAATTTATATTTGGTACATGCTGCTGCAAGTGTGAGTAGTTTTCCAAGTCTAACTCAAGTCAGTGATCGGAGATTGGTTCCAGTCTATGAGCATTATCCATAGATTACTCTTAAGGGATCAATCCATCATTTTCGTAGATTTAATGACGCTTTCTTTTCAGTATTCATGTGTCTGTGGAATAATGAACTTGAGTAGAAGAGAGTGTTGGATGAGGCCTGGGAAGTGGTCAACTCTTTTGGCTGTTTATTTTTATAGTTTCCAACTTTCACCTACCTAAGAGTGGGATACTATCCTGGATATCTGAATATGCTTCCACGATATCCTAGTGATAGAATCATTCTAATGGAGCTATGTAGGGAGTTGATTGTTGTACACAATAAGCAGATGGAGCTGAAGAAATCAAGAATTAAGTTTCCTATGGAAATTTGCAGGTATTCTATACAATCAGCTACTAAGGTGAAAGTAGTTGAATCAGAAATGCAGCTGGTCATGATGAGACAGTTCAAGAAAAGAGATCATTTTGATTACAGAAGGGTGCAAGACAAGATCAAGAGAAAGGCAGTTTTTCATGTGCCAATGGTCGAGGATATTTGGGCCGATCTCATAACACAGAATGAGATCAGGAAGCCAAATTATTGCAGACTTCACCTGAGTCAGATTGAAGAATTGGGTCTTGCAGATATTCCAGAAGGAATGGAGGATGAAGGGGATGTTTTGGATCCCAAATACAATGTTGAGAACATTGAAGCCTTGCCTCTACCAGAGGTAAAATGGTCTTTTAAAGAGGAAACTTCTATCAGAAAGAGATTCCAGCCTATACTAGCAAATACAAATGTGTGGTTAGGAAGCAAAGGTATCAGTCTAAAAGAATTTCTTATTCAATCGGAAACTAAGATTCAGGAGCAGACCGGAAAGAAAGAAAATAGGACAAAGAACAAAAGTGATGCTCCTTCTTCTAAGGTGCACAAGCCAAAAATTAAGTTTGTCTCAAAAGGAGGGAAGACAAAAGAGATTTAAGGAACTTCCACTGTTGTAGATTTAGGTGCTGAAGAAGCAAATGTTGATAAAATGGAAGTTGAAAATACTGAGGTGGAACAACAAAATGTCGAGGAACCTGATAAAACTCCTACCTCTGTAAGAACAAGCTTTGGGATTGTTTTGATTCTTCTAGTTCTATTCCAAGTCAATCTTCCCCATCATTTGATATTGGTGAACAAACCATTCTGGAGCATTTTCTAGATGGTTCAGAGAAAGTTGTTGACACAAGTGTAGTTTTTACCAACACCAATCATATTATCACTATAACAGGTGTGAGCATGGATCCAGCAAAGCAGGTAATTGACTCTTCTTGAAATGTTGGTGCCTCGACACTACCTCCATGGTTGTCTGCCTGTACCCCCAAGAGGAAAAAGTAGGCTGTTTCACCGGATGATATTGATATTGAGAAATTACTGCACATTAAACCAAAGACTCAGAAGAAGAAGCCTAAAACTATTTCTAGGCTAATTGATGAAAAAGGAGTCAGGTATGTAGAAATTGCTAAACCACCAGATGATGCTACTATAGACACCTTTGATGTGAATGATTATATTGTCTCCAGAGTTGAGTTAGGTAAGATGACTCATGAAGGTATCAAGGTGGATTTTCAAGCTATAGCAAGCTCATTGCTTGTGAAATATGATGAGGTAAAGAAGGAAAAATAGCAATACAAAGCAAAGGCAGAATAACTTGTTGCTATCCTTCAGAAAATAGTGAAATCATATGAGATCATGGAACCTATGGAAATTACTGTAGAAGACCCTTTGATTCAAAACATTGAGAAAGTTCAAGCTAGAGGAAGATTGGTTGGTGACATTGTGGAACGGTTGTTGGCACAAGGTAGAGTTCTCTTGAAGACTGCATTGGAAAGAAAGGAAAAAATGGCAAAGGCCAAAGCTGAGCTAGATGATATTATTGATTCACTTTCTCAAGAACTTAAAGATCAAGAGGATAGTTTAGAGGAATGGCTTGAGATGAAGAAGATCAAGATAAAGAATTTGATTGCCATTGGTGTCATTTCAAACTGAGAGTCTTATCTCAAGATTAATGAATCCATTACCCATCGCATCAATGTGGTAAGAGGTTTACTTGATGACTTGTGCTAAGTACAAGAAAATAGTGAAGACAATGATGTCTCACTTCAACACAGGTTAGAGGAACTACCATGCACTCTAATAGGTGAGGATCACAAATTTCTCTTAGCAGAGGAGATGATTAATGCTTTCGAGAAGATGGTTCAGCACAAGTTTGAAGATGAAGTGCTTACGGTGGTTTCAATGGATAGCCTTTATGATCATCACTCAACCTTTGAAAATCTAAAGGATAATCTTGAAAAACATGAGAAAGCAATAAAGGCGGCCAGGGATGTAGTTCTCAGGTCTCATAGCATTTCAGATAATACAGTCGGGCTTGATGTATGTGAGATGGCAGTAGTGCGGACCATGTACCAAAATTTCCTGAAAAAGAATGATGGTGGCAGTTGAAGTTCTTTTTCATGCCTTAGTTGATTTTCATTTTTGTATATGCAATTTGTATTTTGTTTTGGACATATTCACATGTATTTTCTCAAAATGTAATTACATGTGAGACAAAAGAAGTCACAAGTCAAATAGAACTCTTTTGTCGAATAAGTCAAAGTAGTTAGGTTTTTTCCTAAATTTTCTCAAGGCCTCTCCCTATAAATAAAGAAGGCCTCTATTGTAATTTATATCTTTTATCTATTGCAAGGAAACTCTGCCATATTGAAAAAGATATCAAGACTTTGAGCTTTTCATGTTTATCAAATTTTCAAGAAAATATCAATAAAAGCAAGCAGTTTGAGTATCAGACTTTGAGTTGAATCATATTGGTTTATGATATCAGTGTTCTTATGTCATTGGTGTTATATTATATTGAATCATTTATGGAATCGTGGAGTTTTATTGAAAATTGAGAGAAGTGTTTTTGTTCTGGTTAAATAGACTTTATTCTATTTTCTCATTACGAAAGTTTGTGTTTACATTTGTGAGAATAGAATAGTTTAAAGACTTTGTGCTGTAAATTGTTGTGTTAAATCTAGTTATATCCTGGTGGATGAGAATGGAGACTTTGAGCTACATTTGAATTCAATCAAGTGTATTTGTGGGAAATAAGTCAAGCAATAGAAGACTTTGTGTTTATATGATTTATCTCAATTCAGAAGTTATTAAATATCAATCCTATTGAAGTTATCATTTTGAAGAGCAAGAACATCTATTCTGAAAAAAGAGAATCTAGGATGAAATGGAATCACCATGAAAATAGTGTTTAGTGTAAATAAGTTTTGTAAACTGTTGTTTGTAATAGTTAAAGCAAATAGAGGGAACCTCCCCTTGCTGAGAGGAGAGACTCTGTCTCATCATAGATGTGGCGATATAACTATTTTGCCATTAGTTAGCTAAACGACAAAATATTCACCCAACAGGTTTTTGGTGACTCTACTGGGGATCGACGTGCAAGTTGGAGCCTCACGCTTTGAGTTGAAGCTTTTTCATCCTCGTCCATTGCTTTTAGTTTTTTTTCTAAATCTTTGTTGAGTACAATGCATTTTGGCAGACTCAAGGTATACAAGAAGTAAGAGAGCTCAAGGTATTATTGATCCTGTGTTTGAGTTAATGTAGCAAAATAACTTTGGTCTTTTGCCTCCACAACCTCGGCTTCAGTAAACAAGGAGTTTTTCTCCTACCAGTGCCAGGTCTCCCATACTAGGTGAAGCTTCCAGCTCCAATACTAACGGAGTTTGATCTGTTCGAATTCCACAAAGGTTTGTCATCCCACCTTTCAATCAGTGCATAATGGCAGCCCAAGGCTCGTGGGGTAATACTTTTGGACCTTTGAATTTGACACCACCACTGCATGAACTACCCCGTAGTTCAAGGAAGAATTTCCCAAAATTCTATGGTGATGGGAAAGTCCATCCTGATGAACACATTGCAACTTTTTGTATAGCTTGTAGTGTGCTAGGGTGGAACATGAGGATGTAGTTGTAAGACTTTTTGTAGAAACACTGCAAGGTGCTACTGCGGATTGGTTTTACCACCTTCAAGCCCAAACCATAACCAACTGGAATACTCTCAAAACCAAGTTTAAAGCTAGGTTTAAGCCTGCGGAAGATCCACATGCTTTGTTAGCTCAGCTGACACAGATGAAGAAGGAAGCACATGAACCCATTTGGGATTTCATTGCCAAGTTCAATAAATTGACAAATAGGATTCCAGCAACTGCCCAACCAATGGCGAAGAATCTTAAATGTTTCTTTATCAATACCTAGCTTCCTGAGGTAAGCTTTCTGTTAAGGCAGGCTAGTCCCGTTGATCTTCCCGTAGCTCAAAGTTTGGCTATAGAGGTTGAAGATAATCTTATCCTTGTGGGTAGGATAAGAAGAGATTCAAACAGAAATAGAGGTCAGCCCTCTAATGATAATTCTTCCACAAGCACCACAGATCCTATGGTGCAGAAGTTAGCAAATGAGTTGCTAGCTTTGAAAAAGCAAATGTCCCAGGGTATGTCCGCTCCTTCTTATAGGGATATACCAAGAAGGACGTTCCCTAACAATTCATATTAGGGCAATGCTGCAAGAAATCAAGGGCAACAAAATCGTCTTCCGCCAACACAGGGGAAGCTTGCCATTGAAGCATCACCGATCAACTCAACAGTTGGCTACTATGAAGCGGAACGTGATAATTCTTTCCAACCTGATTTGGATCAAGAGAATAATGCTAATCTTTTTACTGAAGGAGAAGAAGAATTAGCTGGCGACTCTACCATTGGTTTTCTAAACTACCAAGATGAAGCAGAAAGAGAAGGAGAAGCATATGATGGAGCGTATGCTATTTTTACCAGGTCCCAAAATCAATCAAATCAGCAAGCTGATAAAGGAAAGTCAAGAGAAGAGCCTCAACCTGTGATTTCAATTGCCAAACGAGGAACTCCATTGCCTTTTCAATCAAAGGACCCAACTGTCAATAAACAAGTAAGTTCATTAACAATCCTATTTCTTCTACTTTTGTTCCTCAGACCAGTACTACCCCAACTAAACCCCAGAATGACGGATTTCTTGCCTCTGTATCTAATTCATTTCAGCTCTTTGACATAATAGATCATGCTAAGAAAACCAAAAGCAGATGTCTGAGGTAGAATATTTACAAGCTAACCCTGACCAATTTGATAGGTTAGCTAAGTATGTTAAAAACAAGATTGCTCCTACGGGGCAAGATTCTCCTAAGACTGCCCATGATTCCTCAAAGAACAGGTCCACCCAAAATAACCTAGTCACTACTGTCCTTGTTGCTCCAGGGAAAATAGAACCCTTCTATGTTTCTCTATTGGTCAATGGCCACAAACTAAGCAACTGTATCATAGACTCTAGAGCTTTTGACAATGTTATGCCAGCCAAGGTGGTAGATGCTCTCGGTCTCACTTTGACCAAGACCTTCGGGAGATGTTTCTCAATGGAAAATAAGCAAGTGCCTTTGTTAGGCCAAATCAAAGATGCCCAATTTGCATTTGCAGCCTTTTTGGATAAGAGGATCAAGATGACCGTCCTAGTTGCTGATGTTCCAGCTTCTTATGGCATTTTGCTTGGACGTAATTTTTGTAAAGATGTGGGTGGAGAACTAAACATGGATTTATCCGAGGCAAGGATACCTATTAAAGGTGTCATGCAAAAATTGCTTCCTAAGAAGGAGGCAAAATATATTGTTACCCAAACTGAAAATCCAAAAGCCCAAATTTTGTTTTAGTCCTCAGGAATGGGTATTTATTTCTTGACCATTGAAAATACTTCTAGTTCATTAGACGAGAGTTTAGATAATTCAGATGGAGAATCAGAAGAAAATTCAAATGAAAGTTCAGACGAGAGCATAGTGATGCCGGATTCTTCTCTCTGATGAGGAAGAATCTACTGGTCATAGAAACATCAAAGTGGTAAATTCAAATAATATTTGGATTTTAGAATTTGATGGTAGTTGTTCTTCCACTGGATCTAGAGTCGGAGTAGTTCTAATATCTCCACAAGGTGATATCTTTCCTTTCTCCTATAAGCTTCAATTCGACAATACTAATAACACCGCTGAATACGAGTCATTATTCTTTAGAATGGAGGCTGTTCGTGTTAAAGGTATTAAAAATCTTCACGCACAAGGTGATGCTGAGCTTGTGGTTTGTCAAGTGAGAAATCTTTATCAGACCAAGAATGAAAGGTTGAGACATTACCGCAATTGTGTTTGGGATTGCATTGAAGGTTTTGATGCTTTCGACATCTCTGCAGTTCCCAGAGAGTTTAATGATCGTGCTGATTCATTAGCTGTCTCTGCCACCCTTATGGTCCCTCACAAGGATTTTAAAGGTGATAAATACATAATTGAGTTGGTTTTCCGACCAAGTGTTCCAGACAATGTTGACCATTGGCAGGTCTTCAATGGTGACAATTAGATCATAGCTTTCTTAGAGAAGACAGATAGCTTTGATGAGCTGTACTTTGAAGGTAGTGATTCTCCACCTCGGGAATATGTTTCTGAAATAGATTCACAAACTGGTGAGGAGATTCTTCAGCTAAAAGGGAATAAGATTTTTAAAGGTTTGGTTTCTCTGGAAAAGTTATTTGACAAGCATGATAGCTATATCAAACAACAATAACAACTTGATTCAAGTTCATCCATGGAATTTGAGCAAGTAAATTTGAGTTCTAAAGCAGATCCCAAGATGGTTAACATCGGGAAATGTTGCACTGCTGATGAGAAATTCAAGTTCATTACACTTCTTTGCCATTACATTGATGTGCTAGCGTATTCATATGATGATCTGAAGTCTTTCAGACCTAAGGAGATCCAACACGAGATTCCTCTCAAGGTAGGATCGTTGCCTCACAAGCAAAAGTAGAGGCAATATAATCCCAAGATATCAGGTACTATTCTTTCTGAAATCCAAAAAATGTTGAATGGCCTGATAATCTTTCCTATCCATCATTCCACATGGATTGCGAATATTGTTCCTGTGAGAAAGAAGAACAGAGAAATCCGTATTTGTGTTGATTTCACAAATTTGAATCAATCTTCTTTAAAAGATAACTACCCTCTACCTATTATGGACCAAGTGTTACAAATTGTTATTGGTTTAGAGATGGTGTCTATGTTAGACGGTTTTTTAGGCTATAATCAAGTAGAAGTCAGTGAAATATATCAATATAAGACCGCATTCACAACACCATGGGGCACATTTGCATACCGCAGGATGCCATTTGGTTTGATTAATGCTAGCGCTACTTTCCAAAGGGCAATGGATCTCGCTTTCAGAGATGAAATGGGGAAATTCATTGTGGTGTACCTAGATGACTTGACTGTTTTCTTAAAGAAGCGTCAAGATCATGCCTATCATTTGCGACAGGTTCTGGAACGATGTCGTCAAAATGGTATTTCTCTTAATCCTAAGAAGTCAATTTTTGGGATTAAATAGAGGGTAAGCTTCTCGGTCATATTGTGTCCAAAGAAGGTACTAAAATTGACTCAGAAAGAGTCAAATCTATCTAGAGTCTTGTGTTGCCTGCTAGTAAGACAACACTTCATTCTTTCTTCGGGAAGGTGAATTTTCCGCGGAGGTTCATTCCAGAATTCGTAGAGAAAACTCATCATATTGTTAATATGACGAAGGGTAAGAGCACTTTCCATTGGAGTGCGGAAGGTAAAGCAGCTTTTGAGGACATTAAAAGGGCCATAGCTCATGCTCCGGTTCTAGTTTGTCCTGACTACACTAAAGATTTCATCATGTAAAATTATGCTTTCAAGCATACACTTTCAGCGATTCTGGTTCAGCAGAATGAAGAGGGTGTGGAATCTCTGATTTCGTTTATGAGTTGTCCATTGAAGGCTCATGAACTTAAGTACTCAAATATGGAGAAACATGCCTACGTTGTGGTCAAGGCAGTGAAGTATTTCCAGTTCTACATTTTGAATTCACACACTGTTGTTTTGGTGCCAAACACAATAGTGAAATCTATCCTGACACAACAAGAATTTGGGACTAAAAGGGGCAATTGGATTGCCAAAATTCAAGAGTTTGATCTTGATATCAAACCCACAAAGCTTGTGCGTGGGAGAGGTTTATGTTAGCTGATTGCTGATAATGTCCCAAAAGAAATAAGTGATGAATAGGTAGAAGTTGAAGGTATGCCAACTGTTCTCTTAGTTACTACAATAGATGAGTGGTATTCCAATATCGATTATTTTCTCACCTATGGTGAGTGTCCTTCTCATTTATCTTATAAAGAGAAGAGAACTATCAAGTTAAAGGCTGCAAACTATGTCTTGTGGGATAACGGTTTGTATAAAAGAAGCCTTGATGGAGTTTTTCTCCGTTGTGTGGATAAAGCACAACAAAGCAAACTTTTAGAGTCTTTTCACAATTTGGCATGTGGAGGACATTTTTCTGCACCTGTAACAACTCATAAAATTTTATGGGCTAGGTACTATTGGCCTACATTATTTCAGGATACGTACAACTGGGTACATAGATGTGAACTCTGTCAGCAGTTTGTTGGGAAGCCTAAGTTAGCTGCACTACCACTAAAGCCAGTTGTGATTGAAGAACCTTTTCAACAATGGGGCATTGACTTCATTGGTGTTGTGAATCCACCGTCAAGTGCGGGACACAATTTTGTTCTCATTGCAACAGATTACTTCACCAAGTGGGTGGAGGCAATTCCAGTCAAGCATGCTACTTCTGAGGTAGTATGCAATTTTATTAAGGAGAATATTATTTCTCGATTTGGAGTCCCAAACAAAATTGTAGCAGATAATGCTACATGTTTTTCTTCAAATGAGATCACTAGTTTTTGCTTTGAATATGGAATCATCCTTTCTCATTCATCAGACTATTATCCGCAAGGGAATGGTTAGGTAGAATCTAGCGACAAGAATCTGGTTACAATTATTAGGAAACTGGTAGAGGACAATCAGAGAACGTGGCATAAAGCTTTGTTTGATGTTTTATGGGCGGATAGAATTACCCCTAAGAGGGCAATAGGTATGTCACCATTCCAACTTCTATATGGTTTGAATGCAGAGATACCTATTACTTTTGAATTGTCATCTTTGAAGTTCACAAAAGCAGTGGAAGATAGAACTTTTGAAAGTTCTATTGACAAAAGAATAATGTACCTCTTTGAAGTTGAGGAGCAGCGGGTTATGGTAGTAGACCGTATTGCTGAGCATCAAAGTTAGGCCAAGAAATTTTTTGACAAGAAGGCGAAGGCCAGAGAATTTCAAATTGGGGACCAAGTCTTGTTATGGGATAAGAGGAAGGAGCCAAAAGGAATGCATGGGAAGTTTGATTCCCTATGGAGAGGCCCATTCGTCATTCACCAACTTTGTGGTGAGAATAGTTTCTTGTTGGAGTACCAAGATGGTACGCCATTTTTGCTACCCCATAGTGGACAACATTTGAAGCATTTCAATCCTTGAAGTATCAGATAAGTTCATTTGTACATTTGTATAGTTTTTTGTGTTTTTCTTTTTCATTTTTGTTTAGTCTTTTTGTGTCTTTTTGTTTTGGTAGCTTGATTCTATGGCCCAATGACATGGATGAAGGGACTTAGAGACTGGATTCTTCTCCCTTTGATCATTTCAAAGAATGATTGAAGGAAGTTCCCCAGTTAGAGCCAGCTGTTGTCCTCAAAATCAGCTGAGCTCATTTTGTAGACAACCCCTACGAAACCTGTCTGTTTCGTAGCCTACACTCTAAGTTTGCAAATCAAGGCAAGTTCTCCTAGCCTCATGTGAAGTCATTTGACACCGTAGAATAGCTTGTGACATTCCCCTAGATCGGTTCCTTGAGATTCGTGAAAATCGATTAGGTTACAAGCTTGTCAAAATATCAATTTTGACCATTTTAGGGTGTTAGAATTTTTTAGGGTTTACATGCATGGGCAGTTAAAACCACCGCTCTTGCATGTTTTTTATTGTTTGGATGTGTAATGTTGGCCCATTTTGCCGCTTTTACATGCATTTTCCATATCGAAGTTTAAATATGTAGTAGTGGTCATTATCACCGCTTTTGCATGTGGCATGTCGATGGGTAAAGTCGGTCATTCCTGCCGCTCGGGAAAATCTTGCAAAATCATGTAAACTCGAGTGCCATTAATGGCACTCATGCCATCATAAACACGTGATTTTAAACCTTTTTAACTCATTTTGTTTATTCAGTCTTGTTTATTTTTCATTTTTAAACCTTTGAAGTGTCTGGTAAACCCTTGCTGCGATTGTTTGAGGCGCAGATTTTAGATTTTGTACGGATTTCGGTCTTCAAGCTCATGCTTAGGGTTTTCTTGTCTGAGGTAAGCCCATATCTTTCTTTTTGTTTTCATTTTTCCATTTAGGGTTTTGTTGTATATAATAAGATGTATGTTTTAACTTTGTTGAGTTTAAATTCTTGTGTGAGTCATTTTTAGCAAAACCCTAGTTTTCATAAAACTTAGGTTTTCCTTTGTCTTTGTTTTCTCAGGTGAATTTCACCATTGTTTTCTCAGGTAAATTTCACCATTTTTTTTATATCTCATGTCTTTTTAACTTATGTTTTTAAAACTTGTTCTTTATCCCTGTATAGTCGGTGATTTATGCTGACTATACCTCAGTCTTTCACCTTGAATGTAAGGGTGGTGAAAATTACCGCCCACACATTCTTTACTTGATTGGTTTATATGTATTGTTGGTATAAATCACCGATGGTGCATTTACCTTGTCTGTTTCTACCTTACATGCAGGGGCGGTTAAAACTACTGCCCCTACATGGAAATGAGACCTCAACTCATATGCTTAAGCGGTCAAATCTGCCGCTACTACATATGTATCAGGTTTTGATGATGAGATGTATAAGCGGTCGATTCAACCAACTTTACATTTGAACACTTGTTTTTCCCAATGTGCTTGAGCAGGCATTTTCACCGCTTATACATGCATGCGCAAACTTGTATTTTTCCCTCATGTAAGGGCGGTCAATTTGACCGCCCCTACACCAAATTGTAATTTCTCCTCCACATTTAATGGCGGTCATTTTGACCGACCTTGCATGCTAAATATATTTACCCCATATGTAGGAGCGGTCGTTTTGACCGCCCATGCATATCACCTTGAAAATTTTCCTAACATAGGGAAATTTTGCCTTTCAATACCTTTGGCCCGCTTTTGACTGTTTCTTTAACTTGTGCGCTCTCAAGCCCTTCAATGCATGTTCCCATGTTCATGATCATCAATTCATAGTAACCCTAATTTGCCCATCTTTCCCCTAACTGCGAGATCATGGCTTTTTGCAGTTTCATCCAACATTTGTGGTCAATGTCGTTTCGAGTTCTATTGAGAAAGTTGATGTTAGAGCCGTCTCCATCAAAGGCCAAAATCATGAAGTATAAGTACCAAGGGTTTTCCCCATGACTTCATTACAGTATAATTTGGATGAGATAAGAGATACAAAGATTGGCCATGTAGACATGGCTGAGTTCATGGATAGAACAAAGTAGTCCAATCCTCCTCGATATATGCAGAAGATTATTGCAAGAAATAGACACTTGGTGGCATCTTTTCCTGTTGCAGCACATAACCTAGAATTTGTTCTTCAAGTGGCAAGCCACTATAATAGGGATACCAGGACTGTGTCTGATTCTCAAGGAAATGTAATCATGAGATTAGATGCAGAGTTTCTTGACAAAATCTTCATGTGTCCACCTATTGAAAATGTTGGAGAAATAGATTTTGCTCAAGGACAAAAGGATTATGATGCAGATGTAGAATCTGCTAAAAAGCATATCAACAATAAGTGGTTGAAGACTCCTTGGAGCAACTTGTCCAGGTGGCCTAAAGATCTCCTGAGAAGTGATTTTGTTGAGGAGGTAAGTGATTTGATTACACTACTGAGTCAGATCAGAGGTCTTTCTTCTTCATCTAGGTTTCATGAATGGATGTATACATATATTAAGGTGATTCTCAAGGACCAATAGAAGATTTTTTGGGGAGAGCAGATCAGTAATGCTTTGTATGATCAACTGGTGAAAGTCAATACAACTTTCAAGTTTTATATGACTTCATATCTGGTATATGCAGCTGCAAGTATGAGGAGTTTTCCAGGTCTAACTCAAGTCGGTGCTCGGAGATTGGTTCCAGTCTATGAGTATTATCCACAAATTACTCTTAAGGTATCAATCCATCATTTCCGTAGAGTTAATGATGCTTTCTTTTCAGTATTCATGTGTCTATGGAATAATGAACTTGAGTAGACGAGAGTGTTGGATGATGCCTAAGATGTGGTCAACTCTTTTGGCTGTTTGTTTTTATAGTTTCCAACTTTCACTTACCTAAGAGTGGGATACTATCCTGGATATTCGTATATGCTTCCACGGTATCCTGGTGATAGAATCATTCTAATGGAGCTATATAGGCAGTTGATTGTTGTACACAATAAGCAGATGGAGCTGAAGAAATCAGGAATTAAGTTTCCTGTGGAAATTGGCAGGTATTCTATACAATCAGCTACCAAGGTGAAAGCAATTGAATCAGAAATGCAGTTGGTCATGATGAAATAGTTCAAGAAAAGAGATCATTTTTATTACAGAAGGGCGCAGGACAAGATCAAGAGAAAGGCAATTTTTCATGTGCTAATGGTTGAGGATATTTGGGCTGATCTTAGAACACAGAATGAGATCAGGAAGCTAGATTATTGTAGACTTCACCTGAGTCAGATTGAAGAATTGGTTCTTGCATATATTCTAGAAGGAATGGAGGATGAAGGGGATGTTTTGGATCCCAAATACAATGTTGAGAACATTGAAGACTTGCCTCTACCAGAGGTCAAATGGTCTATTAAAGAGGAAACTTCTATCAGAAAGAGATTCCAACCTATACTAGCAATTACAAATGTGTAGTTAGGAAGCAAAGGTATCAGTCTGAAAGAATTTCTTACTGGATCAAAAACTGAGATTCAGGAGTAGACCAGAAAGAAGGTAGAAAACATGACAAAGAACAAAAGTGATGCTCCTTCTTCTTCTAAGGTGCACAAGCCAAAAATTAAGTTTGTGTCAAAAGGAGGGAAGGCGAAAGAGATTTAAGGAACTTCCACCATTGCAGATTCAGCTGCTGAAGAAGAAGATGTTGATAAAATAGAGGTTGAAAATACTAAGGTGGAACAACAAAATGTTGAGGAACCTGATAATACTCATCCCTCTGTAAGAACAAGCTTTGGGACTATTTTTTATTCTTCTGGTTCTATTCCAAGTCTATCTTCCCTATCATTTGATATTGGTGAACAAACCATTCTAGAGCATTTTCTAGATGGGTCAGAGAAAGTTGTTGACACAAGTGTAGTTTTTACCAACACCAATCATATTGTCACTATAACAGGTGTGAGCATGGATCTAGCAAAGCAGGTAATTGACTCTTTTCCAAATGGTGGTGCCTCGACACTACTTCCATGGTTGTCTGCCTATACCTACAAGAGGATAAAGCAGGGTATTTCATCGGGTGATATTGATATTGAGAAATTACTGCCTGTTAAACCAAAGACTCAGAAGAAGCGGAAAACTATTTCTAGGCTAATTGATGAAAAAGGAGTCAGGTATGCAGAAATTGCTAAACCACCAGATGATGCTACTACATATACCTTTGATGTGAATGATTATATTGTCTCCAGAGTTGAGTTAGGTAAGCTGACTCATGAAGGTATCAAGGCAGATTTTCAAGCTACAACAAGCTCATTTCTTGTGAAATATGATGAGGTAAAGAAGGAAAAAGAGCAATACAAAGCAAAGGCAGAACAACTTGTTGGTTGTTGCCCCAAATTTTAACCCAAAATTTTTGCGCCTAAGGACTGATACAATCATTGCTGCTCCAGTCTAGTCATTTTCCTGTCACAAAAATTTTGAAGTCTCGAAAACTTTTTTATAAGTCTTTGTTGTCGGGCGGTTTTCAAATTCGTGAATCTTTTGTTTACCCGACTCATGTTCTTAATTTTGAGAGATGGCCGACTTCCTGACTTCTCCTTTGTGTCGGGGAAGTTCGAAGCTTCTGAACATTACTCTAATAGTTTGAAGAATCTCCTTCGTTGTCGGGAACTTGCAAGTTTTGTGAAATCCTACTCTAAGTTCAAAGTTCTGGGTCTACTCCGACCACCGACTAGTCTGTATCTTCGCGGTGCCTATTTTTCAAGGTATTGCCACCTCATTAGGTTGCTTGTTTGGTGTGCGATGAGAATGTCTTTTTAGAAGCTACGGAGTGTAAGTTCAAATCTTGAGACCCGTTTCCCGAGATATAAAATTAATGATGCATTAATGACAAGTGTAATGAAGCTCATTAAGATGGTGGCACAATGTTAATAAGTTGGAAAGACATCATTACTTACTGACGTAATTAGGTGAAGGTGGCGGTGCTCTCTGTGTTTAGTTTTCTTGCCAACCAAGTTATTTTTCAGAATGGGACTTCCAGCAAATGATGAAATCTGGGATGATGAACCTATGCCTGTTCTGCAACCTGATTTACAATGGCCTAAGAAGGAGCAGATCGACATTATCTCTCAGCTGTGCACAGTCGCATAGAAGGAGAAAACTAGTTATGCTAAATACTGCAGGACAATTGACGTCCTGGAAGAAGAAGAAGAACATGCTGAGCTGCACCAGATTTTTATGGAGATACGGCTAGAATTAGGTGAAGATTAATGCCACCTGTCTTGCATATTTGAAGTCTTAGCGATGATTACTATAATTTGGTATATTGTAACGGTTTCCTATTTTGAGAAGTCACTTTCTTGATTACGGTTACTAAAAAAGGACCATTTTTGAATAGTTATAATTTTTTGGGAAGTTATATACGGAGGGAGGAATTCCCATGAAAAGGATCTTTTTTCGGAGGGTTGTCTGTGAATAGCAGGGAAGAAGAGCAAGTTTATTTTGTATTAATTCCCAGTGATACTCTTCTTAGCTCTGTTTTATGTATAGAAGCATTACAAAAACTTTGAATTTTGGTTATATTGAAGAAACAAAGAATTACTTGCAGAACTTTGTGTCTCTAAGTGTCTTATGTGATTGTAATTGTTTTTATGTCAATTAGTAATCTGTCTTCAATATTGTTTCTTTTATGTTGACATGGGTTAAGGTGGAATATAACTGTATCTTTCAATTGATTTATCCTTGTTTATGAATGTTAGATAAGTGGGATGTGTATCGTTTATCTACATTCATTTCTTTCCGTAATCAGTCATGCACATCTATTTCATGGTGATGGAAAGATGTTAACACACCTTTCCTACTTTCTGGTTAAAAGCACAACCCATGTTTTATTCATTGTATATCTTAAGAGGGAGATGTACCTCTAAAATTCAGAGGAAGATTGTCAATTCAATGACAACTTCTCCAACTGTTAGAGCTGCTTATTCTTCTTCTTGGGCATCTTGAGTCATTTTCTACATTTATTCTCGAAGGACAAATCTGTCTACTAACACTGATGTCCTTCAGAAAATAGTGAAATCATCTGAGATCATTGAACCTATGGCAATTACTGTAGAAGACCCTTTGATTCAAAAGGTTGAGAAAGTTCAAGCCAGAGGAAGAGTGGTTGGTGACATTGTGGAATGGTTGTTGGCACAAGGTAGAGTTCTCTTGAAGGCCGCATTGGAAAGAAAGGAAAAAATGGCAAAGGCAAAAGCTGAGCTAGATGATATTGTTGATTCACTTTCTCAAGAACTTCAAGATCACGAGGATAGTTTAGAGGAATGGATTGAGATGAAGAAGATCAAGATAAAGAATTTGATTGCCATTGGTGTCATTTCAAATTGAGAGTCTTGTCTCAAGACTAAGGAATCCATTACCCATCGCATTAATGTGATAAGAGGTTTACTTGATGACTTGTGCTAATTAGGAGAAAACAATGAAGACAATGATGTCTCACTTCTACACAGGTTAGAGGAACTGCCATGCACTCTAACAAGTGAGGATCACAAGTTTCTCTCAGCAGAGGAGATGATTGATGCTTTCGAGAAAATGGTTCAGCAGAAGTTTGAAGATGAAGTGCTTATGGTGGTTTCAATGGATAGCCTTTATGATCATCACTCAACCTTTGAAAATCTAAAGGATAATCTTCAAAAACATGAGAAAGTGATAAAGGCGGTCAGGGATGCAGTTCTCAAGGCTTGCACCATTTCAGATAATACAGCCGGGCTTGATGTATGTGAGATGGCAGTAGTGCGGACCATGTACCAGAACTTCCTGAAAAAAGAATGATGGTGGCAGTTGAAGTTCTTTTTCATGCCTTAGTTGATTTTATTTTTGTATATGCACTTTGTATTTTGTTTTGGACATATTCACATGTATTTTCTCAAAATGGAAGTCACAAGTCAAATAGGACTCTTTTGTTGAATAAGTCAAAGTAGTTAGGTTTTTTCCTAAATTTTCTCAAGGCCTCTCCCTATAAATAAAGAAGGCCTCTATTGTAATTTCTATCTTTTATCTATTGCAAGGAAACTCTGCCGGATTGCAAAACATATCAAGACTTTGAGCTTTTCATGTTTATCAAATTTTCAAGAAAATATCAATATAAGCAAGCAGTTTGAGTATCAGACTTTGAGTTGAATTATATTGTTTTATGATATCAATGTTCTTATGTCATTGGTGTTATATTATATTGAATCATTTATGGAATCGTGGAGTTTTATTGAAAATTGAGAGAACTATTTTTGTTCTAGTTAAATAGACTTTGTGCTATTTTCTCATTACGAAAGTTTGTGTTTACATTTGTGTGAATAGAATAGTTTAAAGACTTTGTGCTATAAATTGTTGTGTTAAATCTAGTTATATCATGGTGGATGAGAATGGAGACTTTGAGCTACATTTGAATTCAATCAAGTTTATTTGTGGGAAATAAGTCAAGCAATAGAAGACTTTGTGTTTCTATGGTTTGTCTCAGTTCAAAAGTTATTAAATATCAATCTGTTGAAGTTATCATTTTGAAGAGCAAGAACATCTATTCTGAAAAAAGAGAATAGGATGAAATGGAATCACCATGAAAATAGTGTTTAGTGTAAATAAGTTTTGTAAACTGTTGTTTGTAATAGTTAAAGTAAATAGAGGGAACCACCCCTTGCTAAGAGGAGAGACTCTGTCTCATCATAGCTGTGGCGATATAACCATTTTGTCGTTAGTTAGATAAATGACAAAATATTCAGCCAACAATATTTTATTAAAATTATAATATATTTTATTAAAATGAAATTTCATTATTGTGAGTATCGATGAAACAAACGGAGAATGCTTTTAATTCTTTTAATTCGTTGGGAATGTGGTATACCTTTTTGGATTTTCTTTTAATATATATAGTCATTAGAAATTTAAGATACATAGTTATACTTCTGGGATACCTTTTAATATAGTTATACTTTTTGGGATATATGGAAAGTTAACATACTTTTAATGTTTTATATTTTTTATATCAATTAAAATATGTTTATGCACACATATTTATATATGTTATAGTTTGACAATATTGATCCCAAGACAGTTTATCAGTTTGCAAGGTTAGGTATTAATGTTATATTCCAAAATAATTCATCCAAAATTTGAAAGAATTCAATTACAAGGGATTCAAAGATTAACTAAAATATTTAAGGATTAGTTTACAAATGTGAAATGATTAATTCGCAACACTTGTAAGTGATTCAAGATTATTTTACTAGGGGAAAATATTATAAATATATAATTACATACATACATTTTAATATAGAGTATCAGATATTTAATCTTATATAAGAAAATATTTAATATAATATTTGAATTTAATATTTATATATTTAACATTACATACATTTTAATATCTAATATTAGATATTTAATATTATAGTTAGTAGTAAAATATTATATATATAATATTTGACTATATTTGTTATTTAATTTAATATAGATTTTATATTGTATATTTGTTATTGATCATATATTTATTTTATATATAAAATAGAGACATAATTATGAGAGAGGGGGGGGTGGGAGAAATAGCTAGAGAGAACAAGAATTGTAGAGAGGGGGGGGAGAGAAAAATAGAAGTGATATAGAGATAGGAAAAATAGAAGGGAAGAGAGAGAGAGAGAGAGAGAGAGAGAGAGAGAGAGAGAGAGAGAGAGAGAGAGAGAGAGAGAGAGAGAGAGAGAGAGAGAGAGAGAGAGAGAGAGAGAGAGAGAGAGAGAGAGAGAGAGAGAGAGAGAGAGAGAGATTAGGCAATTAAACTTAAACAAATATAGTATCTTCAACTTTATAATTTTGAAGAATGGATCTAGTTTGTATTTCTGTAGTTGTGCAATACATTAATAGATTATAATTTAAATTTTTGTTTGCAAACATAAACATACCATATTAATCTTCCTTATATGGTCACCCATACCATATTAATAAATTTGTTTGAGTTCCCTTTGGCATATGATTGATATAATGCAATAACTTTATCTCATAAACTCTTAGCAATGTTTTGAGTGCCAACTTGTTACATTCATCTTGATCTCATCTCTTTTCCTTTCTATCTCTCTATCTCTATATATCTCTTTTTCTCCCTCTCCCATGCAAGTGACATGATGCCTTGAGTGTAGCTCTCCATGGACATGTGCTATATTTGGATTGTTAGCATGGATTGATTGATCAAAAGTTAGTCTCTCTTTTCTCTATCCATCTTTCCCTCTATATCTCTATCCCTCTCTATTTCTTTAACTCTCTTTCTCTATTACATGATATAATCAGCAATAGGGATGCTCTCAAGTCCATGACAAAGCTTACATCCCTGCAAATAAAGGATTCGTTGCTGGATCAGCCAATTATTCTACTTAAGGAATTTTATACAGTTTAGTTCAGTGTTAGAGAGATATATCAATACAAGGGGTGTTTATCTATATCAATCTATCCCTCTCTATATCTCTTTCATAGAATCAAAATAATAATAATGTCCATAATCTTCAATACTTGTACTCTCTTTGTCTCTTCTCTTTATCTTTCTCTATCTTTCCCCCTCTCTATCTAATTCTATGTTTATTTTAAATTACTCTCTCTCTCTCTCTCTCTCTCTCTCTCTCTCTCTCACACACACACACACACACACACACACACACACACACACACACACACACACACACACTCTTTCTCTCTCCTACTCTATCTCTCTTTCTCTATTCGTTTCTATCAATCTCTCTTTCTCTTTATAAGTATATCCCTAACTTTCTCTCTATATCTCTTTACATCTCCCTTTCTATATCTTTATTTCTCTTCATCTATCACCCTCTTTCTACCATGCTTTATCTTTGTACCTCTCTCCCCATACCCCTTTATCTCTATATCTCTCTAGCTCTCTTTCTCTTTGTCCCACCTTATCTCTCCCCCCTCTCTCTATCTCATATCTCTATCTCTCTCCTATTCTATTACTCTCTCTTTCCCTCTTTCCCTCTATATCCCTTATCTCTATCTAGATATCTCCTCTATCTCTCTTTCTGTCTAAAACCATGTCTTCAAAATCTCCCATCTATATTCCTCTCTATCTCTCTATCTCTATATATATCTTTGTCTCCCTCTCCCATGTAAATGACATGTTTCCTTTAGTGTGTCTCCCCATGTACACGTGTTATATTTAGATTGTTAGTATGGAATGCTTGATCAAAGTTAGTCTCTCTTTTCTCTATCCATCTTTCCCTCTATATATCTTATCTCTATCTCTCTCTTGCTTTAAATCTCTTTATCTATTCCTCTATTAATCCCCATCTCTATATATCTCTATCTCTCTCTCCCTCTCTTATCTATATATATCTATGTCCCCCTCTCTCCCTTTATCCTCTCTTTCTCTTTCTCTATCCCCTTCTCTCTTCATCAATCTTTATTTCACTCTTCACCCCACCTCTCTCTAGTATATCTTTTGTATAACCCATGCTCTCACCAAGTATGGAGTTCAAATCCATACAAACTTCCTCAAAATTTACACTATTTTTTGTTTTATATCATGGACGGTGTTTATCTTATATCAATCTCTCTCTATATATCTCTTTCATAGAATCAAAATAATAATAATGTCCATAATCTTCAATACTTGTACTCTCTCTCTTTCTATATATATGAATGTCCCCCCCTCCCTCCCTCCCTCTCTCCCTCTATATATATTTCCCCCATTCTCTATTTTCCATCTCTTTGTCACTTTTCACTTCTCCCTCTAGAGTTCTTTGAGGAAAGAAGGAAACTAAAATCCTTATTCACTCACATAAGTTGAAGTATATAATGTAATAAGGTGGATAAGAGCATATGTAATCTTTTTTGTGTCCATACTTTATTTGATCTTTATCTTTTGAAATGGTTTCTTGTGATGGGTTTCATAGTAATCATTTTCTCAATCTAAGTGCATGTTTTCAGTGTTCATACGGTGGGCAAGGATTGAGGACCTCTCTATATCAATCTCCCTCTCTATTACTCTCTCTATCTCTCTCTCATTTTCTCCATCTATCTTTACCTCTATATATCTTATCTTTATCTTTCTCTCCTACTCTATATATCTCTTTCTTTATTCCTCTCTGTAAATATCCATCCCTCTCTATTTCTCTCTCCTACCCTCGCTATGTCTCTCACACTCTCTTTTCCTCTATCTCTCTTTCCCTTTATATCACTTATCTCTCCTCTCTCCATCAATCTCCCTCTCTCTATCTCTCGAGCCCTATTTATCCCCCCCTCTCTCTCCCTCCCTATCTCTATATCACTCTTTCCCTCTATATCACTTATCTCTATTCCTCTCTATGAATCTCCCTCTCTCTCTCTATCTCTCTCCCTCTCTATCTCTCTCCCCCTTTATCTCTTATCCCTATCTCTCTTGCTCTATTCCTCTCTCTACCAATATACCCCTCTTTATATCTCTATCTCCCCCTTTCACTCTCTCTCCCTCTTTATATATATATATATATATATATATATATATATATATATATATCATGCTCTATCTCTCTTTTTCTATTTGTCTCTATCAATCTCCCTCTTTCTCTTTATAAGTCTATCTCTAACTTTCTCTCTATATCTCTTTGTCTCCCTTTCTATCTCTTTATTTCTCTTTATTTGTCTCCCTCTTTCTACCCCTTTGTCTCTATATCTCTCTAGCTCTCTATCTATATCTCTTTCTCTCTGTCTTGCCTTCTCTCTCCCCCCTCTCTCTATCTCATATATCTATCTCTCTCCTACTCTAATTTTCTCTCTATTACTCTTTCCCTTTTTCCCTCTATATCCCTTATCTCTATCTCAATCTCCTCTATCTCTCATCTTGTCTAAAACCATGTCTTCAAAATCACTCTCATCTCTTTTCCTCTCTATCTGTATATATCTATTTATTTCCCTCTCCCATGCAAATGGCATGCTACCTTGAGTGTAGCTCCCCATGGACACATGATATATTTGGATTGTTAGAATGGAATGATTGATCAAAAGTCTCTCTCTCTCTCTAGTATATCTTTCGTATAACCCACACTATCACTATTTTTTGTCTTTATTTCATGGACGGTGTTTATTTATATCACTCTCTCCCTCTCTATATCTCTTTCATAGAATTAAAATAATAATAATGTCCATAATCTTCAATACCTGTACTCTCTTTGTCTCTTTTCTTTATCTTTCTCTGTCTCTCCCCCTCTCTATCTAATTGTGTGTCTATTTTAAATTGCTTAAACATAATGGCAAATTGGGCCTATGGTTAAGTATTCGAATGGAGAAACCTATATTATAGATCAAGTTATGGTACTTTTATAATGTAAAAAGTGGAGCTTGGTATGGGTTGTCCAAATCATCTAGCTCCATTGGAGCCTCATAAAATGACACTTTTACAAAAAAAAGAAAGAGAGATAGAGTGAGAGAGAAAGAGAGAACAACACACATCATTACATGGTTTCAATGTTCAAATAATGACCATGATTCAACAAATAAAAATAGACCCAAAAAATTAATGGAAATATTCTATATACTGAGCCCTTTTTGAGAATACTAATATTACAAACAAATAAAAAAATCATCTTTAGTACTTTTACAAATATGCCCCCCTTATTTATTGTTCTTACCAACTCCATTTTACAAACTATGTATACTTTAAGTTTTCCATATGCAAAATAATGTTTGATTTTATCCACATAGAACTCGTTTCCACATCCATTTTTAGCATACCCATTGCACACTAAAGTGCAATTGCTAGTTATTAATTTAGCCTTTAAAGACTGCCATTTACCAAGCGCTGATCATAGGAGAGTCGACCCTGATGGAAATCGGCCATGTAAGTTATAATTGAGAAAGGGACATTTCATACATCATATGTGATTATGGGTGTAGGTACATAACATTTAAATTTGCATTTTTATTTCTGTTTTATTGATGAGTTTTGAATGCCTTTCTATGCAGATTAATATCAGTGCTCTATCACTTATCTGCCACGAGGATATTTTGACAGGCTGAGGTAAAGGCTTTTTTCAATCTACATGAAACGTAAGGAAGTTACCCTGGAGTTCACTAGGAAATGACTGGATAGAATACAGCAAAAATCATAGGTGGATCCACAGTGGTAATACTAGATTATCTATATTATCAGTATCATATTCATACACACTGTGGTCCAAAGATGAACGCCTCACCAAAATTGGAGTAGACCATTGCTGAATCATTGATGAGGAGAATGATTAAATTTGATTTGGGAATTTGAATCATCTTGAAAAGCCTTCTCTCCTTGACTGAAATATCCCTGATTGCTGATCTTAGTTATCCTTCCGTCAGTGGGTGCAATACAGTCAGTTATTAACCAATAAATCACTACTTGTTGTCCTTGATCACATGCTACGGATCTACTACTGATAAGGAAGTTGCTGAGCGAAAGCAAACTGGAATGATGGCAATATGGATTAGCTTAGCTTAATGTAGATTTTATTTTAATATGCGTCTAGGTAGGTCAATTCTCAGCGTCCAGTATGCAGACGGCCAATGATTAATATGGCAGCGATGGTTGCAGCTCAGTCTGTAATTCAAAATATCTTACTACGCTTTCTTCACAACGAAATGATACTCCTTAGAGCGGATAGGCTGCATGAATTCTCACTCCTATACTCCTCCAAACTGATGCACTCCTGAAAATGAGATTTAACCACAATGTTGTCAGTTCAAATGCAAATCCTGATTGGATTTGCCAAAACAGAGACAGGGGTTTCGTCCTGACTCACTTGTGCAACTAGGGTTTTCGTCCTCTTTGCACTAAAGGTGGAATTACGAAAATTCTCTTGTAAATTCAGAAATCAGATACCTTCAAATGAAACGAAATTCTCCCTTTATACCTGTTTTGTGATTGGAACTAAGGGCCCAAATTGGCGCCAAAATTCAAAAATATTATTATTATTATAATAACTATTATTATTGTTAGTGTTAAAAAACACTATTTGTAAGTTAAAAAATATATAATTAGTTTGTTAGGGGCTGAGGGGACATGACATTGTACGAAAGGCAATTGATTAGATGCTGCAATTTCTGATACTGTTCTGTGGTTTTGAATTTTGTGAGATGGAATACTTCACTAGAGAGTGGTCAGTGACGAGAGGGGAGTGATGTTATAAATGACTTATAGTACTTATTTAGAATTTTGCATATGGAGAGACAATGGTTTTGTGTTTGCATTTGAGAAAAAGTTTAGTTTTCAAGATATGGGCAACTCTGCATCTTTGTGGGGGTAACTTGATGTGTAGCAGTATTGATTTCACATGAAAGGCTCTTTTGTTTTGTTTTGGAGCTTAAGAGTAGCTTATTAGAGAGCCTACAGTTTTCTTAAAACAAAAATCCTTTCATTGATTTGTTTTCATTTTTCTTTTGCATTTAATCAAATGCATGGTGTATTAAAGTGTCTCTCAGAAAAATCTGTATCCTGAACAGCTAATTGGGAAGGAAAAAACCTTTTGTCAGGTATGCAGACAGAAGGACTTTTGAGCCTTTACCATTTGTCAGGCTAACGTGTTTTTTTCTTAATATTAGCAATTACATCTAATAATGTTCTCTTCAACTGAGCTTCAAATTTTAGCATCCCCGGCTTCCACAGGAGAGTATATATATATACACCAAAATTTGGTTTTTGCTGTTTGAACACCCGTGTGGATCTGCCTGTTTGTGTTCCTCTATAGTTTTTCTATATTTGGTATCCGGGCAATTTAACTAGAAAAAAAAAAGCATACCAAACATAATAATAAAACCCTCCATAATTAATGAAAGAGTAAAATAAACACTTCATTCATAGTTGAAAAGGTCCATTCAAAACTCCAATGCAGCTATAACCTAAGATAAAGAAAATGAATTTGTTCTTAAATAGAAACACCAGAACCTGAGGGGAAAAGGTATGAAATGTTTTCTAGAAATTCTTTAAAGCCATAAAAGACAGCACATACATCAGGGAGAAACAATTCAAATTTGACACTTTCTTATGGGATGCCCTCAAATTCTAGAGTATTGAACTTTCACAGAGAAGCAAACACTTCAAAACCTCTCATGATAAAGTGCATGATAAAGTGCAGAAATTGAGTAAAATACCACATTCAACTTGTTGGGAGTGAAATGCCCCAAAGGGGGGAGGCTGATGCGAGTCCCTAGAGAATTGATGGAAGAGATACCCTCTGTTATGGAATATAAGCTGAAGGACACCCTAGAGGAAGTATTTACCAACAAGTAAGCAAAAGAGTGTAGTATAGTAAAACAACCCAAAAAAATAAGTGCAACGAACATGAAGTGGCTAAGAAGTTTAAGATCAGATCTAGATTAAATATAAATCAAAGGACCTCCAAAATTACTCTTACTCTAATACACTGCAAATTAAAGCTTCAGGAAAATAAATCATTTCATTCTTTAAACTTAATCCCTCGGCACAGGGCACTAAATCCTAAAACCTAAGGACAAAAAAAAGACCATCAATTCACCGGTTCCCAGGTCTTTCCAGACGCCCTTTTTATTTAGATAATTACTTCTTGAAAAGCTTTTAGACTGTAATGGAGCAGACATATAGAACAACGGTTTAAATTTCCTCGGAAAAATGAGACTAATTCTTTAAAATGTAAATTTGAACTGAAATTTTTTAAAATGCTAAAAAAAGATTTAGTTTAAGTACCACTTCTGAAAACAAACTCGCATAATTTCATTGAAAAACAAACAAAATAATAAGAAACTCAAACACACCTCCTTCGCAGTCAATTTTTTAACCCTAGTGGAATTATGAAAAAAGTAATTCTCCTACTTTTAAAATAACAAGCTAATTTGACAGATAAACGGAAATTAAGCGTGATAACTAATGCTTACAAGATACCTGCTTTGCCGCCAAACTTGACAGTGACCGGCCTCGAGAATACTCTGTGTGATCAAGATAAAAAGACCCCTCGGTTTTTAGTAATAAAATTAAACTAGCAATCGCACGTTAGTGTGCAATAGGTACCCCGGAATAGCATGTAGATAAAAGTAATTAAGGGTTGCCGCCCATGCCTCAATAACCGCTATGTTTTTAATCACTTGACCTTTCAATTAAATTTTTAAAAAGAACCAATACATGTAAAATACCAACCAAATAAATTAACACAAATGTACCAATACATGTTCACAAATGCACCAATACATTTGTAAATTAACCAATGAAATTAAGACAAGCGTACAAATGTGATGGCGAGTGGTTACCGGCACATCGGTGCGGATGTATGCGGCGACATGTTGAAATGACCATTTTTCGACCCATGTGCACATAACGCGTCCTACAGGGAAATGTATAATTGCCCAGAAGTTGAAAGAATAGCTTTAAGCTCTTCGATCGCATACGGAAAAACCAAAAAAAAATTATCGAAATTTGATGTCTAGCTATGTGCTTAACGTGCGCAAAGTTAGGGTGGGCGGCTCCTGGCCCCTCTCCCTTAGTGATTTTTTGAGAAGAGAGCATAGGTGAATGGTTGTTGTCCGTTTACCATTTAACATTGAAAGAATATAGTGATATGTGTTGTTGGACGACATTAGAAAATAAATGGAATAAATTAAATTTGTTGACATGCATGCAAGTATAGTTGTTTTTTAATAGTAGTGGGTAAAAGCAGGTATGCAAGTAAAGTTTTTTTTTTTTGGTCAATTATTTGCAAGTGATAGTAACATTTATCGATCATATTCTTCTTTCCCAAGAATGTCAAGCCCACCCAGTTGATATGGCAGGCCTAGGTATAGACTTGACAAGATTTATGATTTATCAAGACTATCTTCTTGCAACATTCCATGTCCCTAGTCAGAAGGAGTCGCATCATCAGTGTCTATCAATGGATCTAGAGATGTAGCATTATTTCCATTTGTTGGACTTCCAAGATGCTGTGAATGCCCATTTTTGAGTCACTTCAATAAGTGACTTTGTTTCCAATTGTATTGGTTGTGCCATGTATGAATCAATGAAACTTGGAGACGAGATATTGCTATTGTTAGAGACAGCTACACTTTAGTATGCAATGGGTACACTAAAGAGGTCTTAAAGGTGAATTATCAAGTCCTTAAGCAAATGACATGTTTCCCTAATTGTATTTCCCAATAGACACATGCCATCTTTGGATTGTTGGTATAAAATGACTAATTGAAAGTCACCCTCTCTTTCCCTTTATATCTCTTATCTCTATCTCTCTCTCTCCTACTCTCTCTTTTTCTATTCCTCTTTCTCTGTTTTTCAAAAGTTACACTTGAATACATTGCAAACCCTAAACCCTAAAACCTAAAACCTAAACCCTGAACCTTAAAAGCCTAAAACCCTAAACCCTAAACCCATCCCTTGTGTTCCTATTATTGCTTTTCAAATTATTATAGGGGCTTCCACCTATTATTAGATCAAAAATCCAATTGAATTTATCATTTTATCAAGTCTTTCTTTTGCCAAATTTTGCACTTCTTTTAATTCAGTCAATTTCCCCTTTTGATGTGTTTTTTCCACCCAACTTTTAAGGATAATATTGTTTTCTTTGTTGAACACAGAGAATACTGAGATGGGGGGTGAATCAGTATTCTACAAAACTACTTAGTTCGTTGTTCCTTAACCCAATTACCAAATTCAACAACATGAAAGTAGAATAAACATAAGAACAACAACCATAAAGACATAACACATAGACACCGGGATTTTTACGTGGAAAACCCAAAAAGGGAAAAACCACAGTGAGTGTTAGCTCACAATATATTATGATAGCATAATACTGAATTACAAGAAGGCTCACTACCTTAGGGCTCACTGCCCAGGGCTCACTGTCCTATGAAGAAGTGCTCACTGCACAAAGGCTCATTGCCAAGAGAAAAGAAGATAGAAGAAGGATTGGCTCACTGCCAAAAGATGACTACTACAAATACATATGTAGAATGTTGAGGTGCAGTACCAATTTGTTCAATATGCAAATTCAAAAGACTTCATACTGTCTGCTCTGCTCTACATAAACTTTGCTCTTTTGCCTTTACCGTCTTCTTCTAGTCACAACTCTGCTTTTGAATCGCACACACATTTAGTTCATTCACATCACAATATCATCTCCTCACTTAACAGCAAAATCTAACCTATATAAATATCTGCAACTTTGAATTCAAACTCAAAACTGAGTCAGCCTATCAAGCACAACACTTTAACAACTTACATTGACTCTATTGGCCCAACACTTCCACTAAAATTCACATGGGATTCTAAGAACCACATCAATCATTCCTAATGCTTCACAGATCATATCTTATCAACCGTAGATCATGATGCCCTTATGTGGTGAAATGCGAAACTCAGAACTATCTCCTTTGCCTTGGTGAGATACTAGCAAACCAACTGTTGAAACATGGAATTTTGTAGGCGATCTTCCAAATCACTTCAGACTCTATAACTCATCAATTGGATGCTTCTGACACCTATCCATACTGCCTCAAAACTGCACACTAATACAGTTGCCTGTGGAGAAATGCGGACCAAAATACCCATGCACTCTGCACTGTTCCTAACTTAACTGTGTTCACCCGTACTTAGACAAATCACAACTTGACTTTCGGAAGTCATCAAGACTTGCAATCTTGATCATAGCACCTTCAAACAATTCTGAATAACATACCTGAACCGCATACCTTGACCATCAACTGGAGAGGAATACCACTTGAGTCTCTGCTACTAACTTTGTGTTGTCAGTACTTAGCCATTCTGCCTTAGTCTTTTGTGTCCGGACCAGAACCTTGTATGTAGGCTGTTCCAAGTTGAGTTCCCAATCATCCTTAGTTTCATTATGCTTTGTTTGCCTTGTTGCCATCAATGACAACATTACCCAATCAATAGTGTCTCTTGACTATGTTGCCAACATTCTTTACATTCCTTTGCAGATACAACATAATTGAGTGGTATACCCAAATGATGCAAAGCAACTTTTAAACCCTAAGTTGCCATGCCCATATTTACCATGTGGTCATGACGCACAACACACGTGTCATGTCCACATTTGTCATGTGGTCATGACACAAAATATTAAAAACTTTTCTACCTGACTCTACAAACCCCCTCGCACGCTTCAAGCACGCTCGGTGACACATGCACGTAACGTAGTTGCGTCAGCAACCTACATTAGGCACGTCACCCGAAGGTAGGGAAGTCAATCTCAATCGGGATAATGCAAACTCAATTTGCAATCCCTACGAGGTGATAGCCACTAAGGGGGTATGTGTCGCGAGAAGCGACGCTAAGAGGGTTGGTTCCTGTTTCGAGATCCAACCCTAGGGTTTACTAAACGGGGTAGAACGATTTCGATAGAAATCAAAATCTAACCTTAGGACAGCTATCAACTAATAAAAATAACATTAAATTAAAGCCACACATCAATTTTCAAATTTAAAACAATTAAGCAACATCTAATGCAAAATGGGTAAATAATCGAATTAAATTAACTAAATAATTCCCTCTAGAGTCTAGGATAACTTCGGCAGCATAATGGGATAAAATGGACTAATTCCCCTAGTGATTTCGACAGCATAACACTATCTCATCAACTATGGGAGAGTTGGAAAAATTAAATTAAATTAAATTACACATTAACCCTTTTCAAAATTTTAAAATGGAAATAAAATTAACTTTCACTAATCTACTTTGCAAAAATTAAATTCTAATAGCCAACTTTTACTAAAATTAAATTTAAATACAACAACTAAATTAATTAATTAAATAAATCTAACCATTTAAAAAGATAGCTTTAAAATACTATGGAGGCTTAAATAAATAAATCAGTCATTAAATAAATTAATCCTATTGTTTTAAACACAATTCTCCCTCACATGAATAAATTAAATAAATGGCTTAAATACATAATCACAAAAGTCCAAAAGAACATCTCACACTCTAAGTGGGTTTGTTTAGACAAACTAAACTAGTTTAAATTAACTAATCAACTCCTAATTATTAGGGCTCCAAACCCTAGAAGAGGAATTATAAAACGACTGTAATATCTCATTTGTTCTCACTCACTTTATTTTCTCTGGTTGGTTGTAGGTTTTCAAGAAAGGTCAAGTGGGAAGGTACCTTCCCAAGTGGAAGGTATCTTCCCAAAAGAAGATATTTTCCATTTGATTTATTGTTTCACTAACAATTTTCTAGACGTTGAATAATTTTCTCTCTAACAATTTTTATTTGGTTTTTCTTCTAACTATGTTGAATGCACAGGTTACTATGCTTTCTTTTTTTTTTGTTCCCCAATTACATTTTATTGTTTTCTAAGTTCTAGAATTTCCATTGTTCTCTCTATGTTTAACATGCATCCAAAATAAATTTAATAGCTCTTTGTTTTCTAAGTTTTCCCATTATAACTCTTTGGTTTTTTTTTTTTTTGAAAAATAAAATTATATATATATTCATTTACCACAGTAAGCAGAGGTATACACAACAAGTGTTTATACAAAATACACAGTGATTAACTAGATTCTACAATATATATATATATATATATATATATATATATATATATATATATATATATATATCACATGGGGGGGCGAATACAACACAAGGCAACATTGTTCATAGCAGGGTTGAGCCCTAATTTTGAGGCCAAAGACCATTAAACATGCAGAGGTCGCTAGTTCTGAAGGCATTTGAAATATATAATGGGGGGGGTGGGACGGGGGTCCTGACGCCCTTCCCCACCCTACTTTGCATAATCGTTAGCCCCCTGCGTAGGGATAAAACCCTGCACAGGGCAGTAAGCCCTAATTCTTTTCAGCGTCTCTTTCATAAAACTTTAAAACATAAAAAGAATTATAAAGTATGCCTTGTCATTTTATATGAACTTTATAATATAAAACATACAACATGTTATTATATATATATATATATATATATATATATACACTAAGAATCTATGGACTGTGAAAATACAGTCAGATATAAAGGAAAACAATAAGCTAAATTTTACAAAAATGCATATATATATATATATATAACCAAACATAATTTAAAAGGGAGAAGAATAATATGAAACAACTTATACACTTAACATTTCCCTCATAAGGATAAATCTGTTTTAATTCATTTAATGGAAGTAGATCTATTTTCTTTTAAATAAATTTATCTATTGCTCATATAAGGAAAGAGAGTAGGGGAGATCTTTCACACACATTAATATGACTATTTCACAAATGAACATTAGGTCCAAACCTCATCACATACAATATAATGAAAATGAACAAAATATATAACCATATAGAGTGATATACATCATTGGTTCATGAAGAGAGTTTTTTTTCTCATTACAACCATACTTAATATAAGCCTAAATAGGCATAAGGCAACTCATTGCCATGATTGTTACTTTACAACAAAAACCATTAACTTCCCAACACTTCCATGCTTCCAAAACTTCTCCAAGAGCCACCAAGAAACCTACAAAATACAAATTATAGTTCACCATGCCCATGGGAAGCTCACCTCCCAACCTAGGCCTACAAGTAGGCCACCCCCAAGCTAGGAGGCCATTCAAATAACCAAGGATCATACACACAAGGGTTACAAATCACTCACACAAAACACAATAACTCTCTCCCAAGGATAATCACATACTAACCCATTTTATAATGAGTTTTAGGGGTGAGAGAGTGGACAACTCTCAACTCAAGGAAACCCAAAACTGGATAACTCAATAATGCTCAAAACCCATGGCCTATTGCCAAAAACTTCTCATATTTCAAACACAAGGCACTCTTGCCAAAACCATATTTCCCAATTTCATAATAAGTCCCATGGCCATAAAAACTACTCCAAAAGATGAGGGGAAACTAAGGAGGTTCACACCTCTCTCACCCATGACAAAGGTGAGCTCTCTCACATGGAGAGCTCATCAACACAACCCTTTAAACCCCCACAACACAAAACTAAAAATACAAAAGCATAACCATCATAAAAACATGCATATCTACATAAACAAAAGCAAATGGAAGTAGGCTTGAAGCCTTGAAAGCATACCTCTCAAGCTCCAAGAGTAAAAGTGATGGTAAAGAGCTCTCCAAGAGTCCTTTCCCAAAAACCTTCAAGTTTCTCCAAGTCTTCCTCTCCTTCCCAAATCAAACATAAAAATGCCAAAAGAAATAACCCTTCCCTCTTCTCAAAGAAAGATAAATATGCTTTGCTCACAAGCCCTAATGAATGAGAAGGTGACAAGTGTCACCTTCTCCTTCATCCACACAACCCTTCTCACAATCCCACAAGAATGAGGAGGTGACACTTGTCATCTCCTCATTCCACTAAGCTACACACTCTCCCACAAATGCTCTCACACGTGTGAGAGCATAGAGAGAAGGGATCACACATGGAAGACCTCTCATGAATGAGGAGGTAACACTTGTCACCTTCTCACTCAACTATGCTACACTCTTCCCCACATATGCTCTCACACATGTGTGAGAGCATTGGGAAGAGGTCTCACCCATATGAAAAGACTCTAGAAGCTTCTAAAGCACTCAAGACAAAGGTAACCTTACCCTCGGTGAGTGGGGTTAGGTTAGGTGAGATGGTGACATGCCAACCACCTCACACATCTCCCAAACTCGTCACTTGACTCAAGGGCCAAGTTTAGGTGACCATACAAGGGTTAAACCAAGTTTAAACATGCTAAGAATGGCCCTAGACCCTAGGGGTATGACATAGGGTCATTATTTGACCATAATTAACATTAGGGAACTCATAAATTAACATGAAACGAGCTCAAACATTTAGCACCAAAAAATATGCAAAACAAAACAATATAACCTTACAACACTTCAAGGAAATAAATAAAAAATGGTGAAGCTTACAAAAATTACCATACGTTAAAAGACAACATAATTCATCATTCTCATTCACAAATAACATTTGTCCCTCTTGGGACTAGGTTGGCTTCACATGGCTTACACATAGAGTTATTTGTTTGACCTCTAATTTTCCATGGGCTATGGGAATTTACCTGCACACTTATAGAAACTCATTAATAGCACATGGTACATATAGCCAAAGTGAAATGAATTACATAAACACACACAAGATCGCATAAGCGTATATATCATCAATAATAACCACATGCTAACATTTACATGATTCTCAAATCATTCACATTTCACAAGGTATAATCAGGATCTTATAATGCATGAGATAACATCAATTCCATCATTACTAACATACCAATTGCATCTAATTCAACATAGCATTAAACATCATAGCATCAAGTGTAATCTAACATGTAATCCATAACATCAATATAGCATAAACCATCTAACTAATCAAGCATAAGATATAGCAATAAAAGTCTAAATGTGGGATCAGCAGTTCCCAAATGTCTACATGTCCAACATAAAATCCATCTAACAAGTGTCATAAGCAAAATATAAGGTGAGGTAAAAGTAGGCCTCACATAAGTTCTAGAGAACAAATAAAAGATATTGATCCCTTTTAGATAAATAGGCTTCAAAACAGGAATATGGTATCCAATAATGAACAAATAATCAAAGTGATTTATTTTTCCTCTTCTTTGATTTTTACATCTATGGAAGCCAGTTGACTCACCACTACATGAAAAACATTTAAATATTTGGTTACAAAGTCTCCTCCATGCAGATTTAAAGAATACAGATTTCTTTTTAAAATTAACTTATTTACAAGACACTTAGTTTGATATAATGCAATAATTTTATCTCATAAACTCTTAGCAATATTTTGAACTAAAACATTCATAAAGACTAAATTAGAAATACACAACCTATTAGTAGATCTATCTCTTCTATCCAACATGTCCCATTTATCTTGATCCATTGTTGATGGTAGAAAATTGAGTGCAACAATTATTATGATCTATACTGATCTCTCTCCACTAAAAGATCTTCAACCTTCAATTTCCACAACTCAAAGTTTTACCTATTGAACTTCTCAATCTTAGTTGTCAAGGTGTTGGCCAAGACTTCCAATTTTCAAATCTTATTTCAAATCCACATGAATTATCCCACAAAAAAATAGAAAGAAACATAAGAAATGTATTATAAGTTAACACTTTAATAGTATGTTGATACTTAGACCTAAACTAAAAGCCTAAAAGTCCCTACAATACAATTCAAATGATATCAAAACACTATGCCAAGGGTTATATCTATAAAAATTTTCCATCCTATAAACCACTTGGCTAATTTTAACACCCCTCATGAGAAGTCAACAATCCCAAAATAGAATAGAACTCACAATGTGTGCTACACTTATATATAATAATGCTGTTATTTTCAAAAAATATTAATAATTGATTATTCATTCATTTAACATTAATAATTTTTTTAATAAATAATAAGTTTTTTTAAAATTTTAAAAGTGTAAAAAATATGTAATTTAAATTTAATATATTTGATTTTAAAAATTATAACTTATTAAATAGGTGGTTTTTTTTGCAGTGTATTAAATTATATAATATTTAATTAGGATTCAATGTATAGTTTTTGAGTTAAACTCAATAACTAATATTTCATGAGTAGTGGTTTAAAGGAACTCATCTCTTCTCTTTCTCTTTGTCTCTCTAACTCTCTTTTGCTCTATCTCTCTCTTTTGCTCTCTCTGTTTCTCTACCTCTCTCTTTTTCTATATATATATATATGTCGAGTGGGTGTGGATTCTAGTGGTTAAGACCACTTGGTCATTATTGTGGAGACCAAGGTTCAAATCCCCCCAAAGATGTCTTAGCTTCTAAATGGTTGTGGGTTTATGTAGGTGACTCATGGCACTCCGTGGTTCTTAAGTGGAGTGTGTTTGAATTTTAGTGTACCCTGGTCTCCACAACTCGACAAGTCATGGCAACAGTGGTGTATAGTGACGAATTCACCAGTGGCATGGAGAGTGGGCCAACCTAAAAATTCTGGCATGATTACAGTGGTGGCAGACTTAGCAAGGCCGTACCGTTGGCGATCTGCGCTACAGTGGCGATGGCAATTCGATGGGGAGGAGGTACCCCTTGTGACCTCCGCTAGAGTGGGTCAGCCTAAAAATTCCCACACTTATCGAGCAATATATGTGTGTGTGTTTTCGGTCAATAAACACAAGAAAGGAATGGATATAGTGGCACTCATCATTTCTATTGTCTTGCATCATTATAAGATGATGTCAAAACAATAAATATTTCTATTAAATAGTTTATATATTTTAATTTTTTATATTTAAACATAAATAATATAAAACTATATTTTAATATTAAAAATAAATTAAATAAGTATTTCTATTAAATAGTTTATATATATTATATAAGAATACATAAATAATATAAAATTATATTTTAATGTTAAAAATAAATTAAACTCTCACACACTTCCTCTCTTCGAGATCTCTCTCTCTCTCCCTTCTCCTCTCTCACACACTCCCTCTCTTTGAGATATCTATCTCCCTATGTTTCTCTCTTTCTCTCTACCTATCTCTTTGTTTCTCTTCTTTCTCTCTCTATCTCATTATGTGAAGGTTTGAAAATCAAACAAATTCACTAGTGTAGTCACGAGGAATTATTGATCAACTATTATTGGGATGGTGGTGGAAGGAGGGGAGACTCAAACAATAGCTAGTATGAAGCGTTCTTTCCATTTGTTAGACTTCTAAGATGCCACAAATGTCTATTTTTTATCCACTTTAATAAGTGGCATTATTTCCAATTGTATTGGTCATGGCATGTATGAATCAATGAAGCTTGGAGATGGGATGTTCTATTAGAGATAGCTACACTTTAGTGTGTAATGGGTGCACTAAAAGGTTTTAAAAGTGAATTATTAGGTCCTTAAGCAAATGGTGTGTTCCCCTCATTGTAGTTCCCAATGGACACATGTTATCTTTAGATTATTGGCATGAAATAACTGATTGAAGTCTCTCTCTCCCCCTATTCTATATATCTTTATTTATTCCTCTCTATCAATCTCCCTCTCTTAATATATCTCTATCTCTCCCTCCCTCTCTCTTTCCCCCCCTCTCTCTGCCCCCTCCCCTTCTCTCTCTATCTCTTTCTATATCTCTATGTTTCTCTATCTTCCTCTTTCTCTCTTTCTCCTCTCCATCTAAGCTCTATGTCTTGAACTATTTCTCTCTCTTTCTCTTCTCTATCTCTCTTCCTCTCTATATCAATATCCCTCTCTAGTATTCTCTCTTCCACTATCACTCTATCTCTCTTATGTAGCTTTTTGTCCCTCCCTCTTTTTGTCCCTCTCTTTCTATAGAAAAGTCAAAGAATGGGATTTGAAGCTACAAAAGACAATACAAAGGTCATGCCTAATATTTGGGAGGTAGTTTTGGTAGAACCTACCCCCTCCCTCTCTCACTCCCTCCATCTCCATGTCCCTCCATCATAATACTATATTAAAATATATAGAGATATACTATATTATATTTATATTTAATAAATGATATCCTATTGAATATAATTTATAATAATAAATATAATTATAATATTGATTTTATATAAAAAATAAATATATAAATAAATAAATATATATAGTATAAATAAATATTAAAAGATCTCTCTCCTTATCTCTCTCTCTCTCTCCCCCCTCTCCTTCTCTCTCTACTCATCTCTCTCTCTTTTTGTTTCACTCTATTTTCTTCTCTCTCTCATATAACTTCAATATAGATTTTATATAAAAAAGAAATATATAATTAAATCATTATAGGTTTCCACTTGGACAATAAGCATGGAGTCCTAATTTCTCTAGATGGAATTGTCATATGCCTTCTTAAGTGTAACACTTCATAAGAAATCAAATTTGATTTAATCGTAAATCATTCTAATGTGGATAATGTCTTAAGGTTTCCTTTATATGTGTAGGGCTTAGAAATTGTCTTGATGGAGGTATTCATAGTAAAATATATTGATTGTGAAGGTTTATGAATCAAACAAATTCATTGGTGTAGTCACGAGGAATTATTATCCCTTATTTTTGTCCTAAATAGGTAGAATCTCTAACTCTACTCCTCATTTCTTATTTCCTAAATAGTTAAGAAAGTTTGTAAGTTAATTTTAGTTCATTTGTAAGATGGAAGCTACTCATTGCACATATATTCTCTATGTTTCCATGAGGCACACATGCCAAGGATGATGATATCTAGCAATGTCCATTACTCTATATGGACCCAACTATATCCTTTCTATGTATGAGTATTTACTTTCATGCACATTTGTGATTGCCCATTTACTTTGAGATACATTATCATTTTAGAATTCACACACACCACATAGTTGGGGAAAATGTAATGGTGAAATCAATTCCCATTTTATTTTGGGCCCATTTTGAGAGAATGTATTGATGCAATTACATATTGACAAATTTGTGTGAACTTGGGCTCATTTCTTGATCATTCACCCATCCCCATTTACACACATTCTCACACAATTGAACATTTATTGCCTATTTGTACACATACTCCCATATATATGACATTTATTACAATCCTAATGTCTCTACACATATATTACCATTTCATTGTCATGGGTCAATCCCACATCATGAACAATTAACCCATAACATCCAAAATCAAATTTTGTTGACTTTTTCCCATTTAATTATTTCCATGATTCGACATGGTGTACATTTTGTGTGATTATTACCATGTAGTGATATTTAACAACATTCATTTGGACAATAACTCACATTCTAGTGTCATTAAACTTCCTAGCACTTCAAAGGGCATTAATTAATGGTTATCTACATTAGAATTCACATCCTAGGACATTTGCACTATTGCTTATTCTTTTCCAATCTTTATAATACTTATAAAGTTAATCACATCTAAGGGGTTGACCTAGGAGAACTTGACCCTAGTGATCCAAAAACCTTTCTAAGGGAATTCTAAATCAAATGTTAATAATTAGCGAGGAATAGACTTTGAGATGAATTGAGGAACATACGTATCAATTTGCTTAGACCAAATCCACATGTCATAGGGTAGATCTGCACCTACAAAAGTGGCCTTGACCTGAAAAAAGTATCTAGGAATAATCATAGTCTCACACAAAATCTGAGGTAGAGGATTATCCAAATGATTTGTTTTTCTATACTAGAACAACAAACTTTAGCACCACATCAAATTTGCTCACCCCCATCAATTTTAAAGTTAAATAAATTCTAATCTATTACATTTAATTTACTAACTTAAGATTTATTTATGAAACTATTATTCTTATAATCTAAATTAATTTATACTTATGTATATATACTTTTTATTAGATTAACTTAGATTAAAAACAAAAAAAATTATGAAATTATTATTCTTACAATCTAAATCAATTTATACTTATGTATATATTCTAAATATATTTCTTGACTTATTGTAATATTTTGAGAGTCCATAATTCGTGTCAAAAAAATCAAATGTTAATCATAGTTCAACAAGATGACATACTCCACATTTCAATGTATCAAGATAAGACAAATGTTAATAACTTTTGTATTATACATAATAGTAAAAACCATCAATTACCAAGATCAACTAATATCTTAACACAATTGTTATAAGAAAAGAGGAATACTATAATAAAGTTACTTAACATGTGTACCACTTTGAGGAAAGGATTGTTTATTCAAGTATATTAACACTACAATTAATGACAAATATACTATTCATCATGTTCCACATTCTAGATAACAAGTTTCTATACTATTATTTTCAACCACTAGAAAACCCTTGACTTTGATAAAATAAATATTTTTAAATAAAAATTTCCTATTTTTATATTCAAATAAATAATAATAATATTTTAATTAAAATTTTGAAATCAAAATAGAATTAAATCTCACCTATTGAATTTTTTAATTATATTAAAAACTTTCTCTAAAAAATAATATTAATATATACATGAAATTCTATTTAAATAAGAAATAATTATATTTTAATTAAAATTATGAAATAAAAAATGAATTAAATCTCAACGTGAATTTTTTGAAGGGCAAAAGACATATAAGGGTCCTCTTCATATGTTAGAAAATAGTCGATAAAACATTAAATTGTAAATTTGAGTAAAAAGTGAATTTTTTGACAACCAACCACGATGCTATGAATGTATGAGTTTAATCACACACCATTGCAAGACCAAAAAGAAAAAGTTAATTATTACGATATGCATTGGTAATCAGGATACCCTTTGTTTCCAATATGCGTCGGATAATGATACGTGAATGGCAACGTGAAACTGGTGAAAAAACGAACTGAAAAAAATAGTGAAAGAAAGACCAAGAAAAAATAAACAGCCAGATTTTGTTCCATCGTCTTGCATACTCCTCTGAAGTCCTCTGTCATTAATTTTTGCACCAGGCTAGTTCGCCTCATAGAGGGAATGCGTTCGGTGTAATTACAAAAAATAAATACTAATCTTCTTATTGCAAGGGTGAAAAATTGTAGACTCGAGCCCTTTTCGCTTATATTTTGGGTCCATTTCTATTAAAGTGTTTTTATGTAATAACAAGTCTCTTTATAAGATATATTTAATTCTACTCAATATTTTTTTATTAATATTTTTTTATTATTAATTTTAAAAGTTGGTTATGATTTTTAGATCTTTCATTTGTCACCTTTGTTCAAATTCAAAGGTATTGAGTTGACAGTAAGTTATTTCTACAATTATAGATTTTTAAATTAGGCTCTTTTGATATTTTCACAGTCATTGTCAACTAACTTAGTGCACATTTGTGTGGATTTGTGTGCTACGTTGTTGTATTTAAGGGCATTCTTTTATCCATTTGAAATCATGTTGTGTTCCCTAACCCATTTGTACATCATCCTAACTGCATCATTAAGGAATATAATCGCATGCATTAACACACATCATCTTAGGTATATTAGCTGCTTACTTATTGTCATCAATCATTGTTCCTAGTTGTTGAATTAGTCATCCTAGAGGCTTGATTGAGGATAACATGACCCTTGCTTAGTTAGTTCCCAAACGATGTTTGTAGACACCACCACACTACAAGGACAAATATAGTGAGTTGAGGCAAATTTGTTGTAGTCACCAATTCCCTCCTAGTTCATTTATATGGGCACAGTTTCAATTTTGTGCACCATAATATTTTTGCACTCATGGAGATCAATTTCATAGCCACAAATCTATATTTGTTGTAGTCACCAATTGAACCCTCCTAGTTCATTTATATGGGAATAGGTTCAACTTTGTGCACCAGAATATTTTTGCACTCATGGAGATCAATTTCATAGCCATGAATCTATATTTCTTGTAGTCACCAATTCCCTCCTAGTTCATTTATATGGGCATAGGTTCAATTTTGTGCACCAGAATATTTTTGCACTCATGGAGATCAATTTCATAGCTATGAATCGAAACCAAAATAGTGCACAATAATTTTACAAATTCTAAAGCATTTGCTTGGACAAGGCCCCTAATTCTTAGCACATTAGTGAATCAATTCTTGGTATCATTTGTAGAATATTCCAATATTTGGGGTTCAAGCTAAGTATCACATTATATTTATTTAATTTTGCATTTATTATCTCTATCCTAACTCTATTTAATCCAGGTTAATTGTTACTTAAATACTTTAAATAAATTTATTTAACCTTGATTATTTGTGTGAGGTGTTTATTCCCTTACATAAAATGGTGAACCCAACTTTCTTACACCTCCTAGTGTTTTATCCTTCTCCATTAGGGTTCAAATTTGATGAGCTCCTATTTGTATATCTTTTATTTCATATCTTATTAGAGTTTGGATCTACCCTTGCATTTCATTCTTCTACCTTAATTTGGGTTTGGACTCTCATTATTTCATACCTTTTTTATCTTTACCCTCCCAACCTTTGGATTTAAGGATTGGTCTTTGATTTAAAGATCTAATCATTTCTAATGTATATCTCATATTAGATTCAACTCTTATCATGGATCCATCTTTGTGTTTTGATGGTGATTCTTCTTCTCTTCTTCATGGTTCATAGACAAAGATTGTATTTCTATGTCGATTCCTTGTATTATGTATTGCCTAGAGTTCCTTGTTAGGTGTATTATTTTCATAATACATTTATGTTGTGCAACCCTAACTAGGGTGTGCTTTATAATGTTTACATGTGTATGTGTTGTGATAGATATCTTTAATTTACATGTATGTGATGTCAAATAAATAGTTATCTATGTGTGGTTTTATGCTTTACCATGCTATGATATGTTATTCCATGTTTATTTTGATTTGTATTGTTGCATGTGGCCTAGAGTGATGTACAAAGGTGTCTCACTATTTTATTCTTCTAGTGATTGTACCTTCGAGTGTCTTAAGGATTCATCTATACCATTATATGATGTTATTTCTTTTAATGTTCCTCCCTCCTATCATGATGTTTTCAATACCTTTGCACATATTTCCTTCTCATTCTTTGGTTAATGTTGATGATACTTTAGCCCTAACCTCTTTTGATATGTATAAAGTACTTCCTTCATGTGATGATGGTATACCTAGTGAACGTATCATTTATGCATCTTACATGCTATCTTTCCTTGTTCACTTATGGGCTCTCCTACTTGTGTCTTTATTGCTTCATCTTTCCTTGAGGATCCTAGTGGCGTTGATACACATATTTCATTTTTACATATGCATGCTAGTCCATCTTTCTTTTCTTGTGGCCCATGGTTAAATAATTATATGTTTAGTGATGAGCATGGTGATAGTTCTTTATCTTCTCAAGATGAGGATGATGCCTCTTTATTCAATGATGATTTAATTTATGATCTACATCATTTCCTAACACTTATGATAGAGTCATTTAGTGGTATGAAGATGCAAACATACATATTAGATCCTTAGTATTCACATTTTATGCTTACATACATAGAGATGCTACATTGGTGAATGCACTTGGTGACACCTTAGTGGATAGAGATAAACAATGGTTTAATTCATGTCATACTTATTTTACAAACTTCCATGATTTATTATGTGCTTTCATGGATTACTTTACTATTGGTCCTAGAAAAGTAACTAAAAGAGAGATCTTTATCACTCGTCATATTTGACACTTTCTATTAATATACTAGAATTTGCAAAAATCTAAGTGTAGGAGGGACCATGATGTTAAAGTAGTTCTTCCTGATGTATAATATCTATAGATTTGTCATTTGACTAATTTATTGGATTCACATGTCATTTATGCTTTCAATTTAAATGAAAATCTACATTTTGCATTCTCTTCCTAGTTAATGCCTTACCAATGAAAAGGGAGATCATGAACATCCACTCAACTTTAAGGGACTTGATTGAAGATCAAGATTTCTAAAAGAACATGTTAAGAATAGTTGATTTTTCATGAAATCTATTTCAATTTTGCTAGTGCTTCAATAAATGTATGTGCAAGAACAAAAATATTCTAAACTAGCTATCACTATTGCATGAGGATGAAGAACAACATGCTCAAATCTTTTACAATTTTTACCTGGTATAGGTGAGGATAATGTATCACTATTTAATGATACATTTTCCTATTTCTCATCCTTTCCCACTATTATGCATGACATGCATGTACACATATGGATATGGGACATGTTGAGAATGTTATTTCACATTATTTGAGCTCCCTCATTAGTGGGACTTGTTGGGTCCCTAAACAGATAATCCCAATCCCTAGAACACTTACTAAAACTCTAAGGCCATGGATGTCATAAAGGAGGTAAAAAGGGGGTTCATCAAGAGGATGAAGGTGATTAAGGGCCAACTAGTAGGAGTGGGTAATATCATGAATTCAATATTTTTTAGATACTCAAAGGATACAAATCTATGTAAAGTAATAAATCATTCTTGAATCTTTTCGCAATGAGTGCTCCATAAAAACCTACAAAACAAAACAAAATAGTTAATGAGTAGCATCTACCAAATGGGCTATATATTGTAAAAATTAGCATTGTAAAGGTGCTTTTCGCAACATTTACATAGTCATGTGTATAGAGTTGCATGAGACTTTGTGCTCGCATTTTGAAGGAATAAGAAGAATAGTTGTAGTTTTACTTTGTGTCCTTTTGTTCTTCATGGGTTTTGTATTATTTCATAAGTCTATTATGATATCTCTCCATCTATTAGATTCGTATTCTATTGGAAATGCAAACTGTAAAACCTTTAATTTTTTACCAATGGTCTATGAAGGGTTGAACTTAACATTCTATGTAAATCTACATATTGTATTTTCTTCTTCCCCTTTCCCTATTTATTCTTAAGAAATATAAGGGACTCTATTTTTTATTCCATTTATGTTTCTCTATTTTTCCTCTTTTCACTCTTTTTCTTTCTTTTTGTACTTTTGGGTTAAAGGTACATGAAAACTCCAAAACCCCATATCATACAATAGAGTTGTCCCTCTAAAAGATAGAGGAAAATCACCCATTTAATGGTTATTTCTCCTAGTGTTGCATGTATATGCCACTACCCATTACACAAGTCACAACAATAAACACACAAATTACAATGACCTATTCACTTGCCAACAATAGTCTATCAAAATAAGAAGCATTTAGTAACCTTGTGGGAGGAAAATTACCATGGCCCCCACACAAGGTTTCAATGGTACTTGTTGTTCCAGTGTTACATCATTTTAGAGTTTTAAGTTTATTGGAGGTTTGGCAAATTACATAAGCCTTATCCACCGACTACAAAAAAACCATCTTTACAATTGAAACAACACAAGACCAAATTATCATTCTTTGTTTTAGTCCTCAACAAGTATAACATATTTATCAAAAAAAATATTTGAACAAGGAATGCAATCATGTTGTGGGGGTCAAAAGAAAACTTTTGGATTTAAAAAAATCTCTAAAAAGATATTTTTGTCCCCATCTTTTTGAAAATTGTCCCAAATTTGCTTTGATTCATTTGCTTCTAAAGTTTGTCTTTTAATCTATTGGAATTTGCAATGCAATTTTCATGTAAATCTTCAAGGAACATTCAAGATTAATGAAATAAAGGTAAAATGCAAAAAAATGGAGGAATTTGACAACATTTTCAATGTAATTTTTAGGCCATTAGGTGTCTAAGGGATTACAAATATTCAATAGGAATCCTTGTAATTTCTCTTCATAGACCATATTAAATTTTTTACTAATGGAAAACCTAAATTTTTATTGAAAAACAAAACACAATTTAAAATTGCATGTAATTTCAAACATCTGGAGAGAAATTACTAGATTTTTCTACATCTAGTGGATTTTTTTTCAAGATTTTTTGACATCTTGAATCCCTAGAATATAAATCTTCAACAGACCTCATACTAATGTCCAAACTAGTTTTCATGCATTCAAGGCTTTAAGGAACTATTTAAAACTTTCCCAAGTTCACATCCTCAAACATGTGTTTTCAAAGTTACTATGTGAGAGATTTAACTATTCCTATCCCTCCTACTTTCAACAATTACACCACTCATAGGGATGGCTTGAACTGCCATCTTCCTCCTAAAATACAACAGAACTTAGATACTAGACCTACCTTGATAGCTAATATTTTCATTCTTCAACTAATGTAGGCCACCATTGATTGGTGTTATAATTGTCTTTTTAATCTTTGTCTTTTCCTATTTAAAAGCCACATTCCAATAGACATTTTCATCCTTTTAAGTCAAGACTTTATTTAATATTTGGACAAGCACTATGTTTTAATGGATATCTGCATGGTTAAAATAGTTATTTTCAAATTATAATGTGGTATGATTAGTTTGCTTACAATGATATTGGTAAATGGAGATTTCTCTAGGACTAACTATTTCCTGTAGCAACTAAGAACACTAACCTACAGCCAAGACTATGGAAGTTCCTGCATCAACTAAGAACACTAACCTACAACCAAGTTTATGGAAGTTCCTGCAGCCTAGACTGTGGAAGTTACTGTAGCCAAGATTCCAGAAGTTCCTGTAGCTAATGAACCAGTTCATGTAGCTAAAGAATCCACCTCTTGCAACAAAGGGACCAACTCTTGCAACAAAGCACGTATCTATCCAGCAACAGTTGACTCCTTCCTTGCTGATAGTAACAAGTTCCAGAAGTGGTCAGGAAGGAATATGCAACAAATAGAAAGCATTTATTCTTCAGTTAGGAATGTGTAGAGATTGGTTAAGTTCAAGATAACCATCTCCATATTTATTGACTAAGCTTGCTCATGAATCATAGTTTTGATTGAAATTCTCCTCTTTGGTTGTTTAGTTTTAGTCTCCTAGTTTTGTTTTGCTTGTTCAGAAGTAAAGAGTCCTTCCCCTATATAATGGGAAGTGGATCGATTAAGTTATTAATGTTCATAAATGCATGAACCTTTTTTGGGTATGTATATATATTTTTTACCCAACATATCTGGGTGAAGTTGGATTTTCTTTATGTTTGTATGAAATTATTATTGCAGTCAATAAACAGAGTTCTTTGTCATAGATTGTTTTTAATATTGTTCTTGATTGGTGGCGAATGAATGATTGAACTGATTTGATTAAGTAACTAATAAAAGGAGAAAGGAAGTAGTCAACCCAAGTCAGGGCCCACTTGAGGTAGACTACAACCTGTTAGCACTAGATTTATGCACTCATAATTAGATCTTAGAGCTAGATTTATTTGATTCTATTTTAGTTTTTTATTCTATTTTGGCTGAAAAGCAGTTATATAGATTTTCTTCAAAATTTATAAGATAGTTTTCCTACTTTTAGTATTGCATTCCTTTCTTAGCTTACAACAATTATCTTTTATTAGCTATACACGACTCTACATCCAAAAATCTTCAACTATACACATAGTACTGATACCATACCAATAAACATGTCCCTGGATTGATAAATTAAATGTAGTATGTCATCACTCACCGAGCTGCTTGATTTGGGATGAGTCCATCCATCGAGTCATATTCAAGCCTTAGTTGCAATAGGTTTAGTGGGAATTGATAATACTCGACATTTTGGCACCATCGTTGGGGATGGTGTCAAAGTTGTAGAAGTTTATAGGTTTAAGATAGTTTATTTTCTTTAGCATTCTTTATTGTTTACAAGTTCACAATAGGAAAAAATAAAATTTTCAAATAGAAAGTACTTAATTGATGTGTTTAGCCACATTAAATATTTATTTGGTATCACTTGTAAAAGTTGTATTTAACATTGGGAGACATAGGGCAAATATTTATTATTTGTGCAAAATAATTAATTTTGGGGTCAATGGTTTTGTGCTCATGGTTTTGTGTCACATTGTTTTTATCTAATACCACAAGTTGTATTTGTGTGAGCTTGAGTCTATAAAAGCACGCACATGGTTAGTGGTTAGGGTTGGCTCTTATTTTACAGGTTGTGTGAGAGGCTATCATTGTATTGAGTTTTCTCTTGTGAGTGCATATTGTAAAGCATGGCATGGGATGTGTGGATTCATGCTTGGATACATGGAGGTTGCAGTAGAGGAGCTTGATGTTTTAGAGGTGTTCATGGAGACTCTATAAGTGTATTGTAATTTCTTATTGCTGAATAATACATTGAGTATGGATACTTTTGGAGGCTGGGTTTTTTCTCTCGATGAGGGTTTTCCTAGGGTATATCTTGTGTTATCTTGTTTATTGTCTATTGATCTTTGCATTATGGTAAATCTATAAGATTGTATGCATCATTATCTCCTTTGGGTTATGTGGAATTCGTTTGATCTACCTGTAAATTCCTAACAAGTGGTATCAGAGCTTTAAGGCTTTTCATGGCTTACATATACTTGCATGTTGCTTGTATGTGCTTGCATGTGATGTATCTATTCAATTATGGTTATGGGTGTTTTCACAGATCCATGTTTTGATATAACCCTTATTTGTGTAGATCTTGTGCAAAGCTAAATCCATGACAATGCAGGAAATATTCTGGACAATATATGATATGAGGATTTGTGCAGGTTATTGTGTTGTATATATGGGGTTGTGGGTGTTTTATATTTCTTGTGGTTATTGCAGATCTGAAGGTGAAAAATCTTGGCAAAGGGTTTCCTGATTGTGTGCTTTAATATGAGGGTTTTTGAGGAGAAATTTCTGTAGATGACCTCCTGGGACAAAACGAACCTTGCCATTGAATCTAGGAGGCCCGAGAGGCAAAGATTCATATAAAATTTGACCTATTTTGGTCACCGAAGCTTCAAGGAAAGTTTTTTGCCCCTGCCCAATTCGGTCGTACGGACCTACAGGTACATACAGAAAAAAATAAATAAATTTTTAATTCTTGCATGAGTTATTTTTCTATAGTTAGAAAAATTAAAAATAAAAATAAAAATTGCATGTTAGAAAAGAAAACAAGATTAAAAAATGAATTTTTTTTAGGGGGGGGGCAGGTACCCCCGTAACCCCCCTACGCCTGGCCTGCGCACGGTAGTGTCAGCCGGCACGATTGCCGGGGCCAATCGGCTCCCAGCCGAGAGACCCTTGTCCGCTAGTATGAGCACCGGTCTAGCAAGGCCAGCCTGCTGCGGGCAACCAGAGCCCCCCGTGGGCCTTTTAAATATTTTTGACAGCGAAATTTTTATTGATAAGAGCAGTGGAAAAAAATTAAATTATTCAGACTTTATTAAAATTTAACCTCCTTTTAATGCCTTTGGGGTCTGAGAGATAAAACAAATTTAAATTTTCCTTGGAGTCCTCCAACCATGATGACACCAGCCTAGTGTCTAGTCAGCATGATGACATCAGCAATGACGTCATGCTTACATCAGCAGTACTGATAGGGTCCCATGGGGCCATTTTTAGCCCTTGGAGGGCTTTTTTTTGGGAGGCATAACTTTCGCCCACGGTATCAGATTTTTGACTTCTTATAGGCGTTGAAAAGGTCTCTCTGAGCACTACTCAGTGATGTAGGTTTGGTTGTCAGATTTTTCTGTTTATGTCAGAATTTGGTTCCTTGAAGCCAGGCATTGCTCTGGGACAATTTTATGCTCATAACTTTTGCATATGGAATCATATTTTTGATTTCGGATAGGCGTTGGAGAGCTATTAATGTGTAATATAGATTGGATTGTGTAGATTTTCAATTTGGTGTGCAGAGAGAGTTTGGTACTTGTTTGATCACTTGTAGGAGCCAGAGATTTAGGGTGCATTTGTGAGTGCATTCGGATGGATATTTGGGGTGGGAGTGTATGTTGCTATGTGACCATCAACATGGTATAGTAGGTTTTCATATTTGTGCTTCCAGTTATAAGTTTATAGGTGTTTTCAGAGTTTGAGCTTTGATGGAGACAGGTACACATGTTGTCTTCTGGTTTGAGGACATGATTGATACACATGTGAGACTTGGAGTCTTGTTTTAGTGGGAGTTGAGTATAGGTACATTGTTGATGATGATTATGGTGTCATGGATATACAGGTACACTTTTGCATTGACATGAAATGATCATGTATGTGATTGACAGGTATGGGTTATGATGTTTGATTCATGATTACAGGTGGTGTTGTGGTGTAGTTTTAGGGGATTGTTCTTATCTCCTGGATGCTTGATTAGTTCCTTAACTATGGTTACTTGTGTTGTGGACTTATTTGGAAAATTGAATCTAATGTTGATTTGGTGTTTGAGTCATGGAGTCTATAGGTTATCTTCTTTGATATCTCAGTTTGCATGTTACTAATGTGATGATGAGGAACTATGTTTAAAGAAGCCAGGAAGAAAACGTAAGTGTTGGGAATTAAGGTGTCTCAACCTTGGTAATTCCTTGTATTATTTCATTGTATTTATTTATTTATTGCCTATTATTGTAATTAGGATGCAAATCCTTATTGTCATCTTGTGGGAGTTGGCACGGTGATGTCATCCTACATGGAAGGTGACCACATGTAAATTTGTCCTCACATGAGGAGATAGGCATCCCACTTAGTAGTAGGAATATTTTTCCATGTGTCAGCATCTTGGATAATGTGTAAGGGAATATTGACCAAAATAGTTATGACAGATCCTTATAACAAATCTATGACACGTAAGAGTCGTAAATGGAAGATTCTATGACAGGTAAAGACATGTGTCACAAAGCATCTTGGAAGAAGGCATCTTTGGGCACCCCAAGGAGGGTTATGAGATGTTGTAAGAGAATATGCTATTTTTAGCTTGTGTATGATAGATTCTCTTACAGCTGTAAGATATGACAGTTATGATGGATTCTATGATAGTCGTAAGAGTCGTAAGAGTATCTATCATTGCCCAACTTGGGAATAGGCGACCTCTTTGGGATGGGGTGATATGACAAGTGTCATGAACATCATACAGTGTTGGACAAGTTTCCCCAGGCATGGATTTTGGGCAATGAGGCCATGTTGAACACCCATCTCAAAATAGAGTCATTTTTGCCTTGTAACTTCTTTATAAATAGGTGTTTTGAGAGGAGATGTAGTGTGTGATTGATAGATACTGTTATGCTGTTGGATTGTCTCTAGATATGAGTGTCAAAGACTCCTAAGAGCTTGCATTGCAAGTGTATTGTAAACCATTATAGTTTTGATAATACATTGTGCAGGTTTTGGAGTGTGGGGTTTTTCACCCAATAAGGGTTTTCCCCATGTTATATCTTGTCTCTCTCTTCTTCTGTCTTACATTCTTGTGTTGTGTATTGCTGCAATATCTCCATTGTTGTGTTAAGCATTCTATAATTGTAAAGATTAAAAATAATTTGCACTCATCTCTCCTCATTAGATTAGTGTAGGAAGCAATTTTTGCACACCTAGCTTCCTTTCAGTAAGGAACCACAAACAATTCATGTAATTGGATAGCTTGCTGACATCATGTTAGGAAACGTAGTTGTCTCAAAATACAAAGATCTTGGAAGTCTAGTTGTGGATGTGCACATCAATGCTACCCTTATAAAGAATACTTTAATTGACTTGGGTGCTTCCATTAATGTCATGACCAAAGAAACAATGACAAACCTACAACTGGTTGATTTAATATTGACACCCATAGTATTGCAATTAGTAGATAGATCAATGGTCAAACTTAAAGGGGTCATTGAAGAATTGGTTATTATGTTTGACTCTTGGGAATATCCTACCGACTTTATGGTCTTGCAGCCAAAGGCTAACCTAGGAGGATATCCTCTCATCTTGTCACAACCATGGTTAGAAAATGTTGATGCTTTCATTAGCTGCAAGTTGGGTAATATGATTATTTCCAATGTAAATGTGATAAAGAAATTGGTTCTGTATCGTCCATTCCAACCCTTTGTTGACTTTGAGAAATCTGTGTGGCCAGACCCTGAAGACAATGATCAATATTCTATCCAAACACTAATGACTATAGGGAGAAGCCCTATGATAGACATTGAGAATAAGGATACTGTAATTACAAACATAATGCAAAACAACTATGGAGTGGATACTCCACTAGATAATAGTTTGACATGCCTGTCATGCCCATTACATAGCATCTTCCCTGTAGAAAACTCGTCAAACTATGAATCCGATATCAATGTATTTCACCAATTACTGCCCCATAGTTGTTGCATCAACACCTCATGTTCCAACGTGTCCTCCATGCAATCTTTGAAAAAATAAGTTGAAATTTCTCCTGACAGATCATTAAACATTAATAACATGTTGACCCTGCAGTAACAAGACAAATTGATTACTATGTCACAAGGTCATAAAATAGCCTTCACATGGGACTATCATGACATGAAAGGACTTGATACAAACCTCTACACACATCGTATGTACATTAAGGACGACTGTAATCTCATGAGACAACCTTAAAGGAGAATGAACCCTACAGTCCAAAATATTGTAAAGGAAGAACTAAAAAACTCTTGGATGCTGGCTTCATATACCCCATATCAGACAGTCCATGGGTCTCTCCTTTGGTAATAGTGCCAAATAAAAGAGGAAAATGGTGTGTTTGTATTGACAATGGAGAACTTAACACTGCAACACACAAAGACCATTTTCCTTTACCTTTTATTGACCAACTTCTAGACTCTTTAGCATGAAAGAAGTACTTTTCCTTCTTGGATGGATTCGATGGATATAACCAAATCAGAATTGCACCTGAAGATCAAGACAAAACAACATTTACCTATCCTTGGGGCACATATGCTTATGCAACCTTCTCTGGTCTATGTAATGCCCTTTCCACTTTCCAATGGGTAGTATTAAGTATCTTCTCTGATCTTGCCCAAGACTATTTAGAAGTATATATGGATGACTTCACAGCTCATGGTAACATTTATGTTGAAGTAGCTTTATCTAATCTATGTTACCCCATTTTTGAAATTTGCTAAAGCATTCATGTTTTGGAGCGGTTCCTAATCTTTATTTGTCACTATTCATATTCTTTCCCCAAAGTCACGCCTTTACTTACACATTTTCACACATGGTTGAAAATCCTTGAAGTTTTTGAACCTAAGTCGATGGGTTCAAAAGTTCATGAACCACCTGACTTCCTGACTTGTCGCAAAAGCTATAGTCTTCGAGTCCGTCATGTCAAATTTTGTGTTCCCTTGTTAACATGAAGTCTTCGTTGTCGGAAGGTCAGAAGTTCTTTAAAATTTTGAACCTTCAACCTCGTGGTTCAAAAGTTCTTCAAGTCCCTGACTTGCCAACTAAATGTATTTGTTCCTCCCGCGACACCTCCTTCTGAGCTGACATTTAGTACGAAGGAATGACACATGTCAAGTCATATTAATTTTGGAATGCGCAAAAGTACGTGGGCACTCTTTTTAGAGGGAAACAAAGGAGAGATATTAGGAATTTCAAAGCACAGTATGCTGCCAGTAATTAATGGGATTTATGAGAGAGTCAATGAAGTATGATGCAGAATTTAAATATATTGGCCACCTTGGGAAGAAAGCTATCATAATATTGTGAAGAAGATACAGTACGAAGAGCTACCAGTTCATCTCTCACGAAGGATTCGCAGGACTTCTTGCTTACAAGTTAGCTCAATTGGCCTCCCTTCTTTCATTTTTCTCTCTCTTTCTTACTGTGGAAGTACAAAATTTACTCGGTGGAAGGATAATATCTTTTTCATGAATCTATATAGTATTTCCCCTGCGAATGTATTGTGGACCTCTGCTATGTCCTTGAATGTTTCTGAGTCCTTGGATTTCTAGATTTTTAAGTTAGTTAAAATGAAATTTAAGTTTCAAGGGGATCCCATGCTTCCCGTAGTTGAAAATGGTTTGTTGAATGTGAGAGACATGGAACTTGGTCACATTGACTTAGAAGATTTTTAGAGGAAAATGCAGCTTGAAGGCCAAACTTCTCTGGCTGGGAAGATTGTGAGTAGTGGTTTAGACCGAGCTGGGGGTTTCCCACATGCTATGTATTGTCTTGATTTGGTGGTTGTATGTGTAAATAATTATTTTCTAGATTCTTAAGAAATACGAGCTACAAATGGCTCTGTGGTGGCTAAGATTGATTCAGAATCCATTGCCCTTGCCTTAAAGTTGGATGATTATGAAGAAATTGTTGATGTTTCTATTTCCTTCAGTTGGGGATTCTACTGTGAAAAGAAGGACTAGTGCTAGAGTCATATCGCCAAGACCTAGTTGGAGGTAGAGAAGAAGGGAAAATCTAGACTTCCCACCAATCTAAAAATAAGCCACTTTAAAGTAGAAATTTTTGACATGATCACCTTGCTGCATCGCGTTGTCGGTAGCGTTGTTGATTCCCCTGCTTGGTTGAGGAAAGCAGTTGAGAAAAAGAAACGATACACTCCTATGATAGACACCAACATTGACATTGTGGCTAAGCTTCTATAGGAAATGCCCAAACCTAAGCGGGCAAGGAGAATGTCAAGGATGGTGGAGATTACTGAACCTGTAGGTAATAAGAATGAAGATGAGGCAACAAAAGTTGATTTCAATTTGAGTTGAGTAGACATGGGCCCCTCAACTGTTGAGGGATAAATTTATTATGCAAAATTTTTAGTCAGCACTCTATCTAAAAGAATAAAAAAGGAACAACAGGAAAATGCCAAATTACAAGCACAAGTAAGTTCTTTGACTCTCTTTATTTAATCCATTGTGAAGATTACTACTCAGCCAACAGATGCATTGCTCGACATAAGTGTAAATGGTCTTGACCCCAACCTCTTGCAACAAATCAAACAATCCCAAGCTCTAAGTGGTGTTGTAGAACAATGGATAGTAAAGGTAACTTTAGGTGGCCTTATATATATAAAGGAAGCTGTTAAGTTATTTGACTCTATTTTTTGCAAGAGGGAGGTCATGATAGTTGATTTTCAGAATATTAGGAAAAACAATGGTAGCCTTTCCTTAGTTTCTAAAGAAGTACAAGATATGGCCAATATGGATGTTAATATTGGTGCTTGAAAAGATTTTAAATGATCCTAAGGAAATGGATTCTGCTGCATGGGCAGATATGGTTGAGTGGAAATTGTCTGTTATGGGAGCAGTCGAAGAAGAGATGAGGAATAACCTTGCCCTTTATTACTTAGGACTAAGGGATCTCAAAAGCAATTTTGCTATTCTAGAGGTATAGGTCGTCGGGGATGATGAAGATAAGTTGCTTGAAGTCAAAGAGATCAATTTTTTTTTTAAGAAAATGGTGATCGAAGAAATGGTGAACTATGATATTGTCATAGGTGATTCAATTAGAAAGCTTGCAAGGACAACCACCTACATCAAAATGCTCAAAAGGATAGATGACATGCATCAAAGGGTGATTCATGTTGATAAATGATAAGTAAGAGGAAGCTTCGAGTTAGCATGACTGAAAGTCCAAACAACGTGGCATTGTCACCAATTATCAATAGGTACCTGGCGTATAAGGCAAAGCTAAGGGCACGTGCAACTCAAATGGCACAAATAGATTCAGGAGCTGATGGAGAAACCAAAGAAAAGGAAGTGACACACAAGGAAGATGAATTGGATGTTGATGTGGTAATCATCAATTGAGAGACTTTTCTTATGCTTTAGTAATTTTCAATTTATTGTAAAAACTATTGGTTCTAGAGAGCTCTTTATTTAAATTATGTTTAATTTAAAGACCTCTTTTAATCGGTTGTCCTCAAGAAGCCGTTATTTGGAAAGACAGTTATAGGTTGACAAGGCTATAAATTTAGTTAGCCTGTCCATGTTGAGTATCTTTTGGCAAACTTTGTTTTGGTGATAGATCAAATTTTGTGGTGTTACTTTCCTATTCAATTGCTTTGATATATGAATAGAAATCAATATAGTGGAGTTCGAGTGATCATTAACTTTGTGTTATGGTTGTTTGAATATTTATTCTTCTTACGTTGAATATACTACTGGTGGTTGGTTATTTTTCAATATTGAAGTGGCTGAATGTTTTAATTTTTGCTCACTGCTGTGATATATTTATCTTTCAGTGAATGGTTTATGGTGGTGATTGTATAAATATGGTATAATTCTTTATTGTTTCATTGAATTTCCTTCTGTTGAAGTCTTTGTACTTCTTTTGATTTCAGTTAATATTGGGATATATTGCCTTTTATGCTTTCTGGTTAAAAGCACCACCTTTTTCTTTGTTTTCTGGTTAAAAGCAATTTTAAGTTTTCATTCATTGGATATCATAAGAAGGTAGCTGCACCTTGTTAAATAAGTAGAGAATCGTTGTAAAATATCATTACAACTGATTCAATGGTTGGTACATTTGTCATTTATGTGGGCATGAGAATATAGAGTTAGGTGGCAAAATCTATAAACCAACATATTTTTGGCAACTCTGCTGGGGAATTCTTTATGAAAATAACTATATATTTTGTGAGTTGCTTTATCATTAGACTTTATGGTTCTCTGTGGAAGACACGTGCACCAGTTCTGTAGCCTAATGTAGACTGGCTTGTTGGTGACCAAGAAGACATTATAACTGGTCTGCAAGTTGTAGCCTGGCAAACTAGGAGAATGAACCAACAATATCACCAAGTTGATGAAGTACTTGAGGAATAAGAAGAACTTGATGATATCATAAGAGAAAACACGCGTCGTTTTAGTGAAGCTCAAGAGATTGTTTTTGTTGAAGGCATAGTCCATGTGCCTAGGAGAGAAAGACCCCTTCAAATTTAGGTAGTCCCTGATAATCAACAGAGAAACCTTGCCGACAGATCGAGGAACCAAGTACCTGCCCAGCAAGCCCTTCATCATAACAACCAATAAGTGGTTTTGTGACTCTACACTATTGTTTTTACATATATATGTGTGTGTGTGTGTGTGTGTGTGTGTGTGTGTGAAAATTAGCTATGGAAAGATACACCCGAGGTGATAGAAAGAAGGGTATCTTTGAGTTTCACTTTGATTTACTTCAGTCCTTGAATTTTGCTCCTTTTCCTCCTACACGTAAAGTCAAGTCTTTAAGTAGACCATCTTCCTCTCCACCTGTAAGAGAGTTTGCAAGTTCCTCTTGTCAAGTCTTAACTCTTGATGGTACTATTTTACCCCTACAAGTTAACTTCCTGCTTCATAATCCCTTCAATATGGCTCAACCACCTCCTGTACCATGGGGGGCCGCCATAGGTTCTCTGAGATTAGGAGAAAATCTGCATGATTTACCCAGAGGGTCTAGTAAAATTGTACCCATGTTCAAAGGGGATGGAAAAGTCACCCTAGATGAACACATAAATGCCTTCTTCGCAACTTGTTCTATCTTGGGGATGCAACATGAAGATGTATCTGTCAGACTGTTTGTTGACTCTCTCATTGATGCCGCAGCTGAGTGGTTTTACCACCTACCTAATGCATCTATCAGAGATGGGGCCACCATGAGGCAACGTTTTGAAGATAGGTTCAAAACTGCTGACAATAAGCACACTTTGGTAGCTCAACTATCTTCTATGAAGAAAGAAGTGCATGAACAAATGAGAGAGTTTGTGGCTAAATTCAACAAACTTTTTAATAGAATCCCTAATGATGTGAGGCCTGGTGATGGTTTATTGAAATGCTTTTTTTATCAATTCTCTCCAACCTGATGTTAGCTTTCCTATAAAGAGGGAAGGTGCTGCAAATTTAGCAACGACCCAAACTATGGCCATTTCCATTGAAGATAATCTTATAACTGCTGGTAAATGGAAGGAGTTATAGACATGCAAACCTTTAGCGGTTAACTCTACTAACCTTGTTATACAAAGACTAGCCAATGACATTATCACTTTAAAGAGACAGATACCTAAAGGCTCCCAACAACCTTTTTACCAAGATATGCTAAGGAAAGATCATGGTTTCCAAGGGAGCTATAATAGAACATTGCCCTTACCTGGTCTGACTCAGAGGTTGGCAATTGAAGGTGGGCCTTCTACTAGTAAGAATGATCATATTATGTGCAACTTTCATTTAACTTTTGATCATGATGGAACATCCTGTCTAGAGACAGTTAGATTCATGCAGATGCTCTCGATGAATGAGCATAAAGAGGAACCTTATGTAGAAGAACTTACTCGTTCTGGTGATGTCAACATTAATTTATTTGAATATGAGTCAGACCCTGAAGCTGGAGAATAGGTGTACACTGAGATAGACAATCCAAATTTTGCAATGTTTACTAGAGGACAACAAGCACAGAAGGGGCAAGATTCTAAAGGCCAGCCTAGTAGTTCCTCTTCTGCTCCAAAATATATTCTGTCAAGGCATACCAACACTACTTCTAAGAAGACAGAGAGTGCTATACCCAAAGTTGCATCTACTGAGTTACTCTCTACTTCTTCTTCTGAAGTCCTTGTTTCTAGCTCTTTTGACATAGTTGAGTCTTGTAAGAATACTAAAATTCAAATTTCACAAGCTGAATATCTTAGGCTCAATCCTTCTAAGATAGATAGACTGGTTAGGTACATCAAACAAGAACCCTCCCCTTCTCACTGCAATGCTTAGGTGTCTAATGAGAATGAAGTTCATTCTGAAAAATAAAACTTCTCAAATTCTCGTTCCAAAGAACTCGGTCCTCAAAATCCCTTTGAAAAACCAAAACCTTTTTTATGTGTCATTGTATATTTCTGGCTATAAATTAAGCAATGGTGTCATCAATTCTGGAGCCTCAGATAACGTCATGCCTACCCAGGTTTCTAAGGCCCTAGGTCTATCCTTTACCTCCTCTCATGGTAGGTGCTTTTCCATGGATGGCTCACCACTACCAATTTTGGGTCAAATAAAAGATGCACAATTTGCCCTTGCAACATATCCTAAGAAGAGATTAAAGCTAACTATCTTAGTCACAGATATACCTGCAAGCTATGGGATGCTTTTGAGCCATAGTTTCTATAGAGACTTGGGGGAGAAATATAGATGGACTGGTCTCATGCTCTGATCTCAGCAGATGGGAAGAAAGTTTGTCTAAACCCTGAACCTAAGGCAAAGTTCACTGTACTAAAGTCAGGGGACTCGAGGGCATACATTTTATATGTAGAAACTGGACCTAGCACATATCTGTGCACCTCAATAGTGGAAGAAGATGCAAATATGATTAGTCCTAACCTAGCCAATGAAGTGTGGACCCTGGAATTTGATGGTAGTTTCTCTACTGCTAGAGTAGTTTTGGTTTCTCCTGATGATTGCAAATTTCCTTTTGCTTACAAGTTGGAATTCAACAACACCAATAATACTGTTGAATATGAAGCTTTGCTGCTTGGGCTGGCATTAGCTAAGGAGAAAGGTATTAAGCAGCTGAGAGCCAAGGGTGATGCCGAATTTGTTGTCAAACAAGTAAGGAAGATATATACGGTGAAAAATGGGAGACTGAGGCACTACAAAAATAGGGTGTGGGACTGTATAGAAGATTTTGACGCCTTCTCGATAGAAGCTGTGCCCAGAGATTAGAATACTTGGGCCGATTCATTGGCTGTATCTGCTTCCCTCCTCTTACCTCACCTGGATTTTAAGGATAAACCTTACAGAGTTGAGGTGGTTTATCAATCCAGTGTACCTGACAACGTCAACCACTGGCAGGTATTTAAGAATGATCAACAAATTATCTCTTTTCTAGAAAAAGTTGAGTCATTTGCAAATGTGTTCTTTGAAGGGAGTTTTGATGAGAGTAATGATGTTTTAGAAGGAGTGGCCAATTCTCACAATGGCCAGGGATCCAAAGTAATTCAATTAAAGGGTAATAAAATTCCCAAGGGTTGGTCTCCCTTGAGGACCTTTTTAATAGACATGATCAATACATAAAGCAGAAGAGCGAAGTTTCTATCAGATCATTGGCTGATTATGATTGAGTTAACATTGGTACTGAGGAAGACCCAAAAATTGTTTGTATCGGGAAATGCTACTCTCCCAAAGACAGAGTTTAATTTCTTTGCTTATTCATTATAAGGATGCCTTTGCATGGTGCTATGTAGATTTGAAAAAGTTTAGAAATGGAGAACTATAGCACCGTATCCCATTGAGGCTTGACACTTCACCTTTCAGGCAAAAATAGAGAGCGTATAATCCTAAGGTGTGTAAGGCCATATTCAGTGAAATTGACAAAATGTTGAAAGCAAAAATAATCTACCCCATTCATCATTCTACCTAGGTTGCCAATATAGTTCCTATAAGGAAAAAGAATGGGGAAATTAGGATTTGTGTTGATTTTTGTAATCTAAACCAGGCATCCTTAAAAGATAACTATCCCCTGCCAGTGATGGATCTTATTCTGTAGATTGTCTCGAGATAAAAAATGATGTCCATGTTGGACGTCTTTTTGGGGTACAATCAGATTGAGGTAGCCCCAGAAGCTCAACACAAAACAACATTTACCACTCCCATTGGTGTGTTTGCATATAATAGGATGCCCTTTGGCTTCATCAATGCAGGGGTCACCTTTCAAAGGGTGATGGATTTAAATTTTGGAGATTGAAAAATAAAATCATTGTAGTTTATCTAGATGACTTAACAGTCTTTTCCAAGAAGAGAGCAGATCATCTCCACGATCTGGAAGTGGTGCTGCAAAAATGCAGAGATCACGGTATTTCCTGGAACCCTAAAAAGTCTATATTTGCAGTAACCGAGGAGAAACTGTTAGGTCACATCATTTCTAAGGATGGCATTAAGATTGATCCTAAAAGGGTCAAAGCAATCTAGCAATTAAGTCTCCCAACAACTAAGAGAAACACTAGATCATTTTTTGGTCAAGTGAATTTCCTAAGAAGATTTGTCACAGATTTTGCTGAGTTGATAAGGCATATTGCTGAGATGATGAAGAACCATCCAATTTTTAAATGGAATGGTGAAGGTAAGAAAGCCTTTGAGGATATCAAAACTTTGGTACATCCTGACTTTGAAAAATATTTTATTATCTACTATTATCCCTCTGAACACACTCTTTCAACTATTTTGTTACAGAAAAATGAACAAGGTATTGAAGTTCCTATTGCTTTTATGAGTGTACGTCTAAAGAAGCATGAGTTGAAGTACTCTCCTCTAGAAAAGCATACATACACAGTAGTGAAAGCATTGAAGAGTTTCACATTTTATATTCTGCATTCCCATGCTACTGTATATGTTTCTGATTCTACTATCAAGAGTATCCTCACCCAGCAGGAAATTGGTTGTAACAAAAGGGGAGCTTGGGTGGCTAAAGTATAGGAAGATGATATTGACCTCAAACCTACTAATCTGGTTAGAGGTAAAGGCTTATGTAAAATAATGGCCAAGAGTGCACCAACTAGGGATGAAGAGTTGTCCCTTATTTTGCTTACGAGTACCACTGATGAATGGTTCTCTAATATTTCTTATCTGCTAACATATGGTGAATGTCCTTCCCATTTGTCCACTAAGGAGAAAAGGAACCTGAAGCTCAAGGCTAGAAAGTATATCCTCTAGGAGGGAAATCTGTATAAGAAAGGAGTGGATGGGACCTTTTTGAGATGTGTTGATAAAGAACAACAGAAGAAGCTACTGAGGATTTTTCACGATGAAGCCTATGGTGGACATTTTTTGGCTTTTGTAACTGCTTTTAAAATCCTATGGCAATGTTTTTATTGGATAGGTATGTTTAAAGATGCCTATGAATGGGTGTCTAAATGTGAGAAATGCTTAAAGTTTACTAGCAGACCTTAGTTAGCTGCATTACCCCTGAGACCAGTAGTGATTGATGAACCATTTCAGCAGTGGGGGTTAGATTTCATTGGGCCAATAAATCCTAATTCAAGTGCAGGCCATACACACATCTTGACTACGATAGACTATTTTACTAAATGGGTAGAAGCAAATCCTGTGAAACATACCACTTCTGAGGTAGTCTATAATTTTCTTAAGGAAAACATCTTGGTTAGATTTGGTATACATAAGAAAATTATCGTAGATAATGCCAGTAACTTCTCTTTTGAGTTTACTATTTCCTGTTACAATTATGGCATTAATCTCACCCATTCATCTGACTACTATCAACAAGGCAATGGGCAGGCTGAGTCAAGTAACAAAAAATTAATCTCAATTGTCAAGAAGTTAGTGGACAAAAACTAGATAGGGTGGAATAAAAATTTATATGATGCTCTGTGGGCATATAGAATAACTTATAAGAGAGCTATTGTCATGTCTCCTTTTCACTTGGTATATGGAATTGATAGTGCAATGCCCATTCCTTTAGAACTATCAACACTCAATCTACAAAAGGCAATTGAAGATGAACAATTTCAATCAACACTTGAGAAGAGGGTAATGTACTTGAGAAAATTGGAGTAGAGAGAAGTTGTCATGGATAGAATCACTAGACATTAGCAGGCAGTTAAGAATTTTTTTGACAAAAAGGCCAGACAGAGAAATTTTGTAGTAGGAGATACTGTACTGTTATGGGACAAAAGAAGAGAACCAAAAGGAGCACACAAGAAATTTGACTCTCTTTGGAAGGGACCTTTCCTAATCATACAAGTTATTGGAGAGAATGCATTTTTGCTAGCATATCCTGATGGGACACCTTTTTCTCTTGCCTACAATGGGCAAGATCTTAAGTTGTATAATTGGTAATACTCCTGATTCCTTACTTGTATCATAGTTTCCTTCCTTGTCTTTCCTGGTTTTGTTGTTGTGTTTTTGGTGTGACTCTGTTGCGCCTAGAATAAGGCCTTGTGCCAAGTTTTTCTAGATTCTCTATGTCCTATTCACCCCTTGTCCCCATTTAGAGCCTGTTGTTACCCCATTTTTAAAATTTTCTAAAGCATTCATGTTTTGGAGTGGTTATCATTCTTTATTTGTCACTATTCATGTATTCTTTCCCCAAAGCCGCACCTTTACTTAGTCATTTTCACTCATGGTTGGAAATCCTTTAAGTTTTTAACCTAAGTTGGCGAGTTCAAAAGTTCATGAACTGCCCAACTTCCTGACTTGTCACAAAAGCTATAGTCTTCAAGTCCATCACATCAGTTTTGTGTTTCCTTATTAACATGACATCTTTATTGTCGGAAGGTCAGAAGTTCTTTGAATTTCTGAACCTTCAACCTTGTGGTTCAAAATTTCTTCAAATCCCCAACTTGCCGACTAAACGTATTTGTTCCTCCCACGGCACCTCGTTCTGAGCTGGCATTTGGTACAAAGGAATGAGACCTGTCAAGTCATATTAATTTTGGAATCTACAAAAGTACGTGGACACTCTTTTCAGAGGGAAATAAAGGAGATATATTACAAATTTCAAAGCACGGTACGACGCCAGTAATTAATGGGATTTATGAGAGAGTTAATGAAGTATGATGCAGAATTTAAATATATTGGTCACCCTACGAAGAAAGCTATCATAGTATTGTGAAGAAGATACAGTGTAGAGAGCTACCAGTTCACCTCTCACGAAGGATTTGCAGGACTTATTGCTTATAGGTTAGCGCAATTGGCCTCCCTTCTTTCATTTTTCTCTCTTTCTTAATGTGGAAGTACAAAATTTACTGGGTGGAAGGCTAGCATCTTTTTCATGAATCTGTGTAGTATTTCCCCTGCGAAGGTATTGTGGACCTCTGATGTGTCCTTGAATGTTTCTAAGTCCTTGGATTTCTAGATTTTTAAGTTGGTTAAAATGAAATTTAAGTTTCAAGGGGCTCCCATGGTTCATGTAGTTGAAATTGGTTTGTCAACTGTGAGAGACACAGAACTTGGTCACATTGACTTGGAAGATTTCTAGAGGAGAATGCAGCCTGAAGGCTGATCTTCTCTAGCCAGGAAGATTGTGAGCAGTGGTATGCACTGAGTTGGGGGTTTCCCACTTGCTATGCTTTGTCCTGATTTGGTGGTTGCATGTGTAAATAATTATTTTCTGGATTCTCAAGAAATATGAGCTACAGATGGCTCTATGGTGGCTAAGATTGATTCAGAATCCAAATCCCTTGCCTTAAAGTTGGATGATTATGAAGAAATTGCTGATGTTTCTGTTTCCTCCAATTGGGGATTCTACCATGAAAAGAAGGATTGGTGCCAGAGTCATATCGCCAAGACCTGGTTGGAGGTAGAGAAGAAGGGAAAATCTAGACTTCCCACCAATCTAAAAAGAAGCCACTTTAAAGAAGAAATTCTGACATGATCACCTTGCTGCATCGCATTGTCGGTAGCCCTGATTCTGATTCTTTTGAGTGTTGGGTGTGTCAGTTCATTCTTCTCATTTGTGGGGATCATCACATAGATTGGGCAAAGTTAATCAGTGAAAGCATGCATGAGCAATTGGTGAATTTCACACAAAAAGTGAGCTTTCATATGTGTTTTCTGTTGATATATGTGTTGGCTAACAAAGAGGTTGTCTAGCTTGATTTAAGATCTCAAGGAGCTCCCACCCCAGATACACCTGTGTATCTAATTTTTCCTTAGTTGCAAAGAAGTGTTGGTATGAAGGATTTCTGCAGGGTAAATGACGCTTTCCTCATGTTTCTTACAAAGAAAATCAAAGGTACATTAGAAAGGAGGTTTTCTACAGAAGTAGCTGCCCTGGTCATGAATTTCAAAAGATTCTACATACAATTCAATCATTTCTCTTACCTAAGAATAGGGGGTTACGAAAATGCCCCATTAAAACTGTCGAGGTACCCATCAAATTTCATTATGTTTTTGGAAGTGTGTCGTCAGATGGCAATTGTAAATACAAAATACCATGCTATGAAAAAGAAGGGGTATTCATTTCCTGTGGTTCTTTCATTTTATTCATACAAAAGTAATGATAGTGCAAAAAGTATGGAAAAGCTACTGGCAGAATACAATTTTCACAGGCTATCTACATGAGTAGCTTTTGATAGTAAAAATTTTGTGAAGAGGAACATGCATGGTGGTGGTTCTTACTTGCACAAACCTCAACTTGAAGATTTTTGGGAAGACTGTTTGGATGAAAGGGAAGTGCAAAGGAGAAGCTGGATGTGATTAACTATTAACCAAGTCCGTGCCTTTGAATTGCCAATGTAGATTCCTGAGATGGTCGATGAAAATTCAAGTATTCTAGATGAAGGTTATCAAAATGCCTCTCTGTAACCTTTGCCTCTAGTAAGATGGTCACAAAAAGAAATCACTGATGTTATGGTTCACTCTTTGCATGTATTGAGGAGAACAAAAAAATGGTTAAATAGAAAATTGAGAGAATAGGTTGGTTCTGCAACTCTGAGAGAATCATCTGCTCATGAACAAAACATGTCCCACACCACTCATACTCCCAGGAGATCATCTAGTTCAGACCCAACTCTTCATAGAGTTGGCTCACAATTGGGAGGAGATGGTGAGCAACCAGAGGATGTCAAGAAGTTTAAGACCACCTGTGAGCAGGATAATGAACCTGTGGTAAGTAATGACAGATTGACCACTTTGCCACCACATGCAGACCATGTGCTCCCTTTGAATCCCCTTGTAAATGATAGTGATTCTTTTATTTTCAATCATCTTGGAGAAGATAATATGCTTTAGTCTTTGTTGAGTAATCCAAATTCCCTTAGTTTGAACATTCCTTCGAAGCACAATGCCTCACCTGTGTGTTCAAATGGTGTAATGATGAATGTGGTTAATAATACTAATGCATCTTCTTCTTCCCTTGCTTGGTTGAGGAAAGAAGTTGAGAAAAAGAAATGATACATTCCTATGATAGACACCAACATTGACATTGTGGCTAAGCTTCTACAAGAAATGCCCAAACCTAAGCGGGCAAGGAGAATGTCAAGGATGGTGGCTAACCCTTCCATAGGTCATCACATTCTAGAGATTGGCAACCCTATAGGTAATAAGAATGAAGATGAGGTAACAGAAGCTGATTTCAATTTGAATCGAGTAGACATGGGCCCCTCAATTCTCAAGGGAGAAGTTTATCATGCAAAATTTTCAGTTAGCACTCTATCTAAAAGAATAAAAAAGGAACAACAAGAAAATGCCAAATTGCAAGCACAAGTAAGTTCTTTGACTCTCTTTATTCAATCCATTCTAAAAAAATTACTACTCAGCCAACATATGCATTGCCTAACATAAGTGTAAATGGTCCTAACCCCAACCTCTTGCAACAAATCAAATGATCCCAAGCTTTGAGTGGTGTTGTAGAACAGTGGATAGAAAAAGGTAACTTTAGATGGCCTTATATATATAGAGGAAGATATTAATTTATTTGATTCTATTTCCAACAAGAGGGAGGTCATGATAGTTGATTTTCATAATATCAGGGAACATAACAGTAGCCTTTCCTTAGTTTCCAAAGAAGTACAAGATATGGCCAATATGGATGTTAATATTCTGGTGCTTGAAAAGATTTTAAATGATCCTAAGGAAATGGATTCTGCTGCATGGGCATATATGGTTGAGTGGAAATTGTCTGTTATGGGAGCAATCGAAGAAGAGATGAGGAATACCCTTTATTACTCAAAACTAAGGGATCTCAAAAGCAATTTTGCTATTCTAGAGGTACATTCCATCAGATACGATGAAGATAAGTTTCTTGAAGTCAAAGAGATCAAACAAAATTTTAATAAAATGGTGACCGAAGAAATGGTGAACTATGATATTGTCATAGGTGATTCAATCGGAAAACTTGCAAGGACAACCACCTACATCAAAATGCTCAAAAGTGGGCTAGATGGCATGTATCAAAGGGTGACTCATGCTGACAGAATGATAAGTAGGAGGAAGCTTCAAGTTAGCATGACCGGAAGTCCAAACAACACGGCATTGTCATCAATTATCAACAGGTTTCGGACGTATAAGGCAAAGCTAAGGGCACAGGCAACTCAAACAACACAAACAGATTCAGGAGCTAGAGATGGACAAACCAAAGAAAAGGAAGTGACACACAAGGAAGATGAATTGGATGTTGATGTGGTAATCATCAATTGAGAGAATTTTCTTATGCTTTAGTAATTTTCAATTTATTGCAAAAACTATTGGCTCTAGAGAGCTCTTTATTTAAATTATGTTTAATCTAAAGACCTCTTTTAATCGGCTGTCCTCAAGAAGCCGTTATTTGGAAAGATAGTTATAGGGTGCTATAAATTTAGTTAACCTGTCGATGTTGAGTATCTTTTGGTAAACTTTGTTTTGGTGATAGATCAAATTTTGTGGTGTTACTTTCCTGTTCAATTGCTTTGATATATGAATAGAAATCAATATAGTGGAGTTCAGGTGATCATAGACTTTGTGTTATGGTTGTTTGAATACTTATTCTTCTTACATTGAATATAATGTTGGTGGTTGGTTATCTTTCGGTATTGAATTGGTTGAATGTTTTAATTTCTACTCACTGCTGTGAAGTATTTATCTTTCAGTGAATGGTTTATAGTGGTGATTATATAGCATATGGTATAATTCTTTATTTTTTCATTGAAGTTACTGATGTTGAAGTCTTTGTAATTCTTTTGATTTCGGTTGATATTGGGATATATTGCCTTTTATGCTTTCTAGTTAAAATCACTACCTTTTTCTTTGCTTTCTGGTTAAAAGCAAGTTAAGTTTTCATTTATTGGATATCATAAGAAGGTAGTTGTGCCTTGTTAAATAAGCAGAGAATCATTGTAAAATATCATTACAACTAATTCAACTGTTGGTACTTTTGTCACGTATGTGGGCATGAGACCATAGAGTTAGGTGGAAAAATCTGTAAACCAACAATCTAGAGAAGGGCTTGCAAAGATGTCAAGACCATAACCTATCCCCTAGCAATGAAAAGTGTTACATGATGATGGAAGAGGGTATAGTTATAGGGCACTATGTCTCATAGGCAGGTATTTAGGTAGACCCAAGTAAAATTGAAGTAATCACTAATCTACCTATACCACATAAACAAAAAGATGTCTGAAGTTTCCTTAGCCATGCAGGTTATTACTGTAGATTCATAAAGGAATTTAGTAAGATAGTTGTACCTTTGTTTGTTTTACTTACCAAAGATGTTGAATTTAATTAGACACCTGCATGTCAAGAGGCCTTTCGATCTTTAAAAGACTCCTTGACTAAAATACTTGTGTTAAGAGGACCAAACTAGACAATATACACACTTACGCATCTGATTATGTTGTTGGGGTTGTCTTAAGACAAAAGGAAGGATCAATAGAATATGCCATATAATTCATTAGTAAGAATTTTTAGGCAACAAAGATGAGCTATACTATGACTAAGAAAGAACTCCTAGTTGTGGTATATGCAATCAATAGGTTTAGGCACTACATAACTAGATACCCTGTCTTTGTTCACACTGATCATGTAGACACAAGGTATCTAATGAACAAACCCATAGCTACTAGTCAGTTAGTGAGATGGCTGCTACTACTACAATAATTTGATATAACAATAGTGGATAAACTAAGTAAAGCGAATGTAGTAGAATATTTCCTTTCCAGACTGACCCTTGCTACAGGTGGACCCATTGTTGATAGCTCATTTTAGATGAGCATTTAGATTTTCTTTAACAGTGCAGATTCCATAGTATGTAGATACTACTAACTACTTGGTTGTAGGAATAAAACCTCCTCATTTCTCACCAAGAGAAAACACCACCTAGTAGAAAAGAATCTTCTATACTCTTGGATCTCAAGTTACCTCTTCTATACCTGTCCTGATAATATTATGCACATGTGTATTAGAGAAGATGGGGTTTTTGATATTCTGAAGGCTTTCCATGATGAGCCTTGTGGAGGACACTTTGCAGTGAAGAGAATAACATTCAAAATAATCAAAACTGAGTACTATTGTCCAACATTACATAACTATGTAGTTGTATATACCAGAAGATGTGACCATTGTCAAATGATGGGCATACCAACCAAGACTGTTGAAATTCCCCTACAACCACAACTGGTACAAAAACCTTTTGATAAATGGGGTCTCGACTTTATAGGCCCTATTGATCCTAAGTCAAACAATAAGGAGTACATATTGATATGAACTAACTACCTAACAAAATGGGTGGAAGTCAAGGCTCTCAAACATGTCAGAGATGAAAAGGTAGCAGAGTTTCTCTATGAAGAGATCTTCAGAAGGTATCGAGTGCCCAAGGAAATTGTTACTGATCAAGGACCATAATTTACTTCCTAGTTGATTTCTACACTTGTCAAGGAATATGCACTCAGACATAGGAAGTCTACTCCATATCATCCTGAGTCCAATGGCCAAGTAGAGGTTACCGATAGGGAAATAGAAGTCATTCTGACTAAAACGATAGCCCTGTGCCACAAGGATTGGGTACACCATCTTCCTAAAGCCGTTTGGGATTATAGGACAACATGGAAAATAATAATAAGGATCACACCCTATGAGTTGGTATATGGTAAGACAACAATTCTCCCTATTGAGTTTGAACACAAAACTTTAAGAACGACATTAGAGCTAAGCATAGATCTCTCAATGGCACAACAAGAAAGGATCACTTAGGTGAATGTACTAAATGAACTACAGAAGGAAGCTTTCCACCACATAGAGGTCATGTAGAAACAAAGGATAAAATGACACGATAGATTTGTCAAAACCAGGGAATTCCAATAGGGAGATTGGGCATTACTATATGATTCAATATATAAAGATCACAAGGGTAAGTTGTAGATAAGATGGTTAGGACCCTATGAGATAGCAAAAGTATTTTCAAATGGAGCAGTAAAGTTGGTGACCATTGACCCTATCATATTTTCATTAATGGTCAATGGTCATCACGTTAAGCTTTACAAGAAGCCACTCAATAGGGCACAATTTATCCAACATGTAGCACATGATAAAAGGATGGGCTCACAAACAAAAAAAGAAATGATAGAGGATAAGCCTAACAGCTCAACCCCTGTCAATAATTAGGTATAATTTCTATGCTTTATCAAAAATTAAAAAATTAAAAAAAATTAAAAAATCCAACAGTAAAAACCCATTTGGGCGTTGTTGATTCTTAGTAAACTTTACAAATAATGTTGCCAACCACTTGCAACCTTTCCAAGCTCCAATTTCATCAGTCCATTAGTTCTTGCAACATCACCAGCCATGTTCCATGTAGCATCACTCTTTGTGTTCCTGTAGCATCACTAGCCGCATTCCTTGCAACATCACTCTTTGTGTTCCTGCAACATCACGATCTACATTCCCTACAACATCGCTCTTTATGTTCCTACAGCATCACCAACTGTGTTCCATGCAGCATCACTCTCTTTAGTTCCTATTGCACCGTCCGCTTGACTTCTTGCAACCTCTTCACTAATGTTCCTGCAACAACGTCACATTTCTTTGATTATGCAGCAACTATTTATACACTATTCGATCTTGTTGCTTCATCAATAAATGTACACATCACATCACAGTGTCATCATGACACAACATCAATAAATGTTATGCTCATGTTAGACACCGATCATTCCACCATCGACTATCGCCTACATCACCTTTTTCCACTTGTAAGATTATATAACAACTTTTCTACTCATTATATTTGCTAATGATTATTTTAACTGTGGATTTTATTATTATATTTTGCATTTAATGTCATGATTTTCCATTTATTATTCCATTTATCAATTCCTTCACTCTCCCATCATTTCAAATTAATTTCCTACCTTTTGGTCACGTGAGGATAGGGTAAATGCACAAAGTTGAGTCCACTTATGGTGGAAGTTTCAGACTTAGACAAAAACCCAAAATCGGGAAAAGTGAAACGGGATCCCGCTTTTTATGAAACAGGATCCCATTTTGCTTCAGGATCCCAAGCCAAAAGCAGGATCCTGTTTTCTAGAAACGGGATCCCATTTCATAAAGGGATTAAATATGAAAAACAAAACGAGATCCCGTTTTGAAATGGGATTCCGTTTCTTAAAATTTGAATTTTGGGCCCGATTTTTGCTTTGTTAACTGATTTGGGAAAAGGGTTGGGGACCTAAACCTAGGATTTGGACCTAGTTTGACTTGTAGGTTGAAGGTCATGTCAATATCACAACAAAATGGTGACTTTGGGCATATGTCTGAAGACCTTTTTTGCAAAATTTTTTGACGAAATTAAAACCCATTATAAATGAGATAGTGTAGATTTCAAATATGTATTTTTTTTTACAATTGGATTTTTTTTCTATTTTTCAATTAATTTATGATGAAATAGGTCCATAAACTTGAATTATCATGGTTTTTTAGTATTTTAATAACTTTTTATTAAAATATTTTTTTGAAAAACAAATTGTATGAAAACGTACTTCAGACAATTCTTTTCAATTTGAAAAAAAAAAATTCAAAAAATGATAAGTTTAGGTCATCTTATGCGTGACGTACACGACAATTTTTTAAAACACCAAATATGGCCAATAAATTTTTTTAAAAAAAATATACAATAAAAAATTACAAAAAAATATGGAAAACGTGCTTCAGTGAGTTACAAATATTTTTCCAAAAGGATTTAGAAAAATATGATTATTTAGGTCAAAATATGGATGACGTACACGTGCATGATATAGTAAAAAAAAGTGACTTAAACAGTGGTTTTTAGAAAGGCCTATTGAAAAACAATTTGTATCATCTAGGTATTCAAATAAATTACATGTTTGGAAACTAGACTCTGAGTACTACATTTTATGATTAGTGACATTTTTCAAGATTCCATCTCTAAGTGCTTCAAATTTTAAGGTCAAATGTGACAAATTTTAAAAATCAAGGAAAACACTTCCACTTTTTAGCTAAAAAGTGGACTCAACTTCTTGCACATACCCGGGGGAGGGTAATTGTCTTGTCAGCTCACTCTCTAGTTTGAACAACCATTCTCACCTTGCTAGCTCACTTGTATGAACTATCATCCTTACACTCCACCACCCTCACAACCCATAATGATCCATACACATGCAACACATTCAAATTGCAAGTGTTCAAATATTGCTACATTTGCTTTGGAAGCCAACAAATTGTTAGCTCATCAAGCCAAACACAAGAAACTCTATCCTACTGATAGAAAGTGTTTTACATAGCAGAAGCAAGTAGAAGGGTGGAATTTGTTTGAATTGGGAAACACTATAATAAAATAGAGAATAAGGAATGAGGGTTAACCTTGTGAGAAGGGAACCAATAGATAATACATCACTTCATGATGACAAAGAGAGTCTCCTTATTTTTCAACAAGTAAGTTGTATGGACTACTTCCAGAGGTTGGAGGGGTATAATGAGGAAGTTGCAGTTCAATTTGCACGAACATTGAATAATGGGGAAGCATTGATAAAAGGGATGAGAGTAAATGCTTCAAAAGCTACTATAGTGGAAGCTACAGGGCTTCCTGCAACTAGAGAAAATTTCCTAGAGAGGAAATGCAGCTGCCACCTGAGATGAGTTTGCAGAGCCAGGGGAGCAATTCCAATTCTTGTCACAAGGGACCAAGCACTTGTCGTTGCCACCCCGTTGAGCTCGAGTAGCCACCCACATCATTAAATATCTTATCTATGAAGGTAGGCAATCCTTTCTCTATACTGTGCATTTTAAGTTACTAAACCACCTTCGACATGGAAGAGAAGTAAATGTTCCTCATTTTTTATTTAATTTGTTGAAAATAATGGAAAAAGAGTATCAAAAGGGCATGACTACTGCATTATCCCACCATGGTCTTATTTAATTGTTATTAAAGAAGAGTTTAAACAAGCAATTTTGTGATGTATCATGGGAAGAATTTTTGGGTTTAAACAATATTAGGAATAGGCCGGATGTGGGGTGACATGGTAGGAGACTTAGGATGATGTGGACCCAAAGGTCACAATCAAGAAATATATAGGTAGTTATGGAAGAGATTGAGGGAGAAGGGCATGTAGGTACATCCCATGAGCATGCAATAGTCTTTGTTGAGCATGCAACAGTCTCTGTTGAGCATGCAACATCTCATAAGGGTCCTGGAACGTCTAGCCTAGACTTTGCAACATCTTTTGGAGATCTTGTAGCATCTTCCCATATGCATGCAACACCCCCACATGAAAATTCAGTGCCTGTGCCTGAAACCTTGCCATTTTTACTTGAAACTATTTCACCAAGGATTGAAATTTCTTCACCTGTGCAAGAAAAACCTCCATCTATGCATACCACCTCATCAAACCAACCTGCAACTATTGCCACTCCTTCTAAGCCTAAGAGAAAACAAAATGCATCTCCTTCTCCCCTCAGAGAAAGCAAGAAGAAATAGAAAGTTGTTTCCACTCCAACATCACATCGGCCAAAGCCTTCCAACACCTTAAAACTAGAGGAGCGACAACCAAGGCTATTGCCTTAGCACCAAGAGTGTTTTTCCTAGAGACTGATACTGAATTTAAGAGGGAGGAGATGTTTGTCTATATCGACCAAACTCATACCTCTAGCAGCTTAGGGTTTAATGCAGGAGGGGAATCCACCCCTTCTTCATCTGAATTTGCTAGTTTAGATAAAAGGAAGGATTTAATCTCCATGGAAGTAGAAATAGGGGATGAGTTGTAGGCTGCACTAAGGAAAAATGAACAATTAGAGCAATAACTTAGAGCCTATGAGAAAAAACACAATAAATTAGATAAACTAGCTCAGATGGTAGTAGAGGAGATTGATAAAGAAACAAGAAGAACTGAGGAGCAAACATTTCTTGTCACTCAGCTCAAGGAACAAGGTATCCCCTCTACTTAAGCCATTCTTGATAAGTAGCAAGTAGCTACTCAAATTGATGCGCCCTCCTTGGAGCTATTGCTTTGTAGAAGGGATGAGGAGATACAGTTTATGAGAAAGAAATGAAAGAAAGAAAAGGAGGAGATGGAGCACGTGTTTACCAAGGAACTGAGAGAAAAGACTACGGAAAACAATAAGATGAAAGCAAAGATTGAGCAACTGGCAGATTTGACAAATCAGATTATTCAATGTAGACCTCTTGCAAGGGTTTATGCCTTGTTTTTGAAAGAACTATTCTTGAGTTTTAAATTCATACAAATTTTCTGTGATATTCTTTATGGACTTGATACACCCAATGATTTGTTCAAAATTTATCAAGCATCTACTGTTGAGTTGTAGAATCCACTCTGTGAATTCTACTTGCATGATATGGTAGTTCCCTATGATTTGAGTTGGAATCCAATTTTATATGTAGGGGATGTGCATATCAGGTCATTGATATCTTTTATTCAGAATGAACAAAAAAAGGGATTGCATATGAAAAAATACAAAGCACAAGAAAAGTCCATTTCATTGAAAATCAAGGGGGAAGCAAGAGACCTTGATGAGGTCTTAATTGAGTGGCTATCTCTAATAGAAAAATCAACAGTGGCCAGAAAAATCCTCCAAGATCAGCAAGTTGTTCATTCTAAGTATCAGGAAGTGTTGAGAAAGATTGGGAAAGAATCATTTGAGTTTAGTAAGGGTAGGTGGCAAGAGCTCACATTGGAGCTAAGGAAAAAAGAACCACACTCCATGTATAATTATCATGCAGCTGTAAGCAGGGGATACTGCTATATCAACTTGGCCAGATTAAATGAACTTGCATGGCTACCACTTACCTTCTAGCCGCCTAGCGAGGAAACATGACCTATATTGTAGAGGAAGAAAATTCCAGATGGGAATGGATTATAGGACAGAAAGGATTCTTCTTGAAGGAAGGAGAAGGGTACACAGTACCATACAATTTCAGAGACCTAGCCCTCATCTACAACATAAGGCCATGATTGCTTGAGGACAAGCAAAGTCTTAAGTTGGGGGATGTGATGAGTGTTATAATTGTCTTTTTAATCTCTGTCTTTTCCTATTTAAATCCACATTCCAACAGACATTTCCATCATTTTAAGTCAATACTTTATTTAATATTTGGACAAGCACTATGTTATTTGTATTATGTTTTAATGGATGTCTGCATGGTTAAAATTTCAAGTTGCTTCCTTGAGAACTTCTAAAGATTCCTTGTAGCAAAACATTGATATTAGTTCCTTTGCTTCTACAGAGTTCAAAGAGGCTTCTTAGAAGGCTTCCAAAGATTCTTCGTAGCAGGACTTCACATGGGATTTGGATTGTAGCCACATGGCATGCAATTGACATTCCACACATAGATCTTGCAGAGATTACAGGATTATCACCTTCAGGTGTTTTGTACAGTGTCTAGTACACCTCTATTTTCTCTCCTAAGGGGGAAAGATTCATCATACATTAGTGATAGAAGTAGTCGTTGAGGGGCCATATTGAGTCCTCCTTCTATCCTCTTCTTCTTATTCACTTGCACAATTTTATCATGTATCATTTCTCTCTTTTGGAGGAAAGTTTTTTTTTAAAGAATAAGGCGAACTTGCTTAATAATATTATGAACAAAGTGTGTACATATAGGGTGAAGTGGTTGAGTCAAATTAGAAGTCGACTTCAACACTCCATTGGTGGTGGCGAGTTTGCTCCACAAAGTGACAAGAAGGAGGTGACACATATCTTGGATGAGTTTAAATAACTCTCCAAGTCGCCACGTACCTACCTAAGGTGGCTTAATGCCATGTGTAAAATATATGCATAATTACTTATTAAATAATAAGTAAAATATTTCTACACTAGGTTTTCTTTCTTTCTCCACATTATGAGAGATTTCTTTGCACATGGGTACCTAACATGGCATAGTATCTAGGACCCATCATTGCATCACTACTCCCTAAGTTGCACTTAAGGGGGTGTTAGCGTGAAAAAGTTCTTTATCTATCTAGTTAGCTTTTAGCTTGTCTAGGTGAGTCCTATTCACACTTAGCTTAAGTTTACTTAGGCTATTTTAGACTTTGTCTCACCTCATGTGGTGAAGACATGTGTTCTCATATTTGTGAGACACCTATTGCATGCAGAACTTGCCACTTGCTCAAACACATGTCATTTGAGTAGACACGTGTTGCACCTTTGGAGAGGTGGTCAGTTGTTGTGTCCTACCTTCCTACCTCCTCTACCTTGCCTATTTAAGAAAGGCTCTTATGTACATTTTATTCATCTTTTGGCAATATTATTTGGCTTATTGCTCGTAGCTTGTGGTAGTGTTCTTGCTTGTTGATCTTGGCTAATCCCAACACCAACAATAGCAAAAATGTTGTTGTACTCCTCCATGATTGAATCAAAACCTTGATTCAAATCCAATTCAACATCTTCAACATATAATTCAAAAATTTGAGGCACTTCAAGTGAAGACTCATCATCTTCAAATTGTCTCTCTATTTCACATCTTTCACTTTAATCTACTGTAAAAATATTGCTACTAAGGAATTGATCTATGATCTGATCTTTCTCTTCACCCTTCTGCAAACAGGAAATCTAATCCTCTTGAAAATACATAATGCCAATACTAGCATGCTCAACCAATGAGCTCAAGAATGTGTTCTGAATACAATCCACATTAGCATAATACAACTATCCCAAAATAAATTCTAAAATTTCACCAAGGTTAAAAATCTTCTAACTTGGAAAAACAACATGATTATGCACACCCTCACATTCCTTCTTCTCATTTGTAACTAGGGGGCATGATCATTCTCCCCAATAAAAAAAGGAAGCACATCTATTATATAACAAAGGTCATATACTTTAACTTCCTTACTTACCACAGTAACATCAATATTATTGTCAAATTGATCCCATGTTACATCAATACCACCATCCATATGATTTGACCCACAAGTTTGAGCAACATGAGCTGCAAACATGTCTCCTTTAGCATTGGGAGGTGAAACAACAATGTCAAGTGCTGACTGGGTAGCAATGACCCACTCAAAAGCCACCTTTATACTTCTTGGTTTATATTCAAGGGGAAACCAACCTACACTAGGGTAGAAAGTCTCACAATACAAGTCTATGCAAACACTTTCATCAGGTCTGCATTCATCTAGAAGGTTATTGATTGCAACACCAAACCTATTATGAAAATATGAAACTGAAGGGTAGTGCAATTATCTTCGAATAGACCTTGTGGAGCTGCAGAAGTGTAGAAGAAAGCAATTTTACAGAGGAGGAAGGTGAATGAAAAATATAGGATTCCTAACCAGAGGGGAGAGGTAGATTCATTATCATTTGTATACTCTTTGCTAGTATAGTTATGTATTTCATTGAATAATGAAAGTCAAAAACAAAAAAAATAATTCACTAGTAAAATTACGTTTAACACTTTTGTATTAGTATATATCTAAATCCTTTTAGAATTTACATCTCAATATACTCTGTAATGATCCATACTAGGTTGTGGATTCCTAATGAATCGTTGATTACATCTTTAAGATAATAGAAGACAACCTTAGGAATGAGAACAAAGAAAGCATACAACTCAAAACACAGATGAGGGATATGACATTTGGCTTCACATAACTGTCAATCTGGATCCCAGAATTACACGTTACAAAATTTGGTTCAAGAATGTCTATTGATAAGATAGTTAATGTGGGCTATTCTTAAACATCATCCACTTCAATAGTCAAAAGTCAATTTTGGCTAATAAAAATAGGACAAATATTTACCACTTTTTGTTGTGGACGAGGTGTAAAATTGCTATTGACTATTTGACCATTGAAATGGATGATATTTAAATATAATAAGACATGAAAAATACACAACACACTATAGCATAGGTTGTTAACTAGGGAATTAATTCTCTAGACAAAGGTGATGCTAGACCATATAACAATTTTTTAGATTAATGATTGCAGAGTTTTTTGGTGATTCTATATAAAGGTTCAGCTATACACACATGCTTGCAATATAAGGTGTACATTGTTAGACTTGCAGCTATAAGAACTAATCATGTTTTATCTTTAGTTTCACATAAGATTGTTATGTCCCAATGGTTGATGGTCTAGACTATGCTTTGGGACTGATCTAATCATCTTGTATAGTCTGCATCATTGCATCAATAGACTGATTGAGTAATATGTGAAGCTATGTTTTAGGATACAATGCAGTACTTGTGATATTGAAAGTGTTTTTAGAAAGTCTGTAAGCTGGAGAATGAAGCAAGAGAGTGGGAAAATGGTAAATATAAAAATATGGATGGCTCAGGTAGAATTTTTTAAAATAAAGCCAATGTTAGGATAAGATAGTGTTACATAGTGGTAAGTACTTGTTTTGTTTTTATTGTGAAGAAGAGGATAGTTGTTGATAAGCAAGTTATCTTTAAATTGGTCATCGTTGACTATTTGGTATTGTAATTGAGTGTTCTAAAAATGTCTAAACTATTTGATAATGAATAAAATTGGGAGATTGGATAAATAAATTGAATTGAAATGTCAAAAACAATTCAAAGATGTTATCATATTGTTGCCACAGATAAAAAGTATTGCTTAATGTTAGTAACTAAAAAAGGTTTCAATAAATGTACATAACTGGTATCGCAACAAATGAAAATCAAAATTTGTAATAATTCATAGAGAGAGGGTAATATTTTGATGATGATAGGAAGCAAGATATGGTTGTAGCTTTATAATGTGTTGAAGGCACTACAAAGAAATGGAAAAGCAACAATTAGTTGAAGTCGTGTTGTTTGTAATTTGTAATAAATATTATCAGAAAAGAAGAAAGTATTGTATCTTTCAATTTCTTTTTTATGGGAAGTTGTTTGTAGTATTGACTTCTTGGATTATATTGTCCTAGATTATTGTAAAAGTCACTTGCATTTTAAAGTCCCACAAGATGTATATGATTGTACACTTGTTTCTATGTACTCTTCATATTATATTTGTGCTAATGCATGGAAGATGTTGTTTAGTATATTTTTTTGACAATGCAAGTGAAGGCTATATTATTCAATCTAGTTAACGTGCAAGTAAGACAGTGCATGTAAATGACTGTAACAATTACTTGCATGGAAATTCCTATAGGGACCAAGGAAGAATTCATCCTACCTAGGAAGCTCCTCAAATGCATAATTTGCAAACACCACCAGTGTATTTTCAAATACCAAAAAGTAGGGTGAATAAGTTTTAGATTATCAAATCCAACAGGTCAATTTTATGCATAGAAGGTTGATTTTGTGCCACGCAATCAATCTAGAGGAATTTGACACTATGATTTCCCACTAATTCGAGAAAAAGTCTCAGTTTGCTATTTGTAGTGCATCATAAAACAAGATAAAATATCATATTATCATTTTAAATCATAGAGTGATAATATATAGTCCAAAACCATCAAATTGTACATAAAACTAAATAACTCTAAATAATTCATCTTTACTATTTCGAAAAATATATTTATTTATTTATACTTTATCGCCTCAAGTCATAAATTCTAAGATTAAATCTAATTATTATTTGATGTATTAATTTAGCCTAGAAAAGGGCTCTTTATTTTCCTTTTCACATAGCTAACTATAGATTACATTTTATTTCTTGTTCAATGGCAATTAATTAAGATAACACAATGATTTTGGCAATGAATTCAAGCCTCTGTTTTATCTCATACATTACACAGCCTATATATATCTTCAATGAGTTGAAAGTGATCATGTTCTTTGTCACTCAACTAGCTCACGACTATCAAGATTCATTCAAACAGTTTAGATTTCTACCTACAACGTTGGTATATCCATTTTCATGCTTTTGGGCACTCGCAAAGTTAAATGTCATAATAAAGCTTAGTATACAACAAAAAATGTTGCTACTTTCACTCATTGTTCTGCTGATAAGAATTTTTCTCTGTACACTTAAAGTTATTATTTGCTCTAATGTTCTGATTCAGATTCAAGTGCAAGTTAGCAAAGTTGCACTTGAAATCACCCATCTCTATGAGTTGTTGGACCATTGGGGAAATGCCCCTTGTACTATTACACGGGTTCCCCCTGACTCTACGTCCTCTCGAGGGCGTCGACATAGTCGTAGTCCGTCCTCTCGGTGTGACTATGGCGATCGTGGAGGATGGTCTCAGCCTTCCAGACTGTCGTCTCGTCGGCAGAATGTTGGCTTGCCTGACACAAGCAAATTCCCTCGCCTGTAGCTCGCCATTTCTTCAGCCTGTGCTCCTAAAGAGAATGAAGATGTTATTGATGCTCTCGACGGTTGGGATCCCATTGATGATACCACCCCTAGAGATGTTTAGGGGAACCCTGATGATCAGGATCCTCCTCCCTCTATTGGTGTTGCTCTTACTACTTAGTTTTCTCTGGGCTTGGCCCTTTGTTATTCTATTGGCTTTTGTTCACTTGTTAAGGCTTTGAAATTTTGTGTTTTGATCGCCTATTAAGGCTCTGAGACTTTGTGGGTGTGTCTTTTTACCACCCTACCCCTTTTTTATGAATATGTACTATTTATTATTTTTTAATATAAATTAAATAAGAAAGGTTTTTTTTTTAATTAAATAAAAGGACTTAGAAAAAAAATGTTGCATCCACACTACGGAAGATAGGCTACAAGAATATGATCTGCCAAGAAGTTTCCTTTGAGTTGGACTGACTTTAAAAATTATTTAAATTCCAGCATAAGTTGAACTGTCTCCTCTGTAACACGACAATGCCATTGGCCTAATTTCTGTGTGTAAGGGAGACCGGCCTAATTTCTCTGCGTAAGGGACAATGAGTAGTCTTATGAGGAAGACTACCATTAATCGTTGTACACACTTAGACTGTCTACAAGTCTTTGCCATATTCTACGTATGCGACAACGGACTTAATTGCGTTTGGTTCACGTGTTTTCGCCGTAACGCGTAAGATGATGTGCTTTCACCCGCGGAAATCAGGATGACTTCAAAGGATATCCAAATTTCCAAACGTGTAAGCTGAAAAAGTGATTCATTCTGTGCCGTTGAAGTGGTTACACATACCAGTCTTAGTCTTAGTCTGTTATTATTAATTGATAGTTGTTTTCAATTCATCGATTGCTGTGAAAAAGTTGTAATAAGGTCTAAAATTCTTTAGACAAAGAGTGTTGATGATTAATTTTTTAGATTGGTATGTGATTGTTAAGTAAGTACAAGGACTTTTTTGCTATAGTATTGCAATGCTTACTAATAAGAACATTCATTGATAGTTATTGTGGGCAGTCTTTGTCATTATCCGATGGGCTTTTATATGTGAGCATTATAGTGCTCGGTATTGTCTCACACCAGAAAATTTTCTAGACTCATCGGTTGTTCCTATCGGCGTATTTCTTGAACCTCCTATGGGTGCAAATGCTAGTTTGTATCCTTTTTACCTCAAATTCATTTTACTTCTTCCATTTAGGCAATATTTTTATGTATCAAATAATGTTTGAGTTTATAAATGTTTATGGACTCTATTTTCTCAAGTATAGTTTTTGATTTGGTTATTGTTTACATTCATTTATGGCTGTTCATTTTGGTATATTAAGGATGTATTTAGGTTTCAGTTCAAGTTGGACCCATTGTCTAGGGCCATACCTATATCTAATAAATAAACATTTTTTTAAAAAGAAATAAGTACATTAAAATAAAAGTGGTGACAATTGTTTGAAATTAAATAAACTTAGTGAAGTGGTGCCGATGAGGATGTGGGTAACATTCTACTCTGCATCCAGTAAAGTTCAACCACCACTTTTGTAGAAAAGTAATTTTACTAGAGGTGGATATCTTGTTCATATTGTGGGTTTGCAAGATGAAATCTATCTCTATTATATTAGAGGATTTAAGATTCAATTTCTAGAGAATATTCTACTAACCAAGTGCCTTTGAAATCCTAACATTATTATCTATCCAAATTTGTTAGGTAACAAAAAAAGGAATATAATCAAATGTCTAAATTTTTCATGTAAAATAGTCAATTTCTCTAATTCCATACCATGTTTTCAATTGACGATAATGGAGTTAAAAGTCTTCATTAAACATGCAAAGAACTCTTTATTAAACCATTTTGGTATGTGAGCATATGAGGTAAATAGAAGGTAAAGTAAGGTACGGTCTTCTTATAGTTTATGATGTTGGACAACCTAATTTTTAGGTTTACATGTGGCTTATAATAAGACTACCTCGTACTCCCAATATGTAGGAAGTACCTAATTGTGTCTGAAATGCAAGGCATATGTACCTTAGGGTAACAACACAATAGCGTGTCTCACTTTTTGACCTAAGTGAAACACTCAAAATTAACATTTTTCAGTATTTTTCAATTTGTGTCAATCGTGAATTTAAGGATGATGCAAACTAATGAGTTGTGTCATTTTCTATTTCACTTTTCTAAAATTTTAAAGTACTATTTCTATCAATTTTTATTTTCAATCAATTTTTTTATTTTTTTATTATTTTTTATTGAGTGACATTTTGACATTTTAACTTCTTACATAGCTTTCACTACAAATAATTTTTTTCCATGATTTCTTGGAATAAGATTATTAACTTTAATGTCTAGTCCACATTGTTTTTGGTAATTTTTTAATGAATATTTTATTTATATTAATTTTTGAATTGGTACTAATAAAATTTTACTTATATTTTGTCATCTCACATTTCTCTTTTTTTTTATGAGTAAGATTTATATTATATATTGAATAAACAAAAACTAAATATATTGGAGGAGCTCCATGAGCTAAGTACCATACCCATCCCCTGTAAAATTTTACAATATGACCACACAGGGTCTACTACAAAATGTCATGCAAGGTTGCTATTGAAGTAACTATAGAAACCCCAAACCCAGCCGCCTGACCAAAACAAGAAGTAGACTGTAAATAACTAAACACCCATCGAAGTCCACAGAACGTGGAAGAAATTTACAAGCAAAAAAGTGATAAAATCGGACACCACACAACCATCATATTTCCCCCACCTCGAGCAAGTAATCTCTAAATTCACCAATCCAAACAAAATCGTCAACTGGGGTCAGATTGAACATTTTCTTAAGGAAATCCCTGCCTTTGCAAACCCTCACCCTAAAAAAAGTAATTCATCTCCACTAATGTCCAAAATGAAAGGGAAATACCTTACCACTTCGCTAGACTGATTGATTTTGCACAGGTCCTTTGGTCTTGGAAGCCCAACACCTTTCTCGGCAACCTCCAGCACCCCATCGAGACCTTCTAACAACGCAAGTTTGAACATTTGCAGGACCAGAGACTGGACCTCCTCCTTTATCGACAACACATCAAGCAAAGACACCACCACCCTCGAGGCTATATCAGAATCAACCCTGTAGCGTTCTCCACTGCTGACAAGGGCTTTCCCTAGGATGAGCTTCGTAGCTCCAATGACAAAGGCATCATTTTGCTGCAGCACCCTATGCAACCTTTGGTCTATTATTTTGCCTAGAAACGCCATCTGCCCAACCCTACTGGTTAGGCAGATGGGGGATTCCATTCCACCACATGCAAGTTGATCAGTCGGAAGATGGAAAACTATGTAAGGTGAGGGAGCATCATCCATTAAATAGAATGCCAGCTTAAATGTAGAAATACCAACAAAACCCTGCACATAAATAGATGAAAGGAAGCCTCTCTCCTCAAAATGTGTTCTTCACACCTTCCAGCCCCCGCCAACTCATGCTTTAACTACTCATTTGTACCGAGAAATGAGAAGCTCTGTGAGACCAACTAAAAATGATCGCCCCATCCTTTCCTGCATCCTGCTCCCCAAAAGTTGAGACTAATCCAGCATGTGAACTTTCAATTCTTCCCGCTGCGAGGCCGCCACTAATGTGCAATATAATTATGACTAGGCATGCTCCTTATCCCCTATCAAACCTACTAGACCGCCGTCACCTACTGACCTAGCCTCCAGCTCACTGCCATCTGCCGAGTCGACCACCTCACCTTAGGATGAGGTGGCACCCACCCATCCACCCACACATTTCTCTTAGTATATATATCAAACTCGAACTTTTTTAATTAAAACAAGGGCATCCATGTGGAGTACAATGCCTTTTTTTAAAGATTTTTATAACAATGTTTGTTTTTTTTTTCTCTAGTGTCTTTAATAGAGATAACTATTTTTTTCAAAATGGACCTAGACTCATTATAAAATTAAAATTTATATAATATTAAAAAACATAATACATATTATACTTTTTGAAAATATAACATTAAGGATACATACTTGCAAAATGAATTTTTTAACTGACTCCATTTGGAAAAAAAAATTGTTAGTATTTTAACAATTGCAAAGGAGACTCCATCGAGGGCTTGGTTTAAGCATAGGGGGTTTGACCTAAGGGAGTTCAATTTAACCCCCTTCAATCGAAACCCCTTAGATGCAACCCCTATAGGCTTAAATCATGTTTTTTTCTAAAAAGTATGTGATTTTAGGGAAAAATAAAGATTTCCCACTAGGATAAAATTTTATGCTTTTGCCCCTACCCTCCTTCAAAAGTCAAATTTGTGACCTCTTTTAAGAATGCAAGTTCCTCACCATTAGGCCAACTTAGATGTAGATGTATTTGGTCTCTTAAATTTAAGTTAATGTTGTTAGCACTTCATGGTCCATCATGACCTAATCAACAATTTTTTTAGTGGTGAGTCTTTGCCAATTGGTGAATAGTTCATATCTGCCAATTCAAATTCAGAAAATATATTGCAAGTGACAAGGAACCAAATCGTCTGGATTTTACCAATTATCAGCCACATGCATTTTAATTCACCACCAATTTATTCATGAGGCATTTGTAATTAATAATTTCACCAAAATAACTTATGCATTTTTGAAAACTGATAAAATCGTTTTAATGAAATTGTTGAGTTTCATACTTATTCATTCATCATCCCATATATTTGTGCCATTCCTATCTATGATCTCTTCCACAAATGGGCTAGCAAAGATTCTTTTGCTATTCAAAATCATTGATTTCAGTTTATCTATTGTATTATGTGTTGAGACATTTTACTCAAATTACACAAATCTATATCCTTTAAATTAGTGTTGAGTCTTTGATGGTGAGTCATGAACTTAAACAAAAAGATATTTTTGTATCTTTTATATCATGTGAGATATTGAGAAGGAGCAAGTTTCCTGAAAGTGGTAAAGGGAGTTCATCAAAATGTAGAAACATAATGTTGTACTTTGGCAATGTTTGCAATCCATCAGATGAAGCTACAACATCAACATTTGTACTCGATCTATTAAAAAACAAGGCAATATGTATTAGATGAAGATTGGAATGAGTTAGATGGAAATACCATGGATGATGTTCCAGAGGATGCCCAAGGTAGAAAGAAGGATAATATGAATAAATCAACCTCAACACGTGATAACGAAGATATTGATCCTACACAGAAGGGGAAAAGAAAATCCAAATAAAAATGGGGTGTGAGTGAGATCTGCCAAGAAATTTTTACATTGATTGAGTGTCAAAATACCCATTCATCAAACTGGTGGAGAATGTAAAAAAAAGATGAATCTCCCATAGAATGCAAGTGTAAGATTTCTAGTTGGAAATATCGTAGGGATAAGAAGTTGCAACTAAGACTTGACACCATAAAAAAACATATTAGTAAAGTTTATGGAAAAAAATCATAGACGGAAAGAAAAAATTAGTGATATGATAGAAAACAAAGGAAGAATGTCTTCATGTTAAATATGCCCCTAGAATATGATGTGCATATGAAAAGAAAGACGAAGCTTATTGCATGTGGAGGTTCAATTGAAGCTCAATTTGGAAAGATGATGGGAGAAGCACAAATGACAAAAACTATTCAATTGAGTATTATTTTTCATATTTTGACCAGAGAGCATCCTATTACAGACTACCCAAAATATAATAGTTTATTATCTTTTATGGGTGTTCTTAACTTTCTTAACACACATTGGTCAATAAATAGTGGATGGGAATGGCCAAGTTGTCTTGCTAAGGTGGAAAAATATGATATATCCAAAAAATAAAGGAGTTAACTTTTATTGCATTATCTTTAGATGAAGTTACAACAATAGATAATGCTTCTTGGGTATGTATGCATGTGTATACCATAGAAAATTATGTCTGCCAATCTCATCCACTTTTTATTTATAAAATGAAATAGAATGCAACATCATAAAATCTATTTGAACTAATTAAGAAATCTTTGAATGAAATTAGAGGTATGGATGACTACACAATTACCAAAAAGTTGGTACATATAGGGGTAGTCTTTGTGTAAAGCTACAAGTTGCTTCTTTTTTACCATACATGATTGTCATTCATTGCATGGCCCACATAATGAATTTAGCATTTAAAATTGTGAGCAATTTTTTTGCAATATCAAAAGTTGAAGATCTAGTTTGCAATCTCTACTCATATTTTTGTTGAAGTCCTAAGCAATTTTTAAAATTTTAACAATTTGTTGAGTGAATAACTACAGGAAACAAGCTTCTTAAGGATATTGATACCAAATGGATCTCCTTGCCTGGACTAGCACAATAATTTTTTTAGAATATCAATCCTTGATTGGAGTAATGTACAAACACCACCTCATAGTAGACATGTTATGTCGTAAAATGTGTACACTAGCATTTTACACCTAGTTTAGCACCTGGGTGGACTTAAAATATTTACACTTGTTAATCAGGGCCTATTTTAACACCTTTTTGAACATTAAATGATTAATTCTCGATCCCGATGATAAAACCTGATAAAATAACAATGAGACCGACCAAAGAACACTTAAGGGACTTATGCCAAAGTTTTTGGGGCTAAAGGACAAGGGCACCCAAGCACCCTATTCCTTCATTTAGCTCTGACCTATTAAAGGTATGTTGGCTTAAGACATCTTAAGTGGTTCCTCATGTCGGCCCCATTTGGTTTTATTCATCGTTGGTGAGTGGGAATGCATATAAAAGCAAGTTAGTTTATTCATTTAATCATCTCTAAGCTATCTCCAACTATCAAACCAAGGTCTTAAATCATCAATTACACATGTCAAATTTTTGATTTAACCCCGCAAGTTCACGGAGCATTCACACACACATGATGATGTGTCAAAAGTAAGGAGTGCTCATCAAGAGGAAATCAAAATCGCTATCTTAAGAGTCTCCCATCAAACAAACTCATGTTTTTGAGTGCGTTGTAGAGAAGGTCCAGGAAGCGCCATGTCGAAGTGAAGGATCACATTTCAAGGGAAAAGAGCTAAGGCAAGTATGAAGCACACCATCTCTCACAAAAGCGCGCCATCTCTCACAAGCCATATTCTGCTCAAACATGCCATATCAAATTCAAACTCAGAGTTCAAAAATAAGCTAAGGAAAAAGTGCGCCTAGTCTAAGGCACGCGCGCCGGGACTATGGCATGCTTTGTGAAGTCCTTCAAAATTCTAAAAGAGAAAGAAAAAGCACACCATAAATGTTGAAAAAGTGCCTAAATAAAGAAGAATAGCGCACTCACTCTCAGGGAAATACGTTTGGAGGAGCATCCATTCAAAGGAAAGTGCATTTTTAGAAAAGCATGGGTCAAAAACAAATCAGGTGCACTCCATTATAGGCACATGCACCTCACCTTAGGCACGCCTGCCTATATGCATATCCACCCAAATTTAGTTTAAAAGAAAATAAATCTAAAATAGTGAAGGCGTGCTCCATAATGATCAAACACGTCTTGGCTCATACAAGCACGTCCAAGTTTACAAGACTCCAATTGAGGATAGAAAAATGTGCTCCTTGATGCATACATGTGCTCTAAAATGCATGAAGCATTCAATAAAATTGAAGGAATTTTTGAATTCAAACAAGGCATTTTGTTTTCAAAAGCACACGTGCCTTCATATGGGTGCGCCCATTCATAGGGGAGCGCACCCTCTTCTCTAGAGGCGTGCTTTCCTTCAAAAGCACCTTCTTCAACCTTTCCAAAATCAAGAGGAAAAAGAAGCATAGAGGAATTTACCCAAGGTGCATGTGGATTTAGCAAGGGGTGCTCACCTCTAGGCGTGTGCACTCAGGAAAAAGTACATCCTCTTCTGACATTTGAAGTTTGTTTTAAATCCAAAAACATAAAAAAAAACACTTCTATTGTTAGTGCAAGAGGTCGACCTCTCCAAGGAGTGCACCTCTTCAAGATTCAATTTGCATGCTCTGAAAAACTATAAAAAACTTTTCATAATTCCAAGTTCAAACCACTTCAGTTTGCATGCTAAAGACTAATAAAAAAGAAGTCTAAAAATAAAAAAATAGATTATAGAGAAGAAGAAGGCAGCGCTTCATCATAAAGGAGTTTTGCTTTTGTTTTTTTTATTCATAATGTAGATTGGAAGCTGTTGGCAAGAGACACTGTGTGGCTTCATTAGTGTTGTCATTGATGGCAACAAAGTCTATCCCACACATCCGCAGTACATAGTATGCCTATACCAGAAGTCAGATTGAAGATTGTTTTGGTCTGGTGAACAAGAACATAGTATGTAACAAGGTCTGACAATCAGGTCTAGATCTCTCAGATGGTGTAACTCACCAAGTTACAGATTTGGATAAGTCAAGAGGGGTATCATGACTACTGTATTCCAGAGATTTAGCTTCCGAAGATAAAGCATGAAAAAGATATGAGCATCTAAGTGTTAGGTTCTAGTCAGGCAGAGCAGATAGAAAGAATTGACCAGCAGAGTATTAGACTTCAATCTAGATGAGTAAAAGGTTTTGATCAAGCAACTTGTGGGATTATACATTGTTGGATGACATGATTAATGATTTTCATGCCTACGTTTTTGATACGCATCACAAATCAAGCATGGATTCAGCCGACAAATCAATAACTTGCAAATATCTTGAGTGTTCATATTACCAACTAGAAAGTTGATGAAATCCTTGATGCGGATATATATACCAGATGGATTCCAGTATGTAGGTGTGAATGGTGAAAAAGTGATGAAATAAAGTGCGAAGAAAAGCAGGGATAAGTGAGAGTAGTAATTCAAGTCCGGTATGTGACAGAGCAACAACATTAAAATAGAGGAAGAATGAAGTGCATTAGATCAGTATATTGTGCCTAACCAGAACTGAACTCTTGCATTTGTAGATGCTTCTCATCAGTTCAAACACTTGATTATCTTCTATAAGTTCTGTATACAGTGAGTCTCTTGTAGGCAGTGTGCCTCTTGTGAGCAGTGTGCTCAGGAAGTGAGCCCTAATTGACAAGTGCCTTTTTGTACTCCTTTATTCTTTTAAACAGAGAATACAATCTTGGGTTAGTCACCCTGTGGTTTTTCCCTTAACAGGGTTTCCACGTAAAAATCCTTGTGTTATGCGTTGATTTTTATTCTATTCTTATGATTACAAATGCTTTCATATTTTGATGCAACACTGATTATTAAGATAACAAAAAGAAAAGAAAGTTAAGGAAATTTTGAGATAACTGATTCACCCCCCTCTCAGTTATCTGCCTTGTTTCCAACAATTGGTATTAGAGCAAGGTTCCTTTGAACAAAGCCTAACAGCTTGAGGAAGATCTGGGAATCTCAATGGATGCATATGGTATGAAGGAACAACTTCAGTTTGCCCTAGATGATCTTGAACAATGCCACTCTAAAGTCAATAATTTGAGAGAAAGACTCAAACAAGCTGATGAATTCATAAATGAGCTAAAAGAAAAACTTAGCATTTCTATGAAAAAGAGAAAGGAACTACTTCAAAAATTAGCCAATCAGAGTGAAGTCAATGATACTAATGAAGATCTGGATGAGAAAAATAAGCTATGTGAGAAGCTGTCAAAAGAAGTCATTATGGTGAGGCATGAAATGGAATCAGGGGTTATGAGATTCACCCAAGAAATTGAAGAAAAAAGAAAGATTGAAGATAATCTAAAACAATCCCTCAAGGAGAAAATAGAGGACTGCCACAAAATGGATAGAATAATCAGGCATCTTGAATTTGATCTTGAAAAAGCTAGAGACAATGAAGAACAACTTGAGAATCAGTTAGACACTCTTAAACAAGATCTTCAAGCAACAAATGAATACAAAGAGAAATTTAAGATAAGCTCAGCCCAACTTGAAGTTCTTCTTGAAAGCCAAAAGAGGGAAGATGATAAGCATGGCTTGGGATATGAGAAAGGTGAAAGCTCCGGATCTGGTCAAAAGAACTTTGGATCAGGAAATCAAAGAAACAGGCCTAGAAGACCTCCAGTAAGGCAACCAAATGCCCAAAGATATCCATCCTTCAATGGATATTACTTAAATTGCAACAATTTCGGTCATAGAGCAACTCAGTATAGGAAAAGAATGAATTAGAATAATCCATTCTTCTCCGAACAATGTTTTAATTGCAAAAGGTATGGTCACAAATCTCATGAATACAGAAATATGCAAATAAATAATTCATTCAATGCTAGATGCCTTTCATGCAATAGAATGGGACATATGGCTAATCAATGTAGATCAAGAAGATATCAATTGAATAATCAAAGAGATGTTGTATGTTACAATTGCAATAGATCCGGTCATATTGCCAAATTCTGCAGAAGCAGAAATCAGGATAGAAAATGTCTGGTGGAACATAATCAGAAACAAGATAAAGGGAAAGGTAAAATGAATGCAGATGAAGTTCAAAAGGAGATGAGAAAGATTTGGGTGAAGAAGAGTACAGAGATTATTGGGGATGGATCCGCACCAGAATCCGGTGCTGATATTCCTTTTGAAAACTAAAAAGGTGAGGTCTAGCTCAGGGGTAGTCACAAAGAAAAATAATGTCTCCCAGCCAGTCAGCTAGTGCCTAAATTTGGCACATTGAGTAAACATCTGATAATGTGGATTAAAGGGTTCTCAAGAAAAACCTCCAAATAATCTTAAGTCAAAAAGTGAAAGATCCGCATGGAGTTTTGCAAGACTTATAACTGCTCAAGTTAATCCGGTTCTGATAGCTTTCTGGTAAAACAGAATTTCATAGACAGATTTGGTATGATTTAGAATTGAAATGCTTTGATCTATAGACCCATGGTATGATTGAAGAAAAGAAGATATGTTGTCAATCCGCACTGACAATGATTCTAAGTTCGGCACAGTGATTCAAGAAGATCCTCTCAAAATAGGGCAACTAGATAACTTAAGTTGTGCATTTATTACAAAAGGAAATTAGGGTTTGCGCAAGGATAAAAAGGTTCTTTCACTCATTATTTGCACACTTGCACTCATGGAGAAGAAAAGAAGAGCTCTGCAACAAAGTTTCTACAAGTCACTCAAGATCAACTAGAAAAATGAATTCAACCAGTGATTTGCTGTGGCTCCTATTTCAAACCCTAAAGCATGAAAAGGTACTTCCATTCTGAAAATCTCTCTCTAAATCTCTTGCAAAATGGCTACTCCAATGGTTGTCAAGATCTCTGATAGGCCACGTCCTAAATTCAAGAAACACCCTTATAAATCTCTAGAAGTTGATCCTTTGGGCACATTTTCTAGCATTCTACACGGAGTATTGTATGTAGAAGATGTTAGGGTTTATATCCATGCAAACATTGAGGAATTTGGAGACTCAAAATTGATGGACATTTATCACAAACAGCTAATAGATGAAAATTTTGAACTTAAACCTAAATTCAAGGCCCTCCGGGATAAACACTTTGGACATTGCATACATTTTCCATATTTTGCAGAAGATGATTGGGTCCAGTATGTTCTAAGCAGGATGCATGATAATTTCATGTGGATAATGAGGCCCTTCAAGATAACTAAGGATGCCATCAGTGCAGTGACCGGACTTCATTCATACGGTGGGTTACTGATGCAGAGCAGGTACAGTGGAAAAGCCTTTCAATTCAACAGTGACATGCTTGGCAATCGCGTTCTCAATTCGGCTTGTATATACATTACTTGACCTTCTATCGCAGGTAGCCCATTATATCTCCAACCATTTTGACAGCTACAGTAGGTCCTCATTTGTACCTCACGAAATGTACATTAACAATGTTCATTTGTATATACAATCTTCAACATGCAAATGTAGGATACACATGAGTTGTTTTCAAGTACAACTGTGATATACCCACTGTTTGTATATCCCCAATGTACATTCTTATCTTGCGTTCAAGATATGCATTCACCGAATATGCCTTCAAGGAAAATTGAGCACTGACCTTTTTGTATATAAACCCATTGTACATTTACAATGTACATTCAACTATATGCAACAGCGGTAGACAATTGTGCGATACACAGAAACATGCGATGGCGATATACTCATAGAATATACTTGATACATTAGTGATATACACACTTCTTGCATATTCATTCCAGCTTTCATAAACTTAACCCGAATGGACTCTTACACATACATTTCATCACAGGATATGCACAGGTTGACACTTAGATGCGATAGCGATATACACAGGAAATGTATCTTCATACATTTGTGATATTTACAGAAATTGTATATTCAACGAACAACACAAACTTGACCCAAAAAGACTTTTATACATACAATTCTTCACAGCATATACACAGGATGATGCTCGCATGCAAATGAGATATACTCACAGCCTGTTCCCAACATACAATTGACGGATATACATAAAATGTATATTCGAATTTCCCGCCGATAACTTCCTCTTCAACAGATTCTACAATTTCTATTCTGCCATGCCCATCGAACAAAAGGAAAACAAACAGAAACTAATGTACACAATCCATTCCACTGATTTCACAGAAATCCACTAGTGGAATGGATTTAATCGTGCATCTTGGCAACAGAAAAACTAAATTGAATACAAAGAAATTCTATACAGATAATATACACAGAAATAATTCGATATACAGAGTATCTACACAGAATACAAAATTGTAGAATACAACTAACAAAATTTCTATTTATTCTTTCCAATTTCTTCTCTCAGTGTCTTGAGGAACACAGGCTGATTACTGAGATTCATACATTAGATAATTCCAGAAAATGGAAGACAAAAAAACCCCCTTTCCTCGACCACCTCTCCTAGTTTTGTTACCGACTCCACTCTCCTCTATTTTCAGAATTTTGCTTAAACCAAGATTATAATCAAAATCCCTAATTAATCACACGACATCTGTTTTGCATAAGACAACAAAACTCCTCATAATACGACACCTTGGTTTAATCCTTTTCATAACCCAATGTCTAATGATGTCTAAATTGATGTTTACAAACATGAAATGCCAACACAAAATGCTACATTTGACAATGACATACAAATGCTACATGGTAACATGAAATGTCTAAAACATATTAAAGCCTTATTCTTCTCTCTCTTGAGCATATTTATCTTGTTGAAGGGGTGCTCCTACACCATACTCCCCGGGAGAAGAGATCTCAAGCCCACTTGAGATTAGAGTTTGAAAGTTTGTACCATATTTTATAATCTGATCTTCAGTCATCCAAACTGCCTCTGAAACAGGTTGCCCGTGCCAAGCTACCAAGTACTCCATGTACTCTTTGTCCCTTGTCTTCTTTGTCACTCTTGAGTCTAATATCTTCTTCAATTTTGGTGGACCATGCTTAGGAGTATCATCATCTGCTGTATCCTGCAATGGTTCCTGTTCTACATCCGCATTTGGCTTGTATGGAGTCAAATCACATACATTGAAAATGGGTGACAATCCAAGATCAGGAGGAAGTTGGATCTCATAAGCATTCTACCCACATTTCTTCAAAATTTGACATGGTCCAATCTTCCTCTACATTAGCTTGGTATATTTACCTTTTGGGAGCCTCTCCTTCTTTAGATTAACCCATACCAAATCTCCAACATCAAGTTGTACATCTCTCTTCTTCTTATCAGCATATGCTTTGTACTTCAATGTAGTTTGCTAGAGTTGTGTCTTGACTTGATCATGCACCTCTTTGATGGCTGATGCAAAAGCTTCTCCATCTACACTAATAGACTCTCCTGTAGGTAGATCTCTCAACTCCAAAATACCTCTTGGATGAATACCATATACCACCTGAAAAGGTGACTTCCCTGTACTCCTATTGATAGTGTCATTATAGGAAAATTTTGCTTGTGGTAGGATGTTATCCCACTTCTCTCCATGCTGCCTTGTCAAACACCTTAATAGATTTCCCAATGAACGGTTAACTACTTCAGTCTAACCATCTATCTGAGAATGGTAGGCTGATGAGAAGGATAAATTTGTTCCAATCTTTTTCCAAAGAGTCCTCCAAAAGTGGTCAATAAACTTCACATCTCTATCTGATACTATGCTCAATGGCAATCCATGTATCCTTACTATCTCTTTGAAAAATAGATCAGCAACATATGAAGCATCACAAGTGGTTTTGCATGGCAAAAATTGTGCCATTTTACTAAATCTATCTATGACAACAAAAACACTATCATATCCCTTGCTTCTCCTAGGCAAACCCAATACAAAGTCCATGCTTATGCTCTCCCATGGCCTAGAAGGAATGGGTAGTGGCTGATACAAACCTGCGTTAATGGATCTCCCTTTTGCTTTCTGACATATCACACATGCCTCCACAAATCTCCTCACATCTGACTGCAACTTGGGCCAAAAGTAATGCCTCTTCACAAAATCAAGAGTCTTATCCAGACCAAAATGTCCCTCCATGGCCCCACAATGTTTCTCTCTAATGATATCCAGTCTCATAGAACATCTTGGAATACACAATTGTCCACCCTTGAAAAGTAATCCATCTTGGATCAGAAATTCAAAGAACTTAGCATGATATTTATCACTGAAGGAAGTACATACCTGGTTAATCTCTCCAAAATCTTCATCAGCATCATACATGGCCTTCAAAGAGTCAATGCCAACACTCTTCAACTGGATCTAATTTATGGTTAGAGCTCTCCTGCTTAAAGCATCTGCTACCTTATTCTTGACCCCTTTCTTATGCTTGAGTGTGAAGGTGAAATCTTGCAAAGTCTCCACCCACTTCATGTGCCTATGGTTTAGCTTCTCTTGACTGTTTATAAAACTAAGGGCCTGATTATCTGTGAACACTATGAATTCTTTTGGTAGCAAGTAATGCCTCCACTTCTTGAGTGATTGTACTAGAGCGTACATCTCCAAATCATATGATGAGTATCTCTTCTTTGCATGATTTAGTTTCTCGCTAAAAAATCCAATAGGCCTACCTACTTGACTGAGTACTGCCCCAATTGCCATGTGGCTTGCATCACATTCTACCTGGAAAATCTTATTGAAGTCAGGAAGTGCAAGGACTGGCTGCTCTGCCACCTTCATCTTCAATGTTTCAAATGAATCATCTGCCTCCTTTGTCCAAGTGAATCTACACTTCTATCCTCCTTTTATGGTGTCAAGCATGGGTGCACAAATATGACTAAACCCCTTTATAAACTTCCTATAAAAGGTTGCTAACCCATGGAAACTTCTAACATCAATCAGAGTTTTAGGAGTTGGCCAAGACAATATGGCACTTACCTTCTCTTGATCTATTTTCAGTTTGTTATGTGAGATAACAAATCCCAAGTAGATGATCTCTTCCTGCATGAATAAACACTTGCCTAAGTTGATCATTAGTTGCTCTCCATGTAACTTTTTGAGGACCAAATCTATATGGTTGAGGTGCTCTTCCCTTGCATTACTGAGAATTAGGATGTCATATAAATATACTATTTCAAATTTTCCCATGAATTCCCTCAAGACCTCATTCATCAACCTCATAAAGGTACTAGGGGCATTGGACAAACCAAAAGGCATGACCTTCCACTCATATAACCCCTCATTGGTCTTGAATGCAGTTTTCCATTCATCTCCTGGCCTAATCCTAATCTGATGATAGCCACTCTTTAAATCTATTTTTGTGAAATACTTAGCACCCCCCAAGAAATCAAGCAAATCTTCTATCCTAGGGATTGGGAACCTATACCTGATTGTTATTTTGTTGATACCCCTTGAATCAGTACAAAGTCTCCAAGTGCCTTCCTTCTTTGGTGCTAGTATAGCTGGTACTACACATGGACTTAAGCTCTTGCCAATTAGGCCTGTCTCCAACAATTCCTCAATTTGCCTTGCTACTTCTGCATTCTGTTCTGGGGTAAGCTTGTATGCTACTTTGTTTGGAAGTGTAGATCCTGGGATTAGATCTATGCAATGGCTGATGTCCCTCATAGGTGGTAGGGACCTTGACATTCCATCAGAGATTATGCCTTTGTGTTTGTCCAATAGCTCTTGGACAGCCGGATCTATGAACTTTTGCCTCTTCTCTCCCTTGACTTCTTGCTGTGGCTCCTTGTTCACCTTTAGGCATGGAATTAGAGCATACACAACTACTCCTTCTTCTACTATCTCTTTCATGAATTGTTTGCCTTCTACCATCATCGCCTTGACTTCTTTCCCTTTTGATTCCACCTCATTCTCCATCAATGGTAGCAACTCTATCACCTTACCATCCTTGGTGATTGAATATGTGTTTCTAACTCCATCATGGTGTGCTTTCAAGTCATACTGCCATGGTCTTCCAAATAGGAGATGACAAGCATCCATCTTGGCAATGTCAAACAATAACCTATCCTTGTATGGTCCAATTTGAAACTCCACCCAAGCTTGTTCTTCCACAACTGTTTGCTGACCTTGGGTGAGCCATGAGATCTTGTATGGGCAAGGATGTGGCAGTCTTCTAAGCTTAAGCTTTTCTACCATTTCAATTGACACAAAATTTTTAGTGGATCTAGAGTCAATCAGAACTTTACATACCTTTCCTCCTGCCTTGCAAGTCATTCTGAAGAGAGACTTCCTTTTTGGGGGTTCTTTGTCAGGCACCTTCATGGTGGTCATTGCTCTCCTCATCATCAAAGATTCTCCTTTCTCCGGATATCCATAACTGTCAGGAGCATTCACACTTTGAAAAGTGCTGGAGCTTGCCACACTTTGACAATCAGATTCTTGGATCAGATTTATCTTCCTTTCTCCCATTGAAGTAGTTGCCTTTCCTGGACATCTGCTGGCTATATGTCCTTCTTGATTGCAATTGTAACATCTGATAGGTCCTCTACCCTGAGATCTTCCTCTAAATGGTGGTCTTCTACCCCTAAAGTTTCCTCTTTGATTGTAACTTCCCCCTTGGGTTTGACTATCGTCTCCTTTGTTGCCCTCTTGGTTTGATTCACCTTGGTATCCAAATCTATTTCCTCTGCCTCTGAAAGGACTTCTTCCTCCCCTTTGCTGTCTTCCTCTTCCTCTACTATTCTGCTCTTGTCTTCTCTTGAATTTCTCTTCCACCTTGAGTGCCAATTGGTAGCACTTTTGTACTGTCTCTGGGTTATGCAGATTTATGTCTTCTGGTTCAGGAGCACCTACCTGACAGCTGGCCTCCATGAGGTAGTTAGTTTGTTTAGAGTCTTGTTAATGTTTCAAAGAAGGTCGTATAAGACCAATGCATGTAATAAGGTCATGTTGACCATACTTTACTATTTTTAGGTAGTTTGTTAGGACAGCTGTCATGCTGTAGGTCCAGTTGGATCTCCCAGCCGCCTGGAGAGATTTCCCAGCCGCTTGGAGTCGGGTCAGTAGTACTCGCAAGAGATCCTATTTATGCATGAGGATCGGTTGGGTTTAGACATAGTGATAGTATTGCATTGAGCAGAGGAGTTAGATTGCAGAGAGAGACTGAATATTGTATTTGCATCTTTTGAAATCAATAAAGAGATCCTATTGTGTCAATTCTCTGTTTGGATTCCTTTGTGAAATCGATTTGCTGTTTTGGTGGTTTCATGGATTCGCTGATCCATTCCACCGGTTGACTCGTCGAATCGGTGGAATGGCTGTGTACAGTAGTTTAGGATGTAGTTTGCATTTTCTGTTTGTTTGCATGCAGGTGTGCAGGATCGCGGTCGAGATGTATTGAGAACCCTAGCATGGGTATGTGCTAGGTCTAACTGATAGTTAGAGTTTGGAAGATCACCCTGGAAGCGGATCGGGTCACCTCAGGAGGTTCGACGGATCAAAATTCGCTAAGGTTGGAAAAACCCATCGCAACGGCATCATCAGGATATTTCTGTGTATATCCTGCAGTTACTTCGGGCGTCATCCGAGTAAAGGGAGGTGACCATGATGCAGTAGTTTGCATAAGGTGAATGTGCATTGGGGTGATCATCATCAGGTGTTGCCGAGGGGGAGCGTATCGGCATAAGGTAGAAGATCGGGTTGATAAAACCATCGCGGGCCGATAAGGTTAAGTGTGGCCGACAGCAGGATATTGAAGGAGTTGCATATGACGTCATCGTCATCAGGATATACGTCATCAGGATATCAGAGCAGCAGGATATTGAGGGAGCTGCATGTGACGTCATCGTCATCAGGATAATCGTCATCAGGATATCGGGGTGATGTAAGCATCGAAGGAGAGGTGCTTGAAGTTGTCGTCATCAGGATATTTGGGAGGAACCGGATATTTTATATCCTGCTGACGAAGGTGATGCTAAACATCATGATGATGAAGATAGAGTTCGACGGTATGGTGAACAGTGAACATCAGGAGGATGTTTGTGCTTGTCGATTATGATGGTGCTGCTGACAGGCGAAAGGCGAAAGGCGATAAGGAAGTGAACAGTAGTCCGCAGGAGGATATTTCATGCCTCTTCGAAATATGATGATGCTGTCTGTGTTAGTAAGAAATATGATGATGATGATAAGCCGATAGGTATTTTAACATGCTGTTTGTGTTAATGACTCCTCCTTCCCATTTGTAAGCTCCCGTTGCGTTTCACTCTGCATCATCTTCTTGGATGGAAAACCTCAATTTATTGAGGTACCTTGCCACCTTCTCTTCTTCATTCTCCTTTACCTTTGTTTTGACACATAGTTTCATGAACTCTTCTGTGTATGAGCTGACATCTAACTCTTTGTGCTTCAAGTTTTGTTTCCTCTTATGTAATTAGATGTTGTAATCCAATGGAACATAGGCCTCCTTTACTAAAGCCATCATCTTCTCCCAAGTTGCAAGTCTGCTCTTTCCCTCTTTCACCCTGTCATCTTGGATGAAATTCCACCACGTTAGTGCAACCCCTTTCATTTTGGATTGAGCCATCTTCACCCTTTGGTGGTCTGGTATTTCCTCAGTCTCAAAGAAGTTATTCAAGGAGTCTATCCACTCCATTACTGAATCAGGTTCCATTTTGCCATCAAACACTGGCAGGTCTATTTTCATATCCATGGTCCTTCTCTCCATGGATTTGAGGGCATTAAGTAAGGGTCTCTGGTCTGCAGGAACCTCTATCTATTCCTGCTTAGGTAACTCCTCTTCATCCCTATCTTCTCGCTTACCAGAATCTTCTTCTCCCTTCTCTACTCTGTCCCTCAACTTCTCTACCTCTTCTTTCAAGGCCTGATTCTAAGCCCGAGCTGCTCTGCTCTTTGCCATTTGCTTTCTTACTAAGGCCGCCAACTCAGCGTTGGTCAACTTTGTTGGGCACTCTTGTGATCCCTCTTCGACTGACATTTTGTCTGCTACTTCTTCCTAAAAGATACTCCTTAGCTCTGATACCAATATGATGCAAAGCAGGTACAATGGAAAAGCCTTTCAATTCAACAGTGAAATGCTTGTCAATCGCGTTCTCAATTTGGCTTGTATATACATTACCTGACCTTCTATCACAAGTAGCCCATTGTATCTCTAACCATTTTGACCACTACAGTAGGTCCTCATTTGTACCTCACAAAATGTACATTAACAATGTTCATTCGCATATACAATCTTCAACATGCAAATGCAGGATATACACGAGTTGTTTTCAGGTACAACTGTGATATACCCACTGTTTGTATATCCCCAATGTACATTCTTCTCTTGCGTTCGAGATATGCATTCACCAAATATGCCTTCAGAATATGCCTTCAAGGAGAATTGAGCGCTGACCTTTTTGTATATAAACCCATTGTACATTTACAATGTACATTCAACTATATGCAACAACGATAGACAATTGTGCGATACATAGAAACATGTGATGGTGATATACTCATAGAATATACTTGATACATTAGCGATATACACACTTCTTGCATATTCATTCCAGCTTTCATAAACTTAACCCGAATGGACTCTTACACATACATTTCATCACAAGATATGCACAGGTTGACACTCAGATGCGATAGCGATATACACAGGAAATGTATCTTCATACATTTGTGATATTTACAGGAATTGTATATTCAACAAACAACACAAACTTGACCCAAAAAGACTTTTATACATACCATTCTTCATAGCATATACACAGGATGATGCTCACATGCAAATGAGATATACTTAAAGACTGTTCCCGGCATACAATTGACGGATATACATAAAATTTATATTCAAATTTCCCGCCGATAACTTCCTCTTCAATGGATTCTGCAATTTCTATTCTGCCATGCCCATTGAATAAAAGGAAAACAAACAGAAACTAATGTACACAATCCATTCCACTGATTTCACAGAAATCCACCAGTGGAATGGATTTAATTGTGCATCTCGGCTACAGAAAAACTAAATTGAATACAAAACAATTCTATACAGATAATATACACAGAAATAATTTGATATACAGAGTATCTACACATAATCCAGAATTGTAGAACACAACTGACAGAATTTCTATTTATTCTTTCCAATTTCTTCTCTCTGTGTCTCGAGGAACATAGGTTGATTACTGAGATTCATACATTAGATAATTCCAGAAAATGGAAGACAAAAAAACCCCCTTTCCTCAACCACCTCTCTGAGTTTTGTTACCGACTCCACTCTCCTCTGTTTTTAGAATTTTGCTTAAACCAAGATTATAATCAAAAGCCCTAATTAATCACACAGCATCTGTTTTGCATAAGACAACAAAACTCCTCATAATATGACACCTTGGTTTAATCCTTTTCATAACCCAATGTCTAATGATGTCTAAATTGATGTTTACAAACATGAAATGCCAACACAAAATGCTACATTTGACAATGACATACAAATGCTACACATATCAAATGTTGAGGGAAGATGCAGACTATGATCTATGTGAGCTTCTTCTAAATCAACTGTTGGAAAACCTGTAAAAGATCAAAAAGGATAAATATGGTTGTCTAATAATGTGTCTGTTCTTTTATTACATGAATGAGCTACCTGGATCAAGTAGTTGGGTTTGGCAATATGATAAACCAGTTGCAATTCAGATAAGAGATTACATGTATGGACTTTGTGATGCTCAAGCCCAAAACACAGCCCTCTGGGGGTACTTCAAGAACTTCCAAAGCATGATGCAAGCCAGAGAGAGAATACCACAATCCATAGTTGAGAAATACAAGGACACAGTGTGCTTCATGGTTGACATTGACCAATACCTAATGGAGGTAGTTGAGCCAAGAACTATGTGGATAATGCCTATGGGATACAAGGTAGATGAAAAAATCTTGGAGGTACATATTCAACACTTGTTGAGCCAACCTAAGGACACTGAAGCAGAAAGGTTTGGCACCTTTCAAGAGTTAAGTGTAAAAATACATGTTGAGTTAAGACAACCGGAGATAAAGATGACAGTAAGAAGGGAAGTTGAAGAAATTGCCAAAAGATTTGGCTTATCAAAAGAGGCAGTGGATACAAATAGAGAGAAAATGGAGAAGGTTGAGAAAGAGAAACAAGAAGCAAAGAAAGGAGACGATCCGGTACAAGCCTCCTCCTGGACTAAATCTTCCAAGAGCTCTGCACCTACCACTCCTAAAAGCTCAAAGGCTACCAAACCGAAAGTCAAGACATCTGGAAAAAGGGAAAAGAGGATGAAGACCAATGCCACAAGGTCATATACAAGCCTTAAAGATGATGAAGAAACATAATTTAATGAGGAAATCAAGAAAATGAAGAAGAAAACATCCGGGGAATTCTTTGCTAGTAAAAATGAGGAAGAAAAGGCAGAGGAATTTGTTGAAAAGCCCACTCTTTCCATTGATGACATCATCAAGGCAGTTACTGTGGATGGGAACCTATAGCCAATGACAGAGTTCTATGATGAATACAGTGATACTGAAAAGAGAATTCTGGAAGAAGCTACTGTCAGGTATTTGAACATCTACAATAAATCTTTAATTGAAATTATATCTTTAATTCCTAAGAGCCTAGAAAAGGTACTTGAGGTGAGAAAAGAGAATGCAATGGCAAAAGACCTAGAGATCTGGAAGCAGATAATAATACAACTTTATCCTTCCATCACTCCAAAACAAATGGACATGATTTTCAAGGAGTGTAAGACTGAGTTCTGGAGCAAGGCAAGAATGAACAAACTCATGTTCGGAGAAATAGACCAAGTAGCAAGTGAAACTAAAGATATCCTTCATAATTATTTGAAATCTTCCTATTGTAGAGGAAACAGATGAAGAACCTTCTACCATGGATGTTGAAGGATTAAATGTAATCAATGAAGAATCTTTTGATAGGGATGTAGAAGGATCAAAGAAAATAGATGAAGAGAAGTCTGACTTAGATTCCTCTATTTCGGAAGAGGAAGTTCATGAAGTAGTAAACACAGGTGACATCTCTCCTCTGGATCCCACTGCAGACATTCCAGATTTTGAAGCTAAAGGAGAAGGTAGAAAAGAAGAGAAAGTGAGTCAAGAAGAGGAGGTTAAGGAAAAAGAAGAAAAACAAGCAGAAAAGACTAATGATGTCTATTCTGATATCCCAAAATAAAAGAAGACTCAATCACCGACAAGAGACACTACAGAGGTAGTGAAGAACTTCTTAAACAGAGAAATGATGGAGATAGATGAACCTGAGCTATTTCAAGGGCCACTGAATTTCAACTCTCTCTCCCTAGTTCAGACAATGAAAATAACATCTTTTGCTCAAGCCAAAGCAAAAGAAAAACTCGTGAAATCTCACATGGAAGACTGTGAACTATTGGAGATTGCATCTGGGATGCTGGAAAAGATCATGCCATCCTTCCAAAAGGATCCTTCAACCTCACCATCTGATAACTTGAAAACTTTAGTAAATTATGTTAACACTCATTTTGAATCTCTAGATAAATCAACAGAAGCAAAAGGTCCGGAAGGAGTTTCTAGGAAAAAGATTCACTGAAGTGCAAGGATTAATTGCTAATGATAAGACCCTAGACATTGGAATAAAGAGCCTTGAAAATGCTCTTAAAGATGGTGGGGACATATACAAATTCTGTTTATCTTGGCCCAAAGTGACAGAGGACATTGAGAAGAAAGTAAAAGAACAAGAAGGAAAATTGTCAAGTTTATCTCAGAATTTTGATCCCCTTACTACCCCTCTAATGAATCAAGAATGTCAGGCTATTGTTATCATAAATGAAATAAAGAGGCTGGACAAAGAAAAGAAGAACATAATGAACATAATGGGTAAACTCAGAGGGATAATTATCCCTAAGCTAGAGGCAATGCATAAGGCCTTGACAGATGCTCAAAGCACAGCTTAGACCAGTGGTCCAGTAGATTTAAGAAGGGCAGAAGCATATGCATTTTTGTTGAGTGGTCACATCTCCATTTTGGATAGGATGAAGCAGAGCTGGGCCACAGAGTTAATATAGTTGAAGGCCACTTTTGTGGATATACTTAAGTATATGTAAGTATAACATATATATATATATATATATATATATACTTATGCGGCCATGTATAAGACAATTTTTGCAAAATTTTGGTATGCAGATTCCGCCCTTTTCCATTGATATCAAAGGGGGAGTGAGGAGTAGTGAAAAATGTGGAATACAGCTAAGGGGGAGCTCTGGTAAAATAGTGCAAAAGACAGAGCATCAGCCAAGGGAGGGTTACTGCGACACTTAGCCATTTTTCACTAAGTGTTGCCATCAATGCCAAAGGAAGAGATTGTTGGCAAGAGACACTGTGTGGCTTCATTAGTGTTGTCATTGATGGCAACAAAGTCTATCCCACACATCCGCAGTACATATTATGCCTATACCAGAAGTCAGATTGAAGATTGTTTTGGTCCGGTGAACAAGAACAGAGTATGTAACAAGGTCCGACAATTAGGTCTGGATCTCTCAGATGGTGTAACTCAGCAAGTTGTAGATTTGGATAAGTCAAGAGGGGTATCATGACTACTGTATTTCAGAGATTTAGCCTCCATTGATAAAGCATGAAAAATATATGAGCATCTACGTGTTGGGTTCCAGTCCGACAGAGCAGACAGAGAAAGAACTGACCGACAGAGTATCAGACTTCAATCCAAATGAGTAAAAGGTGTTGATCAAGCAACTTGTGGGATTATACATTGTTGGATGACATGATTAATGACTTCTATGCCTATGTTTTTGATACGCATCACAAATCAAGCATGGATTCAACTGACAGATCAGTAACTTGCAAATATCTTGAGTGTTCTTGTTACTGACTAGAAAGTTGATGAAATCCTTGATGCAGATATATATACCAGATGGATTCCAGTATGTAGGTGTGAATGGTGAGAAAGTGATGAAATAAATGCGAAGAAAAGCAGGGATAAGTGAGACAGTAATTCAAGTCTGGTATGTGACAGAACAACATCATTAAAACAGAGGAAGAATGAAGTGCATTAAATCAATATATTATGCCCAATCGGAACTGAACTCTTGCATTTGTAGATGCTTCTCATTAGTTCAAACACTTGATTCTCTTTTATAAGTTCTGTAGACAGTGAGTCTCTTGTAGGCAGTGTGCCTCTTGTGAGCAGTGTGCTCGGGCAATGAGCCCTAATTGGCAAGTGCCATTTTGTACTCATTTATTCTTTTAAATAGAGAATACAATCTTGGGTTAGTCACCCCGTGGTTTTTCCCTTAACAGGATTTCCATGTAAAAATCCTTGTGTTATGTGTGTTGATTTTATTTCTGTTCTTATGATTACATATGCTCTCATGTTTTGATGCAACACTAATTATTAAGATAACAAAAAGAAAAGAAAGTTAAGAAAATTTTGAGATAACTGATTCACCCCCCCTCTTAGTTATCTGTCTTGTTTCCAACAGAAACATACAAAGAGGTAACTCTCCATTTGAGAAGGTGTTTTTGTTCATTCCTATCATAAAGAGTCATAAATTTTGAAGATTGGAGAGTAGATTTTTGCTTGCTACAACACTCCAAGGGTAGAGTTGTCAATTTTTAGCCTTGTAGATAGTAAATTTGAAGAGTTTTGCAAGGAAGACATCGTTTTGTATAGACCCAACAATATATAAAGACATATTCTATTATTTTGAAACATGTAAAGGGCGAAAGTTGAAGAATTCAAGAAAAATCTAAATTCCCAAACTTAGCCATTTTTTCAGTGTTTTCAGAAGGAGTTATTTTGAGCAGGAGAGATTTCCAAAGTAGATCTATTTTGAGAACTGATTGTGCATTCCAAAGTTATATTTATTTTTAGATCTTTTTGGAAATCATGCAAATCATGCCATTGTGGATCTCCTTGTAATAACATGCAATTTGAGTTAACTAAACTGCATGAGACATTTCTTTAGTATTTTTATTATGCAAATAAGCTTGCATGCTTACATGCAACATTAGGTTTAGGTTGAAGAGTATTAGTTCAACTCTTCTTTTCCCTTTCATGCAATTCTTGTTTTAGGGTATAAATAAGTGCTTTTGCACAAGTACAAGGGAGATGTTATGAAGGGTATTTTAGAATCCAATTTCATTATTATTTAGCTTATTTCAAAGCTTTTTAGCAATTAGCTTCTTTCAATATTCAAGTATCCAAATACTTAGTGTTGTATTCAATCAGTGAATAAAAAGCAATAATAATTCATTTGCCTTAATTTGCTTCACTTGTTATTTGTCCAATATTCACCTGATCGTGTCCTTGTTTGTTTATTTAATGGGTTCCAATATGCCTATTTTGCTTCCAAAGATCCATTGAAATGTATCATTTGTGCCGAAGGTTAGGTTGATTCAACAAATTTGTAAACTTTGTGTCGCAGGTGAAATTGAAGGAATAAGTCATATCTTTGCATCATCTTATAGTTGATTTTGTCTTGGCATTCGTAATTGTGTGGTGTTAATTTGTTCAATCAATCCAATTGTGTACTTTCTTTATTCAACCTCTGTATTTAGCTAAATAGCATAGGCATTTAACAATAGGTCTTTCATTCTAGTCAAAAAGCACAAAATTCTTGCTTCGAGGTTGAGAGTGCATTTCTATCTTTCTCTTGCGGCAAACCCAAAAAGATTGCAAATTTCCCTTTCATTTAGCATAAGTATGAAGAACCCCTAAAAATTTTGTTCATATTGTATAGTTTTAGTTAAGTTTTATTTTATAGGGAGCTTCCCCTTCAAATTTGAAGAGCGGTTCTACTGCACATCTGTTTGTTTTACTTTCGCACTAAAAGGTGCAAAATAAAACGCTAGCAATTTTTGGTGACTCTACTAAGGATCAACATAAGACCTCCGTCTCATCCATTGCAAATTTATCAAGGTCTAGAGCTCACATATTTTTTTTCCAGTTTCAAAGAAGACTTCCTATGGCGGATCAAGAGGCTAATCACATTAGAAATCACCTATCTCGGCCATGGGGAAATCAAATTGGTTTGTTGGCATTAGTGGAAAGCCATAAACTTCTTGAAGGCTCAAGGAAATTTTTTTTGAAGTTTCATGGTGATGGCAAGCAACATCCTGATGAGCACATTTTGCCTTCACCACTACCTGTGGGATTCTCAGTGTTGCACATGAAGTTGTTGTAGTTCACTTATTTGTGGAGATCTTGTGAGGCATGACAACAAAGTGGTTTAATCACCTTGCTGCTGGTTCGATCACGGGTTTGGAGTCCATGGGAGAGAAATTTCTTGCTCGTTTCAAGCTTGCAGAAGATAGTCATGTTTTGTTTTCTCAACTCTCAAACATCAAGAAAGACATAAGTGAGCCTATGTGAGATTTCATGGCCAAATTCAACTGTTTGGTTACAAAAGTTACGAACACCCTGAATCCTTTATTATAAATCCTTCTCAATTGTTTCACAAATGCACAATCTTCAGAAGTCTCTTTCTATCTTAAGAAAATAAATTCAATGGAATTGTAAGAGGCTCAAGAGTTTGTTGTTGACTTAGAAGACAACATGATCACCTCGGGAAAGATATCAAGAGATTCAATCAAACCGTTGATGCCTTTGAATGTCACACCTCTTCAACAAGTTTCATCTCCTCTACATAGTCAAGATTCTTTCATCCACTATGTTAGCGGTCAACCTGTTTCACCGACAAGGCAAGTGGCAAAACCATCATCTTCGGCATACATATATTACTTATTCCATGCAATGAATAGACATGTTGGAGAAATTTTCCCTGATATGAGAAGATTCATGCAGATATTAAAAGCATCAAGTGAAAATCAAGGATTTTTAGATAATCCTAAATGTCTTTTAGATGAATCTGATGGTGGCTCTATAAAGGGATTTACCTAGTGTAAATCTAATTTAAAGAGGAATGATTTTCATAATCATGTTACAAGTGACTTCATGTGTCTGCATAGCTAGGATCTATCCATGGAACAAGCATACTCATCTCAAGTTCAAATCTTACCTACTTTGCATCAATTCTTTGAGGCTAAAGAAGGACCATTGTTGGAAGCAGAACCTGAAGGAATGCAAGTATTGCATATTTTCTCTGAGAAGGGAGAAGTGTAACAAACCTCTCAGGAGAAAAATTGTGAGGAAGAAATCAAATATGCTACAGAGAGCAATGGTGAGTCCAAATTGTTCTTATCTTCTTTTGAAGGGTGGTTTGAAGAACCTGCGATCGACACAATCAAAATAGGTGACTAAGATTTTCTTTCTAAAGAATTTTCAGCTTTGAAGGTAGAAGGTTCCACAAGCATAAAAGTTCAAGAACCTCAATTAATGTCAAGAGGAGAGACAAAATTTTGGTCATCAAGAGTTGGCATCTTCATTCAAGACATCACAGTTAGAGAAATAACAAGATCTTCTTTTTCAAAGTCAAGATGATTCATCATTGGAGGCACTCATCAAATCAGGAAACCATATAGAAGATTCTTTACCTGATCTTGATAGTTTTTTGAATCACTTGGAGAGTGAATATTTAGTAGAAGATACTGTGAATTTTCTTTTGCAGTTTAGCTCATCTTCATCTTTGCCTCTAGAAGATATCATACACACTAGCGAAGAGGATAATGCCAGGTCTTCTAAGGTTATCCATGAACCTGTGCAAGAAAAGGACATCACTGATGTGATAAAATCAACACAAGAAGCAACAAATGAAGAAGCTCATGCAGAAGAAAAGCTCATGGAATATTTAGTCTTGGTCATTGAAGAGAATCATATGGAGAAATCAGAAATTCTTGACAAGTGTGTGGTGAGATATGCCATATGTGAAGTCAATCAAGCACATGAAGAAGAAACACAAAGTCTAGAAGAATCTGTGTCTGATTCTACTTGCATGTTAGAGGAAGAGAGCTACATGAGATGCTACCAGATATCTACATTCATGTTTTCAAGGATACATTTATTAAAGGCAATTGCTCCATGGAAGCTGACGAGACTCAAGATGATGGATGGCAAGGCGAGATACCAAGAGAAGATATTTTCAATGGGTATGATTTGACGATGATTAGGTGCTTCATGATTTGATGATCTATGACATTTTGATTCTCAAGATTGGATGGACGAAGACATAGTGGAAGAGGAGAGTGAAGAGGTACCTGAATCACTAGATGCACTGTTGTTAATAGTTGTGGATCCGATAAGTCAAGAAATAGTGATTAAAATTCTATATGAACAACTTCACCCTTTTCCAAAGGATAACACATGGATTGAGTTCAAGGTCGCATATGTAGAAGACATGGATGAAGAACACCAAGTTCTATATGTGATGGTTACCATTCCCACAAGCATACTTTGGCCACAAGACCTTGCTTCATACCTACAAAAGGAGGTTTTGTACCTTCACCTATTGCAAAGGGTTTTTCTATGGAAGAAGATGATCAACTAGGGCTCATGCGTATTAATCATTTCATCATGAACTTCTCATGGCATGATCGTGTCTACCCACCTAAATCATGGCTCTTTGAAAAGGTGTTGCAGAGGAAGAAAGACTATGTGTTGCTAAGACAAATTTCCCAGCTCAGGAGGAGAGGTTCTTATTTTTCTAAACCTTTTGATGGTTTTGTGTAACATTTTTTGTTTTCCTTGTCCTCACTTGAAAAAAAGAGTGTCTTTGTATGTTTCACTATGTTTCATATTGTGTTCCCCCTTTTTTGTGATGTATTTCTTATGTCGTATTATTTTTCCCATTTATATATTGTTTAAATGTCATGTCCTATTAGGTAGCCCAGAGTTCCACTTTTAGGTGATTTAGAAAATACCTTGACTCTATTATCCAATTGATAAGACACTAGTCCACGTTGAAAAATAGAGATTTTGAGGTCCTCCTATGCCGCAAGTATACACCATGGTCCCCAAATAGAGCCAATTGTTGTACCCATATAAAAAACTTTCACCTATGTGCTTTTTCCTGTGTATCCTTCCCAGAAAACACTATCAAACCAAGGTCTTAAATCATAACTTGAGCATGTCAAATTTTTAAACTAACCCCACAGGTTGATGGAGCATTCATACATGCAATATGATGTGTCAAAAGTAAGGAGTGCTCGTCAAGAGGCAATCAAACTCGCTATCTTAAGGATCTCCCCTCAAACAAACTCATGTTTTTTAGCCCATTGTAGAGAAGCTCTAGGAAGTGCCATGTTGAAGTGAAGGATCACATTTCAAGTAAAAAGAGCTAAGGCAAGTATGAAGCATGCCATATCTCACAAGGACGCACCATATTCTGCTCAAACACGCTATATCAAATTCAAACTTAGAGTTCAAAACCAAGCTAAGGAAAAAGTGCTCCTAGTCTGAGGTGTGTGTGCCTAAACTATGGAGTGCTTTGTGAAGTCCTTCAAAATTCCAAAAGAGAAAGAAAAAGCACACCATAAATGTTGAAAAAGAACCTAAATAATGAAGAATAGTGCACTCATTCTCAAGGAAACATGTTTTGGAGGAGAATCTATTCAAACAAAAGTGAATTTATAGAAAAGCCTGGGTCAAAAATAAATCAGGCGTGCTCCACCATAGGTGCATGTGCCTCACCTTAGGTGCACTTGCCTATATGCATATCCACTCATCTTTGGTTTAAAAGAAAATAAATCTAAAATAGTGAAGGCGCACTCCATAATGATCAAACACGTCTTGGCTCATACAAGTGCATCTAAGTTTTCAAGACTCTAATTAAGGATAGAAACTGTGCTCCTTAACACATACATGTGCTCGAAAACATAGGAAGCATTCAATAAAATTGAAGGAGTTTTTGAATTCAAACAAGGCATTTCATTTTCAGAAGAAGTGCGCACACCTTCATATGGGTGTGCCCATTCACAAGGGAGCGCGCCCTCTTCTATAGATGCGTGCTTTCCTTCAAAAGCTCCTTCTTCAACCTTTCCAAAATGAAGAGGAAAAAGAAGCATAGAGGAATTTGCCTAAGGTGCATGCAGATTTAGCAAGGGGCCTCACCTCCAGGCACATGCACTAAGGGAAAAATGCATCCTCTTCTGACATTTGAAGTTTATTTTAAATCCAAAAACACAAAATTTAAAAAAAAAAAAAAAAACACTTCTATTGTTAGTGCAAGAGGTCGACATCTTCAAGGAGTGCACCTCTTCAAGCTTCAATTTGTATGCTCTCAAAAAATATAAAAAACTTTTCATAATTCCAAGTTCAAACCACTTTAGTTTGCATGCTAAAGGCTAATAAAAAAGAAGTCTAAAAATTAAAAAAAAAAGTAGATTAGAGAGAAGAAGGCATCACTTCATCATAAAGGACTTTTGCTTTTGTTTTTTCATTCATAAGGTATATTGGAATCATATAAAGAGGAAACTCTCCATTTGAGAAGGTGTTTTTGTTCATTCCTATCATAAACACTCAGAAATTTTGAACATTGGAGAGAAGATTTTTGCTTGCCACAACACTCCAAGGGTAGATTTATCAATTTCCAACCTTGTAAAAGGAAAATTTGAAGAGTTTTGCAAGGAAGACATCATTTTGTGCAGGTCCAACAACATATAAAGATATATTCTATAGTTTTGTAGCATGTAAAGGGCAAAAGTTGAAGAATTCGAGCAGAATCTAAATTCCCAGACTTAGCCATTTTTTCAGTGTTTTCAAAAGGAGTTATTTTGAGTAGGAGAGATTTCCAAAGTAGATCTATTTTGAGAATTGATCGTGCATTCCAAAGTTATATTGATTTTGAGATATTTTTCGAAATCATGCAAATCATGCAATTGTGGAACTCTTTGAAATAACATGCAATTTCAGTTAACTGAATTGCATGAGACATTTCTTTAGTATTTTTATAATGCAAATAAGCTTGCATGCTTACATGCAAAATTAGGTTTAGGTTGAAGAGTATTAGTTCAACTCTTCTTTTCCCTTTCATACAATTCTTGTTTTAGGGTATAAATAAGTGCTTTTGCATACTTACACAAAGGAGATTTTATGAAGGGATTTTAGAATTCAACTTTATTGTTATTTAGCTTTTTTCAAATCTTTTTAGCAATTATCTTTTTTCAGTATTCAAGTATCCAAATACTTAGTGTTGTATTCAATTAGTGAATAAAAAGCAATAACAATTCATATGCCTCAATTTGCTTCACTTGTTATTTGTCCAATATTCACCTGATCGTGTCCTTGTTTATTCATTTAATGGATTCTAGTATGCCTATTTTGCTTCCAAAGATCCATTGAAATGTATCATTTGTGCCAGAGGTTAGGTTGATTTAACAAATCTGTAAACTTTGTGTCGTAGGTGAAATTGAAGGAATAAGTCATATCTTTGCACCGTCTTATAGTTGATTTCATCTTGGCATTCGTAATTGTGTGGTGTTAATTTGTTCAATCAATCCAATTGTGTACTTGCTTTATTTAGCCTCTATATTTAGCTGAATAGTGTAAGCATTTAGCAATAGGTCTTTCATTCCAGTCAAAAAGCACAAAATTCTTGCTTCAAGGTTGAGAGTGTGTTTCTGCCTTTCTCTTGCAACAAACCCAAAAAGATTACAAATTTCCCTTTTATTCAGCATAAGTATGAAGAACCCCTAAAAAGTTTGTTGATATTGTCTAGTTTTAGTTAAGTTTTATTTTATAGGGAGCTTCCCCTTCAAATTCAAAGAGTGGTTCTACTGCACATCTATTCGTTTTCCTTTCACACCGAAAGGTATGAAATAAAATGCTAACAATATGCATGACCTTAGATAATTTATCTATTAGAGCAATCATTCATAAGTCTAAAGTTAAGTAGATGGCACTTGATGACAAATGTGAACAATCTTACTAATGTTTTACAATTTAATGTAAGCAAGGAGATATGTATCTCTATATGGGTATATGAGATACCAATGCACTATTTTTTCAAGGTTAGACACAGTATTAGAGAAGAATCTATTACAAGGGATATTTTTGACAAGATTGTTAATTCTATAAGTACTACTTTAAAAAATATTATGAGATCTCTTTCCTCAGAGATTAGAGAATGATTCCCTCATAATGAATTGCTTGAAGCCATGTCTGTTGTGTATCCTCAATATTGGGTCAACTATCAACCAACTAAGTTTTATAGCAAGATAAAGACCTTGACCAATCAATTTTATAAAAGTTTAGAATTCAATGGAAAACAAATAGAAGGAATTATAAATAAATTTAACCTTATAGAGCAATTAAATTGTTTTGCAACATTAATGATGGAACAATTTAAACTCATGGAGAGTCCCTTCTAGGATGAATCAATAACAAAGCTTTGGGAAACCTTAAGTTACATTAAAATATTGTGTTATTCAATATCTGAATATTTCAAACTTTTTAAATTTATATCAAACCATGCTATTGGGATTGGTGGAGGATGAGTTAGTTTTTAGTGCATTAGTGTAATGTCCCATTTTTAAAATAAAGTCACCACTAACGGAATAAAGGAAATCGGTGGTATTGCCAAACAGAAACATGGCACAAATTTTTACAGTGAGGTTGCTAGCCATAAAGATTTACCGCACTATTTTAAAATGGTAGATACATTAAATGTGGTACCTAACAACATGGCGTTGTAGTAATAATTGGAAGAACAACAAACATTTAAAAACATGATGGCTTGTTGTTAGCTGCATCCATTCATAATGAGGAACAACATAAAACTTTGGCATGATGGATTAACATATGGCGCATGAACTAAACCTAAATGATAATAACTATATAGCGTCAATGTTGCAGAGATGATTATTCAATTTCATGCCATGAGGATAGAATGGCACATAGAAAACAATTATGACTCAAGAAATGAAATATGGCACTATAGCAGCTAGAGTTAGTAGTTCTAGTTGGTAGAGATATTTGAATGCATAAAAGTTGTAACATTAGAAAATGTCCCCTTGGGGGCTTTTCCCTCATAAGGTTTAGCTCCCAGGTCTTTTGCATGCATTTAGGACATCTTACTTCATAATTTGGCATCCTGATGGAATGAGCCCTAGGTAACATGACAAATGGGACCTAGGAGGACCCCCTGAGCTTTACCCTACCCAAAACAGGGGGGAGGACTTGGGCGCCCACGCCCTAGTCCTGCCCTATTTTGGGGCAGTCCCAATTTTTGGGTATTTGTTTATGATCGTTATTTGGGTCCTTTATCGACACGATAAGTTTGAATTTATGAAATCTTGGCAGGAGTGTTTGTAGTTGCATATAAAAGCATGTTTAGGCATTCATTTGTAAACTAGATGGCAATTGTGATGTTCATGCATTCTTAAGGTGATTCAAGGCTTTCATTATGTTGCAAGAGTAGATTTGTGTGGTCTATGTGTTTGTGTTTGCAGATTTGAGCATCCATTGCATTTGGATTTTTGCCTTTGCCTCCCTAGGCATGCACTCTCTATCTGACAACGATGTTCAGAGACTTAAGTGTCCTTCGGGACTTGACTTAGGCAAGCCTCTAAACACCACAACCCCCTCCCAAAGTTTTGTGATTACAGGTTACAGGTGTCGCATCTAGAAAAAGTAGAGTTACAGGAGGGATCAACAGACATCAAGGATTCAGGATCTGAAGAGAAGCAGGACACCGGAGCCTTTTTGGGACTTGGGCACTCACTCTTGTGTCCTCCACAATTAAATTTATGGAAATAGAAGTTATAGTGCAGATCAGTGTTAGAAGGAGGTTAGGATCCCGCAAAGAAACTGGTACCTTGGACTTGGGCGCCCACTCCTGTGTCCCTAACTTTTCCACCTTAGAACCTCAAAAATAGGTACTCTGTGATTTGATATTTTACTTCCCTCTGCAAGAGCTTTTTTCGTTATTCTTCCATTTACAGTCGTATTTGTGAAATTAGGGTTTTAATGGTTAATTGAGCATAGGAGAAGGAAAATTGATAATTAAACACCCCAATTCAAGTTTCCCTACATCTCACAGTGATCTAGGGTATGATAGTGAATTGCCACTCAACCCTAGATCCTTGAATGTATAGGGTGAAAGGAGGATTCAAACATCTAAACACTAAAAACATAAACAATCCAAATTTTACCCTAAACATTTTGGTGAATCTGTGTTTTTGGACTTAAATTGTAACTTTTTGAGTGTGTATCTTCATATTTGGATTGATTTCATTCATTCATATAGTCTTTCATTCTATTACATTGAGAAAAATTCAAAAAAATTGAATTGTTTGGCTTACTAAATTGCATCAATTCTTTCTAAATTTTCCTAATTCATGATTTTTGCATCAGATCTGATATAAAATACATAAAAACATAAAAATTCAATAATTTACATTGCATTTCCATCATTAATTTGTTTGGCTTCTATAGAAATTTTGACAATTTTCATATAACCTAGTAATTCCAAAATCTAGGGTTAGCAGGCAAAATCTTCTTTCAGATTTTTCTACTGATTTTAGAGGCTCATTCAAATTTTCATTTGTCTGTAGTCTTTAATTTTAGTGTAAATTTCCATTTAGATTTCAAATATTTACATTTTTGCATAGAAAATTTTAACAAAAAATTAGCAATTTTCATGCATTTTCATTAGATTTGCATTGGCATTTTGCATATTAGGGATTGGAAATCATTTATAGATCTAAGAATAATTCATTTCCATCATAAATCAGACTTCAAAACATTCACATAGCATTTTGTGTCAACATCTCAAACCTAGGGCTTCAAAAACAACGATTTTCACTAAATTTGGCCTTATCGACTCTCCAAACTTGCACCATAGGCATGTTGTGAAAAATAATTTTGTATTAATTTGTTGTTATCAGGGTAATTATTTTCTTCCCACCTAAAAATCTTCACAACACTCTTTTATCGATCTCTTGTATTGAAAATTTGGTGAAAAATTACATATTTTGGCTATTTTTGCCCTAGGGTTTGACCTAGTTTGCACCCCAAGCATGTTGTCACAAGTTTTATAGATTGAGGTGACTGATATCATCAGTATTATTTTCTGCACATCCTAAAATTCATTACAACAGCCCTTTTTCTAGGTCTTGGAGTTGAAAAACCGTGAAAAATAGCCTATTTTTGCTATATTTTCACTATTTACCTTAAGTGGCACTAAAAGTGTGTTGTGTTGGATATTTTGGCACCAAGTAGCTTTTATTACTAATATTATTTGTTTTCCATCATCATTTTCCTCACAACACCCTTTGTTATGCTCTTTTGCATTGAGTATTAGTGAAAAAAGTACTTATTTCAACATATTTTCACTATAGTTTGACTTGGCATTATCTTGGATTTGCATCAAGAGTGTGTTGAGAAGGATCTTTTTGCTTTTTTGAACTAATATCAGACATATATAAATTTCTGCCCTTGATCAAAATCCTTACAACATCTTTTGTCTCATTCATTTGCATTGAAAAAGTACAAAGATCAAGCATCTAGGTCATTTTTGCATATAGTTTTACACTTGACTTTTGCATAAAGTTGGAAAAGATTTTCACAATCTGATCTTACATTGAAATGGCACCGTCGTGTCATTTTTCAATTGTATCTTTTCATGCATTTATCAGAAACCTTAATTTTGACCAATTTTTAACCCTCGTGAGTGAACATCCTACGATTTTAGAAAGCTTAACTGAGTTCTTCTCCATAAGTAGCAAGGAAAAAGCTAATGATGATCCCATAAGTTATCCTACTTCCCCTATAACTGAATACTTAAATGAGAAGACTAGGGATAGCTTTAGTAATTCCACTGCTCTCCCTGGCCAAGATGAAGCATTAGTGAATGAAGAGCTCCCTTTAACAAAGAACATTCCATGGGTAGAAAATAAGCATTCATTTAACAATAATCAAATTCCTATCTCTGTGGATCCTTCCACCAACCTTCTTCCTTTAGTGGATTGTTCACACACCTTGGGTTTCACTAAGGAAGAGAAGACCTTTAATGTCCCTCCTTTGTTTGAATATTCAAGTCATTTTGACATCACTAAGAGGATAGAGAATACGTATGATAGTAAGCTCCAACAAGAAAACATTCCACCTAGACAAATGAACTTTGATCTTGTACTTCCTCCTCCACAACACAAAAATCCATGAAAGAGCAAAGCCCTATTTTACAAAAACTAAGTCGTAAAGCACAACAACGTCAACATTGAAAAAGGAGGAAGAGAAGGCGACGAGCTTACCTTGCATCTCAACAAGAAAACATTGATCCTAACAAAGAACAACATGATGAGCAAGACATGAATTGGGATATGATACCTTATATCCCACCTTCCTCTAACATTAGGGAGTGGGAGGACGATGATGATTTACTTGATGTTAAGACTTAGTCTAGAAGACCCTACAGGTAAGTATCTCTAACCCTTTATCTCTCTTGTGATGTGCTTCCCCTGTGATGTGTTATATGTTGTTTAGGCCTCTTGGGATGACCCCTGATTCTCCCATAAGGTCCGGGATACCAAGAGACCACCTCTATTGTGACCTTCTTCTATTTGTATCATCATTCTTCTATATTGCCTCTCTCTGATTTCATTGTTGTGTGTTGTGTCTTATGGACATAGCATTACGATTAGTGACTTGGGGGCACCCTCCTATGTGACTATCCTTAAGACACTTGTCTCTCCTCTCTTATTTATTATTTCCCTTCCTCTAGCATTTCTATCTAGTGGGCGGATGATGACAAACATTTACACTGATGCGGACCTAGTGTCCCTTTTGAGAGCAATCAAAAATGGACTTAGTTCCTAATATGATGATGGGGTTGTATATCTTATCTGACGCTTGGCTAGTGGAAGCACTCGTGCTTTCCACGTAGTGAATTTGGTGATGTTTCTATCTCATTTACAAACCTTAACAATACTGCTGCTCTATGCACCTTTGTTTGTCTTTGAATCTAGCCTTGGCAGTACTCGATTCAGAGAGCTTCATGATATAGCCCCATGATTATCCTCAAACTCCGAATTCATTGTACAACCTTGGATCTTTGTGTGGTTAATCATATGCATTGATGTTCTTGTTTATCATGATGTTGTAGACACTAACATGTTTCTTACAGGGATGTGTTTGTGGGAACATTTAGCGATCGTAAAGTACATGTCACCTCCGGGGGGCATGGGCCTTGCGAAAGTCTGTGTTCCCTTGTGTGTTTTCTTCCTACCTTAACATGCTTGATATCAATGCATGATATCAACCACCTTATGGTGGGGGCATATATAAGGTAAGCTGTCTATTGTAGATGTTAGCAATGTGCTTGTCCTCAGGTGCAGACTAGTGCGATGAGTACTTCCTGCATCCTGAGTTTGTTTGCAATCAATCAATCTATCTTGAAATCTATTGCGTATACCTCCTTTTCACCATAAGGTGTCTCCGTGATGCAAGTGGGGTTGTATACTTTTGAGCTCATACCTCCTTTTCACTGTAAGGTGTCTCTATGATGCGGGTGGGGTTGTGTGTCATGCTTCCTTTTCACTGTAAGGCATCTCTGTGATGCGGGTGGGGTTGCATTTTCAAAAGTCCTCTGCGGAGGCGGGGAGCAGTTTTGTGACTAACTCAACCCTTAAGAATGTCTTCAATGATTGCTGTGGCGAAGCCCAATCATCGGTGTATGCCTGTAATGTGCCTGAGATGGGGAACACACCATTGCTTGTCTACTGTGTTTTCTCTGTGTCTTCCAGTGTGTGTGTTTTGGCATGCTTGTTTTGTTTGGCATGTCTATTGCCCCATATGTAGTATGCATTTTGGGAGGTTTTGCGTGTCTTGCATGTGTGTTGCCCCATATATACAAAGACCTGCGCGATGAGTGCATCATGTAGTATGGGAGGTTTGTTTACTTTCTAGTACTTGCATCTGCATTTTATATATATGAGAAAAAGAAAAGAAAAGAATCATGCCTGTCTTCCATGCATTAATGTGTCTTCTATGCATTGACTATCTTCTCCATGTTCTGCGTGACTGTAACTATCTTCTCTATGTTTTGCATGCCTGTTACTATTTTCTATGTGATTGGCGTGTCTTCTCCATGCTTGATGTGTTTGTTGTGTTTGTGACCTTACTTTAATGCATGTATTGGCCTTGCATTTATACATACATTAAAGTGGGGGCTAAATGTAACGTCATAAAATGTCCCCTTGGGGGATTTTCCCTCATAAGGTTTAGCTCCTGGGTCTTTTGCATGCATTTAGGACATCTTCATAATTTGGCATCCCGATGGAATGAGCCTAACATGACAAATGGGACCTAGGAGGACCCCTTGAGCTTTACCCTACCCAAAATAGGGGGAGGACTTGGGCGCCCACGCCCTAGTCCTTCCCTATTTTGGGGTAGTCCCAATTTTTGGGTGTCAGTTTATGACTGCTATTTGGGTCCTTTGCTGACACAGTAAGTTTAAATTTATGAAATCTTGGTGGGAGTGTTTGTGATGTTCATGCATTCTCAAGGTGATTCAAGGCTTCCATTGTGTTGCAAGAGCAGATTTGTGTGGTCTATGTGTTTGTGTTTGCAGATTTGAGCATCCATTACATCATGGAATGAAGAGCATCTTCCTCCCATGGTATCTTCACTACAAGGTGACATCATATTGTGCTTTCATCATTATTTCATTTGGATTTTTGCCTTTGCCTCCCTAGGCACGCACTCTCTATCTGAGAATGGTGTCCGGAGACTTAATTGTCCTCCAGGGCTTGACTGAGGCAAGCCTCTAAACACCACAACCTCCTCCCAAAGTTTTGTGATTGCGGGTTACAGGTGTCGCATCTGGAAAAAGTAGAGTTATAGGAGGGATCAACAGACATCAAGGATTTAGGATCTAAAGAGAAGTAGGACACCAGAGCCTTTTCAAGACTTGGGCACTCGCTCTTGTGTCCTTCGTAGTTGAATTTCTAGAAACAGAAGTTACAGTGTAGACTAGTGTCGGAAGGAGGTCAGGATCCCACAAAGAAACTAGTACCTTAGACTTGGGTGCCTGCTCCTGTGTCCCCTACTTTTCCACCTCGGAACCCCGAAAATAGGTACTATGTGATTTGATATTTTACTTCCCTCTGCAAGAGCTTTTTCCATTATTCTTCCGTTTACAGTCGTATTTATGAAATTAGGGTTTTAATGGTTAATTGAGCATATGAGAAGGAAAATTGATAATTAAACACCCTAATCCAAGTTTCCCTACATCTCACAGTGATCTAGGGTATGATAGTGAATTGTCACTCAACCCTAGATCATTGAATGTATAGGGTGAAAGGGGGATTCAAACATCTAAACACTAAAAACATAAACAATCCAAATTTTACCCTAAACAAAAGCAAACTTACAAGTCAATGAAACAATGGCAGCTGTGTGCCAGCTTGATAATACGTAGACTTGTCTTTTCATAAGCAGCTGCATTTATTACATGTTGAGATGGTGTCTCGAGGGGTTATCTCACATGCCTAGCCATGCAATGTTCCGTCTTGACATCTCGAAGATGCTTAACATGAGATTTAATGATTATTTTGTGTGGCTCCTTAATTATGATATGAAAGGGATTAAATGTTCTTGCATGCAAAGAATTAGCAAGTATGCCACCTTTGGCGTGGGTAAGGCTGGAACATCATTGCTTCTAGTTTAAACACTAAAGCTGAGGATTTAGAGAATATGGAGTTATCTAAGGGTTACATTGTGCTTATTTTCTACTGCACTGTGAGAGTTTGTTCTACCGCTTGCTTTGTCAACCCGACTGTGTTTTGTAAAATGGGTGGGGATAGGTCACACACAGAGCCTGAGACCTGTGAGGAATTCAAGAATAATGAGACTCTTTGGCATATCTGCCAAGAGGGAGGAGTGGCCTTGTACTTGGAGTGTCTGCAAGGCCATGACGAAAACCTTTTAGTTTAGTTTCTACGATCCTATGATGGCAGAAAGGTTATGGTGGGAAATGTAGGGTTTGAGATATCTAAGGAGGTGATAGGGATGGCTACTAGGATGCCCATGAATGACACGAAGCACCCCAAGAAGAGAAAGGTGTCAGATCCTAAAGGTATGAAGTTGTTTCTCAAAAAAGGAGAGGTTATGAATAGTATGCAAGGGGGTTTCAACCGGTAACTTCTTCCTCCGTCCTGGGATGAGGTATGTTCCATGATAATGAAGTATTTTACTTTAGAGGTAAGGTTTAGAAGGTTTTTCCATTACCACTTTGCGCTGTTAAATCACTTTAGGCGGAGCAAGCATATCAGCTTCCCTTTCTATCTCCTCTTGTCTTTGGAAACCTCCATCGTTGCTGCTAAAGAACAACATGCCCTTGATTCTAGCAAGACTGAGATTCCTCTCCATAAAGGCCTTATTTTCATACTTTACAAGTTTCATCTCGCCCTCTACCCACCTAAATCGCTCACCCCCGTCAGGATAAATGAGCCTCAGTCACCTAACCCTACCCTGGTGAAGGATTGCCCGATCATTATCATGGAAATCACCCCTGAATCCTATGCTACTACAATTAAAAGTGGCAAGAAAAAACCCTCTATGAACATTAGCCCCGAACCCACCACTAAAGATCTTACTCCCATTTCAGCTACAACCCCAGCTAAAAGAAAAATTCTCCAAGGTAGCCCTTCCCTGCTGAACTCCAGTAAGAATAAGTGGGGTACCCTGGAAGTTGAACATGGCACTGTCAGTGAGATAAAGGCCCCTAAGGCTACTCTTGTGGTTGAGGAGGTTAGTACTAAAGAGGGAAGTGGGGATTCAGACAATGTTGGGGATGAGGTCTACGCCTCCACTAACAGCAAAATTCAGAGGCCGTCGACTCGGAGGTCATTGTGGCTTGCAGCCAGACCAGAATCCATGCCCAAGGGGAAAGTTTCTTTGATGGTCGAGGAGGTTGTTGAGGAGCTTCAGGAGGAGGAACAGTTTGAGGATAAGAACAAAGAGGTTACTGAGGAGCTGCAGAGAGAAGAAGACTCCAAGGATGTTAACAAAAAGGGTTCCGCTAAGCTGCAGGGTTCGGGGTCGGAGGGAAACATCAAGACGGACACGGTCGTGGTAGAAACTAAATAGTTAGGGGGTGATGCTTCTGTTAACAAGGATACTAAACCTGAGATGATGGAAGCTGATGAAGAGGGTCCCAGTAATTTCCCTGATTTCAATGTGCAGGGTTCAGACCCCATCAGCTCGAAGAAAAAAATAAAAGGGACTGGTAAGAAGATAAAAGGTGATAAGAAGTCAAAGGACAAGGAAAATGATACACTTTCAACAAGGCTCACTGATCTGGAGCAGAAGTTCAACACTTTATCTAAATTCTTGACTAGAATTATGCACAGGTCCGCCACTACCCTGGTGGCTCTCGAAATGATGGTTCCTAAGGGGCAAGAGAAGAAAGATAAAAAGCTAAAGGAATATGAGGATGTGCTCTAGTTTCTTGTGGATGATTGGGACAAGATGTTCGCATAACCTTTGGAGGCTTGGCTCCGCTCTGTTGTCAGTCTGTTGTCGGTCTGTTATTGCTGTGGTGTCTAGTTTCTTTAGTCTTTTGTTATTTTGCAAAACTCTAATGGTTTGGTCTAAACTATTATTGTTTCTTGGTGAGCCTCTGTTGGCTGTTTTGTCATTGGATTAGCACCCCTTTTTGCCTCTTATCTAATAAAAAACAATGGAGGGATAAGTTGCAACCTTGAAATTGTCAAATACTTCATTCCTAGGAAATTGTGGAGTCTAAATTTGTGGGATTAAAGTGATTAAACTTAAGTTATAAACAAAAGCTAAACACATCAATACACCATGCAAGAGTTACAACCAACAATCATGTTAGTATTAATTAATATTATAAAATAAGATGATAATTAAAGTTTATCAACCAAGAGACATTTGAAGAGGTGTGACTATTGAAGCAATAAGATAGATAAGAGAAACCAAATACGAGAAGTGAATATCAATCAATCATATCATATATATATCAACTATGAAAACATAATATTTATTTTCCTTATGGAATACAAGCTATGGATTCAGAAATTAAGGACAGGAACCCCTAAATTCTCTTATCAAGCTAGTGGATGAAAACCCCTAACTTGGGCAGAAATTAGAAGCATTACAAAGACATTCATATAGAGAGAAATCATTTTAAATTGGAAGAAGAATTACAGTAGAGCATAAAGGATAGGTTCTATATTTTGAGAGATATATCATAAACTTTAAATCAAAATTTTATAATCAAAATTACAATTTTAGATGAATTAATATTAATAATTATTTATGTAACTACTACTGAGAATTAGAGTTATTTATTTAACAAAAAAAATAAGGAAGTTTAGAACGATACATTACAATTAGGGTTCTTGAAATCAAATATCAGAAACAAACTTGACAAGAATTTAGAAAATTGCTTGAGGATGTATACAACTAGATATGATATCTATAGTTTTCCTTTTAAAAGGACATTCAAAATTTGGAGGTCCATATGTGAAAGAAGAGGGTTGTGTAACACTTCAAACAGTACTAGCACATATGACAGTAACAATAAATAACACGTGTAGTGGCAATAATGAGATGCACTTAAGTAGATGTATGCAGAGAAAAAAAATGAAGACCAGAATCAAGATGGCCCTCAATCTCATGGTTAGAGTGGGAAAATAATTTGACAATTGGAAGAGATTTAGCACTTACTATGTATTTATATTGTATTTCATATTCCAAAGTCCAAACTATTGTTGATGATATTTTATTTGTCTATCACTAATATTACATTTTTTAATTTAAAAATTAATAAATTAACATATTATTATTTTCCAATGTTCCATTTTAGAATCTAAATTTTAAACATTGTTTTCAAATTTTATTTTTTTAGAATCTAAAGTTTACACATTTTTAATTTCCATTTAACAATTAACATATTATAATTAATAATTTCATATTATTATTGCGGGATACTCATAAGTCTTCACAAAGTAGTCTTCAAACATGTCAATGCTGAAAGGTTATGTTTCATGGTCAGATATTTTCAAATGCTTGCCCATGCTTCTTGGCCAGTGAAGAGGTAACTTGTATGGTCTGTAAGCCTTCCTACTTCTATTGTATTCCTTCTTTAGCTCCTCAACAACAATTCTTTCATGGGCCAGGGGGTTTAAACCAAACACTTCAATTATCAATTCTCTATTTAGATGGAAAAGTTGCTTACTCTCATAATTTGATAGCACCCAAGTGCTTGAATCGTAACTCTAGCTAATTGCTCAAATGAGGTCCATATTTACAAATACATTGGGGACAACTAATTTCCCTAAATCCAATGCCCAATTGTGTGAAATGGGTTTTTCTAGGGCACGACGGTTGTATCCAAACTCAAATAGCTCCCACCCTCCTATTGGTAGGATTGCATCCTTAATGTAATGATGAAAATCATTAAACCTATCTGTTAATTCCCTAGTACCTTGGGCATGTTTATATTTTTTTAGAAGATTCAGGGAGCTGGTTTATAAGGTCTTGGGATAAATCCCTCTTAACTTTACCCCCACGGTCGGACCTCTGACTCATGATTATAGGAAAAAGGAGTAGGATAGGCTACAAGGAAAAATGGCGGGTGAGGGCTTGACAACTCTAACTTGGGAGGGGAGTCAATTTGGTTTTCCTCAACATTCAATGCAATTATGTAGGTCAAAGATATCCCTAACAAATCCATTTTATGTAGTCAACCCGCACCCAAACTTTGAAGTCGCAATCACCAGCTACTCAGTCAAAACCTACTTCAGCTCGCAGAAGTCTTCAGTCTTCAGTATGCTCAGAATTGCAATGTTCATAATGGACTTCAAAATGGAGGATGAAATCCATTTATTTCCTGTCGTCGCTTCATTAATTTCTTAATTAAACACAACATGCCATGAAGTGCGAATGGTCACATTTTTTTAATTATCAACCATTCGATCAAGACTAGACCTTGATCTTTTGAATATCGTATGTCAGGGCCATATCACAACCTTGAATGAAGGACAAACACTTTAAAGCTGCATGGTGCGCTGGACCATTAAATCTTTATTAATCGAGCACCTTAAAATACCACCGTTGATATTATATATTATTTAATATATTATAATAATATATCTAATATAGATTTCTAATGTGAAATGGAGCAGCAAGTCAGAATTGTGAATTCTGAACAAATCCAGAACAAAGAAAGGTTGGCCAAAACTCAGTTGAAGGAAAAGGAGCCCGAGATCAGCAAACGAAGAAGTGCCCAGAAGACCAAAGCTAGGGTTAATGAAGACCATAAGGAAGAAGTTCAAGGATGCAAAGGGCATTCAGATTAGGTTACAATCAATCTTTCAGAAGTAGGGGAAGACACAAACATGCTTAATGATTTGGCGATCATTGGGCGAATCATTGGGAAATGATTGCCGAGGGACAAAATCAAGGTCTAGATTTCAGAGAACTGGAAGGTAGGCATAATAGTGAAATTTATGCCCAAAAATTTCTTGGTTGTTTTCTTCAGATCTCTAGAGGATAGAGAGGAGATTCTCCAAGGGAATTGGTGGATAGATGGTATGCCTCTATATCTACAAAAATGGCAACAAAATTTCAATCCAGTAAATTTAAACCCATATGACAAGCCAGTATGGATTCAGCTATATAATTTACCCATAGACTACTGGTTGGAGGAATGCCTGGTGAAGATTGGCCAAACCTTGGGAACATTATTGGATATAGATGGAGAAATAATGGAGGGAGACTCTTATCTCTATGTGCGCCTTCAGATTGTGGCAATTAACCCTATCCCAAAGGAGATAGTTTTATGTGTAGAAGGTGCTCATTGGAGGCAAATGGTTGAAGTGGAAGATAGTAAAAAGTTTTGACTCATTTGTAGGAGGGATCACAAAGAAGCAAATTGCAAAGAAAAGAAAAAGAAAAAGACCAAAATTTGGGTTAAAAAGTCTGAGCCGAACCGAAATGTGGCAAAGAAGCAGCGAAGGATGCGGCTAAGGAGATTATTCTGGAGGTTCTCAATCTAGAAGCCTTAGAGAAAGAGGAGGGGGTACAAAGACTTTAGAAATTGCTTCAAAGGAGGTTTCAGAGGAAAGCCCGGTACTGAATTTTGTAGAGGCAAAGAGGAATCATCAGATGGCTCCTGGCGATCCTTCGATTGAAAATAACAAAAAATTAACCAATGGAGAAGGTGAAGGTTAAGAGGATGAGGCTCTGGTGGAATCAGATTGGGATCTATCTGACGAAGAGGAATTGGGAATAGCGGATCTCAGAAAGATTAGTCAGTCGGCATTAAGGGAGCTTAGGAAATCAAAGAAGGGTAGAGAGACAAAAAGTAACAAGCAAAAAAGGGTAGAGGCAGTGTCAGAACTAGGGTTGAAGAACATCAAGGAATTCACAAACAGTCCAACGGAGTGGAGGGCTCCCTTGGAGGGCAATGAAGGTCCTTACATGGAGTGTCAGGGGCCTTATGGCCCCTAAAAAAAGGTTCTTGGTAAAGTGCCATTTCGAAAGGATCTCGACAGACATCTACTTACTAGAAGAAACCAAATTAAGCAGTAACAGAAATAGGTTTGTGAGTTATTGCAAGAGAAAGAAGGAATTTTTCAAGAAGCGTTAGGGAAGGAAGGAGGATTGGGTGTAATCTGGAACTTAGACAATTTTGAAATAAATTTGATGGATTCTAACCTAAATTGGATGATGCGCTCGATTAAGAGCCTCTGGAGCAATGATACATTCTACATCTTCAATGTTTATGGGCCAGTCAAGACAGAAGAAAAATTAGAGGTTTGGAACGATCTGCTTTAGAGAACAAGATTGGTGGAAAAAGATCTCTTTCTACTAGGAGGAGACTTTAATGCTATTCTAGATTTAAAAGAGAAAAGTGGGGGACTGAATAAGGTGAATAGATGAATCACAGATTTTAGGAATTTTGTGGCAAAAGCTCAGGTCATTGATTGCATTCCCAAGAACGGATGGTATAGCTAGACCAACAAGAGACAAGGATTTACAAAGATCTCAGAAAGGCTTGATAGGTTTTTATTGGGGCAAGGATGGCTAAGAGCAAACATATATAATGAAGCAAACATAGCACCGATTGCAATTTTTGACCATTACCCAGTTCTATTGGAAATCAAACCCTGAGAAAGACTACAGAAAAGCTATTTCAAATTTGAGAGCATGTAGTGGTGGGAGCCGAGCCTATTGGAACACTTGGAGAGCTAGTGGAAGGAAAGTTAACATTTTAAAGGTATGGTTTCTTTTCAATTTTTGAAAAGGCTGGGCTATATTAAGGACAAATTAAAGATTTGGAATAGAGACTCTTTCAAAAATATCTTTATAGAAAAAGAGAAAATTGAAAGGGAGATGGAGGAACTCAAAGAGAAGATAATAAAAGATGGGATGATCTTAGAAGAATTCATGAAGGAAAAGGAGTTAAAAGAAATGCATGTGGAGCTACTCAAAAGGGAAGAAGTGTTTTAGAGGGATAAAGCCTGAGAGAAGTGGCTGAAGGAGGGGGACCTAAATACCAATTTTTTTCATGCCTTGGTCAAGGATAGAAGGGAAAGAAATAGAATAGACAAAATTACCCTCCCTGATGGCTCAGTAGCCATTAATAGGCAGGCGGTTGAAAATGAAGCGATAAGGTATTTCAAAAATTTACTGGGAGAGGCAGCCATGTTATTGAGTGAAGAGGAAGATGAGATACTCTCTTGTATTCTAGAATTATTAGATCCAAAAGACAATGATTTTCTTACCAGGCAGTTCACAGAGGAAGAAATCAAACTAGTCACCCTTCAACTAAATCCAGATAAATCACTAGGACTGGATGGGTTTCCAGCCAGATTTTTCCAAAACTACTAGAGTTTCATGGGCAAAGACATCCTAAAGTTGGCAGAGGATATAAGGATCAACAAAAAAATTGTAAAGGATCTTAATAATACGGTGATAGCAATCATCCCAAAGAAACCTAACTACAATACTTTCACATATTTTAGACCCATCTTGATGTGTAATTCTATCTATAAAATAATGGCTAAAGCATTGGCAAATAGGTTGAAAGGAATCATGGACAAAGTCATTTCAACAGAACAGAGTGGATTTATACCAGGAATGGAAATTACATACAGCATTATTTTATCCACAGAACCAGTCCACACAATGACATCAAAAAAAATCAAAGGCATGCTCATCAAACTGGATGTGAGTAAGGCATACGACAGAGTGAGATGGAATTTCCTGATAAAGGTATTGAAAAGATTTGGTTTTTGTAATAATTGGATAGATATAATGTATGCCTATATCTCTACTCCAAGGTTTTCAGTGCTAGTAAGCAGCTCAGTATGTGGCTTTTTTGAGGCCATGAATGGGCTGTGACAAGGTGATCCTTTGTCTCCGTTTTTATTTATAATCATGGCAGAAGTTATGCGCCATCACATCAAGAGGACAAGGGAGGTAGGCTTGTGGCAAGGAATTAGGATGGTGGAGGGGATAGATCCTCTGACCCACATCCAATTTGCGGATGACACCATGGTCTTGGGAGAAGCTACAGTTGGGGAGGTGAAGGTAGTCAAGGAAGCAATAGACAAATACTCAAAGGTGTCGGGTCAAGACCTAAACAAGGAGAAATCAGAGATCATCTTCTTCAACACCAAGAAAGCTCATCAAAAGAGAATTGCTAAAATTTTGAGGTTTTTTATTGGACAACTCCCAATTATACACCTAGGCATATCGTTGTTCTCAAGAGCTAACAGAACAACTTTGTGGGAGGAGTTGTTAAGCAAATGTAGGAAGAAGGCTAGTTCTTGGAAGAACAAATGGCTTACATTGGCTGGAAGAGTCCTAATGATAAAATTGGTTATGTCAGTCGTTCCAATATGCGTAATGTCATGCTTCAAACTAACACAAAAACCTACAACTGGCTTAGAGAGTTATATGAAGAAATTCTTATGGGAGGGAGAAAAGGACCAAAAAAGAATTCCATTATTAAACTGGGAAACAACATGTGGCCCAAAATTGGAAGGAGGAGATAGGCTTCGATGGCTTCCAACTCAGAACTTGGCGCTAGGAGAAAAACTCTCTTGAAAAATGTATAGAAGTCTGGAAAAGATCTGGTGCAAAATCGTTCAAGGGAAGTATTTAGACACCTTGGATTCTGGCAGAATTCTAACAGCTGTGAACTTGCAAGGTGGTTTAGTTGTTTGTAAGTTCATTTGGGAGAGTAGAAATATTATAATGGATCATCTCTCATAGAAAATAGGGGATGAGAGAAGTGCCAGATTCTAGACAGATTCTTGGAATGGGGAAGTCTCCATTGATAGTCTTCTAGGTTTTCTGAATTGGATTAGTAAAGTGGAATAGGAAATGGGTTTATATGTTGCAGACTATGTCTTGATAGACAGTTCCAGCTTGAGGGTGGCATTCAAATGGTTATCAATGGAAGTCACTCCTTTGCAGAGGAAATAAAGGAAGCAGTTAAAGGGATTTTACAAAATAGAAGAATAATTTTATTAAACAAACCAGATGAGATCATCTGGTGTGCCACAAAATCTGGGAAGTACTCAGTGAAATTGGGATATGTTGTCCAAACGCGTGGCCCTAGAAAAAGTGATTGGCTTGCGCAACTGTGTTGGAATAAGTATATTCTCCCAAAAACTGGGGCCTTCCTATGGACAGTCTTGCACAAGAGGATTCTCACGGGGGATAGGTTATGGTCCATAGGGTTTGAAGGGCCTAGAATATGCCCTATGTGCCTGAAGAATGAAGAATTGGCTAACCATCTTCTCCTTAATTATAGCTTTGCGTCTAATTGTTGGGACTAGCTCCTGTCAGAATTGGGTTGGAGCACGACAAGACAAGAGGATTTATTAAATTTCTTGCTAAGCTAGCCTAAGGGGGGTGGCTTGGACACTTGGGGGAATATTTGGGTAGTGGCTCCTTTGAACTGTAGCTTGGCAGATTTAGAAAGAAAGAAATTGAAGCATTTTTGGTGACCAGAGCCTAAATGCGACTGATATAAAAATAGAATGAAAGAAGGGATTTGTGAGGTCATGAATGCTCACCAATGGATTAAAAAGAATGGTAAATTTACAAAGTGAGATGATAGGATGCAGTAGAAGTGGAAAGATCTTAAATGACCAATAGGAATAGCTACAAACATTGGCTTCAAAAGATTGGAGGCTAAATGGACAAGGCCAGCAGTAGGTCTAAGATTAAGCTAAACTTTGACAGGACTGCCAAAGGCAATCTTGGTCCACTTGGGGCAGGGTGGGCAATCAGAAATAAAGAAGTGAAGTTATTGTGGGCATTGGCTAGGAATGTGGGAATTGCTTCCAATAACGAAGCGGAGATGGAAGCCTTGGCCAGGGATTATTTTAGTGGCGAATCTTCGCCAACTGGCAAATAGTTCATTTTCATGAATGAGGAATTGGCAAATACATTACCATAGGTGGGGGGCCAATTTGCCCAGTTTTTATAGATTTTTGGTCAAATGCATTTTAATTCGCCACCCTATTAATTTTTGAGTCATTTATAGTTAGGATTTTTGCCACGGTATACTATGTGGTTCTAATGATGATTCACTTGGAATCTCAGAGGCATGTTTTAATTCACCCACTTATTTGCCAATATCATTAAACGGTTGACACGCATGAGGACCCTATTCGCCAATATCATTAAATGGTTGACATGCACGAGGACCAATTTCGCCAGTATAATTAAACGGTTCATATGTATAAGGACCAACTTCGCCAATACCATTATAACTCCATGCTAATTGTAGGGCCATAATCGCCTAGAAAATTACTATATATGTGTTTGATGGAGGTCCATTTCACCTAAAATTTATAAGTGTCATATTAATAGTACGCAGGAATCGCCATATTATTATAATACCATTTGAAAATCTCACGTTATTCACCAAATATGCATTGATATAAATGCATTTGAAACTCTAATTAATCCTTTAAGTTTACACATTTTGTTTAGCTCAGCTCTCAAATCCTCGATTCATTTCGGATCATAGAGAAGTTATAGCTAAAGGCATTGACAAGTCACTGAAAGGTAAGTGATCATTTCTTTACAAGTTTACTGTGTAATAATATAAGATTCATGTTGATTATTTATGTCTTTGTTACAGATGATATTGATTGAGTAGGAATTAGGACTAGGGAGATATCTTAATCTAGGAGTCTAGGACCCAGGGATCTATATTCTATCATCTATGATTGCATCTTGAACAAAATGATATTATTTTTGTAGCTTTTAATTCGTGAGAGATGTCAAGCAAGAAGAAGTTGTTTGAGGGTGGTGAAGGGACTCAAGGGAGGTCAAGGCCATCAAAATGGAGAAACAATAACATAAAGTTGTATTTTGGCAATGTTGGCGGTCCATCGGATGTAGCTACAACATTAGAACCTGTACCATCTATTGACTTGCATCACAATGGCATAGATGATATTCCAGGGAATACCTAATGTAGCAGCAATGATGACAATGACATCGAAGATATTCCATAGAATACCCAATGTACCAGGATTGATGAGAATGCCACAGATGATGTTCCAAGGAATACCCAATGTACCGGGAATGATGAGAATGTCACAAATGATGTTCTAGGGAATACCCAATGTACCGGGAATGATGAGAATGCCATAGATGATGTTCGAGGGAATACCCAAGGTAGCCAAAAAGATGATAATTTTTCAGATGATGTTCCAATAACAAATGATAATGAAGCTAATGAAGTTATAGAAATCAATGAAGATGAAGATCCTGCAAGTGCATGCAAGGGGAAAAGAAAAGCCAAATCAAAAAAGGGGTGTGAGTGGGAAATGTCAAGGAGTTTTCAGATTGATTGGGTGTCAAAATTCCCATTCATTGAACCAGTGGAGAATAAAAACAAAGATGACCTTCCCACAGAATGCAAGTGTAAGAGTTGTAGTTGGAAATATCATAGGGAGAAGATGTTTCAGTTAAAACTTGACACCATAGAAAAAGATATTGGCAAAGTTTATAAAAAAAAATCATAGATGGACAGGAAAAATCAGTGATAAGATGGAAACTGAAGGAAGAGTGTCTTCATGTAAAGAATGCCCTTGAATATGAAGCGCATTTTCAAAGAAAGGTGAAGATTCATGCAGGTGGAGGTTCAATTGAGGCTCAATTTGGAAAGATGATGGGAGAATTACAAATGGCGAAAACTATTCAGTTGGGTGTTGTTTTTCATATTTTGAGTAGAAGGCGTCCTATGACAGACTACCCTGAATATAATAGTTTATTATCTTTTATGGGCATTCCTAATTTTCCCAACACACACTGGTCAATAAATAGTGGATGGGAATGGGCAAGTTCTCTTGCTAATGTGGAAAAATGTGATTTACAGGAAAAAATAAAAGAGTCAACTTTTATTTCATTATCTCTAGATGAAGTTACAACAATAGATAATACTTCCTGGGTATCTATGCATGTGTATACTATGGAAAATCATGTCTGCCAACCTCATCTACTCGTTGTTTATAAAATGAAGGAGAATGCAACATCACAAAATCTATTTGAGATAGTTAAGAAATCTTTGAATGAAATTGGAGGTATGGATGACTGCACAATTGCGAGAAAGTTGGTGTGTGTAGGGGTGGATGGAGCTTCAGTAATGTAAGGTCATATGAATGGTCTGTGTGTGAAGCTATAAACTTCTATTTCACCAAACATGATTGGCATTCACTGCATGCCCCACATAATGAATTTACCATTTAAAATTGTGAGCAAGTTTCCTGCAGTATCAAAAGTTGAAGATCTAGTTCACGAGCTCTACTCATACTTCTGCCGAAATCCAAAAAGGTTTTTGGAATTTCAACATTTTGTTGAGGGAATAACTACAGGAAACAAGCTTCTTAAGGATGTTGATACCAAATGGATCTCCTTGCTTGAACCAACTAAAAGAATTTTTGCAGAATATCAATCCTTGATTAGTTTAATGTACGAACATCACTTCACAATTGACAGGGCTCCTGACCTCTTACGTAGTTTAAGTGACATAGAGACACTCATCGTTTTAGATGGTGTTCTTCCCATGCTGGAGGAAATGAACATGCTTGTGATAAAAGGCCAAGGACTATGTATATTTCTGAATATACTAGACTGCATAGAATGATATGCATGACCCTTGATAATCTATATCTATCAAGCTAGTCCTTCATAAGTCCAAAATTTAGCAGCTAGCATTTGATAACAAATGTGACCAATAATGCTAATTTTTTACTGTTTAATGGTAGTGGGGAGTTACGTGTCTCTGTAAAGGGATTTGAGATACCAATGTACTATTTAAACAAGGTCAAGCACACTATCAGAGAAGAACCTGTTTCAAGGGAAGCTTTTGACAAGATTGCTAATTTTGTAAGTACTACTTTAAAGATTATTACAAAATCTCTTTCCTCAGAGATTAGAGATCGATTCCCTCATGATGAACTGCTTGAAGCCATGTCAATAGTGTATCCTCAATATTGGGTCAAATGTGAGCCAACTGATTTTCACATTAACCTTAACAAATCATTTTTGCAAAAGTATAGAATTCAATGGACAAGTAATAGAAGGAATTTTAAATCAAACTAAGCTCAGTGATCAATCAGGTCGATTTGCAATTTCAATGAGGGAACAGTTTAAACTCATGGAGGCTCCCTACCAACATGGATCAATAGCAAAGATTTGGGAAAACTTAAGTCAAAGTGAAATATTGCGTGATGCATTATCAGAATTTTTCAAACTTACTGATTTATGTCAAACCATGATATTGGGGTCGGTGGAGGATGAGAGAGTTTTCAGTGCATTGGGGTTCTTGAAATCAAAGATAAGAACTAAAGTTGACAATAATTTGGAAAATTGCTTGAGGTTGTATACAACTAGACATGATATCCAGAGTTTTCCTTTTGCTAGGGCACTCGCAATCTAGAGGTTCTCATGTGAAAGAAGAGGGTTGTGCAACACTTCAAATAATAATAGCATACAAGACAGTGACATGATGAATACCAGTGCCACATTTAGTGGTAGTGGTAATGATGAGACACTCTTAAGTGGAGATATGGAAATAGAAGAAATTGAAGAACATGATCAGGATGATTCTGGATATCATGGTCACAGGGAGGATCAGGAGAATCTGAATGACGAGATGATTTGGCAATTTGAAGGGATTTAGAAGCTACTAGGTATTTATACTATATTACATGTTCCAAACTCCAAAATGTTGTTGATGGCATTTTATTTCAATTTATCTATCTGTGATGTACATTTTTTATTTTCGATCAAAAAAATTAATATTTTCATTTATTATTGTGTGATTCTGATAATTTTTATAAGCATTCAACTAAATGTGAAGTAATGTTTCTTCTCTATAACCACAGTAGTGTTTCATTTGTTTTCCTTTATTGCATTGTGATGGTTTTTTAAAATTCCTAGGCTCCATCTCTTGTAAACTATAGAATAACGTGTTGCATTACCATACTTTGATCAGTTCCTAAACCAACTCTACTTAAGAATCCTTGTAATTACTCAGAACACTGAATTGATATCTTCTTAAAGCATTAAATTTACTTTGAGTAAAACCAATAAGATAAATATTCAAACACTAAATTTAGGTTCCTCGGTCATAGTGTTTTATCAATTTTAAAATAGTAGACCCCAGTAGATTGTTCCACGATGTCCAGCAGAACATCCTGGTGGTGCTTCCTTAGGATTTAGGGCTTCTGGTTTGCTTGGTTTCATCTATTTGAATTTTGAATCCCTAAAATTCTAAGTGTTTATGCTTTGTTCTTCCTACGCTTTTTCTTCTTTCCCTCTGTTGACTATCTGTCGAAGGTTACCGGTCGCTTAAGTCACAACTTAATGTCTTCACACCCGTGAGTTGACTGGCCCCTAATCCTAGCCTTACCTACTGTTGCCTATAAAAATCAAAGCCTTAAGTCTTAGGTTAAAGCTTAATAAAGCACATTTTGCAGCTTCGCAATGCCTTTTTCATGACGTCACACCCCCCGGGATGATGCGAAATGACTACCATCTATTAATCGATATGACAGTGGTCCACGGAGGAACTTTTGATCCAACGGTTGTGCTCCATTGTAGAGGTATCTCTCTGAGGGGAATATCTGTTGCACTGTAGCGATATGGTGACACACGGTATTCCTCTATTAAAGAATTGAAAAGTAAGTGGAAGGTGGGCGCATGGGGACTTAATCACACCGTCACATGGTAGGTAAGTGGTGGGCCATTTCTGGCTACAAAGTATGAGGCACCACACGTATGGTTTGGACAAAAAGGTGATGTGATATGCAGAGAGGGTACAACTGATTCGGCTTGTTCTGATTGGTCAAGGTCTTTTCAAAGGTGGTGACGAAGATTTTCAAATCTAGTCACATGATCTCAATCGTCGATTGCAGAACGTAAGGAAAGGATCAACGACCCCATTTCAAATTTCTTACGAATGAGGATTTTCAACTATCCATGGCACGAACTGAGTAATGGTTGTTGCCACAACCATTAATACTGCAAATGGCAAGAAATCTAGCATTATAAGGGCATAATTTAGGGCATTGTTTGTCATTTTCAAGAGCACAATTACATTCCCAGCGAAAGGAGCTTTGAAATGAGCAAGTTGATGTGATTCCAAGCCTCTGTTAACATCAAAAACTAGTAAGTGGCTTTTGTTCCTCTGTGTCTCATCAATTCAGCTATTCGTTCGTTTTAAAGTGTAAAGAAGTAATTTATAGTTGCAGAAGCCCTAAGTTAATTAAATAAACACAGTTTAGAAGGATGAGTCAGTCTAGTCAACCTTCCACCTCAAAATGTAGTCTAGACGAAGATCTCATGATCCAATGTCTCGAGTCATTGAGGAAAGTTGCAATAGGGCTAGGACAAGTAGGAAAAAATGATAAAATCTATTACTTGTGTGTGAATTGTAGAGATGCTAGGATACTCGCATCAACGTGGAGCCTATTTGAGCATTGGCATAACAGAGAAGACTATAGAGCCCCTATTTGCCATGCCTGGAAGCTTGATTTGGCCAAGTTGATTTGTTCCAATGTCTTTGTCAATCCAGACTTGGTCAAAGAAATTGCAAGTAGATATGATCCCAAAACTAGGTATATTCTATCTGGAAATAGTTCTGTCATAATTAGATTCACAAAAGCCTATATTTCAACTGTGTTCAATTTAGACCATGCTTCCAGTATGCCCATTGACCTGGATGCCTTTAGGGAAAAGTATAAGATTGTTAGATATGCCTATAGATCATTCAATCTGGCTAAGCATAGACCAAGGGGAGTTGATGGAGCCCTGGTAAAAATTTCTGATAGAGAAGAGGAGCCCTTCTATTGTAAATTGTTCATGGAATATTTTGTTAGAACTTACCATAGTTTATGCCATGTGCTTGGGAGGGATGCAGCTGACTGAATGCTAGTATCCTTGATGATGATGGCAGTTTGCATTCAAGATATTGGAACCAGACATCCATATGACTATGCGGGTTACTTGGCTGAGAAAATGCACAAGCAAATGGTGACAATAAAAAACAACCTGTATATTGTAGGTCCCTATGTGGAATTCACATGGTATTCTTTGATGTGCCACATGATCCTATTCTCTCTGTCAGGCCACTGGCAGTGGCATAAAGATTTACATGTAGGGATGACAGATGAACAAGGCAACATGATGCCAGTGCAAATATGGACTTGCATGCTTGACATGCATTTTAAGGATGCTAGTTATGTTGTTCTTGAGGAGCATTTTGTAAGGAAAGTCTTAGGTTTCTTGAAACCTAAGGGGGACATAATACCTAAAGAAGTTAAGGATTTCTTGAGACCTTTAGAAAGAGCCCCACACTTGAACATAGAACACAATTGGGGAGATTGGTTTCTGCATGCAAATACTACTTGCATCAGAATTTATGGGTGTGAGGCTCCACCTTACAATCTACCATAGTTTTTGCCCAAGAGGCTTGCCTTCATGGAAATCATAAGGCAATTAAATGAAGCTGACAAGAAGCATTTCAGAAAGCACAAGAAGGGGTCACTCATCCCTACTTCATTGAAGCTTAGTGATTTTATAACAATTGATAAGAATGGATTAGATCAGATTGGCTCAATGCTTCAATGTTATAGGATGGATACAGAGCAAGTGAGAGAATTTGACCCTGAGGGTTTTATTCACAAAACAAGGTTGAAGGTCAGTAGGCCTGGTTACCCCCACCAAGTCATCTTCGATGAAGATATACTAAGAAACTGCCAATCAATGCAGCAGATATATCTTTTGAGAAATAAATGGAATGCGGTGATTGAGGGAGAGAGGATGAAGAGAAATGACAATCCTGCATACCCTGGGGATTTCACTGAAGTGGAAGATCCCATAAGGAGAATTGAGATGATCTTTGCCAAGGCAAAGGAACTGATAGCTAGTGCACCTGTAGGTGAGGAGAGGCCATCTTACCAACCAAGAAGTTCTAGGGCTAAGTATGCAAGAGAAGAAGAATCCCCTGATTCCCCTGCTCCAAAGAGAGCAAAAATCATTGACCTTGAGGCAGAGGTGGAGATAGAAGTTGTGGAATAGATGGAAGTAGTAGAAGAACAAATTCTGGAGCCTCCTCATTAGGTGAGTTCCCCATTAAGGATAAGGCCATACTCTTCACTAGATAATAGGTTGACAAGGTCAACAATTAACAATGAAGTTGATACAGAAGATATGAGAGTACTAGCATGTAACCAATTTATTGCAGATGATGCATTTGTCAACACACCTAAATTCAGGTCATTCGTGCTTAGGATAAAGAATGAAGAATTTCAAAGGGAAATTGAGGAAGCAAGGAGTGGTGTTGACCCCTCTAAGTATGATACTATTAGTCAAAGGGTTTTGAGTGACGTTAATAAGGATATCAGTGCAATAAACCCAGAGGAGGGAAAGACTCTTGTAGCTAGAAGCAACATCCTACTGCTACCATATTGGATTCTATCAGATGCAATTGCATTTGATACCATAACAAGGGATGACTTTGATATGACAGAGGAACAAGTCAGCAAAGCTTTGCAGGGTGCTGCATTTGACCCAAGGTTTGAAACCTTGGAAATTTGGGCATTGGCCCCTAGTGATAAGAATCTAAAAGTTGGTTTGGAGGAACTGATTGGCAATATCATAATTAGAAGGGTGTCAGACACCCCTGCCCCTCAAGCTTCCAGTCTAAATGTGCAAACTGCACAATTTGCTGAGGCAACGATAATTAAACTATAGAAAGACTAACGAATTGTTGGAGAAATATGTAGTGGCCATGGCTAGGCTGAGAAAATATGAAGGGCAACCATAATTAGAGCTTGGTCCATCTCAGAGTCCCCCTATCATTCAGACTGCAGAGTCACTTCCAGTTGACACATTGCCTCTCCTTTCAGAAATCAGAGAATTGAAGGAGGATAACAAAAAATTGAAAGAAGAAAAGGAGAACAAAGTAAAGGACATGGTCACCAATTTGATAAAAAATAAAGTGACCAAAATCTTGGCCAGAGTGGAGGAGGCCTAGAGGACTTACTCAAAATTAAGGATAGCCTATGAGAAGCATGAATTCAATAAGTAGAGACTATCTAGTGTGAAAGCTAAGTGGCTACCAAGAACTTTAGAGGTCAGAGATTTTCTTAGGTGTTCTAGATTTGATGCAAATGCACCTCCTAAGTTGAAATTGGTGTTAGATATACTGAAACATTTTGAGGATGTGACCAGTTTTCAATTGAAATTGGATACAGTTTTGAGGGGAAAGATGCAAGCAATAGAAATGATGGACACTAAATGGTTGCCACATATTTTGGAGGCTGATGGGAAGGCTAAGGACCTAGACAAGTGGAAGAGAGAAATAATAGATAATGGTCATCAATTAATTCCCGCTTGTTGTGATGAAGGGGATCTAACCATGCAGGTGTTGGGTTTATCACTTGACAAGCTACATTTGGTTGAATTAACTTTTGATATATTCTGCAAGAATGTAAAGTCTATTTTGGATGCCAACTATGTCAGTCATAATGGCAAGATCGCAGAGGTTATCTCATTCCCTTGGCCACTTGAAAAGACATACAGTGAATGGAAGGACAAGTATGGGTCACAGGATTTAACAGGCCAACCATCTTTTCCCCAGCATTAACAAGGAAAATCTTCAAGCGTCTACACATCTCCCAAAGTCCATCTACTCCTCTTTTCTTCTCTCAAATGAAATTAATGTTCTCAATGCCATGTTGGCGATGCATTGTATCTAGAACCTATTTGAAATGACAATGTAATCAATATTGAGTACACGTTCTTGGTCTATAAAAGAACTATGTTACTCATTCTTGTGTGGTTGGAAGATTTTGGAAATTTTGAGAAGTAAATAAGATACAAGTACTACTGTGTAATGTTGTTGGAAGATTGGGGAAGTTTTGAACAGTGAAATATAATACAATTCTGATAGGTTGCCCATATTTCTGGAGTTGTAAGTTTCAGTTTCTTGCATGTTGCATGATTTTTCATGAGCATTTTATCAGTTCTAGATTCAAATATATGAATAATGTTGTAGCATATTATATTATTAATATACACCATTAGTAAATATTTAATATGAAGTGGGCAATTAAATAATACAAAAAATTTCAACACATAAAATCATTTCAGTGTTATATTGATTTTCAAATGAACATTGAAGATCTGAAGGAAATTAGAATACATTGAAGACTGAAGTATTACATTTACAATGTACAATAACTTGCTCAAAACTAACTTTGCACAATGCTCTGTTGGAACTTGGAAACACATGTTTTTGATTAGATAAGCAGCAAGCCAAGGGTGCTGAACTCATTACAAATTAGTCCCTAGGGAAGTCTAGATAGACAACAAAAAGAACGGATGCCAAAAAACTAGAGAAAGCAATACAACAGCCTAGTCATTCTGGTATTGATGTCATTGGAAACACAAGTTACTAAATCATTGTATCAACATTTGTAAAGTGCTCCACTCTTCATCTAATGAAAGTGTAATTTTTCTTAACCCATGGTTACTAAGTTGTAACTGTGATAATATTTTATAACTGATATTGTTACTTGACTTGAATGTATCACGCAAAGTTGCATTCAAGGTTATCAGTGGTAGGATGAAATCCATAAAAATTACCTCATCAAGATTTTGAGGAAACTGGTCCTTATCAAAGTTCATTTTATCCTCCATCTTATTTTTGAAAACATCCTTTCCAATGTATTGGTATGATGGGTCAAAAGCCACTGGTAAAACAAGCTTTTTGAAGTGTTCTACATTTGTTTGCAGTTGCTCTATCAATAATGCAGCTTGTACCAAAAATTCATGTGCTTGTTCCACCTTCGTACATTTTTCAATGATAGTTGAAGCCTTTATTGTGGCATCAATATGGTTCTGAATTCCTTTGGATACCAATTCTTTACCACTAGCTATGTAGATTGATTGCAAAATTTTGTTTGCATCTAACTGTCTTGAATCTGTCATGTCTCCATTTTCAGCAATGTATTGTTTGAGTTTATTACTACATAATACTAGATCATCAATGAATTCAAAAATTTTAGACAAATCATCAATCATCTTCATTATTTTCTCCCAAATGTTACTTTTTATATAAACCATTGTGTTTCTATATAATTCGGATACTTTATTTTGGTAGGATTTTATTTCATTCTCTGCATTCTTCAGTTTTTTCTACAAATTTTTAGAGAATTCTCTCTCTCTCTCTCTCTCTCTCTCTCTCTCTCTCTCTCTCTCTCTCTCTCTCTCTCTCTCTCTCTCTCTCTCTCTCTCTCTCTCTCCACATTTTCTTGCCACATATGTCCTACTTTTTCTTATTGCTCTAGTTTGGTATTGGCTTCAATCAAGGATTGTTCTAATTTTTCTGAATTGGTTGTTTGAATATCATAATTTCTTTTACTTTCCCTTAACATTTTCTTTAGTTTATTCACTTCCTCCTCTGTCTGTTTATTCACTTCACTTGTAGATGTACAGTCAGAGTTTTTTATCCTTTTCTCTAATTCTTTGGTCTTGTTCTCTGCTCCTTTCCTCTTGGCTTTTTCACTTGCTATGTCTGCCTGTAACTTTCCTATAAGAGTCTCCAACTTGTTACGTAAATCACAAAGTCAAATGAAAAAGAACAATATGAATGGAATTAACATCACTGAATATATTTTCCTTATGTTGTAACTCAATTACTGGAAGATGTGACCTGTCTATCTTACAACTCTGATTTGTAGACAATATATTCAACAAGGTTACCAGGAAATTAAAAACAATCATACCTCTCTCTCTCTTGCTTTAGCAATGATGTGTACACCACTTCGTTGTTCTTTTTTGATAGATTAATTTTGTCAGAATTTTTCATTCCAGAAAAATCTACTTGGATGGTGCTCACCTCATAGTTAGATTGTTGCATCTGGTCCTCTAGTTTATCTTGAACTTTGGGCACAATAATCATGTAATCCATTTTTTCATTTTCCAAGTCAAATGTAGTCAATACCCTGGTTATTGCAAGCTCTGAAGTTGCAGTAGTATCTGAAGTTGCAGTAGTCTCTATCTCTAGCACTTGCTTCTTGTGACTTTTAGATAATTTTGCTTTCTTTTCAAACTCAGCTTTGTAATCACAATCTGTGACACTTGACATAACTTTGAATGGTGAAGGAGTAGTTGTAGTTTTGGTGGCATCTCTAATTAATTATGGATGAGTATTAGCCATTCTTGTCCCAGTCACACTAACGATAGGAGGGGGGTGCCTTCTAGAAATAACTGCTTTGATGTGGATGTGGAATCAAAACCTGCCATAACCTTCTGCTTCTTAGTCTTCACAAGGACTTCCTCTTTAAGTTTGTCTATAGTTTCATTTAGTGTTGTTGATGGCCTCTTCTAAGTTTGTTGTTGCATCTCTTGCTGACCACTACTACTAATACATGTACCATTGCCAGATTTGCCACCAGTAGCACTAGAATGTCCACCATCTCCTACAAGTAAAGAATGAGAAACATGTAGATCAAAAGACCCTTGTCATACTGTTAGTGATTGAATCTCATCTGAGGATTTAAAGTTTGAACAAATATAATCTCTTGATCTATATGTGTATGCCCTTTGGCTTGTTCATCACCTCCAATGTCGAGTAGAAGATCATTAGGTTTTCTAGGGTATACCTCTGGTACCGTCCAAATGCCTTCTCCTATGGGACCCAAACCACCAGCTTCATAACCCAAATTTTGGGCTATTGATGCCCCTTTAGTATATGTTTGTCTTGCAGTCTCACTCATACGAGGTTTGAATACATAGGCAATAAGATCTTTGGGTTGGTTTTCATCCTCATCTTCACTTTCAACATTAGTTACTTGAGCTTCAGAGGGATGCTCTTTATCCCACAATTTGCTAAACTCTTCATCTTTTGAGATGTCTTTGAGATCTGCAGTAGCTTTTGGATCACTAAGATCCTTCCTCATAGACCAAAAGGTAGAAATTTTTGACTGTGACCAATGTTCCTCTGTACAAGCTTGTTTTAGAGTCTCTAGAATTTTTTTACACTTAGATTTTTCAGCAGCTTTTGTATAGAAGTTGTTGAATCTCTTGTTTTCTAGTGCGTCTCTCTGTGTTTGTGGAATTGGATGCAATCCCATTATTTCTGATGACAATTTTTCAAAAGAAATACCTCTTTGAGCAGCAGTTTCTTCCATGACTTTTCTCACCTCCTCCCAAGAATTCTTATTTTTCAACATTTCTAGCAGGGGTTTACTTTCATGTTGAATTTTAGTTGGAGCGTTCTTATTGGCCACAAGCCTTCTTTTAATCATGTCACATGGGTCATACTACCAGTGAGAGTCAACATCAAATTTAAAAAGTTGTAGAATTTCATGTGCCACAATGAATGCTTTCCTCTCGAATGTGAACCTTCCACATGAAAAAGGTAAGGAAGATTTTGACAGTCCCTCGTTCTTCGTTTCCTTCATTCCCTGCTTCCCTCCATCCTTCGATCAACCTTGTTGGATTCCTTGCTTCGGTGCTTCCCTGCATGGATCAATGCTTGGTGTGCATCCTTCCCTGCTTGCTTCCTTCATCCTTCGTTCCATCCTTCATTTCCACGTTTGGTTGTTACTGTCCTAACCAGGTGGCTTGCATGCGTATGATTAGATTTGAAATCTTTTGACTTGCCCCTCTCTCTCTACTGAGGGCATCAAATCTTTTGATTTACCCCTCTCTTGTGCGACTCTAATGAGGGCATCAAATCTTTTGATTTGCCCCTCTCTAGTGCGATGAAATCTGCATTTTGATGTGCTCGACCGATTTGTACCGATGAAATCTAAATAAAATCTTTTGACCTGGTGGACACACGCAATCTTTTTAGTATTAGAATTGTCTGGTCCTCCACTGCTTGAAGCGTCTACTTATTAACATCAGCATGGTCACAGTGGCCCTATTGTTTCTTTAGGCAATGGCAAAAGTGAATGGGGGTGAGTGAAGTGGGGGTTTTACGGGGGTATTTAGCTTTGGAAATGGCAGTGAGTGGAGTTGCATTTAGAAGTGGAGAATATCCACTATTGCACTGCAAGTGGTCAGCTGCCCCTGTGGAGATTGTAGGGGTTGCCCATTCCTAACTACTGGATTTCCTGCTATTACTAGGTGCCTGATTCCTTCTGAGATCCTGCCAGATTTGGTGGCATGGTGAACTGCGGGATTCCTTCTCAGCTAAGGTCGGGAGGCCCTACTATTACCCCCTACTATTGCCTCCCACCTACCCACCCCATTAAAAATGCCCCTCTCTCTAGTGTCAGAAAAAATGCCCCTCTCTCTAGTGCCGAAACACCCCCTGACCTTAGCTGAGAAGGAATCCCGCAGTTCGCCATGCCACCAAATCCGGTGGGATCTCAGAAGGAATCAGGCACCTAGTAATAGTAGGAAATCCAACAGTTAGCAACGGGCAACCCCTACAATCTCCACAAGGGCAGCTAACCACTTGCAGCGCAACAGCAGATATTCTCCACTTCCAAATGCAACTCCACTCACTGCCATTTCCAAAGCTAAATACCCCTGCAAAACCCCCACTTCACTCACCCCCATTCACTTTTGTCATTGCCTAAAGAAACAATAGGGCCACTGCGACCATACCGATGTTAATAAGTAGACGCTTCAAGCAATGGAGGACTAGACAATTCTAATACTAAAAAGATTTCGTGTGTCCACCAGGTCAAAAGATTTTATTTAGATTTCATCAGTACAAATCGGTCAAGCAAGTCAAAAGATTTTATGCAGATTTCATCGCACTAGAGAGGGGCAAATCAAAAGATTTGATGCCCTCATTAGAGTCGCACAAGAGAGGGGTAAATCAAAAGATTTGATGCCCTCAGTAGAGAGAGAGGGGCAAGTCAAAAGATTTCAAATCTAATCATACGCATGCAAGCCACCCGGTTAGGACAGTAACAACCGAACATGGAAATGAAGGATGGAGCGAAGGATGAAGGAAGCAAGCAAGGAAGGATGCACACCAAGCATTGATTCATACAGGGAAGCACCGAAGCAAGGAATCCAACAAGGATGATCGAAGGATGGAGGGAAGCAGGGAACGAAGGAAACGAAGAACGAGGGACTGTCAAAATCTTATAAAATCTTATCGGTACATAGGCAGCAGGGAAAAATGCCCTCCTTTGATAAAATCAAAAGATTTTCCCCTCTCTAGTGCGATGAAATCTAATAAAATCTTTTGATTGTAACTGGTCTACCGGATTGATCCCATGGAATCCCGCTTGGTGGGGGCCGACAAAATGACCTCAGTAGAGAGGGGCAAGTCATTTCCAATTTGTACTGATGAGATCTGCATAAAATGCCCTCAGTAGAGAGGGGTAAGTCATTTCCAATTTGTACTAGTGAGATCTGCATAAAATGACCTGGTGGACCTACCTTAGACTGAGGGCATTTTATGTAGATCTCATCGATACAAATTGGAAATGACTTGCCCCTCTCTACTGAGGTCATTTTGCCAGCCCCCACCAAGCGGGATTCCATGGGATCAATCCGGTAGGCCAGTTACAATCAAAAGATTTTATTTAGATTTCATCACACTAGAGAGGGGAAAATCTTTTGATTTTATCCAAGGAGGGCTTTTTTTCCTGCTGCCTATGTACCGATAAGATTTTATAAGATTTTGACAGTCCCTCGTTCTTCATTTCCTTCATTCCCTGCTTCCCTCCATCCTTCGATCATCCTTGTTGGATTCCTTGCTTCGGTGCTTCCCTGCATGGATCAATGCTTGGTGTGCATCCTTCCCTACTTGCTTCCTTCATCCTTCGTTCCATCCTTCATTTCCACGTTCAGTTGTTACTGTCCTAACCAGGTGGCTTGCATGCGTATGATTAGATTTGAAATCTTTTGACTTGCCCCTCTCTCTCTACTGAGGGCATCAAATCTTTTGATTTACCCCTCTCTTGTGCGACTCTAATGAGGGAATAGTTATTGTTCAGGGGTGGGTTAGGGATGTGGTGGGTCCCCACCCTCTCTGTCTGTGGTATCTTATCCGTCTGTGGTATCTTCTTAGATTTGATAGTCTGGACTGACTAGCTAGGGTGGGAGGGAATAGTTATTGTTCAGATAGTCTAGACTGACTTGACCCTCTCTACTAAGGGCATTTTATGTAGATCTCATTGGTACAAATTGGAAATGCCTTACCCCTCTCTACTGAGGTCATTTTGACCCCCACCAAGCGGGATTCCATGGGATCAATCTGGTAGGCCAGTTACAATCAAAAGATTTTATTTAGATTTCATCGCACTAGAGAGGGGCAAATCTTTTGATTTTATCAAAGGAGGGCATTTTTCCCTGCTGCCTATGTACCGATAAGATTTTATAAGATTTTGACAGTCCCTCGTTCTTCGTTTCCTTCGTTCCCTACTTCCCTCCATCCTTCGATCATCCTTGTTGGATTCCTTGCTTCGGTGCTTCCCTGTATGAATCAATGCTTGGTGTGCATCCTTCCCTGCTTGCTTCTTTCATCCTTCGTTCCATCCTTCGTTTCCACGTTCAGTTGTTACTGTCCTAACCGGGTGGCTTGCATGCGTATGATTAGATTTGAAATCTTTTTACTTGCCCCTCTCTCTCTACTGAGGGCATCAAATCTTTTGATTTACCCCTTTCTTGTGCGACTCTAATGAGGGCATCAAATCTTTTGATTTGCCCCTCTCTAGTGCGATGAAATCTGCATAAAATCTTTTGACTTGCTCGACCGATTTGTACCGATGAAATCTAAATAAAATCTTTTGACCTGGTGGACACATGAAATCTTTTTAGTATTAGAATTGTCTGGTCCTCCACTGCTTGAAGTGTCTACTTATTAACATCGGCATGGTCGCAGCGGCCCTATTGTTTCTTTAGGCAACGACAAAAGTGAATGGCGGTGAGTGAAGTGGGGGTTTTGCGGGGGTATTTAGCTTTGGAAATGGCAGTGAGTGGAGTTGCATTTGGAAGTGGAGAATATCCGCTGTTGCGCTGGAAGTGGTCAGCTACCCCTGTGGAGATTGTAGGGGTTGCCCATTCCTAACTGCTGGATTTCCTGCTAGTATTAGATGCCTGATTCCTTCTGAGATCCCGTCAGATTTGGTGGCATGGCGAACTGCGGGATTCCTTCTCAGCTAAGGTCAGGGGGTGTTCCGACACTAGAGAGAGGGGCATTTTTAATGCGGTGGGTGGGTGGGAGGCAATAGTAGGACAACTGATCAGTACTCTCCATTTGCCATATGTATTCCAATGCAAAAACCCTCTCTGTCACATGTATTGGAAGTTTGTGGGGCTGTGCTCCTGATTCATAAAATCTTAGGACAGTATATGCCTCCATGAAGTACCAGTCAGCCAATTGTATTTCTTTTCCCAGTTGAATGCAATTTCTACAAGACTCCGGCAATCTAGGCATTGGAGTATTTGTAATGGTTTCATACAATGGAGCCAAAAAGTAGTCCACAAAATGATTGTAGTTCTTTTGATTATGATACATCTTTATCTTATGGGTCCAATCTAGTAGTCCAATTTTATCTTGTTGATGCTGAACTTGAAGCTTGTTGTCTTGAAACATCCCAGCAAACTGCACTAGAAAAAAATAGCACAAGTAGGTTGTGAACCTAAATGTCTTTCTGTTGGCACTGGGAGTGGAAGGTTCACTTTAGCTTCGTTTAATCATTAAAAACTAACAATGCATGCATTCTGCAATGTGCTCAAGAAATCTTTATTTAGCAGGTGGAATGAATTGATGGATATTATATACCATTTCAAGGAGGCTTGCATCCACTTCACTATTATTATCCAATCCAAGGAAAAACACTAGCATGGAAATAGTATCCTAGACCCATGATCTAACAATATCAATTTTATAAGGAGGCTTATGATTTTGATTGAGTTGGACACCATTTGTTGTTAGAGATTTGATAAATCTTTTTTTGTTATTTTCACTAACTGTTTCATAAGTATTAGTAAGTTTTTCTAGGTTTATGAGGACTGCTCCATATTCTTCAATGGTAAAACCCAACAATTTACCAAAATGTTATCCATTAATGGGAAGAATTATTTCTTGGCTATCTTTTTTAACTATTGCTTTTCTTTTTTCATCATAATTCTAGGCACAGACCATGATAAATTCAAGGCAAGAGAAAACCTCAGGTAACATTAAGCATCCCAATCCAACCACCCATGATGCAGTCATCCCGTTAATTGGTATTGGCTTTTTTGGGTCAGGTTGCACAGCTTGCACTTGACGTACCTTCTTCTCCAATGAAAACCTAAGTATTGAGGTAAACCTTCCAAAAATTACAGGGTCATAAATATCATGGTATTCATCTATAAAACCTGGGGCTTTAAGCAGTCCGGCATAGTCTGTTTTTCTTTTTCTTTGGTTTTCCCAATTTTTGGTCTGGTTGTGCTGGTAGACATGCTTGTAAACACTCAACCCTAAACCCCAAGATTGAAAAAATTGAAGTCTCAAGGACAACAGTAACAACAATAGTAATAGGAATAAATTATTTATGTATTTCACTTACTCAGAAAAGATGAATACAAAGACTGGCACTGAATGAATCCGTGGCATCGCACAATCAATATTAAAATTTATGGTGCACTGCAATCTCCTTGTCACTTGAGTCCTTGACCCTCTCACTTCCAAGTAGTATCAATTAAAATTGCTAAATGCTAAGTGCCAATTGTGAAGTAAAGCGAGTGAAACGTGGTAAATTCTTTTATTAAAGTTCAGTAAAAGTATGTAGTTTTAGTTGTACACTTGTACTGAGTACTCCCACTTTAAAGTTCAAACAAAATTTAAGGATGGCATGTAAGTCTACGGCCTGAATTAATTATTTAATACAACATATACATCGAGCGGTGGAATTGAAAATTTAAAAACTATTGTATAATCTCAACCATTGATCTTTGTAAATCTAACAACTCTTGATTGATTCCAGAGGTTTGAGATCGCAAGTCTAGCGCTCTGGACTTTCATTCTGGAATTCAACTACACCCATCTATCTAGCATTGAAACATTCATCAAAACATTTCACTAGAGTTTGCAGCTCCTTTAATATTTATATGAAGTCGATCCCACTTTGATGATATAATAACTAATAGAATAAAATGAACACATTGACATCATTACATCAATAATAAAGTAGAAATTATATTAATACACAAAGATTTACACTTGGGTAATTATATTAATAGAAAAAAATTTACACTTGGATAATTATATTAATACAAAAAGATTTACACTTAGGAAATTATATTAATACAAAAACCACTCCAGCGGCTATCTTAAGCTCCAAAAACAAACAACACTAGAGAGGCTACCATAGTACCATAGAAATCCCTAGCCCCTTGACTAAGCGACTCCTTGAAAACTTGCCACCTTACCACCCTAGTATGGAAATCACCAAAAAAAGTGGCCCTGGGAGCCCGACCACTCCTACGGCCACTACGAGTAGAATCCCCCCGCACTCACAATGGTTACAAAGTATTTAATCCATACCGAAGTCTCCTCTGTGTCCATTACAATTGCCCACTAAAGAAAGTGTCTCCCACGAGCCGCCCAAAACCTATGCCTTCCCAGTTGTTGCTCATTCATGTTTAGTAGGAACGACTGCCTAGCTATGCCCTCCTGTCCCTCTCGCAGCTTCTCTAGGTCTCTCGGCCATGGGATACCGACCCCAAATTCTACATAAATCACCATGTCTACATCGTCCAAAAGAATATCTAGAGTGAATACCTCTCGTAGAATCAACAATGCATCCACCTTTGCCTCTCCTAGGTCCAACAAAGAAGCTAGAAAGTGTGAGGCAATATCTGAATTTACCCTATATCTATCCTCAGAGACCAAGAAGTCTTTACCGAGGACCATCTTCACTACCTCAAGGAAGAGTTGCTTTTGCTAGTTACAAATGTTCATCAGTCTGCCATCTCTGGTATGGCCCAGAAAGGTGACCTGCCGCTTATTGCAGTGGAGCCTTATGGGAGTCTCCATGCTATATTTTGAGCAAGCCAGCCGAGTGCCATTTTGTTGGAGACCTCCAGGATTTAAAGGAATATTGTTAATGAACACATGCCTCAACTGACAGATGCATTTATTCATTGTCTAGATTTTTTGTAGCATCAATCTTCGGCTCAAGTAAAGATCGACCAACAACGATTCTCTGAACTTGTCAGAACTATTTAATAAATTAAAAATTAATGCCTGGGAAAAGTATTTTGCAGCCCACCAAATGAAATCGTTATCAATATATAAATTTATAATAATATCATATTTTATATAATATAATTATAATTGATTATTATATTATTATTATCATATATAATATAATATAATTATTATATATATTATAATATGTAATATCATATATTAAATAATTACTATCATATATTATATTATTATCTAATAATAATATAATATATGATGTTAATCATATTATGTAATTATTATTATCATATAGTCGGACTTAAAATAAAATAAAGGGGCTCGGGGCCAGTAATTTAGAGCAAAGGGGTCAGTAACTCGATGACAACCAAGGGGATAAAAGAACAACTTAAGCTGCAGAAACCAGCTACACAGGTCAATGATGAATTAGAAGGATAAACCCTAAATGCCTTAGACAAAAATAGCCGCAGTGTTATTTAATATTGAAAATTTGATTCTTTGAACCATCTATGATCTATATACATTGCAATTTGCAATTAAACTCATGTCAATTTCAAACCGTAATTACTTCTATATTATTTAGTAAAATTTATCACCCTTCAAAAAGATTGGGGAATTACATCGTACATGAACCTCTAACCAACCTCAAAGTTCCAAATAAAACTTCTATCCTTCGACCTATTGGAAACAAGGTATATAACTAAGAGGGGGGTGAATCAGTCATCTCAAAATTTCCTTTATTTTCTTTTCTTTTTGTATCTTAATAATCAGTGTTGCATCAAAACATGAAAGCATATGTAATCATAAGAACAGAAATAAAATCAACACACATAACACAAGGATTTTTATGTGGAAACCCTGTTAAGGGAAAAACCATGGGGTGACTAACACAAGATTGTATTCTCTGTTAAAAGAATAAAGGAGTACAAAATGACACTTGTCAATTAGGGCTCACTGCTCGAGCACACTGCTCACAAGAGGCACACTGCCTACAAGAGACTCACTATCTACAGAACTTAGAGAAGGTAATCAGGAGTTTGAATTGATGAGAAGCATCTACAAATGCAAGAGTTCAGTTTCGGTTAGGCACAATACACTGATCTGATACACTTCATTCTTCCTCTGTTTTAATGATGTTGCTCTGTCACATACTGGACTTGAATTGCAGCTCTCACACTTATCCCTGCTTTTCTTCGCACGTTATTTCATCACTTTTCACCACACACACCTACATACTAGAATCCATCTGTTATATATATCTGCATCAAGGATTTCATCAATTTTCTAGTCGGCAACAAGAGCACTCAAGATATTTGCAAGTTACTGATCTGTCGGTTGAATCCATGCTTGATTTGTGATGAGTATCAAAAACATAGGCATAAAAGTCATTAATTATGTTAGCCAACAATGTATAATCCCACATGTTGCTTGATCAACACCTTTTACTCATCCAGATTGAAATCTGATATTCTGCCAGTCAGTTCTTCCTCTGTCTGCTCTACCTAACTAGAACCCAACACTCAGATGCTCATATATTTTTCTTGATTTATCATCGGAGGCTAAATCTCTGGAGTACAGTAGTCATGGTACCCCTCTTGATTTTTCCAAGTCCACAACTTACTGATTACACCATCTGAGAGATCTGGACCTGATTTTTAGACCTTGTTACCTACTTTGTTCTTGTTCATAGACCAAAACAATCTTCAATTTGACTTCTGGTATGGACATATTATGTACTACGAATGTGTGGGATAGACTTTGTTGCCATCAATGACAACACTTATGAAGCTACATAGTGTCTCTTGCCAACAATCTCCCCCTTTGGCATTGATGGCAACACTTAGTGAAAAATGGCTAAGTGTCGCAGTAACTCCCCCTTGGCTGATGCTCTGTCTTTTGCACTGTTTTACTGGAGCTCCCCCTTACTAGATTCCACATTTTTCACTACTCCTCACTCCCCCTTTGACAATAATGGCAAAGGGCAGAATCCGCATACCAAAATTTACAAAAATTGTCTTATATATGGCCGCATAAGTATATATATGTTATACTTACATATACTTAAGTATATCCGCAAAAGTGGCCTTCAACTATATAAACTCTGTGGCCCAGCTCTGCTTCATCCTATCCAGAATGGAGATGTGACCACTCAACAAAAATGTATATGCTTCTGCTCTTCTTAAATCTGTCGGATCACTGGTCCGGGCTTTGGTCTAAGCATCTGTTAAGGCCTCATGCATTGCCTCTAACTTAGGGATAATTATCCCTCTGATTTCACCCATTTTGTTTATTATGTTCTTCTTTTCTTTGTCTAGCCTCTTTATTTCATTGATGATAACAATGGCCCAGCATTCTTAATTTATTAGAGAGGTAGTGAGGGGATCAAAATTCTGAGATAAACTTGACAGTTTACCTTCTTGTTCTTTCACTTTCTTCTCAATGTCCTCTATTACTTTGGGCCAAGATAAACAAAATTTGTATATGTCCCCACCATCTTTAAGAGCATTTTCAAGGTTCTTTATTCCAATGTCTAGGGTCCTCCTATCATTAGTGATCAGTCCTTGCACTTCAGTGAATCTTTTTCCTAAAAACTCCTTCCGAACCTTTGCTTCTACTGATTTCTCTAAAGATTCAAAATGAGTGCTAACAGGATTTACCAAAGATTTCAGGTTACCGGATGGTGAGGCCGAAGGATCCTTTTGGAAGGATGGCATGATCTTCTCCAACATCTTGGATGCAATCTCCAACAGTTCACAGTCTTCCATGTGAGATTTTAGGAGTTTTTCTTTTGCTTTGGCTTGACCAAAAGATGCTATTTTCATTGTCTGAACTGGAGAGAGAGAGTCAAAATCCAGTGGCCCTTGAAATAGCTCATGTTCAATTATCTCCGTCATTTCTTTGTTCGGGAAGTTCTTCACTACCTCTATAGTGTCTCTTGCCGGTGATTGAGTCTTCTTTTCTTTTGGGTTATCAGTACAGTCATCATTAGTCTTTTCTGCTTGTTCTTCTTCTTTTCCCTTAACCTCCTCTTCTTGACTCACTTTCTCCTCTTTTCTTCCTTCTCCTTTAGCTTCAGAATCTGGAATGTCTGCAGTGGGATCTGGAGGAGAGATGTCACCGGTGTTTATTGCTTCATGAACTTCCTCTTCCGGAACAAAGGAATCCAAGTCCTTAGACATCTCTTCATCTATCTCTTTTGATCCTTCTACATCAGAAGATTCTTCATTGGTTACATTTAATCCTTCAACATCCATGGTAGAAGGTTCTTCATCTATTTCCTCGACAATAGGAAGATTGAATCTTTTGAAAGCATTCTGGAGAATGTCTTTTGTTTCTCTTGCTACTTGGTCAGTTTCTCCAAGCATAAGTTTATTCATTCTTCTTTACTCCAAAATTCATCCTTATAGTCGTTAAAGATCATGTCCATTTGTTTTGGAGTGATAGAAGGATAAAGCTGAATTGCTATCTATTCCTGAATCTCTAAGTCTTTTGCCTTTGCATTCTCTTTTCTCAGTTCAAGTACTTTTTCTAGACTCTTAGGAATCAAGGATATAATTTCAATGAAATCTTTATTGTAGATGTTCAGGTACCTGACAGTAGCTTCTTCCAAAATTCTCTTGTCAATATCACTATATTCATCATAGAACTCTGTAACTAGCTGTAGGTTCCCATCCATAGTAACTGCCTTGATGATGTCATCAATGGAAAGAGTGGGCTTTTCAACAAATTCAATTGCCTTTTCTTCCTCATTTTTACTAGCAGAGAATTTCCTAGATGTTTTCATCTTCTTCATTTTCTTGATTTTCTCATCGGATTCTATTTCTTATTCATCTTTCAGGCTTGTATATGACCTTGTGGCTTTTGTCTTTGTCCTCTTTTCTCCTTTTTCAGATGTCTTGACTTCCAGTTTGGTGGTCCTTGAGCTTTTAGGAGTGGCAGGTGCAGAGCTCTTGGAAGATCTGGTCTGAGAGGAAGCTTGTACTGGAACATCTCCTTTCTTTGCTTCTTGTTTTTCTTTCTCAGCCCTCTCCATTTTCTCTCTATTTGCATCTACTGCCTCTTTTGATAAGCCAAATCTTTTGGCAATTTCTTCAACTTCCCTTCTTACTTTCCTCTTTATCTCCAGTTGTCTTAACTCAACATGTATTTTTACACTTAGTTATTGAAAGGTGCCAAACCTTTCTGCTTCAGGGTTCTTAGGCTGGCTCAATAGGTGTTGAATATGTAGCTCCAAGATTTTTTCATCAACCTCATATCCCATAGGCATTATCCACACAGTCCTTGGCTCAACTGCCTCCATTAGGCATTAGTCAGTGTCAACCATGAAGCACATTGTGTCCTTGTATTTCTCGACTATGGACTAAGGAATTCTTTCTTTGGCTTGAATCATGCTCTGAAAGTTCTTGAAGTAACCCCAGAGAGCTGTGTTTTGGGCTTGAGCATCACCAAGTCCATACATATAATCTCTAATCTGAATTGCAACCAGTTTGTCATTTTGCCATACCCAACTATGGGATCCAGTTAGCTCATTCATATAATAAAATAACAGACACAGTATTAGACATCCATATTTAAAGGAATTCTTCTTATCCATTTTAATCTTCTGCAGGTTTTCTAATAGTTGATTTAGGAGAAGTTCACACAGGTCATAGTCTGCATCTTCCCTTAACATTTGATATGTTGCATAGATTGCTGTCCTAGACACAGAATTCTCCCTACTAGAATGATAGATCTTGTACCCAATTATCATTGAGGCAAACTTGACATCTGGATCTGTGATGTCATCTATGGTCATGGTTCTTTTGTCAAATTTAGATCCGGTGGCTTCAGTTACTGTCTGGTTCTTGATAGATTTAAGCACAGGTAACCCACCAGATGCATGCAGTCCAGTCACTACCCTGATGGCATCTTTAATTATCTTTAAGGGCCTCATTAGCCACATGAAATTATCATGCATCCTGCTTAGGACATACCGGACCCAATCATCTTCTGCAAAACAGGGAAAGTGTATGCAATGTCCGAAGTGTTTATCCCGGAGGGCCTTGAATTGAGGTTTGAGTTCAAAACTCTCATCTATTAGTTGTTTGTGATAGATGTCCATCAATTTTGAGTCTCCAAATTCCTCAATGTTGGCATGGATATAGACCCTAACATCTTCTACATGCAATACCCCATGCAAAATGCTAGAAAATGCACCTAAAGGATCAACTTCTAGAGATTTATAAGGGTGTTTCTTGAATTTAGGACGCAGCCTATCAGTGATCTTGACAATCATTGGAGTAGCCATTTTGCAAAAGATTCAAAGAGAGATTTTAAGAATGGAAGTACCTTTCACACTTTAGGGTTTGAAATAGGAGTCAAAACAAATTGCTGGTTGAATTCAATTTTCCAGTTGATCTTGAGTGAATTGTAGAAACTTTGTTGTAGAGCTCTTCTTTTCTTCTTTGCGAATGCAAATGTGCAAACAATGAGTGAAAGAACCCTTTTATCCTTGCGCAAACCCAAATTTTCTTTTGTAATAAATGCACAACTTAAGTTATCTAGTTGCCCTATTTTAAGAGAGATCTTCTCAAGTCACTGCGATGAACTTAGAATCATTGTTGGGAAGGATTGAAAATGTATCTTCCTTTCTTCAATCATGCCATGGGTCTGTAGATCAAAGTATTTCAATTCTGAATCATATCGAATCTATCTGTGAAAATCCTGCTTTACCGGATAGCTGTCGGAACTAGATTAATTTGAGTGGTTAAGATCTTGCAAAACTCCATGGAGATCTTTCATATTTTTATTGAAGGTTATTTAGATGTTTTTTTGAGAATGCTTTAATCTGCAGCATTCCATGTGCCAAATTTAGGCACTAGTTGACTAGCTGGGGAAATTTATTTTTCTCTGTGACTCCCCCTGAGCTAGAGCTCACCCTTTTAGTTTCTGAAAGGAATATCAACACCGAATTCTGGTCCAGATCCATCTCCAATATTCTCTATACTGTTCTTTACCCAAATCTTGCTCATCTCCTTTTGAACTTCATCTGCATTCATTTTACCTTTGCCCTTATCTTGTTTCTAATTATGCTGCACCGAACCTTTTCTATCTTGATTTTTGCTTCTGCAAAATTTGGCAATATGACTGGATCTATTGCAATTGTAATAGACAACATTTATTTGCTTATTTGATTGATATCCTCTTGATCTATATTGATTAGCCATATGTCCCATTCTATTGCATGCAAAGCATCTGCCATTGAATGAATTGTTTATTTGCATATTTCTGCATTCATGAGATTTGTGACCATACCTTTTGCAGTTGAAACATTGTCTGGAGAAGGATGGATTATTCTGATTCATTCTTCTTCTGTACTAAGTTTCTTTATGACTGAAATTGTTACAATTGAAGCAGTATCCATTAAAGGATGGATATCTTTGAGCATTTGGTTTCCTTACCGGAGGTCTTCTAGGCCTATTTCTTTGACTTCTTGATCCAAAGTTCTTCTGACCAGATCTGGAGCTTTCACCTTTCTCATATCCCAAGCCATGCTTATCATCTACCCTCTTTTGGCTTTCAAGAAGAACTTCAAGTTGGGATGAGCTTATCTTGAATTTCTCTTTGTATTCATTTGTTGTTTGAAGATCTTGTTTAAGAGTATCTATCTGATTGTCAAGTTGTTCTTCATTATCTCTAGCTTCTTCAAGATCAGATTCAAGATGCCTGATTATTCTGTCCATTTTGTGGCAATCCTTTATTTTCTCCTTGAGGGATTGTTTTAGATTATCTTCAATTTTCCTTTTTTCTTCAATTTCTTGGGTGAATCTCATAACCCCCGATTCCATTTCATGCCTTACCATAATGACCTCTTTTGATAGCTTCTCACATAGCTTATTTTTCTCATTTAGATCTTCATTAGTATCATTGTCTTCACTCTGATTGGCTAATTTTTGAAGTAGTTCCTTTCTCTTTTTCACAGAGATACTAAGTTTTTCTTTTAGCTCATTTATGAAATCATTAGCTTGTTTGAGTCTTTCTCTCAAATTATTGACTTTAGAATGGGATTGTTCAAGATCATCTAGGGCAGACTGAAGTTGTTCCTTCATACCATATATATCCATTAAGATTCCCAGATCTTCCTCAAGCTGTTAGGCTTTGTTCATAGGAACTTAGCTCTGATACCAATTGTTGGAAACAAGGTAGATAACTAAGAGGGGGGGTGGGGGTGAATCAATTATCTCAAAATTTCCTTTATTTTATTTTCTTTTTGTATCTTAACAATCAATGTTGCATCAAAACATGAAAGCATATGTAATCATAAGAACAGAAATAAAATCAACACACATAACACAAGGATTTTTATGTGGAAACCCTTTTAAGAAAAAAACCACAGGGTGACTAACCCAAGATTGTATTCTCTATTAAAAGAATAAAGGAGTACAAAATGGCACTTGCCAATTAGGGCTCACTGCCCGAGTACACTGCTCACAAGAGGCACACTGTACAAGAGACTCACTATCTATAGAACTTACATAAGGTAATCAGGAGTTTGAACTGATGAGAAGCATCTACAAATGCAAGAGTTCAGTTCCGGTTAGGCACAATACACTGATCTGATACACTTCATTCTTCCTCTATTTTAATTTTGTTGCTCTGTCACATACCGGACTTGAATTGTAGCTCTCACACTTATCCCTGCTTTTCTTCGCACTTTATTTCATCACTTTTCACCACACACAACTACATACTAGAATCCATCTGGTATATATATCCGCATCAAGGATTTCATCAATTTCCTAGTCGGCAACAAGAACACTCAAGATATTTGCAAGTTACTAATCTGTCGACTGAATCCATGCTTGATTTGTGATGCGTATCAAAAACATAGGCATAGAAGTCATTAATTATGTCAGCTAACAATGTATAATCCCACATATTTCTTGATCAACACCTTTTACTCATCCGGATTGAAGTCTGATATTCTGTCGGTCAGTTCTTCCTTTGTCTACTCTGCCTGACTGGAACCCAACACTCAGATGCTCATATCTTTTCCTTGATTTATCACCGGAGACTAAATCTCTGGAGTATAGTAGTCATGGTACCCCTCTTGACTTTCCCAAGTCTGCAAGTTACTGAGTTACACCATCTAAGAGATCCAGACCTGATTGTCGGACCTTGTTATATACCCTGTTCTTGTTCACCGGACCAAAACAATCTTCAATCTGACTTCCAGTATAGACATATTATGTACTACGAATGTGTGGGATAGAATTTGTTGCCATCAATGACAACACTTATGAAGCCACACAGTGTCTCTTGCGAACATGACCTTCAAACCTTGCTTTGATCCTCCAAAATCTTTTTGGTTCCTCTTTTCAATGACGCGTAATGAATATTTCACTGTAGTCCATAATTATCCTATTAACGGGTAATGGGTCCGTTACAAATTCAATTATGTACTCATTCACAATGATAGTCAATGATTCACTATAGAACCTTGCTTTATATGTACAAGAAACCACTAGGCATGGGTAACAATAAGGCTAGTAAAGGAGAATTAAATTAATTTTCTTGAGGTCACTGAAAATTGAGTTGCAATACCAATTCCATGTGTCAATTCAAATTTCTAGTTTCTCATACATGCATGCATGTGTGGGAGATTCAACCCACCACGCATAATAGAATGTATCATTTGCAAATGTTAAAAGTGTCGATTCTTGATGAATGCTCATATTTCTTCATTCTAAGACATGAAAAGCAATAACATCCTGCATAGCCACACACAAACAAAATTTTCCATCATTCTTATTACTATTCTACATCTGTGAATTGAGAACTCTATCACACAGTTAAATTCAAAATCATGAATGATCACAAAATAAGTACTTGGTAACTTACTTTCTTTGCACAGCTGTTGTAATGAAAGCCATTACTTTAAACTTTTACAGTCTATTGATTCTTCTACTATCTAAAGCTTAGTAATGCAAAATAAGGTTGAAACAATAAAGACTATCATATATACATTACATGTACTGCTGTGACAAATGGGTAATAAATAACAAGCAACTCCATTTAATTGCCTTTGTTGTACTGTGAAAATTTGCATTGGCTAATCTATGCAGTTTGTCATGACTCACTTGCCATTAATGAACTTAATTGAGCATTAGCTAATCTATGCGGTTAAGTGCGTTCAATCAAATCAATCATACCACCACTGACCATTTGATGAACCCTAGAATGAAAGATGAACGGTTGTAGTTCAAATTCAGAAGGTAGATCTCCAACGCTACACATTGCTAACAAAATCCTCTGGAATCAACTAGCAGTCGTTAGATATTATTAGATCAATGGTTGACATATATATAAAATATATAATATATTTATATTGATTATTGTGCAAAGGTCAAGGTGGTAGCACGGTAGAGCGCAAGTCCTCGACTATACAACTACAAATTTGGGAAATTGGGTGTGTCAATACTTTTGTCCCAAATAGAACTTATGCCGTCAATTTGTGATCATCTGACAATCAAAATCTATTAGAATATTTTCCATTTAATGACATCCATGCCGGAAGTGACCTCTGTCCTTTCGTAATAAATAAGGTATGTTGTGAAAAGCACAATTACACATTTTTGGGAAGGTAATTTATGCAGCTCAATTATGAATCATACAATAGTACATGCCGCCAAAATTAATGCAATTTATGGAAACAATTTATTGGGTTTGCAACCCTCACAGACACGTTATTCTGTATTTTCAATTTTTCACTAGTGTGCTTTGGAGGAGCTCTGGACTATGTCTTCTATAGGTGTTGACCATGAGCTTTTGCAACCAGGTTGGCTAATTTGTGCTCTTTCTTTCCTATTTCTTATAGTGACAAATTTGAATACTTTAAGTCAACTTTGTGCTCTTTCTTTCCTTGTTTGAGAATCCAACCTCCATTGTATCAAATGAAATTCCCATGCAAGATACTCCTAATCAGCCAGAGAGAGTTGTCATGGGTGTAAGTGAGAGTGGTATAGTTTTGTCTTCCCCTTCCTAGCTAAAGAAAGTTTTTGAGAAAAAGAGGATATATCCCCCAATAGCAGACATAAACGTTGATGTTGTAACTACACCTAAGCCTAAGAAGGCTAAGAGGATGTCTCGGATGGTAATAGATTCTTCCTTAGGGCATAGGATCTTGGAGATTGCAGACCCCATCGGGGATAAAAATGAAAAAGAAGTCACAGAAGCAGATTTCAATATGACCAAGATTGACATGGGTCCTCTTACGGTGGAAGGTGATTTATATCATTTAAAATTCTCTCAATGCATGCACTAGCAAAGAGAGTTAAAGCTCAACAATAGGAGAACGCAAAGCTGCAAGCCCAGGTGAATTCTCTGACATCTTTCATTCAATCTACTTTGAATATTACTTCTCAATTCACTGATGCAACTTCGAGTGTTTCTGTTGATGGAATGGATCCTAGCATGTTGCAACAAATCAAGTGATAACAAACTCTAGGTAAGGCCACTGAGCAATGTGTAGAGTGAGTCACCATTGATGGTTTGTTGTACATCGAGGAGGTCATGAAACTATATCTCCTCCTTTCTGATAAAAGGAAAGGGTTAATTTTAGAGTTACGAAATTTAAAGAGGAAAGATAGAAATTTGCTCACAGACTTTACAGAGATACAATAAATGATGAAAATTGATACAAATATTTTTGTAGCTAAGAAAATTTTTAATGATCCAAATGAGAATGATTCTGTGTCTTGGCTAGATGCACTAGAGTGGAAGAGGTTTGTGCTAGGGGATTTTAGTGGACAAATAAGAAGAATTTTGGCTCAACATTTCACTGATATGGTTGATCTTAAAAATAATTGTACCATCTTAGATGTAGAGATTTTAGATGAAAATGGAGAGAACTTGCTTGATGTCAAGGAAGTAAAGCAAAATTTTGAGAAGAGGCCTCCTGAAGAGCATGTTGCCACAGTTAATGGTGAATCACTAGGGAAGCTTGGACATATAGCATCGTATCTCACAACTTTTAGGCGTGGAATTGATGATGTCTATAAGAGAGTAAAAGATGTGGAGAGAATGATAGATAAGTGGAAAGTTCAGGCAAAGAACACCTGTACACCAAGTGCCAGGACTTTAAAACCCATAATTAGTAGGTTCAAGAGATACAAGGTGAAACTGAGAGCACAGGTGGACTCGATTGCTGCTGGTGAATAGGACAAGGAAAACGAAGCGACTTGGGAGGAAGACCAAATGACTGCCACGTGATGGCATTTCTTAGTTTTATGTTATTTCTTTAAACATGCTCTGAATACTCTTGTGAAAAAAGACTTATTATTATATATTTCAATATTTATATAATTTAGTGTTACTATTATTTCTATTATTTTCAATATATGTATTATGAATGGAAGCTTGAGGAGTTGATTTCTGAAGTTGTAAAGTTTGTGTTATAGTGGATGAATTTGTATTCTTTTTATGTATCCTTTTGAATTTTTTTTTTTAAATAATTATCTATTAATTTTTGTTAATCAGAATTGTTGTTACTTGACACTTGTCTCTATTCCAAAGACTTTATGTAGAAAGATGGGTGTGTCAGAACTGCAGCCCAGAATGGAACTTCAACTGATGCCATTAATTCTGATGTCGTTGATTCTAATACTGAATAAACTACAAATTTGCCAAGAAGATTAGACATTATAATATAGCATTTGATATTTTCACCAGCCATACTATGACTTTTCAAAAAATTGCCACCACAATCGCCAAATATTCTATTTTATATTTTTTAATATCTATATAATTTGCCACCTAATTTATTTTATATTTTTTAATATCTATATAATTCGCCACCCAATTTATTTTACTTTTTGGAATACAACTATAATTCGCCACCTAATTTATTAAATTTTTTGGAATACAACTATAATTTGCCAAGGAATTTTAAAAAAAAATCTATATACAGTTCGCCAGCAAAAAAGACAATGTCGACAAATTTGAAAAAATTCACCAATGAAATTAATTTTTTTTTCCAAAATAGGCATAGATTTGCCAGCATTTTTTTGGCATTGGGCTAGGATTTCCTAAGATTTTATAGGTTTTTTTAGGGGGGGTTCCTTAAAGTTATCCCTGGCCTTGGCCAGGGAGCTGTGGTTTTGTCTAGACAAAGGTTTGAAGGATGTAGACATTGAAGGCGACTCTTTGATAAGCATCAATAAAACAAGCATTAGAACAGTTCAAAACTTGGAACTTAGGCGTTGCAAAGAATTTATTTGGGATAGCCTTGACAAGATGGAAAATTGGATGATAGCACATATCTATAGAGAGGCCAACGGAGTGGCCGATCTCCTGGAAAACCATAGGGTAGAGCTGGCCACGGGAGAGGAAAGTTTCATTGAGGGGCAGAGTTTCGAGGAGCTAGAAAAGATTCTCAGTAAGGACCTTGGGACAATTGAGTAAGGAATGATACACTACTTTTCTGGGGATTGGGAAGTGCTCGAGGGAGGGAAGGAATATCTCAGGACTATTGAAGGATATCCTAGAGGAGATTGGAAGTACAGTCTAGTGGCAAGAGCATATAACGGAGGCTCCCAGAGAAAGCATTCACATGCCTATCCAATTTTGTAGTGGTCTGACTGATAGACTCGAGAGGTAGGCAGCCATAGGATGTGCAAACTTGAATGCCAAATAGTAATGATGGATAGCTGGCTGAAGTGTGCTCTGTTTAAGAAGAGCCAGAGAAGGAATTAGCAACAATGGAAGGTAAAAACATTTCAGTGTTCACTACGACTGTGTGGAGGAGTTAGTGAACCAGCAAATCCGCCGCTTGTTCAAGACTGAGGAGAGCCATAAAAGAGATTGCAGGAATCGGGTTAGCACAGGGCAGTCAACCCACAATGGGGTCTTACTCAAGCACTTCTATGTTACAGTCGCTCAAGCCATGGGTTCCGTTGCCAAAGTGTCTAGGTTCACTAGTTTCTTGGCCAAAGATGAGATTAGGGATGCCATCATCTTAGCCAGGCAGCATAGAAACCCCAACCTGAAGAAAGGCTTCATTTGTGGTGTTTTCGATGTGGAGGTGATTAAGAAGAAACAAAAAACTGAAGAAGCCCTTAATATTTTCAAAGAGGGTCTAGATAGCTATGACATGACAACATTTGCAAACTTTGTAAGTCTGTATGGTGATTTGTTCTCTGCTGAGCAGCTTGAGTGAATCAATACTATAGCCGATGGGATCAACACTATCTCTGAAGCAGTGTAACTTTTGTTTTTACATTAATATAAAGGGATCTACCCCCTCTAGTAGAACTTACCACTAAAAATAATAATATATCTAATATAATTATATAATCATAATATATATAATTATATAATAATAATATATATAATTATATATCTAATAATTATCCAATATATCGTTGGACGATTGTAGTTGAATTCTAGAACGAAATGTCTTAAGCGCTAGACATGTGAACTCATACCTCTGAAATCAATCTAGAGCCATTAGATTTACAAAGATCAACAGATGAATAATTATTATATATATAATATAATATAATATATAATTCTAATTATTATATAATATATAATTCTAATTATTATATAATATGTAATAATAATATATCTAACCTATATTATAATATTTTATATAGTATTAATTATAATTATTATATAATATATCTAACCTATATTATATCATAAAAGTGGGCCCGGCTTCATATAAAGGGAGCTTCAGACTTTAGCGCCATGTTGTACCGTTCAATGAATGTTTTAATGGACGACTGTAGTTGAATTCTGAAACAAAAGTTTGGAGCGCCAGACTTGCGAACTCAAACCTCTAGAATCAATCAAGAGCCATTAGATTTACAAAGATCAATGGTTGAGATTATACAATAGTTTTCAATTCAACTGCTTGACGTACGTGTTGTATTAAATTATTAATTCAGGCTACAAACTTGTAGGCCATCCTTAATTTTTGTTTGAAGTGGGAATACTTAGTACAACTACAACTACAAAATTGTACTGAAAGTGAATAATAGAATAGAACATAACATAATAACTTTTAAAAAATTAACTTCCTTGAGAATAAAATAAAATGTATAACTTTAATAAAAGAATGTAACACGTTTCACTCACTTTACTTCATAGTTGGCACTTAGCAATTTTAATTGATACTATTTGGAAGTGAGAGGGTCAAGGACTCAAGGAGATTGCAGTGCACCATAAATTTTAAAATCAATTGTGCGATGCCACAAAGTCACTCAGTGCCAGTCTTTGTATTTATCTTTTCTGAGTAAGCGAAATACAAAAATACTTCATTCTTATTACTATTGCTATTACTATTGTCCTTGAGACTTTAGTTTTTTCAATCTTGGGGTTTAGGGTTGAGTGAACATTTAGAAGCATGTCTACCAGCACTACCAGACCAAAAATTGGGAAAACCAAACAAAGAGATAAAATAGACTACGTTGGACTGCTTAAAACCCTAGGTTTTACAGATGAATACCATGATATTTATGACCCTGTAATCTTTGGAAGGTTTACCTTAGCACTTAGATATTCATTGGAGAATAAGGTACGTCAAGTGCAACTTGACCCAAAAAAACCAATACCAATTAACGGGTTGACTGCACCATGGGTGGTTGGATTGGGATGCCTGATGTTCCCTGAGGTTTTCATTTGCCCTGAATTTATCATGGTTTGTGCCCATAATTATGATGAAAATAGAAAAATGATAGTTATAAAAGATAGCCAAGAAGTAATGTTTCCCATTAATGGAAAATATTTTGGCAAATTGTTGGGTTTTACCGCTGAAGAATGCAAAAAAGTCCACATAAACCTAGAAAAACTTGCTAGTACTTATGAAACAGTTAGTGAAAATGATTTTTTTCTCAAATCTCTAACATTGGATGATACCCTACTCAATCAGAATCATAAGCCTCCTTATAAAATTGATATTTGTAAACCATGGGTTCATGATATTGTTTCCATGCTAGTGTTTTGCCTTGGATTTGATAATAATAGTCAAGTGGATGCAAGCCTCCTTGAAATGGTTTACAATATCCATCAATGCAATCCACCTGCTAAATACAGATTTCTTGAGCACATTGTAGAATCCATGCATGATCAGTTTTTAATGATTAAATGAAGTCAAAGTGAAGCTCCCACTTCCTATTCCAATGGAAAGACATTTAGGTTCACAACCTACTTGTGCTATTTATTTCTAGTGCAGTTTGTTTGGATGTTTCGAGACAACAAGCTTCAGATTCGGCAAGATAAAAATGGACTACCTGATTGGACCCATAAGATAAAGATTTATCATAATCAAAAGAACTGCAATCATTTTGTGGACTACTTTTTGGCTCCATTGTAGCAAGCCATTACAAATACTCCAATGCCTAGATTGCCTGAGTCTTGTAGAAATTGCATTCAACTAGGAAAAGAAATACAATTGGTTGACTGGTACTTTATGGAGGAATATACTATCCTAAGATTTTATGGATCAGGAGTAGAGCCCCACAAACTTCCAATACATGTGCCAAAGAGGGTTTTTGCATTGGAATACATACGATAGATGGAGAGTACATATAAACCGTACTTTGTTAGTCAATAAAAGTAGAGCATATTTCCTTCCTTACCTTTTTCATTTGGAGGGTTCACATTCAAGAGAAAAGCATTCACTGTGGCACATGAAATTTTACAACTTTTTTAAATTTGATGTTGACTCTCACTGGCAGTATGACCCATGTGACGTGATTAAAACAAGGCTTGTGGCCAATAAGAATGCTCCAACTAGAATTCAACATGAAAGTAAACCCCTGCTAGAAATGTTGAGAAACAAGAATTCTTGGGATGAGGTCAAAAAAGTCATGGAAGAAATTACTGCTTAAAGAGGTATTTCTTTTGAAATATTGTCATTAGAAATAATGGGATTGCATCCAATTCCACAAACACATAGAGATGCAAGGGTGGCACTGGCAAACAAGAGATACAACAATTTCTATAGAAGAGCTTCTCAAAAATTGATGTATACAAAAATTCCATAGACTCTAAGAGATGCTCTTATAGAGGAACAGTGGTCACAATAAAAACTAGTGCCTTTTGGTCTATGAGGAAGGATCTCGGTGATCCAAAAGCTACTGAAGAATTCAAAGAAATCTCAGAAGATGAAGAGTTCAACAAATTGTGGGATATAGAGCACCCCACTGTCACTGAATCAACTAATGTTGAAAGTGATGATGAGGATGAAGATCAACCCATAGATCTTAGTGCCTATGCATTCAAACCTCGTATGAGTGAGACCACAAGAGAAACATATACTACAAGGGCATCAATAGCCCAAAAATTGGGTTATGAAGGTGATGGTTTGGGGCCCACATGACAAGGCATTTGGATGGTACCACAGGTATACCCTAGAAAACCTAATGATCTTCAACTTGGCATTGGAGGTGACGAACAAGCCAAAGGGCATACACATACAAATTAGGAGATTAGTTTTATTCCAACTTTAAACCCTCAAAGTGAGATTCAATCACTAGCAGTACCACAAGGGTCTTCTAATATGCATGTTTCTCATTCTTTTCCTATAAGAGATGGTGGACATTCTAGTGCTACTGATGGCAAATCTAGCAATGGTACATGTAATAGTAGTAGTGGTGGTCAGCAAGAGCTGCAACAACAAACTTAGAAAAGGCCAACAATAACATTAGATGATACTATAGACAAACTTATAGAACAAGGCCTTGTGAAGACTAAGAAGCAAAAGATTATGGCAGGTTTTGATTCCACATCCACATCAAAGCAATTATTTCTAGAAGGCACCCCTCCTCCTATGGTTAGTGTGACTAAGACAAGAATGGCTAATCCTCAGCCTCAATTAATTAGAGATGCCGCCAACACTACAAATACTTCTTCACCATTCAAAGTTATGTCAAGTGTCACAAATTTTGATTACAAAGCTAAGTTTGAAAAGAAAGCAAAAATATCTAAAACACACAAGAAGCAAGTGCTAGAGATAGAGACTACTGCAACTTCAGAGCCTGCAACAACCAAGGTATTGACTACATTTGACCCGGAAACAAAAAAAATGGATTACATGATTATTGTGCCTAATGTTCAAGATAAACCAAAGGACCCTATGCAACACTCTAACTATGAAGTGAGTACCATCCTTGAGTGGATTTTTTTGGAATGAAAATTTCTGACAAAATTGATGTATCAAAAAGGAACAACGAAGTGGTGTACACATCAATGCTAAAGAAAGAGAGAAAAAAAGGTATGGTTGTTTTTAATTTCCTAGTAACCTTGTTAAATATATTGTCTAAAAATCAAAGTTGTAATATAGACAGGTCACAAGTCCTAGTAATTGAGTTACAATAGAAGGAAAATATATTCAGTTATGTTAATTCCATTTATATTGCTCATTTTCATTTGACTTTGTGATTTACGTAACAAGTTGCAGACTCAAATAGAAAAGTTATAGAGAGACATAGCAAATGAAAAAGCCAAGAGGAAAGTAGCAAAGAGCAAGACCAAAGAATTAGAGAAAAGGAAAAAAAACTCTGACTCTACATCTACAAGTGAAGTGAATAAACAGACAGAGGTGGAAGTGAATAAACTAAAGAAAATGTTAAGTGAAAGTAAAAAAATTATTATATTGAATAAGCCAATTCAGAAAAATTAAAACAATCCTTGATTGAAGCCAATGTCAAACTGCAGGATAGCTGTGCAAAGAAAATGCGGAAAGTGAGAGAAAAAACTCTGAAGATTTGTAGATAAAATTGAAGATTATAGAGAATGAAAGTAAAATCCTCCCAAAACAAAGTATCTGAATTTTATAGAAACACAATGGTTTATATAAAACATAACCTTTGGGAGAAAATAATGAAGAGGATTGATGATTTGTCTAAAATGTTTGAATTCATTGATGATCTACTATTATGTAGTAATAGACTCAAACAATACATTGTTGAAAATGGAGACATGGCAACTTCAAGACAGTTAGATGCAAACAAAATTTTGTAATCAATCTACATAGCTAGTGGCGAAGAATTGGAATCCAAAGGAATTTAAAATTGTATTGATGCCACAATAAAGGCCTCAACTATCATTGAAAATGTACGAAGCTGGAACAAGCAAAAGATCTTTTGGAACAAGCTGCAATATTGATAAAGAGGATGCAAACAAAGGAAGAATACTTCAAAAGGCTTGGTTTTTTGGTGTCTTTTGACCCATCATGTGGATACATTGGAAAGGTTGTTTTCATAAAGAATATGGAGGATAAAATTAATTTGGATAAGGACCAGTTTCCTCAAAATCTTGATGAGGCAAACTTTTTGGATTCTATCGCACCACTAATAACCTTGAATGCAACTTTGAGTGATACATTCAAGTCAAGTAACTATATCAATTATAAAATGTTAGCACACTTACAACTTGGTCACCATGGGTTAAGAAAAATTACACTTCCATCAGATGGAGAGTGAAACACTCTACAAAATCTGATAAAATGATTTAGTAATATATGTTTCCAACAAAGCATTATGCAGAGTTGGTTTTGAGCAAGTTATTGTACATTGTAAATGTAATACTTCAATGTATTCCTTCAGACCTTCATTCAAAAATAATCGAACACTGAAATCCATTTATGTGTTCAAATTATTTGTATTATTTAATTGCCTACTTCAGGAAAACTCTGGTTTCTACATACACATTAAATATTTGCTTTAATGTTGTATATTAATTAGCTATTGTTGTTGATTACTATGCAATGCAATAAAGGAAAACAAATGAAACACTACTGTGGTTATAGAGAAGAAAAATTACTTTGTATTTAGTTGAATGCTTGTAAAACTTATCACTATCACATAATAATAATATGAAAATATTATATTTTTATATCGAAAATGAAGAATGTACGTCACTGATAGACAAATAAAATGTCATCAACAACATGTTGGATTTTAGAACATGAAATGCAGTATAAATACCTAGTAACTGCCAAATCCCTTTAAATTGTCAAATCATCTCATCATCCTGATTCTCCTCCCTCTGACCATTATATCCAGTGTCATCCTGATCATGTTCTTTGTTTTCTTCTATCTCGATATCTCCACTTAAGAGTGTCTCATCAACACCACTACCACTACATGTGGTACTGATATTCATTGTGTCACTGTCATGTGTGCTATTATTGTTTAAAGTGTTGCACAACCCTCTTCTTTCACATAAGTACCTCTAGATTGTGAGTGCCCTATCAAAAATGAAAACTCTGGATATCATGTCTAGTTGTATACATTCTCAAACAATTTTCCAAATTTTTGTCAAGTTTATTTCTTATCTTTGATTTCAAGAACCCCAATGCACTGAAAATTCTCTCATCGTCCACTAACCCCAATATCATGGTTTGACATAAATCAGCAAGTTTGAAATTTTTTGATAATGTTTCGCTTTGACTTAAGGTTGCCCAAAGCTTTGTTATCAATCCATCTTGGTGGGGAGCCTCCATGAGTTTAAACTGTTCCTTCATTGAAGTTGCAAATCGACATGATTGCTCTCTAAGCTTAGTTTGATTGATAATTCCTTCTATTTGTTGTCCATCGGATTCTATACTTTTGCAAAAATGATTTATTAAAGTCTTTATCTTGTTGTGATAATCACTTGGCTGATAGTTGACCCAATATTGAGGATACACTATAGACAAGGCTTTAAGTAGTTCATCATGAGGGAATTGATCTCTAATCTCCGAGGAAAGAGATTTCACAATATTCTTTAAAGTAGTACTTACAAAATTGACAATCTTGTCAAAAGCTTCCCTTGAAACAAGTTCTTCTCTGATAGTGCACTTGACCTTGTTAAAACATTGCATTGGTATCTCATATCCCTTTACAGAGACACATAACTCCCCGCAATCATTAAACTATAAAAAATTAGTAGGATTGGTCACATTTATTATCAAGTGCCAACTGCTAAATTTTGGACTTATGAAGGATTGGTCTGATAGATATAGATTATCAAGGGTCATGCATATCATTCGACGCAGTCTAGTATATTCAGAAATATACATAGTTCTTTCTTGGGCTTTTTTCACAAGCATGTTCATTTCCTCCAGCATGGGAAGAATACCAGCTAAAACGAGGAGTGTCTCTATGTCACTTAAACTATGTAAGAGGTTAGGATCCTTGTCAACTGTGAAGCAATGGTCGTACATTACACCAATCAAGGATTGATATTCTGTTAAAGCTCTTTTTGCTGATTCATGCAAGGAGATCCATTTGGCATCAACATCCCTAAGAAGCTTGTTTCCTGCATTTATTCCCTCAGTAAAATGTTGAAATTCCAAAAACCGTTTGGGACTTCGACAGAAGTATGAGTAGAGCTTGCGGACTAGATTTTCAACTTTTGATACTGCAAGAAACTTGCTCACCATTTTAAATGCTAAACTCATTCTATGGGCATTGAAATGGACCTCCATTCACATGGCATTTTTTACGTTGACTTGACCACGTCAAACTTGCTCACTATACATGACTCAAAAATTAATAGGGTGGCGAATTGAAACGCATTTGACCGAAAATATAAAAATCCGGGCGAATTGGCCCTCTACCGGTGGTAATTTATTCATCAATTCCCAATTCGTGGATATGAACTATTCGCCACTAAAAAAATCCCTGTTAACAAATAAGTTTAGTCTTTTCAAATTAAATTTGTCTTGTACTTCCCTCAATGTCTATCTAGTATGTTATTAATATAATTTTTTACAAAATATTAATAAATAAATGTATTTATACAAACTAAATTAATTGCCATCTATTGACACTTGTTAATTTCTAACTATTTAGAAATTAGTATTATTATAATATATTATTTCATTATATTTACTATTATGTTGTATTATATTATTATAATTGTAGTAGGCATGAGTTTTCCACAGTCCATGAATTAATTAAATAGTGCTTCTAGATTAAACTGTGTATGTTTTTGCTTCAACGTTTCAGATCATGTACAATGATTATAATAATATTAATGACATATTTATTTAATAATAGTATAATAATATAAATGAGAAGGTTATTATGATAATAATATTAATATTAACTAGTATAGATAATATTTTCCATCACTTAATCTATTTCTATTTAACTAAAATAGATTAAACTAAAATGATTCGTTTTGAATAAAATTTTTACATTTTGGTACAGGTTTGAGTGGTAGTTGCCACATGTTTAAGTGGCCTCTAAGGCTAAAATAAATCTGGTTAATTTATGGCGTGAGGTAAGATTAGTGTTTAATTGATATTTGTTATGGATATTTTTATTTATTTCATTCTATTGTAATATAACATAAATATAAATACATTATAATGATAATTCTAATAATTTGTATAATCAATAATTTAATATACATTCTATTATTAATATATAATTAATTATATTATTTCATTAATATTTAAAATATCAAATTAATCAGTAATATATATACAATGAATCAAAATTAAATAGTCACATTAATATGAATATTATATTAATATAAATATTACAATTTTTGTTGTGAAAGGGTTGTGCTTAGATGGAGATCCAAGTTGGAATCCTTCAAGTAAAATATAAGGGAGAGGGGCCAGTAGCCGCCCACCCTAACTTCGCACACGTCAAGCTCATAGCTAGACATATCGGATTTCGATGATTTTTTTTGGGTTTCTCCATATGCGACCGAAGAGCTTAAAGCTATTCTTTCAACTTCTGGGCACTTATACATTTCCCTCTAGGTCGCTTTATGTGCACATGGGTCAAAAAAGTGTCATTTCAACATGTCACCTCATACATGCGCAACAATGTGCCAGTAACCACTCGCCATCACATTTGTGCACTTGTCTTCATTTCATTGGTTAATTTATTGGAGTTGTGAACATTATTGGTGCATTTGTGTTAATTTATTAGGTTGGTATTTTACATGTATTGGTTCTTTTTAAAATTTTAATTGGGGGGTCAAGTGCACAAAAAACATAACAGTTATTGGGGCATGGGCGATAACTGACCCCTCTCCTTGAAGTGGTTTCTAAGTTGAATATGTTGATGGGAAGGAGGTCCCCTTATTCAAGATGAAAAATATGCTATATTATAATTGATTTATTCTAGATAAATTAATCACTAAATAAAAAAACTCATTACAATAGTACTAAAAACTCCCATACTAACCTAATTGTACCTTTGGTAGTACTAAAAATTCACATACTAACCTTGATTGATTTATTCTAAATAGATTAATCACTAGATTAAAAAACTCATTGCAATAGCACTAAAAACTTCCATGCTAACCTCGTTGGGCCTTTGGCAGTACTAAAAACTCCCATGCTAACCTCGTTGCGCAATATTGATGGCCCATAAATTTTAGGTGAAGAAAACGTGTGCGTGCAAACGCAAACCAAAAATCTTTTTCCTCCGTTTGTATAGTACAAAAGTCACGTGTCTCACTATTTAACAATCATTTCATTGCGCATCGGAAGTCGGATCTAATTCCACATTGGCGTTTGAAAAAATAATGCCATTCACGTGGCATTTTTGACGTTGACTTGAGTACTTTTCCTTTCTTTTGCTTACTCGTTATAAAACTCACGCCCGCCAATGTCTCCTCATTCTCAATCCACAGCCTGCTCTGCTTCATAACACAACCTCTTACTCATGGCGGCTCTTAATTCTTGTAGTGTGATTATAGTTGGCGCAGGCATTTCAGGTAATTCAAGAAATTTGCAAATTGGTCTCTTACAGGAGAGTGTGATTTGGGTTTGGTTTGAGAGAGAATGAGATTCATGTGTTGTAATTTAACTATATTTGTGCAGGCATCATGGCGGGTAAAGTTCTTGTGTATATGGAAAATCGATCTATTCTAAACTAATAAAACCAAAGAACCCAATAACATAAAGAAAATGAATTTAAATAAAAGCTATGACGAATAATCAATGCAATAAAGACTTTTACCGAAATCTGTGTTGTTTCCTTTGGATTGAATGTAGAATTGCTCAATGAAATTGCAAAGCCATAGCTGCAACAAGCAAGTGTAGTGCTCAAGAGATCAATGTCAAAAGATCGTTGTGGTGCTCAATCAACGCGTAGTGTATGCTCAAAGCTCTGTTAAGTGTGCCTGAAAATACAATCGAAGAGAGAGAGACTCAATGAAGGAGATGAGGGGGGTTTATATAGGTTTCATCAAAGATCGATCAACGGTCCAGATAATTCAGAAGAATCAATGGAGGAGATAAGTTGAGGAATGTGCAACGAATGAGAAGAAGACATGTGTCTTGCTTTCTTTTGCATGAGAGGAGTTATCAAGAATAGAAGAATGAGTTAACTGAAGAGATAAATTAATTAAAAGAATAAAGCAATCAGTTAAGTGATTTAAAACAAGAAGAAGAGATTTGCATGAGAAAAGAAGATATTTTACTTTATTAAATATAGAAATATTTAATTGATGAGCAAGAAAGCTTGAGTTATTTTAGAGATAACTCAAATTAGAAGAAAAAGCAATTTAAATAAATAATTGATTTATTTAAATTTAGAGAAGATATTTTGGAAGAAATAATTAAATAATTAGAATTATTTAATTTAGAAGATTTGAAAAGCAAATTAAATAAATAAATTTATTTAATTGTTGTGCATGATTTTGGAAGAACAGAAGATTATAAATAAAATATTTGATTTTATTTATTTTTAGAGGATTGAGATAATTTAAATAAATTTGATTTGATTTATTTAAATTTAGAAGAATAATTGATTTAATTAAATAATGTAAATTATTTAATTGTAGATAAGATAGAATTGTGATGAATTAATTAAATAATGGGATATATTTAATTAATGTGGCTGTGAATTTTGGGAGGATAATGATCAAATTAAATAATTAAAATTATTTAATTGTGGAAGAATATAGAGGAATTTAATTTAATTAATTAAATAAAGAGGATTTATTTAATTAATGTTGAATTTAGGAGATTTAGAAGAATTTGATGATAATTAATTAAATAATTAGATTATTTAATTAACGTTGTAATGTAGGTGATTAGACAGATAACGGAATGCCAGTGATTTGACGACATGGTCATTTTAGGGTGTCTACATTTTGCCCCTCTTTGATGCAATGCAGCATGTAGCGTTGCATCAAAGAAAATGATTGTTGAAGATGTAATACAATTTTTTGATGCCCCAGTGTAGCTAGTTGCCCCAGCGTAGCTGGCGTAGGGTGCCCCCTCGAGAGGAAAGATAGGGAAGCGACAGAAGAACTATGTTGACGCTCGACTAGAAGATTTGTTGGAGATAGGCGAGGTTGGGTTGATGATAGATAGAAGAAAGGAGATAGAAGAGAACATGAGAGAAAGACTGTTGATTGATCCTTGCTGGAAAACTATATAAGGCCATGGAAAAATGGATGGTGTAAATGGATGAGCTTGTTGCAATGGTTTCACATTTGTTTATAAAGAGCAATCCTTATTTTTGATATAGCACGTGGATAGTTTGCCACCAAGGTATAAAAGACCAAGGTGCAGTAATATCTGAGTGCGTGGACGTTGACTCTGCAAGCAAGCGGTTTGAACTTAGATCCCCTTAGACATAATATAACCTTGTTGGAACATGTGAATGAGCCATAGTCTTGAACATAAAATAAACTTCAATACATGTAAATGCGAGAAGAATATTAATATGTAAGATGCTAGGTCGTAACACACACAAGATAAATATGATGCTAAGAAAGATGCTAAAGATCATTCCTCAAACATGGCACACACAAGCAATGACTATGCCCCCAATCCGTACTGCATCGCAACATACCAAGATTATAGATAAATCAAGGTAGTCTTGAATATGTATTGGAAAAGGAACAAAAGATAAACCATAACACAAATTGACTGACTTACAAAGAAAACATACAGCCAACATATTCTCTTGCCAAAGAGGTTGCTCAGGATAGATTGGGTAGGAAAGATAACAGCCTTATCGTAGGAAATCTGTGTCCGTTAAAGGGTGCTATCTACCTAAAAAGATAATGTCTCACTTGCAGGAAATGTCACATGTTGCAGGAGACGCGTGCGTTGGTCTCGTCAATGGAACACTTCGAAGAAGACAAGCTTGTTGATCTAGGGCTTGGTTAAGCGGTACTTAGCTGATGTTGGCAATTAGTATGCAGGACAGTAGATGACTCTGGAAGGAAGCTGCTTTGCTTCAGGTTTGCGAAGGACTATTGCTTTGAAAGGATGTGCTAGCTTGTCGCTTGAGTTAGTCAAGTCGAGGTGAATGGATTTTGACAAACGAAAGACTAGAAGGATGGAATGCAAATGGATTGAAACGGGTGGAGAATGGTGGATCGTGTGTGCCTGAGTACTGGATACATCCTTCGTATTCCAGACTGCCTACATACCCTGTATCCACGGGATCAAGGCACACTTACGATGGAAGATGAACGTGATAAATATGTAGTTCTGGATAGAGTGATGAATGGGTCAAGGTGAAAGGAGGGGATCTTATGTACCTGAGTATTGGATACTTCCTTCGTATTCCAGACTGCCTACATACCCATATCCATGGGATCAAGGTATCTTAAGATTGGGAAGATGATATGTAGTTCTGGTTAGGGTGATGATGTGGGAAAAGAGCGGAGAAGAGGTGATCTTATGTACCTGAGTACTGGAAACGTGCTTCGTATTCCAGACTGCCTACATACCCATATCCATGGGATCAAGGTACCTTAAGATTGAAAAGATGATATGTAGTTCTGGTTATTGTGATGATGTAGAACAAGTGTTGAGAAGATAACAGCCTTATCGTAGGAGCGAAGTGTCCGTTAAAGGGTGTTACCTGTGGAAATGAGACAAGATTGAAGTATGCGCTGCGAACCACGAACAAGGAACCAATCCTAGACTAAAGCTAAGGAAAGAGTTGCCCCCATTCTGGTAGAGGAAACTGTAGGGGTGACCACCGAAGAAGACACAGAAAGACTTGACCTAGGACAAGACAGTGTTAACTGTAGACACAGATCAAGACGTGGGATGACGATGAGGGACACTGGCAAATTTCCAAGCTATACTAGGTAGGGAGATGGAAACGCAAACAAAGTCAATGGTTTTATTATGGATGGATGGATGAATCAGGTTGCGAACTGGACAAGGAGTGGACAGGACTCGATAGATGATGGATACTGACTCTATGCATAGCGCCTGTTTGCCAGGTTTTCACTATGGTACTTATCCAAGGCGCCTGTTTGCCAGGTTTTCACTAGAGGATGGATTTTTTTGTATTTTTGTATTTTTGATTTTTGATTTTTTTTTATTTTTTTGACTTTTTTGATTTTTTTGATTTTTTGTGGGAATACTCTGAGGATCAGGCATAGAACTTCTTGAGATGGACACTGTTAAGTGGCTCATCTAGAGGAATGCCATCAGGTGTAGCTAAAGTATAAGCTCCCGATCCATATGCTGCTGTGACAATGAAGGGACCTAACCAGTTAGGCTCAAACTTGCCCTTCTTCTCTCGATCTGCTTGATTTCTCTGATTCTCCTTAAGTACAAGATCACCAACTTGAAACCGTCTTTCTTTGATCTTTTTGTTGTAATTACGCCGGAGGCGGTTTTGATAGACATGGAGATGATTAAGTGCGGCAAGACGCCTCTCATCTAGTAGTTCAAGCTCAGCTAATCTGGAAGTGCGATACTCATCTCCGCCGATCAGGTCCTGCATGGATACTCTGAGGGATGGGATCTCGACCTCTATAGGTAGGATGGCTTCAGAGCCAAAGACCAAGGCATATGGTGTGGCACCAGTTGGTGTTCTGATACTAGTGCGGTAGGCCCATAGGGCGGGATTGAGTTGCAAGTGCCAATCACGACCAGCTTCATTGACCGTTTTCTTGAGGATTTTGAGAATGGTTTTGTTGGAAGCCTCAGCTTGGCCGTTACTCTGCGGATAGTAGGGAGTTGAAAAGCGATGTTGGATATTGTATTGTATGCATAAAGCACAGACATCTTGGTTCTTGAATGGTCTCCCATTATCAGTGACAATGGCTTGGGGAATACCATACCGGCATATGAGGTAGTTTAGGATAAACTTGGCTATTTGTTTACCGGTGATATAGGTCATAGGAATGGCTTCCACCCACTTCGTGAAATACTCAGTGGCGGTAATGATAAACTTGTGGCCATTGGAGGAGGAAGGGTGGATTTGTCCTACGAGGTCGAGACCCCATTGAGAAAAAGGCCATGGAGTTGTCACAGGTTGTAACTCATGAGCTGGTGCGTGAATCAGATCTCCATGCTGCTGACATTGTAGACACTTCTTAGCAAACTGTGCGGCATCTTGCTCTATTGTAGGCCAATAATAACCTGTTCTGAGTATCTTCTTAGCAAGATTAGGACCGGTAGAATGTGCGCCACAGACACCTTCGTGTATGTCTCGTAAGGTAGCTTCGGCTTCTTCCACGTTAAGACATCGTAAGAGGATACCATCGAGACTCCGGCGATATAGTGTATCACCTAGAATGATGTAACGAGAGGATCGACGGATAAAGGTTTTACGTTGAGTGGATGATAGGTCAGGGGGAAAGGTTTTGTTCTTGAGGTATTCATAGATATCTTCGTACCATGGGGAATTGGGACCAACAAGTTCGCAGATGATTTCAGTAACAAGAACATCGACGGCTGGTATCAACAATTGCTCGATCAAGAATTCACACTTCTGTGTATTTGTAGGCATGTCAATCAGTGACCCTACAGAAGCCATAGAATCCGCAGCTTTATTATGTTCTCTTGGAATTTGCTCAAATGTGATGCTAGAAAAATGTGGTTTGTAGGCATCCACTAGTTGTTTGTAGGGGACCAACTTTTCATCCTTTGTTTGGTATTCATCTGTGACTTGGCGAATGACTAGCTGTGAGTCTCCATATACTTGTAATTCTGTGATGTCCCATTGAACTGCTGTATTGAGACCTATGAGGAGTGCTTCATACTCGGCTATGTTGTTGGTGCAAGGGAATGCGAGCCGATATGACTTTGGAATGTAGTCATTCTGAGGTGTAACAAATAAGATGCCAGCTCCTGAGCCATGCTGTGTGTAAGAGCCGTCAAAGTATAACTTCCACATTATGGAGTTAGCAAGAGTGAATAGATTCTCATCAGGAAAGTCTGCGACCATAGGATGTGTATCTTTCATAGGTGCTTCTGCCAGTTGATCCGCGAGGGCTTGTCCTTTGATTGCTTTACGATCTGTGTACTCAATGTCGAACTCACTAAGGATCATAACCCATTTAGCCAGTCTGCCTGTGAGAGCTGCTTTTGCTAATAGATATTTCAAGGGATCAATCTTGGCTATCAGATTTGTGTGTTGGTTCAACATGTAATGCCGCAACTTTTGGGAGGCAAACACTACTGCTAGACAAGCCCTTTCCATGGGTGAATAATTGAGCTCATATCCCACCAAGGTTCTACTGATATAGTAAATTGCGTGCTCTCTGCCTGAGTCATCATTTTGTGCTAGCAGGGCCCCTAGGGCCGAATTTGTAGTGGAGATGTACAATATCAAGGGTTTGTCCGCAACTGGTGGGACCAATACAGGAGGTGTAGCTAGATATTCCTTAAGTTGATCAAACGCTGCCTGACACTTGTTGTCCCATCGAAACGAAACATCCTTTCAGAGCAAGTGCTGAAAGGGTTGACATTTATCTGCTAGCTGTGATATGAAACGCCTGATGGACTGTAACCTTCCTTGGAGGCTCCTTAATGCTTTAAGGTTCTTTGGTGGAGGCATCTCCACTATAGCCTTTACTTTTGCTGGATCTACTTCGATGCCCCTACGAGATACTATGTATCCCAACAGCTTCCCTGATGTGACACCGAAGACACACTGCTTAGGATTGAGTCTTACTTGGTATTTTTCAAGCCTGTCGAAGATCTGTCCTAGGACTTGTATATGTTCTGCTCTAGAAGATTTAGCCAATATATCATCCACATAGTCTTCCATGATGTGATGAAATAGATCGTGGAAGATCACTGTCATAGCTCGCTGATAGGTTGCTCCTGCATTTTTCAGACCAAACGGCATAACGCACCAACAGTAATTGCCCCAAGGACATGTAAAGGTTGTTTTGTGTTGGTCTTCTTCAGCTATCCTTATCTGATTGTAACCCGAGAATCTGTCCATGAGAGAAAGCATCTCGTGACCTGCTGTCAAGTCCACTATAATGTCAATGTTTGGTAGTGGAAAATCATCTTTGGGACATGCCTTATTGAGATCTCTGAAATCATTACACATGCGGATGCGCCCATTAGGTTTAGACACAGGTACAATGTTTGAGACCCAATCTGAATAGTCGATAGGTCGTATGAACTTTGCGTCTAATAGCTTTTGTACCTCCACCTTCACTAAGAGAGCGATCTGTGGGTGCATCTTTCTCAACTTTTGCTTGACTGGTTTCACTTTGGGATCAACTGTGAGATAATGAACTACCAGCTTAGGGTCTAGCCCTGGCATATCTGCATAGGTCCATGCAAAGTTGATGGTTCGTTGTAAGAAGAAGCTGTTAAGATTTCTGTGCTCTGTGTCAGATAATGATGCTGCTAGAAATGTTGTCTTTGGATTCTGTTCTGTACCTAGGTTGATCTCTGTAGAATCTTCCACTAGGAGAGCAGATTTCTCTTGATACTTAGAAGGTAAGGGAAGGTCAAATCCTCCATCCTCAGGTGCCACAGTTGGGTTTTCACCTTTGGATACGTCCTTTATTTTCACTATTTTATGATCAGGAGGTGCCACAGTGTGGTTTTCACCTAGAGATCTTTCTTTATTTGTACTTTTGCGACTAGAGGATTTGGCATTCTCACCAAAATAAGCCGTGGGCTCTAATTCCATTACAAAACCTGCCTTGTGATCGCCAAGAGGGATACCTTCCCGAAGTCCCATAAACTCAGCTAAAGCTTCGTCATTCTAAAATACATCTATAACGGGGGCCCCTTGTTGGTCCCAATCGATAAGTTCAGGGTAGACAAGCGTGACATTCTGGGTGCTGGTGGTGGAAGTTAAGGATACGGAGGATAGTGTAAAAATGGAGGATTCTGCGAATAGATTGGTCATGTGGAGGGAAGAGTCATCGGTGATATCCTCTGTAGATGTCGAATCGGCGGGAAACTTGTCAGCTACCTCGTCGAGGATATACTCGATGTCCGAGGCGCGTGGTACCTTCTTACCAAATCCTAATCCTTTCTTGTCTAGCTTCTTTGTTACCACAATGGGCTCCATAGTGCCTTGATTCTGTTTCCCAAGGCCACCTTTGCCTTTATAGCCCATGTTTTTCACTATCCTTAAGCCATTGCCATACTGCTTGACTGGTATCGTGACTGGTTCTTTCTCCTTCTAGAGCCAAGAAGAGATGTCCTCAATAGTTTCCTCTTCCAATAACCGTCCATGTTGGAATTGGGTTAGGAATGGTGGGGGAGGAATATTTGCTTTTTTGGTAACTTTAGCAATGGGTGGTTTGCCGTAAGATTTTGGAGATAAAGGCATCCGCCCTACACAACAAGATTCAGAGATATCATAAGAGCCAAAGCCTATATCCCGAAAGCAAGCTGTGATTTTGGGGAGGGGTGTAGGTTCACGTGTAGAGGCTTGTGTGAGAGTTTCAGGGTCAACATAGAGAGGGGACTCAAGGGCTTTGTCATTTTTAGGCACTTGGTTGCAATTCTTATAGCTTCCTTGCAAGACACGGCAAAATTCAAAAGGATTAGGATCTCCTGGGATGGTGATCTCCGTACCATTGTATGGGAACTTGAGGGACTGATGGTACGTGGAGGGAACAGCTTTCATTGCATGGATCCATGGGCGGCCTAGAATAATGTTGTAAGGCAGCTCAATATCAAGGACTTGACGCCTAGTTTCAAGCATGACCGGGCCCAGTTGTATAGGCAAGTGAATAACACCTTCTGAACGGCGTTCTGCATCATCATACCCCTTGATTGTAATACTATGCTCAGTGTTGACGTGATCCTCAGAGTATCCCAATTGCTTTAGTAACTTTAAAGAACAGATGTTGAGACCAGCACCACCATCTATGAGGATGCGTTTGATTTTGCGCTTATGGATGAGCACTTCAATATGGAGGGCATCGTTGTGACAAGGATCATGGGAGGGAAGGTCTTTCTCAGAGAAGACCACATTGTAAGGCGAAGCAATATTACCCACTATAGCTTGGAAATCTGCAACTGCTATGTTGTTAGGAACAGAGGACTCTTGAAGGGCTTTTTCTAGCACTACTCGATGTGCAGGTGATGACCGTAGAAGGTCCAAAATAGAGATCTGTGCTGGTGTTCTCCCTAGATGTTCGACAAGATTATAATCAGACTGAACCGGAAGCCTAGGTGTAGGTGCATGAATGGTGACATGACCTCGACGAGTAGTGACAGCACAATCTGTAGATTTGCCTTTGATGGTGAGGGTAGACACTCGACTCTCTTCAAAACGACCTACAATGGAATCGAAAGACGTGGAAGCATGATTGATACCTTTACCTCTATCCTGAGGAGGAGGTGGACCGTGATGAGGGAATGGTTCCTTATACATATCGAGATCCTTGTTCGTGTGTTGCGCTGGTGATTCATTCTCAAAAGTGATTTGATTAGCTTCGATGAGGTTTTGGATGAGGTGCTTAAGCTTCATGCAAGATGCAGTTCGATGACCTTTGCTCCTATGGAACTCACAATACTCATTGTCTCTGTAACGTGCAGTTTTGTAGATAGGTTCTCCATAAGGAGGAGCATCAGGTAAGGTTATGAGCCTTTTCTGCAAAGCTTGCTGTAAGACCGATTCGATGGGCACTCCCAAAGGAGTAAATTGACGTCGCGGAGGGTAATCTTGTTGAGGCCGCTCTTGTTGTCGTTGCTGTTGGTTGGGATAAGGCTGCCTTTGTTGCTGCTGTTGTTGAGGTGGAGCTTGACTTGGTTTGGAGAGTTGCAGCGGTGTTTGCAACGTTTGGACATGCTTAGTATCGACCACTCCATCATTGACCACGTTTTTGTTTTTATTCCAATATTTGGGTTTATCATTCGACTGTTGATGCGAATTGCTATCTTTCGTCTCCTTAAAGATTTTGACCACACCCTTAGCGATGAGGGCCTTCTCAATGTTGATACCCTTGTATGTGATTTCATCGAAGGTTGTAGCACTAAGAATTTGCAAATGGAAACCTAACTCTTGGTTGAGGTTCTGCACAAAGATGCTAACAAGCTGTTTCTCTGGAATCTTGAAAGAGAATTTACTAGCCATTTGTCTCCATCGTTGGAGGAAAGAAATGAAAGTTTCACCATTTTTCTGTTTATTGTTGCATAGGTCCGTCATGGAAATCTCATGCTCTGCGTTGTAAGAGAAATGGGTGGCAAACTTCTCTGCTAGCTCGTTGAAAGACTTGATACCCGTAGGTAAGTGTGAGAACCATTCTATTGCTTGTCCTCCAAGACTGCGAGGAAAAAGACGCATAAGATATGTGTCGTTGTGAGAAACCTCGAAGCAAGCAAGATAGAATTCCCTAAGATGGTCTTTTGGGTCACCTTTTCCTTTGTACTTATCGAACTTGGGAATAGTGAAATTTTGAGGAAAAGGGATCATTGGTAACGACCGATCAAAAGGATAAGGGCACACTTCCTCCAAGGAGAAGGTCTTTTTGGTGTGGCCAAACGTAAGATCAGATAGCTGTTGTTGCACCTCCGCAATCTTTAGTTCCATAGTTGTGGGAGGGGTTGGTAACGTCTCCTGTTGTCCAAAAAGTGGTTGGTGTTGCCCATATGGAAGATTATAATGTGAGCCATGCGCAGTGGTATTGTAAGGGTCGTAAGATTGATTGGGATTGTATGGATTGTATGATTGGTTCAGATTGGGTTGGAATTGGGGGTTTTGATTAGGCAGAGGTGGATGTGGCGCTAGGTAAGAATGTTGGCTCTGCGATGGTTGAAGAAACGTATTGGGGGGAGGAAAGCTAAAGTGCGTTTGATTAGGTTGTGATGGTGGCACATAGCTTTGGGAAACCTGATGTTGGGAATGTTGCGAGTGGCTAGGCAATGTATGAAAGAAGTTGAGCGTGGATGAATGTTGTGGAGGAGGAACATAGGTAGAAGTGATCTGCGACGGTTGGGGTTGATTGAAGATGAGAGTAGAAGAATGTTGTGGTGGAGGAACATAGGTAGAAGTGATTTGCGACGGTGGGGGTTGCTTGAGGATGAGAGTAGAAGAATGTTGTGGTTGGGGCTGCGTGACTCCAATTGGTTGGGAGACATGCAGGTGTGATGATATAGGAGGTGGCATATGTTGAGACCCTTGTTGCATGGCTACATACGTGTTCCCCGGATTGTAATTGGGTGGGAAACCTACGCGTGATGGGGTAACCAAGATTCCACTTGCGCTTGGGGTGGACACTTTAGGAGGTGGTTGCACATTCAACCGAGCTAAGGTGGCTTGCTTAGCTAACTCTGCTTGACGTTGGAGAGTTTCTTGTTGGTTTTGATAGATCTCCATAGGAGTCAAAAGTGGTGATATGGGCCTCTCCCCTGTTGGATTTTGAAAAAGGGGATTCCTATACTGCGAACCTTGAGTAGGTAAGGGCGTAGTTGCCGTGGACATGTTTTGCACTGCTTGTATGGTTTCTTGGGTCTTGGTGCTCTCCTTGAGTGTGGACACATCAAAATCTGGAGGTAACTTGGCACCTTGCTTTGCAAGCAAGCGAAAGAAATGATCCTGGTTCTCGCTAAGGATTTTATCAAAGGCAGCTATAGCTCTAGGATCTTGTATAAATTCATCAAGATCTTGCCCATCTTCTTGAGAGGATTGACCTATTTCAAAGTGTCGCTCTTCTTGAGATGGGGGTTGATCTATGACATAACCTTGTGGGACAAAATCTGGAGGCAAGCCTGTGGTATACTGCGGTGTATTTAGCAGAGGGGTTCTATCCTCATGAGGATTGCTTGGTTCATCTATGTGCAGCATGTTTGGAGAGCTGATTGGTTTTGCTGCGGGTGTATTTGGAGTCACTTTGGGAGTAACGTTGAGACGACCTGATTGTGGTGTGCGAGGGGGTGACTTGTGCTTCTTAGGGACAACTTGCCTAGACTTCATGGTTTGCTGTAGCCTAGTGGTGACCATGGGAAATACTGAGGACACAATGTAATGCTAGGAATCTGTAAGATGCTTTGAAGAAATGAACAAACTCTGATGCACAAAGTACTGGACCAAAGGCGCTATACTATTTGACCAGAGGCGCAGGACTGTGCTACCAAAAGCGTGCTACTGTGGGCCAGAGGCGACGGACTGAGCTGCCAATAGCGAGTTACTGCTATGCCAAAGGCGAGCTACAGTGACCAAAAGCGAGCTACTGTTATACCAAGGGCGCTGAAGTAGAGTTTTGCCAGAGGCGGGTTACTGCTAACCAAAGGCGATCTACTGTATTACCAAAGGCGAGCTGCTGTAGTACCAGGGGCGCTGAAGTAGTGACTGATGTTTTTCAAAGGCAAAGATGTTTCTGTTTCTGATTGGATTGGTTTGGCAAGAGAAAACACAGCAAACAAGTGGTCAAAAAAGGCACAAGGACTGACACAACATATAGTGTATGTTCAAGGCTCCAAACAAGCCCAATGTTTCCACAGGTCTAATACAGTTGCAATCAATAACAAGCACTTTTTATCCCTAGGGACAAGGTTTCATTGCAGTAGATCAGCTCACAGCTTAATACTCTGTCGATAAAAATATCATTCCATAAAGGTGTCGGATATTTAGTATCTTTGCGAGAGACGATAGGTAGGGATATCTCACCCTCCCCTTGGAAAGCTCAAGTAGGTCACAAGAGCTTTATGTCTGAGGGAATACTATCTCTTCTCAAGGGAGCAAATGGTGAGTGTCTTAAGGGTTTAAATCGATTTCCCTTGCACTGATGATTACCGCAATGTTCGGAGGTAGGTCGGGTAGTCTCTATCTAGATTGGTTCTTAGTGACTTTGAGGGACCAACGCCTTACGAGCAATGCGACAAGCTACTAAAAGCTTTAACCAATCCTACTAAGAGTTTCAAACACTTCGCTCAATGTGAAAATCATTTCCACAAAGGGCTAGTACACCTCTTTTCAGTTTGGCATCATAAGGTAAGGCTGACGTCGGTTAGGACTTGGCTTTCGCCTTATCCCTTTTATATAGCGATTCAAAGGAAAACTCCGCTTAGGGTCGTCCCTTTTGGATGAAACGCAATCCAAAAGCAGGCCCTTCTAAAGGAAGTACAAAAAATATAAAATCAAGCACGTCACACAAAGGTTCAATTGTCCCGTTATAAGAAAAATAAGGTGCAACTAAGCTATGCACACACACGATTGTAGTTGTAAATTGTCCCTTATGAAATGAAGTGTTTGGCATTCATGTCCATTGTCCTTTAGAAAATTGAGGGGTTTGTTCATACATGTCCATTGTCCCTTAAGAAAAGCAGTATGTTCCTAAGACTTAGATTGCAAGAAAAGATTTGTTCAATTATCCTTTTAAGCATACAATGTGTTTCTAAGACTTAGTGAGATAGATCAAGAGGTCTTCAATGCTCATCCTGCATGAACATGTTAAAAACACCTATTTGCTCTGTATGAGTAATAAGAAGCTGCAACAAGTGATATTAGGTCCACACAAACTCAAAAGTTAGCAAGTGCTTGAAGTCAGAGATTGAGAATAGGCCAATGAGTGGTTTTAAAAAATAGATCTCAGAAAATCTTTGAAAAAATATTACCACTGTGTAGAGGACAGAAAAATACCAACTTTCAAAAAAAACATCACCTGAATCCGAGTCCGTTTGTGAAAGTTATGAAGCTTGAAAAGTCAAAAAACTGTGACGAGACAAAGACAGCAGTGAGAAAATCAATTTTATGAAAAATCAGAGAATCTTGAGAAAAAACCAATTTCACCACAATGTAGATCACGAAATTCTATCCTATTTCAAAAAAAAAAGCACTGAAATACGTGTCCGTATGACCAAGATAATGAGGTTTGAAAATCGCCTATTCATTTAAAAAGCTCATTGAAGAGGGGTCTGTCTTAGCCCCCTGTGACTGGCTCCTGGTCACTGATGTGACCTGCTGCTGGGCTGAAGGTGCTTTATTTTTTTTCAAAAAATAAAAAGAAAAAAAAAAAAAGATTCTCTTTACTTTGTTTTACTTTTTAAAAGAAATAAAAACTAAAAACACTTCATTTTTTATTTGTTTTATTTGTTTTTTTTTTGGTTTTTGTTTTTGCTTTTTTATTTTTGGATTTTTTTTGCTTTTTCTTTTTGCTTTTTTTTTTTTTTTTTTTTTTTTTTTGAAAAAAGATTTTTTTTTTTTTTTTAATACCGTACCTCACAGTGATTGTATGGCCTCGGGTTGCGTGCCAGAGGTGAAAAAATTTTACCTTCACCGAAATAGGTCAAATTTTATATTTTTCTTCGTCCCTCGACCCTTCTGAACACAACCGTGACCTCCGTTTTTGCCCAACAAGCTTCCTTTAATTTTTTTTTTTTTTTCGAATCTCTCCAAAAAAAGAGTTAAAAAACCTGTGAAATCAAACTAAAAATTCCACAAATTTGATATTAAATCAGGACCAATGGGTCCCACCGGGCGTGCCAGAATGTGTATATGGAAAATCGATCTATTCTAAACTAATAAAACCAAAGAACCCAATAACATAAAGAAAATGAATTTAAATAAAAGCTATGACGAATAATCAATGCAATAAAGACTTTTACCGAAATCTGTGTTGTTTCCTTTGGATTGAATGTAGAATTGCTCAATGAAATTGCAAAGCCATAGCTGCAACAAGCAAGTGTAGTGCTCAAGAGATCAATGTCAAAGGATCGTTGTGGTGCTCAATCAACGCGTAGTGTATGCTCGAAGCTCTGTTAAGTGTGCCTGAAAATACAATCGAAGAGAGAGAGACTCAATGAAGGAGATGAGGGGGGTTTATATAGGTTTCATCAAAGATCGATCAACGGTCCAGATAATTCAGAAGAATCAATGGAGGAGATAAGTTGAGGAATGTGCAACGAATGAGAAGAAGACATGTGTCTTGCTTTCTTTTGCATGAGAGGAGTTATCAAGAATAGAAGAATGAGTTAACTGAAGAGATAAATCAATTAAAAGAATAAAGCAATCAGTTAAGTGATTTAAAACAAGAAGAAGAGATTTGCATGAGAAAAGAAGATATTTTGCTTTATTAAATATAGAAATATTTAATTGATGAGCAAGAAAGCTTGAGTTATTTTAGAGATAACTCAAATTAGAAGAAAAAGCAATTTAAATAAATAATTGATTTATTTAAATTTAGAGAAGATATTTTGGAAGAAATAATTAAATAATTAGAATTATTTAATTTAGAAGATTTGAAAAGCAAATTAAATAAATAAATTTATTTAATTGTTGTGCATGATTTTGGAAGAACAGAAGATTATAAATAAAATATTTGATTTTATTTATTTTTAGAGGATTGAGATAATTTAAATAAATTTGATTTGATTTATTTAAATTTAGAAGAATAATTGATTTAATTAAATAATGTAAATTATTTAATTGTAGATAAGATAGAATTGTGATGAATTAATTAAATAATGGGATATATTTAATTAATGTGGCTGTGAATTTTGGAAGGAGGATAATGATCAAATTAAATAATTAAAATTATTTAATTGTGGAAGAATATAGAGGAATTTAATTTAATTAATTAAATAAAGAGGATTTATTTAATTAATGTTGAATTTAGGAGATTTAGAAGAATTTGATGATAATTAATTAAATAATTAGATTATTTAATTAACGTTGTAATGTAGGTGATTAGACAGATAACGGAATGCCAGTGATTTGACGACATGGTCATTTTAGGGTGTCTACAGTTCTGGTAGAGAATGGAGTCAAAAATATTGTAATCTTGGAGGCGACAGATCAAATCGGTGGAAGGATGGTGAAGACAAAATTTGGAGGTGTTACTGTGGATGTTGGAGCTGGGTGGATTCAGGGAGTTGGTAATGGCAATGGCAACCAAGTCAATCCCATCTGGGAGCTCGCCAATGAATACAATCTCCGCACTTGTTATTCTGATTACAGTAATGCTCGATTCAAAATTTATGATCAAAGGTAACATAAACAAAATTTGAAAAAAAAATGACAGAGTTCTTGTTAATGCTTGATCTAATGACAGAGTTCAACAAGTTTTTGACTGACAATGTGGCATGGCATGGCAGTGGAAACGTAGTCCCTAGATGTGTTGCTGGGGTTTCTTATGAGTTGGCAGTAAATGCAGCAAATCGTGCACTAGCCATTGAAGCTTCTAGCCAAGAAGATGTTGAGCCCCAATTGTATGTGGACCCACCATGCCTCATCTTTTATTTATGCATCAATCTTTGTAGGGATAAAAGGTTCTTACAAATTATACATACATTTACTCTTGCAGTGTCCCATCCACGCCATTGGAACTTGCTATCGACTACATCTTGCATGATTTTGAGATGGCAGGTGTGCACTTAATTATCCTATCTCAGTACCACTTGTACATTTATTGGGGCAGTTAATCAAATCATTGGTATAATTATACTTATACTTATAGATTGGTTAATTAATTCTTTTGTGAGTAAGAGCGTTTTTAATTATCTTAATGATGGATAATGGAATGTGATTTAAATACAGTTTCTTTTAAACTAAACTTTCTTCCTCGTTCTCATTTAAAATTCTAAAAGTCTCTCATGGATTACTATTTTGTTTGGTGTAATTATAATTACATTTAATTGATCAATTGATTAATAGTGTATTTATGGAATCGTGCAGAAGTAGAACCAATTCCAACTTACACTAAATTCGGGACAAGGGAGTTCATGGTTGCAGATGAACGAGGTTATGAGTATATTGTCCATAAACTAGCCCATCAATACCTTCAATCTCAAAATGATCGTATTATAGACGATCGACTAAAATTATGCCAGGTAATAATATAATTCATAATACAAGACCAAAGAAGTGTTATGTATTAATAATTTTATTCATGTTACATGGAAGAAAAAAACAATGACAATCTTTAAATGTTATTTATTTTTAGGTAGTTAAAGAAGTAGAATACACAAAGGAAGGCGTTATTGTAAAGACAGAAGGAGGCTCAATTTATAATGCAAAGTATTGCATTGTATCTGCTAGCCTAGGTGTCCTCCGGAGTGATCTTATCAAGTTTAAGCCTGATTTACCTATAAGCATCTATATTTGCTTCTCTCCATCATTGTTTGCTTCATTGTTTTTTCCTATATTTTAATTTGTATATATATATTTGTGCAGAGATGGAAGAGAAATCTATTCTTTGATTGTGACATTCGAACTTACACTAAAATATTCTTGAAGTTTCCACAAAAGTTTTGGCCCACTGGGGATGGCACGGAGTTCTTTCTCTTTGCTCATGAAAAACGAGGCTACTACACCTTTTGGCAGGTAATTCTAATTGGCATCTCTCTTAACTAAACATCACATAGTTATGTAAGGAATTAATATCTAATCATGTTCATGTTTGTGTCTACAGCACATGGAAAATGCATATCCAGGATCAAACATCTTGATGGTCACAGTGACAGATGAGGAATCAAAGAGGATAGAGGCACAAAGTGATGAGATGACAATGGAAGAAGCCATGTCTGTTTTGCAAATCATGTTTGGCCCTAACATTCCTCAAGCCCAACAAATTCTAGTTCCAAGGTGGTGGAATAATCGATTTCAATGTGGAAGTTACTCAAACTATCCAATTTTTGTTAACAAGAACCACTTCCAACACATTAAGGTAAAATAATTGAAATTTGCTTACTTTTTTTCTTCCATTGATACTTTTAGAAAAGGTTTCTAAAATTACACAACTCTTCTTCTAGTGTAGGCACCAGTTGGCCCCATTTACTTCACAGGTGAACATACCTCTGAAAAATTCAATGGATATGTACATGGTGCATACCTTTCAGGTATTTTACTTAATGAACTACTTCCTTCACCATGTGTCCTAATCACAATGTTCTAATGGCATGGATAACTTGGCATCCTAGAATAATACTATCATTATATAAGTCTCATGGATTTATATTTGCAGGCATTGATACAGCCAATATGGTTGTTGAAAATATAAAGATGAAGAATAAGAGTGAGCAATATAACTCATACTCTTGTGGTAATGCCTTTAAAAAATATGGAAGATTGCTTGCCATCAAAGGCAATTGCTCATCAAGAACACAACTTAATAGGGTAAGTAGAATTTTTATTAATAATTTACATATAAGAAAATAAGAAATTAAAATGGTATATAGAATAGATTTGATTGAAATAAATGGTGTTGATTTGTTGGCAGAATTGGGATATTGCAAGGCAAATGGTGTGGAATAGAATGAATGTTAGTAGGCATAATCTTAGCAAGTGGGCACTACTATGAACTCTCCTCTCAAATACAGAGAGATTGTAATGAAGTGAATTTTCATTCATGATCTTGTAGTTCCATGTCAATGACATGTTACATTAAGCATGTTGGATTAGTTGTCTTTCATCAAATTTTTGTATAATATTATTTCGGGCATTTTTAAAAATTGAAATACATGTTTTGATTTTTATATAACATTGGTATGGTATTTAGTAAAAGTAAATATTTGATGGGTTCTAATGACAATGGAACCTCTTATATTTATGGGCAACAATGTCTGAAGGGCTTCAAATATCTGATGGGTTCTAATGACAATGGAACCTCTTATATTTTATGGGCAACAATGTGTGAAGGGATTCAAATATTTGATGGATTCTAATAACAATGGAACCTCTTATATTTTATGGGCAACAATGTGTGAAGGGCTTCAAAAAAATTTGATAGCCTTTTTCAATGAACTGAAATTTTTTAAAAGCGCACCATTAAATTTTTATACGGTTAGATTTTAATTTATCTTAAGCCCATATTTGTAATATCCATAATACCATTTCGATTGCAATAATCTACACAATCACCTTAAGCACTACTAGAGAAAACTTTTTAGTTAAATAGGGTTGATAACATGCCCCTTCACCTTTATAAACAAGATAAAAAGATAGAAATGAAGCATGTCTAAGTAAAGAAGATTATATTAATTTTAGAATTTCTACAAAAATGTTAAAAATACCTACATGTACTACTGTTGTAACAATGAGATTATCGCCTAGTAAACTTATTACCTTACCCCTATCAAACACAAGCAAAATATAACTATGCATCTATATAGGCTATTTGTTGAGCCATGCCTATCAATATATATTTTGGGTAATAAAAATGGGTACCTTATATTGCAAGTGATCAAGCTCATGATCAAAGTTTTGTTCAATTATATCTTCCATGCTTTCAATTGCCTCATTTTGGTGTTCTACTTCTCACTTCTAGCCTATAATGTCTTATCCTCCACCTTTCCTAATGATAGCTTGGAATTCTGATGTCTACCCAATTACATTAAAAAAATACATAGTTTTCTTTAGATTTTCTCTCAATCAAGGGTCTTCCAGTGGGAGGGCTACTTTATCTAACCTTCCCCAGTCTAATATAATATTTTCCCTTTTATTTGGGCACAAGTTGGTGAGCAGATGATACTAAAAGAGTGGTTTCAATTTACAATGCTCTTAAATTGAGTTCAATATGCTCTTGTAGACCTCACACAATATGTGGCATCATTCAATTTTCCACTAGACAAAAAAATTGTAAAGGGTGCTTCAGTTGATGATATTCCCCAAAAAATCCATTCTCATTGCTTATTATCTAACTCTAACTCACCCTTATCTTTTTTGAGCTTTGTCTTGTTGCCAAAAAGTAATTTATTTCTTTTCATTATATTTAAACATTTCTTAAATCTTAATAGTATACATGTAGGATTATCTCAATATCATGGGCTCTAAATATTCCATTTCTTCTTAGATATATACAATTCAAAGATATTATAGTCTTTGAATACTCTAGATCTCACACTACCACACATGTACCAAATTTTATCACCATGGCATGAAATGTTTTGGTGTTAAGTAGAGTGGACTCTAACTAATATCTTAAGAAATTAGACTACCTTATTTAGTTAAGTTGTCTAATAGTATTTTTTTCATTACAAATATAAGGTAAACAAAACATTAGTAGAAAATAGATCAAATATTAAAAAGGCAAATTCAACTGAAAAGAGACATCACAAATTTGTTTTCAATAAATGGATCAATCTATCTATGAAATTGGCATGCATCAATGACAAGATCACAAAGTAAAAAAATGGATATTATTTTCTTTAAACTTAAAGAGCTCATTGTAGCTAAAGATGTTTGTCTTTACTATATAAAGACATTTTTTCTACTTAGCTTAAATTCTACAAGATTTCCTTCATGTTTTTTCTTCTTAATGTTTGTCCAACCCTAAACCTATTTGAACCTTCCTAATTTTCCTCTTATGTTTGTGTTAAGTGACTACACCTTGATTGACATGACATATGCACAACTTTGATTAAATGCATTGATTTTATGTGAGAGTTTCAATCTAAAGATGAAGTGGATGAGATTTTTTTTAGGTCTTTATGTGGAAAGGAAAAAGAATGGATTGAAAGTTTTCTAGAGAAGTACTTTACTTCATGGAAAGACCTTGTGGCTGCATTTGAAGATGAATTTGCATAAGATGTAGACCGTACTAACCTTACTCAAGAATTAGAAGAAATTAAAAGACAAGAGGGAGAGACTAGTTTGAAATTCAGTCACAAGTTTATAATTGCCCTTTCCAAAGTCCCAAATGATTTCAAACCTAACACACATACCTGCATTGACATGTTCTTGGAAGTGTATGAGTCTAGTGTGAGTTCAGTGCAAGAGGGTTTGAAACCAACAAACATGCAGCAAGCCTATTTGTGCCTAGACTATGTGGAAAAGGTGAAGAACAATTATATCGTGAAGTTGTTATTCACAAATGCAAGTGTTTATGGTATTGAACATGATGATGTGAATAAAAGCGATGTGGATGCACAATTAATCAAATGGACATGGCATCAAATCACATGATGAATGTGTAGTCAGAAGGGTAGAGGATGAAGGTGGTGCATTGTATGAGAATAATGTAGATTATGGAGACAGTGCATGCACCTACCTTCAATTGGATAGGTCATCCACTAGAGATGAAAATGATGAGATGCATGATGACTTTTAGTTTGAAAATGAGGTATGTGGCTTGATGAACAAAGAGGAAGGTGTGTGCACAAGTGAGAAGCCAAATAAATCAACTCTGCAAGCCAATTATGTTAAGTGTGCATATGTAAGTGACATTAAAAGTGAGCAAGAAACTAGTTTCGTGTTTCATATGTTTCTCACCTCTGTTCCTATTGGTGATGATGAAACAACTAATGTTTGTTTGCATGAAGATGATATGGATGTGCTTGTAATTAATGATAACCAATCTAAGATAGATTTTAGTGCAAGCAATGATCTTCAATTTAAGCAACTTACCCTTGATGAATGTGGAGATGGTGATCATGTGGACGCATATGAGAACTTGTTTCTTTGGTGCAAGTTTTTTTGTCTTCCCCATGCAAGTTGTGCTTCAAGAAGGCTACAAAGAGATGATACAAGAATGAATGAGGAGGAAAAAATGTGTCATCAAGTAGTTTGTAATAGTGAATATGACACAAGGAGTTGCTTAAGTGAACAAGAAATAGGGAGACAACTGGAATAACTTGGTTCTTCACTTTAAGTGTCTCATGTTGATATTGTGGTGATGATTTGAATTGTAATTCAGATTATGCTTGTGATTCAGGCATTGAAGATTGTAGCAACACAAATGGAAGTGATATATGTTGGCCAATTATCATTAAAGAGTTTGTTGAGAGCACCTTGAACTATGAAGCTTTCCTTTTTGAATGTCATGTTTCAAATGCTATGGATGATGGTGTTGTGCCTGAGATGGAATCCTTTGTATGGGTCTAGCATATGAATGAAAGTGATGTTGAGTTGTAGTACCCTAGTGGACATGAAAATCAATATGTTGCAACCTAGCTTGAAGATATACTAGAGCTAGAATTTTTTCAATTTGATTTGCAAGAAGAATCATCTATTTTTGTAGATCAGTAGTGCAATCATGCATAAATTTATTTTTCATGTGAATTAGATGTTTTCTCATTTTCAGTTGGTTCACATGGAGAGGTCAGCAAGTATGATGATGTTGCACCTGCTGGTGGATGTTTGCTTCCACCCATTTCTTTTGATGTTGACTTGAATTTTAGTTCTTCATTCTTTGCTACTGAGAATGTGCATGATGTTGTGTGGGATAGTTCCTACACATGTCACTTATGGTTTCCATTTTGTGGTGTTTGTGGTGGATTTGGTCTCCACTTCATAGACAATGGTTACCGAATAGTGCATGCAAGTGGTAATCATCATTTTTTACAGTTGGGTGATAAGAGTGGTTCCATTTTAAGGGATATCAACACCTTTATTTATCTTGTCTTTAACAGAGGAAAGTAGCTACATCCATCCTTTCTAGGGTTGGCCTACATTGTGTTAAAAATTTTGATTCATAGCCACCCTTTTAGTGTTTGTATGCTTTCATGCTATTGGTTGTGTGTGTGTTGCATATACCCTGTTGTGTGTTTCCTCATATATGTGTTGGTTTATTTTTCCCCTGTTTCATTTTTCCTTTTTGATCTTCTCTCAAAGATAGTTGGATCCTCATTGTGCCTGCAAGAAGCACATGTCCGGGCCAACCAAAGCTAGTGTTAGTGCCCATAGTTTCTAGCCCTAAGTTTGAAAAATCCATGTTTTAAGCCCCTCTTATTTCCCCTTTATCCTTCAATTATTTGTCCATGTGATAGTCCTTCAAAAATTCCTCTAAGTAAAGAAGCCTTTCAGAAGGTTCACAAGTTTGTGAACTCATTGAATCTTGAACATCCTTGTGTTTCAATTTTTTGGTAGGTTCATGAACTTTTGAACCTACCGAAATGGTTCTTTGGTTTGTTATTGGCTTGAAAAACTGAAGAAGAGGAAAGAAGAAGGCATGACAGAGAAAGTTGTCAAGGAAGTGAAAATTTTTAGCTTTTCGGTAGGTTTGTGAACTGGTGAACATACCAAAAAGGTTTGTAATTCTTAGTTTTCCCAAAAGGCCAAAAAAGGGGAAGGCGGATGAAGAATAAAATGGATTCCAAATGTTTTGGTGAGTTTGTGCGTTCACGAACTCATCAAATCATTGAAAAAGAGAAGAAAGAAGTGAAATGTTTTGGTGAGTTCACCAGTTTGTGAACTTGCCAAATGCTAAAAATGGTTTGTAATTTTCCATAACACTCGAAACACTGACAAAGAGGGTGAAATGATGAAGATGATAAGAAATAATAATGTTTTAGAAAATTTGTGATGAGGTCAAAGTAGTGCTTTGTTAATGCATCACCATTTACTTTTATCAATCTGGAGGTGTCTGGAGCTATCTGCGATAAGACTTCTTAGAATGGGGGGGGGTTTTGATCGAGTGTTTTGGTGAATGGGACTTGGTTTCTCGATCTTACAAGAATTGAAAGTGCATGCATAAATAAAGATCTATCTAATTGCTGAGAAATAAACACACTTTGCTTGGAAGGAAACTATATTAAATTGTTGGAAAGGAAACACACTTGCAGGAAGGGAAACTATATTAAATTGCTAGAAACAAACACATTTGCTATAAAATAAATTAATCTATCATGTTGAAAAAGTAAATGAAGATCAATTGAATCCACTATTATTCTACAGCAATGAAACACTCTGAATATGACGATGCTGATAAAGAACAGAACTATCTCTTTTTGATATTTTAAGGATTTTTTTAAGAACTAACCTGTAGGGAACAATTAACAACAATCACACAGAACATTAGGAAAATTTTAATAGAGATTAAAACATAATTGGATAAATACCAAATCATCGAGAGATCTTCCCTTAGATGGGTAAGCGGACCCTACTTCCCCAACCAGAGACGATCCTCTTGCTCAACTAACTTCTTTCAGCAAAAATTTCCCTTCAAATTAAATCATAGTCTAGAAATGGACAAAATTACAAGCATGAGGAGTTTTCCTCCTATTACAACAATCTAGTGATAACTACTATGAAACTTAAAAACTTTGAACTAAGTAGAAAGAAAATGAATTTCTCCTACTTATATAGTCGAGCATTATTGGAAGAAGAAAACTAACAGTAAGTCTAACTGGAGCGAACTGGGACCCAAGCCAATTGCATGGTTTATTACATTCAGAATTCCTAAACAAAACTGCAGATTAGAGATTTGCGTTAATTCTAACTACATGGCAAACTAGATGATTCCCCTGAAATGGAATGATGCAAGATGGTAGCCACTTCAGTTGGGACTGATGTCGGCTAACTGATATTTCAATTAGTCACCAAGATTGTGGCGACGTGGCAATGTTACCCTTCTTAGCTACGTGATTGAAGCACAAGTTATGTTTGCACTCAAGGATGGACTTGTGGTGATCATTGACTCAAGGGGAGGATGATTCAAGGGATGTTTTCAGCATCTAGAGTTGTTCAGAGTTCAGGTTCTTCTCAGGACAGAGGGCTTTAGAGGGATCCAGAGATCACTGGTTATTCATACTGCTGCAAGCCTTATAAAGGCATTCACAACTTCACACCATAATTCATAAAATATGCACGTTAGTGGTGCAGGAGCACCAAGAAGATCATTTATCTTGCTTTGATGTTCATCTTACAGTAGTTAGTCTCTAAGAGGATTTGAGACAACTTTTACCCAGGGAGTATGGTACAGGAGCACCTAGAAAATCATGTTTTCTTTTGTAATAAGGTCTATTTGACCAATGCATTTTCATTTCAGTTTGTCTCTAGGTCCTTCAGGACCTAGAACCCATTTTGTAAGTCCAAAGTGACTTAAAACACACTTTTGTCATATTGTAATCACATAGTACCAAAAACAGGCCAGTAGGACAGTTTGAGGCAGTTTGGATCAGTTGGTCTTCCAACTGTTTGCATCGGTTGGTTTTCCAACTGCTGGTAGGTTGAGTTGATAACAACCAGAGGAAGGAACCATCAAAAAGAGAAGAAGAAGTGTGAATGTAATTGTGCATTGTTCTGAGGAGAAATAAAATCGTTATGTTCTGTCAATTTGGTTTCTATTCCCTGTAACTGCAATTTGCATAATTGTAGATTTCTATTATTTCTGTGTACTTTCCATTGTTGCAGTATGTTGACAGGAAGCATTCCACTGGTACGATTTCTGTCGAGATCAGTGGAATGGCTTCATTGTACAAGTATTTGTTTTTGTTTCTTGTTTTGTTTTTGTGTTCGACGGCGCAAAGGATTCAGACAGAGTGTCTTACACAATAGATCACCTAGCATCTCCATGTGCTAGGGTTCGATTAAAGAGTAGATGAACCGCAGAGTTGGAGAGACACAGAGGTCATTGTCGGTAAGATCGGGACCATCAGGGAGTAAATCAGCCATCAGACCGACAATGGTTGTTTGACCGAAATGAGGAGACAGAGAGATTTCTATTAGCGTGAGTTCTGTCTCGTTTCACTGAAGAAAGTTCCAAGTGAGCCATCGGTGTGTCTCGGAGTGAGTTTTGGGGTTCTAAACAATGGTGATTTTCTTGCCGATAGGCAAAGAGTGTTGAACCTCACATCGGAGTGACTAAGACTTCAGAGAGATAAGTTGTAAATTGGCCAACAAACAAAGTGTTGCTGAAAACAAACGGTTGAAAAGGTTCAAGAGTTCAAAGGTTCAAAGATCTATTCGCCAAGACTAGAAACGGTTCAAAGGTTCAAAGATCTATTCGCCGGGACTAGAAACGGTTCAAAGGTTTGAGAGTTCAAAAGTTCAATTTATGATCAATTGTTTGTTCCCGCTGTGCACTTCTCATCATATTGGTATTAGAGCTAGCAAGATTCTAATTAGTTGGTTGAGTTGTTGGTTGCAAGTGTACTTGATCCATATTAAAGCTGCAAGAGTTGCTAGAGAATGTGTTGGCTACAGACAAGGAAAAGTCTATGTTTACTATCCTCCAACAGAGGTTAAGCTGGGGAGAAGGTGCAGAGAGAGTGACACGACCAAGGAGAGAGTGGTAGGTGCATCTTCCAGGACCTACTGTTGGGTAAGATGGATGGTTTGTTGAGTTGGTGAGTTGTATGGTAAGGCAGTGAGAAAGATGGATACCTGACTGAAGAAGCACTTGGGGTTGCATCCTGAAGAGTATTCCACTAATGGGAGTAGATGACAAGATGAAAAGACATAAGACAAAGATGAAGGCAAGGTTGAGACAAAGAAAAGTAGAAGATTTAAGAGAAAAGAAGAAGCAGTCCAGAGTAGATTTGAAGTTGTTTTGCAGGTACAAGAAAAGTTCATACAATATGTTTCCAAGGGACTTGGAAAATTTTTGTTGGTTGGTTGTATGGTGCAGCAGCACCTTGCTCACTAGATGCATTTAATTGGCAAATTTGAAAAAATTGAACTTTCAAATGTAAAACAATGTATCAAGGCATGCAAAGGTCATTTCCAATATAATTGAGTCATGGATAGGTCTCTAGGTGGTCAAAATAGTGAAAAGTGCAAAACTTGAAAAGTTGTAAAATTGGGAAAATATACAAAAAGCAAGAATATGAAGAGTCAAGTGGAAAAATAGAAGGTTTAGTCAATTGGGAAATAAAGAGGCAGTTGCATAACTGTTGTAAACAAATTTATAAAGCATGTAAAAGGTAATTTTGCATTTGTAAAAGGGGAACTAATGGGTATTTGTTAACCCATCATCCAAAAATCAGTTGTAACCATTGGGGCAAGCTTAGGAAGGCATAAAAGGCCTGACTCCATCGTTGTTTAGGGTGGGTGATTGAATGTAGGAAGTTGATCAAATTAAAACACTATTTTCTGCATATTTTCTCAGAAATTCATTGTTTCTCAACTGTGTACAACCTAGTACAGACAGTAAATGATGCCTAATTGGTTGTAAGTGGTAGTACATTCAATTATATTCCATTTTCTTTTTGTCTCATGCATTTTGGTTTTGATTGGAGTTAGTTATTGTAATTTTCTTGAAAACTGTTAAAACCCTGATCTAGGGTAACAGTGAGTGAATAAATCCGTTTTCATCTGATTTCCAATAAGATGGTGAACCCTAAGGTTGGTGGAGGCACTCATCTTTGCATACTCTAATATACCCCGAAGGTGCAGACCAAGGAGAGGTACTTGTTATTAGTTTTTGGACAATAAATGTCTGTCATTTCTGTGTACAGTCAGAAAATAGGGCAGTCAAGAGAGTAAGCCTTAAGGTTTGTACACATATCCTTGTAAAATGGACTTTTAGTGTTGTTAATAGCTTGGGCAGGTTAAATATAACATATTCCAAAGGTTGGCTGAGTGGGTTTAAGTTTGGAGACTTCAAAATCAATAAGCCTTTGTGCAAAGACAGGCCTAATTAGGCCTATTCTCAGTCTGAGATAACTAATTTGAGTCATTCGTTCCAAAAGACCTCCACCCCAATTTAACACATGTTCTTCATGAGAAAAAAGGGTATCCAAAAAGGTAATCATAGTCTGGATATGGGGTTTGAAAAGTAAGATACCTCTGACAGTATGTGTTAGAAGGGCTACAAGAAATGGAGCAGCGTATATGGGAAAAGAGTATTGTTGAAGCCTCCTAATTCTTGGAGTGATTTAGATGTATTTGGTTAGTGGATTTAATCTTGTTAGATGCATCTCTACACCATTGTGAAGGCCTGAACCATTGTTACAAGTTGGAGACCTTAGAGGCTTAGTTCATTTAAAGAATCCTTGTATTGATTTGTGAAACCAATCTAGAAATCAAGTTGGGAAACTTTGTACAAGTTAAGTGTTTGCCATCCTCCTCCTCATCAGTTTGAAATGTAATCTAATAAAATAAAGCAAGATATTTCATCAAAGTAAATGAAAACTAATCATGTGCATAATCTAGCCAAAAGACAAACATAATTATAATAATATGTATTTATATATGCCAAAGTGTCTTTGAAAGTTCTTAAGAGCATAAATAACATGAAATAGATGAGTCAATTATATGGCTCATCATCTCCCCCTACTAAACATATGCCATGTCCTCATGGTTGTGCTTAGTTTGCTTCATCCAATATGTTTTTTCCCTCCATTTTCTAGCTGTAGTCATAATCCTCATCATAGTCGTATTGGGACAATTGTCGCCCCTTTGGCTGGAACCCATCATTTTCTTGCACCCTATTGAACCACTTGCTAAATTTCTCTTCTCTCATTCCATGCCCTGGTGGATGATTCAATCGAGGAGTTGGCATTAGAATTAAGGGAGGTCTGAATCTCATTCCAACCCAGTTTTGTTGTTTATGTTGAATTAATGGTATAATCTTTCACACCTTGCCAATCATCCATCTAATATTAGCAGCTGAAATAGGCTCTCTCCTCTTGAGAACTTGGGGCAAGTCCTCAAACCTATTTATGCAACTTGAAACAGCTACATTTGGAAGATATCCAGCAATGGTGAAAAAGTCAGCAATACAAGAATTCAAATTTTACATATACTGGCCTATAACACCTTGCCTGTAAACATTTTCCTTGAAAGTGTTGGTGAACCAAGTAGTTTTGGGACATTCATGGTGCATCAATAACCCAATGGACCCTGTAGCAGCATTATACTCTTCCATTATATCTGCCCATAATCTATGGTTATTGAGCAGAGATAGATAGCTCATGATCTGCAGTTCTCCCACATATAAATGCATCATTGAAGTGTTTACATGGACCATTATAGGACCATGTTGGAAAAACTCACACAATAGATTTTGTTAGTCCATGGGATTTTTCGAATAACACTCTACAAATTCCATGTCACTATCAAAGTTGAAGGGAAGATTACAACTTATCCTTAACAATTTCCATCTTAAAAATTGTTCTCTCAAGAGCAGGGCATATATACCTGATGTGGCCCTTTGAGCTAGTAGGGTTTCCCTTGTTTCGCAAGCCAGGGCCAGATGTTTCTCAACTATCAACTTCTCCTACCTTATGGTTTTTAGCTCTCTCTTGAGCTATCTAATTTCTCTCTGGAGTTGTCTGTTCTCCTGTGCTAGTTGTGAATTTTGAGCATATATTTTTAATGAAACAGGTTCAGGGTTTTGTTGGGTCATCTTTTGTCTAAGTTGAGTAATCTGTGTATCCCTCTAGACCACCATATTTTTATGATTTTCAACTTCTTTCTTAAAAGCAAAAATTTCTTATTCTTTTTCTTGTTTCTCCTCCTCTACTTTTGCCATCTTTTTCTCAAATTCCTCATCTTTAGATTTTAATTGCAAGGCCATGGCCTCCAATTGTGCTTTACACTATTTTAACTCAAATTCAATCTTAGAAAGATTGAGGGCATACCTTGTTTCTGGTGCAGAAGTGTCTTTAGAACCTTCTTCAAGGATTTCCTTGCCTTCTCTGTGGCTATGTTGCAAAGTAGCTTGTTCAGTTTCTTCAGGGACATTTGTAGCCTGCCATGTTTCCTTAGGGATGCATTCCTCACCAATTCCTTCTGGCATTCCACCACCACTAGCCTTTTCAACTCTTTCTTCCTCTTGAGCCTCTTCTTCTGTTGGCTGTACAGCAGGGGATGAATGTTCTCCTACGATGGCTATAGGGTTTTGTTCTTCCTCTTCATATGAAGAGATGATTAATTGGTGATGACGGATTCTAGTATCAGCAGACACACTTGCTTGAGCACTTTGCTCTGTCCTTCTCCGGAGCCGTCTGGACCAAACCTCTGTAGGTTGTGAAGAAACTGCGACAGGGTCACCTGAAATAGATACAGCATAGGCTTGGCACTTTGCCTTCTTCCTTCTTGGTTGCAAGGCTAAGAAATCGTCCCACTTCATTTCACCATCTTCCTATGATAGGAAGTGGTGCTTCATAATCAAGCGCATTAATCCAGCGTGAGTGATTTGTCCTTCCTTGTACCTTCTGTTAGTCATCATGGTGACCAAATTGGCATGCAGAAAAGTAGGGATGTTTATCAAACACTGAGGGTTATTAGCTCCATGCCTCAGATGGGTTATCAACCTTATACCAGGGCCTAAGACTGTACCATACTGCTCTTTGCATGTAAAGAACTTCATGACCCATAGGACTACAGTCTTCCATGGATCCAGAAGATTGTTCCTCTCAATACCTTTAGTTGCTCCTTTGTTTACAATATATCAGGGCAGGGGCTCCGGAGCAACATGAAACTTCTGAATTAACTCTTCATAGGAGGATTTACTTACAAACATATCAACTCCGATAGAAGGAATACTAGAAATTTGATCGATGACAGTTGGGTTTATTTGAAATCTTACCCCTTTGACGATGGTGAAGGTTCGATGGAAACTTGTGACAAATCTTCAATCAACTCTTCCTCGAACCCTTCAAATTTCTATAGGAATTCAAGCCACCCTGCTTGTTGAAATATCTACGCACTTGCATCATTGAAGATGGGATTATCTGGTTCTACCTTCTTCTTGTGACCCATTTGATTGTTCAACTATGAATGATTTTGTAGTGGCTTTTACAATGGAGTTTAACCTATATTCTTCTATGTATCTTTTCTCTAGTTCAAAATGGGAAAGAGTTATGAATGTTGTGTTGTCATTTGCAGGTATGTGCGTAGGATTTATGGCATGAGAATTTGATAAGTTGACAGTTATGTTATATTTCCTTTCATTCATCATGGCGTGTACTTCAGAGTTATGCACCAAGTTGGCCGCATGCAAAGTGCAAGTTCGCAGTCGTCGCTTTAATTGTCTTTCCATTCGACTTTGGAGCTGACACCAGCATTCTCGCTTGTCATGGTACTTGCCATAAATAATCATAAGTACAGGTTATAATGGTTTCTCAGTTTGGTGCTTATTCCCTTTTATGGAATTTATTTCAAATGCCATTTGTAATGATCGCCCAGTACTTTTAATTATTTTGGGTTACGCAAGATCTTCGGATAGCCTTACAACTACCACTTGTCAGACTGCAATGATTGTCGCAACTGTCGTAGAGTGTGAAACTGCATGTGGGTACTTTGGGAGACACGTGGCATATACAAAACATATTAAAATAATTATATGTGTTAAGGAAAGAATATACCTTGAAAAGTTCTCATGCCTTTAATTATTTCGCCTTAACTTCATTCACCGAATCAATTTTTGCAATGCATTGAGAATAGCGCTCAATGGTGCTTGGATGGGTAATATTCACTGATATTTTCTGGCAGAATTTGTAGGCATTTGGAGCTATCGGGAGCTATCAGGAGCTCTCCAGAACTCACAGGAGCTTCACTTATTTAATTTATCATGCCGACGTGCAAATCTGCAAAAAGGAATTTTATTGAAAGGAAAGGGAATTTCGAAGAAAAGACCGCCATTATTGGTTTTCAATCTTTCCTCTAGGCAAAAGCTGCCATTGCTAGTTTTCAACATTTGCCTGATTGTTTTTTTGTGTTTTCTAACAGGAGAGGCTTCCATTTCTGGTTTTCAACCTCAACTACATTATTTATTCAAGAGTCGTCATTTAGAGCATGATTCCCAAGGAAGAAAGATCTTCCACAGAAAAATGTTCTATCTGAGACTGAATTTCTACAGATAATTATTCCTTAGAGGTTGGTTTATGATACAACTTCAATCTATGTCTGTTGACTAGAAAAACTCTGCATTCTCCATCAATGGGAACTAACTGAACAACTATTCAATAGGCAGCACTGGGTGCTTCCCATAAACTAACTCATATGGCGTGAAGTTAGTTGTTGTCCTCCAGGTAGTATTAAAATCCCAAACAACTTTTATCATTATGTCGGCCCAATCTATCCTTTTGCTTGAGATTGTTTTGGTGAGAATGTTCTCCAACTCTCTGTTTTTTACTTCAACCTGATCATTGCTATGTGGATGATATAGTGAAGATTTTCTGTGACTGATCTGATATATTTCTAGGGATGCTTTGATCATGGCAGACATAAATTGTGGTCCCTGATCAGAAACAAGAGTTCTGGGTGCTCCATACCACTGCAAGATGTGTTTGTACAGAAAATCTGCAACTTTCTCATCCTTCACTGTTGGTAACGCTTTTTCTTCAACCCATTTGGTGGCATAGTCTCTGCAGACCAAAATCTAGTGATTTCCTCTATATGGTGGATCAATTGGTCCCACAAAATCTATTCCTCACTTTTCAAATGGCTCTAAAACCTCTTGAGGATGGAGCGGTATCTCTGTGGTGGGAGTTGGACGTCCCATTCTTTGACACTAATCACATTGCCTTAGATATTGGTGAATATCTTTGGTCATTGTTGGCCAAAAATATCCAGCTCCAAAGATCTTGTGCCACGTTTTGATGGCTGAAAAGTGTCCACCAGAAGGTTCATCATGACATGCAGGGATTATGTCATACACCTTTGTTTCCTACACACACCGACGTAATACATGATCAAGACAATTTTTAAACAAGAGACCATTTACCCACTTGTATCTAGAGCTTTCTCAAACCAGCCGTCTAATTTCTTTTGAATTGAAGTGTTGTGGACATTTCCTTGAAACTAGATAATTAGTTAGATCTGCAAACCATGGAGATTGTATAGAGATAGCGAACAAATGTTCATCTGGAAAGGCATTATCCACTGGTTTGTTATTTCCCTGCACATTCAATCTAGACAAGAAGTCAGCAACAACATTATCTTTGCCAGGCTTATCAACAATGGTTATGTCAAATGCTTGCAATAATAATAGCCATCTGATAATTCTACCTCCTACTACAGCTTTATTCATCAGATATCTTATGGCTACATGATCAATAGATATGAAGATTTTGAAGCCCATGATGTAGTGGTGAAATTTGTTGATAGCATAAACTACTGCCAGAAATTATTTTTCAGTTGTGGTGTAATTTTTCTCTGCAGGGTTCAAGTTTTTGCTAATGTAATATATTGCATGCATACCTCCAGACTCACTCAATTGTCCTAACACTGCTCTAATGCCCTGATTGGAAGCATCTGTGTGGATGTGAAATGGCTCTCCCCAGTTTGGTCCTTTTATCACTAGAGCTGTCATGAGGGCACTTTTGATAGCCTTAAATGACTATTGGCATTTTGGTATCCATTTAAATTCAAAATCCTTTTTTAGCAAAGTGAACATAGGGTCAGCTTTTCAACTAAAATTTTCAATGAACCTTCTGTAATATCCAGCATGTCCCAGAAATCTTCTTACCTCGGTTTGAGTTTGAGTTTGAGGAGGGGGGATTTGTATAATAATTTTGACCTTTTTGGGATCTACTTTCATCCCCTCCTGTGAGATGTGGTGACCAAGTTCAATTCCCTCAGTCATCATAAGGAAGCATTTTTCATGGTTTAGAGATAGCTGATGTTCTTTGCATATTTCAAGCACCTTATTTAAACTATTCAAGGCTTCATCAAACATTTTTCCATGCACTATGAAGTCATCCATATAAACCTCTATACATGTATTTGCTAAATCAGCAAAGATTGCCAAAACAACACGTTGAAATGTGGTTAGCGCATTGCACAATCCAAATGGCAAAACTCTGTAGGCAAATGTCCCCCATGGGAAGGTGAAATTTGTTTTAACCTAGTCCTCATGAGCTACTAAGATCTGATTGTAGACACTAAATCCATCTAGAAAGGAGAAGTAGCGACTACTAGCTAGATTATCCAGCACTTAGTCTATGAAAGGAAGTGGGAAATAGTCTTTCTTTGTAGATTTGTTCAATTCTCTATAATCAATGCAGACTTGCCATTTTCCATTTTTATTGGGCACTATTACTAATGGTGATACCCATTAATTGTCAGAAATAGGATAGATGAATCCTACCTGCAGTAGTTTCTCTATTTCCTCCTTTACTATGTCTTTCAAGGCTGGGTTGATCCTCCGTTGTGGTTACCTAACAGGTCGGACATCCTCAGTATAAATATGGTGTGTGTAAACACTGGGATGGATTCCTTTCATGTCTTTGTATTCCCATGCAAAGGCCTCGGTGTGGTTTTGTAACAATTTTTCCAAACGAACTTCTTCCACTTCTGTTAACCAGTCGCTATAAAAAGTTGTTTGTTGGTTTGGACTTGGATTTGCTTCGTGCCAGCATGGACAGAAAGAAGTTCTCTATAAGGAATTAACAATGTGTTTAATGGACAAGGTGAGGTACAACTTAGTGGAGAGTTTTCACTTGTTGATAACTTACATGTGAGGCAATCTTTTTAGAATATGGGCAGTTAAAATCTTTGAAGGATCCTTTTGAATCTCTCTGGAGCCATCCAGAGACCTCTTGCTGGGTAGCACTATATAAAGAGAGTTCACCATTTGGTTCCAGCTCTTTATATTCCTCATTACATTCTTCAAAGTGGTCTACGATTATTACCATTGCCAATGAGGAGGCATCTTCTTCATCAGAATCCATCAAGTCATCTATCCATGGTTTGTTTTCATATTGCAAGAATGGTTTGGTAGGAGGATAGATAGAAAGTTCCTTAAGTATTTTTCCATTTGAAATGCTCATATTTCTAGATCTACAGTCAATAAGGGTAGCTACTGTAGCCAGACAAGGTCTTCCCAGGACTATTGGGTATACTAAATGTTTCTTTCTTGTCTGTAGGATAAGGAAATCAACTGAATAGTCCCAAGTGTCAATAGTGACTATGATGTCCTCTAAAATCCCTTCTGGTTTGGTAATAGATAGGTCTACAAGTTGTAATACAGTTGAAGTTGGTTGAATGTGTGTCAATGCCAAGGCTTCTACAGTCTCTGATGTCATTACATTAATGGCAGCATCTAAATCTATTAAAACATTTGAAACCGATACCCCTTTTATGTCTACCATAATGACAGGGCTCCCAGGATCCCCATATTTTTAAGGAATTAACTTGCCTGATAGGACATCAGCAAGTTTTCCTTCCACTTGGATAGTGTTGGGTATTTTTATTTTTCTACCTGGAAGTTTTAGACACAAACTCTTAATGGTCTGGTTTATCTCAGGAATATCTTTTATCACCTGTAACAAAGGAATTTCAATGTATATTTTTCTAAGTTCCCTAATTAGTTGGGAGTCATCATGTGAGGGCTAGTTTTCCTTAGATTTTGGAGGAACCTATTTTAATTGTTCTAGAAATGGAACAGAGGTTTCCTTCAGAATTTCTTCTGATTCTTTTGCTTTAGCCTTCTTATTGGATTGGTGTGTATTGTCTTTAGGACTCACTTCTTCTTCAATGAATTCCTCAATAGGAATAGTTACATGAACATTTCTAGATCAGAGTTGGATATCATTAATCTCCACTACATTCAAGTTTGTTGTATTTGGATCAGTATTGTACACCCGTTGTTGTGGCCTATTGTTCTTAGGGTTTGGAACTAGTTGTGCTGGCATTGATGGTGGTTTACCTACTCATTGGAATTTGCATTCGCAGGTTGTGAAGGTCCAAGGAGTAAGGCTTGAGGTTGGTTTCCAAATCTCCTCATTCCTTGGTTGTATTGAAGAGCCCATTGTTGTTGATTTGACCATCGTGGATTGGTCCAAGATTGATTTGTCCAATCTTGTTGAGGCCATGGACCCCATTGCATTGGCATTAGCATTTGCATTCCTCAAGGTCCATTATAAGAGTTTGCACCCCAATTTGATGGGCATCTTGGAGAATATTGATTTTGAAACTGATTAAATCCATAATTAGGTTGTTTCTGGCTAATAAAATTCAACTCTTCATCATCTATTAGAACCTTTTTCAACTTGTTTTTAATTTTAGGAAGCATGCTGCACTCATTGGTAGGGTGATTTTTCTCACAAATTTTACACAACTTGGTTCAATTTATGGGGCACTCCCTAAGTGGATGTTTCTCTCTACAATGAGTGCAGTATATAGCTAATGGTTCAATGTTCTTTTTACTAGCTTGCATGCCATCCAAAGTTGTATTCAAATGAAGTAGGATGTTAGTTTTTAGATTTTCTAGTTCTTCCATTACTTGTTTAAAGTTAGTGGTACTACCCCTTCTTAATATTCTCTTGCCTACTCTAGTGCGAGAATAATTTCTGCAAAAGTTTGTTTGTTGATATCTCCTTTACCCATCAGGTTTAATGCTTCCCTAATCTCATCATCAATCCCTCTAAGGAAAATGGTTTTACTCAACTCTTCATCTAAATTGTCTCCACACCTCCTATGGACAAATAAGAATCTATCCACATAATCTTCCAAATTTTCATCTTCCATTTGTTTCATGCAGAAGAGTTCATCCTTCATATCCCTGACTCTACAATAATCCTAATACTTATCAAGAAAAATTCTTTCCATTTCATCCTAGGTAGTGATAAAGTCTGCTTCCAAGCCCATGAACCATCTTAAAGTTGACTCCTTAAGAGTAGAAGGGAACAATTTCAACTTCTAGTTATTTGTAGCATAGTCATAAGTTTGACAGAGGATCTTGAATTCGAACAAGAACTAATCTGGATCTTCAAAAAAACTTCCTCTAAAGGTAGGCAAAGAGGCAGGAGATATATTTTTCATTCAAGGTTCATTCCTCTCCGGAGTGATGTAGATTGGGTAGGAGAATGTTCTATTGTTGGCTGGATCTTCATGATTACCACCATTATCACCCATTGTTGAAGATGTGGCAGATGAATTAGGAGACTCTGATGGTACAGGTGATCCTTGATTGATCAGGTGATCTGGAGGTTATTCCAAATTAGCCTCTAGAAATATATCTGCTATAGGATGTCTAATAAATCAACCTAAGGCATCCCTAGGTCTTATCATAAACTAATGGATCAAAAGTCTTATCAACACCTTAAACCTACAATGATTTGTAGATTTTCCCCGGCAACAGTGCCAAAAATGATGAGGTCAAAATAGTGCTTTGTTAATGCATCACCATTTACTTTTATCAATCTAGAGGTGTCTGGAGCTATCTGTGATAAGACTTCTTAGAATGGGGGGATTTTGGTTGACTATTTTGGTGAATGGGACTTGGATTGTCAGTCTCGCTAGAATTGAAAGTGCATGCAGAAATAAAGATCTATCTAATTGCTAAGAAATAAACACACTTTGCTTGGAAGGAAACTATATTAAATTGCTAGAAAGGAAACACACTTGCAGGAAGGGAAACTATATTAAATTGTTGGAAACAAACACACTTGCTGTAAAAGAAATTAATCTATCATGTTGAAAAAGTAAATGAAGATCAATTGAATCCACTGTTATTCTACAGCAATGAAACACTCAGAATATGACAATGTTGATAAAGAATAGAACTATCTCTTTTTGGTATTTTTAGGATTTTTTTAAGAACTAATTTGCAGGGAACAATTAACAACAATCACACAGAACATTAAGGAAAAAGTTAACAGAGATTAAAATAGAATTACATAAATACCAAATCATCGAGAGATCTTCCCTTAGATGGGTAAGCGATCCCTACTTCCCCAACCAGGGACGATCCTCTTTCTCAACTAACTTCTTTCAACAGAAATTCCCCTTCATATTAAATCATAGTCTAGAAATGGATGAAATTACAAGCATGAGGAGTTTTCCTCCTATTATAGCAATCTGGTGATAACTACTATGAAACTTAAAAACTTTGAACTAACTAGAAAGAAAATGAATTGCTCCTACTTATATAGTTGAGCATTATTGGAAGAAGAAAACTAACAGTAAGTCTAACTAGAACGAACTGGGACTAAAGCCAGTTGCATGGTTTATTACATTCAGAATTCCTAAACTGAACTGTAGCTTAGAGATCTGTGTTAATTCTAACTACATGGCAAACTAGATGATTCCCTTGAAATGGTGTGACACAAGATGGTAGCCACTTCAGTTGGGACTGAGGTCGACTAACTGATATTTCAGTTAGTCACCAAGATTGTGGCGACATGGCAATGTTACCCTTCTTAGCTACGTGATTGAAGCACAAGTTATGTTTGCACTCAAGGATGGACTTGTGGCGATCATCGACTCAAGGGGAGGATGATTCGAGGGAGGTTTTCAGCATCTAGAGCTATCTGGAGTTTAGGTTCTTCTCAGGATAGAGGGCTTCAGAGGGATCTGGAGACCACTGGTTATTCATACTGCTACAAGCCTTATAAAAACATTCACAACTTCGCACCATAATTCATAAAATATGCACGTTTGAAATGTAATCTAGTAAAATAAAGAAAGAGATTTCATCAAAGGAAACAAAAAACTAATCATGTGCATAATCTAACCAAAAGATAAACATAATTATAATAATATGTATTTATATATGCCAAAAAGTGCTGTGAAAGTTCTTAAGAGCATAAATAACATGAAATAGATGAGTCAATTATATGGCTCATCAGTTTGCCAGTTCGTGAACTTGTTGAATCACTGAAAAGAAGAAATAAAGAAAGAATAAAGTAAAATGTTTTGACAAGTTTGTAGGTTCACGAACTTGCCAAAATGCCAAAAAAGTTCTCAAGTTCCCAAATTTATTGAAATGCCAATAGTCAAGAAGAAGAAGATGATGAAGAGAAGAAAGGAGAAGAGAGAAGAAAAGAAGACAAACTGATGCAGAGGCATCCACACTATAACCTTCGCATATAGCATGAATGTCTGCAGACCAACCTCATCATCATCATCTTCGCCATCATCATCATATTCCCTAAAACCACCAACAGCATCATCATATTTCGCGTTACACAGTCAGCATCATATTTCGGACGATCACTAACATCCTCCTGCCGACTACTGTTCACCTCCTCCGCCTTCCTCCTAACATCATCATCATGATGTTCAGCGGGCGCAAACATCCTCCGGTTGCACTGTTCATTGGGCTCCGAACCCCATCGGCATCATCATGATCTCCGACACTACCTTCGTCAGCAGGATATCCAAATATCCGGTTGTTCAAATATCCTGATGACGATCACCTTCAGCTGCTTCCCTTCGACGCTCCGCTAGCCGACGACACTAACAGCATCATGATCTGCCTTATCCGGTTCTCTTCGAAACCTCCTGATGATGCTAATACACTTTCTGCCGATGCCGATACTTAACCACTTAACAACGGCAGGATAAACTCGCACAGGGGGATATCTCAATATCCTGATGACGATGACGTCATATCCTGATGACGATGACGTCACCCAATATCCTGATGACCTCTCAACACTTAGTCAAAAAAACACAAACTTTCTCTCCCGCATCTACTCGCGATACGCGAGTGTTTGGCACTCCCAATATGATGATCCTGATGCCGATACATGCACTTAGTCTATGTCCGGCCCAAAACATCCTGATGCACTCGCAACATGAAAACTCCAACAGTTTCATGACCCGATCTTCTACCTGATGCCGATGCACTCCTCCTCGGCTCCTCCAGATGATGATCACCCCGACGAACTCACACTTCATGCACTCGAAAGCATCATGCTCTCCTTCACTTATCCGGATGACGATTTCCAAACTGTCTGCAGGATATTCACCAAGATATCCTGATGATGCCGTTTTGGCAAACTTCTTCACTTAGCGAAATCTCACTTCGCCGATCCTCCAGGGATGACCCGATCCAACCTCAGGGTGATCTTCGACACTCAAACTTATCAACTTGACCTAGCACATGCCCATGCTAGGGTCTTCAACATCTCTTGACCGCGATCCTGCACACCTGCATGCAAACAAAACACAAACTACAATCTACCCTACTGTACATTACCATTCCACCGATCAGAGGGATCAACCGGTGGAATGGATCAGGAAATCCATGAAACCACCCAAACCAGCAATCGATTACAGGAAGGAGATCAAACAGAAAATGAAACAGGATCTTTATTGATTCAAAGATGCAATACAATATGATGTTCCTCACACAGAACACTCAACCTCTCTGCTTGATGCAACACTACACTGTCGATCAATGATCCCTACAATCAACCGATCTCATGCTTATAAAGACTTTCCTACGAGTACTACTGACCCGACTCCAAGCGGCTGGGAACTCTCCAGGCGGCTGGGAGATCCCACCGAACATACATCATGACAGCTGTTATAACTAACTAGCTAAAAATAGCAAAAGCCTGGTCAGCATGATCTTATCATGATCAGCATGACCTTATTACATGGATTTGGTCTAACAGACCTTCTTGGAAACACAAACAAGACCTAAACTACTAACTGCCTTATCAAGTCCAGCTGTTAGGTAGGTGCTCCTGCACCACAAACATTTCATCAAGTTCATGAGTTCGTGAACTCACCAAAATCCAAAAGATAAACAAGGAGCAATAAAAAGAAATTGGCCTTTCAGTTGGTTCATGAGTTTGAAACTCATTGAAACATCCAAAGGTAAAGAAAAATTCAACAATCCCCTAAAACTCTGACAAGGCATTTCTTAGTGCATAGAACATGTTTTAATGCATTTATCATTAGCTCAGCTATTTGAAATGTCTACATGTTATCGATATAGAATGAAAATGATTTATAGGTAGGTGAGCATTGAATGGAATTGGTGGGGGATGGTACAAGGGTAGGAATGGTAGATGATTTCCACCCAAAATGTAGCAATAGAAATGAAATTCTATATATTCATGAAAGGAGATATTATTGTTGTTGTTCACTGAGCTAATTTGGGTATGCCAACATGAATATAGGGCACCAAACAAAGCTAGTCTTATCTACAAATGGAGGAATGCACTTGATACAGTGTAGGAAGAATTTGAAATGCACATCTATGTAGTGGTATGTCTCCATGGCCATTTGCAATGACTCAAGGGAATATATAGTTTCAATTGTATATTTTCTCTCACCACACTTGTTGTTGTGAATGTAATAGAGATTAGATAAATGCATGATAGTATTTTAATGCAATACAAATATTTTATGTTGATCTTTTCTTTGTTGCATTAGGTTTTTGCAGTTTAGTTCTGGACTATTAAGTATGTCCACTATATAAGATATAATCTCTAGTATGTATGTAAATGCACATCTGGTTTTGTTGATGTTTTATTGGATGCATCTCCTTCCTCATTACTATTCATGACTCTAGTGCCCAATGGATTAGGCACTGGTCTAGATTGGTGAAGGGATAGCACACTCTTTTAATCATCCTATATTTTGGTTAGTTATAGGAGTAGGGTTAGGAGTATGTTAGGTTTCTCATGATATTCATGATTTAGTGTTACAACTAGGGATTAATCTTATGCATCTTAAAACTCTTTAAATCATATGTGGATCTTGTTCTTGAATGCCTGCACCTTGAAAATTGTGTATCTGAACTTAAGTGGATTCATCTCATGGGATATCATGTTATTATATGTGGGTGTCTCTGCAAGGTGTAGTAAGATCAACTTAATTAGAGGTTTTATGTAGCTAGTTTGTCTCAACCTAGTGACACATATAGGGGTCAAGTGTACATTAGGTATGGCTATGATTATTTATTTGTGTTTCATACCTCTTGGGTCTAGAGTTAAGCTCAAAGTACAGGAGAGCATACCCACTCTCGTTAATTGGCCCTTAATCATCATCAACTTATTATTGAGCCTTTGTTCCACCATCTTGATGACACCCCTAGCCTAGAAGGTGAAGAACATACTCTAGGGTTTTGGACCTACTTTTTTGGGAACCAACAATACTGTCAAATATAGTTGTCCTCTAGATAAAATAAAATTGTCACTGTTTGGAGGACCACTAGAAATTTTGCTAAAAAATGTGGAGGTTCCAAAGTTGGAAAAACCACCAAAATCACTACCAAATATGGCAGATAGGCCATGTATCCTAAAGGAGTGATGATTGTGCACTTTAAAGGGGACACAAGGACTGAAGCATAGGGGGTCTGGTGGGGGTTCAACCCCTCCTAGAAGGCTAAAGGTAACAGGAAGCCTACAAAGGGGTGCAATGCCTGAGCCCTATGGCTCCAAGTACCCTATAGTACCCTTTGGTCTAGCGCTATGCAAGGCCTACATTGCACCCTTAATATTTTTTATATTTTTTATTTTTAAATGTTACAAAAAACTTCAATAAAAATAGTGAATATAATTTTTTTATTTTTGAATCATAGAAAAATAAATAAAATACCTACACAAAAATTAAATATATATTTTTATTTTCTAGCAGAATATTCTGATCCATAAGGCCAATAAGGGCAAATTTTTTTGACATCTTGGAAGAAAGAGCTCCAAAATTGATGATTTGACAATCAATCTATAGGTTTTTGGGGATTCTAAATGTGATGGCAGGGTTAGATTTGACCCAAAAGATTTCAAAAATATGGCTACCCTCTAAATCTTGCAACCACTTCCCAACTTGAAACCCTTGTAGATTTGGCTTCCAATGTCCAACGAGGACACAACAAACAACAAATCTAACTTTCTTAGACACTCTAGATGCAATGGTGAGCTTAGATTTGCTCTACAATCTCAATGCTTCAAGAAAATAAAATATCTTCACTCCTATATATCCTAAGAGACTAACTAAAGACACTCAACTTGCTCTGATATCATGTAAGTTTTGGCTATTGAGATAGCCACCCAAGATCTAGAGGCCTAATGGAAAGCACAAAGAACTTAGAAGATAAATATGTCAAGAATAAAAATGTACTCTTTCCAAATAATGCAAATAGAATGTATATGATACAATGTGAAACCCCTGGTTATATAGGCCAAGGTGAGACCTAGGAAAACATAAGATTATGACAAGTGTCTTAATCTTATGACTTGAGACACAAAGAAATAACTACCCTTAGTGTACCCTAAGTATGCCCTAAGTAAACCTAACTAGACAAGTGTGAATAAGACCTAATGTGGAACTAGTTAGGTAATATACTTCATTCACACCAACACTTTGGTTATGAATATGATGAGGTAGGAATTGGCCTCATCATGTCGTACCACATCAAGGAACTTTCTCAATCAAACTTCAAGAATAAAATCCCATGCCCCAACAACCTTGAAAATGCTTCAATTTCTAGTCATTGAGTGTTTGAACCACCATCAAAGGATTGTATAGCATAATTATTTGTAATAAAGTTGTCAATCCAAAAATTATAGTTTCAAACTACGTGTAGGGACAATAAAACAACTATGTTGATTGTTATTATTAGAGTCGTCCTTCTACAATGGAAAAATTCTTCCATCTATAACCATTATCATCCAAAAATGCCATTGACAATGCAAAATAAAACTTATTGTTGATCCACAAAGTATGACCTAGGGAAAGCAAATGCCTACAAATAGAAACTCAAACCCCCCACTTTTTTAATTTTTCAAATTTTTGGTCTAAAAATGAACAAAATGGAGTGAGAAATTATGATACAATGAAAAAGATGAAAAGAAAAGAGAAGTCAAAATGGGCATGATGAATGTCACAAATTTGCACATGGACTACACTGCATCACTGTTAAAAAAATGTAAGAATGGTGGATAGGCAAAACAATAGATGTTGCACATGGTCTTCATTGCATCACTGTTGTATGAACCACTTTGGAAAAGGAAGGATGATCAAAAGGATGGTGAATAGAGATGTCTCATAGGAAACTTGCTTTGATACCATATTGGAATCAAAGCATGAAGAAGAGCCAAATGCTTAAACACAGTAATCAACCAATCATCTTCAACATTTTCATTATTACATTTTAACACCTTTATAAATCCTGCAACTTCTAACTGCCCAACAACTAACTAACATTATTAAATGCTAATGCCTATTTAATAAATTAGAATTAACATGTTAATTTATTATTTATTAACCTATGTTATGCACTAATTCCTAGTAGAGAATGCAATAGGTTAAGAGTTCAAAGCTCTTTAAAAGAAAAAGGCAATTTTTTAAATCCTATCATTTTTGTGATTTAGCCTATGCCTATACTATTTTTATCATTTGACCTTTTTACATGAAGGTAGGTATGTGACCACTTGACTTATAGGTTTTTTCCCATTCTAAGTCCATAAAAAAATTATGTTTTGGTTTGGGATTCTCTCCTTGTGTTTTTACCAAAAAATGTATTAAAAATAGCAAAATATTTTGTTTGAAAATGTGTAAAGAGTGCATTTTGGTAGTACTTGAAACCCTAGTATTTTTCTGAAATTAAAAATGGTTAGTTTTTTGTGAGAAAACCATGAATATAATATTGTACTTTCTTATTGCTAATACCATTAGAGAAAACATGCAGTATATTATAGTCTATAAGTCTCCCTCGAGATCAACCTAGTTGATAAAATCTAAGAGTCAAAATGGAGGTTACAGGTCCACTAGAGACTATAGGACCACTCCCTTCTTGAGTTAGCTATTCACTCAATGAATGGGTAAAATTCTTGAGTAGCATTTTTGGTAGGATTACATCATTTTGTGTTTTAATTTTTTCAATTTAGTGTGTTGTATTTAGTTTTGGTTTCCTTTTGTTGAGCATCAATGAGGAATATTAGTCTAGTTGAGTTATGTTGTTTTATTTCGCACCTCTTGATTGATAAATGGAAAGTAGGTCTTTATGATTAGTCAACAAGTGGTTTTAAGTACCTTTGATAGGTGTTACAAGAGAAGCAAAGGTAAAGTGGGGTTAGTTGATGTGTGGTCACACAAGTGGTCATTAGTTGAGGATGCACCTAGGGTTGTAGGTATATGGATTCGTCAGGATAATGGTCATTGTAGTTAGAAAATAAATAAGGGTGACAACACAATAATGTGTCCCACTTTTTGGCCTAAGTGGGATGCTCAAAATAAGCATTTTTCAATTTGTGTTAATTATAGGGAACAAATGGTCAAGAATTTAAAGATGATGTAAACTAATAAGTTATGGAATTTTCCATATAGATTCGAGATATAGTTTTTTTATATTTTTTAAAAAATAATAGAAATATTTTTTTATTTTTTATTTTTAATCAATTTTTATTTGTTCTATTATTTTTTATTGATTGACATTGTTTCATAATGCATAAATTTCACTACAAATAACTTTTTTATTATTTATTTGAATTAGACCATTAACTCCACTATCTAGTGCATGGATATATTTTGATATTTTTTTTATTAAATATGTTATTTATTATTAAATTTTGAATTAGTACTAAAAAAAATTTCAAACCTATATTATTCCATAATGGATTTCTCGTAGAATATATATCAAAATTAAAATTTTCTTTTTAATCAAAACAAGAAAATCTATATGGAGTGCAATGCATTTTTGAGATTTTTCTAACATTTTTTGTTATTTTTCCTAGTGTCTTGAATAGAGGTCATTGTTTTTTCGTAATAGACCTACATTCATTATAAAATTTTAAAAATATACAATATTAAAGACAACATACTACATATTAAAATTTTTGGAAGGTAATATTAAGGCCTACATACTTACCAAATAAAATTTCCAAATAACTTCATTTGATCCTCCAAAAGGTGAAGCAAAATTGAACATTTTTTGTCAGCATAATAGGTGTGGAGGAGACTTTGTCTAGTGTTTGATTTAAGCCTAGGGGATTATATCCAAGGGGATTTTATCTAAGGGGGTTTGATCTAATCCCCTTCAATCAAACACCCTTAGATGGAACCATTCTAGGCTTAAATCATTAATTTCCTTCAAAATATGTGATTTCAGGTAAAAATTAGGATGTCCCACAAGTGGGGCACACTATTGTGGGATCACCCATAATCAAGTGCTCATACTACATGTGGTACAAATAGGGAAATGCATGTTGATAGATTAATTTCAACATGATCATGTCAAGTAATGTTAAGAAACGACAATGAATCTTTAGACTATACGAAGCAATGGCATAAGGCACTAGATGTCCAAGACTAACATATGTTGCTCACACATGAATGTGAAACAAAGGATCAAGCATCATGAGGATGTGTATAGGTGTTGACATTGGTTGATCAGTGTACCAAGAGGTAGGAGACAAATTTTATAGAGTGGAGAGATAAGTCAAATTAATGGATGCTCTAGACCATCTTAGTTTTCCCTTTTAGATCAAGGCTTATTAGGTTTATACAGGTCAAAATGTTAGTTTGTGGTTATCTAATAATGTCATGCTAGTTTAATTATTTGTGGTTAATAGTTTCTGGTTTGGGTAGTTTTTAGTTATTGAGTATTTGACAGTTACTCGTGTGATTGAAAAGAAATAGCTTTATAAGTTCATATTTGACAATGCAGTTTATCAATCCAATGTAATACATTTTATGTGTTCCTCTATATCATTTACAAATATAAGTCTCTATTATTATTTTATATAGATCTAATCCTACTTCCTACAAATAAATCCTCAAACTCATAGCATTATTGTCATTCACATATAAATTTGGCCATTAATGTATAAAATATTTATGAATTGGCAAAAATATTATTCACATGATAATTTTTGTAGTTAACAAGGACCTGTCTCCAATCTTGATTTAATATCTTCAATATCGATATCGTGTACCAAGGAAAATGACCTATAATATGATGCACTGTAACATCATTTGGTTGTTCAGGTATCAAGTGATCTAGACATTGGAAAGTAAAATGAAAGCAAAAAATACCTAGAAAAAGAAATACAAAGCTATAAAACAATGCTTAATATTATCATCTACACATAATATTAAACTATGAATTAATCAATCAAAAAAATTAAGCAACATTATTGCTTTTACCAAGTGATAGGTGGTTTTAACATGTTATCCTCCTTTTCATCATTTCTCTATGGCTAAGAAATTTCATGTTCTTCTTCCTTAATCTTTTGTAACCAACTCTAACTCCATCTTCATCTCCAAAAATAACACAAATTACCTTTACGCATATAAGAATTAGTCACACGTGCATTCAATTTCAAAAAAACTATTTTTATCAAGTAGTCCACCATGCCTTACAAATACTTCACCTTAATTATGTCTATAATTTTGAACCTAGAGTTAAATTCCATTTACAACAATGAACCTACTATTATCTATAATAATATCTTTATCTATATTTAAAAATAAATTTGTTTATTACATTGAGAGGCATTCTACAATGGTAAGGAAGAGCTAAAAGATTTAGATTCCCATACACAAAAATCCAGTAAACAAAAATAACAAATTAAAACTAAAAATAACAAATAAATTAAATCAAAATATAGAATCTTTATAAAAAAACTACAAATTATGAGTGAGTTGGAATCCGTGTTGATGGGGAAGGTGAAAGGGCTGGGCATTTCATGACATGGCAGATGAAAATTGAATAAACAATTCAAATAATTCTTGTAATGAGTGGTGCATGGGAGAGTTACATAACCGTTAGAATTAAAAATTAATTGAAGACATTAAAAAATGTTGGGTGGTGCTGTGGTAGTGGTGTCTCAAATTGGTATTTATAAGAAGCAATCCATTGTTCAAAAACTTCAATGTTCTATTGGTGGTAGTGGTGTCTCGAACCAGTAATCTTCAATGCTTTTGTTGGTGGTTTCTGCTTTGGTTTTGTTTTTTGCAATGGTTTTTTGTTTTTGTACCACAAAAATTATTTCAGTGCAAGATATTTACATTGTGTTGCATCCCCAACTTTGACTATATTTAACTTTTACTTTTTATTAGATTAACTGTATCAGTAATCATAGATTAAAGATTTGACGTTTGTGGAAAATGTCAGGATAAATCATTGGTTATATGGATTATGATTAAAGTTGTTAAATTAGACATGAGATTACATGTAATTGAGATTATTTTAGTATGATGCATAGTAATTTGATGATGATACAATGATCATGGTTTTGAATGATTGTGAGTGTAACTAGGAAAAGAGAATTCCAATTCTGAGAAGGGAAGGAGAGTATCACCTGGGAGAAGGAAATAGATGTTATGGAAAAAGATAGGTTGCCATCTGAAATTTCAACATTGTTCTTTATATGAACCATTGCGAGAGTGGGTATGTTTTAGTCAATCTCCCTTGTTTAGTCAATTTTGATCCGACTAATTTTCGTCATGTCAAGTTAGGATTTCTTTACATCTTTTACATCGATTTGACTAAATAAATGTTCTTGAAACATTATTATTAGTTGGAGGTAGCCTTTGTCTTTGTTAGGGCTATCCTATATGTTTATTTATTATGTTTGTGTATATCAATTTATTTACTCTAGATATTTTGCTAAGATTGCGAAGTGGGGGAGTGAACCTCGACCCCTCATTCGCAATTTGGTGTTTCTTGACGCTATACCATGTTGTTGGCAATGCTATCTTAGTGATAGTATATATTACCATATTGTACTTATAGTGTATTTTTGTGATGTGTGTATATATGTATTATGTTATCATTATTTTTCATCACCTTTTGCTATGATAATTATCTAGTGATTTATTATCACTGTATACTCATAGCTTATGCAACCCATGTTCCTTGAAGTATGGAGGAGTGGGAGTAGTGCTTATGAAAGCCCAACCGATCCATGATTTTAGCACAATCAAGTGTTTCATGCTCGATGGGAGGGCTTTTAGGTGATGGTGGAACTATTCCCACGGGAGTGGGAATGAGAGTGGAAACTCTCGATACCTCTACCGAAAAGGAGACATTTCTAGGGAGTTTTTTGGGGGTATCAAAAAGAAAAGAGGACAGAGCTCTGAGTGAAGAGTAGGAAGCTCAGAGTAGTTTAAAGCTCAAGAAAGGCATAAGCTTCGCATACGATTGTTGACATACTACACATTTGTCTCAGGTACTCCATTGACTATGTAACACACATTGTGATATAGTAATATGATATTAATCTATTACAATTGGCCTTAAAGGCTGAAATCTTTAGTTAAAATTTGTTTTCACTATGATAAACTGTTGAGGCCATGAGCCCGAGGACTAGAACCTTTATATTAACTACAATAGTCTGTTGAGGCCATAATGCCGAGGAATGGAACCTTTGTATTAACTATGCTAGTCCATCGAGGCCATGAGGCCGAGGAATTGGAACCATATTAGTAGATCGGTTAAAAGCTTGTTTGTGCCTTTATGGCCGAGACATATGATATTTCAATAGAAGTTATAGAGGCCGATAAGGCCGATAGCATGTCACACTTTTGTAGAAGTATATGAATATAACCACGGCCATGGTAATGGCCAGTATTCAAATAATCTTTACTCAAGACTATGAAGTCTTTAGTCTTTCAGTAACGTTGAATCGAAAGCCTACGACTAGCCATGCTTTCAAGCTAAGGAAAGATGGTGTATTACTCTGTTTACCTGGTAATTGGCCGAGAGCCACTCCACTTATTCTATGTGCTATATCTTTCTCAAAAAATACTATAGAATAAACTTTAAGGTTCTTGGGATAAATATATAATAGATATAAAGATTTCTTCATAGATGTTTTCTGTACGTGCCTTTAATTGTCTCTTGATAGAAAGGGAGCAGTAGGCTCTTCTTTAATCATTAAAGATGACTGAGTTGGTAATGATAACATTATCACACTATGAATATATTTATTATGAACCTTGGATATGAGATAAGATGCACAAATATAATCTTGCATTATCTTGGAAAGAAATCAATAGAGCTGGGTAGCTCAATAATTGTGTTATCATTTTGAATAACTATTTATAAAGATGGTGGGTATTAGTATTACCTATTAAGTCTCTAGTAGACTATGAAAAATTTTATGACAAAAGATTATATATATTGTTATCTTGAGGTAACTAATGATTTATTGTGACATCGGGACTAGAGATGATAGCTCTCTAAATACACCCCGACACATATGGCAAAGTATGGAACTTGTTTTACAATGGTATTTTCAATTTGAATGAATCATGTTTTAGTTGACAAGGGTCAGATGGAGATCCATTAACTTGAACATTTATTCAAACTCATCTCATAGAGATGTTATCCACAACTGATTTTGTGGTAAGAAACTGAGAACTTATGTACTTAAGAAAGGAATAGAGTGACGGAAGTTACAGATTCCATGTTGCAGATGCAACAAGAAACCAATGAAATATATGTTGTTATATGGAACCTAATCAGACTCGGAGGTTAAATTTACCCCACTTTTATCGGCATGGTTTCCCCCAAATTATTTAATGGAGTCAAGGGGCAACGCCCATTGCAGGGATTTGGGGGCAGTGCACCAAAGATAGGGTCAAGGGAGTTATTTTTCTATTGGCCGACATAAAAAAAACCCTATTTTTTTTGTAACCGACATAAGGCTTGATAAAAGAGGCTAAGGTTTAGGGTTTCCATTGATGTATTGTAGCATTTTGCAGCGGTATTGAGTTACAAGGATTGTTGGTTGTAATTGATTTGATTTATTGGATAATAATATTGGACTCTCTGTTGGTGGATGTGGCCTGAGTTTGTGTGAACCACGTTAAAACTTGTCTCTCGTTGTTATTATTTTTGTTTATTTCCATTCTTTTGTTTAATCTTTATTTGCATTTAATTGATATCTTCTACATGCAATCCCTAACAATATACTTTAGGAAATAGAGTTGGAAGTCCAAGAGGATGGAGTAAAATTATGACCAGGAAGGGTCAACCAAAAACACTGTAGGATGAGATAACTTCTAAGTCGAGTTAGAGGTGTGTGAACATTCAACTGCGTTCATTGTGAAACATTTATTTATATTAAAACTTTGGCCAAAGTAACGCATCCATCTCTACATGCATTAGTCAGTTCACTATGCTCCAGATAGCATAATCATCCAGTAGTTTCATACATAGTTAGAGTGGATCTATATAGTTGTATGACCGTGATGAGTTATGAAGGACACAACACTAGAACTCAGATGGCAAACCTTATGGTTCCTTATATCTGTTTCCTTTGTGAAGAGTAGGGCCACTTCCAGGTAGGAAGTTGTGCGAGGGACTACCAGTCTGTGGTTGGAGGAAAAGATCTTGGGTGATGTTCTCCTTCCCAAGCAGATGACAAGTCGAGACTTATGAAGACAAATATCAATACTCCAGATGTAGTATATTCTATTATATGACTTGACAATCAAATTTTTATGTAAAATTTATCATTATTGCCATGAGAAAAACATTATGATTGTAAAGTGAAGGAATTCACTATTATGTTATATTTGAATATGTTGGAATTTTTAGTTTTGAAATTATTCAGAAAAGATATGCATTTTTAATTATTGATTATGAATTTGATTATTGTTAAATAGAAAAATGATTATGTTGATCATGACTATTTACTTGATGGTAAATTGAGTTGATAATCAGGGTAATATGAGTTGACATGTTACACATTGTCTCCTTCCTTGAATTTTTTTAACATGCAGATAAGATTTGAGGTGAACTGAAGGGGAGTGGAACATAAAACAACAGAATCACCTTTGAAGGAGTCGATCCAAGGTCTAGAGAAAGTTCTTCAATCTCCTTATCTTCATGCTTCAACTTTGTTCTTCTCTTCCAATTTCACTTATGTGGATTCTTCAAAATAGCGTCCATGACCATTTAAGGTCATTCTCTTAGTGCTAATCTCTGCATATTGTCACTTTGCATGTAGTTATCAATTTTATAGCTTGAGATTTTCAACATTGAGCGGAAAATCTATTAGAACATAGGTGTTAACCTCCAAGGTTTTCATATCTCAAAGTATTTAGGTAACTGTCTTTGTAGAGATAATTTTCCATTAGAAGGAAGCATACTAATAATAAAATTGGAAAGTGAACTAAGAGAAAGATATATATTATCTAATACCATAAGTGGTATTCCAAGCAATTCTAAAACAACTTTTAAAGTTGCTTTTCTTTTATTTGTGTTAGTAATATCTTTTCTGCACCCTTCCATCCCCATAGTTGAAGGAAACCCTCTTATACCGTCTTCCAATTTGAAACACTGGAATTCTAGTGTTAAGGATGGTGAGAGCAATGTAATTATTAGGAAAGTATTGGCTGAGTATTACCTAGGTAGTTATAGTCTAGGTTGTGATCATGCATGTTGCCCTCCATACAACCTCTAGATTTCAATTGTATTCTATTTCCTTCCCAAAAGCTTGACAGGAGTTCCTGATCTAGGAAACACGAGTCTCAGAGAGCTCATCTGCACCTAAAATCCTTCCAGGCCACCAGGACCCATTTCTCCTCCTCACCCAAAAAATAGTACCAACTATGGTATCAATTGTAGGAGCCTGACTGGATGCTCCTATTGTTCTTGATTCTTCTTCCATCATAACAAAAGAATAGATCATACACTCAACCAATCCCACACAATCATTGTATGTCTCTCTTTAACTGTAAGTTAAAGTAAAAAATAAAAATAAGAAGCTTAGTTAAGATCAAGAAGATTTAATAAAAGAGAAGTAATAACCTTTAAGACCATCCAACACCCACAAATCCATGCCCAGAATCATTTGCACCCAAATGAGAAACACAGACATTAAACCTCAGGAAATTAACGCATCTCAATTAACTTTCATTAAAACATTGAGCAAAAAATATAATAGAAAATAGTTGTTAACCTCCAAGGTTTTTGAATCTAGTGCAAGAGGGACTTCCTCCTACTACAAACTCATAAACTCATAACACAATACAGATTGCAAATCAAAAATCTCTATTTTATTTTAATGAAAGCAACTCAATTGCAATCAACAAATCTGCAACATACAAAATCCACATATACATTGATTGGCTTCACATGGCCTCTCAAATTCTACAGAAAACTCTTCTCTTTCCTTCACATAGCAGTCTTCTCTTCTTCATAAACCCCTCACATGGGCTGAGATCTCTCAATCTTCTAGGGAGAAATCTGATTCAAACCTGTAGCAACATTTTTTTAATTCACTTCTCCCATCTGCAATGTTTAGTGTTTCATTTCTCTTTAACTTTGCATTATTTTTTTTCAATTTTTAAACCAGCATTATTTCCCCAGCTGTAGGCTACTCACACACAATCTTTACTTGGATTTAATAATTATTTCAATGCCTCCATCACTTCCATTAATTTCTAGATTTTTATTTAATAAATGTTGCAGCCTCAAAAGAGGTGTTTCCTCTCCCATAGGCGCTCCAATGAGGCATTTTCTAATTTTTAAAATGCCAAACTACCTTTATTATTTCAATACCTTTGCCTAATTTTGAAGGAGAATAAAAATTTGCATTTTTAATTACATACCCCCTTTAATGCTCAGCGAGAATAAAATAAACTCTGGATGTATGGAATTGGGTGCTAGAAAGACGAAACAAATGAAAGTTCTCCGTTTTTCCTAAAAATTTGCCCAAATGTGTGTTCTAACCTCCTCAGGTCTCCCGTAGAAGGATTTCACTCTAGCCTTCCAGAATTGTGAAATTTTAAACTTTCTATAAACCGGCAACACACTTTGGTCTTTAACGACACAAACTTTCAGCATTAATTTCTCCCAAATGGTGAAAGATATGACTTCGATTCTTTTTGCACATTAGACATGGTACCTCCAAGAATGTTCTTGCAAAAAATATTAAACTATACCTCTTACGAATTTTTAGGAATAAATTTTACAAAATTGCCCCCAGAGTGTCGAAATTATCAACCGGCAAAAGTTTGATTCTTGCAATTTTGCACCAACTTTGAAGTTGTGTGATGCCAAGAGATGCCAATGACCACCAAACCAAACAAAAATGAAGAAAACAACTGTAATTTTTTTTATTGATGCAGGATAACTTGTTCTCCCAGGATGCTCCTACATCAGAGACATCAGGTAGAAATTTTGTGAGCATAGGCTCACAAACACAGAGTTGAGTAGTTGAACTACCATTTCAAGTTACAACCAACCTACAATGAACTCCATCATTGAAGATGTGCACCATGTCATCTCTTCTTTCTCTTTTTCCAACACCTCTTTGGCACAAGCGTCATCCTTCTCTCACAACTCCATCCACCACTCTTCTCTCCTCTCATAGATTCACATCCACCATATGCCATCCTCCTCTGCCAAATGCTCTCTACTCTCCTCTCCTACTTCGTGGGACCTAGCCCACTGTAGATCGACCACCTCCACCAAATTCTACCTGCATCATCTTCCACAACCTCTACAAGAAAATATGTAGAATCTACATACAAATCTGCAACTACTATTTCATCTTCTACAATAACATCCTCCTTTACTCGTACTATGGAAGAACAATCACAAATGATATCAAAATGTTTATGATTTACCTCTTTTTCCTTCGCTGCTACAACATTGTCTTCTTCGTCCTTCGCTGCAACATTCATTTGTTCCTCCATCGGCAAGCTATCAAACAACTCCTTCTCTAACGCCAAAATCTGCAACAATAACTCATCTTTGTCTTCACTTTTTGTTGTAAATTCCTTGCACTCCATCACTACCATCTCAATCTCCTCATTCTCGCTGGCCACTTCTACATCTTCAACCGCTACTACACACAACTCTTCATCTTCCTCTTCTTTATTCTTTTCCTTCATGCCTTCTTCATGGCATGTCTTTGCTACAAATTCTTTCCTCTTTCCTTTCTTCTCATCCTCTGCAACTTTTCTCTTCTCAGCCACTGCACTTTCCTTTTTATCACCCTCTTTTTCCTTTACTGCTGTAATTTTCAATCTCTCTAATCTCACCGCCACTCTTAATTCTTCACGAATTGCCTCTTCATCTTCTTCATCATCTTCTTCCTCTGCACACACAAACTTATTTGCAAACAAATAATAATCAGAAAAACAATAGGACTGCACCTTACCCATATTCTTTTCTATCTTCTTTTTTTCCTTCTCTCTATTCTTCTCCATGGCATCCAACCTCCCAGAAATATCTGCATGTTGTTCTTGAATTCTTGCCCAATTTTCTTCTTCCAACCTTCTTTCTCTCTTCTCAATAAATGAAATTCTTAAGGCCTTACCCAAGGCCAAACTCATACTCTTCCTCTTTGACATTTCTACAAACACTTTGCACACATTCTGCAACTTGCAACACACAAGGAACTCTCTTTGCGGCTTCCCAGCTCTCACTTGCTCAGGACTCCTCTCTACCTGCAACAATCTTTTGAGCTCTTCACAACCGCCTTTCCTTCCCGCAGGTCCTGGCGTAGGTTGTCTCACGTTTAGCACTTTTCCCACACACTCAAGAGCTCTGGCTCTAATACCATTTTGTGCAAGAGGTACTTCCTCCTGCTACAAACTCATAAACTCACAACACAATACAGATTGCAAATCAAAAATCTCTATTTTATTTTAATGAAAGCAACTCGATTACAATCAACAAATCTGTAATATACAAAATCCACATACACATTCATTGGCTTCACATGGCCTCTCAAATTCTACAAAAAACTCCTCTTTCCCTCACACAGTAGTCTTCTCTACTTCATAAGCCCCTCACATGGGTTGAGATCTCTCAATCTCCCCAGCAGAAATCTGATTCAAACCTGCAACAACATTTTTTTAATTCACTTCTCCCATCTGCAATGTTTGGTGTTTCATTTCTCTTTAACTTTGTATTATTTTTTTTATTTTTAAACTAGCATTATTTCCCCCACTGTAGACTCCTCACACACAAGTTTTATTTGGATTTAAAAATTATTTCAATGCCTCCACCACTTCCATTAATTTCTAGATTTTTATTTAATAAATGATGCAGCCTCAAAAGAGGCGTTTCCTCTCCCATAGGCACTCCAATAAGGCATTTTCTCATTTTTAAAATGGCAAACTACCTTTATTATTTCCATGCCTTTGCCTAATTTTGAAGGAGAATCAAAATTTGTATTTTTAATTACTTACCCCCTTTAATGCTCAGCCAGAATAAAATAAACTCCGGATGTATGGAATTGGGTGCTGGAAAGACGAAAAAAATGAAAGTTCTCCATTTTTCCTAAAAAATTGTCCAAATGTGTGTTATGACTTCCTCAGGTCTTCTGTAGAAGGATTTCACTCTAGCCTTCCAGAATTGTGAAATTTTAAACTTCATGTAAACCGACAACACACTTTCGGCTTTAACGACACAAACTTCTGACATTAATTTCTCCCAAATGGTGAAAGATATGACTTCGATTATTTTTGTGTATTAGACATGGTACCTCTAAGAATGTCCTTGCAAAAAAGATTATCCTATAGCTCTTACGGATTTTTGGAAATAAATTTTACAAAACTGCCTCCGAAGTGTCGAAATTGTCAACCGACGAAAGTTTGATTCTTGCAATTTTGTGCTGACTTTGAAGTTGTGTGATTTCGAGAGATGCCAATAACCACCAAACCAAACAAAAATGAAGAAAACAACTGGAAATTATTTTGGTTGATGTGGGATAACTTGTTCGCCCGGGATGCTCCTGCATCAAAATCTCAAAGTATTTAGAAGTGTTCATGATGATGTTTACTAGGCATGTTCTAAATCATTCCAAGGGAAGTATTTATGCTTTTACTGCACATTTTGCAGAGTTTCTGGTAACTTCCGTTTTTAAATTTAGTCAATAAAAATGGTATCCAATAATATGTGGACTTGAAAAATGTATCACATCATTAGGGTTAAATATTATTGGATGCAAGGTTGAGACACTTATTTTATGAAAATTCCTGGTTACAATTTGTATTAAAGTAAAATTAAATATTATGACAGTTTATGGTTTAGATGTAAATAATTAGCTTACAAAAATAAAGATGCAAATATTTATATTATTTATCTTATATAAATTTAAATTGCAAAGAGTAAATTTAATAGTTGTATTATCATATTTAAATTATTTTATTGAAAAATACAATTCAGATTTTAAAAAGAATGTATTAGATGAAAGTGACGATTTCAAATAGACTATCATTATTTTTAAAAGATTATTTATATATATAATTTTCTAAAATAAGATATATGATGGATAACCATCATGAAAAAAATTGCTTGACAACTAGGATCGACCATTAAATTTAGGATCTTTTAATAGTGTTTGCAATGGTTTCTGAAAGTGAAACTTATCTTTATACATTTTAGACCTTGCATAGTGCAAGTAACTATAGTTTTCACCTCTTCCAATTAATTTGTAGTAATTTTCGTAACAGCAAAAATCAATTTCAAATCGCAGTAATGTTATTTATTTTGTTTTATTAACTAGCATACCTATATTTAAAAAATATATCTAAAGTACGTCAAGATCTCTCGAGGCGCCTATTTTTTAATCACTAATCCTAACATTAGGTATGCTAGTTGTAATTTGTCCCTACAATTTTTATAGGGAGGGTATGACCCGCCATACACAAGATAGATAAGTAAAACAAAAATAAAGTTAAATATAGTAAAAAGTATGCAAAATAAAAAGTAAAATAATAACAATAATAATTTTAAATTCATAGAATAGAGAAGGGCCAAATGGAGTAGTAATTTGATATTTGAAAAACAAGTTGATAATTACCATTGGCAAGGCTATGATTTATCTCAACTATACAAGTTTGATAGTTCTATGGCTTCATCACCTTCTTTTGATTGAGTTTGGATGCCCACTTCTTCTACTTCTATCACTGGAGGCTTCTTTTATCCTTGTCTTCTTTTTAGAATGAAAATATTTAATAAAGAGTTTGAAGGGGGATCCTTTGTTTTCCTCTACCAATTGAGACACTGGCTCTAGTAGCTCCAACCATTCGTAGGACATGCTATCATGGATCCTATTTAATTAATCCATCAATTTTATTCCTCTTATCCACAATAATTAAATAATTTTTAATTATTTAATTAGCTAATATTTCTTCCACATTTAAATAAATTAAAATAATTTATTTCGTTGACTTTTCTAGTTTCCTCTCTCATAAGTAAATAAAATAAAATATTTTATTTATCTTCTTTTTTCTCTGATCATGCACATGAATTAAATAAACTTATTTTTTTAATTCTAATTATAACTCTTCTTCCCATTAATCATGTTCCTTATGCACATGATTTAAACAATTTATTTATTTAATTGTTTTCTCTCTATCCATTTGCATGTAAAAAGCAAATAACAATATGAGTTGACTTAGCTTTCAAATCTTTATTTTTATCAATCAATTCATTAAATAGAAAAAACAATTCTAATTATAAAAATTAAATCAATTCAATTATTCATGAAAGCAGTTAACTCATACAACAAGTTTTTTTTTGCATGGACACATGTCACTCACACATTCTTCATGTCCTCTCAATTTATCTCATCCGTTGATTCATTTAATTTTTCTCCACCATTGATTAGTAATACGTCCATCTTCCAAGCCACAAACCCTCCATGATCATTGAGCTTTGAGCATTCATATTGAGATTTGAGCATTCATATCCACTATCGTTGAGCATTCATTAAGGTTATGCAAAGTAATAGAGCAATCAACATATCAAATACTACAAATCTTTCAAGAGGATATCTAGGTGGATCTCACGAGTACATCCACTTCCACTCTATCAAGTGTTGAGAGTTGTGTTGTGCCTTTCACACACACCCCATTTTGTCAAATGGAGACCCCCTTTTTCTACTTTGGCTTGGAATCTCAACCTTTCCTCTTTGTGATGATGAGAAGGTGAAATTATGCTTAGAGTGTAGGACTTGTTCCAAATTTGAGTATTTCACATGTTTGGAGTCATTTGATATCTTTCATGATTGATTTGGAGGTGTCTTGGGTGGTCTTGTGCTTAAAAAATAGCCATTTGTTGCCTTCTGCACTGAAATTGGGTGTTACTGCATTCTGCTCCAAAATCCTGTATCACTGGATATTACCCTTGAAACTGCTTCTGCAGGATGGGTCATGTTGAAATTCCTCATTTCCAGGTCTTTGAGTTGCAAAATCATGTTAAATTCCACAAGATTTCACTGAGGGGTTCATATACTTTCATCTTATCACATGGTCCTGAAGCCCTGATTTGGCTAAGTCTGAAACCCTGAAAAATGGCTAAGTCTGAAATCTGGTGGAACATCAAAAATCTAGAATCTGCATATCAAATACTATGGATCTGAAACCTATCTCAAACATCGTGACAGTATATTTAAAAATATTTAAAGTATAAGAAATTAAATATCTCTGACTTATACTTAAATATATTTTTAAATATACTTTACCCTGGGGCTTTCAAAAAACTGGCGCTAAAATGCCTCTGACTGCCTTAGCGCTAAAAACCAGAACCACCGACTTCTGTGCTAAAATCATCGCCCACCGACTTCTGTGCTAAAATCATCGCCCACTGACTTCTGCACTACAATCATCCTTGACCAAATTCCCTCAAACTAGCGCAAAGTCAATCGGACCCAAAATTAGCACAAAGTCACTCGGACCTCAGATCAACGCTAGCACAAAAATCAGCTTCTACCAACTTGCGCAAAAAATCACCTTCACTGACTTTAGTCGATAGGACCCAAAATCTACGCTAAGGTTAGTCGGACCTCCGATCAGCGCTGAAACCATTTTGCACTAGAAACCTCCCTCTCCAACCTACACTAAAAATCACTCTTACTGACTTTAGTCAATGACACCCAAAATTAGCGCTAGGTCAGTGACAGCTAAAATCAATGCTTTTGACATTTTGGCCTAAAAATTAATTTTTTCAATGTGCAAATTGGATTTTCTTGATAGATTTGAATTGCACAACTATTTTTCACATCATGATGAACATTTTTACCAAGTTTGTGTGGATTTTGGGCACATTTGGCATCAATTAATATTACTGCACATAAAAAGTCAATACCCCCCAAAAATCTTGTTTTTTTGCAAAAAAGGCTATAAAAACATGAAATAAAAGTCTCCAAATGGATCCTAATGGCCACAAAAACCTCTCAGATCAACATATAGGCCAAATGGGTACTTGAAAATGGTAAAAAATGCAAAAAATATGCAAAAATCATTGGATTTATGAAGTTGGTCACAAAACAACAACATTAAGTTTGAGTTGTTTTTTATTGATCCATGACTGCAAGCAGGCATATTTTGATCCAAATTAATGGAAAATGATTGTATATAATGGAATTGATGCTTTGTATTGTGAATTGTAGGTCTTGGAGGACACAGGAGCTTGTTGAAACTAATTGGAGCCGTCTTGGAAGGATGTACACACAGAGGTACCATGCTAACCCAGAAATGCAAAATCGACACTCTATCAACTAAATTATTACTGCACATGCAGAAGGAAGTTAGTATGATGTACAAGATGATGGAGATAGGCCTCAGGAGCTGGGAGACATTGAAAATCATGCCTATTTCATGGCAGTTCCGGCAGATCCAGGCAGTTCCGGCAAATCCAGTCCAATGTCCAAGACATGTTCACACTTGTTCATAGTTGTTCCGACAGTCCAGTCATGCAATAATGATTCACCAGCATCCAGTAGGATATGACTTCATTAAAAGCATTTCATATATTCCTCATGACTATTCAACACATTGGAGAGGTCATTTTTCCTATTAAACAACTCAAAGGAGACAAGCAACAACAGGATCCAGTCAACATATACAATCCCATCAGTCCACATCAGCTCAAATTTTCACGTCATATGGCTCTATTTTGATTTCCTTCCACCTTGGAAAGTGGCTCTTTGGCATGTATATCTAAATGGGTATCCATTTTGTCCAGATTCAATGTATTTGCAAGTTGTATTTTGTCTTTCTCCTAAAGGAAAAATGCAAATATGAAAATGCAACAAATTGATGTAGCTCATTAAATGTCATGTAATCTGGACCCTTGGTGTTGAGTTAATCTCCACCATCCATTGAAAAACTCGGTATGGTGCCTTGTTTATAAAAGGGTTGTCCTTTTATCTCATTTGTAAGTAAGATTTGATAGCGAATTTTTGAGACTACCAAAATTCATCAATACAAAGAAAGTTTTGTAGGCTGCTGGGAATTTGTGTTTCTGTGTTGTCTCATTTAGGATTTCATGGTTCATGTCAATCTGAAATTAGTTTACATTCAGTTGCATTTGTGATTAGTGATTCAGATATTTGATGGATTTCATGTCCATACCATTAATGGCTTACTAATTGTATGTCATTGTGCATGGTTAGTCTGGGCATATTTTATGAGCTGAGTTCGATTGTGTGAATTCATTGAGTTGCGCCAAGGATTGGGTGTTTGATGAACATTCCACAATTTGAAAATCATTGCATTTCCTTAGAAGATTGCACAATCTCTATGGCATTGTGGGCTACCTGGTTAAGCAGGGATTCATTTATTGTTGGGAGTATGTCTATCTGGTTATTGATCATTTTTGCAATTGTCTATAGGATCTCTTATCCCTTCTCTCTCTCCCTTTTCCTTTTGTATTTTCTTTACATAAAGTTTGGTAGATTTAGGGTTTGAGCAGCATTACATTGATTATATGTTGATAAATTTCAGACTTTACAGTCTGAACCACCTAGGGTTTCTACATATATAAATTGTTGTCATCTTTCATAAACCCTGCATTTCATGTAAGACCCCTTGTTGGCACAGCTAGACATACCAACTAAGTTATTCCTGCAAGCTAAGACCTAGCTATATTATCCTTGGAGCAGTCATATCTTGGATAGGATACCTTTTTCAAAAGAGGTGAGATACCTGTATTTCACCTACATTGTTGTGTGCTAAAAACACCATCAACAAGTTGCATTGAGGTAAAGAAGGTATAATTTGCATTGTTTGTGTTATCTTTCAATTGTTTATCTTTCATGTGATTTTTCTCATCCACACCTATATTGTTTGAGCGACTATGATTCTATCTCCAAAGACAATCAATGATCTATCACAATATACAATTGACAACATTTCCTTGTTGACACATGATTTTAGAGATGTTTAGTAAAACTAAAGGAAATTGATTGATATAAATGGGTTCACTAACCTATATTTCCTCTAGCCATATTAGCATTATTTTATGACATCCCTTTACCAAGACGTGTTTTCTACATATTGAATCTTAGTTAGAGTTGAAAAAAGTTGTTCTTCAAGGGGACAAATTTTTAATTCTCCATTTCTTCCTTGCTCCTTTTTTATGTTGAAGTAAACTTAGGTCTCTTCTTAAATTATATTTAATAGTTAAGATGTGCACTTTAAATAAACATGTGGACCTATCATTTAGTAGGTAAGTCAACATGTCTTGATGTATTTAGTATGTTTGAAAGGCAACTTCAAATAGATAACCTTCAAAAAGAAATTGCTTGACAAGTAGGGTCATGTGTCAAATTTAGGCCTTGGATGCACCTCTGATTATATATATTATTTAAAACAAGAATCAATAATATTTAGAAGTATCTTATTGTTCTTGTAATAATTTTAATTTCATTCTGGTAAATTAGTAAATTCATATTTGGTGATTCATATGTTGATGAGGTCCTGGCTAAATTCCCTTATGAACTTCAACAATTTTATTTTGGAAGTCCTTAAAAGAAATTGAATGTGCCAATGCAATGTCCCCTTTTGGTGCATAACCAATTTGTGCACAATTAGCTAGTTTCCAAGTCTTCTTGAGGCTAATTGTTTAGTTGGGGAGAACTCTGTCATTCTTGGATAAGCTTTGATCAGTCTTGCAAAGCAATTGGTTTTGAGTTCATGTGGTTAGATGGATCCTTTTGATGTTTTCATAATCAATTTTTGACCTTTCAGGTGCTCTCCAAACTTCTTGGAGGAGCAAGCTATTTTTAGTAAGTCTCCCAATTGCCGCCAATCATCATCCTAAGTCTTCAATATCATATTGGTATGATCAGAATTGCAAAATTATATCATTTGGATGTTTTCCACAACTTGGGTATATTATTGAGTTATTTAATTAATTATTCACTTATGTTGTCTAATGTTGGAAATATTAAAATGGACAACTAAGTGTGATAGCTCATTTTAAAGGTATTGAAAAGTTATTTCAGGTTGATGCCTTGGAAAAATGACTTTATTCATGGGAAAATATTATTATTCCTCAAAAAGGTGAAAGTGCTCCATAAAGTTAATTATTTATTTTTATAAAAGGAGCTTTTGGAACAAAAAGAGAAATGTAATAATTTATTGCTCTAGAAAAATTTTAAAAGGAGGTTGAGGGCTTATTGTGGTGGTTGTTGATAAATTTGTTTTTGCTTCTACAATTTGGAGAGGACATATGTTCTTATCAAATCCCTTGAGGACAAAAACTCTCTTGAGATTGCTAGTTTCAGTGGTGAAAGATCTACCCTAGCTGGTTGCAGTGATTTCATACATGAATCACACTTGTGTTGAAGAGTTGTATTGCATTTCCCTCTTGAGATTGCTAGTCCCAGTGGTGAAAGATCTACCCTAGTTGGTTGGAGTGGTTTCATACAGAAACCACATTTGTGTTACATTGTGGAGTTAGTTGTTGTGAATTGAAAATGATCAAATTTGATGTGTTTTAAATGGTTACATTTTTGGTGAGTTTATATTGTTCATTTTGGAGTTATTCAGTAGTAGTTATTCTTGATTTATTTTGTTGGAGTTTTATGTTGTTCTGAGTAGGCCGTACCATGTACCTTGCCATGAAATGAGAAGGATGAAGTTCATAGTTACCCTTGCTAGTCATACCACCTATCTTATCTTTGGTGTAGGGATTTAATGAGTTTCTAACTCTTGTTTGTTGAAGTTTGAAGGTCTAATTTCCACTCCTTTGCTGGTTGTACCTCTTCTACCAAACTGTACATCTTCCTAGTGTTGGGCATGAGAGCTAGAGTTTGAAATGCCTCCCTTTTGATGGATTTTATGAGTTGAAATAAGGTGCCTTGGTCTAGAATGATCTTCTAATGGTGTTTGTTGATGAGATTTGATGGTTTGAATGAGTTTTGGTGAAGTCATATGTTGATCTAGGGATTTTAACAATGTTGCAAATTGGTTTCAAACTTGCATATTCAGTGATATCAATGATATGGGTGATTCTAAAATGTGTATGGGGTTTTCTTCATCAACTACAGTGACATAGCTTCAATGGGTATGATTTCTTATGATGTTATGTGTGTTTCTGACACTTCTACTTCATGATTTTATGCTTCAGCAGTGTACTTCAGTTTGAAATCAGTATTTAGAATGACATTACAGCTTTCTCTAACATTGTATTTACATTTATAAGTTGCAATGTTTATGTGTTTGTAACTCCGGAAGGTAGTACCACTGGTGGATTCATATTTGTGCATTCATAATGTAATATTGGACGGTTTACTGCCAATAATCTATAGCATACATGTTAGCTTGTTTAACATGCACACTCTGCCAGTGGCTTTGCATTATTTACGTATCCACTGAATAAGCGTCGATAGATTGTCTTTCCGCCTCGTGTGATTCATTCTATATTGCATCATTCACTCCATTGAACAAGCATATATGTTGTCGGCTCAACCGCCTAGTGCATGCATATCTGTGCCCTTACATATAACACACTGCTAAATAAACATGGCATGTGGTCATCGTGGACTCCTGGTGTGTTTGTAATCATCCTTGCATTGCATACTTTAGTAGCATATGGATAGGAAGGAATGATCCATTACACCGTATGCTCTCACCTTGCCCACCTCAAAATCTTGGCAATCAAAAAGTGTATCTAAGACTGTTTGTGCTCTTGATTTCAATTGAAATTATTTGAAAAAAACTAAGGTGATTATTACATGGAAACATAAAGTACCTCAGAGGAGATCTTTAAAAAAAGTATTAAGAGAGGTGTGTCCTTTGTACCAATGTGAAACAATAACAAAGTCAAAAAGGCAAATAAAATTAGTGGAAGGATTTATTTCAAACTTTGACCTCTCTATGTTAAATTGGGCTCTTTGATTATATTAAACATTGTGGTGATCAATGGATCCACGCTCAGTTAGCAACTCAAAAGTATTCTAAAAGAAGGTTAAGACTTATTATCAAACATAGGTCAATAAGTTTTGACCATTGTTTATGAAAATGCAATAGGCCTCTAGAATCCTTACCATCTAACTACTGTTGTCTCCCAGTCTCTTCCAATTATGCCAAGTGCATTATTAGAAGACTGAGGAGCTCAAATACCTCCTTAAGAGGAGATGCTGAAAATAAATATTCTTTCTCACATAAATTCCCCTCTTATTTGAAGCTCTTAAATCAATGTCTCTCAAGGCTTGTGTACAACATGGCATGAATGAATGAATGAATGCTTTTAATAATGTTCATGAGGCCAGACAGCCTATGGGACCACAAAAACCAAAACACACTGCAGAAAGAACCAAAACCTGGAGGAAAACCACGAGCCGCAATAGGCAGATCACCCACACAACATTGAATGGAAGAGATGATGTGTACAAAGAAGGCAAACGGCCTTTCCAAAAGGCTTCCTCACACACTTACATTCTTTCCTACCTCGTAAGTTCTTTACTAGGAATTACTCTTAACGTATGATGCTGGGAGGTATTTTTCTTTGGCTTCTCTGCATGAAAATTGAAAGAAAATGGGGAATTTTTGAGGAGTTGGCTAATACATGGGAGAACAGAACCAGGGCATCCATTAAACATATGTTGTTGAAGAACATGGTTGTGATGGTTAATGAAAACACCATTTTTTATTGGATGGTATACAAATTCCCACAAGCCCTGAAGTCCCTAATTGGGAAATTGCTCAACCAAAATGAAGGGAAGATTGCATCCCCATGGCCTGGATGTATTAAGTAAAGTATCCTTTAGATATCCAAAGGGACATGGAGAATACTCTGAGCAGGAGAGTGAGGAGTAGTTGGAGGATGAAGAAATTGACAATTTTTGTGGAACATACCTGGGCAAGGAGGATTCATCAATATGTATTACCCCAATATCTCAAACAAGAAGTTTAAAGCCACATAATCTATTAAACATGGAAGTGGGTAAAATCTTTTAGGTCTTCCAACTAAGGGAAATGTGTGAGATAGATGTGAAGGAACTAAGTGTGAAATATGATGGACGGGACACTTCTAGGAGTTATGGGCTTGGATTGAGCAGGCCCCTTTATTGTTCATAAAACGGCCCTTTGCCAAACGGGATGTTTAAGGGTTCCTCTCGGTAATGCCCAGAGCTCATGTATTTGTTGTGTTATTGTAAGCTGGTAAGAGGGAAATTGTAATGCATATAATTATTAGTCTATTAATAATTGTAAATTACTGGGGATTGTGATGTTTTGGATTTTGAGTCATATTGCTATGGACGTGATTTGCATTTGAACTCTCTTTTGAGTACTTTTTTTTTAATTTTGAATTTGATCTAGGCTTTTGCTCTAATCTTTTTGGTCGATAGAATTATATTGGCCATGAGAATTGTTTGTCTTAAAAAAAAAACTTATGGCAGTTCTAGAGAGGACTTGTCCTTCTATGTGGTTTAGAAGTGGTTTCTCATCGAGCAAAGAGATGTGTTGGAGGTTGGGATTTTTGGTATGTTGGAAAGCATTTTATGTGTTTTATATGGTTTTTTAAGAAGATAATTAGGGACTCAAGGTTGTATGAATTGTGTTGTTTTGATTTAAAAGTAAACTTGATGTTGTGGGCAAAATGGTTACATAGTAGTAAGAGCATGCAACATTAGTGCATCAAAAGGTAATAATAAAAAACTTGATATCAAGAATTGATTGCTAAAGGTCGAGGGTAATGTTAACCTTGAATATATAGATAGAAGCAAGAATCATAAATAGAATTCTAGGATCCACCAACATATGTTATGATGGAATTTAATAGCTACTTAGGAATGTCATTTGAAGGTGCATCATCACGTACTATTCCTATTACACCTGGAATTGAAAGGGGACACACATTCTAGCTTCCCTTACTATTATCTTAAGGACTAAACTATATACAAATCATGAGGCTTGACTTTTATTGAAGCAACAATTGATATAGGAAATGTGAATATTTATGATAATCCCTAGTGCAAAGTCCTTGGAAGAGCTCATAATCATGCCACTAAGCACAAACAATCACTATGAAAAAGCTGAGAAAAGGAGTTGCTAATAGGAAAGCTTAAGGCAGTTTAAAAAAAAATAGCATACACTAAAACATATCAACTCAAAGACTTTCACATAATATATTTTTAGTCTATAAAATAATGTTTTTAATGGAGTATATTATAAAAATATAAAGGCCACAATCTCAAATGCTACTAGCTTGGATATCTAAAATATATCTAGCTAAAAAATGTTAAGAGATCTCAATTTCAAAACACCTAACATACAAATGTGCCAAATCCAAGATAAACACCTAGAAATTAATATCTCCAAATATTTTTCAAATAAATATTTTAAGATATCTGAACTGATATACATTATTAATGGCCAATGGCCACCAAGTCTTCACACATAAATGAAGCATTCATTCTTAAAAGTTTGAGAATGCCAAGAATGAATTAAAGTTAGATGGTGCTATTGCAAAGCTATTGTGCTGTATCATACAGCTGAAAATGTTAGGGATTCTTTTATACTCGTAAGTGGATTAATTTAGTGTAATCTCTAAGAAGAGAAAAAGATTACTATGATTTATGAGGGTAAATAACCACTATCCATTTCACTGAAAATTAATGCTCTTCAACTATTTTCAAAGCTGATGACTAATTTTGAGGATAAAGATGGCTTTCTTGCTGTTATTGACTACCGTAATTAGTTACTACAATACTCTTCTAAGTTTGATAGTTGCTTGTTTCCCATTTTACTAGGGAAAGCTCTGGTATTGAGACTTTTTTGCTCCAGTATTGGATGAAGCTCTTGTACTGAACCTTATCTTCCTTCCTGTTGGGTCAGACTCTGCTATTCTGCCTTGTCATTGGGCCAAGCAATGCTATTGAGCGTTATTTACCATGTAACTTTGTCCAACAATGTCTGTTCACATCGGATTTATGGAACAGGTTAAACTTTAAAGATTTCGATTTTGAAATTCATGTTGCTTATTTTGTCTAGTCCAGTTTGCATCTAATCTGGTTCATGTCACAACCATACAATAGGGAAAAGTTAGCATACAAAAATAATTAAAAATTGAGTGGGACAAAAATATTAGAGGCAGTTGGTGAAGGTGAGACAGTATGACCAGTACGGAGAAAGTAAAGCAATTGGATAGAAGTTGTTTGGTCGATTAAATTAGTACTTGAGATGTAATAATATTAAGGAAAAAAAAAAACCAAAGTGGCTATTACACTTCAATACTGGTCAGGAACCAACAAAATGCAGATTTAATTCAATCAAACAAGCAAACAAAAGAAAACATGTTACTAGATCCTTTTTGAATTTACATCTCAATACACTCACTGTACCTACCTCCAATAGTCCATGATTTCATGATGCCATTAGTTGCATCTTCAAAATAATGGAAGACAGTCTTACAACAAAGAATAGTGAAAGCATGCCAGTCAAAACACAGACGGCTGTTCTTAAACATCATCCACTTCAACAGTCAAAAGTTAATTTTGGCCAATAAAAATAAGACAAATATTTAACACTTTTTGTTATGGATGTGGTGTAAAATTACTATTGTCTGTTTGACTATTGAAGTGGACAATGTTTAAGTAGAGCCAACATAGATGAGAAAGATAATAGTATTTCAAGTCGCATGGTCATCATTCATGGACTCATAATTACATAGTTTATTTGAAAGTTCTTAATGCAAGATTGTGTTTGAGAATGTTTGTTGTTATCACAGTTAATTGCACAAGAGGGCATATGTTCTTAACTGAGGAATTAATTATAGACATAGGTGTTGCTAAACCGCACAACCATTTGTCAGGTTAATAGTTTCCTAGATTATTGGCGATTCTAATTAAAGGAAACTATAACTACTTGTTTGCAGTGCAAGTTGCATGCTGTTAGATGTGACTCTATTTAAACATCATACTCTTTAATAGTTTCTATCTTCAATGGTCAAACAATCAATAGTAATTTTATACCACGTCCATAATAAAAAGAGATAAAAAATTGTCCTATTTTTATTGGCCAAAATTTACCTTTAATTGCTAAATTGGGTGATATTTAAAAATAGTGGTTAGACATGCAATTGTAAAATATTAAGAATGTTGAGTTTAAAGTGTAGATTGTAAGAACAGATTAAAAATAGAACAACAATAAACAACACAAACAAAGACATCAAATAATAGCACCAAGAGTTACGTGGTTCGCCAAACTATGGCTACGTCCATGGAAAAAGCAAGGCAAATACTCTTATTACTTGCAACAGTGAAAATACAATGCGCCATCAATCAATCCAAGTGATTGAGAAGAAAATATATAATGTTCTCTTCAAGGAAAATGAAGAGTCATGAGAAGGGGAAGATAAAGAGGCAGTGATGGTTGGACTTCACAACCAACAATCTCCCATTTGAAGTCCAAACCATGCTACAATGTATAGAGTTGTCCCCCGCTTTTCCAAGCTCATTGTCACTTGATAACCAGGCCAAGAGCTCTACAGAACTCCAGTTTCTCTTGTGAAACAGGTTTTGTGAAAGCATCTACTGGATCGAAATCGGTGTGTATCTTCTCCAACTTGACTTTGCCCTCTTCAAGAACACTCCAAATAAAATGGTACTAAAGCTCTATGTGCTTAGTGCGAGAATGAAAGGTTGGATTCTTCGCCAAATAAATAGCACTATTACTGTCATTAAACAAAGTGAAAACTTGTTGTTTACAACCCAATTCACCCATTAAATGCTGCAACCACAACATCTCCTTAGCTCCTTCAGTCATAGCAATGTATTCTGCTTCGGTAGTGGAGAGAGCTACCACTTGTTGCAATCTAGAAACCCAATTGATCGCTACCCCTGCAAATGTGAAAAGATATTCGATGGTAGAGCGTCTTTTGTCCAAGTCACTGGCCATTTTGGAGTCAACAAAACCTTGCAGTTGTGCATCTTTACCTTTGAACCTCAAAACATAATGTGAAGTGCCCTTGAGGTATCTCATAATCCACTTTATTACTTGCCAATGAATCTTACCAGGATTACTCATGTACCTGTTGACTACTCCCACTACATGAGCAATATTCAATCTTGTGCATACCATCGCGTACATGAGGTTCCCAACAATAGAGGAATAAGGCACCCCTGCCATGTACTCTTTTTCTTCTTGTGTCTTAGGACACATCTTGGAGGACAACTGGAAATGATCAACTAGAGGTGTGCTTACAACCCTAGCACCTTTCATGATAAACCTGTCTAAAACCTTATCAATGTATTTTTCTTGTGACAATTTGATTTCTTTTTTCTGCCTATCTCTGATTATTGTCATGCCAAGGATTTTCTTCGCAGCCCCCAAATCCTTCATCGAAAATTTGTTAGCTAATTGTTGTTTCATCTTGCTAACAAAATTCATAGTAGTTCTGATCACTAACATGTCATCAACATATAATAACACTAACACAAACTCACCATTTTCCAAAACTTTGTAATACACACGGATCAGTGTCACACCTGGTGAAATGTTGCTCATCCATGAAGGAATTGGACTTGAGGTACCATTGTCGCAGAGCTTGTTTCAGCCCATACAAGCTTCTTTTCAATCTGCAAACTAAATTTTCATGCCCTTCTTTTTTGAAACCTTTTGGTTGCTGCATATACAATTCTTCTTCCAAGTCACCATGGAGAAACGTTGTCTTAACATAAGTTGCTCCAATTCAAGGTCATAAATAGCTGCTAAACCCAAAACTTCCTAGATAGTAGTCATCTTCACAACGAGTAAAAAAATTTCATTGAAATCAATACCCTTCTCCTGGTCATATCATTTGACCACTAATCTGGCCCTATACTGCTTCTTGCCACCACCTTCTTCCTTCATCTTGTAAACCCACTTGTTTTTTCAAAATTTTGCGGTTTGGAAGAAGAGAGACCAAGTCCCATGTTTGATTTGTCATCAACGAACTCATTTCTCTCATGGCATCCATCCAATTCTATCTATCTTTATCATTGTACGCTTCTCTAAATGTGGCAAGTTCAGCTTGATCTAAATTCAGTAGATGTTGAACAAAGGGTAAAAGAAGAAAGTTGTGGCACACTTTTAGCCAACTTATCAGCACAAGTGAATTTAAGTATTTCTAACTAAAAATCAATTTTGGTCAAAGACATGATTTTGTAAGATTCATTCTAGTTAAGTTAGATATGTCCACAACTTTTCCAACTAAAATTGTTGGCTAAATGCATATGTAGCACCACTATGAGGCCAATTTACCAAAAAAATAAATTTATTTAAAAAACTTGATATTTCAACAACTTCTACTCATGTAAATAACATTTTTAAAAAAATATAAAAATACCCTTTTATAGATCTATAAGTTTAGTTTTCAAAAGTATATATATTTTTTAATAGTTTAATTATTATTTATATTTTCCTTTCTATTTTTACTAAAAGTAGGTTATCAGCATAAAACATTAGGTCGATTACCATGTCAAGGAAAAATAGTAAAACTTATTTAAAAAAATTGAAAAAAATATGATGCACTAGATAAAAGAATCTATATCAAGATGGTATAATATTTTTTTTTTGATTTTAGATAAGTAGTTAATATGAAAGTTGACGTCGAATAAAAACAACTACATTTTAATACACACACATTTAATTATTTATTTAAAAAAATATATTTATCAAAATTGGAAAAAAAATATATGCATGCACTAAAGTTTCAAGTTATAAATACACCAAAAAAATTGAAGAAAAAAAATAAAATTTACTATATAAAGATTGGCGTCTCATGTAACTTCATTTTTCAGCATTTTATCAGCAACTAAATTATAGTGTCAATTTATAAAAAACTATATTCAAATAATTTTTTAATTTTTTTAAAAAATACAAACATAAAATATACTAAAAAAAAATATTTTATTAGTTTACATCATTTCAAAATTCAAAACATATAGTCACTTTTTAGTGATTCAAGTTTAAAGTTGGATCAGTGTTGGTCGTTTCCTTTATAAAAGTGTGACACAACTTTGTGCTTTTACCCCAAAGTCATCATACTTTGACAGAGGCATGCACTCCCTAGTGGTCTCCTCAACTGAGGAATTGACTCATGCGAAGTTCCATGTGAATTTCCTTGCTCTTGATTTCCCTATGTATGGCTGTGATGACAAATACCCTGTTCCACACCAAGAGGTTACTCATTTAAACTTCCTTGAGGTAGTATATTTCTATCTGTATGATGCGCCAAACTTGGTAGATTTAATTGTGTTAAATTTTCCTGCAACAGACTTTGTGGAATAAAAATGGATGGTTGATGTGAATTTGGCATAGGCCCAAAGACAAATTTTCATGTGACGCCAAAGTTTGATGAGAGGGCATAGGTCTTAAAGAAGTCCCCTGTGGCGGACTTGAAGTGATATGTGGCAGATTTAAAGAAATTCCCTATGTCGAACTTTGAGTGGGCAACGTGGAATTTGAAATAGGTTGCATAGAGATATATGGCATTAGGTTTATTATATCAAGAAGCAGATGTGGGGCTGAGACTTGCGCCAACATTTGTGGTTGCAAGTACATATTGGAACTTATACCCTGTGCCAAACTTGGATCAATGTTAGGCACCAGACACTGAGGTGTATGCTGCAATTGAGTATGTAGTGATTTAAACACATTACTTCCATTGGAGATATCATCTAGTGGCACAAAATCCTTCGCTGGCATCCCCTATTCTGCTAGACAAGGCATTATTTTTCCATTAAAAATCACATCTCTGCTGCGAATTACCTGTTTGGAGACTGAATCCCACATCATGTAGCTGTATTTCTCTTCCCTGTATCCAACAAAGATGCACTTTTTAGACTTCATTTCCATCTTCATTCATTTTTCCTATGGGATGTGAACAAATGCCTCACAGCTGAACACCCACAAGTGATTGTATGAGGTTCTCCTTCCCAGCCACTTCTCCTCCAGAATCTCAAGATCCAACCAGGATGATGGACCTCAGTTGATTAAATACACAGTTGTATTAACAACCTCTGCCCAAAACTCTTTACCCAAACCTACATTAGAGAGCATGTTGTGAGCTCTCCCCGAGATTGTTCAGTTCAACCTCTTAGTTACACCATTTTCTTGAGGGGTGAAAGGAAATTTTTTGATCCGTTTAATACCATTATCTACAAAAAATTGATCAAACCCCAAGGAGCAAAACTCACCACTATTATTAGTTTTAAAGCACTTAATTTTGTGGTCGGTCTAATTTCAACAAGTGCTTTAAAATTTTTGAACATGCTAAAAACTTCAAATTTCCTCTTTAGCATGTAAACCCAAACCTTCCTAGTGAAATCATCTAAGAAAGTAACAAAGTAATTAGAACCACCAATAGATGTTACCTCCATAGGGCCAAAGACATCTGAATGCATTAGCTCCAATGGTCTTGTCTTCTTGTCATGTTCTTTGGTGTAGAAGTTGATCCAAGTTGATCCTCTTTTGTTTGCCATAAATACAATGCTCACACAACTCTAAATCAACAGATTTCAAACTGGAAGTTGATCCCTTTTGTGTAAAATCTTAAGGCCCTTCTTGCTCATATGACTAAGCCTTTTGTGCCAAAGCTTTGTACCGCTATCTGCAACTGCCATCGTAGCTCCCACTTCAACGTGACTCTCTAGCACATACAAAGTGCCTAATTTTCTGCCTCTTGCAATCACCAAGGCTCCTTTGGTCACCTTCCAAGTGCCTGACTCAAAAGTGATGCTACAACCTTGAGCATCCAATTGTCCCACAGAAATCAGATTTCTTTTGAGTTTAGGGACATGTCTCACATCCCGCAGCACCAATTATTTCCATTTTTTAATTTCAATAATGCACCTCCTTTACTAACAATCTCACAAGGTCCATCGTCACCAAGATAGGCCTTACCAAAGTTGCCTTCTTGATAGTTTTTGAAGACTTCCCAGCACAAAGTTGCATGAAAAGAAGCACTAGATCCAACACCCACACATCAACAGGTAGTTTCATTTATAGATAAAACTAATCCACCTGCATCATCTTCATATGTTGCATTTACCTCATTTTCCTTTGATTGACTTTTTGCCTTCTTGAATGACCAGCAATTCTTCTTTATGTGGCCTTCCTTGCCACAAAACCAACAACCTGTATTTCTACCCCTAGATTTAAATCTATTGTTAGATTTAGATTTTCTTCTATTGTTATTTCCTCCCCATTCTTGGGATCTCCCCCTATTGCCAAAAATCAAAGCCTCTTTGAATGAAGTACCTTGATGTTTTCTTCTCATGTTTTCGCTAAGAAGAATTATAGTGACATCATCAAACTTCAACACATTTCCTTTCTTATTTTTGGATACCAAATTACTAACCACCATTACAACACCTTCTCAACTATTGGGAAGAGAAGACAAAAGCAAGATGGCTTTGATTGCATCTTCGAAATTAATAACAAAAATTAATTGGTTAATCAAAGTATTAAATTCATTAAAGTGATTGGAAACTTTGCTGCCTTCCTTCATCTTCAAATTGAACAATTTCTTCATTAAGATGACTTTATTAGTAGCAAAAGCCCTCTCATACATGTCGAACAATCGGTCCCATAAACCTTTCTTTTACTTCTCCATTGCAACATTAAACAAAACATTGTTAGAAAGAGAGAGGATGATAGTTGCCACAACTTTTTTGTCCAAACCATCCTAGTCTTCGTCAAACATCACAGTTGACTTCCTGGACTTTCCCTCAAGCGCTATTGAGAGATCTTTTCGAATTAGGAGATCTTGTAATTGTAGCTTCCATATCCCTAAGTTTTAGCCCAAGAATTTTTCAATTCTCTACTTATCTTTGTCCTCCATCTCTTCTTAAAAAACACCATGGCTCTTATAACACTTACTGAGTTTAAAATGCAGATTGTAAGAATAGATTAAAAACAAAACAACAATAAACAACACAAATAGAGACAACAAACACCAAGAGTTACATGGTTCACCAAAGTATGGCTACGTCCACCGGGAAAAGCAGGGCAAACCCTCTTATTACTTCTAGCAGTAAAAATACAATCCGTCATCAATCAATCTAAGTGATTGAGATGAAAATATATAATGTTCTCTTCAGGACAAATGAAGAATCATGAGAAAGGGAAGATAAAGAAGCAGTGATGGTTGGACTGTACAACCAACAAAGAATTTATCAGGCTTCAATTTCGGTTTTGAATAGGCTGTTGTTTGAGATTTTGGAGAGCTAAACCATACTATTGGACTAATGGTCAGAGTGGAGTCATATTGTACAGTATGCATCATTGTACATTTTGGTAGAGCTAAAAGTGAAATACAATATTGAAGATTTACATTGTAAACTATAAAAACATTTAAACTAGAATTTCATATAATCTTTCATTGTAATTTTACATTCCATACAATGACTTATAAAGCCTTATTTTTCCTTGTCCCTGCCTATGGGAATAACTTCCCAAAAACTAACAACTAATCTAAAACTAATGTATTAAATGTAAACCTATTTCCTAGCAACCCCCTTTTAAGGTTTACATCACAAAAGAGAAAAAAAAAACAAAAGAAATATTATATTAGTATCAACTTAAAATCCTCCTGTATAGGTAAATATCTGATTAACCAACTCAAATATTGTATAAGTATCAACCTAAACTTCTCCTATCTAGGTAAATATCTGATTAACCAACTCTACATCAGTCCAAACTCCACTGTCTAGGCAAATGTTAAAACCACTCCATCAGCATCAACCTAAACTTCTTTGTCTAGGTAAATGCCCAATTATTCAATGTCAACTCGTCATCTTGTGATGTAAGACACACCCAATTGTCCACAGATACCACACACAAACAACAATAGATTTGTGGATTCAATATCCATAATGTCTCGTCCCCCTTATTCCTAAAGAGACTGGAGATAAAAACTGGTGCTTCTCATGCATTGAATCACCCCTAAGCGAGAAGCTAACTTAGGATGATGAAGATCCTCCTACCTCTGATACCTCCAACCTCCAATAAACTGTGTTACATTCTATCCATTTGATAGTGCATTAGACTCTTCAATAGCACAAGCATGTGAATCTCTGAAATCTCTATCAGGCATAGTATGGAATGCTTTGAGAATATAAACATTTTGCGACATAACAAACTCAAATATTATCAGGTTTGAAGGTGTATGTTTCCACCGAAAATGCACCATTTACAATATGATTTAAAAAATTCTGCCCTTATCACTCCAATAATTTTGTAGAATGCATAAAAGAATTTCTACAAGTTTCGAACCATAGACATCTTTAAAAAGCAACCAAACTCCAATTACAATAGTTTCAAAAACCCATAAATTGTTAAACACAATAGTTAATACCATAAATTTTAATATCATTGCTCTTATCAACTATGCATTGATTGATAACATTTGGCCCAAAATAAAACAAGATTTTTGATTAAAATTTAGGGTTTATTTTGCAAACCTCTTATGTTTTGCTCCCATTTCCTCTTCCATTACGTTGGAATGAAACTGCACCTTACATGGTTGGGAATTAACATTGCAACTCTCTGGAGAAAAAAGTACAATTCTGACACTCTCTTCTAAAAGATTATTTAATGTTGATTGAATGGCAAGGATGCAATTTCATAGATTAAAAGATAAAAACAATTCCATTTGGACATTTCCATAGCATGCTATCTCACGGCTGCTATCGCTTCAAATATGATCTTCACTAATATAAAACTTTTGCACAATCTGGTTCAAGCATGGTGGTAGTGAAGATTCACTAACAGTAGATGCAAAATCACCAACTGCAGCACTTCCTTCTTTATATCACCAACCATAGCACTTCCTTCTTGATTTGTATTTAACAAGGGCTCTTTAAATTGTTTGTTGGCTGATTTCTCCATAGATATCCTTTCTATGCCCAAGGCAAGGAAAAAAATAAAACTCATGCCTCAAAATCTCACGGCCATTGCATGTAGAAAGATGATGTGACATCTCAAAATCCAATTTTGATATCCTACTCAGAGATGGCGTTGTTGTCTTCACTGGTCAAGTGGCATATTCTCTTCGCTGGTCAAGTGGCAGCATGCATATGATACTCTCACAACACTATCATAAGCGCACATAAATCATTAATGCTCTGATTCCAATGTAGATTTTGGTAGAGCCCAAACTAAAATACAATATTGAAGATTTACATTGTAAACCATAACAACAATAAACTGAGATTTCATATAATCTTTCATTGTAATTTTACATTCCATACAATGGCTTATAAAGCCTTATTTTTCCTTGTAACCTCCCACGAGAATAACTTCCTCAAAACTAACAACTAATCTAAAACTAATTTATTAAATGTAAACCTTATTTCCTAACACATCATTGCATTGAGAGATTGATTTGGATCATTTATCAAATCTCTATTTTACGATAAGGCGGGTGCAAAAAGGTGGGGTGCCAAAAAGTGGCCAAAATTCTTAAAACTTTTTAAAAATCCATAACGCGCTCGCGCTATAACGCGAGCGCATTATTGTTTTCTTTGCATTTTTTTATTTTTTGTAAAATTTTGCCCAATGTTTGTCAAGTTTGAGGTTGTTTATTGAATGTTTTATGTTCAAGTTTGTTAAGTATGTTTGATGTATGTATGTTTGTATATATATTTGTATTTATGTATATATGTATGTATGCCAAATTGTATGTATGCTTGTATGTATGTATGTATACCTATATGTATGAATGTATGTATGCATGCTTGTATGTATGTATGTATCTATGTATGTATGTATGTATGTATGTATTAATGGTTGTATGTATGTATGTATGTATGTATGTTTGAATGTATGTATGTATGTATGCATGCTTGTATGTATGTATATATGTATGCATGTTTGTATGTATGGTTGTATGTATGTATGTATGCTTGTATGCATGTATGTATGAATGCTTGTATGTATGTATGTATGTATGTATGCTTGTATGTATGTATGTATGTAAGGGTTTTGGGTTTAGGCTATATAAGGACCTGAGCCCGTATAGTTTTTAGGGTTGAGGGTTGAGGTTTTTGGGTTTAGGGTTTAAGGTATAGGGTTGAGGGTTAAGGGATTAGGGATTAAGTAATAGGTAGAGGGTTGAGGGTTACAGTTGAGGGATAATATTCAGCTTGTTGAGTATATAAGATTAAGTGTGTAAGGTATGGGGATTAGGGTTTAGGATATTTGGAACTTAGGGTTTATGATATGGATTTAGGCTATAAGGGTGAGGTTATAGGGTATAGGGATGAGGGTTTGTGGGTGTAGGTTTTAGGGTTTAAAGTATAGGGTTGAGGATTGATGGATTAGGGCTTAAGTATATGGTTGAGGGTATAGGGTTGAGGGTTGAGAGTTTACAGTTGAGGGATAATGTTCAAGGTTGAGTGTCTAAGATAAAGGGTATAGGGTTTAAGGTTGAGGGTATAAGGCATATGGATGAGGGTTGAGGGTTTAGAGCATAACTATAGGGTTGAGGGTATATGATATAGGGTAGAGGTTTGAAGGTTGAGGGATAATGTTCAAGGTTGAGTGTCCAAGGTTAAGTGTATAGGATATAGGGTTTAAGGGTTTAAGGTTTAAGGGTATCTAGGGGTTGAGAGTTTATGGTTTAAGGGTTTAAGGTTTGAGGGATTAAGGGTTTAAGGGTTGAGGGTTTAAGGGTTGAAGGATTAGGGTTTAAGGCATAGTGTCGAGGGTAGAGGGTTTAGGGATAGGGTTTAGGGTTGAAGGTTTAAGGGATGAGGGTTGAGGCTTTAGGGATGAGGGTTAAGGGATTAGGGTTTAAGGTATAGTGTCAAGGGTAGAGGGTTTAAGGATAGGGTTTATGGTTTAAGGTTTAAGGGTTGAGGGATTAGGGTTTAAGGTATAGTGTCGAGGGTTGAACCCTAATCCCTCAACCCTCGACACTATACCTTAAACCCTAAACCCTAACCCCTCAACCCTAAACCCTAAACCCTATCACTTAACCCTAAACCCTATCCCTAAAGCCTCAACCCTCAACCCTTAAACCTTAAATCCTAAACCCTATCCCTAAACCCTCAACCCTTAAACCTTAAACCCTAAACCCTCTACCCTCGACACTATACCTTAAACCCTAAACCCTAAACGCTAAACCATATCCCTAAACCCTCAACCCTTAAACCTTAAACCCTAAATCCTCTACCCTCGACACTATACCTTAAACCCCAATCCCTTAACCCTCAGCCCTAAATCCTCAACCCTCAACCCTTAAACCTTCAACCCTAAACCTTATCCCTAAACCCTTTACCCTCGACACTATGCCTTAAACCCTAATCCCTCAACCCTTAAACCCTTAATCCCTCAAACCTTAAACCCTTAAACCCTAAACTCTCAACCCCTAGATACACTTAAACCCTTAAACCTTAAACCCTAATCCCTCAACCCTAAACCCTAAGCCCTAATCCCTCAACCCTAATCTCTCAACCCTCAACCCTAATTTTGATTTTCTTCCATTGCTTCAACATCATTGTTGTTTTCCCCATCAGAAACTAATTCATTCAGCAACTTGTTGCCCATTGGTTGACTTGAATTGCATACTATGTTAGAAGAAGGGCATATTTTATTTGTATCAATGTTGGTATTCATAAGCTGGAGAGCATTGATATTTTTCACACACCCTATTCTTTGAAATATCTTAACCTTAAAATATGACTTGGATATGTACTTGAACACAGCAAAATCTCCAATCTCCAACCCATGATGATTCACAAAATTTTCCCAACCCTGTCGAAATTCTAGTTTATTTATTGTATACCCTCAACCCTAAACCCTATCCCTAAACCCTAAATGCTATCCCTATTCCTAAACCCTCAACTCTCAACATTAAACCCTAATCCGTCAACCCTAAACCCTAATCCCTCAACCCTAAACCCTATCTGTAAACCCTCAATCCTCAACACTATACCTTAAACCATAATCCCTCAACCCTAAACCCTAAACCCTATCCCTAAACCCAACAAAACTGCTTTGCCTTATGTTAGGTTGTTTTAGGCAAAATATTACAATCCTCATGAAGATCTTTTCTTGTATATAATTTTCTCCTTTTATCTTTGGCCTGTCTTTTCCCTCCTAGAAGTTCTTTCAAAAGGATCCTTATTTTATCTTTCGATCTATATGAACTCTAAACATAAATCTATGTTTCTTGTTGTCCACCTGCTCAAAGATACAAATGTCTCCTTGATATTATTATGGCATACAAAATATGCCCACCCCGCACTTAGGGTAAGTATATTGTTATGAAATAGGCAAATAATCTCCCATTGTTTACTGGCTCTATCCACAAGAACTATTAAACTTTTTTCTCTTGGTAATTGTAGAGGACATTCACCTATTTTTGGCTCTATCCACAAGAACTACTAAACTTTTTTGGCAACTACTAAATTTTTTTCTCTTGGTAATTGTAGAGGACTATTAGAGATCCATCAGAAAAATATAATAACAAAACTATTTTGCCTTGTGTTAGCTTACAATTATTTACCCATTCTTTTTGACACTCTTCTCTTAATAAAGTAAGAGTATTAAGAATAGAAGGCAGAGAATTTGATCTTACTAGTATGCATGGTCGTTTACATTTTGTGACTTCATTTTCATTGAATAAAAAGGTAAATATCTGATTTGAAAGGTGGGGCAAAGTTCATTGTCATGTGCTTTTCTAGATGACAGGGTCCATAATGTCCAAGGTTCTTCAAAGAAAGGCCTGTAACATAATTAAGTTTTTGTTATGCCAATCCTCCAGGTAAAGCTACAATTCAAATGCAATTGAAATAAATTAAATTAGACTTACAATTTTGATTTTCTTCCATTGCTTCAACATCATTATTTTCTTCATCAGAAACCAATTCAATCAACAACTTGTTGCCCATTGGTTGACTTGAACTGCATCCTCTATTAGAAGAAGGGCATTTTTTATTTATATCAATGTTGGTATTCATAAGCTGAAGAGCATTGATATTTTTCACACACCCTGTTCTTTAAAATATCTTAACCTTAAAATATGACTTGGATATGTACTTGAACATGTAACAAAATCTCCAATCTCTAGCCCATGATGAGTTGACTTGAACTACATCCTCTGTTAGAAGAAGGGCATCTTTTATTTGTATCAATGTTGGTATTCATAAGCTGATGAGCATTGATGTTTTTCACACACCATTTTCTTTGAAACATCTAAACCTTAAAATATGACTTGGATATGTACTTGAACATGTAACAAAATCTCCAATCTCTAGCCCATGATGAGTTGACTTGAATTACATCCTCTATTAGAAGAAGGACATCTTTTATCTGTATCAATGTTGGTATTCATAAGTTGAAGAGCATTGATGTTTTTCACACACCATGTTCTTTGAAATATCTTAACCTTAAAATATGACTTGGATATGTACTTGAACATGTAACAAAATCTTCAATCTCTAGCCCATGATGAGTTGACTTGAACTGCATCCTCTGTTAGAAGAAGGGCATTTTTTATCTATATCAATGTTGGTATTCATAAGCTGAAGAGCATTGATGTTTTTCACACACCATGTTCTTTGAAATATCTAAACCTTAAAATATGACTTGGATATGTACTTGAACATGTAACAAAATCTCCAATCTCCATCCCATGATGAGTTGACTTGAACTGCATCCTCTGTTAGAAGAAGGGTATCTTTTATCTGTATCAATGTTGGTATTCATAAGCTGAAGAGCATTGATGTTTTTCACACACCATGTTCTTTGAAATATCTTAACCTTAAAATATAACTTGGATATGTACTTGAACATGTAACAAAATCTTCAATCTCCTGCCCATGATAAGTTGACTTGAACTGCATCCTCTGTTAGAAGAAGGGCATCTTTTATCTGTATCAATGTTGGTATTCATAAGTTGAAGAGCATTGATGTTTTTCACACACCATGTTCTTTGAAATATCTTAACCTTAAAATATGACTTGGATATGTACTTGAACATGTAACAAAATCTCTAATCTCTAGCTCATGATGAGTTGACTTGAACTGCATCCTCTGATAGAAGAAGGGCATCTTTTATCTGTATCAATGTTGGTATTCATAAGCTGAAGAGCATTGATGTTTTTCACACACCATGTTCTTTGAAATATCTTAACCTTAAAATATGACTTGGATATGTAATTGAACATGTAACAAAATCTCCAATCTCTAGCCCATGATGAGTTGACTTGAACTGCATCCTCTGTTAGAAGAAGGGCATCTTTTATCTGTATCAATGTTGGTATTCATAAGCTGAAGAGCATTGATGTTTTTCACACACCTTGTTCTTTGAAATATCTTAACCTTAAAATATGACTTGGATATGTACTTGAAAAAGTAACAAAATCTCCAATCTCCAGCCCATGATGAGTTGACTTGAACTGCATCCTCTGTTAGAAGAAGGGCATCTTTTATCTGTATCATTGTTGGTATTCATAAGATGAAGACCATTGATGTTTTTCACACACCCTATTCTTTGAAATATCTTAACCTTAAAATATGACTTGGATATGTACTTGAACATGTAACAAAATATCCAATCTCCAGTCCATGATGAGTTGACTTGAACTGCATCCTTTGTTAGAAGAAGGGCATATTTTATCTGTATTAATGTTGGTATCCATAAGCTGAAGAGCATTGATGTTTTTCACACACCATGTTCTTTGAAATATCTTAACCTTAAAATATGACTTGGATATGTAATTGAACATGTAACAAAATCTCCAATCTCCAGCGCATGATGAGTTGACTTGAACTGTATCCTATGTTAGAAGAAGGGCATCTTTTATCTGTATCAATGTTGGTATTCATAAGCTGAAGAGCATTGATGTTTTTCACACACCCTGTTCTTTGAAATATCTTAACCTTAAAATATGACTTGAATATGTACTTGAACATATAACAAAATCTCCAATCTCTAGCCCATGATGAGTTGACATGAATTGCATCCTTTGTTAGAAGAAGGGCATCTTTTATCTGTATCAATGTTGGTATTCATAAGCCGAAGAGCATTGATGTTTTTCACACACCCTGTTCTTTGAAATATCTTAACCTTAAATTATGACTTGGATATGTACTTGAACACAACAAAATCTCCAATCTCCAGCCCATGATGATTCACAAAATTTTCTCAACCCTGCCTATATTCTAGTTTATTTATGGTACCCCTTAATTGTACATCCCTAAACCCTAAACTCTAATCCCTTAACCCTAAACCCTAATCCCTAATCCCTAAACCATAAACTCTAATCCCTAATTATAACTTATGGTACCCTAATCCCTAAACCCTAAACACTAATCCCTTATCCCTAAACCATAAACCCTATCCCTAAATCCTCAACCCTCAACACTTAAACCTTAAATCCTAAACCCTATCCCTAAACCCTCAACCCTCAACACTATACCTTAAACCCTAATCCCTCAACCCTAAACCCTATCCCTAATCTCTCTACCCTTAACACTCTACCTTAACTCTACTCCCTCGACCCTCAACCCTAAATGCTATCCCTAAAGCCTCAACCCTAAACCCTAATCCCTTAAGGTCGTAAACTATAATCCCTTATCCCTAAACTCTAAATCCTATCCCTAAACCCTCAACCCTTATCCACCCCTCCTCCCCTATCTGCCTCACCCCCATCTCTACCTTCCTCTACCCTTGACACTATACATACATATACGCATACATAGATACATACATACATACATATAAGTATACATACATACATATAGGCATACATACATACATGCATGCATATAAGTATACATACATACATACATACATATATACATACATACATACATAATTAATAACCTTGAACATAAAAAAATCCAACGGGGTCATAACGTGAGTGCGTTATAACGCACTCGCATTATGTCAAACATGACAAACATTGAGCAAACTTTTGCGAAAAAGGAAAAAATGCAAAACAGAACATAACGTGAGTGCGTTATAATGTGAGTGCATTATAATATGAGCGCGTTATGTTTTGCTTTGGGAATCCCAAGCCTTAGGCTTGGGATTTGCTTTCGATTTCTAATCCAAAGGCTTGGAGTGCCTTCCCAATGTCCAGAGACATGTTTTTGCACATTCTATAGGATTTCACATAATTTCATTTGTGCTAACCCTCAGATTTGCACGTGTTTCTGTTGATAACTGAGAGGGGGGGGGTGAATCAGTTATCCTAATTATTTCCTTTTTGAACTTTCTTATTAATTAATGCAGCATTGAATCAAACACAAAAACATTACCATGAAATAAGAAACACATGACACAGTATTTTTGACGTGGAAACCCTGTTAAGGGAGAAAACCACGGGGTGATTAACCCAAAATTATTCTCTGTTAGAAGAATAGGAAATTACAAAATGGCACTTGCCAATTAGGGCTCACTGCCCGAGCACACTGCTCACAAGAGGCCCACTGCCTACAAGAAGACACACTGTCTACGAAGTGATAAGAATCACAGTCTTGAACTGATTGGAAGCATCTGCATATGCTGGAGTTCAGTTCCGGTTAGGCTCAGTACACTGATCTGCTGCACTTCATCTTTTCTCTGTTCTTTATTCTGCTATCCTTTCACATACTGGATCTGTCTTGGTACTTCTGCTCTGTTCTGCTCTTCTTCGCATATGTTCTTCACATCATCACACACTTCACAACTAAATCCATCCTCTATATATATCCGCACAAGTAATTTCATCACCTTTCTAGTCGGCATCCGGAACAGTCTAGTTTCTTACAAACTCTGTTCTGTCGGCTGAATCCTTGCTCACCAAGCAATGCGGATCAAGCATATACTTGTAGATATCATTAATCATGTCGGCCAAACATGATTCATGCCTTCACAACCTTTATCATCAACAGTAACACATCCGGAAAGTAGTCTGATATTCTGTCAGTCAGTTCATCCTCTGTTTTCACTCTCTCAGGAATCCGGTACTCAATTATTCATATCTTTTTCCTTGTCCATCACCGGAGGCTAAATCCTTGGAATATACCACTCAAGGTAGTCCTCTTGACTTCCCCAAATCCGCACTGCACCAAGACACTTCCTCTGAGAGATCCGGACCAATCTGTCGGACCTTGCCACATGCTCTGTTCTTGTTCACCGGACCACAACAATCTTTATTCTGACTTCCGGTAGAGACACACCATGACTTGCGGATATGTGGGATGACCTTTGTTGCCATCAATGACAACAACCATGAATCCATATAGTGTCTCTTGCCAACAATCTCCCCCTTTGGCATTGATGGCAACACTTAGTGAAAAATGACTAAGTGTTTACACTATGCTCCCCCTTTGCTGATGCTCTGTCTTTATATACAATTTCCGGAACTCCCCCTTAATTGGATTCCTCATTTTTCACTGCTCCTCACTCCCCCTTTGACATCAATGGCAAAGGGTAGGGTCCGCACATCAAAATTTTCAAAAATTTTCTATACATAGCCGTATATTTACATACTCACATATACTGAAGAATGTCTACAAAGGATGTCTGCAATTGGATCATTTCTGTAGCCCAACTTTGCTTCATTCTATCCAAAATTGAAATGTGACCACTCAACAAAAATGCAAAAGCTTCTGCCCGCTTGAGATCTGTCGGATCATTTGTTTGGGTGGTGGTCTGAGCATCACTGATGGCCTCATGCATAGTTTCCAACTTAGGGATTATAATCCTTCTAAGTTCTCCCATCCGGTTAGTGATATTCTTCCTTTCCTTCTCAAGACTCTTTATTTCATTCAAGACTGCAATAGTCTGACATTCTTGATTTATTATGGAGGAAGAGAGAGGATCAAAACTTTGAGATAAGCTTTGTAGCTTGTCCTGTTCCTCTTTTATTTTCTTATCAATTGCTGCTGTTGCCTTTGACCAGGATATACAAAATTTGTAAATGTCACCGCCATCCTTAAGAGCATTCTCTAAGCTCTTTATTCCAATACTCACAATCTTCCTATCTTTAGAGATTAATTCTAATATTTCTGAAAATCTTTTATCCAAAAATTCCTTCCGGACCTTTTCTTCAGCAGATTTTTCTAGAGATTCAAAATGTGTACTAACACTGCTGACTAAGGTTTTGAGATTACCGGAAGAGGAGGCTGTAGGATCCTTTTGAAAGGATGGCATGATCTTTTCTAGCACTCCAGATGCTACCTCCATAAGCTCACAGTCTTCCATGTGAGATTTCAGCAGCTTCTCTTTGACTTTCTCATTTGCAAATGAGGCTATTTTCATTGTTTGCACCGGTGACAAAGAGTCAAAATCTAATGGTCCTTTCAGTAGGTCCGGTTCATCAATTTCTATAGTGGCTTTTCTCAAAAATTGTTGAACAGTTTGTGCAGTGTCTCTTGCCGAAGACAGATGTTTCTTTTCTTCTGCAGTCTTGGAACTGTCAACCTCTTTATCTTTCACCCCTGCTTCCTTCTCCTGTAATCTCTCTTCTTCTTTGGATCCGGAGACTGTAGGGGAAACCGGAGGAGAGATGTTTGTCTGTTCAGGGCCCACTTCTTCCGGAACAGATGATTCCAAATCCGCAGCTGTTTCTGCACCTAAGTCCTCTACAACAGGAAGGTTGAACCTTTTGAAGGCCTTCCGGAGGATCTCTTCTGTCTCTTGGGCCACTTTGTCAGTCTCACCAAGCATGAGTTGATTCATCCTGGCTTTACTTCTGAACTCATCTTTGCAGTCTTTGAAGATTATGTTCATTGTCTTGGGATCAATTTGAGGATATAGCTGAATAGCTATCTGCTCCCGGATCTCAAGATCTTTTGCATGAGCATTATTCTTTCTTATTTCTAATTCCTTTTCTAGGCTTTTAGGAATAAGAGATATGATCTCAATGAAAGCCTTATTGTATATGTTCAGATATTTGACTGTGGCTTCCTACAGAATCTTTTGGTCAGCCTCACTGTAGTCATCATAAAATTCAGTCATTGGTTGAAGGTTTCCATCCACCGTGACCGACTTGATTATACTCTCTAGAGACAGAGTGAGCTTTTCAACAGATACCTCTACCATTTCATCCTTGTCTTGGCCTGTGGAGGGTTTACCGGATCCTTTCTTCTTCTGCTTCTTTATTTCTTTTACTCCCTCATCTGACTCTGTTTCCTCTTCATCCTTTTGGCTTTCATAAGCCCTTGTGGCTTTTGTCTTGGATCTTTTACCGGATGCCTGGACTTCCGGTTTTGAACTTTTGGTTGTGGGAGGTGCAGATCTTTTTGATGATCTGGTCCGGGTGGGAGTTTCAACCGGAACACTTTCTTTACTCTTCTCTTCTTCCTCAGCCTTCCTCCTCTTTTCCCGGCTGGCATCAAGAGCCTCTTTTGAGATTCCTAGGCCTTGAGCAATATGCTCAACTTCTTTTCTTACCTTCCTCTTTATCTCCGGTTCCCTGAGTTCTACATGTATCTTTACACTCAGTTCCTCAAAGGTTCCAAACCTTTCTGCCTTAGGATCTTTGGGCTGGCTTAGCATGTGTTGAACATGCAGCTCTACTATCTGTTCATCCACTTCATACCCCATGGGCATGATCCAAACAGTCCTTGGCTCCACTGCCTCCATTAGACACTGATCTGTTTCAACCATGAAGCATACTGTGTCTTTGTACTTTTCTACAAGGGATTGGGGTATTCTTTCTCTTGCATGCATCATGCTTTGGAAGTTCTTGAAGTATCCCCATAGAGCTGTATTTCTTGCTTTAGCATCCCCAAGTCCATGCAAATAGTCTCTGATTTGGATGGCAACCGGTCTGTCATTCTGCCATATCCATCCACTGGATCCGGGAAGCTCATTCATGTAGTAGAAGAAGAGACAAAGGATCAGATTGCCATACTTGAAGGAGTTTTTCTTGTCCTTCTTGATCTTCTACAGATTTTCAAAGAGTTGGTTCACAAGAAGCTCACACAAGTCATAGTCTGCATTCTCCTTTAACATTTGATAAGCTGTGTAGATTGCAGTTCCCGGTACTGAATTTTCCCTACTGGAATGATAGATTTTGTAACCAATTATCATAGCTGCAAATTTGACATCTGGTTCAGTGATGTCATCAACTGTCATAGCTCTCTTGTCAAACTTGGATCCGGTTGCATCACTAACTGTCTGATTTTTGACAGATTTGAGAACAGGTAAACCACCGGATGAGTGCAGACCAGTTACAGCCCTAATTGCATCTTTGGTGATCTTGAAGGGCTGGTTCAACCATAGGAAGTTGTCATGTACTCTACTTAGTACATACCGGACCCATTCATCTTCTTCAAAACAGGGGAAATGAATGCACTGTGCAAAGTGTTTGTCCCGGATGGCTTTGTACTGAGGTTTGATCTCAAAGGAGTCATCTATCAATTGTTTGTGATAGATATCCATCAGCTTTGATTCTCCAAAGTCTTCAAGATTCGCATGGATGTAAACCCTAATATCTTCCGTATGCAATACACCATGAGGAACACTAGAGAAGGCTCCTAATGGATCTACCTCCAATGATTTGTAAGGATGTTTCTTGAATGTGGGGCGAGGTCTATCTGAGATCTTAACTATATTTGGAGTAGCCATTCTTCAAAGATTTGCAGTGAGATAATGAAAAACGGAGAATACCTTAGGCGCCTTCGGTTTGCACGGAGTGGTGGGATTGATTTCTTTATGCAATGACTTTGGCAGGAGATCTTTGGTGTGCTTGATGAATTTTGTTGCAGAGCTCCTCTTTTCGCTTCTTCTTGAGTGCAGAATGAGCAAATGATTTTTGAGAAATCCCTTATATTGCTCCGTAAACCCTAATATCTGTTTGCAATAAATGCTTCACCTATATTATTCCGGTTTGCCTTGTCCGGATAGCTTGGAGTATCCCGGATCAGTCCTGAGCTGTGAACATCATCCGGATCTTTCAATCATGAATAAATCAAGGTGACACATTACAAGAACATCCCAAACACTCTGTCCAATCCACAGAATAAGATAGTGCACTTCCGGATCTCTCCGGACCTTTTTGTAATCCTCTGTCATACCGAAGCATCTCCCAGAACAGGTCTTACTTGATCGATCACAGCTTCTTCATAACTCCATGCGGACTTCTGAAATCTTATTTGGATCGTCTCAAGACTTATATCTTTAAACTTTTTACTCCGCATCTTGTACCACATTAGGCACCACTTGATTGGCTGGGGGAACAGGATTTTCTTTGAGTCTCCCCCTAAGCCAGAGCTAACTTTTTAATTTCCGGAAGAAATATCAGCACCAGAGTCTGGTGCGGATCCAACCTCTACATTCTCTGAACTTTTCTTCACCCAAATCTTGCTCATCTAATTCCTAACTTCATCCGCATTCATCTTTTCTTTACCCTTGTCTTAATTCTGATTATACACCGGACCTCTTTTGTCCTGATTCTTGCTTCTGCAGACTTTAGCATTATGACCGGACCTATTACAGATTTGGCAAATAACATTTCTTTGCATAATTGACTGATATCCTCTTGATCTGCATTGATTAGCCATATGACCTATTCTCTTGCATGTAAAGCATCTACCTTTGAATGATTTGTTTACTTGCATATTTCTGCATTCATGGGATTTGTGTCCATACCTTTTGCAGTTGAAGCACTGTCCGGAGAAGGATGAATTAATCTGATTCATTCTCTTTCTGCACTGATTAGCTTTGTGACCAAAGTGGTTGCAGCTGTGGCAGTATCCATTGAAAGATGAATATCTTTGAGCATTGGGCTGTCTTACCGGAGGTCTTCTAGGCCTGTTTCTTGGATTTTCTGATGCAAAATTCTTTTGACCGGATCCGGAGCTTTCTCCTTTCTCATATCCCAAACCATACTTGTCATCTGTCCCTTTTTGACTTCCAAGAAGAACTTCAAGTTGAGCAGAACTTATCTTGAATTTCTCTTTATATTCATTTGTTGTTTGAAGGTCTCTTTTGAGAGAGGCAATTTGATCCTCAAGTTTTTCTTCATTATCTTTGGCATCTTCAAGATCAGATTCAAGATGTCTGATAATCCTGTCCATCTAGTGGCATTCTTCTGATTTTTCTTTAAGAGATTGTTTTAGACTGTCTTCAACCTTTCTTTTTTCTTCAATCTCTTGAGTAAACTTTATAGTTCCTGATTCCATTTCATGTCTTAACATAATGACTTCTTTTGATAACTTTTCACATAACTTGGTTTGCTCAGTCAATTCTTCATTTGTATTGCTTTCTTCACTTTGTCTTGCCAACTGTTGGAGCAGCTCCTTTCTCTTTTTCATAGAGAGACTTAATTTGTCTTTTAATTCTCTCATGAATTCATCAGCCTGTTTGAGTCTTTCCTTTAATTCATTGACTTCAGAATTTGACTGTTCAAGATCCTCAAGGGCAGTCTTGAGTTGCTCCCTTAAACCATATGCATCCATTTGAACTCCCAGATCTTCCTCAAGCTGTTAGGCTCTATTAGGAGGAACTTGGCTCTGATACCAATTGTTGATAACTAAGAGGGGGGGTGAATCAGTTATCCTAATTATTTCCTTTTTGAACTTTCTTATTAATTAATGCAGCATTGAATCAAACACAAAAATATTACCATGAAATAAGAAACACATGACACAGTATTTTTGACGTGGAAACCCTGTTAATGGAGAAAACCACGGGGTGATTAACCCAAAATTATTCTCTGTTAGAAGAATAGGAAATTACAAAATGGCACTTGCCAATTAGGGCTCACTGCCCGAGCACACTGCTCACAAGAGGCCCACTGCCTACAAGAAGACACACTGTCTACGAAGTGATAAGAATCACAGTCTTGAACTGATTGGAAGCATCTGCATATGCTGGAGTTCAGTTCCGGTTAGGCTCAGTACACTGATCTGCTGCACTTCATCTTTTCTCTGTTCTTTATTCTGCTATCCTTTCACATACTGGATCTGTCTTGGTACTTCTGCTCTGTTCTGCTCTTCTTCGCATATGTTCTTCACATCATCACACACTTCACAACTAAATCCATCCTCTATATATATCCGCACAAGTAATTTCATCACCTTTCTAGTCGGCATCCGGAACAGTCTAGTTTCTTACAAACTCTGTTCTGTCGGCTGAATCCTTGCTCACCAAGCAATGCGGATCAAGCATATACTTGTAGATATCATTAATCATGTCGGCCAAACATGATTCATGCCTTCACAACCTTTATCATCAACAGTAACACATCCGGAAAGTAGTCTGATATTCTGTCAGTCAGTTCATCCTCTGTTTTCACTCTCTCAGGAATCCGGTACTCAATTATTCATATCTTTTTCCTTGTCCATCACCGGAGGCTAAATCCTTGGAATATACCACTCAAGGTAGTCCTCTTGACTTCCCCAAATCCGCACTGCACCAAGACACTTCCTCTGAGAGATCCGGACCAATCTGTCGGACCTTGCCACATGCTCTGTTCTTGTTCACCGGACCACAACAATCTTTATTCTGACTTCCGGTAGAGACACACCATGACTTGCGGATATGTGGGATGACCTTTGTTGCCATCAATGACAACAACCATGAATCCATATAGTGTCTCTTGCCAACAGTTTCAAGGTCAAACCAATTGAACACTAGGTAATGTTAGGCTTTCTCTTATCTATTTAACGATGTAATTTTTTTACATTTTGACAATGTTAATCCTTTCATCTTTAATTTCTTTTGTTTGTCTGTCTGTTTTTGGACAAAAACCAATTTTTGGTCTTTTTTCATTGTAAATTAACCATTCTTTGAAATTTCAAAAAAATTACATATTCAGAAACTAGACTCCATTCTACACATATTAAAAAAATGATTTTCAATTAGTTTTCAAAATTTATAGGGGTAGCACGGCCAAAATTTTATTTTTTAGGATGTGTCCACTTTGAAAATTAGTAAAAAATCAAATATTCATCAAAAATTATCAGAAAAATTGAGCATAAACTACATGTTGTTAGCTAATTTCTCACTGAAGCGATTTTAAAAATACCAAAAAAAAAGTCAACCTTTTGAGGGAGCCACAAAACATGCTATGTTATGTTTTTTTGACAGAAACAACACCAATTTTTGTGGCTCCCTCTTTTGAACCCCTTAATCTATACCATCTTCAAAAAAAAATAGTAGTTTAGAAAGTAGACTCGGAGCATTACGAACATTATTTTGGTTGCATCTCTAAATTTTGACTGTAACTATGCTCAATTTCTCATCCAAGGTCAGCATTTCCTTATTTCAGGAAAAAATAAAGTGGCTACTTAAGACCCCTTTTTCCCCCCCATCTTTTTGCACTTTCCCGATACCATGGTGTGTTCATGTATTGACATGTTGTTTAGGAGTTTGAACAATAATGAACTGGAAGAGAGGCTCCTCATCTAGCATAACCTGAAAGAGGTCTTAACAATCAAGCCAATACTAGGATAAGATGAGATCACATCTACCTATCAGTAATAATTATTCATTACTAACTTTATCATTTTGTATTGTCCTGATCTGAGGCACTTCTTCCATTTGAGCCCCTATTCTATGTGCCAACTAATATTCTAGGTAGTTTTTGTAGCTTTTTTGGTCATTGAACATTAAAGATGTTATGCAGAAAATTAGACCACCTTCTAGTTAGGTTTATTGTTAAGGACTATTGTTCAAATATTCGTTATTGCATTTCCTCATTGATCGGTGTTATGTATTATAGAACTCTCAGCTAGCTTCAAAAAGGTTCCTTTTCTAATAATCACACAAAATACATTAAAGTGTGGTCTCAACAACAATAATCATAAATACACATAAAATAGGCTTTGAAGATGAATGAGCTCTTCTAGGGTTTCCTGTGTCTATGGTTCTCATTGGCCCCTCTAGTGTCATATCGCGCCTTAGGCATGGGATTTTTCATTTACTCTGTTTACGTCCGCATTTACTGCAATTTTTGTGGTTTATAATGCCTTCAACCAGCTCTAACCCAGCAGTTCTTGTTGTTGGCAGTTCGACGGCTCTGCTCAATGGCTCCTCTCCCGAACAAGCATCCCCAGAAATTTGTTTCAAGAGTATTCCATGAGGTAAGTCTTTTGACTCTCCTGCTGATATGGTTTTAGCCACCCAGGATTTTGATTTTGCATGTCAATGGTTAGAGCAACATACTCTTGTTGGTTATTTTATTGGGAGGACTCCTAAAAGTGTACTTAAAGAATGGGTTCAAAGGCCTGTGTCCCTCATGGTGTTTGCCTTGATATGGTTCAAAATTTGACAAAGAGCATTTTTTTGTTTTGCAGGGGTTAGTCATGTTCAGGCAATCCTGAATCATGGTCCTTGGTACATCTAGTCCTCTTTGCTGGTATTCCAACCCTAGACCCAGTACTTCGCTATCTCGAACGACACCAAGTTACAAGTTCTTGTCTGGATTGAGTTTCCCGATCTACCTTTGTCTTGCTTGCATTTTTTACAGCCTATTGCTTCCTCCTTGGGGAGAGTTATTTGTGTCGAACCTGATAGGTTCTTTCAAGCTTGCCCTCAAAAGTGAGTCTGTGTCGAAGTGGACCTTTCATAGGATTTGAAAGTCCATTGATATTGAAATTGGTATTCTTCGGCATACCCAGAAGGTCACTTATTTTAATCTACCAAACACCTGCTATCGGTGTCAGTCCGCTGAACATAAGATTAGGGATTGCCCTCTTGCAATCCCCTATACTCAATCTCTGCCACGGGAAGCTGACAAGCTCCATCAAGTGGAAGGTGTTGTCAGCAAACTAGAGGAAAAATGGTCAATGGATACCAACCAGACAAATAAGTCCAATGGCTCCGGGGCGGTTACTAAAACCCCTGCGCCAACAAAAGAAGTTTCAAACCCTTATGTGAAGGGGAAGGAAACCCAAAAGGTTTCTAATAGTAGTTCAACTCAGCCAAGGCCTTTGGCTACTCCCCATCCTGTCTTAATAATGATAACTCGGTCGACTGAGTCTCCTCCTGTGTTAGGAATTCACAGGCAATCTCGCAGCCCTTCTTGGCCTCTTGAAGAAGGAGAATATGTTTAGGAAAAATGGAGGCACTCGTCTCCCATCATTCAGATTGAGTCAGTCCCACCAGAATTTTTGCAGAACTGCTATTCCTCTCTGGAAGAGCTACACTCCAACGAAATAGTGGAGTATCTAACATGAATTTTCTTTCTTGGAATGTTCAAGGTCTAACAGACCTCTCTAGGAAGTATTATGTTAGGGATACTCTTAATAAGTATGCTGGTATTGATGTGTTGTGTCTTCAGGAAGTGAAAGTTGCTAGTTTTTTGCTTTCTTCGACTTGCTGCTCTATTTGGCCAGCCAGTAAAATGTTTTGTACTAATCATGAAGCTGGGCATGGCGGTGTGGTCACTCTTTTGTCCTCACAGTGGCATGCTTCGGTGATTGCTCATGGGTCTGACCCCACACATCGTCTTGTCTAGATTCTTCTGAACATTGATAATCATTCCTTTGGGATTATTAATGTTTATGCCTCGAATGATGCTATTGAAAGATCTATTCTCTGGCGATGGATTGCTTAATCATTGCCAGTTGCCACCTGGTTGCTCTGTGGAGATTTCAATATGGTTGAGATGGCGTACGAAAAAGATGGTACTTTGTCATTTCGATGGGCAGCTGGTGAAAGAGAGGCTTAGTTTTACATGCATAATAAATTGGTCTTTTCAACCCCAACATTGGTCACCACCACTCTCATTCTCTCTGGCATAATTGGTGCAATTATCAAGCTGGGTCTGACAAGATATTTAAATGCCTTGATCGTGCAATGATCTTGACTCAATCTTTTTTCTCTTTTGCCACCTCTTCCCCGCTTCGGATTAAGTCGTTAGTGGATGTGACATTGTCAGACCACTTTCCTATTTTGTTTTGCATTGAATGGCCAGTATGGCAACCCCATGCCAGTAGGACCCAATTTTTTCTAAATACCTCTTTGTTGAGTCACCAGCCCACGCTGGCCCACATCAACACCATCTGGAATCTTGAATGCAAACCGCCCCACTCAGCTGGCTGGATCAAGTGGTGGAATGATGCCATCACCCAGACTATGAGGTTTCTTCACATCTATGGGCACCAGTTGGATATTTTTTGTATACGGTCTTATGAAGCGACAATATCTGATCTTTGTGCCACCATTGAGGCTTTGGTGGATAACCCCCTCTCCCCTTCTCTGCAAGTCAGGGTTGTGGAGTTAAGACATCAAAAGAAAAGCAAGTTGCTAATAATTATGCAGCCAGAGGGGTACAACTCAAGGTCAGATTACACTAGCTCAAGATTGGGGACCGTGCCTCGAAAGAATTTTTTCTAGCTCTTCAAGCCAGACATTCATCACCTAGCATCAAGCGAATCAAAGAAGGCAATAATGTGCTTTCGAAACTGCCTGATATTCTCCAAGCATTTGTTAAGCACTATGAGCAAGTTTCCACATCTCAAGAGTATACTCTTGAGTGAAATAATGTGCTCCAAGATTGCCTTGTTGTTGTGCCAAATAGGCTTTCCTCAGTCCAGAAACCTTTCTGCAAGCAATTGCTCACAATTGAAGACCTCAAAGAAGCCGTCTGCACTATGGCCGATGACAAAGCTCCCAGAATTGATGGGTTTCCCTGTGAATTTTACAAAGCTCTTTGGGATTGTGTGGGGAAGGATTTGCATAAAGTCTACCTTGAAGCTTTTCATTCTAATTCCCTAGGTAATCTTATCAGTAAAGGCAATATAAAATTCATACCTAAAATTGGTGATCCCGAGGATATCTGTAACTTGCGGCCCATTACACTTCTAAATGTTTCCTACAAAATCATTGCCAAAGCCCTTGCTTTAAAAGTCCACCATCTTTTGCCTCAAATTGTGTGCCTTGAACATACTAGTTTTATTAAATCTAGGTTCATCTTGGACAACATAATTGTTGTCTAGGAAGGCATGGAGTGGGCGTGATGCTTTAATCAAAAGGCTATTTTCCTAAAAATTGATTTTGCCAAAGCTTATGACCGCATAGAATGGCCCTTCATTTTAGCTATGCTTTCTGCATTGGGATTTGGCCCAAATTTTATTTAGTTTGTGAACATGTTCTCTAAAGCTTTAGCTTGCATCACCATTAATGGCTGCTAATTCCAATCCTTTAGGTTGTTCCATTCCATTCGTCAAGGCTGCACGCTTGCCCCCTTGCTTTATGTGCTGGTTGTTGAGGGGTTTGGCTATCTTCTTACTCACTCTATTTCCCAGGGGCTTGTTCGAGGGATCTCCTTGCCTAATTCGTCATCTCAGCTGGTCAATGGTCACTTTTCTGATGATTCCTTCCTTACCTTGCTGGAAGAAGAAAATATTGTCAAAGCTACTCTTGGTTGTCTCAAGACCTTTTTCTTGGCCTCTGGTTTTGTCATTCAGTGGCACAAAACCTTTTATTACAGACAATCAGTTCTTCCCAGTCCTCTCTAGATTCAGCAATATGGGTGGAAGTGGATTTCTCCTAGTGAAATCTTTTGATTTCTTGGCATCCATTTTTCCTTTCAGGCCTCCTCTATTGATCTCTGGCAAGCGGTTCTATCTCAAATTGAGCATAAATTAGCTTTCTAGGTTACCAAGCCACTCTCTCTGGTTGGGAAATTTTAGGTGTGCTCCAAAGTGCTAGCAACGACTCATGTGTATTACTCTTCATGTTGGACCCCTTCCAAGGCCTCTTATGCCAAGCTAGAAAAATTGCTCAGAGATTTTCTTTAGTCCTCTTTTGAGATTCACCGAGGATTCCACCGTGTTGCCTGGGAGTTTTGCTGCCTCCCCAGAGATTCTGGTGGGCTTGGTCATCTTTCCAATTAGTGATAAAGGATTTCTCTTTGTGTCAAATGGATCATATGTGCTCTTATTGGTATCCTCCTCCGGCATTGTATTGAAGCGGGTTATCCTGCCCACAGACCTTCTTGAAAGGGAATTGGTTTTCCAACCCTTCTTGTTATGAGGGAACCAGTCCAAATTTTGGATTCCTCTATTGCCAAAAGCATTTGGCGTGCCTGGGAGGCAATCAAGCCCTGGGGCCGCTAGACTGGGACTGGATTTCATGATGGGCTCTTGTTCAATTAGCAAAATATATGGCGGTCTCCTCTTTTAGCCAGTGCAGGTCGGTCGTTGACTAAGCTTCCTTGGTTTATGGCCCTCATATTCCATAAGAAGGGCATCCAGACCCTACAAGATATATTTCATAGATCCACCATGAGTATTATGTCGTGGGAAGCTTTTCGTGCCCAATTTGGTTTTCAAAACCATGACCGTGAAACCTATGACAACCTGGCGAGTGCCATTCTGGACGATATGCTTCATAAGGTGGGTATCCCCTCCACCAAGCCCTAGTGGAAAGACTGGAAATGGTATCCAAAAACCTAGGTGATCCCACAATAGTGGGTTACACTTTTTGGCCAAAGTTGACATTGAAATGAACATTTTGAAAAAAAATTCACTTTCGGACACCTATAGTTGTTAAACTGTGAGGAATTTGAAGATGATGTAAACTAATGATTTGTAACATTTTGTCATTATAAATATATTTTTTTTAAAAAATTTGGAATCAAATTATATTTCCTTTTCCATCTCCTTCAATAATTAGTTTCTAACAGTAAACAACATTTTTAAAGAGTGACGTGTACTGTGTAAAACATACCTTTTTTTCTATGAAGGATAAAATTCTAATTTTTTTGAATTTAGATTTTTAACTACAATATCTAGAGGATGCATTTGGTTTCATAATATTTTATTGAATATTTTTATTTTAATTAACTTTTGAAGTCAAACCAATTACAATTTAGACATAGGTGTACTGTGTAAAGCATAATTTTTTTTGTATGTATTGGAATTCAATTTTTTTTGTTGGAATAAGGACATCAATGCCTAGAGGACACGTATTTTTTAGAAATTTTTTTCTATATTTTCCTATTTTTTCGTATGTATGAAACAAAGACCTTGATGTTCACTAAAAAACCTACATTCACAAGAAAAAAAAATGAATATATAATCAAATTAAATATATTTAAATTATACTTTTTGGGAAGCTTTTAATAAGGACTACATACTTACAAAACATAAAATTTTAAATGAATTCATTTGATCCCCCAAAAGGTAAATCAAAAGTGGTTTTTTATCAGCATTTTGATATGTGTAGAGGACTCTCCATGACAGGTATGGTTTAAAACTAGCAGGGTTCTATCCAAGGGGGTTTCATCTAAGGGGCTTTGATCAAACCCTATTCAATTACAATCCTTTAAATAGAACCTTTCAAAGCTTAAACCATTATATTTTATGAAAATATGTGATTTTAGCAAAAATCGGGATGTCCCAGAAAGTATAACCCATTATTATGGCAGCACCCACCCCTTTCAGAAATTACAGTCCTCAGTTTGGTTATCAATGGCTTTCGCCTCATTTTCCCATGATCGACAACTTGAACCAGAGATGGCACCTCTAGTCCTCGGTGTCTATTTGGCGCAAAAGATTTTCTGTTGCGTGGTTTGCAATTGTTAAGCTAAATCTCACCCACTTTGCTTGGTGTATTCTTTTCCAAGACTTACCAGTGGGGGCTCGACTTACTCACTTGGGGGTTCGAGACCCTCGTTGCCCTTTTTGTGGGCATACCAAGTCGTTTAAGCATCTATTCTAGTTCTGTACCAGACCTTAGCAGCTATGGAATTGGATTCATGACCTTTTTGGCCATTTCGACCTGAGCCCTTCTCTTGGCATATGGTTTTGCTAGGGGATTCTTCCAAGCTCCCAGAAAAATATACTCAGATTTGGCACACTTTCAGGGTGGAAATCCTCTTCAGTATTTGGAAAGATAGAAATGTTTGCATATTCTCTCACAGCCAGATTGATACATTTGTTTCATTATAGGGTAAGTGCAAGAAGATGGGGGGCCAAAAAGGGGTCTTAAGTGGCCACTTTTTTTCTGAAATCAGGAAATACTGGCCTTGGATGAGAAATTGAGCATAGTTACACTCAAAATTTAGAGATGCAACCAAAACAATGTTCGTGGTGATCCGAGTCTACTTTCTAAACTACTATTTTTTTTTTAAAATGGCATAGATTAAGGGGTTCAAAAGAGGGAGCCACAGAAATTGGTGTTGTTTCTGTCAAAAAAACATAACATAGCATGTTTTGTGGCTCCCTCAAAAGGTCACCTTTTTTTTGGTATTTTTAAAATCGCTTTAGTGAGAAATTAGCTAATAGCATGTAGTTTATGCCCGATTTTTCTAATAATTTTTTGATGAATATTTGATTTTTTACTAATTTTCAAAGTGGACACATCCTAAAAAATAGAATTTTGGCCGTGCTACCCCTATAAATTTTGAAAACTAATTGAAAATCATTTTTTTCTTTTTTTGAATATTTGTAGAATGGAGTCTAGTTTCTAAATATGTAATTTTTTTGAAATTTCAATGAATAGTTAATTTACAATGACAAAAAGACCAAACAGTGGTTTTTGCCCAAAAACGGACACACAAACAAAAGAAATTAAAGATGAAAGGTTTAACATTGTTAAAATGTGAAAAAAATCACATCGTTAAATAGCTAAGAGAAAGCCTAACATTACCCAGGTGTTCGATTTGTTCAACGTTGAAACACGTGCAAATCTGAGGGTTAGCACAAACGAAATTATGTGAAATCTTGAAGAATCTGGAAAAACACGTTTGTGACTGTTCAAAAGGCACTCCAAGCCTTTGGGTTGGAAATCCAAAGCAAATCCCATGCCCAAGGCTTGGGATTCCCAAAGCAAGACATAATGCGAGCGTGTTATAACGCGCTCGTGTTATGTTCCCCTTAAATTTTTTTATGTTCAAGGCTATTAATCATGGATGCCTATATGTATGTATGTATGTATCTATGTATGCCAATATGTATGTATGTATGTATCTATGTATGCATATATGTATGTATGTATCTATGTATGCCAATATGTATTTATGTATGTATCTATGTATGCCTATATGTATGTATGTATAGTGTCAAGGGTAGAGGAGGGTAGAGATGGGAGTGAGCCAGATAGGGGAGGAGAGGGGTGGATAAGGATTGAGTGATTAAGGTTTAAGGTTGAGGGTTGAGCATTTAGGGATATGATTTAGAGTTTAGGTATAAGGGATTAGAGTTTAGGACCTTGAGGGATTAGGGTTTAGGGTTGAGGGTTTAGGGATAGCGTTTAGGGTTAAGGGTCGAGGGATTAGGTTTAAGGTAGAGTGTTGAGGGTAGAGGGATTAAGGATTAAGGTTTAGGGTTTAGGGTTGAGGCTTTAGGGATAACGTTTAGGGTTAAGGGTCGAGGGATTAGGTTTAAGGTAGAGTGTCGAGTGTAGAGGGATTAGGGATAGGGTTTAGGGTTGAAGGTTTAATGATTTAGGGTTGAGGCTTTAGGGATGACGGTTAAGGGATTAGGGTTTAAGATATAGTGTCGAGTGTCGAGCGTGTAGGGATAGGTTTTAGGGTTCAAGTTTTAAGGGTTAAGGGTCGAGGGATCAGAGTTAAGGGTTGAGGGATTAGGGTTTGACGTTGAGGGTTGAGTACATTAAGGTTCGAGGGTTAAGGGTTTCGGTATAGGGTTGAGGGTCGAGGGATTAGGGTTAAGGGATAGGGTTGGAGGGTTTAGGGATAAGGGATTAGGGTTTAAGATATAGTATCAAGCTCGTTGAGGGTCTAGGAATAGGGATAGCATTTAGGGTTTAGGGATGAGGGATTAGAGTTGAGGGATGACGGATGACAGATTAGGGTTGAGGGATTAGGGTTTAGGGTTAGGGTTGAGGGATTAGGGTTTAAGGTATAGTGTTAAGGGTTTAGGGATAAGGTTTAGGGTTGAGGGATTAGAGTGAAGGGTTGAGGGATTAGGATTTGACGTTGAGGGTTGAGGGTTTAGCGTTTAGGGTTTAGGGATAGGGTTAAGGGTCGAGGAATCAGAGTTAAGGGTCGAGGGATTAGGGTTTAACGTTGAGGGTTGAGGTTCGAGGGTCAAGGATTCAGGGATAGGGTTGAGGGTCAAGGGATTAGGGTTAAATTAGAGTGTGGAGGGTGTAAGGATTAGGGATAGGGTTGGAGGGTTTAGGGATAAGGGATTAGGGTTTAAGGTATAGTATCGAGTCTGTTGAGGGTTTAGGAATAGGGATAGCATTTAGGGTTTAGGGATGAGGTATTAGAGTTGAGGGATGATGGATTAGGGTTGAGGGTTGAGGGATTAGGGTTTAAGGATAAGGTTTAGGGTTTAGGGTTGAGGGATTAGGGTTTAAGGTATAGTGTTGAGGGTTGAGGGTTTAGGGATAGGGTTTAGGGTTGACGAACTAGGGTTTAGGGTTGACAGATTAGCATTTAATGTCGAGGTTAGGGTTAGACTGTCGAGGGTAGAGGGATTAGGGATAGGGTTTAGGGTTGAAGGTTTAAGGATTGAGGGTTGAGGCTTTAGGGATGAGGGTTTAAGGCTTAAGATATAGTGTCAAGTGTTGAGGGTGTAGGGATAGGGTTTAAGTTTTAAGGGTTAAGGGTTGAGGGATAGGGATTAGGGTTTAAGGTATAGTGTTGAGGGTTGATGGTTTAGGGATAGGGTTTAGGTTTGATGGATTAGGGTTTAGGGTTGATGAATTAGGGTTTAATGTTGAGAGTTAAGGGTTGAGGGTTGAGGTTGAGGGATAGGGTTAATAGTCAAGGGATTAGGGTTAAATAAGAGTGTCGAGGGTAGAGGGATTAGGGTTTAAGGTATAGTATGAGCCCGTTGAGGGTCTAGAAATAGGGATAGCATTTAGGGTTTAGGGATAAGGAATTAGAGTTGAGGGATTAGGGTTTAGGGATGAGGGATTAGAGTGAAGGGTTGAGGGATTAGGATTTGACATTGAGGTTTGAGGCTTTAGGGTTTAGGGTTTAGGGATAGGGTTGAGGGTCGAGGGATCTGAGTTAAGGGTTGAGGGATTAGGGTTTGATGTTGAGGGTTGAGGGTTGAGGTTCATGGGTCAAGGGTTTAGGGATAGCGTTGAGGGTCGAGGGATTAGGGTTAAAGTAGAGTGTGGAGGGTATAAGGATTAGGGATAGGGTTGGAGGGTTTAGGGATAAGGGATTAGGGTTTAAGGTATAGTATCGAGTCTATTGAGGGTTTAGGAATAGGGATAGCATTTAGGGTTTAGGGATGAGGGATTAGAGTTGAGGGATGATGGATTAGGGTTGAGGGTTGAGGGATTAGGGTTTAGGGATAAGGTTTAGGGTTGAGGGTTGAGGGATTAGGGTTTAAGGTATAGTGTTGAGGGTTTAGTGATCAGGTTTAGGGTTGAGGGATTACAGTGAAGGGTTGAGGGATTAGGATTTGACATTGAGGGTTGAGGGTTTAGGGTTTAGGGAAATGGTTGAGGGTCGAGGGATTAGAGTTAAGGGTTGAGGGATTAGGGTTTGATGTTGAGGGTTGAGGGTTGAGGTTCGAGGGTCAAGAGTTTAGGGATAGGGTTGAGGGTCGAGGGATTAGGGTTAAAGTAGAGTGTGGAGGGTATAAGGATTAGGGAGGGTTGGAGGGTTTAGGGATAAGGGATTAGGGTTTAAGGTATAGTATTGAGTCTATTGAGGGTTTAGGAATAGGGATAGCATTTAGGGTTTAGGGATGAGGGATTAGAGTTGGGGGATGATGGATTAGGGTTGAGGGTTGAGGGACTAGGGTTTAGGGATAAGGTTTAGGGTTGAGGGTTAAGGGATTAGGGTTTAAGGTATAGTGTTGAGAGTTTAGGGATAGGGTTTAGGGTTGAGGGATTAGAGTGAAGGGTTGAGGGATTAGGATTTGACATTGAGGGTTGAGGGTTTAGGGTTTAGGGTTTAGGGATAGGGTTGAGGGTTGAGGGATCAGAGTTAAGGGTTGAGGGATTAGGGTTTGATGTTGAGGGTTGAGGGTTGAGGTTTGAGGGTCAAGGGTTTAGGGATAGGGTTGAGGGTCAAGGGATTAGGGTTGAGGGTTGAGTGTAGAGGGTATAAGGATTAGGGATAGGGTTGGACGGTTTAGGGATAAGGGATTAGGGTTTAAGGTATAGTATCGAGTCTGTTGAGGGTTTAGGAATAGGGATAGCATTTAGGGTTTAGGGATGAGGGATTAGAGTTGAGGTATGATGGCTTAGGGTTGAGGGTTGAGGGATTAGGGTTTAGGGATAAGGTTTAGCGTTGAGGGTTGAGGGATTAGGGTTTAAGCTATAGTGTTGAGGGTTGAGGGTTTAGGGATAGGGTTTAGGGTTGATGGATTAGGGTTTAGGGTTGACGAATTAGCATTTAATGTCGAGGTTAGGGTTAGAGTGTCGAGGGTAGAGGGATTAGGGATAGGGTTTAGGGTTGAATGTTTAAGGATTGAGGGTTGAGGCTTTAGGGATGAGGGTTTAAGGCTTAAGATATAGTGTCAAGTGTTGAGGGTGTAGGGATAGGGTTTAAGTTTTAAGGGTTAAGGGTTGAGGGATAGGGATTAGGGTTTAAGGTATAGTGTTGAGGGTTGATGGTTTAGGGATAGGGTTTAGGTTTGAGGGATTAGGGTTTAGGGTTGATGAATTAGAGTTTAATGTTGAGAGTTGAGGCTTGAGGCTTGAGGCTTGAGGTTGAGGGATAGGATTAATGGTTAAGGGATTAGGGTTAAATAAGAGTGTCGAGGGTAGAGGGATTAGGGTTTAAGGTATAGTATCGAGTTTGATCAGAGTGGTTTAGGAATAGGGATAGCATTTAGGGTTTAGGGATGAGGGATTAGAGTTGAGGGATGACGGATTAGGGTTGAGGGTTGAGGGATTAGGGTTTAGTGATAAGGTTTAGGGTTGAGGGATTAGGGTTTAAGGTATAGTGTTGAGGGTTTCTTTCGTCAAATGTAGATTTATGGGTTTGATTTAACTGATTGCCTCTCCAGTTTTGGGGTGTGGATGTTTTAGAATCAATTAGGAAGTCTTCAAGAGACTTTATGGAAGTGGATTGGAAATCGCTTGACAGAACCCCTGCTATTTATGCTTGGATAAGGATTTGTCACAAACTAGAACTTTTGCTTCCAAAAAAGATATGTCTTTTCTCCTCGATGGGCATTTTCTATCAAGAACTTGATTATGAGGGCTTGCGCCTTCATTGTTATGCCTATCATATGGTGGAGCATTTGGCAAGCTCTTGTAGGAAACAGGAAAAGTTCTCTTTCAAAAACCTTGTGGTCATTCAAGTCTGAAAGGGAAGGTTTGGAAAGAGATGTGATCAATGCAAAGGATGTGATCAATCTATAGCAGGACAAAATGCGAGCGCGTTATAACGCGCTCACGTTTTGTCTTGCTATTGAAACGGTAAAAAAGTGTTGACCCCCGTGATCCAGGCCCACATGCTCTATTTTCTTACTGATTCTACGCGTGCTCTGACAAAAAACAAGTGCTTTCATACTGTTGGGAAGTTCACATGCACATTTGACACATTGTACCACCTTTGCATGATCTTTCCACCACCTTTTCTGCTTTTCCAACTTGAGAAGGAGGAAATAACATAGTTTTCACACCAAGTTTGATATATATCTATTCAAGTTTCAATTTTTGTAGTGTTGCAATGTTAATTGTGATTCAATTTTAGGAATTTAACATTATAGATTGGTTAATAGTATTATTTTTAGTAATTATATTTGAGTGTTATTCAATTTAACATTGAAAAGGAAGCAAGTTGTGAAAAACTAAAATTATTGAGGAGTTTGATGCAAGAAGAAAAAAACACTACATAATTGGGTACTCTCTCCATTCGAATCTTCATTTTTTAGGGATGTCAAGTCTTTACATGCATGTTCTTTACATTTTCCTTATTTTGGATTTAATTACTTTATCATGCTTTATCATACATGTTTAAAATAGACACATTCCCAATCAAGAAAGCAGCCTACAATCTCACATGATGCCATGTATATTTTCTACACTTGGGCTCTTTAATAATTGTGTGTAATAAACAGACCTTAACATACCATGATGTCAAACTATACAAGAATAAATCCTTACAACATAATAAAAATACAATCCCACTATTATCTTGTATGAACATTTCTTAGGAACTAATATTGGTCTCTTTATCATGCTACAGACAAATTCTCCGTCATGCCGAGGAAACAATCAAGAATTAAACCAACACAGGAAGAGATAGAAGCTAAGAATGCAAAGAAAGCAGTGGCTATGAGGGAACTTCGTGAGAAGAGGAAATTGGACACAATAAATGAAGACATACCAATTGAAGAGGACCACAACCATCACAAAGAGATATGGTATTGGTGGCAGAAAGAGAATGAATGCAAAAACTTCGTGGTACAAGAGATTTGAATACCATAGTTGGAGACACGTCCTCTACCGCAAGTCAACATGTAGGGACACCATCTGCCACATCTCAATTTGAGAGTACATCATCACTCACATGTGATGAAGGAGGTACGCCATCGTTCCCACCTCAGCCTCAAGGTATGTCATCTATTCCATCTTCGATCGAAGGTATGCCATCTAACCCATCTCATTTAAATATTGATGAAATTCATAATGTTGAGATGAATTTACCTAACTTAACACCACCTAGAATTTTGCATAGAAAGCCAAAGTATTTGATTGATATTGATGAGAATATTTTGTAGCCAATGGAAGGTAAGATTCCAAAACGCACTTGTAGAAGATATGCTAATAAGATTTGGAGATTGTTCTTTGAAAACTTAAATGAGACTGCAAGATGTCAACTATTTGTTGAAATGATGCGAAGTATAAAGTATAGGTCTATCATGAAGATTCTTGGGTTGAGAACATCAGAGGCTTCAAGTGAAAAATCTATTGTCAAGAATCTAATGAGTGCGTATGAGAGTGTGGGTAACACCTCACGCACAAAAGATAGTAATGCAACACGGCGTGTGATTACATCGACTATAGTAAGTAGTCAAACAAGGAAAGCTTGTCTCATTAGAAAGATGAGTCAACAATTGAGAATTAATAGGAAAACTTTATCAAGAGCTGTTGGAAGACGCCAAAGAATTGAGGACACTAATGCCAATGAATTATGGGCGTTCTTGGGGAGACTACCATGAAAAGATAAACCAATTGTTGAAGCATTGAGATCACTAGTTGAAGACTTTTGGAAGAATTACACAAGGGTATCTCTGAATCAAAGGGATGTGGTAAGAAGGAGAATCGGTAGTCAGAACCGCGAGCCACATCCAAAGCATTTTTTGGATGAGACTCAAACACTGTTTTATGGTAAATTTCTAGAGAAATATCCTCAAATTAAAATTTGTCAAAGATATTTTGAAATGCTAAAACCTTTCTATGTTAAGATAAATCACATATGCACTACTTATTGTTGTAGATTACATATTAAATTTTCTAACCATTTTGATGCTTATAGGTCTATATGTTTAGATATGCATACTAACAATGATTTGCAGGGTTGTGCCATATGTGCCCCACCAACATCTTCAAGAGACTTCATATCAAGAATTTTATGTGAAAGATAGGAAGGTCAAATATTCTACAAAAAATTATGCTTGGATGGCACATGTCATCGTTGCGGTGGCTTGCAACATTTGCCAATATGTGAACATATGAAAATAACACATGCGGTTGGAAATGAACTAGTAGAGTTTGACAAGTATAAAACAGTGGCATACAATACAAAAGATGGTAAAGAAGCAAAGAGGTGTGAATTAGTTATTGAAAAGATTCCAGTGTATCAGTTTATGCCTATATTTTGTGATAGCATAATGTATGAGTATGCAAGACATGCCCATAGAGCTCGATGGTTGGACTTGCAATTCAAGTTATGCAAGGACACATTTCCGGTTGGTAGCATTGTTTCAATCGTCAACTTTGTAGAGAACTACAGTCTACAGCCACAGCATGAGGTGCAATCACAATATTACAACTCCACACAGGTTTCTATATTTGTGCACATCGCATTCATTCATGCGAATGATAGTACAAAGGATGACAAGAAGATCATAAGGGAGTATAATTTCTATATTAGTGATGATCGCACACATTCTACAGAGTTCGTGCAAGATTGCTTTCAGGTGTTCTGCAATGATTTGGCTAGAAGGGGCATATCGTTTAGTCGGCATATCATATGGTCAGATAACTGTGCGTCACAATTCAAGAACTCGCAGAATTTCTATTGGCTGAGTAGGAGGCATAATTTTACAGGTATTCAACATATGTGAAACTTTTGTGAGGTCCGGCATGGAAAGGGGGAGCATGATTGTGCAGGGGCATGTATCAAAAGAGCCATAATATGAGAAGAGTTAAAGTATAAAGACAATGCAAAGTTGACAGATGCAAAATCGATTGTCGAGTGGTGTAATGCTTCCATGGGTCTAGGTAATGAAGGTAAGTCTTCAGTTCGTAGATTTTTTTGGTTGATAGATGATACTAACATTGCACCATATGAGGACTGTTGTACACTGACAGGATCAAATGAGATGCACTCTTTCAGAAGCTCAATTGCAGGTTCATGGAGTATCCATACACGAAAGATGTCATGCTTTTGTTCTTCCTATACAATTCAAGTCTGTGATGAGTACGAGTCAAATGAGTGGGTTGACAAATGGCAGTTAAGTTATCTTAGCCCACTTGACACGTATTGACCCCTGACGGCACTGGAACTAACACAGATGGAATCATTAGCTAACTTTGACCACATATCAGATTTAGTTCAACCAGGTAATATAGGGCACGTATATGCATCTAATTTCATCTAATTCAACCAGGTAATGTCATCTTACTTTGTAGTGTTTTTGTAATGTTGACTAATTTCATCTAATTTGCTACACATATCAATGTAGGGCACGTATATGCAGTTATTGCAGATGAAGATAATGAAGAGGGAACAGATTATTACTTATGTCGTTGTGTTGAGGCCAAAAAGAAATTGGAGGCCCCTGTTACAGATGGAGAAAACATCAAATACCCTACAGGCTCAGTGGTTATTACTGGAACATGGCTTAGAAGGTACCCACATAAGAGTGTTAATATTTGGTTGTTTCTGGACTTTGACACGCATCGGAAGATTCTTCATTACTCAAACCTTGTCATGGCATCCAATGTTCATTTGATAAAGTATCGGGGTAGACCTTTGAACAAAATCTTGTGGAAGATGCGTGAGTCTGACCATGAAGCAATACTTGACACAATAAAGAGTAGAGCAGACCCGGATGGTTCATTAGATTAATTTGTATTCACATTGATTTTGTAAATTCATGTTACATTGAGTTGTAAGTATGCATATTAATTTGTAAGGTTTATCTTTTTTAATTTCCTCCTGCATTTTTACACATATACACATTTTTACATCATCATGTTATACATTTTTGGTGTCCTGCTCCTAATGCGACTAAACTCATAACTCACCCTACTTCCTCTAGACACCATTTGATGATCTCTCCAACACTCTAGATCCAGGGCACCCAATCATGATGATGACCTATATACCATTCTCCCAAGGCGCTCATAATGAATGAAAAGAAGACCAAGGGCGCCCAATCTTAATAGACTTATTTCTTTCAATTTTGATGATCCAAACTCTTGCAAAACGACATCCACTTTCATGCCTTTAGATCTTCCTTCACATACAGGGCACCAAATCAAGTTGAAAAATCTACATAAGGGTGCCAAAATAGATGAAAGGAGACATGAAATGCGCCTTAGGACTCCATGCTAAGGTTTGAGCCATTAAAGTCTCTTGATATTAGGCGCTCATGATGATGAAACTTAGAGTTTTTTCCTTTCCTAGGTGCTCATCTAAGATGTTTGAATGATAAGGAGCGCCTCAACCTCTATAATGTACATTGGGCACCAAAATCAAGGTGATTTTAAGTCACTTTGAGTCATTTGGGGTTAGTTTGAGTCTTTGAGTCATGTTGCAAAAAAGTGTCAATGTTGTTAAGTTGCACAAAGCAACTTTTGCATTTTTGGTGTCCTACTCCTGATGCGACCAAACTGACTATTCCAACATGTCCAGGTGGGTACATTTAGGTTAGGCATGGTCCTGGTTTTCACCCAAACATGTCGAAATAGTCCGAGCTACATTGTACCGACGATATCCCTGAAGAGTCTAAAGTGCAAAAAGGCAGCAATCTTTGACGAGATGTTACTTAAAAACCGTGTCACTTAAAAATATTATGTCTAAGGCAACGCGATCACGTAGAGTGCCTCTACAATAACCTCTCTCAATTTTTTATATCTCTGAGGCATTTGCCTGTAGTGAAAGGTTTTCTACTGCCCCAAAAATCGTCAGAAAGAGGCAATGTAAAGTTGCAAAGGGATGTAACTTTCATCCTACTCCTGATGCAACCAAACTAACTGTTCCAACACGTCCAGATGGATACATTTAGGCTAGGCATGGTCTTTTTTTTCACCCAAACATGTCGAAACAGTCCGAGCCACATTGTACCGACGATATCCCTGAAGAGTCCAAAGTGCAAAAAGGAAGCAATCTTTGATGAGATGTTACTCGAAAACTGTGTCACTTAAAAATATTATGTCTAAGGCAACGCGATTTCGTAGAGTGCCTCTACAATAACCTCTCTTGGTTTTTTATATCTCTGAGGCATTTGCCCGTGGTGAAAGTTTTTCTGCTGCCCCAAAAATCATCAGAAAGAGGCAGTGTAAAGTTGCAAAGGGGTGTAACTTTCATCATGCTCCTAATGCGACCAAACTGACTGTTCCAACGCGTCCGTATGGGTACATTTAGGCTAGGCATGGTCCTGTTTTTCACCCAAAAATGTTGAAACAGTCCAAGCTACATTGTACCGACGATATCCCTGAAGAGTCCAAAGTGCAAAAAGGAAGCAATCTTTGACGAGATGTTACTCAAAAACTGTGTCACTTAGAAACATTTCGTCTTAGGCAACGCGATCACGTAGAGTGCCTCTACAATAACCTCTCTCAGTTTTTTATATCTCTGAGACATTTACCCGTGGTGAAAGGTTTTCTGCTGCCCCAAAAATTGTTAGAAGGAGGCAGTGTATTAAGTCAGAATGAAAGCCTATTCACTCTAGGTGCCAATCTCAAGTTGCACAATCATGAATGGGTGCCTAGAGCAATAAGGCGCTACATCATGGTTCCAGGACCTTGAAATGGCGCCCAAGCATGTAGGAGGAATTTTCAAGGAACCAGAATGTTTTTGAAACTCTAAGGAACTAGTCCAAAGACTCTATGGTGCCATCTTGATACCATTGAGTCAATTTTGAAACTCAAACATATTGAAACAAGGTCTAGGAAGCTAGGCGCCATCTCTTGTCAGTTCAACCTCTCAGATGCGCCAACATTGGAAAAACTCTTAATGAGCGCCTAAGTTTGAATTGATCTTGTGATTAAAAGTTTGGTGGTGTATTGGTTTGAGATGATCTTCAGTTGAAGCAATCTAAGTTCCAGGAAGGGTTTAAAAGTTATCAACCTCTTCACTAAGTTAGGCGCACTTTACAAGCTTTCTTACCCAAGAGTTGCACCTCATTAAGACAAGGCGCATCTTAACCTCCGGGACTTTTCCAAAGAAGCGCTTCAATTTATTAGCACCTTTAGACCTTGTTTTGTATTCTAAAAGAGAAGGCGCACTTTGGAGGCACTTCTAACCTAGATTGACGCCTAGGTATAGTCATCTCTCTGGAGCATTACAATGTGTTTTAAAATGAAGGAGGACATTTCATAAGTTGGGGAATTGATCACTGAAGACCTTGGAGTGTTTGAATTACTCTAAGCAAGAAGGCGCATTTCCATGGAGTAGCATACTCTAGATAGCGCCTAATGCCATCAAGGCGCAATTCCACCCTCACTTTGGTGCCTATCATCAAGAAGGGGCATTGGGCATTCCTTGAACAGTTCTGAATGTTTGAAGTTCGTGAAATCACCAAGGAATGTTGGGCGCCATGTGTATCCTCAACAAGCTTGAGTTTGCACCTAGACAAGTTGGCACTTATTCATGTTTTAACTTCCCTCTTGAAGCGCCTAACTTGGGAAAAAGTTATCTTGTTGTTAGTCAAGTGTTTGATGTGTTTTGGAGACTCCAAAAGACTTCCTCTTGCTAGGCGCTCTTCTTGGCAACTACAACCTTCAACCGGTGCCTAGATTCTGAAGAAAAACAATTAGACTTCAATTTTCATGCACTTAGACTTCAAGGCGCCAAAACTAGTAGGAACATATTTGGGGAGAAACCACGCTGATAAAAGTTGGGTAAATTTAACCTCTGAGTCTGATTAGGCTCCATATAACAACAATATTTATATCATGTCCCTTTGCTTTATGAAACAAGAAGTATGTGTCAAGTCATAGGGATAACACTTTGGTCCTTAGAAATTTCTCTGTGACTTTTGATAAGATTATCTACTATTATGTGGATGCTTGATAGTATTATCCTAATCCATTGGACTAGTGTGGCTATGAGGTTGGAAAGTGTTGCAACCTCCATCCTTTAAACTTCTCCACCTTGTTATGGGTTGTTTTGAGTATTTTCACTTGCTTTCTCTTGGAGAATATTTTCTAATGATACATGATGTGTCATAGATCATTCAACTTGATAAACAACGTGGAGGGATTCTCATGCCTCCTATACTTCTTGCAAGTTTCTTTATAGATAGATCACATTATTGTCCATCTAGGTGGTCATTTCCCTAAATATTATGATAAGATAATCATGTTAATGAACTTTGGATTGAATGAGATTCAACATGCTTTGTCTTGACTAGAATAGTTGGGATGGACAAAAATCTATTGATTCTAGGTTGGCTTATTAAAGGTCAAGAAGTTTTGGTGTCTAATGCCCTCTAAATCTAAATATTCAAAATCATAGTGGTTTAATAAGTTACAACAAACAGTCAGGTAGACAATAGACTATAAGGAACAAGGACTACACATGAATCCAAAACAACACCAGTCAATAAGGACATCACAAGTAACTCAACATTACTTCCAGAGGCGTTCACAAAAACAAAGGGGAGAACACAACTAGAGAATACTAGACTGTAGTAGGGATGAGTGTCTGATGTAGAGCACACAGTGGAAGCATAGAATTATCAACTTTTGAACCTTCGAACTCACTATTGGCGAGATAACATACCATCGGCGAGCTTAAAATTTCATCGGCCGATAGGCCGATGCCACCATGACTCCATTTGATTTCACTTCTGACAAACATCCCATCATTGACTCTTATCGGTCAGACAGACCACTATCGGTGACTTTATATCCTTTCACACCGATGTCTTTGTCACTCCGATACGAGACTCTAAGTCCCTCGCCTATCGGTAGCACTTAATACCATCGGCACACTCAAAAACTCTTCTGCTGACACACCGATACGACCAACTCTTGACGTCGATACAAGGTTCTTTTGCAGGCAAAGGGTGCCTAGGCTTATGGGGCTCAATTTGATGTATTTATTGAAAGCTCAAGGTGAATTGATGCTTATTGAAAATGCCACTTAGTCCTTCATTTGTATTATAGGCGCCATTTCCTATTGACTTATATACTCCTCCTCATGCTAGGGTGCCATAATGAAGTGGTTTAGACAATAGGTGCGCTTCACTTACTAGAGGCTTGTTCTCCTTCCACCTTAGGCGCACTTTTATGGTGGAACAGGTGTCAATGGGTGCCTTGTCTTAAATGAATGCTCTCTCTAAGTTGGGCGCCCTTTTGAGGCTTTATGAGTTGCAAATTGTGCCTTAACCCGTCATGCTTGTTGCTCAATGTTTGAATGTTTAAGAAAGTCTCCTTTAGGTGCTCATCTTAATGACTTTTTCTCAAGGTGCAATCATCATAATGACTTGGATATTCATCCTAGTGTTTTAGGATATCAGGCTACCAGACTTAGTCATTTTCAGGATCTCAAACATAAAGAATAACATGATGATTCATTTTTTTTGTATTGCATATAGTTGACATTCTATGCTACTCATAAAGAATATTAATATTTTTTGTTCAACATGATGATTCATTTTTTTTTAAATACAACTTTTATCTTTTAGTTCCAAAATAAGGTTTAGGTGATACTTGAATAACAATAACTAGCTTATTGGATCAACAAACATCCTATGTAATACAATTGGACTTTAAATATTTGAAGTAGTCATCTACAAATATCCATTCAAATGTGGATTTATAATGCAAGTATGGACGCCATCAATAAAAAAGATTTATATTAACCAAATATCCATATAGGCATACATCAATATCTGTCGATATAAGTATAACATATATACAAAATAGCCATATAGGCTTACAAGAATGTCATTTAGGCATACAATGTCAACTATATACAATACAAAATATATGTCCACAAATGCCATATAGGCATACAACAAAGGAACACAATAAAAAGTCATTCCCCTTTGGCTGGTGAAGAGAATAGATCACGGGCAGCCTTTGATCTTCTAGGGGATGGAGACGCGCATGTAGGTGGTCTACTACAAACCCGAGGGCTACTCCTCCTATTTAGTTCTTCCTGCATCTTTACCTATTACAATAAAAAGTATAGACATTAATATATAGAAATTACATGTTATAAAAAATGAAACATTTAACAAAATAATCACTTACCGCTAACATATAATCTGTCTCCTCACTTGCCTCAGTAGCAGGAATAGGCCGTAGTGATGTCATGTCCTATAGAAACCATCCAGATAGAAATTAAACTTCAAATCAATAATCTTTTGATTTTTCAAAAATAGACAACTATAACAATGAATGTAAATTGAAATTTACTAATCTGCCTAATACCCCTGTCAATGTCATGGAGCTATGAATCGCAGAGGCCACACCCTGATCCATTGCCCTATGAACATGGGGAGGTGTCTCCGCAGCCTGCATCATCTGAAAATAAAACAACATTAGTCAATTACGAAAACTATAATAGTGATGCAAATCATGGCTCCTAACATACACACACGTTCATCTAAACATGGAAGTACACACAATAAAGCACACAAGTCACATACAAAAATCTAGTAAGTACAATTCATTCATTAAACTATTTATTTTATTACCTCCGTAAAGCTTTGAAGTCCACCACCGCTGGCAGGTGTTGCCGTGAAATCTACAGTATTAACCTATTCAACATCCAAAATCAGATATTAGAATACCATTCATATAACGATGCTATTCACATATAATATTTATAATTGTTTACTAGTTACATACCTCGACAGTAGATGATCTAGTGTAAAATGCAGGTGGAGAACCACTGAAAACTGCATCGACGCTATGACCCTGAAATTTCATTAAAATCATCAATTTAAATTAGTTAATCTTGCATTTCAAAAATAAAATTTAATAAATTAAATTCAATAAACCTGTTAATATTTACCTGAGTATCAAGGCCGAAAGTCTCACTCAGGAGGGTATCTGTCATCACCATCTGTTCAGCTGCAGATGTAGCATGTGCACCTGCATCCTGACTATCCATGGGGTCATAACCACAGGCTGACCCGCAAGTCTGACAAGTATGGGATGGGACCCTGCTCCTCGCACTATCTCCCAACCCACTATGTGTTGCAGGACCGGCATGCTCTATGATGCTCTGGGTCAAGGCACTAATGGACTGAAGTGTATCGACCTCAACACTCTCCTTCACAATGGAAGGGATAGAAACATGCTCGTGGGTTGGTCTGCTGATTACTCATCTCACTACCCGCTGTGGGTCAAGACGTGCCCCTGGTCTATCTTGTGCTAACCCCCCACCTCTACCCTGGAAGTCTCGCATTTCAAAATAGTTTGGCACTTTATTGAGGACAAACTCGCAGTAGAGTTTCCTCAAAAAGTATTGCGGGACCTCATTATTATTGCATGGAGGATGGTCAAAAACCATCCACCACCTCTACCCAAAATTGTCCCTTATCACTTGGTTGTTGCACCAATGGATAGGGAACCTCTTGCATGTAATGGGTGGAGGTTGATTTGTTTGTGGGTTTGTGAAAATGAAACACAAGTCTAATTTTGTGATTTGTAATTTTTTCACATCTTGGTATGACAGCTTGTCTGCATAATAATCTCTAAACTCTCTCCTCTTATCCGTCCAACTAGTTATTTGCTTGCTAATTGAATCTACATTTGATAACATAGATTCAAGAGATTCAGCAAGCGTTGACCTATGCAAAGAAGAAGTGGAAGGATCTTTCAACCTTGCAATTATATTTTCAATTTCTTTTTTGTTATTTTCAATTTACCCCATTATATTTTCTTGTGTTCCAGGGGCATGTCGAGGAATGGATGGAGGAGGTTGTTGTTCTGCAGGTATTTCCTCCTCAAGATTTTGTGGATTTTGAGGAGGAGGAGGAGGAGGAGGAGGTGCATTAACATTTCCTGACAATTAACAAAATATACATCAAAAATAAACTAAAACTTACCTATTTAGAAACAAATTCAAACAAAAAAACAAATATAACTCACTCCTTTGGCGTGCTCGACATCGTGGCGGCATTTTGGTGACGAATCGATAAGGTTTTTGTGTTGAATGGAGTTTTGCAAAACGCGAGTGCGCTTTCTAGGGTTTGCAGGCCGCAGGCATATAGGAGAAAAAAGAAATGAAATGACATTAGAAACCTTTTTTTTTATTTATAGCAAGTCATAACGCGAGCACGTTATAACGCGCACCCGTTATGACTTAATTTTTTTTTAAATTAATTTGGCCACTTTTTGGCCCCCCATCTTTTTGCACTTACCCTATAATCTAAAGCTATTATTTGCTCTAATGTTCCCCTGCAAATTCAAGTGTAAGCAAGCAAAGTTGCGCTTGAAGTTTCTCATCTTCAGGAGCTGCTAGACCACTGGGGCAATGCCCCTTGCACTGTGGCTCGCGTGCCTCCCTCTCCCACTTCCTCACGGGGCTGGTCGCCTTCACAGGGCCGGCGGTGAAGTGGCTCTACCAGGGATTTTCGCCCCCATGCTCAGGCTCCTCCTTGTCACGGCTCTCGCCCTCACAAGCGACATCCTCTCCCCCTTCGCGGGCTGACCTAGGGTGGCCTTTCGGATGAGCGGCAGGGAGTGGAAGTAGAGACTCTGGGTGGCCTTCTGGTGGGACTCCTGGAGGCGGTTCTGGCTGGCCCACTAATACTTCTAAATGGGTCCCACGTTTAGACTTGGTAATTTCACCTCGCCGTGAAGACAAAGACAAAGAAAATGAGAAAGATGACAATGGTTGGGCTCCTCCTAACGTCATTCTAGACCCCGTTGTTGGATGGGGCAACCCAGATGATAAGGACCCTCCACCCTCTAGCACTGCTCTGGCCGCTTAATGGCCTTTTTATTTACTGTTTTTTGTAATGTTTCCTGAATTATGGGCGTGGCCCAAGACTCTTTGATTTATTGGGCTTTGCCCACGTGACTCTTGGGGTGTGTCTTCTTACCACCTACCTTTTTTTGTGAATATGTGTATTTTTATCTCTTATTAATATAGATATGGTCGCCTATTCAATCTTTTTGCTGGAATGTGAAGTGAGTTTTACTTATTTGAAAGCGATGAGCAGTCGACAACAAGTACCGTGGTAGTATGCATGCCATATGCCACGTGTACACCATCCAAAATTGCATGCCGAAGTGTCACTCGCGCTTTATTTGATTTGTATTTTTCATGGTTATTTAACTTAGTCAAGCTTGAATACCAAGACATGAGAAAAGCTTTTGTAACTACGAATTTTCTAATGAGAATAAAATTGAGAGATCTTTACCTGAGGTTTTTTCTTGGTATCAGGTGTTCCACGTAAATCTATGTTATCTGTTCTGTACTTTTTATTGCTAATTCACTATTATTTCAAATCTGCACTGCTTATTTTTCTAACATCTTTACCAACTTTGCCACAAGAATGCCAACTCTGGAAGTTTTGGGGACGCTGGCCGAGTTTTCAATCATATTACTAATCCAGACGTGCGGCTTACTAATCGCACGGGTTTCCTCAAAAGGCATAAACATATTTGGAAAAATCTGTTGATGATACATTCACAAGAGTTCTCTTTTTTTAACTGTCCCATGGACAAGCCCTCAATAAAATAACATTAAGAAACTGAACTGTTAGAGACTAAGTCTAGTAAGGGCTGATTCAAAGCTTAACAGATTCTAATCTATATTCTGCAATTTGACATTCACATGACAGGAGGGCAGCGCAATTATCTTCTAATAGACCTTGTGGAGCTGCAGAAGTGTCAGAAGACAGAAGTTTTACAGAGGAAGGTGAAGGAAAAAGGGAAAAGTTAGATTCATAATCATTTGTATACTCTTCGCTAGTATAGTTACGTATTTCATTGAATAATGAAAATCAGAAACATAAAAAATAATTCACTAGTAAAATTACGTTTAACAGGTTTGCATTAGTATATATTTAAATCCTTTTAGAATTTACATCTCAATATACTCTGTACTAATGATCCATACTAGGTCGTGGCTTCCTGATGAATCATTGATTGATTACATCTTTAAAATAATACAAGACAGCCTTAGGAAAGAGAACAGAGAAAGCATACAACTCAAAACACAGATGAGGGATATGATATGGCATTTGGCATCACATAACTGTTAATCTTGATCTTAGAATTACACGTTACAAAAATTGGTTCAAGGATGTCTATTGATAAGAGAGTTAATGAGGATTTATTTTTAAACATCATTCACTTTAACAGTCAAAAGTTAATTTTGACCAATAAAAATAGGACAAATATTTACCACTTTTTTGTAGTGGATGAGGTGTGAAATTGTTATTGACTGTTTGACCATTGAAGTGAATGATATTTAAGTAGAGTCTTTATTGAGACATGGGAAATGTACACGATAGCATAGGTTGTTAACTAGGGAATTAATTTTCCAGACAAAGGTGATGCTACACCATACACCAATTTTTAAAACTAACTATTGCAGAGATTTTCAGTGATTCTATATAAAGGTTCAGCTATACACACACTTTCAATACAAGGTGTACACTGTTAGACTTACAGTTGTAGGAACTGATCTGAAATAAATTAATTATTTTCTTCACGGAAAGTGGTGATCATTGTTGTTCGTGCCTTTTTAACATGCATAAATACCCCTTTTTCAAATGGATAAGACAGACAAAGAAAACATACATTTTCAGTTTCACATAAGACTGTTATGTCTGAATGCTTGGGGGTCTAGACTATGCTTTGGGACTGATCTAATCATCTTGTATAGTCCGCATCAATAGACTGATTGAGTAATCTGTGAAGCTATGTTTTAGGATACAACGGAGTACTTTGTGATATTGAATTGGTTTGATTGAGTAATATGTGAAGCTATGTTTTAGGATACAATGGAGTACTTTGTGATATTGAATTGGTTTTTAGAAAGTCTGTAAGTTGGAGAATGAGGCAAGTGAGTGGGAAATGGTAAATATAATAAGTTTTTAAAATAAAGTTAATGTTAGGATAAGATAGTGTTACATAGTGGTCAGCAGGGCCTAAATTTGATGACCGTATGGCCGTATTTAGTCATTTTAGTCATAAAATACAATTAAAATTTTAGGAAGATTGTATTACTTGAAAGGCAAGGTTTCAAGTAAACTGTCAAATTTTCTATATAATTATTCTTATATACATTTTTAGTTTTTTTTTTTTTTTTTTTTCTTAAAATAGATACGCTTTAATATTTGAAAGGCAACTTCAAACAGATGACTGTCACAAAAAATTTACTTGATAGGCAAGGTCAACTGTCAAATTTAAGCCCTGGTGGTAAGTATTTGTTTTGTTTGTATTATGAAGAAGAGGATAGATGTTGATAACCAAGTTCTCTTTAAATTAGTTGCCGTTGACTATTTGGTAATGTAATTGAGTATTCTAAAAATGTCTAAACTATTTGATAATGAACGAAATTGGGAGATTGGATAAATAAATTGAATTAAAATGTCAATAACAAAATTCAAAGATTGTTGTCATATTATTGCCACAAATAAAAAATATTGTTTTATTTTAATAACTAAAAACTATTTCAGTAAATATACATAATTGATATCACAACAAATGAAAATCAAAATTTGTAAGAATTCAGTCACAAAGAGCATAATATTGTGATGATGATAGGAAACAAGACATGGCTATAGCTTTGCAATGTGTTGAAGGTACTACAAAGAAATGGAAAAACAACAATTAATTAAAGTCATGTTGTTTGTAATTTGTAAAAAATGTTTTCAGTAAAGAAGAAACTATCATATCTTTCAGTTTCTTTTTTATGTGAAGTTGTTTGTAGTATTGACTTCTTGGATTATATTGTCCTAGTTTATTGTAAAAATCACTTGCATTTCAAAGTCCCATAAAATGTATATGATTGTGGACTTGTTTCTATGTGCTCTTCATATTATATTTGTTCTAATACATGGAAAATGTGTTCTAGTATATTTTTTTGGCAATGCATGTGAAGGCTGTATTATTCAATACATTTAATGACTATAACAATTACTTGCATGAAAAATATTATAGAGACCAAGGGAGAATTCACCCTACTTAGGAAGCTTCTCAAATGCGTTTCCAAACACCACCAGTGTATTTTCAAATACCAAAAAGTAGGGTGAACTAGTTTTTAAATTATCAAATCTAGCAAGTTGATTTTATGTATAGAAGGTTGATTTCATGTAACACGACAATGCTAATGGGTATTGGCAAACACCAGACCGGCCTAATTTATGTGTGTAAGGGAGACTGGCCTAATTTCTCTGTGAAAGGGAGAATGAGTTGACTTATGAGGAAGACTACCATTAATCTCTTTATACTGTCAACAAGTCTTTGTTATATTCCACGGATGCCATTAAGATAAAGGACTTAATGCGTTAGGTTCACGTGTTTTCGCCGTAACGCGTAAGATGATGAGGATGACTTCAAAGGAAGGACCTCCAAATTTCCAAACGTGTAAGGTGAAAAAGTGATTCATTATGTGCAATTGAAGTGATTACACTTATTATTAATTGATTGTTGTTTCCAATTCATCGATTGGTGTGAAAAAGTTGTGATAATGTGTCAAATTCTTTAAATAAAGAATGTTGATGATTGATTTTTTAGATTTTTTATTCAGAAGTTTACATATGTATTTTGAAAAAATAAATATTTATTTTAGATTTTTTTTTTTTTAAAGTATGTGATTGTTTAGTAAATACAAGGACTTTTTGCTATAGTATTGCAATACTTACTAATAAGAACATTTATTGATAGTTATTATGGGCTGTCTTTGTTTTTTATCAAATAATGTTTCACGCGGTTTTTTTTTTTCATAAATGGTTATGGACTCTATTTTCTCAAGTATAGTTTTTTATTTGGTTAAGGTTTACATCATATGGCTGTTCATTCTGGTTTATTAAGGATGTATTTAGGTTTGAAAAAAATTAAGTTGGATCTATTGTCTAGGGCCATACCTACACTTAATAAAGAAACACTTTTTTAAAAAGAAATAAGTAAATTAAAATAAAAGTCGCTGATAGTTTTTGATATAAAATAAATTTCTGGTAATTGTTTGATATAAAATAAATTTCATGAAGTGGTGTCAATGAAGATGTGGGGTAACATCCTATTTTGAATCTAGTAAAGTTCTACCACCACTTTTGTAGAAGGGTAATTTCACTCGAGGTGGATATCTTGTTCATATCATGGGTTTGCAAGATGAGATCTATTTGTATTATATTAAAGGATTTAAGATTCAAATTCTAGAGAATATTCCACTAACCAAGTGCTTTTGAAATCCTAACATTCCTATCTACCTAAATTTCCTAGGTAACAAAAAAAAGGAACCATAATCAAATATGTTCAAATTTTTCATCTTAAATAGTCAATTTCTCTTATTCCATACCATGTTTTCAATTCACGATAATGGAGTCAAAAGTCCTCATCAAATACGCAAACAACTCTTTACTAAACCATTTTGGTATGTGAGCATATGGGGTAAATAGAATGTAAAGTAAGTATGGTCTTCTTATAGTTTATGATGTTGGACAACCTAATTTTTAGGTCTACATTTGGCTTATAATAAGACTACCTCATACTTCCAATATGTAGGAAGTACCTAATTATGTTTGAAATGCAAGGCAAATATACCCTAGGGTAACAACACAATAGTGTTTCTCACTTTTTGGCTTAAATGAAAAACTCAAAATTAACATTTTTCAATGTTTTTCAATTTGTGTCTAAAGAAATATGGTCGTGAATTTAAGGATGATGCAAACTAATGAGTTGTGTCATTTTCTATGTAGATTCAATTTGTAACTTTTCTAATTTGTATTTTCAATCAAGTTTTTATTTTTCTTAGTGATATTTTGACACTTTAACTTCTCGCATAACTTTCACTAAAAATAAATTTTTTTCATGATTTCTTGGAAAAAGATTATTAACTTTAATGTCTAGTCCAAATATTTTTTAGTAATCTTTTATTGAATATTTTATTTATATTAATTTTTGAATTGGTACTAATAAAAATTTCTCTTATATTTTGTCATCTCATATTTCTCTTAGTATATATATCAAAATCATTTTTTGATTGAAACAAGGGCATCCATGTGGAGTACAATGCATTTTTTTTTAGATTTTTATAACAATGTTATTTTTTCTAGTATCTTTAACAGAGATGATTATTTTTTTGAAATGGACCTAGACTCATTATAAAATTAATATATATATATATATATATATATATATAATATTAAAAAACATAATACATATTATACTTTTTGAAAATATAACATTAAGGATACATACTTGCAAAATGAATTTTTTAAATGACTCCATTTAGAAAAAAAAATTGTTAGTATTTTAACAAGTGCAAAGGAGACTCCATCGAGGGCTTGATTTAAGCATAGGGGGTTTGACCTAAGGGAGTTCAATTTAACCCCCCCTTAGATGCAACCCCTCTAGGCTTAAATCATGCTTTTTTCTAAAAAGTGTGTGATTTTAGGCAAAAATAAAGATGTCCCACAACTAGGATAAAGTTTTATGCTTTTGCCCCTACCCTCCTTCAAAAGTCAAATTTGTGACCTCTTTTAAGAATGTAAGTTCCTCACAATTAGGCCAACTTAGATGTGGATGTATTAGGTCTCATAAATTTAAGGTAACTCTTGTTAGCACTTCATGATTCATCATGACCTAATTAACAATTTTTTTAGTGGCGAATCTTTGCCAATTGGTGAATAGTTCATATTTGTCAATTCAAATTTGAAAAATATATTGCAAGTGACAAGGGGCCAAATCGTCTGGATTTTACCAATTATCAGTCACATGCATTTTAATTCACCACCAATTTATTCATTAGGCATTTGTAATTAATATTTTTACCATAATAACCTGTGCATTTTTTTTAGATGCTACAGTGGTATCCCGTGACCCAGCCCAGCGAGCTCAACCACCCTTGCCCTAGGCTTATTTTTATACTAGGTTTTGGGGGAGGAGGAGGCGAGCTGAAGAGAGACTAGTCCACTATGGGTGTACTACACAGCCCACAAGTGCGTACACCTTTTTAACTCGAGAGCGAGGTCGACCTCCAATAACCTATGCATTTTTTAAAATTGATAAAATCTTTATAATGAAATTATTGAGTTTCATACTTATTCATTCATCATCCCATATATTTATGCCATCACTATCTATGGTCTCTTCCAAAAATGGGCTAACAAAGATATTTTTGCTATTCAAAAGCATTATATTCAGTTTATCTATTGTATTAGGCATTGAGTCATTTTACTCAAATTACACAAATCTATATCCTTTAGATTAGTGTTGAGTCTTTGATGGTGAGTCATGAACTTATAAAAAAAGATGTTTTTTGTAGCTTTTATATCATGTGATATGTCAAGAGGAACTAGTTTCCTGAAAGTGGTAAAGGGAGCTCATCAAAATGTAGAAACATAATGTTGTATGTTTGGCAATGTTTTTAGTCTATCAGATGGAGCTACAACATCAGCATTTGTACCATCTATTAACAAACAAGGCAATACATTAGATGAAGATTGGAATGAGTCAGATGGAAATACCATGAATGATGTTCTAGAGGATACCCAAGGTAGCAGGAAGGATACTATGAATAAATTGACCTCAACAATTGATAATGAAGATGCAGATCCTACACAGAAGGGGAAAAGAAAATCCAAATAAAAATGGGGCGTGAGTGGGATCTGCCAAGAAATTTTTAGATTGATTGAGTGTCAAAGTACCCATTCATCAAACTGGTGGAGAATGTAAAAAAGATGAACCTCCCATAGAATCCAAGTGTAAGATTTGTAGTTGGAAATATCATAGGGACAAGAAGTTGCAGCGAAGACTTGACGCCATAAAAAAATATTAGAAAATTTTATGAAAAAAAAAAATCATAGACAGAAAGAAAAAATCAGTGATATGATACAAAACAAAGGAAGAATGTCTTCATGTTAAACCTGCCCCTAGAATATGATACATATATGGAAAGAAAGTCGAAGCTTATTGCATGTGGATGTTCAATTGAAGCTCAATTTGGAAAGATGGTGGGAGAAGCACAATGACAAAAAATTATTCAATTGAGTATTATTTTTCATATTTTGACTAGAGAGCATCCTATTACAGACTACCCAAAATATAATAGTTTATTATCTTTTATGGGCACTGTTCTTAACTTTCTTAACACACATTGGTCAATAAATAATGGATGGGAATTTAGAGCAAGTTGTCTTGCTAAGGTGGAAAAACATGATGTATAGGAAAAATAAAAGAGTAACTTTTATTGCATTATCTTTAGATGAAGTTACAACAATAGATAATACTTCTTGGGTATGTATGAATGTGTATACCGTAGAAAATTATGGATGCCAACGTCATCTACTCTTTATTTATAAAATGAAAGAGAATGCAACATCATAAAATCTATCTGAACTAGTTAAGAAATCGTTGAATGAAATTGGAGGTATGGATGACTACACAATTACCAAAAAGTCAGTGGGTATAGGGGTGGATGGAGCTTCAGTAATGTAAGGCCATAGAAATGGTCTTTGTGTAAAGCTACAAACTTTTTTTTCACCATACATGATTGCCATTCACTGCATGGCCCACAGAATGAATTTAGCATTTAAAATTTTGAGCAATTTTTTTGCAATATCAAAAGTCAAAGATCTAGTTTGCAATCTCTACTCATACTTCTACTGAAGTCCTAAGCAGTTTTAAAATTTTAACATTTTTTTGAGTGAATAACTATAGGAAACAAGATTCTTAAGGATATTGATACCAAGTGGAACTCCTTGCATGGACTAGCACAATGAGTTTTTTAGAATATCAATCCTTGATTGGAGTAATGTACAAACACCACCTCATAGTAGACAAAGCTCTTGACCTCTTACATAGGTCAAGTGACATAGAGACATTTCTAATGTTATCTAGTATTCTTCCTATGCTAGAGGAAATGAACATTCTTGTGAAAAAAGCCTAAGAAAGAACTATGTATATTTTAGAATATACTAAGCTATGTAAAATGATATGCATAACCTTCGATAATATATCTATTAGAGAAATCATTCATAAGTCTAAAATTTAGTAGCTAGCACTTGATGACAAATGTGAACAATCCTACTAATGTTTTACAATTTAATGCAAGAAGGGAGTTATGTGTCTCTATATGGGTATATGAGATACCAATGCACTATTTTTTCAAGGTTAGAAACAGTATTAAAGAAGAATCTATTACAAGGGAAGCTTTTGACAAGATTATTAATTCTATAAGTATTGCCTTAAAAAATATTACGAGATCTCTTTCCTTAGAGATTAGAGAATGATTCCCTCGTGATGAACTGCTTGAAGCCATGTTTGTTGTGTATCCTCAATATTGGGTCAACTATCAACCAACTAATTTTTATAGCAAGATAAAGACCTTAGCCAATCAGTTTTCTAAAAGTTTAGAATTCAATGGACAACAAATAGAAGGAATTATAAATAAATTTAAGAAGCTTATAAAACAATTAACTTGTTTTGCAACATTAATGATGGAACAATTTAAACTCATGGAGAGCCCTTCCAAGATGAATCAATAACAAAGCTTTGGGAAACCTTAAGTTAGATTAAAATATTGCGTTATTCAATATCTGAATATTTCAAACTTATCAAACCATGATATTGGGATTGGTGGAAGATGAGACAGTTTTCAGTGCATTAGTGTAATGTCCCATTTTTAAAATGAAGTCACCACTAAGGGAATAAAGCAAATCGATTGTATTGCCAAACAAAATCATGGCACAAATGTTTACAATGAGGCCGCTAGCCATAAAGATTTACCGTACTATTTTAAAATAGAAAATATGTTAAATGTGGTGCCTACTAACATGGTGCTACAGTAATAATTGGAGGAAACATGATGACTTGTTGTTGGGTGCATCCATTCATAATGAGGAATAACATAAAACTATGGCATGATGGCTTAACATATGGTGCATGAACTAAACCTAAATGACAACAACTATATAGCATCAATGTTGCAAGAAGACGAGTTCACTTTTTTGCCAGAAAGTGGAAGTGTTTTTCCTATTTTTCAAATTTTGTCATAATTGGAGTGAAAATTTGAAGCACTTGCACATAAAATATTAATATGATGTAAAAATATGAAATGTAGGATTTTGTTTATAGTTTTCAAATATGTAATTTTTTCTAATACCCAGATGAAGAAAGTTTATTTTTTATGGGATGTACAAAAAGTGGCTTTTTAAAAGCCCCATATTTTTTGCCAAAGAATGTTGTGTACGACCAACATAATTTGACCTAAATGAAGGTATTTTCTAATTGCTTTTGTGAAAAGATGCATGGGATGTTGAATTTTGGTCAGGATAATTTTTGTAATTTTTTTATACATATTTTTTTGTTAATTTTTAATGGCCCTAATTAGTGTTTTTTAAAACCCCTCGTGTATGGCTAGCATAATTTGAGCTAAACTAATCAATTCACTAAAAAAAAATTCATCATGTAGAGAATGATGTCTAGATTGGTCAAATATAATTTTTTTTTCAAAAGCTTTCAAAATTAAAAGTTATTAAAAAAATAGTAGTGTATGTTATTTCAAGTTTATGAGTCTCTTTGTTTAAAAAATAATTAATAAATAGAAAATTATGTCCAATAGTATAAAAATTACATATTTGAAAACTAGACTTTTAGATCTACAATGGGTTTTAATTTCGTTAAAAGATTATAAAAAAAGTCGTTAGCCATAGTGGTGAAACTAGTTTTTCTCTTATTGTTTTCATGGTCTCCTAGTTGCAAGTCCAAAGCTAAGGCTTGGGTTTCCAAGCCTAAAACCAATGCAAATCCGTGGGTTTGCAATTTCAAACTTTTAGAAACGGGTGTCCGTTATAAACGAGTATCCGTTCTAAAAATAACGGATACCCGTTTCTAAAAAATTAAAAAAAATAGCCATAAACATGTTTCAAAAAATAAATACTTTTTTAAAATGGGTACCCATTTCATAACGGGTACCCATTTTGCTTCGGGATCTTGATCCTAAACGAAAGACTGTTCCTTAACAAGCACCCATTTAGGCTAGGCTCGGGCAACCCTTTCGATCGTGTTTTTCCTTGCACGAAAAACTTTCACAAAATGTGTACTCATCTTTGTGCACTCACCCAATTTATTTTTATATATTTAAAATATTTAAATGATCATTGGTCATTGATCTCTTATAATCTAATGGTTTGTATTGCTTTTCAGGAGCTAAAATGCACCATCACTTTGAAATGTCCATCAGTCTCAGAATTACTTTTGGACCATTGAGATCAGTGGTCCAAAAGTAATCCATGACCAATGGACATTTCAAAGTGATGGTACATTTTAGCTCTAGGAAAGCAATAAGAACCATTTGGTTACAAATAAAATCAATGATGGGAAATGAAGATTGATGATATTGCCCTAAAACAAGTTAATAACTAAGAATTATGTAATATTAATGGCAAACCAATTTAGATTTATCTTTAAACTAATAAGTTTTAGGTAAATAAAATCTAGTCATGCATCAAATATTGTAATATGTTTCAAAACTTACACCTCAAGATGTTTCAAGAGTTTACCTCTCTAAAATTTATAATTATACACATCAAAACAACCAACAAGATGTAGGAAACAACCAAACGAAATAGAACCTGATTTAATCATGACTATCTCCTCAAAGGAGCCATTCAATAAAGTGTCTAAGAGACTCAACCAATAAAAGCATATGAACATAAGAGCACTTCCCCCCCCCCCATAGTACTCAATCAAGAGATCCCTCCCAACAAAATATGATTATGGCACTTTGTACTTAATGCTTTTACAATTTCCACTTGCAAAATATGCAATAGTGGACTTGATCTCAATGAATACAAATGTATCAAGGGAAAAAAATGTTGAAACTATAATTCTAATATAGAATGAGAAAAATCAAGGTTACCATTGCAAAGTACATAAAATAATTGCTCACTTCTAAAAAATGGCACCTAAAAAGGACCTTGTATCCACCCAAACAGAGCCTCAAAAGTACCTAAAACGACAACGAACTAGTAACACCTCTAAGAAAACATAATTTATAGAAAAAATAAACACCAAAATCATAAACTATTTGCACCACTATGAAGCTCTCAAAAAAAATACCCCAAATCAAAGAAAAACTTGAAATCAAAGTCAAAATGATTGAGAATGGTGCCTACAAAGTTGGACTACCAAAACCAAAATGCAAATGGAGAGGTGGTTAATAATTAGGGAGGAGGAGGATGTCATGCTGATGTAGTTTTGATGTTAGTAGATGGAAGTTGGCAAAATATTCCATGTGAGTGGAATATTCCCCTTTGAGCATAAAATTATTGTTAGTCTGCCATAAATTACTAAAAATGTCAAAAACAATATTGATAGGTCTAAAACTATTATTGGGGTGGTGGGAACTACTTTTAGGGTATAAAGGGTGGTATCAAAAGCAATCAAGTGGGATTTGAGAACATCATTAAAGGAATGAAGTGACTGCTACTAGTAGCAATAGAGGAGTCAGTCACTAGTGGTGAGGTTGTGAGTATGTTGCCTAGCTATAAAGTCGCTAGTTAGGCGCTCCTACCACTAGGTGGTGAGCCACATAAAGACCATATTCTTAAATACATCTTCATATAAGGGACAAGATAGGGGTATAGTATAAGGACTCTCACTTGTACCTTGTTAAGTACCCCCAAAAACAAATTGCAAACTATGAAAGAAATCTACAATAAAAAATAGTAAAAAAATTGATATCCCCCATCCTTTGTTGCTTGTGTTGTGTTTTTTCCTACAAAACCTACCAAAGATGTTGATGCACAAGAGTATTTTGTGATCCGTACAACTAGTGTGAGAAATTTTGAGGCCTCTGAGCAAAGTTGTCAAATATTGACAATTTAATAAGCATTCATAGGGTTTGGGGGGCTTTTAGACATGATGCCATGGTTAGATTTTACCCAAAATGATCCAAAATATGTGTGATCTGTAAATACATAATAGAAAACTCATCCAAGTGCGTACAAATCTCACCATTGTATGTTGATAGAGATCAAATGAATGGCAAAATTAGTTTTTCAAAACATCTAAACTCAAGCTAAATGTACCTATAAAATAATGCAACAAAAGAAAGCCCACAATCCTGATCTTTCTTTTATTTCTTTCTAATTTTCTAAATTATTATACAACGCAAGAAAAGAGCATACTAGGTTCTTAGAAAGATTTGCTATCCTCTTTGGAGATGGGCAATCCTTGAGTCACCAATCACTCTAATACCATGTAAGATTTTTCGATGGGGAAAACCTCCCAAAATCTAATGACACAAACAAATTGTAATAACAAAACCACAACTAAATATTGTAGAAATGCAATAAACTACTATTCCAATATGAATGTAAATATATTTAAAAGGATGCTCATATAAAAGCAAGAAGTGGGTATATATAGGATACACCACCAAGAGACATGATGTACAACTAGTGTGGAATAAAAGAGAAAGTACACATGAGTAGTACAAGTCTCCACCAAGCTAGGAAAGTATAATTCATATGTAGTAAATATCCCTTAGTACATGCCTACTAATTTGCAAAGGAGATATTACCTACCCAAGTAGACACCTACCTAAGTAAGCTTATCCTGTCCTCGTTACATAAATGCAACAAAGTAATAAACTAAATGTAAGGAAAATAAAATGCACCAGCACAAAAAGTGAAACATGGTATTTTATTGTCACCCACCACAATCACTAGAGAAGAATAATGCCATAGAGCAGAAGTGTGAACGGAAAACCAAACCTTAATAAAATCTAAAAATTAGATATAACAATCAAAAATTACTACAATGAAGACTAGACTAATGAAGGAGAAACTCTAGGTGATGTAAATAAATTCAAGTTCACCAAAAGGGTGAGTGTGAGATCATGATGGGCCAAACAATGGCAATGAAAAATACTTACTAGATGAAAAAGTGCTAACATTTAGACATATTTACATTTGGATGGAAAAAGTGTTGATGTTTGTAGCTCAAATATGGATTCCCTCCAAAAATTCCTTGGGATTACCTTATATTTAGGCAAGTGGAAATCCTAAAACTTACGAAAGAAACTTGCCAAACTACCCATTTAGTGTTATCTTAAAATTTTCCATGACTTCATCCTTGAAGTTGACACACTTTTTTGTAACTAAATTTAATAAAACAAAAAAGGTTTGTAGAGGAAACTATTAAGATTCTAAAAATATAATATATGTCTTGTTATAATTTTAATAGGGTATTTAATATTAATTTTCTACATACACTATGTCTAATTTCCTAATAGATATATATATTGAAAAACATTCATGACTTTCACAATATTTATCATTTTTAAAATCCAAAAGATGTGCCACATTCTAGGATTTATTAGCTATAGATTTTTTTTTCTAGTTAAATAGTTGCAATGGGGCAGCACCCGTTATATATAAAAATAAAAAACAACTACTTCAAACCCACGAATGGGGAGGATAGAAGAAAATAGAATGACTTGAGGAACCTAAAGAGAGCTTAGAAAACCCAAGAAGAGCTTAAATAACTCAGAGCAATAGAAAGAACAAGGAGACGAACAACTATAATCACATAAAGCTTGGGAGACAGCCACCTGAAAGGAACATCTCAAGTAGCCTTTTTAGCTATCCCCTTCCTCTTGCTTCTAGTGAGGAGGGCATCCATGGTCCACTGTGTTCCTTCATCAACTACATATTTGCCTTCAATTCGGAGCTTCTCTGCTTCGGACTTGCGCCCCTTCTTTTTGGAAGGGAAATTTGGTTTGGAAATGGCACTTGTTGTTTGGGCTAAGGTGCATTCCCTAACAGGGACAACCACATCATCAAGATCCAAAAGATCAAAAAAATCCTCATCCAAATCATCCAAGAAGGGGAAAGAACCTTATGAAACAAATCCAGAACCAGCCACCTCAGTAGGTAGGGCATGAAGGGAATCAATCAACTGAGAAGGAGGAGGCTCCACGGGGGCAACAAAGGGTGGTGAGGAGACCGCCACCGGGGCCTCTGTGGAAGGAGCTTGCTCAAGAGTCACCTGAGCAATCGAGAACTTACCATGATTGCGCCAAATGAAATCTGAATCAGGTGTAGGTCCAGCTTCCTAACCCATTTTTTGAGGTTGAATCTCCTAGAAGAGACTGCCCTAGGAAAAGAGCAACTAGCAACCTTGTGCCCAATCATGTTGCAACAAAAGCACCTAAAGGGGAGACCTTCGTAGTTTAGGTATTGGGTCCAACTGCCTTGAGTTGAATGGATTAAAATAGAATGATGCAATGGTTTGGAGATATCAATGATGGTACAAACCCTGGTAGATCTGTTGTGAGAGGCTGTTGAATCCAACTTTACAAAAGAACCAATCTGCTCGATCAAGTTTTTAAGGATCCCAGGCACACGTAAAATCAGTGGAAGGTTATACAGCGTAATCTAGATGGGAACAGAGGTGATCTTCTCTGCGGCTGGATCAAATAAGGGAGACCAATCAATGAAGAAAAGGCCCCACTGACCATAAAACCAGGGGCAACTCTGCTTGACAAAGGTACAGTCTTCCACCGATGCAAATCTGAGCAGGAAAAAACCAAAATCAAGAATGTCGATTTCAGGAATGGAAATGATACTCCAAGTGAGCTTCATCCATTCAGTAAACTGATCAATCGGAGGCCTCTTGCTCATGCACTGAACAATGAGAGAGTTGTTCCCCACCTCAATCAAAGCTTTCTCAATCCAAGAATCAGACAAATGAAAATCCATAGGATCCTCCACCAAACAAACTCCAAAGTCCCCCAACGAGCAAAAAAGCCTACCAGCACTATCATTATCAGTAGATTCTGATAAAGGCAGATCAGGAGGGGGCTTAGGATTCTCCATGATAACTTGAGTTTTGCAGAATTTGGAGCAGCTGTGGAAAGGATTCCGCCTATTTTTGCAACCCTCAATGGATAGATTTACCGGAGGTAGCAAATCATGAGCCGAAGGAGGTGACAGATGGGCCAACACTTCCATCGAAACCCTAGGAAGGTCTAGAGTTTTCAGACCCTTGGATGCCTTAGCCCTCACATTGCCCTTCTAAGCGTTTGTACTTGCCTCAGCCAATTGCATCTGCGAAGACTTTGCCATCCGTGCTCCATCACCCTTACACCTTCATCGCTCATCCGCAGAACCTCCTTTGCGGAGTGAATCACCTTCGCATATCGCAGAGCCCTCACTCAACTTTTGATTTTCCTTCTAGTGAGTACTTTGTTGTTAGAAAGGGGTAATCCAATTTTAATTAGCTATAGATTTTATTTTATTTTAAATTGAATTTCATATTTTTTGACCAACTTAGGTTGGCCAGGAAATTACTTTTTAATATTTTTAAAATGTTACAGTAAAAAATTCATAAATAATTATTTATTTATTAAAAAATTTCAAAAAATATGTGTTACATCTACTCATGTGTCCTTTGCTTACATCCAAAGCTTGGAGGAAAATTATTTTATTTTTCTCATACGTAGATTAGCTGAAATGACACCTACTTTCTTTTTTTTTTTGAAAAATTTAATGCTGGCTTGTTGAAATATCTAATTTTCACCAAACTAATTTTTAAATTTTCAAAAAACGAGTAGAAGCCTATAAACTACATTTGATTTCCTACAATTTTCATCACTACCTCATTTTTAGATTGTGTAGATAACTCATTCAATTTTTGGCGTGAAGTCGATTAAGTCTACTTTTAACATTTTCATTGTCGCTTAGGGGTATTGTTTAGCCCATCATGTTCCTACACTCACCCAAAATGTAAGGGTGAAAATGCCTCACATGGAATAATTTAGGCTAATTAAATATATGCAAGCAATAAAGCATAATTAACCTAAATAATTAAAAACCGGGCTAATAAACAAAAAATGTTATTCTAGAAATTAAATGCAATGGATATGGGCACTTAGCTTTTGGAACAAGAATGAAGAATCAATGTTGATTTTGAACAGAATTCATTTTCTATAGCACAAAAATTAATGCTCTCAGTCTTGAATATGTCTCAAGATGCTCCCACAATAGCGTGTCCTAGTTGTGGGACGAGACAAAATTGAGCTCAAGGAAGCAAAAAATCAAAAATACCTTTGAATGGAGGTACTTTGACCTTCGAATGAAGGTACCTTCGTGCCTTCGAACAAAGGTCCCTTCCATGACATTTTTTTCTTAGTTTTTGTCTACAAAAAATTATCTTTTGAAGCCTAGGTTAGACCATCAAACTTAGTGACTGAGACATTAAATTTTTCAGGATCATAGCCCTTGGAATAAGCTTTCCAAAAAGTATAATTTTGAATATATTTAATTTAATTATTATATTTTTTTCTATTTTCTAGTGAACATAGGTTTTTCACTAAGCATTAAGGTCTATGTTCCACACGTGGAAAAAAAGTAAAATGGAGAAAAATATTGAAAAACATTTGTGCACTAAGTATTGATGTCCTTGTTTCAACAAAAAAAGAAATTAATTTGGATGTATACCAAAAAAATTATGCTATATGGTATAAACCTATGTATAAATTATAATTAATCTCACTTCAAAATTTAATAAAAAATAAAATATGCAACACAAGATTATGAAAAAATATGTGCACAAGATATTGGTGTTATGAATCTATGCTTTAAAACTTATAATTTTATCCTTTCTATAGAAAAATAATGTATGCTATATGGTATAAATGTCACTTTTTAAAAATATTGTTAACTATAAAAAACAAGTTATTAAAAGTTACGTAAGAAAATTTACAATTATATTTTTTAAGTTTAAAACATATATATTTAGAATCTGCACATGGAATCTCAAAAATCACTAGTTCACTTCATCTTCAAATTATAAACGGTTTAGTTTCTATAAGTGTCAGAAAGTGAAATTTTGGTTTAAAATGTTGACTTCAATGTCCCACTTTGTGAAAAAAGTGGGACACACTATTGTGGGATCACCCCTCAAGTTCTATATAGACTCATGAATCCCTCAGGTTCAAACCTAAGCATCGTGGGAATGATTTGATGTGTGGGAATGATATGACAAAAAGTTGTAGCAGAGATCTTTTTGCCTTCACGTTCCTTACGTATAATTATGCCTGTAAGGATGGTGATATTTACAAACACCTTTGGGGAGATTGTTGGATCATTCGAGTCATGTTCTCTTAGGTCAATCCCCTAGATGGACTAACTTTATGGCTCTAAAACAAAGATTTTCAAAGAAAAAATTCTCAAGCATGTAAATGGCCTATATGATTCTTTGTCCTTTAGGAAATTGAAATGTGAGCTAGATGTTGTTTTTAAACTCTAAATCCAAGCATGTTCTTCATATGAATTAATTGCACATCAAATTTCTTAAAATACCAAAACATAGTAGTAAGTCACACAAAATGTATACCAAGTTGACTCACAATGGCTAGTAGAAAAGGGTAGGAACTTGGGAATTTGAATTTGAAAGTTTGAATTTTGGGGTTAATCTCAAACCACTCAAGGTCGGCTTAGGAAAGGAAATGAAAATCTCAAGGTAGGAGATAACTACATGGAAGAATGTACTAAAAGAAGTTGAATGTATTAAGTTTGGTGCAAATGTGGATGGGACAAGTTCAAATGTGTGGAAATATGTATAAGTGAATAAATGGAGATAGGGGAGAAGATCCAATAGTTGTGCACCCTAACTTTTTGCCTCTCAAAATCATACATGGTGATGTCAAATAGATCTAAAAAAATTAGAGTGGCTTCCTTGGCTAATCGACTACTTAAACCTAAGATTACAGGTCCATGTCACCAATTTTGATGACACTAATATGCCTAGTCATAAAATGCATCAAATATAGCAATTTGTTAACCCCCAAGCCATGATAGTCAACTGTCACACCCCATCAATGAATTTACTTGTACCAAAAATTGAGCATTTTTTCCCTAAAAATATATACATGAACACTCAAATCCATAATATCATCTTTAAAAGCAAATGTACACTCCTAAATATGTAAACACAAAACTATGAAATTAAAAAAAAATACTATAAACTAAATAATTTTAACCTAATATTATTACCAAAACACCCTAAACCTAATATTATAATATCCTATTTCTAAAAAAATCTTAGCCAGGTAAGTTCCTAATATTATAATATCCTATTTCTAAAATAACTTAACCCTAAACCCAATCTCATTAGTGTCCATTTCTATAAATTACACCATAAACTACATTTAATTTATCCCATTCTTATGATGGGATGCACCGCCACAAGCTCCAATCCACAGTGTCCATGGAGGCAATGTGTCTAGCATGAAGGAAGTGGTTGTCAGCAACACGGATGGTGTCAATATGGAGGTCAATGGAAGGAAGGAACTTTCAACAATGATCATGCTCACCCCCTATACTTTCTCATTCTCCATGGAGGGTGAGAGATGAAATTATAAATTTTCTGATATATTAACTATTAAATTTGCTCTTGTGAGCTCCTTCTCACTACTCACTCATTTTTATTGTATTTTTGCAGCCCCTTTACTGACATACAATGCACACAGTGAGATTTTCATGTGTAGAAAATGTGTATTTTGACACAAGCATATTTTCAAGGATTTATGTTGCTAGGGTTTTAAGAAAACCCGACATTTAAGGTCATTTTTTACCTTATTTTGGCAATGATCTATTTTTTGTTGGTTCATGCAAATTTATTTACATTTTTGGGAGGTTTTCACATAATAAATTTTGACCTCTATTTGTAGCAAATTTTTCTTTAGTCTCATGAAAAAAAAATCGATTCATCATAATTTTTATGGTCTTTGAGATGATAACTTTATTTTTCTTCATGATAAGTTTTGAAAGCACTAACAAAAGTGAACCAAATATGTCATAATGGAAATTAACAGATTCAAATTAAAAAAATCAAACTTTTGTGTGTGGTTGACAACTACTCTCACGAAACATCCATTATGCTTCACCGCCTTATCCTTAGTTCCTTGGTCACAAGCTTGACAAAGTTTTTCTACAACTTTATCTTGTGCTCTTTCATACAACTTGAAATCAAGAAAAATAATCGGTTTGTAGCCTTGGTGGTGATCATGAGGTTGTAAAATGCTTGTAAGGCATCCCCTCTAAACTATTGGTTTTTGGCCTTGGTGGTCTTAATGCTTCTTGCTTAACAGTGACATTCTATACTTGGCCTATAATGCTCTATTTTAATTTTTAGTCGTAATCTTTTGTATTAAATCATCTTCTATTGGGTAAAAAAAGGAATTCAATATTAATATTTTGGGGTTTTGCCTTAAAATGTTACATATAGTAGAGTAAGTGAAAAAAGTTTAGGAAGTAGTAATATATTATCTAGCGACAATAAATTCTATATGTCAAGAGGGACAATCTTTCTAGATGCAAGCAGTTTGAAGCAAGCAAATTCTTTAGTTGATGATTATATATATATATATATATATATATATATATGATAATAAAACTAGAAGGCCTAGGAAGCACAAAACAATAATGGGCATATAACCCAGAAGCTAGTGAGAAACAATAGCCAAGTCCATACCAAAAAAACTAGACATGAAATTGCTACATAGTTGTCCAACCAACATTCTGTCAACCAAACAACCAAGACAAAAATAGCTAACACCCCACCCATATGATATTTCACATAACAACACCTGACCACCCCAAAGCATAGAAGCATCCTAGCCAAAATATTAACAACAATCCACCACCCTATGCAACCTAAATAGAGAAGTCTTAATAGATAAGTTTGAAATGGGGGTCGAGGCAAATTATGTAGGCCCCAAGTAACCCCCCATAGTAGCATTACATTTAACACAAGAAACTGTCTTACCCGGCGGAGCTGCAACCTCCACATCTTCTGAGTCCTCATCGTCATAGTATTCTGAAAACACTGGGATAGCCTCAATAGGAAGATAAACCATCAAACCCTTCGCTAACTCCACAAAAATATTGCAAACATAGTTGCCTTTTCTAGGAAGCATGTAAATAATCAAGAATGTAATTAAAATATACCTCTGATCGATGAACCACACCTTCAATGTCACTGTGAATCAGATACAAACCAATCACATTTGATAGTAAAGAGGCACATGACAATGTTTGACCCATGTCAAACACATTCCTCCTTCTTTGCATGTGCCTAAGGTCGAGTAGGAGTTTAGCCATGGTTGAATGAATCCCTATACTCAGCACCCCATCCATATCCTTGGTGAGCTCCCAAATATGTACCACCTAATGGCAGAGATCAAGAGTTTTTATTTCCTTCACAACATACACCATGAAGTCCATATTATTCCTCCACGAAAGACCCATTGCTTCCTCTGTTTCACGCTCTTCTCCAAAGCTTATTATTTCCCCTTGTTCTTCCCTCCTTTTCCCTCAGCCCCAGAATCAGAACCATCTTGGGATGCCATATGTCTAAGCAACTCGTGTCAATAACAACAAACAAAACACTTGTAACCCCAACATAAACTGCTAACCACCACCTTTGCCAAAAATATGAGGACTATCCCATCTCACACTTAAAAACATCATTACTTCTTATGTCACCCACCACCTATCTAACCCATTATTGGGTGATATATAATGATATGAGGTCATTTGTTTATGTTGATTACATAATATTACTACACGTTCCACTGACAAAATACAAAATTGTCATCTTTTATCAAAACTTTCTAAAGCATTGCTGACTAGGTAGATGTTAAGAATAGTTTCAACATGCATGCATATGTGTGTGTATACACATAAATGCATACATACACACACATATATAGATTCAAAACCGTCACAAAATTTTAAAATGACATTCCAAGTGGACTTTAAATCTAAACCCAGCCCAACAAATCATTTAAGCAGCACATGCACAACCACCAACATTAACATTTCTTTAGCTGTGCGACTTCTTTCACTGTCATAGTTGGAGAAAGTGGATAGCAAAAGCGACAAACTTTAGTTTGAAAATTGATAGTTTAATCATAGATGAAATGAAAGAATATTCTTCCTCACAAGCAACAAATTAAAAAAGAAAAAAAAACACTCCCACACTGACCTCGTTGCGCAATATTAATGGCCCATAAATTTTGCGTGACTAATACAAGCAAACGTATGCGTGCAAACGCAACCAAAAATCTTTTTCCTCCATTTGTATAGTACAAAAGTTTGGTGTCTCACTATTTAACAATCATTTCATTCCGCGTCGGAACAATTAATTCCACATTGGCGCTTGAAAAAATAATGCCATTCACGTGGCATTTTTGACGTTGACTGGACCATTTTTCCTTTCTTCTGCTTACTCGTTATAAAATCACACCCGCCAATGTCTCCTCATTCTCAATCCACAGCCTGCTCTGATCCATAACACACGCTACACAATCTCTTACTCATGGCAGCTCTTAATTCTTGCAGTGTGATTATAGTTGGCGCAGGCATTTCAGGTAATTCAAGAAATTTGTAAATTGGTCTCTTACAAGAGAGTGTCATTTGGGGAGAGAATGAGATTGATGTGTTGTAATTTAACTATATTTGTGCAGGCATCATGGCGGGTAAAGTTCTGGTGGAGAATGGAGTCAAAGATATTATAATTTTGGAGGCGACGGATCAAATTGGTGGAAGGATGGTGAAGACAAATTTTGGCGGTGTTACTGTGGATGTTGGAGCTGGGTGGATTCAGGGAGTTGGCAATGGCAATGGCAGCCAAGTCAATCCCATCTGGGAGCTCGCCAATAAATTCAATGTCCGCACTTGTTATTCTGATTACAGTAATGCTCGATTCAACATTTATGATCAAAGGTAACATAAACAAAATTAGAAGAAAAAAATGACAGAGTTTTAGTTAATGCTTGATCTAATGCAATTCAACAAGTTTTTGACTGACAATATGGCATGGCATGGCAGTGGAAACGTAGTCCCTAGATGTGTTGCTGGGGCTTCTTATGAGTTGGCAGTAAATGCAGCAAATCGTGAACTAGCCATTGAAGCTTCTGGCCAAGAAGATGTTGAGCCCCAATTGTATGTGGACCCACCATGCCTCATCTTTTATTTCTTCATCAATCTTTCTGGGGATAAAAAGTTCTTACAAATTAGACATATATTTACTCTTGCAGTGTCCCATCCACGCCATTGGAACTTGCTATCGACTACATCTTGCATGATTTTGAGATGGCAGGTGTGCACTTAATTATCCTATCTCAGTCCCACCTGTACATTTATTGGGTCAGTTAATAAAATCATTGGTATAATTATAGTTACACTTATAGATTGGTTAATAAATTCTTTTGTGAGTAAGAGCGTTTTTAATTATCTTAATGATGGATTACAGAATGTGATTTAAATACAGTTTTATTTACGAAACTCTCTTCCTCATTCTCATTTAAAATTATAAAAGTCTCTCATGGATTAGTAATTTTTTGGGTATAATTATAATTACATTTAATTGATCAATTGATTAATAGTGTATTTATGGAATGGCGCAGAAGTAGAACCAATTCCAACTTTCTCTGAATTCGGGACAAGGGAGTTCATGGTTGCAGATGAACGAGGTTATGATTATATTGTCCATAAACTAGCCCATCAATACCTTCAATCTCAAAATGACCGTATTATAGATGATCGACTAAAATTGTGCCAGGTAATAATATAATTCATAATGCATGATCAATGAAGTGTTACGTATTAATAATTTTATTCATAATACATGGGAAAAAAGTAATGATAATCTTCAAATGTTATTTATTTATAGGTAGTTAAAGAAGTAGAATACACAAAGGAAATACATGGGAAAAAAGTAATGATAATCTTTAAATGTTATTTATTTATAGGTAGTTAAAGAAGTAGAATACACAAAGGAAGGAGTTACTGTAAAGACAGAAGGAGGCTCAATTTATAATGCGAAGTATTGCATTGTGTCGGCTAGCCTAGGTGTCCTCCAGAGTGATCTTATCAAGTTTAAGCCCAATTTACCTGTAAGCATCTACATTTGCTTCTCTCCCTCATTGTTTGCTTCATTGTTTTTTCCTATATTTTGATTTGTATATATATTTGTGCAGAGATGGAAGAGAAATCTATTCTTTGATTGTGACATTCGAACTTACACTAAAATATTCTTGAAATTTCCACAAAAGTTTTGGCCCACTGGAGATGGCACAGAGTTCTTTCTCTTTGCTCATGAAAAACGAGGCTACTACACCTTTTGGCAGGTAGTTCTAATTGGCATTTCTCTCAACTAAACATCACATAGCTAAGTAAGGAATTAATATCTAACTATGTTCGTGTTTGTATCTACAGCACATGGAAAATGCATGTCCAGGATCAAACATCTTGATGGTCACGGTGACAGATGAGGAATCAAAGAGGATAGAGGCACAAAGTGATGAGATGACAATGGCAGAAGCCATGTCTGTTTTGCGAGTCATGTTTGGCCCTAACATTCCTCAAGCCCAACAAATTCTAGTTCCAAGGTGGTGGAACAATCGATTTCAACGTGGAAGTTACACAAACTATCCAATTTTTGTTAACAAGAGCCACTTCCAAAACATTAAGGTAAAATAATTGAAATTTGCTTACTTTTTTCTTCCAAATATGTTTAGAAAAAGGTTTCTAAAATTCCCCTCCTCTTTTGGTGTAGGCACCAGTTGGCCCCATTTACTTCACAGGTGAACATACCTCTGAAAAATTCAATGGATATGTACATGGTGCATACCTTTCAGGTATTTAACTTTTCGGCCTTTTCTTTTTTATTTATAAATAATACTTAATGAACTACTTCCTTCACCATGTGTCCTAATCACAATGTTCTAATGTCATGGATAACTTGGCATCAACTGGAGTAATACTATTATTGTATAAGTCTAATGGATTTATATTTGCAGGCATTGATACAGCAAATATGGTTGTTGAAAATATAAAGATGAAGAATAAGAGTGAGCAATATAACGCATACTCTTGTGGTAATGCCTTGAAAAAAGATGGAAGATTGCTTGCCATCAAAGGCAATTGCTCATCAAGAACACAACTTAATAGGGTAAGTGGAATTTTAATTAATAATTTAATTATAAGAAAATAGGAAATTAAAATGTTATATAGAATAGATTTGACTAAAATAAATGGTGTTGATTTGTTGGCAGAATTGGGATATTGCAAGGCAAATGGTGTGGAATAGAATGAATGTTAGTAGGCATAATCTTAGCAAGTGGGCACTACTATTCTCTCCTCTCAAATACAAAGAGATTGTAACGAAGTGAATTTTCATTCATGATCTTGTAGTTCAATGTCAACGACATGTTACATTAAGCATGTTGGATTAGTTGTTATATTTCCTCAATTTTTTGTATAATATTATTTTGAGCATTTTTTAAATTGAAATACATGTTTTAATTTTTTTATAAAATTGGTAATATGGTATTTAGTAAAAGTAAATATTTGATTGGTTCTAATGACAATGGGCAACAATGTGTGAAGGGCTTCAAATAGTTGATGGGTTCTAATGACAATGGAACCTCTTATATTTTATGGGCAACAATGTGTGAAGGGCTTCAAATATTTGATGGATTATAATAACAATGGAACAAGGGCAACAATGTGTGAAGGGCTTCAAATAATTTGATAGCCTTTTTCAATGAAATGAAAGTTTTAAAAAGAGCACCATTAAATTTTTATATGGTTAGATTTTAATTTATCTTAACCCCATATTTGTAATATCCATAATACCATTTCGATTGCAATAATCTACACAATCGCCTTAAGCACTACTAGAGACAAGTTTTTAGTTAAATAGGGCTGATAACATGACCCTTCACCATTATAAACAACATAAAAAGATAGAAATGAAGCATGTCTAAGTAAAAAAGATTATATTAATTTTAGAGTTTCTACAAAAATGTTATATATACCTATATGTACTATTGTTGTAACAATGAGATTATCGCCTAGTAAACTTACCACCTTACCTCTATCAAACACAAGCAAAATTTAACTATGCATCTATATAGGCTATTTGTTGAGCCATGCCTATCAATATATATTTTGGGTAATAAAAATGGGTACCTTATATTGCAAATGATCAATTTCATCATCAAATTTTGTTCAATTATTTCTTTCATACTTTCAATTGCCTCTTTTTGGTGTTCTACTTCTCACCTCTAGCCTATGATGTCTTATCCTACACCTTTCCTAATGATAGCTTGGTATTCTTATGTCTACCCAATTACATTAAGAAAAAACATAGTTTTCTTCATATTTTCTCTCAATCAAGGGTCTTCCATTGAGAGGGCCACTTTATCTAACCTTCCCCAGTCTGCTATAATATTTTCCCTTTCATTTGGGCACAAGTTGGTGAGGAGATGATACTAAAAGAGTGGTTTCAATTTACAACACTCTTCAATTGAGTTCAATATGCTCTTGTAGACCTCACACAATATGTTGGGTCATTCAACTTTCCACTAGACAAAAAATCTGTAAAGGAGGCTTTGGTTGATGATTTTCCCCAAAAAATCCATTCTCATTGCTTATTATCTAACTCTAACTCAACCTTATCTTTCTTGAGCTTTGCCTTGTTGCCAAAAAGTAATTTATTTCTTTACATTATATTTAAACCTTTCTTAAATCTTAGTAGTACACATGTAGGATTCTCTCAATATCCCAGGCTCTAAATATTCCATTTCTTCTTAGATATATACAATTCAAAGATATTGTAGTCTTTGAATACTCTAGATCTCACACTACCACACAGGGACCAAATTTTATCGCCATGGCATGAAATGTTTTAGATGTCACAAATTTGTTTCCATTGCATGGATCGATCTATCTATGAAATTGGCATGCATAAATGACAAGATCACAAAGTACAAAATTGGATATGATTTTCTTTAAACTTAAAGAGCTCATTGTAGCTAAAGATGTTTGTCTTTACTATATAAAAACATTTTTTCTACTTAGTTTATTCTACAAGATTTCTTTCATGTTTTTTCTTCTTAATGTTTGTCCAACCCTAAACCTCTTTGAACCTTCCTAATTTTCCTCTTATGTTAGTGTCAAGTGACTTCACCTTGATTGACGTGACATATGCACAACTTTGATTAAATGCATAGTGATGAAGTTAAGGAATGGGGATCAAATTAATGATAGGTTTGTCCTTGCAATCATGTTTCCAATTCACTCAATTGACATACACCATCCAATTATGAAGGCATTTGAGGTTTATGTATTATCCAAGTCAACACATAATACATTCAAACAACATACAACACTATTCTGGATGTTCACCACACATTAAAGAGCCAAAATAAGCACAAGTCTTAACTTTAGATTTTATTTATTGTTGTAAATTAATACATGTTACAAGGAAATTTACACACATTCACTCACTTCAATGTCTCACTTTATCCTCTCTATCAAGAACCCATGTCGATCCTTCTCATCTCATTCCTCCTCTAGAAAAGCCTCCTTGACTTATTTATTGAAAACCCAATTTAAAGATTTGTTTCCCAATGTTTGGTTTCCTATGTAGCATTGACTCTTTGCATTCTTCAACTTCTTGGGTTGAACCGATTGTGACACTTCAAAACCTCCAACAAAGATGATATAATTGTTATATTAGTCGAACCATTAGACATAATGATTGTATGCAAAGGTGCCCCCAAGTCAATAGAAGAAACTTTTTGCATCTTCCTAGGTCCACAAATGCTCTTTATCTACAATGTTTGTATCCAATCCTCCTAGCATTTTTTAACTGTACCTATTGATTCAAACATATCCATACTAGTATGTAGTTTTTATGCCTTCTTTGTGAGCTTATCAATTTCATCAATATACACAATGCCTTCCAAAAATAATACAACATTAAACTTGGTAGCCATAAGAAGTTTATATAAATTGAATATTCTCCTACATACCCTACCTCGACTAGTAGGACCCATGATAAGAACGTTGTTCTCTCCAAATCCACGAGCCACTACAAAACTATTGTGGAAGTGTCTACAACAACTACATAGTTGTTGCAAAACAACTCCTACAATAACTACGTGACTATTGTAGAATGACTTTTGTAGCACTATAGGTCTATTGTTGAGCAACTTCACCCTTAGTTGTCTTTAAACAATTGGCCATTGCCTAAATCTACTTGTAAGCATGTCTTAACATTTCTTTGTGATAACTTCAAAAGCATTCATTTGAGCTCGAACTTGACCAAATGACTAAAGATGAAGCATTTTATTCCCACCTACCTACACTTTTTGTCACCAAGTTCTTTTTGGGTGATGCAAGATTGCACTATCCCTATGATGCCCCCACGCCACATAGGATATACGTAATGATAATGGGCTAAATGTGGAGAAAATTTATGTTGCAATTTGTCATTCATGGATAGCTACACCACTCTACTTTTATATCCTTTTGTTATATTATGTAAAATATATCTTGTTAAGTCTCATTGAGTTACCTATCCTCATGGTACACTTTTGGGTTTTATTCATCTTATTTGGGTACTACATACCTTGTGTATAGATACTACATTTGTTAGTGAATTTATTTGTATGAAGAGGCCTACAAGTGTAGTATACATTATTATATTGGCACTAGCACCATTATTGGGTTGGTCTATCCTTATGCCATATGCATGAATCGTATACAAATAGAGGCAATGTTTCACGCCATTTTATTCATGTTAGTCCAATTATATCTATAACAGATTTGTTCCTTATCTTTGGTGTCTTTGATCCTACATATTAATTTTTTTCTTTTGTTTCCTTGTGGAGTTAATATTTGTGTTCAATATAGACATACTTGTATAATTTCAAATGGTATTGTAGATTAGAGCTTAAAAATCAATAGAATTTGGTCATTTTCTTATTATAAGTTGGTGGGGTGCTACTTCATTGCTTGTCCATTCACAATTTTTGTTCTGTAAGGGGCCAATTCCTAGAAATGAATGAGATCAAACAAAATTCATAAGGAAAGGATAATTTCTAGTTGTCAATCTAAATTCCATGTAATAATTTGTTATGGTTTCATTTTTCACTTGCTATAAAATTTGTTCATTTAGGGCATGAAGCATTTTTTTGAATTTGACATCCATTTAACCATCATAAGGAATTTTTTTAGCTTGACATTATTGAGGTTATAATGTTAGCATAAAAATTATATGTGAGCCATTTTGAAAGCGTTGGAAAGATGCCTTTGAGCTGCATCTATAGCGATAAGATGAAATTTGAGGTTTGCTGAAATATCCAGAGTAGAAGATGGTTATTGAATAATTTTAGTATGATGCTTGCTTTTTCTTGTTGGATCATATGTAAATCATATTTACCTCAATGTTTTGTTAATTTTTCTGTTAAAACATTTTTTAAGAACAAATTCATGTCTATATTCTTAAATTTAGTTGGTGGTCACAATTAAGAACCAAATATTAAAAGTATAACCAAAATACACAAAGCAAGATGTATAGAGATTATGTGTCCTAACATTCAATATACTCAAAATAAAACTACCCATTAGACAAGGTTATACCATAAAATATCCCTTGAACCATTCCAAGAGACATCAATATGTAAGAGTCAAACCTGCTAACTATCTATCTTTAATATTGAATTGAAGTGAATGATTCCTACGGCCTTCACAAACATATGAACCTACTATGTATGACTAATCATCTAATAATAGTTGGGGGACCCACAAGATACAAATTGGGCCCATCAAGTTGAAGCTACTTAATAGGACTTCCCAAGGGTAACGTCTGCCACAATTTGGCTACTTCATAACCTCATATACCTCACAATCACAATGCTATGAGCGTAGATTTATGACATTACATGTCCCTTAATGTGTTTTGTCCTCTAACACGAGAAGAAACCATGTAAGAGATTTCCATAAATTTATGTTCACTTGACACCATGCTTAATTATATACTCACCATATCTGATCTTGATGGGTGATGGTCCTTGATGATGCCCTGCTTCCTCTTCCCTACTATAATTCTACTTTTGATAAGTGGGTTGGAATTTTATAAAAGGGCCATGGTAATAAGCATGTTTTTTTATGGACACAATCAATGTTTAGCGAGGATAGGTTTAATGGGTGTATAATGGATTAAATGATAATATGTGGAAAAAGTTATAATGGTAATTAGCTGAGTACTCCACAATCCCATACATCACAATTCTGTGGTCCTAGGTATATAAATTCCATTCTTTTATATCTTAATAGTTACTGTAGTAATTTCCTCAACTTTAACCATGTTGACGTATTCCCTTGCTTTCTTTGGGAAATTGTTCTGATCACAATTGCCTTGTTTGCACTATCAACATGGATGTTCAGACTTTCCTTGATTGGTCAGCAGAACTATGAGAAAAACAACCCCACTCGTCGTACTTCCAGCACAATAATTTGTCCCCTGCTCAGGTCATATTGAATTATGTTGTTTTCACACTAATGTTGGTTATTGTTTCTAGGATTCTTATGGTCACTATCAGTGGTTCTTTTCAAGGGGCAGGTTGTTAATTCTTCATGTGTTAGCAGCACTTAGGCTTTGTTATTCTTCCTACTGAACAGCTAACCTTTGATGGTATGTCTAGTCGCTTAAAAATATAACAAAAGACATACCTTGGGCGATTTGTGCTGATTTAACTTTCTATCTGATAGGTCAAACATGAGACGTTCTCTTTCTAGAACTTGGTAAACATTACCGTACCCTTTCATTGTGCATCCATTAATGCAATTTAATCTTTCGCATCTTTACTATATTCACTCGTCATTCTTGAGTTATTGCTTGTTTTTTCCTGAGTTTCTGGATTCATCACTTTGTCACATGCCTCCTGGTATGGTGTTGGTCATCTTCTTCCTCAACTCTAGAAGGAGGCCTTCAATAAACCACTTCAGTGTGAGTTTGTCCATAGGTGCTATGTCCAACTTGCCAATCAATCTAATGAGCAGTCAGCTGTAGGCATAGGCAGTCTGATTCATTCTATGTTTTGTATTACAGATTTATGCAACAATCTCATTTTCATTTGACTGTAGTACCAACTTCTCAAGTATCCCAGTTGTTGGCACCGATTCTCCATTTTGATCCTAGCTGCATTTCTTGGCCAGACAGAATTGAATCGTGTGATTCATTACTGAAGAAACTAAATTTTTAGATCACATTTGCGGCTAGCTGTAAAGATTTTGCATTGCATTCCAAGAGTGACCTCACTCTATCATCTTTAAATGATGTCTGTTGAAGGAGTTCGTTCTAAATCTGCAAGGTTACTGCCCTGTTTAAGGCCCAAATTTGCATTTTTTTTTAAGTTCTATACGAGCCTAGTTAGAAATTAATGCAACGGAATTGACTAATAAATGTTCAGCCTTCAGAAATCTCAAAGTGTTCAACAATAGCTTTTCTTATTAGAATAGAAAGAATTCGTTTCAAGTGAGATAAAGTAGCATGTGACAATGCATGGAAAATGTCCTTTTGAGTGAAGTAATAGCATATCAAGCAATGATTAGAAATTATAACGTATTGAGATACAAATGATTGCAAGTTTTGTGCTTGGCAATCCTTATTGGTAGCTGTGGGTTTCAAGGTAATATTCCATTCATAGAAGGGCCGAGAGTCTTCAACTTCATTTGAACAGGGATTTGAATTGTACCACTACCAACCTCTAGAATGTCCTAATATATATAGACAATTTGTTTGTTGAAAATGGAAAGTTACGTTTCATGTCCATGAGTGATGACAGTAGGTTTAATGGAACTTGAAAGACACCAATAGTTGTGATGATTCTGATTCCACAAAAAGTTATATGAAACTTTGTACGAGATCTTTTATTTATAGGTCCAAGCGAATATGTCTGTCTTCAGGTGGCAGTAAAAATTTGCTTTATCATTATTCAGGGCTTGGAGCAGTAAGCGAGCTTAATAGGGTTTTCATTGAATTCAAGATTGAGGATATGATGTTGATTTTTTTTAAAAAAATTGGATGTGAAAATCTCACAATTTGTTGGGTTCATCAATTTTTATGATGTTATTTTGCTTCTCCGCACTTCTATTTGGAATTACATCTCCGGACAAGTACTTTCATCTTTCATATGCACACCTATATTCTTTTCCTTCATATGTCTCAAGATTCTTGAAACAATAATAGAAAAACTTTAGCCAATAATCACAAGTAATCCGCACTCATAAGGTTCAGCGGTCTGATCTGAATTGGATCACGGATTTTCCCCCATACCCAGGGCACAAACTCCAATGCACCAAATGGGCAGAAAACCCACAATTTAATTGTGATTTTATCAGAAACCAAAATTTAAAATAAAAATTAAAAAAAAAAACAATTCTATCTACAAAATCATAATTTAATCCTAATTTGGCAGGAAACTAAAAAAAACTGCAAATTTTCTCTATTATTATAAATTTTCCAGCAATTATTAATTTTCCCAATTAATTGAAAAAATCTTTATCTTTTGGTTTGCTGAGTCAATCTGGAGAAAAAAATTTGCTAATATACCTCAAACCATTATTTTAAGGTGTAAAGGGGGTTCAATTATGGTTCCCCACGCAAAAGGAGGCTTTCTTTTAACTTGGTCAGACTGTTTCAGTCTTCACTGCTTTTTTACTTGTAGGATTTCACCAAAACCTGTCTACAATATGAGTGAGGACAGAACCATAGGTGGGGAAGGATGGAATGTAGCTTTAAGGTCGAAATGCATTCTTTGTAATGCACAAATTCTTTTTCACTCAGCTAAGCAATAGAGTTTCAAACTTCCAAATTATGTGTACTCAGCAACACAACCAAGAATGGAGTTATCAGTGATGGATGGAGGTGTGTTGCAAAGGTGGTCTGTGATGTACAATATAAACAAATTGATGAAACAAAATTAACTTTTTTTAAGCCCAGGAAGACAGGAAAGTATTGTTTATCGGCCAAGTAAAAGGATGGAGTTGTCATTGGCCAATGACGGAAGCCCACCTTTTGTTGTGCTAAGCTTTGCTTTAAATGCCTGAAATGCCTAAACGGAGGAGCAAATTGAGGACAATAATGCCAAGGGTTGACAGTGTGTTAAACCATGATCAATGATTGGTGGGGCAGGCCAAGTCTCCTGCCATACAGGATTCCAAAATAGGTTTTGGATATGTCCATGCAGTTGTAATGGATTCAAGAGAAGTCTTTTGACCATGTTCTCAGCACTTTTGGATCTACTCTGCAGAATATGTGTTTACTCGGAACAAGAGGAGGGATGGTGTGGCCTATATAGCAGAATAGTTGGATAAATTCATATTGGGGAATCATGGATTTATCCATAACAACATTGCTCAGTCCTTTATTCTAGACTGAGCTGATTTGGACCATTGGCTTATCTCCTTAGAAATTCCCAATACCTCTAGATCAAGCAATGCTCCTTTTTACTTTGAACTGGTGGCCTGGGAACTCCATGAAGGCACTCATAAAATAATGGTGGAAAGGGGGAACTTCCTTTTCAGAAAAAATGAAATTCTTTGTTGGATTTTTATGTGAGGAGAAACCAAACAATGGAGCAAGGCTTCATTTGGAAATGGAAGTAGAAAGCAAACATTAGCAGTTGGAAAGGCAAATCACATACCAAGGCATATCCTACAACCTCCTCTAATAGAAGTCCCATGTTTTAAGTACAGATGGACAAAACTTGAATTTGGGGGAGAGATCATGTGGAAGATGCAATCATGGGTGCAATTATTGGAAGAAGCGGACGAAAAATTACACCTTTTTAATAAATCTGCGGCTGCTAGATGTAGTCAAAATATACTAAAGCACTTTTATGCAAATGCCTCCCATCTTGAGTCTATTGATCAGATTGGCATCGAAGATATTTGGTACTTCTCTTCCCCCTTCTTGGCCCTCACCATTGACCTCTCTACAGCCAAGGAAGAAATGCCACGTAAAATCCCCCATAGTTTGCAAACTCAGTGAGTTCTCGCCAAACTTGAAAGAAAACCTGCAGGCAATGTTAATTGCAATCCAAATCCTGCATACAAACTCACAGGTTACTCAGCAAGCCTCACCTGCAACTCACAAAATTTCTCTGCAGTCAGCCACCAAAAAATATTTACACTTGATAAAACCCTGATTTTTAGTGTTTTTTTCTCCTTTTGTCTACAATGATTACAATCTCAGCAGCATAAATTAATTGTTGATTGATTGAAAGGTCTTACTGACAGTTGATTAAAAGCAATAAAATTAGGAAAAATGGCATGCACCATGAAGGTCCCTACAGCCCCAAAGGCCTTAATGGGGGCCTAGTGGCAGGGGCTCTGCCCCTCAACCCCATTGCCTGAGGCACTGCCCCTTGACCCCACTAGGAGCTGCCAACCCCAGACCCCCACTCTAGTTTTAAAAAGAGAAATATAAAAATTGTTTTGGGCTGTCCCAGAAAGAAAAGTAGAGGAGTTCTCTATATTTGGCTTGAAATAACAAAAACAAAGTTTTTCCCCTATTTTTATGAGTTTTTCAGCAGTTTTTAGACTCCCAATTGAATACCAAGTAATCAAATTCCATTTACACTTTTGGTTGGCTGAGTCAATCCTAATTCCAAGTAATTCTATTATGATCAAAATAGACTTATTTGGTATCTAAATTCATTATTTATGCATCCCATGCATTATTTAAGTTTATTGTGTATTTATATAACTTTTTTATTTGCCGAGTCCAAAGTCCAAGTCAAATTTTGGGCTGCCAAGTTTTTGGTGAGTCCAAGTTTTCAAACTACACAATCCCCACCGTTACATACTCAAAATGCTAAAGGCTGTTGCCAATACTTTTTCTTTGATACTCAAATCAAACAGCTGGAGCTTGAGCAAGGCTGTGACCATCCCCAATGACTGGACATTGGCCTTAATTCTGCTTGTGATTCGTAACAAGAGAGGCTTGTATCCTTTCAAAGAGCTGACAATTGTATTCAAGCCAAATACCCCCAAAAAACAGAGCCATGGATTGGAGAGTATAATTACCTCAAGACTATGAAGCAAGTATAAGACAAATTGAAAATTGGCTATATTGTATTGGGATAATTAGACATAGCTTTACTTTTTTATTTTATTATACTCTGAAATTACCCTGTTAGTATAATAGATCCACTCATGAGTGGGCCTTATCTGAGCTTTGATAGTACTTCTCTGTGCCTAGGTACAGTTGGTTTACTATAATTGTTCATGGCATAATTGTTCCTCGGAGTCAACTTCCTCCTACACAGTTTGGCAAATTGGTCTAGTAAATGGTAGAAAGGTTGTCAAACTAATGGGTAGCAAAAACAATTGTTAGCAAAGTGGATAAACATTCCTGAAGGAGGGTATGAATTCAAATTTTGAAGAGAGTAATTCTCAAGGTGAAATTTCAGTATCCTTTTATAGTATTTCTCATGTCCTTTGTTTATTTCTATAAAATTTCTAGGTCTCTTAGTAAATCTAGTGAATTTTTCAGTATCTCTTTTTTGAAGTTTTACAGTATTACTCATGCCCTTTTTCTATATCCGTAAAATTCCTGGGTCTCCTAGTAAACGCATTTTATTATCTTTGTGGAGAAATTTCCAGAATTATTGCAATAAGCATCAACTTTAGTAAACTTCATATGTTTAAATATAACATGATATCTATTCTTATCTGATCATTTTCTTTAGACACGGGAGGGTGAATGTTCGAAATAACCTAGGTTTTTGTAATTAGGGTGGGTCACTGGTTAATTAAGGAAAATTTAAAATAAGTGGAAAAGATTAGAATGATGTGTTTGGAGTTGATTACTTTGGGAATTTTGATGATGATCCTGTCTCAGCATTTTCGGAATGGCGGATTAGAAAGTGTCTGAATATACTGTCATGGACCTTGCAAAGAAGATTCGGAGAGTTATTGAAGCTGAAGAGATGCTTGAGCAAGAGAAGAAGATGAAGAATGCTGCTGCTTAGTGTTCCTAGTGATTTTGGCTATTGTGGGCTGGTTTTTGTGCTGATGGTTGGTTTATGAATATGATGTGGTATAGGATACTTTATATCTAGTTTTTTAATGGCTTTATGCCTTGTTGATATTATGTGGACATAAGTTTTGTATCCTTGGTACTATTGTTATGTGGACATAAATTTTGTATCCTCGGTACTGTTGTTGCTCTCTGAGCCATACTTGCAAACTTATTTTCCAATATAAAAAAAAATAGGGTTGGCTACCAGAATCCACCCATTCCTTGTCATTCTTTTGCCAAGAAACTGGCTTCAGTCTCTTTCCCTTGTTCTAGTTATGGATAGGTGGGAAGCTGGCAAAGGGTGGGGATGATGAAATTTGTTGGCACCAGGATTGGCATTAATCTAGCGGTGCTTCTCGATCAGAAAGAACCCAATCATGTGATTTATTAAAGAACAAACTAAATTTTAAATCACACTTGCAGCTAGCTGTAAAGATTCTGAGTTGCACAGCAGAAGTGGCCTGACTATGTTTATCAAAAGTAATGTCTACTGAAAGAGTTCTATTCTAAATCTGCTAGGATAATGGCCTGTTTATGACCTGCATTTGCATTTTTTTAGTATATGAGACTCATTAGAAATTAATGCCAGAGTTAGTGACTAATAAGGGTTCAGCCTTAGGGATCTCACGAGCTCCACATTGTGAAATGTTTTCTTATTAAAATAGAAAGAGTTGGTTACAAGTCAGATACAGAAACATGTAAAAACACTCAGATAATGTCTGTGCAGGTGAGGTAATAGTATATGAGGCAAGGATTAGAATCTATGATATTGAGATACAAATGATTGCAAGTTTTGTACTTTGGAGATTTCATTTCATATAAGGACCAAAGTATCTTACACTTCATTTGAAGAGCTGTTAAGTTCTCATATGCAGGGATCTGAATTGTATCAACTACTAGAATGCACTAAAATATCTAGAAGAGTTGTTTGTCGGCCAAGTCAAAAAAATTACATTGATGTCTAAAGGTAACCAAAGTAAGTTAATTGAACTTAAAAGTCATCAATAGTTGTGGTGATTATGATAAGTTATATGAAACTTTGTAAAAATTCTCTTGGTTATAGGTCCAAGAGACCATGTTGGTCTTTAGGTGGCATAGAAAAACTTCTTCATTGTCATCCAAGGCTTGGAACACTACATAAGTTTGTTATAAAGCTTTCACTGAATTCAAAATTTAGTGTAATAATGCTGAAACACCTTTTTCAAAACCAGGATGTGAAATTCCTACAATATATTGGGTTCATGAATTTTGATTATGGCTTTTCCATACTTTATCTGAATTTTTTTTCTGTGAGGTAAGTACTTTCTCCTTCATATGCATGTCTTTGTCTGTTTCCTGCATATATCTCAAGATTCCAGAAACTATGATTTTTAGGTGAAAAGGGGTAAGAGGGTTCCATTACAGTCCCCCCAAAAAAGAGGCTTTCTTTGACTTGGTCTGATGGTTTCAGTCTGTTGCTTTTTTTCTTGACCCTCAACATGTCTACAACATGACTGAGGATGAACCGATGGATAGGGAAATTTGCAATGTGTCCTGAAGGTCACAATGTGACCTTTGTATTGCACATGTGCTTTTTAACTCAGCTATGCAATAGGGATTCAAACTCTCAAATTGTGCTCTCTCCACCACAAGCATGGAGCTGTTGGTAATTAAGGATGGAGGTGCATTCTGAGGGTGCTCTGTGATTTCCAATAGATACAAAAGGATGATAACTTTATATTTATAAAACAAAAAGCAAATTCTTTGAAACCCAGAGGGATAGAGATATTATTGCTTTTTGCCCAGTAAATGGACAGAGTTGTCATTCACCGATGGCAAAAAACTGCCTTGGTTGCAATCTGCTTGCTCAAACTGCCTCAAATGCCTAAATGGAGGACAATAATGGTGAGAGTTAAAAGTGTTAAACGATCACCAATGATTGTTGGTGTGGATAAGCACATCTGGTTTCAAGATGGATTCTCAAGGATTCTTTTGTGTGTTTTCTCAATACCTTACTCTTCTCATAAAATATGTGTGGATAACAGGATGCCCAATCCCTGTCTCCAATTTTAATGAATAATTATAACAGGTCTAACCATGCTACCAAGATGCCATTACGGACATCAAGGAGAATTCTCAAGTAACCACTGACAGTCTATAGCCAAAGATGCCAGTGCAAAAGAGAAATCAGACTGCTATAAAAGATCTATGAACAAGATCCTGGGATATCACGTTTGATCCATTTTAGCCCAGAGCCTACAGTCTGCACGTAAAGATGGGTGACAATCTAAGGACTTGAAACCACATTAGCATCCAGTCAACCACTTTTCTATACCCTGTTTATGGTTTCCCAAACAACACAGAAATTTGACTGGAGCATAATGATCCAAATAATAAAACTCCACCTAGTCCATTCTAATCTCAAATCCTGTCTTTCTAAAGACAGATTGCTACTAAAAAGAAACTACACCGTGACAAAATAAAAGCTGCACTGCAAGAGCCCAACCAAATAATTATATAAATATCATGTGCATGGGGAGAGACAAAATCATTCATAAAGCCTCTTGATCAGTCTCATTGTTCTGTTATGTGGGTCCAAGTTTGGCATGAGATGGGAGCTTGCAGGCAAAGGGTGAAAATCCGACTTAGCCTAAATTATAGTGTACATCCAGCAACAAATGCAGTCAACCAAAACACAGCATTGAAGTATTGTCAAATAATTTAGGTCCTCCTATATATTGCCACAATTTTTTAGAGATGGCAGCACTATCCAAATAAGTTGAAGGTTCATTTCCAAACAATTTTTGATAATCACCAGATGCAGTTTAAAAAATCCAAGATTGGAATAAGCTGGCAATGTCTGGTAAGCATGACTACATATTTTCCATTTGCATTTGTTTAAAAAACTGCAAGGATGTATCAGCAAATCCACTTTGTTCTTTGTTGGCACCAATTTTGTCTGTGGTTTTGTGTGTTTCTAGATGTGTCAATAATAGGTAAAGTGCAAAAAAGAACAGGAATTCTAGAAAGCCACTATTTTGAGTATTTGTAAATATGGATTACATAAGATGGGATTTCTAGCCGGTTTGTAGGGGAAGCAAAGGAATTCTGAGCTTGTGTGCCCTCTAGATGAATTCAAAGTAGAAGTTGCATGCAGACAACAGTAAAATAGCACTAGCTTAGATTTAAAACAATCCATATATAGTTGTACAGACTTTTGACATTTGTATAACTTTTGATGCTGAGATTAATATCAAGAAATGCTTCTGAATTCGGGTATGTGATTGTTTGAGTATTTATTGAGTATATGATTGCTTTTCTTTTGCAGGGTTTATCTTACAGTGCACAGATTTGTTCAAGGGTCCGAGTATTTATTGAGTATATGATTGCTTTGCTTTTGCAGGGTTTATCTTACAGTGTGCAGGTTTGTTCAAGGGTCTGGGACTCTAGCGCGCCTTGGGTGAGCAGTTTTATGGACCAATATGCCAGTGAAGAAGGGTATTATGTGCTAGCCAATATGTCAATAGCACGCATGGGTGGCTTGGCTACATTTTGCTTCTACTGTCAGGACCTTCTCATGAGTTGTGTTGTGTTTTAGCCTTTACATATGCCTTGGCAAGTTACAGCGCACAGTAATCAATCAGTGGCTTGACAAGGAGAGTGAGGAGTTTGTGCAAGAGGAGGCCCCTGTTGGTACATTTTTGACACTGGCACAATACCATATTGTGTGATCTGTTGTACAAAGTGTTCTGTGTGGAGTTACTAAAACACTTATTTGATTGGATTTCAGCTTGGATCAAGACTTGCAAGACAGTATATCAGAGGGTAGTCGACTGGAGTCTGAAGGTTCTCGTGCAGGTACAGCAATTAAATGTTGTATGGAACTGCAATGGATACTTTTGTTCAGAGAACCATTGATATTTATATTTTGAGTTTGTTCCATCTACCTATAACTCTATTGAAGAAGCTATGCATAAGTTTGTTACTCCCTATAGGCGCAAATTTATCAAGCAGCATTTTGGATAAAGTTGCTAATTGAAAAGCACGTTGAAACAATCAGCATGGAATAGACTCTTACTGCACATACGGGTGTGTGGTGGATATAGACTAGAAGGTTCAGCAAGAGTATTGATAGCACACAACAGGAAAGATGGAATCAGAGGCATGAACCTGCAATAGAGGCTAGTAGTTCCAAAGTCACAAAATCCAAACAGACGCACCGCACACTAAGGAAGTTATGTAGTGGAGGTAGTGTTGATGCACAATATCATGTGGCAGTCGAAATTGGAGGTAGATCATGCATGAATATTTGAGGGAGCGCAAGCAGATTGGACAAACTCATGGAGGAGTAGCATTACATGCTCTGCCCCTAGAGCCTATCAATATGGAGTACGTGCACCCGAAGAGAGATGAACCTAGCTATATCTTGATATTGCCACCCTACGTCAATTCTCTTTATAAAGAAATTTCTTGAAGTGATATTAAGGAGTTGTACAGTTTGTTGCACATACTTTGGGATAACAGACTAAGAAAGAGAATTTTGATAGAGATAGAAAAGAGACTTTTCATAAGTTAGTACGAGAGTTTTGGATTTTGCAACAAGAATGTGTGCATGGTGGGAAGATTGCATTTTTTATTTAGGTAGACAGGAAATTAGAAAGAAAATATGAATCCAATTATTATTTATGTGCCGATGCAGCTCTCTGTTCGAACCCTTACAGGTGAAGAAGATGCGTCCCAACACTGGCAGGCATGTGAAATCACCTAGCACACCAAAAATTTTACAAAACCAATGCAAATTGCTGCTATGCTTGGGGGTTGCACTCAAGATTGGTATGCGCAATTCAATCTTGATGAGAATCACAAGTTTACAATAGGTTTAAGATGGGTTTTTGGCTGAATTTGATTATCCAAAGTTGAATCATCAGAATATTGTTGCACCAAAAAATATCCAGCAATTGCCAAGGGAGACAATGCACAGTTATGATCAAAGGTTTAAGGACCTCATAGCCAAGATTCCACATCAAATTGACCTTGTGATTCAAAAAGAGTGGTTTGTTGGGGGACTAACCATGCACATTCAACACGAATTGGTCAAAAGGACTCTAGTGACACATAGGGATGCACTTGAAGTTGCACTACAACTTTGAAGCATTAGGTGAACCACACAACAATGGTTTTGATCTAGGGTTAGACGAGAAGTTCAAGCAAATGGCCACACGGGTGGGACGAGCTCGTTGGCACAACTAAGTGCAAAGGAGGAGTAAATTGCTACTAGTTGTCCTATGGTGAGAATGTGGATCATCAATGCACACCATTTCTTATTCCTCCACACGTGCCCAATTGCACCATTAGCCATGAGTATCATGAAACTTCAACATGCCCTTTGTTACAAAGGCTCAAGGGTGTGAATGTCAACTACTGGTGTTAAGTCTACAATAGCATAACACATGCTACGAGCAACTGTAGGGTAGTTCAAGCCTTGCATGACTTTAGGGGCAAACAAGTTTTGAATACTACAATACAAACTCAATTGACACCAAGTGGACGATGTTTTCAAGGACACAATAGCTGATGAGGAGAAAATCACAGTGGTAGAGGATGAGGATATTTTTGTTATTGATGTGACAACCCAAGGCACACATCACATAGGTGTCCAAAATTTCCAATGTGTGGACATTGCAATGGTGAGCATAAAATAGAGGAATGTCCAAACTTTTGCAACAATGGGAATTGTGGAAAAAGTTTGCACAAATGAGATAATCTCTACAAAAAAATTATGAAATTTTAGCCACTTTCACCATACTAAAGTTGTATTCTTAATGACAAAATATGTTGGATTACATCAATGGATAATAACATGCATTTTTTCTACAATAGCATGCAATAACATACAAGCAATTCCCTGAATCTGATCTAATGTTTGCTATATATTGTTGTTCTAGTCCACAAATCAACTTGCCAAACGAAAAGAGAAACCTTCAACACAAATGCAATCCCTAGATAAGACTGGCCATAGGAAACCAAAAAAGGTTTCGTCCTTTGATTCCTAGACTCAAAGGTGTTTGTCCTTAAATCAACAATTGAGCATTATGCCGGTAAAAATATGAGAAGAGTCTATCCTAATGGCCAAATACTTCAATTTATAGCTTAAAGGAGGGCCCAAAACCCTACACCCCCATGAGTTGTCTTCAATCTCATAATAGCAAATGCTATTTAAGTCAAGATTCCACCTCGAAATTAGCACCCCACTTTGGTCATCATGCCATCCTCTTAAAAGTCATCTTGTAACTTCTTCGTCATTGAATATGCCATTATTAATTGGAGTGTCATAACCTCCCTTTATGGAAGTCCATGCCCCATGTCTAGAGATGTTAAAAATTAAATATTATTTTATTTGTTATTTTGGCTATTTTTCGCAAATCATAGCCCCTTATTAAAATTATTTCTCCAACACATCGAGAAATAAAGGAATGGGCTCATGGGCCTGTTGTGACCAAATCACACATCGCCCCATTCCAAACGGGGACTCCCAGGGAACTCATAGGATCAGTCATTTTTAGGATAGTTGTTTGTATTATCTCAGAGTTAGTCAGTTGATAAGCCTGCTAGGGTGGTGTAGAGCATTCCTTAGGTCAAGCTGAAAAGGATTTGTATGTGAGAATGATGTTTTGAACTTAACATGCCTCAATGAGTGAAGATTTGCAGAGAAAGTGGCCAAGTATGATCTAGGCACTGATTGTCATCTATAGCACCCTGAAAGTGCGCCAAAGAGCTAGTTAAAGTGTCTCAAGGGGTCTAGGCACACTTTGCCACTCATTTCACCCCAGATGAGCGCCTAAGTTGAAGATAGCTTTCATTATGTTTTCATGTAATTTCCTTTCATCATGAGCGCCTAGATGGAATATGAAGTTGAAGTCTCAAGTAACACATTAGGAGTTTGGGAGCATTTCCTTGTTTGTTTTACCTCATAAGTGCGCCTAGCATAGGGGTATAGTTCATTGTCAATTAGGGGAGCGCCTAGGAGATCAGAAGGCCAAGAACCTTGATTTGCAATATCACCTTGAGTAAGAGGTTTTTCAAAAATCAGTGCCTTGAGTCAAGATCATCATAGACATTTAATGCCAAGTTGAAAACCAAGGTGCACTTTGTATGGGAGATTGGGCGCCTTAGAGGGGATTAGTGTCATTAAGGGAATCAAGGCGATATCTCACAGTCAGAGCATCATGGATTGGCGCCTTGTAAAAGGAGAATCTAAGAGCATGAAATTGGATGCTATTTAAGGTTTAAAATCATCAAAATCCAAAGAAATAGGCCAAGGAAAGTAGGGCACCCTTTTCAACCCATTTTTACCTTGATATGCACCTACCAATCTTGAAGAGTTAAGACATCAAAAAGGGCGCCAATTCCACTCAAAACAACCCTCAAGAAGCACTTGTGGTGAGAATTTGAGAAATCATCATTCTTATTGATAAGATCGTACTTAGAGCCATTTTGGGTGTTCAAACTTAAAAAAGATTGCTTCAAAAGGCTAGGCACCAATTTTCCTTGTATACCCTCACATTTGCGCCTTAAGGAAAAGTTAACTTAAATCTGCAAGTTATGGAAGGGGATTGACTTTGGTGAAGTCTTGTAGAGCATCTGTGATCCTTCAAACACATGAAAAGTGGAGGAGATACTCATCTAAGTCTAGGCGCACCATGTGTTGGGAGAATTCAACTTTGGCGCCAAGAAGGTATTGGAACTTGACAAAGAGTCTTTTGCAATGGCTTGGAGACTGAGGGATGAAGTAGATATGAATGAAGTTTGGGCGCACTTCTATGTTGGAATGACCTTGTTTGAGCGCCTTATAAGAGAGTGATATGATCATTATAAAACGTGTTATAAGATTTAGGCGCCCTTATAATATCAAATCATCATCATTGTGCGCCTAGCAATCAAAGAGGTTTGAGATCGTGGAGCTTAGGCGCCTAAAAGTAAGAGTGTCTCCTAAGAATTGGATATAAGGTGAAACCTTTAAAACCTTAAGATTTGATCAAGGCGCACTTTCTAATTCATATCACTTCATTTTGGCACCCTTGAAAGAAAATCATGAATTGATGTCAATAAGTAAGCCTTGTGAAGGATGAAAACATTCTAGCACTTTCAAACACTTTAGAGTCATAGAAGACATCAATGTTAACTCAAAGGGCTAGGCACCAATTTATGATTGAACTACCTCAAAGGAGCGCCTAGGAGTTTGAAGGTATTGATTAGTAGCATTTCATACTTAGGCACATTTTACTCGTTGGAGAGCCCATTTTTGGCGCCTAGGAGGGGAATCAAGAATGTATTGGAGTAGAACAAGTTCAAGAGAGTTTATACAACCTGTGAAGATCATGAACTTTGGAAGTAAATACCATGTTAAGGCTAGGCGCCTATACTAGCTCAAACAACTATCAAATGGCGCCTTGATGTAAGATGAAGTTCAAAATATCATGAATGTGCGCCCAGTGATGGAACCTTATGGGAGTGGAAAATTGACATTTGAAGTTGCAAACTGCCAAGTAGGATAGGCGCACTCACCTCTTCGTACAATCTCAAATGAGCGCCTTACAAAAGAAGGCTTGGAATCATGAAAATCCACTAAGTTAAGTGGGCGCCTTGAGAGGAAAGATTACCTTAGGACATGTTTAATCTTCTGGATCATAAAATTGCAAACTTAAGGCCAAAAAGCCTAGGAGCGTTTGTATATGTGAAGCATGTATGGGCGCCTTGAAAAACATGTATGTGAAGCATTGAGGCAACCTAAAATTTGATGAGACTAAATGATTAAAAGAAGCGTTCGAAAATTTGAAAGAGTGGTTTGAGTTGTTTGTTGAAGAAGTGACTTTGAGCGCCCAACACTAAAGAGATTTTCATCAAGCCTTTTGAAGGGGTATAAAGACTAAGATACCCCCATTTTGGACCTCAACCAATGTTTAAATACGTGAAAATGAAGCAAGTACTCCTTTAGGACAAAGGCGCATCTTATGCCTTTACTTGCCAATTTTGGCACCTTTTATGGAGTTTCTTATCAATTTTGGTGCCTAAGGTAAGTTTTAAAATTTGAAAATTTTGCAAAAAAACCTGAACTTGGTCGACCTTCTTCTTGGCCGACCTGCATTTAATGTAGGCAAATTCACTATATAAGGAGAAGCGCCCTTTGTCATTTTGTTATAATTCACATCACAACTCACTTAAGGATCGGTTTTGGCAAGAGGAGCAGCAACTTTAAAAGGCAGACCTGCACTTTTTGAAACTGATTTTTGTTATTTCATAACTGATTTTCATCATTTCTATAGAAATCTGCACTTTTTTAGGTCTGAAAATTGGTGTAAGGTATGTTTCAGCCACTTCTAATTCATAAAATTGCCTTCTTATTTACTTGATTTTACAGATTTTCATAGTTTTATCATCCAAAAATCAGGTTTGTGAAGTTAAATTTCATCATTTCAAGTCACTTATTGAAATATTGTCTTAGATGGGTATGACGGCAAAGGAACGTCAAGTGATGATCAAGATGGATGCCAAGTCTACCATACTCGGCTCCAAGCTCGAGACTCATTGGAAGAATATGGGAGACACCAACATGGGACACATCAACTTCGAGGAGATGAAAGATTTCTTGCTCGCCATTACAAGGAATGAAGATATCAAGGCCATTGCAAAGAGTGGAATTGTACAAGCAGCATGCTTCCCACCTACCCTACCTAGCACCGAGTTAGTGTTGGAATGTATTCAACACTATAACAAGGAGAGAAGACAAATTGTGGCTAAAGACAGGACTGTCCTAGCTTACTTGCAAAGAAAAGCCATTCAGGAGATCTTCAACATTCCAAACTGGAAGGCAGTGTTCATTTGTCCTACAATTGCCCAACGTACCTTTGAAGGCAATTCCAAGCACTACATGCAAGAAGTGAGGAAGAAGTGGATGATAGATTCATCAATCAAGATATACAACTCGGAAGATCCAAAGTTTCACAAGGCAGATTTCAAACAAGAGATAAGTTACTTCATCATATTCTTGAATCGAGTAATAGGTAGGCCTCAATCATCGACTTTTGAAGGATGGATGTATACATACTTTGATCATGTGTTTACAAAAAATAAGCTGGTTGATTGGGCTGGGCTTATAAGTCATTGCCTTGATGAGCAGTTTGAAAATTTTGATGAGTCAAAGTCTTTCTTCATGTCTTCCTATCTTGTTTACATACTAGCAAGAAATGTGATATATAAAAGATTAACAGCTAAAGGAGAAGTACGCATAAAATCTGGCCAAATCCTATCATATCAATGCTATCCACAACTCCATTTGAAGAATATCAACTATTATAAGAGATTTAATGATGCATTTGCCATGTACATAGTGAGAAAGTTGCGAGGAGAACTACATAGAAGGTTGACAGATGCTACTAGGAACTTCATTGAACAATATGGAAGATACTACATTCAATATGATAAGTTCACCTATATCAGAATTCAGGGCTTCACATCTTTTCCTTATCGATTGCCAAGGTATCCTACCGATAGGATGGTGTTGCTGGAAGTTTCGAAACAGTTGTTGGAGTTCCATAAGATGCAAAGGGCAAGAAAGAAGGCTGGAGTTCAGTTTCCTCTCAAGCTGGGGAGATATTATTCATGTCCATCACTTTAAGCAACCGAACATTCAGAGATTGAGCTTCAAGCATATCATTTGCATCTTCATGATTCAAGGAGGGAGAACTTCGATCCACATGGAGCTATTAAGCAATCATATTCTTCCTACCAGCATGTTGAGCAGCTTGAAGATCATTGGGCAAATGCTATTGGTGATGATGATATAAGGATACAGAAGTGTTCAACGTTAAGATGGAACCTGGTGAGAGCTACAAAAGTATTGAGGATTCCTGATCAGCTAAATGATGATAGAACTCTTTCAGGTGATGAATACAACAAGATCCGGAACCTGCCATATGACATTGACTAGACTGATAGAGAAAGAGTTTATGATGAAGAATTGATAGAACCTATCATTGCTATCACTTAGGAACATGTAAAAGAGCAAGTACAAGCATTGATAGATGAAGGGAAGAAGCTCACTTACACCAAAATGGGAGAAGTTGAACAGCAGGGACAACATAGTGCACCTGGCAGGAGTCCACGAAGTAAGGATAATGAAAGAGATTCAAGTCAAACAAGGAAAAGAAAACAACCTGAATCTACACAAGGAGAATCAAGTAAGAAAAAGAAAAAGATAAGTATTGAAACTACTTCATCTAGACAACCAGGAGATACTCCAAGGAATCAAGATATAGTTGTACATGTTGTTGAGGATGCAGTCCCGTATACTTCATTTGAAGAGGCGCCTTCAAGTCCACATGATACTGAGATCATTGATGAGGCTAACATTGAAGACAAAGATGAAGCTAAAGAAGAATCATTGCCTATGCAAGGGAGGCAAGTACAACAGTCAAAGGATCTTTCATCATTGCCGGAGTGGCTACCGGATAGAATTAAAGAAAGTTGTGAAGTGGAAAAATATCATCCTATCCCAGTTGAAGAGTTGCTTCTGGACATGTCCACTGAAAAACCAAAGAAGAAAGCAACTACTCTTTCAAAGATAACTAGGGATGAACCCGGTGTACGGAGAGTACATGTAGCTATTCCAAGACTTGAGAAAAATATAGAAGATATTGCGCCTGAAGATTATGACATCAATACAATTAACTTGGGTCCATTGACTGGAGCGCAAGTAGAAGAACTTCAGAATTCAATTGATAATGCTCAAGCTATCATAAGGTAGGAAACAGAAGGCAGGATTAAAGCTAAGCAAAGGTGCCAAACATTGGAACAATATATTCAACACTTAGTTCATCCTATCCATCAGTAAGAGAGTTTCTACACCTCCGTCTCTTCTTCCTCCAAAAACAGTTGTACATCTTGAGGGGTTGAGGTCTTCATCTCATAGGTTGAAAGATTGGATGAAAAGGTCAAAGGAAGCAACATATAGACATCTGGAAGATATTATGCAAGTGTATGATAAGATTGTTGATCTCAAGGAAAGAGTACTTGCATTGTTGACAGCTTGTGCTGAGTTTAAGGCTATCAAAGGACAATATATGCCACATTTGAAGAGCTTGATGGAGACTTCAGTTGGTGAGTTGATACATGCTTAAGTGATTGAAGAAGGCATAACATATGATTTCTCTTCTTGGTACTATTGCTTTCGCAATAAAGGACAGCTACTTGATAAAGTTGAAACAAATATGTCAAAAATAAGGAGTGTGATTCAAAGAATCCAAGATGGAATACATGCATCCTTGATGAAGATATGCAATCCCTTTGGAAAGATGACTATTGAAAGTATGAAAGAACAAGTTCAAGCATTCTACTTCCAAGAAGATGATGTTTCTGATGAGAAGCTTGATAGTATATTTTCACTTGCTGTCCACCTTGGCGCCAACAAAGTTAGGATGACCGATTGAGAGAAGACACTTGGCCTTTATGCAGATGATGTACTCGAAGCTGAAGGAACCACTAGGAATACGCCAAGTGTACCTTTTGATGATGTCAAGAAAGTGGTGTCTAGATTCATTGAATTTCATAATACCAGGGAAACACAGGGACGCGTCCCCTGCCCCTCCAGCCCCGTCCCCGTCCCCTGTGGTGTCTTCTGGACGGGGGGATGTTCGAGGACGTCCTCTTGCTGTCCCCTGCAAAACCAAAAAACTAGAAACGTTCCAGGGACACTGTCAAAATTAAGGGGACGTCGATAGAAGGTTCGGGGACATCTGGCCGTCCCCGGAACGGGCGGGGACGTCCAAAACGTCCCTCGACCGTCCCGAGGACAGCCAGACGTCCCTGAATGGTTTGCAAAGTTTTTTAAGAAAATTTAACGCCAGCAGTCATATATCATAGAACAAATCGTCGAATAGGCTTTTATATGTGAGCATTATATTGCTCAGAATTGTCTCACGCCCTAAAAAAAACATTCAGGCCAGAAAATTTTCTAAACTAATCGGTTATTCCTATCGGCGTATTCCTCAAACCAACGAAGCTTCGCCAATATTCCTCGAACCTCCTCTGCAAGTGCAAGTGCTCGGAATTGTCTCAAGCCGTTACTGAGTTGGAATTTTCGAAGGGTAACCTCTGGTTTTTTTGGTAAATTCAAGAATCAAAACCCTTAATGGTCTTTGAGATTATTTATTTTAAAATGAAACCATCAAACGTACAAAACCTTAATCATTTTTCTCCCCATTTTCCATTTAAAAATCTCCCACAGATTCATGGGAACCACTTCATAATACCAAAATAACTAGAAAAAAGTATACACTATAGTGTATAACAGATCATAGCGGCATTTAAGAGTTACTCAGTTACCCAATTAGTGAAATACTTGCCACCATGTGGCCTTTCTATTTATTTAATAGAAATTTGTTTTGAATGAATAACTCTAGGTTTTCATCCCCTCGAGTGGAGATAACTCAGAAAATTCAAAAAACATTTGGTCTAAGAGATGGAAAGCTCTTGTCCAGGAGAGTAAGTGATGAAGATAAAAATGAAAAAATCATAAAATCAATATGGTAGACACTAGAAACTATGAACTATAATTATTTGCAAATTTTAACTTTTATTAGAAGATTTATTCCTACTTACTACTTAACAGTCACCGACAAGGTGAACACTCTCATAAATTCTAATCAATTGGCACTTATTTGAATTAGCTGCAGCCAATGAATTAGAACTAATTTAACAATATTCAAAGCTACCAAGAGTTTTTACTTTTTCCTCATAGTTGATGTTTGACAATTTATTTAAAAGGAAGAAAATATTTTGTTACATATGTCGTTTTAATTTTCAGATTACATATGTCTTATGTGACTAAATAGAAATCATTCTTTCTTAAATTGCACAACATACAGTTCCTATATCTTGAGACTATCTTCAATCATTTTCTTTCCTCTTAGAATATAGATGACTGTTATTGCCTAAGGGCAGCACAGATACCTCTCTTTAGTTCAATGCTCTTCTAAGGGATCAGCATCTGCGAAGCAGCCAAGCCAGAGGTCTTGCTGATTTACCGAGGTCTAGTCTCTCTTGAAATTAGTTGGAATCTCTATCAAACACTACCCCACAATAGTATATCATTGAACGATCCCCCCTCATCTCTTCTCTTCAAAAATTAACACTAATTCAGCAATCAGGAATGATATTATATTCAGGAAATTTATTAAATGTGCCTAAATCTCATCACAAATTAGAAATTACTAAAATGCATAGTTGTGTTACTGTTCTGTTGATTTTATATTCTAAGTTCTTGCTTCACTTGTGAATTTTGACAGAAATTTTCTTGGTTTTGGCAGAAGTTTTCTTGGTTTAATCATTTTTCAGCCTCTCAAAGCCCTGTCAAACAAGCACAATCAAAAATTTAAAATTCAAAATGAGCAGCAGTGCCAGTGAGGAAAGTTTGCATGAAGTGGGCAGTGATGAAGTTCAAATGACACATTCTGAAACCTAGAACACAGGTGGAAGTTCTATTGGAAGTGTAACTCCAAAAGACCGTTTTAAATGCCCTTCAGACACTCTTCAAATACATGCAAAAGGATCCTTCAATCCCAAAAAACTTTTGCTTCAATTTGCCACCAATTTGACTGGTCCTAAGGCTAAAAATTCAAGGGGCAGCAGGCATTGGCTATGTAATATTTGCAATACTGATTATCATGGGAGCTATAGCAGGGTTGAACATCATTTATTGGGTGAGAGTGGCCATGGGGTTAGAGTTTGTGGAGAGATAAAATTGGAAGAACAGGTTGAAATGCTAAAGTTGGTAGGGGAAAGTGAGGAAAAACATGCAGCTACTTCTACTAGTACTAAGAGGAAGCGTTCATTGCAAATGAAATCTATTGATGAACATTCCAATCAATCAGTTGGACATGGACTTGAACAACGTTCATGTGATAGTCATAAAGGCAAGAAGAAGGCCACTTCTACCACAACCACAGGTGAAAAAAATACAATGATAGGGATGATGAATATGCAAAAGCGTGAGATAGCCGATGATTCAGTGGCGAAGTTTTTTTATGCCCATGCCATCCCTTTTCATTTGGCAAAGTCTCCTTATTTCAAAAACATGTTGAGAGATGCAATAGCAGTTGGATCCTCTTATGTTCCTCCTAGAGTACATAGATTGCGTACCTCCCTCCTTGACAAACAATATTCAAAGGTGAACATAGTAATGGAGGAGATGAGACAAACATGGATTAGGACTGGTTGTTCCATTGTGATGGATGGGTGGACTGATATTCGACATCGGCCGCTCATTAATATTATTGTTACATGTCCTTCTGGTTCATACTTTCTTAGAGCGATTGATTGCTCTGGGAAACGTAAGGATGCTGATTTCCAGTTTGCCCTTTTGAAGGAGGCCATAGAGGAGGTTGGGTCTTCTAATGTTGTGCAGGTTGTGACAGATTCAGCTCATGTTTGTAAGTTGGTTGGATTGATGGTTGAGAGTGCTTACAAACACATTTTTTGGACTCCATGTTGTGTACATGCTTTGAATAATGCTTTGAAGGACATTGGCAAAATAGAATGGGTGAAGGTAGCAGTGGCTAAATCTAGATCAATACAAATGTTTATATGCAATCACCAAACTTCACTTGCATTATTCTGATCCTATTCAAAGAAAGAATTCCTCAAACCAGTTGAGACTAGCTATGCTAGCTATTTTATTTTACTGTAGAGGATGCTGGAGGTGCAAGATGCTCTACAATCCATGGTGGTTGCTCGAGAGTGGAAAAAGTGGGCTCCATCAAAAACAAAAGAAGGATAGAAGGTGAGAGACATGGTGCTTAATGAGAGTTGGTGGTCCAATATCAAGTAAGAAATATGTACTTGAACTTCATATTTTTCATTTTTGAGATTCTAACTTTTTGCTTTGTTTTTTCTTTAAATTATTAGTATTACAGATTACTATTATTTAGTTACTAATAAGTAATAACTATATTACAAGTGTTAAATTGAAAATTCAAATTGTTAATGTCTTACTTTTTTAAAATTTTGTTTGCAAATATATTTGCTCTATCATATCACTTGTTGTGAGGGTGATCAGGTATGCAGATATAGACTCTCCTAGCCTTGGAGAGATTTATGAGACTTTTGATAGCATGCTTGATCAAATGAGGCAAGCAATTCGTGCCAAGGATCCTGAATTACAATTCTATGAGCAGCATATCAGGCCTATTGTCACAAAGAGGTGGAACACAATGAACACCCCTCTTCATATGGCTGCCTATGCTCTTAATCCGAAGTGGTATGCACCTAGACTTGGCCGAATGCTTCCTTCTGAGGATGATGAGGTAATGGAGGGGCTTATGGCAGCCCTTCGTAAGATGTATGGCACTGAGGAGGAAACTATACTTAGACAGCAGTGGCTTCAGTTTTCCGAACTTCAGGGTCCTACATTCAGCAAACCAGAGGCTAGGACGAATAGGACCACTATTGCAAAAAAAAACCCCATTGGATGGTGGAAATTTCATGGGAAGGACACACCAGAGTTGAAGCAACTTGCCATTCGTTTACTCTCACAGATTGCTAGTTCCTCTGCTGCAGAGAGGAATTGGTCCACCTATGGCTTCATCCACTCGATCAAGAGGAAAAGGCTTACCTCGAAACGAGCAGAAAAACTAGTTGCAGTTCATAGTGCCTTGAGACTTCAAGATTGGCAGACTACTGAGTATCGACAGACTCCAGCAGCACGTTGGGATGTTGATCCTGAAGATGTTAGGCAGATTGACGAGGAGGAGGTGCAACTAGGAATGGTTGGAGTTCCATTGGATGATCCACTTCAGGCAGAGAGTGGCAGTGATACAGATACTTCTTTTGATATTGATAGCCCGAATGAGGCATAGACATTAGATTGTTGTATTTTGAAGTTTGGAACTTTGGGTTTACCATTTAACAGTTAACTTTCACTTTAATTTTGAAGTTTGAACTTTAATTTTAGAATTTGAACAACAAAATGCTTTAATATTGCTGTTATGAATCTTCAATCTCATGATTATCATTGCTGTTATACTAGTGTTACTGTTTATAACTTTATTGTTTATTAGTTTACTCATTAATGATTAATGTTCATTGCAATGTTTATGACTATAAGTCTATATATTATCTAATTTATCTCTATTTCATATTGATATTTTGAAAAATTCATATATAATAATATATAATATATCAATATATATATATATATTGAAAAATTCATATATCGCCGTCCCCAAAAATGTGCCCTCGGACTGCCGTCCCCGAAACGCGTCCCCTGCCGTCCCCGTCCCCGAAACGCCGTACAACATAGCATAATACTAGTGATGGTTATTCACATGGAGATTCCTCATAGGCTATTGATTTGTCATCCTTATCTTCTTGGGAAACGTGCCTTTGTTCCCTCTTTCATATACTAAAAATAGAAGTTTGTTGTAACTACTTGTGAGGTGGCATGATCTGGTCCATTGGCTTTGCCAATCGATCTTAACCTTTCATGTATTCTTGAGGTCTATATAAGGGCTCCTTTTGCTCTCATTTGTAAGATTGAAGACTCTGAAAATTGTTGCAAGAGCTCTCTGAAATAATATAAGACTCATTGTTTGGTGATTCTCTATATGTTTCTAAGTGTTGCATGGTTTCTGAATTCTTCAAGCGAATGTTAAGTTAGATTAAGTTTTCTTTTAAGTGTTATGTTAGTTGGTGGAAGGTTTTATTATTGTTTTGTGGTGAAATCTATATGTTCACACCATTTGTAGTTTGTGGCTTGCAAATTGCAGTGTATGGTTGGTCTGAACGAATTGAGCTTAACTTTGATCTTTATGTTTGTTGAATTCTCATGAGCATAAGTGATTTGAATATCTTGTATAACCCTAGAAGATAGCATCAACCTTGTGTAGTTGTTTAATCTGACAAAGCAAGAGTTGGTTTGATTTCCCCTAAGCAGTAATCATCTCTTACATCTAGGATTAGATTAGTTTCACTAAACCCTTCATCTTTTGTTTTTTCTTTTCATCTTGTTAGAATTTAGGATCAAGTACTTCATTGCCATATCATACATCATAAGTTGTAGTACTTAGATACTCTAAGTGTTTGCCTCTTTCATTGAAACGAGTTGTTTGAACCATAGAAGCAAAAATCGCCAAAAAAACGCGATTTTTTATAAAAATCATGAATCGCCAAGGTAGGCGATTTTTTACCCAAAAAATCAGGATTTAAATCGAGGTCAACAGTGTTTTATACAGCTTTTTGAGCGTCTAGGGTTTTTTTTCTGGCAAGAGAACAATCGACGAGTTCAGAAAATCTTCCGGCATGAATTTTTTCACGGCGTGAGAACCGACGAGCTCAAAAAATCTTCCGACGTGAATTTATTTACGGGTTGTGAACAACCGATGAGTTCAGAAATTTTTCCGGCGCGAATTTTTTTTATCACGTGAGACAATTTTCGGAGCACTATACATTATAGTATTAATACATTACATTATACATTTTACACTATACATTTTCGAAGTACTACTAATGTATAAATATTAAATATAATTTATAATATTATATTATTATAATATATTAATGTATAAATCTATATATAATATTATATTATTATAAATTTATAATATATTAATGCATAAATCTACATATAATTATATTATTATAATATATTAATGTACAAATATTATAAATAAAATAATAAATACTAATAATATATTATATATTTAATATTAATAATATAATAGTTTTATAATATAATATTCATATTTTAATATATAATATATTATTTGTATTTATTATTCTATTATAATATTTATAATATTATAATATTATATTTATATCATTAATCTATATTTTTCTACATTAATATATTATAATAATATAATATTATATTATTAATATTTATTATAAATCTAATAATATATTATAAATATTATTATATTTATATATTATATTAATAGTTATAAAGTATAAAATTAAAATATAATATTTTTTATTCTATTATATTATTATATTAATGTATAAATATTATAAATAAAATAATAAATACTAATAATATATTATATATTTAATATTAATAATATAATAGTTTTATAATATAATATTCATATTTTAATATATAATATATTATTTGTATTTATTATTCTATTATAATATTTAAAATATTATAATATTATATTTATATCATTAATCTATATTTTTCTACATTAATATATTATAATAATATAATATTATATTATTAATATTTATTATAAATGTAATAATATATTATAAATATTATTATATTTATATATTATATTATTAATAGTTATATAGTATAAAATTAAAATATAATATTTTTTATTCTATTATATTATTTGTATCATTTAAAAACAAAAGGTTTCCTCTCCTTTTTGTATTTTTCTACGTTTTTCAGAGCTCTGATTTTTTCCCCATTTTTTCACGGTTTTTTGAAAAAATCTTATACTTTTGATATGCCGATTTTTTCCCAAAACGATTTTTGTTGCTTTGGTTTGAACAATTGTGTAAGTCCCTTTGTGTTTATCAGCAAAATCACACTAAGTCATTGAGCTATCCATCATGAATCATAAGAAAAGGAACCTTGGAGTCATCTTGATTGATCACTTTGTTTAGCATTCGAGAGGCTTTATTCAAGAGAGAGTTGGATACTCCGTGTTTTACTCTATTGTTGACTTGTCAAAAAACAATCATCAATAGGCCCCACACATGATTAATTAATGAAAAGGGGCATTACAAGTCCATCCTTCCCAAAATTGCTTGCCCACAAGCAATGCAATGTTGGATGTTCAATTATTTGTAGCCCCTCCCAAGTAACATCCTCTTTGGGTAGGTTACTTCAACAGACCAAGTACTCTATGATGGTCCTTTTCCTCAATTTCTTCTCCCATGTGTCAATGATGGCATCTAGAACCAATATAAGTTTTCCCTCATCATCCAAGGGTGGCAAATCAACTGATGCTGCAATATGTTGGCCAAGTGCCTTTTTGAGGCAAGAAATATGGAAAATGTTGAGAATCTGGATGCATGCTGGCAACTTCAACTCATAGGCTATTTCACCAACTCTCTTCAAAAGTCTGAATGGTCCATAAAAGCAAGGTTTGAGCTTTTCAGCCCCACTTCACTTAATGGAAGTTTGCCTATAAGGCTGCAGGCGTAGAAAGATCGTATCTCCAACCTCAAATGATCTCTTGATGTGGTGCCAATCTGCATAAAACTTCTAGGGATTTTGGGTCTGTTGCAAATGATCTTTAAGTGACATCAAAATGTCTCAACTATGCTCCACCATGTCACCAACTACTAGTACCTTGCTATCAGTGAACACCACATCAATGAAGGTCAGTGCATCATATCTATATACTGACATAAATGGTGCCATGCCAATGGACACATGGTAAGTGGTATTATAACAATGCTCTCCAAGATGCAACCACTTAACCATGTTGTCTAGTGATCTACAACATAGTTTTTCAAGTACCCTTCAACCCACTTATGTACTATCTTTGTCGATCCATTTGTCTAGGGGTGATAGTTGGTGCTAGGAGTGAGCTTAGTGGCAATCAAACAAAATAACTTCTACTAGAAGATGCATAGGAATATACTATCCCTATCGCTGACAATGGTCTTGGGCAAGCCATGTATACCTCTCTAAAAAACAAGTCGAGTACTTCTTGTGCTCTAAACTCAGTAGGATGGCAAAGAAATGTGCATATTTAGTTAACCAATCCACTACAACAAAAATGCAGTTGTTTTTGATAATATAAGGCGGCAAAAACCAGGGGCCGAACCCTTACAACAGAAGCCCAAAAAAGAACGGCAAAGGCTCAAAAACAAAAAGAGCCACCAAACCCAACTACAACATTAACAGCCGATAAACAACAGATAGTAAAAGTAGCAGTCTAACAGCAGATGAACAGAAAGTAAATAAACAAAGCTAAGGAGATACATCCTCCCAGCCTTTAGCCAGAAATTCATAAATCTTGTCAAATTCTTTGACTTTCTCTTCATCAACTCCATGGGCAAGGGTGTCGTGCTCCTACAGCAGAGACAAATTGAGCATAGCCAATCGGCAAAGCATACTGTGATAAAGCATCTCATAGATCGGACCTTTTGTTCCAGGGATTCCACACGGCCTCGAAGAACAGCAATTTCATCCTCATGACCGTCGTCTTCTTCCTTAGCAGCCTCTTCAGCTTCCTCAACAATCATCCTCCCCTCCTCTTGAGCAGTATCATCAGGTCCACAACCCCCTCCATCAATATCCTCCTTTTCCTCTACCCCTGCATTCTCCTCCGAAACCTCATAAACCTCAATGTCATCACCTTTAGACTGATCATCTCCCTGAGTAGAAGACCCAGAGTCACTTTTAGAATATTCAATTAGTTTACCCTGAGGGGCCGGTTTGCCAGCAATTCTTCCAGACCTAACACCTGAAGAGGAACATTCATTCTTAGCTTTGACCGCAGTTTTAACTTAAGCTTTTTTCGGAGGTCCCTCACTGTCACTGTTTTGATTTTTATGGGCCCCCATTATATCCTTTACTTCAGTGACCTCCGCAGTAGAAATCACCTCCTTAAATTTCCTCTTCTTCGCCTTCACACTTCCTTTAGAGGTAGGAGTATGTATGTCCTCAATATTCTCCTCCAGGGTTTCAAAAAAGGAAACACCTTTCAGTTTCTGGTTGATGGGGCTAGAGCAGGGCTCCTCAGCAGGAATAACAGCATCTGGGGGAGTATTCACAGGTATTTCAACAATAGTTGGAAGAATTGGTTTCGGCAGGTCCAAGGCAAGATGAAACTTATACAGACAATGGATAAGGCCTTGGTGAAGGGGAACAGGACGCTTAGAAGGTTTCTTATCCAATTTAGCATTCACACGGAGAACAGAATGTTCCAAAGAAGACATCAAATAAAAAGGAAAGCTAATAAGAGCATTTCTCCTAAAGTGGTTAAAGAGGGGAAGGTGATAATTATAGAACCTAGTAAAACGCCCTTCGAGGGTGAAATATTTCATCAGAAGGTAGCACATCTCATCCCATGGCTCGGGGATCTTTGCACGATCAAACCCTCCTTGATAAGTGATAAGATCCTCCCCCTCACCCAAAAAAAGCTTCTGACTGTGGTGATCAGCAACCTTAGCCTTTCTTTTCAGCTTCGTGCCTTTCATAGAAAGGCCAGTAGCCATCACGATGACTTCCTCAGAAATTTCAAACCCTATCTTGCCAATTTTTACTCTACAGTTATCCCACAATAGAGCACACTGCACAAAAAGGTTTTCATCGTAGCCATTGAGGCATTCAAGGAAAGGAATAATGCCTCCTTACAATAATGCCTCACAACGGCATTATCCTTGAATTCACTGCAAGAGATGGGTTCAGTGCGAATTTTGTCCCCCCCCCCCATGAACGCCTTTCCTTCAAACCCACAGAGTAGAGGGAAAAAGCACTTAGGAAAATCATTGCGTCTTCTTCTTCCTTCAAAGTATCCCCGAGTATTAACCCTACAGGCATAAAGAAGCATGAATATGAAATAAATGAGGAAATTATTAAGCATCCTTAAGTCATCATTACTTAGATACGCCGCCTCATTCTCCAATCTTTGCGAGTCCTTCCCATGCTTCAAAATCATATAATTAAACTCCCTATCAACATCACACAGCCATCTCAACATATCGTGGGTGATCATCAATGTCGAATTGGTATCTGTCAGAAAAGTATGCTTCATCATAATTACAATGTCCTTAGGCAGCCATCTCATCTTGCCACAAGGGACCGGCTTTGCCAAGTTGGCTTTCACATTATGATGTGGCATCATTGAAAAGTCATCTCTTTTTGAATTAATTCCCCTATAGCACGGGGGATATTATTGTGTTGGCGCCAACATCGCCAGTTTTCAAACTGCTGACCATGATTGGCTAGTGCATCAGCAACTTCATTCCCCTCTCTGTATATGTGAGAGAAATCCACTTGGGTAATATTCTAAATAATCATTTGAATATCAACAATTATATCCTTAAGCCACCACCCCCACACCGAAACCTTAGTAACAACATCAATAGCAAGTTTAGAGTCTCCCTCAATATGCAACTTCTGTATACCCAACGTGATTGCCAGCTTGATACCCCATAAGAGAGCTAAAGCCTCAGCAAAGTTATTACTTTGAATACCTAATCCTCCAGCGTAGGCAGCAACAAACTCCCCAATTTCATTCTTGATAACCCCACCACCACTAGCCCTACCATCAAATTTCGAAGCTCAATCAAAATTTAATTTGAGCCAACCAGACTTCGGGGGGGTCCACCTAGTATTTAATCTCCAAAGTTGCTTAGAATTGTCAAAAGCAGGGATTTGATTTAAAATCCCCCAATTAACAGCCATACTTTCCTCGTGTTGAGTAAGAGATTTGTCAGCAATTTTGACATGAGAATTGGAAACACTTTCAATAAGCCTCTTAGAGAAAGACTAGTAGACTTGAGAACAATCTTTGACAAAATCTCTAAAAATTCTATTATTCATTTCCTTCCACAGTGTCAACCAATAAAGGGAAGGGTTTGATTCCACAGCTCCACTAACCAGGGTTGAGAAAAAGTAGGAACCCAGTTAGTAATGGCTTCCTTAATATCTTTATTGCAGACCCACTGCAATCCAAAATTTAGAAGCACTCTACTCCATATTTCTCCGGCGAACTCACAATGCAGAATCAAATGGGGCACAGTTTCCTCTTCCTTAAGGCATAACACACATCTATTGACCAGGGAAAAACCCCTTCTTTGAAGATTATCTTGAGTTAAAATCTTGTTATGGGCCACAGTCCACCAGAACATATTAACTTTAGGAATAATTTTGTGGTTCCAAACTTTCCTCCAAAGCTCATCCCTAAGATCATCTAAAATCAACAGATGGTAAGCAGATTTGACAGAGAAGGGCCCTTGTTTGTCTGCAGCCCAGAGTAATTCATCAGATCTAGGAAAGAGAGGAATTCTGGTTCTCAACATCTGTTGAATAGAACTCATTTGAGGGAAAAGCTCCGGACGATTAATGCAACATTCAAGAAGGTTTTTCCAATGTCTAACTCCATTCCCTTGTTGGATATACTGACAAACTTTAGTACCAAAATAATGTTTGGCAATCTCAGCAATAACCTCATTACCCTCTTGGACAAAAAGGGCTTTGTCAGCCACTCATTGATCCTCCCAAAAGTTTATGAGGTTACCATCCCCCAATTTCCACTTTAGCCCCTTTTTGATAAGGCTTCTAGATTTGATCATTTTGTTCCAAATCACAAACCCCTGAAGTAGATCCTCCTGATGAAGTTATAAGTATCAACACCTTGTAAATACTTAGCTTGCATAATTATCCCCCATTCTTTATTATGGCTGATGAGATTCCAATTGACTTTGGATAAAAGAGCTTTATACAAATTATTTATAGCTCTGATATTGAGGCCACCATGAGTTTTGGGAAGACAGACCCTCTCCCAATTGACCAGGGACATTCTCTTTTTCTCTTCCACACCTGTCCATAAGAAAGTTCTTTGGATTTTTTCCAGCTTGTCAGCTATATACTTAGGCATTTTAAAGAGAGAGAAAGTAAGTGGGAATACCTTATAGAGAGGCACGAAGAAGTTGCAATTTACCAGCACTACTCAGAAGTTTACCTTTCCAGCCAATCAACTTCTTTTGAGTTCTCTCCAAGATACCATTCCAGAAGCCCGGAGTAACTTTTTTGACAATTAAAGGGAGGCCAAGGTACACTAAAGGAAGATCAGCGGCTGCACAACCCAGGATGTTAATAATTTTCCTCTGAAGGTCTCCAGGAGTATTGAAGAAATAAACATTGCTCTTATGGAAGTTGATGTGTTGACCAGAAGCCTTGGCATAATCATTAAGAATATTTCTCCAACAACGGGCTTCCATGACTAAGGATATGCCAAAAAGGATGGTATCATCCACAACCTGCGGAACAGACATAGGTGGGAGAGAAGACGTTGGTTTGATCCCCACAATTTCCTTAGCAAGAACCTTAGAATGAACATATCTCCCCAGAGCCTCAGCTAACATGATAAAGAGATAGGGAGAAAGAGGATCTCCCTGTCTAATACCTTTAGTGGGAGAGAAAAAACCTCAAGGAATCCCATTGACAAGAACCGAGAACTTAGCAATGGTAACAACTTCCTGGATGAGGAGGGACACTTTGTCATTAAAACCAAACTTTTGAATGACTTTAAATAGAAACTACCAGGACACTCTATCATAAGCTTTAGATATATCAACTTTCAGCACCATACCTAGGATCCGACTTTTAGCCATAGAGTGAATAGTTTCATGAGTGGCTAACACAACATCCAATATCAGTTTTCCCGAAACAAAACCTTTTTGAGAAGGAGATATGATTTTATCCAGAAGGGGTTGGATTCTAAGAACAAGCAGTTTGGTACATAATTTATATATGGTGTTACACAGACTTATAGGTCTGAAATCAACAAGCAACTCAGGATTGGGCTTCTTAGGGACAAGCACAATAAAAGTATTGTTAATTTGTTTTAAGAGTTTCCCCGTTTTGAAAAAGTCAAGGACAGCAGCAGTAACATCATAGCCCACAATGTCCCAGAACTCTTGAAAGAATATTGGAGGGAAACCATCAGGGCCAGGGGCTTTAAAGGGTCCCATAGAGAACAGAACTCCCCGAACCTCTTCCTCAGAAATAGGTTTCAGAATTTCAACATTATCCTCCTTAGTAATCAGGGAAGGAATATTATTGAGGAGCTGATCCATTATCCACCTATTATCAGCATTGACAGCTTGTTCCGACAACAAGTTCTGAAAGAAGCTGGCAGCATGATTACCAATCTCATTATCATCAGTGATTTCAATACCATCTTCCACACATAATTTAGAAATAGTATTAGATTTCCTGTGTTTCATAGCTGAAAGGTGGAAAAAAGCAGTATTACGATCCCCTTCTCTGAGCCACTGAACTCTAGATTTTTGTTTCCAGAAGAGTTCCTCTTTGTTCATAAGGTTCTTCCATTCAGTAATTAAGTTATTTTCGGATTGTGTAGTATCCTCAGTTGAATCCCCGTGGGCTATCCTTGTTTGAATGTCAGCCAATTTTCCAAAAATGCTCTTCTGAGTAAACACATTTCCAAAACTATACTTATTCCAACCACGAGCCTCTTGTTTAATGTGCAAGAGCTTCTTAACCAGTCTAAACATAGGGGTACCTTGGACCGAGAGTTGCCACCATCTAGCCAAAAGACTTCTAAAATCCTGGTGTTTAATCCACATTGCTTCAAATCTGAAAGGGAAGGGACCCCTCCTTCTCTGATCAACCCAGCTGAGAAGAATAGGATTATGATCTGAAACAGTCCTAGGAATGGCAGTAAGACTGAGGTTAAGATTGTTATCCTAGTTATTGGAAATGAGGAACCTATCCAATTTAACTTGAATCATTTAATCACCCCTCCTTCTGTTAGACCAAGTAAACTTCTGATTCTACGTCTCAATATCTAGGAGCCCAAAAGTGTCGATAAAATCAGCTAAATCAAGCATACTATCAGAGTAGTCAAGGATGCCTCCAAATTTCTCAGAGGGGTATAAAAGAGTATTGAAGTCACCCGCAAACATCCAGTGAGAATTAGGAGAAGAAGAGAGGTGAACAGACAAGTCCTCCCACAGAGTTTTCCGCAACACCCTAGTGTTAGGGGCATAAATATTGACCAAAGTCCAGTGGAAAGAGGGTAAAGAAAAGTTAACCATAAGACAATGTTTATTAAAGAAGGAAAGCATACCTCTAAACCTAGCTTTATTCGACATCGTAGCAATCCCCTCAGAGGCACCAATAGCAGGACTAATACAAAAAGCAACATTAGGCCAGATCCTATCAGCAATCACTTTGAAATTTTCCTCCGACATTTTAACCTCCTGAAGTAAGAGAATATCAACTTTATGATCTAAAATACAATTCTTGACTTCAAATTGCTTTGAAGGGCTGTTAAGGCCCCTCATATTCCAAGATAAAAACCTCATTTGAAGAGTTTTTTGGAGTGAGACTCCAGTGTCTTCTGTTTACCATTGGCAATCTCCCTAGCTGCCTCCCTTTGTCTTGTTTCCCTTAAGGATGGCCTACCTGTCTTAGGATCAATTCCAACATCAACAGACTTCTTGGGCTTACGACCCTTCTTCTTTGGAGTAATCCATTCATCTTGATCAATATTTTACCACTGTGCCCTGCTCCAAGGGGCGGAATTGGGTCCAAACTCTGTTTCGGGGTTAATCTTTCCTTAATAGAGTCTGCATGTTGGCTTTCAATAGTCCTTACCCCAGGGTAGATAGAAGGTGGACTTTGTCTTGAAGAGAGTTGAGAACTCATCCCCCCGAAATTAAGGACTTCCTCAGGTAGGGGTGGAGGGTCAGAAAATAGACCTTTAACCTTCTTATTTCCACCAGGAACTTGTTGTCCATCCAAATGGGATTCATTTTGGATTTCTCCATCTTCCAAAACCGGTGGATCAATTGAAGAATGTTGAAGAACTTGTTCCCCATCATTGTGGGACATTCCAACTTCCAACACTGGCGGATCTTTTGACGCATGCTGAAGATCTTGTTCTTCATCATTGTGGATCTGTCCATCTTCAAAAAGTTGTTCCCCATTACCGCCCATTCCCTGTAGATCTTGATTACCCTCCAATCCCTTATCCAAAAACTGCTCGAAGGAGCTAGGGTTACTCTACTCATTTTCTTGATTAGTGGGTTCCTCAGCTTTCTTAAGCTTGCAATGGGACATCAAGTGCCCCTTCTTTTTGTAGAGTTGACAAAACGTGGTCGCATTTTCATAAAGAATCGGCTGCATCCAAACCCCAAACTTCGAGTTTAGTTCAATGGACATAAGAAGAGTTTTGTGTACTTCCACATTAACATAAAATCTAGCATACACACAACAGGATTTAGTCCGAGTGGTATTATCCAAGGTGACAAACTGACCAAAGGTATTAGCAATAGCAGAAAAAACTTTTTCATCCCAGTATTCTAAGGGGAATCCTAGAAGTCTCACCCAGACCGGGGCAGTACGGTTCAAGTCCAAGCTAGGATCAAACCTTGGTCGCCAACTACATAGAGCAAGTGAGTGAGTACCATAGAGCCACGAACCTCCAGCTAAAATAGCTATCATATCCTCTCTGCTAGTAAAACGAAAAAGGAAAAGCCCTCGCGCCATAACAGCCACACTACCCTTAATGTGCCAACGGTTGGAAACCCATTTCTGAACCATCTCAATACTAGGTCGAAGAGAAAAGAACTTACCCACCAGAGAGAGATCCATGGAGGCAACGATTTCCTCAACCAAATCGTCTGGTATGTCCAGAGCTATTCCTGCAGCCGTTTCCTTCTGAACTGGGACCACAGACGTATCTTTAGGAGAAGAGTTCTCCTGTCCCGTCAAAACATTTTTCCAGATCTTGGAACAGTCATCGCCCGTCTCGAGCAGGGGCCGGGCAGTACCCTCCATCCCCAAGTGGTAGAAAGACCGAATCGAGACAAAACCCTAGAAACACAAGCAGAGGCAGAGTGCTGTCAAAGATTTTACAAAAATGCAGTTGTTACCATTTACCTTAGAAAGGCTTATGATGAAATCCATGGATATACTTTCCCATTTCTAGTTGGGAATGGACAAAGGTTGTAGTAAACCTACTAGAAAAAATATGTTATGCTTTATTTTGTTGGCAAGTAGTGCACTCTCTAGTATGCTTGAGAACAATTTCCTTGAAGCCCTTTTAGGAAAACCTCTCTTAGCTGCCAATAGGTCTTGTAGAAGCTAGGGTGACCAACCATAGGTGCATCATGTGAAGTCCTCATAATTATGTTCTTATACAAGATAAGACCATCTGCCACTATATACCTATCATCCTTCACACTTCCATCTAAAATATTAGTAGCAAATGTGTTCTTAGCATATTTTACCATGATAGAAGCCTTTTAATCAGTAACAATAGCAGAAATCGAGTAGGAAATAAGCATACGAGAAAGGGCATCAGCAACCACATTATTTTGACCCTTCAGATATTATATGTCAAAATCATAAGCTTGAAGCTTACTTACCCACTTTTGTTGCCAATCATTCAAATCATGTTGGCCAAAGAAGAATTTCAAACTATTGTGGTACATTCTTACCACAAATCTGCCACAAACTACCACAAACTAAGTATTACCTGAACTTAGCCAAAGCATGCATAATATCAAACATTTCCTTGTCATAAATAGCAAAATGTCCTTTTTGAAGATTCAATTTTTTGCTTTCAAATGCTATGGGATAACCCTTTTGCATTAGCACAACTCCAATCCCCTCATCGAAAGCATCACACTCTACAACAAATGGTTGTGATACATCAAGAATCACAAGTACAAGGCATGAGCTCATTACCTTCTTGAGCTTCTCAAACGCTTCGAGTTGTGTCATTCCTAAGAAGGCTCCCTTCTTAGTCATGTCAGTCAAGGGTGTTGCTAACTATGAGAAACTCCTAATGAATATCCAATAGTAACTACATAGACCAAAGAAGCCTTTGAAATGAGTCAATGTAGTAGGGGTTGACCGATCCTAATTGGCTTGGATCTTCTGTTGATCCACCTATACACCTTGAGCACTAATCATGTGACCCCAAGTATAAAATCTCGATAAATCTAAAATCACACTTGGATTCTTTTGCAAAGAGGACCTATTGCTGCAATATCACAAGGACTATATCCAAGTGTCTTAAGTGATCTTCCCAAGTTTTACTATAGATCAATATATCATCAAAGAATACCAGAACAAATTTTCTCAACTAGGCACTAAATACCTAATTCATCGCTGATATGAAAATAGTTGGAGCATTGACCAGGAACTCATAATGTCCACAATGACACCTAAAGGCTACCTTGTGCACGTCCTCATCATGCACATGAATCGGAAGGTAGTTGGACCTCAAGTCAATTTTTTAAAAGTAGATAGCTTGATGCAATTAATCGATAAGCTCATCAATCCTAGGAATGGGAAATCTATTCTTGATTTTCTCCTTCACCATCTCATTTTACAAGTACCACTGATAACATAAATGAACTAGAACTAGGTGTGATGTGACCCATCCCCAACAATTCTTTTATGGTCTTCTCTATTTCCTCTTTATATATTTGCAAATGGTGTGAACAAGGTATAGTACCTAACTGGTTTCACATTAAATCCTATTCACACTAGTTTACTCAAGTTTACTTAGGGCACACTTAGGATAGTTAAAAAGAGATAACTTGAACTACTTGCACATTCACACTGAACCTGTGCAAAAGTTCCCAACTGAGCTACAAACTCATCATAGTTTACCTAGGAAGTCTTGAAAATTTAAAAGATGCAAATATGACAAGAAAGTTCAGCACTTTAATGAAATGTAATGGATGACATGCCAAAAAAAATTATGTAAGGAGTGACTTAATTGGAAAATATCATTAACTGCATGATTCGAAAGGAAATTTTGGGAAAAAGATTTGACAAGATCCTTGTTTGATGATTGATGCTTAATGCCTATGACTTTGGTGATAAGGGATTAAATGACTGAGGGTTTGGAAAAATTATATATGAGGTGCAATTTGTTACAAAATTTATTGAAGATTTCAAGCTGACTGAGAAACTGAAATAATTACAATTTGAGGAGAGCAACATTCGAGTTTGAAATCAAAGCAACAATTATTGAGTGAAGAGGAAAGAGAATTTGACAAGATGCTGCCATGAAGAAATGGTAGAGGTTGTTTACTTAAAAATGGTAAAAGCTATCCATTGCAAAGTAAACAGAAATAACAAAGAAAAACAAAATTGTACTAGGAATTTGTAGATTAGTACTAGTGATTGCTTTATTCATTCAAAATATTGCTTATACACAATTGTAGATCAAGAAGCATTTACAAGATCAAACTACCCTTCCTTGACTACAAGAAGCCTATATAAAGCACCTGACAGTTGCCAAAGAGACAACCATTTACAACCACTAACAACTGACTCCTAACAACTACTTGAAAGCCAACAAAAAAATATTACATAGTCAAATGCAACCAAATTAGTAAAACATAACAAAAGCGTTTTATGCTAACTATAGAGGTCATGGTTAAGGTAGAGGTCAAATTGTTGTGATGTTGGTGAAAGAACTACAGGAGCGCAAGGAGTTGTTGAGATACCTCTACTGCAATTGACAAGTGTTCCACCAGAATGCCTAGTGATGGAGCACCCTATGGCCACTTGATGGACTTTGAAATTGTTGACAACAACCATTTCGATGAGGGGATTAATGGTTTGATTTGTGAGGGTATCACAAAAAAATATATGAATGAGTAGGGCACATTGCATAGGAGATGGCATGCAAACAACCTCACTCTTGCATCTATGACTATTGAAGCCACGCAAGCTCCCATACTTTGGGACCACTATATCATTGTGCCAATTTCTTGTGAGCCAGTTTCACAATGATGTTCTACACATTGGAGAGCAGCACATAATACCAGTCAACCCACTGACCATTTATGAGTTGACTAGGTTGCCTTGCAATCAAATGCAACAACAAGATGATCCACCATATAAGGATTTGGGTGCTATGTTAATAAGCATCTAGAACAAAATCTATTCACACACTGTGTAGAGTAGCAGAGGGGTCTCAATATCAATGTTTGGGCTATGCCCAACCCACAAATTCAAGCAACATGTGTGCTGCTGGGAATGAAACTCTTTATGCAAAGCTAGGGTTGATGTTGTTCCATTCGCTAGCAAATATGCAAAATCATATGATAGGTGCACAAGGCAGCATCTACAACTACTGACCTACCTGGCAAATAACATGGTGGAGAATGTGCAAATTATGTAGGACAAGGGTGAGATATTCTGCTACAAGGCATTGTTGGCTCTACATGTTTTAACCTACTACAGTGCATCAATGGGTGAGGACGCAAGCACACCAAACCAAATCCCGAACCTGTGGTTCCAAAATTTGATGTTGACTACAACGCACAGAGAGTCAGCTTCCCAACACAAGGTGCAAATGGATGGATGGTTGTGTGTACTACAATTGTAGTTTGCATATTAACATCAAGTCATGCTAGAACTCGTAGCTGCAAACCCAGGTGGTTAGTTTCACCTCTTCCAAGTTCCAACACTATAACAAAGTTCTCTTTCCAAATTTATTGAGCAACCATGTGCCAAGCACTCTAACATATACAGTAACGATGCAAATGGTGGAAGTCCAGCACACATGGCAATTAACAAAGGCATCAGTTGCAGATAACATCACATACACTTGGATGGCCATGCTACATTTGCAACGTAGACCAAAACAAAAGGAGGTGCCAAGGAAAGGTGCACCAAAGACAGCTAGTTGTGCAAGACACTGAAGTTGTCGGTCGGGCTGCAATTGATGTTGAAATGAGCGAGTGCACTGCAAAGATTGCAACAAAGGAGCGTGGAAGACAGCAGGCCCTTGAGGAAGGCCCTAGCACCCAACAATAAAACAAAGTTAAAGGGATTGTGATGGAGCAACCACCTATACCTAAGCAAAAGCGCACATGCTCCAGGTATTGCGATACAAAAGCATGATGAGGAGAATGTACCTGCAAAATAATGATGGCCACTATCTCTATCGATTCAAGTGCTGCAAACAAAAAAAGCATAGACAACAACAACAACAATAAGTGATGACATGTCAATCTAGAGCAATGCGTTCTAATGCAAGATCAAGTGCCAACCATGTATTTTGATGAGAATTATAATATTATTTTGTGGAGGTTGTGCTGTAAACATTGTTGACCAGAGCTTTTAACATTGTCAAAGGAGTCTCCATCAACATACCCAGCTTTGGCACAACCATTTAACAAGCGGCAAGTGGGTTAAAAATAGTCACCTTGGTGACTTGGGCAATGAGTGACAATGATCTCATGGCCTTGATGCTGGCAACAATGATTGGTATGATGAAACACTTATGCCAAGCCCACCGTGGAGTGGATGAATTATGCAATAGCATAACGTAAAGAATTGATGAACTTTGAATAGTCACAATAGTCGTGCAACAAGAGGCACAGCAGAAGCAAGAAAAGTTGGATGTGGCAAAGCAAGAGCGAGCTCATTCCTTCCAATGCATCATTAACTAGCATGATGCACATGTTTTAGTTCTACAAACAATGCATGATGGCTAAGTGCAACTACGAGAAGATCTATAAGGTCAAATTCAAAGTGCACCTATGCACCTTCAACTGTTGCAACAAATAATTGTTGATGTGTGTTGAGATGTGCTTCCAACAAAGGTTATAGCCATCCCTCTAATAGACATGTACTTGCGTTGGAACTGTTAGTTGAACCCTTAGTGCAAACTATGCCGACTTTGTAAGAACTAACTATGCAAGTGGAGAAGGATAAACTCAAGTGTGAAGTAAAGGAGGCAAAGCAAAGAGCAAAAGAGGTAGAACAAGCAAGGAGGCTCACAATAAAGAAGGTTAGGGTCAAGGAAATGAGCCTCAAGGTCACAACATGACTCACCCACAATAGTGAGTTGTGCATGCAATTCAATGAAGACATCATTCAAGCAAAGAATGATTTTAGTGCATCACAATGGCACACATGGATCAACACACAGCTTGCCAACAAGGAAGCCAAACTTAGAGCCCTGCAAGGAAGGCTTGCAAAGGACTTGACAAATGAAGATGCAAATGGAATAGATGAGTGAGTACAGGCACTTATGACGTAGATTGAGCAAACTTGTGCAACAAATATTGCAAATCTTAAGGAACTTCCATAGCTATTGTGCAACATAATAAGGGTCATGAGCAAAGTTGTGTAGGAGATGCAAACTCAATTTACTTTTGGAAAGTCGTCTTCCCACTATCAAGCCAAAAGAGGACGATGTGGTTGAGCTCATTGCCAAGCAGTCTAGAAATTGGAGGGTACTATTAACAACACACAAGCGAAGTGGCAACATGTCCTCATTGCACAAATTTTGGTTGTTGTGCCAAAAGTTAAACAATGCTTTTTCCAGTAGTATTAGGTTATGTTTTCTATAGGATTTTAGGTGTTCTAAAGATAAAACACATAATTGCACCAAGGGAATGTTGATGCCAATTTTGTTTGCAATTCTATATGTTTCTAAATGCACAAATAATAGATACAAGCACAAAGAAGGATAAAAATTCTAGAAAGCTGTTATTTTTAGTAATTATGAATATGGATTGCATAGGATATGTAGTGTCCCCTTTTCAAAAGAGGATTAAAATAATAATAATAAATTAAAATATTAAAGTTTATTTTTAAATAATAATTCCTCTCAAATAAGGGTCATAAAGGAAATCCAAATAGTTATGTCTTTTGGGGAAAAATTTATTTAAGACAGGCCAAGCAAAGAGGAGGCAAGCATAAATGAGTATTTCTATTTCTGATTATTACTCCTTTGGAGCATGGAACTGCAGTTCAATCTAACATAAGGACGAAACCCCTTAAGGTCTAAAAGTAGAGGACGAAAACCCCCTAATTTCCATTGCTGAGTTAGTGGATGAAAACCCTTGATTCAAGCAAATTTGAAGACAATTCAAGGGCATTTTAGTGAAAATTGATTATTGTGAATTTGGGATAATTAACGGTAGATACAAAGAATAAGTCCCATCTTTTCTAAAATAGATTCTAAATATTATATTCAAATTAGAATAAACTATTACAACTGCAATTCTGAAATTGATAACATATTTATAATTAATTGTGCTGCTATAATTGTGAGTCAGATTTTATTATATTTAAGGAAAAATTTAAAAATTTAAAAGGGACATTACAAATGGTATCAAAGCTAGATCTTGTCAACCTGTGAAAGAGAAGTTAACCCTATGATGCAGAAAACTCATTCCATATAAGTGACAAAACAAGTAAATATGGCAGATGAAGAGAGAAAAACTCCTTTGGGATAGTTCTTTTAAATAAGTTTGAAAAGAAAATAGATACAATGATAGACATGTTGGGTCAGATGCTCCACATGAAGAAAAATAATATGAATGCTCCCAAAAATAAAATCAATAGCACACAACGAACATTTGTTGGATTTGATGATAGACCTCTATGTCACACTTTCATTTGTAGAGAAGAACAAAAGTCCAAACCAAGGGTCGGCAAAAGAAACTAAATTTAAAATTCGCATCACTTGACTGATGTCATAAATGAACAGGAATCAAATTCTAATTCAGATTACTCTGAAATGGCTTCCAAAGTCAATACTAATGGTCAAACAAAACAGTTTGTTGGCTGGGAAGACGATCAAGGTGCTAATGGCAACTGCGGTAATGAAATTACTAAGCTTGAAAGCAACAAATGTGGCAAGGTTGATCCTTCTTGCTCTAGAGATGGTAATCTAAACTGTCATATTCAGGTTGGCACTTCTGGTGTGCAATGCAGCAATAATATAGAGGCTGACAATCCACCAAAGTTTTCAGTTATTGAACCCAGTGCTGGTCCCAAACGAGTGATAAAAGAGGAGTGCATTCATACTGCAAGAAGCATATTTGACGGATTTGACAATGACTATAATCTCACAAGCTTGTTCACGGAATTGAAGGATGATAGTAGCAGGGAGAACGAATCAAATTTTCCCATACAATTCAATATTCATACAGATGTTGACAGCCCAATAGACAAATCTTTACTTGAGTTCAGTATAAATTCTAAAATTGATGGAGGTGACGACATCCATACTTTAGCTAGTGGAATGGATGGTTTTGTTGGTATCTGGTATCCTCCTCAGTTGTTGTCCCTGATGTTAAACCACAACTCTTTGGCATAGTGGAATCCTATGCTATGCATCCTATGATGAATCATTTGCTATGACATTATACATTGTTGGCACAGCATCACACTGTTGTTGGTTTGACACGTGCCTTGCAGCCATGTATTTTTGGCACCTCATGTGGGTTCATGTTCAGTTTGGCACATGGTGATAATGATACTCATGGTGTTTACTCTGTTTGGCATTTTGGCACATGGTGATATAATATTTCTTGGTTATAATTTTTCTCTTGGCACAAATGTTTGACGTCATATTTGAGATAAAAGGCATTACATATCCTATGAGTACTAAGGCATGTTATATTGTTTTAAAGTGGTGACCACGGCATTTTATTTTATTTTTCTGTCTCCTAGTGGGTGTATCAAATGTTACAAAGTTGCTTTTATCGGCATGATTTAGTGCTTTTACCTCCCGAACAGGTTAATGTAGAAGTTTGACAAGACAGAAATAAATATTTTTCACCGGATCTTTGAGCTTACCAAGAGCACCGGTTACTCAGATACTTTCTGGCAAAAGTTAGGGTTAAATCATTCATTTTGCATACTCTTTGTTTGGTCTTTGGCGGCAGATAGTAGGGTTTCACATGGCAAAAACATCATGAAGTTTCATGGAACTCTAGTTGTGTATCTTCGTTTGGAATCCTCTTGATTCAATACTTGTAATCATGGAGGTCGGAGTGAGAATCTGCAAAAGTCATTTTGTTGACGTGACAAAGCTCAGTGACTATGGTTTTATCTCTCTTCAGCGGCCGACAGGTGATATAATTTTCTTCTCCTTTACAAACTCTTTACAGTGGATTTGCTGTTTGGTTCTGCATAAGGGTTTTAAATTCAAATTTTTTTTAAAGGGCTCTGTGATGATTTTATTTCATTTACTACATTCCAAGTTCCTGTACTTATTAGACACGGCATGTTAGATTTTTTTTTGATCTATGGATCTTTAAAATCAAAATGGAAGGATACCCACAAAAGGTGCATTTGGGGTTTCACTCTAAAAGAATTTTTTTTTACCAAGGGTTTGAATGTTTATGACTCTGATTATTTGATGACAAGGGCAGATTTCATGGATGAAAGCTATCAGTATTGTGGAGTTTTTTCTTCTCTTCTTGACTCGACACATGATGAAGAGATTATTCCTTGTCTTAAATCTTGTCAATTATAAAGGCACACAATTTTTTCTGTTATAGTTGTAAATCTGTTGCAAACAGTTATAACGGTTTGGAATCAGTTACTTCTTGTTTCCTTGAGCAGTTACATTCGAGTTTGTGGTTGACAACAAACTGCTTTAGCTGTACATACAGGCTGAAAAAGTTCCAGTTTCATATGAAAAGCTTTTTGTTGAATATATCCTTTTGGTTGGTTACAAACTTCCAACCAGTTTTTCAATTTTCAGTTATGACTCTCGAACTATCTGTAGAGAAACAAAATGTCTTGGACAGAATATGAAATGTTATGTATAAAAATCTGATATAATATGAATGATGTGTGTGCAAAAAAAAAACACTGCTCATACATTGTTGGTATTATGTGGTTTTAAGTGAAACAAAGTATCCCTCTGAATGTAAACTTTTCATACAATTGTGATTATTGAAAGTATGCCAGTGAGGCAAGTTGTAAGCTAGTGAGGCCTGTAATCAGTGAGATTCTTTTATAAGCCAGTGAAGCATTTTTTCGAGTGGTTTTATGCCAAGGGCTTTCCACTCAGGACAAATTGTTGTGTCAATCTTACTTTGCATGTTTTTTGATATGTGTTCATCAGCTTAATATTTCTTTTGCAGTTATTTGATAACATTCAGTTCATGAATGATTATTCATAGAAATATTGAAAGCATAAAATTGGTTTTTCTTTTGAAGAATTGTCGGACACTGATTCACCCCCCCCTCAGTGTCATACCACTCTAACAGGTTTTGCTTCTGAAACTCATGGTTATCATTTTAAAGAGCAATATTTAGAATATAAGTATACAACAAATGAGATTACTAGAACAAGTAATGATTTTTATGATGATCACCCCATGGATCCTAAGTTGTCCAATGAAATAAGAGAAGAATTCTATGATATTTCTGGAAACTCTCTAATCGGATCGGTTACAAAATGTAAGAACCTCAAAAGTGGACCAAAAAGATAAAAATCATTTCAGAAAAGAACATTGCATTTAAGGTCATAGATGTGTCTCATGCCTCTAATCCTCATCTTAAATGGAAAGCTCACTTTCTTGCTTTGATTCAAAGAGATATCCATGAAACTGTGTAAAGGTTAGGCCAACCAAATCGATTCTTTGTAGATGCAATTCTGAAGTTGATACCATATTTATAATTAATTGTGCTTCTATAATTGTGAGTTGGATTTTATTATATTTAAAGAAAAATTTAAAAATTTAAAAGGGATATTACAAGATATAATTTCAATATAGTTTGTAGGCAAAGCAATGGAATTTTGGGCCTGTGTCTTCTAGATGAATTCAAAGTAGAAGTTGCATTAGAATAAAGTTAGCTTAGGTTTAAAGCAATCCATCTATAGTTGAGGCAAAGCTAGATAGAAATTCTACATAAGCCCCCTTAGTACACACTTTTGTATAATTTTTTTTTTAATGGAGATCATCCACAAGATCGTTTTTGCTACCCGGTATGGGAGCACGAGCCTTGGGCTGAACCTCTTTGGCTGAGAGCCAAGGACTAAGGGGTATCCATTCCACCAAAATTGCCCGAGGCACGATCTCAGCCTCATCCCTAATGGTGTCGAGGGCCTTGCACTCAACAAGACTTGATCCCTAGTGGGCTCATTCAGAACCTTTCAACTTTACCAGCAGACCAAGGGCCCTTTGACTTTTGTATAACTTTTGACGTTGAGATTAATATAGAAAAGTGTTGCTGAATTTGAGTATATGATTGATCAAGTATTTATTGAGTATATGATCATTTTGCTTTGCTAAGGTTTATCTGATAATGGGTAAGTTTGTTCAAGGGTTTGGGGCTCTAGCGTGTAATATCCCTATGTCAACTAATGTCTTAACACTGATGTGAGCAGTGAATTGCCAGGATTATGCATGTAATTTCAACTTACAAAAAATAATAGATATCTACTACTATAAATCAATATTTCATCCTGCAATGTCCCCATTTTTTGAATGGTCGCCATTAGAGAGAGGTTGGGCTAATCTCCACACTTCAGGATTTTTGGAGACATCAAGTATTGAAGATGACACATCATATTCTTCTGATGTTTTTGATGCACTTAGCTTGGATAAAATAATTTGTCTTCCTTGGAGCAAACTACTTGGGAGAGTCACACATATGGAGATGTATTATCGGGAGTGCGGAGACTTGCCATCATCATGCCAAGAGGTAACACTATTTCATATATGGATGAGTGATATGACGTCTTTGTTCATGGATAAGTGCAAGGTCTCCTTGTACACATCACCTTATGGAGATCATTATTATATTTTGTGTAGTGGGCGACTTGTGATGGGAAAACAAAAATTAGCGCCACCCTTGGGAGTCATTTTGGGTTTGGTTTGTGAGCATCTTTGTGCCAATTTTTCCATCTTTTTCAGACCAGCAGACCTGTGCGCCACATTTTTTAGTGATTGGAGACTCATTGGTGATAGAAGGTTAGAAGAAGAAATTGTAATTTTGTTTCTAAACTTAGGGCAGATATTTCCTGGGCTATTTCTCATGTGTTAGCCTATATCCATTGATATATTTGAAGACATTTCATACCCAGTTTATAGCAGCAGACTTCTACTTTCATTGTCAGTGATGTGTGTTAGTTGAATGAAGTGGATTTAATGTTCTTATAATAGTGAAATGCAAATACATTATGATTGATTATGTCTATGGCAAATTCATGGTGTTTTGAAGTGTTTTATGGGCTGCCCTAGTTGGTATTTTCAGTCTGATTTTTATTTCAGAAGTTAGGGTTTGAGCAGAAAACTAAAGTGCAGAAATTAGGGCAGAATTCAGATTAGGCAAATCAGAAAATTCTAAGCAAGTTTCATTTGGAAAGCCCATAAATCCAAAATAGGTGAAAATATCCCCATCTGGGATATTACACATCCACACAACAATACTCTTATAACAGAATTCTCCAACACATCGGCTTATTGTAGTTCTGGGAACATTCGGTTTAGTATACTATCCACCTGATTTCCCAAGATAAAGATTTCAATACGCCAGGAGTAGAATTTACAATGATAACCAGTACCTCCCAGTAGGAATTCTTGCTTACAGAAATACCAGACTTGGTCTAGTGATTGTCGATTAGTGTAATGTCCCCTTTTTAGCTGATGTTGTTTGTGGATGGTTTAGCCTATTCCTAACCCTCGTAGGCTAATGTACATGGTTAGGGGGTCTTCTTGAGGCAGTCACCTGGTCGATGGTTGGTTTCCTGGATTCAGTTGGGTGGGAAAAATAAGGGAGATAATAATTAAATTAATTATTTGTAAGGTTATTAAATAAATAAATATTATAAAGTGACCTTATATTTAAGTAATTTAATAAAGTGACTTAAATAAATATTGTTACATAAAGTCACTAAAATTAAATAATATTATTTTTCTAGAAGCTTCTTGAAGTGGGATTGAAAAAGTATAAAAGAAGGGGCAAGGCAAGCTTCCAGGCATCCAAGAATTGATATCTGCTTTGATGTGATTGTTTGGTGAAGGAGCCAGCAAGGGTTTCTGCCATTGAGCCATTGAGAACGAAAAATCTCATTGGTTATGCAATTTTGAGGTTGTGAAATATCAGCTGAATTATTGCTTCATTGTGGGCTTCATCCAGGAGTCCAATCTGTGCTTAAATTGGAGAAGACATTAAGTTTCACAAGGGTTCCAAAGGTTAATCATTTGCAGATTTGAAATTGTTGGTGACATGAATAGTGGCGTGAATAGTGTCGTGCTACAGTAACCAGCCATAGAGTTTTTAGATTTTCATTGTTGGAGGCCTATCTAGACACTTTTTTATTCTGGGTATTTGAGGGATCAATTCTTCTTGTGAAGCCAATCATTTCTATACCAGTTTGGAGGTGTTTCAAGGCTGCAATTAATTCATTCTGAGGACTGATATACTATAGCAAGGGTGCCATTGGCAAGACATTTTTGTTCATATCTCATCAGTGAAGCATCCTATGGTTCTGGGCATTGTTGCATTTTGATCCTTTGATCCTACCAATCATTTCAGGTACCATAAAGTGGAGTTTTATTGTTGCATTTATTTTTAGTTAAGATTGTCAGGCAAGGGCAAGGGCGGCTACTTCTAGGAGGTGCAATTTCATGCAAGGAGGCTCAATAAAATCGAATTAAAATCAGAGATAGATATCATTGCATTTGTTGATCATTCCGGACTTCATAATCCGGTTCTTTGATGTATTTTGCATTATCATATCAATTTGCATAAGGTGCTACTATAGATGGTCATTTTATATCAAATTTGGCATTGTTGTATATATCATTGTAAGCCAAGAGTCTTGGCAAATACATAGCAACATTGTACTTTAGATTGCACTCAATTAAGGAGATATATGTTGCATACCATATGTTTGATGAAATGTCCATCTTATAGCATACATAATCAGCATAGTAGTTTGCATGCCAATTGTTTGACAAAATGTCAATTGGCTGTAGGAGTTGATTTACATTTGCATTAGTCATCTATTGCATTTGGAAAATGCTAAGACACTTGCATTTCATGCTATACTTGTAGTTTAGTCACTTAGCATTTATTTCAAGGCTTTTGCATCATCTGATCTTCCAATTTCATCAAGCAAAGCAAACTGAAACTCAGAAACAACAAGAAATACTTTGCATACAAAGTGTTTGACGATATTCCTTGAGGTTCAAATCAGCAATATAAGGTCCGAAATAGCAAGGGATATTACAATTAGGCTCCCAAAAATACTCCCAGTGCAGATCGCCTAGTTCAGATTTGGCTTGCACCCCTCCGGAGATTGTGTCAATCCACAATGAAGGTTTGTTGGGTGAGAATTCCCCTCCGCTATGCCTTAAACTCTGCAACTGGTTGGTTCTTCCACGATAGAGATTTGTTGAAGCAAATGCGCCTAGTCGTAAGTAGACAGTGATAATAGCCGCTCCAGTAAATAGTGCGTTGACTTATAAATTTGCAGATTTGCAAATGGTGTGCCCAATATGCCTTCAGCCTCACGAAAATCCTGTAGGTGCAAGTCGCAAACAACTGTTGAGAGTGAGTGCATTCAGAAATGTGCAACTCCAGGTGATACCTGCAGCCTGGACCTGAAAATAAGTGATAGCAAATTGAGATTAGCCACCTTGCGGATCCTGATGGTGGAAATGCATCAAAACAAGGTGAAGGTTTGCGTCCTCACACTTGTGTGAGATTAAGAGGAATTTTGCCCCCTCAATCCCTTAAATCAATCTAGGATTTATGCCCTGGACTGACTTACCAGTGAATGAATTCACAAAACAAGCAAATAATTTTCCAAATCAGATTCCTCCAAGTGAGCAATGAGCATCCTTTTAAATACCAATATGAAATGACCAAATGCAGCTGACCTCAATTAGATTTGAATCCTCTTAAGGCGCCGACTTGTAGGAAAATACTATTCTTTTTATTATTAAAATTATATTATTATTATTTATTATTAAAATATTATGTTTTATTTGTTAGTGTTGAAAAACACTATTTTAATATTAAAATTAGAGTTAATTTATTTGAGCAGAGGAGGAGACATGACATAGCGTGCCTCAAATAAGTAGTCCTATAGACTAATATGCCGGTGTGCAAGGTTATTCAGTGCTAGCCAACAAGTCAATAGCATGTATGAGTAGTTTGGCTAACATTTTAGTTTGGCACCAATTTTGTATGCAGTTTTGTATGTTCCTAGATGCACCAATAATAGATAAAAGTATGAAGGATAGGAATTCTAAAATGCCACTATTTTGAGTATATCACAGATAGGATTTCTATCTAGTTTGTAGGAAAAGCAATGGATTTTTGTGCCTGCATACCTTTTAAATGAATTCAAAGTAGAAGTTGCATGCAAATAAAAGTAGAATAAAACAAGCTTAGATTTAAAGCAGTCCATATATAGTTGAGGCAGTGCTAGGTAGAAATTCTTTATAAACCCCATTCGTACACACTTCTGTATAACTTTTGATGCTGAGATTAATATAGAAAAGTATTGTTGAATTTGAGTATGTGCTTGCTTAAAGTTAAGTATTTATTGTGTATATGATTGCTTAGTTAAGGCTTATCTTACAGTTTGCAGGTCTGTTTGAGGGTCTGAGACTCTAGCATGCCTCGGTGAGTGGTCCCATGGATTGATGTGCCAGTCAGTGTACAAGAGTATTCAGTGCTAAGTTGCTAACCAACATGTTAATAGCACACATGGGTGGTTTGGCTAACATGCTTGTTCAGGAATGAACATTGTCCATAAGATTGAAGTTGAGGCATATTTGGAAAATAACTTGAGGCCTTTTCTAGAGTTTCATATTGTGCAAAAGCTCTAACTAGCACGTTCATGAAGCTACATTTTGTAGTTGTATATTGTTAAACAAATTGGCATGCCTTCTATATGATTCCGTGGTTTATATATCTGTTATTCACGGCAGACACGAGAACACCTAACAAAATTTGTTTGATGTTTGATGTGTCTCCACACTCTCTTCCAAAGCTCCCATTTTGGAACTTGCAAGGGTGTTGCTGCAACGTTGAGTTTGGAGTTTCATAAACTAGATGTATTTCAAATTTGCTTCAACAACTTCTGGGCATTTTCAAACAAGGAGTTTTTGTTTATATACAGCAGTGAGTGTATTCCCTTAAACCAATTTTTGTCTTAATAACTGTGAAAGTATCTTATATTACTGACCTAATAGCATCTTATATTACTGAAAAAATATTCAAATCAGTGAGCAGCTTATGGAGAGGCAAAAGCGCAGGTTACCATTTCAACCTTTCAGAAGATTTTACGTTTCAGCATAAAGATCGCAAAAGTGCCAAAATGTTTCAAGGCAACATCATAAAAGGAAAATGATCCACCTGAAACATACTAGGATTCTAAAACTCCTAACCATTTACAAGAACTTGTTGGCAAATGGTCAGCGCTCCCCGTGGGATTTGTGACATGGACTAATCGCCTCCCGTGGATTCATTAACTCTAGCGCTTGTATCGGAAATTAATAGGTTGACCTTTTGGTTTAACGGCAATCGTGGGCCAACATGGGTTCAAATCTCCCCGGGTAACGCTGGGGGGAGTTTGTTGGCAAATGGTCAGTGCTCCCCGTGGGATTCGTGACATGGACTAACCGCCTCCCGTGGATTCATTAACTGTGGCGCTTGTATCGGAAATTAATAGGTCGACCTTTTGATTTAAGGGCAATTGTGGGCCAACAGAACTAAGACTATTAATTCTGCAAAAACATTTCCTGAAAAAAAAAAAGATTTGAACATTTCAGCCTTTGATGCAGAAGCCTACTATGCATAGAAAACAAAATTGGAATGGCTCAGCATTTTTCAGGCAACTTATGACCCTTTACATGTGTATTTTACTTATCTCCATCTCCAGGTCCTTGATGCGTTGGAGCACACTCCTGCATTGGCTCTGTTGGATTCCGATAGGCTTTAGTTGGTGGCCTGGTTTGTGGACAATATATCAGCATACGCCAATCGGTTTCTTGTGCTTGTCCAGAGCTGAAGCTGCTGCCTAGGTGCTCTTTCTCTTTGTCCAACGTTGAAACTCTGCAGTTCCCTTGATAGCCTCCGCAATCAAGTGCTTAATGGGATCATATATCACCATTTTCTCAAGTGATCCAAAGCTATATTGTTGAAATTCTTTGCACATAATTAATTGATGAATAAACTCATTTTATTTGTCCTCACTGCGAGTCAGATTGAAAATGTATTCCTCCATGGTAGGAATTTGGGTGTCATGATCCTCAGACTTCCTCCCTAGGTATAGAATGCTCTTTTCCGGATTGTTAATATCTTTATTGAGTGTCATATAAATTCTGGGCATGCCAGAGGCGGATGGTAAAGAAAAAAAACATTCTTGTAGTTTAGAGAAGCTTGCATTATACGGGTTTCTTGCATGAGCTTGAACACTCTCAGCACTCTGCCCATTAGGATAAAATGGATGAAAAGAGGAATTCCCAGATGCATTGGAGATGGTGATGAGAAATGGCATTTGGTGATGAACATGGAACCTACGGGGCTGTAATGCTGCTAATAAATAAACCCTAGTTGGCTGAGTGGGATAGAGAGGGAGGTGATGTATCTTCCAACATGAGGGTAGCAGGACTCTGTTGCTTTTACCATTTGAGTAGAAGACCTTACCTGATGTATCTTCTCGACGGGTAACTGTGGTAAAGAAAAGTGAAATGACCTTGATACCCACCTAAGTTCGCCCCCTCCAAATAATCTTCATCCACTCTAATTTGCTGCTGATCGTCACCTACACTCTTGAACATTCTGGAGGCACAGCTGTTCATTAAAACATTTAGATGGCTGCTTTCTATGAACTGCTACCCATTCGGCAATCTTCTTCTTCGCGTGACTGGGAAGATCTTTCGCCCCGATGCTATTAAATATACTTCCATGTAACGGAGTAAATTCAAGCCCTGAAGTTTGCTTCCATTAACGTGAAATCATACTACATAGCTTTCGGTAATAGCGATTAAATTTCGAGTTCCAATTAATCGATGTTTTCTTATTATTATTATTAGTTACTCCCGCCCCGCAGGTTACTTATCCATTTTTTAAGTCAATTTATTCCTATCTCATTACCAAAGGAGAACAAAGAATTAATACTAGCAATCGCACCTTAGTGTGCAATGGCTACGCCGGAAATGGGTGTGGAAAAGAGTTCTATGTGGATAAAAGAAAACATTATTTTGCATATGGGAAACTTGAACTATACATAGTTTATAAAATTGAGTCGTAAAGAGCAAAAAAAGAGGGGGCATATTTGTAAGAGTAGCAAAGAGGAATTTTTTATTTGTTTGAATATTAACTATATTCTCAAAAAGAGAGTATATAGAATATTTGCATTTATTTTTTGGGTCTATTTTGATTTGTTGAATCATGGTCATCATTTGAACATTGAAACGATGTAATGATGTGTGTTGTTGTTCTATAGTGGTAAGCAAAGTTTGAGTGGATGATTTGAACCAACACATACCAAGCTCCACTTCTTACATTGTAAAAGTACCATAGCTTGATCTTTAATGTAGGATTTGCCATTGGAATTCTTGACTATAACCTCAAGTCTATCAAAAAATGGAACACTTTTTGTCACTATGATTATGCAGTTAAGCTTAATTTTATAATCCCATGATGGGTAATGATTTTGTGTTCTAGGAAATGTCTCTTCAATTGTGATGGGTGGTAAAGGTAAAATTTGGAAATAATTATTCATAGGAAGGTTATGCATGTGGCCATGTTCTCTACTTGAAATTGAAACTCTCTCTCTCTCTCTCTCTCTCTCTCTCTCTCTCTCTATATATATATATATATATATATATATATATATATATATATATATATATATATTTGTTTTTCTCTATTTTCACCCTCTTTATATCTATCTCTTCCCTCTTTATCTCTTTACCTCTCTCTCTATCTTTGTACCTCTTTCTCTGGCTTTATCTATTCTTGTCTCTTCTTGTATTCTCTCTCTCTCTCTCTCTCTCTCTCTCTCTCTCTCTCTCTCTCTCTCTCTCTGTATATATATATATAACATTCTCTATTTGTTTTTCTCTATTTTCACACTCTCTCTCTCTCTCTCTCTCTCTCTCTCTCTCTCTCTCTCTCTCTCTCTCTCTAACATCTCTATCCTTCTCTACTTGAAACTCTATCTCTTTCTCTATCTTGCGAATTAATTAATTATGTCTTGCATAAGATGTCTCTATCTTTTTATGTGGATGCAAAACATTGTTCTAAAATTATTTAGGAAAAAATCCAAACTTTCTTTAAGACAACTACATTGTCTTAGATGTACAAAGGTTATAAGTGATACTCACATTTAAGATATCAATTGGTTCCTTTTTTATTAATTCATTACAATGCCACATAGTCATTATTGAATCATGGCATATTTGAACTACATAGACCTTATCTCTGTAATAAAATTTGTTGATGTAAAACAAATGTAACCTTAATTAAATATAGAAGAATAAGTGATGGAAATAGAGAAGATAAGATGACGTATATACTTGGAAACCCCCTTTGAGTAAGAAACCCATCACAAAAATTAATCCTAAATATATTGCTTCAAAATAACATTACAATATATTGAGAAACTCCACTAATGTTGTAGCCCATGTGTTAACACTTTAGTAGCATGTTGATACTTAGACCTACACTAAAAGCCTACAAATCCCTACAATACAATCCAGATGATATCAAAACACTACATGCCAATGGTTATATTTATAAAATTTTGCCATCACTCTACCTAAATTTTGCTCTCTCTCTCTCTGTGTATATATATATATATATATATATAGAGAGAGAGAGAGAGAAAGAGATATAGGGATTTAAGAGATAGAAGGGGGGGGAGATAGACAAGGAGATACATAGAGAGAAGGAGATTGATGGAGAGGAATAGAGATAAGTGATATAGATGGAGAGAGAGAGAGAGAGAGTTATTGACAGGGAGAGAGAGAAATAGAAATATATATATATAGATCTCTCTCTCTCTCTCTCTCTCTCTCTCTCTCTCTCTCTCTCTCTCTCTCTCTCCATCAATCTCCTTCTCTCTATGTATCTCCTTGTCTATCTCCCCCCCCTTCTATCTCTTAAATCCCTATATCTCTTTCTCTATTCCTCTCTCTACCAATATCCCTCTCTTTATATCTCTATCTCTCTCACTGTCTCTCCCTCTTTATAATCTATGTATCACTCTACCTCTCTATATATCTCTTTGTCTCCTTCTATCTCTATCTCTCCGCACCTTTCTCTCTCTCCCTCTCTATCTATGTATCACTCTACCTCTCTCTCTCTATATATATCTCTTTGTCTCCTCTTTGTGTTTCTTTCTACATCTCTATGTTTCTCTATCTTCCTCTTCCTCTCTTTTTCCTCATCTCCATCTGATCTCTTTGTCTCTTTTTGTATCTCTCTCTTTCTCTTCTCTACCTCTTTCCTCTCTTCCCATCTTCCCCTATCTCCCTCTCATTTTCTCTATCTATCTTTCCCTCTATATATCTTATCTCTATCATTCTCTCTTACTATATCTCTCTCTTTCTCTATTCCTCTCTCTGTGTCAATATCCATCCCTCTCTATTTCTCTCTCCTACCCTCACCATGTTGCTCACTCTATCTTGTTCAATCTTTGTATATCTTTTATCTCTCTCTTTCCCTCTATATCGCTTATCTCTATTCTTCTATCCATCAATATCCCCCCCCTCTCTCTCTCTCTTCCATTGTTTGTCCCTCCTCTCTCTTTGTTTAACTCTATTTGTTTCCCCTCTTTGTTTATCTTACTCGTACTATAAAGATATTTCTCTTTATCTCTCTCTATATAATTATTTTTCTCTCTCTCGAGCTCTCCCTCTCTCACATCTCTCTCTTTTTGTTTAATTTCATTTGTCTTGTCTCTCTCTAAGTTCTCTCATATAACTATATAACTATAATATAGATTTATATAAAAATAAATATATAATTCAATCATTACAAGTTACCACTTGGACAATAAGCATGGAGACCTAATTTCTATAGATGGAATTGTTATATGCCTTATTAATTATAACACTTCATAAGAAATCAAAATTAATTTAATCTTAAATCTTTCTAATGTGGATAATGTCTTAAGGTTTTCTTTATATGTGTAGGGCTTAGAAATTGTGTTGATGAAGGTATTCACGATAAAATGTACTATATCTCTCTCTCCCTCTCTATCTATCTATTTATCTGTGTCTCCCTCTCCACCTCCCTCCCCTTCTCTCTTCCTCTATCTCTATTTGACTCTTCAACCCCTCTCTCTCCCCCTTTTATCTCTTATCTCTATTCCTCTCTCTACCAATATCCCTGTGTCCCTATCTCCCTCTTTATCTCTATATCAGTCTACATCTCTCTATATCTCTTCATCTCCTTCTCTCTATCTTTCCCTTCTCTCTCCCCCTCTCTCCCTCTCCCTCTTTATCTTTGTCTCATTCTTTCTTTATCTCTTTTTATATCTCTGTTTGTTTGTCTACCTCTTTCTCTCTTTCTCCTTATCTCCATCTAAGCTCTATGTCTCTATCTCTATTTCTATCTTTCTCCTTATCTCCATCTGAGCTCTCTATCTTATCTCTATTTCTCTCTTTCTCTTCTCTATCTCTCTTCCTCTCTTTCCCTTTTGATAAATAGGCTTGAAAACAAAAATATGGTAACCTACGATGAACAATTTACATCTATGGAAGCCAGGTTTTAAATGTTTGGTTACAAAGTCTCCTTCATGAATCTTTACAGAATACAAATTTCCTTTTAAAAATAACTTATTTACAAGACATTTTGTTTGATATAATGCAATAATTTTTTCTCATTAACTCGTAGCAATGTTTTGAACTAAAACATTATTTGAGCCTAAATTAGAAAGACAAATAATAGTAGATCTATCTCTTCTATCCAACTTGTCCCATTCACCTTGATCCATTATTCATGTCTCTCTTTGTATGTTTCTCTCTCTCTATTTTAAATGTCTCTAATTCTCTCTTTATTCACCCCTCTCTATCTCTCTCGCTTTTATCTCTTCCTCCATCTCTCCCTTATCTGTCTACCATAGCATGATCTTTAATGTAGGGTTTTCCAATAGAATTCTTGACCATAGCCCTAATTCTATCACACAATGAAATTCTATCTCTTCCTCTCCCTTTCCCTATCTCTTATCTCTCTATCTCTTCATATCTCTATCTCCCTATTTCTCTCTCTCCCCCTCTCCTTCTTCCTTCCTCTTCTTTAATGTTCAAATATAAGTTACCTAAATGCAAACCAAAAACCCTAAATATTGACATTAAGGAATTACACACAAATTAGTAAATCTTAACCTCCCTCTCTATATATTTATCTTTTCCTCACTATTTCCCTCTCTATAAATATCACTTATCTCTCTCTCCTACTCTATATATCTCTATTCCTCTCCGTCAATCTCCCTCTCTATTTCTCTCTCTTGCCCTCACTCTCTCTCTTCCTGTATCTATTTCTTTATTTTCTGTATCTCTCTTTCCCTATCTCTCTTTGTCATCTCTTTCCCTTTTTTCTCTCCACTTCTCTTTTCCTCTCTCTGTCCTTCTCCCTCCCTCTCTATCTCTCTTTCTCACTATCTCTCTCTAAGTTTATCTCTATTCTATTATCTCTATCTAGCTCTTTATTTTTTATATCTCCCTCTCTCCCTCTCTCTATCTATTGCTATCTATCTCTTTATATATCTATCTTCCTCTCTCTTTACTTCCCTTTGACCTATTCTACCAATCATTGTAAGCTAACTAAACACATATTGGTGTGAATTGTTGTTATGTGCTTATATTTAGAAGCATTGACTTGCAATCATTTCATATCCTCTCATCTCTCTCATATTGACTCATTCTAGAAGCATTACAATGAATAAAACATTAGGACACTTTAATTTAGTGCACTAAAACAAATCTAAGGTTGCACAATCATTTTAGGGCATTTCTTGCTACATGATCCTTTGCATGGTTGTAAAACCTATCATTTTTTAGGGTTTCCTGTGAGCACATGAATCCTAGTGGTTTTGCCAATCCTCTTTTAAGGTATTTATTTATACCTCTAATTTAGCTAATAGGGAAGATAGAATAAAATTTGGTGAACTAAGGACCAAGAGCACACGACTAGTGAGATAAGATCCATGCCAGATAAGAAAAGATCTATGAATGCAAAAGTAACCTAAAGATGCAAAACTTAGGTAGAGACAAATGTCATGTGTAGAATTTAAAGATATATATAGATAGAGAGGTACTATTCTTATATTAAAAACAAGTTAGATTTCAAAATCTACATCAAAATCACATATATTTAACAATTAAGCTAAACACCTTTATCCTCTTTACTTTTATTAATTGCTATTAAATTTAGAATTTATACCCTCTACATTTATTAATCTAAATTAATTTGTACATATATACATCTAATTAAATTAATCTAAATTAATATATACATCATATTTACAACTATCCCACTATACATTTAAATTTTTATAATTATTCTTTTGAAAAATTAACTTTGTGAGGAGAACAATTTAACCCTCGTCTTTTTCTCCCACATTTTAGTTTAATTAAACTTGATCTAAGTGAACTTTTATTACCACCTTCATCAATTTGTGAGGAGAACAATTTAACCCTCTTCTTTTTCTCCCACATTTTAGTTTAATTAAACTTGATCTAAGTAAACTTTTATTACCAGGTTTTCATCAAATTATTTAGCCTAGTAAAAAAGTTAAATGAAAAAGAATTTTATAATTTTTAAAGAGGTGAAAAACAAATATTAATCTAGATGTTGCTCATTATATTCTTTTTACACCACATATAAATGTACAACTTTACTCATCCATCGATTCTAAATAGTAATGAACAGAGAATTGTGGTTTCCCAAGACATACAAATGTTGGTGACCAATTTTAATATTAAAAAATAGAAATCTCAAAAGTACCTGGCGGGGGACATTTAAATGACATGAAACTTGTTCTGACACGTTTTTTTTTTTCTCGACATGTGAACAATCAACGAGTTTATAAAGTTTTCCAGCATCCGGGAAAACAATAAAGTGCAAACGAAACAAGTTTCTCCTCCCTTTTCATCCTCTTGCGAGCGAGCGGCAGACATCAACTGAAAAAGAGAGCTACGAAAAAATGGTGGAAAAAGATTAAAAAAATGGTGAAATAAAATGAACGCCCAAGATCTTTTTCATCATCTTGCACTGCTTAACAAGGAGTCTCAGCCGTTGATTTCATTCGCCAGGCTGGTTCACCTCATAGAGGGAACGCCTTCGGCGTAATTAGCAGAACAAAAATTAATATTAGCACTTAATGGTACAATCCTTTAGAAATAAAACTACCATTAGATAAATAAAATTTAGGCTAATAGATAACTAAACAATTAATCTAGATAGTGGTATTTCAAGTAAATAATTAATTTAAATTAATTAGAATTGGGTTAGTTATTATTACAAATGTAAAATAGTATATTTATATTTAAAAATATATATATAAAAGTACGCAGAGGGATATCTTTTTTCCATAGTTTCTTTGATTTTCTCACTATTTTTTGTTTGCAATTTCTTTTTTTGTTTTTATTTTTAAATTTTTCCAATTTCTTTTTTGTTTCCATAGTTTTAGTGATTTTCTCCAGCATTTTCTCCTTCCAACAGTTCTTTTTTAGTTTTTATTTTTTTCAATTTTTTTTGGTTCCATAGTTTTTGTGATTTAGCTTTTACTCCTTCAACATTTTTTATTTTTTTTAATTTTTTTTTCTTTGATTTTCTTAATTTTTATTTTTTATTTCCTTTTTGGTATTTTAATTTTTTTTTTTATAAATTTGAGCAAAAAAAATGAGTGCTCTCATCCCCACCCCGTTGTGACTGTATAACGCCTCTCGGTGTAATAAATATAAAAATTAATTGTGGAAATAAAATAAAATAAATGAATGGCTATTTAACTTTGATTTTAATGCACAAATGTCTAGAAATGTCTATCTAGATGTTAGGGATCTATTAGTTAATATCTTAATTTTTTGTCCTCCATAATTAATATGGAAATTCAACTGTGTATTGTTAGAGATAGTATTTTGTTGTCTTCTATAATTGACATGGAAATTCAATTTTATATTGTTAGAGATCAAATTCATAGCTATAGAATTGATCCTTGCAAGTGCAAACCTAATACAATTAGCATGAATGATATCACAGTAGATGAATTATTGTAATGTACTTGCCCTAATCTTTGATGTCTAATGATGCATAAGGATTGGTGGTGTTTACATACACCTTTGGAGAATCTATCGGATCGCAAGGTTTACGTTCTCCTAAGTTAGACCCTTAGATGGATTAGCTTTATGGCTTTTAGCGAAAGGATTAGGGACAATTTGTAATCATGCAACACGCCTAGGATGAAGTGATATCTTATTAAGTATTAAATCCCTTTTATCCACCTTCAAAAATTGAAATCTAGATGTTTTCAACAAGTCCTAGGTTAATTCCAAATAAATGACTAAGTGAATGCTTGTAAATACAACAACTAAGCACACAAATCAACACAATCATCCATTAATTCAACTTGCAATGGCTAGTAAGGAGGTAAATGTGGGTCCATTATATGAAATTTAAATATAAAAGTTTGGGGTTTAGATTCACAAATGTAAAAGTGACTTGGGTCAAATCTATACCAACATATTTGCTCCATGGTGGTTAAAAATAGGTCTAAGGATCAAGACTATAAATTTGGGGATCAAGATGTGGGATGTCATGAGCCAATTTCACACATGAGTATTTCAATTATAAGTTGATTATTACATTTACAACACTCTAATCAAAGTGTGCCCAAAACATAAGAGAAAGGGCATGGGTATGTAATTTTCACCATTACAAATGGATATGCCAATAGGCAAAGTCAAATAGAGGATTATAATTAAAGTTGCATGGTGTACAAATATGTGTTATATCATATGTTGATAAGAGAGAAATTTTATATAATATTTTTTATTCATAATGAAAGTTTATCTTTAATTTTTTATTCTATGTATACATTTGAAGGTTAACCCTTATGTTAATGGTGGTCTTCTACAATATTGTAAAGGAAAATGAACTTTCCCTGAGCTTAATTTAAGCTAATCAAATGAAATGCATACACATAAGCAACAATTAACCTAGATTAATTCAATGTTGAGATGTCAGTAATGTGTATTATGAAATAGTAAATGCTAGAGTATGGAAAGTAAATGCAAAGAGGATAGAGGTACTTAGCATCAAGCTCGAAGATGAATACAAGTCTAATATGGTACAATTTTTTAAAAGCTTCAAGATTAGATGTAGAACATGATAGCCTGTGGTTTACCTCCAAACTAGAATTTATTATGTTTGCTCTACATTGTGTTGAGTGTTAGGATTCAAGTGATATTAACCATTCAAATCATGTGTAGTAATGTCAGATCTCCAACATCTTAGGAATGGGTACTTGGATGCCCATGTATTTGGTTGAGAGATATTGTTTTATTATCTCTCCTTGTAACTTGGAATATTAATTGTAGTGGCATTAAGAGGGAAGGTTACTTATGATAGTGGCAATTACAAAGTGATTTGACTTCATTTATACCACTTTTCTAATCCTAGACACTAGGAGAGAGAGTGGAGCATCTTGTTATGATAGGTGGGGTCCACATTACTCGACCACCCCATTTTAGAGTGCCATGCTTGGGAATGTGTTCCCACTCTTCACATGGGTCAAATATGTTATTAGAAATGGTGGAGCTACTCATGGAGCACTAGTTGATTGGTCATAGGGGCATTGGTTATTATTGTTGCAAGTATGTGCCTAATTGGTGTTGTCATTGGTGTCAACTATGCTCCTATCTTGTTATTTGCTTATAATGAGTAAGATGCTTTGTATTTACTTATGTAAGTAATCTTGATGTTGAGAATATTGAGAAAATTAGCTTCTCCGGTAGAAATAGTGAGTTGCAGTGGAAGCAGTGTATTGCATATAGAAAAACAATCCAGAAGAATGCTCTGCATTTTCTGTAGAATGAATATCTTTGTCTGCGGATTGGAAGTTATTTAGAAGTCCATCTGAAGATGCCTTGTTCCGAGTTTAAGCTTCTGGTATGAAGAATTGAGTGAGTTATGTTCACCAGAGTGAAAATAGCTTTTTCTGTATGTTTGGTAAAGATAGGGAGAAAGTGTTGTGCTCTGCATTCCTCCACATTGAAGTATTTTGATCTGCGGTACTAGAGATAAGTCTAAGATAATGTTAAGTGCATTTAACTCCAATGGTTTATGATTTGGTAGTCTGCAAGCTATCCTTTCTTTGTGACAATAGCTGACAGTGTTGTTCCTGTGCTCTGGTTTGAAGAATCTTCTTGATAGAGTGGTTAGAGATCGTGTGGTTGTTCCTGGTGATTACAATGTGCTTGTGGATGTCTCCTAATCATGTTCCTACCTTTGGATTGGTTTGCAAAGAGAAGTGTGGATTGTGAAAGAAGAATGTTCTTAGAAAACCTAGTGTCAACTCCAGTCTTGGCCGACTTGGTTGATTTCACTATTAGCAGAGATGCATTGAAGATTGTAGAAGTGTGGTGTGGCATGGAGGATTATGTTTGAGTCCTAGCTAAGGCATGGTGTGTTCATCATACTTATCTACATCTTTCCTAAGCTAAATATTGTAATAGGTCTAGACCTATTTCTGTGTATGTTTTGTAAATGCTGACCTTGGAGAATGTTCCAATTGTTGATGAATGTAATGCCGACCTTGATGTACATTCCAAGGTTGATGAATTGTATAAAAGCATGTAATAGAGTTGCGGAAAAGGGTGTGTGCGAATATGAAGAGATAGGTGCGAAGGTGTGAAAAAGTAGAGTAGAGAAGTTATTTTGTGCTTTAATGGAACTAAATCTTGGCATGGAGTATATCTACTTAATCAGTTCACCCCTTTGGCAGTGAGTCACCTCTCGGCAGTGAGCCACCCTTTGGCAGTGAGTCATTCTTTGCAGTGAGCAATTTGGGTAGTGATCCCTATAGGTAGTGAGCCTCTATTTTTTGGTATTGTTATAACTCATATATTTCTGTGGGCTAACACCCACTGTGGTTTTTCCCTTTTAGGGTTTTTCACGTAAAAAATCTAGTATCTACTGTGTTGGATGTTTGTTTGTGATTAAGTTTATGGTTTCATGCTTTCACGTTAAATCTAATTATAAACAATTAAGTTGTTGATGGTTTGATGTTCATATGAAGCTAAGTTTTTGTGACAACTTATTCACCCCCCCTCTTAGTTGTCTGGTGCATTTCAACAACTAGTATCAGAGCAAGGTTCCTTGGTGGTAAACTTAACATCTCGAGGTAGATCCAGGATGTCTTACAAGAAGGAAGCTCCGCAGTTTGATGTGACGAATTATGTAACTTGGAAGATTCGCATGAAAAGTCATCTGCTTTGTATTGGTTATAAAGTATGGCAAACAACACAGACTGAATATGCCATGCCAGAGAATGGTCTAACAACTGAAGATGAAGTCAAAGAATATGAGGTAAATATAAAAGCTAGAGATGCTTTGTTGAGTGCACTGACTGACTCTGATTTAATAAAGGTCATGGATTATGAGTATGCTAAAAAAGTCTAGGATAAGCTAAGTAATCTGTATGATGGAGACAATTATGTAAAGAGTGCCAAATTGCAGGGACTGAAAGCCAAATATAAAGGTCTTAAAATGGGAGAAGATGAAAACATAACATCCTTCATTCAAAAGGTTGATGAACCTGTTACTAGAATCAAAGGTATGGGAGGAACTATTGATGAAACTAAAGTTGTGATGAAAATTCTTAGGTCATTACCTAAATCCTATGCACACAAAGTGGTTGCAATTGAAGAAATAATGATTTTGAAAAAGATTAATAAGGATCAGTTGCTTGGTAAGATTACTACTTTTGAAATGAGAGAGTTTGGTGATGCTTTGCCAAAAGTAGAAACTGCTTTCAAAGCCAGTACTTTAGAAAAGATCTCCAGAGCAGAAAAGTACAAGGTAGAACCTGATGATGAGCTTGATGAAATTGAAGCCAACTTTGTTGACAGACTGCAAAGAGGTTCTGATAAGTTCAAAGGCAAATTACCTTTCAAATGTTTCTCTTGTGGTAAAGTAGGTCATTATTCTTCTAGATGTCTTGAAAGAATTGAAAGGAATATAAAAAGATTCGAGAACAAGCCTAGAGCTCCAAAGAAATGTTACTATGTTAGAGATTTTGATGATGAAGGTGTGACGGATGATGAATTTGATGATGCTAGTGTTGAAATGAACCAGACAACTAAGAGGGGGGTGAATCAATTGTCTTATTACTTAAATAATTCTGCACCTTAAAACATTAAACGCTTTTCCATTGTTTGTTATGATTAAGTCATGAAAGCATAAAATCACAAACATAAACACAATTACAAGATCATACACAAGAGACACCAGATTTTTACGTGGAAAACCCTGTTAAGGGAAAAACCATAGTGGGGGTTAACCCACAATATATATATGTAAAGCACAATATCAAAAATCAGAGGCTCACTGCCAATAGGTCTCACTACCTAGAAAAAGGCTCACTGCCAAGGGGTTTTAAACTAAGATGTTAGCATCTACTCCATCCCTGAATTTAGTTCCATTGAAGCACAATACTCTTATGCTCTACTCTACCTTTTCTCTTCCATACTTATGTTCACATTTTCCAAAAATACATTTTCCTCGACTCAATTGCAAGTATTTATACACTACATCAACCTTGGAATGATCATCAAAGTCGGCATTACAATCATCAACCATTGGAACAATCTCCAAGGTCGGCATTACAAACATACATAAAATAGGTCTGGACCTAATACAAAATTGGCTAAGGAAATGTAGTAAAGATGTATGTGGATCACTCCATGCCTTAGCTGGGACTCAAGCACAATCTTCCACACCACTACATGCTTCTACAATCTTCAATACATCTCCGCAATCACTGGGATTAACCAAGTTGGCTAAGACTGGTTACACACTACGTTATCTAGGAGTAAACTTCAAACACGATCTCAATTCCTTAATGTAGACCAATGCATATGTAGGAACATGATCAAGAGGCATCCACAAGCACATTATAATCACTAGGAGCAACCGCACAAACTCTAACCACTTTACCCATGAAATTCTTTAGCACATGAACTTCACTGTCATAAAAGAAAGATAGCTTGCAGACCACCAAATCATAAACCATTGTAGTTGTAGGCACTTATCATCATCCCAGACTTCCCTCTAAAAGCACAGAGCAAAATACTTCAATGCGAAGGAATGCAGAGCAAAATACTTTCTCCCTATCACTAATGAATAATCAGAAAAAGCAAGTTTTACTCTGGTGAATGTGACTCACTCAGTTCTTCATACCGGAGGCTCAAACTCAGGATTTAGCATCTTCAGACATGCCTCTAAATAACTTCCAATCCGCAAACCAAGATCTTCACTCTCCAAGAAATGCAGAGCAGTCTTCTGGACTGTTCTTCAGTATGCAACTCACTGTCTTCACTGTCTTCATTGTGATTCACTGTTTCCTTTCTGATTCTTCCAAAGGGGCTAATTTTCTCAATATCCTCAACATATAAAGCTTCTAACCAAATAACAAAATAGGATACAATTGACACCAATGACAACAAAGATATGTTGACATCAATGACAACACCGATTAGGCACATACTTGCAACAATCTCCCCCTTTGTCATTGATGGCAACATATGATGTGAAAAACTACAACAACCATCAAGACAAGATTCTCCCCCTATCTCTTTACACATCTGCACTCTTTCTCTCTAAGTTTTTAACATGATTTCTCTCCCCCTTTGACATTAATGGCAAAGGGTACATACTTGCACTCTACTGCTCTGATCCAATCTCTCTTTTGAACTCTCTTCATCTGACTACTCCCTCTGAGAAGTAGCCCTTACAAGCATCAATCCGGATCTAGAGATGGATTTTTAGGTACCTCCGGACTGATGCACTTCTATGCATCTTACTTTAGAGCATGAGGGGTGATAACCCCTAACTTTTCTCTGAGATATTCAAAAGTATCCTTAGGCAAAGGCTTAGTGAAAATGTCTGCAATATGATCTTTTGTAGATACATATTCCAACTTGACTTCATTCTCTATCACCTTTTCTCTCAAAAAGTGATATCTTATGGATATGTGCTTTGTCCTTGAATGCATTACTGGATTCTTTGATATGTTTATGGCACTTGTATTGTCACAAAAGATTGCAATTGGATCTTCATACACAATTTGGATGTCCTTCAATGTCTGTTTCATTGATAACACTTGAGTAAAACTACATGCTGTTGTAGTAGACAGAGATATTGAGTCTTGTTTCTTGCTTAACTAGGATACCAACCTTTTTCCCAAGAAGAATTCACCTCCACTTGTACTTTTCCTGTCATCCACATCTTCGGCCCAATCTACATCAGTGTATGCACTGAGAGTGAAATCATTATCTTTTGGATACCACAAACCATAATCCATTGTGCCTTTCAAGTATCTCAGTATTCTCTTGACTGCCATCACATGTGACTCTTTAGGTTCTACTTGAAATCTTGCCACAAGACAAACTTTTACTTGGACTTTGTTTAGGATGTATACAGCAGTGTGAATTGCCTCTCTCCAATATACTTCCGGTAGGTCAGCCTCCTTCATCATTGTTCTAGCAGCCTCTTGAACTATCCTATTTTTCCTAACAACTACTCCATTTTGTTGTGGAGTCATGGGTGTAGATAATTGTCTCTTTATCCCTTGTTCTTCACAGAAGAAGTTAAACTCATTTGATGTAAACTCTCTGCCTCTATCAGACCTCAAGCACTTTATCTTCAAGTCTAGCTCATTCTCAACCATTGCCTTGAATGCTTTGAACTTTTCTAGGGCTTCTACCTCTTCTTTTAAGAAGGTAACCCAAGTCATTCTAGAATAATCATCAATCAACAACATGAAATACTTGTCTCCTTGTAGACTTCTTACTCTGGCAGGTCCACATAGATCTGTATGCATTAATTTCAGTAGTCCATCAATAGATTGGTCCTTGCTCTTGAAACTTATTTTTGTCTATTTTCCAAATTGGCACTCCTTGCACAAAGTATCAGCAGGCTTCACAAGCTTGGGCAAATCTCTTAAAGCCTGAGTGGAACTTATCTTCACAGTGTTGTCAAAATTGATATGACACAACCTTCTATGCCACAACCAACTTTCATCATTCTGAACCAACAAACAATATTAATTAGTCCCTTTCAAATGATAAATGTTACCTCTTGTCTTCTTACCAGTTGCAATCACTGTTCCAGAGCTTTCCAAGATCTTGCATCCATTGTCCTTGAATCTAAGATCATAACCTTTGCCACACATTTGACCAACACTCAAGATATTGTGCTTTAATCCCTTCACATATAAGACATCATCAGTGTTATGATTGCCATCAAAAGAAATGGATCATTTTCCACAAATCTTACTAGCTGTATCATCACCAAACCTAACCAGTCCTCCATCACATCTTTCTAAACTTATGAACTTACTTTTGTCACTAGTCATGTGATGAGAGTATCCACTATCAATAACCCATTCATCTTTGTCTTCAACAACCTAAGCAGCCAAGGCACTTTCCACTAGTTTTTCTTCCTTCACACAGCTAACAGGATTAGTAGTCACATGTTCTTCTTTAATAGAAATAAACAAGCATTCATTTCCAGAAGTACTAACATTATCTGGTTCACCATCTGATACTCCTTCATCATCATCAAGATCTTCAACATAATAACATTTCTTTGGAATCCTAGGTCTATCTAGTCTTGGCTTGGGAACTCTTGTGGGACACCTAGAAGCATAATGGCCAACTTTACCACAACTGAAACATTTGAAAGGTAATTTACCTTTGAACTTACTAGTACCTCTGGGTAGATTGTTAACAAAGTTGGCTTCAAGTTCTTCAAGCTCATAATCTGGTTCCACCTTGTACTTTTTAGATCTGGGGGTTCTTTCTAAAGTGTTGGCCTTGAAAGCAGTCTCTGTCTTTGGAAGTGAATCACCAAGTTCTCTCATTTCAAAGGTTGTCAGCTTCCTTAGCAGCTGATCTTTTGTAATCTTTTTCACTGTCATTATTTCTTCAATTGCGGCCACTTATGAAAATAAGATTTAGGTAGTGATCTAAGAATTTTGTTCACAACTTCAATATCCTCAAATTTTCCTTCTACACTTATAATGCTACTCACAAGTTTGTCGACCTTTTGCATGAAGGATGCTATGTCGTCATCTTCACTCATCTTCAAACATTCATATTTTGCCTTCAAACTTTGCAACTTGGCGCACTTCACAGATTTATCTCCTTAGATTCTTCAACTTTTCCTTGATTTCATAAGCAGTTTCTAGCTCCATGATCTTTGTTACTTCGACATCGGATAAGGCACTCACCAAGGCATCTTTGGCTTTTATGTTCAACTCAAATTCCTTGATCTCATCTTTAGTTTGCAAACCATTCTTCGGTATTTCATATTTATTTTCAGTTATGTTCCAAACATTGTAACCCAACCAGAGGAGATGGGTTTTCATGCGGATCTTCCAAGCGTAGTTTGTTCCATCGAACCATGAACTTTCCTTCTTAGACAACATTCTGGATTAGCCTCAAGCGGTCAAGCTTTCTTCTGAGGAACTTGGCTCTGATACCAATTGTTGAAATGAACCAAACAACTAAGAGGGGGGTGAATCAGTTATCTTATTACTTAAATAATTCTACACCTTAAAACATTAAACACTTGTACATTATTTGTTATGATTAAGTCATGAAAGCATAAACTCAGAAACATAAACACAATTGCAAGATCATACACAAGAGACACCAGATTTTTACGTGGAAAACCCTGTTAAGGGAAAAACCATGGTGGGGGTTAACCCACAATATATATATATATGTAAATCACAATACTGAAAATCAGAGGCTCACTGCCCAGAAAAAGGCTCACTACCAAGGGTGGGCTTACTGCCAAGGGGTTTTGAACTGAGATGTTAGCATCTACTCCATGCCTGAATTCAGTTCCATTGAAATGCAATACTCTTCTGCTCTGCTCTACCTTTTCTCTTCCTTACTTATCTTCGCATTTTCCATATATACATTTTCCTCAACTCAATTGCAAGTATTTATACACTACATCAACCTTGGGATGATCATCAAGGTCAACATTACAATCATCAATTGTTGGAACAATCTCCAAGGTCAGCATTACAAACATACATAAAATGGGTCTGGACCTAATACAAAATTATCTAAGGAAATGTAGTAAAGATGTATGTGGATCACTTCATGCCGTAGCTGGGACTCAAGCACAATCTTCCACTCCACTACATGCTTCTACAATCTTCAATACATCTCTGCAATCATTGGGATTAACCAAGTCGGCTAAGACTGGTTACACACTACGTTATCTGGGAGTCAACTTCAAACACAATCTCAATTCCTTAACGCAGACCAGTGCAAATGTAGGAACACAATCAGGAGGCATCCACTAGCATGTTGTAATCACTAGGAGAAACCACACAAAATCTAACCACTTTAGCCATGAGATTCTTTACATCGGAGCACATGAACTTCATTGTCTTCAACTGTCATAAAAGAAAGATAGCTTGCGGACCACCAAATTATGAACCATTGTAGTTGTAGGCACTTATCATCATCCCAGACTTCCCTTTAGAACAACAGAGAAAAATACTTCAATGCAGAGGAATGTAGAGAAAAATACTTTCTCCCTGTTAGGTTTTACTCTGGTGAATGTGACTCACTCAATTCTTCATACCGGAGGCTCAAACTCAGGATTTAGCATCTTCAAACATGCCTCTAAATAACTTCCAATCCGCAAACCAAGATCTTCACTCTCCAAGAAATATGAAGCAGTCTTCTGGACTATTCTTCAGTATGCAACTCATTGTCTTCATTGTGATTCACTCTTTCCTTTCTGATTCTTCCGGAGGGGCTAATTTTCTCAATATCCTCAACATATAAATCTTCTAACCAAATAACAAAATAGGATATAGTTGACACCAATGACAACAAAGATATGTTGACATCAATGACAACACTTATTAGGCACATACTTGCAATAGCTAGTACTAGTGCAAATAAATGTTTGTTTATTGCTATTAAATAAGAACCAGTGTCTACTGATCTTGCTAGCTCTGTGAAGGAAGATAAATCAATGGAAGAAAGTGCTTTAGCTGTTCAGGTTGAGAAAGATAAGGACGAATGGATTGTTGATAGTGGATTCTCACATCACATGACTGGTGACAAAAGTAAGTTTGTAAGTTTGGAAAAATATGATGGAGGACTAGTTAGGTTTGGAGACAATGCATCTGGTAAGATTTGTGGAAAAGGGTCTATTTCATTTGATGGAAAGCATAGCACTGACAATGTTCTCTATGTGAAGGGTTTAAAGCATAATCTTTTGAGTGTTGGTTAGATGTGTGACAAAGGTTATGATTTGAGATTCAAAGACAAAGGATGCAAGAGAATGGAAAGCTCTAGAACTGTGATTGCTACTGGTAAGAAGACCAGAGGTACCATCTATCAATTAAGAGGAACTAATGATAATAAAACATTCATAATCAAAGTTGATCCAGATCCTATGCACTATTGCTAACTAATGGATCTTGAGCATTAGAATCTTACATCTTCTACACTTCATAATCTTATACCTTCTTCCTCACCTAAACAAATTATACCATTCTCACCTCATGTTGATGATGTTAACTTGAATTCTTCTTCTTCTAATGCATGTCCAAGGGATGATTGGGGATCTTTGGTCTTTACTCCCTCTTTTGTGGGTGAGTATAGAGTTTCTCACTTCGACATCCCAAAAATACAGTTCACACCATCTTCATCACGATTTTCTAATACTTCTTATTCTTCTACTACTGAATCACGTGTTTATACATCACATATTGATTATGCTTCTAATGGGAATCCTTCACCTTTTGCTAAGTTGCAATCTTATTATTGTCATAGTTTTCAAATCCTTTCTAAAACTAAAGGCAATGGTTTGCTTCATTCTCAAGATCCCTTTAGAGCCTAATCCACGTTAATCTACAATGGACCTTGGCTGCCATCCTCCTCACCCTACTAAGTCTTCATATCATAACTTTGTGGATGTAGCTATGATTTATGCATCTCCTAGTTCTTCTTCTTTACCTTTATTACATCTTGAATTAATCATGGGTTCTTCTCAATCACATATGCCACCTCTAGATGTCTTTTCTACTAATGAAGCTCTAGCAGAATTTCTTGGTGTAAATGCTCACATGCCTTCATATCATCATGATCAAGGATTTCCTTATTGTCTCAATGTGCAAGCATACTTTGGGGAATCTATCATGTTATCTAATGATCCTGTATTATCTTCTAATGCTTCTAATGACCTTCCACACATTCTTGATCCCTAGGACCATAATACTCTTCTAGTTGGTGATACTATCAATGTCCCTATGGATCCCAATGATTTTGAGAAGGTTATTCAAATTGGAGAATGTCTCTCATCTAAGGAGTGCTCTTTAGATTACCAACTCTTACATGACTTTCTAGACCTCTTTGCTTTGACATATGAGGATATGCCTAGCATAAACCCCTTAAAAATATATTTTATTTCAATTAGAAATTTAAAAACTCTTAAAAACAAATTGTCCACATACTATATCAAATATTAATAGAGGATTGACTTTATTTATTTAAAAGGAATTATAATTTTGTGAATGTATATAACAATTCTTTCGTGAGTATATTTACCCTATATTTATTATATAATTGGTAACAATTTTTTAGTTCCCAAACTTGAATAGAACAACACAAAAATAGCCATATTCAAAAGAAAATTGATTTTATAATGTGTGTATCTATATAAATAGAACTGTACAACAAAAATACTCATTATAATATTTATATCAAAATTCAATTAACAAAATTTTGAGTCAAATTCTGATATTATTTGACACTACAAAATATAGCTCCTTACCAGTCAAATAACTCTTTTAAAAATATTTAGAGTGTGAACACACATATCATAACAAAACCCTTTTAATATGTTCACACATATGCCACGAAATATAACTATACAACAAAAACACTCATTATAATATTTATGTTAGAATTCAACTAAAGAATTTTTGAGTCAAACTCTCATATTATTTAATATTGCAAAAAATACCTCCTACTAGTCAAACAACTCATTTACAAATATTTAAAATGTGAGAACACATATAGTAACAAAACCATTTTAATATGTTCACACATATGCCAAGAAACAGAACTGCACAACAAAAATAGTCATTATAATATTTATATCAAAATTCTTGATATTATTTGACACCCGAGAAAATACCTCCTTACTAATCAAATGACTCATTACAAATATTTAGAATGTGAACACATAAATCCTTTTTAATACATTCACATTGAAAAATTGCAAATGATTCCAAACAATTGTCAACAGTCAAAGGTCAATCGGGGCTATCCTTAAATATCATCCACTTCAACAATCAAAGGTTAATTTTGACCAATAAAAATAGGACAAATATTTACCACTTTTTGTAAATATTTGTGAAGTAACAAGATGATTACAAGCAAAACATGAATCGACATGCTACCAAGGCTTGACTGCGCGCTCCACACGCAAAAGACGGAACCAAATCTTTCTAAAATGAGAACAGATTTCAGTTACCACGACGACTTTGGTCGTTACCTCAAGACCAAACAGATTTCAGTTTTCATATTAAGTTTGATGTGAGCTGCCGTGCTTTATTTTGTCACTGAATTCTTGCAGCAGGTCCCTGTCAACGCGGAGATGGGTGACTTTAGAGACTTTATTCAAATTTGTCTTTTTCTTTCCCATTTCGTTCGCAATGCTTTGTTATCTTGTGTCCCATTCAGTGTTTTTGGATTTATAGGTTCAACGGGCATGCCCATAGTTTTTATTATAATAAAATTTTCTTAGTTTTTATTATAATAAAATTTTCTTAAAGGTAGTTGATTTTCCCATAGTTAAATTCTTAATTATATTGAAGATAATACAAAATTTACACATTTTTAAAAATTGATTGTTTGTAGGATGCAAATCATTACAATAATTCTATATGTTTTGCAATAAAGCTATGAGAAACTTGTATGTAATTTATAAATGTACTAAATTAATCAAATCCCTCATTCATTTTTTTATATTCTATGTAGAAATAAATGCAATCCTTATTGCAAAGCAACAAAAAAAATATTTAAAATTAAAATCCACGTAAAAACCAAATACTTTATGGATGACCTGTTGCATACCACTGTAACTAAACACAAAAATATTTCACTAAAGTTGACAAAAACATGAACTTCATATTCTCATAATTTGAATTCACTCAATCAACCAACACTTAATGCACGAAAGAAATTAGTACATTGGCAATAACATATTATCTTTTCCTATAATCTAAACTAAAACATACATCCATATGCCTACAACATGTGTAACAAATAATTTGTCTCCAATCATTAAAAGAATGATCTTAAAAAAATCTACTAAAATAAGTTTTATCATCATTAGTCATTACCTCTAAATCATAATGGTAGAATTTAGATATTTCCCACATTCGAGTCATCTATGTAAATATATATCCAAAAGCATATACAAGTATATATATATCCAAGAACAATATTGTAAATTTAATGCATCTAAATTTAGAAAAGAATACACAAAATTAGCAAAATAAAGTCTATTAAAATATTGTTGAAAAAACATATGAGTGGCAATCATAAGCAAAACATTAGGATTTAAATCTAGTTGTGGGTAGAAAGTCTAAAAAATGCTCTATATCTTGACAGTAATTCATGCCATCAAAAATATATAATCCACGTAACTAACCTTTTCACATGCCATCAATCACTGAATTAGGCTTTTCTGGATTGGACAGATACAATCATGTACCAATTAAACTAATCTTTGGCTCACCTCAAGATGGTCTATTCTTGTTATCTAAAAAAACCATGATTCCTGACAACATGTAATGAAAATACCAAACTAAGCAATTTTTGTTAGGTATACCCTTTATTTCTTATTGGTAATATTGATCCTAAGCATTGTATCACAAATCTTGATTTGCCTTTTGTTTATCTATCAATAATATCTGCAAGTTTGGAAACATTGACTTCATTGGATGACAAACTTCAATGCTTATATGATGTTTGAGTTCTAATCAGGTATCTATTTGAACTCTGAACTAACATAAGAGCTGGAACCTTCCTTGAGCATGAACCTTCCTTGGGCAATAATGTCATAACCATCATGAATACACCAATCGACATCACTTGACCTTAACACCATATGATGAACATGTCATAGTATATCATGAACCATCTTTGTCTACAATACATGAGATTAATCCTGAATGTCCTAACTATAAATGAAGACCAACCAACTGAAAGTAGCATGTTAGCATAAACATCAAAACCTCCAACACCATATGTGAGAACAATGAAGCAAACATAACCCATCAATGACAAATAACAAGTCCTAAAATATGCATTCTCCAAAACATAAATCAACTCTCAACAACTCTGACCATGATCTACATCAACATCTTGCTACTGGTATGAGGCACAAGGTAATGAAGACATACAACATCCTCTTGAAGCAAGATCCAATGGATCATCATGCAAGATACTAATGTCATATGAACTTGAACAACCATGCAGGCTAAACAACCAAGATCCTGATAATAATAGCATGAAGATGAAGATCCTACATTTGACAAGCAACCTCTCCTTTTGACGTCAATGACAAACATGCTCTATAGTCTTGGAGTGATTAATTTTTTTTGTTTTCTACCATTTATTATTTGTTTGAAAAAATCAATGGTTAAGATCTCTTTCATAGTAGTCCTTTTAATCTGGACCATTCATTTATGTATTTCATGTAGTGCTGCTTACTAAGGGAACACCTATGGTAGCATAAAAATACTACTATCTCCACATACAAGAAAACCCACCTGGCACCGAGCCTCACATTTACAAGTGCAAAGAGGTAGTTGGTTGCGTGATTTGCACAGAATGCCTAAATTCATTTGAGTTATTTTATTGTTATGCTTGTTTACAGTGGTGAAGCTCTGTCCATGGGAGGTGGCGGCAGCAAGTTCAAGGGGAAGTGAGAGGGATGTGGCTTCTCTCATGGAATTCAAGAATGCAATCATGTAGGATCCCCTTGTTGTACTCCACACTTGGAAGTAGAGCCTGCACTTTTGCAATTGGACTGGCATCCGCTGCAACACTGAAAAGTGGCGTGTTGTGGGAGTGGATTTGAGTAACATGAGCCTGCAGGGCATGCTCCCCTCTCACCTAGAAAATTTGTCATTCTTTCGCTACCTCCACCTCTCTAATAATAGAATTGGGGGCCAAATTTCCTCTGCTCTTGGATGCCTGCACTGCCTCAACTACCTTTGTCTCCACATGAACCTACTGGAAGGCTCTATTCCTCACTCTCTCGAAAGATGCCTGCATTTGAGGGCACTCCACTTATCCAAAAACTGCCTCAATGGAAGCTTTCCATGGAAATTAGGCAACTTGCGCAACCTGCAAGTCCTGACATCTTGGGCAAGTCGCCACATGGGTAGCATTTTGATGACGTTGGGAAATTGTTCTATGCTTCATATTATTGATTTAGCTGATAACAATTTGGAAGGAATGATTCCTTCTCAAATTGGATCTCTCACTAAGCTTGAGGTCATCAATCTGGACAACAACTGCCTCAGTGGAGAAATCCTGGCTTCATTGCTAAATTGTACAGGGTTGAGAAATCTATCTTTGTTTAATAACTCGTTGAGTGGGGTGATCCCATTGGAGATAGGCATGAATCTTTCCAAGCTAGAGTACCTACTTCTGCCACAAAATAAGTTTAGTGGGGTAATTCCCAAATCACTGGGAAATTGCTCAAGGCTTTCTATACTTGAATTGGTATGGAATGAATTGAGCAGCGTGATACCTCAAGAATTGGGTAATCTTCTCCATTTGACTTGTTAATTTCTTATAACCCAGCTACAGATTAATTGCACAATAAATTCATAGAATAGAACCTCTATCTGATTTATAACAATAAAAAATCTGTGTTAATTAACAATAAATAACAGCGTAAGAAAAAATAATAATAATCTAATAAAAAATAGATAATAACACAAATATACCTAGGAAACCCCAATGTGGAGAAAAACCTGCAAATGTTTGATCTTTTATTCAGCCTAACAACAAATTTTCTCTTCAAAAAATACAATACAAGTTTGCTACAACAATCTTACATATATAGAGCCCAGCTGCTTTACTTAGCGTGCAAGAAAAGAAACTTTCCTTGCTTTATTCAGCTTTAAATCATACATAAAATCACTCTTGTTTTATCTCAACCTCACAAACTCGCAAAAATACTATTAATGAATAAAAAAATATGCTATTGCTGAAAATTCAACTCGAATTGCTTTAAAGCAACTCCACTCCACCTTTCAAGCTAGAAAATCAACACTCCCTCTTAGCGAGGAAGGTGTTCTACACAACACCCAACTTATCTCTGAAGAATTCAAACTTACTCTTCATCAAGGCCTTGGTCAGGATGTTTGCTATCTGCTCGTCTGTAGGAATGTACTAGAGCTTCACTATCCCCTTCTCCACACAATCGCTGATGAAGTGGTACTTGATCTCAATGTGCTTTGACTTGTCATGAAACACTAGATTCTTAGAGAGTTTGATACAACTCTAATTATCACAGTAAATGACTGTAGGATCTAGCTCCTGATCAAAGAGCCCAACTAGAAGTTTTCAAAGCTAGATAGCCTCACATGTAGCCATACTGGCTGCCATATACTCAGCCTCCGTAGAACTCAGTGCAACTAACTTTTGTTTCCTGCTGTACCAAGAGACTGCTCCTGATCCCAAACTAAAACTGCACCCTAAAGTGCTCTTTCGATTAGCTGTACTACCTGCCCAATTTGCATCGGTGAACCCCTCAAGCATCACTCCATCATGCTGAACATACTTCAGCCCATAATCAACTGTGCCTCAGAGATACCTCAAAACATGTATCGTAGCTATCCAGTGCACACATTTAGGTTCCACCATAAACTGACTAATTAGTGAGTTCACTACAAAACAAATGTCTAGCCTGGTGTTGACCAGATACATAAGAGAGCCTATCAACTATCTGTATAAAGTCAGGTCCACTACCTCTGATCTGGAAGCATCAATCTTCTTCCAGTTGGTCACAAGTGGCATGGACATGGGCTTACAGTCCTCCATCCTGAATCGCTTCAGGATATCAATTATGTACTTCCCTTGTCCAAGGAAGATCTCTCCCTCTTTCTGCCACAACTCCAATCCCAGAAAGTAGTGCATCAGCCCCAAGTCCTTCATCTCAAGCTCTCCTGCAAGATCTCGCTTGCAGTGGGCTATGAGCTCCTATGACCTTATGAGAAATAGGTCATCAACATACAACACCAATATGAGAAGTTCATGCGTCACCTGAACATAGTACAGGTTCAGATTTGCCTCACTCTTGATGAAGCCCATGATCTGCAAGTAACTGTCAATACGTGAATACCATGCCCTGGGTGCCTGCTTGAGCCCATACAATGCTCTCCTCAACCTGCATACATGAGAATCCCTCCCACGTGCTTCAAATCCTTCTGGCTGTTCTATGTAAATCTCTTCCTCAATCTCTCTGTTGAGGAAGGCCATCTTTACATCCATCTGGTGAATCCTCCAATCCATCCATGCTGCTATAGAAATGATAGCTCTTATGGATGAGTACCTGGCTACTGGAGCAAAAGTCTCGTCATAGTCGACTCCTTCCTTCTGAGAAAACCCCTTAGCCACAAACCTGGCCTTGAACTTTTCCACACTACCATCTACAACATGCTTAATCTTATATAGCCATCTCGAGCCCACCACAGACTTACCTTTTGGCCAAGGTACTACCTCCCATGCGTTATTCTTCATGATGGAAGAATACTCTTCCACCATGGCATCCCTCCAAACTTGGTGCATGGATGCCTCCTAAAAGCTGGAAGGCTCCTCTTCAATTAATTCACTCATAAGTGTTACATAATCAGAATAACGTTTGGGAGATTTTCTCTGTCTGACTGAATCCTGTGGGTCACCAACATATTCTTGGGCCTCTCTCAGTGTCTGCTCAGCCACCCTATTTCTCTTCTTTTTAGTAATAGGAATTAGAGGCTGAGGAATTATTTGTTCCTCCTTTTGATCAACTTGGTCAGCCTGCATGCTCTGCTCTCCAGTTTGTAGAACTAAAGTTTGAGGGATTTGTTCTGCCTCAACCATGGGTGATTACTTATCCTCATTCATCAAGCTGCTAGACTTCTGAAGAGCCCTCTCTTCCTCAAACTTCACATCTCTATGAACAACTATTTTCCTAAGGGCAGGAATGAAAACTCAATAGGCCTTAGAGGTTTCACTGTACCCAACAAGGATACCCTTTTCTGCAGTTGGTTCCAAATTGGTTCTCTTCTCCACAAGAATGTGACAATACACAAGGCATCCAAAGATGTGAATGTCCCCCAAATCTGGTTTCCTACCAGTGAATGCCTCTTCTGGTGTCAATTTGCCCAATACTTTGTGAGGGCACCTATTCTGCAAATATACAGCTATATTGCAAGCTTCTGACCATAAGAACCAAGGTAGATCCTGATCATGAAGCATGGCCTTGGCTTCTCCAACTATAGCCTTGTTTTTCCATTCAGCAACCCCATTCTGTTGAGGATTGTACAGAACCGTCAACTCTTTCTTGATACCTTCCTGAGTACAGAAATCTTTGAAGGCATTCGAGGTATACTCACCTCCATTATTAGACCTCAGTATCTTGATCTTCCTCCCTGTTTGGTTCTCCACAAGAGCCTTAAACTCTTTGAACCTACTGAAGACCTCATCTTTGTTCTTCAGAAAATATATCCACGTCTTCCTAGAGAAGTCATCAATGAAGTAACATAATACTCATTCCCATTCAAGGATACTGTTGACATGGACCCACACACATCTGAGTGTACAAGATCCAAAATCCCTTTGGATCTAGTGTCACTGCTTGGAAAACTGGTCTAGGCATATTTCCCAAGAGCACAACCCTTGCACACCTCATGGTTTTCTGTCTTCATCTCAAGAAGCCCCGTCACTATTTCCTTGAGCACATTAAGTGCTCCATGGTGAAGATGAGCCATCCTCCTATGCCACAGTTCTCCTAGCCCTCTACAGCTGCTTACCAATGCATGTGCTGGCTCAAATTGTAATTGAAACAAGCTGCCGTGTCTGACTCCAATCACTTTTGCAACCTTGGAATCCTTGGGACGAATCTAGACTTTACCCCTTTCAAAGGTCACGATGTAACCCTTGTCTTCTAAAGTAGAAACTAAGATTAAATTCTTCATCATGCTAGGGACATACAACACATCCTCCACGAACAAGGGTTTTTCAGACTCCCTTTGAAACTTGACGGTGCCAATACCAATTGCATGGTACTTGGCATTGTCTCCGAGCTCAATATAGAAATCCAGCTTCTTCTCCTCCAACTTCGTGAAGCATTCTCTAACTCCCGTCATGTGGCAAGAAGCCCCACTGTCAATATGCCATACCCTATTGGTAATTGAACTTGAGAGATAGGCAATGAGTGAAAACTCATTCTCAAATCGTGATGCAAACTCATCCACCTCTGCTGTGGCAGCAACTTGCTTCTTTTGCTTGTCCTTATTTTTCTTATTTGGACATTGACTGGCATAGTGACCCTTCCAATAGCAGTAAAAACATTTTATCTTGCTCATATCTTTCTTCTTCTCACTCTTGGAAGAAGAACCTTTTGTTTGCCCTTTATTAAAATTTTGCTTGCCCTTGCTTGCAAGAGCAAGATTTTCTTCATCTTGACTCTTGTTTGTCTGATCTCCTTGATGAACACCTTCACGGATCTCCTCCTACACAAAATCATCCCAAAGCCTCGCCCAATTAGGTAGCCAATCTCTGTTGACAACACACTTGATAAGCACTTCCCAGTGCTTTGAAAAACTGTTCAAGGCTATATGCACCAACTCATCTCATTAATCGTCTCTCCAACAACAATCAACTCATCCCTAACCTATGTTAGCTTGGACAAGTAAGAGGTCACACTCTCTCCTTTAGACATCTTGGTGTTATGCAATTTGTCCTTCAACATCATCTTACGACTCTGATAGTCACTCTAATAAAGTTTTGTAAGTGTATCCCACATCTCCTTGGTAGTGTCTTTCCTCAATATATGAGGAATTAGATGATCTCTTACCCCATCCAAGATAATCCTCTGAGCCTTGGCCTCCTTGACTTCATACGAATCTAGGGCAACATGATCATTTGTTGGTGGTATCACCTTTGTACCAACATAGATCCACAACCAGTTCTCCTTGAGAATGGATGTAATCCGAACCTTCCACTATAAGAAGTTAGATGCACCCTCAAGTCTGTCCTCATATCGAACACTGGTTTCCATAGCCACAGAAGAAACTAGAGATGAAAAACTAATTTTTTTTCTTGAAATCTACGTCACAAATCTTGGCTTCGTATTCAGAGTTTAAAGCTCTGATACCATGTTAATTTCTTATAACCCAGCTACAGATTAATTGCACAATAAATTCATAGAATAGAACCTCTATCTGATTTATAACAATCAATACTCTAGGTTAATTAACAACAAATAACAACGGAAGCAAAAATAGCAATAAGCCAATCACAAATAGACAATAACACAGATATGCCCAAGAAACCCCAATGTGGGGAAAAACCTGCAAATGTTGGATCTTCTATTCAACCTAACAACAAACTTTCTCTTCAAAAAATACAATACAAGTTTGCTACAACAATCTTACATATATAGAGCCGAGTTGTTTTACTTAGCGTGTAAGAAAAAAAACTTTCCTTGCTTTATTCAGCTTTAAATCATACATAAAATCGCTCTTGTTTTATCTCAACCTCACAAACTCACAAACATACTATTTGTTGCAAATATGTGCCTAATCGGTATTGCCATTGATGTCAACATATCCTTGTTGTCATTGGTGTCAACTGTATCCTATTCTATTGCTTGTTTAGAAGACTTGTATGTTGAGGATATTGAGAAAATTAGCCTCTCCGAAAGAATCAAGTAAGTTACATATCTGTTTGTCAGAGACAGTGTAGACAATGCAGTTCAGTAAAGTAGATTTCTCCACATTTCCAATGAGAAGAAGATCAAAGTTTACAGACTAAAGGGTTTTGTAGAGGATTGTTTAAAGTTGGTCTAGTTAAGATTTGAGAGGTTCGCATGAAGGATTGATGAAGTTATGGCCATCTGAGTAGAACTGGGTTTTTGCAATGTTCAGAGGTGATAGAGTGACAAGAATGTTGTCCGGATTGATCTGTATCAGAATATTATGGTCTACAGATCTAGAGGTATGTTTGGGATGTCGGTGTGTATCCTCAACTCAAGTGGTTCGTGGTTTGGAGGTCTGTAAGTAATCTTTCTAGTGTGACAGTCATGGCACTTAGTGTTCTTGAGTTTTCGGATGAAGGTGCAAGTGTTTCTGGTGATTTGAGGTGGTACAGTTGTTCTGGTTGATTTCATTGTGCTTGTGGTGGTCTCTAGATCGTGTGCCTATTGTGTTGGTGGTCTACATTGAGGATTGAGCTTGTGGTTGAAGATTTCTCCTTGGGTGTTGCTGTTCTTTCCAGTCTTGGCCGACTGGATGCTTGGTGTGTGTTGTGAATGTTCTAAGAAGAGTTCTATGGAGCATGGTGTGTTGTTCAAGAAAGATTTGAGTCCCAACTGTGTTTGGTCGACAGTGTAGTGGTTCGCATGTAGCATTTTAAGTCTTGTGATTGTAATTATTTGTAATGCCTATCTTAGAATGTTCCAGATAGATGATTGTAAGGCTGACTTTGGTGTTCATTCCAAAGTCAATGTCATGTATAAATAAGTGTTGTAAAGTCGAGGAAATGGGGAAATGTGAGTGAAGATGTGGATATAGAGAGGAAGTGTTTAGGGGCAAAGCAGAAGTGTTGTGAGCTTCAATGGAGCTAAACTTTGGCATGAAGAAGATGGTGTTTCTTAGTTCAACCTTTCTGTGTTAACCTAGTGAAGGTTTTTGTAGGCAGTGAGCCTACTTTGAGCAATGAGCTCTAGGCAGTGCGCTTGAAGGTAAGTGCCTTCCTATTTTTCTATTCTTTTAATAGAGAATAAATCTTATGGTTTAACCCCCACCGTGGTTTTTCCCTTAACCGGGTTTCCACGTAAAAATCTCGGTGTTATCTGTGTTGATTAGGTTTCTGCTCATGTGTTGTTGATTCATGCTTTCATGGTTATATCATTAATCTGTTATTAAGTGGTAAAGAAGATTAAATGTAGCAAAAGATAAAAGTTTTGTGACAACTAATTCACCCCCCTCTCAGTTGTCTGCCCTAATTTCAAAAATTGGTATTAGAGCCGATTCCTCTTAAAGAAGCTTGACTGCTTGAGGAGATCCAGGATGTCGACATACAAGAAGGACAATCTGAGATTTGACGGAATAAATTACTCTCTTTGGAAGAATAGGATGGAGTGTCATTTGCATTGCATGGGTGATCCTTATTGGTTGATAACTAAGGATGAGTACAAGCCTCTAGAGAAAGGCCCTTCAACTCCAGATGAAATCAAAGATGCTGAAAACAACATTCGGGATAAAGAAGCATTGTTGAGCGTCCTGACTGATACATAAATGACAAATGTCTTGGAATTGAAAAATGCTCATGAAATCTAGAAGAAGTTGAAAACTCTGTATGAAGGTGATGCATACGTCAAATGTGCTAAGTTGCAGAGCCTGAAGGGCAGATACGAAAGTTTAAGGATGAGTGAAGATGAAAACATCACTTCCTACATGTAGAAGGTGAATGAAATTGTGTGTAGTATCAGGTATGCTAGTGGAAAACTGGAAGAATCAAAGATTGTTGGCAAGGTGCTCAAATCCTTACTTGCTTCATACAAGCATAGAGTTGTTGCTATTGAGGAGATTAGGACTGTGACAACTGTTACAAGGGATCAATTGGTTGGCAAGCTTTCAACATTTGAAATGAGTGATTTTGGTGATTCTCTTCCTAAAGCAAAATCTGCTTTTAAGGCTAGTGTTTTCGGGAAGCAAAGATTTGATCCAGGTGAAAGCTCTTCAAGAAGACTAACTAGATATGAGAAGGCAATGAACTTGAAGAAGATGAATCAGAGCTTGAAGAAATTGAAGCCCTTTTTGCCAAAAGATTACCAAGAGGATCTGGTAAGTATGAAGGAAGTTGCCTTTCAAATGTTTTGCTTGCAGTAAGATTGGTCATTTTACTTCAAGATGTCCGGAGAGGGTTTCAAAGCCAAACCCTAACAAACCTAGGGTTCAGAAGAAATGTTACTATGTCCAAGAAGTTGCTGAAGGAGGAGTCACAGATGATGAATCTGATAAGGGAAGTAATTTTGGAAATGAATGGGTGTTCATTGCTATCAAAGAAAAAGATCCGATGCCTACTAAATCTGCTAGTTGTGTGAATGTAGAAAGTGCCTTAGCTGCTCAGGTTGAAGAAAATGATAAATGGGTGATTGACAATGGATGTTCTCATCATATGAATGGTGATAAAAGTAAGTTTGTAAGTTTGGAAAGATATGAGGGTGGAATTGTGAAGCTTGGAGACAATTCGGCTGGTAGAATCTGTGGCAAAGGATCCATCTCTCTTGGTGGTAAGAATAACACTAATGATGTTTTGTATGTAGAAGGATTGAAGTATAATCTTCTCAGTGTTGGACAGTTGGTTGACAAAGGGTATGATCTCTAATTCAAGGATGGAAAATGCAAAATCTTGGGAAGCTCTGGAATTGAGATTGCATCTGGTACATAGACTAGAGGTAATATCTTTCATTTAAGTGGTATTGGTAAAAGTTGTTTGATTGCTCAGATTGATCAGAGTTGGTTATTGCATAGGAGATTGTGTCATGTAAACTTTGATAACATTGTCAAGATAAGTACTACTTAGGTTGTGAGAGATCTTCCAAAGCTTGTGAAACCTACTAACAACATGTGTAGGGAATGTCAGTTGGGAAAACAGAGTAGAACTACATTTAAAAGTAAAGAACAAATTTTCAAGTAGATTGCTGGAACTTGTGCACATTGATTTGTGTGGTCCTGCCAGAGTTAGGAGTTTGCATGGAGATAGATACTTTATGTTGCTGATTGATGATTACTCCCATATGATGTGGGTCACTTTCTTGAAAGAGAAATCAAAGGCTCTTGATAGATTCAAGGTGTTCAAGGCTAGGGTGGAGAATGAGATTGGTGTAAAGATAAAGTGTTTGAGATTTGAGAGAAGTGGAGAGTTTACCTCCGGTGATTTTAATGCATTTTGTGAAAAGCATGGAATAAGAAGACAATTATCTGCTCCTAGGACTCAGCAGAATGGAGTCGTGGAAAGGAAGAACCAGACTATTCAAGAGGCTGCTAGAACCATGATGATGGAAGAAAATGTTCCACTTGTCTATTGGAGAGAGGCTATGAGTACTGTTGTCTACACTCTTAACTGGGTGTAGATCAAAGGTAATACTGGTAAAACACCTTATGAACTGTGGTTTGGTAATGCTCCTACTGTAAAATACTTCAAAGTTTTTGGTAGTAAATGCTATATCACAAGAGATGAAGATCTAGGCAAGTTTGATGCAAGATGTGATGAAGGAATATTTTTTGGCTATTCTAATCAAAGCAAGGCATATTGGTGCTTTAACAAGAGATTGAAAAAGATTGTTGAAAGTGCTAATGTGAAGGTTGATGAAAGCAAGGAGAGACCTTCCAAGTTCTGTGGATATGAATTAGATGATCAAGATGAAAGTCCAAATGAAGGAAACCAAGTTCAAACTCAAACTCAGATTCAGATTGCTCCAGAGAATCCAGTGACTCAAGAAGCTAGTGCAAATGTTGAGGAACAAGTTCAAGGATCAGAAGTTCAAGAAAATCCCAAAACTCCTAGGTATGTAAGGTTGAATCATTTTGAAGATTAGATCATAGGAAACAAAAATAAAGGTGTTCAAATTAGAATAAAAATTACTAAAGATTAAGAGGAGTATTGTTTGATTTCAAAGATTGAACCAAAATCAGTGGATGAAGCCTGTAATGATAAAAATTGGGTAAAAGCAATGGAAGAAAAATTAATGCAAATTGAAAAGAATCATACTTGGGATCTTGTTCCTAGACTAGAAAACAAAAATGTAATTGGAACTAAATGGGTCTTCCAAAATAAATTGAATGAAGATGGTGAAGTTGTGAGAAATAAAGCAAGATTGGTGTGCAAAGGATATTCTTAGGTAGAGGGAATTGATTTTGAAGAAACATTTGCTCCAGTGATAAGAATTGAACCTGTCAGATTATTTCTTGCCTTTACTGCTTACAAAGATTTCAAAGTTTACCAGATGGATGTCAAGTTAGCATTCCTGAATGGAGAGTTCGAAGAAGAAGTCTACATTGAGCAACTAGAAGGATTCCAGTTATCTGATCAAGGAGATAAGGTCTGCAGATTGAGGAAAGCATTGTATAGACTTAAACAAGCCCCAAGAGCCTGGTATGCAAGATTAGATAAGTATCTGCTAAAATTAGGTTTTAGCAAAGGCACAACTGACAGTAATCTTTATATCAAAATAGATCATGAACACATCTTGATTGTTGAGGTATTTGTTGATGATATCATCTTTGGTGGAAATGAGGAAATGTGTAAAAGGTTTGCTAATCAGATGCAAAGTGAATTTGAAATGTCCATGTTTGGTGAGATGAATTTCTTCTTGGGTCTGCAAATCATCCAGTCAGATAAGGGCATCTTCATATCTCAGTCTAAGTATGTGAAAGAGTTGTTGAAAAAGTTTGGAATGGAGGATTCAAAACCAGTAAGTACTCCTATGATAACTGGATGCAAGTTGAGTAAAGATGATGATTCCCCTAAGGTAGATTAGAGAAGGTATAGATCAATGATTGGAGGACCGCTTTACCTGACTCATACCAGACCTGATATTATGAATGCAGTTGGCCTTGTTGCTAGATTTCAAGCTAATTTGAGAGAAGCTCATGTTGTAGCAGTCAAAAGAATATTCATATGTCTAAAGGGAACATTTGATTATGGCTTATGGTATCCTAAGGATGATGATTTCACTTTTCATGCATATACAGATGTTGATTGGGTAGGAGATGTGGATGATAGGAAGAGTACTAGTGGTGGTGCATTCTTCTTGGGAAAGAGATTGGTTTCTTGGTTGAGCAAAAAGCAGGAGGCAATATCTCTATCTATTATAGAGGCAGAGTATATAGCAACAACAAGTAATTGTACTCAAGTTTTGTGGATGAAGCAAATGTTGAAAGATATCATAGTTGTGTCTAAAGAGCCTGTTACAATATTCTGTGATAATTCAAGTGCAATAAACATCTCAAAGAATCCGGCATTGCATTCAAAGACAAAGCATATATCCATCAAGTTTCACTTTTGAGAGAAGGTAAATAAGAATGAAGTCAGATTGGAGTTTGTTCCTTCAAAGGATTAGATTGCGGATATCTTCACTAAGCCTCTACCTAAGGACACTTTTGAGTATCTCAGAGGGAAGCTAGGGGTGATTACCCCTCCTATTTAGAACTAAGGTGCACTAGTGTGCATCAATCCGGTGGAACTCACAATCATATCTTGTGATCTGGATTGGTGTTAAGGGGATGCTACTCAGGGGGAGTAGTCAGTATGTTCTAAGTTTAGAAACAAAAAGGGTGAGAGTAGATTGCAAATATGTGCCCTTTGCCATTGATGTCAAAGGGGGAGAGAAGTCATGTGAAAAAATTGGAAGTAAGTAGTTGCTGGTGAAAGGGGGATCAGTGAAGAAAGTGGTTGCAGGTGTGATAAGAGAAAGGGGGATAAGTTCTTGTCTTGATAATTGAATCAATTTTTCACATCATATGTTGCCATCAATGACAAAGGGGGAGATTGTTGCAAATATGTGCCTAATCAGTGTTGTCATTGATGTCAACATATCCTTGTTGTCATTGGTGTCAACTGTATCCTATTCTATTACTTGTTTAGAAGACTTGTATGATGAGGATATTAAGAAAATTAGCCTCTTTGGAAGAATCAAGTAAGTTACATATCTCTTTGTCAGAGACAATGTAGACAATGCAGTTCAGCAAAGTAGATTGCTCCACATTTTCAGTGAGAAGAAGATCAGAGTGTACAGACTAAAGGGTTTTGTAGAGGATTGTTTGGAGTTGCTCCAGTTAATATTTGAGACGTCCGCATGAAGGATTGATGAAGTTATGGCCATCTGAGTAGAACCAGGGTTTTGCAGTGTTTAGAGGTGATAGAGTGACAGGAATGTGGTCCGAATTGATCCGCATTGGAATATTATGGTCTATGGATTTAGAGATATGTTTGGGATGTCGATGTGTATTCTCAACTTAAGTGGTTTGTGGTTTGGAGGTCCACAAGCAATCTTTCTAGTGTGACAGTCATGACAGTCAGTGTTCTTGAGTTTCTGGATGAAGGTGCAAGTGTTTTTGGTGATTTGAGGTGGTGCAGTTGTTCTGGTTGATTTCATTGTACTTGTGGTGGTCTCTAGATCATGTGCCTATTGTATTGGTGATCTGCATTAAGGATTGAGCTCATGGTTGAAGATTTCTCCTTGGGTGTTGCTGTTCTTTCTAGTCTTGGCTGACCGTATACTTGGTGCGTGTTGCGAATGATCTAAGAAGAGTTCTATGGAGCATTGCGTGTTGTTCAAGAAAGATTTGAGTCCCAGCTATGTTTGGCCGATAGTGTAGTGGTTTTCATGTAGCATTTTAAGTCTTGTGATTGTAATTTTTTGTATGCCTATCTTGGAGAATGTTCCAGATAGATGATTGTAAGGCCAACTTTCATGTTCACTCCAAAGTCAATGTCATGTATAAATAAGTGTTGTAAAGTTGAGGAAATGGGGAAATGTGAGCGAAGATGTGGATATAGTGAGGAAGTGTTCGGGGGCAGAGCAGAAGTGTTGTGAGCTTCAATGGAACTAAACTTTGGCATGAAGAAGATGTTGTTTCTCAGTTCAACCTTTCTTTGTTAACCTAGTGAAGGTTTTTGTAGGCAATGAGCCTCCTTTGAGTAGTGAGCTCTGGGTAGTGTGCCCGAAGGCAATTGCCTTCCCATTTTTCTATTCTTTTAACAGAAAATAAATCTTGTGGGTTAACCCCCACCGTGGTTTTCCCTTAACCGAGTTTCCACGTAAAAATCCTAGTGTTATGTGTGTTGATTACGTTTATGCTCATGTGTTGTTGATTCATGCTTTCATGGTTATATCATTAATCTATTATTAAGTGGTAAAGAAGATTAAATGCAGCAAAAGATAAAAGTTTTGTAACAACTGATTCACCCCCCTCTTAGTTGTCTACCCTAATTTCAACACTATTAATGAATAAAAAATCTGTTGTTATTGAAAATCCAACTCGAGTTGCTTTAAAACAACTCCACTCCACCTTTCGAGCTAGAAAATCAACATGACTGCCCTCAATGTTTTTTGTAATCATTTTGTGAGCAGAAGTGGAAAGTGCGAAAGGTGTTCCAATATTGAATGCACTTACTAATTGCTCTCTGTTGACAAGGTTGGATTTGATAGACAATCATCTTGAAGGCAAATTGCCTCCTTCGCTGGCTTTGCTCTCTCTGAATCTCTCCACTTTCTCTTTAGAAAGCAACGACATAAGAGGTGACATACCTCAACAGATCAGAAACCTCATAGGACTCACAAAATTATATTTGGGTGACAATTCCTTAGACGAAGCCATTCCCTCTGCAATAGCAAGGCTGGGCTTAAACAACACACTCTAAGCTTTGACCGCTTAGGTGGCACATGTGGGCCCACTTAGTTTGTTCTTTCACCAAGCCCATTTCCGTTGAAGCCTCCATCTCCTTCTCCGTTTTTTGATTCACACCATGCGGTTTCATTTCTATCACGTTTAGTTAATCTTAACTGTTGCAGTAAAGTTTTAAATTTCATTTTGAATCTTTTCCTACCCAATGCATTCTGCCTAAATCAAATCACTATTACAAGTTGCAAATTGCATATGACATTAAATCCATTCAACAATTATTTGTAGATGGCAAGTTATATTTTTTAAACCCTTCCATCCATCCTAACAGAGACAAAATCCAACCCTGCCATCTCATTTTACATGTTTATATTACTGCTTTCTAGTTGGCTGTTTAACTAGGAATAAGTTTGTTGTGTTGCAGAGAAGATGGTGGGGAAAGGGTCATTTGAAATCCATTGGTAAGTTTATATTGTTTGTAATGACTTCAACAGGTTTTAACATTGCAGGAGGACACAAAAATCCATTGATCACATTGGATTTAGCAATTGTAGGTCACATCGCAATTTTTAGGTCACTTCTCTACTGGATTGCACAGTGCCTGCTACTTGCTTGTTTTTCTCATTGGCGGCTTGGTAAGTAGGCAAAAATAACTTTCTTCTATAGAAACAAATCCTTTGTATTGTGAAAAAGGATTCACAATAATCTTTTTTATTTTTTTGGGTGTTGCTTTTGTTTTGAGTGAAGGTGACACCTCCACATGCATTGGCATCAAGCATGAGAATGTTCACTCTCTTCATGAATCCTGCTTGCTCTTTTGGTTCTGCTTTGGCCAACGGAGAGTGGAAGGAGCACAATGCCATTAATTTACCCTTCTTAACTCTTCAAAAATTAAAAAAAAAAAATTATATGGAACATAAAAATTTAATCAAATTTGTAGTGTGTCATTTTGGCATTGCATATTTCTTTAGGAGGTTATACGAGCTTTGTTTAAATCGCTGCCACTAAAGATTTACACTTCATCTTGTGGCATTAAAAAAAGAAATAATAATAAATTAATGATAATTATAACTACTTGATAGATGTTTTAAAAGTGATTGGTGTCTATAAACAATAGGACTCTTGTAAAGTATACAAATATATGGACATCTTAAAGGAATAAAAATTTAAGATTAAATAGGTCTTTATATGGATATATTTCAAGGCATAAAATTCTTTCAAGATGTCTTCTCTATTACTACCAAAGTGTCTTTACAAAATGTGGCAATTGTTCTCTAAGTTCTCCCCCTTGTTAATTTTTAAATTTAGAATGTGTACAAATGACAAGCAATGTCTTTTTATAACAACTTTAGGTAGTTACAAGTTATAGCTAACCTATGACTATATTTCTAACCAAAATTTCAATCACCCTAAACCCTAAAATGAATTAAGTCACTTTCAAAACATAAGCTAGGCCCAAATACAAAAAAATCAACAAAGTCACTTTGAAATTAAAATAAGTCACTAAAGTTGAATTTAGAACATTAAAGCACACAAATCCTTTGGATCCTCAATTCACAATTTGTTGCTTCCTTTAACAGGGCTTCTTTGAAATCAACTCATGCTTGATCTTTGCCTCATGATCTTCAAAACATATATGTGATTCTTACTTATGTTAATCAAAAGATGGAGTTGAGAAGAAAATGCATTTTTGGAGCGATATGATCACAACATATACAAAGGAAAATATCACCCATCAAATTAAATGCGTCTACAAATTGCAGCAAAACATCAATATGGATCAAATACATTCTTGGAGCCAAAAACAATGCTTATTGGGTCTAATTCTATTGACAAATTGTTGTGCAACATATTAAGTTAAATTCATCTATGGAGTCTTTCAATTACCAATCCCAAATTTGTCCTCAAGTTCAAACATATTTTTCTATTTTATTTACTTGAAAATTATTTTATTTATTTACTTTATTTTTATTTGAAGTTAATTTTATTTACTTAAGAGTTATTACATTTACTAAAGAGTTATTTTATTTACTTAAGAGTTATTTTATAGTTTTAGTTTTTTATAAATATATGTTAGTTGTGTTTTAGTTTTTATGTATAAGTCACGACATGACAATACATGCCTTACTACCATTGCTGCCTTTCTGCCATTGCCACTATAGAATACCTCTCAATATAAAAAATCTTAAGTAAATAAAATAAAATATCTCTATGTAGTAAATACCTTGAATATTTCTCCATAGATGTTTTTTAGAAAAACTAAAACCTTAAAAATAAAATTTTAAAGAGTAACAAATAAATCATATTACAATGTTTATATTATAGGTATTACTTGCCATCATTCAAATGTTATCACATACCATTTAAATGTCCTTGCACTTTATCTTATGTTAGCTCTTTGACTAGCCCAAACCATTGTCTAGGTCTTTTGTCATAGTTTTAACATATGGAAACTACCTAAAGCTAAGCTAATGACCAATTTGAGGCCAATGGGTAATGAGAGGTCCATTAGCTATTGGCCTCAAATTGGATGCTAGCTAGACTTGAAAACTCTTCATTTGAATAAGGGTTTCAATAACTTCTTTTATGGATGGTAGTCTTTGATCCTAGCATTAAAAAAATATTCACACATGTAGAGGAAGGAGCATAAGGAGCCCTATAGCAACTCACCAAAGCTTATGTGGTCGTCAATGATTCTAGTGTTCATGAGTTGAATACTCACCGGTATACCCTCTTGGTTATTTTAAATGATCTCTCAAATTTTATATTTGTATATGTCCTTTATAAGGCTGAGAACAGAGAGCCACAAAGCCATATATAATCATGGAAAACAAGCATCTTAGCACAATGCATCCAATTTATAGGTTACTAAGCTCCCATTTCTAGGACATAATAAACATCAATGCTCTAGCTCACCAAATCCTCATAAACATTGGAGGAATACTTGAACAATCAATCTTTTTTGGCAAGTATTCCATGGAATTGTATAGTATAGTTTACAAAGCTTGGAGATTTGACGAGGAAGGGCTATCCACAAATCTCGTTAAAAGGTCAAATGTAAGGGAAGTAAGAACAAAGTTAAGGAAACAAGATGACTTCTAGTTATACGAAGAAAAGCCCCTTAAAACCCGGGCTTGTTATGCTCTTGTGTCTTTCCCCACACCATATAGTTGATCACTAAGTATTATAAGTGGCCCTATTCTTTTGGTTGAGCTTTGTGTATGCTTTAATGGTGCCCTTATTTTAATATAATTTTTTAAGATTTGGAGGAATATCGATATCATTTGCTATGAATGGGATATTGATTTTTGATCATGTATATTGTGTTCTTAGAAATTGAAGAATGAATTCAATGTTTATACTTGGTGGGAATGAACTTAAGTTAACGGTAGACAATACTATCTATTATGTAGAGTTTCTATGTTTGTAAGATTACATCAACCATTGATCTCCTTCTGGTTGTATAGGTTGCACAATCCTATTATGGTGTTAGAGCTCATGGTTTCCTATGATTATACCATTGGTTCATAGCATTGTAGTGGGCCCCACCTAAGCTCTTTGTGCAATCATGATATCATAGGAGCACTGGATCTACCAAATCTTTGGTTAAAGTGGATGATCATGTCGTTGGCACAACCCTAAGATGTGGTTGAGTTCATTATCAATGCTAGGTTGCACCAACTGTTAGATGTGAGCACAAGATAAGATCTACTATTTGTGCAAACTTGTTTGAGTTTGGAGAAATATGTTAGCCCTGCATTGTGGGTAAGTGCATAAAGATGAGGGACCAAAAAGTGGCCAAAATCTATAATTCTTCAAAATGCACTCATGTTTTGAAAAACATAATGCGTGCACATTATAACATGCATGTGTTATGGATCATATGTGTATGACGTTCCTATGCTCCTTTTTTGACCAGTCAAATACCTTTATTATGCTTGGTACATATTTGAATTTACCAATCCTAAAGGTTGGAGATTCAATTTGGCTGCCAAAGACATGGTTTACAAAACTCATACAAAAAACATACAAATGTTGAGCATGCTCTCCATTAGGTTCACATATTTTCTAATAAAATTCCAAAAATAACACCAATACGAGATAAAGATTTGTTTTAGCTTTTTAACCATGTATTTTTTTAAAAAAATGAAAGTATTAAGGTCTTGATCTCTAATTAGTTTTACTAGTGTCTTCATTTTTCACCAAAAAACTATGCATAGCTTTTTTGGTGTTATTTTTTATCTGCTAATCGAAATTTGAAACAAATTACATTTTTATATTCTAGACTCCATTCTATATACATTTAAAAAATTGATTTTCAATTAGTTTTCTAAAAATTAAAGGGGAAGCACACTCAATTTTCTATTTTTCAAGATGTGTCCACTTTGAGTATTAGTAAAATATCATATATTCATTAAAAAATTAGCAAAAAACATGGCATAAACCACATGATGTTAGCTAACTTTTGACTGAAGGGATTTGTGAATACTTTTAAAAAGTTAACATTTTAGGGGGAGCACACCTAACACTGTTATATTTTCTAAATAAAACATGACCACTTTGTGTGCTCCTCCTATTTGACCCTCTTAATCTCCACCATTTTTTTAAATTAGTAGTTTAGAAACTAGATTCCGAGCACTACTAACCTTGTTATTGTCACATCTTGAAATTTTGACTGTGGGTATCTTGAATTACTTGTTCAAGATCAATTTTTTTTTTTTTTCAAAAAAGTGGCCACTTTTGACCACCTTTTGGTCCCCCATTTCCATGCACTTACCCTTGTACTATTGGTTAGATGTGATCCACATCACCATTGGTAGGCCCCTATCTCCTTCCTACTCATGTGCATTGGGAATGACATCAACCAAACATTTCTATGGCACATATTTTAATTGATGGGTCCCATGAGCTCTTGTATATGGAGGATGTCAAGGTTGTGGAACCATTTGATCTTATGGTGACTTGTATGATCCAAAGACACGTACAACCTTGTTGAGAGAGTTCTTATTGTGTCAAAATGGGGTTATAGTGGCCCTTGGATCTCATTTGGGATCAATGAATCTTACACATCAAGATGATATATCATGTGCTCGTCATTGTTGGTTGTGAGGGGTGTGTGCTAGTGTTCTTACTTGGCCTATAGACCTATGTTCAAATTTTATTTCAAGCAATCATGTGTTGGCACTTTCATGAGCCTACATGACATAAATGTAACATTCTCATTAGCACATGGAAGTATATGATGATGTGTAGTTGTTGTGCAACCCAAATTGTATTTCTACATTTAAAGATCATTATTGCTTCACGACTTTCCTCTTTGGAGAGGTGGTTTGACTCTGCGTATATGATCCTAACTATCTATTGTTTCTATCATGTGATGGCTATATGTTCTCCTTACAAACTCCATAGTAGTTGTAAAATATCAAGGACCAAGTTTGTTATTATTGTATTTTTTTACTATGCTCATCTCTGTGTATGTATTCTTGATTTATGTGGATACTAATATGTATATTTCAAACCTATATGGTTTTTGATGCTTGGTGGGGAAAACCTCGTGAGGACTATTGCATTTCTTGGTCTTCCCTTGAGCCTTCTCATCATGATGAATCAAATTATCCCATGTATGTTCATGGTGCTACCCACGTTAATCATATAAGCCTTCAACACCTTTATCAATAATTAAATATAACTAGGCTAGCCATTAAGAGGGTTGAGAAAGATATTGTTTAATGACAAATTTATTCTACTTGTTTGAAATCTAATGACACTATCTCAAGTAATTGAAAGGAAAAAAGACGAATTAGTCCTTGATTTTTGTAGAAAACTTGTTGCTACTATTAGATATAGTTCCCTAAGCATGTTAGAACTAATATGTTAGCATGTGTGAGTTTTTTTTGTGAGGCTCTAAATTCTAAAATGTGTATCCCCTTAAAAGAATTAAAACCTATAAACCTCCAACAATGGTTTCCTATGCATTTATGGCACCCTATGTGTTCATCCAACTATTTGAGCTTTGGAGGAATATTGATATCATATCCTATGAATGAGATGTGGAGCTTTGATCATGTATATAGTGTGCTTGGAGCTAGAGGAGTTTAATGTTTATGCTTAGGAATAATAAATTTATTTCAATAGTGGATGGGACTATCTATTTTGTAAATATTTTGTGTTTGTGGGGTTATGTCAATCATTAATCTCCTTTTGATCATGTAGCTAATGTTGAAATAATCCAGACAACTGAGAGGGGGGGTGAATTAATTGTCCCTAAACTTTAACCTTTTCTAAACTTTTAAATCTTCTTTATAACCAGATTAATGATGAAAACATTTAAGCATAAATTAACACATGAGAAGAAATAACATGAACACACAACACCAAAATTTTTACGTGGAAAACCCGGTTAAGGGAAAAACCACGGTGGGGGTTAACCCACAAAATGCGTACCCTGTTAAAAGTACTTAAGAAAATAGAAGGCACATGCCTTCGGGCACACTGCCCAGAGCTCACAGCTCAAAAGGGAGGCTCACTGCCTATAGGAAATTAAGATTTACACAGAGATAATGAACTGAGAAATAACATCTACATTCATGCCTGAATCAGTTCCTTTGAAGGCTCAACAACTTCTGCTCTTATCTTCAAATTCTTCTTTACTGACTCTTCACTCTATACTTCCTTCACTCCTCTTCTTCTCTGCTCTGCTTTTTTATCCTTTCTTCATATTTAACTCATTTGGTCAAGGATGCTTTTCAACAACTCTTCAACAAGTATTTATATGCTTCATCAACCTTGGAATGATCAACAAGGTTGGCTAAACTTGATACAGATCATTACACTGTCGGCCAAAATGACTGAGACTTGAATCTTCCTTTACAACCACGCCACACTTCATAAAATGCTTGTAGATCATCCGCAACACGCTAGGATCATCCGGTCGGCCAAGACTAGGAAGAACATCAACTTCAAGGAAGAAATCTTCAATGAACAAACTCAAACTTTAATGCGGACCTTCAACACAGTAGCCACACAATCCAGAGACCTCCACAAGCATATTGAATTCGACAAAAACATCCGTACTCCTCCAACTCATCATAATCACTTGCATCTTTATCCGAAACCTCAAGAACACTATCTGTCATGACTGTTAAACTGGAAAGATAGCTTGCAGACCTCCAAACCACGAATCACTGGAGTTGATGACACACATTGACTTCCCAAACATGCCTTCAGATCCATAGACCATAATATTTCACTGCAGAGCAATCCAAACCAACTTACTGTCACATTGCCTCTTCTGAGTACTGTAAAATCTAGTTCTACTCAGATGACCATAACTTCTTCAAATCTTCATGCGGACTTCTCAAATCTTAACTAGAGCAACCTCTGACAATCCTCTACACAGCTATATGGTCCACATGCATTGATTGTCATTAATTTTCTCAATATCCTCAACAATCCGGTCTTCTATACATATAGTAAAATAGGATACAATTGACACTAATAGAAACAAGGATATGTTGACATCAATGACAACACCACTTAGGCACATATTTGTAACAATCTCCCCCTTTGTCATTGATGGCAACATATGATGTGAAAAACTAAATTTAACCATCAAGACAAGAACTTCTCCCCCTTTCTCATCTCACTTTTGCAACTACTTTCTTTACTGCTCCCCCTTACATTAGCAACTAGTTTTTCACATGACTTCTCTCCCCCTTTGATATCAATGGCAAAGGGCACATATTTTCTATCTTTTCTTCCTTTTTGCTTCAAGCTAATCCCAAAATTTGCATACTGACTACTCCCCCTTTGAGTAGTACCTCCTTAACATCAATCTGGATCACAAGATATGAATGTGAATTCCACCAGACTGATGCACCTTAGTGCATCTTAGTTCTGATCAGGAGGGCTAATAACCCCTAACTTTTCTCTGAGATACTCAAAAGTATCCTTGGGAAGAGTCTTAATGAAGATATCTACAATCTGATCTTTTGAAGACACAAACTCCAACTTGACTTCATTCTCATTAAATTTCTCCCTTAAGAAATGAAACTTGATAGATATATGCTGTTGGTAGGTGGCGACTGATCAGGAAAGTACTGTATACTAGCCATGTATCATCGCCGGGGTTCAACATAAGAAAACCCTAATTTTTGTAACCGACAAAAAGGCTTGATAAAAGTGGCTAAGGGTTAGGGTTTTGAGATATTGTATTGTAGCATTTGCAGCGGTATTGAGTTGCAGGGATTGCTGATTGTAATCGGTTTGATTTACTGGATAATAATATTGGACTCTCTGTTTGGTGGATGTAGCCCGAGTTTGGGTGAACCACGTTAAAACTTGTTTCTCATTGTTATTATTTCTATGTATTTCCATTCCTATGTTTAATCTTTATTTGCATTTAATTGATATCTTCTACCGGCTAACCCTAACAAGTGGTATCAGAGCGGGTTGTGTTCGATTATCGTCTGCAGGAAGGTCTCATGGTTGAGTGGAAGCAATGGCGGATGAGGGTAAATTGAAGGTCGATAAATTCAATGGGCAGAACTATCAGTTATGGAAGATGCAGATAGAGGATTACCTCTATCAAAAGGATTTATGGATGCCGTTGGAAGGAGTAGCCAAGAAACTGGCAACAATGTCTGATGAGGATTAGAATCTTCTTGATAGAAAGGCACTGGGAACCATTCGGTTGTGCCTGGCACCATCAGTGGCATTCAATATAACAGAAGCGAAGACAATAGATGGTCTAATGAAAGCTTTGGCAAAATTGTATGAAAAACCCTCAGCCTCAAATAAGGTATTTCTCATGAAGCGTTTGTTTAATTTGAAAATGGTTGAAGGTGGATCTGTGATAGGTCATTTAAATGAATTTAATACGATTGTCAGTCAATTGACTTCTTTAAATGTAAAATTTGATGAAGAAGTTAGAGCTCTCTTGATATTATGTTCATTGCCTGAAAGCTGGGATAGTTTGGTAATGGCGGTTAGTAACTCTGTTTCTGGTTCAAATACCCTAAAATTTGATGATGTTATTAGTGTTATTCTAAGTGAGGAAATTCATAAGAAAAGCTCAGGTGGATCCACATCAGGCAGTGTTTTGAATGCAGAAAGCAGGGGCAGATCAAAGGAGAGAGGAAAAGGTTCTGGAGGTCATGGGAAGTCACGAGGAAAATCAAGGGACAAAAGATCCCAAACCAGAGGACAGAAGGATTACTGGTACTATGGGAAACCAGGTCATCTGAAGAAAGATTGTTGGTCTCAGAAAAATAAAGAAGGAGACAAACAAGAAGGCAATAAGGAAGCAAATGTGGTAAGTAATAAATCTGAAGATGATGCTTTGATTCTTTCCCTAGATAATACTGATGATTCATAGGTTTTAGATTCAGGGGCCTCATTTCATGCTACGCCCCATAGAAGTTATTATCTTGATTATGTCCAAGGGGATTTTGGGTTGGTTTATTTGGGAGATAACGAACCCTGTCAGATTGTTGGAAAGGGAAGAATCAAGATTAAGTTGTAGAATGGGAATCATTGGCTACTACAAGAGGTAAGGCATGTTCTAAGGCTCAGTAGAAATTTAATTTCAGCAGGGTAGCTAACTGAACAAGGTTGCACTGTTACATTTACTGATAAAAATTAGAAGGTTTCAAAAGGTGCCTTAGTAGTAGCAAAAGGTGTGAAAGTAGGCACCTTATATCTTTGTATAGGTCATACTGTTCCTTCTACTTTAGATGTTACAGAGAAAAAACAAACAGGTTCAGGAACAGTTGTTGCAGGTTTGCAAGAAGAGACTAGAAAAGTTGCTGCAGGTTTTGAAACAACACTGTGGCATAACAGACTTGGGCATATGAGTGAAAAAGGTATGAAGGTACTTCATTCTAAGAAAGTTTTACCAGGTCTAAAATGTATTAATATGGATTTCTATGAAAGTTGTGTATGGAAAACAAAAGAGAGTCAATTTTCTCAAGGATGGGAAGCAAAAGAAAAATAAAAAATTGGAGCTTGTGCATACCGATATATGGGGACCGGCTCAGGTATCTTCTCTTAGTGGCTCTCGATATTATGTCACATTCATAGATGATGCAACTAGAAATGTATGGATTTATTTCCTTAGGCAGAAATCTGATGTTTTTGAAACATTTAAAAAATGGAGAAGCTTGGTTGAGAATGAGACAGGTAAAAGATTAAAATGTCTCAGATCTGATAATGGCGGTGAGTATTGCAGCAAAGAATTTGAAGATTATTGTTCCTTTAATAGAATTCGTAGGTAGAAAACGGTTCCAGGGACTCCACAGGAAAATGGAGTGGCTGAACGCATGAATAGGACAATAATGGAGCGTGCAAGGACCATGAGATTGCATGCTGGGCTGCTCTTAAATATGTGGGCAGAGGCTGTCAACACTGCTGTATATTTAATTAACAGAGGTCCTTCAGTTCCTTTGGGCTGTGGTATTCCAGAGGAAGCATGGACAGGTAAGAAGGTGAGTTATTCTTTTCTAAAAACCTTCGGCTGTGAAGCTTTTGCACATATAGATTCTGAAAATAGAACCAAGCTGGATGCAAAATCAAAAAAGTCTACCTTTGTTAGATATGGCATTGATGAATTTGGTTATAGGCTTTGGGATTTTAAAAATCAAAAAATTGTGAGAAGCAGGGATGTTATATTCAATGAGAAGGTGTTGTACAAAGATTAGTTGCAGCAGCATGAGAAGAAAGAAAAAAATTATGTGTTGCTGGATGATACTCCAAATAGTGATGTTCCAGTGGTTCCTCATGCTCCGCAACAGCAACCAGAAATCCCACAAACTCCAGTGAATGTTAGACGGTCAACAAGGATAAGTAGACCTCCTGAAAAGTTTTCTCCCTCTTTGTATTCTATTTTGTTAACGGATGCTGGTGAACAAGAAGGGTATGATGAAGCTATGCAGGTGAATACACAGGTTCAGTGGGAGCTTGCCATGAAAAAAGAAATGGACTCCTTGCTGAAAAATTAGACTTGGAAATTATGTAAGTTACTTGCAGGTAAAAAGGCTTTACCAAACAAATGGGTTTACAGGCTGAAAGAGGAAGATGGAGGTAAGAAAAGATTTAAGGCCAGGTTAGTTGTAAAAAGATTTGCATAGAAACAGGGCATTGATTTTGATGAGATATTTTCTCCGGTTGTCAAGATGACTTCTATTCGTACTGTTTTAAGTATTGTGGCTGCTGAAAATTTGCATTTGGAACAACTAGATGTGAAAATTGCTTTTCTCCATGGTGATTTGGAGGAGGAGATATACATGGCACAACCACAGGGATTTGAGGTCAAAGGTAAGGAAAAACAAGTGTGCAGATGGAAGAAGAGTTTGTATGGCCTGAAACAAGCACCTCGGCAATGGTATTTGAAATTTGATAGTTTTATGGCTGAGTAAGGCTACAACAGGTATAATTTTGACCATTGTGTTTATTTTCAGAGGTTGGATAATGACAGCTACATTATTTTATGTTTATATGTTGATGACATGCTTGTAGCTGGGTCTAACATAGATCACATCAAAGAGTTAAAACATCAGTTAGCATAGTCATTTGATATGAAAGATTTGGGGGCAGCAAAACAAATCCTTGGTATGAAAATTTGCAGAGACAGGAAGAATAGAAAATTGACTCTATCTCAGGCTGCTTATGTTGAAAAGGTGTTGCAGAGATTCCATATGGAGAATGCAAAAGCTGTCAGCACACCTTTGCCTAGTCATTTAAAATTGACTAAGGAAGATGTGTCCAAAGACACAAGAGGAGGAAGAAAAAATGTCCAAGGTACCATATGCTTCAGCTGTAGGAAGTTTAATGTATGCCATGGTATGCACGAGACCAGATATTACACATGCTGTAGGAGTCATTAGCAGGTATATGAGTCATCTCGGATTTGAGCATTGGAATGCAGTAAAATAGATTCTCAGATATTTGAGAGGTACATCTAATAAACACTTATGTTTTGGGGGCTCTAATATTGATTTAGCAGGTTATGTAGACTCAGATTTGGCAGGGGATATTGATACCAGGCGGAGTATTACAGGTTATGTTTTTATTGTAGATGGAACATTGGTGAGTTGGATTTCCAGGTTGCAAAAGGTGGTTGCTTTATCCACCATAAAGCAGAATATATAGCTGCAACAGAGGCAAGCAAGGAGATGATATGGCTGCAATCTTTCATGGAAGAATTGGGTAAACAACAGGCTAACAGTTCTTTGTATACAGATATTCAGAGTGCCATACATCTTGCAAAGAATTCTGCCTTGCATTCAAAGACCAAACACATACAATTGAGGTATCACTTTATTCGGTCGGTGTTGGATAATAGATAGTTAAGGCTGGAAAAGATACATACAGATGAAAATCCAGCAGATATGTTTACAAAGGTAGTGACAAGGGAGAAGCTTAGCTCCTCTTCAGCTTCGATTGGTCTTCTAGACTGAAAACAATAAAAATAGAACAATAGAGTCCAGGGTGCTTATTTCCAGTGGGAGCTGCATGCGCAGCGGTGTCATCTATAGAACTTCAGAGTAATTATTTGCTACTGCTATATACTTCGCTTCTGCAGTAGACAGAGAAATTGCCTCTTGCTTTTTGCTCATCCAAGATACCAATCTTCTTCCCAAGAAGAATGCACCACCACTAGTACTTTTTCTGTCATCAACATCTCCTGCTTAATCAACATCTGTATATGCATGAAGAGTGAAGTCATTGTCCTTTGGATACCACAATCCATAATCAATTGTCCCCTTGAGATATCTAAAAATTCTTTTGACTGCCACAATATGGGATTCTTTTGGGTCAGCTTGAAATCTAGCAACGAGTCCAACTGCATTCATGATGTTAGGTCTAGTTTGAGTTAGATAAAGAAATCCTCCAATCATTGATCTATACCTTTTCTGATTTGCCTTGGGCGAGTCATCATCTTTGCTTAGCTTACATCCGGTTACCATAGGTGTACCTACTGGCTTTGAATCTTCCATTCCAAACTTTTTCAACAGTTCTTTCACATATTTGGACTGAGATATGAAGATACCTTTGTCTGACTGAGCAATTTGCAGACCTAGGAAGAAATTCATCTTGCCAAACACTGACATCTCAAACACACTTTTCATCTGATCAGCAAATGCTTTGCACATACATTCATTTCCACCAAAAATGATATCATCAACAAATTCCTCAACAATTAGAATGTCCTCATGATTAATCTTGAATTATAGATTACTATCAACAGTACCTTTGCTAAATTTAAGCTTAAGCAAATGCTTATCTAATCTGGCATACCAGGCTCTTAGAGCTTGTTTGAGTCCATACAAGGATTTTCTCAGTCTACAAACCATATCTCCCTGATCAGACAATAGAAATCCTTCCAGTTGTTCAATGTAGACTTCTTCCTCCAAATCTCCATTTAGAAAAGCTGATTTGACATCCATCTGATAGACTTTAAAATTTTTGAAAGTAGCAAAAGCAAGAAATAATCTGACTACCTCTATTCTTACCACCGGAGCAAAAATTTCTTCAAAATCAATTCCTTCCACTTGAGAATAACCTTTACATACCAACCTTGCCTTGTTTCTTACAACCTCACCATCTTCATTTAGTTTATTTTGGAAGACCCATTTGGTTCTAATCACATTTTTGTCCTCAGGTCTAGGAACAAGATCCCAAATGTGATTCTTTTCAATCTTCATCAATTCTTCTTCCATTGCCTTAACCTAATTTTCATCATTGCAAGCTTCACTTACTGATTTAGGTTCAATCTTTGAAATCAAACAAATCTCTTCTTGATCTTCAATGACTCTTCTCCTAGTTCAAACACCTCTATTTTTATCTCCTATGATTTGATCTTCAAGATGATTCATTCTTACATACCTAGGGGTTTTGGGAATTTTTTGAACTTCTATTTCCTGAGCTTGTTCCTCATCTTCTGCACTAATCTCTTGAGTTACTGGTGTTACCAGATCAATCTGAATTTGGCTCTAGATTTGAACTTGTCTTCCTTGATTTTAATTTTCATCTTGATCATCTGAGTCATATTCGTAATACCTGGAATGTCCTTCTTTGCTTTCATCAACTTTGACATTAGCACTTTCAACAATCTTTTTCAATCTTTTGTTGAAGCACCGGTAAGATTTACTTTGAGTTGAGTATCCCAAAAGTATTCCTTCATCACTTCTTGCCTCAAACTTGCCTAAATCCTCATCTCTTTTGATATAGCATTTACTACCAAAAACTCTAAAATATCTCACATTAGGAGGATGACCAAACCATAGTTCATAAGGAGTCTTACTAGAATTTGCCTTGATCTGCACCTGATTAAGAGTGTAGACAACAGTACTCACAGCTTCCCTCCAATAAACTTGAGGAACATTTGTTTCCATCATCATGGTCCTGACAACTTCTTGAATGGTTCGATTCTTCCTTTTCACAACTCCATTTTGCTGGGGAGTCCTAGGAGTAGATAACTATCTTTTTATTCTGTGCTTTTCACAAAAAGCATCAAACTCACTGGAAGTGAATTCTCCACCTCTGTCAAATCTCAGACACTTAAATTTCCCACCAATCTCATTTTCAACCATCATCTTGAACACCCTAAACTTATCAAGAGCTTATAATTTTTCCTTTAGGAAAGTTACCCACATCATCCGGGAATAGTCATTAATCAGCAACATGAAGTATCTATCTCCTTGCACACTCCTAATTCTAGCAGGACCACAGAGATCAATATGTACCAGTTCCAATCTCTCACTTGAACTTTGTTCCTTACTTTTGAATGAAATTTTGTTGTATTTGCCCAATTGACATTCTCTTCATATGCTACCCGGTTTCACAAGTCTTGGAAGATCTCTTACAGCTTGAGTGGAACTAATTCTGACAATGTTATCAAAATTCACATGGCACATCCTCCTATTCCATAACCAACTTTGATCTATTTGAGCAATCAAACAACTTTTTCCTGAGCTACTTAAGTGAAAGATGTTACCTCTAGTTTGAGTATCAGATGCAATTTTAGTTCTGAAACTTTTCAAGATTCTACATTTTCCATCCTTGAACTGGAGATCATAACTCTTGTCAACCAACTGTCCAACACTAAGAAGATTATGTTTCAGTCCTTCCACATACAGAACATCATTGGTGTTGTTCTTGCCATCAAAAGAGATGGACCCTCTACCACAAATTCTACCAGCTGAGTTGTCTCCAAATTTCACAAATCCTCCTTCATAATTTTCAAAACTCACAAACTTACTTTTGTCACCAGTCATATGATGAGAGCATCCACTATCAATCACCCATTCATCCTTTTCAACAATCTGAGTAGCCAGGGCACTTTCCACATTTGCACAGCTAGCAGATTCAGTAGACATTGGATCTTCTTCTTTAATAGCAATGAACACCCAATCACTTTCACCATGATCAGATTCATCATTTGTGACTCCTTCTCTAGCTTCTTGGACATAGTAGCAATTCTTTTGATTTTTGTATCTATTAGGGTTTGGTTTTGAAAACCTCTCTGAACACCTTGAAACAAAATGACCAATCTTATTACAAGCAAAACATTTGAGTGGCAACTTTCCTTCATACTTACTAGATCCTCTTGGCATTCATTTGGCAATGAGAGCTTCAAGATCTGCAGTCTCATTTTCATCATTTTCAAGATCCTTCCTTGTTTTGATAAATCTGCATGATCTTCCTAAAGAACCTTCACCCGGATCATGTCTTTGCTTTCCATACAGACTGGCTTTGAATACAGATTTAGACTTAGGAAGAGAATCACCAAACTCACTCATTTCAAATGCTGAAAGCTTACCAACTAACTGATCCCTTGTGATAGTTGTTACTATCCTGATTTCTTCAATGGCTGCAACCTTGTGCTTGTAAGCTGCAGGTAAGGATCTGAGCACTTTGGCAACAATTTCTAATTCATCCAATACTCCACCTATATTTTTGATACATGTCACAAGTTCATTTACTTTTTGCATGTAGGTAGTAATGTTTTCATTTCACTCATTACCAATCTTTCATATTTACCCTTCAGGCTTTGTAGCTTGGCGCATTTAACATATTTGTCACTTTCATATAGATTTTCTAATTTAGTCCAAATTTCATGAGCAGTTTTTAAATCCAGGACATTTGCCAGTTCAGTATCAGACAGGGCACTCAATAATGCTTCTTTGGCTTGAGTGTTGTGTTCAGCATCTCTGATTTCTTCTATATTTGTAGGTCCATTCTTCAGAATCTTATATGCATTATTGGTTATTAACCAAAAGACATCACCCATACATTCTAGGTGACACTGCATGCATACCTTCCAGAGGGAGTAATTTGATCCATCAAATCTCAGACTTTCCTTTTTGTAATATGACATCTTGGATCTCCTTAAGTGGTTAAGCTTCTTTTAGAGGAACTTTGCTTTGATACCAATTGTTGAAATAATCCGGACAACTGAGAGGGGGGGTGAATCAGTTGTCCCTAAACTCTAACCTTTTCTAAACTTTTAAATCTTCTTTATAACCAGATTAATGATGAAAACATTTAAGCATAAATTAACACATGAGAAGAAATAACATGAACACACAACACCAAAATTTTTATGTGGAAAACCCGGTTAAGGGAAAAACCACGGTGGGGGTTAACCCACAAAAATGCGTACCCTGTTAAAAGTACTTAAGAAAATAGAAGGCACATGCCTTCAGGCACACTACCCAGAGCTCACTGCTCAAAAGGGAGGCTCACTACCTATAGGAAATTAAGATTTACATAGAGATAATGAATTGGGAAATAGCATCTACATTCATGCCTGAATCAGTCCCTTTGAAGGCTAAACAACTTCTACTCTTATCTTCAAATTCTTCTTAACTGACTCTTCACTCTATACTTCCTTCTCTCCTCTTCTTCTCTACTCTGCTTTTTAACCCTTTCTTTGAATTTAACTCATTTGTTCAATGATGCTTTTCAACAACTCTTCAACAAGTATTTATATGCTTCATCAACCTTGGAATGATCAACAAGGTCAGCTAAACTTGATGCAGATCATTACATTGTCGGCCAAACACAACTGAGACTTGAATCTTCCTCTACAACCACGCCACGCTTCATAAAATACTCTTAGATCATCCGCAACACGCCAAGAACATCTGTTTGGCCAAGACTAGGAAGAATAACGACTTCAAGGAAGAAATCTTTAATCAACAAGCTCAAAATTCAATGCAGACCTTCAACACAGTAGCCACATGATCTAGAGACCTCCACAAGCATATTGAATTCAACAGAAACATCTGCACTCTTCCAACTCATCAGAATCACTTGCATCTTTATCCAGGACCTCAAGAACACTATCTGTCATGACTATCAAACTAGAAAGATAGCTTGCAGACCTCCAAACCACAAACCACTAGAGTTGATGACACACACTGACTTCCCAAACATGCCTTCAAATACACAGACCATAATATTTCACTGCGGAGCAATCCAGACCAACTTACTGTCACACTGCCTCTTCTAAATACTGCAAAATCTAGTTCTACTCAGATGGCCATAACTTCTTCAAATCTTCATGCGGACTTCTCAAAACTTAACTGGAGCAACCTCTGACAATCCTCTACACAGCTATATGGTCCACATGCATTGATTGTCATTAATTTTCTCAATATCCTCAACAATCCAATCTTCTATACATATAGTAAAATAGGATACAGTTGACACTAATGACAACAAGGATATGTTGACATCAATGACAACACCACTTAGGAACATATTTACAATAGCTAATGTAATCCTACTATGGTGTTAGAGCTCATGGTTTCCTATAGTTGTGATGTTGTTCATAGCATTGTCATCAAGAAACACTCCAAAGTTTCATAATTCACCTACAATCACTTAGTGACCTCTAGTTTAATTACATGAATGTATTCTATAGAGAGCTAAAGCATGGTTGATTGAGGCTTGGTAGAGCTTGTACGGGAAGCGGTGCAACTTTTAAAAGGATTCAATGGTGAAAATAATAGATTTCAAGGCCTAAAGACTCAAAACTCAAGATAGATTCAATAAGATTCAAATTTCAAGAGAGTACCCATCAAAATGAAGAAAAATAAAGCTTAAGAGGTGTGAAGGGTTGAGAAAATGGGAGTTACAAGAATCTCAAAGTAGAAGAAAACATTACAAACTAGAATGGGAAGGTGCAATGATTCAAATTCTTTTTTTTTTCACGTCATAAAAAACTATCAATTTTAGTAGATGGGTGGTCTCAAAATAGTTGTGGTGTTCACTAGATTGTTTTGTTAGAAACAAAACTACTAGAGTGACCTTGTGAAAGTCACCACAACAAATTTGTAACTATCACTTGCTAAAAGTGGTGGTTTTATGAAAATTGGTGAAACCAAGTAATTTGAAGCAAGGGAAAAGTTTGTAAAGGTGAACTAAGGTATGGAGGTTTTATGAACATACTAGGGATGATTAGGAAGATGATTTGGGTGTGTGATAGGCTAGGGTGGATTGACAACCACTCCATTTCTCAAGAATACTATAAAGTGCTTTTGGAATTTACTGACATCATAGGACTAGAATGTTGACCTGATGAGACATAGTGGGAAAACATGTACTTACATATCTAAGGGTGCAAAATTAACCTAGACCATTTCCATGATCATGGATTTGAACCCTAAACCTTTAAATTTAAATTTCTTAATTTGGATCCATATTTCCCTCCCTTATTAGCCTTTATGATATGACTATTTAGTACATTTTTTTCAAATTGCATGCTCAAAGTAATATTTTTTTCATTTTGAATCGTGTGAGAATTTTTTTGGTGTACTTCATTTGAGAGAAATATTTTTCTAGTTGTTTGCCACACTTCAATTCCAAGAAAGTAATGAAGTAGTCCAAGATAGGACATTTCAAAATTGATCTTCATATCTTCTTTCACATCATGTATGAGTGATTGATTATTCCCAGTAATGATAAAATCATCAACATAAAACACAATGAACAATACTTTGTGATTAGAATTCATAATGTATAAATTTGGATCAGGATTAGATTTTTGAATTCCCTTTTGAAGAAAGTAGTTATCAATTTTTGAATACCAAACTTGAAAAAAATTTTCAAACCATATAGTGCCTTTTTTTTTGGTTCATAATAAAAGTCTATATTGATATATTAAAATATTTACAATATTCATGGTTGTGGCAACAAGCCACCCAGACTGAACAACCTGTTATCAAAAATCCCCATGGAAGACCACACAGGGTCACTGGGAATACCAAAATGGGGGATCAAACTATTAACCCAAGCCCAAGAACTTACTAACCATTCATAAGAAAAGACAAGACACAAACATAACATAGATACTAACATAGAAAGATGCTAAAACTTGAACATAGACTTAACCCAAGAAACTGTTGGCAAAGGCAAAAGCCTTGAAATCTATAACTCCTCCGCTATGAAAGGAATGCTCCATCTTGAGCATCTACAACAGGTAATCTGCTCCAATTTCTGCATCTCCTTGTGTTCCACCAGAGCCATGCCCTTTAGATCAAGCAGGAATGGGTAACTATATTTCACTACTTCACCAGGCTTGTAGAAGGAAGGGAAGTCTTGTGGCCTAGGTACTCTCATCCCCGTAATTGCAATGGTAAGAATTTCCTCCAACCTGACCATCAACTCTGCATGAAACAATCTTTTCATCAGGGCATCCGCGTCCCTCGTCGCCATTTGAATTTCCAACAGAACAACCAAGAAGCAGGAAGTAATGTGGGTATCAACCCTCTTGACCTCCCCGTTAATAATGAAGCCCTTACCCAGAATCATCTTCACCTCCGCGAGAGACAAGGGATCACACCTCTTCAACATTCATTTGAGCCTCTGATCTGTAATCTTGCCTTGAAATGCCATCTCCCTAACTGTGCTATCTAACTGTATTGGGGTGTCTATGTCAATGTTGGTCAAGGTTTCGATCAAAATTTTCACCATAAATTTAGAGCGTTCTCTCATTTTTCTCTCTCTGTCAATCCTCCAAGGAATCACACTTCTTTACATACAATGAAAGTGTCCAAGATCTAAGTAAAGACTGGTGAGGGTGAAGGAAACTTTTCAAGCCATAATTACACTATAAGTGAGATGACTGGCAAGCCAGGCGCCAAGATGGCTTGCTCGTGAGAGCCAACTCCGAAGTTTGATGATGTCCTTTCACTCATCAACGAGTGAAATTTGATTAGACTACTCTGTCCTCTAAGAGTGTGCTTTGTGCATTGCCACCCTTTCTAATAATTATCAATTGCCAACTCAGCTCTTGAGAATCTCACCAAGTCCCCCATGGCTTTTGGTGATGCTTAGTGGCAAGTCTGCTGCCCACTTTGTCTCAGACCATCCACGTAATTATGTGGAATGGGTGCCCACCCTTCCACCCAATAACTTCTTACATATAGTGCCTTTTTAAGTGATATACTATGTGTTCCTTTCCTTTTTCAACAAAACCAAGAGGTTGTGTGACATATACTGTTGAACACAATGGGGTGCTGAGAGGGGGGGTGAATCAGAACACTTAAAAACTTTAACCAACCATTTACTAATAAAACTAAACAGCTTAGAAAACATGAAAGAAAACATGCAAATCAAGAGTCAACACATAACACCAATATTTTTATGCGAAAAACCCTAAAACAAGGAAAAACCACGGTGAGGATTAGCTCACAATATAATATGCTCACTGCAAAATTATTACAACTTTATTTTAGGGCTTCAACCCAAGGAAGCTACTACTCCTTGATTTACAACTTTGATTTAGGGTTATAACCCAAGGAAGCTACTACTCCCTGAATGCTCAACTCACTGGTATTACAATAATAGTATAAATATAAGGACTACTAGGAAGAATACATCTGTTGTATGTTGATGGTACAGTCTACTGTTTCTACTCAATAAATTTCTTCAAACTGAATCTTCACATTTCATATATGCTCTGCTATATTCACATTTGCCTTAATTACCTTTCAAATGAATTATATCTTCTATATATATATCCTCTGCAACACCTTGAAACTTTGATTAGGTCGGCATCCAAAACAATATTGAATGTAACATGTAGCTAGTCACAGGTCGGCCACAACACATGCAAATTGACAAGAAACTTGTTGTGGACCTCAGGGATTTATGAAGAACATTAAGACATACCTTTCCACATCTTTTAGACTTGGAGAAACTAGTCAGGAGCCTCCGCATGTACTAGGTATTTAACCAGTCATCTCATACTGCTTAACACTTTCAACTGTTCATCTTTCAACTATAGGGGAGAAGCCAAAACCTCAATGCGGACCAAGGATTCAATCATACACCATCTCAAAAACATCCATGCACAATCATAGAGAAGTATCATGCTAAGTTATGCATCCGTAAGATAAGAAATGTATCACTCTTTAGAGAACAGAGTCTTTCAGACCTTATGTAATTCTTCTCAGCCTAGAATATGAAGTTGCGGTGAAGTATAGGGCCTAAAACCTTTTGGAAATGATCAAAGATATCAACTTATGCAACTCAATAGATCTGCACAACCTTTTATGGAGTTTTTGAAGAGATTCATAACTGACTTAAGTATTTGTAGCTCCGGAGGACAGTTATACTTGAATTCTACTTGCAGACAAGAATACTTGATGCGGTACCAGAGAATAAAGAATATCTACAAGCAGATCAGACTTGATGTATTATGGACCATGGGGAACCTTGACATAAGCTCTGATGATAGAATTGTATATGATTCACTTTCTGTAGAACTTAACTTGTTCACTTAGGCTCTGGAATACAGTGTGATACCTTTGTCACTTGAGTACTACCTTCGTAGACCACTAGAACACTTGAGACTTAATTAAAGCATGTAACATACCGATCTTAGTCATTCCTTAGAACCACATGAAAACTATATCTCTTCCAGAGGAATGCAGAGCATTCCATTGTCCCCCAATACTGCTCTACTCTGTCTTAGTGATGATTGATGAACTATCCCTTGTAACTTTTCATGTTGAGTAGGTGAGAGGATGAAAATTTGGATATTTCATGTTAATTCATGTCAGAAGCTGTCATTAGAACTGCATGGCCAAATATTTCTTTACGGAGAAATACAGACCAATTCAAGTTGACTCTGCCAGCTTAGAATGTGAACTGTGAATGCCTTAGACACTTTTCAACTTCCTACCCTTGAGTGTGGTACTCCCAATTGATGAGATGTGTATGTTTGTATGTAGGAATCATGAAAGGATGTAAGTGTTTTGCCTCCACATCATGTTCAAACCCAAAATTGATTCATACTTAGATTATTTCCTCTTTTCCTTGATTGGTTTGTCTTGACCATACTAACTCCTTTGTACAAGTCTTGTCTATACATTTCCATATGATATGTTGACATCAACGTATACTATGTTGACATCAATGACAACACATATTGCCAACATATACCTCCTCTATCAAATCTCCATTTAGGAATGCACTTTTGACATCAATTTGATGAATTTCCCAACTATGATGGGAAGCAAGTGCTATCAACATTTTAATAGTGATCATCTTTACAACTAGAGCAATGGTTTCCTCATAATCAATACCTTTAATTTGTTGACATGGCACAACTAGTTGTCATCATGTAGGGAAGTTAGATGAAAGGTGACAAGAATGCATTTATCCCTACATGTGGAAGTAGGCATCCCATTTTGTGGTAGAATACTTATGCCATGTGTTGGCATCTTGTAATGTGTGTAAGTCAATATTCTATGATGGATTCCTATAACAAGTTATGATGTGTAAAACCAGAGTTTATGACAGGATGGACAAGTGTTGCAAAGTATCTTGCATGGGGAATCTAAGTGCCCAAGTTTGGGATATGATAGGTTGTAAGAGAATCAACTTTTATTAGTTAGTTATGACAGATTCTCTTACAACTGTAAGAGTTTTCATGTATATGACAAATTTTATGACATGTTGTAAGAGCATCTATCCTACCTATTTTAGGAAAATTTATGGTGCCCAAGTATGGAGGGTTGTAAGATGTGTAAGAGAATCTTAGACAAGTGTCGTAGTAGTCAAATGGGTGTTGGAGAAATGTGCCACATGGATTTGGACACCCATCTCTTGTATCATCCTCTAGAAGCTTCCTTGAACATGCTTGATATTCTCTATAAATAAGGTGCTTGTTGAAGTGGTTTGTATGATTCATTTGCAGGTATTGTTATGCTGTTGAAATGCTACTAGAATTGCTCCAGAAATCAACACTGTAAACTCCTGCAAGAAACTTTCTCTGTAAGTGTTTGTAATCACCTTTTGATTTGAAATACATTAAGCAAGATTTTGGAGTGTGGGGTTTTTCACCTGAAAGGGTTTTCCCCATGCATAGCTTGTGATGTGTGGATTTGTACTTGCATGTGATGTTATTTGAGCTTTCCTGTATTGTGTTTCTTCATTACTATAACTGTTAAATGATTAAAATTTGTACAACTCCTCTCATTAGACAATGGTGTAGGAAGTGTGTTCCACGTACCTTGCTTCCTTTCACTCCCCCGGGTGAGTTGCCTTGTCAAACTGGGTGATCCACTCTCTTGGTCTAGTAATCTATCTCTGGGTCCTAAAGTCATCTTTAGCCCTCTTTGATAATTCTCAGCCCCTAAAACCACCTACAAAATGCATTCTTTTTGGTTCACCCATATTGTCTTCCAAAACTCCTATGGGTGACCTTGCCAAAAACTAGGATCTCTCTTGGGTGACTTACCTTGTCAAACTAGGTGACCTAGTCATGTTTGAACTTGTGAGTTTCTCTTCAGTTTGGGCCCAAATTAGCTCCATTTTTCCTCCAATTTGTATGGCTCTTTGACCCTAATTAAGCCTAGTCTATTTCTGACTACTTCACTCCCAATCACTCTATTCTTACCTCTCACAAAGCTATTTGTATCTCCCTTTTTTCTCATGCTAACTCCATTCCTTCTTGAGTGATAATCTTTCATGCTTAGTTCACTCCTCAATCAAGCTTGTTAACTCTTCAATCATCTCCACCATTTGTGAGCTCTCCCAACGTATAAATATCCCCCTCCTATATGCATTATGGGAGGCAAACTCATTGTTGCACACCCATTCCCAACTTTGCTTTTTGCTCTCCATGGCATGTTTATGCTTTTCGTAGGACTTGTGATCCTTTTATTTTCATATCTTAGTTGCCAAGCTTTCAAAAGCTTCATAGCATTGTTATGCTCATCAATTGCTTTCGAAAAAGCCAAGTCATAATGCTTCAATAGCTTCAATAGCTCGAATTGTTCATCCAAGCTTTCATAGCTCAATCCCATTTTCAAATCAATTGCTAGTTTGTCCTTATAAATTCCAAGAGGAGATCCCCACTGCTACAGAGGAGAGAAGGTTGCCCCAAAAAGGACTTATGAAGATATGCCAGGCTCATGCGCCAAAGAGAATTACTTGATAGGATTACTTTTGATTTAATTAGATTTACATTGCTTAGAATAGATTTATTGCAATTAATAGATTACATTTTCATTCAAGCAATTTCAATTTCTAGAATAGATTCAAAAATCATCTCACAAAATACAAAAACATAGGATTAGATTGCATTAAAAAAACTCATATAATTGTATTTTCGTATTTCTCTTTCTAGCTAATTAAATCACATTTTTATTCAATTTCGAAAAATGTGCCAAAAGTTGTTTGCATTCATTTAGTTACGTTTCATAAGAAAAATACAAAAACATTAGGGAACTTAGAAAGCTAAACCCTCGATCTCGTCACAAGGTATGTACATCATGTCAAACAAAGTCAAACCCTCAATATGAGGTACACTATACATTCAACAATCAAACAAAAGAAAAACAAACCTTTGAGCATAAGCCAAAGTTAACACAAGTCAACAAAAGTCAAAGTCAAACCTAAGTCAACACTTAGTCAACATACAACTCTCTCCCAAGCATTCAATGTGCCAAGGGATTAGAGGAGACTGGATCAAGGCTGTTCTTGAAGAGATCAATCCAAGACCACAACATGCACACCAAACAATAGAAGAGCAAGAACACACTCTTAGAATCATCCAACAAGAAAACAACATACAATGAATCATCCAAGCACACAAGGATAGGTTACAACACTCTAGACTCATCAACAAGCAAAATAGTCTACCGCTAGGTGTTGGAACCTAAGAAATCCCAACAAGAGACATAGGATTATTGACCCTTTGGGTCATATAATTATCTCCACCACAACAGTCCTAAAATGAGCTCATCAAATATCAATCTGTATTGGGCCCATAGACTGGCCAACAACCCTCCGCGAAATTCTACTTCTTCGTGAACAAAACCACCCTTGAGTCTCACCTCCACTCGAATGGCTTCTGCCACAAGAGCGAGAGTGACTTGGAGGTCACCCATAGCAATGAGAGGGGTTCATGTGTGATATCAAGGATGACTCATTCGCAGTGTGCTTGAGTCATGTTCCAGAGCATACAGAGCATCCAACCATAACATACACTTTTCCTCTTCTAGTGTTCACCTCCATTTCTACGAGAATCAACTCTCATATTCTTGGGCACTCCAATGATGGAGTCACACTCAGTCTAGCTCTAATACCATGACAAAAAAATAAACTCCTGCACATCTTATTCTATTTAATCAACAAAGAGTTTACAATTTTATAACTTGAGAGAAACTCAACAACTCCCTACAAATATGGATCTCAACATCACTCAAATAGACAACAAACTAGAACTGATTGACAACACACTAAAAACTTATTGACACTATACTAAAGACTTATTGACACCTCTAGAATTCTAGTTAACACATCTACAACAATTGTGAGCACTCACACTCATACAATTATTCATTACTCTCTAACCATCTTTATATTGACGGCTTCAATGTTATTTTTTTTCCACCCACCCAAAAGAAAACCTCCTTGGGTAGCGATTTTTGTTAACAACCACGATCTCCTTATTCCTCCTAGTTAGGGATCAATCCTTCCTTAATCCTTAACCGCATCTATATCACCTTGGCACCAGTGGCGGGTAATGCATCTAATCTTCAACAAACTTTTTACTCTATGTTTGTCTTCCTGCAACTTTAGACAGGGGCAACAACTTTTATCTTCCTTGGCGGCAACTGATAAACCCTTCCACTCTTCTTCCTTTCACGAAGGTTTTATCTGTTGGGACTGTCTTCTGTAGTCTTCTTTACAAATCGTACAATGATATTCTCTTTTATCTTCATTAGCAGTAGCTTCATTTTTCTTCCACAATCTCTTCACCTACGATTTGATTTCAAACTAAAAACTGCGGTGACTTATGTTGCGGCTTTATTTCCTTGAATGTGCCTTTATCTCCTACGATTAGCTTTAATTGCAACCACCTTTCTGCATATTCTCAGTCAGACACCTTTCAAATTCTATGATCTCCTTTTAGACAATGGCTTGTATTCATTCAAACATGGGTGGCGGCTATATCCAAACTTGCGATTTCTTTCTACAGACTGGAACGATTCCCTTTGACTGCGTATCTTCCACAAAGTCTTTGGCGGCCTTCAATATTATTTTTCTGCAATCTAAACTCTTTTACTTCCACAGATGTCGGGGCTCCTATATTACTTTCGGTGAAAAAAAGCCTTCTTGGCGGATTATGCAAATAGATGCTCCGGCTTTTTGTATGTGAACTTCAACAAAACTCGTGATTTGATTTTTTCTCGATGGCGTTACACTTGGCGGCTTTTGCTTCAACGATTAATTTCCTTTAGGCGGTTGCTTCTTCGCACTGGTCTGATATGTGGATCCCACTTCCGTGACTACATTTTCTTTATGAATAAAATCATGCCCACGATCTTCTCTTCATTCTGTAATTCTCAATTTTGTTCATACTTCAACTTTAACCTTACTCTCATAACCTAGCGTCTACAAACACATCAATTTGCTCCGATAAACATGATCAAACATGTGCTTTCATTACATTATGATGGTGGATAGAGACAAACACACAATCACACAATGTTACAACATTCAAAACAATTTCTATTCCTTGATCATAAAACATTACAATCACACAATGTTACAACATTCAAAACAATTTCTATTCCTTCATCATAAAACATTACAAGATATTTCAATATATAGAAGACTTGACTTTACATTACTATACATTACATTACTAGTACAATGTACTTAATATTTCTTCCCTTTTGGAAACTTCCTAACTTATCTTGTCTTATATAGAAAATTACATTTACTAGTTTTTCTCCTCAATTTTTTTTTAATCAAAACAAAACATTTACAATTTTTCCATTTTATTTAATTACAATGTTAATAATTAATTAAGGTCGCCGGGGAAATTAATATTCTAACAAACTACCTTTATCTCTACATAAACCTGTTGGAAGGCTCTATTCCTCTATCTTGAAAGATGTTTGCGTTTCAGGGAGCTCCACTTAACCAGAAACTGCCTCAATAGGAGCCTTCCATGACAACTGGGTAACTTGCACAACTTGCAAGTCTTGACATCTTAGGTGAATCACCACATGGGTAGCATTCCTATGGCATTGGGAAATTGTTTTATGCTTCATCTTATTGATTTAGCCGATAACAATTTGTAAGGCACAATTCCTTCCCAAATTGGGTCCTCACTAAGCTTGAGGTCATCAATTCGAACAATAACCGCCTCAATGGAGAAATCTTGGCTTCTCTATTGAATTGCGTAAGGTTGAAGAATTTGTTTGTGTTTACAAACAAGATGAGTGGGGTGATTCGAATGGAGATAGGAGTGAAGCTTTCCAAGTTAGAGTACCTACTTCTGCTAAAAAATAAGCTCAACAAGGTAAATCCCAAATCAATGGGAAATTGGTTGAGGCTTTCTATGCTTGAATTGGCACGGACTGAATTGAGTAGTGTAATACCTCATGAATTGGGTAAGCTTCTCCTTCTAACCATCCTCACTCTATTCTTCAATGATTTCATGAGCGGAAACCTTAATTTTCTAATAGCTCCTTCAAATCTACTCCAAATAACCTCAAATATAGATTGTAGCAACTTTAATATGGCAATGAAAAATCTAAAAAAATTAGGAAAAAATTCCTAAATTGAGAGACATAATTTGATCTCTTGGGTCAAACAAATTGCCTTGATTCTTTCCCTCTGAGTGCCAATACCATGCTCTAATACCACTTATAATAAAATAACTTGCACAAGAGAGACTATTATAAGAAATATGCTACATGTACTTGATAATACTTGAGAATAATAAGCCACTTTGAGAGGGAAACCTCCAAAAGCCTCCAAGAAGAATACAATTCATAATATGATGATCATAAACAATCCACTAACTCCTATATATACCATACTTATGCCTTGGAAACCACCCTGGATGACTCAACTACCTATATAAGACTATATTAATGATCATATAACTTTAAATTAAGAGTTAAGGTAACAACAAGCCAATTACTCATAACCCTATGCACAATATAAGATTAAGGGCATAGTAAAGGAATACAAATTTCTTTAAATAAAGCTTGTTTACCAGACTCTTTTGTTTGATAAATATCACCAATCCTTCTCCATAGATTATGTCATAGTCTCCTTAGAGATATTTAGAGGGATTAAATCTGAGCTACATAGTTGTTTTGTCCCTTGATCTTTTTTGTCCATCTTTTTCCAATTTGTATCATTCATATCCACATGCTTTTCCTTCTATGTCACATCTCTTTATTAATCTCTCTTCTCTAAGAGATCCTTCATTTCTAATTTCCACAAATTTCATATCTAGAGCCATTGAACTTTTCTATCTCTAATCATGGCATGTTTGACATGGCTTCTCTAACCACACATGGATATACAAGACCAATAAAACAATACTCCTACTACAACTACAAAAAACTGAACAATGTTACAAGAAAGGAACGCCTTCTACAATCTAGTCAAAGCTCTGATACCAAATGTTGAAAAAGTAGGCTAGATAACACAATGGAAATAATGAACAATAGAAATTTAATTCAATTACAATGTGATTAGGCTAATAAACTTTAATAAACGAAACAATGGAGAAGCAATATAACAAATAAGTAGATACAAACCATAAACATTGGATATACATGGAGAAAGCATTATGAGAAAAAAATTTACCCCAAAGAGTTCCAAGCTTGTATTATTTCAAAGTAGTACAATTTAATATAATCCACTATCCCATGCCTCCAATATATAAGAAAATTGGAAACAAGAAACTCTTAAGTGATATCCAAAACTATGAGTTAAAACCACGAGCCATGAAAAAAATCTAATTCCCCTATGGTCATGGCCAATCATTTTAGAATTGTATGTGACTCCTCTTACACCTCTTACACACCCCTTACACATCATAGATTCTCTCATAGTGGTAAAATTAGCTAAAATCCCAATTCTCGATCCTCCATGAGGGTATGGATTGCCTTGTTATACAATCTTGAATGATTATTTGTAACCTCCCTATTAGATATCTTTATACACATATCCCAAGTATCTTGAAGAACAAACACATATGAATAAATCCCCTCCTTCACATGGGCATTGAACTTGTCTCCATTCCATGATGTTTGGAGACTATCTACATTATATATTATCTACATAAGACTTAGGACTTACAAGGTGAATTCCACACCTAGTCCTAACAATTCTAGTAGTTGTATCTAAATATAAACATGAGAAATGAGAACAAAAAACAATTATGAAAGAACAAGGCACTGGATAGATTGAAGACCTATGAGACAATTTATTGAAAAATAAATAAGTTTAACAAAGAATCACAAGGTGAGTAGATCGAGTGTTGAGGTTTGAGGTAGTTTATAAGTATCTTTTGTAATTTAGTTCTTATCATGAAGATTAAAGGATTGAATGTGAAACCTAGAATTGGGATTAAATGTGAAACATAAGACATTAGATCAACATATTCCTCTAATGTGGTATCCAAGAGCAAGAACACACATTGGTGCAAGTAAGATGATAAATCCCTATTAGTGATCTAAACTTGTGAGTGTATGGCATGTATCCAATAATATGGGGAAGGCCCCAGTGTAACCCTTGAAACATGGTTAGGTTATGCATGCACATAATGTGATAGAGAAGACATAACTTTTGATGTCCTCCAATGTAGTAAAACTTCTTGGGATGCGAGTGGATCACATGAGAAAAATGGTGTAATATGTAAGTGTGGAATCTTGTCTCAAGGCAATGGTCTCTACAACGATGAGATGATGCATTAATGTGCAAATTGTGTATAATGGGGGAAGCACATGTGTCCCTAATGTAAGATATGGAAAGATGAGCACAATGTGTAAAAGGGGAGGGTATGATGCACCCCACATATAAATATATAGCAATGATAACACAAGATGTAAGGGAGAAAGCATGATTCTGCCAATATAAATCAAAAGATGTATTGACATGTAGGATCCTAATCAATGTGTGAGCATGCCAATACATGAGAACAAATGTGCAAATAAGTAATATGTGATTATTTGATCATCAAAGCACATGTATAAAGCTAGTTGCCCCTAGATGGGAAGAATAACACAATGAATATTAGAATGTAAAAGGGGCATGAGAAAGATAATGGGGTCATCCCACAATAATGGGTTACACTTTTTGGCCAAACTTGACATTGAAATTAACATTTTGAACTAAATCTTCACTTTTTGACACTTATAGCCGCTAAACCCTTAGGAATTTGAAGATGATGTGAACTAGTGATTTGTGAGATTTTGTTTGTAGATTCTAAATATATACATTTTTAAAAAATTTGGAGTTAAATTGTAAAAAATTTTGCGTCTCCTTTGGTAACTAGTTTTTAATAGTAAACAACATTTTTTAAAAGTGATGTGTATTCTGTAGCACATAACTTTTTTTCTACAAAGGATAAAATTCTAATTCTTTTGAATTTAGATTGGTAACACCGATATATAGGGCATGCATTTGGTTTCATAATGTTTTGTTGAATATTTTTTTAATTAAGTTTTGAAGTCAAACCAATTATAATTTAGACATAGGCATATTCCGTAAAACATAACTTTTTCTGTATGTATCGAAATTCATTTTTTTTGTTGAAACAAGGACATCAATACCTAGAGCATAGATATTTTTCAGAATTTTTTCCACTAATTTACTAATTTTCCATGTGTGTAGAACAATGAACTTGATGCTTGGTGAAAAACCTACATTCACAAGAAATAAAAAATAAATATAAGAATCAAATTAAATATATTTAAAATTATACTTTTTGGGAAGCTTATAATAAGGACTACATACTTACAAAATATAAATTTTAAATGAATTCATTTGATCCCCCAAAAGGTAAATCAAAAGTGGTTTTTAATCAGCGTTTTGATAGGTGTAGAGGAGACCCCATTATATGTATGGTTTAAAACTAGCGGGGTTCTATCCAAGGGGGTTTGAATTTAAGGGGGTTTGATCAAACCCTCTTCAATTAAAATCCTTTAAATGGAACTGTTCAAGGCTTAAATCATTATATTTTCTAAAAATATGTGATTTCAGCAAAAATCAAGATGTCCCAGAAAGTGTAACCCATTATTGTGGTAGCACCCAATGATAGGTGAATAAGCCCCTCCTCCCCATGTATAGTGGTAAAAAACAATACCATTTTAAATTCATGATGTTAAATGATATTATTGGAACATACATTACATTGCATCCATGGATCATACACTTTTATCCTTTTGGTAAAATGATATGGTGCCATCAAGGATCAGCATATCATATGTAAAAAATTATGAAATCATATTGATATCCTTATTATAAGCATGAATGGAAGACAAGGACAAGGGTTGTTGGCAATCCATGAACAAAATAGCAACAATCAAAGAACCATGGATACAGAGGAATTCTAACCTAAAACAAAGCCCTAGGTGGTGTAAGATTGTGCAACCAAAATGTAAAGGAATAACACAACACCTCTATAATTAATTTAATTGGTATAATAAATGATTTAACAACATGCAATAATTAGACATTAAATTAATTAATGAGATGAGATAGAAGCATGTAACTAATAATTGGAAATGAGCAAGGGACAAGAAATTCCTTAACTATTTCAATATGATTGCTAACTTTGCTCTTTTAATATGTCAATCTTAATTTGATAGTGTAATTATGTTTAGACAATAGAGGTAGCTGAATATTGTTATTTTAATGCCTTGGACAAATCTACACTTGCATTCAAGTCATGATGGTGCGACCACAATCCTTCTTATGTGGTTTTCTCCTTTATGCCTGTTAGCCAATTGAACCTGATCACCTTTGGATGTATCTGGATCTGAAAGCTTGGTGGTGTTGAAAAGTACTTTTAGGGGCTTACTTGGAGGCAACAGGTTGAAGACCTTAGTTTTTTGTAGTGATAACTCAAGTCCCTATGCCTAAGTAAAAATATCAAAGACATGTTATGCATGTGACGATGATGTGTGTAGAGATGCTAGTAATGATGCTTGTTAATGCTTGAAAATATTTTGTACCACTAGGACATGATCTAATTGATTCCCTTCAATGATGCCTTTTTTAATGATCACCAATGTATTAGAGATTATTTTTAACCACAAGATCCCAAATGCTCAATTTGATTTGTTTTGACGTATAACTCAATAGGCAATTGTTAAATTCTATACTTGTTGACCTTGGGAACAAGAGATCTAAAATTTAAAATGATGGGGATAAGACAACACTCATCTAGTCTAGTTTGAGAGGGTAAAACCTTGAGAATTTCAATAGTTCAATTTTATAGCTAAAGTAATGACATTCAAAATAATAAATACAAAATTAAATCAACTTATACATAAAATATAATATATTGAACACTAAAACATTACATTTACAACACTATATATATATATATACTTTTATCCTTTATAAATATATTTTATTTCAATTAGAAATTTAAAAACTCTTAAAAACAAATTGTCCACATACTATCTCAAATATTAATAGAGCATTGAATTTATTTATTTAAAAAAGAATTATAATTTTGTGAATGTATAGTCAATAACAACTCTTTCATGAGTACTTATCATATTTAATTTTTGATTATGTATACCCTGGTAAGGGACTAGGGACCCATCAAAAAACCAAGGCCATAGCCCATTGAACTGTTTGAGAATGTCTTATACAGAACCCAAGAAAGTCTTAACTACTAGGGAGGCAAATTACAAGGTCAACCCCAAAACCTTTTACATATTGGAAACTAAAAACATTTAACCCAAAAAACCATCTATCCAGAAAGACCTACAGAAGCTAGTTCTAGTCATTACCTGTTAGGTCCACCATATCTGTTTCATCATCACATGGGCATCTGAATTCAACTTTCTCCTCCTCCGGTACCTGCACCTTCATCTTCTTTGCCATCTTTTACACCAATTTCCTGAGCTAAATTTGATTGTTGTGCAAGTCATGTATATGGTCGAGTAGGAACTTTAGATTTAACTCAGAATCTTTGGAGAACTCTGCAATGTCTTCATGAATCAACATTGAGGACGCTGCAATTGAGGTCATCATTGCCACGGTGAGAGAATGTGCGGCCCCAAACACGTTCCACCAGCCGCGTGTGGTACTAGGGTCAAGCAGGAAAGAGGACATAGCCTTCCTCAAGCTCTCACTTTCCTCTCCTTCCACGATTTTGGCCATTTCTATTATCCTTCCCACCCAACGCCTTAACATTGGGTGCTTAATCTTTGCATCCAGAATGGCAGCCGTATCCTCTAGAACCCTCTTGCCTGTCACCTTTGCCTTCCTCTTCCTTGGTTCCTTCTGATTCCTCATCACTCCCCCCTCCCCCCTCCGTCCTACTTATTCCTTTCTTCGGCAATTGTCTGCACCGTGGCGCCATGACTGCATGCTTTGGCTTTTTGGCTTTTTCCTTCGACGCCTCGCCACCACTAGAGTTAGTCATTGCTTCAAATTTGCTGCTGGTAGTGCAAGAGATGTTAACTATGTCGAACGCGTCTCTCCATCTTGACAAATCTATCCCAAGAAGCCTCGAGATGATGCTGACAAATCACACGGTAACCAGCTAAGAGATCGGGCTGGGATCTGCATACTCATGTGAGCTGCTGCACCAGCACCCCTATTCATGATGAGCATTTAATGTGAAGTTACCCGCCTTCCTCGACTTGCTATGTTAATCATTTTCCGCCACCCTGTCTACCTTGCATCGTCATCTAGGACTTCTTTGCCTACATGACCCCTTTTAGTTCCATCTGAAAAACTCTGTCCGCTTAATATCCTCACCCTTTATTAGGCTAGTACTTATCATATAATTGCTAACAATTTTTTATTCCCAAATTTGAATATAGAACAATACAAATATAACCATATTTAAAAGAAAATGTGTATCCATATAAATAGAATTGTACAACAAAAAAAAGTCATTATAATATTTATATCAGAATTCAACTACCTAATTTTTGAGTCAAAATTCATAACTAAAACTAGATAGTTAAACCCTGATATTATTTCACACTATAGAAAATACCTCCTCAAATAACACATTTACAAATATTTAGATTGTGGTGTGAACACATATAGTAACAAAACTATTTGAACGACTTCAAACTCATTATAATATTTATATCAGAATTCAACTAGCTAATTTTTAAGTCAAATTCATAACCAAAACTAAATAGTAACTCATTATAATATTTATATAGAAATCAACTAGCTAATTTTTGAGTCAAATTCATAACTGAAACTAAATAGTAACTCATTATAATATTTATCTCAAAATTCAATTAGCTAATTTTTGAGTCAAATTCATAATTGAAACTAAATAGTTAAATTCTGATATTATTTCACACTGCAGAAAATACATCTAGCCCTCAAATAAACTCATTTACAAGTATTTAGACTGTGGTGTGAATACACATATAATTAACAAAAATCATTTTAATACGTTCACACATAACGCTAGAAATGATTCCAAACAATCGTCAACCCGTAGGGTTTGTGAGGTTACAAGATGATTCCAATTAAAACATCAATCGATATTGTACCAAGGCTTGACTGCCCGCTCCACGCGCAAAAGACGAAACCAAATCTTTCTATAATGAGAACAGATTTCAGTTACCACGACTTTGGTCGTTACCTCAAGAACAAACAGACTTCAGTTTGATATGACCTGTCGTGCTTGAATTTGCCACTGAATTCTTGCAGCAAGTCCCCGTCTACGCGGAGACGGGTGACCTTAAAGACTTATTCAAATTTCTCTCTTTCATTACCATTTCGTTTGCATTGCTTTATTTTGGGTCCCATCGAGTGTTTTTGGTCTCACAGGAGTTATTAAAATACTACCATCTCTGCACACTAGAAAACCCACCAAGCCTCACATTTAGAAGTGCACATAGGTAGGTGGCTGCGTGATTTGCTCAGAATGCCTAAATTCATCCGAGTTGTTTTATTGTTATGCTTGTTTGCAGTGTTGAAGCTCAGACCAGGGGAGATGGCGGCAGCACGTTTAAGTGGAAGTGAGAGGGATGTGGCTTCTCTCATGGAATTCAAGAATGCAATCACGCAGGATCCCCTTGCTGTACTGCATACTTGGAATCACAGCTTGCACTTTTGCAATTGGACCGGCATCCGCTGCAACCCTGAAAACTGGCGTGTTGTGAGACTGGATTTGTTTAACATGAGCCTGCAGGGCGTGCTCCCCTCTCACCTGGGGAATTTGTCCTTCCTCCACTACCTCGACCTCTCCTTCAACAGAATTGGGGGTCACATTCCTTCTGCTCTGGGGCGCCTGCGCCGCCTCATCAACCTTTCTCTCCACATGAACGTGCTGGAAGGCTCTGTTCCTCCCTCTCTTGGAAGATGCCTGCGTTTGAGGGAGCTCCATTTATCCAGAAACCGCCTCAATGGGAGCCTTCCATGGCAACTGGGTAACTTGCGCAACCTGCAAGTCCTGGCATCTTGGGCGAATCGCCACATGGGCAGCATTCCCACGGCGTTGGGAAATTGTTCTATGCTTCGGCTTATTGATTTAGCTGATAATGATTTGGAAGGCACGATTCCTTCCCAAATTGGATCTCTCACTAAGCTGGAGGAACTCAATCTGGACAACAATCGCCTCAGTGGAGAAATCCCGGCTTCTCTGCTGAATTGCACAGGGTTGAGAAATCTGTCTTTGGTTAATAACTCGCTGAGTGGGGTGATCCCGTCGGAGATAGGCGTGAAGCTTTCAAAGCTGGAGTACCTGGTTCTGCCACAAAATAAGCTCACTGGGGTAATTCCCAAATCACTGGGAAATTGCTCGAGGCTTTCTGTACTTGAATTGGCGTGGAATGAATTGAGCGGCGTGATACCTCAGGAATTGGGGAATCTTCTCCGTCTGACTACCCTCAATCTTTTTTGTAATCATTTCGTGAGCGGAAGTGGAAGTGCGAATGGTGTTCCAATATTGAATGCACTTGCTAACTGCTCCCTGTTGACAAGGTTGGATTTGACAGACAATCATCTTGAAGGTAGACTGCCTCCTTCGCTGGCTCTGCTCTCTCCGAATCTCTCCACTTTCTCTTTAGAAAGCAACAGCATAAGAGGCAACATACCCCAACAGATCGGCAACCTCACAGGACTCACAGAATTGTATTTGGGTGGCAATTCCTTGGACGGAGCCATTCCTTCTGCAATAGCAAGGCTTTCCAATCTACACGTGTTAAACCTCAGTTGCAACCAATTGGAAGGCCCCATTCCAATGCAATTGGGTGAGATGAAAAGCCTGGAATTCATTATTCTGTACGACAATTTGCTATCTGGAACAATCCCCAAGAGCCTGGGAAGCCTTGAGCATCTACGACAGCTGGATTTAGGCATCAACAAGCTAAACGGAAGTACAACGCCACAACTTGGAGGCTGCCCAAATCTTGAACTCTTAGATGTGTCATATAATCATCTGACAGGAAACATTCCTTTGGAGATTGCCAATATTCAATATTTGCAATTGTATTTGAATTTATCGAACAACCAATTAACTGGGCCGGTGCCTGGATTGCTTGGGGGAATGCAAATGGTGCAAGCAATCGACCTCTCCTCCAACAAGTTATCAGGCTCGATTCCCAATGGTCTAAGTAGCTGTGCAGGACTTGAGTACCTCAATCTGTCTCATAATGAGCTTCAAGGAACTTTTCCAGCATCTTTTGGCATCCAACTGAAAAGCCTTCGAGGCATTGATTTGTCTTTCAATAACTTATCAGGGCTACTTCCAACGTCTCTGGCGAAGCTGGAAAGGCTTGAGCATTTAAACCTGTCATACAATCGCTTCTCAGGACCAGTCCCCTGTTCTGGAGCATATAAGCAGCAGAGCATCAAATCGTTTTTGGGGAATCTCCAGCTGTGTGGGAACTGCCTGGGTTTGCAAGATTGTTCTTGGGGGAAACTAAGCAGAGGCCATGGCAGTGCCCGCAAAAGGAAACTAGTGCTTCTGATTTCCATCCCTGGTGTCTCTGTTTTGTTTTGCTTTGCTGCTTTAGGATTTTGGATATGCTTTAGAAATAAGAGAAGCTCGAGTAATTTAATGCGGAAAGAAGATCTGAGCAGAGCAACCGAAGGTTTTAATCCTAGGAACATAATAGGAAGTGGTGGCCTTGGATCGGTTTACAGAGGCGTTCTTCCAGGCGACAAGATCGTGGCTATCAAAGTTCTTACTCCCAAGCGCCAAGAAGCCGATGATTGTTTCCAAAGAGAGTGCCAGACGTTACTAAAAGTTGCGCATCCAAATTTGGTGAAGATAATAGCTTCATGCGCAGAGGGAGAGTTCAAAGCTCTGGTATTACAGTACATGCCAAACGGAAGCCTGGAAAAACACTTGCACAGAGACTCAGTTGATAGCAGTGAGTTTGAAGAGCTGAGTTTGAGGAAGCGATGGGAAATTCTGTATGAAGTAGCGCGTGGGATTTCATACTTACATGATGACTGCTCTCCAGCCATTGTACACTGCGACATTAAACCACAGAATGTGCTTCTGGACGAAAGGATGAGAGCTCGTGTTGCCGATTTTGGAATTGCACAACTGGTGAACGATGCATCCGCCATCACCTCGACCTTGAGAGGATCTTTTGGTTACATTGCACCTGGTAAGTAATGGGGCTAAATTAAGCAATTCATTTTTTTACGCTTTGAGAATGAAATTGAATTGAATTGGCATGAATTGTTAATTGTTGAATGTTTATGCAGAGTATGGAATGGGAGGAAGGATTTCCGTGAAAGGAGACGTGTACAGCTATGGCGTGCTGGTGCTGGAGACGCTTACTCAAAGGAGGCCGACGAATCCAATGTTCGGCAGTGGATTAACTTTGCCTGCATGGGTTTCTCATTCATTTCCTCACAGTCTGGAAGACGTAGTCGCAGGGGGTGTAGTTGAAGAGATGGGGCCAAACAGAGGAAGTGGATATTCCATGGTTGAAGGGTTGCTACAATTGGGGCTGTGCTGCACCTCTCAACTTCCACACCATAGACCATCTATGGCGGAGGTGCTCAACAGGCTTCAGAGCGTAAAGCAGAATTGAGATAGGCATGTAGTTATATAGATTAAATGCTTTTCCCCTTCTGTATCGACCTTACATAGCCGTGCCTCGTAGTATTTATGTGGGGAGCCTTGTATCTGCCTCTCTAGCTTTTCACACTAATTGTAAGTACAAACCGAGACTCTTGTGGTCCATAACATTAAAGTTAAATATTGCCATGTATTTTGGATTACTCTATGCGATTGTGTTTATTTTTTAATTGATATTTTGGATCACAAGAATTGAAATGTTGATACAAAAAGATAAACACAATTGAATCCAAAAGCTAGATATCATCATTTATTCCTTGTTTTAACAAATGTATTTTGTCTAGTGATAAGTTTTGCTTATGAAAAAGTATATTTTATTATAAAAAGAGGAAAAATCTCTATACAAAATTCTATTGTAAAGAATGTACCATATGACCCTTACATTTTCTCTTGGATAAGATTCTAATGGTGATATATGCATACTTATGTCGTTTTCTTATTTTGTTTTAAGTTGATTTTGGTGGAATGTTTTTAATGCGAGTATATATCAACAAGTCGCACACTTTTGTGTAAGGTTTGGATCATGCCCTGATCTATATCCATTCCTATTTCCTCCTACTTGCACTTATTTTTGTACATTCACCGTTCACCTCTCATTTATTACATTCCATTCACACTTCCTCAATACATTCACTCCTCACTTTAAGATTATCGCGTATATACCCGAGTTCATTTTTGCACCAATTGGGATCAATCTCACATGTACATGAATGAACCTTAAATTCAAATAGTCAAATTCAAGTTGCAACTTTCCTACCCCTCATCACTAGTTGTTGTGAGTGAATTTGGTACATGTTTATGCGACATGTTGCTATGTCTTGGTATTTAAAGACATTCAATGTGCCATTAATTTGTATGCTAGAGTCTAGATATAAAAAGAACATCTAGAGTAGTCTTCTATTTCTAAAGCGGTCCACAAGAATTAGAATAATGCATCATCTACATATAGGCCACCTACACACTTATTTATGCTATCTTTGAATCCTTGCTTAGATTTGTAAAATTGGTCGATCCAAGGGTCTAACCTACGAGAACTTGACCCAAGTGTTGCAACAAATTTTGTTCAGGTGTTTATCAATACCATAATCCTTACAAGTACATTAGAGATAAGAGATTAGAGCAAACAAGTTTTAGGACTCCACATTTTATCAATTCAGATTTGCACATTAGAGATCAAATTTGTAGCAATCGGGATTGAACTTGTGGCACCCAAGATTGACCTTCAAGGTTTTATGTGCCTATTTAGATTCTAACACATTCATCATGTAGAGGGCATAATTTTAGAATAGTGGCAAATTGATTCTACACATCATCAAGGGTAAATGCATGGAAATATGGGACAAAAAGGGGGGTCAAAAGTGATCGCTCTTTTTTTCTCGAAATCAGCTAATGTAATGAACATCTATTCATAGTAATAAGCTTTCACTAAAATTTCACAATTTTTTTATAATCGAAGGAACTAGTTCTAAATGATAACAATTATAATCCATAAATAAATATTCTTAAACCAAGATTAAATGATAGTTCAGTTGCTCTATAAATATACAAATGAATTTAACATTCATGCATAATAATAGAAAGAAATACTTTAAAATGAGTTTAACAACTTCCATATATTCTTGTCACAATACAATAAAACAATTTAACCACTTAAACATCGCTCATTGCCAATAAATTGTTTTACAAATATAATCATATTGTTTACAATTTTCAAAACATAAGATCATAAGCATAACAATGTGTCTCTATGATCAAGTCTTCAATGTTCTTTTCAGTTGCATGGAGGGAGAGCATCATCCAAGTGCTTTTCCACCATCCATAGAATGACGGTCGGGCACACATACCTTCCAATTGGAAGTGGCTCTACCCTTCATGAGGGTAGTAGATAAAGGAATTTGTAATCATACCATGCCATCTGAGAACTAGTGTAGTGCACTGACTCTGCTAAATTCAATTTGCCATACAACTCCAGAAAATCCTCTAGTTAGGCATGACAATTCTGATTGACATGTAACCTATCAGACACTGTGAACTGATAATGCAAGCAACATTTGCATTACTTTGGCCAAATCTTTCATAAATAAAATCACATTCCAATGTGGAGATGTGGGTCGTTGTTCACACAACTCTATCTCAATCTTGTCAACAAGAGACAACTTATTCACATAAACACTACATAAAATATTTTGTTCAAGTCAATAAACAACTCAACTACTCATGAATTAGTCCTCCTATCACTGACTTGGCTTGTTGGTTTAGAATCTTCTAACCAAATATAAAAACCTAGTCAAGTAGGTGACATAATGACATAAACATTAATCTTAAGTCAAATGGTTTAAGCAAACAACATCAAGTAGGTGATAGATTGACATAGACATTAATCTCAAGTGAGATAGAGGGAGAGATAGAGAGAGACCTGGTCTTCAAGCTTGAAAATATCCTAAGAAAATGCTTAGAGGATTGCCACTTTCTTGTACTTGACTTAGTATTTTCCTTAGATTACTTGTGAATAGGGTGCAACATTTTCTTATATAGCTCATAGTGTCATAAAGGATTATACATGCAACATCATCTTTTAAATCCTCTAAAATGATTACACATGCACCACTTGTAGTCTAAAGTGATTATACATTCAACTTAAGTGTCAAAGTAGGAATGCATGCATACGAGGAATAAATTATATTCTATATCAAGGTGTATATATAAAAATTCAAGATAATAGTATACATATACAAAAATTTGGGATATATGCTAGCTCAAAATGTTTTTACAAAATGTGGCATATGCCATCTCAAAATCTATATAGAATCTACAAGTGACCGAATAGCTACATCAAATCCTAAAGGTCCACTTGATCCTATATCTATGGTGAATCCTCAACCTATGGTTGATTTGTTGACTACAATGGATCATCTACATGTGCTGGAGGGGTTTCTTGTTGTGGGTTAGTAGGTTGTGGTGGTCTCTCAACTTGTGGTGTATCCTCAAAAAGTAGTCTCTAAGTGCCATGATGCTTACCATTTGATGGATACAAATTTGATTGAAACAAGTCAAACTTGAAATTTGATTAATTATTTCAATGGTAAATAAACAATTCAAATTACTAAATATAATTTGGTCGACATCAAGACATCTCCAAACCCCTTCATGGGGAGGTGGTTCTGTAGGTGGGGGATAGGTTGTGTTCACAACTGCTTGATTATGAGAGCCTCCCATTCAGATGTCGATGTTGCTTTGCCATGGGTCACCAGGTCTCCATTTGTCCCCACTCTTGTTGTAAGGGTGCATCCACTTGGTGGAAGAGCACTTTAGATGTTCACTTGACCGTCAGTTCTCCTAACTCTCCAATGGACCCCTCGCCAGCTGAACTGCCCTCTTCATCCACTTCAGGTCCTGTGTGTGATGTGGTGGTTGCCGCGTGTCCCTCGATTCCTTTAACATCTTCAGATCTACCGTTGGTTTCCCCCTCCCGTGAGGGTGTAGTGGAGTTTCTTGTTCATGTTCTGTCTTCGAGTTCCCTAGCTCGTGCTGGGGCCTCTCCCTCTTCTTGGGTGTCAGCTTTATTTGTGGAATCTAAAGAAGATTCCCCTATCTCCCCTTGTTTCAAGGACTTATACTCTTTGTGTTCTTGGACCATTGTTCAGAGAAGGAATAAAGGTCTTCCTCATGCTATTTCTATTTTACACCCTCGAGTCAAAGGCGTTCGATTTGCTAGGTTGGGATCTAGCATAGTCTAGTCCCTATTGTTCTATCCTTTTTTCACAGTAGGACCGCCTTCTGCTGTAAGGGTTTGGGCCCTTTCAAAATCCTATTTTGAGTCCTTGTTTCACTGCTTGTGAAACTCGTTTCATTCGCCTTTCTTAGCTTTTGTACATGGGTTCGGGCCCTTACCGATTACTTTAATCAAAACTTTTTCTACTAAAAACAAACATATACCACCAATAAGGCCTCTAGCATTGACTGAGAAGGAATCATCATGGATCAACCAACTAAGAGTTCGCATATAAAAATGATAAGAATGTAAGATTGCATGTACATAATCATAATAACTTCAATTAACATCTAAATCACTATATTCAACTATAAATTCTAAACTATCAATTAAAGTTCAATTTAATTACTTCAACTTATTGTCAACATTTAGAGAATCATTTGACGAATGATGATCTTATTGGATGTTCAGGGGTCCTACTAAAGCATGTTGGGGAAGGTGGCACATCAATCACATTTGGAATAGACTGTAAAAGTAAAATAACATTGATATAAATTAACATATAATTATTGACAAGAAAGGAAATGCCAAATTGAATAGTAGAAAGAGTACCCTAATGAACTTTTGTAACCTCCCACTTTGTCATTAATTGTTAGATCCCACTTAGATATACTAGTACTAATATTTGTTAATAATAAATTCAAATAGGATATCATGAAATAACTTTAAATTTTACCTCAAAGAAAGATTGGCTTTACTCCTCTTGTGCTCTAGTCCTTGATGCCTTGGCTTGTGTAGATGAAATAGGAGGGACATCATATTATGATGTGTTCACGGTTGGTTCAATCATCTCTCCAAAAGGACCTAAGCACAACTTGTTGCATATACTACAACAATGAGGCATACATACATGTGCTAACGATGAGGGTCCATTAATATCAAATGATCCACTATGACCATCTATTTCATTTGGTTGTACTAACTTCTTGAAGAGTTGTAACCAAATATATGTTAAAGAGAATATTTGATGTGTTACATCTATGACAATTACTAGGTGTTGAATATGAGGTGGAGAAGGGATAAGAGGGGGAACAAATGGACCTTGCATATGTTACACTGCCCAAGGTTTATCTTGAGGCACTCCTCTACCTACTACTTGAAAATATCTAAAATCAAAATAGTTCGCATGACATGATCTAATATAAACTCTACATAGTTTACGAAGGAAATATAAAGGTACATAAAGATTGTTGTTGGGTGGTTTATCAAAAACTATCCACCAATGATCCCCAAAATTATATGTGATACCTTGATTTGCGCACACTTGGTTGAAAAATTAGGCTTTTAAGTATGTTAATAGGTAATCTAGTTTTAGAGTTGACAAAATGTGCCACCATCATAGCTTTGCTAATATCAATTATTTCCCCTGATCATATGATAAACTAGTAGAATATTTAACCCTCTTGGCTTCTCGCCATTGTTGAAGTGAATCATATTGGCTCACGAGGGTATCGACATGGTTGACAATTCCTTCTAAGGTGGAAGTCATTGAAGACAACTGAGGGTGGTGATGATAAGTTTCTATAATCTTTTTTATTTCATTAATATTTCAATCAATTTCTTCTTGAATTGTTGGTGGAGGGTTCGGTAGGGGAAGGTTTAACGAGGGAGAGTTTGGTGCAGGGGGGGGGGTGTGGTTTGGGTTTTGAGGTTTCTCATCCATATTACCTATTTCAAATTTAAAATAGATATATTTAGGATTTTGAACAACATTTTATTAAACCATATACAATTTAAATTAATATAAAATTTTCATTTAATTTTGAATTCAATTTAATTCAGGAAAAATAAAAAATTACCTCTATGAACTATTAAATGCTTGTTATAAAGACACATGGCACTTACTAACATAAGGGAGCATGGATGATTGCCCAAAAAGGATATTCAAAATAACTGATATCCATTTCTGTTGATGAGAGAAAACAAACCTGTGGGTTACGACTTTGTGGCCACATAATGGGGACGAAAGAAATGGATTCCATTTTGGTTCGCCATTACCAAATCTTTTAAAACTTCTATCTGAGCCCAACAAAAAGTCAAATATCTATTTTTGTGATTTTGGCTAAGTATACATGCTCTTTTTTGCCCATTGCCACAGTTTGCCCCATGATGATCTTGCACTCACCCTCTTCTCTTGCATCATCAAATGATTTGGAGAATCATAATGGTTTGACAAAACAAATAAACTTGTGAGAGCTCTCAATTTTCTGGGTTTCGTGTGTGAGATAATTTTTGGTGATTGGTGCATCAATATAGACTTCATCAATATGTCTAGAAGGCTTGAGATAGTCAGGATTAACTTTCATTTCATCAGATTTGGATTATGGGAAGCTAGTTTTCATCTAAGTTTTTGCACGTGTTCGTCTAATTAAGTTTTGCAGGTGGTGCAAATCTTGGGGCATTCTAGCTTAAATATAATTGCACATTTGAACTTGACGACATAGAAAACCCTAAGTTTGATTATAAACTTAGGTATATTTTAGTATTGTTTCTAAGGTGCGGGAGCTTTTTTTAGCCTATGTAGAGCTTGAGATGACCCCGAAGGGAACTTAGTTTATAGGCAATGTGGCAATTTTTGGAGGGTTCATCATGTCTGAAGCAGCCAAAAATTGTAAGATCGTTTATTCATTTGTCCAATTTGGAGAAAGTTGCAGTGATTGAAATTTTTTCTTTTGGGCTGCAAGTTTATAACTAGAGGTTGTATGGTTTGGTCGTACAAGACATATTCCTTTCTTTGCGTTCAGACATTTTCTATTGCAAAATTCTTTGCAGAGTTTAAGGTTGCATGTCGTTTAGGGGAGAGGACCCAATACTTGAGCATGTACCAATAGTTGTGATAGTATTTGTGGATTTAATGTCCAATATTTTTAAAAGTTTAGTCCGAATAGTTGTGACTTTAAAGTTGTTAGTGTTGACCATAAGTACTTATAATTGAATGAAATGTGTTCTTTAGATCTAGAAAACAACAAATCATGTAGTGCCACATCAACGAACCAACAAAACATTACTCAATGCACAACTATCCATCTACTTTTTTTCTTGGATCTTTTTAGACACCTCAATAAAAAGCATGTTGATGTGGCCCTAAAACCTTAATTATAAACAGGGTCCTTACTAAATGGACTGCTATAAAATCTTTAGAATAATTTAAAATTGTCACGTATGATTGTGAGAGACTTGAAGTTAGGATGCTCAAGCAGTGGGTCTTCTCCCCTATAGTGGTTAGTTTAGAGTACTCAGCATTATTGTGAGTGCCTGCATACCTCCTTGAGTAGACAAATCTCGGCTTTCATGAAATCCATCTGTTATTTGCACTCTAGCCTGCATTTTGTTTTCCAACATACCTGTGGGTGGAAATTACAACGGTCTAACCTTGGGGCAGTCACGACTTTTGACAGCTCAGTGGTATTCGTAACGCTTATCTCCATGTGGACCAAGCAATGGTCCGTAGAGGGGAATAAAGGTGCTTTTTTGGAGTGCTATGACATGGTAAGAGAATTTGTTGGAAATTTAGCTTTTTAAGGCCTTAAAATATTCTAGAGCGCTTTTCCTATCTTGTCCTTTGGTAGGTCCACACTAAGTTTTTTAATATTTAGCTTAAGCTGATTTAAATGGCTTTATTTACCATTTAGATTATTTCTAGCTAAATATTTAGCCCTGAGTGAGATAGATATAATTAGTGGGCCCCTCCTTAAGCTAATAAAATGGTGTGAAAAATGTTTTTTACAAAGTGCTATTTTAGCCCCAAGGACATGTGCTCATCCCAAGGGCTCGCTTTGCGAGTTAAAAGACTTTTTTGGAGCACCAACATAGAAACGAGTATATATTTTGCCTCTGAGTTCTTATAGGTATTGGAAAGATCTTTCTGAGCTCCTTGTTTTAGTGAAGTTGATTTTTATCTAAATGTGATAAGATTTATTCCAAATTTGTAATCAAATCTCCATGTTAATCGCACTAATATGAAGTGCCATGATTATTTTGTGCTTGGGAGTATTTTTGGGTGGGTCTATTGTATTCACAAACTAATATAACCTTTTTTTTGTGGGGAGTGGGGATGGAGTGGGGCAAGGGGTGGAGGGGTTCATCATGTATTTTGGTATTAAATTCCATCATTATATTATCAAGCTAAATTCAAAGAACTATTTATCTTGGAAATAAGGGATATAGAATAATTGCATTACATGGGATCTATTGCCCTATCTTTTTGGATGTGTTCTTGGGCCAAGTGACTACGAATAGTAGCATGCATGGTTTAACAATAATGACATGGTCTATAGACTAATATGTCTAACAATTTTTGAGAATATGACACATCAGATTAAGCACATAGAGTGTCCTTTCACTATTTGGACCATCATCTAATAATTGTATGAAGATCTTGATTCTTCATTTGAAAGTGATGCCTCTTGGAGAACCTTTCAAATGGGGATGATATTGAGATTGCTACTAATCCTCCTCCTTCTAACTTGACCCATCTACAATTGAGGATAGTCCTCCTATACTCGTTGCTACTTTAGAGTTCAAAGTCGCTTCTTCAAGAGCCTCCAATGATTCCTTGTAGCAAGATTAGATGTCTTCTAAATTCACCTCACTAGGAAACATTCCTACCAGACATCTCTTGTTTGTTTGTAATGTCCCACATTTCAAATCTAGATGACACCATTAAGGGCACAATGTTCCTCTTGCAGGACATTTCACTTGTTACTTTATTACAATTTAGTGTTGCTTCATTGGGGGATTTTAGCAATTCTTTGTAGTAGGTTCATATCAGTCTTCCAAATCTACCTCATTGGTATATTTTCCCACCAAACATCTCCTACTTGTTTGTTGATTCCCATCTCATGGATCTCAAGGACACTATCAAGGAAATTGCTCTCCTTTTTGAGGATATTCCTCCTATGCCTACCACCTTGATAAAGTTGAGTGTTGCTTCACCAAAGGCTTCCAATGATTCTTTGGAATAGGTTCAGATCTATCTTCTCAATCCACTTCATTGGGACATCTACTTTCTAGATGTATACACCTAAAAATGGCAAAGACAAATTAAATAAATATTTATTATTTATTTAATTCTCATTCTTTTATCATTTAATAAATTCATCAATTTATCTATTTGATTCACGTTCATCATTAATAGTCGAAATATTAAATAAATATCAATTTATTTAATTAAATCAATTAAACCTATTCTTCTAATGTCATCCCTTAATTAAATAATAATCAAATTATTTAATCACAAATCATCCTATTCCAAAGTCTTCATTCATAATTCCACATCATCTAATCCGCGTCACGTATCCACCTCACCTTGTTTCACATGTAATTAAATATTTTAATATTTAATTATTCTATTTTCCCTCACCCACATGGCCTGTTATTCCTCCAACCATCCCTATTCACATGGATGTGGTCTCTCCATGTCATCATGGTCAAAGGGACACTTTGTGACACTTGTTCCATAGTCCCTAGAATCTTTCCAACCTTCCTACAAACATGGTCTCCTTGTTTGACCTTCTCTCTTGGGTCATGGTGAGCCTTGTGACATGTGGACTCATGTCACACCTTTCTCTCCTCCATGTCACGGTGAGAGGAACTTCTTCCCTCTTTCTCTCCCTCATCTCAACCAACTCAATCCTCACCATACACCTTTCAAGACTTCTTCTCCACCGTTAAGATCTTGACACATGGATTTGGCCCCTACTTGGCCTATAAAAGGAAGCTCATTCCCTCATTCTATCATCCACAAGCTATAGAAAACTTACTTTGCCAGAATTGTACCAGCGTGCCTTTGGCAAAGCATCCATATTATTCATTGCATTATCTCCATTATCCTCATATCCACACAATCATGTCTTCAATCATCCATCCCTCATCTACATAAGAGTTGCATTGTAGGTAATCTTCATTGCATTTATCCAACATACAGCCATTCAAGTATTGTCATCTTCAAACAGTGAGGAGTGCACACTTCTGAGAGCTCTATTCATCAACAAGATCAATACAAGATAGGTGAGAATGGAAGCTTCGAGGTAAATCAGTCTTCAAGGTAATATATCTTTGTTTATTTGATTTGCATCATATTTCATTGAGTTATTGGATTACTAGTAGTTTAATATAGTTGACAATATTTCCTCTAACATTTTTGGCGCCCATTGTGGGGCCTTGCCTCATTTTTAACTTCCATTTGAGTGTTTTGTGAAGGTTCTGTCATAATAGGTCATTTCTGCACATACAACTTCCAGTTTTGGGCATTCAATATTTCTTGTTGCGTTTTTACCTTTTGGGTAAGTGCAAGAAGATGGGGGGCCAAAAAGTGGCCAAATTAATTTCAAAAAAAATTAAGTCATAACGCGCTCACGTTATGACTTCCTATAAATAAAAAAAGGTTTCCAATTTCATTTCTTTCTATCTTCTCCTCTCTACCCGCGGCTTGCAAACCCTAGAAAGCGCGCTCGCGTTTTGTAAAACTCCATTCAACACAAAAAGCTTATCGATTCGTTGCCAAAATGCCGCCACGACATCGAGCATGCCAAAGGAGTGAGTTATATTTATTTTTTTGTTTGAATTTGTTTCTAAATAGGTAGGTTTTAGTTGATTTTTGATGTATATTTCGTTAATTGTCAGGAAATGTTAATGTACCTCCTCCTCCTCCGCCTCCTCAAAATCTACAAAATCCTGAGGAGGAAATACCTGCAGAACAACAACCTCCTCCATCCATTCCTCGACATGCCCCTGGAACACAAGAAAATATAATGGGGCAAATTGAAAACAACAAAAAGAAAATTGAAGATATAATTGCAAGGTTGAAAGATCCTTCCACTTCAACCTTGCATAGGTCCACACTTGCCGAATCTCTTGAGTCTATGTTATCAAATGTAGATTCAATTAGCAAGCAAATAACTAGTTGGACGGATAAGAAGAGAGAGTTTAGAGATTACTATGCAGACAAGTTGTCATACCAAGATGTGAAAAAATTACAAATTATAAAATTAGACTTGTGTTCAATTTTCACAAACCCACAAACAAATTAACCTCCACCCATTACATGCAAGAGGTTCCCTATCCATTGGTGCAACAACCAAGCGATAAGGGACAATTCTGGGCAGAGGTGGTGGATGGTTTTTGACCATCCTCCATGCAATAATAATGAGGTCCCGCAATACTTTTTGAGGAAATTCTATTGCGAGTTTCTCCTCAATAAAGTTCCAAACTATTTTGATATGCGGGACTTCCAGTGTAGAGGTGGGGGGTCAGCACAAGATAGACCAATGGCACGTCTTGACCCACAGCGGGTAGTGAGACGAGTAATTAGCAGACCAGCCCACGAGCATGTTTCTATCCCTTTCATTGTGAAGGAGAGTGTTGAGGTCGATACACTTCAGTTGATTAGTGCCTTGACCCAGAGCATCATAGAGCATGCTGGTCCTGCAACACAGAGTGGGTTGGGAGATAGTACGAGGAGTAGGGTCCCACCCCATACTTGTCAGGTTTGCAGGTCAGCTTGTGGTTATGACCCCATGGACAGTCAGGACGCAGGTGCACAGGCTACATCTGCAGTTGAGCAGATGGTGCTGACAGATACCCTCCTGAGTGAGACTTTCGGCCTTGATACTTAGGTAAATATTAGCAAGTTTATTGAATTTAATTTATTAAATTTTATTTTTGAAATACAAGATTAACTAATTTAAATTGATGATTTTAATAAAATTTTAGGGTCATAGCGTCAATGCAGTTTTCAGTGGTTCTCCACCTGCATTTTTCACTAGATCATCTACTGTCAAGGTATGTAACTAGTAAACAATTATACATATTACATATGAATAGCATCGTTATATGAATGGTATTCTAATATCTGATTTTAGATGTTGAATAGGTTAATACTGTAGATTTCACGGCAACACCTGCCAGCGGTGGTGGACTTCAAAGCTTTACGGAGGTAATAAAATAAATAGTTTAATGAATGAATTGTACTTACTAAATTTTTGTATGTGATTTGTGTGCTTTATTGTGTGTACTTCCATGTTTAGATGAACGTGTGTGTATGTTAGGAGCCATGATTTGCATCACTATTATAGTTTTCGTAATTGAATAATGTTGTTTTATTTCCAGATGATGCAGGCTGCGGAAACACCTCTCCATGTTCATAGGGCAATGGAGCAGGGTGTGGCCTTTGCGATTCATAGCTCCATGGCATTGACAGGGGTATGAGGCAGATTAGTAAATTTCAATTTACATTCATTGTTATAGTTGTCTATTTTTAAAAAATCAAAATATTATTGATTTGAAGTTTAATTTCTATCTGAATGGTTTCTATAGGACATGACATCACCAGGGCCTATTCCTGCTACTGAGGCCAGTGAGGAGACATATTATATGTTAGCGATAAGTGATTATTTTGTTAAATGTTTCATTTTTTATAACATGTAATTTCTATATATTAATGTCTATACTTTTTATTGTAACAGGTAAAGATGCAGGAAGACCTAAATAGGAGGAGTAGCCCTCGGGTTCGTAATAGACCACCCACATGCGCGTCTCCATCCCCTAGAAGATCAAAGGCTGCTCGTGATTTATTCTCTTCACCAGCCAGAGGGGAATGACTTTTTATTGTGTTCCTTTGTTGTATGCCTATATGGCATTTGTGGACATATATTTTGTATTGTACATAGTTGACATTGTATGCCTATATGGTATTCTTGTAAGCCTATATGGCTATTTTGTATATATGTTATACTTATATCGACAGATATTGATGTATGCCTATATGGATATTTGGTTAATACAAATATTTTTTTATTGATAGCGTCCATACTTGCATTATAAATCCACGTTTGAATAGATATTTGTAGATAGCTACTTTAAATATTTAAAGTCTGATTGTATTACATAGGATGTTTTTTGATCCAATAAGCTAGCTATTGTTATTCAAGTATCACCTAAACCTCATTTTGGAACTAAAAGATAAAAGTTGTTTTTTAAAAAAAATGAATCATCATGTTGAACAGAAAATATTAATATTCTTTGAGTAGCATAGAATGTCAACTATATGCAATACAAAAAAATGAATCATGATGTTATTCTTTATGTTTGAGATCCTGAAAATGACTAAGTCTGGTAGCCTGATATCCTAAAACACTAGGATGAATATCCAAGGCATTAGGATGATTGCGCCTTGAGAAAAAGTCATTAAGATGAGTGCCTAAAGGAGACTTTCTTAAACATTCAAACATTGAGCAACAAGCATGAAGGGTTAAGGCGCAATTTGCAACTCATAAAGCCTCAAAAGAGCGCCCAACTTAGAGAGAGCATTCATTTAAGACAAGGCACCCATTAACACCTGTTCCACCATAAAAGTGTGCCTAAGGTGGAAGGAGAACAAGCCTCTGGTAAGTGAAGCACACCTATTGTCTAAACCACTTCATTCTGGCACCCTAGCATGAGGAGGAGTATATAAGTCAATAGGAAATGGCGCCTATAATGCAAATGAAGGACTAAGTGGCATTTTCAATAAGCATCAATTCACCTTGAGCTTTCAATAAATACATCAAATTGAGCCCCATAAGCCTAGGCGCCCTTTGCCTGCAAAAGAACCTTGTATCGACGTCAAGAGTTGGTCGTATCAGTGTATCAGCAAACCTTGGTTAGGCTTCGCCGATAGTGGTCTGTCTTGCCGACAAGTGTGGTTCGAAGTTGAAGACATCGGTGTATCGGAAGATAATCCCATCTGCGCATCGAAAGAGCAGTTGAGAGATTTGCCGATGAAGGGGGTCACACTGACAGTCGAAATCCATCAGTGTATCGGCCCAACGAGATTAGAGTTCATCGATGTTTGGATTCTCACCGATGGGTGTGGTCCGAAGGTTGTCATTCGTGAGATCGGTGTGTCGGCAGAAGAGTTTTTGAGTGTGCCGATGGTATTAAGTCCTACCGATAGGCGAGGGACTTAGAGTCTCGTATTGGAGTGACAAAGACATCAGTGTGAAAGGATATAAAGTCATCGATAGTGGTCTGTCTGACCGATAAGAGTCAATGATGGGATGTTTGTCAGAAGTGAAATCAAACGGAGTCATGGTGGCATTGGCCTATCGGCCGATGAAATTTTAAGCTCGCCAATAGTGAGTTCAAAGGTTCAAAAGTTGATAATTCTATGCTTCCATTGTTTTTAGACAAGTCAACAATAGAGTGAAATACAAAGTATCTAACCCTCTCTTGAGCAATCTACCTCCTAGGTGCTCAACATTGAGGAAAAACTTCATAAAAACGCCTATCTCTTTCTTGGCAAGTTTTATTATTTTGATGGTTCTAACTCATATCTAGAGAACTTCTCACCAAGGCGCCAAAATAAGTTTAACCCAACTAAAGCAAGAAAATGTGCCCAAGATGACTTAATTTTTTTTGAAATTAATTTGGCCACTTTTTGGCCCCCCATCTTCTTGCACTTACCCTTTTATATTTCTTGAGATCATGTGGATGGTATAAAGTTGGACGATGAGATCAACTTGGTTCTCCTGATCATATATAGGATCACGATCATCAGTGGGAGTGGCTTGGATAGTTTGAGGTTGAATAACTTGGATAATTTGATCTTAAGTAGGTTGGATAATTTGATATTGATTTGGGTGAGTGCACATTTGATCCTACTTTAGATTTGATTCTTGACATAGATCTTGAGTTTGGATGAAAATAAAGGTTTCTTGGATGGGATTGATAGGTTTTGCATAATTAACATGGTTGCATGATAGATTTTGACTTGAAATTCTAGTCATAGGCTTGATAGGCCATGGATTACATGATGGTGTTTGATGGAAAAGTATGGTACTAGAAGACTCTAGTTCATTCTTAATAGGCTTGTGATTGATAATATCTTTGCATGATTGCACTTGATCTTGGATCATGGGCATGTTGTTAGGATTTTGATTGCATAGTGATGTTTGATGGATAGGCATGGTACTATGTGACTTTTGGATAGGCTTGGGAGAGGTACACTAATTGAATTTGTGATTTCTAGTTTGAGATTTTTCCTCCACTAGAAGTCCTTGGAGGAAATCTAAAAAGGATGTTTTGGATGTAGTGGGTTTGGATTGATGGGATAAGTTGGAATGTAAAGATTATGAGATGGAGGATTTGAATAGGATACATAGGATAAACAGTTCTCACATGCGGTTGGGATTGGAGATATGAATTGAATATGAGGATCTTGGTCTAAAGTGGTTCTTCCCTTACCAAAGGTACCATAAGGATGACCATTAGATGTGTATTTAGGATTGACATGATAGCTAGTGCTAGTCATTTCTTGTTTGAAATATTCTTGCATGTTCATGAGTGGGAGATGAAGGTTTATGGAAAGTTTGCATGTACTGATCTCATAGTTAATGCTATTGTCATCTTGATATCATCTTGATCTACAAGACTATCATCATCATTGTCAAAGGGATTTTTTGATTGATTTGGATAAAAGATCTCATTTAAAGGATGCATGGTTTGAGGACCTATTTTGATTGTGATTTTGGTTTTTGCATGAGCCTCGCACAAGGTAATAGGCATAGGGTTTTTATCTTGCATAATGATTTTTTCAAACCAAGGGTCCATGATGGAAATGATTAAGGATGATAGAATGTTTGGATTTTGGACTTTGAGATGTTTATGGTTGTAAATGTTTATTGTTTGGACTCAAATTTTGTTAAATGGTTGTTTGAAAGAGGACACATCAAACACAACAATAAGATTGGTTTAAGTATGGATGCAAATGATGTTTACCAGTTTATGAAATGAAGACACATCAGGTACATTAATTGCCTATTCTTTGTTATTTTTCCTTGTCTATGCTCATTTACGCATTGGTATGTTGCATTGGGATGAGAGGATGGATGATGAGAATGATTGGATAGTTGGTTATTGGGACTTGTAGCATGTTTATCATGATGTTATGGATATCTTAGTTGCATAGTTTAGTGTGAGATTTTGACAGTAATGATGGTTTATCTTCTTAGATTGGAGATCTTGGTTCTACTTTGGAGTTATTAGTATTATAGTTGAGTATGTGTGGACCATGGTGATCTTCATTTAGGAGATGGTTATCACAATGCCATGTGTAGTTCATATCATGGTTCAGTGGGAGCTTTGATAGTGATGTGTATTCGTCACCTAGTGATGGATGATCTTATATAGTGGTTGGGTGTAATGGACAAACTCTTGGATTATGATTATTATTTGTAGTGAAAGTGCTTTGACATCTTGGCTACTATTTTTAGGAGATGGTTATTTTCATGTGGTTGTAGATGTTGATCCTTGGTTTAGAGGTGTTTGGTAGTGTGTCTTGGTGGACTCTTGATTCTAGATTAGAGTACATTAGCATGATACAAGTTCTCTTGAGACTAGGATGTCTGTATTGGTGCATGTGATCTTCTAGGAGGAGATGTTAGATCATGATGTCATGTTTGGATACCTAATTTTGTAGTTAGAGTTTTGACAGTGGTCTTGTTGGTTCTCTTGGTATTGAGTACATTGGTCATGTGCTTGGGAGCTTCATGATAATGTGGTGTTGCATTTGGAGCTTAACATGGATTGATTGGTTGTAGGTTCTCATACATACTTCGAGACTTGGGTGAGGCTAGAGTTCTCTTGGGATTAGAGACACTTGTTGAGATGGTTACCCTTTAGAGGTTTTAGCAGGAAGACCAAGGAGACTTTCACTTGGATATGGGCGTGAGTTAATTATGGACCTAGAGAAGATTCTTATTGGAGAGTCATTGTGGCTTGGTGTATCTTCAAGGAGCATTCTCATTCCCCACTCTTGGTCTACTCAGCAGACTATCATCTAAGAGGTATTTCCCATCCTTTAGATGAATTTTTTTAATTCTTTATCTTCTCATGGTTATGGATCTTGAGCTATGGTTATTGGTTCTAGAGGGTTCATTTGGGGGGTGTCTCTAAACATACTTTTTCTCAGGTGCTAAATTGGAGTTGTCTAGATGCACAAGTGCGCCTCCCTCAATGAAGTTCATTTTGTTAACTTAGTTCATCCTAGTGACTTAAGGGGTTGTTATATTCTTTAGGCGCAATCTTTCATAGACTAAAACATTCACTCCATGTTAAGGCGCTCAAAGGAGGCTTTGAAGATGGAAAATGGCGCCTTAACTCACTTAAGTAAATTTTAGACTTTTAGGCAGTTGCAAGATGTCTTGGAGGGCTCACTTCTTTAAGTCACCCATTTTGTTCACCACTTGTAGCATCACTTGTTCAAGGTGCATGTTTGGGATTCTCTGGATGATGAAATGTGCCTTAATCAGTCCTTCCTCTACGCGCCCACTATCAGGATCAGGTCATCAAGGAGCTCTAAAACTCAAACACCATTGACCTCATCATGCAATAACCCCAAGACATCATCTAAGCTTAGTCAAACACACTGGAGTTCAAAAAAAGCAGGGGGTCCCCATTTGCAATGGGGCGATGTGTGATTTGGTCACAACAGGTGGCTAGAGTGAATAGGATTTCATCCTAACTTAATACACTGCCTCCTTCTAACAATTTTTGGGGTAGCAGAAAACCTTTCACCACGGGCAAATGTCTCAGAGATATAAAAAATTGAGAAAGGTTATTGTAGAGGCACTCTACGTGATCGCGTTGCCTCAGACGGAATGTTTGTAAGTGACATGATTTTCAAGTAACATCTCGTCAAAGATTGCTGCCTTTTTGCACTTTGGACTCTTTAGGGATATCGTCGGTACAATGTAGCTCAGACTGTTTCGACATGTTTGGGTGAAAAACATGACTATGCCTAGCATAAATGTACCCATTCGGATGCATTGGAATAGTCAGTTTGGTCGCATCAGGAGTAGGACAAAAGTGATACCCCTTTGCAACTTTACACTGCCTCCTTCTGACGATTTTTGGGGCAACAGAAAACCTTTCACCATGGGCAAATACCTCAGAGATATAAAAAACTGAGAGAGGTTATTGTATAGAACTCTACATGATCGTGTTGCCTTAGATAGAATGTTTTTAAGTGACATAGTTTTTGAGTAACATCTCGTCAAAGATTGCTGCCTTTTTACACTTTGGACTCTTTAGGGATATTGTGGGTACAATGTAGCTCGGACTGTTTCGATATGTTTGGGTGAAAAAAAGGACAATGCCTAGCATAAATGTACCCATCCGGACGCGTTGGAATAGTTAGTTTGGTCCCATCAGGAGCAGGACAAAAGTTACACCCCTTTGTAACTTTACACTGCCTCCTTCTGATGATTTTTGGGGCAGCAGAAAACCTTTCACCACGGGCAAATGCCTCAGAGATATAAAAAATTGAGAGAGGTTATTGTAGAGGCACTTTACATGATCGCGTTGACTTAGATGGAATATTTCTAAGTGACATAGTTTTTGAGTAACATCTCGTCAAAGATTGCTACCTTTTTGCACTTTGGACTCTTCAGGGATATCGTAGGTACAATGTAGCTCAGACTGTTTCGACATGTTTGGATAAAAAATAGGACCATGCCTAGCATAAATGTACCTATTCGGACGCGAGTTTGGTCGCATCAAGAGCAGGACGAAAGTTACACCCCTTTGCAACTTTACACTGCCTCCTTTTGACGATTTTTGGGGCAGCAGAAAACTTTTCGCCACGGGCAAATGCTTCAGAGATATAAAAAATTGAGAGAGGTTATTGTAGAGGCACTCTACATGATCGTGTTGCCTTAGACAGAATGTTTCTAAGTGACACGATTTTTGAGTAACATCTCGTCAAAGATTGCTGCCTTTTTACAATTTGGACTCTTCAGGGATATTGTCGGTATAATGTAGCTCAGACTGTTTCGACATGTTTGGGTGAAAAATAGGACCATGCCTAGCATAAATGTACCCATCCAGATGTGTTGGAACAGTCAGTTTGGTCACATCACAAACAGGACACCAAAAATGTAAAAGTTGCTTTGTGCAACTTGACAACATTGACACTTTTTTGCAACATGACTCAAAGTGACTTAAAATCACCTTGATTTTGGTGCCCAATGTACATTATAGAGGTTGAGGTGCTCCTTATCATTCAAACATCTTAGATGAGCGCATAGGAAAGGAAAAAGCTCTAAGTTTCATCATCATGAGCGCCTAATATCAAGAGATTTTAATGGCTCAAACCTTAGCATGGAGTCCTAAGGCGCATTTCATGTCTTTTTTCATCCATATTGGTGCCCTTATGTAGATTTTTAATTTAATTTAGCACCCTGTATATGAAGGAAGATCTAAAGGCATGAAAGTGGATGTCATATTGCAAGAGTTTGGATCATCAAAGTTGAAAGAAATAAGGCTATTAAGCTTGGGCGCCCTTGGTCTTCTTTTCATTCATTATGAGCACCTTGGGAGAATGGTATATAAGTCATCATCATGATTGGGTGCCCTGGATCCAGAGTGTTGGAGAGATCATCAAATGGTGTCTAGAGGAAGTAGGGTGAGTTATGAGTTTGGTCGCATCAGGAGAAGGACACCAAAAATGCATAACATGATGATGTAAAAATGTGTACATATGTGTAAAAATGTAGGAGGAAATAAAAAAAGACAAACCTTACAAATTAATGTGCATACTTACAACTTAATGTAACATGACTTTACAAAATCAATGTGAATACTTACAAATTAATCCAATGAACCATCCGGGTCTGCTCTACTCTTTATTGTGTCAAGTATTGCTTCATGGTCAGACTCACGCACCTTCCACAATATTTTGTTCAAAGGTCTACCCCGATACTTTATCAAATGAACATTGGATGCCATGACAAGGTTCGAGTAATGAAGAATCTTCCGATGCGTGTCAAAGTCCTGAAATAGCCAAATATTAACACTCTTATGTGGGTACCTTCTAAACCATATTCCAGTAATAACCATTGAGCCTGTAGTGTATTCGATGTTTTCTCCATCTGTAACAGGGGCCTCCAATTTCTTTTTGGCCTCAACACAATGACATAAGTAATAATCTGTTCCCTCTTCATTATCTTCATCTGCAATAACTGCATATACGTGCCCTACATTGATATGTGTAGCAAACTAGATGAAATTAGTCAACATTACAAAAACACTACAAAGTAAGATGACATTACCTGGTTGAACTAGATGAAATTAGATGCATATACGTGCCCTATATTACCTGGTTGAACTAAATCTGATATGTGGTCAAAGTCAACTGATGATTCCATCTGTGTTAGTTCCAGTGCCGTCGGGGGTCGATACGTGTCAAGTGGGCTAAGATAACTTAACTGCCATTTGTCAACCCACTCCTTTGACTCGCACTCATCCTAGACTTGAATTGTACAGGAAGAACAAAGCATGATAGCTTTCGTGTATGGATACTCCATGAACCTGCAATTGAGCTTCTGAAAGAGTGCATCTCATTTGATCCTGTTAGTGTACAACAATCCTCATATGGTGCAATGTTAGTATCATCTATCAACCAAAAAAATCTACGAACTGAAGACTTACCTTTATTACCTAGACCCATGGAAGCATTACACCACTCGACAATTGATTTTGCATCTGTCAACTTTGCATTGTCTTTATACTTTAACTCTTCTCGTGCTATGGCTCTTTTGATACATGCTCCTACACTATCATGCTCCCCCTTTCTATGCCTGGCCTCACAAAAGTTCCACATATGTTGAATACCTGTAAAATTATGCCTCCTACTCATCCAATAGAAATTCTGTGAGTTCTTGAATTGTGACGCACAGTTATCCGACCATATGATATGCTGACTGAATGATATGCCCCTTCTAGCCAAATCATTGTAGAACACCTGAAAGCAACCTTGCACGAACTCCGTAGAATGCGTGCGATCATCACTAATATAGATATTATACTCCCTTATGATCTTTCTGTCATCCTTTGTACTATCATTCACATGAATGAATGCGATGTGCACAAATATAGAAACCTGTGTGGAGTTGTAATATTGTGATTGCACCTCATGCTGTGGCTATAGACTATAGTTCTTTGCAAAGTCGACGACTGAAACAATGCTACTAACCAGAAATATGTCCTTGCATAACTTGAATTGCAAGTCCAACCATCGAGCTCTATGGGCATGTCTTGCATACTCATACACTATGTTGTCATGAAATATAGGCATAAACTGATACACTAGAATCTTTTCAATAACTAATTCACACCTCTTTACTTCTTTACCATCTTTTGTATTGTATGCCATTATTTTATACTTGCCAAACTTTAGTAGTTCGTTTCCAACTGCATGTGTTATTTCCATATGTTCACATATTAGAAAATGTTGCAAGCCACCGCAACGATGACATGTGCCATCCAAGCATAATTTTTTGTAGAATATTTGACCTTCCTCTCTTTCACATAAAATTCTTGATATGAAGTCTCTTACAGATGTTGGTGGGGCACATATGGCACAACCCTACAAATCATTGTTAGTATGCATATCTAAACATATAGACCTATAAGCATCAAAATGGTTAGAAAATTCAATATGTAATCTATAACAACAAGTAGTGCGTGTGTGATTTATCTTAACATAGAAAGGTTTTAGCAATTCAAAATATTTTTGACAAATTTTAATTTGAGGATACTTCTCTAGAAATTTACCGTAAAACTGTGTTTGAGTTTCATCCAAAAAATGCTTTGGATGTGGCTCGCGGTTCTGACTACCAATTCTCCTTCTTACCACATCCCTTTGATTCGGAGATACCCTTGTGTAATTCTTCCAAAAGTCTTCAATTAGTGATCTCAATGCTTCAACAATTGGTTTATCTTTTCGTGGTAGTCTCCCCGAGAACGCCCATAATTCATTGGCATTAGTGTCCTCAATTCTTTGGCATCTTCCAACAGATCTTGATAAAATTTTTCTATTAATTCTCAATTCTTGACTTGTCTTTTTAATGAGATGATCTTTCCTCATTTGACTACTTACTATAGTCGATGTAATCACATGCCGTGTTGCATTACTATCTTTTGTGCGTGAGGTGTTACCCACACTTTCATACACACTCATTAGATTTTTGACAATAGATTTTTCACTTGAAGCCTCTGATGTTCTCAACCCAAGAATCTTCATGATAGACCTATACTTTATACTTCGCATCATTTCAACGAATAGTTGACATCTTGCAGTCTCATTTAACTTTTCAAAGAACAATCTCTAAATCTTATTAGCATATCTTCTACAAGTGCGTTTTGAAATCTTACCTTCCATTGGCTGCAAAATATTCTCATCAATATCAATCAAATACTTTGGCTTTCTATGCAAAATTCTAGGTGGTGTCAAGTTAGGTAAATTCATCTCAACATTAGGAATTTCATCAATATTTAAATGAGATGGGTTAGATGGCATACCTTCGATCGAAGATGGAATAGATGACATACCTTGAGGTTGAGGTGGGATCGATGGCGTACCTCCTTCATCACATGTGAGTGATGATGTACTCTCAACTTGAGATGTGGTAGATGGTGTCCCTACATGTTGACTTGTGGTAGAGGACGTGTCTCCAACTATGGTATTCAAATCTCTCGTACCATGAAGTTTTTGCATTTGTTCTCTTTGTGCCGCCAATACCATATCTTTTTGTGATGGTTGTGGTTCCTCTTCAATTGGTATGTCTTCATTTATCGTGTCCAATTTTCTTTTCTCACGAAGTTCCCTCATAGCCACTGCTTTCTTTCCATTCTTAGCTTCTATCTCTTCTTGTGTTGGTTTAATTCTTGATCGTTTCCTCGGCATGACGGAGAATTTGTCTGTAGCATGATAAAGAGACCAATATTAGTTTCTAAGAAATGAATACAAGATAATAGTGGGATTGTATTTTTTTTATGTTGTAAGGATTTATTCTTGTATAGTTTGACATCATGGTATGTTAAGGGTTGTTTATTACACATAATTATTAAAGAGCCTAAGTGTAGAAAATATACATGGCATCATGTGAGATTGTAGGCTACTTTCTTGATTGAGAATTTGTCTATTTTAAACATGTATGATAAAGCATGATAAAGTAATTCAATCTGAAATAAGGAAAATGTAAAGAACATGCATGTAAAGACTTGACATACCTAAAAAATGAAGATTTGAATGGAGAGAGTACCCAATTATGTAGTGTTTTTATCTTATTGCATCAAACTCCTCAACAATTTGAGTTTTTCACCACTTGCTTCCTTTTAAATGTTAAATTGGATAACACTCAAATATCATTACTAACAACAATACTATTAACCAATCTATAATGTTAAATTCTTAAAATTGAATCACAATTAACATTGCAACACTACAAAAATTGAAACTTGAATAGATATATATCAAACTTGATGTGAAAACTATGTTATTTCCTCCTCAAGTTGGCAAAGCAGAAAAGGTGGTGGAAAGATCATGCAAAGGTGGTACAATGTGTCAAATGTGCATGTGAACTTCCCAACAGCATGAAAACACTTCTTTTTTGTTGGAGCACGCGCAGAATCAGTAAGAAGATAGAGGATGAGGGCCTGGATCACAGGGGTAACCACTTTTTTACTGTTTCAATAGCAAGACAAAACGCGAGCGCGTTATAACACACTCATGCTTTAATGCGCTCGCGCTATAACTCGCTCGTGTTTTGTCTTGCTATAGATTGATCACATCCTTTGCATTGATCACATCTCTTTCTTGCAAGAGCTTGCCAGATGCTTCGCCATATGATAGGCATAACAATGAAGGGGCAAGCCCTCATAATCAAGTTCTTGATAGAAAATGCCCTCAACCCTTAACGTCAAACCCTAATCCCTCAAACCTTAACTCTGATCCCTCGACCCTCAACCCTATCCCTAAACCCTAAACCCTCAACCCTTAATGTCAAATGCTAATCCCTCAACCCTTCACTCTAATCCCTCAACCCTAAACCCTATCCCTAAACCCTCAACACTATACCTTAAACCCTAATCCCCAACCCTAACCCTAAACCTTGTCCCTAAACCCTAATCCCTCAACCCTCAACCCTAATCCATCATCCGTCATCCCTCAACTCTAATCCCTCATCCCTAAACCCTAAACACTATCCCTATTCCTAGACCCTCAACAAGCTCGAGACTATACCTTAAACCCTAATCCCTCTACCCTCGACACTCTTATTTAACCCTAATCCCTTGACCATTAACCCTATCCCTCAACCCTCAACCCTCAACCTTCAACTCTCAACATTAAACCCTAATTCATCAACCCTAAACCCTAATCCCTCAAACCTAAACCCTATCCCTAAACCATCAACCCTCAACACTATACCTTAAACCCTAATCCCTATCCCTCAACCCTTAACCCTTAAAACTTAAACCCTATCCCTACACCCTCAACTCTTGACACTATATATTAAGCCTTAAACCCTCATCCCTAAAGCCTCAACCCTCAATCCTTAAACCTTCAACCCTAAACCCTATCCCTAATCCCTCTACCCTCGACACTCTAACCCTAACATCGACATTAAATGCTAATCCTAAACCCTCAACCCTCAACACTATACCTTAAACCCTAATCCCTCAACCCTCAACTCTAAACCTTATCCGTAAACCCTAATCCCTCAACCCTCAACCCTAATCTATCATCCCTCAACTCTAATCCCTCATCCTTAAACCCTAAATGCTATCCCTATTCCTAAACCCTCAACAGACTTGATACTATACCTTAAACCCTAATCCCTTATCCCTAAACCCTCCAACCCTATCCCTAATCCTTACACCCTCCACACTCTACTTTAACCCTAATCCCTTGAACCTCAACCCTATCCCTAAACCCTTGACCTTCGAACCTCAACCCTTAACCCTCGACGTCAAACCCTAATCCCTCAACCCTTAACTCTGATCCCTCATCTCTCAACCCTAACCCTCAACCCTCAACGTCAAATCCTAATCCCTCAACCCTTCACTCTAATCCCTCAACCCTAAACCCTATCCCTAAACCCCCAACACTATACCTTAAACCCTAATCCCTCAGCCCTCAACCCTAAACCTTATCCCTAAACCCTAATCCCTCAACCCTCAACCTTAATTTGTCATCCCTCAACTCTAATCCCTCATCCCTAAACCTTAAATGCTATCCCTATTCCTACACCCTCAACAGACTCGATACTATACCTTAAACCCTAATCCCTTATCCCTAAACCCTCCAACCCTATCCCTAATCCTTATACCCTCCACACTCTACTTTAACCCTAATTCCTCGACCCTCAACCCTATCCCTAAACCCTTGACCCTCGAACCTCAACCCTCAACCCTCAATGTCAAACCCTAATCTCTCAACCCTTAACTCTGATCTCTCAACCCTCAACCCTATCCCTAAACCCTGAACCCTAAACCCTCAATGTCAAATTCTAATCCCTCAACCCTAAACTCTATCCCTAAACCCTCAACACTATACCTTAAACCCTAATCCCTCAACCCTAACCCTAAACCTTGTCCCTGAACCCTAATCCCTCAACCCTCAACCTTAATCCGTCATCTATCATCCCTCAACTCTAATCCCTCATCCCTAAACCCTAAACGCTATCCCTATTCCTAGACCCTCAGCAGGCTCGATACTATACCTTAAACCCTAATCCCTCTACCCTCGACACTCTTATTTAACCTTAATCCCTTGACCATTAACCCTATCCCTCAACCTCAATCCTCAACCCTCAACTCTCAACTCTCAACATTAAACCCTAATTCATCAACCCTAAACCCTAATCCCTCAAGCCTAAACTCTATCCTAAACCATCAACCCTCAACACTATACCTTAAACCATAATCCCAATCTCTCAACCCTTAACCCTTAAAACTTAAACCCTATCCCTACACCCTCAACACTTGACACTATATCTTAAGCCTTAAACCCTCATCCCTAAAGCCTCAACCCTCAATCCTTAAACCTTCAACCCTAAACCCTATCCATAATCCCTCTACCCTCGACACTCTAACCCTAACCTCGACATTAAATGCTAATCTGTCAACCCTAAACCCTAATCCTCAACCCTCAACCTTAAACCCTAATCCCTCAACCCTCAACCCTAAATCTTATCCCTAAACCCTAATCCCTCAACCCTCAACCCTAATCCATCATCCCTCAACTCTAATCTCTCATCCCTAAACCCTGAATGCTATCCCTATTCCTAAACCCTCAACATACTCGATACTATACCTTAAACCCTAATCCCTTATCCCTAAACCCTCCAACCCTATCTCTAATCCTTACACCCTCCACACTCTACTTTAACCCTAATCCCTCGACCCTCAACCCTATCCCTAAACCCTTGACCCTTGAACCTCAACCCTCAACCCTCAATGTCAAACCCTAATCCCTCAACCCTTAACTTTGATCTCTCGACCCTCACCCCTATCCCTAAACCCTATCCCTAAACCCTCAACCCTAATCTATCATCCCTCAACTCTAATCCCTCATCCCTAAACCCTAAACTCTATCCCTATTCCTAGACCCTCAACGGGCTCGATACTATACCTTAAACGCTAATCCCTTATCCCTAAACCCTCCAACTCTATCCCTTATCCCTTAACCCTCATCATTAATAGCCTTGGACGTAAAAGAATTTAAGGGGAACATAACGCAAGCGCGTTATAACGCGCTTGCGTTATGTCAAACATGACAAACAACAGACTTGCGGGAAAGGAAAAATGCAAAGCAAGACGTAACGCGAGCGCGTTATAACGCGCTCGCGTTACGTCTTGCTTTGGGAATCCCTAGCCTTGGGCTTGGGATTTGCTTTGGATTTCCAACCCAAAGGCTTGGAGTGCCTTATGAACAATCACAGACGTGTTTTTCCATATTTTTCAAAATTTCACATAATTTCGTTCGTGCTAACCCTCAGATTTGCACGTGTTTCAAGGTCGAACAAATCAAACATTTGGGTAATGTTAGGCTTTCTCTTATCTATTTGACGATGTGATTTTTTTCACATTTTAACAATGTTAAGTCTTTCATCTTTAATTTCTTTTGTTTGTGTGTCCGTTTTTAGGCAAAAACCACTATTTGGTCTTTTTTTCATTGTAAATTAACTATTCATTCAAATTTCAAAAAAATTACATATTTAGAAACTAGACTCCATTCTACAAATATTAAAAAAATAAAAAAATAATTTTTAATTAGTTTTCAAAATTTATAGGGGTAGCACGGCCAAAATTCTATTTTTTAGGATGTGTCCACTTTGAAAATTAGTAAAAAATCAAATATTCATCAAAAAATTATCAGAAAAATTGGGCATAAACTACATGCTATTAGCTAATTTCTCACCAAAACGATTTTAAAAATACCAAAAAAAAGTTGACCTTTGAGGGAGCCACAAAACATGTTATGTTATGTTTTTTTGACAGAAACAACACCAATTTCTGTGGCTCCCTCTTTTGAACCCCTTAATCTATGCAATTTTTGAAACAAAATAGTAGTTTAGAAAGTAGACTCGGAGCACTACGAACATTGTTTTGGTTGCATCTCTAAATTTTGAGTGTAACTATTCTCAATTTCTCATCCAAGGCCAGTATTTCCTAACTTCAGAAAAAAAAAGTGGCCACTTAAGACCCCTTTTTGGCCCCCCATCTTCCTACACTTACCCTTTCTACGCATCTAACCCTTATTGTTGCGCATCTAAGGCATTTTGCTGTGCATTTGCGAATCCTACGCATATACCATGCAGTCCAGTGCATCTGATACTTATTGTTGCATATTTACGAATCTACGCATATACTACGCAGTGCTGCGCATATGACCTACAGTCCTGCGCATTCAATTTGTCACAGAAAGTTGTAATGTTTTTTATAAGGTTGTCCGTACTAATTCTCATTTTCAGGTGTTAGGAGCTGGACTTAGTCATTTTAGTTGCATTATTAGGCCACCTAGAATTAATTAGAAGAGAGTAACTTAATATGTTCATGCAAATCATCACATAGACATAATTAGGAGGAAAGTAAATCATTTTGTTGCATCGCAACTTGAATCTAGTCCCAACCTAGGGGTTAAAATTAAATAATTTCTTTATGTTTTTACTATCTTGCACTACAATCTATCACATAGTTTAATAGGGGAAAGTAATACTTGTTTATTTCTTCAAACAACAATCTACACTTAGACTTGTTAGAAGGTTAAAATTAACAAAATCTTTTCCAAGTTATTGCTATCTTGTTAAACAACTTCTGTGCTTGATAGAGTTAACACATTTAGTTAGATCTCCCACATGATTTGGATATTCTTTTTTCTTCCTTCTTCTTATCCTTTTTCTTTCCCTTCTCTTTAGATCTACCATGAACCGCAAGAGCCTCCTTAGCCGATTCAGAAGACTTTCTCTGCATCTCTGTAGACAACAACGAAGAAACCACTTTATCCATCTTGAAGGTGGTAATGGTACTCCCAATGGCCATAACAAGGCGGTCCCACAAATCTGGTAAGGAACACAGTAATGTCATACATCGATCCTCCTCCATCTTCACACCAACAGAAGTCAACTGGGAAACAAGCATATTGAATGTATTTAGATGATCAACGACAGATCCTCCATCTTCCATCCTTAGAGAATATAATTTCTTTCATAGGAATAGCTTTTTCACCAGGGATTTACCCTGATAAACATCTCCATGCTTCTTCCAAAGTTCCTTTGCAGTCTTCTCTTCATGGATATTCAGGAGCACTGAATTAGCCAAACAAAGTCTTATCAAACCCTTAGCTTTTCAATCTTTGAGATCCCAGTCTTTTTGAGACACTGCTATTGGTTTTGTACCATATACAACTTCCCATAAATCATAATCTACAAGCATGTCCTCCATTTTGAGTTTCCACAACTCGAAATTACTACCATTAAACTTCTCTATCTTAAACTTGCCAGATGTGCTCACCATCTCTTACTTGCAACAAAGATTTCAAAATCCTCTGCACAAGCTCCCACTCAAATGAATATCAGGTCAAAAAACCCTCTACCCAACAACTAGAACCAAAGGTGATCAGGCTCTGATACCAACTGAAAGGAAGCAAGGTACACAGAAAATGCTTCCTAAACTGATCTACTAAGGAAAGATTTATGCAAATTTCAACTTTTACAGTAACAGATTAAGATGCATATTAATAGAAAGATAATAACAATTTCCAAATGCAAACACACAACTCATAACACAAGATATATGTGGGGAAAACCCTTTCAGGTAAAAACCCCACACTCCAAAGTCACCCAATATATTATTCAGGAATCACAAAGATTACAATATACTTGCAGAGCAAGCTTTTACAGGAGTATATCCAACCAGAGATCCAGGAGGTAACTTGACATCTATAAGATTCTTACATACAACCTCCATCTCAAGTTCCTGATATATAGGAGATACAATATAGTACACCGCCAACGGTAATTACAAAACCATGAGTTAAAACCACCCAAAAGTGGCACCCAAATTATCTCTAATCAAAGATGACTTGTGATGTGCCAAACCACACACCAACACGTGTAACTCTCCCCTTCACAACTCTTTTATGTGTACAACACATTTTTACATTTCCCAAAACAGAAGGTCCAACTTCCGGAGGCCATAACTTTCGATCTGGTTGTCCGATTGACAAACCATTTAATGCATCAGAAAGCTTGTGAAGAGATCTATCTCCCTATAATTAGCTATGTTGGTTATTAGCATTTTCAACATGTTTAGAGAAGTTTTGATTCTGGTAATTGAGTTCAAAGACTTTTTTTGGCAGTTTCAAAAAATAGAAACTTTAATATCTCGCAATCCTGATATGATCTTGAGACGAAACTCACCCGAGATGTTCACTTAGTTGTTCCACACCTTCTGGGAAAAAAATTAGGTCAATCCAAGCTCAATCGAAAGACTTACTAAAAATAGTAAGTCTCACTATTTTTAGCTTGTTTGGAAAGTTTTGGAAACTTTGAAGGTTCTAGACCATTATCCAAGATAAAGGGTATTCAAAATGACCAAAACTAGGAAGAATAGTAACCTTTCAAGGTTGCAAGGTTGAGACACTTTTCCTAACATTCATCTTGTAGTCGTGCAGTGGGAAAATGACGTCAGTTTCAACACTCTGTGGGCTATGCGATATCTGGATACACTTGCCAAATTTTCCTTCGCAGTATGAGGGGCTGTCACCCGTACATATATCCATTGTCAAGATATTAACTTAATATTTGGATGCTAACTTAACATCTGGATGCCTTTTGAATATCTTAATGATGTCATCGGCACAAAGAACTTCGTTGAAGAGGGGATTTGGATGATGTCATTAGGATATTAATACTGCAAGATGATATATCAGAGGTGAAATGTCTAGATGAGGTCATCATCATATGCGCTTCTTTGGGGAGGGGACTTGGATGATGTCATCACGATGTTTTATCAATGCAGGATAATATGCCAAAGGTGGAATGTCCGGATGACGTCATCAAGACATTCGCAAAGGTCATGGATATTTAGAAGGATCCAGATATTAGGAAATATCCAGATGACGTTACCATCATATTCACAAGGGTCTGCACATTCACAAAGGACTCAGATATTAGTTAAGATCTGAATGTTTAGAAAACATCCGAATATTAACTAAGGTCCGAATATGAAGGGGATATCGGGACCTTAGCTAAGGTCCAGGATTTTAAGATAATATCTAGGATGTTAGCTAAGATTTGGATGACATCACCAGGATATTCATGCGAAAATGACTAAGTATGAAGATGGGAAATCTCCTTATAGTCATGAAATTTGGTGATTTGGTTTGTCACTGAATCAATGTGAGAAACAATCACCTCTAATGACTTGGCAAGCGCTCTCCTACGATCGGTGCTTGCACTTCGACTATTTAATGTTTCAATTAGGGTTTGAAGATATTTTTTAATTTCTTCTGTTTGCCCTAAATAGTTTTCCTATGTATCTCTTTCATGGTGAGGCATGAAGGTGGGGGGTTTTGAGGGTTTTCGGGGTTGTTTTGACCCTCCTCTGTTGGATTTGTGTTTTGTGCTACCTCATTGACTGTAAATTCAATATAAAAAACCAATCAAACGTTGTAAAAGTAATTTTTTTCAAACTCACAAAAATCAATCAAACCCTACTTTCTTTGGTTGCTACACGCTTTACATTTCCTTCACGACGTTTTCGGGAGCGGGATTGGTGAGGTGGCATGGTGAAAACATCGATTACTCTTAGAACTTGCTTGATTTCTCCTTCCTCCAACGCACTCGCACTCTTGTGACTGGTTTTTCCTTCCAAAACCGCAGAAAAGGCCACAGGTTTTTGAGTTTTTTTACTTTATGGAACTTATAACATGCTTTCGTTATCTCTTGTATGGGACCAAAAAGTCATGTGGTGACTTTTTGGTCCCTCATCTCTTTGCATATACCCCACAACACCTCTATAATTAATTTAATTGGTATAACACAACATGCTTCAAATTGTGTATAATTGAAAATATTGTGTAACACTATGGCATGGATGTAATTGATTCCCTTCAATGATGCCTTTTTCAATGATCACCAATGTCCTAGAGATTATCTTTAACTACAAGATCCCATGTGCTCAATTTGATTTGTTTTGACATGCAACTCAATAGGTAATTGTTAAATTCTATGCTTGTTGACCTTAGTAACAAGAGATCTAAAATTTAAAATGATGGGGATAGGACAACACTCATGGTCTAGTTTGAGAGGGAAAACCCTTGAGAATTTGAACATTTCAATTTTATAGCTAATGTAATGAGATTCAAAATAAAATATACAAAATTATAATCAACTTATACGTAAAATATAATATATTGAACACTAAAAATTTACATTTACAACACCATATATATATAAATAACAAATTATCCACATACTATCTCAAATATTAATAAATGATTGAATTTATTTATATATATATATATATATATATATATATATATATATATATATATATATATATATCCTTTACAAATATATTTTATTTTAATTAGAAATTTAAAAACTCTTAAAAACAAATTGTCCACATATTATCTCAAATATTAATAGATGATTGAATTTATTTATTTAAAAAGAATTATAATTTTGTGAATGTATCTAGTCAATAACAATTCTTTCATGAGTACTTATCATATAATTGCTAACAATTTTTTATTCTCAAAAATTTGAATAGAACAATACAAATATAACCATATTCAAAAGAAAATTGATTTTAAATGTGTATCCATATAAATAGAATGTATAACAAAAAAAACTCATTATAATATTTATATCAGAATTCAACTACCTAATTTCTAAGTCAAATTCATAACTAAAACTAAGTAGTTAAATCCTCATATTATTTCACACTGCAGAAAATACCTCCTCAAATAATGCAATTACAAATATTTAGATTGCGATGTGAACACACATATAGTAACAAAACCGTTTGAATACCTTCAAACTCATTATAATTAGCCGATAGGCTTTTATATGTGAGCATTATAGTGATTGGAAAATTGTCTCAACTCGTCGATTGTTCCTATTGGCCTATTCCTCGAACCTCCTATGGGTGCAAGTGCTAGTATTTATATCAGAATTCAACTAACTAATTTTTGAGTCAAATTCATAATTAAAACTAAATAGGTAAATCCTGATATTTCACACTGCGGAAAATACCTCCTACTCATCAAATAACTCATTTACAAATATTTAGACTGTGGTTTCCAATCTTCACAATTTGGCATGGTATTTCAATCTATCGAACAACCAATTAACTGGGCCGGTGCCTGGATTGCTGGGGGGAATGCAAATGGTGCTAGCAATCGACCTCTCCTCCAACAAATTATCAGGCTCAATTCCCAATGGTCTTAGTAGCTGCGCAGGACTTGAGTACCTCAATCTGTCTCATAATGAGCTTCAAGGAACTTTCCCATCATCATTTGGCAACCAACTGAAAAGCATTCGAGACATTGATTTGTCTTTCAATAACTTATCAGGGCTACTTCCAATGTCTCTAGCGAAGCTGGAAGGCTTGAGCATTTAAACCTGTCATACAATCGCTTCTCAGGACCAGTCCCCTGTTCTGGAGCATATAAGCAGCAGAGCATCAAATCGTTTTTGGGGAATTTCCAGCTGTGTGGGAACTGCCTGGGTTTGCAAGATTGCTCTTGGGGAAAGCTAAGAGGCCACGGCAGTGCCCGCATAAGGAAATTGGTGCTTCTGATTTCCATCCCTGGTGTCTCTGTTTTGTTTTGCTTTGCTGCTTTATGATTTTGGATATGCTTTAGAAATAAGAGAAGCTCGAGTAATTTAATGCGGAAAGAAGATCTGAGCAGAGCAACCGAAGCTTTCAATCCTAGGAACGTAATAGGAAGTGGTGGCCTTGGATCGGTTTACAGAGGCGTTCTTCCAGGTGATAAGATCGTGGCTATAAAGCGCCAAGAAGCCGATGATTGTTTCCAGAGAGAGTGCCAGACATTACTAAAAGTTGCACATCCTAATTTGGTGAAGATAATAGCTTCATGCGCAGAGGCAGAGTTCAAAGCTCTGGTATTACAATACATGCCAAACGGAAGCCTGGACAAACACTTGCACAGAGACTCAGTTGATAGCAGTGAGTTTGAAGAGCTGAGTTTGAGGAAGCGATGGGAAATTCTGTATGAAGTAGCGCGTGGGATTTCATACTTACATGATGACTGCTCTCCAGCCAATGTACACTGCGACATAAAACCACAGAATGTGCTTCTGGATGGAAGCAGGAGAGCTCGTGTTGCCGATTTTGGTATCGCTCAACTGGTGAACGATGCATCCGCCATCACCTCGACCTTGAGAGGATCTTTTGGTTACATTGCACCTGGTAAGTAATGGGGCTAAACTAAGCAATTCATTTTGTTACGCTTTGAGAATGGAATTGAATTGAATTGGCATGAATTGTTAATTGTTGAATGTTTATGCAGAGTATGGAATGGGAGGAAGGATTTCCGTGAAAGGAGACGTGTACAGCTATGGCGTGCTGGTGCTGGAGACGCTTACTCAAAGGAGGCCGACGAATCCAATGTTTGCCAGTGGATTAACTCTGCCTGCATGGGTTTCTCATTCATTTTCTCACAATCTGGAAGACGTAGTCGCAGGGGGTGTAGTTGAAGAGATGGGACCAAACAGGGGACATGAATATTCCATGGTTGAGGGGTTGCTACAACTTGGGCTGTGCTGCACCTCTCAACTTCCACACCATAGACCATCTATGGCGGAGGTGCTCAACAGGCTTCAGAGCGTAAAGCAGAATTGAGATGGGCATGTAGTTATATAGCTTAAATGTTTTCCCCCTTCTGTATCGACCTTAAATAGCCGTGCCTTGTAGTATTTATGTGGGGAGCCTTGTATCTGCCTCTCTAGCTTTTCACACTAATTAGCCGATAGGCTCTTATATCTGAGCATTATAGTGCTCGGAATTGTCTCACGCCGTAAAAAAATTCACGCCGGCAAATTTTCTGAAGTCGTCAGTTGTTCCTATCGATCCTTGAACTTTGGTGCCAACCGGAAATGGTGTCTCACGCTGTAAAAAAATTCACGCCGGAAATTTTTCTAAACTCGTCCGTTGTTCTCACACCCGGAAAGAAAATCGTGTCAAATAAAGTCTCATGTCGTTTAAATGTCCTCCGCCGCTGGACAAGGAAAAGGAAAACGGTTGAAAGAAAATAACTCAGGCGCGGATATCAAATTGCAAGATTTGAGGCGAGGGAGCGCGAGCAGAAAACAAAAGAATCTCCTTCCGAGAAATTGATCAAGGCCGTGGAGGACATCATTTTTTTTTAAAAGGTATTTGCATTAGTTCTTTGTTTTTCTACCACAAAAACTACAATATCATTAACCACAGAAAAATGAAACGCCATCACTGCCTTTTTAAAATGTATGCCAAAATTTATTTCAATGCAAAATATTTACCTTGTCTCTTACCTTAAATTTTTTTTAACATGTAGAAATATTCCCTTAATTCTTTCGATAAAAGGGTTTTCAAAGAAAAATCATGCGGTTTATGATTTATAATTTTTAGTGTAAAACGAGGGTTCAATCTTATAGAGAATATAAATTTCTATTGGTGTAACCCGTAACATGTAGGATAGGGTTTTTTTACCAAGTTTTTCGCCTTTTTTGAATGTTATTGTTGTTGTTCGGTTTAGGGTTTTATGTGTATGTTTTGCATGTATGGTTTTTGCAATGAAAACATAGAATATAGTGCATATAAACAAAACCTAGAAAATCTAAAACATATATAAACAAAATATCGAAGACCCAGATTGTATTATGCCAAAATATGAATTACAGTGACATACCCATTTTGAAATCTTCAACTTCGTTTTATTGCCGTACTTGGACCAACATTACATTCCTTACAAGCACATTAGAGATAAGAGATTAGAGAAAACAAGTTTTAGGACTCCACATTTTATCGATTTCAATTTGCACATCAGAGATCAAATTTGTAGTAATTGGGATTGAACTTGTGGCACTCAAGTTTGACCTTCAAGGTTTTATGTGCCTATTTAGATTATGAGACATTCATCATGTAGAGGGAATAATTTCAAAATAGTGGCAAATCGATTCTACACATCATCAAGGGTAAGTGCATGGAAATAGGGGACAAAAAGAGGGTCAAAAGTGGCCGCTCTTTTTTTCTTTTCTTTTATGAAATCAGCTAATGTAACAAACATCTATTCATATTAAAACAATTTCACTAAAATTTCACAATTTTTTTAAAATATAAGGAAACTTTACAAATTAGTTCTAAATGATAACAATTATAATCCATCAAATAAATATTCTTAAACCAAGATTAAATGATAGTTTAGTTGCTCTATAAATATACAAATGAATTTAACATTCATGTATAATAATAGAAAGAAATACTTTAAATTGAGTTTAACAATTTCCATATTTCTCATCATAATACAATAAAACAATTTAACCACTTAAACAAGGTTCATTGCCAATAAACTGACTTACAAATATAATCATATTGTTTACAGTTTTGAAAACATATTCATAAGCATAACAATGTGTCTCTGATCAAGTCTTCAACATTCTTTTTAGCTGCGTGGAGGGAGAGCATCATCCGGGTGCTTTTCCACCATCCATAGACTGGTGGTGTCCCAAACACCTTCCAAATGGATGTGGCTCTACCCTTCACAAGGGAAACCTGGATAGAAGAATTTGTAATCATACCATGCCATCTGAGAACTAGTGGAGTGTATTGACTCTGCTACATTCAATCTACCATACAAGTCTAGAAAATCCTATAGCTAAGCATGATAATTCTGATTGACATGTAACCTATTAGACATTGTGAACTAACAATGCAAGTAACATCTGCATTACTTTGGCCAAAGCTTTCATAAATAAAATCATATTCCAATGTGGAGATGTGGGTCGCTGTTCAAACACCTTTACCTCATTCTTGTCAATAGGAGACAACTTATTCACATAAACAGTATAAAAAATACTTTGTTCAAGTCACTAAGCAACTCAACTATTCATGAATTAGTCCTCCTATCACTGACTTGGCTAGTTGGTTTAGAATCTTCTAACCAAATATAGAAACCTAGTCAAGTAGGTGACAAAATGACATAGACATTAAGCTTAAGTGAAATGGTTTAAGCAAACAACATCAAGCTATCACAAAATCACTAGCTTTAAGTAAACATAGAAATTTAGTCATAATCGTATTTCAAAGCACATATCATATTAGTGTGAAAATTCAAATATTTGAGCACCTACTACTTCCACACTGAGGTGAACAACATGCTATCCCGTATGAAATGGTTACAATTCTCTATAGTTCACTAACCAGTCTTCACTCCATGCAAGCACTAGGATATACAAAATTGTCTCAACTGAATAAAATCCTACATACATGTTTGAATTTTTGCTTGCCATCAATTAACTAATTTATCTCATGCTTAAGTTCTATTATATCTCAATAGAGTTTACTAAGTCTCCAAACATTGGTGCTAAAAGCCAACAAGGTAATTCATAGAAATATGGTTTACTCACAACTATTACTTCTCTGTGTTTTTCTAAGTTAAACATGACTTTGGAACAACAAAAAGATCTAATCATCTACCACTATTTGATCACAGTCCAAAGGATAGTAGATACAAATCCTTTACAACTCTTTAGAGAACTAAGGGTAAGCATCAAATAAATAAACTAAGCAAGAGATGTTTAAGAATTTAGACTCCTTTCCTGAGTAGTTCTTTAATAATCTAGATAGGTCTATTGCAAGGAAAGAAAATATCTTTACAATAATAAACATACAACCTTTTGCTAATCTTCAGTTTACATGTGCTAATACAAATAGTTCTCTATCTACATAAATCCTACTAAGCTATAATGAATTTCTTATTCATATGAACCAATAAGGATGTAACAACTATGTTTAAACATTTCCTTAATGAAAAAATTTCATCATGTTTATATACATTCATATATGTGTGTGTACTTATATGTATATATATACATATATATTTTTTATAATCATCTTTTCATGTGAGTTTGGTAAGCTTTCATAACAATAATTTACCAAAAACTCGATTAAAAAATAACTTCACAATTGACTTTGTCTCGACTTGTTCATATACCTAGTGGCCTATAAGGTATCGACCTTTATTGCAAGAATATCATATATATTCAAACTCATGTATTGGTTTTTACATAAATAGAGAACTTGCTATTTATAAAGTAAACCCATGGCATGAATGTATTCAACCCTATATAATATGTAAAACCCATACATTTGTAAATTAAAGAAAACACAGTTCATTGTGGTATAATCCCCATATTATCTCATATAGATTTTGTCAAAACCCTATTATTCAAAATTCCTTGGCCTGAATATGTTTGGCCCTGGTTATAATTATATGGTCTCACAAAAATTATATATTAAATTCCACAGCCTAAATTGATTCGACTAGCTCTTTCAAAGCTAAAATCGTAAGTTTATATAGTTACATGTATATGTATATTAAAATAAACATATGCATATACCAATATAGATTTACATTTAACTAATATCAAACAACAAATACCTCAACATCCAAAACTGTGTTTAAATCCAACCTCTCAACTTGCAAACATGACACCCAATTAAAATCTCACTTCACTTATTTATCAGAATAATGAAGGTAATATTTAGGCATAGTATACTCATAGGCACCTGTAGAGCACTAACCCATTCCAAACCACCATTGTCATGGCACAAGGTAATTTCTATGGTACTTGTGATGATAAAGAACAATCATAGAACACACAGATAGTATGGGTTTATATATTAATATACCCTTATTTTCTTATAAAGAGAACTACTCTCAAGCTAACGAACACCCAAGAAATGTTTTATTAGATACACATACCTGGTATTGCTTAAACCCATGATTCTATCTCTTGTTTTATCTTTCTTTCACTCCCATGTTTCCTTCCACCATGTTCCTCCTCCTCCTCTATCATTTTCTTCTCTTTTTTTCTACGAACTCTCGTCATTCTCCCCTAAATTCTTGGAAAAGAAAAAACCCTCTTCAACCTCATCGATTGATAACACTCCACTAGGGTTAAGACCACTCCCCTAAATTTTGTTGTAGAGCTTTAACAAAAACAAAAATGCCCTCAATGGAATGTAGTCGTGGTGAGAATAAATGAGGCTCTTAACTTTTGCATTAACTCTAGCAATTAATTCCCATGCTTCAACTACATGGAACCTCCAATCAAACAATTTTTTGAATTTTTAAAACAAACTTAATAACTTTTTTTAATTGACACATTGACTCAAAATTAATTTTAACTAGTAGCATTAAAATATTTTCACTAGATTAACTTGGCAACAAGGTTGCCATCTTCAACGTCGAGCAATGTAATTTAGGCAACAATATACCAACCCAAAAAAAATATGACAACCAAAATGATCATGTCGACCACATTACTCTATAAATGGAAGAAATGCAAACTTTGTACAAAAAGATGCCGCTAATAATAAATGTACATCTAAAAACATGTAAGGATAAGCAAGGACTTATGGCAGGTTTGACATCACCAAATACATGACTAAACCTAGTTACGTGTGTGAGCATTCCCAAATGCATGGTATGAGTTTCCAATTCAACTCGATTTGCAGACGTCTCTTTGATGATGCTCTCCCTCCTTGAACGAGAGGTAAACTAAACCTATCTTGCATCCACCTCATTTATTGACAAGGTAGTTAGTCCATCAAAATATAAACACATATATAAATATATATCTTTGATTGATAATCAATTCATTACAAAAGAATTAATTTGACATCAGAAAATGTGACAATAAGATCGATATTCATTTCACTCATCATTCAAAAAATGATATTTAAATTATACATTCACATAAATGCATACAAGATATTCATTTCACATAAACCATTTTCTATTCCAAACTCATAAGAAAATCATGTTTTTCTATGCATCATCTAAATATAAAAATTTAAATAATTAAATTATGGCATAATTAATTGTTCCCAAAATGGGGTGTACCAGCTAAAGATGAACTTGGACAAGTAATTCAAGATGTGTATGCTCAAAATTTAAAGATATGAAAGAATAAGAATTGTAGTCATCTAAATCTAGTTTCTAAACTACTAATTTTTTTAAAAAATAGTCAAGGTTAAGAGGGTGAAATGTTGAGTGCACACAAAAGTATTTTTATTTCTATCAGTAAAATATAACATAATTTCTGTTGTGCACCCCCTATTTTTTTTGTTAAATTAGGTATTTTTAAAAACTAGTTGATAGAAATATAGCCAAGAGTGAACACTACAAGTTGTATATTTTTTTGTTGAATATTTTATTTTTTTGTGATTTTTCGAAGTGGATGCATCCTGAAAAATAAATCACTGAGCATGCACATCACATAAATTACACAAAACTAATCGAAAATGCAATTTTTTTGAATGTGTATAGAATGAAATAGAGAATAATCCTATATAGTTTTTTCAAATTTGAATTACCTTCATTTTAATGTGTTTAACTACTTTATTAGGTATTAATCACCGTAAGATCCTCAGCTGTAATTAACGTGCACTGAACAAGAGTGCAAACAAAAAACAAAGTTCTTTGTTTTTCCAACACAAAAATTAAAATATCTTTGCTGCAATTTCATTAAGTTTCATTAAGTGGAGAAAAACTGAAATCCCATTATTTATGCTGAAATTGATTTCCTTTAAATTTTTTTACATGTACTTTATTTAGATAAAAGGGTTTTTATCAAAAGACGTGGTTTTTGATTTATAATTTTTAAGTAAAACGAGAGTTTGATCTTATAGAGAATATAACGAGGGCGGCCACACATAAAAACTGGGATGCAATGATAGAGAATGAAGAGAACTAAGTCCAAAGGAACTCTTTTGTTACACGATGACTTTTTTGAATAGATTTTCATTACAACTCTTCTTAAGAAAATTGAGTTGTGGTCTTCTGTTTGGTCATTATGGTCATTTTCCGCTAAATAGGTAGCCTTGTGGAAACCATTGTCTTTGAGTTAAAAGAATGTTATGTCATTAAAATACTTTAGATACATCGATTCATGTTGTTTGTGTATTGAAATTTGGTCACATAATTTATAATTAATAAAATCTATCATACAACACAAGGATTTAAGGGAACTACTGGAGGAGGGAAAATTAAGATTTTATAAGTCTTTTTTACTTTTTGTTGTTATTGTTAAATATGGCAGACAATATGTAAAATTCAATTTGTGAGAAGACTTGCAATGCCAACTGCTTTTTCTTATGATATCCATGTGTTCCCTTGTGAAGTGTGACCAAATTGGGGTCACTGGAGTTATTAGATAACTGACTTAATTGACAAAAGGTTGTTTTACAATAAAATTACACTCTAATCAAAATTTTTTGTCTTGCAAATCAAATTTTTTTATTTAATATTTATAAACATTTTGTGTTTCTGCTGAGTATTGCCCCTTTTATTTATAGCTCATTTATAAATATTTAGACTGGTGTGAATACACATATAGTTAACAAAATCATTTTAATACGTTCACACATATGACACAAAACGCTACAAATGATTCCAAACAATCGTCAATCGATGGGGTTTGTGAGGTTACAAGATGACTCCAACCAAAACATCAATCGATATCGTACCAAGGCTTGATTCCCTGCTCCTCACGCAAAAGACGAAACCAAAGCTTTCTATAGGGGAGAGGACCCAGTAGTGGTGCACCCTAACTTCACGCCTCGCATAATCATACGTGGCAATTTCAAATCACTCCAAAATTTTTACAATAGCTTACTTGGCAATGCCCCTGCGTATAACTAAGGTTTTAGGGCCACATCATCAAATATGATGCCACATCAGCATGCTTTTGGTTGAGGTGTCAAATAATTACCAAAAAAAAAGGGTGGACAAATATGTATGCATTAAATCATGTTTAGTTGGTGGGTTGATGTGGCATCACATGATTGATCGGTTTTTAAATCTAAAGAGCACATTTCATTCAATTATTAGTACTTATAGTAACACTAACAACCTTAAAGTCACAACTACTAGTACTAAATTTCAAAAAATATTGAGCCTTAATTACACATATACTATCTCAACCATTGGTTCAACTATCTCACCTAGTGAGTCTTTTCCCCTAATGAGAACAGATTTAGTTACCACGCACGACGACTTTGGTCGTTACCTCAAGAACAAACAGACTTCAGTTTGATGTGACCTGCCGTGCTTGAATTTACCACTGAATTCTTGCAGTCCCCGTCTACGCGGAGACGGGTGACTTCAAAGACTTTATTCAAATTTGTCTTTTTCATTCCCATTTCGTTTGCAAGGCTTTATTTTGGGCCCCATTGAGTGTTTTTGGTCTCACAGGAGTTATTAAAATACTACTATCTCTGCACACAAGAAAACCCACCTGGCACCAAGCCTCACATTTTCAAGTGAACATAGGTAGTTGTCTGCGTGATTTGCTCAGAATGCCTAACTTCCTCCGAGTTGTTTTATTGTTATGCTTGTTTGCAGTGGTCAAGCTCAGTGGGGAGATGGCGGCAGCACATTCAAGTGGAAGCGAGAGGGATGTGACTTCTCTCATGGAATTCAAAAATGCAATCACGCAGGATCCCCTTGCTGTACTTCACACTTGGAATCACAGCCTGCACTTTTGCAATTGGACCGGCATCCGCTGCAACACTGAAAAATGGCGTGTTGTGGGATTGGATTTGAGAAACATGAGCCTGCAGGGCGTGCTCCCCCCTCAGCTGGGGAATTTGTCATTCCTTCACTACCTCGACCTCTCCTTCAACAGAATTGGGGGTTACATTCCCTCTGCTCTGGGGCGCCTGCGTCGCCTCAACTATCTTTATCTCCACATGAACGTGCTGGAAGGCTCTGTTCCTCACTCTCTCGGAAGATGCCTGCGTTTGAGGGAGCTCCATTTATCCAAAAACCGCCTCAACGGGAGCCTTCCGTGGCAATTGGGCAACTTGTTCAACCTGCAAGTCCTGACATCTTGGGCGAATCGCCACACGGGCAGCGTTCCCACGGCGTTGGGAAATTGCTCTATGCTTCGGCTTATTGATTTAGCTGATAACGATTTGGTAGGCACTATTCCTTCCCAAATTGGATCTCTCACTGAGCTTGAGGAACTCAATATGGACAACAATCGCCTCAGTGGAAAAATCCCGGCTTCTCTGCTGAATTGCACAGGGTTGAGAAATCTGTCTTTGGTTAATAACTCGCTGAGTGGGGTGATCCCGTCGGAGATAGGCGTGAAGCTTTCAAAGCTGGAGTACCTGCTTCTGCCACAAAATAAGCTCACTGGGGTAATTCCCAAATCACTGGGAAATTGCTCGAGGCTTTCTGTACTTGAATTGGCGTGGAACGAATTGAGCGGCGTGATACCTCAGGAATTGGGGAATCTTCTCCGTCTGACTAACCTCAATCTATTTTGTAATCATTTCGTGAGCGGCAGTGGAAGTGCGAATGATGTTCCAATATTGAATGCACTTACAAACTGCTCCCTGTTGACAAGGTTGGATTTGACAGACAATCATCTTGAAGGCAGACTGCCTCCTTCGCTGGCTCTGCTCTCTCCGAATCTCTCCACTTTCTCTTTAGAAGGCAACGGCATAAGAGGCAACATACCTCAACAGATTGGCAATCTCACAGGACTCACAGAACTGTATTTGGGTAACAATTCCTTGGACGGAGCCATTCCATCTGCAATAGCAAGGCTTTCCAATCTACACGTGTTAAACCTCAGTTGCAACCAATTGGAAGGGCCCATTCCAATGGAATTGAGTAAGATGAAAAGCCTGGAATTTATTATTCTCTACGACAATTTGCTATCTGGAACAATCCCCAAGAGCCTGGGAAGCCTTGAGCATCTACGACAGCTGGATTTAAGCATCAACAAGCTAAACGGAAGCATACCGCCACAACTTGGAGACTGCCCAATTCTTGAACTCCTGGATGTGTCATATAATCGTCTCACAGGAAACATTCCTTTGGAGGTTGCCAATCTTCACAATTTGCAATGGTATTTCAATCTATCCAACAACCAATTAACCGGGCCGGTGCCTGGATTGCTTGGGGGAATGCAAATGGTCCAAGCAATCGACCTCTCCTCCAACAAATTATCAGGCTCGATTCCGAATGGTCTCAGTAGCTGTGTAGGACTTGAGTACCTCAACCTGTCTCATAATGAGCTTCAAGGAACTTTTCCAGCATCTTTTGGCAACCAACTGAAAAGCCTTCGAGGCATTGATTTGTCTTTCAATAACTTATCAGGGCTACTTCCAATGTCTCTGGCGAAGCTGGAAAGCCTTAAGCATTTAAACCTGTCATACAATCGCTTCTCAGGACCAGTCCCCTGTTCTGGAGCATATAAGCAGCAGAGCATCAAATCGTTTTTGGGGAATCTCCAGCTGTGTGGGAATTGCCTGGGTTTGCAAGATTGTTCTTGGGGGAAGCTAAGCAGAGGCCATGGCAGTGCCCGCATAAGGAAACTGGTGCTTCTGATTTCCATCCCTTGTGTCTCTGTTTTGTTTTGCTTTGCTGCTTTAGGATTTTGGATATGCTTTAGAAATAAGAGAAGCTCGAGTAATTTAAGTCGGAAAGAAGATCTGAGCAGAGCAACCGAAGCTTTCAATCCTAGGAACATAATAGGAATTGGTGGCCTTGGATCGGTTTACAGAGGCGTTCTTCCAGGCGACAAGATCGTGGCTATCAAAGTTCTTACTCCCAAGCGCCAAGAAGCAGATGATTGTTTCCAAAGAGAGTGCCAGACATTACTAAAAGTTGCGCATCCAAATTTGGTGAAGATAATAGCTTCATGCGCAGAGGGAGAGTTCAAAGCTCTGGTATTACAATACATGCCAAACGGAAGCCTGGAAAAACACTTGCACAGAGACTCAGTTGATAGCACTGATTTTGAAGAGCTGAGTTTGAGGAAGCGATGGGAAATTCTGTATGAAGTAGCGCGTGGGATTTCATACTTACATGATGACTGCTCTCCAGCCATTGTACACTGCGACATAAAACCACAGAATGTGCTTCTGGATGGAAGCATGAGAGCTCGTGTTGCCGATTTTGGAATCGCGCAACTGGTGAACGATGCATCCGCCATCACCTCGACCTTGAGAGGATCTTTTGGTTACATTGCACCTGGTAAGTAATGGGGCTAAATTAAGCAATTCATTTTTTTACGCTTTGAGAATGAAATTGAATTGAATTGGCATGAATTGTTAATTGTTGAATGTTTATGCAGAGTATGGAATGGGAGGAAGGATTTCCGTGAAAGGAGACGTGTACAGCTATGGCGTGCTGGTGCTGGAGACGCTTACTCAAAGGAGGCCGACGAATCCAATGTTCGGCAGTGGATTAACTTTGCCTGCATGGGTTTCTCATTCATTTCCTCACAGTCTGGAAGACGTAGTCGCAGGGGGTGTAGTTGAAGAGATGGGGCCAAACAGAGGAAGTGGATATTCCATGGTTGAAGGGTTGCTACAATTGGGGCTGTGCTGCACCTCTCAACTTCCACACCATAGACCATCTATGGCGGAGGTGCTCAACAGGCTTCAGAGCGTAAAGCAGAATTGAGATAGGCATGTAGTTATATAGATTAAATGCTTTTCCCCTTCTGTATCGACCTTACATAGCCGTGCCTTGTAGTATTTATGTGGGGAGCCTTGTATCTGCCTCTCTAGCTTTTCACACTAATTGTAAGTACAAACCGAGACTCTTGTGGTCCATAACATTAAAGTTAAATATTGCCATGTATTTTGGATTACTCTATGCGATTGTGTTTATTTTTTAATTGATATTTTGGATCACAAGAATTGAAATGTTGATACAAAAAGATAAACACAATTGAATCCAAAAGCTAGATATCATCATTTATTCCTTGTTTTAACAAATGTATTTTGTCTAGTGATAAGTTTTGCTTATGAAAAAGTATATTTTATTATAAAAAGAGGAAAAATCTCTATACAAAATTCTATTGTAAAGAATGTACCATATGACCCTTACATTGTCTCTTGGATAAGATTGTAATGGTGATATATGCATACTCATGTCATTTTTTTATTTTGTTTTAAGTTGATTTTGGTGGAATGTTTTTAATGCGAGTATATATCAACAAGTCGCACACTTTTGTGTAAGGTTTGGATCATGCCCCGATCTATATCCATTCCTATTTCCTCCTACTTGCACTTATTTTTGTACATTCACCGTTCACCTCTCATTTATTACATTCCATTCACACTTCCTCAATACATTCACTCCTCACTTTAAGATTATCGCTTCTATACCCGAGTTCATTTTTGCACCACTTGCGATCAATCTCACATGTACATGAATGGACCTTAAATTCAAATAGTCAAATTCAAGTTGCAACTTTCCTACCCCTCATCAATAGTTGTTGTGAGTGAATTTGGTACGTGTTTATGTGACATGTTGCTATGTCTTGGTATTTAAAGACATTCAATGTGCCATTAATTCATATGCTAGAGTCTAGATATAAAAAGAACATCTAGAGTAGTCTTCTATTTCTAAAGCGGTCCACAAGAATTAGAATAATGCATCATCTACATATAGGCCACCTACACACTTATTTATGCTATCTTTGAATCCTTGCTTAGATTTGTAAAATTGGTCGATCCAAGGGTCTAACCTACGAGAACTTGACCCAAGTGTTGCAACAAATTTTGTTGAGGTGTTTATCAATACCATAATCCTTACAAGTACATTAGAGATAAGAGATTAGAGCAAACAAGTTTTAGGACTCCACATTTTATCAATTCAGATTTGCACATTAGAGATCAAATTTGTAGCAATCGGGATTGAACTTGTGGCACCCAAGATTGACCTTCAAGGTTTTATGTGCCTATTTAGATTCTGACACATTCATCATGTAGAGGGCATAATTTTAGAATAGTGGCAAATTGATTCTACACATCATCAAGGGTAAATGCATGGAAATATGGGACAAAAGGGGGGTCAAAAGTGATCACTCTTTTTTTCTCGAAATCAACTAATGTAATGAACATCTATTTGTAATCATAAACTTTCACTAAAATTTCACAATTTTTTTATAATCTAAGGAACTAGTTCTAAATCATAACAATTATAATCCATAAAATAAATATTCTTAAACCAAGATTAAATGATAGTTTAGCTGCTCTATAAATATACAAATGAATTTAACATTCATGCATAATAATAGAAAGAAATACTTTAAATTGAGTTTAACAACTTCCACATATTCTCATCACAATACAATAAAACAATTTAACCACTTAAACACGGTTCATTACCAATAAATTGTCTTACAAATATAATCATATTGTTTACAATTTTCAAAACATAAGATAATAAGCATAACAATGTGTCTCTATGATCGAGTTTTCAGTGTTCTTTTCAGTTGCGTGGAGGGAGAGCATCATCTGAGTGCTTTTCCACCACCCACAGAATGACAATCCCCCACACACCTTCCAACTGGAAGTGGCTCTACCCTTCACGAGGGCAGCATATAAAGGAATTTGTAATGATACCATGCCATCTGAGAACTAGTGTAGTGCATTGACTCTGCTACATTCAATCTGCCATACAACTCCAGAAAATCCTCTAGTTAAGCATGACAATTCTGATTAACATGTAACCTATCAGACACTGTGAGCTGACAATGCAGGCAACATTTGCATTACCTTGGCCAAATCTTTCATAAATAAAATCACATTCCAATTTGGAGATGTGGGTCATTGTTCACACACCTCTATCTCAATCTTGTTAACAAGAGACAACTTATTCACATAAACACTACAGAAAATACTTTGTTCAAGTCAATAAACAACTCAACTATTCATCAATTAGTCCTCCTATCACTGACTTGGCTTGTTGGTTTAGAATCTTCTAACCAAATATAAAAACCTAGTCAAGTAGGTGACAAAATGACATAGACATTAATCTTAAGTCAATTGGTTTAAGCAAACAACATCAAGTAGGTGACAGAATGACATAGACATTAATCTCAAGTGAGATAGAGGGAGAGATAGAGAGACCCGATCTTCAAGCTTGAAAATATCCTAAGAAAATGCTTAGAGGATTGCCACTTTCTTGTACTTGACTTAGTATTTTCCTTGGATTACTTGTGAATAGGGTGCAACATTTTCTTATATAGCTCATAGTGTTATAAAAAGATTATACATGCAACATCATCTTAAATTCTCTAAAATGATTACACATGCACCATCTTGTAGTCTAAAGTGATCATACATTCAACTTAAGTGTCAAAGTAGGAATGCATGCATACAAGGAATAAATTATATTATATATCAAGGTGTATAAATAAAAATTCAATATAATAATACATATACAAAAAATTGACATATATGCTAGTTCAAAACATTTTTACAAAATGTGGCATATGCCATCTCAAAATCTATATACAATCTACATGTCGAATAGCTACATCAAATCCTATGTAACATCACATTCCATAATGCTCATAATTTAACATAAGTATTCATCTTAGCTAAGAGTTAGAATACATCATGATTATCCAAATCATAGTTAAACAAAAGTGAATTATCATCATTACAATAATTAAGCATGTTATTCTTTTCCAGAATATAACAAAACTTAGAAGTACAATATCCAATGATATCTCATTAGTGAATAACCATCACTATGCATATACAAAGCTATGCTCAAGGCATCAAATATCAAATTTTACATAATAATTGACTATTGAGTCATATAAAGAAAAGCACTGCATCTGGAACTTTTGACATCTATCTTCATAAGCCTCGGCTTGTCTTCTGCTTGGGAAGGAGAGCATCATTTGAGTGATTTTCCTCTAACCACAGACCAGTGGTCCCCCGCACAACTTCCTACCTGGAAGCGACCCTACCCTTCACGAAAGGAATATGTATAAGGAACCATAAGGTTTGCCATATGAGTATTTGGTGTTGTGTGCTTCATAATGTTTCACGGTCACACAACTATAGATCCACTCTATGTATGACACTACTGGAAACATTATGCCATTTGGAGCACTATGGACCGACTAATGCACGCAGAGACAGATGCATTACTTTGGTCAAAGATTTACATACATATACGTATCACAATGAACGTAGTCATATGTCCACCACCCTGACTCGACTTAGAAGTTGTCTCATCCTACAGTATACTTAGTTCGACCTCTCTAGGTCTAGCAATAGTAAGTTCAGTTCGATTCTTAGTCCAGTTCTAGGACAGTTGACCACTATCTTGGGAGTACATTAAATGTAATAGGATGCTTTCGCAACATAGAACCTGTGACTCCTTGTCACTCTGTTCCATTTTTCAACATGGCAATAGTCAAATCAAGTTTACTAACCTAGGTCCTCCCAAGGTTCACAGTTTCATGATGACCTACCATATAGTTTACATACAAGATCGTAACATCAAAGGCTTACATTGCCTTAGCCCAACAAGATGGTCTTAACAAAAGATTCCAACTCATATACCCATGTGAGTTTATAGAATTAAATACTCCCTTCATGGAGTTTGGCCACTAGGATGATAATAGCTTTTATTTACATCACAATGTAAGAGATTTTGACTATACTTAGTTTTCAATCTCGTAAAGATATAAGCATCAAGAAGAGAAATCTCTCCATTAAACTGACATGCATGTAATGTTGCCTGCAAGTAATAATGATTTCATTTATCTAACCTCCTTAATCAAGGGGTCGATACATATGCTCTTTTAAGTTTAATAATTACTTTATGGTTATCCTAATAACCTTTCTTTCATAGTCAAGTACTATGGATATATTTATCATGAATGGTTTCTAGTGCTCTATGCGCATTCATAGGTTAAAGATTCATAAAGATTATCATTATAGTTTGAGGAAGGTGCTCGACCCACATGTAGGCTGATTCTTCCAAAACACATATCATAACATAATAGTTTTAAACACTTTGTTTCATGAGCACAACCGACTCGAGCACATCATGATAGATTTAGTGTTGTCATTAAATTTTTTCAATTTGTGCCATATCAGTACACAAATAATGCATGCTACTGCGAGCTAGCTCAACCTCGAGGGCCCCGAGCGACAGGTTTAACAATAGTTATAACAAGTTTGTGAATTTCATATACAGCCTCAAGGGCCTGGAGATTCTCTCCAAAATGTATGCAATGTCAAGATTTAATAATAGGAATAAAGACCTTGAGGGTCTGATAATGATTATCATTACAAATGCTTCAGCCCCGCAAGCCATAGAACGATAACCACAACAAGTTTATCATTTAACCATCGACACAGTCGACTCTAATCACACAGTGGTAACATATTGTTATCATTCTAAACAATAAAGTCTTTCCAAACTTTGAATCATACCTAAAGAAATTATATAAGTGCTCCCGAGTCGGCCTATCGATGGCTCTAGCTAAGTGCAGTCATTCTCCAACTCCCTCTGGTATATATTGTCTAGATTTTCATTCCAGAATACTGGTAATATTTCCTGTTCTTTCTCCTTTCCTGAGCGCTGTGTGTGTCTCTAAAGAAAAATTACCCCTCAAAAAAAGTTTTAGATTTCTTTTTGCATGCTATGCACATGTGGTATATCTGCCATCTTTGAGCCCACGAAGGAAGAAGTGGTTATCCCACTCTGCCACCCCACGGCTTCCATCTGATTCTTAGTCCATTACTTGCTATAAACAAGTGGAAAATGAGGTGAGGATCCAAGTGGGTCTGGTATGGCCTCTTATTCATTCCACTCACCATGGATGATGTTAGCCTAAACACTTAGACATATATACATTAATAATTAATAAAGTGAAGCTCAATTACAAGGTTTAAATGGTTATACCATAATAACCTTCTCATGCATCTACATGATGTATGAGAGCTCCCATAACAAACCAAGATGTCATCATATGACATCATCACCAATATGGTGACACAATCAAAATGCAATTTAGGGGTCGAGTATCACTCCCCCTTCTTTGCTAAAAACTCTAAATACATATATAAAAAGAATAATAGATTCACAATTCTGGTTCAGGATTAAATAAAGAAGAAAGTACTCCACCACTTGGTGAGACTAACTCTCAACTTATGTTGATGTTCTAGGAACATCGTTTAGTCGAGTCGATGTAAACATCGTTGAGATAACCCAATCGATATGACAACACAAAAAGGAAATCGACTAACAAGGAAAAGACACAACTCACTCAGACTTATGAGGGTTCAAAAGGACATAAAATTTGATACTCAGATGACAATTTGACCCATTTCCCGACATCTATCTCTTCCTCCCAGATGATACTTTGCTTCTGTCTTTGAAGGGAGATTCATTTCCTGTTCACACTCACCATCATAAAATCATGATCAATGCATCATCATCTGATTCACAATTCTTAATAATTAAATAATCATATGAACATGTAATCTCATGTCTAACTAACATTAGTCAGTATTCACATAATCAATAATTAAATTAGATATTTCCACAGCATCTAATCATTAAACTATGGTTAATCATCTTGATTACCACACCAAAAATAAGATTAAGCTAAATCATAAGTTGGGGATGTAACATCCGAAAGATCCACTTGATCCTATATCTATGGTGAATCCTCAACGTATGGTGGATTTGTTGACTACAATGGATCATCTACATGTGCTGGAGAGGTTGCTTGTTGTGGGTTGGTAGGTTGTGGTGGTCTCTCAACTTGTGGTGGATCCTCAAAAAGTGGTCTCTAAGTGCCATGAAGCTTACCAGTTGATGGATACAAATTTGATTGCAACAAGTCAAACTTGAAATTTGATTAATTATTTCAACAGTAAATAAACAATTTAGATTACTAAATATAACTTTTTCTACTAAAAACAAACATATACCACTAATAAGGCCTCTAGCATTGATTGAGAAGGAATCATCATGGATCGACCAACTAAGAGTTCGTGTATAAAAAATGATAAGAATGTAAGATTGCTTTACATAATCATAATAACTTCAATTAACATCTAAATCACTGTATTCAACTATAAATTCTAAACTATCAATTAAAGTTCAATTTAATTACTTTGGTGAATGATGATTTTATTGGATGTTCAAGGGTCCTACTAAAGCATGTTGGAGAAGGTGGCACATCATTCACATTTGGAATAGACTATAAAAGTAAAATAACATTGATATAAATTAACATATAATTATTGACAAGAAAAGAAATGCCAAATTGAATTGTAGAAAGAGTACCCTAATGAACTTTTGCAAGCTCCTACTCTGTCATCAATTATTATCCCACTTAGATATATTAGTACTAATATTTGTTAATAATAAATTCAAATAGAATATCATGAAATAACTTTAAATTTTACCTTAAAGAAAGATTGGCCTTACTCCTCTTGTGCTCTAGTCCTTGATGCCTTGGCTTATGTAGATGAAATAAGAGGGACATCATATTCTGATGTGTTCATGGTTGGTTCAATCATCTCTCCAAAATGACCTAAGCACAACTTGCTGCATATACTACAACAATGAGGCATACAAACATGTGCTAACGAGGAGGGTCCACTAATATCAAATGATCCACTATGACCATCTATTTCATTTGGTTGTACTAGCTTCTTGAAGTGTTGTTACCAAATACTATGTTAAAGAGAAGCTTTGATGTGTTACATCTATGACAATGACTAGGTGTTGAATAGGAGGTGGAGAAGGGATAAGAGGGGGAACAAATGGACCTTGCATATGTTGCACTACCCAAGGTTTATCTTGAGGCACTCATCTACCTACTTCTTGAAAATCTCTAAAATCAAAATGTTTGCATAATGATATAATATAAACTCTACATATAATTTACGAAGGAAATATAAAGGTACATAACGATTGTTGTTGGGTGGTTTATAAAAAACTATCTACCAATGATCCCCAAAATTATATGTGATGCCTTAATTTGTGTACCACTTGATTGAAAAATTAGGCTTAAGTATGTTAATAGGTAATCTAGTTTTAGATTTGACAAAATGTGCCACCATCATAGCTTTTCTAATATCAATTATTTCACCTGATCATATGATAAACCAGTAGAATATTTAACCCTCTTGGCTTCTCGCCATTGTTTAAGTGAATCATATTGGCTTATGAGGGTATTGACATGGTTGACAATTCCTTCTAAGGTGGAAGTTATTGATGACAACTGGGGGTGGTGATGATAAGTCTCTATAATATTTTTTATTTCATCAATATTTTTTTCAATTTCTTCTTAATTGTTGGTGGGGGAGGGGGTGTTGGGTTTTGAGGTTTCTCATCCATATTACCTATTTCAAATTTAAAATAGATATATTTAGGATTTAGAACAACATTTTTATTAAACCATATACAATTTAAATTAACATTTAGAACACAATAAAAATCAAACTCTAAGCTACATTTAAAATTGAATTCAAAACCATAAACTATGTAAAAAAATTGAAAATGCATAAAATATGCACTCAATCAAATTCAAAAATGTGAAATTCATGTTGCAATACAAATATGAAATTTACATTGAATCACATTAAAAACATTAAGCTAATATAAACAATTTTCATTTAATTTTGAGCTCAATTTAATTTAGAAAAAAATAAAAAATTACCTCTATGATCTATTAAATGCTTGTTATAAAGATGCATGCCACTTACTAACATAAGGGAGCATGGACGATTGCCCAAAAAGGATATTCAAAATAACTGATATCCATTTTTGCTGTTGAGAGAAAACAAACCTGTGGGTTACGACTTTATGGCCACATAATGGGGACGAAATAAATGGATATCCATTTTGGTTCGCCATTACCAAATCTTTTTAAACTTCTTTTTGAGCCCAACAAAAATTCAAATATCTATTTTTGTGATTTTGGCTAAGTAAACATGCTCTTTTTTGCCCATTACCACTATTTGGCCCATGATGATCTCGCACTCACCCTCTTCTCTTGCATCTTCGGATGATTTGACAAAAGAAATAAACTTATGAGAGCTCTCAATTTTCTGGGTTTCATGTGAGATAATTTTTGGTGATTGGTGCATCAATATAGACTTCATCACTATGTCTAGAAGGCTTGATATTAAAAGGAAGCAAGGTACACAGAACACACTTCCTACACCAATCTAATGAGGGGAATAGTATGCAAATTATTTTTAATCCTTACAATTGCAACAATGTTAAACACATAACATAAAGATTACAACAGCAACACAACACATAAGAGATTGACACAAGATGTATCGTGGGGAAAACCTTTTCAGGTAAAAAACCCCATACTCTAAAACCTGCACAATGTATTATGTGAAACAATAACAATTTACAATACACTTGCAATGCAAGTTCTTCCAAGAGTCTTCAAATGTCATTTCTGGAGTGATTTTGGCAGCATAACAGTACCTGTACAAACACTATGTAACTACAACTCCAAAACAATGCATTTTATAGAGATACAAGGCATATTATGGAAGCTTCTTGAGATAGGTGTCCACCTTGGCCATATGGCCATTATCCCACATCAAAGGATACTTGTCCAAGCTGCAAATACATCTCTTACATCTGTCATACATGCATATTTGACTTTCCCAATATGGAGCACTCCAAAGCTAAAAATAGACTATGACAGATGCTCTTATGCATCTTACAACTGTCATAAAAAATCTACAACATGACAATCTTAAATGTTGTAAGAGAATCCATCATACAATGCTAAATATAGCATATTCCTCTTACATCATGTCATAGTCCAACTTGGGCACCCAAAGATGCCTTTCCCTCATGCAAAGATACTCACCGACACTTGTCACCACTTGTCATAGGAATCTCCAAGCTTGGCTTTGGTGGAACCATATAAATTTTTCCATAGCTCTGATATTTTTTGTGTTAGGGATTGCATGCTGAAGATATCAATTAAATGCAAATAAAGATTAAATAGAGGAATGAAAATACACATAAATAATAACAGTGAGAGATAATTTTTAACGTGGTTCACCCAAACTCGGGCTACATCCACCAATAGAGAGTCCAATATTATTATCCAGTAAATCAAACCGATTACAACCAGTAATCCTTGCAACTCAATACTGCTGCAAATGCTACATTACAATGTCAATTGAAACCCTAACCCTTAGCCATTTTTATCAAGACTTATGTCGATTACAAAATAGGTTTTTTTTATGTCAGCCAATAGAAAACTAACTCCTGACGTCTTTATGCTAACACCAAACCCCCGCAAGGGGCACTGCCCCTTGACCCCATTAAATAATTTAGGGGGAAACTGTGCCAATAAAAGTGGGGTAAATTTAACCTCCGAGTTTGATTAGGCTCCATATAACAACAATCTCCCACTTGGAGACTGATCATAACACCGTTGACCCTGTAGCTTCCACTGGAAAGAAGCACCCTAGACTCTGATGTTCTGATTTTTTGTTTTCAGTCTTGAAGACCAACCGAAGCTGAAGAGGAGGTCAACTTCTCCCTTGCCATTGCCTTCGTAAACATATCCACTAAATTTTCATTTGTATGTATCTTTTCCAACCTTAACTATCCATCATCCAATACCGATTGAATGAAGTGATACCTCAACTGTATGTGTTTGGTCTTTGAATGCAAGGCAAATTTTTTTGCAAGTTGTATGGCACTCTAGCTATCTATAAAAAAATAATTGTTAACCTGTTGTTTGCGCAATTTTCCATGAAAGATTGAAGCCATATCATCTCCTTGCTTGCCTTTGTTGTAGCTACATATTCTGCCTCTGTGGTGGATAAAGAAACCACCTTTTGCAACCATGAGATCCAACTCAGTACTGTTCCACCTACAGTAAAGACATAACCTATAGTACTTCGCCTAGTATCAGTATCCCTTGCCAAATCTGAGTCTACATAACCTACTAAATCAGTATTATAGCCTTCAAAACATAAGTGTTTGTTGGATGTACCTCTCAAATATCTAAGAATCTATTTTACCGCATTCCAATGCTCCAATCCGAGATGACTCATATACCTTCTTATGAATCCTACATCATGTGCAATATCTGGTCTCGTGAATACCATGGTGTACATTAAACTTCCTACAGCTAAAGCATATGGTACCTTGGACATTTTGTCTTTCACCTGTTATGTCTTTGGACTCATATCCTTAGTCAATTTCAAATGACTAGGCAAAGGTGTGCTGACAGTTTTTGCATTCTCCATATGGAATCTGTGCAACACCTTTTCAACATAATTAGCCTAAGATAGAGTCAATTTTCTGTTCTTCCTATCTCTGCAAATTTTCATACCAAGGATTTGTTTTGCTGCCCCCAAATCCTTCATAGCAAATGATTGTGCTAACTGTTGTTTTAACTCACTTATGTGATCCATGTTAGACCCTGCTACAAGCATGTCATCAACATATAAACATAAAATAATGTAGTTGTCATTATCCAAGCTTTTAAAATAAACACAATGGTCAGAATTACACCGGTTGTAGCCTTGGTCAGCCATAAAACTATCAAATTTCAAATACCATTGCCAAGGTACTTGTTTCAAGCCATACAAACTCTTCTTCAATCTGCACACCAGTTTCTCATTATCTTTGACCTCAAATCCTTGGGGTTGTTCCATATATATATCTCCAAATCACCATAGAGAAAGATAATTTTCACATCTAGTTGTTCCAAATGCAAATTTTCAGCAACCACAATACTTAAAACAGTACGAATAGAAGTCATCTTAACAACTGGAGAAAAAATCTCATCAAAATCAATACCTTTTTCCTGTGCAAATCCTTTTATAACTAACTTGGCTTTAAATCTTTTCTTACCTCCATCTTCTTCTTTCAGCGTATAAACCCATTTGTTTGGTAAAGCCTTTTTACCTGCAGGGTACTTACATAATTCTCAAGTCTAATTTTTCAGCAAGGAGTCCATTTCTTCTTTCATTGAAAGCTCCCACTGAACCTTTGTATCCACCTACATAGTTTCATCATACCCTTCCGGTTCACCAGCATCTGTTAACAAAATAGAATACAAAGAGGGAGAAAACCTTTTAGGAGGTCTATTTAGCCTTGTTGACCGTCTAACATTCACTGTAGTTTGTGGTATTTCTTGTTGCTGTTGCAGAGCATGAGGAACCACTGGAACATCACTATCTAGAGCACCACATAATCCTTTTCTTTCTTCTCATGCTGTTGCAACTGATCTTTGTACAACACCTCATTGAATACAACATCCTTGCTTCTGACAATTTTTAGATTTTCAACATCTCAAAGCCTATAACCAAATTCATCAATGCCATATCCAATGAAGATACTTTTTTTGATTTTGCATCCAACTTGGTTCTATTTTTAGAATCTACATGTGCAAATGCTTCACATTCGAAGGTTTCGAGAAAAGATTAACTCACCTTCTTATCTATCCATGCTTCCTCTGGAATACCACAACCCAAAGGAACTGAAAGACCTCTGTTAATTAAATATACAATAGTGTTGACAGCCTCTACCCACATGTTTAAAGGCAGCCCAACATGCAATCTCATGGTCCTTGCATGCTCCATTATTGTCCTATTCATGCACTCAGCGACTCCATTTTCTTGTGGAGTCCCTGGAACCATTTTCTACCTACGAATTCTATTAAAGGAACAATAATCCTCAAATTCTTTGCTGCAATACTCACCACCATTATCAGATCTGAGACATTTTAATCTTTTACTCGTCTTATTCTCAACCAAACTTCTTCATTTCTTAAATGTTTCAAATACATCAGATTTCTACCTAAGGAAATAAATCCAAACCTTCCTAGTTACATTATCTATGAATGTAACATAATACCAAGAGCCACCGAGAGAAGATGCCTGAGCTGGTCCCCATACATCTATATGCACAAGCTCCAACTTTTCATCTTTCTTTTGCTTTCCATCCTTGAGAAAACTCTCTTTTGTTTGCCATACACACAACTTTCATAGAAATCTATATTAATACATTTCAGACCTGGTAAAACTTTCTTAGAATAAAGTACCTTCATACCTTTTTCACTCATATGCCCAAGTCTGTTATGCCACAGTGTTGTCTCAAAACCTGCAACAACTGTTTTAGTCTCTTCCTGCGAACCTGCAACAACTGTTCCTAAATCTGTTTGATTTTTTTCTGCAACAACTAAAGTAGAAGGAACAATATGACCTGTACAAAGATATAAGGTGCCTACTTTCACACCTTTTTCTACTATTAAGGCAACTCTTGAAACCTTCCAATTTTTATCACTAAAAGTAACTTTACAACCTTCATTAGCTAGCTACCTTGCTGAAAGTAAATTCCTACTCAGCCTTGGAACATACGTTACCTCTTGAAGTAGCCAATGATTCCCATTCTGTAACTTAATCTTGATTCTTCCTTTTCCAACAATCTGACAAGGTTCGTTATCTCCCAAATAAACCAGCTCAAAATCCCCTTGGACATAATCAAGAAAATAACTTCTATGGGGTGTAGCATGAAATGAAGCCCCTAAATATAGAAACCATGAATCATTAGCATTATCTAGGGAAATAGTCAAAGCATCATCTTAAGATTTATTACTTACCACATTTGCCTCCTTATTGCCTTCTTGTTTGTCTCCTTTATTCTTCTAAGACCAACAATCTTTTTTCAAATGACCTGGTTTCCCACAGTACCAGCAATCCTTCTGTCCTCTGGATTAGGATATCTTGTACTTTGATTTTTCTTATGACTTCCCATGACCTCCAGAATCTTTTCCTCTCTCCTTTGATCTACCCCTGCTTTTTGCATTCAAAACACTACCTGATGTGGATCCTCCTGAGCTTTTTTGTTGCATTTCCTTGCTAAAGATAACACCAACAACATCATCAAATTTCAAAGTATTTGAACTAGAGACAGAGTTACTTACAACCATTACCAAGCTATTCCAGCTTTCTAGAAAAGAACATAATATCAAGAGAGCCCTCACCTCTTCATCAAAACTTACTTTTACAGAAGTTAACTGACTGATAATTGTATTAAACTCATTTAAATAATTTTTCATAGATCCACCTTCAATCATTTTCAGATTAAACAAATGCTTCATGAGAAATACCTTATTTGAGGCTGAGGGTTTTTCATACAATTTAGCCAAAGCTTTCATCAGGCCATCTGTTGTCTTCGCTTATGTTATATTGAATACCATAGATGGTGCAAGACCCAACCGAATGGTTCCGAGTGCCTTTCTGTCCAGAAGATTCCAATCCTTATCAGTCATTGTTGCCAGTTTCTTTGTTGTTCCTTCCAATGGCCTCCATAAATCCTTCTGATAGAGATAATCCTCCATCTGCATCTTCCATAACTGACAGTTCTGCCCATTGAATTTATCTACCCTCAATTTACCCTTGTCCGCCATTGCTCCCACTCAACCATGAGACTCCCACTCAACCGTGAGACCTTCCTGCAGATGATAATCAAGCACAACCCACTCTGATACCACTTGTTAGGTATTGCATGTAGAAGATATCAATTAAATGAAAATACACATAAATAATAACAACAAGAGACAATTTTAACGTGGTTCACCCAAACTCGGGCTACATCCACCAATAGAGAGTCCAATATTATTATCCAGTAAATCAAATCAATTACAACCAGTAATCCTTGCAACTCAATACCGCTGCAAATGCTACAATACAATGTCAACTGAAACCCTAAGCCTTAGCCATTTTTATCAAGACTTATGTTGGTTACAAAATAGGTTTTTTTTTATGTCGGCCAATAGAAAAATAACTATAGGTGCCTTTATGCTGCCCCCAAACCCCTGCAAGGGGTGCTGCTTCTTGACCCCATTAAATAATTTGGGGGGAAACCGCACCGATAAATGTTGGGTAAATTTAACCTCCGAGTCTGATTAGGCTCCATATAAAAACATTTTGTCCAGAGGTTTATGTCATTAGGTTAGAAGGTCCCTGGCCTAGGGTTTTTTGCATACTAAATGAGGTATTCTAACTAAAATCCCTTAAACCCTAAACCCTTATGCCAAATGTATTAGAAGTCAAATTCATTATATTTCCATGTTGACTGCTTATCCCCTATTACCCAAGCTCTTAAGTTGTTTCCTTATGTCCCCTAGAATGATATTTGACTAGCCCCTTACCATATAGTCACCGCCTCTGGCCCCAGCACCCAAAAGCTTCATTTTAAGAATCGACCCAATGGCCCCCTTTTCCTAGTAGGCAAAGAATGTTTTAAGATATATATACCGAGAGCTAACCCCTCTAACTCTTTTTGATAGGTGGCAATCGTTTCTGCCAATCCGCCAGCAATAACATATTGATGGAGAAGGCGCCTGCGGAACCGTGGAAAGGGATAATAGCGGGCCGATGACCGTCTCATATCAAAAGGAAAGGAAAGTGGTGGGTCCCTGTCACTATGAGGTGGCCTTTTCTATATTTTCTGACGTTCCACAATACTTCACCAAGGGGTCTTTATAAGGAACTGTGGAACAACGAAAACATGACACGTGGCTTCTAAAGGACGGGACTGGTGCATTAAAAGATAAAAATATGACGTGTCAAAATCCTAAGGGACGTGATCACTTTTTGGGAATTGTCATGTTCACATGCAGTTGATCCAACAGTTCTCTGTCATTCCACTAAGATCAGATCTTCAGCCATATCTTTCAAGTATGGAATTGCGGATGGTGTCCTAACTATACTACAGAGGGGATATTTTCTTCAGATCACAATTAAGGAAGCTATCCAAGTGGTCGGCCACCATTGGGAAGGAATAAACAATACTCTCTTGTTACGTAAAAGACCAAATCAACGTCATTGATTTGAGCCAGCTAGGATCATGATCGACGACTTATATTCAAAATTTTGATAGAGGGATGTGTTGGTGTTGGATCTGACGATACTTCATTATGGGCATTAATTTCTCAGTTGTATGCAGAGTCTTCATCGCTGCCACTACGAGGGAATTTACTAATTGAAAGATTGGCTTATGCAGGCTCAACCTTTAGAAATTTATGCTTCTACCAGGAATGACCTTTCATCTATTGTGTGACAAATTTTAGCATGATGAGAGCTAAAATGATGAAATTGAGACACCTGACATGGCATCTTCAATGCAAGAAGTGATGTTTTTAGTTAAGTGGAATTATGAAATCCAATCTGTCTATTCATTTTGGTAATCTTCAAAAGATTTCCATTTATGGCAGAAATGCTTTGAAGTGATTGGAATTTATTGAACCAAAGATGTGCAGATGTGTGTAGGTATCCCAGAGTTTCTATAAATAGGCTATTGCTAATGTTGCCTCCTACATTGTTTAACACGTGTTGACAGTATGGCTCTCCCCTGTTCCTGTGTGTTCTTTTTGCTCCCCTATTCTATCGGATTCTCCTCACTATTTTCATGGTTATCAATATGTCCTTACAGAATTAAAGGAGTTAGAGAATTCTTCTTCTATAGAATAGGGGGAATCAGAAAGATTTTGGGGTAGTGGCAATATATTTTAAATCTCTATGAACGTTTCTTCTTCCTACTGTTTCATCCAGATTTGGACCTTGGGTTTTAATCTCCATATTCCAATCATTCCTTATGCCTGTGATTTGGTAGATTAGAATCTTGTGTAGAGGGAAAACATTTCTCTCTGCCTTCATCCCACTTCTACTTTAACTAACAAAGTATCGTCTCTAGTTGTAGGGATGTTTCCTCTCCAGATGTATCATATGAAGATAGAAAGCTCCCCAATTGTTGTTACTGCTGCTCCTCTTGCTAGATAAATGGCATAGCCATGTCTAGCCTAATGTGATTTCATCTGGTTTTTGTCTAGTTGAGCTGGTTGGCAACCACTCAATCATGAAAGAGGAATCACATCCTTGCAAGGGACAATGGACATAAAGCGAAGAACTCTAGTTAATGGGGTTTTCTTCTGATATTTTCCTTGCAAGTATTCACACTCTTTCAGACTTGGTGGGGAAGAAAAGAGCATCAAATGCTCTAATTTAAATGAGATGGAACTTGATGGGTATGTGAGCTCTAAAGTCATCCAACAATTAGCCACCCATCAACATCACGGCCTAGACCATAGCCCTGCCAAAGTGAAAGAGCATACAATTCAAAAGCCGGTACCTCAACATGTGATCTAGTATTTTGTTACAGTGGCATCTCTCTCTGCAACTGGGATACGGTTACACCTGCATCTTGTTGTAGCTTCATCTTCTGGTTAAACAAATTTGTAATTTCTTTTGTCTTGAATCCTGAAGCTTGTCTGCTCCCTTGTTTTATAAAAGGGAATTCAAGGCTTATGAAAAAATATTGGTTCGAGGTCATATCTTTACAGTAAACTGAGATTAATTGCATAATAGTTCTTTTAAGTTTATGGAAGTTCTTGACTCTATGACCCTTGGATAGGCACTGATCTATTCATGAATACTATACTACAACATATTCTAAAAGATCATTGTCAAACTTGTAATACGATCATTGTCAAACTTGTAATACACACAATGATCTGATTTTGATCTCTGAAATCCAATAGACAACACAAAGGCATCCAACTTCAAGTACCGCATCCTAGGAGATTGTTTCAATCCATACAAAGACTTCTTTAACTTGAAAACCAAATTTTCTTTACCTTTCACTATGTAGTGCTCTGGGCATGACATGTAGATTTCTTCCTCCAAGTCACCATGAAGGAAAGCTGTCTTCACATCCATTTGTTCCACTTGTAAATCATAAGCCATTGTAAGAGATAACAAGATATGAATAGATGTTAGGTTTGCAACAGGAGAGAAAATCTCACCATAATCAATTCCCTCCACTTGTGAATACCCCTTCACAACCAATCTGGCCTTATACTTCTCAACTTTGCCATCTGCACCAAATTTCTTCTTGAACTCCCAATTGCATCCAACATGTTTCCGTCCATCAGGAAAAGGCACCAAGTCCCAAGTTTTATTCTTTTCCAAAGAAGCCATCTCATCTTCCATGGCCTCCTTCTAGGAGCGTGCATCTTTCATTCCCATAGCCTCTGTCACAGTTCTAGACTCATCAGTGTTAGTAAGCAAAGCAAAAGAACAACTAGAATCAAGCTATGTATAACAAAACCTCTCAGGTTGCTTCCTATTTTGTGTGGACCTCCTCAAAGGCTGAGGTGGAGGTTCTACTTCTTCTTTTGAACTTTCAGAGCTACTAGAGCTCTCCTCATCATCAAGTCCAAAAGGGTCTTTCGGTTCAGTCTTCTTAGAGGTAGTAGGAAACTGAACCACATCCTCTTTCTTTTCTTTTTCTTCTGGCTGTAAAATAACAGGAGAAGGTGTTACCTCTCTGAAGATAACACTTCTGCTATACAAGACTTTTTCAGCCATAGGATCCCAAAGCTTGTACCCTTTCACACCGACACCATAGCCAATGAAGATACACTTAACTGCCTTGTTCTCCAATTTTGACCTCCTCTCCTTAGGCACATGTGCATATGCCTCACAACCAAAAACACGAAGATGTCTCAATGAGGGCTTCTTACCAGACCACATCTCCATGAGTGTCTTATCAACGAGCACTGAGGTAGGAGACCTATTAACCAGGTAGCAAGAAGTGGCTACAGCTTCAACCCAAAAATTTTGTTCGAGGCTAGCATCACTTAGCATACTCCTAGTCCTCTCCATCAATGTTCTGTTCATTCTCTCTGTAACTCCATTTTGCTGCAGGGTATAAGGAGTTGTCTTATGTCTTTCAATCCCATGTTCTCTACAGAACTTATCAAACTTTGTGGAACAAAACTCACCATTGTTATCAGTTCTCAAACACTTAATATTTTTACCAGTCTAATTCTCTACAAAAGCTTTAAACTCTTTGAACTGACTAAAGACTTAAGATTTACTTCTGAGAAAATAAACCCATGTCCTTCTACTGTAATCATCAATGAATGATACAAAATATAGAAATTTAGAGATCCAAAACTGCTAAAAATAGCAAACTGCCCGTTTTAGAAAGTTTACCTGCTATTTTAGGAAAGTTTGCATTTGGTCACGGATTGAAGCAAAAAAATTACAAAAAATTACATAACAAAAATATAAGACCTTTGGTGAAGGAATTAGGAAAAGATCATTTTTGAGCTGAAAGATATTAAAGTTTTTGTTTTCTAAAAAACCCTTGAAATTTTTTGAAACAAGATATGAGGCACTAAAACATCCCATAACATCCCAAAAAGTTGATGAAAATTTGTTTATGGATTTTTGGCATGATATTTCACATCGTGAGCTTTTCGACACTTAAAACGGTTCATCAATCGGACACCCGGATCAAAAGTTATGCTTCCCGAAAGTTGACCTACTTTTGGAGGGAGTTGCAAATTTTGAAATTTAGCTGGAGGCTGCCAAAAAGTGCTATTTATGACTATTTTAGGAACCTTGGTTGGTAGTAAAGTTAAGGGGGAAAGTGTAGAGTCAGGAAAAGGTGGGAAAACAAAAACCCTAGCTGATTTGGGGGTTATAGAAGGAAAAAGATTCTAAAGCTTGGTGATGTGTAGCTGTAGTGTGTTGTAGCCTGTGGAGGATTGATTCCTCTGATTGTAATTAAGCTTCTGTAATGTAATGAGTTGCCCAGATCAATAAAAGAAAGTTTTATTTTCTGTGTTCAATTTCTGTTGTTGTGTGTTTTGTGATTTACCCCCTTTATCAAGTGGTATCAGAGCAAGGGTTCTTGAGTGTGTAGACAGGTCGTTGACTGTGAGGCAGTTTGCACTAGGACCTGAGGTTGTGGGTTTGCTGCGGAGATCAAGATGCCTCCATGAATAAATTGTATTGGGAGGAATGCTTTGACAGAAGAGGGTTTTAGAGCTCTGTAAAGGCAAATCGATGCATTGCAAGAGGAGCTATGAAGAGGGTTTGATCCGAGAACAAGAGAAGAAAGTGAGGATGAAGCTAAAGAAGAGCTATCCAAGGAAGAACAAGAAGCTACAGGAGATCCTGCAGAAGTTAGGTTGTTGAGGGCCATTTCAAAGATCAGAAAAAGGCCCAGGATCAAAGGTTCTACCTATTCTGGAGATTTGAATCTTGAATAACTTATTGATTGGAGTAATGACATGGAGGAGTATTTTGAGTATGAAGATGTGGAGGACCCAGATCGGGTCAAGTTTGCAAAAACAAAGTTGAAGGGCCATGCTAGTATTTGGTGGAAGGAGGTCTAATTAGAGAGGAATAGAAGAGGAAAAGGAAAGATCACTAGATGGGATCGGATGGTAGAGAAACTGAAGAAGCAATTCATTCTTGTGGACTATGAGATGGAGTTGCTAAAGAAGTTGCAAGGACTGAAGCAAGGTAACAAGTCTATTAAGGAGTATATAGAGGAGTTTTATAAGATTACTATTAGGATAGGCCATGCAGAGACCAATAAGGAGAAGGTAGCCTGTTACATTAATGGGTTGAGGCCAAGTATCCAAGAAGAGCTGAGCCTGGTCAGAATGACCACCATAGAAGATGCGTATTAGTTTTCCCTAAAGGTGGAAGAGAAGCTAAATAAAAGATTTGATAGCAAGCAAAGGGGAAGATGTTAAGGCGGAAGGACTGGTGGAAGACCCTATAGAGGTCAAAATGAAGATCCAAAGAAAAGTGAAGAAGCTAGCACCAGTTGAAATCAGAGGGGAGATAATACCTACCGCCTTCGTGACCAAAATAATGGTGAACAAAGAGGAAGAGGAAGAGGCTGACCTGTGAAAGGACTTGGAAGAGGAGGTTTCAGAGATACCTGTTTCCAATGTGGAGAAGAAGGGCATCGAGCATACGAGTGTCCGCAACATCAAGGAAGGACAAATAGAAGACTTGAAGGTAATGCACGAGTTGCACATGTAGATGAAGATGTGCAGTCTGAGCTCTTTGAAGATGCTGAAAGGGGAGAAACCCTAGTTGTTAGAAGAACTTTGTTGAATGAAGAGAAAAAACCCGATCAGAGGAAGAGTTTATTCTGTACAAGGTGCAAATGTGAAGGTAAGTGTTGTGATATTATTATTGATAGTGGGAGCATTGATAATCTTGTTTCAGAGGAGATGGTTGACAAGTTGAAGTTGACAAGAAGAAAGCATCCACATCCATATCGGATTGCATGGTTGCAGAAGGACCATAGAGCTTTGGTCAATGAGCAGTGTTTAGTGAAGTTCAAGATTGGGGACTACCATGATGAGGTGCTGTGTGATATCATACTGATGGATGCATGTCATATTCTATTGGGGAGGCTGTGGTAGTATGATAATAGCATTGTCCATGATGGTCGTGCAAACACATATTCCCTAACAAAGGATGGAGTTCGTCATAAGTTGAACCCTTGAAGGAGGTGGAAGAAAAGGTATGTAGTACTGCTAGAATTTGTTTGGTAGATGGTAGGAAATTTTTGGAGGGTATGAAGCATGAGCATCATTGCTTTGCATTGATTCCTAAGATTAGTCAAGAGAAATATAAAGATGTACCAACAGAAGTTTCAGATATGTTGGAAGAATTTTAGAACATTATCTCTGATAATGTACCAGAAGGTTTACCATCAGTGAGGAAGATAAGTCATCAAATGAATTTGATACCAGGAGCCAGTTTGTCGAATAAGGCAACCCATAGAATGACCCCTGCAGAGAGTGAAGAGCTAAACAGACAAGTTCAAGAGATGTTAAGGAAGGGGCTGATAAGAGAGAGTCTAAGTCCATGTGTGGTACCTGCAGTACTAGCACCAAAGAAAGATGGAGAGTGGAGAATGTGTATAGACTCTTGAGCCATTAATGAGATCACGATCAAGTACAGATTTCCATTACCTAGAATGGATGACATAATGGATTGTTTGAGTGGAGCCAAGTACTTCACGAAGATTGACCTGAAGAGTGGGTATCACCAAATCTGAATCAGAGAAGAAGATGAATGGAAGACAACCTTTAAGACAAAGGAGGGTTTGTATGAGTGGTTAATCATGCGATTATGGCTAATCAATGCACCGAGCACATTCATGCAACTCATGAACGAGGTACTGAAAGAATTTTTGAGAAGTTTTGTTATTGTTTATTAGATGATATTTTGATTTTCAGTAAGACTTGGGATGAGCATCTGATGCATATCAAAAGAGTTTTAGAGAAGCTGAGGGAGGAGAAGTTACTGATTAATCTGAAGAAATGTAGTTTTGCAAAGAAGGAGTTGGTATACCTGGGATTTGTTGTCTCAGAGGAAGGTCTTAAGATGGACCCAAAGAAGGTGAGAGCTATCCTTGAATGGCCTGCACCAAGGAGTACCACAGAGGTACGATCTTTTCATGGTTTGGCAAGTTTTTATAGAAAGTTTATCAAAAATTTTAGTAGCATTTGTGCACCCCTAACTGAAACAATGAGAGGGGATAGAAAAGAGTTTAGATGGACTAAAGGAGCAGACAAAAGCTTTGATATATTGAAGCAGAAAGTCACAGAGCAACCTATTTTGGCACTTCCAAATTTCAATAAGGTATTTCAGGTAGATTGTGATGCTAGTGGTAGTACTATAGGAGCTGTTTTGAGTTAAGAAGGTAAGCCCATTGCCTATTTTAGTGAGAAGCTTAATGATGCCAAAAAAAAGTACTTTGTTTATGATTAGGAATTTTATGCTATAGTTCAGGCTTTGAAGAAATGGAGACATTATTTGTTGCCAAAAGAGTTTGTTTTATATACTGATCATTAGGCTTTGCAGTATCTTAATAGTCAAGGAAAGTTGAACCTAAGGCACTTAAAATGGGTTGAGTTTTTGCAGAGTTATACTTTTATTTTGAAGGGGAAGTCCAACAAAGTTGTAGATGCCTTGAGCAGAAGGCAAAATTTATTGACAAAAATGAAGATAGAGGTTGTTGGGTTTGATGAGCTCAAAAGTTTGTATCTTGAAGATCTAGATTTTGCAGAGGCTTGGAAAGCTTGTCTGGAACCTGTTACTTTGGAAAGGAAAAAATGGTTGGATTTCATAATCCAAGATGGCATGTTGTTTAGAGGAAGCCATTTGTGCATTCTAAGGAGTTCCATGAGAGAGAACCTGATAAAGGAGAAGCATAGTGGAGGATTGGCTGGACACTTTGGTTAAGATAAGACCATTGCTATTGTGGGTGAGAATTATTATTGCCCATCGTTACAATAGGATGTGAGGAAATTTATGCAGAGTATGTCAAATGGCAAAAGGAACAAGTCAGAATATAGGGTTGTATCAGTCATTACCTGTACTTAAGAAGCCATGGGATGCTATTAGTATGGATTTTGTTCTTGGTTTACCAAGGACACTAAGAGGGCATGATTCCATTTTTATGGTGGTGGACAAATTCTCAAAGATGACACATTTTATTCCTTGTAAGAAGACTAATGATGCTGTTCATATTGCAGAGTTATTTTTCAGGGAAGTGGTGAGACTACATGGTCTACCAAAGAGCATAGTTTCAGATTGAGATACCAAGTTTGTTGGGTATTTTTGGAGGACATTGTGGAAGAAGTTGAAGATAGATTTAAAGTTTAGTTTTGCACACCATCCACAGACTAATGGACAAACCGGAGTGGTGAATAGGAGTTTGGGTAACCTGCTACGATGCTTCGTAGGAGATAAGCCCAAAGGATGAGATTTGATTTTACCATAGGCAGAATTTGCTTACAACAATTCTGTTAATAAGAGTATTGGTAAATCACCATTCCAGATTGTATATGGGAATAGTCCAAGAAATGCTTCAAAGTTAAGGAATCAGGACAAAGGAGAAAAGACAAGTGTTGAAGCCAAAGACTTTGCAGAACATCTGAAGAATTTGCATGAAGAGGTGAGAAAGCACATTAATAAGATGAATATTTAGTACAAGGCTAAGGGAGATCAGAAGAGGAGATATAAGGAGTTCCATATAGGAGATGAATTCATGGTTCACTTGAGAAAAGAAAGGTTCCCAATTGGAACATACAATAAGTTGAAAATGAAGAAATTTGGACCGTGTAGAATCTTGAAGAAGCATGATTCAGGAAATGCATATGAGGTAGAGCTACCGAGTGGGATTAATATTTTCCCTATCTTCAACATTTCTGATTTAATAGAATATCATGAAGGTGGCACAGAGGATGGACCGACACAAGAAAAATGGAGTATTCTGACATCTACTTCAATAGAGGAGATAGAAGAGATCTTGGATAGCTGTGTGGGAAGTACTCAGAATAGGCAGTATGAAGAATATCTGATGAAATGGAAAGGAAGACCTGTTGAAGATTCTTCTTGGGTGTCTAAGGCAGAGGTTGACCATTTGGGTTTTCCTCACACAAACATCTAAGACGTGATAGGGTCACTTCTCAAATTCCCTGGGTGTTTGATGCAGGAGCATCCAGTGGTGTAAGGGCAATCTTGCATCACCCAAAAAAAGTTAATTCAAAATCATTGTAGTTATTTTCCTGTCTTTCCATAATTAGTGTTTTTGGTTCCATAATATCTTGAATAATGATGTAGGACTTTCAGTTTTTCCAAAACTGCTAAAAATAGCAAACTGCCAGTTTTGGAAAGTTTACCTACTATTTTAGGAAAGTTTTCATTTGGGCACAGATTGAAGAGAAAACTTACAAAAATTTACATAATAGAAATATAAAATCTTTGGCGAAGGAATCAGGAAAAGATCATTTTTGAGCTAAAAGATATTAAAGTTTTTGTTTTATGAAAAGCCCCTAAAAATTTTCTGAAATGAGATATGAGGCACTAAAACATCCTATAACATCCCAAAAAGTTGATGGAAATATGTTTACGAATTTCTAGCATGATAGTTCATATCGTAAGCTTTCCAGCACTTAAAACGGTTCGTCAATCGGATACCTGGATCAAAACTTATGCTTCCTGGAAGTTGACCTACTTTTGGAGGGAGTTGCAAATTTCAAAATTTAGCTGGAGGCCACCAAAAAGTGCTATTTATGACTATTTTGGGAACCCTGGTTGGTAGTAGAGTTAAGGTGGAAAGTGTAGAGTCAAGAAAAGGTGGGAAAATAGAAACCCTAGTTGATTTGGGGGTTACAGAAGGTAGAAGATTCCAGAGACTGGTGATGTGTAGCTGTAGTGTGTTGTAGCATGTGGATGATTGATTCTTCTTATTGTAATTGAGCTTCTGTAATGTAATGAGTTGTCCAGATCAATAAAAGAAAGTTCTATTTTCTGTGTTCAATTTTTGTTGTTGTGTGTTTTGTGATTTACTCCCTTTATTATGGAGTCATTAAAAAAAGGATTTTTTGGCAAATTTTGAAGGAGGGATTTTTTGTAGATTTTTGGAGGAAGGAAAAAGAAGGTGTTGCTTTTGCTTGGAGGAGGTGAGAAGACATTTTATTGCAAGTTTTAAAGGTGTGCTACAACAACAAATGGATTATAGAATCCATGTTTGAAGATCAATAAATTTGGATTGTTGAATGTTGCAGATTGAAGAGCAAATTTTATAGTCCATGAGGGTGGTATGAAGAGGAAGCCTCTGGAATTTGTTTTTGTTGTTGTTTGCTATCCCATAGAAGGTTTATATTTGTTTTGTAATAATTTTCTTCAGCCAGTATGGCTGCACAAACTTTTGTAATAAATGCAATATTAAGCCTAAATAATATATTAAATAAATTGACCTTATTATAATATTGCAAAAATAATAATGTTGCAAAAATCTAGGAGTGGGAGATAATTTAGGAGACAATTTTGGAGTGTAAAATTAATAAAGACAATTTGAAGTGGAAATTATAAAAAAAAAAAAAAAGAAGAAAAAAAATCTAGGTGTGGATTTTTGGGGATTCACACTTGAAGACAACTCATTAATGCTCCTCAAATGTAGTTGGAGGATTTGGACACCCATGTTGAGTTGGCAGATTCTTTTTCCAAAATTGGACATATTTTCTAGGAAGTGAGAATCTTAGTTGTTGCTTATTCTTGGCAAATTGTGGGAGTGGGTTTATTTTTCTATTATTGAGAAATTAATATGATTTTTCCAAGATTTATCAAATATTCTCCTAATTTGGGCATGGAAGTGGGAGGAGAGAGAAAATGGTGGTTGTGGAGTCATTATAAAAGAGATTTTTTGGCAAATTTTGAAGGAGGGATTTTTTGCATCAGTTTTACACTGGAAATTGCTTCCCATAGATCTCTGTCAACAAGCATGTCTTCCATTTTGAGTTTCCACAACTCGAAATTACTGCCATTAAAATTTTCCACCTCTACTCTTCTGGATGTGCCTGCCATCTTCTTGCTGCAACAAGATCATAGAATACTTTGCACAGACTCCCACTCAATCGAAGATTAGCTCAAAAAACCCCTACCCAACAACTAGGATCACAGGTGATCAAGCTTTGATACCAACTGAAAGGAAGCAAAGTACATGAAACACACTTTCTACACCAATCTAATGAGGGGAATAGTATACAAATTCTTTTTAATCCTTACAATTGCAGCAATGTTAAACACATAACATAAAGATTACAACAGCAACACAACACATAAGAGATTGACATAAGATGTATCATGGGGAAAACCTTTTCAGGTAAAAAACCCCACACCCTAAAACCTGCACAATGTATTATCTGAAACAATAATAGTTTACAATACACTTACAATGCAATTTCTTCCAAGAGTCTTCAAATGTCATTTCTGGAGTGATTCCAATAGCATAACAATACCTGTACAAACACTATGTAACTACAACTCCAAAACAATGCATTTTATAGAGATACAAGGCATATTCTAGAAGCTTCTTGAGATAGGCATCCACCTTGGCCACATGGCCATTATCCCGCATCAAAGGACACTTGTCCAAGCTACAAATACATCTCTTACATCTGTCATACATGTAAATTGGACTTTCCCAACATGGAGCACTCCAAGGCTAAAAATAGACTATGACGGATGCTCTTATGCATCTTACAACTATCATAAAAAATCTACAACATGACAATTTTAAATGTTGTAAGAGAATTTGTCATACAATGCTAAATATAGCATACTCCTCTTACAATATGTCATAGCCCAACTTGGGTGCCTAAAGATGCCTTTCCCTCATGCAAAGATACTCACCGACACTTATCACCACTCGTCATAGGAATCTCCAAACTTGGCTCTTACGCGTTATAGACTATGTCATATGGAATATCCTCTTCCACATACCACAAGGTGCTGACACATGGCATATTAATTCCACCTCAAATGGGACACCCAAATCCATGTAGGTTTGACTTGACCATCCAAGTCACATTCCAAGTAAGATGACATGTCACTATGCCACCTCAACTAAGTGACCAAACTGAATGTGCAAGTAAATACAATATTAGGCAATAAATAAATATACAACTAAATGAATAATGCTAGGAATTTGCAAAGGTTGAGACACCTTAATTCCCAATAGATATAGTCAAGATTGACTTTCATTTCATCAGATTTGGATTCTGGGAAGTTAATCTTCATTTGAGTTTTTGCACGTGTTCATCTAATTAAGTTTTCCAGGTGATGCAAATCTTGGGGCATTCTAGCTTAAATCTAATTGCACCTTTGAAATCGACGGCATATAAAACCCTAAGTTTGATTATAAACTTAGGTATATTTTAGTACTCTTTCTAAGGTGCGAGAGCTTTTTTTCTGACCTATGTAGAGTTCAAGATGGCCTTAAGGGCACTTCGTTTATAGGTAGTGTGACAATTTTTGGAGGGTGCATCGTGTTCGAAGCAACCAAAAATTGTAAGATCATCTATTCATTTTTCCAATTTGGAGAAAGTTGCAATGAGTGGAAAGTTTTCTTTTGCCCCAAGTTTATAATTGGAGGTCGTATGGTATGGTCATACGAGACATATTCCTTTCTTTACAAAGTTTAAGGTTGCATTCTGTTTATGGGAGAGGACCCAATAGTTGAGCATGTACCAATAGTTGTAATAGTATTTGTGGATTTAATGCCTAATATTTTCAAAAGTTTAGCCCTAGTAGTTGTGACTTTAAAGTTGTTAATGTTGACCATAAGTACTTCTAATTGAATGAAATGTGTTCTTGAGATCTAAAAAACAACAAATCATGTGGTGCCACATCAACGCACCAACAAAACATGACTTAATGCACAACTATCAGTCTACCTTTTTTTGGGTCTTTTTAGACACCTCAACAAAAAGTATGTTGATATTGCATCATATTTGATGATGTGGCCCTGAAACCTTAATTATAGATAAGTAGGAGGTATTTTTTTGTAGCATGTCAAATTATGATATTTTATTTCAAGGTTCAACTGCATAGTTTTTGAGTCAAACACATGACCCATATTTCATGAGTAGTGGTTCACATGAACCCATCTCTCATGTTAATGAATGGTCCACTTAGCACTCACTGCATCTAGGTGATGCACACAGGGGTGAAGCATCGGGACTTCCCGGGAGGTCACCCATCCCAGTACTACTCCGAATCAAGCGCGCTTAACCATGGAGTTTCCCCCAAGATTAAGCCCACTCACATGAACCCATCTCTCATGTTAATGAATGGTCCACTTAGCACTCACTGCATCTAGGTGATGCACACAGGGGTGAAGCATCGGGACTTCCCGGGAGGTCACCCATCCCAGTACTACTCTGAATCAAGCGCGCTTAACCATGGAGTTTCCCCCAAGATTAAGCCCACCAGTGGGCTTAATCTTGGGGGAAACTCCATGGTTAAGCGCGCTTGATTCAGAGTAGTACTGGGATGGGTGACCTCCCGGGAAGAGTGGGCTTAATCTTGGGGGAAACTCCATGGTTAAGCGCGCTTGATTCGGAGTAGTACTGGGATGGGTGACCTCCCGGGAAGTCCCGATGCTTCACCCCTGTGTGCATCACCTAGATGCATTGAGTGCTAAGTGGACCATTCATTAACATGAGAGATGGGTTCATGTGAACCACTACTCATGAAATATGGGTCATGTGTTTGACTCAAAAACTATGCAGTTGAACCTTGAAATAAAATATCATAACCTTAATTATAAATAGGAAAATAAATTGTTGTAAAATTTTTTGGAATAATTTGAAATTGTCACCTATGATTTTGAGAAAAGTGAAGGTAAGGTGCTCACCACTAGGTAGGTCCTCGCCCCTATGGTGGTCCTTTTTAGAGTACTCAACATTATTGTGAGTACCCACATAGCTCTTGGGGCATACCACTGCGTAACGTACCACTCTCATTCATGTTGTAGCAAGCAGGATAGTCATGACTTTTGACAGCTTAGTGGTATTCGTAATGCTTATCTCCATGTGGACCAAGCAATAGGGGAGAGGGCCCCATAGTGGGTCGGGCTCCTATACTAGGTATAGGAGTTGACCAAACTGGGCCCATTACTTTTTAATAAAAAATCTTTTACATATTTACTTTTTTTTTTTTCCAAAAATAGGACATATGGGGACCAATCAATGTTCCCATCACATTTGTTCACTTTTTAGTGTTTTTTTATTAATATTAGGTGACATACACAAATGATTAACAAGGATTTTAAAACATAAATGCATTTGACATTATTTTGAACTTGTACACAAGTGGATGCAACAGAACCCAAAATGTCACATTAAAGCATTTATATTAACAAGTAAACATCCATATCTTCCAAGTACATCACCAACCATCAACCCAATTTAAGTTCCAACTTGCTTTATAATAAACAGTTTTAAACACTTTTTCATTAAAACATATCCCATCCAACATGGAGATCCATCCCAAAAAAAGTGCATATAATAAAAAGTTGGAGTCCCAAGTAAAATGTTAAAGTGCCCAAGTGCACTCAAAACAGTGACACATGCCCATCTACTGGTCCCTTTTCCTTAATACCTACAAAAAAAGCCCACAGATAACCGTGTAAGGCTCACCAAACTAGCTGTCAAAACAAGAGGACAACAATTTATTAAAATCTAGCACAAACAACCCAAACAAGCATTCAACCACACCATCAAAGGTTTAAGGCTCACCAATCAAGCAGTCAAAACACATTAAAGGAAATCAACCAATTCAGAGAAAACAAGCATTCAACCAAATCAATCACCTCCCATATTTAATACCAAATTCAAATTTATAGACATCCATAAAATCATTCAAATGGAGTGCAATAAAAACAATTTGAACCAATCAAATGAGAGTCCACAGATCAAAAACACCAAATTCCAAGTTTTCCTACATAAATCCCAACATCCCATACACAAGACTCTTAGTGGCTTGGAATTGTAGAGTTCTATCAACATTCAGGTAAGTTCAATATTTCAACATCACTGCAATGTCTGTTTCCATTTCAAGTGTTTGTTGTTTAAGTTGAAACTCTAAATAGAGTTACAAACGTTTAGCTTCATTTCTAAACCAAACAACATAGATTTTAAACCAAACAATACAGTTAAAACACAAATATCTTTTAATGTGACAATGTGTGAAAAAAAATGTGGCGAGTTGCTCAGAAAAAATGTTGCTTAGAAAATTCTTTTGTAGCTAAGCTCTGAACTTAGACATCCTAATAAGCCTTGGTTATCATTTAATCCCTTAGCTTCACCAACTCAGAATGAAAAAAAGGTTGCTTTTGATTCAATCTGGAATCTGTAGTGTATGATATTTAGCTGGCTTTGCTAAATACTCTATCCTATTTGCATGTTTTCTTATTCTCGTTAGTTCATTGTGTTTGTTTTCTCAATCTACTGAGTGTTGTAGTGGTTTGTTAAGTGGACTGTATAGTGAGAAACTCCCATTCCACTACAAAAAAGATAGTAACACAGGCATGTCATCTTATTTAAGAATTGACTTGAACAGATAACCCTGAAGTAACTTGAGTATCAACATTGAATGCTAATGTCAGCTAATCATTGTTATAAACCTATCTTCGATGTGGGAAAATTTTAGTAGCATTCTCAAATGTCAAACATTATTATTTGATCTTGACACATTTTACCATCATTCTCATATGTCAAATAGAGTATCCACATTGTTATCTCATCCAGACAAATTTTAGCAGCATTCTCAAATGTCAAACCATAAAAAACAAACATACAACATACAAAATCATAACTACAACCAAACTGTAAATTAAAATACAATATAGAATAGAATATCAAAATATGAAACTAACAAATAAAACATAGAACATCATAAATCAAAATGTGAAACAATCAAAACAAACATATAACATCACACATCTTTTGTTCAGAGCATCACTGTGAACTCTCTGACTAAACTTACAAATTGAAATTACAAACTGCAATTATGGAGATGAAGAAAATGGAATGCCAAATGTTGTAATGTTTGTGATTAATATTAGCATAGCTAATTGTTGGTCTTTGTTGTTATCTTGTTGTACATATTTTACACTGCCAACCTCACTACACGCATGCTTATGTAATCTTATTTGTTGTACTAGTCACGTACAAGCCCAAGTAGATCTCGATAATTAGGCTGCACCACCCTGCAGGCCTCTCTACTAATCAACATAGGCAAGTGGGATGTCCAATTCAATGCTTTAGGCTCTTTGTTTCTTTAACTTTGTACTGAAGATGTTCAAAAGATTCCAAATTACAAAACTGGTGTCCAAATGTGTTTGTTGACATGTGCAGATGAAGAACAAAGCTCAAATGTGGACCCACTGTGGTACCAAGAGTGAAGAGACCTAATGTCTCAAGATACTAGTTGGAACCTCATTCATTCGTTGGTTTTGTTCTTAGCAAGTATAAGTTCATCGTTCATCGTTATCGGCAAGGTTTGAACTGTCGGCGAACACTTGTTTTGTCCTACCGATGGATAGTGTCTCTCCAATAGTTGCTTGGTCATCGGCCACACTGGAGCATCGGCAGATTTTGTTAATGCTACACCGATCGCTTTGCTCTCAATGATGGTTGTGAGCTATCAGGTAGACTTTCTGTATCGGCAGAAGTGAAGAGTCTTTGGGTGATCTGCAAGGTTACACCGATAAAGGGCTAGCTATCGGGTTGACATGCTCTATTGGGTTGACATGCTCTAGCTTCTTCGATTGATATGTGTCATACCGATGTGTTATGTCTATCGGCATAAGGTTGGCCATCGATTGAGCCTGTGGTAGTTACTCCGACGGTCTTCTGTTACTCCAATGAAGGATGAAGGCTTGGGCATCGGTGAGACAAGGAACCATCGGTGTAGATGGTGGAGTGGTCTCTGATGGCTTAGGCTATTCCGATGAGGCTTAGACTGGCATCGTCGGCAACAAAATTACCAACGATAGTCTTACTGAGTGTTCATGTATTTAAACCAAGATATCAAACTTGAACTGGTGAATGTGGGACTAAAGGTCTCACATGAATACGAACAGTTATGCGACAGTTGGAAGACAACGATGCTGGGTCAGTTGGAACGAACAGTTAGGGTAGAAGTTCAAAACAATTTTGCTCTTGAAGACTGTGTAATATATAGATTTGGTGAGGTTGTCTAAAGATGATGATAAGATTCGATCAAATTGTTCATTTTGTAGATGTACAGAGGAAGTGAACGATATGTATGATTTGAGAATAGATACCTGAGTGAGAAGGCTGCAATATTTATTGTAACCTTTCTAAGCTTACTGTAAATAAAAGATTGTCTCTCTTGTGGTGGTGGGTTTTTTACCCGAAAGGGTTTTCCCACGTACATCTGGTGTTGTTCTCTGTTATCTTGTATGTTTATTCTATATTTTCTGGTGTGTCCATCTTTGTATTTGAATTAAACATTACCTGTCTGCATTATCCCCTTTGAATTGACATTAGGGAAGTTGTATTCCACACCTTTGCTTTCCTTACAAGTGGTATCAGAGCCTGGCCAGTTGTGTTATCCTTGTTGGTAGGTTGGGTTTTTTGTGTTAGTTCTATGAGTGGGAGTTCTGTAGAGGTCTATTTTGTTAAATAAGATGGCAAGTACATCAAGAAAAATAGATATTGAAAAGTTCAATGGCACAAACTTTGAGTTGTGGAAGCTTAAGGTTGAAGATTTGCTGGTCGACAGAGATCTTTGGGTTGCTGTGTCTGGGACTAAACCTTCATGCATGAAGCAAGAAGACTGGGACCTGGTAGATAGGAAAGCCAGAGGACTGATAAGATTAAGTTTAGCGAATTCTATTCTATTGAATTTCTATGAGGAGAAGACTACAAACGCTTTGTGGAAGAAGTTGGGAGATATTTATCAGGGCAAGTCCTTGGTGAATAAACTTTTCCTCAGAAAGAAGTTGTACTCTCTGAAGATGGATGAAGGAGCATCTATAGTAGACCATCTGAACTCATTTAATATGATTGTTGCACAGTTGACTTTTGTAGGTGTAAAAATAGAAGAGGAGGACCGTTGTATGCTTCTATTGTGTTCCTTACCTAACTCATGGGATCATCTTGTGATGGCTATTGGAAGTTCAACAACCACGTTTAAAATAGAAGAAGTTGTTGCCTCGCTGTTATCTGAAGAGATGCGAAGGAAATCTTCTGAGATGGCCAAAGAGGCCTTGTTCATTTGAGGTAGATCAAAGGAAAGAGGCAAGAAGAAAGATAAGAAGTCTAAGTCCAAATTAGAGGGGAGATCGAAATCTCCTGGCAAAAAGTCCAAGGTGAAGTGCTGGAATTGTGGGCATAAAGGACACATTAGAAAAGACTGCAAAGAGGAGAAAAAGAAGAAGAACTTCTCTGACACAGATTCTTCTCAGAGTGATGCTGATGCCTTCATTGCTGCCTTGGCAACTCCTGCATATGAAGATGTATGACTGGTGGATTCAGAAGCATCTTTTCATATGACATCTCATAGAGAATGGTTCACTAAGTATGAACCGTATGCTAGTGGGAAGGTGTTCCTGGCAAGTGATTCGACACTGGAAATTGTTGGCCGAGGAAGAGTCAGAATCTAGTTCTCGGATGGCAGAATAAAGGGAATGAATGGAGTATTGCACATACCAAGTCTGGCTCGAAATTTACTTTTTATTAATAAGCTTAATGATGTTGGAGTGCAAGTTACTTTTGTGAATGGTGGCTGTAAGATGATTAGAGGTTCTATTGTACTGCAAAGAGTGAACACATTGGAACTTTGTATAGGTTAGATGCTAAACCAATGTGCTGTAATAATGTCTCTATAAAATCTGAAAAAGCTACTATTGTAACACATGATGCAAACTCTATGGAAGTTAAACTTCCTGTAGAGAAAACAATGCTCTGGCATCATAGACTTGGTCACATAGGTGAAAAAGGTTTAAAAACCTTGAAAAACAAAAACTTGGTAGATGGGCTGATTGATTGTAATCTGGAATTCGATTTCTGCGAACATTGCATATATGGAAAATAGAACCGTGTTTCTTTTTACTCTAGTTCTCATAAATCTTCTGGTGTTCTGGACTATGTACATTTTGATGTTTTTGGTCCAGTTGATGTTCCTTCTCTGTCAAAATCAAGATACTACGTATCGTTTATTGATGATTATTCAAGGAGGACATTTGTATATTTTTTGAAAAATAAATCAGAAGTGTTCAGTCGGTTTAAAGAATTTAAAAATCTTGTGGAAAATCAGACTGGTATAAAAATAAAATGTTTGAGAACGGATAACGGTGGTGAATATTGCAATGCAGATTTTGATAAATATTGTATTGAATAAGACTACACCTTATACTCCATAGCAAAATGGAGTTACTGAAAGGTTGAATCGATCATTGATGGAGAAAGCAAGAAGTATGTTGAGTTATGCTAGTCTTGAACAAAGGTTCTGGGCTGAGGCAGTTGCTACAACTTGTTACTTGCTGAATCGTTCTCCTACTTCGGCATTGCTTGATAAGACACCTATGGAGGCATGGTCTGGAAAGAAGCCCTCTCTAAGACATCTTCATGTCTTTGGTTGTGAGGCATGTGCTCATATTCCTAAGGTAAAAAGATCTAAGCTAGATTACAAGGTAGTCAAATGTATCTTTATTGGCTATGGAGTCAGTGTTAAAGGGTACAAGCTTTGGAATCCTGAAATTGAAAAAGTAATTTACAGTAGGAATGTAATTTTCAGAGAGCTGAAACCTTTGGTTATTCATCCTCAGCTGGAGAAGACAGAAGAGAAGAAAGAAAGAATGTTGTTAATATTCCTCTGACCCCTATAAAAGAGGAACAACAACCACCAAGTGTATAGGATTCATAAGTGAGTTTGAGTAGCTTAGAAGATTCAGATCCAGAACAATAACCTGAACCTACACCTCAGCCATTGAGGAGGTCTACATGTGAAAGAAGACAACCAGATAGGTATGGATTTTCAGTACTTGATTCAAGTTGTGCCTATGCTTTGCTTACTGATACTCATGAACCTAGGATTCTGAAATAAGCTATTAGTTTACTTGATTCAGATTCTTGGTTGGAATCCATGGATAACAAAATGTCATCATTGGAGAAAAATGGAACTTGGGATCTACTGCCCTTGCCTGAAGGTAGAAAACCTGTGGGCTGTAAGTGGGTATTTAAAAAGAAATATGGTCCAGATGGTAGTATTGAAAAGTACAAGGCAAGACTGGTTACTAAGGGGTATTCTCAAAAGGAAGGTATAGATTATGGAGAAATCCTTTCTCCTATAGCTAAGCTGACATCCATTAGATTTCTGTTGTCACTTGCAGTAGCGTATGACTTTGAAATTGAGCAGATGGATGTGACGACAACATTTCTTCATGGGGACCTTGAAGAAGAAATTTATATGTCCCAGCCAGAGCATTTTGTGGTAAAACGTAAAGAACATCTGGTATGTAAACTTAAAAAGTCTCTTTATGGTTTGAAGCAATCTCCCAGAATGTGGTATCAAAAATTCGATACTTAAGTTTTATCTTTGGGATATGTGAGATCTAAATCTGATAATTGTGTCTATTATAAAATTGATGGTGATCAGATTCTTATAATTGCACTGTATGTGGATGACATGTTATTCATTGGCAATGGTAAGGGGATGATCTTAGATTTAAAAACTCAGTTGTCCTTGAAATTTGAAATGAAGAATCTAGGGGCAGCAAAGTACATTCTCAGAATGGAAATCAAAAGGGACAGATCTAGTAGAAAGCTTTGGTTCAACTAGAGAAAGTATATTACCAATGTTCTTAATAAATTTAATATATCTGATTGCAAACAGTTAGTTGTTCTAGTTTTGCAGGGAACAAAACTATTTGTTGAACATTGTCCAGAATCTTTGAATGAAATTGACAACATGAAAAAAGTGCCTTATGCAAGTGATGTTGGCAATTTAATGTACGCAATGGTTTGCACTAGACTAGACATTGCCTAGGCAGTGGGAGTATTGAGACAATTTATGGCAAATCCAGGAAAGTCACATTGGGATGCTGTGAAGAGAGTTATGAGGTATTTGAAGGGAACTTCTGACTATGCTATTTGCTATCATGGAAACTCAGTTGGATCTCAGAAATCTATCAGCCTTCAGGGATATGTTGATTCTGATTGGGCAGGGGACATTGACAGTAGAAGATCCACCAGTGGATATGTATTCACGTTAAATGGTGGTGCTGTCAGTTGGATGAGCAAGCGGTAGGCTATAGTTGCTTTGTCCACAACAGAGGCAGAGTACATGGCAGCTACTCATGCATGCCAAGAAGCTGTTTGGTTGAAGAGGTTGTGTTATGATGTTGGTTTTGATGCAGGGCAGATACAAATTCTTTGTGATAGTCAAAGTGCTATCTGTTTGGCAAAAAATCCTACTTTTCATGCTAGGACAAAACATATTGATGTCCAATATCACTTTGTTCGTGATATGGTGGAAGATAAAAAGGTAAAGCTGGAAAAGGTTGATACTTTGGATAATGTTGCAGATACCTTGACTAAACCAGTGAGCACGGCCAAGTTCAAATGGTGTTCAGATGAAATGGGTCTTCGGGCCCATAATTCTCAGTAATCAAATGAGGATTAAGAGGTAGCAGCAATCTCTTCGACAAGTGGGAGATTGAAGAGACCTAATGTCTCAAGTTACTGCTTGGAACCTCATTCATTCATTGGTTTTGTTCTTAGAAAGTATAAGTTCATCGTTCATCGTTCATCGACAAGGTTTGAACTGCCGACGAACACTTGTTTTGTCCTACCAATGGATAGTGTCTCTCTGATAGTTGCTTGGTCATCGACCACACTGGAGCATCAACAGACTTTGTTAATGCTACACCAATCGCTTTACTCTCACCGATGGTAATGAGCTATCAGGTAGAATTTCTGTATTGGTAGAAGTGAGGAGTCTTTGGGTGATATACAAGGTTACACTGATGAAGGGCTAGCTATCAGGTTGACATGCTCTATCAGGTTGACATGCTCTAGCTTCTCTGATTGATATGTGTCATACCAATGTGTTATGTCTATCGGCATAAGATTGGCCATCGGCTGAGCCTGTGGTAGTTACTCTGACGGTCTTCTATTACTCCGATGAAGGATGAAGGCTTGGGCATCAGTGAGACAAGGAACCATCGGTGTGGATGGTGGAGTGGTCTCGGATGGCTTAGGCTATTCTGATGAGGCTTAGACTGGCATCGTTGGCAATAAAATTACTGATGATAGTCTTACTGAGTGTTCATGTATTTAAACCAGGATATCAAACTCGAATTGGTGAATGTGGGACTAAAGGTCTCACATGAATACGAATAGTTATGCAACGGTTGGAAGACATCGATGCTAGGTTAGTTGGAACAAATAGTTAGGGCAGCAGTTCAAAATGGTTTTGCTCTTGAAGACTGTGTAATATAGAGATTTGGTGAGGTCGTCTGAAGATGATGATAAGATTTGATCAAATTATTCATTCTGTAGATGTATAGAGGAAGTGAACTGTATGTATGATTTGAGAATTGATCCCTAAGCGAGAAGGCTAGAATCTTTATTGTAACCTTTCTAAGCTTACTATAAATAAAAGATTGTCTCTCTTGTGGTGGTGGGTTTTTACCCAAAAAGGTTTTCCCACATACATCTGGTGTTGTTCTCTGTATCTTGTATGTTTATTCTGTATTTTCTGGTGTGTTCATCTTTGTATTTGAATTAAACGTTACCTGTCTGCATTATCCCCTTTGAATTGACATTAGGAAAGCTATATTCCACACCTCTGCTTTCCTTACAAAGACACTAAAGACAACCATGCCTCCATAAAAAAGAGGAGTGCATTTCCCGTCGGATGAAGACAATCAAGTTGCTAACGAGAGTAGTCCTCAACCAGCTGAGCCAGTTATTCAAGTCAATGCAGCTGCTAGAAGTAAGAAGGTTTCAGTTCAACAGGAGTGGATGAAAGAGGATATGGTTGACATGCACCCCAATGAAGCTTTTCAGTTCAGCATGCATGATGGTGCTTCTATAGTGCATAACATCCTTAGTCTTTCTAGGGTTGATGTGTTAGATGTGGAAGTTGCTAGTTCACATTGCTGCCAGGGTTTGCCGATGGTGATTTAAATCCTACAATAGCAGAAACAATGGGAGAGGAAACAACTTTACATGATTCAGCTGAACCTACAGTGGGGGGTCAAATAGTTGATGACATGGCTGAAAGTCAACAAGAGACTACCATGGATGGACTTAGCCTTCCGTCTCCCCCAAGCCAACCATCATGGATGGCGGAGGGAGCCATGAATTTAGTATATGACTTGCATCCACAGGGAGAAGGCATCACATTCTCTTTCCCCTCTCCATATATAGCATTGAATGTGGATGAAATGGTACATTACTATGACGAGTGTGGAGAAGGTGATACCTAATTATTAACAATAAATGAATACATGAACCTGTTAATGGAACAAGGGCAAAGTAGGAAAGTAATTCAGGAGTTATAACTATGAAAGAGGGAGTAGATTCAGGAGAGAAAGGCAACATGTGTTGTTGCAAAGGAATTGAAGGATCAAGCCAAACTAGATAGAGACATTGCTCGGTAAGTAAAGAAACAACAAAAAGTGGAAAAAGAGCTCAAAAGGGAGCAAGAAAGGATTCAAAAGGAGCAGGATAGAAAGGAAAAAGTGTTTGAAATGGCAAGGAAGGTGAACCTGTCAATGGAACAAGAGCAAAGTAGGAAAGTAATTCAGGAGTTAAAACTGCGAAAGAGGGAGCAGATTGAGGAGAGAAAGGCAGCACGTGTTGTTGCAAAGGAATTGAAGGATCAAGCCAAACTAGATAGAGAGATTGCTTGGCAAGCAAAGAAACAACAGAAAGTGGAAAATGAGCTCAAAAGGGAGCAAGAAAGGATTCAAAAGGAGCAAGATAGAAAGGAAAAAGTGTTTGAAATGGCAAGGAAGGTTGTATAGAGAGTGTTGGTGCCTGAATTGACTGTCAGTTTTCGAGCAATTTTTCATGCAGGCACCTTCCCAAAAAATCCAAAAAATTTCTAAGTTTTGGGGCCTCCTCAGCATGTTTCAGCATCAGCATCATATTTCGATGGGAGGGGGTCATCATAATGTGCCATCGGGGTGACTATTGTGAAGTATCACCGATGAAGAGTTATCAGCGTAATGTTGGCTATCGACGAAGGTTTTTAAAGTTGGGCCGATAGGGTTGTTCTGGCCGATGGAGTTGCCATCGGTGTGACTTGCGCTATCGGCAAAAGATTTTTGAGATCCACTGATGTGTTTGGGCTATGCCGATGGAGTTTGCATCGGTGTGACATTGCATATCAGGCTAGCTGATGGAGGTCGTTCCGACAGTTTGTATTTGGCCGATGGGTATTTGTCCATTGGTAGGAATTGTGGGATCTGAGATATATGCTAGAGTTTGGCCGATGGTTGATGTCTGGTCGATAGGGGAATGTGGTGTGGTCATCAGTGTGATGGGTGATTTCGGTGAAGGGGTTTTGTGTCACTCTGGTGGTTAATGTCTCGCCGAAGACCTAGCAAGGGATGTTCATTGGTGAGATTAGTGTTGTTGGCAGGAGGGCTTTTTGTGGTGCCGATGGTGTAGGTCACACTGATGGAGATGGGAGATGGAGTGGTGACTGCTAGCGGTGGGTTCGTGGGTCGAGCGGGGCAAAACGCTCGACACTTAGTGTTTATGCGGCCATGCTTTTAAAGTAATAAGGAGGTCTCTGCGGGGTGCATATGGGACAAATGCTTCCTGCATGATTTGAAATATCAGCATAATGCATTTTGGCGGGAAGAGTCTAAGGCACAGTTGCTACATTTTCTGGTGGCCGTGGGTGGTTGAAGACTTTAATGACAGTTGTGCAGAGGTCTGGGTGATGGCGTGAATGATCAAACTACCTGATCGTGGATGAGGATTCCCAGGTGGTGGCGCAAGGCTTGAGGCCTCCCTTGTCTCTTCCCATGCCTGCTGCATTTACTTTTGATAGGCGCCATCTTTCTCATGTACTGTATCTGGCAAATTTTGAATTGTCATGTAATTAATTGCTGGGTACACTTCCCTGTGGTATTAGAGGGACTCTGTTACTCATTTCTGTCGTTGGAAACTTGGACAAAGTTTGGTACTGCAATAGGAGTACAACTTTCTGGTGATCCTATTTCAAGTTTCTCTGGTAGTTTATGAGTTATATGTTGTATGTATTATGCACAGAATTATCAATTTCATGTTGACTTAAATGAATAATGTTTCATAGCATGTATTTTGTTATTTGTCTCTAGACTGAATGTGTTTTTCTTCTGACTCAAACATCTAAGGGCTGTTATAGATTCTAGAATATAGGTTTTCTATATTGAATGCTTAGTCTCTTACCTCTACTCAAGGATTAGATTGAATGTTTTGGACTCTGTGTTAAGGAGAATACATTGCAGAAAGGATATTTGTAAGAAGAAATGACCTAATACTCTTTCTTGGGTATTGTCTGTAAGGCAGACATTTCGGAACCCCCTTGAAATTTGATATTTTATGTCTGTGGTAAACATTCACATATATATGTCTATTGACTCCGAGCCCTAGATAGGCACCGATCTGTCTTGGTATCTCTGTTGTAACCCAAAGTCCTAGTTTCACATCCATATGCAAATCAAACTCAAACTTCAACTCCAAACCATTAGGATATTAGAATTAGTTTTAGGACCTAAAATCCTCTGTCTACAACTAAACATAGGCCCAAAGCTAGCCCCTTTTCTCTTATTTCACAGTTTTGGTCTACTTAATAGAGGATTTATCTGCTTTATGTCAACATCCTAGTTACCTATAAGCATATCCCATGGATGTTGAGTAGGGAATACCCCCCTAGGTTTTGCAGAGCCTGAAGAAGAAGAGGAGATAAAAATAGAGTCTATCTCCTACACTGTTGGTCCCTAGCCCAGAGATCCTATTGATCATTGATGGCTACCCTGTAGGGAAATCTAGGAATGAACATCTAGTTAGGGAAAAAACCAACAGAGAGAAAGGCTTTTAAGCAACCCCTTAAACCCTTTGCCTGAAAATCATGCCTTGTTTAGGGAGATGGTGAACATTCATATCACTAACTATTTTCCAGCATGGTTTGAATGAAATTGGTAGCAACCAATCTTTGTACACAAACAATTTTGAAATTGTAGCCTTGGGAGGTATTTTTTTGCATTTTGTAATAGCATGATTTATATTTTGAATTAAATTAATGAAAGGGGAATTTAGATCTGTGTTTGGCATGTCAATGATTTGCATTTAGGGGATTTTAGATCTATGTTTTTGCATGAAATGAGGTATGTTTGTATGTATGTTTGTAAGAACATGATTGTATATGGATATTAATCCACATTCAGAGGTGTAAGGAAATCCAATCAAGAAGTCAAAAAAAGAGGACAACAAGTTAACATTTTAGACCACACAAGCATTCAACCAAGTCAATCACCCTCTCCATTATACTCATATGGTTAACAGCTCACATTACAAATAACAGCTCTCCCCACTATGGTTAACTCCTATAGTCATGATCTAAATACATGTTACTCCTATCAACTAGGATTACCTTTTACTAGAGAACTATTCTACATGAACAAACCATTCTACTAGAGAACTATTCTCCTAGATAAGTGCATTGGGGAGACTTGCTTACCCAAAAGCATTTTGGGTTGACCTATGTTGTAGTCTATAAATCAAACTGATTTGATGATAACTACAACATAGCTTAACACTAAAAATGCTTTTGCAATTGATATCAAGACTCCTCAAAGTAGAGCCATGTCCAAAGCCTATGTGACCTAGTTTCGGTGCCATCTACAACTACCAAATGCAGAGAGCAGAGTCGATAATGGTGTGAAAGGGTTTGTTGAGTGTGAAGGACGGGAGCATTGAACGCTCCATAGCTATGAAAAGGCAAGGCACGGTAACCAAAAAAACAAGGAGGGAGTAGGAGTTAATGAGTCTGAAGTTGGTGTAAATGTGACTGGACTTCCTCGTTAATGTAGGAGTGTGCGATGAAAAGGTGGCGAGATGCTTATTTTCTCTGAATTGGTTGATTTCCTTTAATGTTTTTTGATAGCTTGATTGAAATGAAGGATGGGAATCAATTATTTTATGTGTGTGGATAATAGATTAAAGATTATCTTTGACTACTAAGATAAAGTGTCAATTTATATACATGCACACACAGATATATATATATACACACACACACATTCATAATGTAATATATACATACACATGCATATATAAACATACATATGCAGATGCATATACATTCGTAATGTAATGTATACATACATATGTAGATGTATTAACATATGCAGATGTAATGTATCAAAACATAATATATGCTCTAGGTATTGAAATGGGGTTATTATTTATCCATGGGTTATTATTTATAGCAATGATTTTTCTAGCTCGAAAAGAAAGAGAAATTATCCGCTTTTTCTATTTGCAATACTTTCTATGGCGTAAATTGAATGTTCTTCTAGTTTTCCATCTTCTTGTCTGCTTTCAGGCTTTGGTATTCAAATGGGTTTTTGGTATTCACTATTGTTTGTCTGGTTTTTTAATTTTTTGTCTGCTTGTAGTCATGAAAAGGGGTTATTGTTTGTTTGGTTGTAGTCGTGATGACTCCACTGGTTTCTCCTTCCACTCATGGCTTCAGTCATTTATCCTTCGACCCCGGTAAGGATATCCTATCTTGCTAAAGCAATGATCTTTCTAGCTTGAAAAAAGAGAGGAATTATTTGATTTTTTCTATTTTTATGTCATATGGTTTATGCATGCAACATCTTAATTGAATCAATGACTATAGATTTGTCCTCTAAGTTCAGACTATCTTTTTTATTGTACTTCATTTGAATGATTTGATGGATGCCTATAAAATTGAATTTGGTATTAAATATGGGAGATGATTGATTTGGTCGAATGCTTATTTGCTTTGAATTGGTTGATTTCCTTTAATGTTTTTTGACTACTTGATTGGTGAGCCTTAAACCTTCGATGGTATGAAATTAATGGAGAGTTGATTGCATCTTTGGGCTAGTTGTCACAGGGTAGGCTAATAAAAGTCAAAGCAAGTGAAAGAGTTAAACAAATCAACTGAAGTTTGAGTTGACAATATGTAATAGCACAAGACATGAGAAAAGTTTAAAATTTTTCAGGTTCAAACTCGCTGACAACAATACTAGTGCTGAGGCTAAACAATATAAGAAGCACTAAACAATATAAAAAGAAAAATTAGGGCCTAACCAATTTCATAAGACATTTGAACTTTCAATCCTAAGGGTGTTTTGAACCCAATGAAAGAAACTTATCAATTATAAAAGCATCCTGAACTTCATGATGTACATGCTTAACAGGACAAAAACCTACATTGTTAAATACTTCTCATGAAACCTTCCAAATGAAACCTAGATTGTTAAATACTGCTCATGAAACCTAGATTGTTCAATATCAGTGTAGTTTGGTTATATTTCGATGGTTGTTTTGAATACATTGTAAACAAATAAGGCAATATAGATTAATCCATTGAAATTTATAGGCCATTTGACACTTACCTAGTTAGGTATCTTAGATGAATACAGATACCTCTATAGGCCATTTGAAATTTACATATGAATACAGGTATCTTAAATTTGAATGAATGTTAAATCTATTAGATGAATACATGTAGTTTTTGATTGTTGTTTTGAGCAACTCACGACCTTTTTTTTCACACTCTTGCATTAAAAGATATTTGTGTTTTAGATGTATTGTTTTTTGGTTTAAAATCTATGTTGTTTGGTTTAAAATTGAAGCTAAAAATCTATAATTCAAAACAGCAATAGAGTTTAAACTTAAACAACAAACAACAATAGAGAGGGACCCATAGTGGGTCATTTATCCTTCGACCCTGGTAAGGATATATTTTCGTTTGCATTGGGAATATATTTTTGTATGTTTGTCCTATGGTTTATGTATGCAATATTTTTCAGTAATTAAAGAATATCTTTCACTAATTAATGAATTATTTGATATGTTGGGATCTGACAAATTAAAGAATATCTTTCACTACTAGGACATAGTGTCAAATATTACAAAATATCTTTCGGTACTAGGACATAGTTTGAATGGAAGGTTTTCTTGGTTTTATGTGTATACACACACAACTATATATATATATATATATATATGTTTGTGTATAGATAAAATAGATAAGACTCGTGAACAACATAATGAAATATTTAGGGTGTCCACATCATTGAATATATAATAAATGTATGAATATGATATATATTATAAACTTAAAATGCACTTGTAAAAAAAATTTGCAGCACATTAAAACATTTGTCATTCCATTTTCTACAATTAGAAACTGTAAACTAAAATTTGTAACTTATATTAAAGAGTCACAGTGATGCTCAAACATAATTTTGCAATTTCCAAAAGCAATAAATGTGTTACAAAACACAGAAAATGATCAATAAGCTGTGTTGATAAACACTACTCATAAAATAGATAAAGAGTTACAACAAACACCATTGAACACTAGTTTTACCATTTGGAATCTTTTGAATCTCTGCAGTACAAAGTTAAAGAAACAAAGAGCCTTAAGCACTGAACTAGACATTCCACCACGAAGAAACAAATCAACATTCTATTAATGACCCCAATTCAATACCAAACCCTCATAATTTGAATAACCCCATTTCAATACCAAACCCTCATAATTTCAAACAGTGAGAAAACCATAAGAAGCTTCTATTTATGATTAGAGACAACAATAGATAGAGAAAATTCCATTGCAAACAAAAGAGTTATAAAATAATTGAATACCCATGGATAATTACTAACCCCATTTTAATACCCAACCCTCATGAATTCAAACAATGAGAAAACCACAAGAAGTTTCCATGTATGACTACAAACAACAATAGATGGACAAAATCCATTGCAAACAAAAAAATATATGAAATAATTGAATACCCATGGATAAATAATAACCCCATCTTAATACTGAACCCTCATGATTAGAAACAGTGAGAAAATCATAAGAAGATTCTATTTATGATTACAAACAGCAATAGATGGAAAAAATCCCATTGAAAACAAAAAATATATAAAATAATTGAATACCCATGGATAAATAATAGCCCCATTTGAATACCAAACCCTCATGATTACAAACAGTGAGAAAATCATAAGAAGCTTCCACTTATGATTATAGAAAGTAATAGATTGAAAAAATCCATTGCAAACAAAAAAATAAATAAAATAATTGAATACCCATGATACAAATAATAAAAAATATCCTTACTAGGGTCAAAGGATAAATGAGCGAAGCCATTGCAAATAAGAAAAATAGAAAATATTTTAAAACCCATAGATAAACAGTAACCCCATTTTAATACCGAACCCTCATGATTAAAAACAATGAGAAAATCATAAGAAGCTTCCAAATATGATTACAGACATCACTAGATGGAAAAATGCCATTGCAAACAAAAAAATCCAAAAATTAGAATACCCATTTGAATACTGAACCCTAATGATTTCATGCAAACAGAAAATGAGAAGAGCCTTCCATTTAAGACCACTTAGAGCAATATATATTGCATGGATAAACCATAGGACATAGGCACAGAAAAAACCAAATAAATCCTCTTTTTTTTCAAGCTAGAAAGATCATTGCCTTAGCAGGATAAGATATCCTTACCAAGGTCAAAGGATAAACGAGTGAAGCCATGAGCGGAAGGAGAAACCAGTGGAGTCATCACGACTACAACCAAAAAAACAATAACCCCTTTTCATGACTACAAACAGACAAAAAATTAAAAAACCAGAGAGACAATAGTGAATACCAAAAACCCATTTGAATACCGAAGCTTGAAAGTAGACAAGAAGATGGAAAACCAGAAGAACATTCAATTTACACCCACAAAAATCATTGCAAATAGAAAAAGTAGATAGTATCTCTTTCTTTTCAAGATAGAAAGATCATTTCCTTAGAAGGATAAGAAATCCTTACCAAGGTCGAAGGAAAAATGAGCGAAGCCAGCTTTATCATGTCATGAAGGAGATACCAGTGGTGCTGTCGGGAAGGAAATACCAGTGGAGACCCAGCGAATGTAGGTTTCTCAAGAGCGCCAAGGTGACCCAGTATGGGTGCCATCTGCAATGAGAAAACGTGAAGAGAAGAGTCGGCAATGGTGTCAAGGGTTTGTTGAGTGTGAAGGACGGGAGCATTGAACGCTCCATAGCTGCGAAAAGGCAAGGCACGATAACCAGCGAAACAAGGAGGTAGTAGGAGTTAATGAGTCTGAAGTTGGTGTAAATGCAACTGGACTTCCTTGTTAATGCGGGAGTGTGGGATGAAAAGGTAGTGAGTTTCTCAGGTGCCACATGGCATTGTGAGCACAACTCACGATGCAACTTCTCGCTACTGGTGTATGCTATGTCCAATCTTCAGTTGACGGTAAAAAATGCCCAAAAATTAGACCCTACCAAAGAAACATGTCATCCACATGGCAAATCGATGTCGACCGTGTTAAAATGAAATATTTAGGTTGTCCATGTCACCGTCTACGTGGATAAGTCAAATTTTTTTTCATTTGGATGATGTGGCGCCCCAGGTGGAGGGGGAAGTTAGGGTGACCCACTATGGGTCCCTCTCCCCTAGTCTCTAGAGGGGAATACAGGTGCTTTTTTGGGGTGCTATGACATGGTAAGAGAATTTGTTAGAAATTTAGCTATTTAAGGCCATAAAATATTCCAATGCACTTTTCCTATCTTGTCCTTTGGTAGGCCCACACTAAGTTTTTTAATATTTAGGTTAAGCATGATTTAAATGGCTTTATTCACCATTTAGAGTATTTCTATCTAAATATTTAGCCCTCAATGAGATAGATATAATTAGTGGGCCCCTCTTTGTTAAGCTAATAAAATGGTGTGAAAAATGCTTTTTAAAAAGTGTTAAGGACTAAGGATTTTTTTTAGTCCCAAGGACATGTACTCATCCCGAAGGGCTTGCTTTGCGAGTTAAAAGACTTTATTGGAGCACCAACATAGAAACGAGCATATATTTTGCCTCTGAGTTCTTATAGGTATTGAAAAGATCTTTTTGAGCTCCATGTTTTAGTGAAGTTAATTTTATCTAATTGTGATAATATTTATTCCAAATTTGTAATCAAATCTCCTGTTGCTCTAATCACACTAATATGAAGTGCCATGATTATTTTGTGCTTGGAGGTATTTTTGGGTGGGGGTAATGTATTCACAAACTAATATAACCTTTTTTGTGTGGGGAGTGGGGGATGGAGTCGGGCAAGGGGTGGAGGGGTTCATCATGGATTTTGGTATTAAATACCATCATTCTAATATCAAGGTAAATTCAAAGAATTATTTATCTTGGAAACAAGGGATAGAGAATGATTGCATTACACGAGATCTATTGCCCTATCTTTTTGGATGCGTTCCTGGGCCAAGTGACTATGAATAGTAGCATGAATGGTTTAACAATAATGACATGGTCTATAGACTAATATGTCTAACAATTTCTAAGAATATGATACATCAGTTTAAGCACATAGAGTGTCCTTTCACTGTTTGGACCATCATCTAATAAATAGATGAAGATCTTGATTCTTCATTTAAAAGTGATGCTTACTTGGAGAACCTTTCATATGGGGATGATATTGAGACTACTACTAATCCTCCCCTTTCTGATAGCCCATCTACAATTGAGGGCATTCCTCCTATACTCATTGCTAATTTAGAGTTCAAAGTCGCTTCTTCATGAGCCTCTAGTGATTCTTTGTAGCAAGATTAGATGTCTTCTAGATTCGCCTCACTAGGGAACATTCCTACTAGACATCTCTTATTTGTTTGTAATGTCCCACATTTCAAATCTAGATGACACCATTAAGGGCACAACGTTCCTCTTGAAGGACATTCCTCCATCACTTGTTACTTTATTAGAATTTAGTGTTCCTTCATTAGGGGATTTTAGCAATTCTTTGTAGCAAGTTCATATTAGTCTTCCAAATCTACCTCATTGGTATATTTTCCCACCAAACATCTCCTGCTTGTTTGTTGATTCCTTCTCATGGATCTCAAGGACACTATCAAGGAAATTGCTCTTCTTTTTTAGGATATTCCTCCTATGCCTACCACCTTGATAAAGTTGAGTGTTGCTTCACCAAAGGATTCTAATGATTCATTGCAATAGGTTCAGATCTATCTTCTCAATCCACTTCATTGGGACATCTACTTTCTAGATATTTCACATCTATTTGTGGAGTCCCTCTTTTCAGATCTTGAGGACACCTTTAAGGACATTCATCTCCTCTTTAATTATGGATCTTATGGAGTTGCATCTCCTACTTTGGATGTCATTAGAGAACATTTAGACCCTTTTGTTCTTTCTCTGACTTATCATGCTTCTATAGTGATATATTCTACAAATACTAATGAGCCCATAGATTTGACTTATTATTTATGTTGACACTTTTTATAGGAGTACCAGATTCTCATTGGTTTAGTTTTCTTACCTATGCTGAGCACCATACATACATGGTTACTGTAGCTAAATCTTGCATAGTACCCGATCTATCCAATCAATATTTTTCATAGTTTGACATTAACTTGAGAAGCTTGAGCACTCTTTTGGTGGCATCATCCACATATTTGATACCTATTCTTCATAATCTTGCACATGGTTCTAGATGGTTACTTTTTTTAGTTAGGTATGGGACTCCTGATTCAATTGTGACTCCTTTTAGAACTGGCATGGAGGCATTTGAGTAGCATATAGAGATCTTCATATTTCATATTCTTGCCTCTTATTCCTTGATGGAATAGGAAGCCCTCCTACATGCATCTATGGCCCTATATCTTCCTAAGGGAAGAAATGTTGATACTAGTAGTTCATGTTCTTCAACATGCAAGAGGCTCCACATTTAGTGGGGGTTGCATAATTCTCTCTCTATTTTTGGGGGAGTTATTTTCTTTTATCTTGGGGGGCTCTTATCTTTGGGTTTTTATTATGTAAATGGGTACATTATTGTCCTGTCCCTTTTTCAAAACTTTCTAAAAATGGAAACTTACTAAAAATAGTAAGTTGATAGTCCTAAAATAGCAAATCAAGATCAATTGGAAGTTTGGGAAATAATAATAAATTTGGTAACTTGGTTGAGGTCAGAAAATTACTTAAACACCAAATATATTTATATTTATTTATTTTCCCTACTTGGGCGTGGGATCCTCAAATAGCCTATTTTTGGCATTTAGTGGCTATGATAAGCCAGAACAAGTGGCACAGTGCATTGGGAATGGAAAAAATTAGTGGATACTTGGCATCAGAGGTTACATGCACTTCATGCAAGAGAATTTTTCCCCTTTGGGTCATGAGTTTTTGAGTTGGCACTTTAATCTCATGTCGGTGCCTTGAAAAATGCATTTTGAGTTGTTAAAAGATGCTTTTTAAATGTACAATATGAAAGGCTAATTTTAGAGATGTTATAATGAATTTTATAACTTCTATAACTGCCTAAATTTGGGGAAGAATATTTGGAAGTGAATCTAAATGTGGTGGAAGTTTCCAGATGTTCAAGGAGCCTATAAGTATTCTTTACTTTGCATGTAGAGAGACTATTGCAGATTTTACATTTTCTCTTGCAAAGATGATGCTTTGTGATTTCTTCAGTGGATAGGGAAACCATTGGAGATAAATCTTGTGGCTAGTGTACATGAGTTTCTAGTAGTCTGAGGGTGGTGTTCTTGGGTTGCAGATATCAATCTTACTTCAGAGGTTGCATCATAGCTGAAGGATTGTAGCAGTTTTAGTATTGTGTGTTTGTAGAGCTTTTTAGAGTGTTGTGCAACTTATGTTGGTGTTGTTTGTTGTAGTTTATGTGTTGTGGGTGTGTGGCTATGTAATTTGTTGTATTTTATTAATCCTAGGTGCCTTGGTTTAACTTTTGGTAGTGTTTAGTAGCGATTTCCATGTGTATTTCATCCTATTTTTGGTGTTGTAGCTTGCAGAGTGTTGTGAAGTGTTGTAGCTGTTGTTGCTATTGTAAATCGGTGTTGTAGGCCTGATTTCATGTCATATGTATCAAAAAATTATAATAAAAAATATTCAGAGTGTTTATGTTCATTTTGGTGCAATACCTGTGCAAACTAGTTAGCTATTTTGGGTGTTTTGATGCATACTAGAGTTAAATTGGTAAAAATATTTTTCAAATTTGAGTTTATAATAAAAATTAGATTGGGGACATTATAGTGATATTAGATAATGATCTTGCTAGCTTGTAGGGTTGTTTGATTCACGCTTCTTTGTGAAAGAGACCTCAGGTCTTTGAGAAGAGAGCAAATCATCGCTGAAGAAAGATGGAAGAATAAGGGAAACCTAGGTGATAAATTGATTGCTGCTACGATAAATTGGCTAACATTATGGAGCCAACAAAATAAGAAGAATGTGGAAGACATTGTAGGTGAAGGAGTTGCACATACTACAAATATTGAAGCATCATTTGTTGAGGTAGCTGTAGAATGGTATGAAGATTATTCCAAGCAATTTAAAACTCAAATAAATATATGAGAGGGATCAAAAGAGGAGAGAACAAGATCAAAAGGTGGAAGAAAAGAAACCAGAATCAGAGCCTCAGGAGGTTGCTAAGGAAAATATTTTCTTGCAGAAGGAAGAAGGGAAATTAAATTCAGAGCAACCCATTGAGAGAGAACCTATCATATAGTTGGAAGGTAAAAATTCTGTTAATAGAAGATATTTATTTGACTTCTAATGATTATATATATCAGGAAAGTATTGATGAAGTCAATGAGGGAAAGGAATCAATTGTCAGTTGTGAAGAGGCCAAGGTGGAGGAACAGACACCGATTCATGCACTTACTTTTGAACTTCCAGATGTGGTTTTGAGTTACAAGAAAGCAGGTGTTGAGGATATCCCAACCAGGACCCTTATGGAAAAGGTAGATGAGCATGTTGATCGTAGCTTAAGGTATGAAAATAATGATCACATTGTAGATTTATTTCTACCTACTATGTCACTGCAAAACCTTTTTCATCATGGAAAGGATTATAAAGAGGATGAAGGAGTATTGCCATACATGAGAGTATGGGATCTAGGTGATACTTTAAAAAATAGAGATGGTAGGAAATATGATGATGTTAAATTCCCTATCTCTTACATATGGATTAAAAGGGAGTTAATGAGAAATCACAGAGTATATTGTGCATACTAATAGTGTTATGAAGAATCAATGTTCCAAATTTATAGATGGTTCCTTGGAGCTAAGTTCCCAAATAGAAGACTAGATTATGAATGGTGGCTAAACAAAATGTATGAGGTGGGAAGATGGTAAGAAAAATATATGTGATTTTGATATTCTTTATTTTATGATTGAGCATGGCAAGGTATTTGTGGAACCAAGCTACATGTTGGATTTCTATCCTTGGATGTATGGAGGGGAATTCAAGAAGAATGAGATTCCACAAGATGGCTTCATTATTCCTATAACATCAAAAAATGTCCCCTTGGGGGCTTTTCCATCATAAGGTTTAGCTCCCAGGTCTTTAGTGTGCATTTAGGATATTTTACATCATATTTCAACATCCCGATGAGAAAACCCCTAAGTGTCTTGACAAATAGGACCTAGGGGGACTACTTGAGATAACCCCTACCCAAAATAGGGGGGAGGACTTGGGTGCCCGCGCCCTAGTCCTACTCTATTTTAGGGCAGTCTCAATTTTTGGGTGTCGGCTTGTGACCATTATTTGGGTCCTATGTCGACACGGTAAGTTTGAATTACAAAATTCTTAGCAAGAGTGTTTGTAGTTGCATATAAAAGCATGTTTACACATTCATTTGTAAACTAGATGATTACTAGCAAGCTATTGTGTTCTAGAAGTGATTCAAGGCTTTCAGTGTGTTGTCTATGTGTTTGTGTTTGCAAATTTGAACATTCATCTCCTTATGGCATGAAGAGCTTCTTCCTCTTATGAGATCTTCACTACAAGGTGACATCCATTGTGTTTGTGATCATTATTTCATTTGGTTTTGCCTCTGCCTCACAAGGGCACGCACTCTCTATCTAACAAAGGTGTTTGGAAGACTTAAGTGTCCTTCTGGGGCTTGACTAAGGTAAGCTTCTAAACACCACAAACCCATCCCAAAGTTTTATGATTGCAGGTTACAGATTGATGATGTAGACAAAGTAAAGTTGTAGGAGGGCATGTTGGAGTGTTGAAATTGTAGAACAACAGAAAAAAAGGACACCCTAGACTTGGGCACCCGCTCATTAGTCCTCAAAGTTTAGTGATGGAAAAACATTCGGTGCAGCAGGAATAGGTTGCAGATCTTGTCTGTAGATCCTAACAAAAAGTAGGGCACTAGACTTGGGCGCCCACTCTTTTGTCCCTGACTTTTCTACCTCAGAACCTCAAAAATAGGTGCATAGTCATTTGTAATTTTACATCTTTCAACAGAGGCATTTTCTGTTATTCATCCGTTTACTCCCATATTTGCATAATTAGGGTTTTGATGGACAATTGAGAATAAGAGAAGGAAAACAGATAATCAAATACTGTAATCCAAGTTTCCCTACATTTGTAAGTGACCAAGGACCTGATAGTGCTTTGCCACTCGATCTTAAGGTCCTTGAATGTAAAAGGTGAAAGGAGGATTTAAACACTAAACTAAACAAATCCAAATTTTACTCTAAACATTTTGGTGAACCCATGTTTTTGGACTTAATTGCAACTTACTCAGTGTTTTTCTTCAGATTTGGGTTGATTTCATTCATTCATATAGTCATTCATCTTATTGCATTGAGAAAATTACAAAAAAATTGAAAAATTTGGAAACCCTAACTTGCATTTTCATATAGGTTTCTAATTTGCATCAATTCATTCTAATTTTTTCTAATTCATTATTTTTGAATCAGATCTGATATAAACTACAGAAAATTACAAAAATACAATAATTTGCATTGCAAATTTTCATCATATAATTGCTAGGGTTTTGTAAAAATTTTGACAATTTTAATATAACCTAGTAATTCCAAAATCTAGGGTTAGTAGGAAAAATCTTCTTTCAGATTTTTCTACTGATTTTAGAGACTCATTCAAACTTTCATTTGGCTGTAGTCTTGCATTTTAGTGTAAATTTGCATTTAGATTTCAAATATTTGCATTTTTGCATAGAAAATTTCAACAAAAAATAGCAATTTTCATGCATTTTCATTAAATTTGCACTTGCATTTTGCATATTAGAGCTTGGAATTAATTTTAGGGTAAGTGCAAGAAACTCGGTCCACATGTAGGGGAAGTCGCGCAAGGAAAAAAATGCCAACAGCAACGGGTACCCGTTTAGGAACGGGCGCTCGAACCTAAAACGGGTACCCGTTTTGTTTTATAGAACGGGTACCTGTTTTAAAACGGGTACCCGTTTTATTTTTTTACTATTTTTAGAAATGGGTACTCGTTATAGAATGCGTACCCATTTTAAAACGGGTACCCATTTTATTTTTTATTGTTTTATAGAACGGGTACCCGTTTTAAAACGGGTACCTGTTTTGTTGTTTATTATTTTCTAGAACGGGTACCCGTTTATAAAATTTTGAATTTCACACCCACGCTTTTGGTTTCATTTTAGGCTCGGGAAAAGCATGGGTAGCCGACCTTGAGCCTTGGACCTGCAAGTATTTCTCTAAGTACAAAACCAGAGGAAAGACTGACTTCACCTATATGGCTGATGACATTTTTTTCTAAATTTTTTTACGAAATTAAAACCCATTACAGATCATAGTGTCTAGTTTTCAAATATGTAATTTTTTTTTGAATTAGACTTGTTTTTCTATTTATTATTAAATTTATGAGCAAACTGGTCCAAAAACTTGAAATGACAGGTGTTTGTATTGTTTTAATAACTTTTAATTTTTAAAAGTTTTTAAAAAAAATTATATGTCATCAATCTACACGTCATTCTTTACACAATGAAAAAAAAAATAATTTTATGATTTTTTTTGCTCAAATTATGTTGGCCGTACACGAGGGGTTTTCAACAGTAGCAATTAGGCCTAATAAAAAATTAATAAAAAAAAATTATTTGGAAAAAAATTATAAAAAAATATCCTCATCAAACTTCACTATACTACACATCTTTTTCCAAAAGGATTTTGAAAAATAATTTTATTTAGGTCAAATTATGTTGGCCGTACACATGCATGATATGGTTAAAAAAAAGTGACTTTTAAATAGTGGTTTTTAGAAATGCCTATTGAAAATCAATTTGTATCATCTGGGTATTGAAAAAAATTACATATTTGGAAACTAGACTTTGAGTATTACATTTTATATTTAGTGACTTTTTTAAAGATTCCATCTCTAAGTGCTTCAAATTTTAAGGTCAAATGTGACAAATTCTAAAAATTAGGGAAAACACTTCCACTTTTTGGCCAAAAAGTGGACCCAACTTCTTGCATTGACCCTTTAAGATCTGAGTACACTTCATTTTCATCATAAATTAGAATTCAAAACATTCATATAGCATTTTGTGTCAAGATCTCAAACCTAGGGCTTGAAAAACATCGATTTTCACTAGATTTGGCCTTATCGACTCTCTAAACTTGCACCATAGGCGTGTTGTGAAGAATATTTTTGCATTAATTTTCTTTTATCAGGGTAATTATTTTCTTCACCTCCTAAAAATCTTCACAACACCCTTTTATTGGGCTCTTGTATTGAAAATTTGGTGAAAAACTACACATTTTCGCTATTTTTTCCCTAGGGTTTGTCCTAGTTTGCAGTCCAAGTGTGTTGTGAAAAATTTTATGGATCGAGGTGACTGATATCATTTATTTTATTTTCTTCACCTCCTAAAATTAATTATAACACCCCTTTTGCTAGGTCTTGGAGTTGAAAAACCATGAAAAATAGCCTATTTTTGCTATATTTTCACTAGGGTTTGACCTTAAGTGGCACTAAAAGTGTGTTGTGACAAATATTTTGACATTAAGTGGCTGTTATTACTTATATAATTTTATTTCCATCATCACTTTCCTCACAACACCCTTTGTCATGCTCTTTTGCATCGAGATTTGGTGGAAAAATTGCATATTTTGATTTATCATCATCTTAGATTTGCATCAAGAGTGTGTTTTGAAGGATCTTATTGCTGTTTTGGATTGATATCAGACATATAATTTTCTTCCCTTGATCAAAATCCTTACAACACCCTTTGTTTCATTCGTTTGCATTGAAAAAGGTACAAAAAATCAAGCATTTTAGGCTATTTTGCATATATTTTGCACTTGTCTTTTGCATACTTTTGAGAAAGCTTTTAAAATCTGATTTTGCATCTCATTATGGCCTCTTCATGTTATTCATCTCTGAAATCTTTGCATGAGTATATCCTAGATTTTGAAAATTTCTCTAATTTCACTAATGAGAATCCTCATGTTCTAGAGCACATAGCTTCTGCAAGTGGTATTGATGCTTCTATATTTCTACATATGAGCTGCAATTACTTTGTTATACACATGATTTTAATAGCTTCATACTATTTGTAGGAGCATATCCTTTGATATTAGAATATTTAACTAAATTCATCTCTAGGAATACTCATGAGAAAGATGAGAGTGAAAAGCCTTTTTCTGCCACAGAGTATGATGATGATGATGTACCTTCCCCTCATCCCATTGCTCTGCCTGGCCAAGATGTAGCATTAGTGGATTAGAAAAGGTCTCTCACATTAAATACTTTAGGGATGGATGTTTTTGATTACATCAGGTGGCAAAAACAAGGGGCCAAACCCTTAATAGAGATTACATAAGAAAAAGCATAGGCTTAGGAAACAAAAAGAGCCTGGAACCAAAACCTAGAAAACACCAGCTTACAAATGGCAGATAGTAAGCAACAACAAAAAACCAGCAAACAGACAGCAGAAGGCACACTAGGACATAGAGTCCTCCCAGTCTTTAGCAAGAACTTCAAAAACTTTGTCCAGCTCCTGAGTTTTGTCATTGTCGGCTCCTTGGGAGAAAAGTTGAATATCCTGCAAAAGGGTTAAGTTGATCATGGAAGACCTACACAGCTTGCAGGTAATAAACTTATAAAGAGTAGATAGTTTGAGTTGCAGAGCCACCATCTTGTCCTTTAACTGAGTTACTTCAGAAAAAAGAGAGTTAATGTCCCTGTCCTCATTCACATTGCCATCCTCAGCAGTAGCCTTGACATCATCATCTTGAATCTCTTTAGGGACAGACAGACTGTTCGCTTCCACCTCTTCAACACTGGTAGGATTTTGCTCATTCATGTTCCCCTCTCCTTCACCAGTATCATACTGGGCCTCCACAGGGCTTTGATGGTCAAACTCATCTTTATCACTACCAGTAATCCACCAAACGGTATTCATGTGAACAGAAACCAGCCGACGCCAATCATGATACTTTAAGTTCCAAAATGCAACCCAAATAATGAGTATTAAGTTCGCATGAAGGGAGTACAGACGCCGCTGCCAATTTGCATGGGGATCGTGCATAAGCCTAGACAGGGTGGAAAAACATGCCACCTCATCACTCGACACTTGAGTAGACATCATGTAATAATAGAATTCATCTCCTTATGAATAAGCATTCCAATGTGACCAGGAATGCTGCTAATTTGGTGCCAAACCCACCAGATTTGAAATTCCTAACCAAAGTTGGCAAGACCATCAGCAACTGAGTTGCCTTCCCTATAAGTATGGGAGAAAGAGACATTTGGGATGCCATGGAGAATGGTTTGTATATCAGATATAATGTCACTGAGCTTCCACCCACAAGTAGAGAGACTGGTAACCACATCTAGAATGATTTTAGAATCACCTTGTATGTGGAGATGGCTAATCCCCAATGAGATCGCCACTTTGAGACCCCAGAGGAGGGCCATTGCCTCAGCAATGTTGTTAGAATGCTTTCCAAGTCCTCCGACATAAGCTGCAACAAGATCACCATGTTCATCCCTTATTATACCTCCTCCACTGGCGCATCCATCAGCTTTAGCAGCACCATCAAAATTAAGTTTCAACCACCCCGGCTCAGGCGGGGCCCAAATAGTGTTATGTCTTTTCTGAAGTTTCATATCATCAAAAGCTAGGATTTGGTTCAGCAAACCCCAGTTAGAAGCCACCCAAGATTCCTGTTTGGTCAAAGGTTGATCTGCAGGTTTAATGTTAGCATTAGAAACATTTTCAACAATACCCTTAAATAAAGAGATCCAAACCTACATCGAAGACCTATGAGTGTTCCAAAAAATCCTATTGTTTCTTTCTTTCCACAGGGCCCACCCAAGTGAAGGAAGGGTTTGCTTCCACAATTTCCGCAACCAAGGGTGTTTAAGGGGAACATTCCAACTGGCGATACAATCATGAATCTCTTTGTTAAAAACCCATTGTATACCAAATTTTTCTAGAATTCTACTCCAGACTTCATGGGCATAATCACAATGAATGAGGAGATGTGCCACAGTTTCTTCTTGATTGCAGCAAAGAACACATCTATTGACAAGCTGCAACCCTCTATGTTGGAGGTTATCTTGTGTCAAAATTTTATTATGGGTGGCAGTCCACCAAAAGAAGTTAATTTTAGGAAGATTTTTACAATTCCAGACTTTCTCCCATATCTCATCTTTGTTGACATCCTCCACCAGTAGAAGGTAAGCAGATTTTACTAAGAACCTCCCTTTTTTGTCAGTATACCACAGGAGTTCATCCTTCTGAGGGAATAAAAGAAGTCTGATATCCATCAGTAATTGTTGAACCATATTTAGTTTTTGATGAAACTTAGGGTTATTCATGGTGCATTGTAACAGATTCTTCCACCTTTTAAGCCCATGGTCTTGGGTAAGGTAATTACTAACTTTAGAGCCAAAAAATTGCTTGGCCAAGGAAACAATATCTTTATTATCAATTTGGGCTAAGAGAGCCTGATTAGTTAACTAGGGGTCTTCCTAGAAGTTGATGAGAGAACTGTCCCCTAATTTCCATCTCATTTCTTTTCTAATGATGCTCCTAGTTTTAAGCATTTTATTCCAAATGGCAGAACCTGGCGGAATACCTTCTTGTAGAAGTACCAAGTAGCTATCAGAATCTTTGAGATATTTAGCCTTCATTATATCTCCCCAATCTTTATTTTTGTTGATGAAGTTCCACATTACCTTGGACAGTCCTAATGTTAAGACCCCCATGAGATTTAGGACAGTAGACCTGCTCCCACTTGACCAAAGAAATCCTTTTCTTTTCCTCCATTCCAAGAGGGAAATAATGTTAACTCAATAATTGTTAATAAACTTTGTAGCAATATTCCTAAGATAATTGTCTGAGGGGCACCTAGTGCAACCTCTTGCTTAAAGTCGGTGATTACTGTTCAAGGTCAACCCCTGAATCATATCTATGACTATGCAAAGAAAATTTCTCAAACAAATCAAGGTATTCAAAATATGATTTCTCACACATACAAGACCTGTAATAACAAGCAAAGTACCCAAGCACCTCATGTGCCTATCTCTCTTCCATGTTCTCAACCTATGCTCCCTCCACCACCTCATCTTACTCATAAAAGTGGTCAAAAGTATGATCTTGTCGAACAACTTAGCGCTACACCGGATAAGATCTCTCTTTGGGATTTAATACAAACATCACCTACATACCATGGAATGCTCCAAGAAGTTTTACAAAAGGTGATTGTGCCACCTATCATTAAGCCTAATGATGTAGCAACCGTATTGGATAGTATGCATGTGACAAAAATGGATATACTCTTTCAATGACATGAATTACCATCAATTAAAGTTCAAAACCAATATGATCCCCTTGTAATTTTTGTCACAATAAACAAAACATTGGTTAAGAGAGTTATGATTGATAATGGATTAGCTCTTAATGTTTGTGGCATTGACTTATTACATAAGATTAAAGTTGATATATCTACCATCAAGCTAGAATCATTAAGTATCTATGGTTTTGACAATATTGAACGACAATCCGTGGGCACTATAACTTTACCTATACAAGTGGGACTTGTGATTGTGCCTACCCTGATTCATGTCATGCCTTTTTATTTAGCTTACAACATGATTCTTGGTAGACCTTGGATTCATGCATTGGGGGCAGTCCCTTCCACCTTGCATCATTCAATCAAATTTATATTCAAAGGGAAACTTCATACTATTCATACTAATCCTGAACCAGATAATTGCTTACATATTGAAAAGCAAAAACCAGTTTACAACCATATGAGTTTAAACAATTTTTGAGGTGATCCATCAATGACTAATATTGTGCAAGACTCTCAACCATCGAATGCACTTGTTGGTGGTGATTGGGGTTCATTAGATTTTAATCCTTGCGATGTAGGGGAATATAAACTTAATAACCTCGACACATCAAAAGTCGCATCGATCTCATCTAAATGATCTTTCGAAACACCTGAGAAAAACAAAATCTCCTTGGTTGAAAATAAAGACAATACTCTCACTTATGCTACAAATTATGTTACCTACGAGGCCTCACCTTCTTCTAAGGAACTAGACTCTCTATATGGTCGTGGATTTCAAATTTTGTACAAACATAACAACTATGTAGGTAAGGGATGTGGTGTAAATCAACAAGGAATTAGAATACCTATAGAATCTGCTTCAACACGTTACTCAAGCAGTATTGGATATAATCCTTTTAAAGAAAAGAAAGCCTCTTGTTGTCCTAAACTTAATACAATATCAAAACAACATGAGAGATATCCTAGATATGTATGTTCTTAATGATGGTGCTACTAGGTAAGTATTTCTAACCCTTTATCTCTCTCATGATGTGGATCCCCCATGATGTCTTATGTGTTGTTTAGGCCTCCTGGGATGACCTCCCGTAAGGTCTGGGATACCAGGAGACTGCCTCTATTGTAACCTTCTTCTATTTGTATCATCATTCTTCTATATTGACTCTCTCTAATTTTATTGTTGTGTATTGTGTCTTATGGACATATGATGAAGGGGGTAAATCATAAAACACACAATAACAGAAATTGAATACAGAGAATAGAACTTTCTTTTATTGATCTGGACAACTTATTACATTACAGAAGCTTAATTACATTCAGAGGAATTAGTCCTCCTCAGGCTGCAACACACTACAGCTACCATCACCAGGCTCTGGAATCTTTCACCTTCTGTAACCCCCAAATCAGCTAGGGTTTCTATTTTCCTGCCTATTCTTGACTCTACACTTTCCCCCTTAACTCTACTACTGCCCAGGGTCCCCAAAATAGCCATAAATAGCACTTTTTCGGTTGCATCCCGCTAAATTTCAAAATTTACAACACCCTATAAAAGTAGGTAAACTTCCGGGAAGCATAACTTTTGATCCGGGTGTCCGATTGATGAACCATTTTATGCATCGGAAAGCTCACGATGTGAACTGTCATGCCAGAAATTCGTAAATGGATTTCTGTCAACTTTTCAGGACATTTAGGGAAGTTTTAGTGCCTCATATCTCGTTTTGGAAATTTTTAGGGGCTTTTCAGAAAACAAAAACTTTAATATCTTTCAGCTCACAAATGATCTTTCCCTGATTCCTTTGCCAAAGGTCTTATATTTCTATTTAGTAACTTTCTGTAAGTTTTCGCTTCAATCCGTGCCCAACTGCAAACTTTCTAAAAATAGCACGTAGACTTTCCAAAACAGGCAGGTTGCTATTCTTAGCAGTTTTGGAAAAACTGAAAGTCCTACAACATTATTTTGGATATTATGGAATCAAAAACACTAATTCTGGGAAGAAATGAAAACAACTACAATGATTTTAAATTAACTTCTTTTTTTGGGTGATGCAAGATTGCCCTTACACCACTGGATGCTCCTGCATCAGACACCCAGGGTAATTTGAGAAGTGACCTTGTCACGTCTCAGATGTTTTTTTGAGGAAAACCCAAACGGTCAACCTCTGCCTTAGACAACCAAGAAGAATCTTCAACAGGCCTTCCTTTCCATTTTACCAGATATTCTTCATATTGCTTGTTCCGAGTACTTCTTCCCACACGGCTATCCAAGATCTCTTCTATCTCCTCTGTTGAAATAGATGCCGGAATACTCCACTGTTCCTTTGTTGGTCCATCCTCTGTCCCACCTTCATGATATTCTAATAAATCAGCGATGTTAAAAATAGGGGAAATATTGATCCCACTCGGCAGCTCTACCTCATATGCATTGCCTGAATCATGCTTCTTCAGGATTCTACATGGTCCAAATTTCTTCATTTTCAACTTATTGTATGTTCCAATGGGGAACCTTTCTTTTCTCAGGTGAACCATGACTTCATCTCCTACCTGGAACTCCTTATATCTCCTCTTCTGATCTGCCTTAGCCTTGTACTGAATATTCATCTTATTAATGTGCTTTCTCACCTCTTCATGCAAATTCTTCATGTGTTCTGCAAAGTCCTCAGCTTCGGCACTTGTCTTTTCTCCATTGTCCAGCTTCCTTAACTCAGAAGCATTTCTTGGGCTATTGCCATATACAATCTGGAATGGTGATTTACCAGTACTCCTATTGACAGAATTGTTGTAAGCAAATTCTGCCTGGGGTAAAATTAAATCCCATCCCTTGGGTTTATCCCCTACTAAGCACCGTAGCAGGTTACCCAAACTCCTATTCACCACTTCGGTTTGTCCATCAGTCTGTGGATGGTGTGCAGAACTGAACTTCAAATCTGTCTTCAACTTCTTCCACAATGTCCTCCAGAAATAACCAACAAACTTGGTATCTCGATCTGAAACTATGCTCTTTGGTAGACCATGTAATCTCACCACTTCCCTGAAAAATAAATCTGCAATATGAACAACATCATTAGTCTTCTTACAAGGAATAAAATGTGCCATCTTTGAGAATCTGTCCACTACCACAAAAATAGAATCATGCCCTCTCTGTGTCCTTGGTAAACCAAGAACAAAATCCATACTAATATCATCCCATGGCTTCTCTGGTACAGGTAATGGTTGATACAACCCTATTTTTTGACTTGTTCCTTTTGCCATCTGACATACTCTGCAACTCTGCACAAACTTCCTCACATCCTGCTGCAACTGTGGCCAATAATAATTTTCACCAACAATAGATATGGTCTTATCTCGCAAAGTGTCTAGCCAGTCCTCCACTATGCTTCTCTTTAATCAGGTTCTCTCTCATGGAACTCCTCAAAATGCACAACTGGCTTCCTCTAAACAACATGCCATCTTGGATTATGAAATCCAACCAATTTGTCCAGTCCAAAGTAATAGGCTCCAGACAAGCTTTCCAAGCCTCTACAAAATCTGGATCTTCAGGGTACAAACTTTTGAGCTCATCGAACCCAACAACCTCTATCTTCATTTCTGTCAACAAATTTTGCCTTCTGCTCAAGGCATCTGCAACTTTGTTGGACTTCCCACTCCTGTGCTTCAAAACAAAGGTATAACTCTGCAAAAACTCAACCCATTTTAAGTACCTTTGGTTCAACTTCCCTTGACTATTAATATACTGCAAAGCCTGATGATCAGTATATAAAACGAACTCTTTTGGCAACAAATAATGTCTCCATTTCTTCAAAGCCTGAACTATTGCATAAAATTCCTGATCATAAACAGAATACTTCTTCTTGGCATCATTAAGCTTCTCACTAAAATAGGCAATGGGCTTACCTTCTTGGCTCAAAACAACTCCTATACCACTACCACTAGCATCACAATCTACCTGAAATACCTTATTGAAATCTGGAAGTGCCAAAATAGGTCGTTCTACAACTTTATGCTTCAATGTATCAAAGCTCTTGTCGGCTCCTTTAGTCCATCTAAACTCTTTCCTATCCCCTCTCATTGTTTCAGTTAGGGGTGCACAAATGCTACTGAAATTCCTGATAAACTTTCTGTAAAAACTTGCCAAACCATGAAAAGATCTTACCTCCGTTGCACTCCTTGGTGTAGGCCACTCAATGATAGCCCTTACTTTTTCTGGGTCCATCTTAAGACCTTCCTCTGAGATAACAAATCCCAGGTATACCAACTCCTTCTTTGCAAAACTACATTTCTTTAGATTAATCAACAACTTTTCCTCCCTCAGCTTCTCTAGAACTCTTCTAATATGCATCAGAGGCTCATCCCAAGTCTTACTGAAAATCAAAATATCATCCAAATAAACAATAACAAAACTTCCCAAAAATTCTTTTAGTACCTCGTTCATGAGCCGCATGAATGTGCTCGGTGCATTGGTTAGCCCAAATGGCATGACTAACCACTCATACAAACCCTCCTTTGTCTTGAAGGCTGTCTTCCATTCATCTCCTTCTTTGATTCGAATCTGGTGATACCCACTCTTCAGATCAATCTTCGTGAAGTACTTGGCTCCACTCAAACAATCCATTATGTCATCCATTCTTGGCAATGGAAATCTATACTTGATCGTTATCTTATTGATGGCTTGAGAGTTTGTACACATCCTCCATTCTCCATCTTTCTTTGGTGCTAGTACTATAGGTACCGCACATGGACTTAAGCTCTCCCTTATCAGTCCCTTCCTCAACAACTCCTAAACTTGTCTGTTCAACTCTTCATTCTCTGTAGGGGTCATTCTGTGGGCTGCCTTGTTTGGCAAACTGGCTCCTGGTATCAAATCCATTTGATGACTTATCTTCCTTACTGGTGGTAAACCTTCTGGTACATTATCAAAGATAATGTCCTGGAACTCTTCTAACATATCTGAAACTTCTGCTGGTACATCTTCACATTTCTCTTGACTAATCTTAGGAATCAATGCAAAGCAATGACGCTCATGCTTCATACCCTCCAAAAATTTCCTACCATCTACCAAACAAATTATGGCAGTACTACATACCTTTTCTTCCACCTCCTTCAAGGGCTTCAACTTATGATGAACTCCATCCTTTGTTAGGGAATATGTGTTTGCACGGCCATCATGGACAGCGCTCCTATCATACTGCCACGGCCTCCCCAACAACATATGACATGCATCCATCGGTATGATATCACACAGCACCTCATCATGGTAGTCACCAATCTTGAACTTCACTAAACACTGTTCATTGACCAAAGCTCTATGGTCCTTCTGCAACCATGCAATTCGATATGGATGCGGATGCTTTCTTCTTGTCAACTTCAACTTGTCAACCATCTCCTCTGAAACAAGATTATCAGTGCTTCCACTGTCAATAATAATATCACAACACTTACCCTCACATTTGCACCTTGTGCGGAATAAACTCTTCCTCTGATTGGGTTCTTTCTCCTCATTCAGCAAGGTTCTTCTGACAAATAGCGTTTCTCCCCTTTCAGCATCTTCAGAATGCTCTGAATGTGCGTCTTCATCTACATGTGCAACTCGTGCATTACCTTCAAGTCTTCTATTTGTCCTTCCTTGATGTTGCGGACACTCATATGCTCGATGCCCTTCTTCTCCACATTGGAAACAGGTTCCTCTGAAACCTCCTCTTCCAGGTCCTTGCCCAGGTCTGCCTCTTCCTCTTCCTCTTTGCTCACCATTGTTTTGGTCACGAGGGCGGTAGGTATTATCCCCTCTTTGATTTCGACTGGTGCCTACTTCTTCACTTTTCTTTTGATCTTCATTACAGCCTCCATAGGGTCTTCCACCAGTCCTTCCACCTTGACCTCTTCCCCTTTGCTTTCTATCAAATCTTTTGTTGAGCTTCTCTTCCACCTTCAGGGAAAACTGGTACGCATCTTCTATGGTGGTCATTCTGACCAGGCTCAACTCCTCTTGAATACTCGGCCTCAACCCATTAATGTAACGGGCTACTTTCTCCTTGTTGGGCTCTGCATGGCCTGTCCTGATAGTAATTTTATAAAACTCTTCTGTATACTCCTTAACAGACTTGTTACCTTGCTTTAGTCCTTGCAACTTCTTCAGCAACTCCATCTCATAGTCCACAGGAATGAACTGCTTCTTCAGTTTCTCCACCATCCGATCCCATCTGGTGATCTTTGCTTTTCCTCTTCTGTTCCTCTCTAATTGGACCTCCTTCCACCAAATATTGGCATGGCCCTTCAACTTTGTTTTTGCAAACTTAACCTGATCTGGGTCCTCCACATCTTCATACTCAAAATACTCCTCCATGTCATTGATCCAATCGATAAGCTGTTCTGGATTCAAATCTCCAGAATATGTAGAAACTTCAATCCTGGGCCTCTTTCCGATCTTTGAAATGACCCTCAACAACCTTACTTCTGCAGCATCTTCGGCAACTTCTTGTTCTTCCTCATATAGCTCTTCTTCAACTTCATCTTCACTTTCTTCTCTTGTCCTCGGCTCAAACCCTCTTCGTAGTTCCTCTTGAAATGCATCGATTTGCCTTTGTAGGGCTCTAAAACCCTCTTCTGTCAAAGCATTCCTCCCAACACAATTTCTTCGTGGAGGCATCTTGATCTCCGTAGCAAACCCACAACCTCAGATCCTGGTGCAAACTGCCTCATGGTCGGCGATCTGTCTACACACTCAGGAACCCTCGCTCTGATACCACTTGACGAAGGGGGTAAATCATAAAACACACAATAACATAAATTGAATACAGAGAATAGAACTTTCTTTTATTGATCTGGGCAACTTATTACATTACAGAAGCTTAATTACAATCAGAGTAATTAGTCCTCCTCAGGCTGCAACACACTACAGCTACCATCACCAGGCTCTGGAATCTTTCAGCTTCTGTAACCCCCAAATCAGCTAGGGTTTCTGTTTTCCCACCTATTCTTGACTCTACACTTTCCCCCTTAACTCTACTACTGCCCAGGGTCCCCAAAATAGCCATAAATAGCACTTTTTCGGTGGCATCCCGCTAAATTTCGAAATTTACAACACCCTATAAAAGTAGGTAAACTTCCGGGAAGCATAACTTTTGATCCGGGTGTCCGATTGACGAACCGTTTTATGCGTCGGAAAGCTCGCGATGTGAAATATCACGCTGGAAATCCGTAAACAGATTTTTGTCAACTTTTTGGGACATTTAGGGAAGTTTTAGTGCCTCATATCTCGTTTCGAAAATTTTTAGGGGCTTTTCAGAAAACAAAAACTTTAATATCTTTCAGCTCACAAATGATCTTTCCCTGATTCCTTTGCCAAAGGTCTTATATTTCCATTTAGTAACTTTTTGCAATTTTTCGCTTCAATCCGTGCCCAACTGCAAAATTTCTAAAAATAGCATGTAGACTTTCCAAAACAGGCAGGTTGCTATTCTTAGCAGTTTTGGAAAAACTGAAAGTCCTACAACATTATTTTGGATATTATGGAATCAAAAACACTAATTCTGGGAAGAAATGAAAACAACTACAATGAATTTGAATTAACTTCTTTTTTTGGGTGATGCAAGATTGCCCTTACACCACTAGATGCTCCTGCATCAACATAGCATTACGGTTGGTGACTTGGGGGTACCCTCCTACGTGACTGTCCCTAAGACACTTGTTTCTCCTCTCTTATTTATTATTTCCCTTCCTCTAGTGTTTCTATCTAGCGGGTGGATGATGAAAAACATTTATACTGATGTGGACCTAGTGTCCCTTTCGAGATCAATCAAAAAATGGACTTAGTTCCTAATATGACAATGGGGTTGCATATTTTATCTGACGCTTGGCTAGTAGAAGCACTCCATACTTTCTACGTAGTGATTTTGATGGTATTCTATCTCATTTACAAACCTTAACAATACTACTGCTATGTGCACCTTTGGTTGTCTTTGAATCTAGCCTCGGCGATACTCGATTATGAGAGCTTCATGATATAGCCCCATGGTTATCCTCAAACTCCGAGTTTATTGTATAACCTTGGCTCTTTGTGTGGTTAATCATATGCATTGATGTTGTTTATCATGATTTTTTATACACTAACATGTTTCTTGCAGGGATGTGTTTGTGGGAACATTTGGCGATCATCGAGTACATGTCACCTCCGGGGGGCATGGGCTTTGTGAGAACTTGTGTTCCCTTGTGTGTTTTCTTCCTACCTTAACATGCTTGATATCGATACTTGATATCAACCACCTTAAGGTGGGGGCATATATAAGGTAAGCTATCTGTTGTAGATGTTAGCTATGTGCTTGTCCTTAGATGCAATTTAAAGACTAGCACGCTGAGTGCATCCTGCATCCTGATTTTGTTTGCAATCAATCAATCAATCATGTAAGCCCTCTATGGAGGCAGGATATCACGTATATCCTTTTTATCTTAAGCCCTCTGCGGAGGTGGGGATGGTGTATTTCTCGAAGCAGATTGCATGATCTTGTCATTTTCAAAAGCCCTCTGTGGAGGCGGGGAGCAGTCCTGTGACTAACTCAACCCTGAAGCGTGTTTTCAAAGATTGTTGTGGCAAAGTGCAATCTTCGGTGTGTGCCTGTAATGTGCCTAAGATGGTGTTGAGGCTAGAAATAGGAACACTCCATTGTTTGTTTGTCACGTTTTCTCTGTGTCTTCAAGTGTGTGTGTTTGGCATGCTTGCTTTGTGTGGCATGTTTGTTGCCCCATATGTAGTCTAAAGACTAGCGCGATGAGTGCTTCCTAAATTTTGGGAGGTTTTGTGTGTCTTGCGTGTGTGTTGCCCCATTTATGTAGTCTAAAGACTAGAGCAATGAGTGCTTCCTGCATTATGGGAGGTTTGTTTACTTTCCAGTACTTGCATCTGCATTTCATATATATGAGAAAAAGAAAAGAAAAGAATCATGCTTGTCTTCTATGTATTAATGTGTCTGCTATGCATTTACTGTATTCTCCATGTTTTGAGTGACTGTAACTATCTTCTCCATGTTTTACGTGCCTATTATTGTCTTCTATGTGATTGGCATGTCTTCTCCATGCTTGGTGTGTTTGCTGTGTTTGTGACCATACTTTAATGCATGTATTGGCCTCACATTTATACATACATTAAAGTGGGGGCTAAATGTAATGTCAGAAAATGTCCCCTTGGGGGCTTTTCCCTCATAAGGTTTAGCTCTTGGGTCTTTAGTGTGCATTTAGGACATTTTACACCATGTTTCAACATCCCAATGAGAAAAACCCTAAATGTGTTGACAAATAGGACCTAGGACTACTTGAGATAACCCCTGCCCAAAATAGGGGGGAGGACTTGTGCGCTCGGGCTCTAGTCCTACCCTATTTGGGGCAGTCCCAATTTTTGGGTGTCATCTTGTGACCGTTATTTGGGTCCTATGCCGACACGGTAAGTTTGAATTATAAAATTCTTGGTGGGAGTGTTTGTAGTTGCATATAAAAGCATGTTTAGGCATTCATTTGTAAACTAGATGATTACTAGCAAGCTATTGTGTTCTAGAAGTGATTCAAGGATTTCATTGTGTTGTAAGAACAGAATTGTGTTGTCTATGTGTTTATGTTTGTAGATTTGAGTATTCATCTCCTCATGGCATGAAGAGCTTCTTCCTCTCATGAGATCTTCACTACAAGGTGACATCCATTGTGTTTGTGATCATTATTTCATTTGGTTTTGCCTCTGCCTCACAAGGGCATGCACTCTCTATCTGACAAAGGTGTTTGGAAGACTTAAGTGTCCTTTTGGCGCTTGACTGAGGAAAGCTCCTAAACACCACAACCCCCTCCCAAAGTTTTATGATTGTAGGTTACAGATTGATGATGCAGACAAAGTAAAGTTACAAGAGGGCATGTTGGAGTGTTGGAATTGTAGAACAGTAGAAAAAAAAGGACACCCTGGACTTGGACATCTTCTCATTAGTCCTCGAAGTTTCATGATGGAAAAACCTTCAATGTATCAGGAACAGGTTGCAAATCTTGTCCATATATCCCAACAAAAAGTAGGGCACTGGACTTGGGCGCCCACTCGTTTGTCCCCGACTTTTCCACCTTGGAACCCTGAAAATAGGTGCACAGTCATTTGTAATTTTACATCTTTCAATAGAGGCATTTTCTATTATTCATCTATTTACTCCCATATTTGCATAATTAGGGTTTTGATAATCAAGGAAAAGAGAAGGAAAATTGAGCATAAGAGAAGGAAAATTGATAATCAAATATTGTAATCCAATTTTCCCTACATTTGTAAGTGACCAAGGACCTAATAGTGCTCTGCCACTTGATCCTAAGGTCCTTGAATGTAAAAGGTGAAAGGAGGATTTAAACATTAAACTAAACAAATCCAAATTTTACTCTAAACAATTCCAAGCCTCAAGAAGGCTTTAGCTACAAAGGAATTTCCATATGAATTCAAGGTAACCAATTGGACTGTCTTGCATTTTTGTCATATTTCTGACATCTATTTGTGGAAGAATATTATGTTTTAAGAGAAGAGGATTGGGCTTCACTAATGCAAAGGTGGGACTCCATTAAAATCATGAGCAAGAAGTTGAAAAGTGCAGGAAATGGGTCTTCTATTTCAGATAGAGGATTTCAGTATGCCTTAGAGTTTACTTTGAGATGTAAGTATGCCATCATCTCACATCATCTTCCAAAGATTGAGTGGAGAAGTAGCTACCATCTAACTTATGTTTGCAAGGAACATATGCATAGGTTACTTTTTAGAAGTTGCATGGGTTACATTGAGTATTTGTTCTTATCATTTTCCACTTTAGGTGTTTATGAGGAGAAGTTACAAGATGACCTTATTGAGAAACATGCACATGAAAAAGTTTTTTTTACAGAATATTAATGTTAGATTTCATCTTGCTAACATTGTTAGAACAACTTTTGGAGGGAAGCCCAATTTGAACAAACATGAGCATAAGGCATATGAAGTGAAGACTTTTATGATTCAATGTTTGCAGCATAGGAATCAATTGTAAGGATGCCACTTCTTGTGTGACTATGGTAATGAGGCAATCCAGAGTTCAGGTGAGCAATTTCATATTATTCTACCAACATGATCCTTTTGCCAAACCATCTACATGGAGAACTAATGTCATATACTTGAGACAAGCCTTTGGTGCTCAAAGTATTCAGGAGGATGCTACACAAGAAGTCTTGGAAAAGATCAAAAAGGTGTTTTCAATTTTGGGCTTGAGTAATTTTTAGATTGTAGCCAATATGGGAGTATTTTCAGTCATTGTATGTTTGCTTCCAACCTTTATGTTGCTGATGTTTATGGAGAGATTTTGGATTCATACATGGCTGCCTATCAATTTCACATTGATCACACTAATGAGTGTTACTCAGTTTTGTTGTTTTTGCAGTCTCTACATCATGGGTATGTTGTTGATTTTGATTATTTCAATTATGTATAGCTATAGACTGGTGCACTTTGGAAAAGATTACTTACATGATGATGATAGAAGAAAGTTCACTATTAGAGGTAGTAACTCTAGCCATCATAACACTATTGGAAAGGAAGTTCAAAGAGGTTTGTGACTCTTATGATTTATTCTCAGCTTACATGCAATTTGAACTAATCTATATTGTGAAGAGACCCTTTAACAGTAGCCTGATGATTTCTAGTGGATCACAAGAATCAAACTATGAAGATAGTGTTTGGGATCTTACATCACATAAGAGTGACAAGTGGGAACAAAAGAAACATGGTGGTGTGTGCACAAGACAGTCCCTAATTTTAAGAGAATATATGAAAGGAGATCTCATTCCTTGGATAGAAGATTTGAATTTGGAATATGGTAAGAAAGATATATCTCAATTTGATATTCCTAAATATTTTAATAATTATGGTTTGGTGTTGTTAGAGACAAGCTACATACAAGTTTGTTATCCTTGGGTATGTGGAGGAGAATTTGAGAGGAATGATACTCTACAAAATGAAGTAGCACATGACTTTCTAGTAGGTTTGTTGCAACCATTGCTTATCCATCACCAAGAATGGAAAGGTATGTTCAAGGATGTCATTGTTGGTATTTTTGGGATTCATGATGAAGATTACAACAATTATGGGAATGGGCTTGCTGAGTATGCCTATATTATGACCATCTATTTTGAATTTAGAGCATATCACATGGTTAAAATATTTTCCAAAGAGTTGACCAAATTACATGAGTTGTACAAGGATGTAGTTGCTCATGTTATTTTCATGATGCCTATACTTAGTATCATTGGTGTCATTTTTTAAGATGGGAAGATTTCTATCATGGTAGAGTATGTACAAAATATTTTGGTTGCTAAAATTTTAGATGTAATTGTGAAGGATGACAAGTATGTACTAGTGGATGGACTCAAGGAATACATCATTTTTCATTAGAATAAGTTGTTGTTTGCAAATTTAATATCCTGAGTTGGGTGGAATATTTTATGTTGTTACATGATGATACTTTTTGTCCTCCTATAGATACTTTTCTATTATAGATCAGATAATGAAGCTGAAGGTACCATCCCTCAAGTTGAGGCAAATTTTGGGCTAGCTAGTGTGCATCTCGACCATGTAAATTTTAGTTTTTTGAAGGTAGGAGTAGTTGTTATTTCCCAAAGATGCACTTGCTATTATAGAGGATGCAATGACTATTATAATAGTCCTAATAGCAACACAAATCAGATTTATATCATGAGAAGTTACATGAGTTTCAGGTTTGATTTATCACATGCTAGTGCTTATATACAGTGGGATGCATTTGGTGAGTTCACAAAATTACTTTGGGAAGATATGGTTCAGATCTTGAATTGGAGTGAATGTAACAAGGATTTGCATGGATATTTTTGTTGGTTTCATGACATTTTTACACATAAATAAGAGTTTTTAGGTTTGCATAATGTTATATGGCAAGAGTTATCTCACTTGATAGGTACAAGAGCTAGGCTCTATGGATAATTTAGCATGATTTATCACATTGGCACAATGATTCCAGAGCATCTTGGTTTGCAATTACTTGAGGACAAGCAATTTTTGGAAGGGAGGACTTGTCATGTCCCCTTTTCAAAATTTTCTAAAAATAGTAACTTACTAAAATTAGTAAGTCGACAGTCCCAAAATAGCAAATTAGGATCAATTGGTAGTTTGGGATATAATAATAAATTTGGTGACTTGGTTGAGGTTAGAATATTATTTAACCACCAAATATATTTATATTTAATTATTTTCCCTACTTGGGTGTGGGATCCTCAAATAGCCTATTTTTGGCATTTAGTGGCTATGACAAGCCAGAACAAGTGGCACAGTGCATTGTGAATGGAAGAAAGTAGTGGACACTTGGCATCAGAGGTTACATGCACTTCATGCAAGAGAATCTTTCCCCTTTGGGTCGTGAGTTTTTGAGTTGGCACTTTAATCTCATGTCGGTGCCTTGAAAAATGCATTTTGAGTTGTCAAAAGATGTTTTTTTAAGTGGTACAATATGAAAGGCTAATTTTAGAGATGTTATAATACATTTTATGACTTCTGTAAGTGCCTAGATTTGGGAAGAATATTTGGAGGTGAATCTAAATGTGGTGGAAGTTTCCAAATGTTCAAGGAGCTTATAAGTGTTGTTTGTTTTGCATCCAGAGAGACTATTGCAAATTTTACATTTTCTCTTGTAGAGCTAATGCTTTGTGATTTCTTTAGTGTATAGGGAAACCATTGGAGATGAATCTTGTGGCTAGTGGACATGAGTTTCCAGCAGTTTGAGGGTGGCGTTCTTAGGTTGCAGATAGCAATCTCACTTCAAAGGTTGCATAAGAGCTGAAGGCTTGTAGCAATTTTAGTATTGTGTGTGTTTGTAGGGTGTTTGTAGAGATTTTCAGAGTGTTGCACAACTTCTGTTGGTGTTGTTTACTGTAGTTGATGTGTTGTGGATGTGTGGCTATGTACTTTGTTGTACTTCATCAATCCCAAGAACCTTAGTTCAACTCTTTCATATGTGGGTGTTGTTGGAGTTTTGGCAGTGTTTAGTAGCGATTTCCATGTGTATTTCATCTTGTTTTTGGTGTTGTAGCTATTTTTACTATTGTAAATTAGTGTTGTAGGCCTAATTTCATGTCATATGTATTAGAAAATTATAATAAAAAATATTTGGAGTGTTTATGTTCATTTTGGTGCAATACATGTGCAAACTAGTTAGCTAGTTTGGGTGTGTTGATGCATACTAGAGTTAAATTGGTAAAAATCATTTTCAGATTTGAGTTTATGATAGAAATCAGTTTGGGGACATTACAATTATCATGCTACACATTGTTGGGACCCATCTTTGTTCACCCACCTAAGTTATGCTTAAGGGGGGGTGTTGGTGTTGGTGTAGGATTGTAAGGAAGCTAAAGTAGCATAACAACTTCCTACACTAGTCCTGAGAAGAGGATTATGTAAAAATTTTTAGATCTTTACAATAATTCTATAAATTTTACATAAATGAACATAAATAACAATCATAGCACAACACAGTCATTTACATGGGGAAAACCCTTTCGGGAGGAAAACCCCACACTCCAAAAGCAACCCAATATATTATTCATAAATCTTAACAAGATTGCAATATACTTGCAGAGAAATCTTTCATAGGAGTATCACCAACTAGAGATTTGGATGTAACTTAACAATATCTATAAGACTCTCACACACAACCTTCATCTCAAGCACCTAATATATATAGGAGATATAATACATGAAACTATCAAATGGTAATTAGAAAAAACATGAGCCAAAACCACCCAAAGAGACACCCAAATCCTTAGGGTTCCATTATCTCCAATTAAATATGCGTTAATGATGTGTTGTAACAGACATAATAAGTTGGTCAACATGTGTAACTCTCCCTTACAACTCTTTTCCATGTCCAACACATTTTTATATTTAAATTAACAATATCTATAAGACTCTCACTCACAACCTTCATCTCAAGCACCTAATATATATAGGAGATATAATACATGAAACTATCAAATGATAATTAGAAAAACCATGAGCCAAAACCACCCAAAAGAGACACCCAAATCCTTAGGGTTCCATTATCTCCAATTAAATATGCCTTATGATGTGTTATAATAGACATCATAAGTTGGTCAACATGTGTAACTCTCCCTTACAACTCTTTTCCATGTCCAACACATTTTTATATTTAAATTAACAATATCTATAAGACTCTCACACACAACCTTCATCTCAAGAACCTAATATATATAGGAGATATAATACATGAAACTATCAAATGGTAATTAGAAAAACCATGAGCCAAAACCACCCAAAAGGGACACCCAAATCCTTAGGGTTCCATTATCTCCAATTAAATATGCCTTATGATGTGTTATAATAGACATCATAAATTGGTCAACATGTGTAACTCTCCCTTACAACTCTTTTCCATGTCCAACACATTTTTATATTTTCTAATATGGGAGGTCCAACTTCTGGAGGCCATTATTTTTGATCCAGGAGGTTGATTAGGCCCTTAAAAAAAAGAACTCAAAGAGGTCCATGTGATGGGCACTAGGGAATTGATGTCGAACAAATCAAAATTTTTATTATGGCAAAAAACTAACTCTATAGCCCAGAAATTAAGTTTTTATATTATTATAACCAAAAAATCATACTTTTTGTAATTGCAATGTTGAGACACATTTCTTAACAATAACCCAATTGTCTAACACCTTGCAAGAGAAAAGGGAGTATCAACACCATGATTTAATTTCTAGGGGACATGAGGTGCATGGACAGCAAACACCATCTAAAATTCTCTATGCTCATGGGCTTAGTTAATGAATCTACAACATTCATCAAAGTCTCTACCTTAGCCAACTTCACCCTGTCATCCTTGACTATATCTCTCACAAAATGATATTGTACATCAATATGCTTGGTATTGGCATGAAATGTCAGGTTCTTAGCTAGGCATATCACACTCTGATTATCGTGCAATAAACTATCATTGCACCTTATTTTATTTCAATATCTGAACATAATATCTAAGCCAAATGAATTTTTAATAACCATAAGTAGTTGCCACATAATCAGCCTTAGTAGTGGACAAAGCAACCACAACCTATTGCTTATTCATCAAACTAATTACATCACCAAATAAAGTAAACACATAAGCATTGGTGGATCTTCTGCTATCAACATCACCTACCCAGTCGAAATCCACATAACCATGAATAATAAGGGAATTTCTATCTCCTATCAAGTTACCATGATAACAAAAAGAATACTTTGAGCTAGCCCATAAATATCTGAAGACTCTTTTAGCTACATCCCAATGAACTCTTTTGAGGCCTAGTTAGCATTATTCTAGATATTTGATATTATATTTTGGCGTGTGTCAGTGTGTAATAGACTTGGTTGATGATTGAGTTCACAAACTATGATTGTTATTATTATTATTTTGATTATGGGAACTAAATGATTTATATTTCTATTAGATATTTATTTATTCGTTTGAAATGAAATAATAAGTTAATTTAATAAAATAAATGGTTATGTAATATTAATGATTATGTGTTTGATTTCCATAAAATAAATATTATGTTTTGAGATGTTAGATTATGTGGTTAATGGATGTTAAAAATGTTTATGTACTAATGTTTTAATAAGATTTTGCAGGTAGAGTGGCTCAGGTTCTTAAAGAATGGAAACAAAACCCATAATGCTCAAATATTTATTTATTTAATTGTTTGGGGAGGGTGTTGTGTTGAAAGTATGCAATTTTCTTTTATTATGTTTATTTGTTTTATTTTATGTGAGGGAATGTAAAGAGTTGGGAGAAAAAGGTCTTATTATAAAGGGGGAAATGTGAATCATATTATTATCTTTGGAAATCAAAAGTGTTAGAGTTTTCTTGTAACGGGTTCTTTTTAGGACTTGGGACTACTATAAGTTTTCTGGAATGGTAGATCTTGAAAGGGAAATGAGGCTTGAGATGGATTGTGGCTGAAAAATTTGAAAATCACATCTTCTTAGAAATCTAATGGGCTATGACGAGGATCGTTGCAATCCTCTTCATTTAATTTATCAATCCAAAGTGGTGTCCAAAGACCATATGCATTAGGAACTTAAAGATTTTTTGGCAAACAATTCTTTCTAAAAAAATAGAAAAGAAAAATTAAATTAATCTAATGAAATCACACATGCAAAATTTAAACACACTTGCATAAATTGAAACTATAAATTTAAAACATGTTTCCATGAATTAAAAATACAGAAATAAAATAGCTCTTACACTAAAATCTAATTTAATACATTTAAAATAAATAGAAATGCATAAAACTAAAATAATACAAACAATAAAATAACTACCAAATGTTGTCTTTTTCCTCAGGATGAGCAACTTACTTGCTCCTTCCTTGGAATTGGACCAAGATCATTCACCCAATTTTGTGCTCAATGCTCCATATATCTTATTTCTTCAACAAAATATTACAAATTTACTTTCTAAAATTGTTGTAGCTTTCTTATTCCAAAAATTTGCCAAAATAACAACCCTTTTCTTTAGAGTTGAGAGTTTATTAATACATTGAAGATCTTCACCCAACTCCCTAAACTAGTGGAAAGCATAAATACACTTGTCTTTCCTATTCCTATGATAAAGGAACAACTCCTTTTATTCTCTACACATATTTCTCGTACTCCTATGCTACAGGAAACAAATTCCTTTATTCTCTCTACTAATCCTATGCTAAAAGAACAACATCCTTTATTCCCTCATTACAAAGTGACAACACATCCACATCTTTTTAAGGGAAAAAGGCTTTATTTTTTCTACTTTTATTATTTCCCCAAAACAATTTATCTTAAACTTTTTAGAAAATAAACGGTTGAGAGAATATCAAATCCATGGTTCAAGCCAAATGAGTTGAAACACCTTTGGCTGAAATCAAGCTGGAATACTCTCAAAATTGGCTCTAGAAGTGATTTTAGAATGTTTCAAGGTTGGCTAAAAAAGGCTGGAATACTTCAAGACTAATTCTGCATCATTTTAAAACATATTACATTCTATTTTTTCTAATAAACATTAGGAAATGTTAGCAATTAAATTGCAATAGACTTCTAAGAAACAAACCAATATATATCTATATTTTATTTTAAATAAGCTAACAGTTCGTAAAATTACATTTAAATCCACTTTTAATGATAATTTTAAGAGAAAATAGAGATGAATTTAGATGAGACATTTCTAGTCTCATCAGGTTGATCCTAACTTGGACAACCAAGGTATGGATGTTCTTACATTCTATTTTTCAATGCATTGTTGTTTGTTATGATTGTATGTAAGTAACATGTTGATTCTATGAAAATTTGTGCTTGAATGTTGAGGGTTTGGAATTGGGTTTACCTCGTGTGGGGATAAGAATGGTGGATGCTTCTTTGGGGATATACATGGAGTTGGTGATGGTGTTGTGGCTGGTGGTGTTGGGAGTAATGGTGGATGGGGGTTTTGGTGAAATAGAGGTTGGGGAAATGGTGTTTTGGGAGTTTGTGAAATGGGAGCTACATTTGTGAAAAGGGAGCTACATGTACCTATGCCCCAAAGAGAATCCCCCTTCTTCATCCCCTTACCAGAAATCTGACTATAGGTTTCCTAGTGTATGCATATTTTGTTATTTGAATTAGTTTTATGTTTTTTTTTGTTTATTTGAGCATTGGGGTTTGTTTCCAAGCTCGGGGGTGGACTAGAAATTATAATTCTACGGATAGGTGGTGAGCAGATCTAGGCTGCTCTGTTGTTTTTTATTCATTGTATGCAGGTTGCTAGAAAATTTACTAATCATTGTCAACTATTGAGAAAATTAGGCGTATGTGCAATTCTTAATATATTATCATCCATGATTGATGAAATATTTGTTTGATTAGATATCCTATTTATAGACCATAGGAAGCATTTGTTCTGAAAGAAAAGGATTGCAGTTTTCATTTACAGCTCAATGTAATCTACTCTTTTCTTTACAATATTGGATGTATTACCTTGTTATTCACAACATAGTTTTGTTAACTGGGAGATTGTATATTATTTACATGAACTTAATGCGTGTATTTCATCAATAAAGGAGATGATTTAATTCAAATTATACAATGTTGTCAATACATTTATAGAATGAAGTTCTATTTTGTATTATGATAATTGTGATTATTTTATCTGTAGAAGTATTAGAATAAAAAGGAATATTATAAATGATAGTATTGTATTATCTTGATCTGAAGGAAGATTTAAGTTCAGATATATACCATATTATACATGTCTCATTTTATGATTTCGTTTATTGTGTTATATGAAAGGACTGTTTGATTTGAAATCTTTACCAGATTTGATTTATACTAAGTAGATTGTTGTGATACACAAATTATGTTTACTATATTTAGATTAATTCTATGGGAGCAGCCGTGGCTGCCACAGACTCCCAGTGCTGTGGGAGCTATGGAATCCATAGCTCCCGAGAGCCAAATTTGGCCGACTACGTTGGCCTTTGGCTGGCACAGTCAGGCCATTGAACATCTTTAAAAATGTTTTTAGTTGCATACGTTACAATACTTTATTACATTTCAATAACTATCAATGTTTTTAGCATGACACTTTATTGCATTTGTTGTTTGCACTTAATGATTATATATATATATATATACATGTTCATAACGATAATGGAGATTTACAATTTAAAATAGAATTCGTGGTATGAGTATATTACTATCATTTTGCTCGAGTATATTGCTATCATTTTGCTGTGAGTATATTGCTATCATTGGTATTCAATTTATCTTTTCAATATGGTTAACCAGAATAGAATAAGTATTGTTTTATTGTTAGACAAATAACATTTGTTTTAAATGTAATCATGAACATATATCAGCATCAAATCTTTATCAGATTTATTATTTATTTAGAGCTTTTAAGAGTTCTTCATTTGGGAATAAGTCATCTATAATAATTATATATTTTGTGCATTTTGTTGAAATTTGACTTCAAGTTAGTTATCGATTTATTTTGACATATGATCATTATAAAATTTTGTTCAGATTTTGGTCGCCAAGCATTATATAGCTATATATATATATATATATATATATATATATATATATATATATATATATATATATATATTCTTTTGAAGGAGAATACTAAGTTAAAGAAGTAGATTTTTCCTTCATTTATTATATTTACTCAAATTCATTAACATATTAGGAATATTTATAGTTTTTATGGAGAGGGCATTACATAGGTATCAGAGTACTAGGTTGCAACACTTGGGAGCTTTGGGGTAAAGAGTATTAGTAACATAAATTCATTTTGGTGTGTAGCATAGTCATCAAACCATACTAGAGAGCCGATTGACCATGAACCTCAAATTATTCAAGTCGTACAAAATTTGGTGAATGTGATTTAGGAGAGATTACCTGTGCCTAATGATCAAGGCCAACATCATTCAAAAGAGCAACATTCTATTTCTCGAGAGCATAGTAGAAGTCCTCTCCAAGGCAATGTAGGGCATTCGAAGGAGAGTCAGAGCATTATACACCTCCTCCTCATAATGTATTCAGGTAGAGAAGGAAGCTTCATTAGATGTTGATAAGATGATCTAAGATTTTCTTTGTTTACAACCAGAGCATTTTTATGGTTCTACCGATGGATTAGAGGCAAAATCTTGGCTAATTAGTCTTGAGAAATGTTTTGCATTGAAAACTTATGGGAGAAATCTTAAAGATAGATTGGCTATTCATTTGCTTAAGGATAACGCAGATACCTGGTGGTGATAGGAGGAGAGGAAAAAGCATTTGACTCCAGAGAGTATAACTTGGGAAGTTTTCTTAGATATTTTCAACAAGAGATACATTTTTTATCATTTTTTGACAGTGGAAAATAAATGAGTTTCATGATCTCCAACAGAGGGGACTTATATTAGCCCAATATGAGAACAAATTCTTTGAGCTATCTTAGTATGTTGATTACATTCAAGATGAAAATTTGATGGTAAACCATTTTATCAGAGGGCTTAATCACAACATTGTAGGTTCGATATGGTTATCTGAGCCTACTACTGTGAGGCAGGCAGTGAAGAAAGCACTTATTGTAGAGGAAATTCAACAGAAACACCATGACCATCATTAGAATTCTTTGCAGCACCAAAACTGCAATTAATTCCACTCTTTTGCATCTTCTAGAAGTGGGAATAGATCAAACACTTATCCTGCTAAATCGACACCTCGGTAGTCTCAGCATAGTTAGAAAGCAAAGTCAGCTCAAGGAGGCTCGGTCAGCTCTTAGCAAGCTCCATCACAGAGAGGAGATAAGAAAACCCAAACACAGTTTGTTGGATTAGATCGCTCGCAGTAGAGTTCTCATGGTAGTCAAGCTAGCTCTGGTAGATCAAGTCTTCAGTTTCTGACACCACCAAAGGATCCTTGCTTTAACTATGGTGGTAAGGGACACTATGCTCAGGATTGTTTTTAGAACAATGCAGCTTCAGGGGTTCAACAGTTGGTAGCTTTAGAACCTACAGTGGGAGATGTGGGTAGATCTCATCAAGTCTTTGCAGCTATTGATAATTGGCAAGAAGACCATCAAGCATCGGTCATAGAGGTTCCTGAAAAAATTGGTAAGGTTGTCTTTGTACTTTTTGATTCTAGAGCTATAGATTCTTTTATTTCCCCATCCATAGTGGAGAAGTGTGGGCTGGTGGGTGCTAAGAAAAATGTTAATTGGGATGTTGAGTTAGCGTCTGGTGCTATGATGTCTATCAATTCTTTGGTTAGGGATTGCCAATTAGAGTTTAGCTCTTTTTCTACCAAAGTAGATTTCAGGGTGATACCTTTGGGGTCATATGATATAATTTTAGGTATGGATTCGATGAATGCTTATGAAGCCAAACTAGATTGTTGACACAAGTCTGTAGGTGTTTAGACAATTTGGGCAAAAAGGTGATTGTCTTAGGAATTAAGAGACCAGTGTCACTTAGGATGATTTTAGTCATGCAGCTCAAGTGATGTATGAGGAAAGGATGCCAATTATTTGTCATTTCCATTAATGACCGATCAAAGGATAAGCCAGATACTTCCTTAGATGATCATCCTGTTCTTCGAGAGTTTGCTAATGTTTTTCCTTCTCATCTTTCTGGATTGCCACCACGAAGGGAGATTGATTTTCATATCGACTTGGTTCCATGAGCACAACCTATTTCTAAGGCCCCTTATAGAATGACTGCACAAGAACTTTAGGATCTCAAGTTACAGTTGGAAGAACTTTTAGAGAAAGATCATAGCCATCCTAGTGTATCCCTATGGGTTGCACCTATGATTTTTGTAAAGAAGAAGGATGGGACTCTTCAACTTTGCATAGACTACAAACAACTAAACAAGCTCACCATAAAGAATCATTATCCTCTACCAAGGATAGATGATCTTTTTGACCAGATTCAGGGAGCAAAGATTCTCTCTAAAATAGATCTCAAGTTTGGATACCATCAGTTATTAATTGTTGAAGCTGACATCCATAAGAAAGCGTTTCACACAAAATATGGTCATTATGAGTTTACTATTATACCTTTTGGTTTGATTAATGCCCCAACAATCTTTATGATCCTAATGAATGGTGTCTTTCAAACTTTTCTAGATCGATTCATGGTAATCTTTCTAGATGATATTATGATTTATTCTCACACTGTGGAGGAGCACAAGGAGAATTTGCAGCAGGTTTGCAATGTCTAAGAGAGAATCAATTGTATGCAAACATCTCTAAGTATGAATTCTTCCAAACAAAGATCCAATATCTAGGGCATATTATTTCAGGTGATGGAATCTCTATGGATCCCTCTAAGATTTAGACAATTTTGGAATGGCCTGCTCCCACTAATGTAGCTGAGGTCAGAAGTTTCATGGGATTAGTTGGTTACTATAGAAGGTTCGTGAAAGGTTTTTCCAGGATTGCTCATCTGATTACTTCTTCCAGAGGCAAGGCAAGAAATTTGTTTGGTCTAAATAGTGTGAAAGAGATTTTCAAATTCTAAAAGAGAAGCTCATCAGTGCACCTATTTTAGCTATTCCAGATCCTACCGGTGATTTTGTTGTTTGCATAGATGTGTCGATTGAAGGCATTGGAGATGTTCTTATGCAGGAGGGTCATGTGATAGCTTTCGAGTCTCACAAGTTGAGGAGTCATGAGATCAACTACCCAACACATGATTTGGAGCTAGCTGTTATGGTTCTTGCTTTGACCAAATGGCGACATTTCCTTCTTGGGCATAGATTCAAGTTACATTCTGATCATTAGAGTTTGCAGTATATCTTCTCCCATCCTAATTTGAATGCTCGACAGTGCAGATGGATGGAATTTTTATGTAAGTATGATTTTGAGATTCATTATATTAAGGGAAAAGAGAATGTTGTAGCTGATGCCCTTAGTAGGCACCGTCATGAGTTGCTAGCTTTGATAGTTAAGATAGATCTCAGAGGATGTATCCTAGAGTTGTTGCCTCAAGATGCTTTGTACTATAAGATTATTCAGTTCCAGAGTCCTTTAAAGGACAAGTTTGAGGGATATTTAGTTGATGCTGATAGGTTGCTTCGACATCATGGGTGTATATATGTTCCTTCTTTTGGTGACCTTAGAGGTTTGATTCTAGTCGAGGCCCATAAAGCACCTTATGCGGCTTATCCAGGTGTTAAGAAAATGCATGCAGATCTTTGGAAGCTATACTTCTGGACAGGGATGCTGAAGGATATTATAGAGTTTATTATTCGTTGTCTAGAGTATCAAAGAGTAAAAGTAGAGCATCAACATCCAGCTGGTGTATTGTACCCTCATGTTATTCTAGAGTGGAAATGGGATGTGATATCTATGGATTTTATTGTGGGTTTACCTTTTTTTGCATGTCAACATGATGCAATTATGGTGACAGTGGACAAGTTAACGAAGGTGGCACACTTTCCTCTGATGTGTTCTTCCTACAATGCTGCCTCAGTAGCCAGAGTTTTTCTTCATGACATAGTTTGACTTCATGGAGTGCCGAGGAGGATTATTTCTGATAAAGATCTAGTTTTCACTTCATCCTTTTGGACCGCTCTTTAGCAAGCTTTAGGTACTCAACTCAATTTCAGCACTACCTATCATCCAGAGACTAATGATCAAACTAAGAGAGTGAACCAGGTTTCAGAGTATATGCTTAGGATGTATGTCATGGATCAACAGTCTCATTTGGAGGATTACTTGTATCTAGTAGAGTTTGCCTACAACAATGGACATCACAGTTTACTTGGGATGGCACCTTTTGAGGCTCTTTACGGTAGACCTTGTAGGACTCCTTTGAGTTGGGATCAGTTAGAGGATTGAGTCTCTATTGGACCTGAGCTTGTTTGGGATATGGAGCAATAGGTGATCCAGATTCGTGAATAGTTACAAATAGCCCAAGATCAACAAAAGTAGTATGCCAACACCAAGAGAATTGATCCCGAGTTCCAGGTTGGGGAGAGAGTTTTCTTGTGTGTGAGACTTCATAAGAGCTCTATCCATTATGGAAAAGACTCTAAGTTATCATCTAGATTTGTTGGCCCTTTTGAGATCCTGGAGAGGATAGGCCCAGTTGCATATTGCTTAGCCTTGCCACCCATCCTGTCTCCTTTCCATAATGTTTTTCATGTTTCTTTGCTTAAGAAATATGCACTAGATTCTTGTCATATATTAGAGTGGGATGCTTTATAGGTGGCATAGGATGGATAGCTAACATTGGAATCAGTTCACATCTTGGATCAATGAACACTGGCCCTACAAGGATGACAACTGGATCAAGTTAGGGTCTAGTGGGACCCTTATGATGAGTCTTCTGTTACTTGGGAGGATACAAACAAGATGAAGTCTTTATTTCCTTATCTTTTTGATAGCTTCCAAGAGGAAGCCTGATTCTAGAGGGGGAGAATGTGAGGCCTAGTTAGCATTATTCTAGCTAATTGATATTATATTTTGGTGTGTGAGTGTGTAATAGACTTGGTTGATGATTGAGTTCACAAACTATTATTATTATTATTCTGTTTATGGGAACTAAATGCTTTGTATTTATGTTAGATATTTATTTATTCATTTGAAATGAAATAATAAGTTTATTTAATAAAATAAATGGTTATTGAATAGTGATGATTATGTGTTTGATTTCTGTGAAAAAATATTATTGTTTTGAGATGTTAGATTATGGGGTTAATGGATGTTCAAAATGTTTAAGCTAAATGTTTATTTGCTTCGGCTATAAGTTTTAATGTACTAATGTTTTAATAAGATTTTGCAGGTAGAGTGGCCTAGTTTCTTAAAGAATGGAAACAAAACCTAAAATGCTCAAATATTTATTTATTTAATTGTTTGGGGAGGGGGTTGTGTTGAAAGTATGCAATTTTCTTTTGTTATGTTTATTTGTTTTATTTTATGTGAGGAAATGTAAAGAGTTGGGAGAAAAAGGTCTTATTATAAGGGGGGAAATGTGAATCATATTATTATCTTTAGAAATCAAAAGTGTTGTACTTTTCTTGTAACAGGTTCTTTCTGGGATTTGGGACTGTTGTAAGTTTTCAGGAATGGTAGATCTTGAAAGGGAAATGAGGCTTGAGATGGATTGTGGCTGGAAAATCTAGAAATTGAATCTTCTTGGAAATCTAATTGGCTGATCCTAACTTGGACAACCAAGGTATGGATGTTCTTGTGTTCTATTTTTCAATGTATTGTTGTTTGTTATGATTGTATGTAAGTAATATGTTGATTCTATGAAAATTTGTGCTTGAATGTTGAGGGTTTAGAATTGGGTTTACCTCATGTGGCGATAAGAATGGTGGATGCCTATTTGGGGATATACATGGAGTTGGTGATGGTTTTGTGGCTTGTGGTTTTGGGAGTAATGGAGGATGGGGGTTTTGGTGAAATGGAGGTTAGGGAAATGGTGTTTTGGGAGTTTGTGAAATGGGAGCTACATTTGTGAAATAGGAGCTATATTTGTGAAATGGGAGCTACATTTGTGAAAAGGGAGCTACATATGTGAAAAGGGAGCTACATTTGCAAAAGGGAGCTACAGGGACCTATGCTCTAAAGAGGATCCCCCCTTCTTCATCCCCTTACCAGAAATCTGAATATAGGTTTCCTAGTGTATGAATATTTTGTTATTTGAATTAGTTTTATGTTTTTTTAGTTTATTTGAGCATTGGGGTTTCTTTCCAAGCTTGGGGGTGGACTAGAAATTGCAGTCTTACAGATGGGTGGTGAGCAGATCTGAGCTGCTCTATTATTTTTTAATTCATTGTATGCAGGTTGCTGGAAAAATTACTGATCATTTTGTACTATTGAGAAAATTAGGCATCTGTGTAATTCCTAATACATTATCATCCATGATTGATGACATATTCATTTGATAATATATTCAGTTTATAGACCATAGGAATCATTTGTTCTGAAAGAAAAGGATTGCAGTTTTCATCTACGACAAAATGTAATCTACTCTTTTTCTTTACAATATTGGATGTATTACTTTGTTATTCACAATGTAGTTTTGTTAACTGGGAGATTGTATATTATTTACATGAACTTAATGCGCATATTTCATTAATAAAAGAGATGATTTAATTCAAATTATACAATGCTATCAATACATTTACAGAATGAAGTTCTATTTTGTATTATGATAATTCTGATTATTTTATCTGTAGAAGTATTATAATAAAAAGGAATATTATAAACAATAGTATCGTATTATCTTGATATGAAGGAAGATTGAAATTTGGATATATACCATAGTATAAATGTCTCATTTTATGATTTTGTTTATTGTGTTATATGAAAGGACTGTTTGATTTGAAATCTTTACCAGATTTAATTTATACTAAGTTGATTGTTGTGATATGCAAATTATGTTTACTGTATTTAGATTAATTTGGTGGGAGCAGCCGTGGAATCCACGGCTCCCAAGAGCCAAATTTGGCTGACTACGTCAGCCTTTTGCCGCCGTAGCCAGGCCATTGAACGTCTTTAAAAACATTCTTAGTTGCATATGTTACAATACTTGCTTACATTTCAATAACTATTAGTGTTTTCAGAATGGCACTTTATTGCATTTGTTGCCCACGCTTAATGATTGTGTGTGTGTGTGCATGTGTGTATTTACATGTTCATAATGATAATGGAGATTTACAGTTTAAAATGGAATTCGTGGTATGAGTATATTACTATCATTTTGTTGTGAGTATATTGCTATCATTAGTATTCTATCTATCTTTTCAATATGGTTAACTAGAATAAAATAAGTATTGTTTTATTGTTAGACAAATAAAATTCATTTTAAATGTAATCATGAACAGATATCAACATCAAATCTTTATCAACTTTATTATTTATTTAGAGCTTTTTAAGAGTTCTTCATTTGGGAGTAAGTCATCTATAATAATTATATATTTTGAGCATTTTGTTAAAACTTGACCTCAAGTTAGTTATCGATTTATTTTGACATATGATCATTATAAACTTTTGTTTAGATTTTGGATGCCAAGCATTATATATATATATATTTAGAAGGAGAATACTAAGTTAAGTAGATTTTTCCTTCATTTATTATATTTACTCAAATTCATTAACCTACTAGGAATATTTATAGTTTTTATGGAGAGGGCATTACAACTCTACCAAGATTAGACATATATCTAGAAAGAACTCCCACTACTTGGGCAATGTCTGGTCTAGTACATACCATATCATACATCAAACTTCCAACAAAACTTTAGTGGTACTCTTCTCATGTCTTCCATCTTTGGTGAGGATGCTAGACATTATGAAGTAGATAAATTTGTTCCAACTATATAAGGAACACACAATCATCTACAATCCTACATGTTAAACCTCTATGAAATTAAATTGACATACTTACTCTGGCCAAGCCATAGTTTTCTATTTGCTCTATCTCTTCTAATTTCCATCTCAAGAATGTGTTTAGTTGTACCAATATATTTCATTGCACATTTAGCTGCAAGTTAAGACTTTAGTTCTAAAATCAATCCTTCCCCTTTGCCAATAAATAACATATCATCAACATAAAATGTAATAAATAAGAAATGATCACCATCAAATTTATAATAAACACAATGATATGATTTAGAATGCTCAAATCTCAAACTCGACACATACGTATCAAATTTCTAGTACAACATCTTAGGACTCTATTTGAGGCCATACAAAGATTTCTTCAATTTACAAACCAAATTACTTTTACCTTTCACCACATAGTTCTTTGGTTGTGTCATATAAATATCCTCATCTGAATCACCATGAAGGAATGTTGTTTTCACATCCATTTTCTCAACCTCTAGATCATAAGCTACAAGAATAGAAAGTAAGAATCTAATGGATGCCATTTTTACAATATGAGAAAATATCTCACTGTAATCAACACCCTCAACCTAAGAGTAACCTTTTGCAACCAATCATGCTTTGTAATTCTTAGTACCTCCATCTGAACTAATATTTTTCTTGAACACCCATTTGCAACCAATAGGTTTTCATCCTTTAGGAAGTGGTACTAGGTGCCATGTATCATTATTTTTCAAAGCTACCATTTCTTCATCCATGCAAATCTTCTAGGACTCTACATCATTCATACATGATGCCTCTTCTATAGATCTTAGTTCATTCACGTTAGTATTCAAAGAAAAAATACATCTCCAATAATTAGGTTGATACCTTCTAGTTGGTTGACTATGCCTTGTAGACCTTTGAACAAGATGGTATGGAGGTTCTTCCTCCTCTTCTAAATATTTTGACCTAGATGAGCTCTCCTGAACTTCTTGTCTATCTAGGGGTCTCAAACAAACTTTCTCAGGCATAGAAGAAAGCTAAATCACATCTTTTTGTTCCCTTTTTTGTAGCTACAAAATAACAAAAGAAGGATTAGTTTCTCTAAAAATAACACTTCTACTATATTATACCTTTTGTGCAACAAAATCCCAAAGTCTGCATCATTTCACACTATAACTATATTCAATGAAGACACATTCCACAACCTTGTTCTCCAACTTTGCTCACTTCTCCTTTGGCACATGCACATATGCCTCACAACTAAAAACTCTACGATGTCTCAATGAAGTCTTGTGATCTAACCACACCTCCAGAGGCCTTTTATCAACACGAGCTAATGTAAGATACCTACTAATCAGGTAACAAGTAGTGGCAATAGCTTTATCTCAACTCTTTTATTCTGGACTAGAACCACTAAGCATACTCCTAGCCTTCTCCAACAGGGCCCTGTTAATTATTTTTGTAACTTCATTTTTCTATGGAGAATACAGAGTTGTCTTTTGTCTCTGAATGCCACAATCTTTATAGAATCTATCAAAATCATTAGAGAAAAAGTCACCACCATTGTCAGTCCTCAAATATTTTATTTTCTTTCTAGTCTGCAACTCAAACATTGCTTTAATTTTTTTAAATTGACTGAAAACTTCAAATTTACTCTTGAGAAAATATACCCATGTCCTGCTTTAATATCAATAAATTAAACATAATATGTAGATTTTCCAATGTAAGGAACATCTAGAGGACCAAACACATCATAATGAATAAGATCCAATACACCATAAGATTTATGAGAACTCGAGTAAAACTGAATGTAGTTTTGTTTACCATAAATACAATGCCCACAGAAATTAAAATCAAGATTACAATCAGTCAACCCTTCAACAAGATTTTTATTTCTCAAGGTCCTTAGACCCTTTTCTCCACTGTGGCCTAACCTCTAGTGCCATAACATAGTCTTCTTTGCAGGTAATTTTGATTCAAAAGAAAGAGCACCCTTAGGTACCTAGAAGCCACAACCATCAAGGATGAAGAGGAAATCCTCACTTTTTCCAATCTAGTATTCATAGATTTGATTTTCATAGAAGTACTATTGCACTCAACAATGAATGCATCAAAAGCTTATACAATGTGCCAAATCTAACACCATTATAAATCACCATAACACCTCTAATCATTGTTGGGAAACTGTGTCTCAACCTTGCAATTATATAAGGTTTATTGTTGATAGGATATATATATTTATATATATATTCTAGTTACACCAATAGGTGTAATATACAATGGGAGCATGGGGTGGAGTGGGATGTGTGTTGATATTTTTTTGTTAACAAAAACTGTTAAATGGTTGACATACATTAAATTAATGATATATTGTAAATTTGGACCGTTCATTATTAGGTTTTAGATTTGATGGTAGATATTTTGTTGGCTTGTCTTTCCCTAGAAGGTAACCCTATTTTATGAGGGTGTTGTATTATGGTTGTAGTATTCTGATGTATTCTAAGAGTCTGATAGTATTCGTGTTGTCTCTAGATCTCTAGTGGTGATACTCCTGTGAGAAGCTTTCTCTGCAACTATATTGTAATCTTTGTGATTTCTGAATAATTTATTGGGTGGCTTTTGGAGTGTGGAGTTTTTCTCCCGAAAGGGTTTTCCCCACGTAAATCATTGTGTTGTGGTATGCATGATATCTATGTTTATTTTTGTTTAAGTTTCTGTAACTATTAAAGATCTATAAAGTTTTGCATTATCCTCCTCTCAAGATTAGTGTAGGAAGTTGTTCTGTTACCTTAGCTTCCTTACAAGTGGTATTAGAGCCTGATCACCTTTGGTTTTAGTTGTGGGTTGTTGGGTTTTTTGAACTAATCCAAATTTGAGTGGGAGCTTGTACAGAAGACACTTTGTGATCTTGTTGTAGGAATTTTTAGATGCCAAGTTCATCAGGGAGAATAGAGGTGGATAAATTTTCTAGAAATAATTTTGAAATGTGGAAGTTGAGGATGGAGGATCTATTGATAGATCGAGATTTGTGGGATGCTATTGATGAGAAGGTTTCAAGGCTTATAGATCCTACTTTGGCTGCTCAATATGATGTTATGGACTGTAAAGCCAAGGGTCTAATTAGATTGTGTTTGGTAGACTCTGTTTTAATCAATGTCCATGAAGAGACCTCTGCACATAAACTATGGAAGAAGCTTGGTGAGATGTATCAAGCCAAATATTTAGTGAACAAGATTTTCTTGAGGAAGAAATTGTATTCCTTGAGAATGGAAGAGGGTGGATGAATAACAGACCACCTGGAAGCATTCAATATGCTGGTGGCTCAATTGGCATCAGTTCGTGTCAAATGGATGAGGAAGAGAAATGTCATAAATTGCTTTGCTCTTTGCCTAATTCATAGGATTCTCTTGTTATGTCTATTGGGAGTACTATTATATTGAAGACTAAAGATGTGGTGGGTTCTTTGCTTTCTAAAGAGATGAGCATGAAGGTATCCATCAGTGCCAAGGAGGCTAGGTAAATGTTCATGGAAGACCTAAGGAAAAAGGCAAGAAGAATGAGAAGCATAATAAATCCAAGTCCAAGGGGAGATCCAAATCTCCTGGAAAGTCTAAAGTTGTTTGCTAGAATTAAGTAAGCCTAGACATATTCATAAGGAATGCAAAGAAGAAAAGAAGGAGAAAAAGAAGAGATTTGATTCTCATTCTAAGTTTGAGAAGGAAGATGGTGATGCATTCATTACATCTCTGGCAAATTGTGCAGGTAATGATGCATGGTTAATTGACTGAGGTGCATCTTTCTATACGACTTGTTGGTGCTCGAATCAGCAGAGGGTTTGCCAGTTCCAATGCATAGGTAGATTCGGCCAATAGATACAAGAGGTTGCGTGAGCTGCCTCCCCTTCACTTCTGGTTCTGCCGCACCAAGGGGGGTATCCCTATAGCTAAAGGTGTAACCTTGACTCGCCCAATGATAGAAATATTTAGCTTTTCAACAACAGGCAGAATACTCTCATTTTAGGACCAAGATTTGCATGATAAATCACAAGGCTGGAAACGTTCTTGGACATATATGACTAGTTAGGAATGAGAATATGCAGTGTTCCTACTTCTACTCCTACAAACTAACAGGTTGGAATTATGAAATGGATTTGTTTTAATATTTTGGATGCAAGACAGGGGGTTTTGGATCATAACTACTAATCCAGAAGCAAACTGGTGCCTATCTCAGGGCAAGGAGTCATCTAGACGTATACAAGAGAATGGCTTGCAACTGGCATTCGAGTTTCAAGGGGTTAGGACTGGTATTTGCCTTACAAACACCACCCAAGGATAAGTATTTAACTGTCTCTACTTACATATATCCCAGCTGACATACAATCTTCTCCATACTCAACCTAAAACAATTTAATCCACTCCTTGAATGGAAGTTAAAGATTAAGAATGTGATATAGGAATCTATACCCTAGAATCTGAGAAACCCTTAGCAACCAGATTCGAAAGAAGAGAATGCATACAACACATAGAGACAAACAAATAAACACATGCAATAATGCATTTTTCATATAAAATGACAAGAAACTAAACATATGTGCAAGGTGCATTCAAATGCAACTCATAAACTCCAATAGAGATAAAACAGACAGTAAATGCTCTGTCTTTCGTTATTTGTCCCCCAAAAATGCCCAAGTCTTCAACAACCACAAATGAGTGACACAATTTGCCTTTTATAGCATGGCTGTGCCCTTAGCAATTAATTACATGGCATTTCAAAATTCCTGCCAAATACAGTGCACCACAGAATGGCGCTCAAATCATTGAATGTTCCAGGCAGAGAGAAGGAAGGGAGCAGGTGAGATCAGGAACTGTGTAGCCGCATGGAGACCTTCTTCCTAAATCAGGTGGCTAACTTGTCAACTTGACCCATACTTCTCTGCAAATCTGCCATTAATGGTTCAACAGCCCGCAGCCCCTCTCAAAATTTGCAGCAGTGTGCCTCTGAAGTTTTCCCGCCTGAAAACAACTACAAATACAAAGAAATTGTCCCTGCTGAGAGTTTAAAAGATGGCCGTCAATTTTCCCTCCTATCACTAAGATCTGCGGCCCCCAAATCAAGCGGAAAAGTTGTTCGCTAGTTAGAATGTGCCACATAGGCACCCTGTGCTTCCATCACTGACTTTTCTCCCTTCGATTTTGCCCTTTTCACCTTGTATATGCAAAAGAACATGCATATACAACTGCCCACTTTCCTGCCTTTCAAATCCTTTGTATATGCCAATGCATATACATACAACTGTTTAACATACAAGGCGAACCCCAAATCTGTATAGGACAAATTGAAATTCTACTCCGGTCCAGCTTGTATCACCTTTTGCATCTTTCCATTTTGTATGTTGCATACATACAATGCAATATACATGCCACGGATTTCAAATTTTATGAAACAGATTGGGATAGTTTTCAAATTTGGGCCTTGTATCTCATCCCTTTGTATATCGGCATATACAATGCACAATATACATGCAAGCCGCGGATGCCAGAGCTGAATTAGCCAAATCTAACTTTTGAATCGAGTCCAGCTTGCATCTTTAGAATGCATGTTCGCAATGTATATCGGCACATACAAGAACCCAATATACATGCTGCGGACCCCAAACCTTTCTCTGCCATAGTACATCCTCCTTTTCACGTCTGGGTTGCATGTTCTTCCTTTGTATATGACCAATCTATGTCGCAGATATAAATGCAAACATACAAGCAAATTATTCATACAAACAATGGACTTCAACTTTATCAACTAGAATGCACACTCATTTCAGATCGAGCTTGTACATTTGTGAATGCATATTTGATTTTATGTGGGAACATACAATCGCAAATATACAAGTGGTGGGCCCCAGCTAATGTATCTTTGTTGCTTTGTATGCTGCCGAACATATAAGACCCCTTGTATCTTTGCACTGTAGCGAATGCATATGCACCCCCTTTGTATATCTGCAATGTACATTTCCCAATGTATGTCGGACATACATTTACCATTGCATCTATCTCGATGTACATTGACCCTTGCATGTTTCGCTTGTGTGCCACCAATGTATATTTTCTTTGCATGTTTTCCTTTGCATCTACCTGTTGCATGTCTGAACATATAATACAAAATATACATGCAACCCGATATACAAGTAGGGAATATTCTAGGAATTTGCAAAAGATTTCTCAATGTATATGCACCTTTTTTAGCATGATATGCATTGCAAAATGCATATAACTGATTTTTTCACCATTTTTGAAGGTCGATTGAAATTTCTTTGGGCCCACCAATGCACAATGCACTTGTACATACAAACATACATTTATATACAAAGATACATGCATTTAAAACTATTTTTTTCACCTTTCAACTACAAAGGACAAGAGACTAAGAAATTTTTGGATATTTTGGGAAGGTGCCTGCATATTTAAATACTTGAAACCTGAATGTTTATGCAGGCACTAACACGACCTTTAATAGAGATTGGTTTTCTGAATATGAAGAATTTGATGGAGGTAAGGTGTACTTGGGTGATGATTCTTATTTAAATATTGTTGGCCATGGTAAAGTTAGAATCAGGTTTCCTGATGGTAAAATAAAAGGGATTAATGGTGTGTTGCATATTGTTGGATTAACATGAAATTTGTTATCTATGAGCAAACTAATAGATGTAGATGTGCAAGTAGTATATTCTGATGCAGGTGTACAGGTAGTATTTTTTGATGCAGGATGCAAGATGGTTAGAGGTGCTATGGTGATTATTAGAGGTATTAGATATGGTACATTATATAAGCTTGATGCATGCACTGTTGAGTGCAATAGTACTTTTATGAAAAGCAAGTCTATGGAAGAGGTGAGGGTTTCATCTTCAACAGATGGTCATGGATTTTGGGTACCCAATGGTGCTCTTTCTTTTGAATCAAAGTTACTTGCAGAGAAAACTATGTTATGACACCAGAGACTTGGCCATATTGGAGAAAAGGGTCTACGGACCTTAAAAAATAAAAACCTTGTTGAAGGGTTGTCTGATTGTAATCTTGAGTTTGATTTATGTGAACATTGCATTTATGGAAAACAAAACTACATTTAGTTTTACTCGAGTTCTCATAATTCTTGTGGTGTATTGGATCTTATTTATTTTGATATGTTTGGTCATGTAGATGTTCATTCAATTGGAAAATCCACATATTATGTTTCATTTATTGATGACTATAGTATGACATGGGTATACTTTCTAAAGAGTAAATCTGAAGTTTTCAGGATTTAAAGCAATGGTTGATTTGTAGATTGGAAAGAAAATAAAAAGTTTGAGGGCTGATAATGGGAGTGAATTCTGCTCTAATGATTTTGATAGATTTTGTAAAGATTGTGGTATTCATAGACAAAAGACAACTCCGTATTCTCCACAATAGAATGGAGTTGTAGAAAGAATGAACATGCCATTGATGGAGAAGGCTAGGAGTATGTTGAGTGGTATTGGTCTAGAACAAAGGTTTTGGGCTGAAGCTATTGCCACTGCTTGTTACCTGATTAACAGGTCTCCTACATCAACTCTTGTTGATAAGACGCCTATAGAGGCATGGTTGAGTCACAAGCCTTCATTAAGACATCTTAGAGTTTTTGGTTGCGAGGCATATGCACATGTGCCAAAGGAGAAGTGAACAAAGTTGGAGAACAAGGCTGAACAATGTATCTTCATCAGATATAGTTATGGTGTGAGAGGAAACAAGCTTTAGAATCTTGTTGTACAAAAGGTAATATATAGTAGAAGTGTTATTTTTAGAGAAACTATGCCTTCTTTTGTTACATTGCAGCTAGAACAAAGTAAATAGGAAGATGTGATTCAATTTCCTTCTACACCTGAGAAAGTTGAATTTAGGCCCATGGATAGAAAAGAAGTTGAGGAGAGCTCATCTAGCTCTCAATCTTCACAAGAGGAGGAAGAACCTCCAACTCATCTTGTTCGTAGGTCTACAAGACATAGACAACCACCTGAAAGGTATTCACCTGATGATTGGAGATGTATTTTTTCTTTGAATACTAATGTGGATGATCCCAGATCTATAGAAGAGGCATTAGGTATGAATGATGTAGAATCCTGGAAGATTGCTATGGATGAAGAAATGACATCTTTGAAAAAGAATGATACATGGGATCTTGTACCATTTCCTGAAGGATGAAAACTTGTTTGTTGCAAAAGGGTGTTCAAGAAAATGATTGGTTCAAATGGAGGTATTGAGAAGTACAAAGCAAGGTTGGTTGCGAAATCTTACTCTCAAGTTGAGGGTGTTTATTATGGTGAGATATTTTTTCCTATTGAAAAAATGACATCCATTAGATTTTTGTTTTCTATTGTTGTTGCTTATGATTTAGAGGTTGAGCAAATGGATGTGAAAACTACTTTCCTTCATGGTGACCTGGAGGAGGATATTTATATGACACAGCTAGAGCACTACGTGGTGAAAGGTAAAGGTAATTTGGTTTGCAAATTGAAGAAATCTTTGTATGGCCTAAAATAAAGTCCTAGGATGTGGTACCAAAAATTTGATACATATGTGTTGAGTTTGGGATTTTAGCGTTCTAAATCAGATCATTGTGTTTATTATAAAACTGATGGTGATCATTGATGCAGAGGCATCCACACTATAACCTTGACATACAGCATGGATGTCTGCAGCCCATCATCATCATCATCATCATCATCATCATCATCATCATCATATTTTGCTTAACACTGTCAGCATCATCATATTTACTGTCGCTGACCGATATCCTCCTGATGACAAGCCTTCGCCTTTTCGCATGTCAACAACATCATCATATTCGACAGCATCATCATGTTCGACCAGCGCGAACATCCTCCTGACGTCCACTGTTCACTTCAGCGACAACTTCCGTCTTCACTACCTTCAGCATCATGATATTCAACATCATGATAATCAACAGGATAAAGAACATCCGGTTCCTTCCATTTATCCTGATGATGACGATCCTTAACTCCTCGCACCGTCCCCTTGATGCTTACGTCACCCCGATATCCTAATGACGATGATGTCACATGCAGCTCCTCAATATCCTGCTGCTCTGAAATATCCTGATGACGTATATCCTGATGATGATGACGTCATATCCTGCTGTTGGCCAAACTTAGCTTTTTCGGCCCGCGATCAACCCGATCTTCTTCCTTATGCCGATGCACTCCTTCTCGGCACCTCCTGATGATGATCACCCCGACGCACTTGCACTTCATGCAATCGAAAGCATCATACTCATCTCCACCTATCCGGATGACGACGTCCAAAGCGACTGCAGGATATTTGCAGAAATATCCTGATGATGCTGTTTTAACGAACTTCCAACCTTAGCAAAATTTCACTTCGCTGATCCTCCAGGGACAACCCGATCCACTCTCAGGGTGATCTTCCAACTCAAACTTATCAGCTCGACCTAGCACATACCCATGCTAGGGTCTTCAACATCTCTCGACCGCGATCCTGCACACCTGCATGCAAACAGAAAGCAAACTAAAACCTAACCTACTGTACATGGCCATTCCACCGATCCGACGAATCAACCGGTGGAATGGATCAGTGAATCCATGAAACCACCAAAACAGCAAATCGATCAAGCAATGGAATTCAACAGAGGATGAACAATAACAGGATCTCTTTATTGATTTCAACAGATGCTATTACAATACTCTGTCTCTCTCTCGCAAAGTCTGATCGATGATATCTATGCAATATCAAACGATCCTCATGCTTAAATAGATTTTCCTACGAGTACTACTGACCCGACTCCAAGCGGATGGGAACTCTCCAGGCGGCTGGGAGATCCAACCAACCCTACAGCATGACAGCTGTTCTAACAAACTAGCTAAAAATAGTAAAAGCATGGTCAGCATGATCTTATCATGATCAGCATGACCTTATTACATGCATTTGGTCTTATCAGACCTTCTTGGAAAACATAAACAAGACTCAAACTAACTAACTGCCTCATGAAGGCCAGCTGTCAGGTAGGTGCTCCTGCACCATACTCCCCAACAGAAAAGAACTCATGTCCCATGAGTTTGGGTTGTGGAAGTCCTCCACCTTTACACTTTGCCTTTGCAGTGTTCTGCCCTGTTCCAGCTTTATCCTCTGCTGTCTCTTGGCTGCTCCAAGACTTCTGAACTGTAACTTGCTTTCTGGCAAATAAATCCTCATGCCTGTCAATGTAGGCCTTTCTCTCACATACCTTGTGTTTGTCAGGTTGTCTGACCAGAACCTCTTTCTGAACTGCCTCTTGAACTGCTGAAATGTTCAATCCTGTCTTTCCTTCAACTCTTATAGGACAAATAATAGTCCCAACTATGACAACATCCTTGTCATTCCTCTGAACTGGTTGCTGTTTGCAAACCTGTTTCTGCACCTGCTGCTGACCTCTGTCAGTCACAACTGAAACTTTCTTCAGCTTGTTGTCCTGAACAACTCCTTTCCCTGCAGTGTCCTCAACTGCCTGTATGCCTGCTCCTATAGGCTTCTGCACAAACTCCTTCTTTCCCATTAAAATGATTTGGGCTGCCTTCTGTACTGCAGCATTTGCCTGCAATGGCATCAACTTAATAGTCTTCCCATCTTTCTTGATGGTGTAGGTATTAGCATACCCATCATACAGTACCCTCCTATCAAATTGCCATGGTCTACCCAACAGTAGGTGACAACATTCCATGGGCAATATGTCACACAAAACTCTATCATGATATGCTCCAATCTGAAAATCCACATATGCCTGTTCATATACCCAAAGTGATTGACTATCACTCACCCAAGATGCCTTGTAAGGGTGTTGATGTGGAATCCTTTCCAAATGCAGTTTATCCACCATTTCCTGAGATACCATGTTGTCTGTTGAACCAGTATCAATGACAACCTTGCATACTTTACCTTTGCTCTTGCACGTGGTCTTGAAAAGAGCTCTTCTTTGCATCATATCCTTTGATGCCTGCAAACTAATTCTCCTTAGCATCAATGCTTCTCCATCCTCAGGATATCCATAATTGTCAGGTTCTCTATCTTTATAAGGGTTTGAACTTTGCACCTTTTCCTCTACTTCCTCTTCTTGCACAAGTTGTACTCTCTTGTCATTAGTTCTATCATTGCTGGATGATGAACCTTTGTTTTCTGGACATTTGAAAGATGGATGACCAAACTCACCACAGGTGTAACACTTTCCTGAAAATGTAGTAGAACCTCTACCACCTCCAAATCTTCCTTTATTACCTTTCCATCCACCTCTGAAATCAGACTGTCCCTGTCCTTTACCAGTGTCTTCTTGACCCTCATTGGTTTGCCTTGTTGTAGGGGCTGCTCCTCTTCCCCTCATACTGCTGCCTCTTCCTCTCATGGACTTATCTTGTCTCCTATTCATCTTTTCTTCAATCCTGATTGCCATTTGGTATCAATCCTGATTGCCATTTGCTAACAATCCTCCACATTCTTAGGGTTAGCTAAAACTAACTCATCCTGTATGTTCAATCTCAAACCAGCCAAGTACCTAGCCACCTTTTCTACCTCATTCTCATGATGACCAGATCTCATACTCAACTTATAAAACTCCTCAGTATATGCCTTCACATCCATTTCCTTCTGCCTTAAAAATTGCAGCTTCTTAAACATCTGAATTTCATAATCCCTAGGCAAGAATTTACCTTTGATCCTTGCTACCATCTTATCCCATGAAGTGATCTTTGACTTCCCTTGTTTCCTTCTCTCAGATTGTACATAATCCCACCATACCAAAGCATGACCTCCTAACTTGGTCTTTGCAATCTTTACCTTCTGATCCTCAGCAACATCTTCACATTCAAAGTGATTATCAAGTGCAGCAATCCAATCCAGTAACTCATCTTCATTCAAACTTCCATTATACTTGGAAACATCAACCTTTACCTTAGGTTTATCACCCTGCACTGCCTTTAACAGTTTTGCAAATTTCTGGTCTTCAGCATCCAGATCTTCAACTACCTCTTCATACTCTTCAACAGTATCTTCATCTTCTTCAGACTCACTGTCTGCCACTTCTCTCTTTTTGTTCTTTTCCAGGGCTACAGGCCTGGCTTGAAGTGCTTCAGCAAGCTCCTTCATCTTCCTCATCTCTCTGGAATGTTTTTCCTTCATCTCCTGCAATTCCCTTGCAGTACCATTACCTTTTGGAGGCATTTTGTCAACCTCTCACTCAACACACAACACACACTCAACTCTACCTCTGCCCTTTCGGTGACAGAATCAACACACAACAGCCCAGACCTTTTGCTGAGCTCTGATACCACTATGATGCAGAGGCATCCACACTATAACCTTGACATACAACATGGATGTCTGCAGCCCATCATCATCATCATCATCATCATCATCATCATCATCATCATATTTTGCTTAACACTGTCAGCATCATCATATTTACTGTCGCCGACCGATATCCTCCTGATGACAAGCCTTCACCTTTTCGCATGTCAACAGCATCATCATATTCGACAGCATCATCATGTTCGACCAGCGCGAACATCCTCCTGACGTCCACTATTCACTTCAGCGACAACTTCCGTCTTCACTACCTTTAGCATCATGATATTCAACATCATGATAATCAACAGGATAAAGAACATCCGGTTCCTTCCATTTATCCTAATGATGACGATCCTTAACTCCTCGCACCGTCCCCTCGATGCTTACGTCACCCCGATATCCTGATGACGTATATCCTGATGACGATGACGTCACATGCAGCTCCTCAATATCCTGCTGCTCCGAAATATCCTGATGACGTATATCCTGATGATGATGACGTCATATCCTGCTGTTGGCCAAACTTAGCTTTTTCGGCCCGCGATCAACCCGATCTTCTTCCTTATGCCGATGCACTCCTTCTCGGCACCTCCTGATGATGATCACCCCGACGCACTTGCACTTCATGCAATCGAAAGCATCATACTCATCTCCACCTATCCGGATGACGACGTCCAAAGCGACTGCAGGATATTTGCAGAAATATCCTGATGATGCCGTTTTAACGAACTTCCAACCTTAGCGAAATTTCACTTCGCCGATCCTCCAGGGACGACCCGATCCACTCTCAGGGTGATCTTCCAACTCAAACTTATCAGCTCGACCTAGTACATACCCATGCTAGGGTCTTCAACATCTCTCGACCGCGATCCTGCACACCTGCATGCAAACAGAAAGCAAACTAAAACCTAACCTACTGTACATGGCCATTCCACCGATCCGACGAATCAACCGGTGGAATGGATCAGTGAATCCATGAAACCACCAAAACAGCAAATCGATCAAGCAATGGAATTCAACAGAGGATGAACAATAACAGGATCTCTTTATTGATTTCAACAGATGCTATTACAATACTCTGTCTCTCTCTCGCAAAGTCTGATCGATGATATCTATGCAATATCAAACGATCCTCATGCTTAAATAGATTTTCCTACGAGTACTACTGACCCGACTCCAAGCGGCTGGGAACTCTCCAGGCGGCTGGGAGATCCAACCGACCCTACAGCATGACAGCTGTTCTAACAAACTGGCTAAAAATAGTAAAAGCATGGTCAGCATGATCTTATCATGATCAGCATGACCTTATTACATGCATTTGGTCTTATCAGACCTTCTTGGAAAACAAAAACAAGACTCAAACTAACTAACTGCCTCATGAAGGCCAGCTGTCAGGTAGGTGCTCCTACACCAATCATTTCTTGTTTATTGCATTATATGTTGATGATATGTTATTTATTGGTAAAGGGAAAGTTATGATTTCAGAACTAAAATCTCAACTTGCTGCTAAATTTGAAATGAAATACCTTGGTGTAGCTAGACACATTCTTGGGATGGAAATTAGAAGAGATAGAGTGAATAGAAAACTATGGCTTGTCCAAAGTAAGTATATCAATTCAATTTTATAGAGGTTTAACATGCTAGACTGTAGACCATTATGTGTTCCCTTTTTAGTTGGAACAAAGTTATCTATTTCAGATTATCCAACATCTCCATTAGAGATGGAAGAGATGAGAAGAGCACCTTACTAGAGTACAGTTGGAAGTTTGATGTATGCTATGGTTTGTACTAGACCAAACATTACCCAATTAGTGGGAGTTCTTTCTAGATATATGTGTAATCCTAGTAGAGTTCATTGGGATGCAGTTAAAATTGTCTTTAGATATTTGTGTAGTACCTCAGAGTATTCTCTATGTTATCATAGTAATTTGACTAAAGATGATATTTCCCTTGATATTCATGGTTATGTAGATGCAGACTGTGCAGGTGATAGTGATAGTAGATAATCCACCAGTGCTTATGTGTTTACTTTATTTGGTGGTGCAATTAGTTGGATGAGTAAGCAATAGGATGTGGTTGCTTTGTCCACTACTGAAGCTAAGTATATGACAGCTACTCATGCCTACAAAGAAGCCATTTGACTTAAGAGACTGTGTTAAGATATTGGAATAAAACAAGGTGCATTGATAATTTATTGCGACAGTCAAAGTGCAATCCGTCTAGCTAAGAACCTGACATTTCATGCTAGGACCAAGCACATTGATGTACAATATCATTTTGCTAGAGATATGGTCGAAGATGGCAAGGTGAAGCTGGTTAAGGTGGAGACTTTGATGAATGTTGTTGATTCTTTAACTAAGCCTGTGTGCACAAAAAAGTTCATATGGTGTTCAGAGACTATGGGCCTTTTGTTGAAATGCATAGGACAAATGAGAGGGGGGGTGAATCAGTTGTCACAAAATTTTAACCACTTATGAATATCAACACATCAAATTCTTAATCATTGTTAATAAGATTAACCATGAAAGCATAAAATAGGAAGCTCAACATAATAACACATGAGACACTAGAATTTTTACGTGGAAAACCCTACAAGGGAAAAACCACGGTGGGTGTTGTGTATATGGAAAATCGATCTATTCTAAACTAATAAAACCAAAAATCCAATAACATAAAGAAAATGAATTTAAATAAAAGCCATGACAAATAATCAATGCAATAAAGACTTTTACCGAAATCTGTGTTGTTTCCTTTGGATTGAATGTAGAATTGCTCAATGAAATTGCAAAGCCATAGCTGCAACAAGCGAGTGTAGTGCTCAAGAGACCAATGTCAAATGATCGTAAGGTTGCTCAATCGACGCGTTGTGTATGTTCGAAGCTCTGTTAAGTATGCCTGAAAATACAATCGAAGAGAGAGGCCAATGAAGGAGATGAAGGGGGTTTATATAGATTTCACGGAAGATCGATCAACGGTCTAGATAAATCAGAAGAATCAACGGAGGAGAACAGTTGAGGAACGTGCAACGAATGAGAAGAAGACATGTGTCTTTCTTTCTTTTGCATGAGAGGAGTTATCAAGAATAGAAGAATGAGTTAACTGAAGAGATAAATCAATTAAAAGAAAAGCAATCAGTTAAGTGATTTAAAACAAGAAGAAGAGATTTGCATGAGGATTAGAAGATATTTAGCTTTATTAAATATAGAAAGCTTGAGTTATATTGGAGATAACTCAAATTAGAAGAAAAAGCAATTTAAATAAATAATTGATTTATTTAAATTTAGAGAAGATATTTTGGAAGAAATAATTAAATAATTAGGATTATTTAATTTAGAAGATTCGAAAGCAAATTAAATAAATAAATTTATTTAATTGTTGTGCATGATTTTAGAAGGATGATTTTGATTTAATTAAATAATGTAAATTATTTAATTATAGATAAGAGGGAATTTGTTGAATTAATTAAATAATTAATTTATTTAATTAATGTGAACTTGATTTTCGAAAAGAGGATAATGATCAAATTAAATAATTAAAATTATTTAATTGTGGGAGAATAATAGAGGAATTTGATTTAATTAATTAAATAAAGAGAATTTATTTAATTAATGTCGAAAGTATGTGATTTAGAAGAATTTGGTGAAATTAATTAAATAATTAGATTATTTAATTAATGTTGAAATGCAGGTGATTAGAGAGATGACGAAATGCAAGTAGTGTGACGACTTGGTCATTTTAGGGTGTCTACATTTTGCCCCTCTTTGATGTGATGCAGTTTACAGCGTTGCTTCAAAGAAATCGATTATTGAAGACATGATACAATTTTTGATGCCCTAGTGTAGCTAGTTGCCCCAGCGTAGCTGGCGTAGGGTGCCCCCTCGAGAGGAAAGACATGGAAGTGACAGAAGAACTGTGTTGACGCTCGACTAGAAGATTTGTTGGAGATAGGCAAGGTTGGGTAGAAGAAAGTGGAGATAGAAAAGAACATAAGAGAAAGACTGTTGATTGATCTTTGCTAGAAAACTATATAAGGCCATGAAAAAATGGATGGTGTAAATGGATGAGCTTGTTGCAATGGTTTCACAGTTGTATATAAAGAGCAATCCTTATTTTTGATATAGCACATGGATAGTTCGCCACCAAGGTATAAAAGACCAAGGTGCAGTAATATCCAAGTGCGTGGACGTTGACTTTGCGAGCAAGCGGTTTGAACTTAGATCCACTTAGACATAATATAACCTTGTTGGAATATGTGAATGAGCCCTAGTCTTGAACATAGAATAAACTTCAATACATGTAAATGCAAGAAGAGTATTAAATATGTAAGATGCTAGGCCGTAACACACACAAGATAAATATAATGTTAAGAAAGATACTAAAGATCATTCCTCAAACACGGCACACAAAAGCACTGACTATGCCCCCAATCCGTACTGCATCACAACATACCAAGATTATAGATAAACCAAGGTAGCCTTGAATAGGTATTGGAAAAGGAACAAAAGATAAACCAAAAAAGCAAATTGACTGACTTCAAAGTAAACATACAGCGAACATATTCTCTTGCCAAAGAGGGTGCTCAGGATAGATTGGATAGGAAAGATAACAGCCTTATCGTAGGAACTCTGTGTCCGTTAAAGGGGGTTATCTACCTAAAAAGATAATGTCTCACTTGTAGGAAATGCCACATGTCGCAGGAGACACGTGTGTTGGTCTCGACAATGGAACACTTCACAGAAGACAAGCTTGTTGATCTAGGGCTTTGGTTAAGTGGTACTTAGCTGATGTTGGCAATCAGTATGCAGGACAGTAGATGACTCTGGAAGGAAGCCTCCTTGCTTCAGGTTTGTTAAGGACTTTTGCTTTGAAAGGATGCGCTAGCTTGCTGCTTGAGTTAGTCAAGTCGAGGCGAATGGGTTTTGATAAACGGAAGACTAGAAAGGTGACATGCTAATGGATTGAAACGGGTGGAGAATGATGGATCGTGTGTGCCTGAGTACTGGATACATCCTTTGTATTCCAGACTGCCTACATACCCATATCCATGGGATCAAGGCACACTTACGATGGAAGATGAACGTGATAAATATGTAGTTTTGGATAAAGTGATGAGATGGATCAAGGTGAAAGGGGGAGATCTTATGTACCTGAGTACTGGAAACGTCCTTCGTATTCCAGACTGCCTACATACCTGTTGATAACTGAGAGGGGGGGGGTGAATCAGTTATCCTAATTATTTCCCTTATTTAAACTTTCCTTTTAATTGAAGTAGCATAAAATCAAACACAAAACATTAACCATGAAATAAGAAACACATGACACAGTATTTTTGACGTGGAAACCCTGTTAAGGGAGAAAACCACGGGGTGATTAACCCAAGAATTATTCTCTGTTAGAAGAATAGGAAATTACAAAAATGGCACTTGCCAATTAGGGCTCACTGCCCGAGCACACTGCTCACAAGAGGCTCACTGCCTACAAGAAGACACACTGTCTTACAAAGTGATAAGAATCACAGTCTTGAACTGATTGGAAGCATCTGCATATGCTGGAGTTCAGTTCCGGTTAGGTTCAGTATACTGATCTGCTGCACTTCATCTTTCCTCTGTTCTTTAGTCTGCTGTCCTTTCACATACCGGATCTTTCTTGTTACTTCTGCTCTATTCTGGACTTGTTCGCATATCCTCACACACTCTACTCACCCTTTACAACTAAATCCATCCTCTATATATATCCGCACAAGTAATTTCATCATCTTTCTAGTCGGCATCCGGAACAGTCTAGTTTCTTACAAACTTAGTTCTGTCGGCTGAATCCTTGCTCACCAAGCAATGCGGATCAAGCATATACTTGTAGATATCATCAATTATGTCGACCAAACATGATTCATGCCTCTGCAACCTTTATCATCATCTGTAACACATCCGGAAAGTAGTTTGATACTCAGTCAGTCAGTTCTTCCTCTGTTTTCACTGTCTCTCAGGAATCCGGTACTCAACTATTCATATCTTTTTCCTTGTCCATCTCCGGAGGCTAAATCCTTGGAATATACTACTCAAGATAGTCCTCTTGACTTCCCCAGATCCGCACTGCACCAAGACACTTCCTCTGAGAGATCCGGACCAATCTGTCGGACCTTGCCACATGCTCTGTTCTTGTTCACCGGACCACCACAATCTTCAATCTGACTTCCGGTAGAGACATATCATGACTTGCGGATATGTGGGATGACCTTTGTTGCCATCAATGACAACAACCATGAATCCATATAGTGTCTCTTGCCAACAATCTCCCCCTTTGGCATTGATGGCAACACTTAGTGAAAAATGACTAAGTGTTTACACTATGCTCCCCCTCTGCTGATGCTCTGTCTTTATATACAATTTCCGGAACTCCCCCTGAGTTGGATTCCTCATTTTTCACTGCTCCTCACTCCCCCTTTGACATCAATGGCAAAGGGTAGGGTCCGCACACCAAAATTTTCAAAAATTTTCTATATATAGCCGCATATTTACATACTCACATATACTGCAGAATGTCTGCAAAGGATGTCTGCAGTTGAACCATTTCAGTAGCCCAACTTAGCTTCATTCTGTCCAAGATTGAAATGTGACCACTCAACAAAAATGCAAAAGCTTCTGCCCGCCTGAGATCTGTCGGATCTTTTGTATGGGCGGTGGTCTGGGCATCACTGATGGCCTCATGCATAGTTTCCAACTTAGGGACTATAATCCTTCTAAGTTCTCCCATCCGGTTGGTAATGTTCTTCCTCTCCTTCTCAAGATTCTTTATTTCATTCAAGACTGCAATAGTCTGACATTCTTGATTTATTATAGAGGAAGAGAGAGGATCAAAACTTTGAGATAAGCTTTGAAGCTTGTCCTGTTCCTCTTTTATTTTCTTGTCAATTGCTGCTGTTGCCTTTGACCAAGATATACAAAATTTGTAGATGTCACCGCCATCCTTAAGAGCATTTTCTAAGCTCTTTATTCCAATGCTTACAATCTTCCTATCCTTAGAGATTAATTCTAATATTTCAGAAAATCTCTTATCCAAAAATTCCTTCCGGACCTTTTCTTCAGCTGATTTTTCTAGAGAATTAAAATGTGTATCAATACTGCTGACTAAGGTTTTTAGATTACCGGAAGTGGAGGCTGTCGGATCTATCTGGATTGATGGCATGATCTTTACAAGTACTCCGGAAGCAGCCTCTATCAACTCACAGTCTTCCATATGAGACTTCAGGAGCTTTTCATTTGCCTTGGCATTTGCAAATGAAGCTATCTTCATTGTTTGTACCGGAGAGAGAGAGTCAAAATCAAATGGACCTTTTAGAAGCTCCGGTTCATCAATCTCTAGAGTTTCTTTGCTCAAAAATTGTTGAACAGTTTGTGCAGTGTCTCTTGCCGGAGACAGATGTTTCTTTTCTTCTGCAGTCTTAGAACTGTCAACCTCTTTGTCTGTCACCACTGCTTCCTTCTCCTGCAATTGCTCTTCTTCTTTGGATCCGGAGACTGTAGGGGAAACCGGAGGAGAGATGCTTTCTTGTTCATGGGCCACTTCTTCTGGAGCAGAGGGTCCCAAGTCCTCACTTGTCTGTTCATGGCTCACTTCTTCCGGAACAGAAGATTCCAAATCAGCAGCTGTTTCTGCACCTAAGTCCTCTACAACAGGAAGATTGAACCTTTTGAAGGCCTTCCGGAGGATCTCTTCTGTCTCTTGTGCCACTTTGTCAGTCTCACCAAGCATGAGCTGATTCATCCTGGCTTTACTTCTGAACTCATCTCTGCAGTCCTTGAAGATCATGTTCATTGTCTTGGGATCAATTTGAGGATATAGCTGAATAGCTATCTGCTCCCGGATCTCAAGATCTTTGGCATGAGCATTATTCTTTCTTACTTCCATTTCCTTCTCTAGGCTTTTAGGAATGAGAGATATGATCTCAATGAAAGCCTTATTGTATGTGTTCAGATATTTAACTGTGGCTTCCTGCAGAGTCTTTTGGTCTGCCTCACTGAAGTCATCATAGGATTCAGTCATTGGTTGAAGGTTTCCATCCACCGTGACCGACTTGATTATGCTCTCTAGTGACAGAGTGGGCTTTTCAACAGTTACCTCTGCCATTTCCTCCTTGTCTTGGCCTGTGGAGGGCTTACCGGATCCTTTCTTTTTCTGTTTCTTTACTTCTCTTACTCCTTCATCTGATTCTGTCTCCTCTTCATCCTTTTGGCTTTCATAAGCCCTTGATGCTTTTGTCTTGGATCTTTTACCGGATGCCTGGACTTCCGGTTTTGAGCTTTTGGTTGTGGAAGGTGCAGATCTCTTTGATGATCTGGTCCGGGTGGGGGTTTCAACCGGAGCACTTTCTTTGCTTTTCTCTTCTTCCTCAGCCTTTCTCCTCTTTTCCCGGCTGGCATCAAGTGCCTCTTTTGAGATGCCTAGGCCTTGAGCAATGTGCTCTACTTCTTTTCTCACTTTTCTCTTAATCTCAGGTTCCCTGAGTTCTACATGTAATTTCACGCTCAGCTCCTCAAAGGTTCCAAACCTTTCTGCCTTAGGATCTTTGGGCTGACTTAGCATGTGTTGAACATGCAGCTCTACTATCTGTTCATCAACTTCATACCCCATGGGCATGATCCAGACAGTCCTTGGCTCCACTGCCTCCATTAGGCACTGATCAGTGTCAACCATAAAACATACTGAGTCCTTGTATTTCTCAATGAGAGACTGGGGAATTCTCTCTCTTGCTTGCATCATGCTCTGAAAGTTTTTGAAGTATCCCCATAGAGCTGTATTTCTCGCTTTTGCATCCCCAAGTCCATGCAAATAGTCTCTTATCTGGACTGCAACAGGTTTGTCATTCTGCCATACCCATCCACTTGTTCCGGGTAGCTCATTCATGAAGTAAAAGAATAGACATACAATGAGAGTACCATACTTAAAGGAGTTCTTCTTGTCTTTCTTGATTTTCTGTACATTTTCCATCAATTGGCTTAGTAGTAGTTCACAAAGATCATAATCTGCATTCTTTCTTAGCATTTCATATGCTGTGTATATTGCAGTTCCGGATACAGAATTCTCCCTGCTGGAGTGATAGATCTTGTATCCTATTATCATTGATGCATATTTGATATCCGGATCCGAAATATCTTCAATGGTCATTGCCCTCTTATCATATTTTGATCCGGTGGCCTCAGTTACAACGTTGTTCTTGACAGATTTGAGGATAGGTACCCCCCCGGAAGAGTATAGACCAGTTACTGCTCTAATTGCTTCTTTTGTGATCTTACAGGGTCTATCTAGCCAAAGGAAGTTGTCATGCATCCTGCTCAGTACATACCGGACCCATTCATCTTCTTCAAAGCTAGGGAAATGAATGAATTGCTCAAATTGTTTCTTCTGGATACCCTTATACTCTGGTTTGAGCTCAAAAGCATTGTCTATCAGTTGCTTGTGATAGAGGTCTCTTAATTTGAATTCCCCAAATTCCTCAATGTTTGCGTGTATGTAAACCCTAATATCTTCAGTATGTAAGACTCCGTGGGGAACACTAGAGAAGGCTCCTAGTGGATCTACCTCCAATGATTTGTAGGGATGTTTCTTGAATGAGGGGCGAGGTCTATCAGAGATCTTAACTATGTTTGGAGTAGCCATTCTTCAAAGATTTGCAGTGAGGCAATGAAAAACGAAGAATACCTTATGCGCCTTCGGTTTGCACGGAGTGGTTGGACTGATTTCTTTATGCAATAGCTTCGGCAGGAGATCCTTGGTGTGCTTGATGAACCTTGTTGCAGAGCTCCACTATTCGCTTCTTCTCAAGTGTAGAATGAGCAGATAACTTTTTGAGAAATCCCTTATATTGCTCCGCAAACCCTAATATCTGTCTGCAATAAATGCTTCACCTGCATTATTCCGGTTTACCATGTCTGGACAACTTGGAGTATCCCGGATTAGTCCTGATCACTGAATATCATCCGGATCTTTAAATCATGAATAAATCTAGGTAACATATTACAAGAACATCCCAAACACTCTGTCCAATCCGCAAGACAAGATCGTGCACTTCCGGATCCTTTATCATACCGGAGCACCTCCCTGAACAGGTCTAACTTAATCGAACACAGCTTCTTCATAACTCCATGCGGACCTCTGAAAACTTGACTGAAGCATCTCAGGACTTATATCTACAAACCCTTTAATCCGCATCTTGTGCCACATCCGACACAACTTGTTTGGCTGGGGGAACAGAATCTTCTTTGAGTCTCCCCCTGAGCCTGAGCTCACTTTTTAATTTCCGGAAGAAATATCAGCACCAGAATCTGGTGCGGATCCAACCTCTACATTCTCTGAGCTTTTCTTCACCCAAATCTTGCTCATCTGATTCCTAACTTCATCCGCATTCATCTTTTGTTTACCCTTGTCTTGATTCTGATTATACACCGGACCTCTTTTGTCCTGATTCTTGTTTCTGCAGACTTTAGCATTATGACCGGACCTATTGCAGATTTGGCAAATAACATTTCTTTGCATATTTAACTGATATCCCCTTGATCTGCATTGATTAGCCATATGACCTACTCTATTGCATGTAAAGCATCTACCTTTGAATGATTTGTTTACTTGCATAATTCTGCATTCATGGGATTTGTGTCCATACCTTTTGCAGTTGAAGCACTGTCCGGAGAAGGATGAATTAATCTGATTCATTCTCATTCTGCACTGATTAGCTTTGTGACCAAAATGGTTGCAGCTGTGGCAGTATCCATTGAAGGATGGATATTTTTGAGCATTTGGCTGTCTTACCGGAGGTCTTCTAGGCCTGTTCCTTGGATTTTCTGATCCAAGATTCCTCTGACCGGATCCGGAGCTTTCTCCTTTCTCATATCCCAAGCCATACTTGTCATCTGTCCTCTTTTGACTTCCAAGAAGAATTTCAAGTTGAGCAGAACTTATCTTGAATTTCTCTTTATATTCATTTGCTGTTTGAAGGTCTCTTTTGAGAGAGGCAATTTGATCCTCAAGTTTTCCTTCATTATCTTTGGAATCTTCAAGATCAGATTCAAGGTGTCTGATAATCCTGTCCATCTGATGGCATTCTTCTGATTTTTCTTTAAGAGATTGTCTTAGATTGTCTTCAGCCTTTCTTTTTTCTTCAATCTCTTGAGTAAACTTTATAGTTCCTGATTCCATTTCATGTCTTAACATAATGACTTCTTTTGATAACTTTTCACATAACTTGGTTTGCTCAGTCAATTCCTCACTTGTATTGCTTTCTTCACTTTGTCTTGCCAACTGTTGAAGCAGCTCCTTTCTCTTTTTCATAGAGAGACTTAATTTGTCTTTTAATTCTCTCATGAATTCATCAGCCTGTTTGAGTCTTTCCTTTAATTCACTGACTTCAGAATTTGACTGTTCAAGATCCTCAAGGGCAGTCTTGAGTTGCTCCCTTAAACCATATGCATCCATTTGAAATCCCAGATCTTCCTCAAGCTGTTAGGCTCTATTAGGAGGAACTTAGCTCTGATACCAATTGTTGATAACTGAGAGGGGGGGGGTGAATCAGTTATCCTAATTATTTCCCTTATTTAAACTTTCCTTTTAATTGAAGTAGCATAAAATCAAACACAAAACATTAACCATGAAATAAGAAACACATGACACAGTATTTTTGACGTGGAAACCCTGTTAAGGGAGAAAACCACGGGGTGATTAACCCAAGAATTATTCTCTGTTAGAAGAATAGGAAATTACAAAAATGGCACTTGCCAATTAGGGCTCACTGCCCGAGCACACTGCTCACAAGAGGCTCACTGCCTACAAGAAGACACACTGTCTTACAAAGTGATAAGAATCACAGTCTTGAACTGATTGGAAGCATCTGCATATGCTGGAGTTCAGTTCCGGTTAGGTTCAGTATACTGATCTGCTGCACTTCATCTTTCCTCTGTTCTTTAGTCTGCTGTCCTTTCACATACCGGATCTTTCTTGTTACTTCTGCTCTATTCTGGACTTGTTCGCATATCCTCACACACTCTACTCACCCTTTACAACTAAATCCATCCTCTATATATATCCGCACAAGTAATTTCATCATCTTTCTAGTCGGCATCCGGAACAGTCTAGTTTCTTACAAACTTAGTTCTGTCGGCTGAATCCTTGCTCACCAAGCAATGCGGATCAAGCATATACTTGTAGATATCATCAATTATGTCGACCAAACATGATTCATGCCTCCGCAACCTTTATCATCATCTGTAACACATCCGGAAAGTAGTTTGATACTCAGTCAGTCAGTTCTTCCTCTGTTTTCACTGTCTCTCAGGAATCCGGTACTCAACTATTCATATCTTTTTCCTTGTCCATCTCCGGAGGCTAAATCCTTGGAATATACTACTCAAGATAGTCCTCTTGACTTCCCCAGATCCGCACTGCACCAAGACACTTCCTCTGAGAGATCCGGACCAATCTGTCGGACCTTGCCACATGCTCTGTTCTTGTTCACCGGACCACCACAATCTTCAATCTGACTTCCGGTAGAGACATATCATGACTTGCGGATATGTGGGATGACCTTTGTTGCCATCAATGACAACAACCATGAATCCATATAGTGTCTCTTGCCAACAATACCCATATCCATGGGATCAAGGTACTTTAAGATTGAGGAGAGATAATATGTAGTTCTGGATGATGTGATGATGTGGGAAAAGCGTTGAGAAGAGGGGATCTTATGCACCTGAGTACTGGATACGTCCTTCGTATTCCAGACTGCCTACATACCCATATCCATGGGATCAAGGTACTTTAAGATTGAGAAGAGATAATATGTAGTTCTGGTAGATGTGATGATGTAGAAAACGTGTTGAGAAGGTAACAGCCTTATCGTAGGAGTGATGTGTCCGTTAAAGGGTGTTACCTGTGATTAATGAGAAAGAGATTGAAGAGCGTCGCGAACCACGAACAAGGAACCAATCCTAGACCTAAGTTAAGGAAAGAGTTGCCCCCATTCTGGTAGAGGAAACTGTATGGGTGACTGCCGAAGAAGACACAGAAAGACTTGACCTAGGACCGGACAGTGTTAACTGTAGACACCGATCAAGACGTGGGATGACGATGATGGACATTGACAAATTTCCAAGCTATACTAGATAGGGAGATGGAAATGCAAACAAGGTCAATGGTTTTATTAGGGATGGAAGGGAAGTGTGCTGCGAACTGGATACGGAGTGAACAAGACTCGATAGACGATGGATGCTGACTCTACACATAGTGCCTGTTTGCCAGGTTTTCACTATGGTACTTATCCAAGGCGCCTGTTTGCCAGGTTTTCACCAGAGGATGAATTTTTTTGTATTTTTTATTATTATTATTATTATTTTTTTATTTTTTTTATTTTTTTATTTTTTTGATTTTTTTGATTTTTTTGGTTTCTTTTTTTTATTTTTTATGGGAATACTCTGAGGATCAGGCATAGAACTTCTTGAGATGGACAATGTTAAGTGGCTCATCTAGAGGAATGCCGTCAGGTGTAGCTAAAGTATAAGCTCTTGATCCATATGCTGCTATCACAATAAAGGGACCTAACCAGTTAGGCTCAAACTTGCCCTTCTTCTCTCGATCTACTTGATTTCTCTGATTCTCCTTAAGTACAAGGTCACCCACTTGAAACCGTCTTTCTTTGAGCTTTTTGTTGTAATTACGCCGGAGGCGGTTTTGATATACATGGAGATGATTAAGTGCAGCGAGGCACCTCTCATCTAGTAGTTCAAGCTCAACTAATCTGGAAGTGCGATACTCCTCTCCGCCGATCAGGTCCTGCATGGAAACTCTGAGGGATGGGATCTCGACCTCTATAGGTAGGATGGCTTCAGAGCCAAAGACCAAGGCATATGGTGTGGCACCAGTTGGTGTTCTGATACTAGTGCGGTAGGCCCATAAGGCGGGATTGAGTTGCAAGTGCCAATCACGACCAGCTTCATTGACTGTTTTCTTGAGGATTTTGAGAATGGTCTTATTTGAAGCCTCAGCTTGGCCGTTACTCTGCGGATAATAGGGAGTGGAAAAGTGATGTCGGATATTGTATTGCGTGCACAAGGCACGGACATCTTGGTTCTTAAACGGTCTCCCATTATCAGTGACAATAGCTTGGGGAATACCATACCGGCATATGAGGTAGTTTAGAATAAACTTGGCTATTTGCTTACCGGTGATATAGGTCATAGGAATGGCTTCCACCCACTTCGTGAAATACTCAGTGGCGGTAATGATGAACTTGTGGCCATTTGAGGAGGAAGGGTGGATTTGTCCTACGAGGTCGAGACCCCATTGAGAAAAAGGCCATGGAGTTGTCACAGGTTGTAATTCATGAGCTGGTGCATGAATCAAATCTCCATGCTGCTGGCATTGTAGACACTTCTTAGCAAATTGTGCAGCATCTTGCTCTATTGTAGGCCAGTAATAACCTGTTCTGAGTATCTTTTTAGCAAGATTAGGACCGGTAGAATGTGCGCCACAGACACCTTCGTGTATGTCTCGTAAGGTAGCTTCGGCTTCTTCCACGTTAAGACATCGTAAGAGGATACCATCGAGACTCCGGCGATATAGTGTATCACCCAGAATGATGTAACGAGAGGATCGACGGATAAAGGTTTTGCGTTGGGTAGATGATAGGTCAGGGGGAAAGGTATTCTGTTTGAGGTATTCGTAGATATCTTCATACCATGGGGAATTGGGACCAACAAGTTCGCAGATGATTTCAGTAACAGGAACATCGACGGCTGGTATCAACAATTGCTCGATCAAGAATTCACACTTCTGTGTATTAGCAGGCATGTCAATCAGTGACCCTATAGAAGCCATAGAATCTGCTGCTTTATTATGATCTCTTGGGATTTGCTCAAATGTAATGGTAGAAAAGTGTGGCTTGTAGGCATCCACTAGTTGCTTGTAGGGGACCAACTTTTCATCCTTTGTCTGGTACTCATCTGTGACTTGGCGAATGACTAGCTGTGAATCTCCATATACTTGTAATTCTGTGATGTCCCATTGAACTGCTGTATTGAGACCTATGAGGAGTGCTTCATACTCGGCTATATTGTTGGTGCAAGGGAATGCAAGCCGATATGACTTTGGAATGTAGTCATTCTGAGGTGTAACAAATAAGATACCAGCTCCTGATCCATGCTGTGTGTAAGAACCATCAAAGTATAACTTCCACATTATGGAGTTAGCAAGAGTGAAGAGATTTTCATCAGGAAAGTCTGCTACCATAGGGTGTGTATCCTTCATAGGTGCTTCTGCTAGTTGATCAGCGAGGGCTTGTCCTTTGATTGCTTTACGATTTGTGTACTCAATGTCGAACTCGCTAAGGATCATGACCCACTTAGCTAGTCTGCCTGTGAGAGCTGCTTTTGCCAATAGATATTTCAAGGGATCAATCTTGGCTATCAGATTTGTGTGTTGGTTCAACATGTAATGCTGCAACTTTTGGGAGGTGAACACTACTGCTAAACAAGCCCTTTCCATTGGTGGATAATTGAGCTCATACCCTACCAAAGTTCTACTGATATAGTAAATTGCATGCTCTTTGCCTGAGTCATCATTTTGTGCTAGCAGGGCCCCTAGGGCCGAATTTGTAGTGGAGATGTACAATATCAAAGGTTTGTCTGCAACTGGTGGAACCAATACAGGAGGTGTAGCTAGATACTCTTTAAGTTGATCAAACGCTGCCTGACACTTGTTATCCCATCGAAATGAGACATCCTTTCGGAGCAAGTGTTGAAAGGGTTGACATTTATCTGCTAGCTGAGATATGAAACGCCGAATGGACTGCAATCTTCCCTGAAGGCTCCTTAGTGCTTTAAGGTTCTTTGGTGGAGGCATCTCCACTATAGCCTTTACTTTTGCTGGATCTACTTCGATGCCCCTACGAGATACTATGTATCCCAACAGCTTCCCTGATGTGACACCGAAGACACACTTCTTAGGATTGAGTCTTACTTGGTATTTTTCAAGCCTGTCGAAGATCTATCCTAGGACCTGTATATGTTCTGCTCTAGAAGATTTAGCCAATATATCATCCACATAGTCTTCCATGATGTGATGAAATAGATTGTGGAAGATCACTGTCATAGCGCGCTGATAGGTTGCTCCTGCATTCTTCAGACCAAACGGCATGACACACCAACAGTAATTGCCCCAAGGACAAGTAAAGGTTGTTTTGTGTTGATCCTCCTCAGCTATTCTAATCTGGTTGTAGCCTGAGAATCCATCCATAAGAGAAAGCATTTCGTGACCTGCTGTCAAGTCCACTATAATGTCAATGTTTGGTAGTGGAAAATCGTCTTTGTGACATGCCTTGTTGAGATCTCTGAAATCATTACACATGCGGATGCGCCCATTTGGTTTAGACACAGGTACAATGTTTGAGACCCAATCTGAATAGTCAATGGGTCGTATAAACTTTGCGTCTAATAGCTTCTGTATTTCTACTTTCACTAGGAGAGCGATCTGTGGGTGCATCTTTCTCAACTTCTGTTTGACTGGTTTCACTTTGGGATCAACTGTGAGATAATGAACTACCAGCTTAGGGTCGAGCCCTGGCATATCCGCATAGGTCCATGCAAAGTTGATGGTTCTCTGTAAGAAGAATGCGTTAAGATTCTTGTGCTCTGTATCAGATAATGACGTTGCTAGAAATGTGGTCTTTGGATTCTGCTCTGTGCCCAGGTTTATCTCTGTAGAATCTTCCACTAGGAGAGCTGATTTCTCTTGATACTTAGATGGTAGGGGAAGGTCAAATCCTCCATCCTCAGGTGCCACAGTTGGGTTTTCACCTTTGGATACATCCTTTGTTTTTACTATTTTATGATCTGGAGGTACCACGGTGTGGTTTTCACCTAGGGATCTTTCTTGATTTTCACTTTTGCGACTGGAGGATTTGGCATTCTCACCAAAATAAGTCATTGGCTCTAGTTCCATTACAAAACCTGCTTTATGATCGCCAAGGGGGATACCTTCCCGAAGTCCCATGAACTCAGTTAAAGCTTCATCATTCTGAAATACATCTATAACGGGGGCCCCTTGTTGGTCCCAATCGATAAGTTCAGGGTAGACAAGTGTGACATTCTGGGTGCTGGTAGTGGAGTTTAAGGATATGGAGGATAGTGTAAAGATGGACGATTCTACAAATAGGTTGGTCATGTGGAGGGAAGAGTCATCGGTGATATCCTCTGTAGATGTCGAATCAGCGGGAAAAGTGTCAGCTACCTCGTCGAGAATATATTCGATGTCCAAGGCGCGTGGTACCTTCTTACCAAATCCTAATCCCTTCTTGTCTAGTTTCTTTGTCACAACAATGGGTTCCATAGTTCCTTGATTCTGTTTCCCAAGGCCACCTTTGCCTTTATAGCCCATGTTTTTCACTATTCTTAATCCATTGCCATACTGCTTGATTGGTATTGTGACTGGTTCTTTCTCCTTGTAGAGCCAAGAAGAAATGTCCTCAATGGTTTCATCTTCCAGTAACCGCCCATGTTGGAATTGGGTTAGGAATCCTGGGGGAGGAATAGCTACTTTTTTAGTTACTTTAGCAATGGGTGGTTGGCCGTAAGATTTTGGAGATAAAGGCATCTGCCCTACACAACAAGATTCTGAGATATCATAAGTGCCAAAGCCTATATCCCGAATGCGAGCTGTGATTTTGGGGAGGGCTGTAGATTCACTTGTAGAGGCTTGCGTCAGAGTTTCAGGATCAACATATAGTGGGGACTCAAGGGCTTTGTCATTTTTAGGCACTTGATTGCAATTCTTATAGCTTCCTTGCAAGACACGGCAAAATTCAAAAGGATTAGGATCTCCTGGGATAGTGATCTCCGTACCATTATATGGGAACTTTAGAGACTGGTGGTACGTGGAGGGAACGGCTTTCATTGCATGGATCCATGGGCGACCAAGGATAATGTTGTAAGGCAGCTCAATATCAAGGACTTGACACCTGGTTTCAAGCATAACAGGGCCTAGTTGTATAGGCAAGTGGATAACACCTTCTGAACGGCATTCTGCATCATCATATCCCTTGATTGTAATACTATGATCAGTGTTGACATGATCCTCAGAGTATCCCAATTGCTTAAGTAACTTTAAAGAACAGATGTTGAGACCAGCACCACCATCTATGAGTATTCGTTTGATTTTGCGCTTATGGATGAGAACCTCAATATGAAGGGCATCATTATGACAAGGATCATGGGATGAGAGGTCCTTCTCAGAGAAGACCACTTTGTAGGGTGAAGCAATGTTACCCACTATAGCTTGGAAATCCATGACCGCTATGTTGTTAGGAACTGAGGACTCTTGGAGGGCTTTTTCTAGCACGACTCTATGTGTAGGTGATGACCGTAGAAGGTCCAAAATAGAGATCTGTGCCAGCGTTTTCCCTAGATGTTCGACAAGATTATAATTAGATTGAACCGGAAGCCTAGGTGTAGAAGCACGAATGGTGACATGACCACGACGAGTAGTAACAGCACAATCCGTAGATTTACCTTTGATTGTGAGGGTAGACACTCGACTCTCTTCAAAACGACCTACAATGGAATCGAAGGATGTGGAAGCATGATTGATGCCTTTACCTTTATCCTAAGGAGGAGGTGGACCATGATTAGGGAATGGTTCCTTGTACATATTGAGATCCTTGTTCGTATACGGAACTGGTGATTCGTCCTCAAAAGTGATTTGATTACCGTCAATGAGGTTTTGGATAAGGTGCTTGAGCTTCATGCAAGATGCGGTTTGATGCCCTTTGCTCCTATGGAACTCACAATATTCATTCTCTCTGTAACGTGCCGTTTTGTAAACAGGTTCACCATATGGGGGAGCATCAGGTAGGGTGATGAGACCTTTCTGCAAAGCTTGCTGTAAGACCGATTCGATGGGCACTCCCAAGGGAGTGAATTGCCGTCTCGGCGGGTAATCTTGTTGAGGCCACTCTTGTTGTCGTTGTTGATTTTGATAAGGCTACCTTTGTTGCTGCTGTTGTTGAGGAGGAGCTTGACTTGGTTTGGAGAGTTGCAGCGGTGTTTGCAACGTTTGGACATGCTTAGTATGGACCACCCCATCGTTAACCACATTTTTGTTCTTGTTCCAATATTTGGGTTTATCGTTAGATTGTTGATGAGGAGCGTTATCTTTCGTTTCCTTGAAGATTTTGACCACACCCTTAGCGATGAGGGCCTTCTCAATGTTGATACCCTTGTATGTGATTTCGTCGAAGGTTGTAGCACTAAGAATTTGCAAATGGAAACCTAACTCTTGGTTGAGGTTCTGCACAAATATGCTAACAAGCTGTTTCTCCGGAATCTTGAAAGGGAATTTACTAGCCATTTGTCTCCATCATTGGAGGAAAGAGATGAAAGTTTCACCATTTTTCTATTTATTGTTGCATAGATCAGTCATGGAAATCTCATGCTCTGCGTTGTAAGAAAAGTGGGTGGCAAACTTCTCTGCTAGCTCATTGAAAGACTTGATACCCGTGGGTAAGTGTGAGAACCATTCTATCGCTTGACCTCCAAGACTGCGAGGAAAGAGACGCATAAGATACGTATCGTTATGTGAGACCTCGAAGCAAGCAAGATAGAATTCCCTAAGATGGTCTTTTGGGTCACCTTTTCCTTTGTATTTTCAAATTTAGGAATAGTAAAATTTTGAGGAAAAGGGATCATTGGTAATGACCGATCAAAAGGATAAGGACACACTTCCTCTAAGGAGAAGGTCTTTTTGGTGTGGCCAAACGTAAGATCAGATAACTGTTGTTGCACCTCTGCAATCTTTAACTCCATAGTCGTGGGAGGGGTTGGTAACATCTCCTGTTGTCCAAAAGGTGGCTGTTGTTGCCCATACGAAAGATTGTATTGTAAGCCATGCGTATTGGTATGATAAGGGTCGTACGATTGATTGGGATTATACGGATTGTACGTTTGGTTCAGATTGGGTTGGAATTGGAGGTTTTGATTAGGCAACGGTGGAGGAGGCACTAGGTAAGAATGTTGGCTTTGAGATGGTTGAAGAAAAGAATTGGGTGGAGGAAAGCTAAAGTGCGTTTGATTAGGTTGTGATGGCGGCACATAGCTTTGGGAAACTTGATGTTGGGAATGTTGTGAGTGGCTAGGTAATGTGTGAAAGAAATTGAGCGAGGCCGAACGTTGTGGAGGAGGGACATAGGTAGACGTGATTTGCGAAGGTTGGGGTTGATTAAGGATGAGAGTAGAAGAATGTTGTGGTGGAGGGACATAGGTAGACGTGATTTGCGATGGTTGGGGTTGATTAAGGATGAGAGTAGAAGAATGTTGTGGTGGGGGCTGATTAAAGACGAGAGTAGAAGAATGTTGTGGTGGGGGCTGCATGACTCTAATTGGTTGAGAGACATGGAGGGTTGATGATATGGGAGGTGGTAGGTGTTGAGACCCTTGTTGCATGGCTACATAGTTATTTCTCAGATTGTAATTCGGTGGGAAACCTTCGCGTGATGGGGTAACCAAGATTCCACTTGCGGTTGGTGTGGACACTTTAGGAGGTGGTTGCATATTCGATCGAGCTAAGGTGGCTTGCTTAGCTAACTCTGCTTGACATTGGAGAGTTTCTTGTTGATTTTTATAGATTTCCATAGGAGTTAGAAGCGGTGATATGGGTCTCTCCTCTGTAGGATTTTGAAAAAGAGGATTCCTATACTGCGAGCCTTGGGTAGGTAAAGGTGTAGTCACTGTTGACATAGTTTGCACCGCTTGTATGGTATCTTGGGTGTGGTTGTTCTCCTTGAGAGTAGATAAATCAAAATCTTGAGGTAACTTGGCACCTTGCTCTGCAAGCAAGCGAAAGAAATGATCTTGGTTCTCACTAAGGATTTTATCAAAGGCGGCTATAGTTCTAGGATCTTGTATGTATTCATCAAGATCTTGCCCATCTTCTTGAGAGGATTGACCTATTTCAAAGTGTCGCTCTTCTTGAGATGGGGGTTGATCTATGATGTAACCTTGTGGGACAAAATCCTGAGGCAATCCAGTAGTATACTGCGGTGTACTTATCAAAGGGATCCTATCCTCTTGGGTATTGCTTGGGGGGTTGACATGCGGCATGCCTGGTGAATTGGTAGATTGTGCCGCGGGTGTACTAGGAGTCACCTTGGGAGTAATGTTGAGATGACCTGATTGTGGTGTGCGAGGAGGCGACTTGTGCTTCCTAGGGCCAACTTGCTTGGACTTCATAGTTTGCTGGAGCCTAGTGGTTACCATGGATGACACTAGGACAAAAAATTGCTGAATCTCGGTTTTGATATGGAAAAGGACAAGCTCTTGCTACACAGTATACTGGACCAAAGGCGCTGTACTGTTTGACTAGAGGCGCAGGACTGTGCAACCAAAAGCGTGCTACTATAGACCAGAGGCGACGGACTGAGCTACCAGAAGCGAGTTACTGCTATGCCAAAGGCGAGCTACAGTGACCAAAAGCGAGCTACTGTTAAACCAAGGGCGCTGAAGTAGAGTGTTAACCAGAGGCGAGGTACTGCTATACCAAAGGCGATCTACTGTATGACCAAAGGCGGGCTGCTGTTATACCAAGGGCGCTGAAGTAGTGTCTGATGTTTGTAAAGGCAATTTTGACAGATTTATGGTTGGATTTTGTCTTTGGCAAGAGAAAACACAGCAAACAAGTGGTCAAAAAGCAAGGGACTGACACAACATATAGTGTATGTTCAAGGCTCCAAACAAGCCCAATGTTTCCACAAGTATAGAACAATTGCAATCAATAACAAACACTTTTTATCCCTAGAGACAAGGTTTCATTGCAGTAGATTAGCTCACAGCTTAATACTCCGTCGATAAAAATATCATTCCATAAAGGTGTCAGATATTTAGTATCTTTGCGAGAGACGATAGGTAGGGATATCTCACCCTCCCCTTAGCAAGCTCAAGTAGGTCACAAGAGCTTTATGTCCAAGGGAATACTATCTCTTCTCAAGGGAGCCAATGGTGAGTATCTTAAGGGTTTAAATCGATTTCCCTTGCACTGATGATTACCGCAATGTTCAGAGGTAGGTCGGGTAGTCTCTATCTAGATTGGTTCTTAGTGACTTTGAGGGACCAACGCCTTACGAGCAATGCGACAAGCTACTAAAAGCTTTAACCAATCCTACTAAGAGTTTCAAACACTTCGCTCAATGTGAAAATCGTTTCCACAAAGGGCTAGTACACCTCTTTTCAGTTTGGCATCACAAGGTAAGGCTGATGTCGGTTAGGACTTGGCTTTCGCCTTATCCCTCTTATATAGTGGTTCAAAGGAAAACTCCGCTTAGGGTCGTCCCTTTTGGATGAAGCGCAATCCAAAAGCAGGCCCTTCTAAAGGAAGTACAAAAAATGTAAAATCAAGCACGTCAAACAAAGGTTCAATTGTCCCGTTATAAGAAAAATAAGGTGCAACTAATTAGGCACACACACGGTTGTAGTTGTAAATTGTCCCTTATGAAATGAAGTGTTTGGCATTCATGTCCATTGCCCCTTAGAAAATTGAGGTGTTTGTCCATACATGTCCATTGTCCCTTAAGAAAATCAGTATGTTCCTAAGACTTAGATTTGCAAAAAAAAATTTGTTCAATTACTCCTTTTAAGCATGCAATGTGTTTCTAAGACTTAGTAAGGTAAAACAAAAGGGTCTTCAACGCTCGTCCTGCAAAAACATGTTAAAAACACCTATTGGCTCTGTGTGAGTAATAAGAAGCTGCAACAATTCCGTTAGTTCCACCAAAAAATCACAAGTTAGCCAAAATAAATCAACTTTGACCAAAAGCGTGTTACTGTTTTACCAGAAGCGACTTACTGTGTTCCAGAAGCGCTGTCATGCAGACCATAAGCGTCAGCGAATATAAGTAGATGCGTTGGACAATAACCAAAAGCGCTTCACTGTCGTCCCAAAAGCGCTGCGATAAATACCCAAAAGCATGCAACGATAATAACAAAAGCGCTGTAAAATATCCAGGAGCGCTTCACTGTGTAACCGAAAGCGATATTCTGAGTAGCCAAAAGTGCTGTTCTGTCTCAGATACATAAAATATTAGTTTTGTTAACAATAACCAGGTCAAAATAACTTTTCATGGTGGATCTATTGTCTGAAGGATGATATCTGATAGATCTGGGTTGTGTAATCTGGAAAACTCAGAAAAATGGATCAAACCAATAGATTAGCACAAAAAACAAGGATATTCCTAAATAAATCAGCTTAGGAGATATCAAAAATCAGGTTCTGAAAGACAAATATAATAGCTTGTCCGACAAAACGACAGATCTAAATTGAGAAATCACTGCAAAACCCTGAATGAAGTCAAAACCCTAATTTTAACTAAAAAGCGCCTAATAACACCGCCAGTAGCGCTTCTCTGTGCTACCGATAGCGCTTCTCTGTGCTACCAGAAGCGCAGCCGTGCCGCCAAGGGCGCTGAACTGTTCCTACAAAAGCGCTGTAAGATACTGCCAGAAGCGCTGTGAAGTGCCGTAAGCGCCGTGCCGTACTGTGTCTTCAAAAAAAACAAATTTCTCAAAGAAACCAAGGGATTAGTGGGTCCCACCGGGCGTGCCAGAATGTGTATATGGAAAATCGATCTATTCTAAACTAATAAAACCAAAAATCCAATAACATAAAGAAAATGAATTTAAATAAAAGCCATGACAAATAATCAATGCAATAAAGACTTTTACTGAAATCTGTGTTGTTTCCTTTGGATTGAATGTAGAATTGCTCAATGAAATTGCAAAGCCATAGCTGCAACAAGCGAGTGTAGTGCTCAAGAGATCAATGTCAAATGATCGTAAGGTTGCTCAATCGACGCGTTGTGTATGTTCGAAGCTCTGTTAAGTATGCTTGAAAATACAATCGAAGAGAGAGGCCAATGAAGGAGATGAGGGGGTTTATATAGATTTCACGGAAGATCGATCAACGGTCCAGATAAATCAGAAGAATCAACGGAGGAGAATAGTTGAGGAACATGCAACGAATGAGAAGAAGACATGTGTCTTGCTTTCTTTTGCATGAGAGGAGTTATCAAGAATAGAAGAATGAGTTAACTGAAGAGATAAATCAATTAAAAGAAAAGCAATCAGTTAAGTGATTTAAAACAAGAAGAAGAGATTTGCATGAGGATTAGAAGATATTTAGCTTTATTAAATATAGAAAGCTTGAGTTATATTGGAGATAACTCAAATTAGAAGAAAAAACAATTTAAATAAATAATTGATTTATTTAAATTTAGAGAAGATATTTTGGAAGAAATAATTAAATAATTAGGATTATTTAATTTAGAAGATTCAAAAGCAAATTAAATAAATAAATTTATTTAATTGTTGTGCATGATTTTAGAAGGATGATTTTGATTTAATTAAATAATGTAAATTATTTAATTATAGATAAGAGGGAATTTGTTGAATTAATTAAGTAATTAATTTATTTAATTAATGTGAACTTGATTTTTGAAAAGAGGATAATGATCAAATTAAATAATTAAAATTATTTAATTGTGGGAGAATAATAGAGGAATTTGATTTAATTAATTAAATAAAGAGAATTTATTTAATTAATGTCGAAAGTATGTGATTTAGAAGAATTTGGTGAAATTAATTAAATAATTAGATTATTTAATTAATGTTGAAATGCAGGTGATTAGAGAGATGACGAAATGCAAGTAGTGTGACGACTTGGTCATTTTAGGGTGTCTACAGGTGTTAGCCCTAAAAAATAAATAAGTTATAGAAATACTAAAAATTAGAGGCTCACTACCCAAAATGCTCACTACAAATGTTAGGGCTCACTGCCAAGATCGGCTCACTGCTAAGGGGTGGCTCACTGCCAAGGATTGGTGAATTGATTTGATAACATCTACTTCATGCCTGTGTTGAAGCATAATATAACACCTTTTCTCTACTCTTCTTACACCTTCACACTATCTCTTCATTTTCACACTAGGACATCTTTTTCGCAACTACATTACATGCTTTCATACAATTCATCAACCTTGGAATGTACATCAAGGTTGGCAATACATTCATCAACCTTTGGAACAATCTCCAAGGTTAGAATTACAAACATACATAGAAATAGGTCTGGACCTAAACAAAACTAGCTAAGGAAAAGATGTATGTGGATCATGTTATGTCTTAACTGGGACTCAAATGTAATCTTCCATGCCATGAGACGCTTTCACAATCTTCAATGCATCTCCACAAATAGTGAAAACAACCAAGTCGGCCAAGACTGGTTTTAACATTAAGTCTTCTAAGAACAATCTTCATCCATGATCCAAATTTCTCTTTGCAGACCAATCCAAAGGTAGGAACATGATCAGGAGACATCCACAAGCACATTGCAATCACCAAGAACAACCGTACAATCTCTAGCCACTCTATCAAGAAGATTCTTCAAACCAAAGCACATGAACAACATTGTCAGCTACTGTCATAAGGAAAAGATCACTTGCGAACCACCAAATCATGAACCATTCGAGTTGAAGGCACTTATCATCATTACAAACTTGATTTGAGAACCATAGACTGAAATACTTAACTGCGGAGGAATGCAGAGCAAAATACTTTCTCCCTGTCACCAGCGAATACTCAGAAAAAGCAATTTTTACTCTAGTGAACATAACTCACTCAAATCTTCATACCAGAGGCTCAAACTTGGAACATAGCATCTTTAGACATGCATCTAAATAACTTCCAATCCGCAGACAAGGATATTCATTCTATAGGAAATGTGGAGCAATCTACCATACTGTTCTATTGTATCAAGAATACTTATTATCTTCAATACTTAACTCATTCCAAACAAGTATCAAATCAAGAGCACAATTGACACCAATGACAACATAGATATGTTGAAATCAATGACAACACTGGTTAGGAACATACTTGGAACACCTTTTGGCACCTAGAAATTAAGAGACGATGTTTACCCCTTCCTGTTTCTCTTGCAAGGTGTTTGACAAGTGGGATTTGTTGGGAAATTTGTTTGTTGGAACTACGGTAAGCCTGGACATATTCGTAAGGAATGCAAAGAAGAAAAGAAGAAGAAAAAGAAGAGATTTGATTCTGATTCTGAGTTTGAGAAGGAAGATGGTGATGCATTCATTGCATCTTTGGCAAATTGTGTAGGTAATGATGCATGGTTAATTGACTTAGGTGCATCTTTCCAGACGACCTTTGATAGAGATTAGTTTTCTGAATATGAAGAATTTGATGGAGGTAAGGTGTACTTGGGTGATGATTCTTATTTAAATATTGTTAGCCATGGTAAAGTTAGAATCAAGTTTCTTGATGGTAGAATAAAAAGGATTAATGGTGTGTTGCATATCCCTAGATTAGCACAAAATTTGTTATCTGTGAGCAAACTAATAGATGCAGGTGTGCAAGTAGTATTTTTTGATGCAGGATGCAAGATGGTTAGAGGTGCTATGGTGATTGCTAGACGTGTTAGATATGGCACATTATATAAGCTTGATGCATGCACTATTGAGTGCAATAGTACTTCTATGAAAAGCAAGTTTGTGAAAGAGGTGAGGGTTTCATATTCAACAAATGGTCATGGATTTTTGGTATCCAAGGGTGCTCTTTCTTCTGAATCAAAGTTACCTTCAAATAAAACTATGTTATGGCCACATTAGAGAAAATGGTCTAAGGAGCTTGAAAAATAAAAACCTTGTTGAAGGGTTGTTTGATTGTAATCTTGAGTTTGATTTCTGTGAGCATTGCATTTATGGAAAACAAAACCACATTTAGTTTCACTCAAGTTCTGATATATCTTGTGGTGTATTAGATCTTATTCATTATGATGTGTTTGGTCTTGTAGATGTTCCTTCAATTGGAAAATCCACATATTATGTTTCATTTATTGATGACTATAGTAGGACATGGGTATACTATCTAAAGAGTAAATCTAAATTTTTCAATCGATTTAAAGAATTTAAAGCAATGATTGAGTTGCAGACCAGAAAGAAAACAAAATGTTTGAGGACTAATAATGGTGGTGAATTCTACTCTAATGATTTTGATAGATTTTGTAGAGCTTGTGGTATTCATAGACAAAAGAAAACTCTGTATTCTCCACAATAGAATGGAGTTGTAGAAAGAATGAACATGACACTGATGGAGAAGGCTAGGATTATGTTGAGTGGTGTTGGTCTAGAACAAAGGTTTTAGGCCAAAGTTGTTGGCATTGCATATTACCTAATTAACAAGTCTCCTACATTAGCTCTTGTTGATAAGACACCTATAGAGGCATGGTCGAGTCACAAGCCTTCATAAAAATTTTTAGAGTTTTTGGTTGCGAAGCATATGCACATGTGCCAAAGGAGAAGTGAACAAAGTTGGAGAACAAGGATGTGAAATGTATCTTCATCGGATACAGTTATGGTGTGAAAGGATACAAGCTTTGGGATCCTGTTGTACAGAAGGTAATATATAGTAGAAGCGTTATTTTTAAAGAAAATAAGCCTTCTTTTGTTACATTGCAGCTAGAATAAAGTAAACAAGATGTGATTCAATTTCCTTCTACACCTGAGAAAGTTGAATCGAGGCCCATGAATAGACAAGAAGTTGAGGAGAGCTCATCTAGCTCTGAATCTTTAGAAAAGGAGTAAGAACCTCCAACTAATCTTGTTCATAGGACTACAAGACATAGACAACCAACTGAAAGGTATTCACCTGATGATTGGAGATGTATTTTTTCTTTGAATACTAACATTGATGAACCCAGATCTATAGAAGAGGCATTAGGTATGAATGATGCAAAATTCAAGAAGATTTCTATGGATGAAGAAATGACATATTTGAAAAAGAATTATACATGGGATCTTGTACCATTGCCTGAAGGATGAAAACTTGTTGGTTTCAAATGGGTGTTCAAGAAAAAGATTGGTTTCAGATGGAGGTATTGAGAAGGACAATGCAAGGTCGGTTGCGAAATGTTACTCTCAAGTTGAGGGGGTTGATTATGGTGAGATATTTTCTCCTGTTGCAAAAATGACATCCATTAGATTTTTGCTTTCTATTGTTGTTGCTTATGATTTAGAGGTTGAGCAAATGGATGTTAAAATTGCTTTCCTTCATGGTGACTTGGAGGAGGATATTTATATGACATAGCCAGAGAACTATGTGGTGAAAGGTAAAGGTAATTTGGTTTGCAAATTGAAGAAATATTTGTATGGCTTAAAACAACATCTTAGTATGTGGTACCAAAAATTTGATACATATGTGTTGAGTTTGGGATTTTAGCATTCTAAATTAGATCATTGTGTTTATTATAAAACTGATGGTGATTGTTTCGTGTTTATTGCATTATATGTTGATGATATGTTATTTATTGGTAAAGGGAAAGGTATGATTTTAGAATTGAAATATCAACTTGCTGCTAAATTTGAAATGAAAGACCTTCGTGCAGCTAGACACATTCTTGGGATGGAAATTAGAAGAGATAGAGTGAACAGAAAGCTATGGCTTGGCCAAAGTAAGTATATCAATTCAATTTTACAGAGGTTTAACATGTAGGACTATAGACCATTGTGTGTTTCCTTTTCAGTTGGAACAGAGTTATCTATTTCAGATTGTCCAACATCTCCATCAGAGATGAGCAGAGTGCCTTACCAGAGTACAGTTGGAAGTTTGACGTATGTTATGGTTTGTGCTGGACCAGACATTGTCCAAGCAATGGGTGTTCTTTTCAGATATATGTCTAATCCTGGTAGAGCTCATTGGGATGTAGTTAAAAGAGTCTTTAGATATTTGCATGGTACAAGTCTCAGAGTATTCCTTGTGTTATCATAGTAATTTGACTGAAGATGATATTTCCCTTGATATTCATGGTTATGTGGATTTAGACTGGGTAGGTGATATTGATAGTAGATGATCCACCAGTGCTTATGGGCTTACTTTATTTGGTGGTGCAATTAGTTGGATGAATAAGCAACAGGGTGTGGTTGCTTTGTCCACTACTAAAGCTAAGTTTATGGCAGCTACTCATGCTTGCAAGGAAGCCATTTGGCTTAAGATACTGTGTTCAGATATTGGAATGAAACAAGGTGTAGTGATAATTTATTGTGGCAGTCAGAGTGTGATATGTCTAGCTAAGAACCTGACATTTCATGCCAAGACCAAGCACATTGATGTACAATATCATTTTGTTAGAGATATGGTCAAAGATGGCAGGGTGAAGCTAGTTAAGGTAGAGACTTTTATGAATGTTGCTGATTCTTTAACTAAGCTTGTGAGCACAAAAAAGTTTAGATGGTGTTCAGAGACTATGGGCCTTTTGGCCCCTAGCAATCGAGAGACGATGTTTACTCCCTCCCGTTACTCTTGCAAGGTGTTCGACAAGTGGGAGATTTGTTTGGAAAATGTGTCTCAACCTTGCAATTATATAAGGTTTATTGTTGATATATATAAGGTTTATTGTTGATAGGATATATATATATATATATATATGTATATGTATATGTACATGTATAGTATATATGTATATATATTTCCTAGTTACACCGATAGGTGTACTATACAATGGTAGCATGGGGTGGAGTGGGATGCGTGTTAACATTTTTTTGTTAACCAAAATTGTTAAATGGCTGACATACATTAAATTAATGATATATTGTAAATTTGGACTATTCATTAGGTCTTAGATCTAATGGTAGATATTTTGTTGGCTTGTCTTGTCCTAGAAGGTAACCCTATTTTATGAGGGCATTGTATTATGATTGCAGTATCATGATGTATTCTAAGAGTCTGATAGCGGTTGTGTTGTCTCTAGATCTTTGATGGTGATACTCCTATGAGAAGATTTCTCTACAAGTATATTGTAAAATTTATGATTTCTAAATAATATATTGGGCAGATTTTGGAGTGTGGGGTTTTTCTCCCGAAAGGGTTTTCCCCATGTAAATCACTGTGTTATCGTGTGCATGATATCTATGTTTATTTCTGTTTAAGTTTCTGTAACTTTTAAAGATCTGTAAATTTTTACATTATCCTCCTCTCAATATTAGTGTAGGAAGTTGTTTTGCTACCTTAGCTTCCTTACAAGTGGTATTAGAGCCTGATCACCTTTGGTTTCAATTGTGGGTTGTTGATTTTTTTGAACTAATCCAGATTTGAGTGGGAGCTTGTGCAGAAGACACTTTGGACTTTCTAGGAGATTTAGATCTCCCCTTGGACTTGGATTTGTCATGATTCTCTCTCTTCTTACCTTTTTCTTTAGGTCTTCCACAAACATTCAGGGCCTCTTTAGTACTGATGGATACTTTCCTCATCATCTCTTCAGAAAGCAAAAAACCTACAACATCTTCAACTTTTAAGACAACATAAGTACTTCCAATAGCCATAATAAGAGAATCCCATGAATTAAGAAAAGAATAAAGTAGGACCTGACATCTCTCATCCTCATCTATTTTTACACCAACATATTGAATTCTTTTAGGTGGTCTACAATTCATCCGCCTTTTTCTATTCTCAAGGAATACAACTTCTTCCTCAAGAAAATCTTGCTCACTAAAGATTTGGCTTGATATATCTCATCATGTTTCTTTGTAGAGGGAACTTCATGGACATTGATTAGAATAGAGTCTTGTAGGCACAATATAATTATACCCTTGGCTTTACGATCCATAACATCATATTAAGCAACCAAAGTAGCATTTGTAGGATTAGAAACACTCTCATCAACATCATCCCACTATTTAGTATGAAAAAGGTGAATGATGACAACTAGTATGCTCACTAGATCAAACCCTTTTCCATATAACATTCAAGGACAAGACCAAGCCAAATCACTACCAAATGGAGGAGGACTTAGCTATAGATCTTGTGCTCATGTGTGTTAAAGAGGAATCGTATTTATTTCAACCTTTTTATCAAACCCTAGGTTAACAATGCATGAAACCTTAGTTTTACAATGATCAACTTATAACAGAGAAAGTATTATAGATACCTAGAAACCAATTGCATAGGGATGATAGGAAGATGATAAAACCTACCTCCTAGAAGCAAAGGTGTTGAAGGACTAATTCAAGAACACCCAAGTCCTGACTAGAAGATTCTGCATAAACTGTAAACTGGAAAGATGTTGCAAATACTACCTTGATCCTAGATCTGAATTCAGAAAGGGTGGAAAGACTAGGGTGCCACCACCCAAGTCTTGGATAGAGGAATATTCAGTGACTATTGTCAGATACCTAAACCCTGATCTTCATGCAGTCTTCCTGTATCTTCACATTCTCTAGATCTCACTCATGTAACCTACACACAAGATGACAAGAGAGGGTTTGGGAGGTTATGGTATTTAGGGACTTGCCTTAGTCAAATCATGAGATAGCATTCAACATTCTCAACACTATTGATTGATAAAGAGCATGTACCCTTGTGGGGGTAGAGGCTTAAAATAATGATGAATCAAATGATGATAAACAACAATGATGTCACCTATGTGATGATCCCTTAGAATAATGAAGATCCTTCAAACCCTAAGGTGGATAGATGATACCTCAATGCCTGCAACAAATACACAATAACAACACACAAATCTACTCTAAAATCACAATGAATGCTCTTTCTTGCTTTCCTTCAATATCTCAAGTTAGCTATCTCTATCTTAGTTACAAATGAACTCAAAAACACACTTATATATGCTTTTCCGCTCACAATCATGAAATTAAACCAAAAGAACAGACAAAGAGAAACCTTTTGAAAGGTCCCAGGTCGACAAAAACTTAATTTTACCCTGACCAATAAGGAGGGACTTGGGTGGTGGCGTTGAAGTCTTTGAGCTCCTTTTAGGACTGAGATAAGTGAAGGGCCCCTTATTCCAATTTTATATTGGTGTCAGGAAATTTTGTGTCGGGATAAACATTTTCAATATATAATGTAATCATAGGGACCTAGGAGCTAAACATGGAGGTAAAAGGATGTGTGGACACTTTTTAGTCCATAACATTTAGCCCCCACTTTAATGTGTGTATGATCTTACGATCAGTGCATGCATTAAAGTACGGTCAAAAACACATGAAGCACATCAAACACTAGAGAAAAAATACACCCCAAGTTTAGAAGACTATCTGTAGCCCCCAAGCTTAGTAAAACATAAGAAGACACATGAGAATCATGAAAAACATGAAGAAGATAGTAAAGAAGCATATAATACACAGAGAAGACATGAACACAGTCATGCAATACACAAAGAATACACATAGAGAAGACATGATTAAATAATTATATTACCCTAACTAGGTGATGGGGGGAGCTCATCACTATGCACCACCATCAAAGCACACAAAACACACATCGTGGGGTAGCTCATCTCTATGTGCCTCCACAAAATATGCAAGACACATGGCGTGGGGGGAGATCATTGCTACGCGCCTCCACAAAACACACAAAACACATAAGGAAAGCATGCAGAAAACACACATAATACATGAGTGTCATAGAGTGTGACATTGACCCATTATACATCTTATACAAAGCAAACACAGGTGGCAGGGAGGAGCTCATCACTATGCTCCACCATCTAAGACATGCCAAACACACCTGATGATTGATCTATGCTACAACAACTGCCAAAAACATGCTTAAGGGTGAAAAACTCAAGATCCAACCCTGCCTCCCGTAGGAGGACTTTTACAAAAGGATGTACAACCTACTCAAGGGAATACATCATCTCACCTTCCGCAAAAGGGATTTTTCAAAAAGGTTGTGCAACCACTCAAGGGAAGGCATAACCCCACTTTCTGCAGAAGGGATTTCAAAAGCATGAAACCCCACTTGCATCGCGGAGATGCCTTACAGTGAAAAGGAAGCATTCACACAAAGTGTATGACCCCACCTGCATCACAGAGATGCCTTACGGTGAAAAGGAAGTATACACACACATAATTTATCATAATATCTAAGATATCCAAGCATTTACCATAATATATGCCCCCACCTTAAAGTGGATGCTCATGCTTGCCGGTAACAATCATGTTTAAGGTAAGGTTGAAAACACATGAGGGAACAAGAGCTTTCACAAAACCCATGTGCCAAAGTGACATGTGCTTACAATCACTGAATCGTTCCCAACAATCACGATATAAACACATCAATATCATTTGCTAATAACCATTGATCAATAATAATCTTTTGTTAGAAAATCTAAGCTAAGACAACAACCAAATCATTTCATGAAACTGATACAAAAATAAGGCAACATGCCGCTCAAACAAACCACGGCTATACTTATGGGTTTGGAACCGAGTATAGTCGTGAGGTTATACTACAAGTATCTCAGAACTGGGTGTAGCTACAAGGTGAGACAACAACATATCAAAGTGCATAGAAGTAGATTTAGAGTATTGCAAAGGTTTTTCTACAACAATTTCACAATACCATACATGATCACATCATGACATAAAGTGATTCTATTAGTCAAACGTTAGTAACAAATTACCCCCATCTTCATATATGGATTGGGTCCATTTTTATTTTCTTTTTTAGGGACACACGGTCCTTATCATAAGTGTATATTTGTTGTCATCATCCACCAACTAGTAGATCCACAAGTACAATGGAAGAATGAAATCATGAAAAATGAGAGAGGAGACAAAAGTGACTTAGGGTCACAACATGGGAAGATGCCCCCAAGACACCATTCACAATGTTATGCCCCCAAGGCACCACACACAATAGTTTGCAACAAGAGAAGAGTAGGAGAATAGAGAAAAAAATAGAAGGAATGTCACGATGGAGGCAGTCTCGTTGTATCCTTGACCTTACAAGAGTATCAAGGGTCATCCAAGGATACCTAAACAAATAGTTAACACTACATGGGGGAACACAACACAACACATATGCACATGTATATATATAAGAAGAGGCCAAGCTTGTGAGCATCTTAGAGAGGTTCTCTATCAAGTGTGGCGCAATAGGTGTGAGATTCATACCTGTTTGATTTTCACAACAGTTGTGTGGTGCTTGATACATAAATTTTTGTATGTTTGAAATCTTTTGATGCTTGTGAGGTGGTGAATCATTACCTTTTTTAGTAGATTTTGATGACTCATGCCTTGCTGTTTTTCTTTCTTTTGCTTTCTTATTCTGCTTCAATATCGGTTAGGGGCCCCAGTAAACCTACCCGATTGATGCTCCCTCCCTCCCAGAGAATTATAGCGGCATTTGCATCGGGTAGGTTTACTGGGGCCCCTAACCCAGCTATATAGAAGTAAGTAGGCCAACTTAACCCCCCGCCTGGGTGGGTGGGTGGATGATAGTTGGAGGTAGATTAGTTGGGCAATTTTAGCCGAGGGTTTGCCTAGAACCCTCGAGAGATAGTTGGGTGGGGGGTTAAGTTGGGGCTCAAGTTCGAGCCATTCCCACATGGATAGGAGCTCGTACCCTACTTTTGGGGCCCCTATCCTATCTACTACTGCCTGGCCTTGACTTTTTTTCCTAAAGAAACAAGAGGCTCGTAGGAAGCAGGGGAAACAGTAGCTAGAGGCGATATGCTTAGCTAACGGAGAAGCTCCCAAGCCATCAAAATATCTTCTGATGATTGAGAGAAGGATGCCCCACCCAACCTTAGCCCCCCACCCTATATCTCTTCCCACCCAGCCTTAACCCCCCACCCAACCCCACACACAGGGATGGGCACTAGTCCCATTTCACCTGGTTTCGGTCTCCTGATTTCATTTATTTCCCACCATCCGTGCCTTCTCCACTTCCACATCATCGTTGGATGGAGGTAATACATATAGAGATTGGTTGAGCTGAAATATTGATCCAAGGGTGGTTTGGGAAGTATAGTTGTCTCGGAGTGAGAGTAAATCCATAGCCAAAGATGGGAGCGGCCAACCAATCTTCTTCATGGTGGGGGCTTGAAAGCAGCGATGCTCAAGCCCCATATCTGGTTTAGTGTGCACCTTGGCCACCAATCTTATCTTTATCCGCAGTTGGAGGCCTATTGTTTCTTTAGGCAAGCTATGGTGAGGGGCAGGCCCAACATCATGACCCAAGGATTGACCGAGATAGAGCTACTTTACAGGTGGTCCAATTGTAGAACTTCTTCTTTTCCATTACTTCCATGGTTGTGCCTCATGGTACGACAGCACCCGTACTATTGAAATGGTTCGTCAGTAGAGATGTTCCCACAGGTGTTCCTTTTTCCAGTGGCACTATAATCCCTATCCCCACATCTCCCTTGCCCCCTTTAGTCTATCTACACCCCAGGGGATTCCGCTCTATGGACGGTAGAGTGTTGGTTGGAGCGAGCCACCTTCTTCTATTACCAAATAGATCTATTGCCCACTATCTCCCACCCACTCACCCCAACTTCATCAGTAGGGTGGGAAGCTCCCAAACTAGAGCTAAAGCATCATTTTGCTCTGTTCTCCTTCTCCACTTCCTCCTTCTCAGGTTCATGGGAGACTTGTCATATCCAGAATCTTTCCACAGTGTGCTCTATTTACTATTCTCCTGCACCATTCTCCTACCATACTCGAATGGGCGGTTAGCAATTGGGCCCCACCAGCCCCACTACAGAGAGGGGGTTGTCGATCGCTACTGGAAAGATCCAATGGATATGAATATTTTGCATGGAGGAGTTTGCATTTTCATCATAGGTGTTATTTTGTCTAGCACAAGAAAGATACAGTTTACTCAACAATTGCCTTTGGGTTCCGAACTCCATATGGGGAAGGAGCATTTTTGTTTGTGGGGTCTCGATTCTCTGCATGGACCCACTCTTCATCCCATTTGTGGGAATTTGATGATCCATAAACCGGGTTCGCTCTCGTGATTTATAAATGGGCATGATGAATCACTTTGTGCCATAATTGATATGTTGCCCCCTACTATCAACTATAGCCCTACTCTATCTTGGTGGTGGGGGGCAGATCATTTTCTGAGATCGTAGTGGATAAAGAATCACAGAAATAAGAGTTTCTGGTTGACAATGTTCCTGAAAAAGAGACTCTCTCCATTTGAGAAACGATGATCATGACTAAAGTGGCTATACATACAAATCCATTGACAGATCCATATGCTCCGATTGGAACTGGAGGTTTCGAAATAGGTGGCTGGTATGCCACCATGATGAAACTGCCTTCTATTCTTTGCATTCGGATAGGATTTCTGTTGGCTCCCCCGGGGGGCATGCGCAGTTCATTACATCAGCTCCAGAAGGATAAGTCGCATCAAAATCGAATCCTGGTTCGTAATCGCATAAATCATCAATCTGGAACCCCCCCACTGCCCCCAAGTGAATAGTAGGGGCCCTTTGATTGATCTCTGAACTATAGTTTACAACTGATGTTTGTTGGGGCAGTGATTTGGTTGGTGTTCTAGTAGGTAGTTCCCTACCGATGCAACTCAACTTAACCAAGGGTTTACCGCAACCTTCATCCTCCCACCCACCTCGGGGTTGGGTGGGGGGCATAGGCTGGGTGGGGGGAGATATAGGGTGGGGGGTCTTTGTTTCCTCAGGGCCCCCCTTATGGTATATTATTGTGATTCGGGTCAGTCTATAGCCTCCCACCCACCCCAGGGGGCATAGGCTTGGGGGTGGGTGGGAACAACTAATCTACCTCTCGAGGGGGCTCCCACCCAACTATAGCCTCCCACCCACCTCAAAGGGAATTATAGCTCAAATAGAGTTGTCGGGAGGTTAGTCTGGGTAACATAACCCCCCACAACTATAGTTCATCTACCTCTCAGGGGGGCCCACACACGACAAACCCCCATGCCCCCCTGCTTCAGTAGATGCCACTGGGGTGGGTGGGAGGCAATAGTTGCTTCAGTAGATGCCTAAGGAGGTTTCCTTATTATTGCTCCCTTGAATGATAGTGCCCCCGGAGCCTCCTAAGCCTACCACCCAACTATCTCCAAGGTTATACCTTAGCTGAACTTCGTTCAGTTTATGAGGAGACCTCATCTGAATAGAGTTCAGGTGAGAGGTTCTAGGTAAACCCTCAAAAATAGTTGCTTCAGTAGATGCCATTGTTGAGGGCCCCCCATAATCCCCATTCAGATTACGTGTTAACTGAGGGTTCATGAACTTGAATCTCCCACCCAATGCTATATCTCCCCCTATTCCCCTGGTCTCCTCTACGTCTAAACTCCTAACAGATTATGGTAATACCTACGTCTGAACTCCTAATAGATTACGGTCTCCCCGTAATCCTAAAATCCTAACAGATGAGGTATAACCAGAATCTCCTAAAGATTCTATTCCAGAATCTCTGTTTAGATTCTGGTCTCCCCTGCAGGGAGGTTTCTTTAGTTGTTTAGTTCCAGGTGCGAGGACTATGCGCCCCACCCAACCCCAACTTAACTGAGGGTTTACTCAGAACCCTCGGCCCCCCCCGGGAAGTATATTATTGTGGTTCAGGGAAATTATCTCTGAGGGTTGTAGGTTAACCCTCAGAGATGGCAGGTAGGGAACTACCTACCTACTATAGTTGTTGACCGGCACTAGCAATTTATATTAGTTTGGCCGCCCCTGACTATAGAAGAAAATTAGTTGGGGTTGGTGGTTGGGAGGCAATGGTTGGGGGGGCTCCCACCTGCCCCTGAGAAACCATTATAGCAAGGGAGGTAGATGCTAAACCGATAGCCCCCCCGGGAGGTAGATTATTGTGGGTGGGTGGGTGGAGGTTGCTGCTGGGGTTGAACACAATTGGTGTTGGTATAACGTGGTGTACAAAGTATTCCCGCAGGTTGCACTGCCAACCCAATAGCTAAGGTAGGGCCTAGTTCTATAAGTAGGGGAAACAGTACGTAAGTGGCTTAGTGTAGTGGTGAGTGCCATGGATCAAATGAGATAATGAGATGCAAATGGTCGTTCGTAATGGATCAACTTGAATGCTGCCCCCAGCACGAAAGTTGGAAGGATGGTGTACAAATCTTGAACAATGATGCCCCAACTAGGGAGACACTCTTCTGAACGAAGTAAAGATGAGGGATCAATTCACTTATTTCGCAACACATTTCTTCCAGTGTGACCTTCTCGTATACGTTGTACTCAGAAAAAAAACATACAAATCTTCTCATAGAATACTATGGAAATTTCTAGATTTCATCTTTTGTACACTACTCTCTATGGCTTTAAAATACCATTTTTCCATTATAGATTTGTGAATTTGTTTCCCATTCCTTTTGGTTCATCCAATGGTCAATTCAACCACCCCCATGAGCATTCTCTTTTTCCCTTTTCATTCTGGTGATCATGATATTACGAACTCACACATGGAAGAACCCTCAAGCCCTGCCTCCTCCCCCCTTGCCAGCTCAGGGGCATTCTCCGGACTTGGTTCTTTTAGAGGGGGGGTGGGGAAGAAAGGGAAGTTGTTGAAGCTATGCCCATTGCCTCGGATGCCTCAAGGGGCTTACGAGATACCATACTTATAGATGCGTTAGCAATAGGGACTTGCCTAGTCGTTCCCACCAAAGATTGGGCACAAGCCTATATCACTTGCTACGGCAGACATGCCTGCCCTATATTATTGTGTTCATCGAGATAGATTGGGTTCTCATTGGTCAATCCCCTATTAAGCTGGGGAGCTTGGTGGTCTATTTTTGAAATGATACGAGCTGCTCAGCCTTTGACTTTGTCAGTAAAAATGACCTAGCTCGCTCTTACCTCATTGAAGCCCACGTGCTCCAAGCTCCCAGATGTAAATTAGAGTTGGTTTCAACATTCTATCAACTCCTTGCTGAGGTGGCACACAGACAACGATAGGGGTTGGGTTGGTATTGCTATTATCGGTCGATTGGTATTGTGTTGGGCCTATCCACCCTATCTATAGTGGGGGGTTGCCATGGTAGGATTGATGCTATAGAGCGGGAACCGCCAAGAAACTTCTCGAGATGCCAATCCTCCCACCCACCCGCGAAATCAATAGGTACCGAAGCAGCTACAATTGCTTCAGTGGGAGCTGCTGCCGGTACTGGAAACTGAAGTAGTTGGATATTCATGGAATTACTGATATTGAATTGGAGATTCATGACATTAAATAATTCCCCCTCTCACCTTGGTGGGAGATAGTATAGTTTCTCTATAATTGAGCAAAATTGATTGTTCTATATCCACCCACCCACCCGGGTGGGGGGCTAAGGTTGGGGTTGGGTGGGGGGTAAAGGTAGCCATTCCATCTAGCCAACACCCAACCCCAATAGATATAGTTGCCCAATTCATCTCTAGTGCCTACCACCCAACCCATCCAACGATTCGATCTAGCCACCAGGAGAATTGAGCTCTCTTACCTTCAACTTCAACCATGAGAATCCTGAAATGTGTGTGGGCCCTTGGAATATATATATATATATATTCTGTTGGCTGCCAACTTAACTGCCCACCCAGGTGGGTGGAAAGTGATAGGGGATGGGTGGGGGGTTAAGGTTGCCGGCTGCAACTAATCTACCTCCAACAACAATAATATAGGGGGGCTACAGCCGAGGGCATTTAGTTACCGTTTGGTTCTAATCTACTGAAGTGGGGGGGAACCCCCCACCCTACAGGGTGGGTGGTGTAGACACCCAAATTTGTCCCAACTTTGTCCATGTCTAGCAACACCTTGTTAAATCATTATCCATTAAACCAATTAATTAAATAAATTTTATTTATTTAATTAAAATCTCATCTTACTCCCATCCTAATCCCACTTAGGCAATTAATTAAATAAATTTTATTTATTTAATTAATTTCACATGCATAATCCCATTTATCCTATCCTCATCCCAATTAATTAAATAAATTTTATTTATTTAATTAATTTCCACATCATATTGTTGGTGATTGTTTTGATGCAATCATAACAATAAGTTAAAATTCACATATAATGAACTGAAACTATACTTGAAAGATAAGAAGGAATCATTTAAGATTCAATTAATCCCAAGTCTACAATGGTTTGGTTGGTCAAGTTCAGTTGGTCAATGTGAAGCTGTAATGTTCAAGGGGCCTTATGTAGTTTAGAGTTTCTTTGTGGTTTACTGGACTCAAACTTATGCAAAAGATCATGAGATATGTCAATACTTTTCATTCCTTTGCATAAAAGTGTTACTATGCTGCAAATTTTAGATGGTTTTCTTGAATTATTGCAGCTTTCTCCTTTATACATTTATGAAAACTATCTACCTTAAACTCTGTTATGCATGATTCTTCAAATTTGAGACAACTTCCTTTAGATTTCTACGTTTTCAGTTAAATATTTCAGATGGGTTGGGAAAAGTTAGAGAGATCTAATCTACACCTCATTTAAATCTACCGAAGGATCTAATTGTTCTGTTATGCACTATGTAAATCCTATAGTAATTTGATCAAATCCACAGTAAAAAAACCTTAAATGCAAGTTCTGAGCATTTTCACAAACATACATTTAAAATTGCAAGCTCTCAAAGATAATATTTCAAAACATAAAGAAGAGTAGGAGAACACTCAGAAGATAGATGCAGAACTCCATATTCTATTGTATTAGAAACAAACAGTCATACATGATTTACAATGTTGGAATGACTCTTAGTTTCAATGATCAAACTACAGAGAACTTACAAGCTTTACAGATACAGTAAGGAAGCCAGACATTCCACGCACACCTTACTGTAGACAAACAAGCGACCTCCTTCTTCTACTTCTAAACTATGCTAAGCTAAAATCCCTGTGTTTTCCTAAAAATCCCTATTGTAGCCCCTGTTGTAAAGTATTACAGTGCAGAGAGGCACAATATAAAGGCTTTCTGATTGTCCTCACTACAGCAAAAACCTAACTAAACCCCTGGTTTAAACCCTTGGTTACAGCAGTAAATGCAGGTGAACCAGTTCTCCAAAATATCTCTGAGCAATGTCAAATCTGGGCGAAATATTGCCCCTTCTGAGAAGCTTTAGCAGCTCAGCAATAACTTCTGTTTGTCTGTTGTAGTAATGTTCTCAGCTGCAACCTTGTCCTCCATTTGAATAGCTTTGACTTCTTCACACTTGATCCTTATCTTCCTACTCCTGAGATCAGATTTCCTTCCTCCATGATGTCACTGTGATCAAGTTCCAGCCACTTCCTCAACTGCAAGCCTGCAAAACAAGACAAGCAATAAGTACCATATTTGACAAATGAATAGCAGGAAACTAAAATATCTGTTTAAATCAAGGTGACTATGCAAAAAATGTGGAAATATGGCTCAAAAAACTCTCAAAATGCGTTCAAGATTGCACACAGGCTACTCAAAAAATCATCGGGTCAACTATCACTGACCAGGAAAATGCCACGGGCACCAAAAAAAGTGTTTAAAATTCCCATCGCATTCCATTTCCCGCCCATCGGCATGATAATCGCCATCGGCATGTGCAAAAATTCCTTGGCCGATGTTCGTTATTTCACTGATGGCCTTTCTCGTTTGCTCATCCCTTGTTTCTTTCCATTAGCGAGAGATTCACCATCGGCAAACTCCAAATCTTCTCCGGTGATAACCATTATTTCACCGATGCCCTTACATCGGCGAGACTCCTCCCGATGACCCCTTCGTTGATCACCATCGGCGAGAGATCGCCATCAGCGACTCACAAACTTCCCTTGTTTAAATTCCCTGTATATTGATATACATGCCGGGGGCAATACAACGAATTAATCGAATTCCAATTGCCTTTGAGTTCTGCAATGTATATTTCGCAATGCATATTGTCTTGTATATCGCGACATACAAACACAAAATATACAAGCACTTAATTCCAATTTATAACCTTTTCGATTCCACCCAAATTATATGACCCCTTTATATTTCGTTTGTATGTTTTGCCTGTATGTGAACAGTGCCTTGTATGTGAACAGTGCCTTGTATGTTCCGCTTGTATGTTCCGACATACAAGCGCCGAATATACGACGACTTATCTTGTTTTGATAAGTCCGTCGGGTCCGCGTTGTATATGTGCATTGTATATTATACAAGCCCCGCCCCCTTCTTTTCAAATCCGTAGATATACAACGAATTAGCACCATTTGATAACTCTTTCGGGTCCGCCATTGTATATGTCCAAATATTGCCGACGGTGTTTGTTATGCCGATGGCATACCATCGGCGAGAGACTTTACTTCGGCAGCACATATTCAAACTCCGCCGATCACATATGTTAGGCTGATGGCCTCTTTGCCATCTTCCCATCTTTCCCGAAGCCTTGAACTTGAACCATTGAACCTTGCCAAAGAGTTCGAGCGAAAGGTTCAATGCGGCGGTTCAACGATACATCCCTTATGCAAGGCGACTGCATGACTTCGACAGTTGAAAGAAAATGAACCCCATGAACCTTGAACCATTGAACCTTTGAGAAAAGGTTCAAGTGGATGGTTCAACGTGGCGGTTCAACAGTTAAATAAAAACAACAGTCTGCCCCTTAGACATTTTGGAGACATCGAACCACTTGAACCCTGAACCTTTGAACCAAAAAGAAAAGGGGTTCAATGCGGCGGTTCAACACGGCGGTTCAAAGTTAAAAAAACATTGCCAATGAATAAATAATGGCGATCGAAGTGTGCCGATGCACTTTCTGCAAAACAATCAAATGTGAGATATAGAGTGGAACCCAGAAAAAATTGCCCATGACCCGAAACCACTAAGTATGAATATTTCAAAATTTTAAACGAATGGCAACAAGGAAAAAGGCAAACAACTGATTGTTCATCATGCAAAACTTGATAGTACATTTTACTAAATTGATCATAACTTGCAAAATATGATGAATTTTAAGATGGTTCAAAAAGCAACCCTGGCTCATTTTTCACAAGGAATCCAACCATAGCATGCAATGGTACTGAAAATGCATTATTCTTTATTTTAACAAGGAATCCAACCAAACAGAGCAACACAAGCAGAAGCAAAAGCAAAGCAACAACAAGGGTCCCCATTTTTCTAAGGAGCAAAATGGGGCGTGTTGTGAACATCAAAACACATATCTTATCCCATCCTATTCATTTATCCTATTAATTAAATAAATTTTATTTATTTAATTACTATCCAACTCATATTCTAACTAATTCAAATATTTTATTTGAATTAAACACTCATCTTTTATCATATTCCAAGACTTGTCCTGTCAATCATGTGTTGTTATACAACTTTCATTCATATCCTTCACATGCACAACTAATAAGACCTAAATTTAGTATCTTTCAATCCTAGCCATTCATATAGCCTCTGAATCTCCACCGTCGATTGATCTTGATTGAGCTCTATATAAACACCCTCTCATTCCATATGAGACATCCAGCAATCATATAGCACCTACATTATCATCTTGAGTATCTTGAGCATCTGAGCATTCATTTGAGCTTTTTATCATCTATCATGGTAGCTTTCAGCTTTGCAATTGTTCATTATTGAAGAAGCAGTCCACATCTCTTAAACAAGGAATCGCACTGTCTAGGTGATGTTATGCTTGAATTGCATTATTCTTTGATTTCATTTAGATTAGATTCTTTGATGATGGTAGGGTTAGGGTTTCATGGCTATGCTTGATCTTCCAAACCTGACTTTTCACCTATCACATTTTGGCACACCCGGTGGGACTCACGTCCTTGATTAACTTCATTTTTTGGAGTTGTTTCTTTGAAGATCAGATTTTGCAGGTGCTTACGGTAAATTCCAGTCGCTTCTGAGCGAAAATCCACCGCTTTCTGTATCTCTGTGTCACTTTTACACTGGAATCGGCCGCTTTTATCGCTCTCTGGATTGCCTTTACACCGACAGTGGTCGCCTTGGGTATGATACACATCGCTTTTGTCCCAATAGAACTTGCCTGTGTGTGTTTTTGCTGTTAGCTATCACTTTTAAACTATGTTCCTCGCTTATGACCTAACAGTGATCGCTTCTATATTCATTCAGATCGCTTTTGTAATAACAGTCGTCCCTTTTAACCTTATGTGCATCACTTCTAAATGGACAGGTGTTGCTTTTAATCTGATGTGCGTCGCTTATGAATTGACAGTGCTCGCCTATGCAGAATAGAGTTTTGTGTTTCAACTGTCATTTTGTAGATACAGATCGCGTTTAGGCTGCAATCGGTCACTTTTGGGTTTATCTGCATCACTTATAAGCTTACAGTAGCCACATCTGGTATTTTTCTTATCGCATTTAATCTGTAGTATCTCGCCTGTCGCAAAATACAGATTGCTTCTGATCAACAGTGAATTGCATTTGGTAAAATTTTGTTGTTTTGAGATCTGTTTCAATTGCAGTTTGTTTTCTTGGCTATTAATTGGGTACTTGTACAGCATCTTATTGATTTGTCCAAGAAAAGGAGGTTATCAAACTATTGACATATCTATTGCAGGTTCAATCAGTCCAAGATTTGTGGTTTCTCACTAAATTAGGAACATTTGGGCTTGGTGCTTAAAATGAATCATTGCTTGCTTCGTGCTTGATTTATCTTTTTTGATTGCTTGCATGTGCTTGATTGTAACCCAAATTTAATGACAAAAGTATCCTCTCCCCTTGCCTATCAAATGGATCTTGGGTGTATGAGAACCTGTTATTATCTTTAGAGGGCCTGCCTTCCCGGTGTGAGAAGGGATACGACCCAAGCAGTAACGGGCTAAAGCCAAGTCCTTCCGAACCGCTATATAAGAAAAGTGTTTGTGTCGAAAGCCACAAACAATGGGTGTTGTTGTGTTATACCGACAGCCAACCTCCCCCAAAACCCTCCAAGGTGTAACCCTTGCAGGCTGGGAGACTCCATAATGGAGAGTAGCATTGTCGCATGTATAGCCACCCGAACGGATGCCCTTATTAGCAACTTTGTGTAGTAGCCAAAAACCTTCTATCTATTGATGCAAAAGGTGGGGCCTTTGAAGCAGCCCCAATTCACGTGGTTCTTAGTAGAGATAGTAGGGACAATCCTAAGGTTTGGTGTGGGGACAAGCCTTACAGGAAGCCCAGAACTTGGTATGCATGAGAAGTGAGTGCCGTGGAGGGGAGCCGGTGCTACCAAGATCCTGAAGCTATCCATTTTGAATAAGCACGACCAGGGGATTCAACGGATACAATCCTTTCCTAGCCTAGGTTGTATCAGTTTGTGCTTGTTGTGAGTGTGAGTGACTGTAATCACTGTTTTCTTGCTGAGAAACTAAAAATCAAACATCTTTTTGACAAACACAGTCGCTTTTGAACCTAAACTACCCGCACACAGATAACAGAAATCACTTTTGAACTGTAGAGAGCTGCTTTTAGCCTGAACTGTGTCACCTTTAAACAACAGCTGCCCACATATAGTCTAAACTGCATCGCTTTTAAACCACAACTGATCGCATATTGCCTGAAGGAAATCACATTTAAACCACAGCTGATCACATGTTGTCTGAACAAGATCACCTTTAAGCCGCAGTTAGTCGCCTTCTATCTGAACAAGCTCACCTTTGAACAACAGACTGTCGCCTTTAGGGAAATCTGAGTCGCTTTTGATCAACAAAAAATTGCTTTCAAACCAACAGTTGTCGCCTTTGGAAAAGTATTCGCTTCTGGTTAGTACTGTGATTTACTGTCTAAACTAAACCAGATCACATTTATGCTATCATTGATCGCCTTTGGCATCCTTTGAATCGCATTTGAGCTATCATCAGTCGCATGTAGCTAAAATACCTACAAATCTTAGTGCCTTAGCTGAGTTAGTCACAGATCCAGCTTGCTTAAGTCTTAAACATTAGCTTTCAGACTTCCCTTTGATCAACAGCAAATCCCTGGACTTTGTTTCCTATTTGTGAGCTTATCAATCAATCACAACCCATGAGCTTTCCATCTTTTTGAGACCCCAACCAGCAAATCAAACATCAACCCAATCATTTCAAAACAGCAAACATCATCCTTCAGCTTTTAGCTTCAACAAAGATCAGTAGCTTAGCAACTTTAGCAAACAATTTTTTCCCTTGAGTGTTTGAGCTATCCTCTAGGGAAAACCAACAACAACTCAACAGCAACAACTCAGCCAAAACAAACCAATCAAGCGAATTAGCAAAACCAACAACCCAAAACCAGCAACCAATCAACCAACCAGCCAACTATCATCTTTTGGGTCTCAAAACTTTGACAAGCTCAACTTCATCATCAACATCATGCCTCAAACTAGGAGTCAATATCAAGCTGAAATAGAAGCCAAATTGAGAGTTGAAATGGAAGCCAAATTGCAAGCTGAGATGCAACAATTCAAATCAACACCTCTTAAGGATGCAACTCAATTCACAACTGGTATGCCTCCTCATATGTTTATGCCTCAAGGATACACTATTGGCGAGTCATCTTCACAACGAATGCAACCTACACCATCCTTGGAAACTTTCGAAGAACAATTTCAAGATGACTCTTCAGAATTTCAAAATACCCATGTATGGGACCAAGTTGAGAGACTCATTACATCTAAGCCTAATCATTACTTTCTACAACTTGCTCGCATGGGTGCTAAACTACCAAAGGACTTTGACATATCTGCTATTAGAGAGCAAGATCCCAACACTACTGCTGTTGTTGTGAAGGCGCCATCTACTATAGTCACATCATCTCCTATTATATCACAAGCATCGTCCTCATTGCCTATTGTTGCTTCATTTGAGCCACCACGATCGGAGCATACTTTAGAACCATTGATAGTGCCAACCAATGTGCTCCCTCTCATGTCACAAAATCTCAACATTCCACCTTTCCATGTTCCTCAACATATCTCTCCTCCTACCATGACTGTTTCCATGCCTCAAGTAACACAAGCTGTCCATGTAACTCAAGTGCAAATACTTCAAGCATCACAAGCTATTCCCATGTCTCATAGTATGCAAGCCTCTCAAACTGCTCCAACAACACCTGTTGTCCAAACTACACACCCATTGCCATCTACTACATCTCATACGAATACCATATCCCATACACCAACTGCTAATCCCTCCATGCTATCATATAATCCCAACATTAGTCTCATTGACATGAGTGATCCCCCCGTTTCTCAAGCCAATCCGAACAATAAGATCGCTTATGTTGATCAACTTACATCCATGCCGTCGTATTCTTCCAATCCTTCACACACCATCAATCCATCTTATGCTACCCAAGGCTTACCTATTATCACCCAACATATGACACATACCAATCCTCATATTATCCAAAATACAAATCCAAATGTTTATCCTTCTGTCATATCTACCAATCCCTCCATCACTTACCATGTCATGAATTCAATCCCAACTTCTCAGCCATTCGCTACTATCAATCCGCTATCCACTTCCCATGTGATGCACACCCAATTGCCGCTTGTGTCTCAAGGACAGCAATCCTCCAACACATACGTGTCACATACCAACCCTTTGACATACATTGTGGGTACACAACCGCAACAAACAGTCATAACTCCATATATACCACAACCGCAGCCATAATATATCTCATACCATACTCCATCCCCTTCGCAACAACGACAATTATCTTCAGCAGATGTTCAACAAATGATCAATGAAACGGTAGGACAAGGCAAGAAACCTTTCTCTCTCAAACACATATGCACCTATCCATTTAACAAGTCTCTTAATATGATACCTTTTCCGCTACATTTTGAAATCCCACAATTTGATAAGTACAAAGGAAAAGGAAATCTGGAAGACCATCTTCGAGCCTTTTTCGTGGCATGTCTTGATGTTGCCTATGATGATACGTATCTTTTGAGATTATTTCCTTGAAGCTTAGCAGGACAAGCTCTTGAATGGTTTTCTCATTTACCTCTGGGAATTAAGACTTTTTCAGAATTGGCAAATAAATTTTGATCACATTTTGCCTTCAACATTGAACATGAAGTAAACATGAATGACCTTGTCAACAACAAACAGCGCCATGACGAAACCTTTTCCTCATTTACTCAACGATGGCATAATATGGCTAGCAAATTATCATGGGAAATACCTGAGAAACAACAGCTTGACATCTTTGTTCAAAATCTTCATCCTGAACTATCATTCCAATTACAATTGCAAAGTGCTAGCACCTTTGACGAACTAGTTTCCAAATGAGTTATCATTGAACAAGCCTTAATTGCTAAAGGAACTATCAAGATCTTTCGTGACAACAAAGATTCTCCCCAAAATTCCAATGATAAGTCTCACTTTTGGAACAAGAACAAGAATGTTTTAAATGATGGAATTGTAGATGCAAAGAATATTCAAACTATGAGAGCCCCCATCAACATTCAAGCAGCCTCTACACCAACACAACCTTTTCCACAATGAAGAAACCAACACCGAACTTCCAATCCACGCCGACAATTTACACCATTAGTGGAACCCATGGAAGTTGTTTTTCGAAAGCTACTTCAAGCAGGAGCTATTATTCTACCTGATGCACCACCAAATGGTGAACCACTCTTTCAAGCTCCTTGGTACAAAGAAAATGAGTATTGTGATTACCATCGAGTTAAAGGACACAAAACAAATGGTTGTATGCGCTTAAAACATGTTATCCAAGACTGCATTGATCAAGGTTTAATCAACGTCACACCTTCAATGGCTCAACCTGCCCAACAATCAACATCAAACTATGATCTAGAGACTTTCAAGAATCCACTTCCATCTCATGATCAGACAAATAACCTTCATGCTGGAAATGCTATTCAGTATAACTATAAATCGTCTACCATTGGCCACATTGACCATGCTCGCATTTCTACCATTACCGTCCAAGAGAGAGCACTTGATTGTGCCGTAACCATGCAAAGAGGTTGAGTTACCATTCAAGGAGCACCTCCACAACCTCCTCGACCTCTCTCTGACTATAACCTCTTGGATCACCTTGGCAAAACACCCGCGCACATATCTATTCTTGAGCTACTCTGCATATCCCCTGCACATAAAGCTATCCTTGATAAAGCCTTACAAGAGTCTTCGGTGCCTAATAATATTAATATCACACAATTCCAATCTATGGTCACTAGCATTGCAGCTCCTTGTCACTTAACCTTTTCTGACAAAGATCTTCAGCCCTCCATTCATCCTTCACATAACGAAGCCCTCCATATTAAAGTATTTGTTAAACAACGCCGTATCAAACGAGTCTTGATAGATGGGGGAGCTAGTCTTAATATATGTTCTTTTAAACTTATCAAGCAATTGGGATATTCTGAGAAAGATGTTGACGCCTCCAAGGTTATTACCATCAGAGCATATGACGATGCTGAAAGAGATACTGAAGGGATTATCTTATTACCTATTCAAGTTGGGCCGGTCATTATAGAAACCTGCTATCAAGTCCTTGATATTGATCTTCCTTACAACATCATCCTTGGTCGCCCTTGGATCCATACCCTTAAAGCAGTTCCCTCTACATACCACCAATGCCTTAAATTTCCACATAAGGGTGTTGAGGTTACTGTTCAAGCTGATCCCAATCCATTTGAGTTTTGTCGTGCCTTTCAAGCTAAATATCAGAGTTCAAATCACATTCCTATCAACACCGAGGCATATCCGTCTTCATCCTATATAAACCCATCCGACCTTCTCAAGCCCTCATCTAGTAAAGCCACTTCCAACCTCCATATCAAATATACCGAACATGGCCCTGGTGAATACAAATTACAAGAATCTTGTTGCATTGGTACCCTTCCATTATCTCCTAAATCCCATGGTAAGCCCTCTACATCTAAGCCAACTTCATCCTCCGCTATTATCAAAGCTCCCCCTACAGTGTTCATTAAAGGTGGATTCTTGGATGATGAAGACATTGATGATATAAACTCTTGGATATTCTTTGATGAAAATGACCAAGTCCAACTTGAAGTAGAGCGATACAACAATGGGTTTCGTATCATAAAGAACATGGGCTATAAAGGACATGGCGGCTTGGGATCACAGGAACAAGGACCTACTGAGCCCATTATTGTGTCTAAGAAGTTTAATAAGCAAGGCCTTGGTTACCAACCAGAGGTACCGTGACCCAAAGACATTAAGTGTATTTCTGATACTGACGTTGGACCTTCTTCGGTAGGAGAGATTTCTAATTCGGATACTATCGATGACTCCTCCCTTCATATCACCGACCTTTTTCAAGAACATTCCATCTTCATGTTCTCCACAGCCTCTTCTAGCCATCATGATTCCTCCATTAGCCTTTCACTCGTATATCCTGACCTCATCGATTGGGACCAGCAGGGGGCACCGATATTAGATACATTTGAAAATGACGAAGCCATTGCAGAATTCATGGGTTTGAGACAAGGTATTCCACTGGGTGATCATAAAGCAGGTTTCATGATGGATTTACCTAAACTAGCATATTTTGGCAGAAGTATCAAATCCTTCAATTGCAAAAGTGAAATAAACAAAATTCAACAAAATAGGTCACTAGGTGAAAACTGAAAGGCGCCTCTTGACCGTGAAAAAGTAAAAATAAAGGACGTATCCAAAGGTGAAAACCTCTCTGAGGCACTTAAGGATAGGGGATTTGATCTTCCTGTTGCCACTGATTACCATGAGAAATCAACTGTGCTAGTTGAAAAATCACAAGACATGAACTTGGGAACAGAATAGAATCCGAAGATCACTTTTTTGGCAGCATCACTATCAGAGCAAGAACGAAGAAACTTCACAACATTTTTTATGAGAAGAGCTATAAATTTTGCATGGACTTATGCAGACATGCCAGGTCTGGATCCTTCACTTGTGGTACATCATTTAGCAGTATTTCCTGATGCAAAGCCTGTCAAACAAAAATTGCTCAAAATGCATCCACAAGTCGCCTTATTGGTCAAAGCACAAATTTAGAAATTGTTAGAATCAAAATTTATAAAGCCTATTGATTATCCAGAATGGGTTTCAAATTTATTACCTGTAGCAAAACCAGATGGACGAGTTCACTGCTGCACAGACTTTAGAGATCTTAACAAAGGATGTCCTAAGGACTATTTTCCACTACCAAGCATAAACAACATTGTAGATCTTACAGCAGGACATGAAATGCTATCTTTGATGGATGGATTTTCAAGTTATAATCAAATCAGAATAGCAGAGGAAGATCAAGATAAGACATCTTTTATTTGTCCATGGGGCACATATTGCTGGGTTGTAATGCCTTTTGGTCTCAAAAACACTGGAGCTACCTATCAACGAGCCATGATAGTTATTTTCATGACCTTTTTCATACTATCATGGAAGACTATGTTGATGACATCCTAGGAAAATATAAGATAAGAGAAGGACATCTACAAGTATTAGCACAAATCTTTGATCGATTAGAAAAATACCAAGTCAGATTAATCCAAAGAAGTGTGTATTTGGTGTAACATCAGGAAAACTGTTGGGATATATTGTGTCTCGATGAGGGATAGAAGTAGACCCAGCTAAGGTAAAAGCCATCATAGAGATGCCTCCACCAACGAATCTTAAACAGCTCCGCAGTTTATAAGGTAGGTTACAATCTATCCGTAGATTTATCTCACAACTAGCAGATAAATGTCATCCTTTTCAGCATCTTCTTCGTAAGGGTGAACCTTTTAAGTGGGATGAAAAGTGTCAACAGGCTTTTGACAAGATAAAAGAATACTTGGCAACACCCCCTGTGTTAATACCTCCTATACTTGATCGTCCATTATTGCTTTATATATCATCAACAACCGTAGCATTGGGTGCACTCCTAGCTCAACATGATGATTCAGGAAAAGAACAAGCCATCTACTACATTAGCAGAACCCTTGTGGGATATGAACTCAATTACTCATTCATTGAAAAAGCTTGTTTAGCATTAGTGTTTGCTTCCCAAAAGTTGCGATACTATATGTTGAACCAAACAACAAAGCTCATCTCTAATGTGGATCCCCTCAAGTATCTCCTTTCAAAAGCACTTCTCACAGGGAGATTAGCAAAATGGGTTATGATCTTAAGTGAATTTGACATACAATATGTGAACCGCAAAGCTATCAAAGAACAAGTCATTGCTGATCAATTAGCTACAGCACCCATCACAGACATTCAGCCAATATATCTAGAATTCCCTGATGAAGGATTGTTTAATTTAAATTCTCCAGCATGATGGCAGCTATACTTTGATGGATCATACACACAACATGGATCCGGAGCAGGCATCTTGTTTGTCACTCCCCAAGGAGATTGCATACATAAATCATACAGAATAGCATTCCTATGTACCAACAACATAGCTGAGTATGAAGCTTTAATCACTAGCTTGCGCATGGCAGTACAATGGGCTATCAAACAGTTACGAGTTTTTGGTGATTCTCAGCTGGTTATCAAATAGGTCTTAGATGAATATCAAACAAAAGATGAGAAGCTTCTTCCATACAAGCTAATGGTGGACGATTTCAAGAAATATTTTGAGGATATTACCTTTGAACAAATTCTAAGACTACAAACCAGAGCAGCAGATGCCATGGCTATGATTGGATCTCTTTTAGACATGCCATCTAACACCCATAAATGTGAATTCTTGGTCGAACAGCTTTTGATCCCAGCATTTGAAGTTCCACAGTTTGAGCTCATATGTGAAATTGTTGGTCCCAACTTATCGTGGTACAAGGATATATACGAGTATCTCCGTAATCAAACCTTTCCATTTCAATTATCCAACACCCAGCGCAAAACCTTTATCCGTCGAGCCTCTCGTTACACTATCTTAGGAGACACCCTTTATCGCCGGAGTCTTGATGGTATCCTTCTTAGATGTCTTGATTCCGAGGAAGCAAAAATGACCTTATGTGAAGTACATGAAGGTGTCTGCGGTTCACATTCCGCTAGCCCTGGCCTTGTTAAGAAACTTCTAAGAGCAGGATACTATTGGCCAACTATGGAAAAAGATGCCCAGCAATTTGCAAGGCGATGTCTACAATGTCAGAAACATGGAGATCTAATACATGCACCAGCATATGAGCTTCAGCCTATTGTCACTCCATGGCCTTTTTCACAATGGGGACTTGATCTTGTAGGTAAAATCCACCCTACTTCATCCAACAGTCATAAGTTTATTATTACCGCCACTGAGTATTTCACGAAGTGGGTAGAAGCCATACCAATGACCTATATCACAGGTAAACAAATAGCCAAGTTTATCTTACATTATATTATCTACCGTTATGGAGTTCCTCAAGCTATTGTCATAGACAATGGTCGCCCTTTCAAGAACCAAGAGGTTAGAGATCTTTGTAACAAGTTCCATATTCAACATAGATTCTCTACGCCTTATTATCCTTAGAGAAATGGTCAAGCTGAAGCTTCTAATAAAACAATCATCAAGATCCTTAAAAAGACTGTTAATGAAGCTGGTTGAGATTGGCATCTACAACTACATCCTGCATTATGGGCATATAGAACAAGCATCAGAACTCCCATTGGAGCCACACCTTATGCTCTCGTCTATGGTACTGAAGCTATTTTGCCTATCGAGGTTGAGATCCCCTCTTTGTGCATATCCCTGCAACATACTATCTCAGATGAAGAATATCAAGTATCCAGACTCCATGATCTTGAGCTATTAGATGAACGCCGCCTTACAGCATTGAACCATCTTCAAGTCTACCAAAACTGGCTACGCCGTAGCTACAACAAAAAGATCAGAGAATGCAGATTTCAATTTGGCGACCTTGTCCTTAAAGAAAACCAAAGGAATCAACAACATCGAGAGAAACAGGGCAAGTTTGAACCAAATTGGCTTGGTCCTTTCATTATCATAGTAGTCTATGGATCGGGTGCATACACTCTTTCAACACCTGAAGGCATTCCCTTAGATGAACTAGTCAACAGTGTTCATCTCAAGAAGTTTTATCCATGAATCTCAGCTATCCCTAAAAAAAAAAAAACCAAACAAACAAACATAAGATAAATAATTCATCCTCTGGTGAAAACCTGGTAAACAGGCGCCTTGGATAAGTACCATAGTGAAAACCTGGCAAATAGGCGCTATGTGTAGTGACCAGCTTCCCTCATCTGCTTGGTTTGTTTGATCATATTTCCCCATTTCATCTTGTATAGTCCATAATCACAATCCACATCGCAATGCCATACATAGCCTTTCGTCTTCGTTTTCATCTTTGCCAATGCTAGCTATCATATTTGAGACATTGTCACGATACCTATGTCTTTTGGCACCTTAGCATCTTGGCCACATCCTTTCCGCATTGTCGCTTCTGCATAATAAACCTCATCCTGCACTGGGGGCATTTGTTGAGTCTTGTTTAGAAGTGGATACTGCTATCTCTAGCTCATAACACATCAAACAACTTAGCTTACAACACATCAAACCTTGTCAACTTCAGCCATGGCATATATCCAATGACAAATGTGACCTAACAACTTGCAACCAGGACCCATATCTTCACAATCTATCCACATTCATCCAACAATTGCAACAAACATCGCTTGATCAAACATCCAACCAATTAGCCACATCAATAATAAGAACTACATCTAGCTCTATCGTTGACGCCTTGATCTCTTGGATACAGGGTATGTAGGCAATTTGAGATGCGAAGGAAGCACTCTGATTTAGGCTAAGACGATAGCCCCTTTTATCATTCATCTTTCATCTTTCTTCTAAACATCCTTCAATCTTTCAGCTCACATTCTTTTATCTTTCATCACTTACATCATCACTAAAACCCAGAACTACATATTCATCATGTCTCATCTTCATCGTAAATGTGCTTTGATCCCGTGGATACAGGGTATGTAGGCAGTCTGGAATATGAAGGAAGTTTCCAGTACTCAAGCACAGATGATCAACCCCCTCTTCTTCATCTTCTTTCCTCATCCATCTTCTTCTTCTTTGATTAGCTCAAACAGGAAGCAAACCATGTGTATATTGAAAGCTCAAGCACTTTAACCAATCAAAGGTATGCCAGAAGCTATTTGTTCGCATGCCTTAAGCCAACATTTGCTATAGCAGTTTATCAACAACTCTAGCCTTCAACAGGATGTAGCTTTCCTCTTAACAAGGCACCAGCTTGATTCATCCAAGAGCACCCAACATTTGGCAAGAGAACATGATGACAGTATCTTTTGTTTTATCATTTGATTTATCTTTTGTCCCTTTTCTATGCCTAATCAAGACTGCCTTGATCTATTTATATCTTGGTATGTTGTGATGAAGTAAGGACTGGGGCATGGACATATAGCTTTCGTATGCCGTGTTGGCAGGATGATCTTATCCTCTTCCTATGCGTATTGGTATCTTGTACGTGTTGGGATTAGCATCTTACATATCAATATCTCTAGCATCTGAGAAGCTAAACAATCTCTTATGCATTTGAGACTATTCTATGTTAAGACTAGCTACATATATATAACTAGCAAGCTATCATTATGTGTAGTGGAGATAAGCTCAAACCATTGCTTGTAGCATCAAAGTCCAGCACTAGCTGTTATTCATATCTTGTGCATGTTGGCTCAACATCTTGACCTCATGTGTTCAGACAAGATTGTAGCACGCTAGTTACGCATTGGATATCTCGACACCTTGGTCTCTTATACCCTGGTGCATAACATCCATATGCTATGTCAAACATAAGGACTACATTTCTTTTCATTCTGAGCAATTACTTGAAAGCTGCCCATCACCCTATCTATATATTCTATCTATTCATTCCATCATACTCAGCCAAGATCAATCATTTCCATCATCTTTTGTCCATATTCCCGCTCCTGCAAAACAGGCGTGTTAGACATACATAAGTCCATCATATATCCTTTCATTACCATCTATCTATATGCATAAGTCTATCCATATCATTACCATTCACATATTCACACATTTTCCATTCATTAACATTTGCATAAACATCCATATATATAATCCATAACAGTATACACACAACATGCATAGCCATCATAATATCAACATTATAACCATTACAACATCATATCGATCGCCAAAACTGCCATATATATATATACATGTGTGTCAAAATACAAGTGTCTACAATACAAGGTGAGCCCTGAAAGACTAAATGTACAAAATTGGCTCTAGGCCTCATCATGATACAATGTAAACAAGGTAGCCCTAGTGACTACTAGCTGCTCCCTCGCCCTGACCACTGCCACTAGGTCCTGTACCTGGTCCTCTGTCTCTCGATGGCCCCACCACTGAGGCTACTGATCGAGATCCACCTAACCTCCGTGAACCTGAAGCCCCTGACCTGCTCCTGAAACTAGGCTGCCTCTGCTCTGCCGGCACAGCTCCATAGTACAAGCCTCTGTAATACTCAGCCTCATCCTACACTCTCCGAAGCTCTACCTGTACCTCTGTCAACTGTGTAGCCAAGTACATTGTAGCTCCATCAGTCCCCAATGTAGCCACTGCTCTGTCTCGCTCACTGGTCACCCCTGTAGCTGCTACACTGCCCTATCTCTCTCAGCTCGTAGACCATCCCTCTCTGCTCTCATAGCCTGTACCTGCTGTATTGCAGTGTCTCGTTCTAGTCTCATCATCTGCTCATGCTGCACTGCCCTATCTCTCTCAGCTCGCAAACCATCCCTCTCTGCTCTCATAGCTTGTGCCTGTTGTATCATAGTGTCTCGCTCTAGTCTCATCATCTGCTAATGTTGTCTCACCACATCTCTCTCTCCAGTCACTCTAGCCAGAGCACCATCATCATGTCCATCTCCCCCTGTGCTCTCAACTGTAGCTGAGCCTGATATGTCTGTGACTGTGCTCTCGCATGCCGCAGACTAATCACTACCTGATGCCTATCTATCTCCACCCTCCTCAGCCTCATCTATGCTCACTGCCTCCATCTCCTCTCGTCTCTAATCCATCTCCGCAACTGCTGAATACCAACATCATCACCTGCTACAATATGTGGCTGAGGTTGTGCTAATATAGCAAGCTGACCTAGCACCTGCTCTAGCATCTGTATCCTTGGTGCAGCTGGCACAACAGTCTGTGCTGGTGGAGCTCGTCGTCGTCTCCTCCGAATTGGTCTCTCCATCCCAATCTCTCCAATCTCCCCATCCTGTGTCAACCGAGTCGGCCTAGCTGTCGCCCAGTGTACATCATACTCTGGCAATGTGCCTGGATCTGCGAGACCCTGTCCCCACTGCCATGCTACTGGCTGTAATCCATCTCTCTCTGCCAAAGCTGTCTCAACCACAACCTCTGGACCCCAATCAAACACCTCCTGTCTCGTCCTCCGAAAAATGGCATCACCTACTGGTACTGCCTCTGCCTCCCTGAACTGTTTCAAAGCTCTCTGTAGCAAATAGCGCTCTATAATATAAACGCCGCGTCCAAAAATGTATCTCACCTGTCTAGCATGGACAAGCTCTGCATCCTCCTCATCCCACTGCTCACATCCTAGCCATGGCCTCCATACAAATCTATCCACCTCATCCAATCTCCTCCGCCAGTATACCACACCTCGGCGCTGTCGATATGTCAGAGCCCCTCTATACATCTGCGCAAAGGGCTCTCCTGCTACTCTAGCCACCCATCCCTCTAGTCTCGTAACCAGAATGTGCTCATATGCCCATACATGTAAAACTGTCACTTCTGCTGACATACTCGCTCCAAACATATAAGCGCAATCATGCAAATAATAATAGAGCTATCCCAACACACACTCTACCCATGCATATCTCGTGCCATATGAAAACATGCCCTCCATCACTATCCCCCATCCTACCGGAAAACCTCTGGCTCTCCTATCACCCACTAGCCATCTAATGATAGCCACTACTACCCACTGTAACCTGTCACAGAGCTCCTCCATCCTCACCATCGGAATCTCTGAACCCTCTACTCTGATGTCTGGTTTCCCAAATAATCTCCTAAATGCCGCTGGACCCATATCCGGATCATAATCCACACGCTCCCCATCTATCAGAATCCTCAAAATTTGGAACACATCCTCTAAGGTGATGGTCGCCTCTCCTGTCGGTAACAAGAATGAACTATGCTTGCTCATCCATCGCTCCACCATTGCTGTCATCAGCCCCCGATGTGCCTGAACTGGCTCTAATCGTGATACATGCTCCAAGCCAAGGATCTCTAACACCAATCGCTCCTCTGCATCTAATCGTCTCACCAGCCGTAAATCTCTCGGATGTGGCTCTCGTGATACCAATGGTGGTAGTACATCCTGCATCATCCATTTATAATGGTCAGTTCACTCTCAGGAGCTCTGGATTTCTCTAGTTTCTGAGCATAAATGAGCACAAATGAGCCTATTTGCCATTGTAGAACCTACTTATAGCCCTTCTCAAAACCCTAATTATTCTATGCCACAGCTTATTTTCTTCCACCCAACCCCCATTTTCTTCGTGTCCGCCTTCTTTTTAGCCTTTTTCTTCTATCGCGAGCCAACCCAGCCCTTCCTGGTTAGCCTGGCTTACCTCTCGAGGGGGCATCACTTGCCAGTTACACTGGGGCATAACTTGTTTATCGAATGCATATCGTATCTTCTTTGACACAACGCTCTATCGAACATTGTATCAAAGAGAGGCAAAATGTAGACACCCAAATTTGTCCCAACTTTGTCCATGTCTAGCAACACCTTGTTAAATCATTATCCATTAAGCCAATTAATTAAATAAATTTTATTTATTTAATTAAAATCTCATCTTACTCCCATCCTAATCCCACTTAGCCAATTAATTAAATAAATTTTATTTATTTAATTAATTTCACATGCATAATCCCATTTATCCTATCCTCATCCCAATTAATTAAATAAATTTTATTTATTTAATTAATTTCCACATCATATCTTATCCCATCCTATTCATTTATCCTATTAATTAAATAAATTTTATTTATTTAATTAATATCCAACTCATATTCCAACTAATTCAAATATTTTATTTGAATTAAACACTCATCTTTTATCATATTCCAACACTTGTCCAGTCAATCATGTGTTGTTATACAACTTTCATTCATATCCTTCACATGCACAACTAATGGGACCTAAATTTAGTATCTTTCAATCCTAGCCATTCATATAGCCTCTGAATCTCCATCGTCGATTGATCTTGATTGAGTTCTATATAAACACCCTCTCATTCCATATGAGACATCCAACAATCATATAGCACCTACATTATCATCTTGAGCATCTGAGCATTCATTTGAGCTTTTTATCATCTATCATGGCAGCTTTCAGCTTTGCAATTGTTCATTGTTGAAGAAGCAGTCCACATCTCTTAAACAAGGAATCGCACGGTCTAGGTGATGTTATGCTTGAATTGCATTATTCTTTGATTTCTTTTAGATTAGATTCTTTGATGATGGTAGGGTTAGGGTTTCATGGCTATGCTTGATCTTCCAAACCTGACTTTTCACCTATCACAGGTGGAAAGTGACAGGGGCTGGGTGGGGGGTCTAACTATAGCCACCCACCCAACTAAGGGTTGGGTGGGGGGCATAGGCCTCCCACCCGGATGGGGGATTATATTGCCTCCCACCCTGCAAGGTGGGGGGTTAAGTTGAGGCGCTCAAATCCCCACCATATCCACATGGTGAGGGCTAAGGGCCATATAACTGAAGTGCTGCAATATATATATATATATATAGATATATATAGTAGGGCCACCAGACTACATGAGTGAAGTGACACTGAGTCGTATCACATATAAAACATCTCAGTTCTATGCCCACAGGATCTCGTTAGAGATATTACGGTAGGGGCCTCGACCCCAACCAATCCAATCTACAAAGATCTGGGCAGTCTAAACTATACTCTGATCAAGAGGGGAGATTTGAACAAAAGGGAGTGGGTGGAATCACCCCCATATCTATGTAGGGCCATATCTATATAGGGTATCATTCATCGGTGCCCACCCTGACAGGCCAGGGAGAGGGTGTGTGGATGATAGGGGAAGGGGCATCCATCGTTGACAGATGTGAATAGACCATGGATGAAAGGAGAGCCTTACCTCTACCCCTATATATGTTTGTGTCCTGGTGTTGCATTCCAAACCAATCCCTCTGCTGGTAGGATAGGATAGTCTTGTATCTCAGAACACATCGAGACGATTTGGTGAATCGAGAAATACCACAAGGATTCAATGGCCTTCTATTTTGTCGATCAATCACCCACCCCTTTCCTATTATTATGGGGGTGGGTGGGAGACAGAACAACTAATCTACCTCCTGTCAATAATCTACCTCCCTTGCTATAATGGTTGTCGAGGGCGCGTGGGAGGGAACTATATCTCCCACTTGCCCCCAAGAGAATATAGTTGCTGGGAGGTTTAAGTCTGGGTGTTTGTTGTGAACCCTCGGACCCCCCCAACAACGGCATTGGAGAAACCTCCAACTAATCAGGGGTGGGTGGGAGGCAATAGTTGGGGGAGCTAATTGGGGTTGGTGGGAGACTATATTTCCCACCCAACCTGGGGGTTCTAGACAAATCCCAAGACTTAACCACCCACCCAGGCTGGGGGGTAAATTGCGTTGGTAAACCCTCAGCTATAGTTGCCCCCAACCCCTCCTCACTAGATTAGTTGCTATTCCACCCACCCAGGCATATCACTTGTGGGTGGGCGGGCATGTATGAGGTTGGGTGGGGGGTTATATTCAAGTGGAGGTGATCGAGCTAGAACAAACCGTCACCACCCCACTATCTCCCACCCACCCTAGTTTTCATCGGTAGGGCCAATCTCTTATACCACCACAATATATTTATAGGTGAGAACACAGAGAGAGAAGGGGCTGGATCGAGGGATCATCGATGATAGTCCATCCAGTAAGGGGAAAAAACCCATGGAGATTATAGATAGGATTGGGGCTGGTTGGAGATTACACACAAGATTGTTTGGGGCATGATGCTCCCCTACCCCCTCTTATATTCCTCCACTCTACTCTAGGAATGGGTCGTCTCTATTATATACGTTGCCCCATAGGAAGAATAGGGTGGTCCGGATCGTTACGTGGTCTTATATGAGACATTACGGATCATTGTGTTGCATGCATGGGGTACACATAGATGGAGACAGTGATGGATCGCTGCGGGACCTAACCACATATAGATGGCCTAACCAATGAGCTGGACCTAGCATGGATACAGCCAGCCAGACCTGACCTAACATGCAAACGGATACAGACGGCCACACCTAGATGGATACAGCTAGCCGGACCGGTTTGCCTACAAAGAGAGTGATGGACGTAATACTCCCCTTAATCCAGCCATGTGAGGTTCAACTGCAGAGAGAGTGATGGATGCAATACTCCCCTTAATCCATCCATGTGCTCTTAATCCATCCATGTGAGGTTCAGCTGGAGCTAGGGGAGGCCGGGGAGTGATGGACTAGAATTCTGCCGCCCCCTAGCCACTACTATAGATAGGGCTCCCCACAACTATATGGGTAGGACGTCCCTCACTTTTCCCTCACAATTTCCTTCCTAAATTGTTTGTCTGGTTCCAACCAATCTCAGTCATTAGTCCCTTCACATAGATAATAGAGAAGAGCTGCCTACTCAACTATAGTCAGGCCCCCTTGTTCCTTGTTTTGCCCTGACCCTCTCCACCTATAGTTTCCCCAACCCACCCTGGGAGAGATTAGGTGTAGAGACCCACCCACTCTCCACTCTCATCTCAGACCATACCCTTTAGTCAGCCCCAAGTAATTCCCCTAGAGATGCTGAATTGGAAAGGCATATAGAATCAAGAGGGCTCTAGGGATAGAGATGCGCCGCTTCCGCTGAATGATCTTCCCTTTCCCCGAGATGCTAAAATGGATCAACGCCAGCTATCTATATGCCAAAATGACTCCTTTCTCCACACCTTTGTCAATATAGATGAAAGCGCTGATCAATTCATGATTGATGAGGGGAACTAACAGGGTGGGTGGGAGGTGGGTGGGAGGAATAGAAAGCCATAGTTTTTCCCCCTCTTTTATATTATTGGCAGGGCAGGTGGGAGTTCTAGTTTTCCCACCCAAATATTCATTTAGAAGGGCAACCAACAACAACTATATGGAAATCGGGGCGGGGAACAACAATTATCTGGAAGGGCAGTGGTTTGGTCCTTGGTTTGGAAGTGTGGGGGTTGAAGGTTGGGGCAGGTTAGGAGAGTGGTTAAGCAGTTAAGAGAGTATCCTAAATTTCTTTTGTCTTCAAGCTATCCACTATAGAATTGAATGGGCCGATCAATGGAATCAGAGGAGACTACCCACTATAAAGATATCACTTTGCCACTACTCTAGTTGCGATAGGGGCCAAGGATGCTTCACTCTAGATGGAAGGATGCCACCCATTGCACTCCCCAGATATCCTATTGAAAGAGAAGTGCCTATAGTATCCCTGGGAGAAGGGCATGTCAATAATGGAATGCACTTCGTTCCTCTATCACTTGGCTATGACATTCAATACTACATGGGTGCCCTACTGGGGCCGGGGTATAGCTTGATCGGTGGAGCATCAAGTTTTGAACCCCCTACCTTTATAGCTGTCATATGTTCAAGCTTGCATGGATAGTTCTGGGGGCTCCCGTCACTTTCCTCCCACCCAGAACAACAACTATGGAAAGGGGGGGAGTGAGGAGGGGTGGGTGGGAGATATAGTTCCACTTCCCACCCACAATAATGAAAGGAAGGGGGGGAACCCAAAAATTCAACTACAACTATAGTTGTGGAAATGCCCCCCCCCAATTCTATACGTAACATGCCCAGCCCGAGGGGGCTACAGTCATAGTTACGGGGTAGCAAGGGGAGGGGGACCCCTATCATAGCAGTTATTCCGAAGAATCTTGTTCCAGCAGGTGTAACCTCCTGACTAATGGAATGGAATGGAATGGCTCCCTTCGAGAGAGACTTTTGAACCACTATTGAGGAGCTCAAAAGCACAGAATATGCATGGTAGATAGGAATAAATGGTAGATTGATAGGCTGATCCTAGGAATGGTTGGTAATGATCTGAACCTACAACTGAGGCGGTGTGATAGGTGGGTGTAACATATCTAGCTTCTGTGGATGTGGGCACTTATAGGGGAGCTACGCTATTTATCTATGCTCCTCAGCTCACTTGGTTACTCCCTAGATCCATCAATCAGCCTGGCAACCCATGGTGCTTAGGATCAATAGTTTCTCAATCATATGCCGAGTGTAGGATATTGGAATTGAATTCTTACACATCTGGAAGCAGTGGAACTAACTATGGGGTGGGTGGCCCGAGTGGGTGGAATAGATGTGTTGGTGGGAGGATATAGGAGGTGGGTGGGTGGATATAGGATAAGTCCTCCCACCAACTACAAAACTACCCCCCCTTACGGTTAGCCCGAGAGAACATAACCCCTCTCCCTATATCTCCCACCCACCCCAGGTATTATTAGAATCTGAATGAAGATTCTAGGAAACCTAGGGGAACATAACCCCCCACCCATCCCCACACACGTGAACACCTGGGGAAACCTACGTCTAAATTGAGATTCTGATCTCTGTGGTGGTGAACTTAAAACCCCCAGTCTCTTCGAGGGTGAACTAAAAATCCCCAGTAATACCTCAGGGATAGTTTTGAACTTGTCCAGCTAGATAGATTAGTTCAAAGCAAACTAGAGCTCAATCTCAACTCAACGCCTCTATCTCTCATGTAGTCTCTTCTTCTTCCATCTTTAGTTTGGATCTCAACTCCTCTACAACTGATGACTAGTTGTACCACCTGGTCAGTTGTGTATCACCCACGCCTATAGAATCTAGAAGGAAGGATGGTAGATGGACTCTTGCCTGTCTCTTGCAGCTGGGTTAGAGTAGAGGGATAGAGATATAGGGCCTCCCTATTGATTATCGATGTACCCTATCTTGTATCTATATCAGGGGGTAGGGCGGCTGGGCTATAGAGATTCGATCCTCCCTATCTATGTGGAGATAGAAGATAATCGATAGAATATATCTACTGGGGGGGTGACTGGGATAGATAGGAGGTTGAGTGCCCCATATAAATAGAGGGGGTCGAGCTACACTGATCCGTCTGTCTACCATCACCATCTATCTATCTCTCGCATTATATACGTGATACAACCAGATAAGATGAATGAGATAATAGTTCGCAACTAGTCATCCTCTATGATGGATACATAGGTACCCAGATAGAGAAGATCTATAGGGGGGCCGCCTTACTCCATAGTCTAACCATAGAGAATCCTTCCATCTGGGAAGAACCTAGCCCAACCTAACCCCTAGCCTATATATGCCCATCGCTAGAATGCGCTAGAATATGCTGTCGTGAGCATAGAACCAACACATAGATTTGAAATCCCACCCACCTGGTCGAGTGCTGAGCACATAGCAAGCACAATATGAATATATAGATAGGGGCCCTATTATAGGCCTACCCTACCCCTACTATGTGTAGATAGCTTCTAGCTCATAGCTGGGGGAGCTACTTTAGAGAGGCAGACACTCCACCACTTGAGGACCCCTCTCTCTAATCTCAATATATTGGGTGCCAATTCAACTATATAATGCACTCCCCCGCCTCCCCATATAGACTATAGAGCCGAGGCCCTCCCCTATAATAGAGAGAAACAGGCCTGATAGGCACCGCCATAGAAATAGTTTAGGGCCAAGGGAGACTATCTATAGTCGATTCAACACCCTCTACCTCTATAAAATGATAGGCGGCCCTCTATATCTAATCTATCCCTCTATATCTAATCTTTATGGAGGTAAGGATAGCCCTAGATATCTATGGGGGGCAACTATGGCTATATAGTGGCACTCGATCGAGGGAGACTATCTATAGTCATGGCACTCAGCTATGGCTATAGACAGATAGTGGGATAGTGGGCAGCGATGGAATATATCAATCAATCTACTGGGGGGAGACTAGGCTTAGTCTATAGCTATATATAGTCGGTAGTCGGGTTGGCACCCCTAGTTATTGATAGGCTTATGGGCGACAGTAGATAGGTATAAAGGGCAATTCATAGGTGGCATGGCATTTCCCCTATCCCTATATCTAGATATGGCACCCCTATATACCCATCCATCTGGAGGGCTCGACCATCTATCTCAGCTTAGTTCGGGGCTCAAGTGATATAACCAATGTGTTTTGTTAGCTCAACTAAAGCCATATTCCCATATAGAGAGTTGGGGTTGGGCTCGACTGCCTATCTATATATATAGTGAGACTATCTATATGCAACTATTCCAATCCGGGCTTGACTTCAGAATAACTCAACCGGAGCTCGAGCCCTATATGGATATATCCAAAGCATCACTTATATAGCTCTCGACCAGCAGAGAAGCATCTCATCTTCTCATCTATATAGTGCGGGAGCCTATATATAGGCGAGTTCTCTATAGAGGGCCAACTCCCAACTCTATATAGGTTAGGTGATCACTACCTGTCTGTCTCATCCACGAACCGGATGACCGGAGTGCAACAAATATAGTGAGTCAAATAGATCTAGATTATAGTCAAGTGCATACATAAATTTCTATAGAAAGAGGTTTGACCTATGGGAGAGTGGAGTGCCACCTACTCCTACTCCTACTCCTACTCCTAGTATAGATTGTTGGTACATATAGTATAGAGGGAGCCAACCATCTATAGTTCTCTCAGGAGGTTATGCCGGGGGTTCACCAATGGAATTTACCCCCACCCCAGGTGGGTGGTTAATACTCTCCTAAACTTAAGTGAAGGTTACAACTATAGCCTCGCACCCACCTCAGGTAATATAGTCTCCCATTGACCTTATAATCCACCCACCCACCCCCGAGTGAACCCTCGATTTCTCCAATTAGAACCACACTAGCAGCCGGGCACCTTCTATTCCCACCTAACCCCGACGTCAATTGCACTATAGTTCCCTCCCACTCGGGCCCCCTCGCTTCAGTAGATTAGTGACGGGTTGGGCGGGAATTCTAGAGCCTCCCAACCACCCCTAATTATTGTACGGGGGTTAAATTGTCCCACCCAACCCCAGTATAACCCCCCACCCATCCCTAAACCACAATAATATACCTCCCACGGGGGCCCACCCACCCTATATCTCCCCCCCATAAGTTGTCCCCCACCCATCCCTTGTCACTTTCTGGGTGGGGGGAAGATATAGGGTGGGTGGTTAAGTTGTTGCCCCCCTCCGCTACTATAATAGTTGGATGGGTGGGAGGCAATAGTTGGGGGGCAAGTGGGAGATATAGTTCCAGTGATGGGAAAATCCCTAGACTTAACCTCCCACCCACCCCAGCGATCCATAAATTCTAGGGTGGAGAAAGGTAACATTTATGCACCCCTATCTATAGCTATTTAAAAGAGGGTGGGAGTGGCCCCTATCCACCTATCCCACTATAAAAGGAGGGGGGGAGGGGGGTGAGCTTGACTAGACTAGTGCTTGACCTGATCAGGGAGGTCAAGGCTACATACAAAGGTCATGCACCCGACTATAGTTGCCCACATCTATAGCTAGAATTGCCCCCCCACCCGGGTGCCCCTACTATCTATGGGCCTAAGGTTGAGGCCTATAGAAACTATGGGGGGGGTGGATCCGGGCAACTTCATGAGTGGAGGTAGGCTTCCCCTCTCTCTCGACCTACTCTCCCTATCCATTGGTCAAGATGGGGGCAGGCCGCTGCTTCCACTAATGGATAGATCATAGATCGGATCTATCTGCCCTACGGCGAGAGATTTGTATTACATATAGAATATAGATCCGCCCCCCCTCCCCCCTCCTTCTATAGTGTAGTTTAGTCCCTACTCTAGATAGTGGCGGTTTGGATAGGGGTTAGTATCCAATGTCCCTCTCACCGTGAATAGAGGGACATTGGAAGGACAAATAGTTCTCTCCAGGGGCCTCACCCACCTGGGCAAGCCCGTCAACATTTTCTGAGCGAGCCCCATGGCCCTATCTCTATATTGGTCAAAAACAACCTGGAGCTATCCCCTGCTCCCCCCAGGAGTAGGGCAAAGGAGGCCTCAACCTCACCCCGCCACATCATCTGCAGCATCCAATTTACGTACATATTGGTTGGAGGAGTTTAGCGACCCAACTTGAATTGCCGGCTAGCCTCGGCATGGTTAGTGCATCGGATCGAGCCAAGTATCGACGAGTTGAGCAATGGTTTTTCCCCAAACTGGTTCGGTGGCCTGCATATATCTTAGATCTGTGCTCTCATTGACCGATGGGATGAGGAAAGAAGGCCAATTGCTCATGTCATCATTCCCCAAGAGGCAACCCCTGCGCCTGCCAAACTGACTATCTAATTCCCACCATTATAGTCGAGGGCTTGTCGCTGCTTACTTTCCAGTAGGGAGGGGGTGGGGGCTCTTTTTTCCCATAATCTTTACTTCATTCAGAAGAGTGTCTCCCCGTAAAATGAATGAAGTTCAGATGTAGGTATAACCTCAGAGATAGTTGGGTGGGGGGTATAGTTGCCTGCCACCCCTCTAATTCGACTATAGGTAGGCTGATAACTGATATCATCCTAGGTGCCCATAGGGCTCATGGATCTGGCAGGCCAAGGCCCGGCCTCAGTCTTCCCCAACTAGAGGTCTTGGAAGGTGAGCGAGAAAGCTTAGCAAAACTCCATTCACGCCTATCTATAGCCCCAACTAGAGTATAGTTCTTTCGCGAGATATAGATATAGGGTGCGGGTGGGTGGGAAGGGCGCATCTATAGTTCACGTGGTTGAAAGCATAGAAAGACCAGGTTCAGGGGGGTCGGGGAACTCTAGTTGCGAGACAGAAGGGAGTTCTTTCTGTGGGTTGATTGGAATTGTTTCTAGTTGAACAACAATAACTATGTTCGGGGGGGGGGTGTGCAACAGCCTTAGACTCCTCATATCTCGGAGCCAACAAAGATCTCTGATCTCGAGAGGAGTCATATGAGGCAGAAACTTCACGTACAGTTCTAAAGCTGAGCCTTTCTAGCAATGGGGCTTAGGGACTGATATGATGATTGGTTTAGGTAGGGCGGCCTAGACGAATGACCCTATAGGGATGCAACTATCTATAGTTGTGCGTGAGCATGGGACCCACCCTTCCTCGAGAATAGACAAGGGGAGCATAGCATGTCGCAAGAGCAAGGTGCCTTGTGAGCCTGATGCTTTTAGAGATGAGGAACACGAGCGAAAGCGAGCTAGCCTTTCAGCGAAGCCAAGTCTTCGGGCCACCAAACCCTGCAACTATAGTTGCAACCATATGTTGTAACACTCCCCGCCTTTCAAGAGTGCCTAGGGGATGGGCCAGACAAAGCAAAGGCTAGGGAATGGATTACTCACCTAGGGGGGACAAGAGACAGACGGCCATCTCAGAGCATATTGCGACCTACAGGCAACACCGGTGAGACCCAACACAAGGAAAGGCAACCCTGATTGGTAGTCAGAGGATCCATAGTACCTGCCTACCCTGTCGATTGGAGGGACCAGGAAGGGGATCTATTCTCTACAACTAAACGATTCAACCCTGACGATACATCTAATGCCCTGGAGGGGCTCACCTATCAGCCAACTATCTCTGATCGCCCTTCTATGGATAGGGGCACCTCCTCCTCTCCTGCTATTATAGGCCAAGAGGGCCCCACTATAGGTGCGGCAGGGTGTCTTGGGGGGGAAAGATGAGAAATGAGATTAGATGGGTCGACGAATGAAGGAAGAACAGTAGAAGCCTTCCGCCACTATATTGGAGTCAGAGTCAATGAGAGATAACAAGAACCTTTCAGTGTATTGGTCAACTTGGGATATGGAGTAGGGTAGGACGAGCCCTATCTCTATAGTCAGTTTGCTCATTTTTTATCGTGGATCATCAACTGACCTCCCTGGGGTTCTCCCTATTCACTATCGGGCATATCGCATATCTGGGTGATACATCATCGATGGCTACTCCGGCCACCCCTGAGTTGGGTGGGACTTCTAGTGAGGGCACTTAAGTTGATCCATCGGCGATTCAAGAATACATCTCCCCAACTGACGCCCCCGGTATATATATATTCTACTAGTTGCGGCCCCAGTTATATGTTGTTTGGTTCTAATCTACCTCTAACTAAACTAAACTAAACTAGCAGCTGACTGTTAATATAGTTCCGACAGAATATAGAAACAACATCTAGGGGTGGGTGGGAGGCAATAGTTGGGGGGGCCGTAGAATATATATAACTATGGGGGCCCAATAAAAATATATATTGCCCACACATGGGGCAATTGACGCCTCCCACCCACCCCTAATTAGTTGTTCCACCGGGGTGGGGGTGAATAGAAGTTGCTTGGGTGGGCCCCCTCGCATTCTGCCTATGCCCCCCACCCTATAGGGTGGTAGGAATAGCCAACTATAGTGGGGTGGGTGGGTGGGTGGATGATAGTTGGAGGTAGAAATGTTGGGATGGGTGGGGGGCATTGGTTCTCCCACCCACCTTGGATCGATTCCTCTCCCCCCTCTCCTATAATAGTGGGGTTGGGGTTCGAATTCCATTTCATCTTACCCAACTATAGATGCAAGGTGGGGCAAACCAGATTGATCACCTAGTTTCAACGTCTAGGCTAGATCGATCGATTCTCCAAAACGACTGGGTGTGCATGGGGGCCCCTACTATTTGCGAGGGGTCGGTTCATGGGAGGAGATAGTAGCTAGAGATCAATTCGCTTTATCTTCTACCCACCAACAACAATGGCATCTACTGACTATAGATCCCAACTATAATTCCCAATGCACCACTGTACAATTAATAAACCTACTAGAATAATGTCATTAGTAAATTAATTGATTCATCCCTTTAGCCCTCCATGCAGGGGTGGGCTTTCTTGCTAACGCTAGTTGGGTGGGAAACTATAGTTCGCTAGCGGTGCCCCTTCTAATTCTAGTTGCGGCGAATACGCTAGAATAAGCCAACTAGAATTCTAGGAATCAGAGTAACAATAGCTGGGAGAGATTGGTTAGAGTAGGTCAGATGGACACCAACCATGGAGGGAGTGGGTCAGCATGTAGTTCCAATTTCAATGTGGTCCCTACCCCCTACCACTACTATAATGGTAGATGGTTTGTCCAAGATTTCCTCGTTCAATACCTCCCCCTACTATAGATAGGAAATCCTCTTACTATTCTTTGAACCCATTCTATTTCTTTCACTTTCCAAAGGGGCAAACTCCAATTCCACAGAACTGGCCTATAGATAGTAGGGGCCCCCCACCCATTCCTTTTGATCTTGTATCCATATTAGATGATACGTAATATGACTAGTGATAGTGAGCCCCCAGGCAAGAGGGGATGAACGAGACTGACACATGAGCCATCGAACCTTGCCAATATAAAGGTAGGGCCCGATAGTAGGGCATGCGTATTCCAACCTGACTGAGCCCACTTCATCCTAATCAAATTCTGAACCCCCCCTCTTAATAGGCACAGCCTCACCAGACCTTAATCCTGGGAATAAACAATTTTTACTTTCTCGGCCCAGCCTGGCAAGACCGCATCTAAGTGGTTTTGTCTGATGGCTTATCTTATCCCTTGAATCTGATATAGATTCTCTGGGTAGAGAATCCTCCCTATGGTATGAAGTGTAGAGGACGTGGATACTGAAACCAATTCATCCCTATCTCCCCTCCCTCAACTTCTATGTAGAGTTCTTAGGTGGCGTAGAAATGACAAGCATGAGGAGTGAAGAAATCTCTATGGCAGGTTACTTTCGCAACCAACCAACTAGCCATCCACACATCTCCATCCATCTGATAGAGACCGCCCCCCTTGCCATATAGATTTGATCTATAGGGGCCCTTTCCCCCCTTTCCATATAGATCTGATCTATAGGGCGCTCCGACCGATAGAGACCGTCCCCGTCCCTCGTCCATATAGATATGATCTGATCTAATCTATAGGGAGATATGCTCACTCCACCGTATTCTATCTATAGGGCCCTCTACATCCACCCATTCCATTCATCCAGAATAGAATAGTTTCTATCTCTATACGTAACATGGTTGGATTGGATTGATCGAATGTCACAATCCAACCCCCCAGATATAGATATGGGTGCAGTATAGAGTTTCATTGGCTGCCCCTCCAAGTAGAATAGAGGGGCTATCTGGAGGGGGAGGCCCTATCTATATATATGGTAGGTTGGGAACTCGGTCTGGGGCATGCCCTAAGATATGGAAACGACTGTATAGAGAGTAGGCACCCTATAGATGGATATGGTGATAGGACAAGGTGTGAGCAGTAGGTCTATAGAATCTATGGGCACTCGATCGACAGTGCCTATAGATCTATCTAGTCTAGCATCGCACCCTTCCCTTGTGTTCATGAGTGCTGATAGGCCCTTATCCCTTATTCTATATGGGGGGGACCAGACAGCCACCCTATATATAGATAGGTCCAGCCGGCCCTAAGACCCTATCTATCCATCTATCTATCTATCTATAGGGGGAGATAGATCCGAGATCATCTCCCCTATAGAGAATAGGAGAGGAGAATAGGCTATTTGATCTCATCTCCAGAATTGGTATAGGATTATTCAGCCTAAGGAGACTAGAGTAGGTTAGGGCCCTAGTTGGACTTGACTCAACTTGACTCTATTGAAGTAGGGGGTGAGCTCCAATCAATTGAAAACAAGGCGTTCCTCTCTATTCTATTGATGTGCCCTATCGCCTGTCTCCTATGGCTGGGTAAGAGCCATTCCTTCCTATCTCTGTGTAGGGGGAGGGTAGCTGGGCTAGAGGGACACTAAGAGGTGGAGGACGACGAGGCTAGACTATATAGACTCACACTCCTCCCCCATAGATCGATCCATATAGGGACCTTCAAAGCGATCGTGATCGGTCCCTATCCTATCCTATACATAGATCTGGAGGGGGGAGGGCATCTAGCTCTACTCTTTAAGAGATAGGTACCCCTCGCTACGGTAGGGTGAGGGAGAGGGAGGTGCTCGCACGGCAAGGCTGAGGGAGACTAGACTATAGAGACGGGTAAGGGCGCCGACCCCTATCCCCTCTCAATTCCAATGCCCTATCTCCCCTATCTTTGCGGTAGGCCGAGGGGAGGGCATATAGAGTAGAGATAGGGGCCCCATATATAGATAGAGATAAGATAGGGCCAACACCTATCCCATTGGTAGAAGGGTGGGTAGCCCAAGGGGCCCTCTAGTCGGATGACCCTATATTATCTATCTGGGGCTTGGCCCCTATATCTATATGGCAGTAGCACTGTCTCCCTCGAGGAGAGGATAGACTATCAAGCGGCCCATGTTCCCCTCTATATATATCTATAGATAGGGCTCTGACTGGGGTTTCTCTTAAGGGTTAAGGGCTCACGCCCCTTCCTCCCTGCCAAGACTAAGAAACTATCCAACGACCCGCATCCCTGCCACCCGGCCGGTCCAGAGATGGAGGTGCCCTATCCGATATCTATCTATATTGGTCTATATTGGGGGAGGGGGAGTTGCCCCTATCTGACCATTGATGCCCCTATCCCTATATAGATAGGGGATCGGTAGAGGTGCACATGTATTAGTAGAGGTGCCCATCTATACGAGTGAGTGAGTGAGTAATAGGAGTAACATCTATATAGGTGGGACCTCAACCCCCCGGCTGCTAGTATGGTTGCCTTAGAATAGTAGGGGCCGAAACTCTAGTTTCCCACCCACCCCATCCTATCTATTCAAATTCTTGGGTGGGAGGGGATTATAGTTGTTACAATTTATGTGTTGTTTATGCGTTGCCATGCACTGTTGAGGCTATTTATGCACTGTTGATGTGAATAATAGAAAAGAGAGCAACTCTAATATGCACTATTTATGCGCTATTGAGCTGTTTCAAGGAATCAACCAACAACAATTAATCTACCTAGCCTATGCAGGTTGGTGATGTAGTACGGAAGCGGGATAGAGATTTGTATTACATACGTATGTGCTGGATGGCCATAATTGCAACAAGAAGTCGCCATGGCCCTGTAGTTTGCCACTTGGTTGGTTAACTGAACTTGTTGGGTTGGTCGAAAGGGGAGAAGAGGTGGGAAGATTGAACTTGAAAGCTTCCCTGCCGCCCTACCCCGGTGCTTGCGATTGCTGGTTCTGTTGGAAGGTGAATGAAGAATGGAAGTGAAACCCGGGAGATTGACTCCACTTTTATTGTTTCATCACTAGAATAACTAGCTTTTGAAAGGATGGTACCAATCCTCATGAGATCTCTAGTTGCCATCCACCCCACCAGTTGGGAGAAGACAACTTTGAATTCTTTGTTTCAGTCCACTCCAAACCCAAAGGGATACCCATTAGAAGTCGAGGTTCCCTCTTCCCCACCCAAGGGTGAATCAGAATGATTCATTATATACTTATTAACAAGTGGGGTTCAGAGGCTTGGATAAAAGACTGCAAATAGCATCTTTAACAATGGATTGACTTGATGGATGTGCCAATCATATTACGCATATAATAGACAGTACTCTTTCTCTTCGGTGGACTCCTTAAGTCACCACCCAACTAAAATTCCAACTAGAATCCCCACCTAACTAGAATTCCCCTCCACCCTTAGGCTATCCACCCACCCACCCCAACTACCTATCCCACCCATCCCGACCATCCATTAGATTCTATCTTGGTTTGGTTGCTGATCAATCAGGTTCAAGAGATGGACATGGCCTAAGCATGAAGGGGTGAGAAGGGCTAGTCAATAATAAATCTCCCTGGTATGTAACCATTTGACATATCATTAGTCCATGGCAGGGAAGTCCAGATCGAATCCTACCTAGTTACCATATCTTTCTAGGTTTCAGCGGTCTGGGCATACAATAGTTTGGTTCCAACCCTCCACCCAGTAGCAACAAGTCTATCATCCATCCCACTGACTCCAATGTTTGATTCTTTTTTCACTTCCCCTTCGACTTCCCTTTCCACAACACCATTGGTCAAGGGAGCATCGTTTCTTGACGTCAGATTTAGACTCTCTTGGAGCAAGAGAGACTGGAGTAGAGATTGGAGTGGGAGAGGCACCGGTCGAGTACGAGGATGGGTAGGGGAAGGATGAAGGTATATCTCTTCAAATAGTCATTTACAACATAGCCAGAATGGGCAGACATAGGCGCGAAGACCCCATGATCTTTATTTATCCCCCAACTATTGCTATAATGGGATGGAAGGGAATTATAGTTCTAGGAGGGCCCTGTTGGGAGCTATAATTTTGACCCTTAGAATAGTAGGGGGTTGAGCAGAGAAGAGAGAAAATCTTTAGACACTTGACTGCCCCGCAGGGGCCTCCCACCCCGAGGGATAACTTGGAAGTTGAACCCTTCTTATTCACTATCTCCTCCTGGGGTGGGTGGGAGGCAATAGTTCCCCGGTGGCTTCTTCTCAACCTTTATTTTGATCCAATACCAATCACGGTGATTACAAGACAGGCTAGGGAGAGAAGAATCTGGAGAAGGGGTGCCAGAGCACAGTTCCTCATTTTCCGATCTCCATCCTTTGTTGCATGACTAGAGTGAAGTGAGTGTCATGTTTGCTATTCCTATCTCTATTATCAGTTAGATTAGATTGGGCATCATTGCTTATGCATCTCACCGGTATCAGCAACCAGAGGAAAGAACCCCCAGGTCATTCTACTCTTTCCCACCCATGTATGCCCCGGTGGATCAAGGGAGGGAAGGGATTCACCCTAAGAGATAGAAACTATAACAATTGATGATGCAGGTGCCTTTTCTTCCCTCTCCTCTCTATTGAAAGGACTCCGAATCCGAATCCTTTTGAGAAACTGAGACGACAAGCTCTTTCTGGCCAATTTGAAATGGTAGGGAAATAAAATCCTGGGGTTGCCCTCTTCTCCAACCCCGACAAGGGCTCTATGAAGTTTTAATTCTTTACCAAGAGCTCTTAGTAAAGGCTCCAAAGAACTCTTCTTCCCCCATCAAGAATAGAATAATGCTGCCCAAACCTTTATCTTTTCCATAATATAGATGGAGAGGTAGAAAACTGACCCCGAGATCCAGAGGGAGATCGAGTCCACTCAACTGACATCCCCTCGATAAAGAAATCAAGGGAGAGGCACTCAACCAACTAACCTTGAGATCAAAGGAGGGGAAAGCTCTGGCATCGATCATGAGTTCGAGGGGAAAGGAGAGCCCTCAACTGACGTCCCCTTCATCTGATCATTTTCGATCCACTCAACCGGCATCCATCAAGATCGAGGGAGAGGAAATGACTGACATCACCAGCTTTGCATCCTAAGCACTCAACCTTAAATGGACAAAATTGCTTCTTCCCCTTTGACTCGAAGCACCTGGATCGGGGTCTGTTATAAGAACTTGACTTTCTTTATCAGAGGTGAGCCCACATAGAATTGAAAGCATTTTTGTTACCATTATTTGGAGAGGGGCATGCCCTCGTAATTTATAGCCATCAGATAGGTCGAGTAATAAGGAACTTAGGGAGGTAGTTCCGGGTTAGTTAGGGAGGAAAGCTCCTACCCACAGGGAGTGAAGGATGGGGTGTTGAATTGAACCAATGAGCAGGTCCCTTCCCACACCCCCAGGTTGAAATGAGTAGGCAAGTTGAGCCAATGAGACCCCCCGATAGGAAGTTATAGCACTCGCAGGGAGTTCTAGCCCAGGTTTGATGTTATAGCCCAACAAGGGAGGTAGGGAATGAGGAGCTAGGAAAGCAACTGGATCAAGCTCATGCTGTAGAATTGGTCACTATAGTTTGATCCATCTAATCCTTACATGGGAAGAGATACACTCCCTAACCGAGAATGTGCCATCCTTTACCACCCCCAGTTAGGCTATAGTGAGATTGTTTTTGGTAGTTATCTAGAATTCTAGCTAGCTCTCCCTCACTATGATGCTCTCCCTCAACTAACTAATCTAGCTCTGGCCAGAAGGATTGTTTGGAGGGAAGGTCAAAAGGAATTCAAAATCATGCTCCTTCACAATTAGAATGCTGCTTCATAAGGGCACAGTAGAAAACTTTAGATGGGAGAAGGATGGGAGTCACGATGGAGAGGGAGGGAGTTCAAGAAAGTCTTCTTTCTCATGCAGGATAGATTTTAGTGGTTTTGATGGTAACACCGAACTATAGGTAGTCATCTCTGAGATTGGCTCATTTCTAGAGGCAAGTATTCTTTTCTTTGATTAGTCGCCATCCTTTCTCAGCCTAGCGGACCATCCTTTTTGGAGCCCTCGATGGAGCAACTGCGAACAAGACTACCCGGGGGAGCTGTCCTACCTATAGTTGAAGCTCAAGGACCCTGGCCCTCAATCGTCTATTAGTTATAGCCTTGGCATCAGGGAGAAAGAACTATTTAGAGGATGCTCAGTGGGAGGAGCACTATTCTATTCAATGAGAACTTAACCCCCCACCCTATATCTCCCCCCCACCCCAGAAGATAGGGAATGAGGCAAGAAACAAAATAGAAGTTTAGGATGGATGTAACTATAGTAGTTGGAAGGTTACCTAGCTTCATTGACTAATCTAGCTCATCTCGACCATCCTTTCTTTTCTTTGATCAGCCTAGCTTTCTTCCATCCGCACACCCCCGAGTAGTGTCCTCACCCCCGCTTGATGGAGCTTTCAAACTTTCTTGCCCAACTAACTTTCTTTCTATCTAGTGCATCCTTTCTAAAAGGCCTTCCCTTCATTGTTGCTCGTTAGGGACCCATACAACTAATTGGGAGGGAGGGAATTATAGCGGCATCTGATCAGGGATACGGTGGAGCTATAGCCCACACCCCTGGGAGAGGAACAATGGAATCTAATCTGGAGGTGTGGGCAAGTGCCGGGTGGGAGGCCAACTATAGCCGAGGGTTGCAGGCAAACCCATAATCTCTGTTCAGATTCTGATCGCCCTGGGGGTTCATTTCAAACGCCCGATAAAACCTTGGGAGATAATAGTTGGGTGGATGAGGGCGTCAGGTGGGTGGGAGGATGAACGTTGGCTATTCCACCCACCCTGGCCTCCCACCCACCTCAGGGATGAAATCGAGATGCCTTTGCCCCCAATCCTCTATCGGTTGTCAATGTAAATAGTTCTGCCCCCGGGGAGACTAGAATCTAAATGAAGATTCTGGTTCTCAGTCTTTCTTCAGCTAGTTGCATTTCTTTCTCAGGGGTCTTCTTCACGAAGTGATAGATGAGGGATCAAGAGGCTATCCACAACTTGAATTACTGGCTAACATGAGTGGAGGGGATGTGGGTGAATGAGTAGGATAAGGGGTAATCATTCCATCAGCTAGTATGGAATCAATCCCATCTGTGCAAGGTGGGGGTGATCTACTTCTCAACCGTCTGGCTATCCTTCCCTCCCAAAGATCTCAAGCTCTCACTTGATCTATTCAAGTAAGGAATGGTCTAGGTAGGAGGTGTAAGTCGATCCAGTGGGGAGAAACTAGAAGTTGGGGGGTGACCAGAATTACCCTCGCCAATATCTAGAAAGGGGGCTTTATCTCGTCCCCCCTCTTTTCTATTATTGTGGGTGGGTAGATTATAGTTGAATCTTTCCTTCAGGTGGCTGGAGTAGAAGCCGATTCAAGTCAATCACTCATCTAGGGATGGATAAAGAAATGGCAGTGGAGAGAAATCTAGTTCAGGTTATTCCAGTAGCTGAGTCAGTGTAAACATCAAATTCAATAGTGCCTTGAGTTTTTTTAGGCGATCCAATCCTACCAACAATTGTGAGTAATAGGCAATCCCAGGGAGGTGGGGTGAACCTGAAAGCTTGTCCCCTAGCTTCCCACCCTGAAGCATTGTTTGGATTCTAATTGTGGTTTGCTTACACACCTCATTCAACCCCATCATCTCACCTCAGGCTGCACCAATTTGCACCTCCACAACCACTCACTCACTCTTGCATCGAATCCTCACTACTCCTAGCACCACCTCTTTGAATCCTGGGCCTTTCTGACTCCATCGGTGCTAAATGAACTATCTATAGTTGCTGATTCGATTGCTGATACAAAACGAATCTCTCTTTCCACCACAATTCAGAGAAAAGAGGGCGGCTCCAATAGTTAATCCCACTCTAGTGCGGTTGGTCCCTGCCACTGTCTCTACCTCAATGGATGCAAGGGCACTCACTGCTCTATTGACTTCCTATACCCACCTGACTCGACCCACTACTTTGTCAGTGCTTGTGCCTGCTACTGAAGCTCCGTATACGGCTCGACTAAATTCTAGTTGGTGGGTGGGAGGACTAAAATACCACTTGAGAAATGATAAGGATTTTGGGCTGGGAGCAACTACTATATCCAGGTCGGGGAGCCCTTACTATTCACCAGGGTGGTGCTCCCCCACCCAGACTCAAATTGTCCCAGTGCCCATCAGACTATTTCCCAAGAGCTGGAGGAGGGTTCTATTTGCTGTTACCTTAGATTAGAAGCAGCGAAATTCCATACAGTTTCTTTATGGCAAGCTCGTACTCCTTCAAGCACTCCCAATTAATTGCTGTTGAATCTGTTACTAGGAGGCGCGAGTGGCCTTTTATATAAATGGGGGTGCCTATATCTATTACTATCCCCATAGATTATAGAGGATAGACAAGTTTGACTTGAATCTCATATTCGGTCTCCACGGGGAACCGCAAAAGACACATGGACAATGAGTGCATCTTAATCGAAATAGGGGTCTATGGCCACATAGGCATAGGAGGTTGAAGCACCCATTAGAGACTAAGTTCATCTAATCAAAGAATCCATTCCAAATCTGGCTCCTTAGCTCACATAACCCATTGGGGTCTAATAAACACCATTACCTGGTCCAGATACAGATCTAGGTGGAGATCTAGAGCTAGGGGATCTGATCCCATCACCTACATGGGTGGTGGAACCAAGAGAAACCCCATTAGATGGGGTTGGATCGGCACCAGAACAAGCATCACAAATAGGAGTATGCATTGGGGGCGGAGCCATCTCCAACAGTGAATCCACAGTAACGGTTCCATATTCAGTCAAAGATATGGTTGACTTAGACCTGGGAGTGAGATGAATTGAGTATCACTAATAGCACCTTGCCTTACATCCCCGCTAGTCCCATTGCCAGCTTAGGATCCAACCCTTGTTTATGTGCCAGTCCTGGGACATAACTCTGCCACGAGGAATTGGCACGAGATCCGAGGGAGGGTCCCACAACCATCAGCATAGGCATAGGTAGAGATTGATCAAGATCAGGAAGATCGTAATCTCCATTTAGATTATGGTCTCCCTAGGGGTTCACGAACCTGAATCTCCCACCTGAGTTTGCTATATCTCCCCCTTGTTCCCCTAGTATAACCGTAATCTCCTGACAAGATGAGGTCTCCGCATAATCCTAAGCTCCTCGATGATTACGGTAATACGTCATGAATTAGCCTGTTTACTGAGCAGAAATACCCAAACCCAGTCTTAGTTATTGATTCATCAGTTCCACCACCAACAGGGGGGCATAGCCCGCATCACCCCTCTCTATCATTCATAGAAGATCTAGATGTGGATCCTGATGAGTCTGCTCTGGTAGGCAAGGTTTCTTACCGAGATGGATGATGATGATTCCTTGGTTCAAAGGGTGCTTCACTGCTGGGTGGGTGGGAACAAAGGGGCCCATTTGGGTCCTTCCCTACCATTGCAAGAACCAGCCGCCTGAAGCCTTCGTGGAGTCAGCGTAGATCCTGGGCCCATTTTTGCCTAGTCCCTACAACGGATGAGACTGGATAGTAGGTTTTGAAACTATATACTTACTTGAGAAAAAAAGTGCACCGGTTGGTGCTTTCTCCACTGCCTCCCCAGTAGTTGTCTCTGCCTCTCTCTCTGGTGATCAATCAATTAGTTCTTCAACCAAGTAAACAAGATAAACCACCCCTTGGTGGCTTGCAAAATGGATGAGAAAGGCCGCATGCAATAGGTGGAACTAAAACCACCTCTGTTGCCCCCCAATGATAGGAAAGGGGCCCCTCATAGATATATAGGGCTGCTTGCTCTTATGTTTAAGCCTCCACCCCAACAATTGTTTCTAGAGGACAGAAAATAGAACCACTAGAAATACACTTTAGTCGGCTATGCGTACGCCATGGATATGCATTCGCAGGATAGGCGGCATTGGAATGAAAAGCTAGAGATGGAGTAGTTGAATCAGGTAAAGCATTTGTTTCTTCTGTGCTGGGATTGGTAGCAATGGATGAGGGGGGCCTCGAAGGCAAGGGAACGCATTGATTGACCACTTCATTTCTAATGGCCGACTAACCCACTAGAAGTTCCCCTCTCCCCTCTCATCCCCACCCATTCTCCCCCGCATCGAATCACTATCATATCATATACGTATGTTATTAGTGTGATCGAGGGGTTGCAATAATAGCCCTTAACCCCCTAGGCACCTTCAGAGACCTACCGAATGGTAGGGGCATGGGAAGAGATAGTTGGGTGGGAGGACTAAAGTTGCTCGAAGATAGTTGGGCCAAAGCCTCCGTCGGTCAAAAGAAACAATATTCTTCCATCGGTGAAAAGACAAAATATTCTCGTTCAGGCGTAGGTGCGGGTGGTCATTTCAGATATGGATGGAAGAAGGAGCATGGATGAAAGTAGAAGTTTGATCCATGCATCTCGATGATTCATTGTCGTTCAATATGGACCTCACCTTTGTATGCTCATCACCCCTCTCTGTAGTTGAACTAGTTGATTCAAAAATATTGCTTGATTGGCGAGATCCAATGAGATGGATTGAATAGGGAGGTGAGATGGGTCGATTATCCTTTACGATCGAAGGTGAGATGATGCTCGACCCTGCCTCATCTTCTATTGTGGTTAGCCTCTGGCTTGACAAGTTCAGGCCGAGGGGGTTAGCTTGTTGAATCGGGCTCCCGTGGCATTTCTCAATGCTTGGAAATGCAATCGAGCTCTAAGCTAGCTCATTATCATCAGTTGTTATGATCCACTATAGGGGAAGGCTATGGCTTGACCTGAGACTGGGTTCTAGGTGTCAGTAGCTAGATGGATTAGCATTAGCCATCATTGGACAGATGGCTGGATAGTGCATAACCTAGATATGCCTGCTCCGATAGGTGGGCAAATAGTCATCTAGTGGCCCACCCCTCCCAATGCATAGTTGAGGGATCGCCTTGTTCGAACCGACTGAGGAAACAAATCCTCACCCTCAACAACTAATCTAGGGGTGGGTGGGAGGGAAAATAATATATTTGTGAGGCATCACGGAATATCGATCAGCTGGGTCCTACAATTATAGGTAGTTCATTTCAGAAACTGACTCAAATTCCCACCTAGCCAGATCGATCTCTCCTATCAGTAGATTGATCGATTCTCCTTAAACAAAGATTCATCTTTACTTTCATAGAGATCACCGGTTGTAACTAAATTAAACAACAGTTGAAACTGTAGGGATTCAAGTAAAGATTGGAAAGATTGATCTCAAGATTCTATACGCCTGTGGGGCAATCTATAGCTAGGGTTGGGTGGGACTAGAAGTGCCTGGGGGCATAGTCGCCCAGGCGGGTGGGAGGAAATAGAAAGGGGTCCCCCCCACCCGGTAATGCAAACTACTATGGCCCTATTCTCTATAGTTGGGGGGTGGGGCAGGGATGGGAGAAAAGGATCAATCTTTCACATTTGAAATCTACAATCTTTCACCCAGGCTACCCAACCCAATAGTTGTGAAGTTTGAAACTTTGAAAGTTTGAAAGAAATAGTGTCAGGGAACTATAGCCTCCCACCCAACAAAATAATAATCTGTACACTTTTGTACAAAAATCTACACACTTTGTACTTAGGGGCCAGGGTATAGATTATTGTTGTTATTGGGTGGGAGGAAATATATATTTGTTGGGCTTTTGGGAGGTAGATTAGTTTGGTTTCTTAGGGGTGGGTAGGTGGGAATTCTAGTTCCAGAAGGTAGGGGGCCTCAGAACGGCTTGAATCCGGTCATGACTTGCGGGTGGGTGGGACCATTAGTGTATTTGGTCGAATCCTAACATTGATCTCCCTCCTCTCCCATTCGTATCAGTAAGTAGTGGCTCCATTTCCCATGATGCCTCTCATCAATCCCCTCCTACCATAAGAACTTCATTAGCATCAGCTCTGGCCATTTGGAATCAAGACAAATAGTAGTGTTCGCCCTCCTCCTCGTTCATCAGTAATTGGCTTGAGGGGTTCCTATCCCATCCTATTCATTCATCCAGAAAGCCATATATCTATCTAGCCTTCCAACCTTACTGAAAACTTGAATTTAGCCTAAAGAAACCCCCCTCTCTTCTATAGTTGTGTGACTATCCGTATCCAGTAGTGAATTTATTAGCCCGGCTCCCCTCCTCTTATTTCTGAATTATAGCCCCCTGCCTTGGGTTGGATGGGGAGATATAGTTAGGGGGCTAAGGTTCCCAGGTGGATGGTATGGCTTCATTCCTTAATATGTATTAGATATAACTTAACCTCCCTCACAACATCTGGGGAAGTAGTTCGTTCGATGCCTAGGTGATTGCTTCATTCATTATTGATGTCTTCGATAATGGCCCGGGGGCAACTTTAATCCTCCCACCTGGGCAACCATAGCCCCCCACCCACCCCAGTTAGGCTGTTCTTGTCCACCCGGTGGATGATAGCGGTGAACCCCTAGAGAGAAAGGGATTGGACTTGGCTTGTCTTTCTAAGTCTCAAGCAGACGGGGCTGTCCGATGGAATGGATACTAAAGTTGACGGGTGGGTGGGAGGTAGTTGGATGCACTCTTTTCGTAAGATCACTAGATTTTAAGTCAGGGATAATGTCTTTCAGTTGTCCAACTATAGCAACTAATCTACCTCCTTGAGGGGGCCATCCACCCAGGTGGGAGGAAGGTAGAGGGCCCGGGGGTGATCTCCTTCTCTTCTTCCATATGCTGATCTGGGGGTTCCAAGTATCCAACATAAAGTCGACTCGTTGAATGGGGTGACTTTTTATGGTTCCCAAATGATGAAAGGTAAATGTTCTTTCAGGGTGTAGGTAACTATAGTACTTACTAATGAAATGGAAAAACTATGGAAAGTAGGTATCTAACCGGTATATATTTCTTCAGATTTACATCTCCCCCTCTCAGTATCTTCTACTCTATTTCTTCCAATTGGGGCCCCTTCTTTTCTATTATTGTGTCCAGCGTAAAATGGTATCTTCCAGAAAAGGCGGTAGTCTTATATAGGATGCATAGGTAGAAATCCGGCATAGGCTAACTAGCTTCAGCCTTCTAGGATCCAAAAATGCCCTACTATCTATAGGCCCAGAACTAGAGTCTATCCACATCCCCTTATTCACGACCTTTCACCCCACTGGCCACTCACTATTACTGATTTATGTGCACAACCTACTTAGAGGATTGGAGTAGTAAACCTGGATGGCTCAATCAGTTGGGGATAGCAAGATTAACCAGTACCCATCGGTATGAAGCTGGAATCTTAGGGACCTTGTACCAAAGACTAGGAACATAACACTTGGTGGTGTCAACCATAAAAGTTTTCTGGCTTTGTTCTAAACGACTTAACCACTAGCCCATTCACCCCCAGATTGCCATCGATGATAGAAACAAAGGCAATGTGAATTTTTCTTCGGGTCCACCCCTCCTAATCTTTAGAGGAAAATGAACTATTGGCAAGGGAATGAACTCATCACTCACACCAAAGGGATTCAACTATTCCACTACGGAAAGATTCAACCAATCCACACTATAGGAAATAGATCAATCAATAGCCATGAAGAACTTTAGCCATCATCTTAGGCTTAGTCACCATGCCCAACTGGGGGAAATGATCCAGCCATTCGTATCTACTATATCAATTGGTCCACTTCCCACCATTAATCAGGGCCCACAATATAGCAATAATATGAAAGAAGTGGGTGGGTGGGAGGAGGAGAATAGTGCCTGGGCTATAATGGTTTCTTGGCCCCCCCCCAACTATCTCCCCCACCGATAATGGGGTGGGTGGGAGGCCAATATAACCCCCCACCCATATGGGAGGGAGTTTTAGCATTGGTGGGAGGCTATAGTTGCCCCCTCGCATTCTATTCTCGGCGGGGGGCTCCCCCCTTTCAATTAATCTAGCCATTTCTATATACCATCACCATTTGGCTAGCTGCCCCAACTATAGACCCCACACCGAAAGAATAAACCCTCATCTATGTTTTCAATCCTCATATATCTCTCATTTGGGCCACCTAGAACTAGGACTGGAAATGCCAATGCTTCAAATGGAGGCCACCCTACCCGTACTAGTGTTTTACGGTAGCACAAACAATGACGAAGGACCCTCTTTTCAATAGGGTCATTGCTCTATAAAGATAGTTTATTCACCCCTAAACTATATGGGGTTTGGGGGCCATGGGAAGTGCACAGATAGAACTACAAGCATGTTCTTCAACCAGCCCAAAGAAAAGATACAGGTTATCACTCAATTCACCCATGTGGGAGTGTTATCTACCCCTCATTCAAAACCCCTATAGATAGTAGGGCAAACTGGTGGAATCCACACACTTATCATACCTATTAGTCACCCAGGTGGAAATCCTTGTCATCTCTCTTATCACCCTAGTGGAATTCATCATCTGGTACTACCAACCTTTATTTCTTCCCTCCACCCACCTTTCAATGGGATATGAAATCCCATTAGAAACTATATTGCCTCCTACCCACTACCAACCAACTACTCCCACCGCCAATATGCTATGTTCCCACCCGGCTGCTAGTATAGTTGGTTCATTCTAACTAAACTATTTATTGGGAATTAAGGTGTCTCAACCTTGGTAATTTCTTGCATTATTTATGTTTGTATTTATTAATTCATTGCCTATGTTGTAAATAATAAATAAATTCCATATTATCATATTGTGGGATGTGGCACGGTGATGTGTCATCCTACATGGAAGATGACAACTTGTAATTTTGTCCTCACATGAGGAGATAGGCATCCCACTTAGTGGTAGGAGAATGTTGCCATGTGTCGGCATCTTGGATGTTGTGTAATGGAATCTTGACCGAAACAGTTATGATGGATTCCTATGATGAAGTTATGACATGTAAGGGTCAAAAATAGAAGCTTGTAAGACAAGTGAAGACATGTGTCATGAAACATCTTTGAAAAAGGCATATTTGGGTGCCCCAAGGTGGACTATCACATGTTTGTAAGAGAATATGCTATTTATAGCCTGTGTATGACAGATTCTCTTACAGCTGTAAGTTGTAACCGCTATGACAGATTCTATGACGGTCGTGTCGTAAGAACATCTGTCATAGCCCATTTTGGAAATAGGTGACCTCTTTGGGATGGGAGCTATGGACAAGTGTCAATAACATTCTACAATGTTGACCAAGTGTCCTTAGGCATGGGTTTTGGGCCATGAGGCCAAGTTGGACTCCCATCTTAAGATAGGACCAATTCTGCCTTGTATATTCTATATAAACAGGTGCTTGGAGGAGGAGATGTATTACAAGTTTTATAGATAATGTTATGCTGCTGGATTGACTCCAGACATGAGTGTCAAAGACCATTGAAGTTTGCATTGCAAGTGTATTGTAAACCTTATTCAGTTTTGATAATACATTGTGCAGGTTTCTGAGTGTGGGGTTTTTCACCCGATAAGGGTTTTCCCCACCGTATATCTTTGTCTCTCTTCTTCTATCTTCTTTCTAGTTCATGTGTATTGCTGCAATATCTCTGTTAGATGTTCTATGTTTCTGTTATTGTAAGGTTTAAATTGAATTTGTATATCTCTCCCCTCGTTAGATTAGTGTAGGAAGCGATTTCTGCACACCTAGCTTCCTTTTAGTTGGTATCAGAGCTTGATCACCTTTGGTCCTAGTTGTGGGGTAGGGGTTTTTTGTGCTAATCTTAAGTTGAGTGGGAGTCTATGCAGAGTATTCTAAATCTTATTGCAGCAAGGAGATGACAAGCACATCTAGAAGGATAGAGGTGGAGAAATTCAATAGCACTAATTTCGAGCTATGGAAGCTCAAGATGGAAGACATGCTTGTAGACCGAGACCTCTAGGAAACTATTAGTGGAACTAAACTAGATGCAATGTCACAAGCTGATTAGGATCTCAAGGATCGAAAGGCGAAGGGTCTCATAAGACTTAGTCTTGCTGATTCTATTTTGTTAAATGTCCATGAGGAGGCTACTGCAAACTTGCTTTGGAAGAAGTTGGGAGATGTGTATCAAGACAAATCCCTAGTTAACAAACTTTTTTTGAGAAAGAAGTTGTATTATCTTCGAATGGAGGATGGAGGATCCATTTCTAAATATATGAATTCTTTCAACATGCTAGTTGCACAATTAACATCTGTTGGTGTGAAGATGGAGGAGGAGGATCGCTATAAGACCTTGCTTTGTTCTTTGCCAGACTTGTGGGATCATCTTGTCATGGCTATTGGAAGCACCACATCCACATTCAAAATGGATGAAGTGGTTTCTTCGCTGTTGTTTGAAGAGATGTGAAGAAAGTCTTCTGAGGTAGCCAAAGAGGCTCTTGCAATTCGTGGAAGACCCAAGGAGAAAGGGAAAAAGAAGGACAAGAAAGCTGAGAAGGGTAGATCTAAATCCCATGGGAGATCCAAATCTCCTGGAAAGTCCAAAGCTATCTGTTGGAACTCTGGTAAATCTAGGCATTTCTGAAAGGAATGCAAAGAGGAAAAGAAAAAGAAGAAGAAGAACCTAGATTCAGATTCTGACAAGTCACAAGATGATGGTGATGCTTTCATCGCCCTGGCAACCCATGCATCTGATGATGTGTGGCTGATTGACTCTGGTGTATCATTCCACATGACTTTGCATCGAGACTGGTTTACCAAGTATGAGGAGTTTGATGGTGGAAAGGTGTATCTAGGCGATGACTCTTATCTAAAAATTGTTGGTCGTGGAAGAGTCTCTATCTGATTCCTTGATGGACAAGTGAAGGGGATCTCTAGGGTTATGCACATCCCAGGCTTAGCACAGAACCTACTTTCTATACGTATGTTGAATGATGCAAGTGTGCAGGTTGTCTTTTCAAAAGAAGGATGCAAGATGACTAAAGGAGCTATGGTGCTTGCTAAGGGTACTACGAGAGGTACTATGTTTTATCTGGAGGCATGCATTTCACAATGCAATAGATCTTCTGACTCAAGGAAGAGGGCAGCAGTCACTTCATCCCCACCATCTGAACAAGTAGTGAAGAAATTTGTTGTATCCAGTCCTGATGGTTGTAACCGTGCATTGGAAGTTAAGCTTCCTACTGAAAAGACAATTTTATGGCATAAGAGATTTGGCCACATTAGTGAGAAGGGTCTGCGTACCATAAAAAATAAAAACCTCATTGAGGGGTTAGATGATTGTAATCTTGAGTTTGACTTTTGTGAACATTGCATATATGGGAGACAAAACCCTATTCAGTTTTATTCGAGTTCTCATAAGTCTTCTGGTGTATTGGACCTTGTTCATTCTAATGTATTTAGTCCTGTTAATGTTCCTTCGTTATCAAAATCTATATATTTTGTATCTTTCATAGATGATTACAGTAGAAGGACATGGATTTATTTTCTCAGAAGAAAATCTAAAGTCTATAGTAAGTTTAAGGAGTTTAAGGCCTTTGCTAAAAATTAGACTAGTAAAAAGATTAAGTGTTTGAGAACTGACAACGATGGTGAGTTCTATTTTACAAAATTTGATAAATATTGCAAGGAACTTGGGATTGAAAGACATAAGACAACTCCATACACCCCATAGCAAAATGGAGTTGCAGAGAGGATGAATAGGACACTGATGGAGAAGGCTAGGAGTATGCTTAGTGGAGCTGGCCTAGAACAAAAGTTTTGGGTTGAAGCTATTGCCACTACTTGCTATCTTGTAAATAGATCTCCTACATTAGCTCTTGTTGGAAAGACACCTATGGAGGTGTGGTTTGGTAGAAAGCCTTCAATAAGGCATCTTCATGTTTTTGGTTGTGAGGCATATGTACATGTGCCTAGGGAGAAGCGGTCAAAGTTGGAGAACAAGGCTGTTAAGTGTATCTTCATTGGCTATGGTGTTGATGTGAAAGGATACAAGCTTTGAGAAAAAGTGTTGTATAGAAGTATCATCTTCAGAGAGCTTACACCTTCTTCCACTATTTTACAGCCAGAAGAAAAAGAGAAGAAAGAGGATGTTGTTTAGTTTTCTCCTACCCCTAAGAAGACTGAATAGAAAGACAATGTTGGACCTGATGATGAGGAGAGCTCTTGTAGCTCTGAAAGCTTAGATGAAGAAGCTAAACCTCAACCTCAGCTCTTGAGGAGGTCTACATGGATAAGAAAGCAACCTGAAAGGTTTGGTTTTACATTGCTTGATTCTAGTTATGTTTTTGCTTTGCTTACTAACAATGATGAACCTAGAACTATATTAGAGGTTATAGACATGAAAGATGCAGGTTCCTAGAAGGAGACCATGGAGGATGAAATGGCTTCTTTGGAAAATAATCAAACTTGGGACTTGGTGCCTTTGCCTCCTGGATGGAAACCCGTTGGATGCAAATGGGTGTTCAAGAAGAAATTTGGTGCAGATGGCAGTGTTGAGAAGTATAAGGCCAAATTGGTTGCGAAGGGGTATTCACAAGTATATGGTATAGATTATGGTGAGATCTTCTCTCCCATTGCAAAGCTGACATCCATTCGATTCCTGTTGTCTCTTGCAGTAGCTTATGATTTAGAGGTAGAACATATGGATGTGAAGACAACTTTCCTTCATGGTGACTTGGAGGAAGAAATCTACATGTCACAGCTAGAGCATTACATGGTGAAAGATAAAGAAAATTTGGTTTGCAACTTAAAGAAGTCTTTATATGGTTTGAAGCAGTCTCCTAGGAGGTGGTACTTGAAGTTTGATGCCTTTGTGTTGTCTATTGGATTCGTGAGATCGAAATCAGATCAGTGTGTGTATTTTAAGTTTGATGGTGATCATATTCTCATTGTTGCACTGTATGTTGATGATATGTTGCTCATTGGGAAGGGTAAGAATATGATTTCTAATTTCAAATCTCAGTTGTCAGCAAAGTTTGAAATGAAAGATTTAGGGGCAGCCAGGTACATTCTAGGAATGGAAATTAGAAGAGACATAACCAATAGAAAACTTTGGTTAAGACAAAGTAAGCATGTGAAGACCGTGCTGGATAGGTTCAACATGGCAGATTGTAGACCATTGTGTGTTTCTATTTCTTTGGGGACAAAGTTGTCTATTGAGGATTGTCCAAAATCTCCTATTGAGGTAGAGGACATGAGCAGAGTACCTTATGCTAGTGCTATTGGTAGTTTGATGTGTGCTATGGTCTACACAAGACCAGACATTGCCCAAGCAGTGGGAGTCCTTAGTCGATTTATGGCTAATCCTGGATAGGTTCATTGGGATGCAATTAAGCGAGTGTTCATATATTTGAGGGGTACTTCTGAGTATTCCATATGCTATCATGGTAATGTTACAGGACCTCCACATTTTGTTGATATTCATGGATTTGTGGATTCAGATTGGGCAAGTGATATTGGCAGCAGGAGATCCACCAGTGCTTATGTGTTTACACTGTTTGATGGTGCTATTAGTTGGATGAGTAAGCGACAACCTGTCATTGCTTTGTCCATGACAGAAGCTGAGTACATGGAAGCAACTCATGCTTGTAAGGAAGACATTTGGATTAAGAGATTGTGTTCAGATATTGGTGTTGATGCAGGTCAGATCACGATCAGTTGTGACAGTCAGAGTGCGATTTGCCTTGCGAAGAATCCAAATTTCCATGCCAGAACAAAGCATATTGATGTTCAGTTTCACTTCATGTGAGACATGGTAGAGGATGAGAAGGTAAATTTGGAGAAGGTAGATACTTTGAAGAATGTTGTAGATGCATTGACGAAGCCAATGAGCACAGAGAAGTTCAAATGGTGTTCAGAGTCTATGGGCCTCTCAGCCTGTAGCAGTTAAATCTTGTTATTCTATTGGCTCTTACAAGGTGTTCGACAAGTGGGAGAATGTTGGGAATTAAGGTGTCTCAACCTTGGTAATTCCTTGCATTATTTATGTTTGTATTTATTAATTCATTGCTTATGTTGTAAATAATAAATAAATTCCATATTGTCATGTTGTGGGATGTGGCACGGTGATGTGTCATCCTACATGGAAGATGACAACTGGTAATTTTGTCCTCACATGAGGAGATAGGAATCCCACTTAGTGGTAGGAGAATCTTGCCATGTGTCAGCATCTTGGATGTTGTGTAAGGGAATCTTGATCAAAACGGTTATGACGGATTCCTATGACAAAGTTATGACATGTAAGAGTCAGAAATAGAAGCTTGTAAGACAAGTGAAGACATGTGTCATGAAGCATCTTTGAAAAAGGTATATTTGGGCATCCCAAGGTGGACTATGACATGTTGTAAGAGAATATGCTATATATACCCTCTGGATGACATATTCTCTTACAGTTGTAAGTTGTAACCGCTATGACAGATTCTATGACAGTCGTAAGTGTCGTAAGAGCATTTGTCATAGCCCATTTTAGAAATAGGCGACGTCTTTGGGATGGGAGCTGTGGAAAAGTGTCAGGCACATTCTACAATGTTGACCAAGTGTCCTTAGGTGTGGGTTTTGGGCCATGAGGCCAAGTTGGATGCCCATCTCAAGATAGGACCAATTCTGCCTTATATATTCTATATAAACAGGTGCTTGGAGGAGGAGATGTATTACAGGTTTTACAGGTATTGTTATGCTGTTGGATTGACCCCAGACATGAGTGTCGAAGACCATTGAAGATTGAATTGCAAGTGTATTGTAAACCTTATTTAGTTTTGATAATACATTATGCAAGTTTCTCAGTGTAAGGTTTTTCACCCGATAAGGGTTTTCCCCACCGTATATCTTTGTCTCTCTTCTTCTGTCTTCTTTCTGGTTCATGTGTATTGTTGCAATATCTTTGTTAGATGTTCTATGTTTCTGTTATTGTAAGGATTAAATTAAATTTGTATAGCTCTCCCCTCATTAGATTAGTGTAGGAAGCAATTTCCATACACCTAGATTCCTTTCACTATTTTACCGCTAGGAACTCTAGTTCTTTCAATTTTGTCCTACCCGCACTGGTTCAATCGAAGTGCTACCCATACCCATCGTATGTAGGTGTGATTCTAGATAAATACTTGTGTTTTCCCTATCTTCTTCCCACCCAAAACTAGACTATTCCCTCCCACCCAATTGAAGGAAAGCCCTTCTTTCCTTTTGGCTGGCAATCCCTTTCTTCTATAGTCAGAGAAAAGGCCATGGTTTTTGGTACTGATTCGAGTGGATTTCATCGATGAAGTTGATCACTGGTCCAAGACCCCACCATTCTAAAAATGGGTATGGTCAGTCCCAACCCCACCGACCTATATTCCTTAGGCATATATGGTCAGTGTAGCTCCCTCGGGTGGGAGGGAATAACATGGTCTTTGGTTCGAATCCTGCTCAGCTACCTTCGGCTAGAGGAAGGGAAAAGGGCATTGGTTCTGAAAGATAGAATTGAGTAAATGAATTGATCCCCATCGGGATTGGGTGGGAGATATAGTCGTTCTAGGTTGCAATCGAGTGATTTCTCTTCTTTGCTTGCCTCTGTTCCAACCCATTGGGAGGATTGTCGAGAAAGTAGTTTAGAATGAGAGGGACTTTGGAGAGTTACTCAACTTCAAATGTACTAGGGCATCTTAGCTCTTATGTGTACTGGGGCTATCTCTCTCAAGAAAGGATGAAAGGCAATCGAATAAACATATTTGATTGTTTCATTCTAGCTGTATGTTATGGAGGCATAGAGGCAATGAACCGATCAATACATCTAGATGTGGAGTCAACCTGTTGTGTTGGGCAGCTCTCATTCTACGAGGCAAGAGGGACAAAGGAGGGAAATGGATAGAAAAAGGTCTTCTTTTGAAGTCGTAATTGGCCTAGTAATTGACTATGTGGCCATCAATCGTTAATCCTACTAGAATATATGGATGCAAATTTGCCTACCTTTAATCACCGCAGATGTGAAAAAAAACTCCAAGGGTCTGTCGGACGCCGGTTCATGAAAGCTGGTAAGAGTCTTTCACATCTTTCTGATAACCCCCCATTCTAAAAATGGGTATGGTAGGTGGGTAAGGCATATATGGTTGGTGTAGTTGCCTTGGGTGGGAGGTGAAGTCTGGGGATTTTCTTATTTCCCTCGGAACTATAATGAAGCACCTGCCTGCCCTACTATTCTAATGGGGTGGAGGTAGATGCCGTTGATTGGGTTGGGTGAGAATATTGTAGTTGAAGGCAGGCTTGGTCAGTTTGATTCTTCTGTAAGTCTTTCTTGCTTTTGTTTCAGTATCGCCTACAATTTCCACCCAACCCCCAGGTGGATCAAGTGCCAACTATGAAGACAGGTGCATTGGAATAGAGTCTTGAGTAAGGTCCATAGGAATAGAGCATTGATAGCATAAGATGCGGAAGTAGCTATGCCCCCATCTGTCTAATAGCTTTTCATTCGAATAAATAGGCTTGACTTACATACATTCTGTCGCCTTTCTCCCCTGTTTTTGACTGAGGGATGGGTGGGAGATATAGTTGGGCGGAGGTAGCTCTATTACATACAGAATACCATTTGATGAGTTCATCATATTACGTATATAAGATATGGGAGCCTCCACTAGGATTCAACAACCAGGAATTAGAAAATGCTTTTGAAGCTATTGGCTGGGGGTAAAGGGAACGAACCAGAATGAGCGAAGATATTAGTGGTTCAGAGACATTTCCCTTTAATGTCAGTATTCATTCGTCCTAGGGAAATATGGAATGCAGAAAGAACAGAAAGTCATGTTTGGCCAAGATCGATCCTGTTTGTCAGCCAGGCTGAAAACTAAAGGAAAGGAAGGAATAGAAAACATGCCCTTAGAATAGTAGGGGCCCTCCCTCATCTAGAATTCCTACGTGTGCATTCATAGCGGCTATAGTTGGAGGATATAGTTGAAAACCATCCATTCTTTATTTCTATCTATCGGCATGGCCCCAATTGAAGCTGTAGGTGGAGAGGAATCGTTGATCTTGATCACTAGAAAGAAAGAAAGAACAGAGTGAGTTAGCTAGCAGATTGATTGATGTTTCTACTGTTGCATGGAACCTTTTCTCCATGGCACGTTTCTCCCCTCTTGGCTCTTGGAACCCTTCCAATTGGCACTGACCGTAATCTTTCATTCAGATTATGGGTTTCCCTTGAAATGTGAGTTCCAGCAAGCATTTATTAATATCTCCTCCCACCAACAAAGGAGGGGCGTCCTCCCCCACCCCATCATGAATTAGATAAAGGGCCTCCTCCCTCCCCACTCCTTCCTCCCCACCTACAATAATATACCTCATGGGGGGCCCTCCTCCCACCAACTCGTAACCATTGGATGAGTGGGAGGTTATGACTCTTCTGAACTATCGTTCAGGCACATGTGTGGGGGTGGGTGGGGGGCTAAAATTCAGGGTTGGGTGGGACCCCCCACTATAGCCACCCACCCACCCTAGCCTTGGTGGGAGATAGCCGGGAGGGCTACTGTAGTTGTTGGGAGGTAGATTATATTGTTGCAGCTGGGAGGTGCTTCTTATTATTGTGGGGGGTATAGGTTGGGTATAGATAGAAATCTAGTGTGTTCCCATATCTAGATTAAGTAGTAGAGTCCAATAGTAGAGGTGAGGTGGGGAGCTACCCAGATCTTTATGTACATGTATTGAGAAGTCCCGGATGATCATTGAATTACATGAAGGCCTTGGCTTGCCCGCTTGAGATTTCTATCCAATAGTTGAATTATGTACTTGGATACCCAGCCAGCCATTATAGCGAAATGTAACTATTGGATATAAAGCTTCCTTAAGGAATTCCTTAAGGCAACTCTAAAGGGGTGGGGGGGCTGGCCACTATAATAGCCAACCAATGTTTAGCCTCCTATCCACCCTCGTTGGGAATTCTGGATTCCTATAGAAGAGATTTTATGACATATGCCTGCCCTTGTTCCAAGGAGCAAAGTCCTAACATTGGAGAGCTCATGTTCCAAGAATTTATGAAGTTTTGACAAGAGCTTCTATTCCTTAAAGTGTAGGTCTTACAATAGCATAAGGTCTAATCAGTAGTGTTCTGACATATGTCCTTGTTCTGAGTAGTGATGCTTCGGCCCTATAGAATATAAGGGCCCTACCTCTATGACAAGATTTCCACGGAGGGATGGGGTCAATTGCAGCAGTACTCAGTTGATCCACCGGCAGATGATCTAGATCCCATTCCCATTGATCAATATCGAGACCTAGAAGTAGTGGGGACAAAGGTGATAATAGTTTCACGCGTTTACCCATATCTAATTGATCAAGACCACCCAATAGCAGATCTAGTGATGGAGGCAAAGATGGTAACAGAACCGAAGAAAATAGGAACATAACTTGTAGCAGAGACATCTAATTGAGTTTACTCGGTTATAGTGACAAAGTAAGAAAGAGGTTGACCCATATATGAAGCATTCCAAGCATCTTAGCCTGCAGAAACAAAGGTAGCACCCCCAATAGTTTCAGTTCCATAGTCGGTAGCAACGGATCGAGATTCATATCATGACAAAGACGCAGTTGGAGTATCACCAGTGGCACCAATAGCACCCGCATAGGCAATTCTATATTAAAGGCTGAGGGTAGCAGTTGGACCATCAATAGTAAACCAATTCGAGATCAAGAGCTAGCATCTTAGGCGGTGGGGGAAGAGCATGCACCATCAAAGGGAGAGAGCAATTTATGCATGCTTTGAACCCTGTTGATTCAGAACCAATTGATTGAGTGCCAAGAGTAGATCGATACAAACCATTGGAGTAAGCATATCGATTTGCCTAAAGAAACAATAGGCCTGACCTAGTTCCAAATTGAGATTGAGAGCTAGAAGCAACCGTAACAAAGCTTGTTTGAGAGCTAGAGTCTGCAAGAGATCAAGACCCAACAATAGAGGTGGTAGACATAGGGGTAGTGGAGGCTAAAGCATCAAAGACAGGAACAAAGGCAGTTGATTCAGTTTCAATCACAGTTTCACCACTAGCAGAGACAACACCCTTGACTCCTAAACCATTTACTAAGTCCCATTGAACTCTTGGTTTAGATGATATGTCATTTGATTGAACTTGAGTTTCTGTATTGTCTTATTCCAGATGCCTATTAAGACAGAGTAAGAACCCATTAATGAAAACAATAATATGCAAGGAGGGCCGAGTGGGAACATTTGAACTTGAATCAGTGAATGACCCAACAACTCCATATCCAGTCAAAGAAGAAGTTTACCAAGCGAGTAATTGGAAGCTCCCACAGCAATCGTTTTAGCAATTATTTACCTAGAACCATAGGTAAAGGCGGCCCCTATATATACATCCGCGGCAGTCCCAACAAATCCAGTTGGAAATGAGCTGGTTGAATAAGCACCACAAGCATCAAGACAAGCAACAAGGGTGGGAACACTTACACAGCTACCTAATTCAGCTACTATACTATATTCCTAAGCTCGCCTGCCTACCAATACGAATGCGCTTCTGACATTACCTACTAGTGCACTTGAAGCTCAAACCATGGTATAATTCTACCAAGTGTACCAAGAAAGAGCTTCTATAGGGCCTATGACCCTCCTTGTGTATATGCTATAGGGCAAAGATATTAGTTCTTTGAAGTGGTGCCCCAACCCTGTTATGCCATCGAATTCCTTAATGGTTGGTTCGGCCCATGATCCAGAGATGCACCCATGGATGGAACATAATCTCTTTTTCTAGCCTGGTGAATGTGGGTGAGAGAGAGTCGGCGATCCGCAGCCATTCCTTAGACTGGACTATACTATAGATCCATCCCAGCAGTGGGTGGGAGGTTATAGTTGGTCAGTTACTGGGTTCACTCATTGCTTTGCGAGAGATAGCTCATTCCATGCCATACTATAGATAGTTGATTCCATGCCTTACTTATTGCACCCGCTACCACTATTATATGTATGCCCAGCTAATACTTGGGTTCCCCTACTCACCCACCTCACTTGGATCCATTTCAAAAGAGGGAGCCCTGCCAATGCCACCCCATAGAATAGTAGGGGTGGATCGGATCCACTGCTTCACCCGTGGCAATGCAACTAGAATAGCAGTGGACCAGACTAAAAGGAATCCAAATTGAGCCTAGGCCTTTCTGCCACTAGACTTCCCTAGACTTTTAGCAACTAATCCATTCCTCATTGCCTTACTAAGATGAGTTAGGCCCCACCTTCGGCATAGCTGAATCAATGGATTCACTCACTATAGATATCTATCCATCTGATCCACTTGCCTCACTAATGGGAGAGATGCTTATTCAACAACTGGTTTAATGCCTCATCTCGAAAATGGCAGCCTTGCTGCCATAAGAAATTATAGGGGAAAACTCCTTACCTTCTAATCCTAAATAACGATAGCATAGTCATTCGGATTCCAAGCCTCTTCGGGCTGGTTCCATGCCACTCTATCAATGCTAGTCTGGATTTATTAGCGCTAACCCATACCTAGCTGATTCCATGCCTTACTACCTATCGGGCCCCTACTATTATCTAGTCATAGAAAGGGGAATGAGGGAAGGCTACCTACCTTATTAATGACATAATTAGCTGATCGGCCAATCAAGGGGGAGGAAAGCATGCTCATCCATCCAACTCTCCTATAGTCTATCCATCCAATTGTACCTGAGGTGAAGCCCATTACCCACCATAGCAATTTGAATAGATTAGTGACCCCGACCGACCTCTTGATTATGGTTTAGGCATGAAATTCTCTCCTAGAGGTGCTAGTTGCTAATGACACGGGCCTAATGCCTACCCTTCTTGTTCATTGATTGTTCTCTTTGATTGAATAGAGAGTTGCTATCGGGATTGCTATTGCTTGTCGAAGATGTGCCTTCCTAATGTGTGGTGAGACAAAGTTGACTATATACCGACTGACTAATGGGATGGGTGGGAACAAAGGGCCTCCCACCCACCCCTTTGCCAACTATACCCCCCACCCATCTAGTTTATTGAACCAGTCAACCGGACCCACCCCTCCCAATTGGAAGGAACCTACTATACTATTAATGTTGTTGGGCCGGTCCGGGAGCTATGCTGTAGGATTTGATCCAACCTTAAAAGGTAGTTTAAACAATGACAAGAGATAATGGACAGAGATATCCACCCTATAAAATGGGGGTGGGCATGTTACGTATAGAACCTTGCCATGACATGACAAAGAAGAGATCGATCCGCTTTAGCAATATTGAGATCAATCCTTGACACTACCTAGTTATTGATATCCTGTTGTCTCCCACCCAAGGCTAACCCCTGGAAAATAGGATGGTGGGGCTATACCCCCCACCCCTTCCCCATAGTTGATTCTATACGTAACATGCCCCCTTCCCTTTTAAAAAATGTTGCTTCAATTTGGGGTGGGTGCTTCAATCAATCAATCTATAATCGCCATAGTAGTGCTACCAGGTGGGTGGGAGGAGATAGTTGGCATGTTACATACAGAATTGCCTTCTCTCTTCTCTCAGAGAATGCTTTCTTTTTTGTGCTCTTGTTGGTGCCCTCTCCCTTCTCTTCCTCCCACCTAGATATAGAGCTATGATTCCCTCCCTTAACTCCCATCCTTCACCCATGGTGGATGTAACTAATTTGGATGGATGAGCATGCTTTTATTTTTTAATTCAACTGGGCAATTGGAAGTAAATGAGGAGCCTACCTCAACATGCTTTCATTTTTTACCTCCTAGATAGAGAACTACACTCCCAATGGGGAACGACATCTGGAAGTAACGAACTCCCTTCCTCCCACCTTAGGTCTGAGATAACTACTGTTGGTTGGATCGAGAAGATAAGGCCAAGGATGGATCAAGCGTCGAAGAAAGGAAGGAAGTTGAACTTCAACCTGGACCTAACTACTTCTATTTTGTTTGGATAGCTAGCCTGGGGAAGAGAACTGGACCGATGGAAACTAGTTGAACTCTAGATGGAAAGAAACCCCATAAAATTTGAGGGAGGGAACTCGATAAAGTAGTTGATGTCTAACTAGCCACACCCTTAGAAGTAGTTAGGTCCCTCGGTCTAGCTTGCCTTCCATCCATTTGATTTTTGTAGTCCTTACTGGGGGTGGAGGATGGAGTGTTCTCTCATTAGTTGTATTATTGTTTGGCTATTGCTTGTTCTAGATTGAAGTTGAGATTAGTATAAGTTCAGTTGGGACCCCACTAAAATAGATGGAAGGTTAGGGAGGGAGGGAGAAGTTTTGAGAAATAGAGAAAATGAAAGTTCCTATGGGTAGGCTACAGTTGCACTATCTGCTATTAGTAATTGTTCCGATGGAACTCATCGAAGAGAATTACCTTCCAAAGTAGGGCTGGATAGGTTTCTTTGTTTCTTGACCTGGGGTAAGGCAAATAGGGTGGTGGGGTTGGGATGGCAATGGAGCTAAACTCTAGTTGGTCATGGAGCTAAACTATCTAGCCATTGGTCTAAAGCTGGACCATTTGGAATAAAGAATGTGCCAGAAGTAACAAGGATTTCATTACCTCAGCTTCAATACTGGATGGATAGAGAGCTCACATTGCGCCCCCAACTTCGTTGAGCTCAGCCATAGAAGAAACTATATATTCTCTAGGTAAGGCCCATCTCTATATTCTCCCACCCCCTGGTGGGGTTGGCCATCGGGGGCTCCAGAAAATACTTGCCTGGGGGTTCAAGCTGGCCCACGGTCCTTCCATGGAAAGAAACAAACTTGCCTGGGGGTTCGGGATCCTAATAGTAATACTACCTGTCCTACTCAAAGTATAATCTTTTCAAAAGGTAAACTAACTTGGTTTCTTTCCAGTTGGATTGGCCTAACTCACTATAGTTAGGTATCCATCCTTCAGAGACCTGGTTGGATTGACTGGCCTGTCCCCTGCTAACATTAGGTCCCTCAGTAGTCCACAAGTTGACAACCATGTTCTAGTTTCTTGCCTCCCATCTAGATTAGTCCCTACCGAGGGTGTGGGATGGCTGAGGTTGAAGGATGCAAGGGAGGAGCACCCCTAGATGGAGGTTCGGTGATGAAGCAAGAGTTCCACCCCAACGTCATATCTTTCTATCGAGAAAAATGCAATTGATTGATCCACCTTTCTCGCTGGAGATGGACCATCCTTACTCAAGGAAAATGGGATGGTGGGGTGAGAAAGCACCCCCAGTGAAGGATGTACAGTGGGAGAGATAGAGGAATTTCTTGATGGAAGTTAGGGAGCAAAATCTCTAGATAGGAATTTAGGGCTCGTGACATCCTGTATGCACCCTTGGTTGGAAGTTAGGGCCCCAAGAAAGACAACCAGAGAAGGCCCAGAAGGCAAGTGTCATTTCTATCTAAGCCCATGCACCCATTCGAGGAAGGGCGGCTCAACATTTCTACCTCCCGGCTCAACAGTATCTACCGACTACAATTATATACCTCCCGGGGGGGCCTGGCTGATCGAGTACCGACTACAATTCCTGATCAAGAGGGATTGATTGTTTGGGAAGGAAGGCCAATAACTTCCTTTCACAAGACAATAAGGAGGTGGGTGAGAAGAAGCTAGTTGATGCCGGATCAGAGTAGCTAGTCGATGTCGGAAGGAAGGAAGTAACGACAACTGAAAGGAAGTTCCTATAGTTGGATGGATAGTTTACCTCATCAGGTTGGAAGGAAGGGCCTAACTTGTCCACCTCCTCTTTCTTTCCTGTCCACCTACTTCCCTTGCCCTTACCCACTCTCTTTCTTTCCTTCTAATAGAGTAGCCTGCTAACATATCCATCCTGAACTGGGGGTGAGGACACTACTCCATTGGGGGCTCCATTGGCTATCGGATCCAACTTCAATTCCGCCCACCCAGTGAAAAAGGATGGATGGACTAGACAGCCAAACAAAGTGAGTTAGGCCAGCCAAGAGCCTAGTTAAACAGTTGGTAGGCTTCTCGAGAAATCTTACCAAAAGGCCATCCAGGGGAGGGAAAGTTACCTTTATCTTCCTCTGCACCTAGCCCATACTCCCAGAGGGAAAATTAGTTAGGCCAGCCCACAGAGTTAGGACTTGAACTAGTTCACTAGACCCTGGATAACTAGTTAGTTAGGCCAGCCAATCAAATAAGAAATAGAAGTTCAATTTAGGTAAGGGTAGACAAACGTTGATGTGATGAACTCCCCGGGAGTTGAAGCTCAAAGAAGGTATAATCCCAATGGTAATGCCCTCCCATCTGATGGAGCCTCATTAACTATAGTTGGAGCCCAGGAGAATTCTTGAGCCTAATTAATGAGGCCATCCTTTACCCCCAGGGAAAGCTACTCTCCCTAGCCTGTCATCCTACCTATAGTTGGAGACCCCTGTACTCCCTAGCCTAATGAGCCTATCCTCTCCCTAGCCTAACAAGCCTATCCTCCCATTGAACTAAACACCCGCATGCAGGGTGGCAAATAGATGGAAAGTTAGAGAGGATGGGAGGTAGTTGAGTTGATTAGTTTACTTGGTAGTTGAGTTAGGAAAGAGGATGATAAGGAGGTAGGGATATAGGAATACAATATTCTAGTCACTATCTTGAAGCGTGAGGTTATTGTTAGCTAGCCCATCAGGACATCTCCTTCGGAAGCTAGCCCATCTCCAACTAGAGTTGTTTTCACCACCGAGGCCAGCCTCACAGAAGCATTGTTGGCCATTATAACTTCCCCTCCTAGGTGTTTCAGCAAGGATAATAACAAATGCTTTCAATCAGTCCTCCCTCACTTGTTTCAGCCCTCCCTCACTTTCTTGTTGGAAGGCGAGCATGCTTTCATTCGGAAGGAATTCATTGATTGTCAGATGAAGAGTATAGAAATTGTTCACCTTCACCCTCGGAGTGGAATATAGATGTCCTCGAGCATGGATGTTATAAGGAAAGGAGTTCAACCGGAAGGAATTCAACACCCAGGAGGGACTACCTGAATGAAAGGGACTGCCCGAATGCCTAACCAGAGGTGGGGATGAAGCCCATCCACTTGATTGAGGAGCTACTGATGAGCCACAACAATAACCAGAGGTGGTGATGGATAGCTCAAGGCCGTTGGATCATCACTCTGACTACCCGATGAAGAAAGGAAGGAAGCTGGACCAAGGGATAGTTCAACTGGTGGTGCAACGGTGAGGATGGAGCAGTGAAGTTTCTTGTCCTACCAGCCAGCAATGAAGGATGGAACCCTATTTCTGATTACAGTTGGAGAATTCCCCTCTATAGTAGTTGTTCAATCGGAGGACCATCGGAAGCTCTAGTAACGAGTTAACAACACTCAACTAATAGCAATTAATGAGGAGGGGGTGTAGGAAGGGCCTCCCTGAAGGTGGTGACTGGATGGAAGGATTATCGGGAGCACCAGATTCCTAACATTCTTTCTTTCCTACTCTGGCCTAACATTATAAAGGGCCTAGCTATTACCATCGACTAGCTATCAATCCAATTTACCATCGACTAGCTATCACTTCCTTGAGCCCACCCACATAAATGAAGCTATGAGTTGGGCCATCCAAAAGTAGAAGAGAATTACCATCCATCCTTGCTGGTCGGAAGAGATAGATGTTGGCAGTGGGCTGGGAGTCCTAAGCTTTCATTGCTGGAGAGGGAGGGAATTATAGCAGCATCTGCATCAGGTCTAGCTGAAGTAGATTTCTAGGAAGGGAAGGAAGTCAGAAGAGAAGTTGGGATTATTCAGTGAAGTTATTAGTTTCTCCATCCCCTAGGCCAGCATTATTTTCTGTCCCTCCAGCCTTCACCCCCAATCATAGTCCATCCCCAGGGATTTCTAGTTCTAGCAGGCTCACACTCCCCAACTGCCTTAGTACAAGAGGTAGGGAGACTAGATTCTAGAAGGCAAGCACCTGGACCATCCTTTGTTTCTTTCCATCGATCCTGGGCTAACCCATCTCTAGTAATGAGTTAACAACAACTACTATGGAAGGAAGGGAATTCCAGCATTAGTTAAGCCTTGCCTCAGGTTTGAGCATCTGGGAGGCAAGAAAAGTTTTGATTGGCCTAGTAGTTGTTTGTAGTCCTTCCGAGTGTCCATCCTTGTTTAACAACTGTAAGTGAGGCGACGAGCTTCCATCCTTGTTCAACTAATAGGACGAGCTTCATTCTCTCCATTGGTTAGGGGCCCCATTAAACCTACCTGATCGATGCTCCCTCCCTCCTAGAGAATATGGCTATTCGATAAGGCAAGAAGGAGCTACCGTGGGCCATCCTGTACATGGAGAATAATAGCCAGCAGATTATAGACGTAACATGCTAGAAGGCTAGACCAAGGTGAGGGTGTATTAGCTGGTTGACTAGATTAGGACTACCTGCCCCACACTACCTTGACCCCACATCTAGAAACTACAGCCTAATCGAGGGTGAAGGAATCTGTGGGTGGAAAGAATACAATACTGGATAGTGTTGGGACCTGGTTGGATTGTGAAGTTAAGATTGGCCAGTGCTCAAATACCCGGGGGATGGAGCCTAACTTCTATAGGGTCAACCGGAAGGAAGTATGTATTCCACTCCGACTAGAAAGAGTTCAAGAAAGTCTTCCAACAACTAATTTCTAATCAATCGGCAACCCCATCCAAAGTTTTCTACTGCATGTAATAAATCAGGGAGGGGCATCCTCAGGTAGGTTTGGCTGGGATAGGAATAGCGAGTGAGGTTCTATTGCTTGCTCCTTTGTTCCCTCCTTTGTTTCGGATGGTGGGGAGTTCAACTGGTGGTACCAAGACCCCACCGGGGGGTAGATTAATTGGATATAGGGATAAGCCTTGGGTAAGCTAACCACTTGGACTGATACTCTCACCACTAGCTCGTTAGGGAGAAAACAAAGCAGGGAGCCTGCCATCCTGAACCCCCAGGAAGGCAACTACATTTGAAGCTAGACTAATAGCTGGAGATGCGGATATTGATTTTCTATGATAACTAGGACATGCCCTTCTTTTATATTATTGAGTTTATCTTTCTTTATGAAGTATTTACTCCAAGATCGATTGTTCGGTCCATCCTAAACCCCTGGTTACCCGGCTTCATTGACTAATCTAGCTCCTCCTAGCCCTCCTTTCTTTGTTTCTGGAGAACAATCCAACAATTAAACTACAAATCTGAGCAAAATGATAATATTGATTCAAGGAGGAGTAAGACAATATCAGAGTTACACTCCATCCCAGGGAAGAGGGATTGAAGCAAGCTATAAGGCCAGGCCTGAACCCCCATCCCATCCATTTGATTTTCTTAGCCCCGTGTGGGATGGAGTTCTCTCATTAGTCCCTACCCTCCCATCCTTTGTTTAATATACCGTGGGTGAGGGCAAACTTCCTGCTAACGAGTGAGACTACCCGGGAGATGGAGCAGCACCGGTTGAACTCCTCTGGCAAATGAAATAGAAAGAAAAATATCAGCCATATTATATATGTAACATGGCCATCCTTTGTTGACCATTAGTGAAGTTAAACCCCACTTAGAACAACTGTCTTAGATGGACTAGAGAAAATGAAAGCTCAAGCAGTTAATCTCTATCTAGAAGGGAATTCTGATTAGTCTACTAAGGGAGGTGGGGGGAACAACTAGAATCCCTGATTAGTCTAACTGGAAGGTAGGACCCCACTAAGAAAAGTAGGTAGAGGCTTCACCCCTGATTTCTTGTTTAGCTAGACCATCTGGGAGTTTGACGAAAGTAAGGTTGCTCCAAAGGCAAAGTAAGGTTACTCCGAAGGATGGAACTCCGTTTCCAATTATAGTTGGAGAATTCCCCTATATAGTAGTTGTTGTTCAACCAGAGGACCATCGATAGCTCCAGTAACGAGTTAACAACACTCAACTAATAGAATTAACAAGGAGGGGGTGTAGGAAGGGCCTCCATGAAGGTGGTGGCTGGATGGAAGGATTATTGGGAGCACTGGATTCCTAACATTCTTTCTTTCCTACTTTGGCCTAACATTATAAAGGGCATGGTTGTTACCATCGACTAGCTATCACTACCCTGACCCCACCCACATAAATGAAGTTATGAGTTGGACCATTCGAAAACAGAAGAGAAGTACCATCCATCCTTAGTGGTCGGAAGAGATAGATACTAGAAGTGGGCTAGGAGTCCTAAGCTTTCATTTCTAGGGAGGGATGGAATTATAGTGGCATCTTTCTAGGAAGGGAATGAAGTCAGAAGAGAAGTTGGGATTATTTAGTGAAGTTATTAGTTTCTCCATCCCCTAGGCTAGCATTACTTTCCATCCCTCTAGCCTTCACCCCCAATCATAGTCCATCCTCAGGGAATTCTAGTTCCAGTAGGCTAACACTCCCCAAGTGCCTTAGTATCAGAGGTAGGGAGACTAGATTCTGGAAGGCAAGCAACTGGACCATCCTTTGTTTCTTTCCATCGATCCTGGGCTAACCCATCTCTAGTAACAAGTTAACAAAAACTACTATGGAAGGAAGGGAATTCCAGCATTGGTTAAGCCTTTCCTCAGGTTCAAGCATCCGAGAGGCAAGAAAAGTTTTGATTGGCCCGATAGTTGTTTGTAGTCCTTCCGGGCTTCCATCCTTGTTCAACTAATAGGATGAGCTTCATTCTCTCCATCAGTTAGGGGCCCTAGTAAACCTACCTGATCAATGTTCCCTCCATCCCAGAGAATATGGCTATTCAGTAAGGCAAGAAGGAGCTGCCGTGGGCCATTCTGTACATAGAGAATAATAGCCAGTAGATTATAGATGTAACATGCTAGAAGGCTGGACTAAGGTGAGGGTGTATTAGCTGGTTGACTAGATTAGGACTACCCACCCCACACTACCCTGACCCCACATCTAGAAACTACAGCCTAACCGGGGGTGAAGGAATATGCGGGTGGAAAGAATACAATACTGGATAGTGTTGGGACTCGGTTGGATTATGAAGTTAAGATTGGTTGGTGCTCAAATACCTGGGGGATGGAGCCTAACTTTTATAGAGTCAACCGGAAGGAAGTATGTATTCCACTCTGACTAGTAGGAGTTCAAGAAAGTCTTCCAACAACTAATTTCTAATAATGGCAACCCCATTCAAATTTTTCTACTGCATGCAATAAATCAGGGAGGGGCACCCCTAGGTAGGTTTGGCTGGGATAAGAATAGCGGGTGAGTTTCTGCTGCTTGCTCCTTTGCTCCCTCCTTTGTTTGGGAAGGTGAGGAGTTCAACCGATGGTACCAAGACCCCACTAGGGGGGTAGATTAATTGGATATAGGGATAAGCCTTGGGTAAGCTAACCACTTGGACTGATACTCTCACCTCTAGCTCGTTAGGGAGAAAACAAAGCAGGGAGCCTACCATCCTAAACCCCCAGGAAGGCAACTACATTTGAAGCTAGACTAATAGCTGGAGATGTGGATATTGATTTTTTGTGATAACTAGGATAGGCCCCTCTTTTATATTATTGAGTTTATCTTTCTTTATGAAGTCTTTACTTCGAGATCGATTGTTCAGTCCATCCTAAATCCCCAGTTACCCAGCTTCATTGACTAATCTAGCTCCTCCCGGCCCTCCTTTCTTTGTTTCCAGAGAGCAATCCAATGATTAAACTACAGATTCAAGAAAAATGATAATATTGATTCAGGGAGGAGTAAGAAAATATCAGAGTTATGCTCCATCCTGGGGAAGAGGGATTGAAGAAAGCTGTAAGGCTGGGCCTAAACCCCATCCCATCCATTTGATTTTCTTAGTCTCGTGTGGGATGGAGTTCTCTCATTAGTCCCTACCCTCCCATCCTTTGTTTAATATACCGTGGGTGAGGGCAAACTTCCTGCTAACAAGCAAGACTACCTGGGGGATGGAGCAACACTGGTTGAACTCCTCCAACAAATGAAATAGAAAGAAAAATATTAGCCATATTATATATGTAACATGGCCATCCTTTGTTGCCCATCAGTGAAGTTGACCCCCACTTAGAACAACTGTCTTGGCTGGACCAGAGAAAATGAAAGTGCGAGCAGCTAATCTCTATCCAGAAGGGAATTCTGATTATTCTACTGAGGGAGGTGGGGGGGAACAACTAGAGTCCCTGGTTAGTCTAACTAGAAGGCAGGACCCCACTGAGAAAAGTAGGTAGAGGCTTCACCCCCGATTCCTTGTGGCTGGACCATTTGGGAGTTCGACAAAAGTAAGGTTACTCCAATGGCAAAGTAAGGTTACTCTAAAGGTAGCTTCATCCGGTCCAACTGTTGGAGAGAATATCCTTTGTCTTCATCGTTGCCAGGGGTGGGTGGGAGGCAATAGTTGGGTGGGTGGGAGGAGATAGTTGTTGAGCATTCTCACTAGAATGAGTAGATATATTTATTCAAGTTCTTGCCAATGAACAGGGTTGGGAGGATAGGCTCCCACCTTCCTTGGATACTGCCTCCTTGAGTTGTTGTTTAGGACAAGCCCCAGATGGCTAATCGAGAATACTTTTTCTCCCATTGCTACTTCATGGTTGGGCTCCTACAGGTATCCCATGGGTGTAGGCTAGGTAGTTGGGCTCTGTTAACTCCAGTGGTGGCTAGATGGAACTCTTTCTTGAAGGATTGTTCGATTGTTCTTTCCCAGTGCTCCGAGGGTTTACCTAGAACCCTCAGGATGCCAACCCTTATACACCCACGGTTACATCCACGGTTGGAAGGAAGGGAGTTCAAGAAAGTCAAATTAGAATAGCTATTGGTCCTTTGGTATCAAGTTAGGATAGCCTCTGAGAGAATTAATGAGGCCACTTAGGATTCTAAGGATCGATCCAAAGTTTTGGAAGTATTGATTTGTGGGAAGGTAGTTTCGACCATCCTTCTAAACTGGGGGTTAGGCTAGGATAGGACCTGGAGTTGAAGCACCCCTTTTTCGAGTCCATCCAATAAAATCCACTAGTGGGATAGAGAAGATGAGGACCCTCTAAAGCCTACCTTCATTAATTTCCCCACCCACACTTCTTCTCTCAGTCCCTCAAGGGTTCTAGGTAAACCCTCGGGGCCCACCCACCCCACTTGTAATGAAATGGATAAAGTAGGGGTGGGGGTTTTAGGGAAACAATGGATAAGTGGATTCTTTAAGTACTAATTTCAGATTGGGTTGAAGTGCTATCTGTTGAATTGCCACCTTTATCTTCCTCCCATCCTCGGGAACTATAATCCCTCGAGGTGAACTCGGGGAACATAACGGGTGGGTGGGAAACAATAGGAAAGGGTGGATGGCTGATAAGAAAAGATGCCCCCCACCCCCTCCCTAGGCCTTTGCCCCCCACTCAACCCCACACACGTAGTGAACCCCCAGTATTGCCAGAATCTGAATGAAGATTCTGGCTAACCCCACCATCCGCTGGCACCAACCCCACCGACCAAGGCATTTACCACCGGGGGCCCCTCCCGAGGGGGTAGATTAATTTTGGGTGGGAGGCAATAGGTTGGGGGGTAGATTAATTGGCTATAGAGTTGGCATAGTCAGGTGATGGCAAAGCTTGGGCGGTGGGTGAAGCCCTGGTCAGTGGGGTCCACCCCTAAGGAATATATGGTCGGTGGGGTTGGGATCATCCATGCTCTCTAATAGGAATATATGTTTAGTGGGGTTGGGACTGACCAAAGGAGAGCATGGGTGGTGGAGTTGGGGCCTTGGAAGGTGGGGTTGGTGGATATAAGGGTTGCTTCCCACCCACCCAACTTAACTAATCTACCTCCCCTTAGAATAGTAGGGGCCAGTTGAATTTGGCAGGGCCTGGGTGGGGGGGAACTATAGTATGGGTGGGTGGATAGTCGTAGGGGCCCGAGGGTTTACCTAGAACCCTCAGATAGGATGGGACCTCCTGGGGTAACATCTCCCTCCCACCTAGTAGATAATCTCTCCCAGGGGGGGTCACTTCAGTAGATTAGTTGCTGGGCTATTACGTATAGAATCTAATGAGGTGTTTGGTTTGGTTCTCTCTTGCATTCTAGAAGCCCTTTCTTTGTATAGGCATAATTGCCTCCCGGGCATCTGCTACCTATAAGAAGAGAGTTTATCCACTGATTCAACTAGAATTGGTCGAGTGGAAATGGTTTGGTGGCTTTCTTTCCCTGCGTTCTGGTGGTGCACTCCTGTGATGAAGTGTTTGGTTTGGTTTAGCCTTCTCCTCTTTGTTCCTAATCTATACGTAACACTCTTGGTTGTGGGGGGCGCGTGGTGGTGTAAAATTGTGCTTTAGGCCTCCCTCCCTCCCCCTACATAGGGTTGGTCCCACCCCCACTATATAGGTTGGTGTCGCCTCTAAGGGGATCGCGAGTGGTTTCCATAGAGCAAGGGAGATAGGGCCATTTGGTATCATCAAAGGTTGTGCAACGCACTATGGGGAATTCTCTTTTAAGTCGCTCACTCAAAATTGGAAGAATTGATTTGTTACTAATTTTTGCAATATAGAAATAGGGCTCTTACAAAATATGGCCGGCCCATTTCTACATCGTGTTATCATTGTCCGAATGGAGTTTCCCATCAGCAAATGACTATTCCCTCATCCCCTAACTAACGAACAAAGATAGTAGCCCCGCTACCCCTACGAGATATGATTCATCTACATACACATCCAGTTCATCCACATTCACTTGCTATTGTTATTGTTCTTGCTCTTTGGATGGAGTTACTGTCATTTGCAGCTAACCGCCCCATTTATGAAGGATATCTAGGCCATGAATGAGCCCTATCCAAACTGGGCATTGAAATCCTTGAGTAGTTGACCTAACAAAAGTACCTAAAGGGGATCTAGGGCTATTTATGGGATCTAGGACATTGAAATCCTTGTACTAGCCAGATGAAGTGATGCCCCACAGCCCAGCTGACTACATTGATACCAGTAGCTACATCCTGCTTACTAGCTGATAGGAAGAATAGAAGAAATAAGAATAGGAATAGGGATATTGGGAATAGCAATTTGGTTGAATTCAGATTTGTTCACCCTTTGATATCTATCCTCCATAGACGAATCACCCCTCAAGTCACTTGGTTAAGTGGCCCCACCTGATAAGTGTATTGTATCGTATTGTATACAAAGTGGATTGTGTTGGATACCTAGTTCCCGTTGGATACAGAGATTCCCTCCTAGGATACCTAGTTCCCGTTGGATATAGAGATTTCCTTAGTGACTTTACTTCTTAGTTCCCAGCGAGTGCGCCATACCTTCCATTGAGTCTCGAAAGCTAAATGCCTATAACCCATTGGCAATTCTTTCTAATTGTGGTGGTATAGGCTATTATTGTGGACATCATCGAATCAAAGCTTGGGATGATATAGCGGGAGGAAGGTAAAGAAAGAGGGAGGGGGAAGGATTGAAGGAAGGCTAGACAACAAACCAACGCTAAAGAAACCCCTATTATTTCTTTAACAGCTTTGGATGGTTAACCTTGAGGTTGGTCGGTTCCCTGCCCAGAGGATGGGTTAACCGGTTCACTGGTGCCCTGCCTAACATCAAGGAGGGACAATATTACCTCAGCCTTATCAATACCACCCTTCAGAGATAGCAACTTAGATCCTCGATCCTCTCCCACCCATGGCTGAGTTGTCTACCCATTCCAATAGGAGCTGGGGGGAGGTAAAGAAATACTATCTACTACGGATCAAAAGATCAGTGCCGCCTCTCTCACTTGTTCCTCACCCCCTCCTGTCACTATTCATTTTCTAGGGTTTCCCAAAAAAATAACTATATTAGCAGCCGGGTGATATGCACACACAAGAATCTAATGGAATGCTCCTAGGAGCGAGCTATATTCAGTCATCAACGAGCTATCTATATCAATCAAGGGTATTCATTCCGTTCCATGGCTTACTCACGAGCTGTACAAACAGCTCCCTCCCTCTTTTATCAAGTTTGTTTCATTGTAAAATCAATTGCTTCACTAATTACTGATCGGGGTGGCGCTGCTCCACTGATTTGAAGTGCAGGCTAGGCGGCAATAGTGCTTCAGCTACAGATGTACCAAAAGTCAGAATTGGATCAACAGTTTCATTAACTACTGGATATGCTCCCAGGCTACTGATGCTCCTGCCTCTCATACTGGTGGTGTTACCCTCACATCTACATCACAATCATCTAGATCTAGATCAGCGTACTCTTCTACAGGTGGTGTTTCAACTGGATCAACTAGTTCTCATACCCCTGCTTCTACCCCAACCTATGCATGCCTTTGCTCTGACCAAGAAATGGCTATTGATGGCACTTGGTTGGTGGATAAGCTACTGGTCTTGCCACTGCTGGGTCCACTAGTGCTCCTACCTTTGCCTATGATGCATTCGGGTATGGAACCGAGCGAAGGAATTCTACTGGCTCTACAGTTGGGTCCACCCCTGGGTGGGTCTTCTGGTTCTATTCCTGCATCCCCAGTCTCTACCACTCATACTGTAATTATGCCTGGCTATACTACTATCTATGCCTCAGGTGCTCCAGTCTCTGCCCCATACACGTAATTATCTGCTCCATCGGTGGGATCAACAGATGCTTCACAACCATTCCATTTAGTTCAGGGCCAATCCTTCAGTGTCCCCATCCAACAGGATCCCTACCCTAGGCTAAACTGGATTCTATGAATGGTTCAGCCTTCAAAACTAGAATTACTTGTCCCTACCCCACCCTGAAATTGATTCGGTAGTAATGACTGGGCAGGGATTCTACCTGAGCACCTGCACAGTGGAGTTCGTGGCAATGCCTGGAGAGATCTTGGGAATGGGGCCCTACTATAACTATATTAGTAGTTGAGGTGACTGACTTAGCGACCAGAGCCTCTGAGCTGTTTCAAACCTAGGATGGCCACAACTATCTATCTATCTATCATCTTAACCACCCACTCGGGCTGCTAGTATAGTTTGGCTGCCAGCGAACTACAATTCCCACCCAACCCAGGGTGGGGGGTTAAGTACTACTAGTTTAGTTTAGTTTATATACAGGTTGGCCAGATTCTATATGTAACATACCTCCTTCAGTGATAGGAGAAAGGCCACTCTATCTCCACATCTATAGTTGGGATAGGTTTCCCTATCCTCTCTCCTGGAGGTAGCAACCTGCCAACTATATCCACCCAGCTGCTAGTATGGTTCTATCATCCACCCACCCACCCAACTATCATCCACCCACCCACCCTGCTATAGTTGCTTCAGTAGATGTCGTTGGAAATGGATCTAGTTTCTTCAATTAGTTCTATTTGTTGGGCCCCCCCGATAGAATATATATTCTTAGGCTGCGGGCCTGGTTATATGTTGTTGGCGTTGGAGGTATATTATTGTTGTTGTTCCGCCTCCCACCCACCCAAGATTAATGTTCTATTCTCTCATTAGGGGCTGGTCCTAACTTGACTGAAGTGTGTGATCGATCCACACAAGGTAGGGAGCGTGGTGAAAACTTGGCTATCCAACTAGGTACAACTTGACTGAACTCATTATGGAGAATGGATAGCCAGATCAATAGACTTCTCCTTCTGACCCAAATACTAGACCAACAACTAGGGATTGGTGGCATGATTCAACCCTTCTCAGGTAAGGCGTATCAACAACTAAACCAAGGGATGGACTTGATTGATACAAGATCTCTCACAGATGACCCCATGGGAAGGATGTAGGGCCCTTTCTGAGGTGTAATCTTCTCAATATCTTGCTTCTTAAAAAAATAAGTGGGCAGATCATCTGTTCCTGACATAGGTGGCATCAGTAGGTGGTGGATCGATTGAATCAGAAGTATCTCCTAAATCAGCAGGAGGAGATCTTGATAGTAGGGGATGAGTGAGATGAGCGGCAATATATATTGCCATGCGAGGGAATCACCAGCACAAGTAGGATCGGCTGAACCAACATCTATGGAATTGAGGGAGGGATCGGATGGATCACCTACCAGGGGAGGGATGAACCACTAAATGAGCCAATATCCTTCATTCTAGTAGATGGGTTTGAGGGAGCATCGACCGGCCATTTATTGTTGTATTCATCAGGAGAAAGAGAAGCCCATGAGGATGGACTCAATGGACTAGCTAACTCCTTGCAATCGGAGTGGGAGATGAAACTACATTCATGATAGAATTCAGAGGGCTGTTGAGAGGAGCTATTCAACCAAAGGCTCTTAGGCCATTGTAGAGCATGGTCCAGGCATAGGCGAGGGGTCTCAATCTGAAATGCCCTTCTTTCATCATTGGCAGGTCGGTAGGGAGAGGCATACATGTTTGTTCATCAGTCCCTTGGTCGTCCTGGTTCTAGTAGTAGAATCATTTCATCTTCTATTCTGATAAGGGGGGACAATTCAATCGCAGTAGCGGACAACGGAATGAGGTCATCACATTCACCTGACGTATCCACAACTGCAGGGGGGAGGGAGACATACTAATCTGAAAAGAGAGTAGGTCATTATGCATAGGAGGTAGTATGGGGCAGCTAGTCATCTATTTCTCTGATCGCCTACCACGAGCATCGGCTAACCCAACAATTGAAAAGGAGGGAGGAGAATGAAGAAATAATTGAATTAATAGGTGAGTGGTAATCAGCAACTGAGATCCCTCTATCTAGCCAACCCGATGATTGAACGGGTATAGAATACTACCTCACAAGCTATCTCTCAAATCCTGGTGGGAGGGGACGTATCAACAACATCAGGGAGGGGGACTAAATCAACCAACCCTTATGGTGATCTGGGATAGGCGAGGGGAGGGGGTCATCATGACGTGAACAAATCTGTCTACTCTATTTTGAAAATTAATAAATATAGGGGGGTGGGGTGGTCTCTCTTTCTAAATCAGGCAGGTCAAGAGGGGATTCAATCAACTCGTATGGGGCAAGGTGTGAAGATAAGATGTTAGGAGGAAGTAGTGGGAGTGGAGGTGCAAGGAATTATTTAGTCCTCTCTGGTAGGGTTGGTAATGAACTACTTGGCCCTTCTTATTCCCACCCTAACCACTCGATTGCTACGTTGGTCCTAACGATGGGACTCCACCAATTCTCCTCCTCCCACCACTATAGCCAGGGTTGGGTGGGACTAGACGTACCTGGGTGGGGGGAGATAGTTGGGGTAGTCTCCCTCTCTCCTCATCTCTCATCCCACTTCTCTAGTCCATCCCTCCTTGGTCAGTTCAACCGCTTGACCATAGATAGAGTTGGAAGGACAATAGTGGGTCAGTGAGACTGAATAGAGGTGGTTTGAAGAGGAGGGTGGGTCAGTGAGGCATTAGGTGGAGCTACTATTGATAGTCAAGATGCTCTTCACATTATTAGTCAAGTGAGGACCCAACTCCTCATCTTTACTTCGTGAAGAAGAGTGTTTTCCCTTGAATGAATCACATTCTTCCGTGCTACTCCCACCACTGGAGGTAGCGACTTGAATTATCAATCTGTCCACTATATCTAGTAGATCCCATGTAGTTGAGTGTCCATTCTCCACCCTAACAAGATATTTCATAACCTTGCCCAGCTCAGAACCGAATCTAGAGAGATAAACCCTACCTTCGGGGCTCAGTGCGAGTGGACATATTCCATATATAGGGGATACGAATGGAGTATCAAACTCTATTGTTGGTCAGTCGTGGGGAAACAATAATGAAGAACTTGCCATGAGATACAATAGATTGAATTCCCTAAGTGGTGAGGAGTACCAGGAGGAATAGTATTGATGCACACCTCTTCGAACCCCCGCACATCTCCTCCCACAACTAGTGAAACCCATGGTTGGGTGGCCGGGGTGGGTGGGTGGATGATAGTTAGAGGTAGATTAGTTGAAGGTGCCCCGAACTATCTCCTCCCACCCACCCAAACTTCTATTTCTTGGGGGCCCAACCTTCATCCTCCAACCCACCAACATTAGCCTCCCACCCACCCTAGGGCGGGGGGCATAGGCCGAGTGGGGGGTATAGACTGCTAATATAGTTCAATAATTGAAGAAACCTCCCTAAACAATAATATACCCATGGGGGGCTTAAGAAGAGGGGGGGACACAATTAATCTACCTCCCAGAAGGGGGTGGGGTGACACACAATTTTTAGGGGAGCCCCCCAGCCAACCCCCTTCTCTTATGGGTGGGGGGAGAACTCTATAGAGGGGGGGATGGGGGGCTAAGGTTGAGTTTTGGGTGCTCAAATTCAAAGGTCTTCGGCCATATATCTATATGGGTTTGCCTGGGGATGGAGATGGTCATTGGATCACTACGGATAGAATAGAATAATATTCTGCATGCATCCCATCAGCCTACCATATCTACCAATCAATTCTGCCCACATGAGATTCCCCCAATATAGAGATAGGTGAACAATGGGGTATATAGAGTAGGGACCGTGATTGGAACCCAAATAATGGAACTATATAGATAGGGCTGAACCCAAACAATGAAATCCAACAATAGGCCAGCCCTACCTCCTCTATATTGCCCCGAGTCCTGGGGTCGGTGGGAGGAGGCTCCCGACACTCCAATTGATCTGTGTGGAATGGCAAAAGTCAAGTCGTATTGGCCCAATCCACTATCAACCCCTTCCCAATCTGATTGATCGCATTGATGGCAGATTCAATGTTCTAACCCACTTCACAAGCTCTCCTCCCCTGGCGTGAAATGAGAAGTGAGTTTGTATTTGTGAGAGGGATTGAATTGAAACAAGCCCCTATTTCTATTCCAGCCCTAGAGAGCTGTTACTATCTCCCAAGGCCATTGGGAATGAGAGTAAGAGGTTTAATGATGTTATCAAAAGGGCACGATAACGATTACCACATGAAGGAAGCCTTTATTCTGGCAATCTACCCATGGATTAGTAGGCATGCCACCTTTGCAATGCCATAATTGGTCCACCTCCTATGATTGGTCTTGTCGCCCCACCAATGATCTATGAATGAATGAATGGATGTAGTTGTCCATCCACCCTGCGACCGCAACTAATAGAAGTAGGATAGGGTGATAGTCTAGTAAGTACCAAGACTCCTTGGTAAACTTGAATTTAGCTTGATCCTATAAATGAGACGAGAACTCGTAGCCACATAGACATGATGCCAGTGGATGGTCGAGCCCCCCTCTATCCCCCATATATAAGAGAGGGCGGGGGGTGAGAGCCCCTATCCCCTATCATAAGTCAAGGCAAGGTAGCTATCTCACTACATGAGTCAAAGTAGTTGCCTATAGATATATATGGCGGTTGTTTTACCATACCTGTATGTTCAACACTAGTGAATAATTGATATGGAGAAGGCATATTCACTTCGCAGCATCTGAATCAATAGTTGCAACAGTCAATTCATGAGCCAAAATGGCTTCAAATGATTGACCACTCTCATTGAGATGGGGACACTGAGAGGATTTTGGATGATCAGTTGCCACAACTATATCTGAGGGTTCTATGTAAACCCTCAGGGGGCTATAGTGGTGGGAGGAAATAGGGTTGAATGTTGTCTAGTCTTTTCGGCTAAAATTCCCTCCCACCTAGTGATTAGATGTGTAGGTCAAGCCGATGATGCTTGGATTTCTGGTCAACTATATAGATAGTCCAATGAGTGATCTAGTGTGGACCACACTGCTTAGTGGGCTATATCTAGTAGGCCCCCTCACTCGGGAGATCTAATCCCAATTGCCAATTGTCTATATATGGGGGCCTAGCCCGATCAGGAGGAGGGAGATCAATTCAACCGTACAAGCTACTCTAATAGCGAATAGAGAGTCGGGCGGTAATAAATCTATCAAAACTGAGCCCACTGTATCGAATGCACTTAATCTCTGTATCATTGGCCATATGTAACATGATATGGTTGGTATCTGACCGGGAATAGATCAACTTTGGAAAATTCATTCGAATGGAATACATTTCTTCCATGGCCTAGGCCACTCCACCCTTCAACATTTCATCGGTAATCAGATTTAATTCCTTGGACTATCAGTCATCAGTTGTATCACGTATAGAATAGATGGTGTCTTATGGATGGTGGAGCCCTATCTAGAGGAACTGCCCTTACCGACAAGGCTCTGGGAGTCCCAACCAATGACATCTACCTCCATGAAGGGGGGGCAACTACTAAAGAATCTGGGCAACAATAATGATAGAAAGGGGGGGCTGAAGCAACTATTGCCTCCCACCCACCCCATAGTTAAGTTGCTGGGAGGTATATTATTGTTGTTGTTGGTCTCGACATGATCATTACGTATCTCGACCTGCTTGGGTGTAGAGAGAATGATAGCCTTCTTGTCTCATGCCCCCAGTTTATGAGGGATAATTGGCTCCTGCTACCAGGATGGCAGGAAGTTTGAATTTGTAGTCCCTATGTCTAATGTTCAATGTGCTCCTAGTATCCCCAGTCCAGCTGAGCCAATGAAGTTTCGAAACCTGGGACAGAGGAGAAAGAAACATATCAGGATAGCCAGATAGAGGAACTCATTGTCGAGTCGAGGAGTTGCATCTCACCCTAGAATGCTACTAACTAGTAGTGGATTTCTAGATCTTACTGGGAGAGGAGGACATATATGCACTGCTGGGTGGGGAGACTGATCGATGAGTTGGGCTAAGAAGAGAATCAGATATGGTGTTCGGGCATTGGACCAAAGGCATTGATTCATGCTCCCACCCCAGGGATATCTAATAGTCGAATTCCACCTTCCACTATCAGCTCTAGGAGGAGATCCCACTACCGAGACGGGTGGGGGGGCCCTACTATTCTAAGGTAGCAGGGAGAGAAGTTGCATTTCACTCCAACATGCAACTAGCCTTTCGACTAGAGTGGATATAGAACTACTACCTCTCCACTACCACCTGGAATGAGGGGTCCCTAATTCTAGCACCTCGATCCTGAGGCTAGTTGGCAGATATAGAGAGAAGAAGGCTAGGTGGCGGGATAGACCAGGTGAGGCCAATTTACAGCTAGAAGGGCCAGGGTCTCACTTGTGTAGGTTGAGCAGTATTAGTTTAGTCTAAGCCTCCCCATATCTAGCCTAGTCAATTCCCCTCTTGCCCTTGGTGTATCTCCCTTCATCAGTAAGTCTATTCCCTCAGACATGCCCTACTATCTAGAGGCAAATAAGAATCAAACAATCACCTCCTGGGTGGGGGGGAATGGTTGCTCCATCAGGGGGGCTCTAGGTTGTGCCAATCGATTAGAGGGTGAGTGGACCGCCCCGCCACTCCATCGAAGGTAATTGACAGGAACGAAAGGAAACAGGGGAGAACACATAGAAACAACCCTCTTTTCTAACTAGGTTGGGAGGAAGAGCTAAAAATAGGGGATGGGTGGGAGGCCCCTCCAGGAGGTAGATTATTGTGGGTGGGAGGAAAGGTTCCCTCTCCTATCTATCCATGGTTGGGGGCATCGAGAAAACTTTTCCTGGGCATCCCAATGCGGTGGTTTCCCTCATCCCCGGTTTGTTCTGTTCGTTCATCTATCTGAGCCATTGAATTCGAGCCCCTCCTGCGAAAGCAAGTGCCTGTTGATAAGGGGATAGATAGATGGTCTGCTAGAATAGAGGGGCTTTAGAGACAGAGAAGAGAAGTATTTATTAAAAGAAGCAATCTTGCCACAAGTGGTCGAGATCGACGAACGGGCAACACAGCAAACATGTCACACTAGATAGATACGATCGTTGGCACTTGGGATCTCGGCCACATGAACAACAATCAAAGGAAACCACTGAATCACTTCTTATGTAGGTAATATAAATCCAACGATGATCAAAGGCCCACTCTACCCTGATGTGTCGATGCCACCTCGATATGAAAGCAAATACACTGGCAGTCCACCACCTAGCCATGCATAGGAATTTGATAATAGGATATCCATATCACATGACCCCCTATGCCTTAGGATTCTTAGTCACCATAAACCTAGGGGAAATCTTGCCGAGTATAGAATGGAGGCGCAACCTATTAAGTGAAGTCAGAACTACTCGAAGAGCAACTGCTTGAAGAGTAGATACAGTTAGCTACAACCAGCTACCCCCTATACTATAATTACAATAGCTCGAACGAGCTAACAAGCTATATCCCACCTACCCAACTCCTATAATAGCTATATCCCACCTCCTATAATAGCAGCTTGAAGAGCTACTATAGAGAGATGCCCACCATCCACATTAAATTGAGTTGCTTAGAACTCTTATGTTACGTATAGAATCTTTCCCAAAAACTGGGGTGAGTGGGAGGAACAACAACATCAGGGGTGGGTGGGACGTTATTACTCTCCTGAACTTAAGTTCAGGTTACAACTATAGCTGAGGTTGAGTGGGACTAGAAGTGCCTGAGAAATATAGTCTCCCACCCACCCCGAGGGTTTACCTAGAACCCTTGGTTTCTCCAATGTTGTTGAAGCCAATCAAAATATATATTGCCCACCCCAGCTACTAGTATACTTGTTGTCTGTCACTCACTGTACTACCTTTTGGTATGTATTGCCCCCTTCCCTTAGAACTCTAGATTCTGAAGATCCACCAGATGAGAAACTCCATTCTGCACTGCTACTGAGTCATCGGACTCCTCCCTCAAGTCTGGTTGTGGATTACGTTGGGGAAATTCCACCTGAGCTAGGTAGATAGATAGACTCCTTTCCCACTGCTAAGAAATAGCAGGGAACAAAATGATTGGACCCATATATAGATGTAGGGCAGTGCTCTAGGTACTTAAAGTTCTCCCACTACCAACCAGCATACATCATCTGGTTGGGTCTTACCGGTATCAACAACTGGATCGATCCCATGGAAACGGTAACAACAACTCACTATGGCTCTTGGCCTAGAAAATGTCTGCCCCTATTCATCCATATCCATATGTGGCCACACGCGACAAGATGAGAACACAGTCCTAGGCTGTATTGAATAGATCAAATCGAGAGGTCATTCTGTCCCTTGTCCCCAATGGGAAGAAGATGGGTAATCCATTTACAATGTTGCTCCGATCTGACCCAGCTGGCGAGCAATCCCAGTCCACTTTCAGCAGAGGAAGGAGGAAACACTTTGTTTGCTTCTTCTCCACCAAGCACGGGAGTTTGGGGATCGCTGTAGGTTGGTGGCCACTTGAGGAAACTCCAATTCGATTCGTCGGTTGGGAGGCACCTACCTCATCCTGATCGCAAGGAGAGGTTCACCATGATATTTCTGGGTAAGGAATGGAGATAGTGCCTAGGCAGGGTATTCATGTACTCAACCTCTCTGCTATGAGATTGAGGCCTATCTACAGTAGGGGAGATTGAGGGCTTCCTCAACTTCCAAAAGTCAGTCGAGTTCCCTAACTGGCTGAGTGCCCCTGGGGCCCTCTCCATATCGCCCCATCTATAGCTATTATAGAGAGGTGGGGGGTGCCCCCTACTATGGATAGGGTGGATAGTTGCCCTCACCCCCTACTATAGATAGGCTGCCTCCTCCACCTCTAAAGAAGCGGGGTAGGGGTAGGGGGTGGGGATCGAGTGATGAGAATTGGATCGTTCCGTCAAGAATTGGCTCCATATGCCCAACTCTTCGTGCCTTCCTATCTCCATACTTTTGTGGCTCTTCATCTTACCAGATTTGTAGCAGACTCTTGATAGACTCTTGTCACTAGAGAAGTCGATCCAGAATCCATATTTCGCTTCATTTCACTGCCCACACCTGTGTAGAGTAGATTGTTCAGCACCTGCGGCACGAACCAATTTTTGACCCATCAGCCCTAGTATCATTGGCGACCGAACGGTTGCCCCCTAATTACTAGACCAACCTACTATGATAATTCCATAAACACCTAGCGAGGATATTGCAGACAGATGAAGTATACCTATGTCCTTATCTGACGATACCATACCATAATTAAATGGTACAACAGCCTGGGTAACCGAATTGGGCATAGATGTCACCACTGGAGCCAGTCTAGAGAGAGAAATTGGCACTACTTGGTGGAATAGGTTCTTTTATAGCTGATTTCGAACCATCTGCTAGAGGTTGTAACAATCTGAACCATCCAACTACATTGGGACCCTTTCGACGTTGCACAAAAGCCATTACTTTACGTTCAGCTGACACTGAGAAGGCTACTCCTGGTGGAAGTGGTATGATCATTCTAGGTATTTCTACTAGAATAGCAATGTAAGTTTTTGATTTCCTATTCACTAAGGGGTGATCATGCATGAAAAGATGTCGACCCGAAGAATGAGACTATTCTCGAGGGGAAAGGTGATTTCTAAAAGCTGGTCTACCCCCCACCACTATAGATGCGAGTGGGCTATAGCAGGCTTAGCCAAATTATTTCGGCTCTTCAAAGTTGGGCCGACCACTATGGATAGGGCATCGATCCCTCTCCTCTCTCCCACCTGCATTGAGAGAGAGGTTGGCGATTCAAGTGCCCCCATGGATCCAAAGGTTGGCCCCATGCTTTTGAACCAGCATGGGGGAAGCCCTAACTAAACTATAATTGGGGTGGGTGGGAGGAGGAGAGGTATAGGGCTCGATCGCCCCCTACTAGCACTATATATCATGGGTTGGACCCGGTCATTTTTATCACCAGCCAGGGAAACCGCCCCACGATGAAAATTGGGGTAGGTGGGAGGGCCCCCAAGAAACCATTATAGCAAGGGAGGTTAAGTCTGAGGCACCATAGGGGGGAGATATAGAGTGGGAGGCCTATGCGAGTGGGTGGGAAATGGACCCTATGGAAATATATATTATTATGGGAGGATGCCTATGTGGGTGGGTGGGAAATAATAGTTGGGTGGGAGGCTGTAGCCCCCCATAATAATTAGGGGTGGGTGGGAGGCCCGGGGGGGCCTTACTTTCCACCCACCCGGGTGGGCGGTTAAGTTGTTGGTGAACCTCGTAATGTTTACTCCATTCAAAAGAGTGTCTCCCCTTAGTCGAAAAGATGCCCTCATCCCCTCCCTATAGCCTATGCCCCCCACCCATCCCCTATCACTGGAAGGAACTATATCTCCCACACGCCCAAGGGTTCGCTGACAAACCCTCGGCCTCCTCGGGAGGTATATTATTGGTGGGTGGGAAGAGATAGTTGGGGGGTAGATTAATATAAGGTGAGTGGTTAAGTTGTTGGAAAACCCCTAGGAGGTTCTCGCGATTCTATACGTAACATGCCAACTGTCCCCCACCCACTCGTATAACCCCCCACCCATCCTCACACATGGCATATAATTGATTGGGTTTACCAAGTTTATCCAGTATCAGAGTCGGATTGAGAGCCCTGGTCCTTTCCGGTCCAGGTTGAGATCTATATGAGGCCTGTAGGGGCAGAGGCAATAGCGTGGATCAAGATCCATACCCCTTTCATATTGATATCGAGTAGGAGATTCACCAAGGTTTACCTTGACCCTTCCTTCTCGGTCCATTTGCTCTGTCACTACTGGATACATACCAGTTCAGGGAGCTGAGCTGTGTTCGTTTGTACTCCCGCACCAGATAGGGGGTGTTTGGTGATGCGTAGACATTGTTTGATGATCACCCTCGTAATTTCTTCCTTATGTTCAATTTTGATCCGACCCCATCTGCCCCTCCCCCTACTCCTTCCCCCTCCCTACAACCTATTTATACCACAATAATAGCCCCCCCTTCAAGTTTTAGGGTCGGGGCCCCCACCCCAAGCTATAATGGTTTCTTGGAGGCCCCCCCACCCTACAAGTTGGGGTTAGGTGGGAGGCCCCTAAACGCCCCCCACCCTAGGCTAGAATGGTTCTTAGGGGCGGGTGGGAGATATAGTTCCAGAAAAAAATAAGCCCCCCACCTGGCCCCTTTAGCAGGGGGAGATATAGGGTGGGAGGAATAATATAAAAGGGGGACCTAGGTTGGGTGGGAGATTTAGGTTCGAGGGGCCCACCTTGAGCTAGTTGGTGTGAGCTACTTCCCCCAGGTCCAACTTGGGAGCAGAAGCAGAAGCAAGGGAGCCCTGGGACCTGCCATTGATTGAAGTATACCATAACCACTTGCATGTCTCACGGCATTTGGATCTTGTTCTGTGACTATTGGGGTGGCTGTTCAAGTTATGCAACAGGGGCCCAATGAGAGGATTTGCCCTTCAGCCAGCCGATAGGGAATGCCTCACCCCATAGCATTTGTGTTCTTTGTTTGATGGCCTTGAGACCTGACAAGTCCGCCACTCGAGCGCACCAAAGACAAAGGTGTTGGTTGACCCCATAGCAATTTCAAGAGCATCTTGGCCTATTTACCACCTAGGTAAAACCCCATCCAATGAAGCATCTGAGTCAGTAGATTAACCTGTGGCGGATCGATACTCGGCCAGTTCGGTTGAAGTTCTAGTACTGAGTTCTATCCAAATCCACCGCATACACGAGAGAGAAGCCCGCAGCATACCTTCTTTACTCGGTCTGTATCCAGGTGACTCGGGGATGGAGGGGCCTCGAACTAGTAGTTGTTTCCCCAGTCTGTATAGTAGTGTTTCATCCCCCTATTCCAACCCCACATCTAGTAGTGGAGTGGGGAGCATCAGAAGTGATTTATCCAGTTGAAGAACTAGTTTCCATTCGGGAGTAGGACATGGGTGCATAACCAGATGTAGGGACAGGGGCATAGGCAGGAACATAGGTAGTAGGAATAGATAAAGGTGGCCTTCGGTTCCACATAGTTTCATATCCAATTCTGGAGCCGAAGGAAGCAATATCAGGGGCACTCCCATGAGGGGGTATGGACAATGATCAAAGCAATAGTAGTTTTTGGGTAGTGGTTCGAGGCAGCAGAGGCATAAGCTATAGTGATGGAGGGGGCAGATATATCGAATTGGGATAGGAACCCAAAAGTTGACCTCATTTACTCAGTAGTGTAGGTGGAGGCAGGAGCAATGGGAAATGGCAGGGGGACAGTAGCACAACCAATAGCTGCGGGGGTGGAGGCTCCTCAAGCAATAGAGCCATACAAAATAGTGGCTAAGGCTATGGGAGCGGAGGCCATAGCGAGATAAGGGATGGCATCGAGAGTAAAGGCCGAAGCATTAGAGGTGGAGGGAGAAACATGGATAGTGGTTGGAGATTGAGTCACGGGTCTACCCAACCAAGTTCTAGTTCCCACTACGAAGATAGTGAAGGAATTATATAAAAGAGGGGGCCGGCTGACCTCATTTCTCTAAATTATTTAGTTAACCCAGTGCTAGTTACAGATCGGGACTTAGTATATCGGGATCTACCTATTAGCTAGAGATTGAGTCAACCCAATCAACTAGTTCACTAAGTTTATTTTATGTGAGCAGTTGATCCAAGACAAGTAGTTCCACCATCATGGGCAAGAGGAGCATCAATAGCATCATAGCTAGTCAGAGATTGAGATTTGGCAATATATAGAAAGGGTTGTCTATGAAGCTCTTTCTATATATTATTGTGATTCAGTTGATCCAGTCTAGAAGTTGATGGAGCTGTTGATGGCTGAAGAGTCAAAGATATTCTAGGGGAACATGCCTACTTATGCCATAGAGACAATCCACCCACTCTGGGAACCCTGGGGAGAGAGGCTTGGGGAACCATGTGGGTGGGCTAGGTAGAGATGGGATACTGCATTGATGGAGGGATTCATGCTGGGGGAGCCCATTGGCAATGTGATGGCGAGTGAAACACATTGGGATGATCCAAGCTGGGCAGAGGTGGGGGGAGGATATAATGACATCGGCTATATTGATCAGCACCAGGCAGAAGAGGGGGAAGGACCTGGTGAAACTAACATGAGGTTCACTGACGAAACACACAAGTACTGATACTATTGATTGTGGTGCTCCCTAGCAGCGAGCCACAAGGACCCAGCCGAATGTGCGAAAAGTAGAGCTATTGATCAATAGTACATCATATGGAATAGCAAGTGCACTCATGGAGATCGAATCTACACTTATACATACCCTCCACCCTTTAGAATAGTAGGGCCCCCCCACCCCTCTATAATAGGAACTGGCTTTTTGCACAACATATGTGGGTAACCAAAACTATAGTTGGGGATTAATAGGGAGCCCTCATTCTATTATTCATAGCCTTCCTTCACGAGTGCATGTGGTAGCTATTCATTAACCAATAGTGAGACGCTGGGCACCGGATTACCCTTAACCCCCCACCGGGGGGGAGGGCCTATGCCCCCCACCCATCCCCACAAATAGTTGGGTTTGCTAGCGAACCCTTGAACTTTAGCCCCCCACCCAGCTATCTCCCCATGTGTGGGGTTGGGTGGGGGGTATAGGCCAGGTGGGGGACTAAAGTTTCAGCCCCCTCGCATTCTATTATTGGCGGGGGCCCAGAGATAGATGCAGCTGGGTTCATTATGCCAGAGACTATCTACTACCCTCCCATGAGTAGCTAGGCATGCCATACCACCTACACAAAGAATGATATCAATCTAGGCGCCGGCCACATCGCTTGCTGTTTCCACCGCACATACCGACAAAGATTCGAAAGATAGAGGGTTTCCCATTGATGCGAGAAATGGGGAACTACATTGAGTGGGATGGATCCAAATGAGCAACATTCATCAATTCATGCATGATCGGTCGGGTGCAACACATATGAATCCTGAAGAGAGTAAAGCTATCGAAAATGAACTTCTATGAGAAAGGGTGGGTGGGTGGGTGGAAGTGGAGGCCCCCAACAATAATATATATTCCCAAATAATATATTTGTGAGGGCAAATATAGAAATTTTCTACAATATTGAGGGGGACCCTCACCTAAACTGATCATTTAGGAGAGAACTAATTAGAGAAATGGGGGCCCTCACCTGAACTGATCATTCAAGAGAGTATTACCCTCCCACTTGGCCCCTTCTGTCTCCCCCCACCCACCTCAACTATAGCCTCCCACCCACAACAACTATTCCCTCCCATCCCGATAATTGACTTGCCATTGCCCGGCATACCCTTTATCTTCCTCCTAGGGTGGGTGGGAGGATATAGTAGCCCCCAGTTACTAGTATAGTGTTCTATGGGCTATTTCTTTGAACTTTATTTCCTCCCACCCACCCCCGACTAGACCCCCGCTGAGATAAATGGCTAGAACCCCAGGGAGGATATAGTAGGGGCCCACCCACCTACATGATCTATATCTAGGTGGGAGGGAATCATAGGGCCCAGCCCTCCCATCCTATTGGGGGGTTATATTCTGAGAGAAATAAAGGGTGAGGGTGAAGATCAGTTAACCTCACCCTCAATTTCTCTAGGGTGAGTGCTAACCTAACCAACTGAAAGAAAAAAGGGTTGGTCTATAGATGCAAAAGTCCAATCCTGAGAAAAAAATGTTGGATCTAAAGCTGCTATCTCTGTGACAACTATCTATGTGTCATCTATTGCATCTATAGCCCCAGTTGGTGGCCGATCACTATTGAGAGGGGCAATGGCTACCCAACTTCTACAGTTGTTGATTTGCTCAGACTTGCTTTTTGATCTGCCCTCTCTACCCGAACTACTTTAATTGGTGTCAGCTCTGCCCTTCTACCCATTATCAGTTGGGAATTGCCAACTATAGTTCAGACGAGCTCTGATAATGCTGAGAGACTTGATGATACGATGGATACAGAGTGTATGTAGTACCTATGGCTCACCCAGAGCATGGAATGAAAGCACCTACCGGAATAGCCCTATCTCCCTGCCTACTGAACCAACTAAAAAATATAGGCAACTTCATTAAAGTGGGTCAAGGTCCTATATAGTTATAGGTGGATGACGATCATGAAAAGCATATGCAGTTGTAGCTTCTCTTCATGCTTTATAATACCTTTGTTTGATCCATGCTAGTTGCTAGATACGGAATACCCCCACTCGAGAAAAGAATGAGTTTGTGGGATACCCTCCCTTTCCATCCCCAGAGGGCCTTGCCACCTCTGGAACAATGGGTGGAAACCTGGCTCCCTCCATAGATGATGAGCCCACCCTATCCACACAGTTGGATTACTATCATAAGAAAATGCATCTGGGAGATAAAAAATGGACAGAATAGTTGGCAAATCTAGATCTGCATTGGGATCATAAAGAGTTGATCACCCAACCTTAGGCATCTACCTCCCTAGCACTAATCTACGAAAGCGGGGGGGGCCCCCGACTTAGGCTTAGGCTACCGAATGCAACTAATCCACCCCCGGGGTGTAACGTTTAGTTTACTTGGGTGGGAGTGGGGGGAGGGCCCCTTCGGGAGATATATTATTCTAGGGAGGTAGATTAGTTGTTCCAGGGGTTCGTCTAACTATATCTCCCACCCAACTATACTAGCAGCCAGGGGGCTCCCAAGAAGAATATAGAACCATATTAGCAGCCAACAATAATCACCCTCCCACCCAAACCCAGAAAGTGCCTCCCACCCACCCTAGATGCCGAACCATATTAGCAGCTGGGGGGCTAATGTTCCCCAAATTAACCCACACACAGGGCATCTGTTTTATACCTGTCAAGGCCCTATATATCTATGAGCTATAACTATAGTTCTTGCGCTAGTTCTCATTTCCAAGCTCTGGTTTGGCCCCTCCCCTTAGTTGCTAAGCTGAGCACGAATGAAATAATCCAATGGTTGACTGCAAGGTGGGGGGGCAAATCAACTACTATAGCTAGGGTGCTTCCACAGGACGTAGATCTAGACTAAAGATCAATTCATTCCCTGGGGTTGGGTGGGAATTTTAGTTCTGAATTTACCATAGTTGTGACAACTATAATTGGAGATGGCAATTCTATACGTAAAATGCCAGGTAGGTGGGAGGAGATAGAGAGGGGGCTACAGTTATAGTTATGGGGTAGCTAAATATTCCTCCCCTGGGGGCTACAGTTATAGTGAGGGTTGTACCATTCCTCCTTCTACCCCCACCTGAGCATTCGTGTGCCCTATTCAATTCTAGGGGCATCTCCAAGGTAACTCCATCCAATGTTTCTTCTGTTTTCCTACTTACTACTTAGTTGTGGGTGATCAATCACATTCTCAATTATCCCAGTCCCTGTTAGACCTCTCAGTCATTCAGAGAAAGAAATAAGATGAGGAATGGGGGAATAGGAGCGGCTTAGGCAGGGGGACCTTGGGCAATGAAATGGAGAAGTATCCAGTGGTGAACCCTCGAGAAGCTTGAGTCCTCCCTACCGCAACTATCTCTAAGGGTTTTATAGGTAAACCCTCGGCGGGGCTGTGGGTGGGATAAATCAAGAGCAAACAGTGCTTATTATACTAACCAAGTCCCTACTCTCTACAAGGCACCTCATATTAGCCTGGGTGGGGGGGGCTATAGTGGCTATTGAACTGGTATTGAGATTGATTTACTACCAGAGGTGGGTGGGAAGATATAGTTATGGATGTTGTAGTATGGTCCTATCACTACGTTCCCTCTTCCTCTCATCAGAGGGCCCCCTACTATAACTAACTAACTAGAATCTAGAATTCTTGACTAGTCCTCTCCCACCCAGGCAATATAGTCTCCCACCCACCCCGGTTAGTTAGCAGGGCTGCAATCACAAGTTGGTTATATTCCTCTACAAGCGATTTAGGCATCCCATGTGTGGGGTTGGGTGGGTAGTATAGTGGCCCACCCTTCTCGTCTAAAGTCAGTTGGCTGAAGTTAGTTACTTCACCTGGAAAAGATGGGCCCCTACTCGCCCTACTTCCCCCCCACCCTGGGCTACCTGGCACTATAGTGGGGGGGGCACTATAGAGCTAGGAGTAGGGTTGGCCCTACCTTCATAGTGGGTGGGTGGGTCCCTACTATCTATAGGGTAAGCATTGATTACCCATTCGTTAGCTACTCCAGAAATGGAAAGGCAAGGCATCCATCTGGCCATATATAGATAGGGGCACCCGAATGGAATCTTTCAAACAATCATGGAGGTTCTTAAAGCTGGCAATAGGCATCACTTTGTCAATCAGGGAATCAGATTAGACAGCATAACATAGCATTCAGTTTCATCACCCTACTATAACTATATTAATAGTCAGGGCCTCGACACTATAGCTATAGTAGGGGGGTTCAATAGGGCTAAAATAAATGCCAACTAAACCCTGACACTATTCTATAGGGCTAGGGGTGGGCCGAAGAGGAATATAGTTGGCCAACAGTTGGCATTTAGTAGTTGCCAACCAACTATAGAACTTAACCCCCCACAATAACTATTCCCTCCCACCAACGGCTATCCTCCCACCCACCCCAACTATCTCTTCCCTAAACTATACTATGGAACTCTGGGAGGGAAACAATTCTAGTTGTGTTTACCAACTATAGAAGGGGGTGGGGGTGCGGGCACTCGACCAGGACTTTATGGTATAGCTATGCAAGATAGGGACCCAAGACCTATCCTATATAGATCAGATCTAGCTGCAAGTGCGGCTATAGCTATATATATAGTCGGGTTAGCACCCTAGGCGAATAACTATCTATACTCGACCGCCTCCTCAATCCCATCCTCTATCCGTAAGGCAATAATATATATAGTTGGGTCAGGGCATTCATGTTATGTATATAATCTTGAGCTCAACTAGAGTTACCCCCTGGGCATCTTCTTATACATCCCTATAGATCGAATCAGAAACAAGCACTCGATTCAACATCTAATGCTGGAAAGATGCTACTTGAATCCGATCGTCGATTCGCGGATGAATGAATGGAGGAAGACCGGTTAACTACAAGTAGTTGGGGGTATGAGTAGCTATCATGTTGATCCATCCAGATAGACGAATGGCCTGTAGTTTCTTTAGGTGAGCAAGAGAAAATGCATGCTTGTTGCTGCACTAGGCCCACCTACAAAATTCCATCCCTATCATACCCACCTACTATGAGGTGATGTTAACCGAACCAATCTTACATCCTCCTACCAACAAAGAATTTCTCCTATCCTAAACTATTCACCTTGCTGCACTAACCCTTCCATGGAACCCCATAACAACTATGCGAAGAGGGGGGTGGTCGGAAGGCATCCCCTTCACCCTTCAGATGGGAGTAGAAGTCATCCATCTAGCTTTCAATCGAGTTGATATTGTATGTAAGGGCCCGACTGTTCTCCCTGGTCGCAATGCATCCGGTCGAGTGGCCTAAAGAAATTGAGAGGTGGTTGGGTGGGAGGACATAGTTGTGAGTGGTGCGTGTGTGGGTTAATCTGGGGAACATAACCCCCTGGCTTAGGCTTAGGCTATCGGCTGCTAGTTGAATTATTGTTTAGTTTGGTTCTAATCTATTGAAGTGGGGGGACCTAACTATAGCCACCCATTTCCCATTAGTCCCCCACCTAGGTGAGAGGCCTATGCCCCCCACCCATCCCAACACACGGGTAAACCCCTGGATGAAGGTTAGGGATGGGTGGGGGGCTAATGTTCCCTGGACCCCCCTTATATCAGTTTCTTCAATGTTGTTTAGCTCCTTTGGCCAGATCACCTATAGATAGTAGGGCCACTTCAGTGAGATCGCATATAGATAGTAGGGTGATCTGCTCCTCTTCGAAGTTGTTGTTATGAAAGAAGTGGACCATCGGACCATCACCTCAAAGAAAGCTATTAGATTCATGCGGAGGTTCGAATCTAGTGGAAAGGAGGGGCTCCAACCAATGCGGTTCCCTCTTTCCTTAGAGCTATATATGGCAAGCAAGCTATTAGAACCTACGAAGGGAGCAAAGGTTCGGATCCACTCCAAAGCCTATATTGATTGCAATGGTTTGAATCCTTCCATCCACTCCAGATCTGTGGATACACCGATTAGAGATCCATGGATCATAGCTTTGAGGAAAGGGAGAACTACACATTGTTGTATGGAACCACACATTGAATGAGAACTATTCATTTGGGCCATATACCGAGAACCGCACCAATTCTCTTGATTGTTGAACCCAGCCCCACCCTGCAGAACCATTCAAACTAACTAGAAACCTCCCAACTATTGCCTCGCACCCACCCCTACCCACCCACTTGATGTGATGGATGATGGTAGATGGCTGGTTGGATGATGTGCGATAGATGGGGTCATCAGTCGTATCATGGCTACTATAATGGATGATGTGTGATTGATGGATGGATGATGCATCGAAGTATCTCAAGTCGGGAGATATTACATCTACTGTAATATGACTAGATAGATTTCATCCCATATATGGATAGGCCAGGTCATTCCTCAGAGTATGGTGGGCCATTCATGCAGTTGTATTATCTCCTCTTGGGGTGCTCCTATTAATAAATGGGGTTGGGGCTAGAATGGGGTTATTTTATTATCTCCCATATCTAGACCAGAATATGGAAATGGGGTCAATAGCAATAGGCCAATGGGAATTCTATACGTAGGAGACTGCATAGATGAGATGGGCAAATAGATACAGATGGACATATAGATATAGATAGGGCACATCGATAGGGAGGCCCTCCCTATATCTCTATCCCTCTACTCTAGCCTAGCCATAAGAGATAGGCAGGAATCCCTCCCCCTCCATTTAATCAATCCCGTTCCCTCCCCAACCAAATCTGCACGAGCCATATCCAGTAAGTAAGTAAGTGCGGGTTGAGCCCTGGATTGGATGTGGAAGTGTCTATCTAATCTCATCTCATCTCAATAAGTAAGTGCAGGCCGAGCCCTAATTGATATATTAGATAGATAGGGTCCCCCACTCTATAGATATATCTCTCAAGAGAGCTATAGATGAATATTTCACCATAAGATATGGATAGGGCTACGTCTGATCAACTTAACTTAGCTTTCACTAGCCTGTGAGCAAGCAATAAGATATAGATCTATAGAGCCACCTCCCCCTCTACTCTCTACTATAGGTGGATATATCGGATATTGGCTATTGGCTATATATCAATACAGTTCACAGAGAGCTTCCCTCACTCCACTATTCTATCTAGTTGGGGGTGCCCTGCCTCGAGTCAAGTCAATGGATGACTGAATCTCTATAGTTGCCAACCCAACCCCCCAACTCTAGAGGGCAGCTGGGAGATGAGGGCTCCCTCCCCCCTCTAGATATATGGCCAACTAAACCTCTATCTATAGCAAGTGCCGACTAGATCTATATACTACACCCAACCCTCCTTTCCTCTCCCCCACCCCATATACAGAGAGAGGGGGCCTATATATCTATGGGGGGCTTAGGGCCACCTCCATTCACCAAATCTAGTCTATATAGATGCAAATGTGGCCTCTATTCTATATGGCACTATTCGCCAAAGGTTCATATTCATAACCCAACTAGCCCCAGGCCAGCACTGCTCAACTATGGATTAGGGTAGGGGCGGGGGAGAGCCTAAGTATAGAGAGTTCTCCTCCCCTATAGATCCCTATCTAAACAGAGGGGGGCAACGACCCCTATCTCTATATGGTCTATATGGGGTGACTATGGTATGGTTGGCTATATAGAATAGCCTTTTATTCGATTGTTGGGGTGAGCACGATAGGGCCTTGAGGACACCTATCTTTCTTTCTTTTGTATATGGGATGGGGGATGGGGACCACTGGCCCTATATAGATATGGGAACTCATCCCTAGATAGATCTATAGGGAAATCGACCAATAGGGCCCTAGGCTAGTGGCTCATAGATGTATGGGATAGAAATGCCTACTGTATCAGAATGCATCATGCATTGGATGGATGCCCACTATATAGGGGGTCCTCATGTAATTTCCATTCTAGCCTATGGAATTGTATTGGAATGCATCGAATGGATGCCCAGGCATTGGTTAGTTTTTCGCTAGTCACCCATTCCCGTTAGCAGATATATAGATAGGGCACTTTGTTACCCACTTCATTCCATTGGAGATATTACCAACTCCCAACTCCATTCTCTATCTATATAGAATAGACGAGAGACAAGATGGGTATTCAACATAACTAACTAACTGACTATAGATAGGCATTGCCCATTAGCTGAGCTAAGCTATCTGGATCAGACATTGAACTGGGTTGGTTGATCGCCCTTCTCTCTATATACGGGGAACGCTCTTGATAGAACCTGCTAGAATAGAATGGTGAAGTGATTGTTCAAGCTGCTCTAGATGGTGACGAGCCCTATATATTTCTATGGTGAGGGCCTAACTATATCTATCTATGGGGAACTATTTATAGTTAGGGCCCCCTATCTATATATGGGGATGGGGGCCCTATCTCTCTATGGGGGGTCGAATCCACCATATATAGAAATGAATCCATCTCAAGCTAGCCCATCTATATATGTGGCATCCATTTATTCTATATGTGATACTGTTGGATTTAGGGCACACAACTGAGAGGGGGGGTGAATCAGTTGTGCAGAACTTTCTTCCACTTAAACACTTATCTTTACTTTTCAATTCAGCAGCATAATAATAAATCAATCATGAAAAACATAATGCAATGAATCAAGAGCAGAAACACATCAACACATGAGACACCAAGATTTTGACGTGGAAAACTCGGTTAAGGGAAAAACCATGGGGTGATTAACCCAAAATGTATTCTCTGTTAGAAGAATAGAAAGAACAAATGGCACATGCCAATTAGGGCTCACTGCCCGAGCACACTACTCACAAGAGGCTCACTGCCTACAAGAGACACATTGTCTACAAAGAAATAAGTATCACATACATGAACTGGAGAATAGCATCTTCACCATGCTTGAATCAGTTCCATTTAAGATCAACACTTCTGCTCTGCCCTTCACTCTCCTTTTCACTACCACACCCTCATCTTCACATGGACAACTTTGAAATGACTTCACAATCCCTTATTTATACAAGACATCAACTTAGGAATGATCATCTAAGTCGGCAAACATCCACAAGAACATTTGCAGGACGTGTAACTCATCTGGTCGGCTAGTCTCAAGAAGAACACCATCATTCGAAAGTTATTCTTCAATTGCGAGCTCCAACTTCAATGCGGACCATCAACATGAATTGGACACACTCCAAAGACTTCCACAAGCTTGCATGAATCACCACGAACATCTGCACTTCACCTGCTTACTGGATTCCATCTCTCCTAATTCAGAACCTCAAGAACACAGACTATCATTACTGCCACAAAGGAATAGATGCTTGCGGACCTTTAAACCATGAACAAATCAAGTTGACACACCATAAAGACTTCCCAAACACTTCCTCAAATCTGCAGAACATGAAAATGCATTTCCAGATCTCACCAGACCTTTCTGTAACACTCTGTCACCTCTGAACACCTACTGGAACTACTTTTACTTAAGCAACCACAACTTCTTCAAATCTTCACGCAAACCTCTAAAATCTCTACTGTACCACCTCAAGACACATATCTACAAACCCTTTAATCTGTATCTTATGATCTTCTTCCTATCTTGGACTAATGCCTTACTATCATCATTGTTCCTCACTGTTCCTGATTGAGGCTAATTTTCTCAATATCCTCAGCACACAACTCATCCAATTCTTATCATTAATGCAACAGGAGTATGTTGACATCAATGACAACACCGGTTAGGCCCATACTTGCAACAATCTCCCCCTTTGTCATTGATGGCAACATATTATGTGAAAAACTATTTTAACCATCAAGATAAGAACTTCTCCTTACTGTCTCAACTCCCCCTATCAGCAACAACCATTCACATGTCTTCTCTCCCTTTATAGCTCCCCCTTTGATCAGCAGCCACTTGTTTTTCACATGTCTTCTCTCCCCCTTTTACATCAATGGCAAAGGGCACATACTTGCAATTTCACCACTTCAGAATCATATCTGCTGCTCCCCCTGAGTAGCAGCTCCCCATCATCAATTCAGACCACAAGATGTGACCGTGAGAACCATCGAACTGATGCACAACAGTGCACCTTAGTTCATCACCGGAGGGGCAATAACCCCTAACTTCTCCCTGAGATACTCAAAAGAGTCCTTAGGTAGAGGTTTAGTAAAGATGTCTACAATCTGATTCTTGGAAGGCACAAACTCCAGTTTGACTTCATTCTTGTTCACTGGTTCTCTCAAAAAGTGAAACTTGATGGATATATGTTTAGTCTTTGAATGCAACACTGGATTCTTAGATATGTTTATGGCACTTGAATTATCACATAAAATTGTTATGGGCTCCTCATACTCCACTCTGATGTCTCTTAACATCTGCTTCATCCACAAAACTTGAGTGCAACTACCTGCTGCTACAATATATTCTATTTCTGTAGTGGACAGAGATATTGCCTCTTGTTTCTTGCTTAGCCAAGAAACTAATCTCTTTCCCAAAAAGAATGCTCCACCACTGGTACTCTTCCGGTCATCCACATCTCCTGCCCAATCAGCATCTGTATAAGCATGAAGAGAGAAATCATGATCTCTAGGATACCACAGACCATACTCAACTGTCCCTTTTAGATATCTAAAAATCCTCTTGATTTCCATGACATGAGATTCTCTAGGATCAGCCTGAAATCTAGCAACAAGACCAACAGCTTGCATAATGTCTGGTCTCGTTTGAGTGAGATACAACAATCCTCCAATCATTGACCTGTACTTTGTCTGATCAATCTTAGGAGAGTCATCATCTTTACTCAACTTACATCCGGTTGCCATAGGAGTGTTCATTGGCTTTGAGTCTTCCATCCCAAATTTATTCAACAATTCTTTCACATATTTTGACTGAGAAATGAAGATTCTTTTCTTTGTTTGAGTGATTTGTAGACCCAAGAAAAAAATCATTTAACCAAGCATGGACATCTCAAACTCACTTTTCATTTGATTTGCAAAAGTTTTACACATACTATCTCTTCCTCCAAAAATGATATCATCAACGAATACTTCAACAATCAAGATGTTTTCATGATCAATTTTGAAATACAAATTACTGTCAGCAGTACCTTTGCTGAAACCAATCTTCAAAAGATGCTTGTCCAATCTTTCATACTGGGCTCTTGGGGCTTGCTTTAAACCATACAGTGCCTTCTTCAACTTGTAGACCATATCACCATGATCAAACAACTGAAATCCATCCAGTTGCTCAATGTACACTTCTTCTTCCAAGTCACCATTCAGGAAGGTAGACTTGGCATCCATCTGATACACTTTGAAATCTTTGAAAGCAGCAAATGCAAGAAATAATCTGACTGCTTCAATTCTTGCCATTGGGGCAAAAGTTTCTTCAAAATCAACTCCTTCTATTTGAGAATAGCCTTTGCATACCAATCTGGCTTTATTCCTGACTACTTCACTAACTTCATTCAGTTTGTTCCGGAAGACCCATTTGGTTCCAATCACATTTTTGTTTCTAGGTCTGGGAACAAGATCCCAAGTGTGATTTTTCTCAATTTGCATTAGTTCTTCTTCCATAGCTTTAGACCAATTTTCATCATTGCAAGCTTCATTCACTGTCTTAGGTTCAAACTTTGAAATCAAACAATGCTCATTTGAGTCTTGAACAATTCTCCTTCTTGTTTGTACACCTTTGCTTTTGTCACCTATGATCTAATCTTCAGAGTGGTTCAGTCTTACATACCTTAGAAATTTTGGAGTTTCTTACACTTCTAACTCTTGATTAGGCTCATTGAGACTCATCTCTTCTTCCTAACTTACCAGATCAACTTGAATCTATTTTTCAGAAGAGGCTTGGGCACCTTGAATCAGAGCACCATTCTGATCATCTTCATCATAGTCATAAAACCTTGAGGGTTTTTCAATTCCTTCATCAACTTTTACATTTGTACTTTCTATAATCTTTCTCAATCTCTTGTTATAACATCGGTAGGATTTTCTTTGAGTAGAGTAACCCAAGAAGATTCCTTCATCACTTCTAGCATCAAACTTTCCTAGATCTTCATCCCTTTTAATATAACATTTTCTATCAAAAACTATGAAATACGTTACAGTGGGAGTGATACCAAACCAAAGTTCATAAGGAGTCTTATCGGTATTGCTTCTGATTTGAACTTGATTGAGAGTGTAGAATGCAGTGCTGACCGCTTCTCTCCAATATATCTGAGGAACATTTGCTTCCATCATCATGGTTCTGGATGATTCCTGGATGGTCCGGTTCTTTCTCTCAGCTACTCCATTCTACTGTGGAGTCCTAGGAGAAGACAACTGTCTCTTTATTCCATGTTTCTCACAAAAGTCAATGAACTCACCAAATGTGAATTCTCCACCTCTATTAGACCTCAGACATTTCATTTTTAATTCGATTTCATTCTCTACCATAGCCTTGAATATTTTGAATTTCTCAAGTGCTTCTGATTTCTCCTTTAGAAAGGTTACCCACATCATCTGGGAATAGTCATCAATTAGCAACATAAAGTATCTATCAACTTGTATACTCCTAACTCTTGCCAGACCACAGAGATCAGTATGAACTAAGTCCAATAATCTGATAGAAGACAGTTCCTTACTTTTGAATGTGACTCTGCTCATCTTAACCAACTGACATTCTTTACACAAGCTATTACTAGGTTTCACTAATTTTGGAAGATCTCTTATAGCCTGAGTAATGCTTATCTTGATGATATTATCAAAATTCACATGACACATCCTCCTATGCCATAACCAACTCTGATCAATTTGAGCAAACAAGCAACTTTTACTAGTACCAACCAAGTGGAAGATATTACCTTTAGTTTGAGTACTGAATGCAATCTCTGTTCCGAAACTTTCAAAGATCTTGCATTTTCCATTCTTGAATCTGAGATCACAGCCCTTGTCCACCAACTGACCAACATTGAGAAGATTGTGCTTTAAGCCTTCAACATACAGTACATTACCAGTTTTGTTCTTTCCATCAAAAGAAATAGTTCCTCTACCTCTGATTCTGCCAGCAAAATTATCACCAAAATTTACCACTCCACCTTCATACCTTTCTAAATCTATGAACTTATTTTTGTCACCTGTCATATGATGAGAGCATCCACTATCAATGACCCAATCATCCTTTTCTACAACTTGGGCAGCCAGAGCTCTTTCTTCAACTTTATGATTGACAGATTTGGAAGGCATTGGATCTTCTTCCTTGATGGCAATGAACACCTAGTCTTTTCCAGATTTGTCTCCTATCTCTAATTCATCATCTGTTACTCCTTCATCATCTCCTTCATGAGCATAGTAACAATTCTTATTGAATCTTGGTCTATTAGAATTTGGCCTTGAAAATCTTTCCAGACATCTTGAGGCAAAATGGCCAATTTTATTGCAATTAAAACACTTAAAAGGCAATTTTCCTTCATACTTACCGGATCCTCTTGGCATCCTTTTTGCAATAAGGGCTTCAAGTCAAGCAGTTTCTACTTCTTCTTCCTCCAGATCTTTTCTTGCTTTTTCATACCATGAAAGATTCCTTGAAGAGTTCTCTCCTGGATCAAACCTTTGTTTCCCTTTTATAGAAGCACTAGCTTTGAATGCAGATTCAGTCTTTGGGGGTTCATCTCCAAACTCAGCCATTTCAAATACATCCAATTTACCAACCAATTGTTCTCTTGTAACTGTTGTGTGAGCTCTGAATTCTTCAATTGCAATAGCCTTGATTTTATAAGAAGCAAGAAGGGATCTGAGAACTTTGCAAACAATCTCATCTTCATTCAAGACTCCACCAACATTTCTAATTCCACAAACAATCTCATTTACTCTTGGCATGAAAGTGGTAATGTTTTCATCATCTCTGATCTTCAGATTTTCAAATTTCACTTTCAGACTTTGTAACCTTGCACTTTTAATATACTTGTCTCCCTCATGCAACAGTTCCAGTTTTTGCCAGATTTCATAGGCAGTTGGTAGGTCAATAACATTTGAGAGCTCTGTATCTAATAATGCGCTTAGAAGAGCCTCAATGGTCCGCAGATTGTTTTCAGCATCAGTGATTTCATCCTTAGTTTTCACACCACCCTTTGGAGGTACATACGGTGTTGTAGCCATGGTCTAATACGCCATTCCCATACATTGCAAGTGACATTTCATCCGACCTTTCCAAAGATTAAAATTGGTTCCATCAAATTTTGGACTATCCTTCTTGTAAGACGACATCCCAGATCTCCTCAAGTGGTTAAGCTCCTTTTAGAGGAACTTGGCTCTGATACCAATTGTTAGATTTAGGGCACACAACTGAGAGGGGGGGTGAATCAGTTGTGCAGAACTTTCTTCCACTTAGAAACTTATCTTTACTTTTCAATTCAGCAACATAATAATAAATCAATCATGAAAAACATAAAGCAATGAATCAAGAGCAGAAACAAATCAACACATGAGACACCAAGATTTTGACGTGGAAAACCTGGTTAAGGGAAAAACCACGGGGTGATTAACCCAAAATGTATTCTCTGTTAGAAGAATAGAAAGAACAAATGACACATGCCAATTAGGGCTGACTGCCCGAGCACACTGCTCACAAGAGGCTCACTACCTACAAGAGACACACTGTCTACAAAGAAATAAGTATCACATACATGAATTGGAGGATAGCATCTTCACCATGCTTGAATTAGTTCCATTTAAGCTCAACACTTCTGCTCTACCCTTCGCTCTCCTTTTTTCTACCACACCCTCATCTTCACATGGACAACTTTGAAATGACTTCACAATCCCTTATTTATACAAGACATCAACTTAGGAATGATCATCTAAGTCGGCAAACATTCACAAGAACATCTGCAGGACATGTAACTCATCCGGTCGGCCAGTCTCAAGAAGAACACCATCATCTGGAAGTTATTCTTCAATTGCGAGCTCAAACTTCAATGCGGACCATCAACACAAATTGGACACACTCCAAAGACTTCCACAAGCTTGCATGAATCACCACGAACATCCGTACTTCACCTTCTTACTGGATTCCATCTCTCCTACATCTGGAACCTCAAGAACACAGACTGTCATTACTGTCACAAAGGAATAGATGCTTGTAGACCTTCAAACCATGAACAAATCGAGTTGACACACCACAAAGACTTCCCAAACACTTAAATCCGCAGAACATGAAAATGCATTTCCAAATCTCACCGGACCTTTCTGTAATAGTCTCTCACCTCTGAACACCTACCGAAACCAGTTTTACTTAAGCAGCCACAACTTCCTCAGATCTTCATGCAGACCTCTGAAATCTCTTTTGTACCACCTCAAGACACATATCTACAAACCCTTTAATCCGCATCTTCTAATCTTCTTCCTATCTTGGACTAATGCCTTACTGTCATCACTATTCTTCACTATTCCTAACTGAGGCTAATTTTCTCAATATCCTCAGCACACAGCTCATCCAATTCTTATCATTAATGCAATAGGAGTATGTTGACATCAATGACAACACCGGTTAGGCCCATACTTGCAACAGATATGACTTCCCCTCCTAAGGGGTTTCCCCATATCTCGAGTCTAGAGGGGAGCCCTTTTTCAAAGGTGGGTGGCTGTGGGGATGGGTGGGTGGTTATGTTCCTGGGTGGGAGGAATATAAAATTGGTGGGTGGAAAGTAAGGTGGGCGGCCTATGCTCCCCACCTGTAACAGGGTGGGTGGGAGGATGAAGGTTGCAGGAAACCTTCAGTTTTACTAGAATCTGAACGAAGATTTTGGGTTTACTTAGAAACCTCAGATATAGTTCTAATGTTCCCCGAGAGGAGATAGTTGTGGACGAGAGGGCTACTACTACCTTTGGATTCTAACCCACCCGCCTTTGCGCAGAGGGGGGCCAACTATAGCGTGGGAGGGTTAAATCATGTTCCCATTTCTGCATGCACTGAGGAATCATTAGTATATATATAGTTGTCCCAATGGCTATGTATCTGTAGGCCATATTGAATATGCTAGGAGTGAATAGGGGATTGGAGATGGGATTTAAAAAGAAGCCCTATCTATTTCTATGGGGAGGGACCATACATATTTGAGATTCAAATCATTCGTTCTCTTGGAAGGTGCCCTCTGGACTTGGGAAGGCACCTGAAGCTGAAATGAAACGACATTGAAATGATCATTGCGAGAGTAACCTGTGAACTACATGGATGTAGTAATCTGACTTGACTCACCAACCCAACCCCAACCCCAACTAGATATAGCATAGCCATAGCCGCCACCCCCCACCCTTGGGGTTGCTCTCAATATCATATATAGGTATAGGGGTGCCACATAGATATGTAGGGGTTTCTCTCAATATCCAATACCTATATAGGGGTGGTCGAGGGGGTTGTCCTCTGGACCCTCAATTCCAATCCTCTATATAGATAGATGTCCTCGTCTATCTGGAGGATTGTTTATGAGTGGTTCACTATCACTCACCCCGACTAGACACTATATAGCCGTTAGCTGCCCTCCCCATCTAGATAGAGGGAGAGGGCCCAATCGAGAATATTCTAGTATATTAAATAGACTAGTACTGGTACTGGTGTGTCAATCACCGTGTCTTCATTAGTGGGCTCCCCATCCCCATCTAGATAAAGGGAGATGGCCCAATTGAGAAGCAGCTATTATATGGAATAGACTGGTATTGGCGGGTCAATCTCTCTCTCGATGAGTAGGTCGATCCCTCTGTATCCCAATCGGTAGGCACTTAATCTCTATCATATCGTCGATCCCAACTAGATCCTATACAGCCTCATCCTCATCCTCATAGTGGGTCAATTCCACTCTATCCCACTCTAGAATGCTATCATCTTGTCTGCTATGTTTCATAGGCTCAGTCGACTATATAGCCGCCCCATAGCCGGTTGATAGTGAGAAGTCCGCCTGGGGTGGGTGGGAGGATAGATGGGGTAGGCTCCCCATCCCCATCTAGATAGAGGGAGTGGGTCCAATCAGGAATAGTCAGTCAAATACGAGGGACTATCTATATGCCACCCAATGCTCGCAATCCCAGATGCTCATAGTTGGTCCTGTCTTCAATGAGCATAGGCTCGGTATTCCAATTGGGAATAGCCGATCAAATCTGAGGGACTATTTATATGTCAGCTACCAAATGCTTGCCCATCTGGATAGAGGGCCCAATCGAGCATAGCCCGTTGATCCCTCTCTATCAGTAGGCTCCCCATCCCCATCTAGATAAAGAGGGAGGGCCCAATCGACCGTACAGTGGGCTCCCCATCTAGATATAGGGCCCACTGAGTATGGGCTGTCGATTCTAATCAATTAGTAGGCTCCCCATACCATCTAGATAGAGGGCCCAAGAATAGCTGGCCAGTCATTTATATAGTTCTATATAGAGTATAGTTCTTTCCGAAGCGGAGCTCAATATATTCATTTTCATTGAAACAAAACCGGAGATAGCGAACTGCCCTAAGACCTTTCACTTGATTTGGTTTGTTCCCTCTTGGTCGAAAGTATCGACAGTCATGAAGCAATGGACATGGATATATAGGAGATATGGCCTACTCACACTAATAAAACATAACATAATGTCTTTGAGTCGATGGATTTATGACACTTTGGTGGCCCACCCCACCCCACTATTACCATAGATCCAATCTATAGATACCGCCCTCAGTCCATGAAATACTAGCCTTTAGGCCTACTTTTCGACCCACAATGCACCTTTCAAATTAATCTAGAAAGGGCCCTTTCCCCCCCTCGACTGACAATAGCCAGGCGAACAAAAACTGCCCATCTATCTGGAATCCCTCTAATCACTCAGAATGACCTAATCATGAGATGGATGGGCATATGACACTATATAGCTGCCATAGGGATATGGAGAGAGGCCGCCAAAACATGCTGACTATAGATAATAATGGAATGGCCGCACAACCTAGCTATTGTAGTCATAGTCACCACCCACGAACTACATCCATCGTCTTCCTCCCCCCAGCAAAGCGGAGCCCCCCCATCTATATATGGGCCCAACGGAGTGAAGCCTACCTAGTGAGTAATAGATCAAGAATGACTAGCAGGCATAGGATGGAGTGTAGCAAACCACTCTACCCAGAGGTGCCACCCCTAACCTTTAGGCCCTCTAGGCCCTTTAGGCAATCCCCCAATGGATATATGTCTGTATATAGATAGATAGTGGGCGGCTAGGTGACGTCTTATATAGATAGAAAGAGATCCCTCGTATGATCCCCCACCCATCCCCACACACGCCCCCCACCCAGGTGGGTGGTTATTACTCTCCTGAATGCTAGTGAAGGCACAACTAGAAACCCCCCTATAATTCCCCCCCTCTCGGTGTTGGGTGGGACCAGAAGTGTCTGGGTGGGCAATATAGTCTACCACCCACCCCAATTAGCCCCCTTAGGAGGCCCTTTCTGGGGTGGGTGGGAGGGTGATTGTTGTTGGAGGTTTCTCTAATTAGTTTAGTCAGTAGATTATTGTGGGGGGTTAAGTTCACATCGAACAGAAGATTCCCTTTCCGATGGGGGATTGTTAATGTTGGGATGGGGGGTATTATGGAGGTTGGGGGTTGGGATAGAGATCAATCTTTCTCCTATTGAGCTTCTTAGTAGCACCTTTATGCTTCTCAGCAGTACCAAAGTGCTGATAAAGGGAGGTAGGGTAACTACGGGGTAGGTGGGTGGGCCCGTCCTCCATATAGTTGGAGACAATAATTGCACTATGACGCGAGTGAATAGGGCAACTAAACTAAACTACAATGTCACGATGGGGATGCCCCAGGCTGCCGATAGGGAGATAGGGCAAGGCAGCCTGACAATCAATAACTCAATGAATTGTCATTGATGAGACCTACCGCATATCGACCAAGGCATCGACCATGGTATCTTGACCCATATATATAGATAGGGGACCCATCCTGACATCTCCTCGACTATCTATATATAGGCATGGAATGCTACCTGACCGGATCACTATCTATTTGACTTCTCTCAGGTCACTATCTCTAGTCCCATATCCCATATCCTATATATAGGCTCTATACCTTGGGACTCTCAAAACGAACGAAGGAGGGAGAGCCATCCATCTATTCATCCATCCATTATAGTAGCCATGATATAACTAGTCATCAGTTGTATCACTCACTATCTATGATGCAAATGGAATAGAAGTTTTCTGCTAATATAGTTTAGTTGTTGGGATGGACAAGAAAACAACCCGATTGGTCCAATGTCATCGATTGATGTCACGGTCCTCTCTTCCTTTCTCTTTTGTTCATTGCATGCCATGATGACTGGAGATAAGCTCTATCATACGATAGATTGGCCAGGCGATTCATTGTAGCAAGAGCCTAAGGGGGGGGCCTAGCTTCAAATCATGATGCATGCTAATCTTCCCCAAGGAAAGGATAGAACTCCCAACTGACACCCCCCAGAAGGTTGCCGGCTGCAGCGGGGGGCATGAATTTTAGGGAGGTTATATGTTGTTTGGTTCTAATCTACCTCCCAGAAGGGGGGGCCCTGTCACCTTGGGGGGGAGATATAGGGTGGGGGGCCCCCATCACTTTCCTCCCACCTAGTCATATTATTCCACCTACCCGGAACAACAACATTGAAGAAACCTGGTTGCAACCACCACCCACCCACCCTGGCTGTGGCATATAGTTTCCCACCCACTCAGGCCTAATTTGAGCCTATTGGGGGCCCGAGGGTTCTCGAAAAACCTGAACTATAATTCCCACCCATCCCCCAAGCCTATACCCCCCACCCAACCCCACACACAAGTTTTCCTCCCACCGGAAAACTTTCTATTCCACCCACCTAGTGCCTCAAACTTAACCTCCCATCACTAATCTACCTCCCAAAAGGGGGGGTGGGCCTCCCACTCACTCCCACCCAACCCCGGCTACTATAGTTGGGGTTGGGTGGGGGGTATAGTTGCCCAATAGAAGGTTTAAAGCAAGAAGTAGTTTATTTAGTGGGTTCACAAGCATGAGTAGAAGAAGAATGAGTAGAAGCACCACCGCATGGGTAGTAGCAGGACACCAATAGCATTAATAGTCATTGCTTGATATGGAGCAGCCTATTATTTCTTTAGGGATCCAGAAGTATATGGAGTAGTGGAACCAACAACTTATCCAATAGCTTAGGATGTTGAAGATCAAGGTTGAAAGCTAGTAGGGGTGGGTGGGAGGTAGAAATAAGCTTCTTGCTAGCTACTATACTACCACAACTAGCCACAACCTAACTAGATAAAGCCATCCAAGCTAGACAACCACCAACTACATTAGTTCCATACCCTAGACAGTAGCTCCACATCGAGACCCAGAGCGACTTACTGATCCACTACCAGCATCTAAGCTCAGAGCAGTTTCATACCCAGATTAAGTCATTGATTAAGTAGTTGATCTAGTTCTTGATGATGAGCATGATCATGATCAAGATTCAGATGTGTGTGATCTAGGTTATTGGTTCAAGTATCGAAACCCAACCTGACACTATTGATCCAGCACTGGCAGTAGAGCCATCAGTAGATCTAGTCGAAGGAGTGTAATAAAGATGTTGCAGCCTAATAAAGTTGATCTGAGAGTAGATCCAGGTCCAGATTAAGTGAGAAAAGCACTTAATTCTAATCCAGCAGCACCTAAGCCAGTCCCACCACTAGAAACAGAGACAAGAGCTGGAGCAGCGGAGGCTAAGGCAGTTGACCGAGTGACCCAACCAACTTTCTATTCCTCCCACCCCAGCTACTAGTGTAATGAATAGTAGGGGCCTCCCTCCCACCCACCCCAGTTTTCCAACTATACTAGCAGCCGGGGGTGGGGGGTATAGGCAATAATCTGCCCCAACCCTCACTACTAATTTTTATTGTCAGCACCATGGGTAGAGCCAGACGCAGAGTATGTTTAAGATCCTCCAATTACAGTGTCAGTTTATGCAGTTTTAGATCCAGATGAAGTAGTAGACCCAGTAGTAGACCTAGTAGCTGAGATAGAAACACCAAGGGAAAACAAAGGCAGGAGCAAAGCTAGTCGCAATAATAGTTGAACCTATTGATCTAGCACCAGTGGTACCATTATCAACACGAATCACAGGAGGAGAAGCATAGGTAGATATAGTTCCAGGTGCAGCACCAATTTTTCATATCCTCCAAAAGCAGTAGCACCACTAGCAAAAGCTGATCCAACAACACCACTAACAACATCCCTAGGTGGGTGGTCAAAAGCTGCTGAGAGAAGGTTGGGTGGGTGAAAGGCCGAGATCGAGATCTAGATGCACTCTTTCTTGTGAAGGTTACATCAGTAGCTTTAGTAGTAGAGAGAGTAACTTCTGAGCTAATATATTGAAGCAAGCACCAATAGCATCACTAGTACTAAAGGTAGCAGTGGAATCACCACTAACAGCACATATGGCAAAGGCATAGGTTGGGACATGAGCAACACCATGGGCAAAGGCATAGGTAGGCATAGTAGTTGTTGATTCTGATGATTGAGATCTAGATTCTGAGTTTCGTGCTCGATATCATGTTCAAGATTGAGAGCTGGTTAGAGATCAAGATCGAAAGCCAGAGGCAGAAGTAGCACCATAAGCTTTGGTAGCATCTCATCATGTTCCAGGGGGTGGGCATGTTACGTACAAACTCTAATCTCTCTCTTTGCCTACTAAATACTCACCCGAGAGAAAGAGAAATAAAGGGTGAGGTTAGCAATACACTTGAGAGAACTTGAGGGTGAGGCTAGCATTTCACCCAAGGGGTGAAAAAATGAGGGTGTATTGTTTTGCTCAATGGATTGATTCATTCGATTGGGACCTAATAAATTAGGCCCTAAAAAGTGGGATTGATGAGGCCTCCCTACTATTAGTTGGAGCTATTAGGATGAGAAACCATAATGGTTGGATTGTAGCCATTATCAGTGTGCTTGGGGATATATAGATGAACATCCTCAACTTTACTCATTCAGATTCTGGTGCCAGTCATAGAGAAATGATGATCACAAAGCTTGTTGATACGACACTATTTGCTCAACCTTCTTCCGGGGAATCTGTGAACGAAGGGTAAGGTGACGCATCAGAATGATGTACATAGAGGGATTCTAAATAACTTGGTTGAGGGATTTCTTGATGGAGGGGGCCGAGTGATACTTCCCACTAATTTAGTTTTTAGAGCCATCCCAGAAGAAGGGATGGCTTGGCGCACCTGCTTTCTCACATATCTCTCTCCCTGAGGGAAAATCATAATCTAAATGAAAGATTACGGTTCCCCCTTTATTTCATTTCATTAAATAAAATAACATCATTACTATAAACCTCTCGTGGGGATGAAGGAAGCAGGTTTTACAATGATAGAGAAAATCCCCCTATAATGGTTCAATTCGGGGTCCACGCAGGTTTTTTCAAAGGCGGAGAAAGCTCCGCCTCACACATAGAGTCACCCCATATCACCAATTTTCAGGTGGCTACAACAATTCAAGAGAAGAGAATGGAGTAATGCTTGATTTAGAAGTGTAGGCGTTCAAGCATGATTCTGTAGTCCAAATATCCCTTCCCATTCATTCAATCAATCCCTTGCTCATTGGATCTCCCAACTTCTAGAGTAAGGGATAGCAGGTTGGCTTTAGGGGTGTAGTGTTAGAACCAACCTGATTCAGAGAGACAGTTAGCCCAATGAAGAAAGGGGTTTCCCAGAAACAAAGAGAGGTTGTTTGATCTATTCCCAACATCTCGCTTCAAATATGGAGCCTATTTCTGGGGCCCCTAACTGGCTGAGAAGCATTGGGCATTTGAACATAAATGCGATGGAGAGAACCAGTTTGACGAGGCGCCTAACTGGCATAGGGACTTCAGGAAACTGGATCCTGTTTGGGAACTACGACCAAAACCAAAGCATCCCATCCATTAGCTTCATCTAGATTTGGGATCTATATTATATAGGACTGTATGTAGTTTCTTCAACTACTAGTATAAGATTGGATTCTGCTTCACCCGTTTAGGTCATCCGAAAAAGAATCGATGAGAAAGAGAAGAAGATTTAGTCTTAGCATCACAATATCTTAGGCTGCCAACTGATGTTGGGCCAACCTTAGCACACCTTTGCTTTTCCACCATGGTGAGTTCAAGAATTGGTACCGCTATAGCAAGCATTGTCAATCCATCTCTCCCTTCCATGAATTTGCCTTATTATGAAGGGACCTTCGCACCACGAGATCGGGTTCACCACGATTCCACGTTCCAATTCGAAGAGTCATGGGAAATGGGTTTATTATGTGATCACTGCATGAATGGAACACATTCATGGAGTTGCTCCCAATCATTTTTGGAACCTGAAGTCAATGCATTGTTGTTCGCAAAGCTGTCGGGAACCAAAATTCCCAACCCATCCCAATGAAGTAAGTCCCTTCTCGTTGCATATTCTAAGCAACACGGAACATGAGCCCCTTCTTCCCTATTCCTTTTGACAACCAATGTCACGAGGTTCCAAAGGCACTTATGGGATAGGATAGGTATCCACTGGGTCTCATAGGGATTTCTTGATTGATTGGGGACCGCATGTCCCTATAGGTCCCCCACCCCAGGCGCATCCAGCCTGAATTGATATGAGTAAAATGGAAAGAGGAGAGGTACCCCAACTAGAGCATATAGTTTCTTGTCCTCCCACCACTATAACTCAAGAATCAACTATTCTCCATCTTGAACTTCCATCTGCTCCCTACCTCTAGTGAAGTTAACATGGGAAGGACCACCCATGTTACATAGATAGTCAACACCAGATTATATATGTGATAGCCGTCCCAACTATTGTCTCCCAGCCACCCCTGATGTTGTTGATTCCTGGGTGGGGGGTTCTGTTCCCTATCTCATCCTAACCTGGGGTCCTTCCTCTGGGCCTTTCCTATCCTCCACCCATGGTTGAGGGTACTCGTTAATTTAGTATGGCTGGCAAGGAGTAGACTAGTTCAATAATTAGTTAGGTCCCTCGCTCGGTAGTAATACAGATGGAAGTTCAGGATGGAGGGAAAGTAATGATCTCCCTCGAGGGTGCCACCGTCTCCTCTTTCTATTGGTGAGAAATGGCCTCTCCCCCTTCTATTGGCTGGGCCTGGGCCTATTCTCTATCCGGCCTAGTTTCATTCTCTTCATTGAGGCAAGAAGGAGGTTGTCAACTCATTATAGTAGTTGAGTTCAGAAGCCATTCGGGTGGGTGGGAGTGATAGTTTGGTTGGCCATCCTAACTTTCTATATCCATCCTCCCCTCCATCCTTTACCCCCAAGCAAGACAATAACTCCCTTCCAAGGTCCCATCCATTTACACGGACTCCATGAATAAAGAGTGGGAGGGAGTACTCCTCATTAGGCTATTTGAATTTTCTCTTTGCTTCCATCTCCTTGTTAGGCTAGGCTAAGCTCCATCTGATGCTTTTATTTGGATGTCTTGCTCTGGGGCTGCTTTGTTACTTTCATCTGGGAGGCATAGGAAGGGTAGGCACCAACAGTTGAACTCAAGATAGAGAATTGTCTGCCTTCGATAATGAACTAGTTAAGTTAATTAGGCCATCCAGGGGTGCCACCTAAGGGTTCTAGGTAAACCCTCAGAGGTAGGGGTATAATTTGCTAATTGGTAGCTCTAGATAGCTCCTCAAGAAAATGGATGGACTCCATCCCACACCCCCGATAGGGACTAATTTGGATGGGAGGGTAGGGACTAAACTAATTACCTTCTAGGGGTGAAGCTTGTCCTCACCCACGGCCAGCCAACATGATAGGATGGGGGTGCCTTTAGTGGGTCAACTGGTTGAACAAACTAGTTGAATTCTGATTAGTCTGGATGGAAGGAAAGCAAGCACAATATAAAACAAAGGATGGGACAGTTCAACTAATCAACTCAACTACCCGGACCTAACCCTTTACACCCCCGGATGGAGAACTAGAATCCCACCCAACCTAAGGACCTACCAAAGGAGGAGATTGGATGGTAACAGTATAGCTAGTCGATGGTAACAATATTGGATTGTTTGGAAGGTGGGTTGTTGGATTGTTCGTCCCTACCAGGGGTGAAGGATGGAACCATAGGGTTGGAAAGAAAGAATGTTAGGTGGACAGGAAAGAAAGAGGGGGTGAAGGATGGACAAAGAGGCCAGCGAAGAGAAAACAAAAGGCTGGAATGAAACAACCTTCTAAAGGTAGGGTGGGAGGAAGTTCAATCCTATCTTGGGAGCCCCTCAGGTGAGAAGATATAGCTCACCGAGGGTGTACTATTATTTGGGAGGACAAGCTATTCTTTCTTATCAATGGGGAAGTTAGGATTGATGTTATACCAAGAGGGATTTGAAGTCCTTCTGGATGCATGGTTTCGGATGGATGGGAACAAAGGATGGATAACTAGTCTACTCCCTTGGGGCACTGGCTAATCAATCCAACTGGGTCTCTAAAGGATGGACAAAGGAGGCCCTTAATGTTAGGCCAATCCAGTATAGCATGTTATGGGACAGGATAATAGAATTCAACTTCCTCCTCCCCGATACAATACTTTCATTAGCTAATAGGAATACCAAGATGGGCTAATAGAATTCCTTTGACCTAGCAAACTAGCATCCTTCACCGGAGCAACTATTGGGTAATGGGACTCTATCCTTCACCCCGAGTGGGTAACTATAGCTAGGGTTGGGTGGGACTAGAAGTGCCTGGGCAGGCAATATAGTCTCCCACCCACCCTAATTAGTTAATTTAGTATATTATCGCAATACACTACTACGGTGTACCGACCAATCTTAACTGAACAATCCAATGTTGTTACCTTCGACTAGCTAAGTAGTTGAGTTAGGATAGCTCGAAAGTTAGTTGAATATTCAGGGGGGACGAAACTACTATCCTTCTGGGAATATTCAAAGGGGAGGGAAGAGTTGATTGAGCCACCCATCTACACCCCCAAATGACCAGTAATAGAATTAGATGTCGTTGTTCTACTCCCACCCAGCAACTTCCTATATCCTCCCACCCACCCCTTTAGATGTCATTGATCCGCTCCTCCATCCTGAACTCCCGATGTGGGATTAAGAATGCTTCCAGTTGAGGGAGTAGACAACTATAATACATTACCCATACCGTTGGGATTATAGACAAACAATCAATCTAGTTCCTTTTGGAGGACCTTCCTTTTGGATGGATGGATGGATGCATGGTTCCTTCCAGATGGAACTAATAAACTAATTTGGATGGATGGTCCAGGTGAACTAATTGAAATCCATAGGAAGGGAGTTCATTACTTGGGCCTAGGGGTGAAGGATGGCCCTCATTAAGCTCCTTTCCTTCCTCCACCCATGGTTGAGGGTACTCATTCATTAAGTATGGGTCCCTGTAGTTAGGGAGTTCAAGAAAGTAACCTCATTATTAGGATAGTTGTCTACTCCCACTCTATTTCCTCCCACCCACCCCGGATTGGTCGGGTAATAGTAACGGTAATGAACTAGTCATCCCCCTGCCACTGAGGGTGTGGGAAGGGTGGCACCCCTGGATGGCCATGTTATGTATATAATCTGGTGTTGACTACCTACATGGGATTGAAATATTAGCCAGATAGAACTATAGCCAGGGTTGGGTGGGACTAGAAGTGCCTGGGAGGTTAATACTCTCCTGAATGATTAGTGAAGGCATGTGTGTGGGGATGGGTGGGGGGCTAAAATTTAGGGTTGGGTGGGACCCCCCACTATAGCCACCCACCCACCCAGCCCAGGTGGGACGATATAGGGAGGGCTACTATAGTTGTTAGTGATAGCCTAACGTTGATTCCTGGAACTATTGTTTCCCACCCATTCTATACACCTTCCTTCCTGCTGATTAAACCTTCCTTCCGGAGCTAGATTAGTTAACCTGCCTCAACAACTATTCCTCCCCCCATCCTGATAGTTGATTCTGTATGTAACATGTCCCTCGGGGGGGAGATATAGTTGTTGTTGTTGTTGGTGGGTGGGAGGTAATGACCCATAGAATAGTAGGGGCCCATGTTACTCCACTATATCCTCCCACCCACCCCTATCTGGCCAATGACTATCAAGGGTGGGAGGAGTAGTTATAGCCTGGCAGGAGTGAGCCCATCCTCAATGTGATGCTCTCCCTTTGTAACAACTTCTAATAAGGGTAGTGAGAATTCTAGATCGATGGATTGATTGACCTTTGAGAGTTAGATTGGTGGATAGTAGTTGAGTTAGGAAAGGATAAAGAAATATAGATATCCTTTTGAGCTAGATAAAGTAGTTGATGGAGCTAGCTCCAGCTAGATGCCATTGAATAGGCCCAACTGAATAGCCCTAGAATTCTGGCTATTTGTTTAGTTTCCCATCGGATGGCTCTATACCCCCCACCCGGGTGGGTGGAAAGTAAGCGAATGGCTAGCCATAGAGGTAGGACAACCAAGAGAACAAATAGTCTCACCTGAAGGTAGGGAGACTTAATGAATGAGGCAGGGAAAGGGGTGGAGAGCCTCACTTCTTTCTTTCTGATTGTGTACAGCCAGGGGAGACTGGAATCTGAACGGAGATTCTAGTTCCGGTTGAATGAATGTTTTATAATAGATTGGCACTTCATTCTCATCCATCTCCTTTGGAAGGGAGGTTATTGTTCTCACCCAGAAGGCTGATAGTCTTTTGGTTGGGGTTTGTTCATAGTTGTTTTGTTTTCGTGCTCTCGGATATTGATTTTCCAGATATTGAAAACTATAGTTCCTCAGGCAAGTTAGGGCTTTTCACCCAGGGAAGGCTTCACTGTTGTAGCTGCTAGTTCTCCATCCTAAACTACTGGGGTGGCCACCCAGAAAGACTATTGACTAACCTTATCTCCTTCCCCTCCTCCTTCATCCGGTAGTAATAGCTTTCTATCCATCCTTCACCGGATAAACAATCTTGAATCTATCGGATGGTCAGATGTTAAACAAAGGATGGCAATAGTAGACTCTTTCTCGAAGGATGTTGGATTGTTCTCCTAGCTAAGATAATGCTACCCAGGGGTGGGGCCTCAGCATAATGAAGTTCAACCACTGGTGCCTATCCTTTCATATTGAAGTTGTAAGGTCCCGGCCATAGGATAGTGAAAGTTATTCACCCCCGGGTAGAATAATGAAAGTTAGATAGCCATTCCTACTACTAACCATGGCCCATCCTAAACTGGGTATGGGGAGGAGTTGGGCTCAGTAGGCTTCTCTTGAGGAAGTTGAATAGTAGCTCCAGGTAGCTATTAATTCTCCAACTAGAGTTCATGGAGGAGTTCCCTCCCTCCAAGAAAGAAAGTTCCTACCACACCCCCAGTTGAGCTAATGAGCAGGCTCTAGCCTTCCACACCCCCTCTGTCTAGGCCAATTTAGTATGGTCTAGCTCATCCACCCTTCCACACCCCCGATAGAGTGTCCCTCCTTCAGTGTCCCTACCCTTCCTACACCCCTGATCGAGGAGTAATGCTAAGGCCACATTTCATTAGGGTTTCTTTTCTGCTCCATCCTATGCTAAGGAATTGGTTTCTTTCCTGCTCCATCCTGAACCGAGGACAGGTTGCAATAGAGTTCAACTATCTTCCCAATAGGGTTGTTGTCCCTTCCTTTCAACTATTGGCCAGCCCCAGGCAAGAATGAAAGCTACTCCAAAGCAAACTCCTGTCGTCACCCCCAGTTGATCCTTACCGCACTAGTCGATGAAGCCCGCCCCTCATTGGATTGTTCATTGGATGCAAATCCAGAAGTAAATGGACCAGAACAACTACTCTTCTTGCCTCAACGACTCCATCCTTCACCCCTAGGTTAACAACTTGAACTAAATGCAAGACAGTTGTTAATTGCCCATGCTTTAATACAGGACTAGTGAAGGCTACTCCGGGTGGGTGAAGGGAGGATAAGCAATAGAGTAGAGTATCCCTGGAAGGGAGTTCAAGAAAGAGAAAGAGAAAGAGTGAGACCGGAAGGCCTAATTGATAGGGTGGGTTTGGAAATTATAGTAGTTAAGGAATTAGTTTTTGGTTTCTTTCCAATACCTAGTCTGGGCTTCCATCCTTGTTCTCAAACTACTAGATACTCTGATGAGTTCTGTCCTACTGGGGTAGGGACTAAGAAAATCAAATGTTGGATCTACCAGATGGAAGCTAACTATTAGCCAGCCTGAACCACTAGTCAAGAAACATGAGTTAATTCTGGGGGTACCATCCCTATCTGAAGGGTGGGTTGGGGGAGAAAAGTTGTAGGAGCAAGAAACATGAGTTGATTAGTTTACCCATCCCATCTGGAGCTACCTAACATTCTTTCAACCATGGCCATCCCTCACCATCAAATTAGGAAGGTTTGGGTAGGCTAGCTTGGAGTTGGAGCAAGAACTGGAAGGAAGGTGCCCATAACCTAATGATCTAGCCTTTACCTCTGGCCATCCTATCACCGGATAACCGAAGATTGTTTATCTAGTAGAAAGCTTTACTATTTATTTCCACCCGGGGTGAGGATAGGAGGTGTTCAGTGAGAAGGAGATTGGCTAGTGCCCCTAGGAGTGGAAGTGTGCTCTCCCCCTCCAATGTTTTCTATTCTAGTGTCTCCCTCCCGGTAGTTGATTAAACAAACCATCCTAAACTCGAGTTGAGATGTAGTCAAGTTGAGATGTAGTTGAGGCAATATATATTTTATTGGGACCCAACTATCTCCTCCCACCCACCCCTATGACTCTCCTGAATGATAGTGAAGGTGAGGGTGGGGGGGAATTATAGGGAGGTGTTTTCTTATCTATCTATTGTTGACGAAAACTTTGAAGCTTTGGGGTAATGAATTCAAAGCCTGGAATCAAGTTTGGGGAGAGAGGTTGGAAAGGATGGGTAATGATCTACCTTTTATTTCTTGTTGACCAATCAGGTGGAATGAGGAGAGGTAGGAACAAAGGCTCATAGAGACAACTCAACTACATCTCATCTCCCGATCGAGGAGTAATGCTTATATCTATATGTAGGGAGCTCCTAGATATTCATCGGGATTCGAATCCCTACTGTCGGATTCAAACCCCTATCTATGTGTCCTATCTATATCTATCTACCCATCTGTATCTATCTGCCCATCCGCAGAACTTCTTTTCCCTCAAGCTCAAAACCATACTTCATTGCCAAGGGAGGGTTCCCACATTTGACTTTCTTGAACTTGCTCGGGAGTCGAATACAGATTGATGTTCAGGGAGTGGAATGCAGTAAAATGAGGAGGAAGGGAGTTATGGGCTTATAGAACTATCCCAAGGTCCAACTGCTATAAAAGTTGAGGTGGAGTAAAGCCTTCCTTCCAACTATGTTAGGCCTACCAGAACCCAGAAATCTAGCTATCCCTATCCAAACTACATTAGTCAGAGGGTCTTATCCAGCCGACCGAGTGTTTACTGCTTACTTTTCGCTGACCCAGAACTACTATTTCCCACCCACCTGCTAATATTCCTTGGGTTCTCATTTTCTCGGGATTAGAATGGGGTGGGGTGGGGAAGTGGGTGAGTCTGACCTCATTTTCTCAGGCTGCCCTACACCCCTGCATGCACGGGTGAAGCTGTTAGTGGACTCCTTGCTGAAACATGGATACTATTTCATTTTTTGTTAAGTAGGGTCGGTTGAACTCCTTTTTGGGCCCTGATCCAGATGCCGTTAAGGGCTAGAATCCATCCTGGGGGTGCCTTGTTAACTCGTTACTTTTGCCTAGTGGATCGATGGAAAGAAACTTTGGATGGTCTAGAAAGCATTGACCCAATAAAAAGAATAGAGAAAGCCCCACCTTCGAGTACAATAACTAATACCCTCCATACTTGTTATTCACTGATACCCTGGACAAGCTTCCCTTCCCTGAAACTACAATCTTGTAGGGTTGGCCATCCTAAACCCTCGTTAGATAGGGCTTAATCAGGGTAGTCCTGACACGTTCAGGTAGTTCCTTTCAGAAGGGTGGGCATCTATATCTATGTCGTCAGGGTGGGCATATATATCTATTAGTCAAAGCCCAACTGCCTCTACATGGTAGGCTCGATAGGCAATAGTCCGATTAGTCCTAGCAAGGATGGATGGAGAAAAATCATTACTTCTCTATCGGGAAAAGGGTGACTGGCCTCCGATTAAGGCTAGTGAATGGACGGTTGAGGGCAAAATAAGAAAGAAATAAAATGAAAACTCAGGTAGGCTGACCATTGAGTAGGTAGGCTCCTCGTTTACTTTTGGTTGAACCCTTGTGGGAGGAAACAACGACATCTAGCTCCATGGAAGAAAAGCAAACACAAAGATGGAGAGATCTATTTCTCATCTCGTTGGACCAGATAGATAACTAGTTTGCTAGCTAGCAGAGAGAAAGTCTCCATTGGGCCATCCATCTTTTTGAATCTGGGACCCCAGGGCTTGATTTAACACCACTGGTGGCAACTTGATTTAGCTTTGGCCACTGGTTCTCTTTCCAAAAGCTAGAGTTGGTGCTGTTGGCGCTGGACTTCCTTCCAAACAACTACTATGTAAGGTCCCTCTAGCTAGCCATTATTGTGAACTCATTTCCCTCACTAGAGTTACTTCCTCCCTACCTTCCTCCCTGCTTTTCTCCTTATTGCCTTCTGGCATGTTATGTAGAGCAATTAGTCGAGAAAGGATAGCCATAAAGAATAGGCCAATATACCATGTTTGAACTAGCTAGAACTTTCTGATCAAATGCTGTTGAGGGCAATGCCATTGTATGGGTGCCTCCCAGAATCATTGGGCTAGAATGATAAACCTTCCTTCTGAACTACCTTCCTGTGGAATTCCCCTTCCATAGTAGTTCCCACCCAGTTTAGGACATTTCCATATGGGAAGGCTGATCCACAGTCTATCAGGGGCACAATATAAACCATCCTTTGTTCACTCCCACCCTTCTATCAGGTAGGTTAACAACGTTGAACTACTTTCAGCTACCTTCTCTAGGCTTGCCTTCCAACCAGCTAGCCAAACTAGATTAAGAAAATGGATGGTCCAGCTAACTACCTTCCTTCAGGGAGTAGACTACTAGGTGGGCAGGTAACCAACAAATACAAGACCGAGGGAGTCTTCCTTCCAAACCTTCCATCCAGTTCAACTAGTTGGACAGGTGCTAACTTCTCTAGGGGGTTCAGGAAAGTTAGTCCAATACTTTCTTGAACCTATAGCAAATAGAACTAGTCCTTCTAGATCAGTCGGAAAGAAAGAAAGAGAGAGAGAGAGAAAGCTCCTTGCTCAGGGGTGGGTGGGAAGATATAGTTCAATTATAAGAGGCATTATTCCTTCACCCCCAGACTAATCTCAACTACCTCTCACACCTCTTATCAGAATTGAGCTAAATTGGTGAAACATTCATTCCTTTGCGTAGTCAACTGAGCTCCTTTCCTTCCGGGAGCTCGAATTCAACTACCTGCTGAGCTACTACCTACCACCATCCTAATATACCCCCAGTTGATGTAGAGCAAATAGAGTATCAAACAATTGATACCATATTTCACAACCATAGGCTTCAATCCCACAGACTCTACAAGTTTTACAAGGAAGGGTTTCAACACAATACCTAACTTGTTCTTGACATCAAAGAGAGGGAACTTCAGGGCACACATCTCAGGGTTCCTAACTCTATCTAAGATTTCATCCAACCCACTATACAAGGTCTATAGGACAGCAGTCTCATAGACTGTCACAACACTACTTCTCCATTGGAAAGACAGTCACAATATCCTTCTTATGGTGGTCTGTAAAACTCAATCTCATACAATATACCAAATCTATAACTTGCCAAACATCTAATCTCTTCCTTGACAAATCAAAAACATGCCAAACATACCTAATTTCTTCCTTGTGGTGACTGTCTCCAGTGAGGACTGTCAGAGATAGCATAAGGCAAAATGGACTGTTGTCTTAGAGAAATCCCTTCCTACTCCTTGTCATAGATCGTTGCAAGATCAGGAGCCCTTTGTGTTGGGCACAATGCATGGCTTTTCGCTGACTGACCACTGAACACAGACAATACTACAACCTAGTTGTTGCTGCCCTTCACTCCATTCCTAATACATGGAATTGCAGAGTCATTTACATGGAAACCTCAGTCCCAACCATCCTCCTGCCCCCAAAACCTTCACAAACCTCAACATTAACTATTATACAACCCATCCCACTGATCATAAATAGGAAAGATCAGTGGAATGAGGATAAATCCATCGGGCCACTTAGAAAAACCCTAACTTAGGTTTTAAGACAGCCTAGTACAAAAATAGTGATTTCTCACACCTACTCTAATGTCAAGACTTCAAACAAGACTCAAATCAAAGCTACTTCAATCCTCTAACCTTCCATTACAAACATGGGCTATGATTGTTCCGTACAGGTGTAGGTACAGACTGATAACAGCAAATAAACATAGAAAAACATAGAAAAGCAAGAAAATGAACATTTCATTGGTTCTATTTCACTTCCTCCGAATGTCTGATTCACAATACACCCTAGCAGGCTTCAAATAAGCCTCCTACATTTGAATCAAGAAGCATGAGGGTGGTTGGGGTCGATGAAACTGCCCCAACCATCGAGCTTCTTTCTTGTTTCTAACTGCAACACTAATTGTTGTTTAGTAACTGTCCTCTTTTAGGATTACATCGATGGTTTTATGTTTAACAATGTTTTTTTAACATGTGGTTTAACCTTGGACAAGGTTCTCTCTCATATTCAAACCTTAGACATGCTAACAACCATATGATTGCCTCCTACATACCTTAGGAGGGCTACAAAAGAAAAGAAACCTATGACTGCCTCTTACCACATGACTGTCCTCATTAGGACTTACAACATGAGAATACATTTTAGTTTTTTTTGGACATAGTCCATTACAAGCATGGCTTTCAAGCCTTATTACAACATTGAATGGTCTCAAGGACCTTATTTAAACAAGGCAAACTACTTGAAGATCAACCAAATCCTAGATGTCTTGGTGCTCCTGCACCACCAGTGAAGGATGGAAATAGCTATGCTATGACCTCCCTGCCTCAACCAGCCAAACAATCAATCGAATTGTTAACTCGTTACCCAGTGGAAGAAACTAGAACTATAGGTAGGACGGGAGCTAGACCGAGCCTTGCTGAAACACCCAAACAACTTGAACTAGCACTCCCACCACCACCCTGAACCCTGAGAGGCACATCATTTGTTCACTCCCACCCGAGGAACACTCGGGGGTTTTAAGTGAACCCTCGAAACACCTAAGGGTTTAAAGTGAACCCCCGGAACATATAGTTATGAGTGGGTGGGAAAGTTTTGGCTATCAAGATGGGAGGGAATTATAGGGTAAGGAAAAACCCTCAGCAATAGTTGGGGGGGTGGGATGGGGGTGGATATAGTTGGGTGGTAGGCTATAGTTGACCCCCCAGGAGGTTTCTTCAATTAGTTATTGGGGTAGTTCCAAACTCGCATTAAAACCTTTCCCTTGCGATCATTATAAGGGAAATAATTGAGGCACCCCTATATATAGATATGGTGACCCTAAACTATCTATCTATCTATCTCTATCTGGAGGTTGAGGGCCCCTATCTATGGGTACTCAACCACCCCTATCTCTATACTTGTTTACCCACTCGACCTTCAATAGAGAATAGAGATATAGAGGTGCACGCATAAATGACCCCATGGATATATAGGGCGGGAGAGGAACTATATACTCTATAGACTATATAGATTAGGTTGGCCCATAGACGATAGCCGCCCCCTTCTATTGATCCCCTATCCGAACCGTTGGTTCATGGGTTCGCTATCGCTCACAGCTATATAGAGTAGGCTAGGCCGTTGGGGCCTATCTATATTAAAGAAACCCCCTCCCCCAACTATAGATAGTCTACAAGGAAAAACATCCCAACGAGGTAGCTCCGTAGGCAAGGACCCATGCCAGTTTTGAACGAGGGAGATTACGTGAAGGACCCCCGATTATCTTTCTTTCTTTCCTTCAGCTATAGCTAAGGGTAGTCCTTCATTGCCACCCTTTAACACCCACCCCATGATAGTTTAGAAGAACTTCTATATCCTCCATGATAAGCAGACCATCAGTAGCTCCAGTAGTTAACAATTCAACTATTTCAGATAATAGGCCCCTTCCATAGTAGCTAGCAACACCCACTCCAGAATTATGTTGGGATGGGGAAAATCAAGTTGCCTTAGGTGAAGGAGCATGCTTTCATTATTGGATTGATAGCTAGTCGATGGAGCCCGCCCCAATAGCATTGGATTGTTTCGAAGCTAGCCCATCTCCAACTACATGAAAGCTATTGGGACCCTCGGTCTCAACTAAGTGGGGTTAACCCTCCAAAAAGAAGAACTCACTGGCTACTGGTTGCCTAACTAACTATAGTTAAGGTAGGTTCAAGTTAGCTGCCCTCAACTAATCTAGCTCCAGAATTCAACTAGTTTGATAGGAATTCAAGTTGCTGCTAATCATGTGGAAGGACTAGTTCTATCAATAGTTAAAGAAAGTAAGGTTACTCCGTAGCTTCATCTAGGTAAGAAGGTCCAACCATGGGTGAAGGACAGGTAGGGGAAGAAAGTTAGGATGGCCCTCTAAAATGTTGAGTTCATCCCAGAGCAGAGATAGTTTTGCCTCACCCCCCTATTGGGTTAACTGCTATCAACCGAGGGTGAAGATGGTAGGTGAGAAGAAGCTAGTCGATGGTAAGTAACAGCATTGGATTGATAGCTAGTCGATGACCCCCACCCATTTTCTTTCACCAGGAACCCCTTAAACCTTTGGTCAGCAGCACTGAAGTGTTGATCAGCTCAATAGGAGAAATATCGATCTCTTCTTGAGAACGGCAACCATTCCCCCCCACCCTGAGGATTATGGATGTAGTTTGGCTAGATAGACTACTGTAGTTTGGCTGGCTAGCGTAGAGACTTAGTTAATTAAGTGAAGTGGACTCTAGCTAGTCGATGGAAAATAGTAGGGGCTTCACCCTAGGCAACTACTATAATTCCCCTCCCCACAATAACTATTCCCTCCCTTCATTAATGACACCTGCCACTATAGTGAGCCATTCGAGCAGTTCAAACATAAGCTTGCTAGAATACACTAAAATAAGGAACTATAGGGGTAGGGTGGGTGCGCATGTTACATATAGAATATAGTATTCAATTTGAGGTCCAATAATTGAAAGGCTTGTTACTACGGTCTCTTCCTCTCTTTGAACCTCTGTCCTCCCTTTGACTCTCAAAGAACGAACCTCTGTCTTTTCTCTTTTCATAATTCATTCGTAAGTTCAAAGTCTAATCATTGTCGTCAATCATTGTTTTTGGTGTGTTAGATTGTAGTTGGCTCTCATCTTCTTATCTCATTTTCTTCTCAACCCAATCATAGGCCGCTCCCCTATAACTGCCCCTCCTAATTCCTAGTCAACCCCATATTCGATTCCATGTATTTACTCATAGTATCATTGCCCTTGCTTAGTAGTCTCGTAGCAGGTGCTTTCAGACATTTTCTAGGTTCAGAAGAAACCACCATAGTAACCACCATGTACGTTTCATCATCTCCTATCTCATCCTTGACTGCTTGTCATGAGGTCACACCGGGAGCTCATGCTCTCTATCTGAAAATTACTCCATGGATCTCATCTAAAATGTTTGATGCTTCTTGGGGCTCCTTTGGCAACCGTGAAGTCACCGGAATAAGTAGATAGTAGATGGATGTGCACTGCTCTTCGTAGTTGCTCCGCAATGATATCTATACGTAATCCTGACTTGCTCTATGGAACTGGGGCATAATAGCATGTTGGGAAGAGGGGGGCATATGGGACAACCACTCTGTTTCTTGCCCCTTTCGATACATAGTTGAGGGGATCACAAATGCTCGGTCTGAAGGTCATTTATGCACTCTATTGATTGACAATTGACACGTGCCCTCTCCATTGTCCTATCTTAGAGTGCCCCCCCTCCACCTCCTTATATAGTGGGATAGGTGGATAGTTGGCGATGGTTTGGATAGGAAGGATGGGGGCACTTGTTGGATAGGAAGGATGGGGCTTGCAAAAATGCGAGGTCATTTATGGATGCGCCCCCCTACCCCCTGCATCTATAGCCCCCCCACTATAGTGTCGGGTAGCCCTACCCCCCACCCCATTCTAGCCAAACTATAGCTATATGCGGGGCCTGGGTGGGAGGTGTACCCTCCCGCCCCCACTGTAGATAGGTGGAGGTAGGGGCGAGGTGGATAGGGGCCCCAGTAGGAAGGATAGGGCCCTATCCAAACTGTCCACTTCTATAGTAGGGGGCCCCTACCTACTATAGAAAGGGGGGTCGGTTGAGCACCTAAAGGTTGGGGCTAAGGTGCCTCACATATGGGTAGCAAGGGGGCTCTTATGTCGGGCCTAGCCTTGCAATGAGGCCAAGAGTAGCACACCACTTTGTACCTCTGTATCGGTGCCCAAGGGGCTGGAAGAGTTGGTGGAACCAGTGAACCACGCATGAGTCACTAGTTGCGTGGGGTAGAGCACTCATGGTACCCCAACTATTGATCGATCTACGATCTAGTCCCTTAGTGCTCTATTGATTGGGAGATGGGCCTATCACTCTCCCTCGGCCTCCTCTCTAGTTGGTCGAGGGTGGCTATATATATAGTTGGCCAGTTCCACCCTCGACCGTAGCAAAGATCAGCGGCATGGGGGGAGAAGGGGCTTGAGTCGGCAGATGCCATACACTTGATTGGCTCAACCCCCACCCACCCCACTATAGCCCCCCCACCCCTCTAGAATAGTTTAGTTATTGTAGGGCCCACCCTACCTCTATCCTGGCGGGCCCCTATCCTTTATAGTGGGGGTTCAATAGGGCCTTAGGGCCCCTACCCCTACTATTATAAAGGATAAAGGCCCTATCCTCGGTGATAATAGAAAAGAGGGGGCCAAAACTTTAGCCCCCCGGCTGCGGCAGGTGGGTGGGAACTATAGTGGAGGTTAGATGTTGTTCAATAATTGAAAAAAATGGGCCTGAGGAACATTAGCCCCCCACCCCCCCTCTATATAGTTGGCAATAGGGGTGGGTGGGAGGCAATAGGCCCTCCCACCCTCCATAAAAGAAAAGGGGGGGCCCCCACCCAACCCCAACTATCTCCCCCCAACCACCCGGCTATTAAACGACATCTACCTCCAACACCAACTATATGTTGTAGCCGGGGGCCCAATGAAAATCTATATTTCCCTCCCAACCCTTTAGGGTTGGGGGGGCCCCCCGCTTCAACCCTCCTGGGTATATTATTGTGACGAGAGGTAGATGTCGAACTTAACCCCCCACCACCCCTCTATATAGTTGGGTGGGAGGCCTATGCGGGTGGGTGGGAAATAATAGGCCCCTACAGGAATATATATTATTGTGGGAGGATGCCTATGTGGGTGGGTGGGAAACAATAGTTGGGTGGGAGGCTATAGCCCCCCACAATAATCAGGGGTGGGTGGGAGGCCTGGGGGGGCCTTACTTTCCACCCACCCGAGTAGGCGGGTAAGTTGTTGGCAAACCCTCAGACTTAACCTCCCCAGGGGGCCCACACCACAATAATATACCTCCCGGGGGGGCCCACCCAACCCAACCTTCATCCTCCCACCCACCCCAAGGGGCATAGGCTGAGGGTTTGCCGACAAACCCTCGGCCCCCTTCTGGGAGGTAGGTTCTAGGAGATTGATTAGTTGCTAGGTAGGTGGTTAAATTGGGAGAACTATATAGAGGGGGGGTGAGGGGCCCTCATGTTATATTATTCCAAGGTTATACCTACATCTAAACTTCATTCAGTTTATGAGGAGACACTCTTCTTCACTTTGTAAAGATGAGGGAACATTAGTCCCCCCACAATAATTAGGGGTGGGTGGGAGGCTCTATAATTCCCACCCAACCTGCCCGACCTAATAATATACCTCCCAAGGGGCCCACCCTGAACTGCCCATCACCCTCCCACCCACCCAACAACTAATTGGAGAAACCAGGGAGGCCCTCACCTTCATGACAGTTCAGGAGAGTATTAACCACCCACCTGGGGTGGGGGGTGTAAATTGCGTTGGCAAACCCTCAGCAATAGTTGGGGGGGCTCCCACCTTGCAGGGTGGGGGGTTCTTTTTACCTCCCACCCTGCATGCCCTTTATAGTTGTTGGGGTTCAATAGGGCTAAACTAGAACTAAATGCCAACTATAGGATGGGGGGTGGGGGGAGAGTAGGGTGCCACCAGCTATAATATCAATCAAGTTGGTGAGCCATGTGATGGGAGACCTCCCTTCACAGTTCAGAGAGCACTTACTTCAATTCCTTTCTCCCTATCCTATCAGGCGAGTAGTAGCTTTTGTCAGTTGAGTGCACGCACCCGGCATCTGCCCCTTATTTATATTATTGCATCTCTTTCTTCCATCTCGGTAGCTCATCGTCAGGTTGGCCGCTCTATCGATTGTGGATAGTTGAACCACAGAAGTAGCTGATCAGAATGGACTAGTTGTCCCTACTAATGATCCATTCCCATGTGTGGGTTATTCCTCTCCTTCACTTCATTCAGGAGAGTTCCCCTAACTAAACTAGCAGCCAAGGTTAAATAGGCACCCACCCATAATAATCTACTAATGATTTGGGTGGGGGCCTGGGTGGGGGATAGCGGGGGCTCGATTTCTCCAATTAGCCTAAACTAGCAGCCGGGGTGGGTGGGTGGGAGAGGACAGGGCTTCTAGTGAGGCAAAGACTTAATAGAATAATTGCAACCAATGTTGCCTTTGCTGAGGGCCTTCGAATGGGGTCTGCAATAAGCTTCGATTCAAGGTAAGCAATTGAGTCCACATAACCCACGAGCAATACTTCCCCAGGATAATAGCCATGCTCCCATCTTTGACTCTACTACCTATACCGGTGGATCATTCACAGGTCTTGGATCAAATGCAACTAGACAGTTTCCTCTATCTCTTCTTCTCTTTCCTTAGATGCTAGAGGATCAACAGGTTCATTGACATCATAAACAACGGGATGAACTGCTACCCCATCTATCGAGAGGGTGTTGCTTTATCAACTTTTGCTACTAGATATTGACCAACTATACTAGCAACCAAGGGTGTTGGCTCAACAAATGTAATTGGTATTGGAACTGAAACTGGTTCATCAATTCGAACAACTGAGTAAAGTGGATCTGGGACTGGAGGATTTGAATCTAGCTATGATGTTGACTTTGATGAAGTAACAAGAGAAACTACGGGCACTGCACCCAATGTGCCATATCGCTCAAGCCTGTGCTCTGCTCTCTTCACTTATGAAGCTAAATAATATATGCGGAGGGGCTGCTTTAGCAAGAGAGTAGGCTTCCATCTTTGCTTCTTGCTCCCGTGCCTTTCCTCCGTAAGTCAAAATATGCTTAACGCGAATAGTGGATATTATGCTGCTTAAACCACTTGATCAAGAGGTGGGTGGGAGGAGATAGTTAAATTCTAATTATCCGAACCAGTTAGGAGGCCATCCTTTACACAGGTGGGTGGGAATGATAGTTCGGTAGTCCCTGCTCAAATAGGGAAGGGAAGGCTTGTCTGGGGGTGGGTGGGAGGAGATAGTTGGGAAGCTTGTCCTCCCATCCTACTTAATGAATGAGGGAGCTGAATAATGTTAGGCCTAGTAACCAGATAGAAACTTTATTGCCTAGAGGTGAAGGGAAATTATTGAAAATAGAAACAAGTGATGGTAATGAAAGCCAAGTAACACTATGTTGAGTACTGTCCAGCTCAAATACTATGTTTGCTAGGTTGAACTCCCTGCCTGCCCTCTCTGTATTTGCTCCACGGACAAGGGACCTAATGTTAGCTAACTGGTTGAATAGATTAGAAATTAGAACTAGGGGAATTCCAATTAGTCAGTAGGAGCCCATGTAGCCATAGTAGTTTTCCTTCCTTTAGAGTATAGGCCCTTCCTTCTAGAGCTAGATGCCACTGAACTGGACAACAAATTGAAACAACAAAGGATGGATGGTGACATGAAACAATGTTAGCATTCCTGATTAGGCCAATCGAATGAAGCCTGATGGGTAATCGAGAGTGAATCAAGGACTGGTCTAGTTGAATTCCTTCTGGATGGATGGTCTAGTTAAACTAATCAACTATCAGCACGCTCAAACCAATAGGGGGTGAAGGAAGGAGCAACGAAGGATGGACATAGAAGTTCACCCTTGGCCAGATTGCAATTGAAGCTAGTCTCCCTGGCAATTCAAGCTAGTCTCCCCAGCTTGCAGTTGAAGGATGGAATTGCAGTTGAAGCAAGAAAGAAAGTAAGATCCTTTGACTAGAACAAAAGCAGCGCTGGATGGAAGGCAACTCATTTTGTTAGGCTCTCCACCCCCGGGGGTTCTATTCCCTAGCTCGGCCCAAGAAGATCAAGGTAGTTAACTCGTGAATTCTCCAACTATAATCAGAAACAAAGTTCCAATTTCATCCATCCAACTATCCTACACGAGAGCATTTCATTTCATATAGCTAACTTCCTCCACTTAACCAGGCACTCAAGCCTACCTTCATTAGGGAATTCTAATTAATCAGTAGGAGCCCACCCAACAACTAATGCCTCCCACCCACCCTGCTATGGGGGTGAAGGCATGGAGCAATGTTATGTAAGTAGGGGCTAGCTAGATTATATACGTGATAGCCACCTAACTCATTACCTGTCCTTCCCAGTTGGATCTACCAATTGGACAGAAGGTGACCGATCTACCAGTTGGAGAGGAAGATAGGGACTCAGCTGAGCCATAACAAGTTAACAATTCAAGAACGGGGGGAAGGATGGGCAGAAGGAAGGTCCTACGGAAGGAAGGTGGTGGCACCTCGAGAATAAGAAAGTATGAAATCTTTGGCCACCTACCCGGCCCCTCCTCTCTTGCTAACATTCTTTGACCTTCAGTCTCACTCTTTCTCTATGGCCCCCCCAGTTCTCTAAAGTTTAATGCCAACTACTCTCTCTCTAGAAAGCACCATCAACAATCTCCTCCTCTGGTAGTTTGGAAGCTAGACTAATAGAAGGCTTGGGCTTGGGCTCGGTTGAGTCCCAATGAATTAGTTAAATTCCTTCCAGTTGCCCTCCTTATTCTAGTTGTTGAATTCCTTCTAGTTCCCCTTCTTTTTTTAGTTGTTGAATTCTATCCTACTATGGATGGGAGGGTAGGGGAAATGGATGTCGATGGGAGGGTAGGGCCAGCTATCGGATGCAACTAATTTCTCTCTTGCCTATTCTCGGAAGGCTCTCCACCCATGTTTAGCGGTAATGAACTAGTTAGGGAGGGAGTTCAGCCCAGGGAGATATGAAGAAAGCGATTGTTTCCCTCAAGCTCAAAACCATACTTCATTAACGAGGGAGGGTTCCCACATTTAACTTTCTTGAACTCTCTCGGGAGTGGAATACAAATTGATGTTCAGGGAGTGGAATACAATAAAATGAGGAGGAAGAGAGTTATGGGCTTATAGAACTATCCCAAGGTCCAGCTGCTATAAAAGTTGAGGTGGAGTAAAGCCTTCCTTTCGAATATGTTAGGTCGGGTAGAACCCAGAAATCTAGCTATCCCTATCCAAACTACATTATCCAGATGGATCAAACTGAGGGTTTACCACTTACTTTCCACCCACCTAGAACTACTGTTTCCCACCCACCCACTAATGTTCCTTGGGTTCTCCTCATTTTCTTAGGATTAGAATGGGGTGGGGTGGGGAAGTGGGCGAGTTTGACCTCATTTTCTTGGGCTGCCCTACACCCCTGCATGTACGGGTGAAGCTGTTAGTGGACTCCTTGTTGAAACATGGATGCTATTTTATTTTCCGTTAAGTAGGGTTGGTTGAACTCCTTTCCAGGCCCTGATGTGGATTTTGTTGAGGGCTAGAATCCATCCTCGGGGTACATTGTTAACTTGTTAATTCCAGCTAGTGGATCGATGGAAAGAAACTTTGGATGGTCTAGAAAGCATCAACCCAATAACAAGAATAGAGAAAGCCCCACCTCTAGGCACAATAACTAATACCCTCCACACTTGTTATTCACTGATACCTAGGACAAGCTTTCCTTCCCTAAAACTGTAATCCTGCAGGGTTGGCCAACCTGAACCCCCGGTAGCTAGGGCTTAGTCAGGGTAGTCCCAGCACATTTGGGTAGTTCCTTTCAGAAGGGTGGGCATCTATATCTATTAGTAGGAGCCCAACTTCCTCTACATGGTAGGTCCGATAGGCAATAGTCCAATTAGTCCTGGCAAGGATGGATGGAGAAAAAGCATTACTTCTTGATTGGGCAAAGGGTGGATGGCCTCCGATTAAGGCTATTGAACGAACGGCTAAGGGAAAAACAAGAAAGAAATAAAATGAAGGATCGGGTAGGCTGGCCATTAAGTAGGTAGGCTCCTTGTTTACTTCTGATTGAACCCCTATGGGAGGAAACAATGGCATCTAGCTCCATGGAAGGAAAGCAAGCACAAAGATGGTGAGATCTATTTCTCGCCTCGCTGGACCAGATAGATATCTAGTTCGCTAGCTAGCAGAGAGAAAGTCTCCATCAGGCCATGCATCCTTTTGAACTCGGGACGCCAGGGTTTGATTTAGCGCCACTGGTGGCAACTTGATTTAGCTTTGGCCACTGGTTCTCTTTCCAAAAGCTAGAGTTGGTGCTGTTGGCACTGGACTTCCTTCCGAACAACTACTATGTAAGGTCCCTCTGGCCAGCCATTATTGTGAACTCATTTCCCTCACCGGAGTTACTTCCTTCCTACCTTCCTCCTTGCTTTTCTCCTTGTTTCCTTCTAGCATGTTACGTAGAGAAATTAGTGAAGAAAGGATAGCCATAAAGAATAGGCCAATATACCATGTTTGAACTAGCTAGAACTCCCTAATTAGATGCTATTGAGGGCAATACCATTGTATGGGTGCCTCCCAAAATTGTTGGGCTAGGTTGTATGGGTGCTTCCCATAATCATTGGGCTAGAACATCGAACCTTCCTTCCGAATTACCTTCCTGTGGAATTCCCCTTCCATAGTAGTTCCCACCTGGTTCAGGACATTTCCATCTGGGAAGGCTAGCCCATGGTCTAGCAGGGGCACAATATAAACTATCCTTTGTTCACTCCCACCCTGCTTTCAGGCAGGTTAACAATGTTGAACTTCTTTCAACTACCTTCTCTAGGCTTTCCGTCCAACCAGCTAGCCAAACTACATTAAGAAAATGGATGGTCTAGCTAACTACCTTCCTTCAGGGAGTAGACTACTTGGTGGCTGGGTAACCAACAAATACAGGACCAAGGGGGTCTTCCTTCCAGACCTTCCATCCAGTTCAACTAGTTGGACAGGTGTTAACTTCTCCCAGGGGTTCAGGCGAGTTAGTCCAATACTTTCTTGAACCTATAGCAAATAGAACTAGTCCTTCCAGATTAGTTAGAAAGAAAGAAAGAGAGAGAGAGAAAGCTCCTTGCTCGGGGGTGGGTGGGAGGATATAGTTTTGTTAGTAGAGGCATTATTCCCTCACCCATGGACTAATCTCAACTACCTCCCACACCTCCTATTGGAATTGAGTTAAATTGGCCAAACATTCATTCCTCTACTCGCTCAGTCGAAACATTCATTCCTCTGCTTGGTCAACTAAGATCCTTTCTTTCTGGGAGCTCGCATTCAACTACCTGCTGAGCTACGACCTACCGCCATCCTAATACACCCCCGGTGAAGGATGGAAATAGCTATGCTATGACTTCCCTGCCTCAACTAGCTAAACAATCAATCGAATTGTTAACTTGTTACCCGGTGGAGTGAACTAGAACTATAGGTAGGATAGAAGCTGGACCAAGCCTTGCTGAAACACGCAATAACTTGAACTGGCACTCCCACTACCACCCTGAACCCCTAGGAGGCACATCCTTTGTTCACTCCCACTTGAGAAACACCCAGGGGTTTAAAGTGAACCACCAGAACACCCAGGGGTTTAAAGTGAATCCCCGAAACATATAGTTGCAGGTGGGTGGGAAAGTTTTAGCTATTGGGATGGGAGGGAATTATAAGGTAAGGGTAAACCCTCAGAAATAGTTGGGGGAGGCAGGGTGGGGGGGTGGATATAGTTGGGTGGGAGGTTATAGTTAACCCCCTGGGAGGTTTCTTCAATTAGTTGTTGGGGCAGTTCCAAACTTGCATTAAAACCTTACCCTTGCGATCGTTATAAGGGTAATAATTGAGGCACCCCTGTATATAGATATGGCGACCCTAAACTATCTATCTATCTATCTCTATCTGGAGGTTGAGGGCTCCTATCTATGGGTACTCAACCACCCCTATCCCTATATCTATTTAGGTGCTTGACCTTCAATAGAGAATAGAGATATAGGGGTGCACGCATAAATGACCCCATGGATATATAGGATGGGAGAGGAACTATATACTCTATAGACTATATGGATTGGGTTGGCCCATAGCTGATAGCTGCCCCCTTCTATCGATCCCCTAGCTGAACCATGGGTTCGTGGGTTTGCTATCGCTCATAGCTATATAGAGTAGGCTAGGTCATCGGGGCTTGCATATAGTAAAGTAGTCCCCTCCCCTAGCTATAGATAGTATAGTAGGCTGTCATCTATCTATTATCTGGGGGCGGCTATAGGCTGGACATAGAGAATAGGAGAATAGGCGACCCGTCGAGCCCTATCGGTATATATAGCTGGGAGAGGAGACCAAGGCCACATATATATAGGGAGCCTATATTTGTTGGGCTGGGAGGCTGAGGTCCCAGCACCATATACAAATAGGGATAGGGGGGCTCAATTGCCAGATAGATATATAGGGCCTATATATCTATATGGCAAGGGGGAGGAGCCAGGGGGCAACTCTCTTCTCTGTAGTCAGTGTAGCTAATTGAGTACTTGTCGCTTCCTTCAATGGTAAAACAAATAAATCCCACCCATTGAGTTGAGCAGCCATATAGTGAAGTGCCATATATATATATCTATAGGGGCAGCTTAGCTATGCGCTCTGATCCAGTTCAAGAAAGATCGATCACCCCAGGTGGTGATCACCTATGGATCGCAAATATGGGATAGAACATCGAGAGGCACCAATGATGGGATGAATGAAAGCCAATCACTATATGGTATGCTACCCCCACCCCTATGGACAGTTGATAGTTGGGCAGGGGTGGGTGGGAGGATATAAATTACGGTGGGATTAGCTCAGACGGCATAAAGCAAGCATAAAGGAACCCGGTCACCAGCCGAACCTGAACAACTCTATATATATAGTCGGTCAAGAATTGATCTCCCTAGTGTGGGTGGGGGGAAGATAGTTGTCGAGCACAACCATCAATTCACAATTTATTGATTCATTTCAAACACCAAACATAGCAACTATTCCATTCCGAACAACTCTCTCTGAACATAGCATAGCTATTTCTTATAGGCTGGCTGGTTGGGGCTGGCTGGCTATATATAGATAGTCAGCACCCCTTCCCCCCCTCTACATATACATGGACTGATAGGCTAGGCCCCCTCCCCCTCTATATATAGAATATGGTATCAAGTTGAGACATCTGTATGAAACTTTATACCCATCTATCAATACCCATTGATAAAGTTTCTACATCTCTATCAACTTTATCAATAGTTCTACTCCTGCTTAAAGCTTGAGACTAATGACTGAATCCTGACATGCCTGACAGAGGCTTGAGACTCAATCTCAACATGCCCGATTAGGATTGGCTACTTAGTTTGAGGCCCCTATATATAGATATGGTGGCCCTTATATCTATATTGGGCGGGCTCCAGTGCCTAGTTTGAGGCTTATGTCGTTGGTTGGAGGATTGGGTCGGCCCCTATCTATATATCGAAGGCTTTGGTCATCAGTTGAAGGATTCAGTCACCTCTATATAGTTGTAGCTACCCCCAGCAGTCGATAATATCCTGGACCGGGTCCCTCTATAAATAGAACTGCATAGGCACCCAAAATGATCTCCCCAGGGTGGGTGGGGGGAAGATAGTTGCCGATGGAGAATCTCTCCTAAGCAGCCGCCTATGGCCTATATATAGAGGGGGAGGGGGAGGGGCAGATAGGGTTCACTCCGATCCTCCACTGCACTCCACCCCCAATATCTAATATACCCCCATACCATGCTTATTTAGCCCCAGCGGATGATCACACCAGATCGATATCGATCTGTTGCATGGTTGTCATGATGGGTAGATATAGATGGCTCGGCCTCCCCCAGTAGATATATTATACCGCCATATGGATATATAGGGAGTTCGGATAGGGGCCTATCTGTCCTATGGGTGGCCCCTCAAATATATTATTGTCGAGATCATACATCTATTCATATATTATACACGTGATATGACTGATGACCGATAATGGATGGATGGTAGATCTATATGGGCCCAACTAGACTCTCTATCCCTCCTCCCCGTTCTACATAGAGTATAGTAGACCTTGGCCTCCCCATATATAGATAGGCCTACAACCCCAGATAAGATATATATACAGGCAATGGACCTCGACCCTCACCCCCAATGGATGAGGTGCCCTATCCTACACAGTCACTTTCGCCATCCCATCACTAGATTTATGTGAGATACCATATCATATGATAAATAGGGATCACCCCAAAGCCAAATCTATTCTTGTCTTGATGGGTGGGTGGGTTGGATAGCTAACCTAGCTGATAAATAGAATGGATCACCCAAACTAGCTGTAAACTGATCGACTGATTCTTCTCGATGGTGGCCCGTATAAGAGCGCTCCCCAGCATCGAAAACATTCATCCCACCTGAACCCTCCAAGAAAGAGATTGCTAGCGGTGCATGGGGTTTCTCAGAACCACCCGATGATCCCTCTCCTGTGTCATAAGAGTGTCTTGAATCTCCATCCCTTACCATAGGGAAACCAAAACCAGTTGTTAAGTAGTTCCCACCACACGGCTATAAAGTTGAGGAGTTCCCAGCAGTATTCAAAATGTGATCCACTGCACAATAGCCAGCATCTCCTTCAATCTCATCCCCCACAGAGAAGAATTCCTTTCTCCCTATCCTATCAGGCAAGTAGTAGCTTTTTTCAGTTGAGTGTATGCACTTGGCATCTGCCCCTTATTTATATTATTGCATCTCTTTCTTCCATCTTGGTGGCTCATCATCAGGTTGGCTGCTCTATCGATTGTGGATAGCCAAACCCCAGAAGTAGCTAATCAGAATGGACTAGTTGTCCCTTCTAATGATCCATTCCCATGTGTGGGTTATTCCTCTCCTTCACTTTGTTCAGGAGAGTGCCCCCAAACTAAACTAGCAGCCGAGGTTAAATAGACACCCACCCACAATAATCTACTGATGATTGGGGTGGGGCCTGAGTGGGAGATAGCAGGGGCTTGGTTTCTCCAATTAGCCTAAACTAGTAGTTGGGGTGGGTGGGTGGGAGGAGACGGGGCTGCCGGTGAGGTAAAGACTTAATAGAATAATTGTAACCGATGTCGTCTTTGCTGAGGTCCTTCGAATGGGGTCTACAATAAGCTTCGGTTCAAGGTAAGCAATTGAGTCCACATAACATGCGAGCAGTACTTCCCCAGGATAATAGCCATGCTCCCATCTTTGACTCTACTACTTATATAGGTGGATCATTCACAAGTTCTGGATCAAATGCAACCAGAGAGTTACCTCTATCTCTGCTTCTCCTGCCTCAGATGCTGGAGGATCAACAAGTTCATTGGCATCATAAACAATAGGATGAATTGCTGCCCCATCTATTGAGAGGGTGCTACTTTCTCTACTTTTGCTACTAGATATTGACCAACTATAATAGTAGCAGGGGGTGTTGGCTCAACAAATGGAATTGGTATTGGAACTGAAACTGGTTCATCGATTGGATCAACTTAGTAAACTGGATCTAGGAATGGAGGATTTGAATCTAGCTATGATGCTGACTTTGATAAAGCAACAAGAGAAACTATGGGCATTGCACCCAATGTGACATATCGCTCAGGGCTGAGCTTTGCTCTCTTTACTTACGAAGTTGAATAATATATGCGGAGGGTCCCCTTTAGGAAGAGAGTAGGCTTCCATCTTTGCTACTTGCTCCCGTGCCTTTCCTTCATAAGTCAAAATATGCTTAACGTAGATAGTGGATATTATGCTACTTAAACCACTTGGTCAAGGGGTGGGTGGGAGGACTTAGAATCGCTAAGCTCAATGGGATGGATTTGGGAAAGGCCCACACTAGGACAGGACTGAATAGCCTAACATTATGTCGGCACTTAGTGACAGATCAAAGAATTTATAATAGGTATAGGAAACATAACGGGCTCTCGGGCATATAGGAATCTTTGCTTTTGTATGGCCTACATAGAGGTAGGGGCTGTGAATTCTATTTGTGAAACAATGCAATGCAATACTATAGAAAGTTGACTGGCCAGATTCTATATGTAACATGCCCCCACCCCTACCCTGAACGATCTATAGATCTATATCATTGTGTGCATCTAGTGTGATCGGTTGATCCGCTGCGAGAATGGGTGGGGTAGAGATCTAATCTGATCCCCCCTTCTAATCCAGGTTGGGTGGGGATTATAGTGGTTAAATGCTTGGTGAAAGAGCTTTTCATGATGAAATGGGATACTTTTCATCGTTATAGCTTTCTCTTTCTTATTGTGATTGAATGTAATCTATTCCTTTTGCGTATCTTGTGCATTTTAGTTATCTCTTGATCCTTGAAGGGATAATAGAGGAGGAACCTCAACATAGATACCTTTTTCTCATGGACAAAATGGAGCTTTGCATCCAAGCTAATCTTCTTTTTCCACCTTATCTGGTTCTATCAGTCCAACTATTTAATCATATTCAAGAAATTCAACCTCAAGCTCCATTTCATTTTGTTGTTCCACCATGTTGTTGATGTTATGCTTAGGAAAAGGATTAGTGAAGATTTATAGATTCTGATTAAGAGGAGAAACTGACTTGTTTCTATTATCATTCACACTAGTCACCTGGATTATGTTAGAATCGATGAGGTCTTGAATTTCATGTTTAAGACGCATACATCTTTCAGTGTCATGTCCTGTTGAGCGATGATAATGGGAAAATACATTAGGATCAAATGAAGGTCCTTTCATCTTGCTACTATCTATTGGATGAGCAGGAGGAAGCTTCAAAATATTGTTGGTTACCGTTTGAATCATTATCAAATGAAGAGAATCCAATAATGGAGTGAATTGTGTTTGTTGTTACTTGAATTTGAATGGGATCAGGTTCACCAAAATGTTTAGTATGAAAAAGGTGAATTATGACAACTAAGATTCTCACTAGATCAAACCCTTTTCCATATAATATTCAAGGACAAGACTGAGTGAAATCACTACCAAATGGAGGACTTAGCTACAAATCTTGTGCTCATGTGTGTTATAGAGGAATAAGATTTAATTAAGCCTTTTTATCAAACCCTAGGTTAATAATGCTTGGAACCTTAGTTCTAGAATGATTAGCTTATAACAAAGAAAGTACAATAGATACCCAGAAACCAATTGCACAGGGATGATCAAGAAGATGATAGAACTTGCCTCCTAGAAGAAAAGGTGTCAAAGGACTAATTCGGGACCACCCAAGTCCTAATTGGAAGATTCTGCATAAACTATAAACTAGAAAGCTGTTACAAATGCTACCCTGATGCCAGATCTGAAGTTAGAAAGGGTAGAAAGACTAGGGCGGCATCAACCAAGCCTTGGATAGAGGAATATTCCATGACTATTGTTAGATCTTGAAACCCTAATTTTCACTCAGTCTTCCTATATCTTCACATTCTCTGGATCTCGCTCCTGTAACCTGCACACAAGATGATAAGAGAGCGCTTGGGGAGTTATGGTGTTTAGGGACTTGCCTCGGTCAAATCTTGGGATAGCATTCAAGATTCCCAACACCATTGATTGATAAAGAATGTGTGCCCTCATGGGGGTAGAGGATGAAAATAATGATAATAATGATTAACCAAATGATGATAAACAACAATGATGTCACATATGTGATGATCCCTTAGAATAATGAAGATCCTTCAAACCCTAAGGTGGATAGATGATAGATCCATGACTACAACAAACACACAATAACAACACAAAAATCTACTCTAGAATCAAAATGGATACTCTTGCGTGCTTTCCTTCAATATCTCAAGTTATCTATCTCTATCTTAGTTACAAATAAACTCAAAAACACACTTATATATTCTTTCTCACTCATAATCGTGAAATTAAACCAAAAGAGTCGACAAAGATGAAAGGTCCCAGGATGACATAAACTTAATTTTGCCCCAACCAATTAGGAGAGACTTGGGCAGTGGCACCCAAGTCTTTGAGCTCCTTTTGGGTCTGGGATAAGATAAATGAAGGGCCCCTTATTCCAATTTTACATTAGTGTCGAGCAATTTTGTGTCGGGATAAACATTTTCAATGTATAATGTAATCACGGGGACCTAGAAGCTAAACAGGGAGGTAGAAAGACATGTGGACACTTTTTACTCCATAACACCCACAAGTCTTGATTAATTAATATATCTTCCATTTTCATCTTCTACATTTTAAAATTGTTACTAAATTTTTTTTACCTCTATTCTCCTTGATGTTCTCACCATCTAAAAATTCCTACAACAAGATCACAAAGTATCTTCTACACAAGATCCTGTTAAGGGAAAATTTGAGTAAACATGAATATTCAATATATCAATATCAATAATACCCGAAACTCAATGAAAAGGGAAATAATCAAAATCAAACAAACAAAGACAAAAACCTTTGCAAACCTCAATACTTCATAGCTTCCATTGGTTGCCTATCTCAATCTATCTTGCATATATGAATAAGGCCCTCAGAGAGTGCACTTCCTTGCTATTCCAAGATTGTCAATGGAGAATGGCTATGATAGTGCTTTGTAATGAAGATGAGCTTCACAACAATGGTAGTGATATGGTAACAAGTTGATTGCAAGCAATGAAGGAATTGGTGCCAAAGACGCGATGTAATTCCTATAGAGTAACAATACTAAAAGCTTGGATGATTGAAATGGAAGAATAGGGATCAATTTATAGACTTGAGAGAGAGAAGATCAACAGTATGAGAAGATCAACAGTTGAGAACAGTTGAGGAAGGTGTGTGAATAAGAAGAAGACAAGTGTGTTGGCAAGAGACACTATATGGATTCATGGTTGTTGTCATTGATGGCAACAAAGGTCATCCCACATATCTGCAAGTCATGATGTGTCTCTACCGGAAGTCAGAATAAAGAATGTTGTGGTCCGGTGAAGAAGAACAGAGCATGTGGCAAGGTCCGACAGATTGGTCCGGACCTCTCAGTGGAAGTGTCTTGGTGCAGTGCGGATTTGGGGAAGTCAAGAGGACTACCTTGAGTGGTATATTCCAAGGATTTAGCCTCCGGTGATGGACAAGGAAAAAGATATGAATGGTTGAGTACCGGATTTCTGAGAGACAGTGAAAACAGAGGAAGAACTAACTGGCAGAGTATCAGACTGCTTTCCGGATGGGTTACTGTTGATGACAGAGGTTGTGAAGGCATGAATCATGTTTGGCCGACATGATTAATGATATCTACAAGTATATGCTTGATCCGCATTGCTTGGTGAGGAAGGATTCAGCCGACAGAATGAGAGTTTATAAGAAACTAGACTGTTCCGGATGCCGACTAGAAAGGTGATGAAATTACTTGTGCGGATATTTATAGAGGATGGATTTAGTTGTGAAGTGTGATGTGATATAGAGAGATATGCGAATAAGTCCAGAGAAAGAGCAGAGGTAGCAAAAAGGATCCGGTATGTGAAAGATAGCAGAATAAAGAACAGAGGAAAGATGAAGTGCAGCAGATCAGTGTACTGAGCCTAACCGGAACTGAACTCCAGCATATGCAGATGCTTCCAATCAGTTCAAGACTGTGATTCTCATCACTTTGTAGACAGTGTGTCTTCTTGTAGGCAGTGGGCCTCTTGTGAGCAGTGTGCTCAGGCAGTGAGCCCTAATTGGCAAGTGCCATTTTTGTAATTTCCTATTCTTCTAACAGAGAATAATTCTTGGGTTAATCACCCCGTGGTTTTCTCCCTTAACAGGGTTTCCACGTCAAAATACTGTGTCATGTGTTTCTTATTTCATGGTTAATGTCTTGTGTTTGATTTTATGCTGCTTCAATTAAGAGGAAAGTTCAATAAGGGAAATAATTAGGATAACTGATTCACCCCCCCCCTCTCAGTTATCAACAATTGGTATCAGAGCTAAGTTCCTCCTAATAGAGCCTAACAGCTTGAGGAAGATCCGGGATTTCAAATGGATGCATATGGTTTAAGGGAGCAACTCAAGACTGCCCTTGAGGATCTTGAACAGTCAAATTCTGAAGTCAGTGAATTAAAGGAAAGACTCAAACAGGCTGATGAATTCATGAGAGAATTAAAAGACAAATTAAGTCTCTCTATGAAAAAGAGAAAGGAGCTGCTTCAACAGTTGGCAAAACAAAGTGAAGAAAGCAATACAAATGAGGAATTGACTGAGCAAACCAAGTTATGTGAAAAGTTATCAAAAGAAGTCATTATGTTAAGACATGAAATGGAATCAGGAACTATAAAGTTTACTCAAGAGATTGAAGAAAAAAGAAAGGCTGAAGACAATCTAAGACAATCTCTTAAAGAAAAATCAGAAGAATGCCACCAGATGGACAGGATTATCAGACACCTTGAATCTGATCTTGAAGATGCCAAAGATAATGAAGGAAAACTTGAGGATCAAATTGCCTCTCTCAAAAGAGACCTTCAAACAGCAAATGAATATAAAGAGAAATTCAAGATAAGTTCTGCTCAACTTGAAGTTCTTCTTGGAAGTCAAAAGAGGACAGATGACAAGTATGGCTTGGGATATGAGAAAGGAGAAAGCTCCGGATCCGGTCAGAAGAATCTTGGATCAGAAAATCCAAGGAGCAGGCCTAGAAGACCTCCGGTAAGACAGCCAAATGCTCAAAGATATCCATCCTTCAATGGATACTGCCACAACTGCAACCACTTTGGTCACAAAGCTAATCAGTGCAGAATGAGAATGAATCAGAATAATTCATCCTTCTCCGGACAGTGCTTCAACTGCAAAAGGTATGGACACAAATCCCATGAATGCAGAATTATGCAAGTAAACAAATCATTCAAAGGTAGATGCTTCACATGCAATAGAATAGGTCATATGGCAAATCAATGCAGATCAAGAGGATATCAGTCAAATAGGCAAAGAAATGTTATTTGCCAAATCTGCAATAGGTCCGGTCATAATGCTAAAATCTGCAGAAACAAGAATCAGGACAAAAGAGGTCCGGTGTATAATCAGAATCAAGACAAGGGTAAACAAAAGATGAATGCGGATGAGGTTAGGAATCAGATGAGCAAGATTTGGGTGAAGAAAAGTTCAGAGAATGTAGAGGTTGGATCCGCCCCAGACTCTGGTGCTGATATTTCTTCCAGAAATTAAAAGTGAGCTCTGGCTCAGGGGGAGACTCAAAGAAAATCTTGTTCCCCCAGCCAAACAAGTGGTGCCGGATGTGGCACAAGATGCGGATCAAAGGGTTTGTAGATATGAATCTTGAGATTCTTCAGTCAAGTTTTCAGAGGTCCGCATGAAGTTATGAAGAAGCTGTGATCGATCAAATAAGACCTGTTCAGGGAGATGCTCCGGTATGATAAAGGATTACAAAAAGGTCCGGAAAGATCCGGAAATGCACTATCTTGTTCTGCGGATTGGACAGAATGTTTGAGATGATCTTGTAATATGCTACCTCGATTTATTCATGATTGAAAGATCCGGATGATATCCACAGATCAAGACTAATCCGGATACTCCAAGCTATCCAGACAAGGCAAACCGGAATGATGTAGGTGAAGCATTTATTGCAGACAGGTATTAGGGTTCGCGGAGCAATTTAAGGGATTTCTCAAAGGTCATTTGCTCATTCTGCACTCGAGAAGAAGCGAAAAGTGGAGCTCTGCAACAAGGTTCTTCAAGCACACCAAGGATCTCCTGCCGAAGCTATTGGATAAAGAAATCAATCCAACCACTCCGTGCAAACCGAAGGCGCATAAGGTATTCTCCGTTTTTCATTACCTCACTGCAAATCTTTGAAGAATGGCTACTCCAAACATAGTTAAGATCTCCGATAGACCTCGCCCCTCATTCAAGAAACATCCCTACAAATCATTGGAGGTTGACCCACTAGGAGCCTTCTCTAGTGTTCCTCACGGAGTTTTACACACCGAAGACATTAGGGTTTACATACATGCAAACATTGAGGAATTTGGGGAATTCAAATTAAGAGACCTCTATCACAAGCAGCTGATTGACAATGCTTTTGAGCTTAAACCAGAGTATAAGGATATTCAGAAGAAACAATTTGAGCAATTTATTCATTTCCCCTGTTTTGAAGAGGATGAATGGGTCCGGTATGTACTGAGCAGGATGCATGACAACTTTCTATGGCTAGATAGACCCTGCAAGATCACAAAAGAGGCAATTAGAGCAGTAACTGGCCTATACTCCTCCGGAGGAGTACCTATCCTCAAATCTGTCAAGAACAACATTGTAACTGAGGCCACCGGATCAAAATTTGACAAAAGGGCAATGACCATTGAAGACATCTCCGATCCGGATATCAAATATGCATCAATGATAATAGGATACAAGATCTACCACTCCAGCAGGGAGAATTCTGTATCCGGAACTGCAATATACACTGCTTATGAAATGTTAAGAAAGAATGCAGAATATGATCTCTGCGAACTACTACTAAGCCAATTAATGGAAAACATACAGAAAATCAAGAAGGATAAGAAGAATTCCTTTAAATATGGTACTCTTATTGTATGTCTATTCTTCTATTTCATGAATGAGCTACCCGGAACAAGTGGATGGGTATGGCAGAATGACAAACCTGTTGCAGTCTAGATAAGAGACTACTTGCATGGACTTGGGGATGCAAAAGTGAGAAATTCAGCTCTATGGGGATACTTCAAAAACTTTCAGAGCATGATGCAAGCAAGAGAGAGAATTCCTCAATCTCTCATTGAGAAATACAAGGACTCAGTGTGCTTTATGGTTGACACTGATCAGTGCCTAATGGAGGCAGTGGAGCCAAGGACTGTCTGGATCATGCCCATGGGGTATGAAGTTGATGAACAGATAGTGGAGCTGCATGTTCAACACATGCTAAGTCAGCCCAAAGATCCTAAGGCAGAAAGGTTTGGAACCTTTGAGGAGCTGAGTGTAAAAATACATGTAGAACTCAGGGAACCTGAGATTAAAAGAAAGGTAAGAAAAGAAGTAGAGCACATTGCTCAAGGCCTAGGTATCTCAAAGGAGGCACTTGATGCCAGCCGGGAAAAGAGGAGGAAGGCCGAGGAAGAAGAGAAAAGCAAAGAAAGTGCTCCGGTTGGAGCTCCCACCCAGACCAGATCAACAAAGAGATCTGCACCTCCCTCAACCAAAAGTTCAAAACCGGAAGTCCAGGCATCCGGTAAGAGATCAAAGGCAAAAGCCACAAGGGCTTATGGAAGCCAAAAGGATGAAGAGGAAACAGAATCAGATGAGGGAATAAGAGAAGTAAAGAAATAGAAAAAGAAAGGATCCGGTAAGCCCTCCACAGGCCAAGACAAGGAGGAAATGGCAAAGATAACTGTTGAAAAGCCCACTCTGTCACTAGAGAGCATAATCAAGTCGGTCACGGTGGATGGAAACCTTCAACCAATGACTGAATCCTATGATGACTTCAGTGAGGCAGACCAAAAGACTCTGCAGGAAGCCACAGTTAAATATCTGAACATATACAATAAGGCTTTCATTGAGATCATATCTCTCATTCCTAAAAGCCTAGAGAAGGAAATGGAAGTAAGAAAGAATAATGCTCATGCCAAAGATCTTGAGATCCGGGAGCAGATAGCTATTCAGCTATATCCTCAAATTGATCCCAAGACAATGAACATTATCTTCAAGGACTGCAAAGATGAGTTCAGAAGCAAAGCCAGGATGAATCAACTCATGCTTGGTGAGACTGACAAAGTGGCCCAAGAAACAGAAGAGATCCTCCGGAAGGCCTTCAAAAGGTTCAATCTTCCTATTGTAGAGGACTTAGGTGCAGAAACAGCTGCTGATTTGGAATCTTCTGTTCCGGAAGAAGTGAGCCCTGAACAGACAAGTGAGGACTTGGGACCCTCTGCTCAAGAAGAAGTGGCCCATGAACAAGTTAGTATCTCTCCTCCGGTTTCCCCTATAGTCTCCGGATCCAAAGAAGAAGAGCAACTACAGGAGAAGGAAGCAGTGGTGAAAGACAAAGAGGTTGACAGTTCTAAGACTGCAGAAGAAAAGAAACATCTGTCTCCGGCAAGAGACACTGCACAAACTGTTCAACAATTTTTGAGTAAAGAAACTCTAGAGATTGATGAACCGGAGCTTCTAAAAGGTCCATTTGATTTTGACTCTCTCTCTCCGGTACAAACAATGAAGATAGCTTCATTTGCAAATGCCAAGGCAAATGAAAAGCTCCTGAAGTCTCATATGGAAGACTGTGAGTTGATAGAGGTTGCTTCCGGAATACTTGTAAAGATCATGCCATCAATCCAGATAGATCCGACAGCCTCCACTTCCGGTAATCTAAAAACCTTAGTCAGCAGTGTTGATACACATTTTGATTCTTTAGAAAAATCAGCTGAAGAAAAGGTCCGGAAGGAATTTTTGGATAAGAGATTTTCAGAAATATTAGAATTAATCTCTAAGGATAGGAAGATTGTAAGCATTGGAATAAGGAGCTTAGAGAATGCTCTTAAGGATGGCGGTGATATCTATAAATTTTGTATATCCTGGTCAAAGGCAACAGCAGCATTTGACAAGAAAATAAAAGAGGAACAGGATAAGCTACAAAGCTTATCTCAAAGTTTTGATCCTCTCTCTTCCTCTATAATAAATCAAGAATGTCAGACTATTGCAGTCTTGAATGAAATAAAGAATCTTGAGAAGGAAAGGAAGAACATCACCAACCGGATGGGAGAACTTAGAAGGATTATAATCCCTAAGTTGGAAACCATGCATGAGGCCATCAGTGATGCTAGGACCACCGCCCAAACAAAAGATCCGACAGATCTCAAGCGGGCAGAAGCGTTTGCATTTTTGTTAAGTGGTCACATTTCAATTTTGGACAGAATGAAGCAAAGTTGGGCTACCGAAATGATTCAATTACAGACATCCTTTGCAGACATTCTTCAATATATGTGAGTATGTAAATATGCGGCTAAGTATAAGAAATTTTTGAAAATTTTGATATGCGGACCCTACCCTTTGCCATTGATGTCAAAGGGGGAGTGAGGAGCAGTGAAAAATGAGGGATCCAACTAAGGGGGAGTTCCGAAAATTGTATATAAAGACAGAGCATCAGCGAAGGGGGAGCATAGTGAAAACACTTAGTCATTTTTCACTAAGTGTTGCCATCAATGCCAAAGGGGGAGATTGTTGGCAAGAGACACTATATGGATTCATGGTTGTTGTCATTGATGGCAACAAAGGTCATCCCACATATCCGCAAGTCATGATGTGTCTCTACCGGAAGTCAGAATAAAGAATGTTGTGGTCCGGTGAAGAAGAACAGAGCATGTGGCAAGGTCCGACAGATTGGTCCGGACCTCTCAGTGGAAGTGTCTTGGTGCAGTGCGGATTTGGGGAAGTCAAGAGGACTACCTTGAGTGGTATATTCCAAGGATTTAGCCTCCGGTGATGGACAAGGAAAAAGATATGAATGGTTGAGTACCGGATTTCTGAGAGACAGTGAAAACAGAGGAAGAACTAACTGGCAGAGTATCAGACTGCTTTCCGGATGGGTTACTGTTGATGACAGAGGTTGTGAAGGCATGAATCATGTTTGGCCGACATGATTAATGATATCTACAAGTATATGCTTGATCCGCATTGCTTGGTGAGGAAGGATTCAGCCGACAGAATGAGAGTTTATAAGAAACTAGACTGTTCCGGATGCCGACTAGAAAGGTGATGAAATTACTTGTGCGGATATTTATAGAGGATGGATTTAGTTGTGAAGTGTGATGTGATATAGAGAGATATGCGAATAAGTCCAGAGAAAGAGCAGAGGTAGCAAAAAGGATCCGGTATGTGAAAGATAGCAGAATAAAGAACAGAGGAAAGATGAAGTGCAGCAGATCAGTGTACTGAGCCTAACCGGAACTGAACTCCAGCATATGCAGATGCTTCCAATCAGTTCAAGAATGTGATTCTCATCACTTTGTAGACAGTGTGTCTTCTTGTAGGCAGTGGGCCTCTTGTGAGCAGTGTGCTCGGGCAGTGAGCCCTAATTGGCAAGTGCCATTTTTGTAATTTCCTATTCTTCTAACAGAGAATAATTCTTGGGTTAATCACCCCGTGGTTTTCTCCCTTAACAGGGTTTCCACGTCAAAATACTGTGTCATGTGTTTCTTATTTCATGGTTAATGTCTTGTGTTTGATTTTATGCTGCTTCAATTAAGAGGAAAGTTCAATAAGGGAAATAATTAGGATAACTGATTCACCCCCCCCTCTCAGTTATCAACAAAGTGTCACCTAAAAGATGTTTTATTTGAATTAACTACTTTCTTTTCTAAAGATAAGATATGCTTTTCATAAATTAGAAAGTTTTTTTCTAATTTAAGAGATATTGATAAAAACAAGGTTGATTGAATAGATAACTCAACTTGAGATTTGCTTTTGTATGATTTGAGAGAAATTAAATAATAAATTATTTAATTTTGTGTGCATGAAGAAGACTTATTTTTAGTAGATTTGGAAGATATTTGAAGAATTTGAAGATAAGAAAGCAAATTAAATAAACAAATTTATTTAATTGTTGTGCATGATTCGAAAGAATAAAAATATTTGATTACATTTTATTTTTGGAGATTGAGAGGATTTAAATAAATTTGATTGATTTACTTAAATTTGGAAGAATGATTTTGACTTAATTAAATAATTAAGAATTATTTAATTGTTTGGAAGAATTTAATTAAATAAAAGATTTTATTTAATATTGACTTTAGAAGAGGTAATTAAATATTTCGATATTTAATTAATTTAGAGGAATGTGAATCAAATAAATAAATTTGATTTATTTATTTATTGATAAGGAATTAGAAGGGAATAAATATTAAGAATATTTATTTAGACTGAGTTGTGTCATTTTTAGGCGTATACATTTTGCCCCTCTTCGATGCAATGCAGTTTACGACGTTGCTTCAAAGAATAAATTTTTGATAATGATACATGCCCCAGTTTGCCCCTGTATAGGTTATGACGATAGGATGCTCCCTCAACAGATTAGATGGGAAGAAGGCAGAAGAACGAGAGACAGACAATCTCATGAAGACAAAGGGAGAACTTGGTTAGGTTTAAAGAAAACAGGATGCGTTTCTAAGAAACAGGAAGAAAACGGGAAGAAATGGGCGTGGGAAGTAGTCATAGTCACCACATAGCTAGTTTAGGGTTTGCATGCTATATATAGGAGCTAGGTCCACAAGACAAGTCATTTGCACACTTGGCTTTGTTGGAGTGTCTTTGAGAGCTTAGGAGAGCACAAAGCATAGAGCAGTCAGCACTAGGATGGATATTCCATGCGAGGAGCATTGCTTTGAGCAAATCTGACAATTTGACCAGCTAGCAGAGGTAGGACCCCTAGTATGTATCTCAAAAAGTTTCACCTAGGGTTGATTTTGACTGCAATAAATGCTAGGCAAAATTAGGCTAGACAAATATGCCAGATTGCAGTTCGATGCATCTGACATGCGGAACTATGCATCTATCAATCTATGGCGCATCTAGGATATAAAATGGCACATGCATGAAACTTGCGCATGCATTATGAAGGTCAGTGCATGCATCATTTGGCGGCACACTTATGGTATGAGCGGTGCATGCAATTGGGTAGCGCATTTATAGTATGGGATGGTGCATTCATGAAATATTGCGGCGCATGTGTCATAAGTGGCACATTTGCTAAGAAATGGCACATGTACCTTCTATTTTGGCACATATGATATAGATAATCAGTTTACTATTCTGGCGCATATGATATAGATAGTCAGTTTACTTAACAAAATTGACTTGATTGGCATCCTGTTTGATGCATCAATTGATAAGCTATCTTTGAGATTGCAGGAATCTAGTCAAGAGATGTAGTGTGCTATTTTGATCAATTTGATATGTTAAGTTAGTTGATATGATTCTATAGATATGTTGAGCATGGTACTTGTAGCTTTAGGTTGATGCCTTGCTTTTCGTGATTGTAGGAGGACATACAAGATACACTGATGTCGAGGGAGCAGTTTCCCATGCTGATGTTGCAGCGTCACATGTTGACAGAGATAGATTGAGAGGCACTCGGCGTGATGGGATTAGACTACGTGTGCTTTATGCCCGAGGTTCGAGAGAACCGCAGCTTACTAACTGCAGCAGTGGAGAGATTTCACAGCAAGGATGGGACCTTTCACTTCCTGACTAGTGAGATGACGGTGACTCTGGAGGACGTATACATGATACTACACTTGTTGATTTAGGGAGAGCTCATGGAGTATGATCCACAGCAGGATGCAGGACTTGCAGAGTGCAAGTAGGTATTTGATGACCCTAAGCTGGACTGTCAGGTTATCTCTTGGCAAGATATACACGATTACTATGACTATTTCCTTGGGATAGTTGTAGGATTGATCGAAGATGTTGTATGCCTCGATAGGAGATTGCACGGGTTCTTGATTGAATGAGGACGAATTATGGAGAGGATGATCTCAGATCGCACCCGCTATGCTTGGGGTGTTTACGTTTTGGTACACCTATACCATGATATGCATTAGGTGGTATACCACAGGGGTGCTAGTTTATCAGTAGGTGTCTCACTATTATAGTTTTGGTTGTTGGAGCATATTACCATTACCAGACCAATATGTGTGTTTCAGAGATAGAGGGGAGAGCCTTACAGCTATGGCTACGCAGGAGTGATTTCCCAACATAGACTGGGGAAGCTAGAATATTGGAGGCATGCACTAGATGGGGTAGATGTGGTCATCTGGCGACCATATATAGACTATGAGCCTTGGGATGACAAGGCGGATGACCTGCCATATTGCTATCACACTCGGTGGCTTATAGGCCAGACACGGTTTATTTTGGAGAGACAGATTGTCAGCCATGTTCGAAGGTAATTTGGGAGGAGACAAGGCATGCCACAGGGGCAGGCTCTGTTTGCATGGACTCATGCAGAGAGATTTAGATGGGGCCCATTGGCGTCCTATGAGGAGGCAGTGGCAAAGTTTTGACAGATTCCCTATAGTACCTGGCCGATGAGGAGAGAGATTGTAGATGTAGGAATGACATAGGACTACAAGGAGTGATTCGTAGAGCATCCATTTCTGAGATACTCTGGGCTTGGAGAGCTGGTTCCTTGCATAGATGAGGTAGATTCAGACGGCGAGGGTAGGATTGGTAGGAGGAGGAGGAGAGGAGGACAGAGAGATGGAGGAGATGGTGGAGATGGAGGAGATGGAGGAGGAGACGGTGTAGATGGGGGAGATGGGGGCAGACTTAGGTAGAGGAGGAGAGCTGGGGAGGGATCCTCCCATGCTCAGCAGGTAGTGCAGCCGCAAGTTGCACAATAGGGACATATGCTGCCACCTCAGCAGGTGGCACAGCAGCAGGTACCCCAGCCGCAGGGGTAGGGACAGGGATAGGTCTCCCAGGATCCAGCACAACCAGATGTCTAGGGGAGATCCATTACCATGTTGAGAGGATAGGTTTGGCAAATGCAAGCACAACTTAGGATGGTCGAGGCTTGGTGGGAGATAGATGCAGGTGTTATCTCGGGGCTCACTAGAGAGTGAGATATGGTGGAGACAAGGATACAAGCTATCTGAGTGGAGAGGGATACATCAGTGGTAGCCTTGGGTGCAGACGCTACTAGCAATTTTTTGGTTGGACAGGTACAGTAGGCACAGGCACAACTAGCACAGACACAGGCATAGTTGGCACAGGTGTAGGGGTAGTTAGCGTAGGTACAAGGTGAGCTTGCCAGAGTGCAGGTTCAGACACAGTACTATTAGGGTTTATACCATGGTGTTGTTCCAGTTGATCAGAGGGCTCCAAGTTATAGGAGCCAGTCCATGGCCTCGTAGAGAGTAGGTGGATCGCAGTTAGGAGCCTCTGTGATGGGCCCGCAACATTCTGGGGCCAACAGAGGAGGGGACACAAAGGACACTGCTAGGAGAAATGGTTCACAACAGCAGGGTTAGCAGACACTTACATAGATTTTGGCTCCTATGTACATTTTTTGATGGCTCAAATAGCCGGACACACATATGTACCACTTTTGTATTTTGAGACATGTATCATTATCCTTGAGATGTATACATTGTATATGACATTGACTCAGAGATGGACCTTTTGATATTGTACATTTGGACATGTTTTATATGATATTTATATGATGATGCAGTTATTTGGTGCTCTCTATACTTATGTGTTATGGATGCATTTCTATTATATGATGGTACTCATGTGATGCATATTTTGACTGTCTATATGATGTTTATCTAATGTAGTTTTAGATGATGCTATGTGACTTAACGCAGACTTAGATGTTTTACTTGATATGCCTCAAATGTGTAAATGCAAATGGTATCTATATGATTATGCAATTTATGTGATGCACTTATCTATGTTTTTGATTTTTTTCTATTAACACTATGTGATGATTGCGAAATGTATATGGATGACCTAATGCACTTATTATGTATGCAACTGATTTAATCATGTAAATGACTATCTCATGTGATATGGTATGCAACTGTATGCTATGTTTTTGTGATGTCCAAATGTACTCAATCGACACAGAGATGACATAATGATAGAAGATGAATTGAAAGAATAACTTGATAGAAAGACTCACAAGATTCAATTTGTATTGATACTTTGCATTGTTTGGATTTTTTATTTCATGGGATACGGATGTATGGATGTATAATGGATGTATGATGGATGCTTTTTCTTTTGACATCTTGATGGTGCAAGTATTTTGAAGTGCTCATTTCATCATTGGGCCATTTTTTGGGTACTTTTTCTGAATGTTATAAGTTAATACAAGCATCTAGGTATAATTGAACCGAGATGACCTGAGTATTGCTTACATGGATTTTGATTTAGCAAGTTAATACAAGCATTGAGGTATAATTGAACCGAGATGACCTAAGTATTTCTTGCATATCAACAGACAAGGATTGCCCCCTTTCATGTTAGACCTCTGATATCCTCGATGATCTTTTGTCGATCATGTCTTTAGACAAGGCTTCACATTACTAAAGTTTAATCCACAAACAACAAATAAAGAAAATAATCATGCCCCAATCATAGCATCTCTAGCTTTTGGCATCCTCGAGTAGCGTAGAAAGACATGATAACAGAAATCAAGACGCTGTAAGTTAACCTGATCGCAAACACAACATTTTTGCAATTAGATGTGTTTTTCTTGCCATAATTTTGATAGAATCAATTTGAGTTCTTAATGTACTTGTTTGCTTTGCCTTGGATAGGTTGATGTTTTGCATCAAGATTTTAGTTAAAAAAAATGGGTTTTGCTTATGCCTGCTTGCATGGTGAAAAGATTCCATAATCCTTATTGGTGAGACAGACCCTAAGGGACTGACCTAGTGCCATGGGAGCTCATTGCTAAATGGCCTTGCCTACGTGACGACGCAGAGGCAACATAGTTCGGGGTGAACCCTAACAGACCTAAGACCTAGGTGATAGAAAGTGGGGTGGACTCAAATAGATAGAAGGACTAGACATGTGACGAATGGGACAGTGGGAGCCTCAGGGGCACATTTGAATAATGGCCTTGCCTATGTGACAACGCAGAGGCAATGTAGTTCATGGACTTGGACCATGGATGGACTAGAGGATAGATGACAAGATATGGGATGGATAAGGAAGCCTCGAGGGTGCATTGAAAATGGCCTTGCCTACGTGACGACATAGAGGCAACGTAGTTCATGGACTTGGACCATGTGGATACTGATGACAGATGCTAAGCTAGGCTGACACTGTGGATAGGATATGGGATAAAACCTTGGTTGACAAGGCAACAAAAGAGATAGAGTATCAAGCCATGATAGGTTATCGTTAGGATTTTATTATGGAATAGATATGGATCAAATGGGACATGAGTGAAGGAAGAATGAACACAAGGTGATTGGTTTCCCAAAGATGGAGAAAGTTGTTTACTACAAGTAATGCCTGTTTACCAGGTTTTCACCACTTGTTTTTATTTGCACGAAAGCTAGAAAGTATGCATGACACCTATTTTCTAGGTTTTCATCATGATACCTATCCAAGGTGCCTGTTTGCTAGGTTTTCACCAAAGGATGATTTTTTTGTACTTTTCTAATTTTTTATTTTTTTTTTAATTTTTTGATTTTTGATTTTTGTGTCCCCCTTACATTGGGGTTCTCTTAGGTATAGAACCAACGAAGATGCATGCTATTGATTGGGCCATCGAACAGCTCACCTTCTGATGTTGCTAACTGATATGCCCCTGATCCATAAGCAGCTACGATCACATAAGGCCCAAGCCAATTGGGTTCAAACTTGCCTTTCTTTTCCCGATCCTATTGATTGCAGGGATTCCCCTTAAGTACTAGATCTCCAACTTTAAAGACTCTTGGGTGGAGTCTGTGGTTGTAGCTTTGTGACATCATTTTCTAGTGTGCTTTGAGATGGTCAAAGGCTTTCTGTCTCTTTTCCTCTAGCAACTCTAGTTCTTGCAATCTGGAAACTCTGTACTCTTCATCTGTTGTGAGACCTTTTAACGACACCCTGAGAGATGGTAACTTGACCTCGATGGGCAAGATAGCTTCTAAGCCATAGACAAGGGTGTAAGGGGTAGCACCTGTGGGAGTGTGTATACTGGTTCTTTAGGCCCACAGAGCAGGATTGAGTTGGATGTGCCAATCATGGCCAGCATTGTTGACTGTCTTCTTGAGGAGTTTCAAGATGGTCTTGTTGGATGCTTTTGCTTGGTCGTCGCCTTGGGGGTAATAGGGTGTGGAGAAACGGTGTTGGATTTTGAATCAGTCAAAAAGTTCTTGGACATCCTACTTTTTGAAGGGTCTTTTGTTATCCATGATAATGGATGAGGGAATTCTGTATCTACAGATGAGGTAATTAAGGATGAATGAGGAGATTTGTTTACCTATGATGGTGGTGAGGGGGATGACTTCAATCCACTTGGTAAAGTACTCAGTGGAGGTTATTATGAATTTGTGGCCATTAGATGAGGGTGGATGGATTTTGCCCACAAGGTCAAGTCCCCACTGACAAAAGTGCCAAGGTGTCGTTAAAGCTCTAACCTCTTGAGCCGGTGCATGTATCAGGTTCCTGTGTCTCTGGCACAGCTTGCACTTCTTCACAACTTGATATGAATCTATTTCCATGTTTGGCCAATAATAACCCAAATGCATGAGTTTCTTAGCTAAGGAAGAACTGCTAGAGTGTGTTCCACAGATCCCTTCGTGTATGTCTTGTAAGGTGGTTTGGGATTCTTTTCATTCTAAACAACGAAGTAAAGTACCATCTAGACCATGTCGGTATAGGGTGTCAGCAATAATGGTATAACGAGAGGTTTGGCATATAAAGGTTCATCATTGGTTTGAAGATAAGTTAGGTGGGAGGGTGTTATCCTTGAGGTAAGTGTAAACCTTACCATACCAAGGTGAATTAGATCCAACTAATAGGCATATAGAATGGGTTTCAAGAAGATCATAAGCTGGTTGCTAAATTGATTCCACTAAGAACTCGTATCGTGACTCATTCTCTAGGATTTTGAGGAGAGAGGTAATGGTTGCCATGGAATCTACTACTTTGTTTTCAATGCGAGGTATCTATTCAAAAGAGATGATCACAAAGTATTCCTTAAATTCCTTGACCATCCATTTGTATGGGACAAGCTTCTCATCTTTGATTTGGTAATTGTCATTGACTTGATTGATTACTAGTTGAGAATCACCATAGACATGTAGCTCTTTGATTTTCCACTCTGTTGCCATTTTGAGGCCAATGACCAAGGCTTCATATTTTGCTATGTTGTTGGTGCAAGGGAATAATAGACGGTAAGACTTCGGTATGGTGTCACTATGAGGAGTTAAAAACAAGATTCCGCCTCCTGATCCATGGTTTGTATAGGACCCATCAAAGTAGATTTTCTAGGAGTGTGTTGATATATTGAATAAGGTTTCATCTAAAAACTCAAATTTCGTTGGTGTGGTGTCCTGTAGTGGTGCACCTACTAACTGATCAGCAATGACTTGCCCCTTGATAGCCTTTCTATCTACATACTCAATGTCATATTCACTTAGGAGCATTACCCATTTGGCTAGGCGACCTGTTAGAGCTTCTTTGCTTAGTAGGTACTTCAGTGGATCTATTTTTGCAATAAGTTTGACTAGATGTGCTAGCATATAATGTTGGAGTTTTTGGGAAGCAAAAACTACTGCAAGACATGATCTTTCTATCTGAGGGTAATGCAACTCATAGCCCACCAATGTACGACTGATGTAGTAGACGGCTCTTTCTTTACTTTCATAATCTTGTTGTGCTAGGAGGGCCCCAAGAACTGTTGGTGTAGCAGATATGTATAGTAACAATGGCTTCCCTTAGATAGGAGGCATGAGAATAGGTGGATTCATAAGATACTCTTTTAGTTTGTCAAATGCCTCTTCGCATTTCTCATCCCATCTGAATGGAATGTTCTTATGTAGGAGATGACTAAAGGGTTGACACTTGTCTGCCAGTTGTGATATGAACCTATGGATTGCTTGTAGCTTTCCTTGTAGGGATCTTAGTTGAGTAATATTCTTGGGTGGTGGCATGTCCATAATAGGCTTGGCGGGGTCCACCTATATTCCATTTGCTAATACAATAAAACTTAAGAGCTTGCTTGAGGTGACTCCAAACACACATTTCGTTGGGTTCAACCTGACTTTGAATTGTTGTAGTCTTTGAAAGACTTTCTCTAACACATCTAGGTGTGATTCTCTTGTGAGTGACTTTGCAAGGATATCATCTACATAATCTTCCATTGTTACATACATCATATCATGGAATATAGTGGTCATAGCACGTTGATATGTGGCTCCTGCATTCTTTAGCCCAAATGGAATGACATTCCAGCAGAAAGTGCCCCATGGACAAGTAAAAGTTGTCTTATGCTGGTCTTCTGGTGCTATCTTGATCTGATTGTATCCTGAGAAGCCATCCATGAGAGATAACATGGTATGCCTCACTATTAAGTCGACTATGATATCTATATTTGGCAACGAAAAATCATCCTTGTGACAAGCTTTGTTTAGATCTCTAAAATCATTGCATAGTCTAACTCAGCCATCAGGTTTGGACATTGGTACTATGTTGGAGACCCATTCTGGATAGTCTATAGATCTGATGAACCCCACATCCAGTAGTTTCTCGAGTTCTTCTTTTACAAGCAATGTAATGTGTGGATGCATCTTTCTAAGCTTTTGTTTCATTGGTTTCACTCCTGGATCTAGTGGAAGATGATGAAGAATGGTACAAACTTAGTCTTTTCTAGTGGGGTTAGAGACTTAGTAAAGTGAATGATCTTAGGTTGTTCCTCTATTCTAATGTTAAAAGGATCTGTAGGCTTCACAACAATCTGAGACTTCTCCTGGTGCATGTCATCAGGGAGAGTATCAAGCCTTCCATCATCAGGTGCCATAGTTGGGTTTTCACCATCGGATGCGTCCTTTCTTTTTACTATTGTGGGATCTGACACTATCATGGAGCAGTTTTCACCATCAGATCCAATTTTTATTTTGATATTTTTGTGACTGGAAGGCTTGGTACACCCTCTCTGAAATAAGCCACAGTATTAAGTTTAATGGCAAAGCTAGCTTTATGATCTCCTTTAGGTAGGTGGTCCCTAAGTTCCATGTAGTCAATATAGGCATCATCATTTTGGAACATATCTAGTTGCGGGGTTCCTTGTAGATTCCAGTCAATAAGCTCAGGATGTACAAGGGGGAGGGAGTTGGAGGATAGATCTGATTTGTTGATAGTTTGAATGGATATGCTAGGAGTATTGGTAGGGAGAGCATTCAGGATGGTACTTTCCTCCAAATTATTTATTGCAATAGAACTCAAACCTTCCTCGAAAGTTGTATTCTCAGGGATAGGCAAATCACACTCTAATGGCCTATGTGGTAGCGTTTGTCCCTCACGGTAGGGGCTATAAGTTTGAATGGTATCAACCTCCTTGTCATCATAGGAATTCTCTATCAGCTCATCTCACTCATATTCATTGGAGTCTATGTCACTATCCTCTTGAAGGGTATGGATCATTTCCACAAGACAAGCATTTGCTTTTGCTTTGCCCTTATCCTTATATCCTAGACCTTTTGTAGTTCTAGCCAATGAGGATGAAGAGGGTTGAATGGGTTCTATAATTCCTTCTTTTCTTAGGCCAATGGGGCCTTATCCTTCATAACCCATTCTGTGTAGGATAGACTCACCTCACCCATAGATTTTTGTTGGGAGCTTAGGTGGTTCCTATTGTGTGCTCTCTTCTTCTTCGGTGTAGAGCCATTGTAAGATATCTCTTTCCTTTGTTTCATATGATAGAGTTCCCCATTTTACAAAGGGAGCTATGGGAGGTGTAGGAGGAAAAGATGGCTTTGGAAAATGCTTGGCTCGCCCAAAGGATCTAAGAGATAAATGCATTTTAGCCAAGTTGAGGCTGTGCTCACTGGAGTATTCCCCTACTCCTGTTTCTTTGATGGTAATTTTCTACTCTTTGGGCTTGGATGAGGAAGCTTCAGAGGTAGAATCATACTGTGGGGTAGGGGATGTAGATGCTTTATTGTTGGGTATGATGCAATCGGGTTTTGAAAGGGCAGAGTTGTAATGCTAAAAGGGGTCAGGGTCACCTTGGATGGTGATTTTCTTGCCATTATGAGGGAATTTTATGGATTGGCGATAGGTAGAAGGCACAACTTTCATGGCATGAATCCATGGTCTCCCTAGAACAATATTATAAGCTAGCTCCCTATCTAGGACTTGGTACACATCTTTTATCACCGGTCCCACTTGTATGGGTAATACCACTGTTCCTTTGGTAGTTCTCTCCTCTTCATCATAGGCTTTGATAGTAATCTTCTTCCTTGGATCAACTACATTTTCAGAGAACTCCAATGTAAGGACTAGCTTCAACGTGCAAATATTTAAACCAACTCCCATCAATGAGAACCCTGTTGATGTGGTGCTTGTGGATGAAGGCAACAATATGTAAAGGGGTGTTATCAGGTTGAGACACTGAGAGGTCATCTTGTTCAGTAAATGATATGGCACTTGAGGAGGTTAGATTACCTACCATGGCTTGAAACTTCTCTTGGGCCAAGTTAGTGGGTATAGTGGTTTCCACTAAGGCTTTATCAAGAATCTCCTTGTGGGAAGGAGATAGACGCAACAACTCTAAGATAGAAATCTGGGTAGGAGTCTTCCGTAGTTGGTCTATGACACTATACTAATGGGAGTTGGACTGAGAAGGTGATGACCTTGGAGGGAGGGTATTCAACGTGACCTTACCATTGTGGATGATGATGCTACAATCAGTTTTGTTGGGTCCTTATTGTTAGTTAGACATAATCACATTGATTTGTGGGACATGCTCTGATATGCAATTGATGGTATAATTGAATGGCACACTTGCATAAGTGGATCTTTGTAAGCCACATGCATCTCATTAGAAGTATGTTGTTGAGCACCTCCTTGATTCTGATCAAGTATGTCTTGAATAACATGTTTGAGACGGATACAATTGTTGGTTGTATGTCCTCTTCCTCTATGATACTCACAAAAGTTGGTGAATTTCCAATAGTGAACTTTTATTTGAGGTTCATAATCGCTTGTTGGTGGTAGAGAGATTTCATTGCTAGCCAATAGCTTCCTTAATGCGGATTCTTGGGACTCAACCAGTGGTGTGAACTTTCACCTTGGATTTGAGTTGAACCATGGTCTTGGATCTTGAGAGAATGTTTTGTTGGGCATAACATTGCTTACCTCTCCTTTGAGAGTGAATATTGGTTGTTGTTTGGGAGCCTCCACCTTGACATCAACTACTCCATCATTGACGACATTTTTATTCTTAGTCCAAAACTTTGATTTATCCTTCGTGTAGTTGGAGGTAGGTGTGTCCTTGTATAACTTGATTTGTCCCTTGGCGATCATAGATTTCTCAATGAATAAGCCCATTTCAATGACCTTCAAAAATGAAGTACATCATATTTCAATCTCCATTAATTGCTTCTCGAGTACATCATATGAGCATTTGCTTGGTAGTTGTCTCCACCTTTGTAGGAAGGAGGTGAATGATTCGCCACTCTTTTGCTTGGTATTGCATAGATCAAGCATGGAGACTTCGTGTTCAATATTGTATGAGAAGTGTGTGATGAATTTATTGACTAACTCATCAAAAGTTTTGATACCCAGTGGAAGCCATGAGAACCACTCCATGGCTTGACTACCTAGAGATCTAGGGAATAGTCTCATTAAGAAAGTCTCATTGTGAGCTACTTCCATGCATGCGGTGTTGAATTCCCTAATGTGATCTCTAGGGTCCCCTTTTCCTTTCTACTTGTCAAACTTAGGAACTTTGAATCAAAAGGGGAATGGTACCATGTTCAAACTTTTATCAAAGGGGTACAGGGCAATATCTTCCAAGGAGTAGGTTTTAGTGTTTGTACCCGTCTTGAGATTTGTCATTTGTTGCATTAGACCCTTGATTTGTTTCCTCATTTCTTCCATAGGTTTGTTTGGGTCTATGACTTTCTTTCCTTTGTCCTCACTGGTGTGGTGTTCATGATTATCCTCTATGGTCTCTTTGAGTGTGCTTAGATTGAAATCAGTGAGGAGCTTAAGTCCAAGATTTGCAAGATGCATAAAATACTTGTGAGGGTTTTCATGGAGCACTTTCTCTAGTAAGCATTGGAATTTTTTATCTTGGAGGTGTCCTTGATAATCTTCATGAGAGATTTCCTCATCACTATCATGAGGGGTGACAATACAGTCAGATGATTCGGCCATTTCAAGTTGCTTTTGGTATTGAGATCTAGTAAGAACCATGCAAGGTGACGTGGGATGCAGTGGGATAAAACTAGAGATTTTGGTAAGATGCCAATGGAGACTGCTGAGAATAGGATACTTATGACAAGATTTGGACAAGGGACTCTCTCGATCAATTATTCCAAGTAAGACGGCCAATACAAGACGATAGCCACTAGTAAGGGTACTCGATACCTGTCTTACTATGTAGGGACTAGTCATGCACCAAGACCACTAGAAAAGTTCTGTGACTTACTAGGGCTACTTGAATCCAAAATGATCTGAAAAAGGGTCTTATGCTAATCTGGTATGGGATACTTTGACTTTGGACTAGGGAGACCTGATAGAAGGTGAATGAGATGACCAATGAAAGAGAGACTTTGATGCAAAATGGATGGAAAAGTGACTGCAAGGTAAGATCTAATCTCAGAACTTGGAACTAGGCTGAAATGGGTACCCAAAAATGGTAAAATGTTTTTCTCAAAGACTGTGAAAGTACTCACTATCATGTATGCACTAGAACAGAAGCACCACATAAATTGGTAAATGCGCAAAAATTTGGTATAGAAGCGCAACACTAGTAAATTTCAAATGCACCGTAACAGGTTGCATAAGTGTAGTAGGTCATCACAGATGTGTAGTAAATCAGTATAAATGCACAGCAAAAAGGATAAATGTGCCACTCTAGTTTTTTAGTATTTTTTTTGCAAGTTTTTGGCAATTTTCTAATGTTTTTGGCGTCTTTGGCTGCAAGAAGGCCTTTTTGATCTAATTTTCTAAAATTATGGCAAGAAGACACAACAAACACAAAGAATGTTTTTATGGTTTTTTATTTTTTTGATATTTTTTGACTCCTTTTGGACTAAAAGAAAGCAAGTACAATCGTAGGTTTCAAAGGACAATATAAAACCAAATTCTCACTATCTCTAGTGAAGCATCTTTGGGAGGTGATAATCGCCCTTCCCTGCACCAGATTATAGGGGTTTTTGGCTACTAAGACAAAGGTGTTTAATAAACGCAACCATTCTAGTGGTTATACATGTGGCAGCACTACTTTTTGTTATGGAGTCTCCCAGCCTACAAGGGTTGCACCTTGGAGGGTTTTCGGGGAGGTTGGTTGTCGGTATAACACAACTGCACTTGTTGTTTGAAGCTTTCGCTCCAAACATAATTTATTTATAGTGGATTGGTAGGGCTTGGTATCTATCCTGTTACCACTTAGGGTCATTCCTACTTGGATGAACGGTATCCAAGAGCAGGCCCCTCTAAAGGAAAAACACATGTGAAAATGATATGTCTGGCATTTTGGTCACCCAAGATAGGGGAGAGCATAGGCCTAATATCATTCCCAAAACATAGAAGACAGTGGCTCTTTTCTCCTAGTTAAAATGAGAAAAACTAGATGAGCTATCTACTTGGGCAAGCACAGAAATTTGTTAACTTTGAAGTGATAACAAGATAGCAATAGTTTAATTTTACCTAGATAGTAATGATGTGTTCAATTTTACCCAGATAGCAGTGATTTGTTAACTTTGAAGTGATAACAAGATAGCAATGGTCTAGTTTTACCAAGATAGAAATAAGTTGTTAACTTTGAAGGATAGCAATATAGCAATGATTCAATTACCACCTTCCTAGTTAAGACTATGTGAGATTTGCATGAGCATCCATTTTAGTTTCTCATTAGAAATTGAAGTGTGAGTTAACAAGTGCAACTATATGATTCTAAACCAGTACCTAGCCTATAAAAAGATCAAGAGTGTTCTTGCAAAAAGATGTTAGTGTTAGAGAAAACTTCAAGGAAACCCTAAAAAATCACTACCTAGATCAGATGCACAGCTTCAGAGCTTGAATGCATAGAAACATAGCTCAGAAGCGCTGCATTACATATGCACTAAGAAAGAGGTCAAAAGTGCAGGAAAACAGTATATATGCATCGAACAAATAGGTGTGTCGTATCAAAGGATAGATGCACTGGAACAGAGTTTGTGTGCGCTGAAAGGATATATGCGCTGGAATAGATAGTAGATGTGTCGGATTAGAGACTGTATGCACCAGAATAGATAGTAGATGCATGTTAGGATGTGTCAGATGCACAATTTATTCCTGTGTACAACTTCCTAAAACACAAAAAACTTAGTTTTTGGGTTAAATTGGGGCTAGGCCCCACGGTGGACGCCAAAAATGTTAAGGGAAAATTGGAGTAAACATGAATAATCAATATATCAATATCAATAATACCTGAAACTCAACGAAAAGGGAAATAATCAAGATCAAACAAACAAAGAAAAAAACCTTTGCAAACCTCAATACTTCATAGCTTCCATTAGTTGCCTATCTCAATCAATCTTACATGTATGAATAAGGCCCTCAAAGAGTGCACTTCCTTGCTATTCCAAGATTGTCAATGGAGAATGGCTATGATAGTGCTTTGTAATGAACGCGAGCTTCACAACAATGGTAATGATATGTCAACAAGTTGATTGCAAGCAATGAAGGAATTGATGCCAAAGGTGTGCTGTAATTCCTACAGAGTAACAATACTAAAAGCTTGGATGATTGAAATGGAAGAATAGGGTTCAATTTATAGACTTGAGAGAGAGAAGATCAACAGTATGAGAAGATCAACAGTTGAGAACAGTTGAGGAACGTGCGTGAATAAGAAGAAGACAAGTGTTGCCCAAAAGCTATTTTATTTGAGTTAACTACTTTCTTTTCTAAAGATAAGATATGCTTTTCATAAATTAGAATTTTGTTTTCTAATTTAAGAGATATTGATAACAATAAGGTTGATTGAATAGATAACTCAACTTGAGATTTGCTTTTGCATGATTTGAGAGAAATTAAATAATAAATTATTTAATTTTGTGTGCATGAAGAAGAAGACTTATTTTTGGAAGATTTGGAAGATATTTGAAGAATTTGAAGATAAGAAAGCAAATTAAATAAATAAATTTATTTAATTGTTGTGCATAATTTGGAAGAATAAAAATATTTTATTATATTTTATTTTTGGAGATTGAGAGGATTTAAATAAATTTGATTGATTTATTTAAATTTGGAAGAATGATTTTGACTTAATTAAATAATTAAGAATTATTTAATTGTTTGGAAGAATTTAATTAAATAAAAGATTTTATTTAATTTTTACTTTAGAAGAGGTAATTAAATATTTTGATATTTAATTAATTTAGAGGAATGTGAATCAAATAATAAATTTGATTTATTTATTTATTGATAGAGGAATTAGAAGGGAATAAATATTAAGAATATTTATTTAGACCGAGTCGTGTCATTTTTAGGCGTATACAGATTCCACTCAAAATTGGATTAGTACAACTGAAACTAAAGGTGATCAAGCTTTGATACCATGTGTAAGGAAGCTAATGTAGCTCAACAACTTCCTACACTAATCTTGAGAGGAGGATTATGCAAATTTTTTAGATCTTTACAATAGTTACAAAAATTATATAGAAATAAGCATAAATAGCAAACATATCACAACATAGTGATTTGCATGGGGAAAACCCTTTCAGGAGAAAAACCCCACTCCAAAAGCAACCCAATATATTTTTTAGAAAGTTTAACAAGATTACAATATACTTGCAGAGCAAGATTTCATAGGACTATTATCAATCAAAGATCTAGAGGCAACTTAACAATATCTATAAGACTCTCACACACAACCTCCATCTCAAGCACCTAATAGATAGGAGATATAATACATGAAACCGTCAAATGGTAATTTGAAAACCATGATCCAAAAATACCCAAAAGTGGAACCCAAATCCTTAGGTTTCTATCATCTCCAATTAAAGATGCCTTATGATGTGTCATAACATGCATCATATGTTGGCCAACACATGTAACTCCTCCTTATAGCTCCTTTCCATGTCCAACACATTTTTATATTTTCTAATGCAAGAGTTCCAACTTCTAGAGGCCATAACTTTTGATTTGAGATGTTGATTGGGCCCTTTTCTTTTAAATTAGAGATCTCAAAGAAGTCCACATGACAGACACCAAGAAACTATTGTCGAATAACCCAAAAAAATTATTTTGGCCAAAAACTAAATCTATAGCCCAGAAATTAAGTCTTTCTATTTTTATAACTGAAAAATCACACTTTTTGTAATTGCAAGGTTGAGACTCCTTTCCTAACAAGTGTTTTATTCCTTTTCATTAGTTTATTAGGAATTTCCACACACTTTGTTTATCTTTCTTAGGTAGACTTATTTAGGCTTAATAATGGTGAGAGGAATGGCGGATGTTCCTTTCTTTCCTTTGAGTTACACATCCCCTATTTGGATATTGAGGTGCATTCATATCCCAGGAGTTACACTCTTTATGGTTGAGTGGTCCACCTTCCTCCTCCTTTGCATTTCTTATAAATGCACTCACCTAGCTTTATTTTTTTCTTATACACTTATGCTCTCTAGTTTTCATTGTATTTTATTTTATTTATTAATTGGAAATAACATTGTTCAACCTATCATCTAGTATTGAGTAGTGTTGTGGCTATCAATATGGCATTTGACCTTGGATGATTTATTTCTTCTTGTAAAATCTAACATTATCTATATGTGTGTGTGAGTGTTATCACCTAAGGTGATTTGTGTATTAAGGTGACCACAATGTATCATCTAAGGCCATGGGAAAGATTTAAGTTTAAAATCATGATAAAGATTAGCTGGTGGCTATTGTAGTTAATAAGTTAGTCCTCAAGGACTATAGTTGGTAATATAACTAGTTTATCCAACATTGGACTAGTAGTCTACTTGTGCATGCAATAAATGACATTTAATTTGTAAGAATCAAATGTTGAGACATGTCTCTTGTCTATCTTGGCATTTTTGTTAATTTTCTTACTTCTTTTGGTATCAACATGTTTAACTTGTTCCTCCATGCATATGTGGTGTTCTTGTTGGATTTGCTAATGATTTTATTACAAAAAGAACTAGGAAGAGGAGGATGGGTCATGCATAGAATGATGTGATTTTTGGTTGGATTCATAGGTTATTAAGTTTTGGTTCAACACCAATTATAGCCTTGATGCTTGGTAACTTGTTAGGGCATTTTTTGTTAATCTATTGCATAGTTTACTTGATTATAGGTATGACTACCTATAAATTTATCGTTAGTTTGACAAAACCTCACAAGAATATCCTATGCTTACTTTGATAAATTGGGTAGTCTTTCTATTAAATAAAATTATATTCTATTGCACTTTTGAATGATATTTAAATTTGGGGTCTTAATTTTAGTTGTCCATTATTGTTGTTTATTATATTGTTGTTAGCCCTTGAGATTGTAAATATAGTTAGCCATTATTGTTGGTTATGGTATTGTATTATTGTTGGCTTTTAGGATTACTAATATAGTCAACAATTATTATTGATTATTGTATTATATTATTGTTGGCTCTTGAGATTGTTAATATAGTCAACCATTATTGTTGGTTATCGTATTGTATTATTATTGGCTCTTGAGACTGTTAATACAATTGGGTATGGAATGTAGTGGGGTTGGTTGTTATAACTATTAATATAGTTGATTATGGAATATTGTTGGGTTGGCTATTATAATTGTTAATACAGTCAGCTATGGAAATATTGTTGGGTTGGTTGTTACCAAAGGCATCTATATTGTTGGCCAAGGTATTGTTGTTGGCTATTAACATAGTTAGTTATTGTAATAATATTGGTAGTTATAATATGGTGGGATGTTGTATTATTATAGGGTATTCGATTAACTCAATTGTTATGTGGCTTGTTAAACTAACAATTATATCATGGATTATTTTTTGTGGTAATTCTAATTAGTTTGGTATTAAATTAGAATTGGAAAGTAATTTTAATTACTTGTACTTGACCCTATGTCTAGGAGAGGGGTTTGGGCTAGGTGAAGGATTTGTGGTAGGGGTTCTCTAATGAAAAATATTTATGAAGTTTGATTACTATTGTTGGTGAACTCCATAACTCTTGTCGATGTTTAAAAGGATGCAAAACAAAGTCAAATTATATTAGTTGGGTCAAAATTGACATTTCTATGTAAATTGGAAAATCACATGTGTCCAAATAGAATTTGGTTTTCTTCTTACCAAACTATTGATGGAGATGTTTAATCTTATGGGAAACATTAAGATTGAATTGTTCGATGGTATTGTGAGGACATTGACAAAGGTAAGAAATGTACCAGATCTCAAAAATAATTTAATTTCCTTGGGAGTTTTGGATTCTAGAGGCTATAAATTTACAAGTCAAGGTGGAGTACTAAAAGTGTCCAAAGGGGTTTTGGTGGAAATGAAGGCTACAAAGATTGGGAACCTTTACAAGCTACAAGGGAGTGTTGTAATAAGTGAAGCAACTGTGGTATCTAAAAATGTAAATGAATCTACCCATTTATAGCATTAGTCGTTGGGTCATATGAGCTACAAAAGCATTAAAGGTACTGTTAAACCGTAAATTACTTCAAGATTTAAAGTATTTGAATTTAAATTTTTGTAAGTATTGTGTCTTTGGAAGGTAATGTAGCAGAAGTTTAAAATGGGTAGTCATACAAGTAAGGGTATCCTAGACTATATTCATTCAAATGTTTGTGGACCATCTCCTTTAGTTTCTTTTGGAGGATCTTCATATTTTGTGATATTTATAGATGATTACTCTAGAATGGTGTGGGTCTGTACTATTAAAAGGAAAGATGATGTTTTTAGCATAGTTAAGTAGTTTAGAGCTTTGGTTGAAAAGAGCATTGACACGTCAATCAAGTGTTTAAGAATAGATAATGGAGGTGAGTTTACATCTTTGCAATTTTAAAGTTAGTGCAAGGAAGTTGGGATCAAAAGGCATAAAACCTCAGTTTACACTCCTCAACAAAATGGTGTTGTTTAATGCATAAATAGGACTCTTCTAGAGAGAGAAAGGAGCATGCTTAGTAATACTAGGTTGGAGCATGAGTTGTGGGAAAAAGCAGTCACTAAAACATGCTATCTAGTAAATTGATCACCATTGACTGCAATAGACTATAAGATTCTTGAAGAGGTATGGACAGATCATTCTTGTGATTACTCAAATATGAGAATTTTTGGTTGTGATGCTTATGCTCTTATTTCTAAAGATCAACATTCTAAATTGGAACCCAAGTCAAAAAGGTACATCTTTGTTGGTTATGGTGATGGAGTTAAGGGATATAGATTGTGGGATCCTATTACCCACAAAATCATCATTAGTAGGGATGTAGTATTTGATGAATCTCCTCTCATAAAATTAGACCTAGTAGAAGTTTAAATGGAATAGAAACAAGTATTAGAACATCAATAAATTTAGTTGGAAACTCAACCATCTACAGGAAAAGAGGAGCAAGAAGAAGCTTTTGATGATGAAGATGAGAATGTAGAAAATATACATGAAAACATGGAAATGCCACAACTAGTGTTAGGGAGATCTACACGAGCTAGAAATCCTTCTAAAAGGTATAATCCTTTTTTAACCATTGCTTTGATTTATAATGATGGGGAACCTGGTTATTATTAAGAAGTGATGGATGATATTGAGAGTGCTAAATGGAAAATGACAATGCAAGATGAAATGGATACCTTGGAGATAATTGTTATCAATCAGATATGCACCCTATGCTAAGCTTACAAAAGACTTAGCTATCTGTTGACACATGGAAGCACTCTTAGATTGTGGGTGATCTGTGTCAAGAGTGAATCTCTAGAGTGAGCTAGTTCTCCTTATGATTTTTCTTATCTAATGACTTTTCTGAGAAAAGGGATGAGAGAGGTGTAATGAAATAAATAACTGGAATAAATCTCTAAGGTGATGCACCAATACTAAACTCCTATCAAATCTTACTCACAATCAGACTATAGAACTTTAATCTTTAAAATACTTTGATTCTACCTAACTCATGAATATTTCGCATGAAGGTTTAATAAAAAAATGACATGCAACCTAAATCAAGCAAAAAAATTGCATAACTATCACAAAATCAAGACAAAATAGAGGATAAATACTTATCACAGTGCAATATCAAATCAATTTTGCAAAAATAGAGGCAAAAGTGAAAGAAAACTACTGCTCTATAACTGACAAAATAATGAGTACATGAACTGGAATACAACACTCTCAGTGTGAGAGGAAGACCCTGATATCCTGGACTCTAATCTCTACTCTATTATGTCAAACTAGAACTAGAACTTGTGAAAAAGAAGTATATCTCTGCCATATATCCTATGAAAAATCTCCCCAAAAGAATGCTGGAAAAAAGATCCTAATAATAGACATCCAAGTCCATTTTCGAGCTCCTTAGAAAAGCCAAAAATGAAGCCCTCAAAATGTCTCCAAACTAGAAAGATACTCTCATGTGGCCTCACCAAAAATCTGCCTTATCTGCCCAAGTAATCTCATTTTTTGTCCATATCTGACGAAGAGAAAGAAAAATAAAGAAAGCAAGATTTCATTTGCTTTATTTGCCTCTAACGGCTTAAAAATAGTTTTGATTTTAAAGCAATTTATAAACTATTGCTTTAAAATAAAACTTTACAATGTTTGCAGTTTTAATCTATATTTCTATTTTATTTTATTTTTGTAAAAAATAATGGCATATGGCTTATAATTTTGCCAAGTCTTTACAATACATATCAATTGATTTTTCTATAAAAAATCATAAAAATATCAAGGGCATTGCATATTATTTGCAAAAATGAAATCCTTCTTGGCTTAGCTCTATATGACCTATTAGTCTCCTAAGGGCACATGAGGCATGACCCATCTTTTAGATAGTTTGCATGAATTTTGATGGTATATTAGCCAGAAGAAGGCATAAGGCATGAGTTTTCAAGGTGACCATAGGCATTTATTTATTATTTACCCCAAGTGATTAAGGGGTCTTTGCATATTCATTCTAAGTCATGGTGACTTAGGGCCTCAACACCCTCGGGGGTATTAGTCACAGTTTTGAAAATTAAAAGAATGTGATAAAAATGCCATTTGAGTTAGGGCTCCATCGAAACCCTAACACAAAACTCATTTGCCCTATTCTTTTGCATCATTTCCACTTTTGCATTTTCGATGGAATGGGCTCTGTAGCCCACGTGAAACCTTAGGGTTTCACCTTGAGGATCTTCAACCTTTTGGCATTTCTAAGCATGGTTTTCACTTGATTTCTTGCATATTTCGAAGGGTAAGACTTTGTCTTAGGCATATGTGACTTATATTTTCAATTTCCTTTCAATTTCTGAAATAGAATGGCTTCTTTAGCCATGGCCTTTGCATTATTTTCTGATGTATCTTCCTTCTCTGGCTTCTCTGTTGTTATTCTTACCTGTATTGTGTTTTGATCTGCCTCTAGAGCCATCTATGAAGCCACTCCTCCGTGATCTTGACATAAGCATGCTATAGAAAATGAAAGGTATATTCATTTGACTCAGAATTTACTTCCTTTTCTGCAACTTTTGTTGAAGCATTTTCTTTATATCAGGAGTTGGGACCTTATGTATTCTGTTTCTGAGTATCCTTCTCCTTCGTGTGAATTTAAAACTTAAAATTTATCTTATGTGTCTGCCTTTTGCACGAAACCCAAATGGGTTTGATATGTAAGAAAGAAAACTCACCATCTATTATTCTCTGAGCATCTTTGGTTTAAATGAACTCGTGCTCCTTCATTGTTTAGTGGCTGCGTGACTTGCTTGATAGGAAACACCACTTTACTGAGGCCATAGCACACCCCTTTTAGACCTGTGGCTTAGTTGAAATATGATAAGGGTTTTGCATTTATATGAAGAATATTATACTCTCAGGTTGTTACCATACTTGGTCTCTCTGAGCAATATCTCATGTCTCTCGAGCCTGCAAAGTTTGAAACCCTACTCTTTATTTCTTATAACTGTGTTTATTAATGTAAAATGAAATGGCTTTCGATGTTTTTGAGGAATCATTGTATATTTGGCCACGACTAGCATAATGGTATCTCTGTGTACACTTTGTTATCCACATTCTCTTTATTACTATTAAAAAAGAAAACCTCTGTATATTTCCCATCATACAGACTGCGGCTGTCTTATCGTGCTTCTTTGTTTATATGGTTTGAAGCTTATGTTTTCTCAATGTCCATTTCCTTTTTAAAACCCCAAACGGATTTTAATTTGCATATGGTTATCACATTTCTTTGTATCTTTTCTTTCTAAGTATTCCCACAACCCTCCATTTTCTTGTATATGAGTTTGTCCTTTTGAAAACCCAAATGGATCTGAATTGTTGTGAATAAAATCCTTTTCATTGTTAAGGGTTGTGGCCCGTGATTGCATAAAAATGAGTTTCATTCACTTTCTGATAGCTGCACCTTCATGATTTTCTATAGCTTATTGTCATCATACAAACAATGTGTGAAAGCCACTTGCATTCCTTACCATCCTACACTCCATATGTTGTCTTTATAGTGCAATGTTGACTCTCAATAAGGTGGCTTGCCTTTTCATAGCTGTAGCTATACACTATCCATTAGTTGGATCATTCATGTATAAATTTTCTTTATGAATGCTTCTGCTCATAAGGTTGAGGCAATATGCTCCTTGGGCAAATCTCTTTAGGTGCTTCCTAAATGCAGAAACTAATAAGATTATGTTGTTCCTTTATCATCATTTGTTGAATATTGTTCTTTGAGTGTATTTGGAGTTTGTTCATTAATTCATGATAAGAGTTGTAAAAGAGAAAACACACTGTTTGAAATAACAACTGCTATTGGCCTTCCTTCTTTGTCAGAACCTTGCATACAGGCCAAGCTCCTCTCAAGCTCCTTTGTGATCATTATCTGTAAGATTATGTAGAACTATGGCTTCGTCCTTGATTCTCTATCACATTTTGAGTGTTTATTGAAACTTGTAGTCTCCTCTACAGCATACATGGCTGGGTATACATGTTTGATATTCCACGAGTGTCACTGATCATGGTTGTTCCATAAGAAATATGACTTGTTTCAGCATTAAAGCTCCATGCACCTATGGTACTCAACCGGGCTTAAGATTTTCATTTGCTGAAATGATCTTCATTTATTGGTGGTCTATGACTGTACCTATAGAGAATGTCCATTGTTCCAAACAACATTGCTTAGCTATTGTAAAGCTGCATACTATTACTTGTTGCTTTGATTTTCTTTGACAAGATTTGACTTCAGTTGCTATGATGTAAGTATTGAGGTATAATATTTATCTTTAGTTGACTAAGACAGTTGACATCCTTTATACTACTGTTCTTTATTGCATCACATTGGATTGTTGCAATGCCTCCACTTGACTGGCATGAATGTTTGATTGGCCATGACTTCTATATGTCACTTGCAATTGTTCTTTCATGGTTGTCCTCTATTTGCACTCTTCAGTCTATCATATCTGCATGCAAACATTATGGAAGGTGTATAATCCTGTCAATATCTTGATTCCGTTTTAGACTTTATTGGGTTGTTCTGAATGAGTTCAATGTCCACCTCTCACTTCATCCTATTTGATTTGATAGCTATAGATGGATAGTGAACTTATAATTTCAATACTTAGTTAATGTAGTAGCACAACATGTCTTGATCTCATTTGTATACCTGTATTTCACCCCTTCTAAGAATCAAGGGTGGCATGCTGGCCTCAACCCTTGTGGGAGCCTCATTTTACACCACATGCTAATGTGTCTTCAAATAGCTACATGACTTATCCTATACCTACACATGAAACAAATAGATTAGAAAAGCAATGAAGTTCAATGATTGTTTCATTTTCAGTTCTTTTGTATGTGAATGATGTTCATTTGATCAGTGCATTATAGGCAATGTGCTATGCCTCTTCTGATAGGACATAGAGAACTCATAACCAGAGCTCTAATAGGACCTTTCCCAATTTTTTTGCAGGTTCTTATCAGAGATCAGGAGCAAGGACAGAAGGCAACCTCATAGATTGAAGACTTTACAAGGCAATGATGGCTATGTCTTTCACTCCCCTATCGTTAGATGAATAGTATTTTTCCTATATTTGCATTTGTTCAGCTATTCCCACGGCTTGTGTGGGACATTTGATCTATCAGTATTTCTTTCAATGCAATGTTTATCCTTTTATGTATCTCATTTGTAAATGAATAATCATTGTAGTGAATGAAATACTTATCTCTCCTATGAATGTTCTGTAATGCAATGAATGATTCTAAAAATCTTTTCTTTTCTTGAACAACTGAACTGCAATATCAGTGAAACACAATCAACTATGCAAATAACTTATAACAGAAGAATGTTGACCTTCACTTTTAAAATGAACTTGCTGAACCAACTCCATCAATTTGAGTTGTAAGTGAAAAATGGTAACATTTTTGGCGACTTCTACTATATGCTTACCTACTAAGCATCATATCAGATGCCTTGAATATCCATTGGGCATTGAGTCATACTCTACTCTTCTCAAACTTAGAAAACATTGAAATTCAGCTCTCCAACTAGTTCAAACAGTAACAGAAAACAAAAACAAACCAAACTAAAAGCAAACTAAAAGGCCCTGGCACAGTCGAAAAAACCTGTGCAGCAGCACTTAGGGAAACAAAAACTACTGAAAGCAAATGTGCATTGAGAAATTATTGACTGAAAATACTAACTCTAACCTACTCTAACCAGCCAAGGAAGCTTGGTCAAACAAACCCATTCACTGACTAGGTGAAATAACTCCCTTTCCTAACCAACTGAGGTTGCCTCTCATGCTTACAAACTGATAATAAGGAGTGGAAAACAAGAACACACCTTATAAAATGTTGGACTGCAACTTGAAGAGTACAACCAAAAGTTTGAATCTCTTGACCCTGTTCAAACATACCATTGGTTTTCCATGAATGAGCAAGTTGGATTAGCTACTTCTCAAATGCAACCTCATTCTCAGGGGTACTGGAAATCCCTTGAAGCTTGTTAGTCATTCCATGGGCTAAATCCCTGATGGGGCATCCTCTTGTAAGGATGTAGCCAAAACTTTTATTATCGGTTTCACTCTTATTGGCTGTCTCCTCAACCATAGCTGATTCTTCTTTGGATGAATCATGACTTCAACCTTGTGCTCCTCCACAACCAAGCTATCCTCGTTTAATTGCTCGTGGAACAATCCTTTGTCTGGGTGACTTTTACCATTCTCTTCATCCTATTGTTTTGGCTGCTCCTGTTGAGCCATACTGGCCTCCTCCAAAGGTGTTGGCATAATATCCAAACATGAGTAGAAAAGCTCAATTTAAGATTGAAATAGATCCTCATTAGTTAAAACAGGATTTCTTTCACATACCTATCCACGAATCAGCATATCCTCTGAATATTCTACAACACTTTGATGGTCAAAACTCAACATAGACATGCTATTTTCATCTCCAACATCAAAGCTAGGAAGTTCATCAAGCAAACTAACTGAAACCTTTTCTGCATTGTCTAAATTTGCGACAAAATTATCAAGGTCATCCCAAAATGTGATTTCATCACAATCCTCTTGATTTTCTGATAAAAGATGGTTTTTTTTACCTCATGACGGTCTTCAATCAGTTGTGTAACTTCCATGGCAGAATTATCTTCACACTTTTCCACTTGATCCAAGACCTCTATGTCAGATTGTTCAGCTCCAAACAGCAGCTCACCAGATGGTTGAGGATCCTCATGCTACTCTGTAACTAGTACCTTTGGTATGAGCATGTTCTCCTCATCTAGTTCTACAAAACCAGGTAACTGATTGAACATAGTTACTGAATCTTCTTCATTATCTAGTGCCTTCTCCAATGAAACTTGGGTATTCTATCTTTGCAATTGAAGGCCTTCCCCTTGTGACTTCTGCACCTTACTTTCATGCATCTTATGAACAACATCAGAAAATTTTTCAAAGGAATCAAAATGCAGAGGATTCAAGGTCTTGTTTGAATCAACTTGCTTTAGACAAACAGCAACAATCTTTCCATCTGAGTCAGCATCCTTCACTACATGATTCTGTGAAAAAAATTTATCATCTTTTATAAAACAAAGAATCTCTTTAGTGCATACATTATTAGATTCATCAGGAGGATTCTTCTCTTGTTCGATCTTTTTCTACTCTAACTGAGATTATTCCATAGCCAAATGCAATAAATTTACATTTCTAGCTTCCTTCATGGTGAATGAGTCATTATGTAAGACAATAGGTCCATCCTTACAAAGGTGAATCGTGATAGGGCAATCAGATTCATCTAGTTGGGAAACTTGGGGATCTTCTTGGGTCTCTTGCAGGAAAAGAGGCTCTTCAAGTGGTTGGTCTGCAACTACAGTAGGTTGAATATGATTATTTTCCTTAATTTGCAAGGGATGAAGGCTTCTAAAACTTGGGATTTCAAACTTGAGAGGTTGGTTTGGGGAATCAAGGACCTTATTCTGCCTAAAACTTAGAATCTCAACTTTAGGAGCTTTAAGAGGTTCATTCCATCTAAAACTTGGAAATTTATACTTACATACCTCTTCTTGAGCAGGTTGTTCTAGAACAACAGGAGCTGCTTGGGCTCGAGCAAGCAAAAGCTTTGTCTGTGTAGCTTCCTTTCTCTCAAGATTCTCTTCAAACTATCTCTTTTGTATCTCCCACTCCTAATCAGAACCAAAGGTCTCACAGGGTGGCTACTCTGGCTATTGAAAGTAAACTTGGTGATTCAACTCTTGCAACTACAAATCAAACTCTTCATACTGCCTTGGTTGAAATTCCCCTCCTTGTTGATACTAATACCTCTTCATGCTTGCAATCTCCAGTTCAAACTATGTTCTTTGTGCCTCCAACTCCTACTCATGCAGATACGCTTGACAAGCCAGTTCCTCCTGGTATTGATTATACTCCTGTTCCCTCTTAATCTCTTCCATCTGCTTATTAAAGTCTAACAGAATGTCATTAAGCTCCTTAATTTGAAAATTTTGAAGCTGATTGGAAGATTGGGTAGGAATAGACATGTGGTAAGCATCCTGAGTATTTGGAGTAAAACCAATATCATGGCCACTTGTGTATGATTGATAAGGAGGTTGAGCAGGGGTGGGTGGGTGGCAATTATACTATGCATGCTAGTTTTGAAGAGCCATGGAATTGGAAATAGCAGCATAATTGACCTCATATGGCTGATAAGTGGCCCTATGGACATCATTTTCATAGTATGGTGGTGGATATTCATACTGCCAATGAAAATTTAACATTTTCATTCATATGAAAGATGGAAAATGGAATGAATAGATGAATTTTATAATGTACCAGCACTTGATCATATCGGAACCTATAGATCTCGATTCAGATTCGCTAGATGTGTTTATTTTCTACCCCCAAAGATTCAAATCACTAACATACACACCAAATATTAGTGATATATGAACATGCTATTAGACTAAAATAGTCCAAACTATCCCGATCAAGCAAACTAACTGAAACCTTTTCTGCATTGTCTAAATTTGCGACAAAATTATCAAGGTCATTCCAAAATGTGATTTCATCACAATCCTCTTAATTTTCTGATAAAAGAGTTTTTTTTTTTTTACCTCATGACGGTCTTCAATTAGTTGTGTAAATTCCATGGCAGAATTATCTTCACACTTTTCCACTTGATCCAAGACCTGTATGTCAGATTGTTCAGCTCCAAACAGTAGCTCACCAGATGGTTGAGGATCCTCATGCTGCTCTAAAACTGGTACCTTTGCTATGAGCATGTTCTCCTCATCTAGTTCTACAAAACTAGGTAACTGATCAAACAAAGTTATTGAATCTTTTTCATTATCTAGTGCCATCTCCAATGAAACTTGGGCATTCTGTCTTTGCAATTGAAGGCCTTCACCTTGTGACTTCTACACCTTACTTTCATGCATCTTATGTACAACATCAAAAAAAATTTCAAAGGAATCAAAATGTAGAGGATTCAGGGTTTTGTTTGAATCAACTTGCTCTAAACAAACATCAACAACCTTTCCATGTGAGTCAACATCCTTCACTACATGATTCTCTAAAAAAATTTTGTCATCTTTTACAAAACAAAGAAGCTCTTTAGTGCATACATTAGTAGATTCATCAAGAGGAGTCTTCTCTTGTTCGGTCTTTTTTTTCTCTAACCAAGATTGTTCCATAGCCAAATGCAATAAATTTACATTTCTAGCTTCCTTCATGGTGAATGAGTCATTATGTAGGACAATAGGTCCATCCTTACAAAGGTGAATAGTGATAGGGTAATCAGATTCATCTGGTTGGGAAACTTGGGGATCTTCTTGGGTCTCTTGCGGGAAAAGAGGCTCTTCAAGTAGTTGGTCTACAACTACACTAGGCTGAATATGATTATTTTCCTTAATTTGCAAGGGATGAAGGCTTCTAAAACTTGGGATTCAAACTTGAGAGGCTGGTTTGGGGAATCAAGGACCTTATTCTGCTTAAAACTCAGAATCTCAACTTTAGGAGCTTTAAGAGGTTCATTCCATCTAAAACTTGGAAATTTATACTTACGTACCTCTTCTTGAGCAAGCTGTTCTAGAACATCAGGAGCTGCTTGGGCTCAAGCTAGAAAAAGCTTTGTTTGTGTAGCTGCCTCTCTCTCAAGATTCTCTTCAACTATCTCTTTTGTGTCTCCCACTCCTAATCAGAACCAAAGGTCTCACAGGGTGGCTACTCTAGCTTTTGAAAGTAAACTTGGTGATTCAACTCTTGCAACTGCAAATTAGACTCTTCATACTGCCTTGGTTGAAATTCCCCTCCTTGTTGATACTGATACCTCTTCATGCTTGCAATCTCCAGTTCAAACTATGTTCTTTGTGCCTCCAACTCCTGCTCATGAAGATACACTCGATAAGCCAATTCCTCCTGGTACTGATTATACTCCTGTTCCCTCTCAATCTCTTCCATTTGCTCATTAAAGTCTAACAGAATGTCATTAAGCTCCTTAATTTGAGAATTTTGAAGCTGATTGGAAGATTGGGCAGGAATAGGCATGCGATAAGCATCTTGAGTATTTGGACTAAAACCAATATCATGGCCACTTGTGTATGGTAGATAAGGAGGTTGAGCAGGGGTGGGTGGGTGGCAATTATACTGTGCATGCTAATTTTGAAGAGCCATGGAATTGGAAATAGCAGCATAATTGGCCTGATATGGCTGATAAGTGGCCCTATGGGAAACATTTTTATAGTATGGTGGTAGATGTTCATACTGCCTATAAAATTTGACATTTTTATTCATATGAAAGCTAGAAAATGGAATGAATAGATGAATTTTATAATGTACCAGCACTTGATCATATCGAAACCTATAGATCTTGATTCAAGGTCGCTAGATGTGTTTGATTTTCTACCCCCAAATGTTCAGATCACTGACATACACACCAAATATTAGTGATATATGAACATGCTATTAGATTGAAATAGTCCAAACTATCTTGATCTTGTTTTCACAAGCTGAATGCACTAGTTCTGCATGCAAGACCAAAGATTGAGTCACCAGGTATACTTGTAAAAAGCCTCCAAAGGCTGGAACACTGCTGCATATACCAGAACAATAGCTTTGAGGATTTAGAAACATCTCTAAAAATACTTTTAGAGTCCCATTGGGCGTGCCAAATACTATTATCAATCAGATATGCACCCTATGCTAAGATTATAGAAGACTTAGCTATCTGTTGACACGTGGAAACACTCTCAGATTGTGGGTGATCTGTGTCGAGAGTGAATCTCTAGAGTGAGCTGGTTCTCCTTATGATTTTTCTAATCTAATGACTTTTCTGAGAAAAGGGATGAGAGAGGTGTACTGAAATAAATATCTAGAATAAATCTCTAAGGCGATGCACCAATACTAAACTCCTATCAGATCTTACTCACAATCAGACTACAAAACTTTAATCTTCACAACACTTTGATTCTACCTAATTCATAAATATTTTGCATGAAGGTTTAATCAAAACATGACATGTAACCTAAATCAAGCAAAATAATTGCATAACTATCACAAAATCAAGACAAAACATAGGATAAATACTTATCATAGTGCAATATCAAATCAATTTTGCAAAAATAGAGGCAATAGTGAAGGAAAATTGTTGCTCTATAACTAAAGGAATAATGAGTACATGAACTAGAATACAACACTCTCAGTGTGAGAGGAAGACCCTGATATCCTGAACTCTAATATTTACTCTATTCTGTCAAACTAGAACTAGAACTTGTGAAAAAGAAGTATATCTCTGCCATATATCCTGTGAAAAATCTCCCCAAAAGAAAACTGGAAAAAAACTCTTAATAATAGGCATCCAAGTCCATTTTTGAGCTCTTCATAAAAGCCAAATATAAAGCCCTCAAAATGTCTCCAAACTACGAAAGTAAATTGCCAAAAAGATCCTCTCATGTGGCCCCACCAAAAATCTGCCTTATCTACCCAAATAATCTCATTTTTTGTCCATATCTGACAAAGAGAAAGCAAAATAAAGAAAGCAAGATTTCATTTGCTTTATTTGCCTCTAACTACTTAAAAATAGTTTTGATTTTAAAACAATTTATAAACTATTGCTTTAAAATAAGACTTTACAATGTTTGCAGTTTTAATCTATATCCCTATTCGATTTGATTTTTGCAAAAAATAATGGCACATGGCTTATAATTTCGCCAAGTCTTTACAATACATATGAATTGATTTTTATATAAAAAATCATAAAAAAATATCAAGGACATTACATATTATTTGCAAAAATAAAAGCCTTGTGGGCTTAGCTCTATATGACCTGTCAATCTCCTAAGGGCACATGAGGCATGACCCATCTTTTAGATAGTTTGCATGAATTTTGATGGTATATTAGCCAAAAGAAGGCATAAGGCATGAGTTTTCAAGGTGACCATAGGCATTTATTTATTATTTACCCCAAGTGATTAAGGGGTCTTTGCATATTCATTCTAAGTCATGGTGACTTAGGGCCTCAACACCCTCGGGGGTATTAGTCACAGTTTTGAAAATTAAAAGAATGTGATAAAAATGCCATTTGAGTTAGGGCTACATCGAAACCCTAACACAAAACTCATTTGCCCTATTCTTTCACATCATTTCCACTTTTGCATTTTTGATGGAATGGGTTCTGCAGCCAACATGAAACCTTAGGGTTTCACCTTGAGGATCTTTGACCTTCTGGCATTTCTAAGCATGATTTTCACTGGATTTCTTACAGATTTTGAAGGGTAAGACTCTGTCTTAGGAATATGTGACTTATATTTTCAATTTCCTTTCAATTTCTGATATAGAATGGCTTCTTTAGTTGTGGCCTTTGCATTATTTTCTGATGTATCTTCCTCCTCTGGCTTCTCTATTGTTATTCTTTCCTGTATTGTGTTTTGATCCACCTCGAGAGCCATCTATGAAGCCACTCCTCCATGATCTTGACATAAGCATGCTACAGAAAATGAAAGGTATATTCATTTGACTCAGAATTTACTTCCTTTTCTATAACTTTTGTTGAAGCATTTTCTTTATATCAGGGGTTGCGACCTTATATATTCTATTTTTGAGTATCCTTCTGCTTCGTGTGAATTTAAAACTTAACATTTATCTTATGTGTCTACCTTTTGCATGAAACCCAAATGGGTTTGACATGTAAGAAAGAAAACTCCTCCCTACGGTCATATGTTCACCAGCTATTATTCTCTGAGCATCTTTGGTTTAAATGAACTCGGGCTCCTTCATTGTTTAGTGGCTACGCCACTCACTTGGCAGGAAACACCACTTTGCTGAGGCCATAGCACACCCATTTTAGACTTGTGGCTTAGTTGAATTATGATAAGGGTTTTGCATTTATATAAAGAATATTATACTCTCAGGCTGTGGCCATACTTGGTCTTTTTGAGCAATATTTCATGTCTTTCGAGCCTGTAAAGTTTGAAACCCTACTCTTTATTTCCTGTAACTGTGTTTATTAATGTAAAATAAAATGGGTTTCGATGTTTTTGAGGAATCATTGTATAGTTGGCCATGGCTAGCATAATAGCATCTCTGTGCACACTTTGTTATACACATTCTCTTTTACTATTGTTGAAAAAGAAAACCTCTGCATATTTCACATCATACAGACCGTGGTTGTCTTATCGTGCTTCATTGTTTATATGGTTTGAAGATTATGTTTTCTCAATGTCCATTTCCTTTTTAAAACCCCAAACGGATTTTAATTTGCATATGAGAAAAGAAATTCTCTAGATAGTTGCTTGATTAGAGGTAAATACTGTAAGTATGTTTATTTCTAAAATTTCCTTTATGGCTATCACATTTCATTGTATCTTTTCTTTCTAAGTATTCCCACAACCCTCCATTTTATTGTATATGAGTTTGTCATTTTGAAAACCCAATGGATCTGAACTATTGTGAATAAAAACCTTTTCATTGTTAATGGTCGTGACCCATGATTGCATAAAAATGAGTTTCATTCTCTTTCTGATAGCTGCACCTTCATGATTTTTTATAGCTTACTATCATCATACAAACAATGTGTTAAAGCCACCAGCATTCCTTACCATCTTGCACTCCATATGTTGTCTTCATAGTGCAATATTGACTCTCAATAAGGTGGTTGGCCTTTTCATAGCTGTAGCTATACACTATCCATTAGTTGGATCATTCATGTATAAATTTTCTTTATGAATGATGTTGCTCATAAGGTTGAGGCAATATGCTCCTTGGGCAAATCTCTTAAGGTGCTTCCTGAATGCAGAAACTGATAATATTATGATGTTACTTTATCATCATTTTCTGAATATTATTCTTTGACTTCATTTGGAGTTTGTTCGTTAATTCATGATAAGAGTGGTAAAAAAGAAAACACAATGTTTGAAATAACAACTGCTATTGGCCTTTCTTCTTTGTCAGAACCTTGCATATAGGCCAAGATCCTCTCAAACTCCTTTGTGATCACTGTGTCTGAGATTATGCAGAACTATGGGTTCATCTTTGATTCTCTATCACATTTTGAGTATTTATTGAAACTTGTGGTCTCCTCTGCATCATACATGACTGGGTATACATGTTTGATATTTCATGACTATCATTGATCATGGTTGTTCCATAAGAAATATGACTTGTTTCAGCATTAAAGCTCCATGCACCTATGGTATTCAACCGGGCTTAAGATTTTCATTTGCTGGAATGATCTTCATTTATTGGTGGTCTATGACTGTACCTATAGAGAATGTCCACTATTCCCAACATCATTGCTTAGCTATTGTAAAGCTACATACTGTTACTTCTTTCTTTGTCTTTCTTTGATAAGATTTGACTTCAGTTGCTATCATGATGTAAGTATTGAGGCATGATATATATCTTCAGTTGACTAAGACAGTTGACATCCTTTATACTAATATTCTTTATTGCATCACATTGGATTGTTGCAATGCCTCCACTTGACTGGCATGAATGTTTGACTGACTATGAATTTTGTATGTCACTTGCAACTATTCTTTCATGGCTATCCTCTATTTGCACTCTTTGGTCTGTCATATCTGTATGCAAACATTATGGAAGGTGTATAATCCTGTCAATATCTTGATTCTATTTTAGACTTTATTGGGCTGTTCTAAATGAGTTCATTGTCCACCTATGGTTCTTACTTCATCCTATTTGATTTGATAGCTATAGATGGATAGTTAACTTATAGTTTCAATACTTAGTTAATGCAGTAGCACATCTTGATCTCATATGTATACCTGCATTTCACCCCCTTCTAAGAATTAGGGGTGGTATGCTGGGCTTAACCCTTGTGGGAGCCTCATTTTACACCACATGTCGATGTGTCTTTAAATAGCTACATGACTTATCCTATACCTGCACATGAAACAAATAGATTAGAAAAGCAATGAAGTTCAATGATTGTTTCATTTTCAGTTCTTCTGTATGTGAATGATGTTCATTTGATCAGTGTATTATAGGAAATGTGTTATGCCTCTTTTGATAGGACATAGAGAACTCATAACTAGAGCTCTAACAGGACCTTTCCCAAATTTTTTGCAGGTTCTTATCAGAGATTAGGAGCAAGGACAGAAGGCAACCTTGGAGATTGAAGACTTTACAAGGCAATGATGGTTGTCTTTCTCTCCCCTATCTTTAGATGCATAGTATTTTTCATATATTTGCATTTGTTCAACTATTCCCACGGCTTGTGTGGGACATTTGATCTATCATTATTTCTTTCAATACAATGTTTATCCTTTTATGTATCTCATTTGTAAATGATTAATCATTGTAGTGAATGAAATACTTATCTCTCCTGTGAATGTTCTATAATGCAATGAATGATTTTGAAAATCTTTTTTTTTGAACAACTAAACTACAATATCACTAAAACACAATCAACTATGCAAATAACTTATAATAGAAGAATGTTAACCTTCACTTTTAAAATGAAATTGTTGAACCAGCTCCACCAATTTGAGTTGTAAGTGAAAAATGGTAACAATAATAAAACATGGGACTTGGTAGAACTTCTAAAGGGGAGAAAAAATTTTGGCTGCAAGTGGGTTTACAAACTTAAGAAGGGTGTTGATCTAATAAAGTTGAGAGGTACAAAGCAAGACTTGTACCCAAAGGGTATGCTCAAAAGGAAGGTATTGATTTCCATGAAAATATTTTACCAGTTGTTGAGCTTGTTTCTATTTGGGTAGTATTAGCACTAGATGCTTTACATGATCTAGAGTTAGAGCAGCTAGATGTTAAAATAACATTTTTACATGAAGATTTGGAGGACATATATATGGAACAACCAAAAGGGTTTGTTTAAGATCACAAAATAAGATTTGTTTGTAAACTTAGGAAGTCAAATTGTATGGCTTGAAGCAATCACCCAGGCAATGATACAAGAAGTTTGATTCCTTCATGGTGGGCCAGACTTTTACAAGAAGTGAGTATGACCATTGTGTTTACTTTATAAGTTTTGAAAATGGTTTGTTCATTATCTTGGTGTTATATGTTGACAATATGCTTGTAGCAAGCAAAAACATGGTAGAGATCAATAGGTTAAAGGCTCAGTTGGTTAGGACCTTTGATATGAAGGATCTAGGAGTAGAAAAACAAATTTTGGGCATGGAGATACACAAAAACAGAAAACATGGTAAGATTTAGTTATCACAATATAAGTATGTAGAGAAGATTCTCATGGGATTCAGTATGAATAATGTAAAACTAGTAAATATCCCTTTGGCTTCCCATTTTTAAGCTTTCTTCAAGCTTATGTCCTAGAAATAAAGAATAAAAATATTATATGTCTCATGTAACATATGCTAATGCAATAGGAAGTTTGATATATACGATGGAATGTACAAGACCAAATATTTCACAAGTAGTTGATGTTGTTAATAGATTCATGGCAAATCTAGGTAAAGAACATTGAACAACAGTGAAATGGGTGCTTTAGTATCTTAGAGGCACAAGTGATTATTTTATGACCTATTATGGTTGTAGTGATCTAGTCTATGGATATGTTGATTCAAATTTTGCAGGTGATTTGGACAAAATGAGATCTACTTTAGGTTATGTATTTACTCTTGCAGGAGGACCTATTTGTTGTATTTCAAAGCTTTAAGGAACAATTGCATTATCCACTACTAGGGAAGAATATATGATTGTCTCGCATGCATGTAAAGAGGAAATTTGGTTAAAGGGTCTATTGGGTGAGTTTGGAAAAATGCAAGACAAGGTGAATGTATTCTATGATAGTCAGATTGCTATCCATTTGGATAAAAATCTATATTATCACAATAGGACCAAGCATATTCCTATTAAATACCATGTTGTTAGACATGCTATTGATGCAGGTGGAGTAGCTCTTGAGAAAATCTATACATAGAAAAATTGTGCAGAGATGTTTACAAAACCAATATTGTTAGAGAAGCTAAGGTGGTGCTTGGCTTCTCTTGGCTTACAGAAGAGGTGATGAATGAGCATGGGAAAGGTATCAAGTAAATTGTAGTCAAGGTGGAGATTGTTGAAATTATGACCAAAAGAAAAATTGGACCTATTTATAGTGCACCTCAATGATAAGGGGGTGTGCAAGGGGACATATGTGACCCCTCACAAATGGGGGTTTTGGGGTGTAACCCCCCGAGGAAAATTTTTATGATGTTAAAATTAAATTAAAAATCAACATCTCCATGTTGAAGAGAGTATATCTTTGTAGCCCTAAAAGGGAAATGTACCTTTGTAACCACAGTTCTAATTTCTCTCTGAGAAATAAGAGTACTGATACCTTTGCCTCATGGATGTTGCCCTAGCATACTGTTAGGGTTTTACAACATAAATCCTTGTGTTGTTTATTTGTGTTTGACTATTATGTATTTTTGTTAATTGCTCTATTTTCTTTGCAACTAACTTGTGCTGCAATATTGTTTGGTTCGAGAGCTTTCTGTTTATCTTTAAAACCTAGGTTTTATCTAGTTTTTTCAACACAAATAAAGGGAACTACACATGTATGTTTAGGGTTAAGGGTATGTTGGATTTAAATTAAAGACACACTCTTAATAGACCAATGATTCAATATTGTACACATGAGACTCAATTTTTCTATGTGCGCATTAAATAAAAGTGTATGTCTAAGGGTTAAGGAACTTAATCCCATCTAAGTCACTTAGTAATAAGGTATACATGTTCACTTAATTGACAAATGGTACACTTGTATTATACATAAATGTTGATTTTCAATAGGTTATTGTTGTACTTTTACTTTAAGACAACATATTCTTAACCATGTTGTACCTTAGACATAGTTTTAAACCAAAAAAATGGCCCTATTTTTTGTGCACGTGACATTTGTATTAGAGCACAACTTTCTTAGAAACTAGAGGCCTCTAGGGAAAATTTTTGGATCTAAGTTTAATAACTCTTTCATGGGAAGAAGTTATGGTGCAAACTTGGAAAGGAGGGAATACTTCAAGACAACTTACCCTATGATGAGAAAGATGACACAAGAGAAATGGTCCTCCACCTCCCCCTCCTACTCCACCTCTATCACCACCTCTACGAGATTAGATAATTCAAAGGATTGTTGATACCATAAATGTGATCCAATATTGAATATATGCACAAGAAGAAATACTTTTTGAGTTGAGAGAGAAACATTTCTTAACCAACTCCTACATGAGAAAGGACATGAGAAAGGAAATGAGGAAATTTTGAGGCAACAAGCCTCAACTATTTTTAAATGTTTGAAGAAACAACCACCTCCAAGATTTATTATTCTAGAAGTAGGAAATATAGTAGCCTAGTTAATTAATTTAAAGAAGTAGTTTTGGTTACAACCTCTCTCATAAAATGAGAAGTCTAGGCTTGGAGTTTTATGGCTTCACATAGAATCGACTCTTTGGTGGGGACACCTTAGTTTCCTTGAAAACTATAACTGAGGAACCCTTACTTGGAATGGGTTTTAGTCTCAATTTAGGGAGAAATATATTTTTGTAATGTTTAAAGAGAAGATGCTAGCTGATTTCTAACTTCTTCAATATGGTTCTTCCATGATAGCCCAATATAAGTCAAAATCCACGAAAATTTTGAGGTATGTTGACTACATGAGAGATGAAGAGTCAAAGGTCACAAAATCTAAGTTAGGCCTAAAAGAACTATCTATGTATGGTTTCAACATGACTAAGCCCACCACTTTTGTAGAAACAATTGAATCAACCTATAGAGTGGAGGAAAAAGATAATATTGAACTTAAGGCAAGGCAAGATTAATGAAATAATAATAATAAGTGGAAATCTAGTAATTTAGAAGGAAAATCATCCTTGATCAAAATAGAAGGTAGTAACAAAAGCCAACAAGGAGGAAATAAATGTAACAAGAGTACACGTTATCAAAGGCTCACAAGTTTTACAAAAACACCAACTATTGGGGTTGATACTATCCATATCCAACAAATAAATCCTAGTGGGGGATGCTAGACTTGTGGTAATAAGGACTATTTCTCTCAAGAATGTCTAGAACTCCAAAGGAATCAAGGCCCAAATTACCAAATCCATGCAGCAATCAACAACCCACCTAGAGATGTGCAAATGTCAATCTTTGAATTTCCATGTACCATAAATGATCAGTAGAGCTAGATATATGAATTTCTTATTCAACAAAGAATGGATAATGGGATAAACAACAATTTGTGAACCCTTTTTTAATGATCATGAATGGGATAAAATAGAGCATCTATATAATGAGAGAAAACAATGGTGTCTCTCATCAATAGGATAAGCTCCAATAATACCTATTCTAAATAAATAATTTGGAGATTTTATCATGGTTTATACATGGCTCCATGCATGTAAATAGATTAATGATTCAAATCAAAAGGAAATGAATGTCCATCAAGGCTACGTGATAATAGTTGTAAGCATTCAAGTGCAATTTGATAAACTAGTGGCAATATAGGTCTATTATTTTATTTTGAATACAATTATCCTTGAAAATGCAAAATACAAATTATGAACATACTTCTTTAATGAACATGAATACAATAAAATAGAGAAACTATAGAATGGGAGAAAAGAACTCACTCGTTTGTAGATGATTTTTGCTGGGAAGCCCTCTTGTTGATATGAACACATTGAAACAAACCTAGTGGCAAACTCTCCTAGTATGTTCTCTATTGCTTTCCCCATTTAACCTTCATCTCTGTCTCTATTAAATGGTGCTCTCCAAAATTTTAGAATAAGCACCAGGTTTGGTTTTATGTTTATGTGTTAAGTTACCTAGTTATTCAAGGCGGGGATTTATTTTAATGATGTGATATAGTCACAACCAGAGAATCTGATAAAGGATTGTCCAACTATGCAATCAAACAAGTAAAACAACACAAATACTAGAAATTAACATAAATAACACAAACTTTATTGATCTTAAGAAATTAAATGGTTACATTTGCCATAGTGGTCTCCTTACATGCTGAGCCACAACTGTTTGATTACTAACTAAGATTCACAACTATAAACCTATTGCAATGGACTTCCTACCTGCTAGGTTGCTCACTAATTGTTACATTGATCTAATTCACTATATTCTTACCTAATACACCTTAGTATCAAACTCCATATTAGACTCCCTTTATTTCACTCACACGCCTCATCTTGGACCTCAGTCCTCTCATTTCTTTTGATGTTGATCTCTCTTCTTCTTGCTTGACCTAAATAAATTCACAAACCATGTATAAATAGAATTCTCAAACCTCTAAGATGATTTGCACCAGCTATAAGGTGGCACAAATCTCTATGCCACATGAAACATGTTGTTAGCTAGTTCTAACACTTCTAAATCCATATGGTAACAATGGTGGAAAATATTCATGCAATGCTCAACATACATTCACAACAGTCTAATGAGCCTTCACACATACTCATTTGTTGGTGAAATCTCTAAAGAAACTAGTACAAGTGGGAAAAGTTACAATTATTCAAAATTATCAGCCTAGTACTCTATTCCACCAATACACTTATGGTAATGATTGATTGATTGATGACATGGAAAAAATGATGGGATGTTCATTATAATGAGGAAGTAGAGATGGATCATGGAATGTGATCCGAATCATTATGCAAATAAACATACACAAAACTTTTCTCACTCATCAATCATTAACTTACAAATACAAAGGATGAAAATTAAATTGTGGATAGTTACCTTCTTGGCAAAGTGTGTCAAATTTGTAAGTTATAAATTAGTGAAATAGATTTTGATGCTAGGGTTTTTAGTTCTCAATCAAGGAATTGCATAATTATTCCAATCTAAATGCATTTGTAGACTAGTGGAGAACTTCAAAGGCATATTGCAAAAGTTCAAGTGAAAAATCAAGATGGAAGTAGATAGGAATAGAATTGAGACTAGTTAAGAAGTGTCATCCCCTCATGATTTGTTTAAGAAAAAATAAATTAAAATTATTCTTAAAACACATTGTTGGGAATAGGCTTGTTCCTTTGAAAAGATTAATATAGTCTTTGCGTAGTTTTCTACCTAAATGCTTTGATGAACACTTTTAGTGGATTTTCCAAAATAATTTTGGATGAAAATGTGGGGGAAGGTTCAAATCTCATGAATTTGTTTTGTTCTCATTTTGCAAAATTCTATAGAAAGGAAATTAGTTGAGTGTATGGTGACTAGTGGTAGCTTCATTAATGAATCCTGAAATAAGACCAACTAGTGAATATTGGTTTAAAATTGGTTCCTCACATACCATCCACACTTGGTTTGATAGAATTCCATCCTAGCTCCAATTTGAAATGTGGGTTTTTGAACATTTTCCAAAGCTCTGGCCCTCCACTTTCTACCTTTTTCTTAAACCCTAGCCATCATAATATCACTTTATTTACTCACATTGTTAGAGCTATATATATGAATTTCTTATTCAACAAAGAATATACTAGGAGAAACAACAATTTGTGAACCCTTATTTAATGAACATGAATGGGATAAAATAGAGAAACTATAGAATGAGAGAAAACAATGGTGTCTCTTATCAATAGGCTAAGCTCCATTAATACCTATTCTAAATAAAAAATTAGAGATTTTATCATGGTTTGTACATGGCTCCATGTGTGCAAATAGATTCATGCTTCAAATCAAAAGGAAATGAATGTTTATCAAGGCTACGTGATAATAGTTGTAAGCATTCTTTTAATTTGATAAATTAGTGGCAATCTAGGTCTATTATTTTATTTTGAATAAAATTATCCTTGAAAATGCAAAATATAAATTATGAACATGCTTCTTTAATGAACATGAATATGATAAAATAGAGCAAATATAAAATGGGAGAAAAGAACTCACTCATTTGTAGATTATTTTTGCTTGTAAGCCCTCTTGTTGACATGAAAATGTTAAAACAAACCTAGTGCCAAACTCTCCTAGTACATTCCCTATTGATTTACCCATTTAATTTTTATCTCTATCTCTATTATAGTACTCTCCAATATTTTAGAATAAGCACTAGGTTTGGTTTTATGTTTGTGTGTTTAGTTACCTAGTTATTGAGGGTGACATTTTGTTTTAGCACAATGTGATACAGTAAAAACCACAAAATCCAATAAAGGATTGTCTAACTGTGCATTCAAACAAGCAAAACAACACTATAAATACTAGAACTTCATAGAAACAACAACACAAACTTTATTGATCTCAAGAAATTGAATGGTTACATTTATCATAGTTGTCTCCTTACATGGAAGGCCACAACTATTTGATTATAAACTAAGACTCACAACTAGAAACTTGCTGCAATAACCTTCCTACATGCTAGGTTGCAGATATTTGATTTTTCTAACTATTACACTCATCTAATTCTCTATATTTCTACCTAATACACCTCAATATCAAAATCCCTATCAAACTCCCTTTCTTTCACTTATGTTCTTCATCTTTGACCTCAATCTTCTCATTTCCATTTCTATTGATCTCTCTTTTTCTTTCTTGACCTCAATAAATTCACAAACCATGTATAAATAGAATTCCCAAACCTCTAAGATGATCCAGATCGACTATAAGGTGGCACAAATCTCTATGCCACATGAAACATGTTGTTAGATAGTGCTAACACTTCTAGATCCATATGATAACAATGGTGGAAAATATTTGTGCAATGCTCAACATACATTTGTAAGGGTCCAATGAGCCTTCACACATACTCATTTGTTAGTGCAAACTTTATAAAAACTAGTGCAAGTGGGAAAAGTTACAATTATTCAAAACTGTCAGCCTAGTACTTTGTTCCACCAATAATCTTTTATACCACACCCTCTTTTCTTTTCTATCTTCATCAACTTGACTCCTCCATTGATCAGCCACTTTCTCTAGTTGTCTCCCTACCACTACATACCCTTTTGTTATGTCCTTCACTAGCCCATGTTTATTGATACAATTCCTCATTCTTTCCCTCATATGTCTTGTCCTCTAGACAATTCCTTTTTGGTGACCTCTATTCCCACATTCCATTTTCTATAGTATCTCCTCTATTGTTGTGGTATCATTTGAAAGGCTTCTTGTCCCACACATCCTTGGAATCAACACATATCATTCCTCCCCAACACAAACTTGAGCACTATTGTAGAATTGTTCCTCAATCTCTCTCAACAGTGTCAACTTATGCTTCTTGTCATTCTTCTATATCATGTATGTGTTAGCTCTTTCATCATATACAATACTCCTAGCAAATTGTCATGGGCTCCCCAATAAAAACAACACACATACATTGGCACAATGTCACACATCACCTCATCATAGTATGCTCCTATCTTGAATCTCATCAAACATCGCTCTTCTACCAGTATTCTATCTCCCTACTACAACCAACCAATCTTATATGGGCATAGGTGTTTTAATCTCCTTAGTCCCAACTTGTCAACCATTTTCTCAAACATGAAGTTGTCTGTACTACCACTATCAACAACAACATTACAAAAGTTACCTCCTACCTTATATCTAGTCCTAAATAGTTACTTTCTCTATGTCACTTCTCCCCCACTGTCACATCTCAAATCTCTTCTCAGGACAAGTGAATTACAATATTTAAGTTCCCTCTCTATGCTAGGTAACCTCTCATCCACAAATACATTTCTAGCACTACCTTTTATCATCTTTCCTTGGCACTCAAATGCTCTATGGCCCTCTTCTCCACACTTGAAACAAGTTCCTCTAAAATATTTTTAACTTTTCCTCTCATATCCTCCTCTACCCTATCAAGAATACCTATAATCTACATCATTATATCCTCCTCTACCCTACTAAGATTACCTACAATGTGTATCCTCACCTTCTCCTTCTTTGTGGTTTATTACCATCTCTAGATACCTTTTGTGATAGGTGCTATTGCCATCTCTTCATTTGTTGCGATAGGAATAATCATCTACTTTCTCTCCATGGTGGGAATTTTAGCTTCATCCAATGTGGTAAGGGATACCTCTGTTGATAACTGAGAGGGGGGTGAATCAGTTATCCTAATCTTGCTTTCAATTCAAACACTTAAAACTTTGTTATTTAATAGCATAGCGATTAATCATTCATGGAAGTATAAAGCATAAACACCAGAGCAGCTACACATCAACACATGAGACACCAAGATTTTGACATGGAAAACCCAGTCAATGGAAAAACCACAGGGTGATTAACCCAAGGATTATTCTCTGTTAGAAGAATAAAGAAAATAGATGGCACATGCCAATTAGGGCTCACTGCCTAAGCACATTGCTCACAAGAGACACACTACCTACAAGAGACACACTTTCTACAAGGTAACAAGTATCACAAATTTGAACTAGAGATTGACATCTTTACCATGCCTGGATCAGTTCCATTTAAGCCCAAAAACTTCAGCTCTGCCTTTCATGTTCCTCTTCGCTACCACACACTCATCACGCCAAGACACACTTCAAAATGAATTCACAATCCCTTATTTATACAAGGCATCGACTTAGGAACAATCATCTAAGTCGGCAAACACCTACAAGATCATTCGAAAGACGTGTAATACATCCGATCGGCTAGTCTCAGGAAGAACACCAACAACTAGTGGTCTTTACATCAAATCCAAATTTAACTTCAATGCGGACCATCAATAAGAATTGTACATGATCCAAGGATCACCAAAACCTTTCCTGAGTCACCAAGAACATCCGCACTTTATCAGCTTACTGGAATTCTTCTCTTCTTCATCCGAAACTTCAAGAACACAGTCTGTCACCACTGTCACAATGAAAAAGGTGCTTCCAGACCTCCAAACCATTAACAAATTTAGTTATCACTTCACACTGACTTCTTCAACACTCTCTCCAATCCGTAAAATGAGATAATGCAATTCTGGAGCTCACCGGACCAATCTGTGACCCTCTGTCACCACTAAACATCTGCCGGAACCGGTTCTACTAGAGCGACCATAACTTCTTCAGATCTTTATGCGGACCTCTAAAATATTGACTGGAGCATCTCAAGACTCATATCTGAAAACCATTTAAACTGCATCCTCTGATCTTCATCTTATCTTGGACTTTTACATTAATGTCATCACTGTTCTTCACTGTTTCTGATTGAGGCTAATTTTCTCAATATCCTCAACACACAGCTCATCCAATCCTTCTCATTAAAGCAATATGAGTATGTTGACATCAATGACAACATTGGTTATCCTCATACTTGCAACAATCTCCTCCTTTGTCATTGATGACAACATATGATGTGAAAAACCATCAAGACAAGAACTTCTCCTTTATGTCACAGCTCCCCCTATCAGCAACAACTCTTCACATGTCTTCTCTTTCTTTACTGTTCCGCCTTTGATCAACAACCATGTTTTTCACATGTCTTCTCTCCCCCTTTGACATCAATGGCAAAGGGCTCATACTTGCAATTTTAACACATCAGAATCATACCAGCTGCTCCCCCTGAGTAGCAACTCCCCATCGCCAATCCAGATCACAAGATATGACTGTGATATCCACCAGACTGATGCACATCAGTGCACCCTAGTTCATCACCGGAGGGGCAATAACCCCTAACTTTTCCCTGAGAAACTCAAAAGAGTCCTTGGGAAGAGGTTTAGTAAAGATATCTACAATCTGCTCCTTAGAGGGCACAAACTCCAATCTAACTTCACCTTTGTTCACTTGCTCTCTCAGAAAGTGAAACTTAATAGATATATGCTTAGTCTTAGAGTGCAACACCGGATTTTTAGAAATATTTATTGCACTTGAATTATCACAAAAAATTGTGATAGGCTCCTCATACTCTACTTTAATATCTCTTAGCATCTGTTTCATCCATAAAACTTGAGTGCAACTACCTGCTGCTGCAATGTATTCTGCTTTAGTTGTAGACAGAGATATTGCATCTTGTTTCTTGCTTAGCCAAGAAACCAATCTCTTTCCCAAAAAGAATGCTCCACCACTGGTACTCTTCTGGTCATCCACATCTCCTGCCCAATCTGCATCTGTATAAGCATGAAGAGAGAAATCATGATCTCTAGGATACCACAAACCAAACTCCACTGTCCCTTTTAGATATCTAAAAATTCTCTTGATTGCCATGACATGAGATTCTCTGGGATCAGCCTGGAATCTAGCAACAAGACCAACAACTTGCATAATATCCGGTCTAGTTTGAGTGAGATACAACAATCCACCAATCATTGATCTATACTTTGTCTGGTCTACCTTAGGAGAGTCATCATCTTTGCTCAACTTGCATCCAGTTGCCATGGGAGTATTCATTGGCTTTGAATCTTCCATCCCAAATTTCTTCAACAATTCTTTCACATATTTGGTTTGAGAAATGAAGATCCCTTTCTTTGTTTGAGTAATTTGCAGACCCAAGAGGAAATTCATTTCACCAAGCATAGACATCTCAAACTCACTTTTCATCTGATTTGCAAAAGTTTTACACATACTGTCTCTTCCTCCAAAAATGATATCATCCACAAACACTTCAACAATCAAAATGTTTTCATGATCAATTTTGAAATACAAATTATTGTCAGCAGTACCTTTGTTGAAACCAATTTTAAAAAGATGTTTATCCAGTCTTTCATACCAAGCTCTTGGGGCTTGCTTCAATCCATACAGTGCCTTTTTCAACTTGCAGACCATATCACTATGATCAGACAATTGAAATCCATCCGGTTGCTCAATGTATACTTCTTCTTCCAAATCACCATTTAGGAAGGCAGACTTAACATCCATCTGATATACTTTGAAGTCTTTGAAGGCAGCAAATGTAAGAAATAATATGACAACTTCAATTTTTGCTACCGGAGCAAAGGTTTCTTCAAAATCAATTCCTTCTATTTGTGAGTAGCCTTTGCAGACCAATCTGGCTTTGTTTCTGATTACTTCACCAACTTCATTTAATTTGTTCCAGAAGTCCCATTTGGTTCCAATCACATTCTTATTTCTAAGTCTGGGAACAAGATCCCAAGTGTGATTTTTGTCAATTTGCATCAACTCTTCCTCCATTGCTTTGGTCCAGTTTTCATCATTACAGGCTTCATTTATTGTCTTAGGTTCAATCTTTGAGATCAGACAATACTCATCTGAATTTTGAGCAATTCTCCTTCTTGTTTGCACTCCTTTGCTTTTGTCACCTATGATTTGATCTTCAGAGTGGTTTAGAGTTACATACCTTGGAACTTTGGGAATTTCTTGCACCTCTAATTCTTGATCAATCTCATTCACACTTATCTCTTCTTCCTGTCTTACCGGATCAACTTGACTTTGTTTCTCATAAGGGGCTTGGATACTTTGAATCTGAACATCATTATGATCATCTTCATCATATTCATAAAGCCTTGAGGGCTTCTCAATTCCTTCATCAACTTTCACATTTGTACTTTCTATCATCTTTCTCGGTCTCTTGTTGTAACACCGGTATGCTTTGCTTTGAGTGGAGTAACCCAAGAAAATTCTTTCATCACTTCTAGAATCAAACTTTCCTAGATCTTCATCTTTTTTAATGTAACATTTGCTACCAAATACTCTAAAATATCTCACAGTAGGAGTGATGCCAAACCGAAGTTCATAAGGAGTCTTACCGGTATTGCTTCTGATTTGAACTTGATTGAGAGTGTAGACTGCAATGCTGACAGCTTCTCTCCAAAACATCTAGGAAATATTTGCTTCCATCATCATTATCCTGGATGCTTCCTGGATGGTCTGGTTCTTTCTTTCTACTACTCCATTATGTTGTGGAGTCCTAGGAGCAGACAACTATCTCTTTATACCATGCTTCTCACAAAAGTCTATGAATTCACCGGATGTGAATTCACCACCTCTATCAGACCTCAGACATTTCAATTTTAATTTGGTTTGATTCTCTACCATAGCCTTGAAGATTTTGAACTTCTCAAAAGCTTCTGATTTCTCTTTCAGAAAGGTAACCCACATCATCTGGGAATGATCATCAATTAGTAACATGAAGTATCTATCACCTTGCACACTCTTGACTCTTGTCGGACCACATAGATCAGTATGAACTAATTCCAATAATCCGGTAGAGGAATTATCCTTGCTTTTGAATGAGACTTTGCTCTGTTTACCTAGCTAACATTCCTTGCACAAACTATTTGTAGGTTTTACCAATTTTGGAAGATCTCTTACAGCCTGAGTATTGCTTATCTTGATGATGTTATCAAAATTTACATGACACATCCTTCTATGCCATAACCAACTCTGATCAATTTGAACAAATAGACAACTTTTATGAGAACCAACTAGATGGAAAATATTACCTTTTGTTTGAGTACCGGATGCAATCTCAGTTCCGGAACTTTCAAAGATCCTGCATCTTCCATTTTTGAACCGAAGGTCATAACCTTTGTCTACCAACTATCCAACACTGAGAAGATTGTGCTTCAATCCTTCAACATATAGTACATTACTAGTTTTGCTCTTTCGATCAAAAGAAATAGTTCCCCTACCTCTGATTCTACCAGCAGAATTATCACCAAACTGTACCATTCCTCCTTCATACCTTTCCAAATCTAAGAACTTGTTCTTGTCACCTGTCATATGGTGAGAGCATCCACTGTCAATAACCCAGTCATCCTTTTCTTCAACTTGGGCAGCCAGAGCTCTTTCTACAACCTTATGATTGACAGATTCAGAGGATATTGGATCTTCTTCCTTGATGGCAATAAACACCCATTCATTTCTGGATTTGTTTCCTAACTCTGATTCATCATCGGTTGCTCCTTTATTATCATCTTCTTCATGAACATAATAACAATTCTTTTAGAACCTTTGTTTGTTGGAATCTGACCTTGTAGATCTTTCCAAACATCTTGAGGCAAAATGACCAATCTTATTGTAGATGAAGCACTTAAAAGGTAATTTTCCTTCATACTTACCGGATCCTCTTGGCAATCTCTTTGCAATGAGGGCTTCAAGTTGAGCTGTTTCTACTTCTTCTACTTCCATGTCTCTTCTTGCTTGATCATACCATGACAGCTTCCTTGAAGAGTTTTCTCCCGGATCAAATCTTTGTTTACCTTTCACAGAGGCACTGGCTTTGAATGCAGATTCAGTCTTGGAGAGATCATCTCCAAACTCGGTCATTTCAAATGCAGCCAATTTGCCAGCCAATTGGTCTCTTGTGACAGTTGTATGGGCTCTGAATTCATCAATGGCAGCAACCTTGATTTTGTATGTAGCAGGAAGGGATCTGAGAACTTTGCCAACAATCTCATTTTCATCCAAGACTCCACTAGTCAGCATTCCTGATTCCACACACTAGCTCATTTACTCTAGGCATAAAGGTACTAATATTTTCATCATCTCTCATCTTCAGTCTTTCAAATTTCCCTTTTAGACTCTGCAACCTTGCACACTTAACATACTCATCTCCTTCATGCAGAAGTTCCAGTTTAGTTGAGATCTCATAGGCAGTTGGCAGGTCAATAACATTTGAGAGCTCTGAGTCAGTTAAAGCGCTTAGAAGAGCCTCTTTGGTCCGTAGATTGTTTTCAGCATCTGTGAGTTCATTTAGGGTTGTCGGACCACCTTGTGGAGGAACATATGCTTTTGTAACCATGGATAGGTATGCCTTTCCCATACACTCCAAGTGACATTTCATGCAACCTTTCCAAAGAGAGAAGTTGGTTCTGTCAAACTTCGGACTATCCTTCTTGTATGATGACATCCTAGATCTCCTCAAGCGGTTAAGCTTCTTTTAGAGGAACTTGGCTCTGATACCAATTGTTGATAACTGAGAGGGGGGGTGAATCAGTTATCCTAATCTTGCTTTCAATTCAAACACTTAAAACCACTTTGTTATTTAATAGCGTAGCGATTAATCATTCATGGAAGTATAAAGCATAAACACCAGAGCAAATACACATCAACACATGAGACACCAAGATTTTGACGTGGAAAACCCGGTCAAGGGAAAAACCACGAGGTGATTAACCCAAGGATTATTCTCTATTAGAAGAATAAAGAAAATAGATGGCACATGCCAATTAGGGCTCACTGCCTGAGCACACTACTCACAAGAGGCACACTGCCTACAAGAGACACACTGTCTACAAGGTAACAAGTATCACAAATTTGAACTGGAGATTGACATCTTTACCATGCCTGGATCAGTTCCATTTAAGCCCCAAAACTTCAGCTCTGCCTTTCGCGTTCCTCTTCGCTACCACACACTCATCACGCCAAGACACACTTCAAAATGAATTCACAATCCCTTATTTATACAAGGCATCGACTTAGGAACAATCATCTAAGTCAGCAAACACCTACAAGATCATTTGCAAGACGTGTAATACATCCGATCGGCCAGTCTCAGGAAGAACACCAACAATCGGTGGTCTTTACATCAAATCCAAACTTTAACTTCAATGCGGACTGTCAATAAGAATTGTACATGATCCAAGGATCACCAAAACCTTTCCTGAGTCACCAAGAACATCTGCACTTTATCAGCTTACTGGAATTCTTCTTTTCTTCATCCGGAACTTCAAGAACACAGTTTGTCGCCACTGTCACAATGAAAAGGTGCTTCCGGACCTCCAAACCATTAACAAATCTAGTTATCACTTCACACTAACTTATTCAACACTCTCTCCAATCCACAGAATGAGATAATGTAATTCCGGAGGTCACCAGACCAATCTGTGACCCTCTGTCACCACTGAACATCTGTCAGAACTAGTTCTACTAGAGCAACCATAACTTCTTCAGATCTTTATGCGGACCTCTGAAATATTGATTGGAGCATCTCAAGAGTCATATCTGAAAACCCTTTAAACCGCATCCTCTGATCTTCATCTTATCTTGAACTTTTACCTTAATGTCATCACTGTTCCTGATTGAGACTAATTTTCTCAATATCCTCAGCACACAGCTCATCCAATCCTTCTCATTAAAGCAATATGAGTATGTTGACATCAATGACAACACTGGTTATCCTCATACTTGCAACAACCTCTCCCTTGATCCCTTGGGCTTGTCTGTCTGTCGCGACATCTCATCCTACTACTCTAGAGTCTCTCTTCTTTTTCCCTTTGGCAATTTTGCCTCTCTTGCAGCCTTTGATTCAATTTCCTCTTTAGAGTGAGTACCAGCTAGTAGGCCTCTTCTATTGTCTAGATATTCTATATATCCAACTCCTTTTGGATAGATTCGCTTAGACCATTGATGTATTTCATCATTTTCTCTACTCCTCATTCATGATGCCTAGACTAAATTATTATCCTGTAGTACTCTTTAGTGTACATCCTTCATAGTGTGTTCCTCTAATTTGCTAAATTGTGTAGCTCCTTAACAAATACAACTACTAATTTGCTAGAATGAACTTGGACTTTAGCTTCTCCACCATCTAGTCCCACTTTCCAATGCTAGGTTTTCCTTTCCTATTCCTCTCTATCTGGACTTCCTTCCACCATATAGCAACATGACCCACAACTTGGTCTTTATAAGTTTCACTCTATCCAAATCCATAATGTCCTTGTACTCAAAATGGATGCCCCTCTAAATTAGTTATCCAATCTATCAACTCCACATGATTCAAATTTCTAGAATTATTAGGGACATCTACTCTAGTCCTCTTACCAATGTCAGTTATGCCTCTCAACATCCTTTCTTCCTTGTCTTCTTCACTTCCACTTGGCTCTATAGGATCTGCTTCTTATTCTTCATCACTCTCCATGGATCTAGGGTTAGGGTTTCTTTAGTGGTCTTGCTCAAATGCATCCATTCATTTTTGTATAGCCGTCAACGTCTTTTCCATTCCTCCTACAACATTGACAATACCATGCCCTCTTTTTCGTAGCATCTTGTAAACTACCTCAAGTCGGTGATCTACCCATAATTACCCATACCAATTGCCTCATAGTTGTGCTTTATTTACAAGATTCTTGTGGATTGCCATAGTTTGGTGATTTGCTTACAACTAGTAAGTTCACATGGGTCTTCTATCTAGTATTCTCTTACATGGAGATACCTTATTTAATTCTTTCAAAGTACAAAGAAATGTGGCATGCTTCCTCTTCTTTGCTATGCCTTAATTTACCTAATTGGATCCTTCTCCCTCTTTTGTTAAACTCATTCTAAAAAATTGCATCAATCAACCTCACTCACATCAACTCCTCTACACTCATCCCAATGACCTACCTCACTCTAATACCACTTGATACAGTCATAGCTAGAGAATCCAATAAAGGATTGTCCAATCATGCAGTCAAACAAGCAAAACAACACAAATACTAGAACTTCATAGAACTAGCAACACAAACTTTATTGATCTTAAGACCTTGAATGGTTACATTTTTTACAATGGATTCCTTACATGTTGGGCCATAGTTGTTTGATTACTAAGATTCATAATTGGAAACTTACTGCAATGGGCTTCCTATGTTCTAGGCTATAGCCATTTGATTTCACTAACTATTACATTGATCTAATTCACTATTTTCGTACCTACTACGCCTTCGTATCAAACTCCATATCAAACTGCCTTCCTTCTAGTCATGCTTCTCATATCGGACCTCAATCCTCTGCTTTCCTTCGCTGTCGATCTCTCTTCCTTTTGCTTGACCTCGATTAACTCACAAACCATGTATAAATAGCATTCCCAAACCTCTAAGATGATATATGTTAGCAACAGGGTAGTGCAAAGCTCTATGCCACATGAAACTTATCATTGGTTGGTGCTAACATTTCTAAATCCATATGGTAACAATGGTGGAAAATCGTCTTGCAATGCTCAACATAAGGGTCAAATGAGCCTTCACACATACTCATTTGTTGGAACAAATTCCAAAGAACCTGATGCAAGTGGGAAAAGTTACAACTGTGCAAAACTGTTAGCTCGATAAATGTTCACGAATCAATTAACACCATTCTATTGATCAATTCCCCTCAAACATGAACACATCCATTAATCACTATACACCATTATTCCAAAATTATGAAACTAAATATCAAACTATGGTGATATGCGGTGGCTTCTTCTACAACTAATAGACAACCAAAAACTAGTAAACAAATAAATGAACTGAGACAAACTGAAAGCAACTACTTTTGGGTGATACAAGATTGCCTCAATTCCTAGGGATGCTCCTACATCATGATGGCAATTAATTGCACGTTAAGAAATGGGTGGCAATCAATGAGTGGCTAACAATGTTTCATCAATGAATGGCTATTGTTATATTAGTATGCAATGGCTATATAGGTAGGAGAAGAAACATGGCAACCCAATCAAATGGTGTTATTTAAGCATGGCCCTCCATTAGCATCATTCTTGAATGTTGATAAAGTTCAGTCTTCAAAACTCATGATGTTGTGAATGATTTGCGTAGTATGTTGAAGACATGTAGCATAACCTTGCTGATTAATTGAAGATGACAGACTTGGAGGTTAATTTGATCCGGTTGATATAGTCGCTCACCGTAAAGTGCCGACACGTTGTGGTCAACATGCCGGCACTTTATGTTGAGGACCAACCCCAACATAAAGTGTTGGCTTATTGACCACAACATGCCAGCACTTTAAGCTCTTCTAATATAGTTCTCTTGCTGCTGTTATTACTGATGCTACTGTTTTTTTAATGACATTTAGCTGGGTTATGACACAGTTTTAATTGAAATGTACCTATGTTGTCCTCCTTTTGGTGACTGCCAGGGATTTATTGTAAGACTTTCAGCATTGTACAGCTAAGTCTAGCCTTGTAAAACCTTATTGTTTTTTTCCTGTACGGTTCCTGTACTTCTCTTTATTTGCAGTCTTCATGATTGCAACTCTTTTATTGTAACTATTTTGCTTTGTTCAATTAAAATAAAAATAAAAACTCATGATGTTGTCATCTTTTTCATCTACCATACAACATCTCTCCAATTCCAGTAACCGCTCTTTCTCTTGTCGATGCTCGTTGTGTTAGGAACGTTTGTGCCGGCTACCCACATAGAGAATCAATTTAAACAACCCATTGAAGAAAATAGGCTGAGCTTAACCAGCAAGCTAACCCGTCGCACTTGTTCCACGCTGGAATGTGAACTCATTTTTATAATCCTGTTTGGCAGTGGGTCTGCTTTCAAAATTTGAAAAGTCTTCCGTTCCTCAGTTAACCCTTTCCGTTTGGTACTTTTATGCCTTTCGTCAGTTTTCCATCCCAAACATTTTTATTTAACTGTCTACTAAGCGTTTAATATCCCGCGCATGCCTGTGTTACAGAGCTTGATGTACCAGTTACTCGAGAGCAGGGCTTTCATGAGGTATGTTCCATCATCACATGCCGTGCTTGTGACAAATTTCCAAAGGAATCCTATTTTTGAATATGAATAGAAATTATAATATTAGGAAACACTTATAACCTGCAGTTGAGTCCGTTAGAGTGGGGCTTATGGCATTATAGGGCACCCAATCTCAATTGAAGAATGAACAGGATTCATCACTTCATAACCTTTCTTCACTTAAGTCGTGTAAGTCGGGTTGTATCATGGTTTAGTGACAATGAAGAGATTGTGAGGTTGATAATCTCCTCTTTTCGACATATGACCTAAATCTCTTAACAGAATTGAACATGTCTTGAATGCTATTGCAGAGCACCTAATTTCAACAGAAAAGTAAAGGGTAATCCCTTCATAGAAATTTCTCAATTCAGTTGGGCTCTATTATGTTTCTTTTAGACTTAGTGCTCTATTCCCCTCTTGTAGATAACACTTGAACCTCTCAACCAGGTTTAATTTGTTTTATTATTTTGTCATTGTGGGATGCCACTCCTTAACCATAGATTTGACACATCTAAGGTTTTGAGCTAGAATGATTTACAACCTTGAGAGGGATTTGAACTTCGATGATTTAAAAACGTCAAGGGACTTATTTGAGGGGTTTTTTCCTTATCAATCTATAAATTGATGATCTAGTGATCTCACCTATATGTGCGAAGAAAAATGAATTCAATAATGTGATTAGACTGTAACCATTGTGGGCCAAGGAGAAACCTGTTAAGTCATTCAGAAGTGAACTATTGCTATATGTGCAGTTATTTCAAGTGAAGCTGCCTTTTTCAGTTTCATTGTTTAAAAAATTCAAAGAACTAGATCAGCTAAGAATCATTACAATCCAGCATAACCAGACTACTAGCCAAGGATCCTCAGTATTTTTTGAAAATGGCATTGAAATCCGAAATCTAATCCAATTATTATGAAGTTGAGAGGATTTGAATTTTAAAGTTTTAGAATGTCCCAACATTTTTTCTCCTTGTCTTCAGTGGGTTATACACATTGATTATAATTGTAGAAAAATCAGAGGAATAACTGCCACATTGACTACTTATTGAATTATGGGTAGAAAGGACAAGAGAGATACCAAGTTGCATGTGTTCCAAAAAAAACTTGTGATTCCAACTCTAGCACCCATTGAGTCTATCACCATCAATATCCTTTAGATACTCTTCCAGCCAGTCTTACAATTCAAAAACAAAAGTTTGTTCTCTCAAGTGACAAAATATTAGGACAATTTTCTTGAAGCTGCCTCTTGAATTGTCTCTGCTTGTTTGGGTCATTGAGGTTCCCAACACTTTGAGACATAATATTATTTGTTACGAATGAGTGAAAGATTTAACCATTCCATCTTGGCACACAATTGTTATTTGCTTTTGATTGTCCTAATCCTTACCAAGAGAGGTTTGTGCTTCTCTTTGGAGTTGTTTATCGATAATAGGATGACCTTGCTTTTGAGAATCATGTCTTCTAAGATTTTTTGCTTCTCCAAAGTGTTAAGCTTTTCATTCCATTTCACTGTTAAAAGCTTCCAGGGCTTGTAGGATAGTGTGAAATTCTCATTCATCCAAATCAGGAAGGGTCTCATTAGACTTCATTTAATAATAAGAATGATCAACTTCTCGTTCATTGGTTGGTGAGGTTGGCTATGGAAGTTTCCCTCTCTCCTCTCCCCCTTTATCCCTTACTTCTAGTGAAATTTCCTCCATTTGTGATGTAGGAGCATCTTTGGTTCAAGAGCAATCTTGCATCAACCAAAAACATTTTGCATTTTAGTTTGTTTTCTTTTATTTTCCAGTTCAGTTTAGTCAGTAGCAGTTTCTATATTTTGGTCCGCATTCTGCCATAGTTTCATTTCAGACCTTGTGAAGTTGGACTTAGCATCTAGACACATTCATGCACATCATATCCAAATTTTAGATCATTTGGATCAGATATTGGAAAGAGATCGCTATCAAAAGATCATCTATTTTCTCAGAACAGAGCATCCTGGCAGTCTCAGACAATCAGCTAAAGAAGAAGACTTATGGAGCATTTCAAGACTTGTGGAGCAAATGACACATCATTCAATGTTGTTTGGTTCGTCACCGACCTTCCCTGGGAACCGCACGCTATTTCATTCATTTGCAGATGAGTTCTATACAATTAGGTCTGACCTATCCGTGTACACACATTACACCTCTTCATTGGATTTTGCGATCTTCCTTGGCTGACGCGGATGAATCTTATGTTCTGGAGATGATATATAATCATGTAATAGATACATAGGAAAGTAGCGAATCGCATAGAGATAGTTTGATAGTTTGAAATCTTTTGCGAAAGAGCTTCAAAGCTATATCTTGTGCATATTCTATAATCAAGGAATAAGGTCTGTGAGTCCTAATTGTAAGCCCGCATGTTGTTAGCCAGTTTGTATTTTGAATCTATGATATACTGAATGATGGAATCTGCATTTTCTTTCTATCTCTGAGTTGTTTCTATTGTGTTTACTCTTGCTGCACGGTTTGGACTATTCACTTTGTAGGCCCTCTTAACTGTGACTATACCAAGTGGTATCAAAGTGAAGTTTGAATCTTTGGGAGCGAATTGAGTGAAGTTGGTGAAGGAATTCCATAAGATCTTACTGTGAATAGATCACCGAATCTAAGGTAGACTACTTGTGTTGTCAACTAATCACCGATTGTGAGGCAGTTGTCACCTAGTAGCCCGATTGCCGAATTTGAGGTAGTTGCACTTGATCTGAGGAAGAAATGCCACCGAGGAGAATACCTATTGTTGGTACTATGGCTGGAAGAATAGATGAGATGATGGAAATGATGAAAACAATGTGAGTTCGCTTGGATGCTATTGAATAAGATAGGTGAAGAGGACTTACACCTTGACCTAATGTTGAAAGTGACGATGATAAAGAATTTCAATCCACTGATCAAAATGAAGTAACCCTAGGAGATGAAAAAGAAGAATTAGATCAAGTCAAGATGTTGTGAGCTATTTCAAAAATTGGGAAAAGACCTAGAGTTGATGTACCGAACTATACTAGTAATTTGAATGCTGAAGAATTGATTGACTGGATAAATGACCTAGAAGAATACTTTGAGTATGAAGAAATTGAAGATCTGGAGAAAGTGAAATTTGCAAAGACAAAGTTGAAAGGATATGTTTCTATATGGTGGAAAGAGGTTTAGTTGGATAGAAATAGAAGAGGAAAAGAGAATATTACAAAGTGGAATAGAATGGTGACAAAATTGAAGAAGCAATTTATACTTGTTGACTATGAGTTGGAATTGTTGAAGAGATTGCAAAACCTAAGACAAAAGGAGAAATCTATGAATGAGTATACTGAAGAATTTCATAAGATGATCATAAGGATAGGACATAGTGAAGAAAGAAAGGAGAAAGTAGCTAGATACATCAATGTACTGAGATTGAACATTCAAGAAGAATTGAGTTTGGTAAGAATGACAACATTGGAAGAATCATATCAGTTTTCCCTAAAAGTTGAAGAAAAGTTGACCAAGAGGCATGATCAGAGACAGATAGGTAGAGGAGGTGAATTTCAGAGAGGTAGAACATTTTTTAGAGGAGAGAGATCATATGCGGAGTAGAACAAACAAGAGAACACAATCAAGAAGGAGGATAGAGATAACAATGCATACTAGAGAGATGACAAAACTTTCTACCATAGAGGAAACCCTAGTCCATTCTGGAGTGAAGGATACAGAAGAGAAGGAAGATGACCTGATAGGAGAATATTCAGAGGAACTTGTTTTAAGTGTGGAGGTGAAGGATATAGAGCATTTGAATGTAATCAAGGGAGTAGAAGCAAGAAGACAAAGAACAGTGGAAGAGCAGCCTATGTGGAAGAACTTGTTGGATCACCTAGTTTAGTTGGTAAAACTAAGAAAGGAGAATCACTTGTCATGAGGAGAGCACTATTTAAAGTAGAGACAAATAAGGAACCATCATAGAGGAAAAGCTTGTTCAGAACCAGATGCAAATCAAGAGGTAAATGTTGTAAAGTTGTAATTGATAGTGGTAATTCTAATAATTTAGTTTTAGAGGAGATGGTGACTAAGATGAAGTTGGAAAGATTGAAACACCCTAAGCCATATCAGATAACATGGATTCAGGATGATCATAAGGTACTGGTGAGCAAACAATGTTTGGTAAAATTTCATATTGGATATTATCATGATGAAGTATTATGTGATATTATGCCTATGGATGTATGCCATATTTTGTTGGGTAGACCATGACAGTATGATAGGAAAGCTATACATGATGGGAGAAAGAATACATATACTATAACATCAAATGGAAAGAGAATTACTTTGATCCCTTTGGAAGATGATCCTAAGAGTGAAGTATGTGGGAATGCTACAATCTATTTGGTAGATGGAAGAAAATTTCTGGATGGTTTGAGACATGAGAATATGTGTTATGCCTTGATCCCTACGAAGCCTAAAATTCTGAAGACAAAGATTGAAGAATCACAACCAAAGGAGATAACTGAGTTGTTGATAGAGTATGAAGACATCATATCAGATAATGTACCTAAAGGATTGCCACCAATTAGGAGTATTAGTCATCACATGGATCCTATACCTGGAGCTAGTTTGCCTACACAGCAACACACAAAATGAAACCAACAAAGAATGAAGAATTGAATAGATAGATACATGAGTTGTTGAGGACAGGTTTGATCAGAGAAAGTTTGAGTCCTTGTGCAGTACCTGTAGTGTTAGCACCAAAGAAAGATGGAGAATGGAGAATGTGTATAGACTCTAGAGCAATAAACAAGATCACAGTTAAGTATAGATTCCCTTTACCTAGGATTGATGATATTATGGATTGTTTGAGTGGAGCAAAATATTTTACAAAGATAGACTTGAAGAGTGGATACCATTAGATCAGAATCAGAGAAGGAGATGAATGGAAGATTAATTTTAAGACAAATGAAGGATTGTATGAGTGGTTAGTGATGCCTTTTGGATTGACAAATGCACCAAGTACTTTTATGAGATTGATGGATGAAGTTTTGAAGAAATTCTTGGATAAGTTTGTTATTGTATATTTGGATGACATTCAAATTTTTAGTAAAACAAAAGAAGAACATTTGTGGCACTTGAGACAAGTATTGCAAAGGTTGAGAGAAGTGAAATCGTTGATAAACATCAAGAAGTGTAGTTTCATGAAGGAAGAACTGGTATACTTGGGATTTGTAATATTTGTGGAAGGATTGAAGATGGACCCTGAGAAAGTGAGAGCAATTGTTGAGTGGCCTACACCTGAGAGCATTGGAGAAGTCAGATCATTTCATGGATTAGCTAGTTTCTACCGAAAGTTCATCAGAAATTTTAGTTTAGTATGTAACCCTATGATAGAGACGATGATAGGTGACAGAAAAGACTTTAAGTGGACATCAGGAGTAGATAGAAGTTTTGAGTTGTTGAAGTAGAAAGTGAGAGAATAACCTATATTGGCATTACTGGATTTCAATAAGGTATTTCAAGTAGATTGTGATGCAAGTGGAAATGCAATAGGAGTAGTGTTAAGTCAAGAAGGAAGACTTGTAGCATATTTCAGTGAGAAGTTGAATGATGCAAGGAGAAGATATTCATTTTATGATCAGGAGTTCTATGTCATAATTCAAGCCTTGAAAAATTGGAGACATTACTCATTGCCTAAGGAGTTTGTGTTGTATATAGATCATCAATCTTTTCAATATTTGAATAGTCAAGGAAAGTTGAATCAGAGACATATGAGATGGGTAGACTTCATGCAAAGTTATACTTTTGTGTTGAAGCATAGGAGTAGAAAATTAAACAAAGTTGCAGATACACTGAGCAGAAGAAGGAACTTGCTGACAGAGATGAGAGTGGAAGTATTAGGATTTGAAGAATTGAAGAACATGTATGTGGAAGATCTTGATTTTGCAGAACCTTGGAAAGCATGTAAGGAACCTGTTGTGATAGATAGGAGTAAGTGGTTGGATTATTTCATTCAGGAGGATATGTTGTTCAAAGGAAACTAGTTATGCATACCTAGGAGTTTAATGAGAGACAATTTGATCAAGAAGAAGCACAATGGCAGATTGGCAGGACATTTTGGCATTGATAAGATAGTAGCTTTGGTCAGTGAAAATTACTTTTGGCCTCAGATACATAAGGATGTTAGGAAATTTGTGCAGAGTTGTAGAGTATGTCAAGTTACAAAAGGGAGTAGTCAAAATACTGGTTTGCACAAATCTTTGATAGTACCAGAGAGACCTTGGGAAGACATAAGTATGGATTTCATAATGGGATTGCCAAAGACACTAAGAGAACATGATTCAATAGTTGCAGTGGTGGACAGATTTTCAAAGATGACACATTTCGTACCTTGTAAGAAGACAACTGATGCAGTGCATGTAGCTGACCTATTTTTCAAGGAGATTGTGAGATTGCATGGATTACCTAAGAGCATAATTTTAGACAGAGATACAAGATTTCTTAGATACTTTTGGAAGAAACTTTGGAAGAAGATGAAGACAGATTTGAAGTTCAGTTTAGCATTTCACCCACAGATTAATGGACATACATATGTAGTAAATAGGAGTTTGGGAAACTTGTTGAGATGTTTGGTTGGAGAGAAGACATGAAGTTAAGATTTCATTCTATCACAAGCAGAGTTCACATACAATAATTTAGTAAATAGGAGTACCGTAAGAAGACCATTTGAGATTGTGATAGGAACTAACCCTAGAAGAGTAGTAGAGTTGAGAGACATCAGTATGGAGGATAAGAGGAGTGCAGAAGTAGAAGAATTTATAGGACACATGGAGATAGTACATAATATGGTTAATAAACATTTGGAGGAGATGAATAGTAAGTATAAAGAGCAAGCAGATGAGAAGAGGAGACACAAAGAGTTTGCAGTTGGAGATGAAGTGATCCAGTGTATTTGAAGAAAGAAAGATTTCCAGTTGGGACATATAACAAGTTGAAGATGATGTAGGATACTCAAGAAGTTTGATTCAAGAAATGCATATGAAGTGGAGTTACCAGAGACATTGGGTATATCACCTATTTTCAACATTGCAGACCTATATCAGTATCATGAAGCATAGTTCAGTGATAGAATAGAAGAAGACTTGAAGAAGTAGTTACCACAACAAGCACTGAAGTAGATTGAAGACTTCTTGAACCATAGAATTGAACACAACACCAGAGGAAGACAATACAAAGAATATCTTGTGAAGTGGAAAGGCAGATCAGAAGAAGACTCATATTGGATTTCTTAGGCTGAGGTGGACCGTCTTGGTTTTCCTCCAACCCCAGCAAAGTGAGGGACTCACTTTTTCAACAACCCCAGATGTCTAATGTTGGAGCATCCCTGGTTCAAGAGCAATCGTGCATCAACAAAAAATATTTGCATTTTAGCTTATTTTCTTTCATTTTTTAGTTTAGTTAGTTTAGTCAGTAGCAGTTTCTATATTTTGGTCTGCATTCTACCGTAGTTTCATTTTAGACCTTGCAGAACTGGAGTTAGCATCTAGACACATTCATGCACATCATATCCAAAATTCAGATCATTTGGATTAGATATCGGAAAGATATCGCTATCAGAAGATTGTTTGTTTTCTTATAATAGAGCATCCTGATAGTCTTAGACAATCAGCTAAAGGAGAAGACTTGTAGAGCATTTTATGACTTGTGGAGAAAAATGACACATCATTCAATGTTTGGTTTGCAGTCGACTTTCCCTAGGAACCACATGTTATTTCATTCATTTGCGGAGAGAAGTTTTATACAATTAGGTTCGACCTATCTGTGTACACACGTTACAGATCTTCATTGGAGTTTGTGATCTTCCTTGGCTGACGTAGAGGAATCTTCTATTCTGGAGATGATATATAATCATGTAATAGATGCATAGGAAAGTAGCGAATCACATAGAGATAGTTTGATAGTTTGAATTCTTTGCGAAGGAGCTTCAAAGCTATATCTTGTGCATATTTTGTAATCAAGAAATCAAGCATGTGAGCCCTAATTGTAAGCCTGCATGTTGCCAGCTAGTTTGTATTTTGAATCTATGATATACTGAATGATGGAATCTGTATTTGCTTTCTATCTCTAAGTTGTTTCTGTTGTGTTTACTCTTGCTGCACAGTTTGGACTGTTCACTTTGTGGACCCTCCTAACCGTGACTGCACCAATTTGAATGATTTTAGACATGAAAAATCTAGAGGAAAGGTTTGTCACTCCCATCTAAATCACTAACATCAGGATTTGGGTAGAGGAATTTCTTCTTGATAGCTTGAAATTATTTTATTTTATTTTTCCACAACCTCATGTCAGAGAAAGGAGGTTTCCAAAGGTTTTTAGCTTCCAAATCTTCTTAGCTCCTCATGCTACCATCTTCGACCTTTGGGAGATTTACTTGTGTGTAGTTAGTTCAAACTTTTGTCCTTAGAGGCCCAAATTGCCGTAAATTTATAACAGTTACATTTGAGATGGCCCATCTCATGGTATGGTGTACATCTAAAACAAAAGGATTTAATCTAAAGCTTCTAATTCCATTTAAATTTCTTTCAACCAACAGTTCTTCCTTACAATGCTATTTTCAAACTATTTTCATGGTTTTTGAGTAATTATTTGAACTATTAACATCTTTTTTTTGTAGCATCACTTTTTTTGTCTTAACTAATGTAATTCTAAAAGTCCAGGGTATTGTATCACAGATCAACCAAGATATTAGTGTCTTAGGGATTGTTAGTGATGAATGTAAAAGTGTGGTGTCCCAATATGGAGATTTGATAATGGATCTTTTGATGGCACATGTGTGCTTTGCTTTCAATGGAGAAAATTTAGTACTTTCCACCATTCATCACATCATTGTATTAGCCTTTTATAGCTTACATTAAAGTGAATACATATGACTAAAGATAAAGGGTCTTCAAATCTATCACATAGAACATAAGCTCTTCTTTAGTAAACTTGTAAATAGAGGCTTTAGGTAGTTAGTTATCCATGATCTAAAATTAATTATGTACATATTTTGTAGACAAATCCTCACAAGATCTGCTCCAAAATTGAGTTATGCTCATTTGATGGTACTAGGGATGTTAGGTGAGATGGTTCTTATTCAAAAAACCTAAGTGAATGACTATATTTAAGTCATGGTTTGTATCATGAACCAAAATTTAAAATCGACTATGGGGTAAGTGCAAAAAGATGGGGGGCCAAAAAGGGGTCTTAAGTGGCCACTTTTTTTTTCTGAAATCAGGAAATGCTGGCCTTGGATGAGAAATTGAGCATAGTTACACTCAAAATTTGGAGATGCAACCAAAACAATGTTCGTAGTACTTCGAGTCTACTTTTTAAACTACTATTTTTTTTTTAAATGGTATAGATTAAGGGGTTCAAAAGAGGAAGCCACATAAATTGGTGTTGTTTCTATCAAAAAACATAACATAGCATGTTTTGTGGCTCCCTCAAAAGGTCAACTTTTTTTTGGTATTTTTAAAATCGCTTTAGTGAGAAATTAACTAATCGCATGTAGTTTATGCCTAATTTTTCTGATAATTTTTTGATGAATATTTGATTTTTTACTAATTTTCAAAGTGGACACATCCTAAAAAATAGAATTTTGGCTGTGCTATCCCTATAAATTTTGAAAACTAATTGAAAATCATTTTTTTCTTTTTTTAATATGTGTAGAATGGAGTCTAGCTTCTAAATATGTAATTTTTTTGAAATTTTGATGAATAGTTAATTTACAATGAAAAAAAGACCAAACAGTGGTTTTTGCCCAAAAATGGACACACAAACAAAAGAAATTAAAGATGAAAGTCTTAACATTGTCAAAATGTGAAAAAAATCACATTGTCAAATAGCTAAGAGAAAGCCTAACATTACCCAGGTGTTCGATTTGTTTGACCTTGAAACACATGCAAATTTGAGGGTTAGCACGAACCAAATTATGTGAAATCCTGTAGAATATGGAAAAACACATCTCTAGACATTGGGAAGGCACTCCAAGCTTTTGGGTTGGAAATCCAAAGCAAATCCCAAGGCCAAGGCTTGGGATTCCCAAAGAAAAACATAACACAAGCGCATTATAATGCGCTTGCATTATGTTTTACTTTGCATTTATCCTTTTTCACAAAAGTTTGTGCACTATTTGACATAACGCGAGTGCGTTATAATGTGCTCGCTTTATGTCCCCCTTGAATTTTTTTATGTTCAAGGTTATTAATCATGTATGTATGTATGTATGTATGCCTATATGTATGTATGTATCTATGTATGCTTATATGTATGTATGTATAGTGTCGAGGGTAGAGGAGGGTAGAGATGGGGGTGAGCTAGATAGAGAAGGAGAGAGGTGGATAAAGATTGAGTGATTAAGGTTTAAGGTTGAGAGTTGAGGGTTTAGGGATAGGATTTAGAGTTTAGGGATAAGGGATTAGAGTTTAGGATCTTGAAGGATTAGGGTTTAGGGTTGAGGCTTTAGGGATAGCGTTTAGGGTTGAGGGTCGAGGGATTAGGGTTAAGGTAGAGTGTTGAGGGTAGACGGATTAGGGATAGGGTTTAGGGTTGAGGGATTAGGGTTTAAGGTATAGTTTTGAGGGTTGAGGGTTTAGGGATAGAGTTTAGGATTTAAAGTTTAAGTGTTGAGGGTTGAGGATTTAGGGATAGGGTTTATGATTTAGGGATAAGGGATTAGGGTTTAGGGTTTAGGGATTAGGGTACCATAAATTATAATTAGAGATTAGGGTTTATGGTTTAGGGACTAGGGATTAGGATTTAGGGTTAAGGGTTTAGGGATGTACAATTAAGGGGTACCATAAATAAACTGGAATTTAGGAAGGGTTGGGAAAATTTTGTGAATCATCATGGGCTAGAGATTAGAGATTTTGTTGTGTTCAAGTACATATCCAAGTCATATTTTAAGGTTAAGATATTTCAAAGAACAAGGTCTATGAAAAACATCAATGCTCTTCAGCTTATGAATACCAACATTGATACAAATAAAAGATGTCCTTCTTCTAACAGAGTATGCAATTCAATTCAACCAATGGGCAGTAAGTTGTTGAATGAGTTGGTTTAATGGGCGTGCCTCCTTCTTCAAGGCCCAGGTGGGCAGGAGTGGGATGTACAATTAAGGGGTACCATATAAATAAACAAGAATTTAGGCAGGGTTGGGAAAATTTTGTGAATCATCATGGGCTGGAGATTGGAGATTTCGTTGTGTTCAAGTACATATCCAAGTCATATTTTAAGGTTAAGATATTTCAAAGAATAAGGTGTGTGAAAAATATCAATGCTCTTCAGCTTATGAATACCAACATTGATACATATAAAAGATGCCCTTCTTCTAATAGAGTATGCAGTTCAAGTCAACCGATGGGCAGAAAGTTGTCAAATGAGTTGGTTTAATGGGCGTGCCTCCTTCTTCAAAGCCCAGGTGGGCAGGAGTGGGATGTACAATTAAGGGGTACCATATAAATAAACTGGAATTTAGGTAGGGTTGGGAAAATTTTGTGAATCATCATGGGCTGGAGATTGGAGATTTTGTTGTGTTCAAGTACATATCCAAGTCATATTTTAAGGTTAAGATATTTCAAAGAATAGGGTGTGTGAAAAATATCAATGCTCTTCAGCTTATGAATACCAACATTGATACAGATAAAAGATGCCCTTCTTCTAATAGAGTATGCAGTTCAAGTCAACAAATGGGAAACAAGTTGTTGAATGAGTTGGTTTAATGGGCGTGCCTCTTTCTTCAAGGCCTAGGTGGGCAAGAGTGGGATGTACAATTAAGGGGTACCATAAATAAACTGGAATTTAGGCAGGGTTGGGATAATTTTGTGAATCATCATGGGCTGGAGATTGAAGATTTCGTTGTGTTCAAGTACATATCCAAGTCATATTTTAAGGTTAAGATATTTCAAAGAACAGGGCGTGTGAAAAATATCAATGCTCTTCCACTTATGAATACCAACATTGATACAGATAAAAGATGCCCTTCTTCTAATAGAGTATGCAGTTCATGTCAACCGATGGGTAGCAAGTTGTCGAATGAGTTGGTTTAATGGGCATGCCTCCTTCTTCAAGGCCCATGTGGGTAGGAGTGGGATGTACAATTAAGGGGTACCATAAATAAACTAGAATTTAGGCAGGGTTGGGAAAATTTTGTGAATCATCATGGGCTAGAGATTGGAGATTCCGCGGTGTTCAAGTACATATCCAAGTCATATTTTAAGGTTAAGATATTTCAAAGAACAGGGTGTGTGAAAAATATCAATGCTCTTCAGCTTATGAATACCAACATTGATACATATAAAAAATGCCCTTCTTTTAATAGAGGATGCAATTCAAGTCAACCAATGGGAAGCAAGTTGTTGATCTTGAATTGGTTTCTGATGAAGAAAACAATGATGTTGTTGAAGCAATGGAAGAAAATCAAAATTGTAAGTCTAATTTAATTTATTTCAAATTTCAAAGCAGGCATTTGAATTGTAGATTTACTTAGAGGATTGGCATAACAAAAACTTAATTATGTTACAAGCCTTTCTTTGAAGAATCCTGGACATTATGGACCCTATCATCTAGAAAAGCACATGACAGTGAACTCTACCCCACCTTTTAAATCAGATATTTACCTTTTTATTCAATGAAAATGAAGTCACGGAATGTAAACCGACCATGCATACTAGTAAGATCAAATTCACTACCTTCTATTCTTATTACTCTTACTTTATTAAGAGAAGAGTGTAAAAAAGAATGGGTTTAATTGTATACTAGTAAGATCAAATTCACTACCTTCTATTCTTATTACATTTTTCTGAGGGATCTCTAATAGTCCAATATAATGCAGTCTTCTATAATATGAACATCTGCATTTGTGTGAATGCTAAGCTTTAATATAGTAGAGTATTAAATCAATGCAATCAGCTATTTATTGGGTTAAAATAACTTAGTTTTTGTAATGGTTTGGGAATGCAGGAGTTGCCAAAAATAGGTGAATGTCCTCTACAATTACCAAGAGAAAAAAGTTTAGTAGTTCTTGTGGATAGAGCTAGTAAACAATGGGAGATTATTTGCCTATTTCATAACAATATACCTCCCCTAAGTGCGGGGTGGACAGTAAGAAACATAGATGTACCCCAATGCAAAGATTTTCTCAGAATGATCATCTTTCTGATTTCAACTGTTAATTACTCATTGTGGATGTACCATATGCAAAGCTTTTCTCATAGTGTGTATACCTATTGGCATAATGAACCCTATATGGGCCAGAAAAACATGTCATATAACATTACTAACATTAAAAAAGTTCATAGCCATTTTTCTGACATATTCTTGCAACTCAGATATCTTTAAGAGAAGAGTGTCAAAAATGATGGGTTTAACAACCTAACATAAGGCAAAGTAGTTTTGTTGGGTTTAGGGATAGGGTTTAAGGTTTAGGGTTGAGGGATTAGGGTTTAGGGTTGAGGGATTATGGTTTAAGATATAGTGTTGAGGGTTGAGGGTTTAGGGATATGGTTTAGGGTTGAGGGATTAGGGTTTAGGGTTGACAGATTAGGGTTTAAGGTTGAGAGTTGAGGGTTGAGGGTTTAGGGATAGGGTTGATGGTCAAGGGATTAGGGTTAAAGTAGAGTGTTGAGGGTAGAGGGATTAGGGATAGGGTTTAGGGTTGAAGGTTTAATGATTGAGGGTTGAGGCTTTAGGGCTGAGGGTTAAGGGATTGGTGTTTAAAATATAGTGTTGAGCATTGAGGGTTTATGGATAGGTTTTAGGGTTTAAGTTTTAAGGGTTAAGGGTTGAGGGATAGGGTTTAGGGTTGAGGGATAAGGGATTAGGGTTTAAGGTATAGTGTCGAGGGTTGAGGGTTTAGGAATAGGGATAGCATTTAGGGTTTAGGGATGAGGGATTAGGGTTAAGGGTTGAGGGATTAGGGTTGAGGGTTGAGGGATTAGGGTTTAAGGTATAGTGTCAAGGGTTGAGGGTTTATTGATAGTGTTTAGGGTTGAGGGTTGAGGGATTACGTTTTAGGGTTGATGGATTAGGGTTTAAGGTATAGTTTTGAGGGTTGAGGGTTTAGGGATAGGGTTTAGGCTTGACAGATTAGGGTTTAGGGTTGATGGATAGGGTTTAGGGTTGAAGGTTTAAGGATTGAGGGTTGAGGCTTTAGGGATGAGGGTTTAAGGCTTAAGATATAGTGTCAAGTGTTTAGGGTGTAGGGATAGGGTTTAAGTTTTAAGGGTTAAGGGTTGAGGGATAGGGATTAGGGTTTAAGATATAGTGTTGAGTGTTGAGCGTGTAGGGATAGGTTTTAGGGTTCAAGTTTTAAGGGTTAAGGGTCGAGGGATCAAAGTTAAGGGTTGAGGGAATAGGGTTTGACGTTGAGGGTTGAGTACATTGAGGTTCGAGGGTTGAGGGTTTTAGGATAGGGTTGAGGGTCGAGGGATTAGGGTTAAAGTAGAGTGTCGAGGGTATAAGAATTAGGGATAGGGTTGGAGGGTTTAGGGATAAGGGATTAGGGTTTAAGGTATAGTATCGAGCCCATTGAGGGTTTAGGAATAGGGATAGTGTTTACGGTTTAGGAATAGGGTTTAGGGTTGGGGGATTAGAGTTAAGGGTTGAGGGATTAGGATTTGACATTGAGGGTTGAGGGTTGAGGCTTTAGGGTTTAGGGTTTAGGGATAGGGTTGAGGGTTGAGGGTCGAGGGTCAAGGGTTTAGGGATAGAGTTGAGGGTCGAGGGATTAGGTTTAAAGTAGAGTGTCGAGGGTATACGGATTAGGGATAGGGTTGGAGGGTTTGGGGATAAGGGATTAGGGTTTAAGGTATAGTATCGAGCCCATTAAGGGTTTAGGAATAGGGATAGTGTTTAGGGTTTAGGGTTGAGAGATAAGAGTTAAGGGTTGAGGAATTAGGATTTGACATTGAGGGTTGGGGGTTGAGGCTTTAGAGTTTAGGGTTTAGGGATAAGGTTTAGGGTTGAGGTTCGAGGGTCAAGGGTTTAGGGATAGGGTTGAGGGTCAAGGGATTAGGGTTAAAGTAGAGTGTCGAGGGTATAAGGATTAGGGATAGGGTTGGAGGGTTTAGGGATAAGGGATTAGGGTTTAAGGTATAGTATCAAGCCCATTGAGGGTTTAGGAATAGGGATAGTGTTTAGGGTTTAGGGTTGAGGGATTAGAGTTAAGGGTTGAGGGATTAAGATTTGACATTAAGGGTTGAGGGTTGAGGCTTTAGGGTTTAGGGTTTATGGATAGGGTTGAGGGTTGAGGTTTGAGGGTTTAGGGATAGGGTTGAGGGTCGAGGAATTAGGGTTAAAGTAGAGTGTCGAGGGTATAAGGATTAGGGATAGGGTTGGAGGATTTAGGGATAAGGGATTAGGGTTTAAGGTACAGTATCAAACCCGTTGAGGGTTTAGGAATAGGGATAGTGTTTAGGGTTTAGGGTTGAGCGATTAGAGTTTAGGGTTGAGGGATTATGATTTTACGTTGAGGGTTGAGGGTTGAGGCTTTAGGGTTTAGGGATAGGGTTGAGGGTCGAGGGATTAGGGTTAAAGTAGAGTGTTGAGGGTATAAGGATTAGGGATAGGGTTGGAGGGTTTAGGGATAAGGGATTAGGGTTTAAGGTATAGTATCAAGCCTGTTAAGGGTTTAAGAATATGGATAGTGTTTAGGGTTTAGGGATAGGGTTTAGGGTTGAGGGATTAGAGTTAATGGTTAAGGGATTAGGATTTTATGTTGAGGGTTGAGGGTTGAGGCTTTAGGGTTTAGGGATAGGGTTGAGGGTTGAGGTTCAAGGGTCGAGGGTTTAGGGATAGGGTTGAGGTTTGAGGGATTAGGATTAAAGTAGAGTGTCAAGGGTATAAGGATTAGGGATAGGGTTGGAGGGTTTAGGGATAAGGGATTAGGGTTTAAGGTATAGTATCAATCCCATTGAGGGTCTAGGAATAGGGATAGTGTTTAGGGTTTAGGGTTGAGGGATTAGAGTTAAGGGTTGAGGGATTAGGATTTGACATTAAGGGTTGAGGGTTGAGACTTTAGGGTTTAGGGTTTAGGGATAGGGTTGAGGGTTGAGGTTCAAGGGTCGAGGGTAAGATTCCAAAATGCACTTGTAGAAGATATGCTCATAAGATTTGGAGATTGTTCTTTGAAAAGTTAAATGAGATTTCAAGATGTCAACTACTCCTTGAAATGATGTGAAGTATAAAGTATAAGTCCATCATGAAGATTCTTGGGTTGAGAATGTCAGAGGCTTCAAGTGAAAAATCTATTGTCAAGAATCTAATGAGTGCGTATGAGAGTTTGGGTAACACCTCACGCACAAAAGATAGTAATGCAACACGACGTGTGATTACATCAACTATAGTAAGTAGTCAAATGAGGAAAGATTATCTCATTAGAAAGACAAGTCAAGAATTGATAATTAATAGGAAAACTTTATCAAGAGCCGTTGGAAGATGCCAAAGAATTGAGGACACTAATGCCAATGAATTATGGGCGTTCTCAGGGAGACTACCACGAAAAGATAAACCAATTGTTGAAGCATTGAGATCACTAATTGAAGACTTTTGGAAGAATTACACAAGGTATCTCTGAATCAAAGGGATGTGGTAAGAAGAAGAATCGGTAGTTAGAATCGTGAGCCACATCCAAAGCATTTTTTGGATGAGACTCAAACACGGTTTTATGGCAAATTCCTAGAGAAGTATCCTCAAATTAAAATTTGTCAAAGATATTTTGAAATGCTAAAACCTTTCTATGTCAAGATAAATCACACACGCACTACTTGTTGTTGTAGATTACATATTGAATTTTCTAACCATTTTGATGTTTATAGGTCTATATGTTTTGATATGCATACTAACAATGTTTTGCAGGGTTGTGCCATACGTGCCCCACCAACATCTTCAAGAGACTTCATATCAAGTATTTTATGTGAAAGAGAGGAAGGTCAAATATTCTACAAGAAATTATGCTTGGATGGCACATGTCATCGTTGCGGTGGCTTGCAACATTTGCCAATATGTGAACATATGGAAAGAACACATGTGGTTGGAAATGAGCTAGTAGAGTTTGGAAAGTATAAAACAGTGGCATATAATACAAAAGATGGTAAAGAAGCAAAGAGGTGTGAATTAGTTATTGAAAAGATTCCAGTGTATCGATTTATACCTATATTTCGTGACAACATAGTGTATGAGTATGCAAGACATGCACATAGAGCTCGATGGTTGGACTTACAATTCAAGTTATGCAAGGACACATTTCTAGTTGGTAGCATTGTTTTAGTCATCAACTTTGCAGAGAACTACAATCTACAACCACAACGTGAGGTGCAATCACAATATTACAACTCCACATAGGTTTCTATATTTATGCACATTGCATTCATTCATGCAAATGATAGTACAGAGGATGACAGAAAGATCATAAGGGAGTACAATTTCTATATTAGTGATGATCGCATGCATTCTACGGAGTTTGTACAAGGTTGCTTTTAGGTGTTCTACAATGATTTGGCTAGAAGGGGCATATCGTTCAGTCAGCATATCATATGGTTGGATAACTGTGTGTCACAATTCAAGAACTCATGGAATTTATATTGGTTGAGTAGGAGGCATAATTTTATAGGTATTCAACATATGTGGAACTTTTGTGAGGCCGAGCATGGAAAGGGGGAGCATGATGGTGTATGAGCATGTATCAAAAGAGCCATAACACGAGAAGAGTTAAAGTATAAAGACAATGCAAAGTTGAAAGATGCAAAATTGATTGCCGGGTGGTGTAATGCTTCCATGGGTCCAGGTAATGAAGGTAAGTCTTCATTTCGTAGATTTTTTTGGTTGATAGATGATACTAACATTGCACCATATGAGGACTGTTCTACACTGATAGGATCAAGTGAGATGCACTCTTTCAGAAGCTCAATTGAAGGTTCATGGAGTATCCATATGCGAAAGATGTCATGCTTTTGTTCTTCCTATACAATTCAAGCTTGGGATGACTGCAAGTCAAAGGAGTGGGTTGACGAATGGCAATTAAGTTATCTTAGCCCACTTGACACGTATCAACCCCTAATGGCATTGAAACTAACACAGATGGAATCATCAGTTGACTTTGACCACATATCAGATCTAGATCAACTAGGTAATATATCTATTTGCATATTTTTTGAAATTCCTAATGTCATCTTACTTTGTAGTGTTTTTGTAATGTTGACTAAATTCATCTAATTTGCTACACATATCAATGTAGGGTACGTATATGCAGTTATTGTAGATGAAGATAATGAAGAGGGAATAGATTATTACTTATGTCATTGTGTTGAGGCCAAAAAAAAATTGGAGGCCCCAGTTACAGATGGAGAAAGCATTGAATACCCTACAGGCTCAGTGGTTATTACTGAAACATGGCTTAGAAGGTACCCACATAAGAGTGTTAATGTTTGGCTATTTCAGGACTTTGACACACATTGGAAGGTTCTTCATTACTCGAACCTTGTCGTGGCATCTAATGTTCATTTGATACAGTATCGGGGTAGACCTTTAAACAAAATCTTGTGGAAGGTGCATGAGTCTGACCATGAAGCAATACTTGATACAATAAAGAGTAGAGTAGACCTGGATGGTTCATTGGATTAATTTGTAAGTATTCACATTGATTTTGTAAAGTCATGTTACATTGAGTTGTAAGTATGCACATTAATTTGTAAGGTTTGCCTTTTTTAATTTCCTACTACACTTTTACACATATACACATTTTTACATCATCATGTTATGCTTCATGGGGTTAGACCTAAGTGATGGATGAAGTTGATCCTAAGAATAATGTATAAAATCTAGGTAATATATAAAATATAGGTGTCTCTAGGTATCTTTGTTTCTAACTAGATAATAGGTGTCTCTAATTGTGATGTAGAGGCAATGGGATAGTTGGAGGATGGCAAACTAGACAAGGTTTCCTTATGCTCTGAAGCCCAAATTTCATGATCATTATACAAAACTAGGAACATCAGTTAGAGACTCTGAATTCTTCATGGAAAAGGTGATTTTAGATGCTATGGGACCCATTCCAATCATTGCCAAAGGCAAGCCAAACTCAGGATTAACACTTCCTTCACAAACCCAAGAAATGGCTTGTAGCCCTAAAAAAGGAGAACAGTCCTAATAAATTTTGATATAGATCTTCAAACACAGAACTTGGACAATCAGTAGATACCCATTTAGACTCTCTATCACATATCCAAAACTAGGTATAGGTTGTTTTGGATGATATACCCTAACCTATAACTCCTCTCAATAACCTAGAGCCCCAATTAGGCCTAAAATACAAAGAGACCCGCCTTAAATCACACACAAAACTCAAACAATGACTTGAGCACTTAGTATTCATGTCAAAACTATGAATTTTGTGGGTTTTGTCCTCCTACAATCTGTTGTTCCCAAAAATGCCTCTATGGTTCCGTCTCTATGTCTCTAAAAATAGTTAGGAGGCAGTGTAAAGTTGCAAAGGGGTGTAACTTTCATCCTGCTCCTAATGTGACTAAACTGACTATTCCAACGCATCCGGATGGATACATTTATGCTAGGCATGGTTCTATTTTTCACCCAAACATGTCGAAATAGTCTGAGCTACATTGTATAGACGATATCCCTGAAGAGTCTAAAGTGCAAAAAGGCAGCAATCTTTGACGAGATGTTACTCAAAAACTGTGTCACTTAGAAACATTTCGTCCAAGGCAACATGATCATGTAGAGTGCCTCTACAATAACCTCTCTTAGTTTTTATATCTTTGAGGCATTTGTCCATGGTGAAAGGTTTTCTGCTGCCCCAAAAATCGTCAGAAGGAGGTAGTGTAAAGTTGCAAAGGGGTGTAACTTTCATCCTACTCCTGATGCGACCAAATTGACTATTCCAATGCATCCATATGGGTACATTTATGCTAGACATGGTCCTATTTTTCACCCAAACATGTCGAAACAATCCGAGCTACATTGTACCGACGATATCCCTGAAGAGTCCAAAGTGCAAAAAGGCAGCAATCTTTGACGAGATGTTACTCAAAAACTATGTCACTTAAAAGCATTCTGTCTGAGGAAAAATGATCACATAGAGTGCCTCTACAATAACCTCTCTCAGTTTTTTATATCTCTAAGGCATTTGCCTGTGGTGGAGTCCAAAGTGCAAAAGGGCAGTAATCTTTGACGAGATGTTACTCAAAAATTGTCACTTAGAAACATTCCATCCAAGGCAACACAATCATGTAGAGTGCCTCTACAATAACCTCTCTCATTTTTTATATCTTTGAGGCATTTGTCCATGGTGAAAGGTTTTCTGCTACCTCAAAAATTGTCAGAAGGAGGCAGTGTAAAGTTGCAAAGGGGTGTAACTTTCATCCTGCTCCTGATGCAACCAAATTGACTATTCCAACACATCCATATGGGTACATTTATGCTAGGCATGGTCCTTTTTTTGACCCAAACATGTCGAAACAGTCCGAGCTACATTGTACCGATGATATCCCTGAAGAGTCCAAAGTGCAAAAAGGCAACAATCTTTGACGAGATGTTACTCAAAAACTATGTCACTTAGAAGCATTCCGTTTGAGGAAAAATGATCACATAGAGTGCCTCTACAATAACCTCTCTCAGTTTTTTATATCTCTAAGGCATTTGCCCGTGGTGAAAGGTTTTATGCTACCCTTAAAATCATCAGAAGGAGGTAGTGTAAAGTTGCAAAGGGGGGTAACTTTCATCCTGCTCCTGATGCGACCAAACTAACTATTCCAACACGTCCAGATGGGTACATTTATGCTAGGCATGATCCTTTTTTTCACCCAAACATGTCGAACCAGTCTGAGCTACATTGTACCGATGATATCCCTAAAGAGTCTAAAGTGCAAAAAGGTAGCAATCTTTGAAGAGATGTTACTGATAAACCATGTCACTTAGATACATTCTGTCTGAGGCAACATGATCATGTAGAGTGCCTCTACAATAACCTCTCTCAGTTTTTTATATCTCTGAGGCATTTGCATGTGGTGAAAGGTTTTCTTCTGTCCCAAAAATTATCAGGAGGCAGTGTAAAGTTGCAAAGGGGTGTAACTTTTTTTCTTCTCCTCGTGTGGCCAAAATGACAGTTCCAACGCTTCTGGATGGGTACGTTTAGGCTAGGCATGGTCCTATTTTGCACCCAAACATGCCGAAATAGTCTGAGCTACATTGTACCAGCATATTAAATTATTGACAAATATTGAATCATATAAACACATAGAAATTATTTTATAGCATAAAGTAACTCCTCCAAGTCAAGGTGTAGATTAAGGCATGTGAAAGTTGAAATATGCGCCTAGCAAAAGATAGCCTCATATTTGTCATTTTAATGACCTCAATCAATTATAGATGTCTTAGTGCGCCTAGATGAACTTAGCCCATTCCTTAGCCTTTCAACACTTTCAAACAAGGTGAGGTCTTTTATCCCTGATTCTTGCCTCCTTCACAAGACTAGGCGCTAGTTGAAGGTTGCTCAAGTGACAATATGCACCTAGATTCTTTGGCTTATTTTCTTCATTTTTGAATCAAAGTAACATCAAATTTCATAGTTTAAGCTTCCTCATGTTTAGGCACTGATATGTGATGTTCTGAGCATGAAATAGCGCCTTGATGCTAATAGGTGTTCTCTCCAAGTTAAGTTCTCATCAAAGGTAAAATGAGTTGAAAATTGTACCTAAGGTTTTCATGTTTGTTAATCAATGCTTAAATATTTAAGAAAGTCCTCTTCATCTTAGGTGCAAATGTAAGGTTGTTCAGAGTTGAATGGGTGCCTAAGCTAGATGAAGACTTTTTACCCACCTCATCCTTCAATCACATCAAAACATGAAAAAACTCCAAGACTTGTAGTTTTAAGTTGATTTTCTCTAAGGCGCCAATGTGAGGTTATTTTTATGGCAAAGGGTGCCTTGATTCATGATGTTGAATCTCCTTCCTCCTAGGTGCCAAAATGGATAGTTTAGACAAGAAAAGGTGCCTTAGTATACTTAGCTCATTTCTTGGCAATTTGATGGCTTCAATCACTTGTTCAAACCTATAGGAGACCATTTTACACTTAGGCGCTAGATCTTAGGATTTAGAACATCTTCCTTCAAGGCGCCAAAATGAGGTTATTTAGACACAAAAGTGTGCCTCCATACAAGATGCTTATTCTCCTTCCACTTAGGTGCTCATTCATAATGATCCAAGTGATAATAGGCGCCTAGACTTCCTTTGGTAAGATTTAGTCATTTTGAAGGTTCTAACACTAGGCACTACAGTTGGAAGTGATTTGAAGTTTATTTTCCTCTAGGCACCCAAAATGGATGGTGGAGACAAGAAAAGATGCTTAGGGTTCTTTTGATAATTCTCAAAGTCTTCCTAAGTTATATTATGTTATATTGACCCTTAGGTGCAAATGGATGATCTAGGATGACTCTAGGCGCATATCCAAGGTGATATCTTTCTAGGTGCAATCTTCACTAAGTTTAGACTTCACTTTACATCAAGGTGCCAAAATGGATAGTTTAGAGAGAGGCAAAAATGCACCTAGTGGTATGATGCTCAGTTTGATGTGTTTGATCCAATCCTTCTTCCTGCCCTCATATCAATTAAATATGACCTTCAATTATGATATGACACTTGAGCTTATAAGAGTTTACCAGAGATGCCAGTTGAGTTAGGTTGAAGGGCCGATGAACTAATGACTTAAAGACCCTTTAGTAGGTTGATTTAAGTGATAGTAACTTCTGATTATAAGTCAATATTAAATTAAAACAAAAGTGCACTTTACACAAGACAAGCAAATGAGGATTTTAAAGTCTTAAGAAAAGTAGTTTCTTTTTAGGGTTTAATGCCCAATATGCAAACCCTAACTATCAATAAGATTATGATTATGAAAGCTTGTGTCTTCTCTAACTTCTTATTGCAAGAACAAAACCACATCCATCATGAATATGATTCATTTTTTTTTTAAATACAACTTTTATCTTTTAGTTCCAAAATGAGGTTTAGGTGATACTTGAATAACAACAGCTAGCTTATTGGATCAACAAACATCCTATGTAATACAATTGGACTTTAAATATTTGAAGTAGCCATCTACAAATATCAATTCAAATGTGGATTTATAATGCAATTATGGATGCCATCAATAAAAAAGATTTGTATTAACCAAATATCCATATAGGCATACATCAATAGCTGTCGATATAAGTATAACATATATACAAAATAGCCATTTAGGCTTACAAGAATGCCATATAGGCATACAATGTCAACTATATGCAATACAAAATATATGTCCACAAATTCCATATAGACATACAACAAAGGAACATAATAAAAAGTCATTCCCCTCTGGCTGGTAAAGAGAATAGATCATGGGCAACCTTTGATCTTCTAGGGTGTTAGTGCCTCAATAAACATTAAGGTTTCAAGCAAAAAGTTGTGTTAAGGCAAAGTTTCAGTCAGGCCTCATTTTTTTTTTTGGGGGGTCATATTTCAAATATTAGTCATCTTAGACATGATCACCCTGATGTTGTGTTATCACCTCATAATCACCTGATCCGCAAAGTGTGGACATCAATTTTACATGACGATTGATATCTGCCTGTCTAACGACTTCATATTCTTGCGAGGGGGTCATATTTCAAATATTAGTCCTCTTACGAATATCACCCTATGCCAATATGACAGTGACATCATCTAGGTCTGATGGGATGCATCATGTGGTCTTTGGCATGATAGTTATTATCGGCAGCTATGATGGAGGTCCCATTGATCGCTGATGAGGACATGAATAAGTATAGGAGGATCATCGGTGAGACGTATGGTATGAATATGATGAGGAGGATCTTCCTTCGATGCATGAGGTGATATTTCTTATAAGGGTGATGTGAAATATTAAGGTGATATTTCATATCAGGTGAGCAAGCAGGAGGTTTGCAAGTGTAAGGGGTCTGGCTGATGGGGTCTAAACTGGCGCCGTCGGGAGAAAAATCACCGACCTTTGTCTTTCGGTGTGGTCCTGCTTATAAAGTATTGGAAAGGTCATTGCAGGGTGAATGTGGGATAATCAGTTCTCACATAATTTGAAAAGTCAGTGGTCAGTAGGATACGCCTGTGTGGCATGATCCGATTGGTCAGCAACTTGCCTGTTCAATTTTGGGCCGCAGATCTTGGTGAGTAGAGATAAATTGACGGTTCTATTCAAATGGAGGGTTTTCTTTGTGCATGCATCTGTATCTTGGCGGGAAAATCACAAAGTGCACAGTCTACTGCATTCCCAAGACCGCGGGTTGGTATGCCATTGATGGCGGATGTTACAGAGGTATGGACGAAGGCATGGACGGATCGACTACCTTATTGAGGATGTGAGTCCCCAGGCAGCGGCATGGGTCTCAAGTCCAACCACTCCCTGCCTTCTCTTCTTCCTGTTGCATTCAATGCATTGAGTGCTATTTATCATAATGCACTGTATCTGGCAAATTTTGAATTGCCAAGTGATTAATGTTGAGTACACCTTCCTACTGTATATAGCAGACGGTGTTACTCATTTGCTGTTGTTGAAGACTTGGGCAATTTTTTTTTGGAAAATAATGAAAGATAGAGCATTTTCTTGGCTGTTTTATCTCTGTTGGAGTTTATGAGTTGTATTTGAGTGTATCTTGTATATATGTTCAGTTTCATGTCATTTTATATGAAAAATGCATTATAGCATGTGTTTATCTGTCTGTCTCCATTTGTTGTATGCATTTTCTTCTTTTGAATCCGGTTGCTAAGGGTTTCTCAGATTCTAGGGTATAGATTTCTGTATCACATGCTTAATCTCTAACTTCCACTCAAGGAGTGGATTAAATTGTTTTAGGTTGAGTATTGAGAAGATTGTATGTCAGCAAGGATATTTGTAAGTAGAGACAGTTAAATACTTATCCTTGGGTGGTGTTTGTAAGGCAAATACCAATCCTAACCCCTTGAAACTCAAATGCCAGTTGCAAACCATTCTCTTGTATAGATCTAGCTGACTCCTTGCCCTGAGATAGGCACCGATCTGCTTCTTGTAAAGTAGTTATGATCCAAAACCCCCTATCTTGCATCCAAAACATTAATACGAATCATTTCTTATTTCCAACCTGTTAGTTTGTAGGAGTAGGAATAGGACCCCTGCATACTCTCATCCACAACCAGTTAGATATATCCAAGAACATTGCCAACCTTGTGACTTATCACCCAAACCTTGGTCCATACATGAGAGTATTCTACCTATTGTTGTACAGCTAAATCTTTGTGTCATTGGGTGAGTCAAGTTTAAATCTTTAGCTATAGGGATACCCCCCTTGGTGCGGCAGAACCAGAAATGAAGGGGAGGTAGCTCATGCAACCTTCTGTAGCTGTTGGCTGAATCTACTTGTGCATTTGGAGCTCGCAAACCCTCTGCCGATTCAGACAACAACAGATTTGGTGACTCTACTGGGTAAAGAGTCGAATGGTGTGAAATCATTGCTGCATATCTAAATATTTCATGTGAATAATGGTGCTCTGCTGGTGGAATAAACTCAGAAAATATTTGTTTTGTGATAAGCTCTCATTTGATTGAAAATTTTATCCTCTTTGGAGAGGTGGTGACTCTGCAAAAAGGTTTTCAGTGCACATGAAATGTTGATGTATGTTGTTGTGATAAAATATTTTCTATTCAAGACTTCAGCATCTAGATGAGAAAAGGTACATGGTTTCCTCCCACTTGTATTTGTTGTATAATTGTATAAGTTAATTGCCAAGGGGAAGCCTTAGGTCTTAGGTAGACATAGGATGTCTAAGAGTGAAGTTTTCATGAATCCAAATATGTATTCACCCATACTCAGTCAAGAGGGGGATGAAATGTTGAGTAAAAGAATTGAAGAGATAAAGAATAGGTTGATATCCCTAGAGGCTCGGCAAGCTCAGTTAAATAGTAATAGTAACCCTGTTGTGTCTGCGAGTCAAAATGTTAAACCTCTTGTCAACCCTTTTGATCCTTTGTATGACCAATTAAATTCGTCATGGGTTGATTATCAAGTTGAAAGTATGCTTGCTAAAATCTATAATTAGATGCCTAGATTTAGTGGACACAGTGTGTGTGATGGGGGTGCACATATCCAAAATTTTCACAGCTTCATGGAGAAACACTCATTTAGAGATGAGGATATGTGGATGAGGTTTTTCGTTAGATCCTTTGGTGCAAGAGCTAGAAATTGGTATTTGAGCTTTCCAAAGAAATCCTTTGCCTGTTGGGATGAACTTGTTGATTGTTTTAGAAAGGAATTTACAAGAGAACCTGCTAATCTTGTTGCAAGGTTAATGGAAATTAGAAGACAAGATTAAGAGCCCAATATTGATTTCAGTCATAGATTTACAATAGCCCTTTTCGCAAATCCCTGAAGACTTCAGACCTGATACTCCAGCCTGCATTGGCATATATTTTGAAGCTTTTGAAGAGGACTCTAGTGCAATGTTGAGGGAATTCAATATAACAAGTATGCAGATGGCATACAAGTTTTTAGAAAATACAGAAAAAATAAGGAATGAGCACATACTGAATTCCTTGTCCACATGATTTGGTGTGAATAATAGTTATGTGGCTGCAAATGAGCAAGTGATCATGGCATCATTTGAAGATAAATGTGTAAATGAGAAGATAGAAGTTGAGAATGCTATACTTGAACATAATGTTGACAATAATGCTGAACTGGATTGTTCACCAGTGAAGGATGCCAGTGAGAGGATCAATGTTGACTCCCACATCAAGGTTGAGGTATCTGGTTCTGAAAAAAATGATGAGGTTATGGACAGCAGTGAATACTTGTTTGAGTGGATTTGTGGAGTTGATTGTGAGTATTGTGCTCAGGATAGAGAAGAAATAAGCAAATAGAGGAGCAATTCCATGTTTAAATCATTGCCTTTTATTCAGACACATGGAGATGATGAAGAGCAATCAGAAATTGAAACAAGTGCTAGTGCTGAGCATGATTGTTCTTCATTTGATTATAGTTTTGTTTATGACACACAGGCTAATACTCTTCCACACAAGGAACTCATTGGTGATGAAAATGTATATTTGGTTGCCCATGAACCAGTGGCATACTATGATGAAGCTGAAGCACTTGGTTCAACCCTTTTTGATACATATGCTGAGGAGGATCTGTTTGAGTATGGTGAAAATCAAGGCAATGCTATTGACGAGGATTCTTATTTTCATCCTAATGAAAGAGAGACCAACATATATCATGAAGGTTGTTGCAGAGATGTGCCTGAGCCTGGTCCTTTCCAGTTTGGTGCAGCTGATGATTGTGTGCATGATATGCACAACTGTGAAGATGAAAGCTTCTTCTTTGATATGCTAGCTTATGATAGAGTGATACCTGATGATCCTAGCTACATGGTGGATTTTGAGTGCTTTCATTTTTTAGTCTAGCTGGGAGATCATTTTACAATGCATGTTGTTGATATAGATGATGATAAGTGTTGTATATCATATGAGAATGCATTGTTTAATGAATATGACATTCGCATGTTGCTTGATGCTAATGGTTGTTTGAATAAGGTTAATAGGAGTGAGCTCAATCAGATGTTTGAATATGCAAATGACAAGGTTTGTTTCAAGTTAGACAATGGAGTATCCTCAGGCTTAACCCAGTGAGATCAGAAGAAAATCAAGTGTTTGACAGAGGAAAATTCTAGTTTTTCCTTTTTGGTGGCCTGGGGCCACCAAGTAAATTTTAACTAAATATGTTTTTTGATGCAGGTTGGTATGTGTTTGACTCTGTTGCCCAATGGACAAGGGACTGGTCTGCATCCCAGAGTTCTATGGTTCTTGCCATGCCTGCAAGAGGCATGCATCCCCAGACAGAGCCAATGTTAGTGCCTGCATAAACATTAAGGTTTCAAGAAAAAAGTTGTGTTAAGGCAAAGTTTTAGTCAGGCCTCATATTCTTGGGGGGGTTATATTTCAAATATCAATCATCTTAGACATGATCACCCTGATGTTGTGTTATCACCTCATAATCACCTGATCTGCGAAGTGTGAACGTCAATTTTACATGAGGATTGATATCTGCCTGTCTAACGACTTCATATTCTTGCGAGGGGGTCATATTTCAAATATTAGTCATCTTATGAATATCACCCTTGTCACGGAATATCACCCTATGCCAATATGATGGTGACATCATCTGGGTCCGATGGGATGCATCATGTGGTCTTCCGCATGACAGTTATTATCGACAGCTATGATGGAGGTCCCATCGATCGCCGATGAGGACATGAATAAGTACAGGAGGATCATTGGTAAGACGTATGGTATGAATATGATGAGGAGGATCTTCCTCCGATGCATCAGGTGATATTTCTTATCGGGGTGATGTGAAATATCAAGGTGATATTTCATGCCGGGTGAGCAAGGAGGTTTGCAAGTGTAAGGGGTTTGGCCGATGGGGTCTAAACTGGCACTGTTAGGAGCAAAATCATCGACCTTTGTCTTTCAGTGTGGTCCTTATAAAGTATTGGAAAGGTCATTGCAGTGTGAATGTGGGATAATCAGTTCTCACATAATTTGAAAAGTCAGTGGTTAGCAGGATACACCCGCGTGGCATGATCCGATTGGTTAGCAGCTTGCCCGTTCAATTTTGGGCTGCAGATCTTGGTGGGTAGAGATAAATTGATGGTTCTGTTCAAATGGAGGGTTTTCTTTGTGCATGCATCTATATCTTGGCGGGAAAATCACAAAGCGCATAGTCTACTACATTCCCAAGACCGTGGTTTGGTATGCCATTGATGGCAGATGTTATAGAGGTATGGACAAAGGCATGGACGGATCAACTACCTAATCAAGGATGTGAGTCCCCAGGCGGTGGCGCAGGTCTCGAGTCCAACCACTCCCTGCCTTCTCTTCTACCTATTGCATTCAATGTGTTGAGCATCATTTCTCATAATGCACTGTATTTGGGAAATTTTGAATTGCCAAGTGATTAATGTTGAGTACACCTTCCTACTGTATATAGCAGACGGTGTTACTCATTTGTTGTTGTTGAAGACTTGGGCAATTTTTTTTTGAAAAATAATGAAAGACAGAGCATTTTCTTGGTTGTTTTATCTCTGTTGGAGTTTATGAGTTGCATTTGAGTGTATCTTGTACATATGTTCAGTTTCATGTCATTTTATATGAAAAATGCATTATAGCGTGTGTTTATCTATCTGTCTCCATTTGTTGTATGCATTTTCTTCTTTTGAATCTAGTTGCTAAGGGTTTCTTAGATTCTAGGGTATAGATTTCTGTATCACATGCTTAATCTCTAACTTCCACTCAAGGAGTGGATTAAATTGTTTTAGGTTGAGTATGGAGAAGATTGTATGTCAGCAAGGATATTTGTAAGTAGAGACAATTAAATACTTATCCTTGGGTGGTGTTTGTAAGGTAAATACCAATCCTAACCCCTTGAAACTCAAATGCCAGTTGCAAACCATTCTCTTGTATACATCTAGTTGACTCCTTGCCCTGAGATAGGCACCGATCTACTTCTTGTGAAGTAGTTATGATCCAAAACCCCATGTCTTGCATCCAAAACATTAATACAAATCATTTCTTATTTCCAACCTGTTAGTTTGTAGGAGTAGGAATAGGACCCCTGCATACTCTCATCCACAACTAGTTAGCTATATCCAAGAACATTGCCAACCTTGTGACTTATCACCCAAACCTTGGTCCATACATGAGAGTATTGTACCTATTGTTGTACAGCTAAATCTTTGTGTCATTGGGCGAGTCAAGTTTAAATCTTTAGCTATAGGGGTACCCCCTTGGTACGGCAGAACCAGAAGTGAAGGGGAGGTAGCTCACGCAACCTTCTGTATCTGTTGGCCGAATCTGCCTGTGCATTTGGAGCTAGCAAACCCTCTGCCGATTTGGACACCAACATAGGGGATGGAGACATGTATGTGGGCGGTCTACTACGAACCTGAGGGTTGCTCCTCCTATTTAGTTCTTCTTGCATCTTTAGCTATTACAATAAAAAGTATAGACATTAATATATAGAAATTACATGTTATAAAAAATGAAACATTTGACAAAATAATCACTTACTGCTACCATATAATCTGTCTTCTCACTTGCCTTAGTAGTAGGAATAGGCTGTGGTGATGTCATGTCCTATAGAAACCATCCAGATAGAAATTAAACTTCAAATCAATAATATTTTGATTTTTCAAAAATAAACAACTATAACAATGAATGTAATTAAAATTTACTAATATGCCTCATACCCCTGTCAATGGCATGGAGCTATGAATCACAAAGGTCACACCATGCTCCATTGCCCTACGAACATCAGGAGGTGTCTCTGTAGCCTGCATCATCTGGAAATAAAACAACATTATTCAATTACAAAAACTATAATAGTGATGCAAATCATGGCTCTTGACATACACACACGTTCATCTAAACATGGAAGTACACACAATAAAGCACACAAGTCACATACAAAAATCTAGTAAGTACAATTCATTCATTAAACTATTTATTTTATTACCTCCGTGAAGCTTTGAAGTCCACCACCATTGGCAGGTGTTGCCGTGAAATCTCTAATATTAACCTATTCAACATCGAAAATCAGCTATTAGAATACCATTCATATAATGATGCTATTCACACGTAATATTTATAATTGTTTACTAGTTACATACCCCAACTATAGATGATGTAGTGTAATATGCAGGTGGAGAACCACTAAAAACTACATCAATGCTATGACCCTAAAATTTCATTAAAATCATCAAACTAAATTAGTTAATCTTGCATTTCAAAAATGAAATTTAATAAATTAAATTCAATAAACTTGCTAATATTTACCTGAGAATCAAGGCCAAAAGTCTCACTCAGGAGGGTATCTGTCATCACCATTTGCTCAGCTGCAGATGTAGCCTGTGCACCTGCATCCTGACTATCCATGGGGTCATAACCACAGGCTGACTCGCAAGTTTGACAAGCATGGGGTGGGACCCTACTCCTCGCACTATCTCCTAACCCACGCTGTGCTGCAGGACTGGCATGCTCTATGATGCTCTAGGTCAAGGCACTAATGGACTGAAGTGTATCAACCTCAACACTCTCCTTCACAATGGAAGGGATAGAAACATGCTCATGGACTGGTCTGTTGATTACTCGTCTCACTGCCCGCTGTGGGTCAACACATGCCCCTGGTCTATCTTGTGTTGACCCCCCACCTCTACCCTAGATGTCTCACATATCAAAATAGTTTGGCACTTTATTGAGGACAAACTCACAGTAGAGTTTCCTCAAAAAGTATTGCGGGACCTCATTATTATTGCATGGAGGATGGTCAAAAACCATCCACCACCTCTGCCCAAAATTATCCCTTATTGCTTGGTTGTTGCACCAATGGATAGGGAACCTCTTGCATGTAATGGGTGGAGGTTGATTTGTTTGTGGGTTTGTGAAAATGGAACACAAGTCTAATTTTGTAATTTGTAATTTTTTGACATCTTCATATGACAGCTTGTCTGCATAATAGTCTCTAAACTCTCTCCTCTTATCCATCCAACTAGATATTTTCTTGCTAATTGAATCTACATTTGATAACATAGATTCAAGAGATTGAGCAAGCATGGACCTATGCAAGGTTGAAGTGGAAGGATCTTTCAACCTTGCAATTATGTCTTCAATTTCTTTTTTATTGTTTTCAATTTGCCCCATTAGATTTTCTTGTGTTCCAGGGGCATGTCAAGGAATGGATGGAGGAGGTTGTTGTTCGACAGGTATTTCCTCTTCAGGATTTTGTGGATTTTGAGGAGGAGGAGGAGGTGCATTAACATTTCCTGACAATTAACAAAATTTACATCAAAAATCAACTCAAACATACCTATTTAGAAACAAATTCAAACAAAAAAAAAATAAAACTCACTCCTTTGGCGTGCTCAACATCGTGGCGGCATTTTGGCAACGAATCAGTAAGATTTTGGTGTTGAATCAACTTTTCCAAAATGCAAGCGCACTTCTTAGGGTTTGCATGCCATGGGTGTAGAGGAAAACAAAGAAATGAAATGAGCACAAATGCTCTTTTTTTTTTAATTTATAGTTAGTCATAACACGCTCGCGTTATGTATTAAATTTTTTTGAAAAAAATTTGGCCACTTTTTGGCCTCCCATCTTTTTGCACTTACCCTAATATGGAACATGTGCAGTATGAGAATTGCTAGTGTTCTTGCAAAGGATCATGATAAGACATAATTAGCTAGTAGTGGCATGTGTGTTGCGTGTGAGATGGTAGTTGTGTGGATAAAAAATCAACTTGCTAATAACATCTTCAAGGAACAATTCATGACCTATATCAATCAAGTGAAGACAAGCTCTTGTTGCATGGTTTAGTTTATTTGGAAGCAATGTGTATGAAGTGATAACCAAATTTTATCTAATGTTATGATTCTCTTAATTTGAAATGTTTAGCTTTGTGACCATTTGCCAAACCCTAAAGCAGAATCAACTGTGGATTGTAGTAAAATATCAAGAATGCCAACCGTATCATTTACAATTGGTGATACAAATTTTCATCTCACTCCTGAGCAGATTTTCATTTGTTCTAAACTAACATTCCTTTGTATAGAAATAAGCTTTTATCTAACTTTATTTTAGCTTAATTTACCATGCCATGTTCCATATTTTGAAAATTATGTTCATACACTCATTTATGAAATAAAATCCAAAGATTTAAGAGAGTTACAAAAGAGTAACTATAGATTAGGTGCAGGTTCAATCTAGGTTTAGTTTTATTATTACATGAACAAACAAGCAAAGCACTTCTTTCTTTCCTAGGATAGTATGTTAGGAATCTTTGTTTACTGCAACACATAGCTTAATGACATTCAATAACTCCACATCTAAAATGATTTTGGATAATTGGGTTGAAAGCCCACTCACAAATTGGTTAAGGGAAAAAATGTCTTATAGTCCCATTGGAACTTATGTTACCAATTATAAAATCATGATCCTCCTGACTGGGGTTGTTTTCAGATGCCCTGAGTATTGACCATGGTTATGTAAATATTTTTACTATGCTTCAATATGTTGTTTACTAGGGTATGCATCAGTTACAAATAAATTTCTCTTTTCCATTTTGCACTCTTATTGAAATCCTGAAAAGTCATCATTATTATCTCAAATTTAAATACTCCCTACGATGGTTGGATTCATTATTTAGTAGGACGTATACTTTATCAGCAGCAGACTGTACTCTCCCCATTTTGGTTTCACTCATTTATAGTAATTTACCTTAGTATCTTTTTGGTGCTTGGGTGAACCTTGTTTTATAGTTCTGTAGCAGCTATCTATCTATTAGGGAATAAGGCTTACATTTAATAAATCAGTTTTAGATTAGTTGTTAGTTTTCAGGAAGTTATTCCCATAGGCAGTTACAAGGGAAAAATAAGGCTTTATAAGTCATTATATGGAATGTAAAATGACACGAATGAACACAATAAAGTTCCTCTTTAATTTTATTTGCAATGTAAACTTTTAATATGACTTTTTTAGTTTTGTTGTACCATTATTTCACAATGGTATCAGAGCATTATATTCTGTCGTGTGAAGCCATGACTATGGTGGAAGACATGATCGTTGCAGGCTGCTACTGTACTTAGAGGAGATTTTTTTTAATGCTGTGTGTAAAGGAAAGGAGGATAAGGAGACGTGAGAAGGGTACATTTTCTTCCCTAGAAAGACAAACTTTTTTGAAGGCGCTGTTGCAGCAAGGGTTTTGAATAAGAAATTCCATTTTTTTAATGTGTTGTTAGGGGTTTTTACATTGAAATTTCAAGTCAATTAAATAAGATGTGTGTTGCTGTGAGTTTGATGCCACTGCTATTTGATCTCTTCACCATTTCTGAGAAAAGAAATATGGAAGCATAGACAAGGCTACATTGAGGATCAAATTGGCAGAAATCTTGTCTAGTTAAAGATACACTATAAGGTATGTTTTGGATGTTTTGGCCTCTCTATTACCTATAATAGAAAAGTTAATATTAGTTTCTATTATATAAAGGCAATGGAGTTATAAATGATCAGGTTGATTTTATTTAAATGGAGAAATCATATATTATTTCAAAGTTTGAGGATCATGAATTTCATACACAACAGATCAAAGTGCAATTAGTTTTTATAGAAAAAGAGCTGTGGGATATTGTGAATGGAAGTATTTAAAAACTACAAGATGCAGAATTAAAATGGATGGCAAAAGATCGTAAAGCTACAACAGTGATTGGACTTGGTTTATCTGATGCATATTTACATCATATTGATTTGACAAAAACCTCAAACCAAATATGGACATGCCTTAATTCTTTATTTGGTTCACAGGTGTCAAGTGCTAAAATGGAAATGAAACAAAAACTTTTTAGTTTGAAAATGAAAGAGGGAGATAACATTGTTCAACATATTAGTACTTTCCATTCCCTAACTTAATCAACTTGCTGGCATAAAATGTACAGTTGATGAAGATGATGTCAAACCTATCTTATTAAACAACATGCCTTCAAGTTATGACAGTATTGTGTTTACTTTAAACAAATTGAATCCAAGCCCTAGCTTAGAAAATGTGATTTCTTACTGAATTGATGAAGAGAAAAGAGTCACTAAAATTCATTCAAACACTGAGGAAACTACTTTTTTTGTCAAAGGGAAAACTAATGCTTCAACAAGAAAGAATAGTTTCAAATGCTACTATTGTAATAAAAAAGGACACATTCAAGTGAACTACATTCAATGTGTCATAGATCTTATTGATGGCAAGTTAAAATTAGACAATGCTTTAATTGCTAATGAAACTAAGAGAGAAAAGTGTAATCTTGCAATATATGATCAAGAATCTCCTCACATTGGCAGTGAAGATGAGTACTTTCTTTAAGAATTAAATAGGTATTATTGGAGGATGGAGGTATTGGAGGTAGGAGGATTTTCATCATCCCGAGTTAGCTTCTCGCTTAGGGATGATTCGATGCATGAGAAGCACCAATGTTTATCTCCAGTCTCTTCAGGAGTAAGAGGGGATGGGACAGTGGGTTGTTGGTTTATTGGTTTTCCACAAATCTGTTGTTGATTGTGTGTGGTATCTGTGGACAGTTGAGTGTGTCTCACTTCATAGGTTGATGAGTTGGTGTTGAGTAATTAGACATTTACCTAGACAAAGAAGTTTAGGTTGATGCTGATGGAGTGGTTTTAACATTTACTTAGACAAAGGAGTTTAAGTTGATGCTGCAGAGTTGGTCATTTACTTAGACAGTGGAGTTTGGGTCAATGCAAAGTTGGAAATTTGCCCAGACAATGGAGTTTGGGCTGATGCAGAGTTGGGCATTTCCCTAGATAGAGGAGTTTAGGCTAATGCAGAGGTAGTTAATCAGATATTTACCTAAACAGGAGGATTTTAGGTTGATATTGATACAATATTTCTTTTGTTTTTCTCTTTTGTAATGTAAACCTTAAACGGGGTTGTTAGGAAATAAGGTTTATATTTAATAAATCAGTCTTAGATTAGTTGTTAGTTTTCAGGAAGTTACAAGGGAAAAATAGGGCTTTATAAGCCATTATATGGAATGTAAAATGACACGAACGAACACAATAAAGTTCCTCTTTAATAATATTTGCAATGTAAACTTTTAATATAACTTTTTAGTTTTGTTGTTTATCATTATTTCACATATGTCTTCTGCCTATATTGGGTCACATCCTTTAACTATATCAATACAGTATGATATTATTGGCTAGCGTACATAGATTAAATATAATAGGATACTCTGCTCCTTGTTTTCCAATTTAGTAAGTGGTGTTTTAAGGCCTAACCAATGTGATTGGAGTTACCTAATGTTTAGGGCTGTAAAGAGCTTTTGGAAGCAGTTCCTTGGAATGCCTGTAAATTCTTTCAGTTGTTGTATTTTGACCTTTAAAATATTTGTGTGTACATGATTTCTATGTTATCTAAGAAAATTGGTTGTCTCAGTGCACTTATGGCTTGAAGGGATGTCCATTTTGCATGGGCCTTGGTCCACTATGGTTTTTTGAGTTGTATCTACCTAATAACTATTGTCATATCATATTTCTATCTAGAAGTACTAATCAAGAAAACACTTTTAAAGGAGCCTACCAGTCCTCAAACTGCAAGTGGGGAAGGCCTAAGCATTGAATCGGTCTATAAATTCTAGGAAAGGCCTGCCATTGAGTCAATCTATAAATTTTTGCAAAGGCCTAGCCATTGAATTAGTCCAAAGGCTATATCTATATTTTTTTAATATAACTTTTTCCTTACAAAGGTGGTCTTTGACAAAACTATCAAAAAGTAGTAAATCTGAATGGATGCTTTAAAAGGGGAATGTTCTTAATCTTTATGGTGTTTGGCCACTGATAAATGCTTTGGATTTCAATTTGCATTTAGTGCTTTGCTGCATAGCACAAAGCACTAAACCTAACTATGCCCAAGCAAGGTGGATTGTTGTGTTGAAGGTTGATACATTCTCTGTTATGTATGATCAGTTGCTAAAATAGTCAATGATTTTCTTGTATTGTTGTTGGCAGTGTATTCTCCAAGTTGGTGAGGGTTCTGCAGTCCAATGCATTGGTGGTTTCATGGGATTAGATTTCCCTCCTCTAATGGGGTCTATATGGTATGTCTCACAAATATAGCCCCTATTTTGGGTCAATGTTATTTTGTTTTTTGGATTGTATAACATTTTCTCGAGCATGCTATAGGGATGGCTAATATTTTGTGGCCAAAATTATGCACGATTCTAGGAGATGTTTTCATGGGTATTTATCATACAATCTTTGGCTTTGGAAACATGAGAGTGGGCTTTGCAGAAGCAGCTTGAAGCACTAAATTTAAAAGTCCTCACAAAGAATTGTGAGGTCAATTTAAATTACTAGCAATCACACCTTAATGTGCAATGGGTACACCGAGAAAGGTTGTAGAAAAAATGTAAATTACACATGTAAAGTATATTAATTCTCGTAAACAATTATACAATGAAAATTGAGAAGTTCTTATAATTGGAAAAAAATAGGAAAAGAGTGTCATTTGTTTTGTATAGAAAAAAGAAATAAAAGTCATGCAAGCACTATAATTTGAAAATCAAGGTGTGTAGATAAAAGTAATTAGTGGTTCCTTTATAATTGGAGAAGAGAGCATACATTTTTATGGTTGGTGAATGATCATTGAAAGAATGTAGTGATATGTGTTTTTGTTTAGCATTACAAAAGAAATGGAGTAAATTAAATATGTTGACATGCATGTAGGTAAAGTTGTTTTTGAATAGTAGTGGGTAAGAGCAAGTACGCAAGTAACATTTTTTTTTTCGTCAATTATTTGCAAGTGATATTGCCCTAATTTGTCCTCTTCTTGTTTCCCAAGCATGTTGAGCCCATCTAGTTGAAATGGTAGGCCTAGGTACATACTTCATAAGAATTGCCATTCATCAGGATTATCTTCTTCCATTGCATGTCCCCAATCAGAAGGAGTTTCATCATTAGTGTCTGTCAATGGATTTGGAGATTAATGTGCAAATTCTATGGATGGTAGCTATTGGAATTCTTCCCTAGTGGGCTATAGTATCTTTTTTTAATGAACCAATATCGTTGTGAATATTTCTAAAAGGCTGGTATACATCAACTCACTCCAACGTAATGCTTGAAAACATTAATCATTTTTTTGTTGGAATGGTGATGAAATGAGGGGAAACTTGAACAATAGTTGGTGTTAAGTAGTATTTCCATTTGTTGGACTTTTTATGTGTTGCAAATGTCCATTATTGAGCCACTTCAATAAGTGGCATTCTTTCAAATTATATTGATCGTGTCGTGTATGAATCAATGAAGCTTAGAGATGGGATGTTGCTATTGTTAGAGATAGGTGTACACTAAAGAGGTCTTAAAGGCAAATTGTTAGGTCCTTAAGAAACATAAGTGTAGTTCCCAATAGACACATGTCATCTTTGGATCATTGGCATGAAATGACTAATTGAAAGTCAGACTCTTTTCTTTATTGTTAGATCATTGGCATGAAAAGTAACATTTAATGAGGCTCTAGTGGAGCTATATGATCTAGACCAACTCATACTAGGATCCACTTTTTATATTTTAAAAATACCATAGTTTGATTTTTAATGTAGGGTTTTCCATTAGAATGATTAACTGTAGCCCTAAGTCTATCACACAACATAAAACTTTTTGCCACTAGTTTATGTAGTTAATCTTAGTTTTGTAATCCCATGATGGCTAATGATTTTGTGTTTTAGGAAATGTCTCTTCAATTGTCATGGGTGGTAAAGGTAAAATTTGGAAATAATTATTCATAGGAAGGTTAGGCTATGGTTTTTCCATACACCCTTTGGTATACTATACACATATTAAAAGTAAAAGTAAGGTGGGCCTTGCTCAAACTCTTTAAGCTTCCACTACTAATGGACAAGAGTTAGGCTATGGTTTTTCCATACACCCTTTGGTATACTATACACATATTAAAAGTAAAAGTAAGGTGGGCCTTGCTCAAACTCTTTAAGCTTCCACTATTGATGGACAAGATCATCTGAAACTCCAAATCCAACCAATCCTTTAACATGGTGTGGTAAATGAAAATTTATATGTTTATTTTCTATAGAAAAAACTTTGGAACACATACTTTCTTTGAGCTTTATCTTTTTAAATGGTTTGTTGTGATTGGTTTCATAGTAATCCTTTTCAAAATCTAAGTGTTTTTTTATGAAATTTGATTTTTTGCACATCCTCTAGGCTTTCATTCAATTCTTACAAAAGGAAACCATGGTTAGCATGACTAATCAAACTAATAACCCTAGGATTATAATTGGCAACATTGAAGCCTGCAATTAGTCCCATGTTGATTGTGCAAACAAATTTTATCCATATAATCAAAATAAGGTCCATAATTTTCAATACTTGTTTTGGCTAACCTCTTCAATTTGGGGGAATATGAGTATGAAAAACAAGAAATTACTAATCTATTGAAGTGTAGGCAAGTACAAAATAAATAATTTGTTACCAAAATACCATAGGGTCTATAATTGGCAATATCCATAACTTGCAATTAGTCCCATGCTGATTTTGCGAACAAATTTGCTACATAGAATCAAAGTAATAATAATGTCCATAATTTTCAATACTTGTTTTTGGTATCCTCTTCAATTTGAGCTGGAACTTGGCTATGAGAAATAAGGAATTTATAATCTATTGAAGTCCAAATCAGTACATAATGAAGGTGTCGTTATTCTATCAAGTTACACTTGAATGCATTGCATGCCTTACATAAATCACAATTTGTGAAAATTCATAGAAAATAGAGGAAGCCCACCCCTTGTGTTCTGGTTTTTACCTATCAAATTATTATAGGGGATTCCACCTATTATCAAATTAAAACCTTGAATTGAATCAATTAATTCACACTTTGGTGTGTAATGGGTACACCAAAGAGTTGTGGAAGCTCAATTGTTATGTCTTTAAGTGAATGATGATTGTCTTGTATCACTATGGCTCATGTCATTTTTTGTTTTCTTGAGTATCTCTTAATGGACTTGAAGATCCATGTGTTTTGCTTAGTAGCTACTACAAATGTGTGAGCTTTCATGTTTGGTGTCTTGTCTTTATTTGTAGATATAACTAAAAAATAAATATATTCTACTATAAGACAATACTAAAATTTTATAACTATAATATATTTTATATTTATATGGTATTATATTATATTAGAAAAATCTTTAAAATTAAGCATTTAAATAATCTAATTTCCTAGCAATTACTAATATATATTAAAAGATATACCCCCTATGTATTGCTCTTAGCAACTCAATTTTACAAACTATGTATACTTTAAATTTTTCCATATGCAAAATAATGTTTTTTTTCACATAGAACAAGTATATCACTACATGCGAGAGAGGGTGCATCATCATTGTATGTAAGTGAAGGTGAAACACTTGTATCTATATTATTGTACTCAAGAAAAAGTGGATAAATAAAGGCACTTGGAGGGGAATCCATAGATGTAAATGATAAGCCATCATGAGGTGGAAAAGCAATATTTGTTACTCACAAAATCACATGAATCAAGATCACTAGACATATAAAGTGTGTATAGGGATGAAGTAGTAGCTAAGTCACTATCACAGGCTACAAAAGATGTGTCATCATGTAAATCACAATGACATAAAAATGAGGTTAGCAAGGAAGGGGGAGAAGACATGATCCATGATAAAAATCTATTAGTGAAAGTGCATAAATGAGGGTGAATGGGATAAGGATCAAAGAGATAACAAACAGTAATAGCCCAAACACTAATCGAGATAACAGAATGAAGCACAAATAAAGGTAGATTCAAACCCCAAACAAATTTGAAATGAAAAGTATACAATAAAAAAATATAAATAATGACTCGAATGTGGAAGGATAAAACCTAAGGTGAAAACCCTAGATTGAGTTGAGTAAGGAAGTTGAGTTCACTAAAATGTAAATAAAATAAAATAATTTTCTTTACTAAAAATTATGTTTAACAAATACAACAAGCAATGTACTCCAATTAACCTAATTTAAAGTTGTGATATCATATAATATAATTTAGAATTTTAGAAATATAAAAATAAAAACACTTAGTTGTTTTTGATGGTTGATAGGTAATTACCTATTATTTCAACCATAACTTTTGATCTGTAACTTAGAGTTGCAATTTCTTAGATGTGTTAAAAGAAGAATGACAAAATCTAAACATATTTATCCTTAGAATTTGTCTAGATTAGATATGTAAGTGTAGAAATTAACAAATCAAAGTCATGAGTGAAAAAATGAGCCATGTGCATAGAATTAAAACTATCTGTAGGAATGATTTGATAATTCACTTACTTTTGAACTTTTCTCATCCTAATCTCTAATATTTGAAAACTTGTAAAGATAGGTGATGTTTACAAACACATTTGTGAATTTACTGAATTGTAAGGATCAAGTTCTTCTCAGTCAAACCCATAGTGAATTGACTTTATGGCTCTAAGTGAAGACTCAAAAATAAAAAGAAAGAATGCAACGAACATAGATTGATGTGATATGATAAAATGCTTTGATTATGCACTAATTTCATTTTTATTCCCTTTACAATTTGAAATCTAGATGTGTTCAGATAAGTGAATGAATCTTGTTACACACAATGAAGGACACAAGTTAACAAGAATGTGCGCTTGTCAACTCAAAATGACTAGAGAAATCATCAGCAAGGTATTCATCAAGACTAAAACATTCATAAATACTAAATTAGAAAAAAGACACAACCTAATAGTAGATCTATCTCTTCCATCTAACTTTCCCATTCATCTTGATCCACTGCTGATGGTAGAAAATTGAATGCAATAATTATTATGATCTAATGATCTCTCTCCACTATAAGATCTTCAACCTTCAATTTCCACAACTCAAAGTTTTACCTCCTAAACTTCTCATTCTCAATTGATAGGGTGTTGGCCATGAATTCTAATTTTCAAATCTTATTTCAAATCCACATGAGTTATCCCACAACAAAAATAGAAATAAACATAAGAAATATATTATGTGTTAACACTTTAATAGGATGTTGATACTCAGACCTAAACTAAAAGCCTACAAATCCCTACAATACAATTAAAATGATATATAAACACTATGCCAAGGGTTATATCTATAAAATTTTGCCATCTTATAAACCAATTGTCATTTCAACAAAACCCTGGGCTAATTTTGACACCCCTCATGAGAAGTCAACAATCCAAAAATAGAATATAACTCTCAATGTGTGCTAAACACTTTATATAATAATTTGGACAAGTCTCTCTCTCTCTCTCTCTCTCTCTCTCTAACTCTTTCTTTACCTCTATGTTTCTTTGTAGACTTATGCAAAGCCTAACATATGGTTGCTTGTTGTATAAATTTTGTGTTGTTCTTCTATTTTTTGGCAACATAATATTGATGTCCTTTTCTAAGAAAGATCTTCTTGGGAATGAGTTTGAAAGTAATGTTTTCAAATGTTTAATGAGTAGTGTGTGGATAAATGTTTGATGAATAGTTTGTAGATAAATGTTTGTTTCATAGTTATTTTCTTGATGTAGAAATTTGAAATGAGCATTTTCATGTTTGATGTTTTCTAATAAAGCCATCATTTGAGTAGAAAGGGTGAGAGGAGACAAAGTCTCTTCCAACTCTCTAAGGATTTATTCAACTAAGTTGGGCCTCAATCTAGGACACATATGTGACAAAATCAATAATGGACCTCTGAATTTAAGGAGAACAAGTTAATCTATTTAAATGTTTGTTCAAATTTATTTAAAAGGTTGTTCATTACTTATTTCTTTGACAAAATGTTTAAGAAGTTAAGAATTTTCTTGGTTATGTTTGGATCACTAGATGTGCACTTGTTTGGTGTAAATTATCTTTGGTGTTTTATGATTTTGTGTGCAAGAAATAAATCTAAACTAATTAACTAGTTCACAACTGTTACATCCCCTTTTTCGATTCAGTATTACTATTTACTTTTTCTTAAATAGTGCAGTCATGTGAATATATTTAACATCATGGAAAATGATATTATGATTAGAAAAGATTAATTTTATGAAATCATGGATTTTTACTTGAGTATGATCAATCCGATGTTATGAATTAAAAATGTCTTTTCAATATGAAAATAAAATTGATTTGATGTAAATGTGTTTTGATCAAAACATTGGTACTCTGACCACAAATTGTATGTGAGATTGTTAATGGCAGGAACAAATGGAACATGTTCATCAAGAAGCAAGAAGAAGATAAGGTATCTTTGAGAAAGAGAGAATAGACCCTGGAATACCAATGGGTGTTTGCCACTGAGAAAGAACATCAGGTAGATAAACCTAGTTGCCTTGAGATAAGTATTGATTTTGGTTAAATCAATTATGGATGAGAATGTCAAGGATTCTAAGTGTAGGTCACTCTTCCTTACGTCATTGTCGTGATGAGTATGGGTAATCGACATCTGTGTTGTAATACTCTGAATCATGTCACCAAATATGGACAACAGATATATATATATATACACTTGAGAATGAGTTGTATGTTGTGTCTTATTTAGTGGTTTGGCATGAAAGTTGATAGTAGTGTGTAAAAGTCGACAATAAACTTCGTTATTGTGTTTGCACTTCAATCATCATCATCGTCATAAAGTTGTACGAGCGTGTGATGTAAATGTTTAATTACAGATTTTGAAGGATGTAGAATTATTTTTGTTGTGAGATATCATCATATAATAAAAGGTTTAAATAATGTTTTAAACCTATGTGATCGTCAAGTGTAATACCATTGGTCATATTGTAATGGTAATGTCTAAAATCATATATATATATATTTAAATAGTCATTAAGGAACAATTCTTATATTTTTTAATGATGCTAGTAAACGGGCAATAGCTCGAAGGATTTTACTCAAGTCACTGTTTTATGATGTCTTTTGTTCCATGACATTTTATTCATTCTCGAGCTCTAAACTAAAATGATTGATCGTCAGCTCAACAATCACCCCATGATGTGAAACCGATCTCATCTCTAGAATCTGATGAGGATAGTGTGGTATTATGTTTAAAATAGAAAATTGCCACCTCACTAACTGATAGCTTCACCTTACGAATAAGCTGCGAGGATAGTGGAGGTTAAAACTATTTTTGTGTTAGTGGTCGTGGGAAGGAGGACAAATGGTATAGCCGAGCTTGGTAGTTACCAAGTAGATAGCTATGCAAATTAGTTAGGGCAGAAGTTAGTTTCGTTTGGACTATCATTAAGAGTAAATAAGACAGTTTTAGAAGATAGTGAAGGGGAGCTGATAGGAAGCAGAGGAAAAAACAACATGTGTGTGAGTGCGGACTGAACAAGTTTTGGACCAAGTTTAACAGTCATTGAAATCTTTCATTCAGGTTTCCATCTCTTCTCTCTTACTACACTATGATGATTAAACTAGAACGTCATAATAATAATGACACCATCATATAATAAAGAGGATTTTAGTGTCTTTTCTAATGATGTATTGTGTGGTCTGGTTATGCTTTAAAAGACTTGTGTTTTTCACTTTAAATAAACATAAACAATGCTATTTCCTTGAGTAATGGAACACCACGCAGTCTTAGACTTCTCAGTGGTCATTTACTTGTTTCCCTAGAGCGACATATGTCAGATGACTAGACCTGTGTAGCTATGTCCACTTACCATAAGAAATAAATTGGCTAAGTGGAGAGCACATTATAGTTCGAGCCTTGGTCAACTATTAGCGAGTAAGGTATCCTCAGCTATAGTTTGTCTATTGTCAGTCGATGTTAGAACATCACTATTTAACTTGTCGACTATATGTTTGGTCTTGTGTTATCAAATAGTATCTAGTTATAAGAAAGACATAAAGAATGTGTAACCAGTCGATAGAATGGGAAACCGTGGTGAGGAATTTATGATGTATGTTGTGTGTCTACTCGGTCTCTCATAAATTAAAGAATCTATATTAGCTTACTAAAATAGAGTTATCCCTTTCATGCTGTGAAAGTTAACTTATTTAGACCATCTTTAAAAGTGAATATAATTCATTCTTCTTTAATATCATTCATACTGATGTGTCACTGAAAGAGGGTTTTTCTAGTGCCCCTCAGCTTGTCGTCTATCAGATTGATGTTAGCTTAGTAGCATTAGACTTTATGACAGTATTTTAGATCGTTTGATGATGGATTCCTGGTTATTTTGTTAATTCATTATGGACCTAATTGTTATGATAACAGATGTTGATGTTGGATTATGTTATTTTATGCTTTACAATTTGATGAATGAACTAGATGTTATAGATGCTTTGATGTTATTCACTATATGGGATTGGAAGATAGTTGATCATGTTATGTTGTTGACTAGTAATCAGATACCTTGTTCAACATAGTTAATTGCTTATTCATAAATGTGAATGGAACAGTGTCGTATTACTCGCTCTCGAGTACCCTACCCCACTGCGATTTCCATTCACTATAGGATTGCATGTGGATATATATATATTTTGTTATGTTTAACTGTGCGTTGCTGCAGGATGTAGGTACTAGGCACCGACTCCACCTGATTTACTAGGTCTGAGCGTGCCTTCGCCAATGGATTAGTTGGTTGGAGTTAACGTGAGGTCCCTAGTCAGTATTGTCTGGTCGTCAGTTTACCCTTGTGGTTATTGTTTGTCATTCGATCATGACTTGCTGTCAGGTAATATTGCACCTTGAAGTCTAATTAGGTCCGAAGGTGTCTAAGTGTGTAAGGTAGTGTTGTGCTTTAATTAGAATCATTATACGGAAAAATATATATGTTGATAATTGAATATACTTGTTGTAAATAAATTACTAATTTAGGGGAAATAAAATCGTTAAATAAAGTTGTAAGAAATTTTGTATTGTTCAATATAATATTATTTACAATAAATATTTAAATAAATAAAATAGTTGTAGTCATGTTGTAAATTGTGATTTACAACTTAATTAATAAAATAAATTAAAATATAGTTATAAAATTATAGATTGACGTAATATTACAATTTTATTAATAACAATATGGTTGGTCGGCTATAAAGAAATTAAATTTTGTCAGAATTATGTATTAATATTAAAAAAAGATTAACCTCTTGGGATCATTAAATTAAATAAAAATATATCTTGAGGGAGATGCACGGGATCGCGTGCCAAGTTCCTTGGAAGATGGAAGGGACTGTTTTATAAAAGGGGAGTTTGCAGAGGATTGAAGGGAGGAGAAAATTGCAGGTTTGGGGAAAAGAACAGGTGGCTGGTTGAAGCTGAGGATTAATTACATTTGTCTGTCAGACAAGCGTGGGAATCCAGGTCCTGTGAATTCTTTTAAACTCTTACCTCTGATCCTTGAATCTGTCTGTGATAAAAAAAAATTGATGTTTATCCTGCAATCATTATTTAAAAAAAAAAAAAAAACGATGCATAGGATCCACGTGTCTATATATGTGATTTGATTTTCTTTTCAAGTTGCAAGAAGTCTTTTCCAATTATCTATGGGTGTGATTATCTGTTCTTTTCTTTTCTCTCGGTCTGTGGATGCGGGAAAATCAAATCTGGACAGATTAAGGGTTTGATTCAGTATACTCCCATTGTAAATGGGGCCTTTCTTAATATCATTCTCAGTAATTTGACATGTCTAACCCGATTGGCTTCTCAATTCTCTAGCATGGGTGATCTGAACTCAGTCTGTGGGTGATAGGTAATTGCTGGGTAATGAATGACCTTGAATTTGTGTGAATTCAATCACCTTGAATGTGTGTGTTAAGTTTGGCTACGATTATGACCTTTCACGTGAACTATTCGAAGTTAGCCGATGCGTCACTCAAACTCAACCCTTGCAACTAGTTATTCAGATTGCTATCCACTCCTTATGCACCCTTATGTGTGCCAGTGTCCAGAAGTAGGGCGAAGATCAACCTGAAATCAATGTCCTGAATTTTTTTTAAATTCCTCCATCGCACTCCAATCACCGGGTCTCTTCCGTCAATTCTACATAGGTGTTGAGTGCAGGTCGGAACTTATAAAAAAGAATGGACGATACCCTATTAGAAATCAAATTTTTATGAATCTACCAAAATAACATTGCATAAGATTTCTTAATCCTATTAACAAAACCATTATGGTTTATGCTGCAAATCATTCCATTCTCTTTAGATCGTTGTTACCAGCCAATCGCCATTTTGTGTGTACTAGCGGCTAATGCAATCATAACCTTTCAACCACCGCAGATTTAATTGTTGTCTTAATGATAAAGCTTAGGGTATATTAATAGGTTGAAATACAATTCTATTTTAACCATCATTTCTTTCGCATATAGAACAGTATATTCTTCTCCAATTATTGTTCTTCCTCAGCCCATTAAATATGCACAGCAGGTAACAGCCTCCAACTCCACAACGCAATAACATCACCTTGTCTTTATATTTCAATGTGGTTTGAAAGTTTCTAAAAGCCTATTCTACAAATTCAATATGTTTACATCCCACACCCATTGCACTCCATAGGAAATAGCTAGAGGCAAGCAACTCAGGCGAACATATCAAAATGCAAGATTAAGGTGAGCTGTAGGACGCACTTCTAATCAGGTTGACGGTGTTTAAAAACAATCAACAAAACTAGTGTAGACTTGACAGGTGTCTTAATGAGATGTTTAACGCTATCCTTGCAACTATAGATAAGATGCTAGCCAAGCTCAAAACAACGGCATTTATTCTTTCTTAGGTCTCATTATTTAACTAGTTTTATTTAGGAAATGTAAAGGTGGTCTGTTAAAGCATTATGGTTCTATTTCATACCTTTGAAAAATAATCATCAACCAGCATAGACATAACAAGTATCTCAACATTAATCTGGCGCTGCCAAGGAGGCCAATTGTGCACACAACTGTTTCCAAGCTGCGTAAGAGTTGTAATCTGCTCTGCAGTAAGGAATTTTCATCAGACAGAATGCCTTGGAAGAACATAAATGGTTCATTCAATAGCTCCAGATTGAATTTTCCTGAGAATTCTTGTTTTCTTGAGATAGTTTAAATGATGAGAGAAAACTGTCTAAAGTTGTTATCGTTAAATATATATATCAAACTTGTAAGTTTGAGGGACAATGTGATTAGTCTAAGAAAACATCAACCATTTCAATGAAAAAAAAAATAGTCAATAACAATTTTACACCTCATTTACAATTCATATAAGCTGATCATGATTCCATAGGTTCCTACAAGACAGTAGACTATCACTGCTTTAATAGATATAGTGAAAGTATCTACCAGAAAACTGTAATGCCTTGGAAACAAACATAGTTGATACATCTAACAAGTTTTGGGCGGCATGAGAATTACCAGTTTCGATCGTCTTATTAGACAAATTTGAATCATCTTTGATTAAAACATTTTTGAGTCATCATTACGACGAAGACATGCAAGTATATTAAACTATCTTATCTGGTTGAGGTTAATTGAATGACTATATGAAGACAGAATCTTGAGGAAAATAAAACAATAATGTTCGTTGTTGATGATTGTTCCTCGTTATAATTGTCATTTAGTTATATGGTATTAACTTAGCGTTCTTATTCATTTCATTTCTTGAAAGAGTTAAGTTAATTAGACAAGTTTGAATGAAAGATGATAAAGATCGTATTGATATGGAAGTTTCGTAATGGTAAACAGGAATTGAATAGTATAATTGTATTAAGTGTTTCTTTTATGAATCAATTATTGTATGTATTTAGTTAATCAAGTAATTTATCTTTTGAAACAAAATAAAGATTAGTTAAATAATTAGTTGTAACGTATTAATTTAATTGTTGCAATTTAATGTTCATTTTATTACGGAAGTTGTTTACATTGAACGGAGAAGGAATTGTAGTGTTAACTCTAGAACTGTATTGAACTGTATGAGTTAAGTATTTCTATTGTCATAAAGAGTTGAATTGAGTGTGGTCAAACTCATATTCCAGAGGCTAAGTTGTTGTAGTTGAGTACTTGCAACATGTGTATAGTTGTATTTGTGTTTGCGATGTAATAACGATTATATGGATCAAACATAGTATGAAGTATAATGAGGTATTGTCAAAGTTGATTATGTGTATTGTAAAGTAATATTTTCTGGTGGAGATATTAACCCACTTGTGATCTTATTATACCCGTTTTGTCGTAATTGTCATATGGAGAGACCTGGAATCTGTAAAAGAGTAAAGTGTTGTAATGTTATAGGAAATGGATTACAACTAGTGTTTGATTCCGTTTGTAATGCAAGAGGGATTATACCTTGCAGTGAACATGTATGTGTAATGTTATAATGCCTTGTATGATGGTTAGGGTTTACTAGGTATTAGGAAGGAGAGTGGCTTTCAACGTGGGGCCGGCACCCAAAGTGGCAGTCAGGATAACCCGTTGAAAGTAGATTAATCAAGTGATAACCTAAAATGAACTAGGGGGTTAAGGGTAGATTCCACATTAAACAAGATTAATGGATTCCTCTCCCATGGCCTGTAGTGCTCGTTTAGACTAAAGATGGGTAGAGGGCATGATTGACTTCCTTGTCCTCATGAAAGGAAGGTTGATTCCGCATGTGTCACCCTATGGGGCCGGCGCCTAGTGAGAGGCTGTCAGGATAACCATAGATGGGGGCCGGCGCCTAGTGAGAGGCTGTCAGGATAACCCATGCTAGGATCGTGCGATGACACTCTCCCTACTACAACCTAGCATTCGTTGTTGGTCTCTCCACATATGTTAAGTGTTGCCTCTGGAAATGAAGTTGTGTTGTGTTGTTCATGTTATTGCCATGTGTTGTATTGGAGTTTGGTCATCCTTTGTTCTTGTTAGTCTTTTATCTACCTGACTGTTGTTGTTTGGGTCCTCATGTTAACTCCTAGCTCAGGGGGTGGACCTCAGGGTTCCACATGGTCGGGTGGAAGAGCTTTATTATCCATTGGTTATTCCTTGTCGAAGTTCATGTGCGGAAAAGATTTATCTCAATTTTTAGACAAATTGTACTTGTACCAGTTGATGAAGATGTAAGTGTATAATCTTGTACTAGACTTGTGTAACAAATCATTCATATTGTATGCAATTCTAATGTAGTCTGAAAATGACAATATAATGATGTAATGATGTACTTATGTGTAAGGAAAGCTTTTCAGTTATGTATTTAATCATGTAGATTGTATTACTTGATGACATGTAATGAATATGGATAAGTTATTTAATTGTGCTTTGGATTCAGATCAGTTACTGATGTATGTTAAATTATGTTAGTTGATTTGTTAAGTACTGTAGCCTTGAATCTTTAGAGAATATGTCGTAGTTAGTTATGTTAATGTTACTTGTTATCTTAAACATTTAAAAAAAAAAATTTCCTGTTTCATATAGCATAAATGTGTATTTCTTTAAAGTGTTCAAGGCAGGCGTTACATCTGGTATCAGAGCCAAGTTTCTAACACTGGGTACTCTGGTTTTATAATTAGCCCATTAAGCTATACTAGTTGCTCAAACTCTGAAGAACATATTCATTCGTGGTCCTCGCCTAGCAATCTGAAGTTGTTTTTGGGTGTGTCATCCAGGAAGATGCCTAGGGTACGAGGCCGAGGATGTGGATGAGGTAGGGGTCATGGGAGAGGTGTTGATAACAGCCCTCCTCCTAGTTCCCCTCATGAGAGTACACAAGAAGGTGGAAGTGAGAATCAAGAGAATCAGGGTCAGCCTGAGGGTGCTCAACTATGCCAGCTCCTTGAGGAGGTTCTTGCTCATCTTGGTCCTAGGCAGGAGATGGAACAACCAGAAGAGAGAGAAAGAGAACGATCTCCTAGAAGGAGAGAAATCACCGCTGAACAAGAAGCTATTCTTGCAGGCCACATGAGAGACCTTATGAGAGCCCGTCCTCCTACGTTTGATGGTTTTGGTAGCGGTATGGAAGCAGAGACATGGCTAATTGATTTGGAGAGGTGCTTTGCTATGCATCCATATGGTAGCAACACTAAGGCAAGATGTGCCATCATGCATCTCAGAGGATTCGCCTCTACATGGTGGCGTCTAGAGGAACAAAAGTTGCATTTAGATATTGCGACAATATCATGGGAACTATTTCTAGAAAGGTTCAGAGCTCGATTTCTATCTGACCACTGGAGGCAACGTCAAGTGGACGAGTTCCATGGGTTGAGACAGATGGCCATGATAGTGGAACAGTATGAGCGTAGATTTTATGAACTCAAGTAGTATGCAGGCATTGGAAACGACGAGGCCATGTTAGTCCAGCATTTTATTAGAGGTTTGAATGCACGCATCAGTGGAAGAGTTCATGTTTTCAAGCCGAAGACCATGGAGGTAGCAGTTGAGAAGGCTCGACTGGTGGAAGAGAACTTGACCATGGCCCTAGGGGGTCATACAGGTGTACAGATTGGTAGCACATCTCGAGCAGGTTCTGGTTTCTGAGGTGGTCAGTCTCATACAGCAGGTAACTCGAGGAGTCATCATGTACCTTCTAAGAGTGGACAGCAACAACAACAGTATTCCCAGACGAAATAAAAAAACTCTCAATACCAGCAAGGTAGTAGATTTCATTCCAGAAAAGATCGAAGTTGGCAGAGAGTTAAACGTGATCATGCCAGTCAACCGGTGCAGAGCACACAGTCTACAGCAAGTAGAGGAAGTTTTCAGTAGTCAAATGCTCCTGTAGGCTGTGGAGCTTTTGGTAGGGGAACAGGATGTTTCTCTTGTGGCCAGCAGGGCCACATTGCCAGATAGTGTCCATGTAAGAATACTTCAGGATTTGGATAGAGGCCCGTAGCTTCAGAGCCAACTGTTGGAGATGCAGGCAGGTCACATAGGGTGTTTGCGGCGGTAGATAATCACCAAGCAGAGCACCAAGGTACCGTTGTGGAGACTACAGGTGTCTTGCGAGGTATTACTATTTCTATTCTTTTTGACTCTGGTGCTTCAGATTCTTTCATTTCCCCTTCTATAGTGGAGCGTTACAAATTAGTGGCAGCAAAGCAGAATGTTAAGTGGCAGGTGGAATTGGCCTCTGGGTCTAGGGTATTAGTAGACTCTCTTGTGTATGGTTGTGAGTTAAGGATAGGTCCTTTATCTACCACGACAAATCTTCGCATTATACCATTAGGATCCTATGACATAGTGTTGGGAATGGATTGGTTGGATGCTCATCGAGCAGTGATAGACTGTCACCACAAGTTAGTGAGGTGTGTGGATGAATCGGGCAATGAAGTAGAAGTGGTTGGGATTCAGAGACCCATCTCTTTACGTATGATTTCTGCTATGCAATTGAAGAGATGTTTGCGTCAAGGATGCAAGTTGTTTCCTGTAACGGTTAATGACTTAACTTTTGGGGAGAATAGGGAGACATCCCTTGACGATCATCCCGTTCTCAAGGAGTATGAAGATGTCTTTCCTAGCGAGATCCCGGGTATGCCACCGAAGCATGATATTCATTTTAAGATAGACCTTGTTCTCGGAGCAGAACCTATTTCACGAGCTCCATATCGGATGACTACCCAGGAGCTTAAGGAGCTTCATTTGCAGCTAGAGGAGTTATTAGCGAAGGGATTCATTTGTCCTAGTGTCTCTCCATGGGGAGCACCAGTGATTTTTGTGAAGAAAAAGGACGGATCTCTGTGGTTGTGCATCGACTATCGACAGCTTAATAAGGTGACTGTGAAGAACAGATACACATTGCCACAAATTGATGACCTCTTTGATCAGATCAAGGGAGCTAAGGTGTTTTCAAAGATAGACCTAAAATCAGGATATCATCAGTTACGTATCTTTGAGGCTGACATCCACAAGACAGCATTTCACACCCGTTATGGGCATTATGTGTTCACTGTTGTACCTTTTGGGTTGACAAATGCACCATCAGTGTTTATGAGTCTGATGAATGGTGTATTTCATACCTATATTGATAGATTTGTTCTTGTTTTCTTAGATGATATATTGATTTATTCAAGGTCTATGGAGGAACATGAAGATCATTTGCGACAGGTTCTACAGTGTTTAAGAGAAAATCAATTATATGCAAATCTGGCTAAATGTGATTTCTTTCAAACTGAAGTGAAATATTTGGGACATGTTATTTCCGATAAGGGTATTGCGGTGGATCCTTCAAAGATTCAAGCTATCATGGATTGGCCTGCTCCTACCAATGTTTCAGAGGTTTGTAGTTTCATGGGTTTAGCAGGCTATTATCGACGATTTGTAGAAGGATTTTCAAAGATAGCTCACCCTATAACTTCTCTTCAGAGAAAAGGAAATAAGTTCATTTGGTTAGAACAGTGTCAAGTAGCTTTTCAGACTCTTAAGGAGCGGTTAACTAGTGCACCTATTCTAGCAGTGCCTGATCCTACCAGAGATTTTGTGGTATGTACTGATGCATCTTTGGAAGGTTTAGGAGCAGTTTTAATGCAGGAGGGTCATGTGATAGCCTATGAGTCTCATAAACTCAAAGATCACGAGTTGAACTATCCTACACATGACCTAGAGTTAGCTGCAGTTGTGCATGCATTAGTAAGATGGAGACACTTTTTATTGGGGCATCGGTTTGAGCTACATAGTGATCACCGAAGTTTACAGTACATTTTTACTTAGCCAAACCTGAATGCGAGACAGAGGTGGTGGATGGAGTTTCTATGTGAGTATGATTTTGAGGTAAAATATATCCAAGGTAAGGAGAATGTGGTGGCAGATGCTCTTAGTTGGCGAAGACATGAACTTTCATCAATCACTCTTGGAGTGGATTTGAGAGGACAGATTCTTGCAGCACTCCCTGCAGATAGATGGTATCAGGAAGTGAAAGCTGAAGTTGAGTCTGGTAGAACCTTGGAGGGTAGATATGCTGGATATTCTATCAAGTCGGATGGTCTCTTGCGACATTTAGGTCGCATTTATGTGCCTTCTACAAAGGGTCTCTGCACCCTAATCATGACCGAGGCACATTGGGCACCTTATTTCAGAATGGAAATGGGACATCATTTCAATAGATTTTATAGTTGGTTTACCCATGTCCTCTCATTGCCATGATGCAATAATGGTCACTGTAGACAGGCTTACGAAAGTAGCACACTTTTCTCCTGTCTGATCTTCATATAATGCTTCATTTGTGGCCAAAATTTTCATGGAGGATATAGTCAGATTGCACGAGATTCCTTGCAAGATTATCTCTGATCGTGATCTAGTTTTTACTTTAGCTCTTTGGACATCCCTTCAGCATGCATTGGGGACTCAATTGAACTTTAGTTCAGCTTATCATCTAGAGACTGATGGGCAAACTGAGAGGGTCAATCAAGTCCTCGAGGATATGCTCAGAATGTATGTTATGGATCAACAAAACCGTTGGGAAGATTATTTGTATTTGGTGGAGTTTGCGTACAATAATGGGTACCATAGTTCTATTGGCATGTCTCCTTTTTAGGCTCTATATGGTCATCCTTGTCGTACCCCATTGAGTTGGGATCGTCTTGAGGATAGAGTTCTTCTAGGACCACAAATGCTCCAAGAGATGGAGCAGCAGGTTGATCGCATTAGAGAGCATCTGGTGGCAGCATAGGATAGACAGAAGAAATATGCAGATGCTCATAGACTTGATCATCAATTCTCAGTTGGCGATCGGGTGTTCTTGCAGGTGCGTCCGCGAAAGAGTCCGATTCATTACGGAAAAGGCTCTAAGCTCGCACCATGCTTTGTAGGGCCATTCAAGGTTTTGAAAAGAATCAGTCCTGTTGCATATCGTCTTGCTTTACTGCCTAGCTTGTCGCGCGTCCATGATGTATTTCATGTTTCTATTCTTAGACCTTATCATCCAGATATTTCTCATGTCCTTGATTGGAATGCCTTACAGGTAGAGGACAGGCAGCTAGCTTTGGAGCCCATAGGCATTTTGGAGCACAGGGGACTCGCTCTCAGGGGCAGAGTCATAGAGCAGGTAAGGGTCCAATGGGATCCTAGTGATGAGACTTCAGCGACCTCGGAAGATACATCCCGAATGCAAGAGCTATATCCATATTTGTTCGCAGGCTTCCAGGAGTAAGCCTGATCTTAGGGGGGGGGATGTAGTGCCCCTCAGCTTGTCGTCTATCAGATTGATGTTTGCTTAGTAGCATTAGACTTTATGATAGTATTTTAGATCGTTTGATGATGGATTCCTGGTTATTTTGTTAATTCATTGTGGACCTAATTATTATGATAACAGATGTTGATGTTGGATTATGTTATTTTATGCTTTACAATTTGATGAATGAACTAGATGTTATAGATGCTTTGATGTTATTCACTATATGGGTTTGGAAGATAGTTGATCATGTTATGTTGTTGACTAGTAATCAGATACCTTGTTCAACATAGTTAATTGCTTATTCATAAACGTGAATGGAACAGTGTCATATTACTCACTCTCGAGTACCCTACCCCACTGCGATTTCCATTCACTATAGGACTGCAGGTGGATATATATATATATTTTTTGTTATGTTTAACTGTGCGTTGCTGCAGGATGTAGGTACTAGGCACCGACTCCACCTAATTTACCAGGTCTGAGCGTGCCTTCACTAATGGATTAGTTGGTTGGAGTTAACGTGAGGTCCCTAGTCAGTATTGTCTGGTCGTCAGTTTACCCTTGTGGTTATTGTTTGTCATTTGATCATGACTTGCTGTCAGGTAATATTGCACCTTGAAGTCTAATTAGGTCCGAAGGTGTCTAAGTGTGTAAGGTAGTGTTGTGCTTTAATTAGAATCATTATACGGAAAAATATAAATGTTGATAATTGAATATACTTGTTGTAAATAAATTACTAATTTAGGGGAAATAAAATCGTTAAATAAAGTTGTAAGAAATTTTGTATTGTTCAATATAATATTATTTACAATAAATATTTAAATAAATAAAATAGTTGTAGTCATGTTGTAAATTGTGATTTACAACTTAATTAATAAAATAAATTAAAATATAGTTATAAAATTATAGATTGACGCAATATTACAATTTTATTAATAACAATATGGTTGGTCGGCTATAAAGAAATTAAATTTTGTCAGAATTATGTATTAATATTAAAAAAAGATTAACCTCTTGGGATCATTAAATTAAATAAAAATATATCTTGAGGAGGGAGATGCATGGGATCGTGTGCCAAGTTCCTTGGAAGATGGAAGGGACTGTTTTATAAAAGGGGAGTTTGCAGAGGATTGAAGGGAGGAGAAAATTGCAAGTTTGGGGAAAAGAAGAGGTGGCTGGTTGAAGTTGAGGAGTAATTACATTTGTCCGTTAGACAAGCGTGGGAATCCAGGTCCTATGAATTCTTTTAAACTCTTACCTCTGATCCTTGAATCTGTCTGTGATAAAAAAAAATTGATGTTTATCCTGCAATCATTATTTTAAAAAAAAAAATGATGCATAGGATCCACATGTCTATATATGCGATTTGATTTTCTTTTCAAGTTGCAAGAAGTCTTTTCCAATTATCTATGGGTGTGATTATCTGTTCTTTTCTTTTGTCTCGGTCTGTGGATGCAGGAAAATCAAATCTGGGCAGATTAAGGGTTTGATTCAGTATACTCCCACTGTAAACGGGGCCTTTCTTAATATCATTCTCAGTAATTTGACATGTCTGACCTGGTTGGCTCCTCAATTCTCTAGCATGGGCGATCTGAACTCAGTCTGTGGGTGATAGGTAATTGCTGGGTAATGAATGACCTTGAATTTGTGTGAATTCAATCACCTTGAATGTGTGTGTTAAGTTTGGCTACGATTATGACCTTTCACGTGAACTATTCAAAGTTAGCTGATGCGTCACTCAAACTCAACCCTTGCGACTAGTTATTCAGATCGCTATCCACTCCTTATGCACCCTTATGTGTGCCAGCGTCCAGAAGTAGGGTGAAGATCAACATGAAATCAATGTCCTAAATTTTTGTTAAATTCCTCCATTGCACTCCAATCATCAGGTCTCTTCCGTCAATTCTACATAGGTGTTGAGTGCAGGTCGGAACTTATAAAAAAGAATGGACGATACCTTATTAGAAATGAAATTTTTATGAATCTGCCAAAATAACATTGCATAAGATTTCTTAATCCTATTAACAAAACCATTATGGTTTATCCTGCAAATCGTTGTTACCAGCCAATCGCCATTTTGTGTGTACTAGCGGCTAATGCAATCATAACCTTTCAACCACCACAGATTTAACTATTGTCTCAATGATAAAGTTTAGGGTATATTAATAGGTCGAAATACAATTCTATTTTAACCATCATTTCTTTCGCATATAGAACAGTATATTCTTCTCCAATTATTGTTCTTCCTCAGCCCATTAAATATGCACAGCAGGTAACAGCCTCCAACTCCACAACGCAATAACATCACCTTGTCTTTATATTTCAATGTGGTCTGAAAGTTTCTAAAAGCCTATTCTACAAATTCAGAATGTTTACATCCCACACCCATTGCACTCCATAGGAAATAGCTAGAGGCAAGCAACTCAAGCGAACATATCAAAATGCAAGATTAAGGTGAGCTGTAGGACGCACTTCTAATCAGGTTGACGGTGTTTAAAAACAATCAACAAAACCAGTGCAGACTTGATAGGTGTCTTAATGAGATGTTTAACACTGTCCTTGCAACTATAGATAAGATGCTAGCCAAGCTCAAAACAACAACATTTATTCTTTCTTAGGTCTCATTATTTAACTAGTTTTATTTAGGAAATGTAAAGGTGGTCTGTTAAAGCATTATAGTTCTATTTTATACCTTTGAAAAATAATCATCAACCAGCATAGACATAACAAGTATCTCAACATTAATCTGGAGCTGCCAAGGAGGCCAATTGTGCACACAACTGTTTCCAAGCTGCGTAAGAGTTGTAATCTGCTCTGCAGTAAGGAATTTTCATTAGACAGAATGCCTTGGAAGAACATAAATGGTTCATTCAATAGCTCCAGATTGAATTTTCCTAAGAATTCTTGTTTTCCTGAGATAGTTTAAATGATGAGAGAAAACTGTCTAAAGTTGTTACCATTAAATATATATATCAAACTTGTAAGTTTGAGGGACAATGTGATTAGTCTAAGAAAACATCAACCATTTCAATGAAAAAAAAATAGTCAATAACAATTTTACACCTCATTGACAATTCATATAAGCTGATCATGATTCCATAGGTTCCTACAAGACAGTAGACTATCACAGCTTTAACAGATATAGTGAAAGTATCTACCAGAAAACTGTAATGCCTTGGAAACAAACATAGTTGATACATCTAACAAGTTTTGGGCGGCATGAGAATTACCAGTTCCGATCGTCTTATTAGACAAACTTGAATCATCTTTGATTAAAACATTTCTGAGTCATCATTACGACGAAGACATGCAAGTATATTAAACTATCTTATCTGGTTGAGGTTAATCGAATGACTATATGAAGGCACAATCTTGAGGAAAATAAAACAATAATGTTCGCCATTGACGATTGTTCCTCGTTATAATTGTCGTCTAGTTATATGGTATTAACTTAGCGTTCTTATTCATTTCATTTTTTGAAAGAGTTAAGTTATCTAGACAAGTTTGAATGAAAGATGATAAAGATCGTATTGATATGGAAGTGTCATAATGGTAAACAGGAATTGAATAGTATAATTGTATTAAGTGTTTCTTTTATGAATCAATTATTGTAATTATTTAGTTAATCAAGTAATTTATCTTTTGAAACAAAATAAAGATTAGTTAAATAATTAGTTGTAAGGTATTAATTTAATTGTTGCAATTTAATGTTCATTTTATTACGGAAGTTGTTTACATTGAATGGAGAAGGAATTGTAGTGTTAACTCTAGAACTGTATTGAACTGTATGAGTTAAGTATTTCTATTGTCGTAAAGAGTTGAATTGAGTGTGGTCAAACTCGTATTGCAGAGGCTAAGTTGTTGTAGTTGAGTACTTGCAACATGTGTATAGTTGTTTTTATGTTTGCGATGTAATAACGATTATATGGATCAAACATAGTATGAAGTATAATGAGGTATTGTCAAAGTTGATTATGTGTATTGTAAAGTAATATTTTCTGGTGGAGATATTAACCCACTTGTGATCTTATTATACCCGTTTTGTCGTAATTGTCATATGGAGAGACCTGGAATCTATAAAAGAGTAAAGTGTTGTAATGTTATAGGAAATGGATTACAACTAGTGTTTGATTCCGTTTGTAATGCAAGAGGGATTATACCTTGTAGTGAACATGTATGTGTAATGTTATAATGCCTTGTATGATGGTTAGGGTTTACTAGGTGTTAGGAAGGAGAGTGGCTTTCAACGTGGGGCCGGCGCCCAAAGTGGCAGTCAGGATAACCCGTTGAAAGTAGATTAATCAAGTGATAACCTAAAATGAACTAGGGGGTTAAGGGTAGATTCCACATTAAACAAGATTAATGGATTCCTCTCCCATGGCCTGTAGTGCTTGTTTAGACTAAAGATGGGTAGAGAAGGCCTGGTCGGCATGATTGACTTCCTTGTCCTCATGAAAGGAAGGTTGATTCCGCATGTGTCACCCTATGGGGCTGGCACCTAGTGAGAGGCTGTCAGGATAACCCATGCTAGGACCGTGCGATGACACTCTCCCTACTACAACCTAGGATTCCTTGTTGGTCTCTCCACATATGTTAAGTGTTGCCTCTGGAAGTGAAGTTGTGTTGTGTTGTTCATGTTATTGCCATGTGTTGTATTAGAGTTTGGTCATCCTTTGTTCTTGTTAGTCTTTTGTCTACCTGACTGTTGTTGTTTGGGTCCTCATGTTAACTCCTAGCTCGGGGGGTGGACCTTAGGGTTCCACATGGTCGGGTGGAAGAGCTTTATTATCCATTGGTTATTCCTTGTTGAAGTTCAGGTGCAGAAAAGATTTATCTCAATTTTCAGACAAATTGTACTTGTACCAGTTGATGAAGATGTAAGTGTATAATCTTGTACCAGACTTGTGTAATAGATCATTCATATTGTATGCAATTCTGATGTAGTCTGAAAATGGCAATATAATGATGTAATGATGTACTTATGTGTAAGGAAAGCTTTTCAGTTATGTATTTAATCATGTAGATTGTATTACTTGATGACATGTAATGAATATGGATAAGCTATTTAATTGTGCTTTGGATTCAGATCAGTTACTGATGTATGTTAAATTATGTAAGTTGATTTGTTAAGTAATGTAGCCTTGAATCTTTAGAGAATATGTCGTAGTTAGTTATGTTAACGTTACTTGTTATCTTAAACATTTAAAAAAAAAAATTTCCTGTTTCATATAGCATAAATGTGTATTTCTTTAAAGTGTTCAAGGCGGGCATTACAGTTTTAGAAACATTATTTGGTTTAAAACATTCGAACATGCTAAGTAATGAAGTTCTAGAACAGACTTAATGGGTCAATAGTTAAGTGTTAAATTAAAGCTGACGTACTTTCTTCTCCCTAAAAGAAACAACGAGTTAGGATTGTTAAATGATCAGAATGATATAGAGATTATGTTATGTCAAGGACTCTGTAGGTCGAAGAAGACTTGTAGGAGTACTTAAACTTTAACACTGGGTCTTTGATTATTGGAACTCGATAATTGGTTAATTGATAAACCTCTCCTAAGCTTATTTTGTTTGTTTAGTGTCCTCTCTAGACAATATAATTTTAGGCAAGGGACCAACTTAAAATTCAACCTATAAACTAATAGAATTAACCGATTAACCAGTAAGCTAGAATCCCATTCCTCCAACACACGGACAGAAGTGACTCTAAGAGCACTAGAGTGAGAAGTAAACCTAACTGCCATGCGTTAAAGCATGATGAGCTGAAAAACCAAGAGAATATCATGGTTATTATATTATAAATATAGATATATAATTGTAGGATTGTGATTAATTCAAGTCGTGTTGGGGTGGGTGAACATACTATTTGTGTTGACACAACGCTAATCATATTTAAATCCTTTGGCCAATGTAGTGCACCTACCTCTAGTGCATTGTTAGTTCACCGTGACTGGATGGCGTAGCTTGTGGAGTGGTCATGCTTGTCTAGAGGGTATCTAGGGGTTTGCATGATAGCAAGTTGCGTAGGTCACAACACCAGTACTCAGATGGCTAACACCATTGGATATCCTAAGTCTATCCTCTTCGAGTAGGGTAGGGCCACTTCTGGGTAGGAAGGTGTGTGGGAGACCGACGGTCTGTGGTTGGAGGTTAAGTTCCTCGAAGATACTTTCTCTTCTATACTCCAGAGGCTTGCCGAGACTTGAATTTGGATGGTCGACAATCGAGATGCAGTGACTTTGGTAAGTTTCTATTTTGAAAATGTTCTTAATGACTTTAATCATCATATTGTTAAATGTTGGAGATGGATAGACCCTTTGTGTATCTTATTATTCCATGATTCTTATTTAGGCAATGAATGATCTTCTTTGTTTTAAAAAAAAATTATTTATCATTTTCTACTTTTAACCTTTTCAAAAAAAAATTATTACCTTATGGTCAAACTTAGGTTTTTAAGAAGAAACTAAATTTGGATGTTATAACAACTAAATGAAAATTTGTTTTTGGTCTTTTTAATTGTTTAAATGAATGGGATACTCTAATTAATTAATAACAATAAATCAACTCATTAAATTGGGTAATTCAATCTCTCCTTTTAACTCAATATAATTGAATGAATACGAAATATTAATTAACAATATAAATATGCTTAACAAATCTAATGTAAACCACATGTTCAAGGGGTAAGTGGAAAGAATTCAAGTAACCTGCAAGGTAAAAATTGAAAAGAATTGTAGAGAGGTAGACATGGATATATGGAATTCTCCTCCATGTGGTTTTGTTAAAGTAAACTTCAGTGGGGCTTCCAAAGTTAATCTAGGTAAAGTGAGATGAGGGCTAATTATGCAAGACTTTAATGGTAATTTAATGTATGGTATATCTTTATTCTTTGGCAACAAAACAATTAATGAGGTTGAATGGGAGGTGTTAATGGTAGAGATGGGTATAGTGGTTTATCTCAATTATAAGTAGGTGATAATGGAGGGAGACTCACTAATAGTATCTAAATGCTATAAAAAAGTTAGTCCTAATTGGAGTTTTAATTATTTTGTGGAAGAAGCACAAGGTTTGAAAGGAAAATTCTCTAAATTAAGATTTAATCATTGTTGGATATGCGCAAATGCAACAATAGACTATTTAGCTACTATGGGAACATAGTAAGATCCTCTTATAGATGAGTGTATTTTTCATGCTAATACTTGGCCAAAATTAGAAAACTATATGGTCATCACCCTTATTTTTTTCACTTTCTACATTTTAGGTTGGACATTCTAGTTAAAGCTCTATCTCCTTCTAGTTGCAATAATTTTTCAAGGGATGATTTATTAAAGCATTAATTACTTTAGATCTAAGAAGATTTATTGTCAAATGTATGAAGGATTATCAATTAAAATCTTAAGGGTGTCATAAATGATTGGACCCTTGTTCAACTTTAGCATGCACAAGATATAATACAGTATGCATGAGAGACTATGTAGTCTTTAGAATCCGTGAAGATGGCCTCTATATAATGCTCTGGGTGTTCTTTTGTTGCAATATGGGTCTAGTGTCTTTCTTTCTCATGTGTATATCTTGTAGGCATTGACATTCTATTGAAAGTGGGCATGGTGAGCAAAAGAAGCACATACTAAGGAAAGAGAATCAAACACAATGTCGAAGTGTTGACATATCATCTTAGGAATATTTTCTACTATGAGAATGAAGGGGCACTAGGGTTTGTGTGAAAAGTGTTAGGAGAAAAGGGTTTGGAGCATAGTAACAAGATAAAAATCGCTCAAAGGGAAGATTTCATCCCCACTTTTCCCTACTTTGTCCCTAACATGGAGTTAAAGGTTTTCTTATTGAAGACTTTCTTCCCCAACCAATTTGGAGATATTGAGGTGGTTAAGATTGTAGAGAAGGCCAAGGAAGCTAAGCAAAAGGAAGTTATAGAGCTTGAGTAGGAGACATTTGTGAACTTGGTAGCAGCTAAAATTTATTGTCAAGAAGAATTGAGTTATCTTTAGCAAGAAGTGGGAGTCTTGAGGGCCTTTTGTTATGACACAATCAAGGTGTTAGCTCCAAGGCACTATGTGTCACTCATAGCAATGGATGTGCAGAGCTCAAAAGTGACTACTCAATACTAGTTTTTGTGGTAGCTCTTAAAACCTATTTAGTGTCAAAAGGATATGTGCTTCAAGCTAAGGCTTGCATCACTATCAAGGGCATTTCAAAACACATTTCCACTAGGGAAGATGCTTGGCTTAGCTATGGGGGGTGAAAAATTTGTGATTGATCATGAGGATGTTGCAACTAGTCAAGAGAGGTGGGGGTTTGTTTGAAGGTGGTATTTCTTTGAGTTGTGTTAGAACTTGTGATAGCACATTCTGACTTTTAAGCCTTCCAATGTCTTCCCCTCTTTAGTATGTTAAAAGTTTTTGGAGTATAATAATAGTTTTAGAATATAGTTCTCTTAAATGAATATAGATATAATATATAAACTTTGTTTAGTTTCAAGAGTAAGACCCTATTAAAACCTCAACTATTATATCAAAAAAATAAACCTAATGTAAATAAACTATTTTTTTCTATTTAGATAAATTAAAGAAATGAATGAAAACAATTAACTACCTAAATAATTAAAAAATAGCAAATTAAATATTAAATAACTAATTAAGAATTAATTTTTTTAAACCTTCAAATTGGTGGAGATACCACATTTTGTAATGAAAACCAAAATCAATTGTATTATTGAGAATATCTCCATAATTTACATTTCACAATGAAAATTTGTAAGATGATTTAACATGTACCATCAATTCTTTTAAATGTGCATACAAAATAACGTCCATATTCCATCAAATACATAATGTTATTTATAAATTCCCTTGAACCTTTTAAATGTACCTCATCTCACATTAATAAGCTTAACTTCAATGAATTAATATTAAATCAGCTTCAATGACAATATTAATATGTTTCTCATCTACGATTTTAGGTGGAAGCTAAATTTCTATTTTATTTTTCCCCTTTGCGGTTGCCAGCTTTGCTAACACAAAACACCTCCTTATTCTATTCAGGTGGCGTGTCTATTCGTGTGTCATCCTCAGTGGATTTTATTGTTCACTAAAATACATGACTTCATGCCTGTGAACAAAAAATAGTGAAAACGTAAAACAAAGAAAATAAAAAAAGGTGAACAAAAAATCTGACAAGATCGAATGACAGAGGATGATTGAATCGTCTTACAAGCCTCTTGGTCAATGCCAGCCACCAATATCCCATGTCAGGTATTCGTTTGACAAAGGGAACGCCTTTGGTGTTGACAGAGAGCCAAGAGGGTACCTATGCATGACTTTTTTTCTTTCAAATAAAGGTGGTGAAGCCACCCATACATGAATTAATATATGAAATAAAGAGTTTATACAGAGTCGTAATAGAAACTAGGAAAATTCATCTGGTTGTTAAGAACGGATAATAAACAAAAGATGAGACTAATAAGAAAATAAGCCCTAAACTAGAGCACCCAAACACAACCAAAAGGAGGTAGGGAACTTTCTTTAGCTCTTTGGGCCCCACCTCTTGCTAGCAGACACCTGTGAGAGTTGATATGAATATTGAACTTATTGAAGCAGTCCAAGCAAAGCCCCCTCTGAAGACCAGGATCGAAGGTCCATCATCTTGAATGCAACCTGACAGGGGAGTAAATCTGATGTGATCAAAGTGCTACTCTTAGGGAAGGAAAGGACCATCAACAGTCAAAAAAGGTACCATGCCAATAGGAAGAGATCAAATGGATTAAATGCAGAGAGATGATCGGCTAAGCTAGCCTCCATTACAAGAAATGCATTAATTGCTATTAACTTGAGCCACACTGGAGGGAGAGAGGAATGTCCCGTCACAGGTTGGCCAAAACATTAAGGAGGAATGTGAAAGGACAAAAAGAGGAAGTGATGATCACAAGGACTACCCTAAACAAATAAACCATATGTCAACCTAGGAAGAGGGCACACCTAGAGATGCATGCCAAAAGCCACCGCCATATGTCAAATGGAAAGAAGAGAACTAGATCCACGCGTTTGCCCATGTCAATCATGCTAGATAGGAAGCCCCTGGAAAAGGTGAAAAGTTGGCATGCATTGGAAGAGGAAACATGTTGAGTGACCAGAAGGATGAAAAGCTGAAAAGATTAAAAGCTAAAAACCTTATAATTTTATGAACAATCCCGCCACCCAACCATGTCACGAAAGACACCCAAAGAAAAAAAGGCACCAGAACCCAAGGAGTCACCAAGAAGAGGAAAAGGCCCAAGAAGAAACATAAACTATCAGAAGAAGAGGACTTGTAAGTTAAAACAAGTGACAAGCGACTTTATCTTTAGCCGCAAGACCAAGCAAGCCTGGGGGCCAGGATGATTGATTATCTGGGAAGAGGGCCTCTTGGACCGATTGATCAATCGCTCTGTTGGCTAAACAATCAACCATCATATTTGCTTCCTAGAAGCAGTGTGATATTTTGATTGTCTCAAAGTTGTCAAGAAGCATCCAAGCCTGGTCTAAAATGTAAGAGAGATGCCAGTTATCCACTTTTTTTCTTTTGGGTCGTTATGATTATGATTTGTGAGTCTCCCTCCACCCAAAGATGGCAAATTTTAAGGTCTAGAGCTAATTGAAGCCCGTGTAGGAGAGCCTGGACTTTTGCTGCATTATTAGTGCCATGAGGAATTTTTATACTCTTTGCAGACAAAATAATACTAGCAGTATCTCTAATAACACATCTAGTATGTGAAAGCCCCAGGTTGCCCCAGCTGGTACCATCAAAAATTTGTTTCTGGAAGGGGTGAGATGGCGGGTGCCATTGGACTCTAGTTCTATCTACTTTAGGGGCATTACTCTGGCTAACTAAGCCCAGAGGGACAGTGTCCAGGCCCTTCCATTTTATTAGTATTAACTCATCCCACGAAGTCTAGGAGCTCTTTCTGGCCAAAGATCTTCTAAGCTTAGCATTCATAGCTTCAACGATAGCACTTTGGAGTTCCTTGATGAAGGTGGGCAAGATCTTTGACTTGTATATGAAGATCCTAAAGTTTTGTTCTTTCCACAAGTGCCAAATAACCATGGAAGGCACCACCAACCAAAGATAGTGGAAGGTTGAATCTAGGAAGAGAGAAGGCCAGGATATAAAGAATTGTAGCAGAGAAGAAGACAACAGTGAGCACCAATTGAGATTACCAATAAACCAGTTCCATACATTCCTACTAAAGGTACAATTTAGAAGGAGATGACCCACAGTTTCCTCTTCCTCTCCACATAAAACACATCTAAAGGACTTCCCCAAAGACAATTTATGAATCCTGTCACCTGTAAGAATTCTATAATTGAGCGCCAGGCATGAAAAAGTTCCTGCCTTAGGGAGGAGGACATCTGACCAACAGAGGTGTACTGACTAGTCCATGACTATCTTAGTAATAAGTCCTTTGTAATCCTGCTTCACCTTGTACCTGCTTGATCCATCACCAAGCTAAACAAGCTCATCGTCCTTGGGAGCAGGATGAATTATCTTTGCATCGAGAATGGATTTAAGAATTGTCTTTTGATATTTAGGGAAGGCAAGATCAAAAACATCTTTCCAAGTCCCTTTAGGTGGCAGAGATTGCCAGTCAAACACAAGATAGTCCACTACCTGTGTACCCCATTTGTCTGTGAGGACTAATTCAGCTTCTTTGAGGCCATTTTTGTTGCTCAAAATGGTCCCTCCATTCCAGGAGTTGCACTAGAAGTTTGCTTTTACATCATTATGAATTCTCCACATGAGCTTAAGTAATATAACTTATCTACACTTGATCAAGAAGTTCCACATAGAAGAGCCTTTTGGTGGATTAGCCACTATGAAAATTCTTTTTTGGAAAATCATTGTCTAGATATTTTCTCTGCATGAGTTTAGCCCATTTGGAATGTGGTTTAGAGTACATCTTCCAAGCCAAGTTGGTGCCCAACACCATATTTTGAACCTCTTGGTTGATGATTCTGGCACCTTCAAGGGGAGTAGGAGTGCAAACTTTGTCCCAGGAAATCAAATGAATTTTTTTTTCTTCTATAGATCCTTGCCAAAGAAAACATTTGCAAATTTTCCCTAGTTGGTTACCAATCCCTAAGGGCATCTGAAGAGAAGACAACATGTAGACTGATATAGTGGATAACCCATATTTAATGAGAGTGATTCTACCTGCCAGAGTAAGCTATCTACCCTTCTAGGTACCTATCCATTGTTCCATGCTGTCCACCACTCTTTTCCATAGAGATTTCTTATATCTACCATTGAAAAGGGAGATCCCTAAATATTTACCTGGTAGAGCATTTACCATAAAGTTGAAGATTGCAGCTATGTCTTTTTGTGTCTCTTCACCAGCAAAGAAAAGGTAGATTTTTTATTTGTTGTTGTTTACCAATTGTCTTGAGGCTTCACAGTAGCTATCAATGACCTTCTTAATAGATACGACTTCTCTTTTATGGGCTTGGCCAAAGAGAATTGTGTCATCCGCGAAGAGAGCTTGGGTATAGGCTACACCTGGATGGGTAAGCTTCAAACCTCTCTAGAGATTAAGCTCACCAGCTTGTTTTATGGACCAGGATAAGGCTTCAGTCATGATTATGAACAGATATGGGGAGAGGTGGTCCCCCTGTCACAAACCTCTGGAGGAAACAAAAGAATTTGTTTTGATGCCATTGACTAGGACCGCATAATTGATCCCTGAGAAATAGGCTATGACCCATTTAATCCATTATTAGGAGAAGACCATCCTTGTTAACATAGAGATTAGAAATCCATAGCTTACTCTATCATAGGCCTTAGCCATATCAAGCTTGATAACCATGCTGGAAGCTTTACTCGATTTGATAGAGTGCAGAATTTCATGCACCAATATTGTGTTAGGGTTAGCCGGTAGAAGATATCAATTAAATGAAAATAAAGATTAAATAGAGGAATGGGAATACACAGAAATAATAACAGTGAGAGACAAGTTTTAACGTGGTTCACCCAAACTCGAGCTACATCCACCAATAGAGAGTCCAATATTATTATCCAATAAATCAAACCGATTACAACCAACAATCCTTGCAACTCAATACCATTGTAAATGCTATAATACAATATATCCACCAAAACCCTAACCCTTAGCCACTTTTATCAAGCCTTATGTCGGTTACAAAAATAGGGTTTTTTTATGTCAGCTCAGGAAAAAAAAATTGGGGGCTGTGCCCCCAAACCCCTACTTCTCGGGGGCTACCACCCCCAAACCCTGACGAGGATACATGGATAGTGTATAGTACTTTCCTGATCAGTCGCCACCTACCAACAATCTCCCACTTGGAGACTGATCAGGCTCCACACCAAACAATCTCCCACTTGGAGACTGATCTTGGACTACACTACTGCGCACGTAGCTCCCACTGGAAATAAGCACCCTGGACTCTGTTGTTTTGATTTTATTGTTTCAGTCTTGAAGACCAACCAAAGCTAAAGAGGAGCTCAGCTTCTCCCTTGTCACTACCTTTGTAAACATATCCGCTAGATTTTCATCTGTATCTTTTCCAATCTTAACTATCCATCATCCAACACCGACTGAATAAAGTGATACCTCAACTGTATGTGTTTGGTCTTTGAATGCAAGGAAAAATTCTTTGCAAGATGTATGGCACTTTGACTGTCTGTATACGAAGAACTATTAGCCTATTGTTTACCCAATTCTTCCATTAAAGATTGCAGACATATCATCTCCTTGCTTGCCTCTGTTGCAGCTACATACTCTGCCTCTATGGTGGATAAAACAACCACCTTTTGCAACCTGGAAATCCAACTCACCATTGTCCCACCTACAGTAAAGACATAACCTGTAGTACTCCACCTGGTATCAATATCACCTGCCAAATGTGAGTCTACATAACCTACTAAATAAGTATTAGAGCTCCTAAAACATAAGTGTTTATTAGATGTACCTCTCAAATATCTGAGAATCCATTTTACCACATTCCAATGCTCCAATTGGGAATGACTCATATTCCTGCTTACAACTCCTATAGCATGTGCAATATCTGGTCTCGTGCATACCATGGCATACATTAAACTTCCTACAGCTAAAGTATATGGTACCTTGGACATTTTTTCTTCCTCCTCTGGTGTCTTAGGACACATCTCCTTAGTTAATTTCAAATGACTAGGCAAAGGTGTGTTGACATCTTTTGCATTCTCCATATGGAATCTCTGTAACACCTTTTCAACATAATCAGCCTGAGATAGAGTCAATTTTTTGTTCTTCCTATTTCTGTAAATTTTTTTACCAAGGATTTGTTTTGCTGCCCCTAAATCCTTCATAGCAAATGACTGTGCTAATTGTTGTTTTAACTCTCTTATGTGATCCATGTTAGACCCAGCTACAAGCATGTCATCAACATATAAACATAAAATAATGTAGCTATCATTATCCAACCTCTTAAAATAAACACAATGGTCAGAATTACATCAGCTATAGCCTTACTCAGCCATAAAACTATCAAATTTCAAATACCATTGCCGAGGTGCTTGTTTCAGGTCATACAAACTCTTCTTCAATCTGCACACCAATTTTTCCTTACCTTTGACCTCAAATCCCTGTGGTTGTTCCATATATATCTCCTCCTCCAAATCACCATAGAGAAAGGTAGTTTTCACATCTAGCTGTTCCAAATGCAAATCTTCAGCAGCCACAATACTTAAAACAGTACGAATAGAAGTCATATTGACAATTGGAGAAAATATCTCATCAAAATCAATGCCCTTTTTCTATGCAAATCCTTTTACAACTAACTTGACTTTAAATCTTTTCTTACCTCCATCTTCCTCTTTCACCTGATAAACCCATTTGTTTGGTAAAACTTTTTTACCTGCAGGCAACTTACATAATTCCCAAGTCTGATTTTTCAGCAAGGAGTCCATTTCTTCTTTCATTGCAAGCTCCCACTGAACCTATGTATCCACCTGCATAGCTTCATCATACCCTTCTGGTTCACCAGCATCTGTTAACAAAATAGAATACAAAGAGGAAGAAAACCTTTCAGGAGGTCTACTTAGCCTTGTTGACCGTCTAACATTCACTGGAGTTTGTGGTATTTTTGGTTGTTGTTGCGGAGCATGAGGAACCACTGGAACATCACTATTTGGAGTATCATCCAGCACCACATAATCCTTTTCTTTCTTCTCATGCTGTTGCAACTAATCTTTGTACAACACCTCATTAAATACAACATCCCTGATTCTCACAATTTTCTGATTTTCAAAATCCCAAAGCCTATAACCAAATTCATCAATGCCATATCCAACGAAGGTACACTTTTTTGATTTTTCATCCAGCTTAGTTCTATTTTCAAAATCTACATGTGCAAATGCTTCACATCCGAAGGTTTTGAGAAAATAATAACTCACCTTCTTACCTATCCATGCTTCCTCTGGAATACTATAGCCCAAAGGAACTGAAGGACCTCTATTAATTAAATATACAACAGTGTTGACATCATCTGCCCACATATTTAAAGGCAGCCCAACATGCAATCTCTGATGGTGATTGATTATCATTGATGTCAAAAAGGTGTTTGGTCTTCATATGACAAGATGTCATATTTCAGGATGTCTTCAAGGGAAAATAAGCATCATTTATGAGAACAAGGTGTGTAATGTTGAAATCAGGTGATGTCATCATGTTTATGTGAAATTGTCAAAGGTTGGACAAGAGGATCTTTGTTGATCAAGCTACTTGTCAATTGATTTGTTATTGTTTCATATGCTTCATTGTTTAGAAGATGGTTGATCAGGTAATCATCATGGGCTTCATATGGTTGAGGTAAATTCAAATGTGGTCTTCAATCAGGTTGTTTATCATTGGTGTTACAGTGTATGTTTCAATGGATCTTGGTTTGACAAAGTTCACATGCTTCAGTAATACAAGAGCAATGCAGATCAAGTATTTATGTTGGAGGGTTCACTTTGTGTGTGGTACTTGATCAGGACTTTATTATTTATCATCATATTTATGAGAGGGCTTGTTTGATTAGTTTGATCATATCAATTGTTGATGCTCATATAAGAAGGTTTGATACTATATGGTAAGCTGGTCAATGTGATTTCAGATGATGTCTTCAGTTAGAATTCATGTCTTGACATTGATGCTAATGTGACTTGAGGTTGATTGGTTTGATATTGAAAGACTCATATTTGTGAGGTCATTTGGTGGAGTTTACCTCTCTGCAACAGTGTCTTTTTAACTAAGTGAAATCACAATGAGGGTATTGACAAAGTCTTTTTTGAAGTGCTTCAAAGAATATTAAAAACCCTAAATTAAAAAGATTTTACAATACACTTTATTAGTGCATTTCTTGCTTGTCACACTTTGTAACATCCTTATGTTATATTTGGTCATTGACTTGTTGAGCAAGTAAAAACCACTTAAGTCGCAAGGTTAAGGGTGTTAGTGTCATCGGCCAACCGGCCCTTTCTTCTTATAAATCTTTTTGCATCGGTCTTTAATACATGAGATGGGAGGCAAGTTCGGTGGTGATGTTTAATAAGTGATAATAGCATGAGGAGTTTTGCCCGATTCATTTATAAGACATCAAAATAAAGTTTGAAAATGCATGTGGATGGGCGCTTAGAGTGTTATAAAGACCTTTGTAAAGAATTCGATGCTTTTTTTAAGGAGAGCCTAATTTATCAATAATTTGTTTTTATGAAGAATTTTGGTAGTTTTTCAAAAGCATCAAATGTTTTTTTATAAAAAGCTTTTTACATGAAAAGCTTCATTTAGAAATCTCTTAAAAGGAGAACAACATCATATTATTCGAAAGTTTTTTTTAAGGATTGATAAAATTAGAAAATTTTTTTGGAGAAGATTATAAGGCAGATGTTATTGAGCTTTTCAAGGAGATTTTTTGAGGAAATTTTTATGAAAGTTTTTTTTTAAGATTCTTTCTATTTTTTCCACTTGTGGATTGGATTTAAAAGGAGGAGTTTAAATTTAAAAGAGGGCAAGTAAGATTTATGAAGGATTTTTCTTATTCTTTTGAATAAGGATTTTTTATGAAGAGACCAGTATGAAGTGTGAAGAATAATTTTTATTTGCAGAGGGAAATTGAAAAGTCTTTGAAGTAATTATGCACAGATAAATATGAAGATTTATATTCTTGCAGGAAAATGGTTTTTGCAGATCATAGAATATGAAGGGTTATTTTCTTTTTGAAAAGAAATTACAAGAGGATCAGAGATGATTTTTTTTTTTTTTTTCAGATTGGAGAATACAAAAAGAATATTCAAGATGAAAATTGAAAAGTTGTACAGAGAAAATATAAATGGAATATGGAAAGAAATTGATTTTATTGAAGATTTTTGTATGACCTTACTATTGTTTTTAGATGAATTGTTTATGCAGATGTCAAGGGTCAGAAGGTGAAATTGAAACAAAAATAAAGAAGAAGATATTTATTTTGGAATATGAAAGGTCATGAAAAGATGTAAATGATTTTGCAGAATGTTGAGAGGCATCTCATATTTGTTGGCTTCACATGTATATTGACAGTGTGTGTGTGTGGAATTATATACAGAAATGAAGACATTTTCTACAAGATCCTCTTGAAGAGAAAAGAAAGATGAGAATATGATACTAGGTGATAATCAGATGAATTGTTATGTAGGTGTGAATGAATTGAGAATTGAATGGAAACAGAGTGTCCCTCTAATCTTGTTTGTTAATTCAATTGATGATTTGGTTTGCCAGTGAGGCCTTGTATTAGCCAGTGAGGCTTGTAGGTCAGTGAGACCTATTTGTTTTCCAGTGAGGTATATCTGTGTAGGAAGTGGGTGCTTCTGTTTGGTATTGGAGTTGGTGCTCCATAAGGAATTGGTGCTCCTAGATACATTTTGTATAGCCAGTGAGGCAGTTTTGAGTGGTTTTTCTACCCCAAGAGGGTTTTCCACTCCAGTAATTCTTGTGTTAATGATATGCTTCTATGTGTGTATTTGCTTCTATGTTAAGATTTATCTCTATGTGGTCCTGCTCATAATTTTCATTATCAAACTTGTACATATATGTGTAATAGTTTATTGATGACTTGCACTTTCTGAGTCTTGTAAATTAAAGTTATAATAAGTTGCAAAAATTTACACAACACTGATTCACCCCCCCTCTCAGTGTTGTCCTGGACTCCTGCAATCTCATGGTCCTTGCACACTCCATTATTGTCCTATTTATGTGTTCAACAACTCCATTTTCTTGTGGAGTCCCTGGAACGATTTTCTACCTATGAATTCTATTAAAGGAACAATAATCTTCAAATTCTTTGTTGGAATACTCACCACCATTATCAGATCTGAGACATTTTAATCTTTTACCTGTCTCATTTTCAACCAAGCTTCTCCATTTCTTATATGTTTCAAATACATCAGATTTCTGCCTAAGGAAATAAATCTATACCTTCCTAGTTGCATCATCTATGAATGTAACATAATACTGAGAGCCACTAAGAGAAGATACCTGAGCTGGTCCCCATACATTTGTATGCACAAGCTCTGACTTTTCATTTTTCTCTTTCTTCCCATCCTTGAGAAAACTGACTCTCTTTTGTTTTCCATACACACAACTTTCACAGAAATCCATATTAATACATTTCAGACATGGTAAAACTTTCTTAAAATGAAGTACCTTCATACCTTTTTCACTCATATGCCCAAATCTGTTATGCCACAATGTTGTCTCAGAACCTGCAGCAACTGTTCCTGAACCTATTTGTTTTTTCTCTGCAATAGCTAAAGTAGAAGAAACAGTATGACCTGTACAAAGATATAAGGTGCCTACTTTCACACCTTTTGCTACTATTAAGGAACTTTTTGAAACCTTCCACTTTTTATCAATAAATGTAACAATGTAACCTTCTTCAGCTAGCTACCCTGCTGAAATTAAATTCCTACTGAGCCTTGGAAAGTGCCTTACCTCTTGTAGTAGACAATGATTCCCATTCTGCAACTTAATCTTAATTCTTCCCTTTCCAACAATCTGATAGGGTTTGTTATCTCCCAAATAAACCAGCCCAAAATCATCTTGGACATAATCAAGAAAATAACTTCTATGGGGCGTAGCATGAAATGAGGCCCCTGAATCTAAAACCCATGAATCATCAGCATTATCTAGGAAAAGAATCAAAGCATCATCTTTAGATTTAATACTTACCACATTTGCCTCCTTATTGCCTTCTTATTTGTCTCCTTCTTTATTCTTCCAAGACCAACAATCTTTCTTCAGATGACCTGGTTTCCCATAGTACCAACAACCTTCTGTCCTCTAGTTTGGGATCTCTTATCCTTTGATTTTCCTCATGACTTCCCATGACCTCCAGAACCTTTTCCTCTCTCCTTTGATCTGCCCCTGCTTTCTGCATTCAAAACATAGCCTGATGTGGATCCACCTGAGCTTTTCCTATGAATTTCCTCACTTAGAATAACACCAACAACATCATCAAATTTCAAGGTATTTGAACCAGAAACAGAGTTACTAACCGCAATTACCAAACTATTCCAGCTTTCAGGCAATGAACATAATATCAAGAGAGCTCTAACTTCATCAAATTTTACATTTACAGAAGTCAATTGACTGACAATCGTATTAAATTTATTTAAATGATTTGTCATAGATCCACCTTCAACCATTTTCAGATTAAACAAATGCTTCATGAGAAATACCTTATTTGAGGTTGAGGGTTTTTCATACAATTTAGCCAAAGCTTTCATCAGACCATCTATTGTTTTCGCTTCCATTATATTGAATGCCACGGATGGTGCTAGGCACAACCGAATGGTTCCCAATGCCTTTCTATCAAGAAGATTCCAATCCTCATTAGTCATTATTGCCAGTTTCTTGGCATCCATAAATCCTTTTGATAGAGGTAATCCTCCATCTGCATCTTCCATAATTGATAGTTTTGCCCATTGAATTTATCAACCTTTAATTTACCTTCGTCCGCCATTGCTCCCACTCAACCATGAGACCTTCTTGCAGATGATAATCGAATACAACCCACTCTGATACCACTTGTTAGGGTTAGCCAGCAGAAGATATCAATTAAATGCAAATAAAGATTAAACATAGGAATGGAAATACATAGAAATAATAACAATGAGAGACAAGTTTTAACGTGGTTCACCCAAACTCGAGATATATCCACCAACAGAGAGTCCAATATTATTATCCAGTAAATCAAACTGATTACAACTGGCGATCCCTACAACTCAATACCATTACAAATGCTAAAATACAATATATCCACCAAAACCTTAACCCTTAGCCACTTTTATCAAGCCTTATGTCGGTTACAAAAATAGGGTTTTTTTTATGTCGTCTCAGGAAAAAAAATTTTAGGGGCTGCACCCCTGAATCCCCACTCGGGGCCTGGCCTGGCCCCGAACCATGGCGAGAATACATGGCTAGTGTATAGTACTTTCCTGATCAGTCACCACCTACCAACATATTGTCCCTTCAGCTATCTCTTTTTCAGGGACAAAGCCACCTCGTTCCTCCATGACAAAGCTGGGGAGGAATGGGGCCAGACAGATAGTGATAGCTTTGGAAATGATTTTGTAAACAAAATTACAAAGGGAAATGGGTTTGAACTCCTCGAAAGAGGAGGTGCTTTGTTCTTCAGGATAAGCATGAGGTTGGTTTTGTTGAATTCCTTTAGCACATTCTTACACTTTATCGATTCCTCCACCACTAGGAATACATCTCTGCCTATTATCTTCTAGCATTTTTGGAAGAAAGTCCTTGACTAGCCATCCAGACTTGGAGCTTTGTCACTTGGCATGGAAAAAACCACTACTTTGACCTCTTCTATAGTAAAATCCTTCATAAGCTCTTCATTTTGATGATGGGTAACCCACACAAGGAAGTTATCTAGAAGCAGTGAAGTGTGGCTTTGGGAATGATCCGCTGAGAGGAGTTTTTCAAAAAATAATCTCACTTCTAGGAGGATATCTTCAGCTTTATCAGCAGAGGAGCCATAAGCTCTTTTGATGAAGTTTATAGCATTGGTATGCTTGCAAATTTTGGAGGAAAGGTGGAAGAATTTAGTATTGCAGTCCCCTTCTTTGAGCCAAGTCTCTCAAGACTTTTGGTGCCAGAAGACTTCCTCCCTTTGTAGTACTTCTTCTAGCTCAGCTCTCAGGCTTTTCTCTAGCTTTTAGTGCTTGTCATCCATCCCAAAGTTTAGAATATCATGCTCAATAGCTTGTAGGTTTCTGGAAATTCTTGTCTTTTCTGAGAAGATGTCCTGAATATGCTTCTTGACAAAGTTTAATTTGCTGGCAAGTTGAAACATACGTGAGCCCCTAACAAAAGGTGCTGAGTGCCACCACAAATCAATGTTTTGAAGGAAGAGAGGATCTCGCAGCCACATGTCTTGGAATTTAAAGTAGCACCTAGGTCTCTTCTGAGTCTCTCCCAAGCCAAGGGTAACCGGATAGTGATCAGAACTTGTAAGAGGAAGGATGGATGACTTAACATAGGAAAAGGCTTGAAAGCAAGGTGGTGAAATGAGGAAGCAGTCCAGCCTTTCTGCTATCCTGTACTCATCTTTTCTTTTGTTTGTCCAAGTGAAGAGTACACTCGAAGGTTTGCAATCCATGAGATTGTTAAATGCGACAAACTCCCTGAAATCCATTTGAACCCTAGGTTGACCAGCCTTGCCACCTATCTTTTTAAAATCGTCTAGAATGACATTGAAGTCCCCTCCCAAGACAACATTTTCCATATTGATAAATCTTAGCAAGTTGGAGATGTGTCTCCAGAGTTGCCATTTCTTAATTGACCCTGAAGGACCATAAATGCACATAACCCATAGATCTTTTTCGTTTAGCAGCCCTAATAATTTGCCTAAGATCTAGTTTTCTCTGTTACCAATTATCTCCATCTTAGGGAGATGTTTCTTCAATAGAATGGCCAGACATCCTGAGGAACCATTTGCTGGGTCGAATGCAGTCTCCCAGTTCACCCATTTTTGAAAAATATGAGATACTTTTTCTGTTGACAACTTAGTTTCTTGTAAAAAAACAATGTCTACTCCTACCCCATCAATTTGAGATTTAATGAGGCATATTTTGTTAGGGGTGTTTATGCCCCTAACATTCCACGTAAGGAACTTCATGGCTCCTAAGGAGAGCTCTTGGCTCTCCTCTTCTTGAGTGTGCTATCGATGGTGGTTTGGATTCCTACATCAATTTCTTTTTGGATTTTAGTCTTTCTTTGACAAGAGCTTCTCCTAGCTTGGGACTGTGGCTCCCCATTTTGTGTCTTCTCTACCCCAGAGGTGTTTGGTGTATCCGTAGAAGCTTTTTGGAGCCTTCAAAATCATTTTCTTGAAGAACGTCATCAGCAATCTCATAAAAAAATGTTAGTTACATTACAAATAGTTTCTTCCAGGAGGGACTGCAATGTGACATCCCCCGAGTCCTCCTTGGAGTTTGTTTCCACCTGATTCTGTAGAGGAATGTCAGACCCCACTTCTTGGATGTCTTCCTTCTCATACAAGTCAGGAGAAGATGTTTCCATGAGGTCGACCTCCTTCGTATCTTCTAAGTTGTCTTGGAGGGTTGAATCTATGTCAATAAGAGACTTCAGGTTTGAAGGGATCTGTCCTAAGTCTAGCGACTCTCCCCCTTTCTAGAATGTAATAGTATTCACGGCACTGGGGAGCTCACAAGCTGATGAGCCATTCTCACAAGGAATCTCTATCCAGTCTTTTGTGAAGAGGACTTCACTGGAATCTACATGGAAGCCAACAAAAGGGTCTTCAGGGGAAGTAGAGATAGCTTCATCAGAATGGGTTTTATCTAGCATATCACGGATCTTCAAACCAATACAAATTTCCCTGGTTAGAGGAAGTTTGGGGCTATCTTCTGGGAGATCATTTCTGTCTATATCTACCCTTATCTGCATTTGGGTCTCTTGTTGCCAAAGAGATAATCGCTGGCAAGGAACAAGTTCTACATTCTCCTCTCTGGTGTAGCCTAACATTTTATTCATTCTGGCAATGTCTTCTTCAGTATTATTCTCAACTAGAATAATCTCTTGCATCCAATTCCCAGTGAGAGTTTGGAGAAGGATGTGCTTAGGAAGAAATTCCTTCGTCTCCATAATAATGCAAATATTGTCTCCTAGAGATAGGTCAGTATTGAACTGTGCTTCTTGGAAAATGCCCCGAGCATTGCCAATGGCCTACAAAGATTCAACTTCTCTATACTCCACTGGTAAGAAAGGGAGCTCCACCCAAAAAGGGAGATAGGGAATTTTCTCTTTACCTATATCAAAGTTATGCTTCCATTTCTGGCAAAAGATAGCTATGTTCTTGAACCTCCAAAGTCTTTGCTGAAGCACTAGGTCCCTCGCTTCTTTACTAGGGAAAAGGAAGCTGAAAAATCCATTACCCATGGGACTAACCTCCATGGTCTCTGGCCAGACTCTTTTAGCCCAAGAAATTAAATCATCTCTTGAAAAATGAGGGGAAAGTACCTTCCCGATCAGGGCACCAGTTTGAAGGAGTTCAGTCCTTTCCACTAAGTTTGTGCCGGTAAGGGAGACATTGATCTATTTTTCTTCCCTTAATGTTACTTTTTTGAGAGTTGGTTTAGGCACCCACCTTACCTTGCCAGTCGTTCTATCATTCACTTGAGGATGGGTGGTCTAGAAGTGAGAAATCTATTGTGATCTCCTCTTTGGCTTGGGTCTGGCATGCTTTCTACGTTTTTGCTTCTATCCGTGAAAAGACCTCCATCTGGGGGGATGAAAGTTTCTGGCTTTTGGCTCAGGATTCTCATGAAAGAGATACTGCTTAAAAGCATCCTTTTGTGAAGGGAGTGGTTTCCTCCTTGGCCTCTCTGTCTTAAAAGCTTGTGCATCTTTGTCTATATGCTGAGTTCGGAACTCGAGTCCTTGTCTGGAGAAATCCCTATGAGGGCCTCTTACTTGTCTATAAGAATTTTCCTTTGTGAAGGATGAGAGTCGATCAAACCCATGAGACTCATTGCTACTTCTTTTGGGGTTGGAAATGATAGAATGGCGGGCTGCAGATACCTTGGAGGAGTTTCGATTTGAAAAAGTAGTTGTTCTGTAAGAGTTTCAATTTGAAAAAGTAGCCATTTTGTAAGAGTAGTCGAGAGCCATATTCTAGGAAGTATAGCCTTAAAAGATCTCCAAGATTCACACTCTGTTAAATTGTTATTATGCAAAAGGAAGAGTTCTATGCATGACTTTTGATATAATTTTTTTCATATACAGAGTACATAAAGCACTATGTATCTATGTTGTTGAACTCATCATTCTATATTCCAAACCTGTGGGTATGGTACTTAGTTTTCTTCTTGTCTCAAATTATTTTTCTCATTAAGAATTTCATGCTGAAATTCAAAAGACAATTTATTTAGGTTGGCACCTTCTTGTAAACTATATAGCTCTCAACTTTATAACATTCCTGTTTGCATGAGGAAAGGATATTTTCCCTAGTTTTTCCCTTTCCACTTTTTTCTACAATTGGACACAATCTCTTCATAGCAATAGAATACCCAAGACTGTGTTAGTAGGGCTAAAATTATATCTCATACCCAACTATGAACCAATGATATAATTTTGCACCGAGTATAGCACCGAATGTACGTATTTTTTTCTTTTTTATTCAGTCGACATATATATGAGCATTAAATTAGGGGTGACTAATTAGTTATGGTATCTTGGCTGGGAATGAGTGACATCATGAAATGGCTTGTTGACAGAAAGGTCAAAAATCCTATAAGCAATTCTCATTATTTAATCGATGCCTAAGTTCGAAGAACATCAGTGCTATAAAATCAAAAGATGCCCTACATATACAAAATTTATGCCAAGAACTTCTTTAACAAGATCATATGCAAAGCAAATTTGTCATTTTTAGTAAATTTCATTGTAGTCAAATGAGATATGGTAGTCATGCATTCATTGATGCAGAGTTGCTTCTATAACTATATTGCTAATGTTCTAGTTGCAGCAAGGTATTTAGGATTGGCTAGGCTTGCCTTCAAGTGTAAAATTTAACCCCACATCAGGGGCTAATAGAGCATCTTCAAGGAAAACTTGGCATTGATAATTGCACCCCTCATCCTTTGATTGATGAGTTTATTGTAACAATTGAAGGAGAAGATGGGATTTGCTCCACCCATCTAGAAAAATTGCTAGGTATACAATATTGTTTATGTCCGCTATAGTTTAAAATGGGTATCTAACTGTAGATAAGAGTGGTTACCTATTATTAGTATATTGAGATAAGCAGAATCACAAGTCTTATTCTTTGTAAACAAGTAAGTCCATTATTAAATCAAACTACATAAAGACTATGGATAAGTATAGCACTATGTATTTAGTTTCGTTATGTAAATATTGCAAAGTTATTCCATTGATTATCACATTTACGTCATAGCACATGGTTTATCATGGATTGGATTTGTTATAGATGTTGTTGAAAGAGCTGAAGGAAGAAAGAGGGAAGGAGAAAGATCAGACTATTGTGGATCTCTTAAGAGGGAAGGAGGAAGGTCAGGCTGTTGTGGATCTCTTACAGTGCCTTGTAGAAATAGGTGAACACCATATAAAAAACTAAATTCCAATATCACTTACATTCATTCTCTTGATATATATGAATGGATATTCTTTTGTGGATGCCCAATATCATCTATTGTAATTCTAGATTTTCTTATATATTTGGTTTGTGGGTTGTAGACTGCCCAGGAGCACAAGTCCGGAAGGAGGCAAGAGATAAATATGGGAGTACTTCCATGTTTTTGTAGATTGCATTTCTGTTTGAGAGGATTTCTCCCTTTGTTGGCAATGAAGAGGCCCTCTCTATGGTTTTTGAAAAAGAAAATATTACTGCTATAGAGCTCACAGTAGAAAGAGAGACAATAGCAATAACTAAAGAAAAAGATACCCAGGTGGTCATTGAAACAATCAAAGTTGTTGTTGAGGAAAAAGAAGAAATTATGGTTGTACATGCTAGAAACTAGGCACTTGACTGCAATTATGACCAATTAATATTATATATAGAACACATCAACTTATTGAATCTGTAGTTGCACTTGTTAAGAAATAGTCATTGCAGCTCTAATGATTTTGGCAGCATGGGAATTAATATCAATGACTTCTTTGAAATGTGTATTCAACACCAACAAATTCTACCCACATCTTCACCATCTAAAAGAAATGCTCTAAACTAAAAAGATTATTGTGTTAAACATGGTCTGAGCTTGGCATTTATGCTCTCAATGTTCTATTGTCTATTAAAAATGCTAGATAAGTAGCATTAATTCAACTTTATTATTTTCATTTGCTAATTCATGTAATTGCTCTTAAAATAGTTTCAACTTTTTACTTAATTTCATTTGCTTATTAGTTAAATCCTAAAGGTTTTCTCATGTCATGTTATTTTCTCTTTTTTCAACACTTTATTAGATAAGAGTGGTTTCTATTTCTTTTGATGTTGATATGCCTATTGTTAATGAACTACTGAGCAACTTGCACATGTGGTTGATTACTTTGAATAACATGGCATATAATTGTTTCTACTCTCTGTCAGAATATGTTTGTCATTCTTTAGGAATAAGGCACATCTCCATTTGGGAACCAATATTCATAATTTTTATACAAATCCAGAGTACTTAATCACAAATTTGAACACCCCATCTAACTACACATATTATTTTCCAATGGTATTTACATACTACCATGCCTTGACCCATTAGGGTGTATGTAGTTACAATAAGTTGTTTCCAAAATCTCAACGCATAACATAACTATGATTTAATTTTTCTTGGTTATTCTTAATGGTGTTTGAAAAAGTTCATGTGTTGGCATTTTGTATCATTGTTATTGTTATAACTTTTTCAATAGTTTCAATATTGGGTTAAAAAATATTTGTTGTTAATCATGTATTTCTAACATGATAGTATCGATTTAGAGGAAAAATTCTTATTGCATTCAATAAATTTATTTGGAGCACAATTACCAAATAAACTAATTGAATTATTCTATTCACATGTGTCTACCAGTGTTATTGTTAGGAAAAGAAAACAAAAATCAGCAACAAACCCTATTCCAAACCCACCATTTTAACACAGCCAAATTGCTAGCATAAGTTGTGGAATTAGAATATAATTTACTCAACCTTGGAGTTAGAATCTACCCGATTAACTACAAAGGATGAAATTAAAGAACATGAAGAGACAATAGGACAACTAATGCAACTTCTCCATGTAACTTTCAAAGAAAGAGATGAGGCAAGAGAGTGGTGTCAGAAATTGCAATAAAAGTTAATTCATAGAGGTCTAAGCAATTTCCACTCTAGTCTTTCAAAACTAAACCTCATAGACTCTAGTGGCATGGAATTGTTGCAACAACCATTATTTGAATTCTGCAAATAATACTAGCATTCTTCATTTCCTAAACAAAATTTACAACATGTGAAGTTGCCATTAGGGTGCAACACAGACAGACTTGGGAATTATAAGACTCAGAACTAGTTAAGACTATGCTAGAAAAATATGGGAAGATCTTCTAATGTATTTGAAATTCACCACTCTTCTTTTGTGCCAAATGGCATGCAAATTATGAAGTAAAAATCTCTAGAAAATGTTAGCACATCAGTTGCAAAGCGCAACATGCATGTTTAGGATCAACCTTCAATTAAACTCGGTTTAATTGTACATGTCCTATGCTTGTCTATTTCTATTATATCTAGCCTTGTCCTATTAGGATTTGGTTGGGACTCCTACTGCACCACAACTCTTGTTGGTAAGAACTATTATATTCATCATTTAGCTATAAAATATCATGTCTATTATAATTCTTGTTGTTGTTGTTGTTGCAATATCAATTACTTCATTGACATTGTATATCTGGTTATAAATAATTTGAGTAGTAATCTATCACCTTACATATTTTGGTTTTCCTCATTATTGTCTATTTGTTGCTTTATTTTCACACTTGTTGGAGTATGAAAGACATTGAGAGGGGGGGAGGGGTGAATCAATGTCTTATAAAATAGACTTGTTTTTGGTAAAATAAGAAATCGTGCATAGAACCATTAATAAACTTTTACCAACTATGGACTTCAATCTTTTATGATGAACTGTAATGAACTATCAGCTTGTGAACATGGAAGAACAAGATAAGGCAGTTTTATAACTTCATTGGTTTGAGATAAGTATCAAAAATATTATGCATTTGTACCAATCCAAAATGAGCTTCATGTCAACAATAATATGCAACAGTTAAATCATGAAACAAAGAACATAAACTCATGAACATAACCAATGACCATAACACAAAAATTTGATGAGTGGAAAACCCTCTCAGGATGAAAAACCACTCCAAAAAATGCCTCATTGGTTGTTTGTGCCTCATTGGCATATTTGTCTTACTGCCTCACTGGCTTAACCATCTGAATATAATGAATGATCAAAGTACAATACAGAGGATTACTCTGTATCACTATAGCCCAATACTTGACTATCTCATTACTTGAGACTCAACAATCAACTCATCAACTCAAAACAGATCTGGCATCAACATTTTGTTACAATTTCAATGATAGTGTAACCATACACACATTAATCTCCTAATAGATGTTTTTCATCTTATGCCTTTTTATAATTTATCACTACCCTTTTATTTCTTTCAATAACCAACTTGTATGAGTAGATGAACCATTTGAAGTAGAATTGAACTGAATCAATAACTATCAAAAAGAGTGGTCAAACTGACCCACTTTGAGAATATAAAGACCTTTCATATTCCTTTCCAAACTGTGGTTACAAAAACCTTAACCACAATAGTTTCAAAAACTTTTAGAGTTAATAAAAAAATGCCACCATAGATAGACCATAGGGTTAGGTCAAATGGATCAACCTTTTGTATACACCTACAAAACAACAATGTATACTATAAGAATGTGCTCTATAAACCTTACAAATGTCTCTGATAAAGAAACAATAAAGCCATATCATGTAATGCCACAGATGTAACAATATTACCCCGCTTCTTCCAAATTCTTCTCACAAATGCATCGACACAAATATTGTCAAGTAATTTCCTCTTTCACATTAACCGCACCATGAAAACCTTCAACATATCTTAAATAATGTACACAGCCTCTAAACTATATGCAAACTGCTTCCATACCTAAATCTTTTAACAATCAACAACTAAATTTTTTACAGAACCCGACAGTTACAAAAGATTTAAGAATTATTTAGACAACAAAACCCCTTAATCAAAACTGACTGTGAAAGACTCACACATGCTAAACAAAATTGACAACATTACAACCTTGGAAATGCAAAACATAATCAAACTAAGGGATATTACCTGGAGAATCTTAAGTCAAACTATCGATTGTAGATGAGCATTATCTCATCAAACTATTACCATCATTCCTCAACTGTCTGCAAACCCTAACCTCTTCCTTGTGCTCTTTTCCTCAATGAAAACTGATAACAAAAACAACAAAATGCTCTTTTGTGTGTTCGAGAAGATTCATTCATTTCCAAGCCCTAAGTCAGCTGAGTTCACAAAATGAGTAACCATGTAGAGTTTGTGTCATTACATGTCCTCTACCTCTAAAAGGACCTCTTCCACCCCTTTGTTGTCTTCCTCTTCCTCTATTGTGTTGTTCTTGTTTTCTCTTTAACTTCTCTTCCACTTTCAATGCCAACTGAAAGCATTTCTGAACTGTATCTGGATTATGCAGACTTAAATCTTCCTGAATGTTGAACCTCAATCCATTAAGGTATCTGGCTACCTTCTCTTCTTCACTTTCCTTTACCTTTGTTTTCATACAAAGTTTCATGAATTCTTCTGTATATGAGCTGACATCTAGCTCCTTCTGCTTCAGGTTTTGCTTCCTCTTGTGTAATTAGATACTGTAATCTAATGGGACATAAGCTTCCTTTACTAATGCCATCATTTTCTTCCATGTAGTGACTCTACACTTTCCTTCCTGTACTCTATCATCTTGGACGAAATTCCACCATGTCAAGGCAGCTTCTTTCATTTTTGACTAGGCTATCTTCACCCTCTGTTGTTCTGGTATCTCCTCTGTTTCAAAGAAATTGTTCAAGGAGTCTATCCACTCCATCACTGAATCAGGTTCCATCTTTCCTGTAAACACTGGCAAATCCAGTTTCACATCCATGGTTCTCCTCTCCATGGCCTTGAGGGCATTCAACAGTGGTCTCTGGTCTGCAGGAACGACCTCCTCGTTCCAACTAGGGATCTCTTCTTCTTCCCTATCTTCTTCTCTACCAGAACCTACTCTGTTCCTCAACTTCTCTAACTCATCCTTCAATTCCTGATTCTGAGCCTTCACGGCCTTGCTCTCTGCAATCTGTTTCTTTACCAGAACTGCCAACTCAACGTTGGTCATCCTTGCCGGCATCTCAGATGTTCCTTCTTCATCCGACATCCTGCTATATCCTGATCTTTTCCAGAAGATCCTTCCTTTGCTCTGATACCACTATGATGCAGAGGTAAAACGTAATGGGAGCTTACAAATGGGAAGGAGGAGTCATTAACACAACCAGCATGTTAAAATCCTATCGGCTTATCATCATCATCATATTTCTTGCTAACACAGACAGCATCATCATATTTCAGACGAGCATGAAATATCCTCCTGCTGACTACTGTTCACTTCCTTATCACCTATCGGCGAGAGATGGTTCATCGGCCAAGGGGAAATGTCTTACCCCCGATGACTAATGTCACCCCGATGAATATATCGGTCCTATACCGATCGGCCAGACTTGGCTTATCGGCCGGACTCCAACACTCTGTCCCGATGTCCGATATTACCCCGATATCTCTTTTCATCGGTCAGGTTGCCTATCGGCAACACTTCTTCTATCGGCCAGGCCGAAAAAGGTCTCCCCGACGCTATTACTCCTACCGATGCCAAAACACTTAACGTCAGCAGGATAAATCTGCATTGGGTGATATTCACAATATCCTGATGACGATGACGTTACATGCACCTGATGATGATGTCACCCTGATATAAGACTCTTACATCCTCTGCAGCATGATAATAAAATGTCGGGTGATATTATACATATCCTGATGATGACCTTTAAGATCCTGATGACGACTTTTAAGATCCTGATGATGACTTTTAAGAACCTCCTGTCCTTAGCCAAAAAAATGATTTTTCCTCCCGCATACGATAGCGATATGCGGATGATGGGTACACACGAAAGATGATCCTGACGATGATATACACACTGAGTATATATCCAACCTATATCATCCTGATGCACTTGAAACATACAGTCTTCGTCAGCTTCATAACCCGATCCGGATAGCGATATACTCACAGATGTCGATACGATCCACTCCGTCTGGAAAAGCACATGCAGACCCCTGTATATCCGTCAGCTACATGCAAACTCACAGAACCGCACAATTTCACAAAGAAAATATGATGATCGGGCCGGATCACCTTCAGGTCAAAACTTAACAGTTTATCTTCCTAAATCCCAGCACATGAGGATGCTAGGTTGATTCATAGCATGCTACCAATCGATCTCCCACACAATGAAATGCATAAACAGAAAACTAAAATACTACCTAAACTAACATGCATGACCATTCCACCGATTCACAGAATCAACCGGTGGAAGGGTTGAAAGAATCCATTAACTTGTAATCAGAACAGAAATCAAAACATAAACAACTGATAAACCAGATAATGCAATTGATGAGATCTTATTTAGATGAAACACAAATGTCCTGTTTCTACAACAATGTTTCACAATGTCTGGACTGATCTCTGGATCTCACCAGTACAACATAACACAACTACTACTCTCTCTTCTCATGATCTCAAACCCTAACTGATCTGAGTTATTTATAGCAATATCCTACGAGTACTACCAACTCGATTCCCAGCGGCTGGGAGCTTCCAAGTGGCTGGGAGAGGACAGCTCAGACTACCTGATCACAAGCTCTAACTGCTTGCACACTCTCCTAGGCTGATCTAATACATATGCATTGGTCCAATGGACCTTATTACATTATGAAGTCAAACATGCTAAAAATAGACTAATGTCCTGTCATGCGGACAATGAACCTATATCCTGTCTTGTAGGGGTGCTCCTGCACCATGTTGGGTCTAAACCACATGTTAACTAGGCCTGATAATAATAACCTTTATAAATATTCAAAATCATAATGCACTGTCAGTTCATTCAACAAGTTTCCAAGTAAATGTCAATCAAGACACCAAAATATATTGCCATCAAAGTTCCCCTTACACAAAATGATATTTCCATCAAATGTCAACATAATCATCAAATGCTAAGACTTGTATAATGAGCATCAAATACTATGACTTGTATAATGACCATCTTTAAGCATTGACCAACCACTTATCACAAGATTAATCAAAAATATAAATCAAAATATGCCATACTCATATACCATCATGAAACCCATATACCATGATCAAAACTGAGGACAAATATATGGTCTAACTTCCCTTTTTAAACTAACATCAATGAAACATGATTAAGTTCTCTTTCCATGCCTTGAGTTTTTGAATGCACCTGTAGAATGTAGAATGTGCCTTAATCATCATGACACAAGAGATAAATCATCAGAGCCATATGCCACAGGAGATCATGAGCACATCAAATATGAACAACTATGAACAAATGAACCTATCAACTATCTTAGAGCATGTAAGAGCACATCATCAAATATGAATTGGAAGAATCAAGTGCATATTCAACTGCATAGAGCATGTCAACTGTCACATACCAAGAGCATCAACGGTCATCTGTAACATGATAGGAACCATGAGAGTCATCAAGGACATTACCATGGGCCAAACCCAAGCAGTGAGGAGTGTCAACATGAAACATATCAACTTTACCAATGGAACTTAGTCTATAGGAAGATAGAGTAGGATCTCAACTATTACAACCTGCCAAATCAGCTCTACCAACCAATATAACCATCATGAGTATCTTATGAAGCAAGAAGAACTTTGCATTAAACATAAAAGGGTCATATAGTCCAAGCTCATTGTCACAAAAACCAATAGCATATGCCATATGCCATGCCAACTGTCATGATGTAATTGTCAATTTATCACCAACACAAACTTAAGAGTTTGTGTATTTTTCATCAAGGACAACAACGGAGATGGCAACAAACTCCCCCTTTGTCCTTGATGACAAAACACAACTCTCTCTCCCCCTTTTTGGCATCAAAGACAAAGGGAGAAAGAAAGTATGCCAATACCTCAAGGAGATATCAGAAACCAAAGACCAACATATGAAAGAAATGTAAGCATAATTAGAAAATATTAAGCATACCATGACTGTCCCATAAAGAAAAAACATCCAGAATGGTCTAAAATACAACTACACTGTCAGTATCATAAATGAGCATTTAAAGGAGCATGTATCAAAACAAGGACAACAACTAAATATGCCAAGCAAGTCTTTTGAGTAGAATGACAATGTTACCATCATCAAAATGCTAGATCAATAATCAAGTATTAAGCACCAGAATACCATCTAAATATACCACTATGCCAAAGAACTCTTTCACTGCTGTCTAACAAACTTCCAAGAGACTATAAAAATCATCAAGGCAAAAAAAATGAAAGCTGAACAAATCATTAATACTATCTAATGAATCCAAAAGATAATGACAGGAGAACACGTGCCATGATAATATAGGCATGAAGACAAATATAATATCGAATCATGTTAACTGTATTGTTCAATAGGTTTGAAGGTCTCCTTTCTAAGATAAAGGGTAATGTGGTCAAGAAGACATTCCTTCTGATATCATGAAAAAGATATCTTGCATTGTAAACAATCATCAAATACCAAAGTGAACATTGAGCCTTGCAATATTGGTTCAAAACTTCTCAAGATCTTGAGTATCAGATAGCAAACTATTTAGGCACACAATAGTAGAAAGCAAAGTACATCAACCCATGAAGATGAGCCTATCCTAAGATCTCATCATGTAAAGCATGTTACATCTTAAATCAAACTCCCAAAGCATGAAGGCCATATGCATGATGCAGTTTGAGAGCATAAAACACAATCAACCATATAGTGAAAAACTTTGATCCTTGATATTTAACTTCCAAGACCAATGATATCTCATTGTACTATTCCACTGAATCTTCATAATAGGAATAAGCAAAAATTACTAAAGAAAGAGCATCAACAATGTTTAAGAGCCAACACATCAAGAACCACTGTCAGCCATTGTATATCATAACATCAAGAATTACTGCCAACAAAAGGCTATTCTAATCAGATTAAGACACTGTCTTGAAAAGTTTATCCTACAACTTCTGTGCACTAACATCGTATCATGTCAAAATACTGAGAATAAGATCACATTATATAACAAACAAGACCACAACTCCTATCTTGTACTATTGTGTTTTTGTCGCTTCAAACAAAGACACACTTGAGAGAGAAACATAATTCAAAACACAAATAGAGAAGTCATCTCTTCTTCAAGCAATATTGACATATACCTTAACATGATGAATCCTACTCAATCACCCTGTAACCATAATCACAAACATTGATCACAATATAACTTCACAAGCCTACACCTTCACATCCAAAGAATAATTGACAAACATGACTGAGAGAAAAAGATATGAATAGCATCTTAGCAAAAATTATCAGGCATGAATCAAAAACATAATAAACAAAACAAGACCAAATAATCTCCTCTAAAATTTCTTGGGGATAATTGATAGGACATGGACAACTCCCCCTAACTTCATGCCACATGTTATGCAACTGATGATGTGACTTGTGCAAAATTCACAAGTTTAGGATTTATCTTCTCTTGACCTTGTTTCTACCTCCAAACTTTTACAGATTTTTTCTTCCTCCAAACTTTTTCAGCCTCTTTCCTTTTCCAACTTTTCAAACCAGGTGATGCCTTTCTGCAACTATGTGCTTTGTGACTAAGAGAGTTATACAAATAACAAACTACATTGTAATCATAATCAAATGACTGAAAATATCTTTTTGACATCCTTTGAGCACTTATATTATGATTCCATGTAGGATCATATCTTTTATACATTTTACAGTTTCTTTGTATGTGACCAAGATTATTGCACTTGTAATACACTGGATCAACATTAGATTGATTTTTTTTGCAGTACAAAATTATTATAGGTATAACAATAACCATTAAATGAATAATTATACATGTACATATAAGCTTGTCTTGCTAGAGCGGTTCTTCTGAAATTTCTTCTTTGATCGTACACTTTTACAAACTCATCTTTGGTTTTTATTTCAGCTTCAATCTTCTTTTTGCCTTTAGGAGTAGCAGCATGATAGTCCAAATATATCTTCTTTCTTAGAGTTTCTTTAACTTTAGAAGACTAACCCTTTTCATAACCAAGTCCAGTAGTGTCTCTATATTATTTTTGTTTTCCCAACATCTCATATAACTTGGTGGTACTTTCTTCAAACTCATTACTTCTCTTTGACAGAACCTTGAGACTTTCAATATCTTTGCTCAAAGTAACAATTTCAGCTTCAATTTTTAAGCATTCAAAATATTTTACTTCATTTTCAGACTTAGTAAAATATATCATTCTCTTGGTCTCTTCAATCTCAATTTTTAGGCTTATAATTAATTTGTTAGAATTATCAACATGTCTCTTTAAGTCAACAATCTAATTTCTAGCCTCTTCAAGATCAAAAGATAATCTTTCAAGGTCTGGAAATGCTTTGTCTTTTAAGTCTTTTTCTTGTTGTAGCTGCAACTCTAGTCTTGGATTCTCCTTTTTGTATTTCTTAATTTTATTCAGAGCACATATGAGCTCTCCTTCAATATCAACCTCAAACTCTTGTTGATCATCACTTATAATATGATCTTCTTCTAAATCTGATTAAGTCTCATCTCCTCTATGTGAATGACTTCCATCATTGTCACTCTTTTTAGATAACAACCTATCTTCTCCTTCAAGTGCATCACCTTGATAGATTCTTATCAATTCCTTCCACATGTCTTGAGCTATTTCACAGTGCGTAACTTTACAAGAAACTTCATTAGATAAACTAGACTGAATAGCCTTCTTTGCTATATGATTCCATTCATAAGTCTCTTTGCTATTTGTAGAATTAGGTAATTCAATAGACATCCAAACACCATACCCTAAAGAGGATAGATAGATTTGCATTCTAATACACCAAACAGAGAAGTCTGAACCATCAAAGAAAGGGACTCCATAAAAATCTCTCTAATTTAATACCTGACCCATTTCTATCAACTGATTCTATATCAACATCTGGATTTGGTATAGATGGTGTCTTCTGATCAGTAGGAGACTTGACATTTTTCTTTTCTCTATTTATTTTGCACTTAGTCATGGTACTCCACACTCAAGATCTACCCAAGCTGATTAGACTTCTATAGGGAACCTAGGCTCTGATACCACTTGTTGGAGTACGAAAGACACTGAGAGGGGGGTGAATCAATATCTTATAAAATAGACTTGTTTTTGGCAAAATAAGAAATCATGCATAGAACCGTTAATAAACTTTTACCAACAATGGACTTCAATCTTTTATGATGAACTGTAATGAACTATCAGCTTGTGAACATGGAAGAACAAGATAAGGTAGTTTTATAACTTCATTAGTCTAAGATAAGTATCAAAAATATTATGCATTTGTACCGATCCAAAATGAGCTTCATGTCAACAATAATATGCAACAGTTAAATCATGAAACAAAGAACATAAACTCATGAACATAACCAATGACCATAACATAAAAATTTGATGAGTGGAAAACCCTCTTGGGATGAAAAACCACTCCAAAAAATGCCTCACTAGCTTAATTAAAATGTGCTTCACTAGAAAAAACAAATGCCTCACTGGTATATTTGTCTTACTTCCTCACTGGCTTAACCATCTGAACATAATGAATGATCAAAATACAACACAAAGGATTACTCTATTTCACTATAGCCCAATACTTGACTATCTCATTACTTGAGACTCAACAATCAACTCGTCAACTCAAAATAGATCTGGCATCAACATTCTGTTACAATTTCAATGATAGTGTAACCATACACCCACATTAATCTCCTAACAGATGTTTTTCATCTTATGCCTTTTTATTCTTTATCACTGCCCTTTTGTTTCTTTCAATAACCAACTTGAATGAGTAGATCAACCATTTGAAGTAGATTCGAATTGAATCAATAACTATCAAAAAGAGTGGTCAAACTAACCCACTTTGAGAATATAAAGACCTTTCATATTCCTTTCCAAACTGTGGTTACAAAAACCTTAACCACAATAGGTTAAAAAACCTTTAGAGTTAATAAAAAAATGCCACCATAGATAGACCATAGGGTTAGGTCAAATGGATAAACCTTTTGTATACATCTATGAAACAACAATGTATACTATAAGAATGTGCTCTATAAACCTTACAAATGTCTCTGATAAAGAAACAATAAAGCCATATCATGTAATGCCACATATGTAACAATATTACCCCGTTTCTTCCAAATTCTTCTCACAAATGCATCGTCACAAATATTGTCAAGTAATTTCCTCTTACACATTAACCATAGCATGAAAACCTTCAACATATCTTAAATAATGTACATAGCCTCTGAACTATAAGCAAACTACCTCCATACCTGAATCTTTTAACAATCAACAACTAAATTTTTTACAGAACTTGACAGTTACAAAATATTTAAGCATTATTTAGACAACAAAACCCCTTAATCAAAACTGAATGTGAAAGACTCACACATGCTAAACAAAATCGACAGCATTACAACCTTGGAAATGTAAAACAAAATCAAACTAAGTGATATTACCCAGAGAATCTTAAGTCAAACTGTTGACTATAGCTGAGCATTGTCTCATCAAATTGTTACCATCATTCCTCAACTGTCTACAAACCCTAAACTCTTCCTCATGCTCTTTTCCTCAATGAAAAATGATAACAAAAACAACAAAATACTCTTTTGTGTGTTCGAGAAGCTTCAATCATTTCCAAGCCCTAAGTCAGTTGAGCTCACAAAATGAGTAACTATTTAGAGTTTGTGTCGTTAGATGCCAAAATCATTATGTCGGGTCTAAACCACATGTTCACTAGGCCCGACAATAATAACCTTTATAAATATTCAAAATCATAATGCCTTGTCGGTCCATTCAACAATTTTCCAAGTAAATGTCAATCAAGACACCAAAAGATATTTCCATCAAGTGTCCCCTTGCACATAAAATGATATTGCCATCAAATGTCAACATAATCATCAAATGCTAAGACTTGTATAATGAGCATCAAATACTATGACTTGTATAATGACCATCTTTAAGCATTGACCAACCACTTATCACAAGATTAATCAAAAATATAAATCAAAATATGCCATACTCATATACCATCACCAAACCCATATACCATGATCAAAACTAAGGACCAATATATGGTCTAACTTCCCTTTTTAAACTGCCATCAATGAAACATGATTAAGTTCTCTTTCCATGCCTTGAGTTTTTGAATCCACCTGTAGAATGCAGAATGTGCCTTAACCATCATGACACAAGAGATAAATCATTAGAGCCATATGCCACATGAGATCATGAGCACATCAAATATGAACAACTATGAATAAATGAACATATCAACTATCATAAAGCATGTAAGAGCATATCATCAAATATGAACTGGAAGAATCAAGTGCATATTCAACTGCATAGAGCATGTCAATTGTCACATACCAAGAGCATCAATGGTCATCTGTAACATGATAGGTGTTAGTTTTTATAGCCAAATCAGTAGTGGGTTTGCCAGCTCCAATGCACAGGTAGATTCGGCCAACAGATACGAGAGGTTGCATGAGTTGCCTCCCCTTCACTTCTAGTTCTACCACACCAAGGGGGGTGTCCCTATTTGCTAAACATGTAACACGTGACTCACCCAATGACAGAAAGATTTAGCTTTGTGATAACAGGCAGAATACTCTCATGTATGGACCAAGATTTGTGTGATAAATCACAAGGTTGTCAATGTTCTTGGACATATGTGTCTAGTTATGGATGAGAGGATGCAAGGGGTTCTTAATCGTACTTCTACAACTAACAGGTTGGAATAATGGAATGGTTGGTTTGATGGATTGGATGCAAGACAGGGGTTTTGGGTCATAACTACTAACCCAAGAGCAGACCAGTGCCTATCTCAGGGCCAGGGGTCAACTAGATGTATACACAAGAATGGATTACATTTTGGATTCAAGTTTCAAGGGGTCAAATTGATGCTTGCCTTACAAACATCACCCAAGAATGGGTATTTAATTGCCTCTACTTACAGATATCCCAGTTGACATACAATCTTCTCCATACCTTAACCTAAAACAATTTAATCCACTCCTTGAATGGAAGTTAGAGATCAAGTATGTGGTACAGAAACCTGTATCCTAGAATCTATGAAACCCTTAGCAACCAGATTCAAAAGAAGAAAATGCATGCAACAAGTGGAGACAGATAGATAAATACATGCAACAATGTATTTCTCACATACAACAACACTGAAACTGAAAATGTATGGAATATACATTCAAGGTGCAACTCATAAACTCCACAGAGATACAACAGATAGGAAATGCTCTGTATTTCGTTATTCACACAAAAAATTGCCCAAGTCTTCAACAACCACAAATGAGTAACACAGTTTGCCTTTTATACCAAGACTATGCACTTAGCAAAAATAATTACAAGTCAAATAAAAAAATCACCAGATACAATGCATGAGAAATGGTGCTCCGAAACAGTAAATGCAACAGAGAGACAAAGAGGAATGAGCAGGTGAACTCAGGATTTGCACCGCCGCCCAGGGATTTTCTTCATCAAGCGGGTGGTTGACCTATCAAATCCATCAATCATCCTCTGCAAGTCCGCCATTATTTCCTCACCCACCCATAGACCCCTTTGAAACCTGTAGCAGCATGCCCATGGAGTTTCCCGCTCAAAAAACGTGGTCGCATACAAAGAAACCCATCGTTGCAACAAAATTTAAAGATAGCCGTTGATTTTGATTCCATCGCTGAGATAAATGACTCAAAACACCTTTGAAAAGTCACGAACCAAAAATAACGTGCCACTTTAGCACCTCATGCATCTATCGCTAACTTTTCTTTTCCTTATTTTCCCCTTTTCACCCTTGCATATGCATGTTCAAATGCATATACATTCGCCTGATATACAAGCCGAACCTCAAACACTTACCTATCGCATTTGATTTCCCCATCAGGTCTGAAATGCATATGTTTCATTGCACCTGTCACTTTGTACATGCAAAAGCATATACAAGCACCTTATATACAAGCCGGACCTCAGATTTTATAGAACAATTTGAAATCGGGTTCAGTTCCGGCTTGTATCTCTCTTCTTTGTATATCCGCGATATACAACACACATACATACAAGCTACGGACTTCAAATCATTATGCATAAGAATTTACCTCCTTTTGAAGTCCGGCTTGTATCCTTTCATTGCACATCAGCTTGTATATCGGTATATACAAGCGCTTTATACAACCCACGGACCTCAAATTATTATTTGCTGCATTTGATTTCTCCTTCGTGTCTAGGTTGTATGTCTTTCCTTGCATATCGCAATGTATATCTTCATATACAATTACCTTATACATACAAGGTGCAGATTTCACATTTTCATAAAGCATGCTGAAGTTGCTTTGAAATCTGGGTTGTATCCTCTATTTGTATCATTACAATGTATATCAGCACATACAAACGCCCAATATACATGCTGTAGGCCCCAGACTTGTATGAAGCATCTTGGAATTCTTTTCGGGTTTGAATTGCATATAATTCATGTATATTCCCTTTGTATATTGTGACATTCATTCATTCCTGCCTGCACATACATGCGGACCTGACCACCACTTTAGCCCTAATTTGAACCCGATATGAAGTCCGCAATGTATCCTTGCATTGTATGTTGACCATACAACAAAACATACATACAATTCTGCCTGATACAACCATGGAATATGCGATGGAATATTCTAGGAATGCACCCAAATGCCATATTCAAAACCCAAGATGCATGCAACAGTGGACCCCACCAAATGTATATCGGCCTTGTACATTTTCTTTGCATATTTTGAATGTATATCACATATACATTCTCCTTTATATATGAGATACAAAACCCTTTGCATGTGAGGCGGACCCCACCAAATGTATTTCCTGCTGCTTTGTATATTGTCGAATGTACAAGACCCCTTGTAAATTTTCTTGCATGTGACCTTTGTATCTAATCGTTGTATGTCTAAACATACAAACCAAATATACATGCAGCCTGATATACAAATAGGGAATATTCCTAGGAATCTGTGAAAGATTCCCCCTTGTACATGCACCTTATCAAGCCCGATGTGCACTCAAAAATGCATATAACTCATTTTTTTAAAGGCCGATAGAAATTGAGCAAGCCCGCCAATGCATATTTGACCTGCACGTATATACAAACACCCTTGTATATACAAAGACACTTGCACCTTAATTGATTTTTACATTTTTTTACAACTGCAGAAGCCGAAGGTGTTAGAATTTTTTGGACTTTTGGGAAGGGGCCTACATATACATATTCAAGCACCAACACAGGCTCTGTCTGGGGATGCATGCCTCTTGCAGGCATGGCGAGAACCGCAGAATCTATGGTTTCGCAGATTGGGCCTTATGCATTGGGCAACAGAGTCAAACATTGCACCAACCTACACACAAATTATATTTTCAAACATTATTTTTGGCGGCCCTGGGCAGCCAAAAATGAAGAACCACAGTCTTTTCCTATCAAATGCTTGATCCCAAATTGAAAAATCCCAACCATAGCTGAAAACATTAAAACAATCAGCCCACTTGTAAATTTTCTCAATTACATGCTTTACCATTTCTGAAAACTTGCCACTGTCAATCTGCACCTTACAACCAGACATATAACCATACACATTATAATATTCTTCAGCATTAGGTAACATATGTATGTTATATTCCATAAATAGTATATCATATTGCTCTTGGCATTCCTCATCATTTACCTGGCTATTACACATAACTAGGCACTCATCTAGCTGATCTAAAAACTGAAAACACTCAGAAAATATGAGACCCTCAATATCATTTATATCATTCACTGACATTAAAAATAAAACCTAATCCACATAGCCAACATTGCTGCACATGTCTGGGACAACTGATGCTGAACATTCGTTGTCCACAGTTTGCAAATCAGTATCATCATTTTCAAACAAAGGGTTAATTTTGCACCAATGAAAGTCATCACTCACAATGTCTAATGCATCCACATGCTCATCATAAAGGGGATTCACACTCATTGCAAAGGTCTCTGTTTCTTCTTCATGACAATCCATTTCTTTTTCATTATCAAATCTAATGTCATAAGAAGAACAAACCTGATCCATGAATTCATCATGGATATCATCTTTATCATCTTTAACATCTGATTGCCCCACATACAAGATTTACGCTACTTTAATGCACTTTGAAGTTGAACTATCTGCATCATTTTCTAGCCCTCTAATGCTTCCTGATGAAATTGATATTGACTCTTGATCCATATGATCACAACTTTGCACAACTGGATCATTTAAACATGAATGCTTTTTGTTTAGGACTGGCATGCAAATATTACTTGAAAAATTATTATTGTCAACTTCATTTGCTGGGCCAATTAGGACATCCTCCTTTATAATAGAAACATCATCAACTTGGAATGATGCAAAAATTGGGACAGCAGGGGTGTGAATACTTTGACATTCATCTTCAACATTCAAACTATATCCCCCATTAACATTGGTGGCCTTAGGACAACAAAAATTTTTAGAGAAGTAACCCTTTTGAATCCCATACCTCCAATTATTTTCAATGTCTATTACAAACTGTTGTGCCTGATGCAATGTGGTGGGTTCTTTGTCTCTCAATCTATAGCTTATTTTACTATCAAATGCTCCCAAATAGACAACTAGGCACAATGCATTATTAGGTCTCATACATTCTGGAATTCTTTTCAAGGCCCTCATAAATCTGAGGTTAAAAGTTGGAATCAACTCATCCTTTTCAATATGGATATACATAAAATCACTAATGACTGCATATTCAAAAATTCTTTCACCATATTGTTCTAGAAATACAGACCTGAATTCTTGCCAAGAGCTCACAGAGTAAGCTAGGAGGTAGGAGAACCAGTCCCTTGCATCTTTATCTAGAGATTGAACAAATAATCTCATAACTACATCTTCATGGTCAACCTCAAAATCATCTATCACATTTAAAAACTGTTGCAAGTGTCTCTTAGTTGATTCATCCTTTGCACCATTGAATTTGGGCAAATACTTTCTGATTTTAGATGGAAAAACATTTGTGTAGCCACAAATGCCATCAAAGTCTATGGGCTTATTCTGTCAATGTTGAAACCTCTTCTATTACATGGTTGGGACTGATTATTATACATGGTTGCATTTGACACCTCACAAGGGTGCATGGGCTGACAATACATTATTGTGTGTTTTTGTAACCCTCTTTTCAACTCATATTTTCAATTACAACAATTACCTTAGGCCTCTAAAATACAAACTATTATTTCAACTTTCCAAAAGTCCTCCAAATGAGTCTTTTAAACAATATTGCATACTTCTTTTGAAATGCAAACTAGGTCCTCACAAAAGTATGCAATCTAGTCACCAATATTTCCCTTTTGACTAGTGCTATTTCACCAAATAGGGAACCTTTTAAAATTTATGAAAATACCTAGATATGCAGCAATAACGGCAAATTTAACACCTCTAGTGTCCTCTTATCTGGTTCTTTATATGCAAAGTCGCCACCTCCTTAGCAGAGGAATGAGCTTCAAATAGGCTAAAGTTGCAAATTCATTTCTTTTCTTTCTAGGTTCTCCCACAACAGAGCCACACATAAAACTGTTTCAAATTTTCTGCAACAAACACTTCCAGGTCTAATTTCTCAATCTTTTAGACTCAAACTTTCATGGATATGACATTGTCTCCCCAACAGGGTCGCCAAATCTGTAGGTGTTTATTTTTGAATCGGCAGTGGGTTTGCCAGTTCCAATGCACAGGCAGATTGGGCCAACAAATACAGGAGGTTGCGTGAGCCGCCTCCCCTTCACTTCTGGTTCTGCCGCACCAAGGGGGGTGTCCCTATTTGCTAAAGATGTAACACGTGACTCACCCAATGATAGAAAGATTTAGCTTTGTGATAACAGGCAGAATACTCTCATTTATGGACCAAGATGTGTGTGATAAATCACAAGGTTGGCAACGTTCTTGGACATATGTGTCTAGTTATGGATGAGAGTATGCAGGGGGTTCCTAATCCTACTCCTACAACTAACAGGTTAGAATAATGGAATGGTTGGTTTGATGGATTGGATGCAAGACAGGGGTTTTGGGTCATAACTACTAACCCAAGAGCAGACCAGTGCCTATCTTAGGGCTAGGTGTCAACTAGACATATACACAAGAATGGATTGCATTTTGGATTCAAGTTTCAAGGGGTCAGATTGATGCTTGCCTTACAAACATCACCCAAGAATGGGTATTTAACTACCTCTACTTACAGATATCCCAGTTGACATACAATCTCCTCCATACCTTAACCTAAAACAATTTAATCCACTCCTTGAATGGAAGTTAGAGATCAAGTATGTGGTATATAAACATGTATCCTAGAATCTATGAAACCCTTAGCAACCAGATTCAAAAGAAGAAAATGCATGCAACAAGTGGAGACAGATAGATAAATACATGCAACAATGCATTTCTCATAAACAACAACATTGAAACTGAAAATGTATGCAATGTACATTCAAGGTACAACTCATAAACTCCACAGAGATACAACAGACAGGAAATGCTCTATATTTCATTATTCACACAAAAAATTGCCCAAGTCTTCAACAACCACAAATGAGTAACACAATTTGCCTTTTATACTAAGACTGTGCACTCAACAAAAATAATTACAAGGCAAATAAAAAAATTGCCAGATACAATGCATGAGAAATGGCATTCAGAAACAATAAATGCAGCAGAGAGACAAAGAGGAATGAGCAGGTGAACTTGAGATTTGCACCGCCGCCCAGGGATTTTCTTCATCAATCGGGTGGTTGACCTGTCAACTCCATTGATCATCCTCTGCAAGTTTTCCATTATTGCCTCACCCACGCACAGGCCCCTCTGAAACCTGCAGCAGCGTGCCCATGGAGTTTCTCGCTCAAAGAACATGGTCGCATACAAAGAAACCCATCGCTATAGCAAAATTGAAAGATAGCCGTCGATTTTGATTCCATCGCTGAGATAAATGACTTAAAACACGTTTGAAAAGTCACGAACCAAAAATAATGTGCCACTTTAGCACCTCATGCATCTTCGCTGACTTTCTTTTCCTTATTTTCCCCTTTTCGCCCTTGGATATGCATGTTCAAATGCATATACAATCGCCTGATATACAAGCCGGACCTCAAACACTTACCTGCTGCATTTGATTTCCCCATCGGGTCTGAAATGCATATGTTTCATTGCACCTGTCACTTTGTACATGCAAAGGCATATACAAGCACCTTATATACAAGCCGGACCTCAAATTTTATAGAACAATTTGAAATTGGGTTCAGTTCCGACTTGTATCTCTCTTCTTTTTATATCCGTGATATACAACACACATACATACAAGCTACGGACTTCAAATCATTATGCATCAGAATGTACCTCCTTTTGAAGTCCGGCTTGTATCCTTTCATTACACATCGGCTTGTATATTAGCATATACAAGCACTTTATACAACCCACGGACCTCAAATTATTATTCACTGCATTTGATTTCTCCTCTGCATCTGGGTTGTATGTCTTTCCTTGCATATCACAATGTATATCTGCATATGCATTCACCTTATACATACAAGGTGCCGATTTCAAATTTTCATAAAGCATGCTGAAGTTGCTTTGAAATCCGGCTTGTATCCTCTATTTGTATCATTGCAATGTATATCGGCACATACAAATGCCCAATATACATGCTGCAGGCCCTAGACTTGTATGAAGCATCTTGGAATTCTATTCGGGTCTAAATTGCATATAATTCATGTATATTCCCTTTGTATATTGCGACATTCATTCATTCCTACCTGCACATACATGCGGACCTGACCACCACTTTAGCCCTAATTTGAACCCGATATGAAGTCTGCAATGTATCCTCGCGTTGTATGTTGAACATACAACAAAACATACATACAATTCCGCCTGATACAACCGTGGAATATGCGACGGAATATTCCAGGAATGCACCCAAACGCCATATTCAAAACCCAAGATGCATGCAACAGTGGATCCCACCAAATGTATATCGGCCTTGTACATTTTCTTTGCATATTTCAAATGTATATCACATATACATTCTCCTTTGTATATGAGATACAAAACCCTTTGCATGTGAGGCGGACCCCACCAAATGTATTTCTTGCTGCTTTGTATACTGTCGAATGTACAAGACCCCTTGTAAATTTTCTTGCATGTGACCTTTGTATCTAATCGTTGTATGTCTAAACATACAAACCAAATATACATGCAGCCCGATATACAAACAAGGAATATTCCTAGGAATCTGTGAAAGATCCCCCCTTGTACATGCACCTTATCAAGCCTGATGTGCACTAAAAAATGCATATAACTCATTTTTTCAAAGGCCGATAGAAATTTAGCAAGCCCGCCAATGCATATTTGACCTGCATGTACATACAAAAACCCTTGTATATAGAAAGACACTTGCTCCTTAATTGATTTTTGCATTTTTTACAACTGTAGAGGCCGAAGGTGTTAGAATTTTTTGGACTTTTTGGAAGGGGCCTGCATATACATATTCAGGCACCAACAATAGGAACCATGAGAGTTATCAAGGACATTACCATGAGCCAAACCCAAGCAATAAGGAGTGTCAATATGAAACATATCAACTTTACCAATGGAACTCAGTCTATAGGAAGATAGAGTAGGATCTCAACTGTTACAACATACCAAATCAGCTCTACCAACAAATATAACCATCATGAGTATCTTATGGAGCAAGAAGAACTTTGCATTAATCATAAAAGGGTCATATAGTCCAAGCTCATTGTCACAAAAACCAATAGCATATGCCTTATGCCATGCCAACTGTCATGATGCAGCTGTCAATGTATCACCAACACAAACGTGAGAGTTTGTGTATTTGTCATCAAGGACAACAAGTGAGAGGGCAACAACACTATGCTCTTATGTCTACTCATTTGATTCCCTGAATTAACTCCAGCGTTATAGTGTAATTTTCAACTTTTTATTTTTAAAAAATTATCAATTACCCTTGTCATTTGTTCAAGCAATAGTTTCAAGAATGTAAGTTTCGATAAATAAAGAATGGGAGACCAACATTTGTATTTTAAAAAATACATATTATATGTAAAGTTTGAGGAGAATCATAAAATTTATTACAAACATGTGCATGAAGTGACAACTTTATATTTTTAAGAAAATTATCAAAAATGAGTTTGTTGAAAAGAAATAGATTATAAAAGTATTATAGTAAAAAGTATTGTAAAGGAAAACATATTTTCCTTGGTGTTAACTTAAATTAATATAATAAATGTAATCAATTAAATACAATTAGCATAGAATAATTAATTATAATAGGGAATGATAAATCATGTGTACTTGTTAATTTAAGAAAATAGATAAGTGGATAGATGGTACTTAATTTCATGATTGAAATATGAATACCAAATGAAGAAGAGTGTATAATCAAATAATGTGAGCTTAGAAAACCATGTCTCGATATTAGTGAAGTGTCCCGATGTCTATACTAGAATTGTGTCATGTTAGAGAACAAGTTCACCTATTTGAGACAAATTTGCAATCACATATATATACTATGAGTTCAAACTCAAGTTAGCAATCAATGGTGTTCCATTCTACAGCTCCACCTAATGGATGATGGATAGGGATTTGGTGGTATCTAGAAAAGTCAATTTCTTCCAAATTAACCAACTAATAATGAACAAGATTGAAAATAATAGGCAAGCATGTATGTAGACTTGATAATCCTTTCAGTGAAAAAATTAAAATGTATTGCTATTATTTTCTCTCTAGAACAAATGATTACCTAATTCTTTGGATGATTAAGTGATTAGAATTAATATATTGAATGTCTTTAAATACTAATACATAACATCAAATTGTGCCAAAACATGTGTTTAGTTGGCTCACGATAGGAGGGTTAATGGGACTAGTCAACCAAATTTAAATTTTAAATTTTAAAATGCAACAAAACAAGTTTGTGATTGTGGGGTACCCTAGAACAACCACTAAAGTTGCCTAGAATAGGCTAATGGTTAGATACTTGTGTAAAGAAGATAAATGAAAGTAGGCGATAGGTAAGTGTGATAAGTGGGTAGATAAGGTTAATGTATAAGAGTGTGTGTGTAAAAGGACAGGGTAGTGCTAATTTTATAGGAAGATGTGTGTATGAATGAATAAAATTCTAGGGTAATGAACCCAAATTTGTATAAGATTGTTCGATTTGTCAATATGTACATGTAGCCAACCATTTCCTCAAACAGGCACAAAAATAAAATTCGAATGGCATAGGTATGAAAATTTCACCATTACATTTTTCCCCTACTTTGTGGTGCATGTGAATTGTCAAATGATCATGTATCTCAAACTATATGGCACCAACAAACATGTGTGCAAAGTAAATATTTGGACACTTAAAGAATATCATCACGGGGTCCATATAAAGTAATGGACCCTACAAGGTGCAATCTTATATATGTCCATTGGTATGCACTATCCATGAATCCTACAAAACATAGAAAAAAGTGTACAATGAATAGCTTCTATCTCACAAATAAAACTCTGATACAAAGTAGGAATTTTCCAACTATCTATGAAATTGAAACAAAAAAAATTGAGTATATTGATAAAAAAATTCTACACATTCAAAAAATGATGCAAAAATAGTTTTTTCAATTGTATCTATGTAACTTTGCTTGATTGTTGGAAAAGTGTGATTTGTTCGATTGTAGTAATGTCATAAAAATTGACTTGATTGTGGTGGTGAGTCTTTATAGTACCTACCACTACCTAGAAACTCAATCATATGAATTTTAGTTAACATATTGCCCCTTTAATTGGTTGTATTCAAAGGATACAAGGAATTGAAGGAGTTTAGTAAAACCATTCATGAAAGTAAATATAATCTAAATATTAGCATGTTTAAGATTATGAATCATGCAAAGCAATAGAAATAACATGATACATCATCTAATAATCATGTGTAACATATAAATGATAAAGCATTGTAAGCACATATAGGATGGATATAGAGTCACGTAATAGTAATGTTTCCCCCCATGAGAAAGGTAGGAACAAATGTTGATGTGGCCCTTAGTCACCAAAAATTCTATGATAGTGCATAAGGAATAAATGCATAAATTTGTGTGACAAGGCATGAAGCCAAAAAAAGAGGTACATCAAACTATGACATGGTGTAAAGGCCACAATTTCATACCTATCATTTTGTCTTCATGTCTTATTGTGTGGATCTATGCCTTTATTCCTTATACATTATCATGAGTGTTTTAGTCATTTAGGCTACATCACTCAATTTTTTCCTATCTTACCCATGTTGGGGCAACATTACTATTTCTTGACCTTATCTTCAACTCATATGCATGCTTGTCATGCCTTATAATTTTATGTTACACATGATTATCAAATGATATTTTTATTAGTGTTATTACTTTACATAATTCATACTGTAGACACCTAAAATTGTCCATTCATCATCTCATCACTATTTATCTATAATCAAGACATCACTTGACCACCTTAATCTATAATTAATTGAATAAACTCATATGTATTTGATTGATTATCCATATTTTCATCCTAACATTAATTAAATAATATTTTATTATTTAATTAAATAAAATCACTATTTATACACTATCCATCACTATTCATTTGTACCTCTTCCTAGCATAAATCATTAATTAATTATGTATCATCATTCATCATATAGTTTACCTTAAATAAATAAATAAATCTAAATATTTATTTATCTAAGTCCCTCATCCTCATCCTAAAGAATAAATAAGTATTCTTATTTATTTAATTCCCCATTTTGTCCACTTTTCATTAAGTTGGCCAAACCCAATTAGCAAAACAATTCCTCATTTGCATAATCCTAACCCATTTAAATCTCTCACATCCTCCAAATGTCCAAAGGCATGTGTCTTTTCACAAATCACATGGGTCCTCTTACAAAAGGATGGCCAAGTCCTTTTCACATCCCTCTAAATGATCTTTTTTGTCCTCTTTTGATCCTCACCATCCCCTTCTTCCTAAGATATCCTCATCCATTCATTTCCCATCAATCCAAGGACTCCACTTGTGTACCAATCAAATCACTCCACTTAGATTCCTCTCATCAACATAATTCATACTGTAGACACCTAAAATTGTCCACTCATCATCTCACCACTATTCATTTGCAATTAGGATATCACGTGGCTACATTCCTCTATAATTAATTAAATAAATTCATATGTATTTGATTGATTATCCATGTTTTCATCCCAACATTAATTAAATAATATATTATTATTTAATTAATAATATCACTATTTATACACTATCCATCACTATTCATCTATACCTCTTCCTAGCATAAATAACTAATGAATAATGTGTCATCATTCATCATATAGTCTAGGTATTTAATAAGTAAATCTAAATATTTATTTATCTAAGTCCCTTATCCTAATCCTGAATATTAAATAAATATTACTATTTATTTAATTCCCCATTTTGTCCACTTTTCATTAAGTTGGCTAAATCCAATTAGCAAATTAATCCCTCATTTGCACAATCCTAACCCATCATTAACCCATTTAAATTTCTCACATCCCCCAAATGTATAAAGGCATGGGTCTTTGTACAAGTCACATGGGTCCTCTTACAAAAGGATGGAAAAGTCCTTTTCACATCCCTCTAAATGGTTCTTTGTTTCCTCTTTTGATCCTCACCATCCCCTTCTTCCTTGTTAGAAATGAAGGTAAACAACTAAAACAACAACAAAATATAATCTTGTAAGCACAAGAAAAATGTAATAATGAGATAGATAGCATCATCTAAAACAACAAAATATAATCTTGTAAGCACATGTATCTAGTGTTTAAATAGACAAAACATAATGGAAAACACACCTTAAAGAATATGCTACAAAAATCACATGAAATGGTTATCAAACTAGGGTTCTTAATCGAAGGGTAACAACTCAAACCTATAACTAATGATAAATGATTCAAGGCCTCTACAACTCATACTATAAGGTAACAAACCTCCTCAAGACCATGATAATATTGCTAAATATTTGAGACCAAACTTTACATGTTATGAGCCTAGTTAAAAGTCACCTTTTATGATGATTTTTGGAAAAATGGAAGGATTTGCAACTATTTTGACTATTGCAGCTATGGTAGAAGTTTCAAAATGGATTAGATTTCATCTTTTCAGACTTACATTGTTCTTTCATGGTCTTCCATGCATATTTGATTAATGTTTGTGTGTAGGGATATTACCTATGGCTGCTAGGGTTCTTGTCTTTAGTATTACATCATGGGGTTGCCTTTTCCTCATGAATCAATGAAGTTATCCTATTGAGTTAGTCATTAGATCATCAAGGAAACCATTATGAGGATACTATGAGAGTGTCATGAGTGGAGGGTAACCTTGTTGAGCATCCAAAACCCTCATTATCAGTGTCAAAAGCACACAAAATTGTGATAGTCCTAAGATTTTAGAAGCAACAAGAAGATGTCTTTTTCATAAGCAAAGACCCTAGTTTTCATCAACGGTGTTCTCCCTATGTCTCTCTCCCTGTGTTAAAGTACATTGGTCACTAATTTAGGTGCATAGAATGTGGGTAAGAATTCCATATTTTGTTTAAAATTAAATAAGGAATAGGCATAAAGAACAAGATTACAAATTACAAGTTCCATGAATAATTTGTATAAAATTAACATTCTTATTTTATGTCCAAAATGAACACCACCACTAATAAAAGAACCACTCACCTAATTCAATATATGTTTTGGAGTGTTGTATCACATGTATACTTGTTGTTAAGCACATATACAACTTGTAGTGGTTTATTGTCACATGTTGTAAGCCATGTATGTGAAGATGAAAACATAGTTTATCCATTTGCATGAGAAAGTAAGGGATATAACATGTATTGATGACATGAGCAACACTACTATATATTCTTAAGTGTTGTAAATATGCATCTTCTTATTTCATCATGTTGTGTTTCAGTGTAGCATGAATCACTTGTTGTAAGCATGTACAATTATAGCATGTTATGCACATCACAAATGAAGGAATGTTGTAACTCCAACACAATCTAACATAAACATGGGGGAAATGGGGGAAATGGGGGAAATGTTGTCTCATGGAATGCAATGATTGCAAGATATGCACAAAATAGATTTTTTGATAAGGCTTTAAAGAAACTTTCAAGCAAATGCAATTGGCGGGTGTAAATCCAAATTCCACATCCTTATCCAACATCCTCCTTGCCTATGCCAAAATGGGATCTTTGGAAAAAGGTATGGACAACCATCAAAGCATAAAGGATATAGGAATTTTATTAGATGTTGTATTTGTAGCTGCACTTGTAGACATGTATGTAAAGTGTGGAAGCATAGACAAGGCATGTGAACAATTTGGCATGACACCTCAAAGAGATGCCATCCCATGGAATGAAATGATTGCAAGATATTCATAAAATGAATTTTTTGAAAAGGCTTTATAAACTTTCAATCAAATGAAATTGGCACGTGTAAAACTAAATTCCATAACCTTTGCAAGCATCCTCCCTTCCTGTGCCAAATTAGGATCTTTGGAACAAGGTATGGACAACCATCAAAGAATAAAAGATATAGGAATTTTGTTAGATGTTGTATTTACAAATACCCTTGTAGACATGTATGCAACTTGTGTGGAAGCATAGACAATGCATGTGAACTATTTGACATGATGCCTCAAAGAAATGTTGTCTCATGGAATGCAATGTTTGCAAGATATGCACAAAATAGATTTTTTGATAAGGCTCTAAAGAAACTTTCAAGCAAATGCAATTGGTGGGTGTCAAGCCAAATTCCACAACTTTATACAACATCCTCCTTGCTTATACGAAAATTGGATCTTCAGAATAGGGCATGGACAACCATCAAAGCATAAAGGACATATGAATTTTGTCACATGTTCTATTTGCAATTGCCCTTGTAGACATGTATGCAAAGTGTGGAAGCATAGACAAGGCATGTGAACTGTTTGACATGATGCCTCAAAGAAATATAGTCTCATGGAATGCAATGATTGCAAGATATGCACACAATGTATTTTGCAAGGATGCTGTCAACATATATAATGTCATGAAAATATATATAATGTCATGAAAATATACATAATGTCATGAAATAACATATAGTGAATATATCAAGCCATATAGGCATGCACAAATAAAGCCATACATACATATACAATGATATACATCAGTAATAAACAAAAGTATGTTTACAAAGCCAACTAGGCATATGTAACAAAATGCCCCTACATAAAATTTCCTATGGACTGTTATCAAATAATTGACGGCCCTTGCTAGGCCATGAAGATGGTGAACCGATTCAATGACTTATCCTCTCTCGTTCGTTGACTATGTCACACCCAAAATTTTTAACTATACTTTACTTTTTACTTTTATGTAATTAGTGGATAAACTTGCATAGATGAATGATTTGATGTTTAGACAAATATCAGGAAAATTCAATGATTTCATGAGTTATGATTAAATGCATATAATTTAAGATGTGATTATATGTTATTGAGATTATCTATTTATGATGATAAAGGATTTACTAATGATACACAGATCACAATTTGGTGATTGTGAGTTGTAACTAGGGAACAAATTACCAACCTCTGAGAAGGGAGGGAAAGAATCATTTGAGAGAAGTGGATAGACATTGGAAAAGATAGGTCATTGCCACCTAAGTTATGTGCTTTTAAACCTAGTTGATCGAGGTAATTTGTGTTCAAATCACTTAGTTAGAAATTGAGGTTTTACTGGACAATTGTCGATTTGTTGACAAGGGTCATTAAACTTAAGTTTTGAGGAAAACTAAGTTAGGTCAATATGCGACTAGTGACAAGAAATAATTGATAATAGTTAAGCTATTTTATTATCATTTGAACTCCCAATGGGGATCATAGCATGATATGATTGTCTTTGATGATGTTTAAATGAGATAGAGAAGGGGGGAATACCTCGACCCTAATCTCTTATCATGTCAAATGTTTTAACAATGAGAGTATGCTTTGCATAAATAGATAATAGGATGTTTCTTTATATATATCTATGTCATTATAGTTTAAAAGTTTTGATTCTTTCTTTGTTCTAGGTTTAAAGGAATATAATTGTTGTCACATGAAATTGCACCCTGCTTGGAAGGATTCCAAGCATTCCAATGACACAATGGGAATGATCTCGAAGTGTGGGACCTTACTAAGTGAGATCAGACCTCCGGAGAAGGCTGGCTTCCTTGACTGGATATCACCTAAAACTATTGAATTTGGAGGGGAAAAGGGGAGAAGGAATGCTTTAAAATGAAAGATGTAACAGAAAGCTTTAAAGAAAACAGAAGGTGATGCACCAGACAGATTAAAAGAGACTTGCACCACACTGAGAAAATGCACAATATAATCAGATACAACAAGTAAACATACATAGATTAGATGATTCTAGCAGAGGTAAGATGCAATAGGGTTGAGAGGAACAGAATGTTCATAGACAACCTCATGCAGATTCACACAGAACTGGAAAATCAACAAAGGAGGTGAAATATCTTGCATATATCCAATGAAAAGGGAAGGTTACAGTATATGAAAGCTCTGTTTAGAAACAGAAAGACCAGAATGCCAAAAAAATTTCCAACCTTATTTACATCATTCAAATGCATATATATAGCATTCTAAACTAACCCTAAGTTGGTTACAAAAAATCACTCTATGAGATGGAACATAAAATATCTACATTTTAATGACTGCCCAGCTGCATCAGTTATGGCGTCAAATATCTAGAACTGGGTAGATAAAAGATATTTGTGAGTCTTTAATGCAGGAAGCTTACTCATCAATTTGAAATCAGGTGGTGGAGAAATATCTTTTACCATCAATGCAAGCTACCTCATCCTTGTGCAATAATGAATGTAAGAAATATCTCTATTTGATCCAAAAATGGTTGCTGAAATGTTTACTTGACCAAAACATGCAAATCCGGATCTGAAAATGGAAAGTGACAAAAGCTCCTAAAAACCTTGCCAAATGAAAGAGGGAACAAAAACATGCATCTTTGCCTCTTACGGCATGTGAAAATTTGCTAGGATGGAGGAGATACAGGCGGTCAAAGCTTTGGTCAACCGCCTGTATATATCACTTTGAATCTGTGTATATATTGCTTGAATTTTCCACCTAAATCACCATTTGAAACCTTCTTTGAAACTCCTTTTGGATATGCCAAGCGCTTGTATATCAGGCCCCACCATTTGTATGTTGCATTGTATCTTGCCTTGTATATCGCAATATACAATTGCAAATATACAAGCAGAAGATATAATGCAAAGTGCTTGTGCCTTGGTGGACCCCACCAGTTGCATCTGCTTTGTATGTATGAACATACAAGCCGCAAACTTGAAAATGACCATTAGTTGTATTTGACTGCCCTGTCGGGTCTGGCTTGTATACTTCCTTTCCACCTTTGACTTGTATATCGCAATATACAATGTCCACATACATGCAAGTCGCGGACTTGACGGTGCATTCAACCAAAATGTATATTCATTTGAAATCTAGCTTGCATCCTTACTTTGTATCTTTTATTGTATATTGGCATATACAAGCACCATATACATGCAAGCCGCGGACTTGAAATCTTTATGAAACAGACTTAAAAGACTTTGAAATCTGGCTTGTACATCACCTTTGTATGTTTCGCTTGTATGTGCAAATATACATTCCACATATACAATGCACTGTTCATGACATACATTGGCCTTTGTATATCCTCTCTTGTATGTGTGACCCTTTGTATATTGTGGACTTGCATCTTTTCTTTGTATGTCACTGATGTACAAACGCCCTTGCATATTGTGGACTCCACCAGTTGCACATTCGGCCCTTGTATGTTCACTGTAGCCAGTGCATATTAGCTTTGTATATCGGCCTTGTATGTGTGAACATACAACCCGATATACATTCCACTGTTGCATTCCACTGTTGGAATCTCCTTGTATACCCGAGGGCCCCACCTCTTGTATGTCCTACCGATGTACATTGCAAAATGTACATTCACCCTTGTATCTTCTAACATACAATCTGCCTTGTATGTTTTTCCCTTGCATAAACCCATTGTATATCTGAATATACAACAACAACATAAAAACCCCTATATGCAAGCGGGAATCTTTGATAGAATATTCCTGCAATGTATAACCCGTTATGCATATTCAAAAGTATGTTACCTCCTTGTATGTTTTAATTGCATGTTCAAACATACAACACAATATGCATCTGAAACCCGATATACATTTAGAGAATATTCCTAGGATCTGCGATAGATTCCCCCAATGTATATGCATCTTCTAAGCCCAATATGCATTCAGAAATGCATACAACTGAATTGTTCCATTCTTTTGAAGGCCGATGGAAATTTCTGCAAGCCCGCCAATGAATATTTGCTCTTGTACATACAAACCCCTTTGTATATTTGACGTACACTACTGATATACAAGCAAAAAAATTGTATATAAACTTTGCATATTCCTTTGTATGTACAAAGGCGAATGTATATACAAGTATGCATACAAATACAAGTTATAAAATATGAGAAATCTTAGCGATAGAAAATACTTGAAGCTAAAAGATTTCTAGATTTTTTTGGGTTTTTTGCAAGGAATCTTTAGGCAAGATCTTGGGATTTTTTGACAAGAATGCATGAGTACTTGGAAGATTTAAGCCTTGCATGGACATTTCTAAAGGATTTTCAAGGAAAATGCAAGGTGAACTATTTAACTCTGGGCTGAGGAAAATAGGTCAACAATAATATAGAGTTCTTTATTATTCCTTGAAAACTAGTCTCGAAGTAGTGGAATCTCAACTCTATAACCAATTCAAAGATTAAGGAGCACATCACCACTCACAAAGAGTGGTAAGTCATGCCACCATATTAGTTTTTGCATGCATGTAGAGTGGGAGAATGGGCTAGGTTTTAGGAGAGAAAGGTGGTCAAGCTCTCTCTATTCTAACCCCAGTTGGATCTTTTTAGAGGTAGTTAGAGAAAAAGGAAATGAGAGCATTGGTGTGAGAAGAGATATGAACTTGAGAGAAAAGGTGATTTGAGATGGTTGCAGGGGCACCAAGTTTGATAAGGATATCAATCAACTACACACAAGTTCCTTTCAGACTCAGAAATCCTAAATAATTCTCCCAGACCATTTAAGTTACAGTATTTTTATGTTATTATAGACATCTCTGTTATATTTGAGTTGATATCTCTATATGAGATGAAGTCTAAACTTTGAACATTAACTTGAACCCATACTTCTATATGTGTCGTTGGTAGATATATAGTTGTTAGAGCCAACATCTCTTGTAAATCCCTGTAGCAATAAGCTAACAATATAAGGCCGATGGTATTAAGGCCAACATCATTTGTATACTCCTGTAGCAATAAGCTAATAGTATGAGGCCGAGGTTATTAAGGAAGACATCCCTATCATTTATCATCATAAGGTAACTATATAATAGCATTGAGGATAATTATTATCCCATACTAATCTATAAATGGAAAAGGTTGATAAACTGTCAACTTTTGAAATCAATGGCCGATAACTAGTTAAAACCTTGTTGTTCTCAGGGACGAACTACCATGTGTATATTATTTATATTGTTAATGATATATAAACCATGGGTTTAAGCATCACTTGTGTTACGTACACATAGTGTATGCTATGTATAAATGGAAGCCGAAGCTGTGTATGTTAGGTCGACTGAGGGGTGTTACCTTTGTATATTGAAATAATCTGTGGAACTTGACCAGACTATATCTTTGAGCCACTAAGAGAACACAATTGAGACATATGATTAATGATTAGAAGTTGTAATCTTTTGCGAGCCATTAGTTACAACTATCATTAAAGATTTAGTGACATGTTTCTTTTTGTTTCATAAGTAAACTTGAGTGGTGTTAACTATCATTGTTGCACCACGATGTAACCCTCATGTTATATACTAATTGTGCACGTATGATTCTTACGTGCAAGATAGTGTGTGTAGATGTATAAACTTACATTATTTCAGAGACAGTGAATGGAAGAGCTTGATAGCTCAATAACTATGTCATCATTCTTATTAAACTTTTTTTTCTATTGCTGATATCAAATTGTGATCATGGTATTTGAGTTATGTAACTCAGTTATAGTTTTACTATAAGAGAAGATAGAAAATAATACTCTTTATTTTATGAAAAAGAGAAGTTGTTTAGAGCTTTATAGTCTCAACTAGACTGAGTTATTACTATGAAATGATATGAGATTATTTTTATCTTTTGATAACAAAAGTTTTAATGTTATTTTGTATGATGGGTTAGAGAAGATAATCTCTAGAGATAAACCAAATATGTTAGCAAACCTAAGATTCTCCAAATGGGTATGTGGTCGATTAAAACTAACAACACTGTAGTCAAGAAGGATTAATTGGAAATCCTTAGACTGAGATGAATACTTAAGAGGAGAAAGAAGCTTTTGATAAAAGCTATATGCTCAGTCAATATTAGACTTCAAACCCAAGATTATAAACTTATGAATCATCAATGTAGAGTGACAAGAAGTCATAGATCTAGCATTGCAAGATTACAACTAGAGGCTTCATGAAAGTCAAAACCCTTAATTTAAAACCATTCTTGGTATTGTATTCTAGAATTCAGGATTAAATTCTATGTCAGGAGGACTATGAGGGAAACTTAGCCAAGCTACCCTATGACTAGTGTTAGTCAAATTATATTCATTGTAGGATGAGATAGTTTCCAAGTCAAGTTAGAGGTGTGTGAACTCATGACTACGTTCATTATGAAACTTCTATTTATATTGTGTTGAATGCACAAGACAACTGAGAGGTGGGGGGTGAATCAATTGTATCAAAAGATTTAAACCTTCACAAGAATAATCACATCCACTTCAATTCACTTAAACCGTAATTCTGTTATGAAGATTAAACATAAAAAATAGATAACAAAAACTTAATCACATCAACACCATGCATAAGAGAGCACTAGATTTTATGTGAAAAACCCTAAAAGGGAAAAACCACGGTGAGGATTAGCTCACAATATATAGTAGTATCAATACCAAATTACAAAGAGGCTCATTGCCAAAGGGCTCACTACCCAAGGACTCATTATCCAAAGAAATGCTCACTGCAATAGGCTCATTGCTAATAGGGCTCACTACCATGAACTGATATAATAGCATCTATCACATGCCTAATTTCAGTTCCATTGAAGCACAATTTATATCTCCTTCGCAACTGCACAACACAAACATCCTCATCTTCGCATCCTTGCTCACACACCCAAACACATGAGTCCTTTTTCACTTATTTATATCAATCATCAACCTTGGAACATATATCAAGTTCGACAACACATTCTATAATCTTTGGAACAATATTCAAGGTCGGTAAACATACATAATTCAAATTAGGTCTGGACCTAAACATTCTTGCGAAGAAAAAGAATGAGGATAGAACACTTCATGACTTATCTTGGACATAAATACATCTTCACACACTTCAACATGCTTCCAAAATCCATGAAACACATCCGCAAAGAGTGTTATCACCCAAGTCGGCCAAACTTGTGTAAACACTAAGAATACTTAAACAAACGCTTCCAAGAAATCAATCATAGCTTGCGGACCAAGAACAAGCCTTCAACATGATCTAGAGACATCCAAGAACAACATGAGATCACTTGAGAGCCAAAAAAATCCAACTACAATAAATCTCAATTGAGGACAACAAATCTCACTTGAAGACAGATCACAGACTTCTCACAACCAACATTTCCAAGCTCTGCTACTCATGAAAACTACATTTCGAAGCACCAAATCACAAATCCTTTGGGATGAAGATAGATAAGGACCTTATAAACATAAGTCCAAAACCACAACATCTGAAACCATTTTGTGGATAAATCCAGAGCAAAATACTTTCTCCCAGACATCTCTACACAACCCAGAAACTCTATCAATTACAGTCTTCAAACTAGTGAATATAACTTCCGCTTCACATTGATCTGGACCATCAAATTCTGGATTTAACATGTTCAAACACCTCTCTAAAAAATATCCAAATCTCACATTCCAATCTTCAACACAGAAGAAATGCGGAGCAAAAACTCATATAGTATCCTGCAAGCCAGAATACTCTGCAACACTCTATTTCATTTGGAGAGAAAATTTTCTCAAAAGCACTTGGAAACCCAGCAATAGGAACAATATGCTAACATCATCAACACCTCTATAAGGCATTCAAATCACTTTAACATGACAACTCAATCAAGGGGTGTGTGCAAGAAGTTGAGTCCACTTTTTGGCCAAAAAGTGGAAGTGTTTTCCCTGATTTTTAGAATTTGTCACATTTGACCTTAAAATTTGAAGCACTTAGAGATGGAATCTTGGAAAAAGTCACTAATCATAAAATGTAGTACTCAGAGTCTAGTTTCTAAATATGTAATTTATTTGAATACCCAGATGATACAAATTGATTTTCAATCGGACTTTCTAAAAACCACTATTTAAAAGTCACTTTTTTTACTATACCATGTACGCGTACACCATCCATATTTTGACCTAAATAATCATATTTTTATAAATCCTTTTGGGAAAAGATTTGTAACTCACTAAAGCACGTTTTCCATATTTTTTTGTAATTTTTTATTGAATATTTTTTTTGTTAATTTTTTATTGGCCATATTTGGTGTTTTAAAAAATCCTCGTGTACGTCACACATAAGAAGACATAAACCTATCATTTTTTAATTTTTTTCAAATTGATAAGAATTGTCTGAAGTAAGTTTTAGTACAATTTGTTTTTCAAAAAATTATTTTAATAAAAATTTATTAAAATACTAAAAATCCCTAATAATTCAAGTTTATGGACCTGTTTCATCATAAATTAATTGAAAAATAGGAAAAATAATCCAATTGTAAAAAAAATTACATATTTAGAATCTACAATATCTCATCTATAATTGGTTTTAATTTCGTCAAAAAATTCTACAAAAAAGGTCTTCAAACATATGCCCAAAGTCAATGTTTTGTTACATGCCATTGACAGGACCTCCAACTTGCAGGTCAAACTAGGTCCAAAGCCTACGTTCAGGTCCCCAAGCCTTTTTTCCAACCCAAAACCCATAGAAAAAATTGGGTTGGAAATTCAAATTTTAAGAAACGAGATCCTATTTAGTTTTTTAATAATTTAACCTTTTATGAAACGAGATCCCATTTCTAGAAAATAGGATCCTATTTTTGGCCCGAGATCCCAAAGCAAAGCGGGATCCCATTTTGCTTTGCTCAATTTTGGGTTTTTTTCTATGTTTGAAACTTCCACCTTAAGTGGACTTAACTTTATGCATTTACCCCAAGCCACAATCAGCAATATCAAGAGACACAGTTGACACCAATGACAACACAAACATGTTGACATCAATGACAACACCAATTAGCACATACTTGCAACAATCTCCCCCTTTGTCATTGATGGCAACATATGATGTGAAAAACCATCATGACACAATTTTACACTAATCTCATTCTCCCCCTTTCTTACTCTCCCTTTTTTTTTCACATGAACTCTCTCCCCCTTTGACATCAATGGCAAAGGGTGACATACCTTTTCAAACTCTCTCCCTCTGATTTTGATACAATACATACTTCCACTATTCTCAACTACTTTGAATACTCCCCCTTAGGAGTACACACCAATTGGTATCAACTTTTACTCTCATTTTAGAGGGCCTCAGGACCTTCACAAACTAACACTTCAGGAGTAACATATATTGTCTTCAAAAACTTTAGACTTGACTCCACAAATTAGGGTATGACATCCAACCAGAAACTCTCCATCACATCTGTTATCAACCTTCATGATAGCTTATGAAAATAATGCAACTTATAACAAAGAAAACATATATAGCCAACAATATTCTTAGATCAACACTCATATGTCTACAACATTTCTCTTGCATGCTCCCCCTATCATCAGTCATTGCTACCTTCTCCTCCTCAGAGATAGCCAACATTAGTCAAGGATAAAACAATATCTTCTGTCATTCAAGAAGGCATTCTTCACATCCATTTAATATATTTTGAAATCCTTATGTGTTGCAAAAGTCAAAAACAACCTGATAGCTTTCAGACTTGCTAGTGGAGCAAAAGTTTCCTCATAGTTTATCTTGCTTTGTTCCTTTTCCACTTCTCCATTATTATTCAACTTATATTTGAAATCCCACTTGATGTAGGAGCATCCCTTGTTCAAGAGCAATCTTACATCAACCAAAAACATTTGCATTTTAGTTTGTTTGCAGTAAAATTTGTTTATATTCATTTTCCAATTTAGTTCAGGCAGTTTAGTCAGTAGCAGTTTCTATATTTTGGTCTGCATTCTACTGTAGTTGCATTTCAGATCTTGTGAAGCTGGACATAGTATCTACATTCAATCATGCACAACATATCCAAAATTTAGAGCATTTAGATCAAGTACTGGAAAGTTATCACTATCAGAAGAGCAACTGTTTTCTCAGAATAGAGCATCCTCACAACCTCTGATAATCAACTAAAGGAGAAGACTTGCGGAGAATTCCTCAACTTGTGGAGCCTAATGACACATCATTCATCTTTGGTTCATGGCTGAATTTTCTCAAGATCCACACATCATTCCATTCATTTGTAGAGGAAATCTATCCAATTAGGTCTGACCTATACGTGTACACATGCTACAACTCTTCATTGAAGTTTTTGATCTTCCTTGGCCGACGTAGAGGAATCTATTGTTCCAAAGATGATATATATTGATGTAATAGATGCCTAGGAAAGCAGATAACAATTGATTCATAGTTGATAGTTTGGATTCTTTGTGAAGGAGCTTCAAAGCTATATCTTGTGCGTATTTTGATATTCTGTAGACAGGTCTTTGAGCCCTAATTGTAAGCCCGCATGTTGCCAGCCAATCTGTATTTGAAATCCATGATATACTAAATGATTGAATCTGTGTTTGTTTATTATCTCTGAGTTGTTTCCGTTGTGTTTACTCTTGTTGTATGGTCTAGACAGTTCATTCTATGAACCCTCCTACCGTGACTGCACCAAGTGGTATCAGAGAGAAAGCTTGAATCTTTGCGAGCAAATTAAGCAAAGTTGGCGAAGGAATTCTATAAGATCTTGCTATGGATGGATCACCAATATGAGGTAGGTTACTTGTGTCACAACCGATCGCCAATTGTGAGGTAGTTGTCACCTTGTATCCTGATCACCAAATTTGAGGTAGTTTGCACTTTATCCTAGGAAGAATGCCATAGAGGAGAATCCCTACTATTGGATAAATGGCTGGTAGAATGGATGAGATGATGGAAATAATGAAAATAATGAGAATTCTATTAGATGTTGTTGAGGATGATAGGTGAAGAGGATTAAATTGATGATGAAGAAGAATTTTAGTTTGTTGAACAAATTGGCAAAACACTAGGAGGTGATGAAGAAGAAGAATTAGATCAAGTCAAGATGTTGCAAGCTATTTCAAAGATTGGGAAAATACCTAGAGTTGATGTACCAAATTACATTGAAAATTTGAACCCTGAAGAGTTGATTGACTAGATAAATGACATGGAAGAGTACTTTGAGTATAGGATGGTGACAAAATTGAAGAATCAATTTATACCTATTGACTATGAGTTGGAATTATTGAAGATATTGCAGAACCTGAGACAAAAGGAGAAATCTGTGAAGAAGTATACTAAAGAATTTCATAAGATGACCATAAGGACATGACATACTGAAGCAAGCAGGGAGAAAGTGGCTAGATACATCAATGGACTAAGATTGAACATTCAAGAAGAACTAAGTTTGGTAAGGATGACATCTCTAGAAGAAGCATATCAGTTTTCCCTAAAAGTTGAAGAGAAATTGAATAAGAGGCATGATCAGAGGTAGAGAGAAAGAGGGGGAAAATTTTAGAGAGGTAGAACATTTTCTAGATGAGACAGATCATATTCGGAGCAGAACAAGCTAGACAACCCATTTAAGGAGGACAAAGATAACAATGCATACCGGAGAAATGACAAAAAATTTTATCACATAGGTAATTATAATTCATACCAGAATGAAGGACATAGAAGAAAGGGAAGAGGATTTGATAAGAGAACATTTAGAGGCACTTGTTTCAAGTGTGGAGGTGAAGGACATAGAGCATTTGAATGTAATCAGGCGAGTACAAGCAAGAGGACAAAGAACAGTGGAAGAGCAGCTTATGTGGAAGAAGAACCTATTGGATCACTGAGTTCAGTTGGCAAACCTAAGAAAGGAGAATCATTGGTGATGAGGAGAGCACTATTTCAAGCATAAACAAATGAGGAACCACCAAAGATGAAGAGTTTGTTCAGAACAAGATGCAAATCAGTAGGTAAATGTTGTAATGTTGTCATTGATAGTGGTAGTTCAGATAACCTAGTTTAAGAGGAGATGGTGACTAAGCTAATGTTGGAAAGATTGAAACAACCTAAGCCCTATCAAATAGCATGGATTCAGAATGATCATAAGATACTGGTGAGTGAACAATGTTTGGTGAAATTTCATATTGGATCATATCATGATGAAGTATTGTGTGATATTATGCCTATAGATGATTGTCATATTTTGTTGGGTAGACCTTGGCAGTATGATAGAAAAGATATACATGATGGGAGAAAGAATACATACACTATAACATCAAATGGGAAGAGAATTACCTTGATTCATTTGGAACATGATCCTAAGGGTGAAGTATGTGGGAATGCTAGAATCTGTTTGGTAGGTGGAATAAAATTTTTGAATGGTTTGAGACATGAGAATATGTGTTATGCCTTGATTCCTAAGAAGCCTAAAACATTAAAGAAGGAGACTGAAGAATCACAACTAGAAGAGATAACTGAGTTGCTGACAGAGTATGAAGACATCATATCAGACAATGTACGTAAAGGATTGCCACCAATCAAGAGTATCAGTCATCACATGGATCTTATATCGGGAGCTAGTTTGCCTAACAAAGTAGCACATAGGATGACACTGACAGAGAATGAAGAATTGAATAGACAGATACAAGAGTTGCTGAGAAAAGGTTTGATCAGAGAAAGTTTGAGCCCTAGTGTAGTACCTGCAGTGTTAGCACCTAAGTAGGATGGAGAATGGAGAATGTGTACAGACTCTAGATCAATAAATAAGATCACAGTTAAGTATAGATTTCCTTACCTAGGATGGATGATATCATGGATTGTTTGAGTCAAACAAAATATTTTACAAAGATAGATTTGAAAAGTGGATACCATTAGATCAGAATCAGAGAAGGAGATGAATGGAAGACTACTTTTAAGAGAAATGAAGGATTGTATGAGTGGTTGGTGATGCCTTTTGGATTGACAAATGTACCTAGTACTTTCATGAGGTTGATGAATGAAGTCTTGAAGAAATTCTTGGGTAAATTTGTTATTGTATGTTTGGATGACATTCTAATTTTTAGTAAGACAAAAGAAGAACATTTGTAGCACCTAAGACAAGTTTTGTAGAGACTGAGAGAAGAGAAATTGCTGATAAACATCAAGAAGTGTAGTTTCATGAAGGAAGAATTGGTATATTTGGGATTTGTGATTTCTAGGAAAGGATTGAAGATGGACCCTGAGAAAGTAAGAGTTAATTGTTGAATGGCCTACACCGGAGAGAATTAGAGAATTCAGATCATTTCATGAATTAGCTAGTTTCTACTGGAAGTTCATTAGAAATTTTAGTTCAGTTTGTAATCCTATGACAGAGACAATGAGAGGTGACAGGAAAGACTTTAAGTGGACATCAAGAGTAGATAAAAGTTTTGAGTTGTTGAAGCAAAAAGTGACAGAGCAACCTGTTTTAGTATTACCAGAATAAGGTATTTCAAGTAGATTGTGATGCAAGTGGGAGTGCAATTGGAGCAGTGTTAAGTGAAGAAGGTAGACCAGTCCCATATTTTAGTGAGAAATTGAATGATGCGAGGAAAAGATATTCAGTTTATGATCAAGAGTTCTATGACATAATTCAAGCCTTGAAGAAGTGGAGACATAATTTGTTGCCTACGGAATTTGTGTTGTATATAGATCATCAAGCTTTGCAATATTTGAATAGTCAAGGTAAGCTGAATTAGAGACATATGATATGGGTAGAGTTCATGTAGAGTTATACATTTGTACTGAAGCATAGGAGTGGAAAATCAAACAAAGTTGCAGATGCATTGAGTAGGAGAAGGAACTTGTTAACAAAAATGAGAGTTGAAGTGATAGGATTTGATGAATTGAAGAACCTATATGAAGGAGACATTGATTTTACAGAACCTTGGAAAGCATGTAAGGAACCTGTTGTGATAGATAGGAATAAATGGTTGGACTATTTCATTCGAGAAGACATGTTGTTCGGAGGAAATCAGTTATGCATACCTAGAAGTCCAATGAGAGATAATTTGATCAAGGAGAAACATAGTGGTGGATTGGAAGGACATTTTGACATTGATAAAACAGTGGCTTTGGTGAGTGAAAACTACTTTTGGCCTCAGATACATAAGGATGTTAGGAAATTTGTGCAGAGTTGTAGAGTTTGTCAAGTTGCAAAAGGAAGTAGTCAGAATACTAGATTGTACAAACCTTTAACAGTACCGGAGAGACCTTGGGAAGACATAAGTATGGATTTTGTGATGGGATTACCTAAGACATAGAGAGGACATGATTCTATATTTGTAGTGGTAGACATATTTTCAAAGGTGACATATTTCATACCTTTTAAGAAGATAACTGATGCAATGCATGTAGCTGGCTTATTTTTCAAGGAGATTGTGAGATTGCATGGGTTACCTAAGAGTATAAATTTAGACAGAGACACCAGATTTCTTGGATACTTTTGGAAGACACTTTGGAAGAAGATGAAGACTAATTTGAAGTTCAGTTCAACATTTCACCCATAGACTGATGGACAGACAGAGGTAGTGAATAGGAGTTTGGGAAACTTGTTGAGATGTTTGGTTGGAGAGAAAGTAGGAAGTTGGGATTTGATTCTTTCACAAGCAAAGTTTGCATGCAATAATTCAGTTAATAGGAGTACTAGAAGAACACCTTTTGAGATTGTTACTGAAGTAAACACTAGAGGAGTGGCAGAGTTGAGAGATATCAATATGGAAGATAAGAGGAATGCAGAAGGAGAAGAATTTGTAGGACATATGGAGATAGTGCACAATTAGGTAAAGAAGCATTTGGAAGGAATGAATAGAAAGTATAAGGAGTGACAAGGGTCATTGGTCCTTGGCATTTAATCATGTTTTCATATGTCAAATTCAGGGTTGTGTCCTTGGCTATTTGCAATTAGAAACCCTATAGTTGCCAGTCCATTTAATCAATTCTACTAATCTTATTTGCTATGGAAATTAATGTTGCTGATTTATCTACTATGAAAGTAAATTCTGAGAATACTAAAACCAAAGATGAAACAATAAATTGCTAATATTGACCTATTCTAATCTATACAACTAAAGCATACATTTATCTATGAGAAACAATAACTATCTTCCTAAGCAGAATCTGAAACAAAATAATAAACAAAATAAATACTACCCTCCTGTCTTGATGGCGGGAGTGGGCCCTTGCTCCCGACCCTCAAGACTTAAGACTAAGGCAATAAATTAGTACAAGAATGTAATATCACAATTCTTCTTCAGTCTAATCCCATCAGTATCGTTTTGTATTTAGAAAAGTATCTATATCCAAAAATGAGTTTACAATAATAATAATCTTGATATTTCTTCTGCTTCTACCTTATATATTTATATCAAATCCAACGATGAGATATCACTTACTCTAATTATCAATTTATCTATGAGATAGCATTAATCTCTTATTCTATCAACTGTTTAACTGTAGAGTAAAATCATGCAATTGAAATAGATTTTAGTGGAACAACAGTCCCACTAAATCTGGAGTCTTAGTTTCATATAACAACTAGGCAACGAGGCCCTGAAATATAGGTACTTAATCAGTTTGTCGAGAACTCATGTAAAATCATTAAAAGAGGAATTAAACTTCTAGAATTTAACTAGTCTTCATTTGGTTACTCAAGCGTTGGCTGAGAAATCCCTGGAGCACTCCAATTTCCACTAGAAGTGTTGACTGATAGCAGCATTGGAACTCTACATTATATTAAGGATGCTCCGAAGGTGTGTACTTTTTGTCTGTAGCTCCAGAGATGTGCTTATGATTTTTGTCCTGCTCTAGAGATGATTCACCCTTGGTCCTCTTATCTCAAAATCTCTCCAATCATATTGGAAAACATTGGAGATTGGCATGGTATCCTTCATCTCAGCTCCAGAGATTATTAGGACCATCTCCGAAGATGCTCAAAATTGCCTTTGCCTGAACATCTACACCTATAGATTCAAAAAGAGAGAATTTCTACATATTTCCATTAAATTGTTGCACATTAGTCCTTCAATCAAAAATCATGACTTTCGGTAATTCATCTCTCATTAATATAATTAAAACAAATCTTATCAGTCTACTTTGATGCAATTATCAAGACAACGAAATAAGAAGGATGGAAAAGAGAGGTAAAAAGGTGTATTATTATGGGTGCTACCTAGCACTCATCATCCCCCCCCCCCAAACTTAAAGGTTACCAGGTCCTCCTGCTCTTCATAATCTAGACTTATTTAGGTGGAGTATTCTATCAGTCAAATTGAAATCATTTGCATATGTGGGCCAAGTAGTGCAATATGTATTGCCATTTCCTCTGAACTGCTCAACCTGTTTCAACCATTCTTGAAAATCTGGCATCTGTCATTTGCTTAGCCCAGATAGGTAGTGGCTCAATAATGAGAGGAGGTCTAAAATGACCACCTATCCACTCTAGTTTGTATTTATCCATCAATTTGGACACTATCCTAGCCTTTCTCATAAACAACCTTAGGTTGGCAGGGGACACCACTTCCCTCACCTTTTGTTTTGTAGTTAAAGTGTTCCACCTTTTCTTTGCCACTGGAAGCATTTGATTAGATAAACTGTTTATGAGGAGACCAAAATCAATAGAACATTCCTGTAGATGTTTCTGATATAAAGGCAAAATCTTGGTCCTACCTTCTAGGGAGCAAATGTTTACCCTAAAATGAATCTCAAAAGCCTTGGGATTTGGACATTCCCTTCTGAGGAAGAGGCTTGTTTTTGCATCCTTCTTTATGTAAGCCTCCATCCTTTCATTCCAAATTTGATGATATCTCATTAGTGACATGAATGCCCTGAGTTGGCATTCCCCTACAAAGTAGTTGATAAGGAAGGTATGATCATTGATGCAAAAACCATGCAAATACAGCTCACACAAGAAATATTTATCCTCATCACCTCTCATGTATGCCTCCATGAAGCCAGCCTTAGTTTTAATGTCCTTAATTAAATCAAACAAAATTAAAGATATCTTTCTCTGGAGGATTCGTTCTTGCAAAAACAGAACATAACTACCACTAGGAGGTTTGCAAGATATGATCTTAGTTGAAATGGAGGCCACCTGAATGACCTTTTCCTCTAAGGTTTGTACTCTCTGTGACATGGCAGTCACTACTCTTTACAATTGCAGCATTGGTTTGGAGGTCTCATATTCCTAACTTCTTCTTTCCCAATGAAACAGGGCCTTAGATATCTATTGGAATTGGTCCTAAATATGGATATGTTTGAATCCCCTATTCCATGGTTGCAATTGGGCTAGTCAACTCATTAATGTATTCCTCCTGATCATCTATCTGATTATTGGCCCATGTCAACTATTTGGCCTCACTTTGTACCTTCTTAATGAGTGCTACAATTAATGTGAGACTATTGTCTCAAGCTTTCATAGTATTAGAGATATTTTGTGCTGTTTCTTTTTCTTTTTCTCTAATTCTTTGGGTAGCCTCTATTTCCTTGTCTCTGATTTCCACCTCTGTCTCTTGAATTATCTTTTTTTTGTCCTAGAGTTCTACTTGCAGTCTTTCAATTATCTACTTTTGTTCCATTTCTTTTTCTTTCATGACCTTTTTGAGGTCAATAATGATTAAGTTTTTCCCCCACAATAGTCTCTTTATATTATCTATTTCCTCTACCATCTATTGTTCTCTTGGAACCTCTATATCCTCCTTATCAGAGAGGTGAGAGTAACCCCCTTTTGTCTGTTCCTCCTCAGGGGCTTCCATAGCTCTTTGCTCTACATTGTCAGCTGCATTATCTTGTCCCTTCTAAACTTCCCCTGTAATCTCCTTATCTTGAGCTTCCTCTTGACTTCCTTTTGCTATTGTTGGGGCTGATGAAGGTCCATCCTCATCCAGGGAAGTTTGGAAACCCAAGAGAACCTCAACTAAGAGAGCAATATCTTTTTCATCTTGAGTAGGCTGCCTCTTCCTTTGGCTTCTCTGTAGCACAGGTGGAGCCTATGCCTCAGTAGCAGGTGCATTATCCTCAGAGTCTGAAGAAATGGTGAAGGTGACTCTCTCTTCTATCTCCAGAGCATGGGAATCTTGTGGTATTGGAATATGAGAACTTGGATGAACAGGTGACTCTAGGGAAGCTTCCTTAACTACTTCTCTTTGTTTCCTTTTCCTAATTAGAGGAACTTCATCTAAATCACTAGATTCTTCCTCGGCCTAGTAGTGTCTGCTAGAATTAGGTGTCTTTGAAGCCTTTTTGCTTTCTTACTCTACCTTGTCTTTTTCCCCTACTTCTTGAGGTCAGAAATCTTGGTAGAGGTCAGCATAATTTCCTTTTCTATAATGACTGCCTCCCATGTTTGCTTGGCTGGAATAGACTCCTTAGCCAAAGTCATCTTCTATTTTGCTGAGCAGGTCATATAGGGGAGTTTCTCTATAACAAGTTCTTTTAGCTATTTTGTGGCAACTAAGGCTTCACCCAAAACTTCTTTCCCTTTCCTCTTTTTGCATGTAACAGGGGCAAAAGTTTCCTCCATTGTTTGTTTCTGATTCTTGTCTTTTTCAGTGGCCGGGGAGGAAGTGGAAGGTATTGCTTCCTCATCCTACTGAGTAGAGGAAGTCTCATCTATACCCTATGCCCTCTTTGGTGTCCTGTCCTGTCGTTTGTTTTCTAAGAATTTCTGCCATAAGGCCTCCCCATCAACCTAGGACAGGAAGTGATGTTTTACAATCAAGAAGATGAGGCTGTGGTTTTTCATGGGACCCTTCCACTGTTGATACTTGTTTGCAGAGGCTTTAATAGCATAATACAAAAATTTTGGGATATTTATGCTAAATTTTGGATGGGCATGCCCATGCCTCAAAAAAATTAACATTTTCATTATTGGTCCTAAAACTATAGAGAATTGTCCATCACATGTAAAATATTTCATTAACCACATAGCTAAAGATTTCCATGGTTGTGGAAGTGAGGTCCTAACAATTCTTTTGACTTCATTTTTTCTTAAATGCATTTGCATTTCAGGTTCACCTTCTTCAGAGAAATTTTTAATCAAATCAACATATAGGGTTTTTAGATGGTAAAACCTCTCACCTTGTTCTAGTAGCCCTAAAATATAGCTGATAATGGTGGGAGAGACACTAATATGAATCCCTCTCACAATTGTTTGCTTATTCTTCAGGTTGCATAGGAAATCATCCACAATATCTTCCTGAAAGCCTTCAAACTTCTCCAGAAATTCTAACCATCCTGTATTCCTTAAGATATCTGCTACAACTTGATCTTGTAGAAGGCCTATTACATTCTCTGGCTCTGACTTCTTTTTCACTCCCATCTTTTTATCTTATTTCACCTCCTTTATTTAAAATCTTCTTGATTTCCTCTGTAGTTTTTTTCCTTTTCACCCAACGAGGATTGTGACAGTAGACTTGAATATTATCCCCAAAGATTTTAGAGAATTTGGTAATCTTTGAATTGGGTTTGATCTATTAATTGCAACTGCTTAGATTATGGGAAGGTGGCTTGAGATTAGTTGAACATGATTGTGCAGTCATAATTGCAGGGGAGTGATGTGACACTCCGAAGAAAGGTTGACAGTGTGGAAAATAAGGTGGCATGCATGAATGAAAAGGGAAATAATGGCAGGAAAATATGTCAAAATAACTATACCTATAAATATAAATGACAAGATAGGTAATAATTAATTTAATTCAAGCCAATTATCTGAATCACTTTTCGTGATGATGGCCCGATGTGCTTGGATACAATGCCACGACTTTGATGAGATTTGATGTGGCCCAACACATGAGCAACTCCTTCATGGCTTGAACTGGCATCAACATCTTCATTGTCACATATTATGAAATTATTCCCGCTGAGTGGTCTAGAAATGACATGCTGTCAAGTGACATTAGTAGAGCAATCCGTGATGACTTGCACATGCAGAAGCAATTGCCTTTTGATTGTTGACAACGTACGTGCTGACCTCATCATTGTTCATGTCACAAAGTGGGGGATGAGTCATGCTGAGCTCATCCTATAATGTCCCCACTTTACTACCTAGAGAGGGGGGTCCCCTCCTTGTTTTATTATTTGAAATGGTTCTTTATTGGTGAAGCGCTAGAGGTGCTCCTAGATTGCTAGAAAGATGTGTTTTAGTAGCTCTTGGCATTTGATTAGCTCCGTAGATTGATTATTGCAATCCTGAAAGAAGAAGGGAACCACCATTTACTTGTTTTCAATCCCCTTGGTCGAGAAAGACAAACATTTACTAGTTTTCCATTTTCCTCTCTTTTCTTTTTAATAAGGCTGCCATTTGCTAGTTTTCAACCTTTTTTTAGTCTCAATCTGTGACAGAGGCTGTGACCCCTGTAATCAAGCACAAGTCCTTTGTAAATTCCTCCTTAGTTGATGGCCTTTTATAGAGTCAGATTTTGTGGCCATTTACTAAGAATGAGTCTGTGCTTCCATCAATGGGTGCTACTAAAACTATTTCATTTTCAAAAACTTCTTTTATTTGGTAAGGGCCCATCTAGTGAGTTTGTAACTTCCCTTTGAACTCCTTGAACTTATAATCATATAGGAGAACCTAATTGTCCTGCTGAAATGTTCTCCTTTTGATGTGTTGGTCATGCCATTGTTTCCTTTGATATTGAACAAGTGATGTTTGTTGTATGGCTTTTGTACAAATTTCATCCAACTCATTTAGTTGAAGAATCCTATTCTGTTGTGCTATAGACAATGATAGACCGATATCTAATGAAGTCTAGAGTGTCTGCAGTTTGAATTCTATGGACAGAATAGGTTTCTTCCCATAAACCAATTCATATGGTGAGAACTTGGTTGTGGACGTCTAGGTGGTATTCTAAGCCCAAACTGCTTTAGGTAACCTGCTAGCCCAATCCTTTCTATTCATGGACAATGTCCTTGTCAGGATATTTTCCAGTTCCTTATTAGTCACCTCTACCCACCCATTAGCTTGGGGATGGTAAGGTGAAGACTTCCTATGCTTAACTTGATATAGGTCTATGAATGATTTGGTTACCTAAGAAGTGAATTGAGCTCCTCTATCTGAAACTATTGATCTTGGGGCTCCAAACCTTAAGAAGATTCTGTTATAGAGGAAATCAACAACTTTTTCTTCTCTTGCAAATTGTAATGCCTGAACCTCAGCCCATTTAGTTACATAGTATGTGCATACCAAAATGCATTCTTTACCTGATGATGGTGGAGAAATTGGTCCCACAAAGTCTAGACCCCATTTCTCAAATGGTTCCAACATTACTTGAGGATGAAGTGACATTTCCTGGGTAAAGGTTGGTTGACCCATCCTTTAACACTGATCACATTGCTGCACATACTTCTTGGTATCCTTATGAATAGAGGCCCAGTAGTAACCAACTGCCAGAATTTTGTGGATGGTTTTGTGTGAGGAGTAATGCCCACCAGATGGTTCATCATGACATGCCCTTAAGACATCAAAAATTTCATCGGCTTTTAGACACCTACGTAAAATGAAATCAGGACCACACTTAAATAGTAAATCATTTAACCATTTGTAAGATAAGCTTTCTTTTAGTAAGTGCTTCTTTTGTTTTGAGGTAAAATAAGATGGAAACAAGCCTGTAGCTAAGAGATTAGCTATGTCTGCAAACCAAGGTGCAATAGAGGAGATAGAAAAAAGATGTTCATTTGGAAATTTGTCCTCCACTGGTTGGTTCTCTCCACTTGTATGCAATCTTGACAGAAAGTCAGCAAGCAAATTGAATTTTCCTAGATTGTCAACTATGGTAATGTTAAATTCCTACAATAGCAATAACCACCTAATTATCCTTGCACCTACGACTATCTTGTTCATTAAGTATTTGATGGTTGCATGATCAGTATGTAGAGATATTTTGTATCTGGTGATATAATGCCTGAATTTGTTTATAGCATATATAACTGCCAAGGATTCTTTTTTAGTTGTATAGTTTCTTTCTGCAAAAGGTAAGGTTTTTACTGATGTAGTAGATGGCATGTATACCTTCTCCCTCCTCTTTCTGTCCTAGGAATGCCCCAATAGACTCATTTGAATCATCATTTTGTATGTGAATTGGCAGAGTCCAATTGGGCCCTCTTAAAATAGGTGTGACAGTAAGTTTCTCCTTAAGGGTCTCAAATGTTGATTGACAATCCTCTGTTCATAACAAGTTGGTGTCTTTGTTAAGTAGGGCAAACATAGGAGTAGCTATTCTGCTAAAATTTTCTATAAATCTCCTATAGTAGCCTGCATGGCCTAGAAAACTTCTAACGTATGTCTGGTTTTTAGGTGAGGGTAACTGTTTGATCACTTCTATTTTGTTTTGGTCTACTTTGATCCCGTTTGCTAAGATGTGGTGTCCTAATACAATTCTTTCCTCGACCATCATAAAGCATTTTTCATGGCTCAGGGATAGTCATCTTTTTCACAGCATTTTAGTACCTTTTCTAGGTTTATGAGAGCTTCTTCAAAGTTGTCCCCATACACAGTAAAGTCATCCATATAGACTTCCATGCACTCATTAGCTAATTCAGCAAAAATGGCTAAAACAAGCCTCTGAAATGTAGTTGGAGCATTACATAGCCCAAATGGAAGAACTTTGTAGGCAAAAATTCCCCAAGAACAAGTGAAAGTGGTTTTATCCTGATCTTCAGGTGCTACTTGAATTTGGTTATATCCACTAAACCCATCTAGGAATGAGAAGTACTTCCTCCCTGCAAGGTTGTCTAGCACTTGGTCAATGAATGGTAAAGGAAAGTAGTCCTTCTTTGTGGCTTTGTTTAGTTCTCTATAGTCAATACACACTGATACAGGAGCACCAAGAAGACCATTTATCTTGCTTTGATGTTCATATTGGTTTTTCAATAAGGTCCTAGAAGACCATTCATGATTGTAATAAGAGATAGGACTATGTCCAAATATCTATCCTCATCTTGTTGAGGCAGTCACATGTGGAAAGCCTTCTTGAGGCATATAGAAATAGTCTTCATGTTTTGTGAAGCCTTGTTAAGGCATAGAAGAAGTCCAAAATGGTGTCAAGGAGACTAATTGCATTGTAATCTTGTTTGGAGATAGTTTCAAACTCCTAAACCAATGTAACTCTGCTAAACAAAACAAGAAATAGTTGCTGCAGTTAGGAAAACAGAGTACCCGATGGATGTTATGCAACTCCATCGACCAAACTGCATTGTGACTGCTTCAACAACCTCAAGGAAGGTTCATAAATCTCTGTAGACACCATTGTATGGGAGAGAAGCACTGTTTGTTGAAGAGTTAATAAGAAATAACAAAGTTCTACCGAGTTCTGTTGTTTCCTCGTTGTTATTGTGCATACCCCGACTATGTACGGTCAAGTGGTGACTAGTGGCTATGTTGGAAAGTTAGTTTGGTGAGTTACCTCTCAATTGCATATGTTTTGAGTTCTTGACACTTCCGTATATTATTGTATTCCTCCTTTCTCTGTAGGTGGTCCAGAAAACCCTTAACTAGGGTTCTGACAGTAATTTGAAATGTTTCTTTCATTCCACTGATTCATCAAACTCTGTGATTAGTGGAATGAGTTCTTGGATGTCTGTTTTAATGTGTTGTAAGAGTATTTTGGGCAGAGAACTGTTATTTTTAGGATTTCATTAATGAAACTTAGAAAAACCATGTGCTAAGTGCATGATAGAAGCAACAGTAGAATAAATACTGAATCCTATGGTTTTGGAGGGACCTTGACATGTTCAAGTAGTCCTGGAAGTTTCAAACCTTCATTTAAAGGCACTTGCTTCACAAACTAGGCCTAATTAGGGCTTAAAAACACTAGGAGGGCTATTGGTTAGGGCATACCACCCAAAACAACCCAAACCCATTCTTGAATATATTGTGGGGAATCATAAAGGGTATCTTCCAATTATTTGAGATTTGCATTTAGAGGTCAATACTAGAAGTTATTAGGATTGTTCTATGTTTTTAAGGCTACTAGCCATTTTTGGGGTTTATGAAGGAAGTGTTGGTCCTGAGTGTGGTATGCCTTAACCAATGGATGGAGTGGGTCCTCTAACATCCCAAATCAACCTTCAATGATGAACCATGAGTTTCTTTCTATTGTTCCCACTTTTGCATAAAGATCTTTGTTTTTTGGGCTTGTAGGTGTAGTAGAAGCTTGTCTAGTTTGTCTATCCTTTCCCATCCAATTTGCCTCTACATCATAGTGGTATCAGATCCATAAAAGGTTATGTTATTTGTGGTATGAGGCCTGGTATATCTCAGCAAAGGAGAGTGAAGGAGAGGGTAGCAATATGCCTCCAAAGGGGATGACCACCGAAGTGGTCAAGAAGTTCAAGAAGATGGAAGAGAAGATCAAAAGTGGAGTCAAGGAAGCACTCCAAGAAAAGTTGAAGGCATTGAGGATAGGGAAGAGGATAGATGAAGGTTTAGATGAAGAGGAAGAGAAAGAGGATGAAGAAGAAGAACAAGAAGAGGTAGAGGTACCGGCTGATCAAAGGCATTTCCTGGAAGCCATCAAGGCAATTGGCAAGGATTCTTTAGAGGCTCAGATGGAGATTCCCATGGTTAATGGGAAGATGAATGCTGATGAAGTCATGGAGTGGATTGAGGCTCTAAACAACTACTTTGAATACAAATAAGTTCCTAAAAGTAAGAGGGTTAAGTTTGCAAAAACTAAACTCAAAGGTGCTGCCCTTACATGGTGGAATTACACCCAAGGAGAGAGGGTAAAGAATGGGAAGAGTATGATCTGTTCATGGAGAAGAATGTTGGAGAGGATCAAGTCCCAATTCCTTCCATCAGACTATGAGGTGCAGATCTACAAGAGGATGCAAAATCTCAAGCAAAGAGATTTGGATGTGGCTACTTACACCGAGGAGTTTCACAAATACACTCTTCGTTGTGGGTACATGGAGGATGAAAAAGCTAAGGTAGCAAGGTATCTAAATGGTTTGAGGTTCAATATCCAAGATGAGATAAGTTTATTGACCCCTAAAATTGTGGAGAAATGCTTTTAGGTAACATTAAGGGCTGAAGAGAAGTTGAAGAGGAAAGGTGAGCAACAAAGTAGAGGAAGAGGTGGTAGAAATTTCAGAGGTAGGGGCAGTTTTGGGGGCATAAATTAGTCCCAAAGAAGCCAAGGGAAATCTAGTTCCCAAGAGAAAAGTGGAGAATCTAGTTCTAAAGGAGGCTTTAGAGGAAGAAGGCCTAATGAGAGAGGTAGATTTGGTGGACCGGTAAGAGGTCCTAATGTCTTCACGGGAAGGTGCTACAATTGCAACGAAGTGGGACATCTAGCCTGCAAGTGTCCTGAAAAGCAAGCCTCAAGCTTACATGGAGGAGAGAGAAGGAACCAATTGATCCAAGAGGAATATTGCCAAAGTGTCAACTCTCCAATTGGAAGTGCAGCCCCGGTCCATCAAGGAGAAAGTTTGATGATGAGAAGAACCATGTTGAAGGTGCCTCAAACACAAGAACCCCCTCAAAGGAAGACATTGTTCAGGACAACATGCAAGGCCTATGGTAAGATTTGCAAGGTAATTGTTGATTCAATCTCAACTAAAAATTTGGTTTCCATTGAAATGGTAGACAAATTGAAATTGAAAAGGCTACCTCATGTTAGTCCTTATAAAGTATCATGTTTGAATTAAGGGCAACAAGTTTTGGTAGATTAACAATCATGGGTTGAATTTGAGATAGGATAATATAAGGACAAAATTTTGTGTGATGTAATTCCTATGGATGCTTGTCATTTTCTATTAGGACGTCCATGGCAATATGATGTTCAATCACAACATGATGGTAAAACTAATTCTTTCATCATAACTAAGAATGGTAGAAAGTATAGAATGGATCCATTACCTGATGAGCATGTAGAAAAGAATGTTGGGTCAAGTGTCATGATTGTGAATGGTAAAGAGTTTCTAGATGCCCTTAAGGAGGAAGGAACCCAAGGGTATGCTCTGATTTTGAAGCCTAAAAACAGTCCTAGTTTGCATGATCCTAGTAAGAAAGAGATTCCTAATGAGGTGCAACAATTGCTAGAGAAGTATAAGGGGATTATGGTAGAAGAAATGCCTAATGAGTTTCCACCTATTAGGGACATAAGCCATCAAATTGACTTCATACTGGGATCTACTTTTCCAAACAAATCAGTCTACAAGATGACACCTTAACAAAATGAAGAGATTGCCAAGCAAGTGCAAGAATTGTTGGATAAGAGATTGGTAAGAAAGAGCCTTAGCCCATGTGCTGTCCCAACAGTCCTAGCCCCTAAAAAGGATGGTAAATAGAGGTTGTACATGGATTCTAGAGCCATTAACAAGATTATCATAAGATTAGGTTCCTTATGCTAAGAATTGAGGACCTAATGGACTATTTGGGAGGGGCTAGATACTTTTCCAAGATAGACCTTAAGAGTGGGTATCATCAAATTAGAATCAAACAAGGGGATGAATGGAAGACAACATTCAAAACAAATGAAGGTCTTTATGAGTGGTTGGTGATGCCATTTGGTCTATCTAATGCTCCAAGTACTTTTATGTGTCTCATTAATGAAGTATTGAAGGATTTCATTGGCAAATTTGTTGTGGTATATTTAGATAACATTCTTATTTTCAACAGGACTAAGGAGGAGCATTTGCAACATTTGGATCAGGTTTTGAAGAAGTTGCATGATGAACAATTGATGATCAACATGGAAAAGAGTGTCTTCATGAAGGAAGAACTCACCTACCTTGGTTTTGTGATTTCATAGGGTAGTTTGAAGATGGATCCAACAAAGGTAGAAGCCATTTTGTCATGGCCAACTCCAAAAACAGCAGGTGATGTGAAAAGTTTTCATGGTTTGGCAACATTTTATAGGAAATTCATAAGGGGTTTTAGTCATATTTGTGCACCAATTTTGGATACCATCAAAGGGGGGTAGAAATGTAAGTTTTTGTGGACAAAGGAAATCAATGATTCTTTTGAAATTATGAAACAAAAGGTAGCACAACAGCCCATACTTGTTTTGCCCGACTTTAACAAGTTGTTTGTAGTGGAATGTGATGCTAGTAATCTTGCTATAAGGGCTGTCCTAAGTCAAGAAGGCAGGCCTATTTCTTTCTTTAGTGAAAAATTGAATGATGCTAAGAGAAAATTCTCTACTTATGACTTGGAATTGTATACAATGGTGCAAGCTTTGAAAAAATGGAGGCACTATCTTTTGCCAAAAGAATTTATTGTTTATACTGACAACCATGCACTTAGTTTTCTGAATTCACAGGAGAAACTCAATCATAGGCATATGAAGTGGGTTGAACAACTCCAAGCCTATACTTTTTCAATTAAACACAAGAAGGGGCATGCTAATAAAGTGGCAGATGCATTGAGTAGAAGGGTGTGTATGGTTCAAGAAATTCAATTGCAAAGTGTAGGGGTTGATGCTCTCCAACACATGTATCAGGATGATGAAGATTTCAAGGAGGTATATGAAGTTTGTTCAAAATTTTTAGACTCTTATCATTCTGATTTCTATGAGCTTTTGTTGCAGTGGGGGTTGTTGTTCAAAGGCAGCCAACTATGTGTTCCTAGGTGTTCCATGAGGGAGAACATCATAAAGGAAAAACATTGTGGGGGACTAGGAGGCCACTTTGGATTGGATAAAACATTGGATCAGGTGAAGAGGTTTTATTTTTGGCCTAAAATGCAATCAAATATCAGAAAATTTGTTGAATGTTGTAGTATTTGTCAAAGGGCAAAGGGTACTTCATCTAATGCTGGTCTATATTAGCCACTTCCTATTCCTAATAGGCCATGGGAAAGTATTAGCATGGATTTTGTCTTGGGTCTTCGTAGGACTCAAAGAGGCTTTGATAGTATATTTGTTGTGGTGGATAGATTTAGTAAGATGGCTCATTTTTTGCCATGTAAATACACTGATGATGCTTCTCACATTGCTGGTTTGTTCTTCAAAGAAATTGTTAGAATCCATGGTTTGCCTCTTAACATTGTGACTGATAAGGATCAAAAGTTTGTAGGCCATTTTTGGTGCACTTTGTGGAAGAAGTTGGGCACTCAATTGTCCTTTACTTCAGCCTATCACCCTTAAACTGATGGCCAAACTGAGGTGGTGAATAGGTCCTTGGGAAATCTTCTCAGGTGTCTTACCAACTAGCATAGAGAGGCATGGGATATGATCATCCCTCAAGCAGAGTTTGCCTATAATGAATCCACCAATAGGAGCACAGGAAGGAGTCCATTTGAGGTTGTTTATGGCATTCATCCAAGAGTTGCTCTTGAATTAAGAGATTTCCATGGATTGGAAAGGAAAAGTGGTCAAGGTGAAGACTTTGCATTGGCCATGAAGGACATTCATGATAATGTCAAGGAAACTCTTCAAAAGAATAATGACAAGTATAAGGAGAAAGCCAATGAAAGAAGGAGAGATGTACAATACAACGTTGGGGATTTGGTCATGGCACATTTGAAGAAGGAAAGACTTTCTAAGGGGCAGCCAACCAAACTCCTCATGAAGAAGATAGGACCATGCCAGATTGTGCACAAGTTTGGGCCCAATGCTTATGAGATTGAACTTCCTCAAGGCTTGGCCATATCTCATATCTTCAATGTTTCAGATTTGTTCCCTTTCAAAGTGATTCTAATGTAGATTTAGAGGCAGATATGACAACAACAAGAGATGACGATTGGGTCAAAGGTCTTCCACCCAATCAGCCATTGAAGTTGGAATGCATTCTTGACACCAAGGTCTTGAAGAAGACAAGGAAGAAGACATACAGACAGTTTCTCATCAAATGGAGTGGCTTGCCTATTGAAGATGCCACTTAGATGAGTGAAGAAGACATCATGAAGCATGGTGTCACAATTGTTGATCTACTTACTCAAGAGACTTGAGTTCTCTTTCCACCTGGGGAGTATGGTATAGGAGTACCAAGAAGACCATTTATCTTTCTTTGATGTTCATCTTGTTGTGTTCAATAAGGTCCTAGAAGACCATTCATGATTGTAATAAGAGATAGAACTATGTCCAAATATCTATCCTCATCTTGTTGAGGCAGTCACATGTGCAAAGCCTTCTTCAGGCATATAGAAATAGTCTTCATGTTTTGTGAAGCCTTATTAAGGCATAGAAGAAGTCCAAAATAGTGTCAAGCAGCCTAAGGTCCAGTTTAGAGCCTAATTGCATTGTAATATTGTTTGGAGATAGTTTCAAACTCCTAAACCAATGTAACTTTGCTAAACAAAACAGGAAACAGTTACTGCAGTTAGGAAAACAAAGTACCTGATGCATGTTATGCAACTCCATCGACCAAACTGCATTGTCACTGCTTCAACAACCTTAAGGAAGGTTCATAAATCTCTATAGACACCATTGTATGGGAGAGAAGCACTGTTTGTTGAAGAGTTAATAAGAAATAACAAATTTTTGTTGAGTTCTATTGTTTCCTCACTGTTACTGTGCATACCCCGACTGTGTACGGTTAAGTGGTGACTATTGGCTATGTTGGAAAGTTAGTTTGGTGAGTCACCTCCCAATTGCATATGTTTTGAGTTCTTGACACTTTCGTATACTGTTGTATTCCTCCTTTCTTTGTAGGTGGTCCAGAAAACCCTTAACTAGGGTTCTGATAGTCATTTGAAATGTTTCTTTCATTCCACTGATTCATCAAACTCTGTGATTAGTGGAATGAGTTCTTGGATGTCTGTTTTAATGTGTTGTAAGAGTATTTTGGGCAGAGGACTGTTATTTTTAAGATTTCATTAATGAAACTTAGCAAAACCATGTGCTAAGTGCATGATAGAAGCAACAGTAGTGTGGAGTTCAAAGACAATCAGTTTTAACAACAAATAAATACTAAATCCTATGGTTTTGGAGGGCCCTTGACATGTTCAAGTAGTCCTGGAAGTTTCAAGCCTTCATTTAAAGGCACTTGCTTCACAAACTAGGCCTAATTGGGGCTTAAAAACACTAGGAGGGCTATTGGTTAGGGCATACCACCCAAAACAACCCAAACCCATTCTTGAATATGTTGTGGGGAATCATAAACAATATCTTCCAATTTTCTAAGATTTGCATTTGGAGGTCAATGCTAGAAGTTAGTAGGATTATTCTCTATTTTTAGGGTTTATGAAGGAAGTGTTGGTCTTGAGTGTGGTCTGCCTTAACCAATGGATGAAGTGGGTCTTCTAACATCCCAAATCAACCTTTCAATGATGAACCATGAGTTTCTTTCTCCTATTCCCACTTTTGCATAAAGATCTTTGTTTTTTGGGCTTGTAGGTGTAGTAGAACCTTGTCTAGTTTGTCTATCTTTTCCCATCCAATTTGCCTCTACATCACAGACTCTCCACTTCCCATTACTTTTATGCATTATGACTAAGGGTGAGACCCATTGACTATCTAAGATTGGATATATAAACCCTGCTTGCAACAATTTTTTCTATTTCAATCTTAACAACATCTTTTAAAGAAGTATTCAATCTTCTCTGGGGTTGTCTGACAGGTTTGACATCTTCAATGTATATATGATGAGTATAGATCTTAGGAGGAATGTCCTTAATATATTGGTATTCCTAAGAAAAAGTTACTGAATGGGAAATTAGGAGTTTGAGAAGTGCTTCTTCCTATTTTTTTGCTAACTGGGTGTTAATATTCAATGTTTTCCTAGGTAAAATCATGACCTGTTTTGTGATCTGATCCATAGATGTATTCAATCCATATCCTAGAGTTATAGTATTGAGGGGGAAAGAATGTGGGAGCAACATGTGGAATGTGGCTAAGTCTCTGTAAAATGTCTTTCCACAAGGAATGATATTTGCTAGGGTACAATGAGAAGAAGTGAGAAAATCTCTTTTTAAATCTTGGGATAGTTCCATTATATCCTCGTTAATAAGAATGTGGGTGATATCTTCTGTTGTATCATAGTGTATTTCTTCTTCTAACTCACCCAAATGTTCTTTGATGGTAACCATAGCTACTAAGGCACTATTTTCCATGTTATTCAGCTCATCTAGCCACACTTTTCCTATATAATGTATTGATGGTTTAGTTGGAGGATACAAAGATATTTTCTTCAAATCTATTCCATTGGAAATGACCATATCCCCAATTTGACAATCAATATATGCTACTTTTGTAGCTAGCCATGGTCTTCCTAATATCAATGGATATGCATTTTGCTAGTTTCTAGATTCTAATATCAGGAAGTCTACTAGGATTCCCATGATTCTACCACAACTGGAACATCAGTTATTACCCCTTTTGGAATAGCTACTGACTAGTCATCCAGTTGAAGGATTGTGGATGTGGACTGAATACCTATTAGAGCTAATTTGTCCATAGTGTGGACTGTCATTACATTTATTGTTGCTCCCAAATCAACCAAAACATTAGATATTTCCACCACTGAGATATAAATAGTTATGACAGGGTTCCCAGGGTCTCCATATTTTGGTAGTAGCATTTCTCCCATTAGGAGGTCTACTACTTTCCCTTCCACCTGGATGGTGGTAGGAATTTTTTTCTTTCTACCCTGGGTCTTAACACAATGTTGTTTGATGAATTGGTTCAGTTTAGGCACATCCCTAATTGCTTGTAGGAGTGGAATTTCAATGTTCAATTGTCTAATTTCTTGTAGGAGTTTTGATTCTAGGGTAGATTGGACTTGTTTTTGTAAGACCTTTTTCTGAGGGACATGTTGTTTGAGTCATTCTAGGTATTGTGCTAATTTTTCTATCTCAAGAGCAACTATGGAGTTCTTAGCAGATGTGTTTCCAGTGGTGTTCTCCGGAGCTAGTCCTTTAGGAGGAACTCCAGAGTTATCCAAGGATGGTTCTTTTAGCACTGTTTTGATAGTAATCTCCTCTTGAAGTTGAGTGGATGTATTTTTAGGTTCCTCATCATTGGTTACTTCAACTATAGTTGGAGAAGATGGTCTTGGAAGTGCTTTCCCAGAACACAACTGGAGATTATTGGAATATATGGCATTAATACTAGCTATGTTTTCTTGTTATGTCATGTAAACAACTGCTCCCTATTTATTCCGTGGGTTTGGTATAGGATGGGCTGGTAAAGGTGGCTAGCTAACTAGCTCATTTTGTGACTGTCTACCTCAACATCGTGGTTGTCCCTGGCATTGTTGATTATAACCCTATTGACGACCCCAATGAGGCTGCATGTTTTGTGATCCAAACTATTATGGCCATTGTTAATTTCCTCAGGGCTGATTTTGCCAATGCTGGTTCTACCATTGTTGGCTTAGCCAATCTTGTGGTCCCCAAGGAGGAATATTCTGTTAGATTTAGGGCAAACAACTGAGAGGGCGGGGGTGAATCAGTTGTGCAAAACTTTCTTTACTTAAACACTTATCTTTACTTGGACAACTTTGAAATGACTTCACAATCCCTTCTTTATACAAGACATCAACTTAGGAATGATCATCTAAGTTGGCAAACATCAACAAGAACATCCATAGGGCGTCATCTGGTCGGCCAGTCTCAAGAAGAACACTATCATCCGGAAGTTATTCTTCAATTACGGGCTCTAACTTCAATGCAGACCATCAACACAAATCGGACATACTCCAAAGACTTCCACAAGCTTGCATGAATCACCACTAACATCCGTACTTCACCTGCTTACTAGATTCCATCTCTCCTACATCCGGAACCTCAAGAACACAGACTGTCAATACTGTCACAAAGGAATAAATGCTTGTGAACCTTCAAGCCATGAACAAATTGAGTTGACACACCACAAAGACTTCCCCAACACTTCCTCAAATCTACAGAACATGAAAATGCATTTCTGGATCTCACCGGACCTTTCTGTATCACTCTGTCACCTCTGAACACTTACTAGAGCTAGTTTTACTCAAGCAGCCACAACTTCTTTAGATCTTCATGCGGACCTCTAAAATCTCTACTAGACCACCTCAAGACACATATCTACAAACCCTTTAATCCGTATCCTCTGATCTTCTTCCTATCTTGGATTATTGCCTTACTTGTCATCACTATTCTTCACTGTTCCTAATTGAGGCTAATTTTCTCAATATCCTCAGCACACAGCTCATCCCATTCTTATCATTAATGCAACAGGAGTACGTTGACATCAATGATAACACCGGTTAGGCCCATACTTGCAAAAATCTCCCCCTTTGTCATTGATGGCAACATATTATGTGAAAAACTATTTTAACCATCAAGACAAGAACTTCATCTTATTGTCTCAACTCCCCCTATCAGAAACAACCATTCACATGTCTTCTCTCCCTTTATAGCTCCCCCTTTGATCAGCAACCACTTGTTTTCACATGTCTTCTCTCCCCCTTTGACATCAATGGCAAAGGGCACATACTTGCAATTTCATCACTTCAGAATCATATCTGCTACTCCCCCTGAGTAGCAGTTCCCCATCATCAATCTGGACCATAAGATGTGACTGTGATAACCACCGAACTGATGCACACCAGTGTACCTTAGTTCATCACTGGAGGAGCAATAACCCCTAACTTCTCCCTAAGATACTTAAAAGAGTCCTTAGGTAGAGGTTTAGTAAAGATGTCTGCAATCTGATCCTTGGAAGGTACAAACTCCAATCTGACTTCATTCTTGTTCACTTGCTCTCTCAAAAAGTGAAACTTGATGGATATATGTTTAGTCTTTGAATGCAACACTGGATTCCTAGATATGTTTATGGCACTTGAATTATCACAGAAAATTGTTATGGGCTCCTCATACTCCACTCTGATGTCTCTTAACATCTGTTTCATCCACAAAACTTGAGTGCAACTGCCTGCTACTGCAATATATTCTACTTTTGCAGTGGATAGAGATATTGCCTCTTGTTTCTTGCCTAGCCAAGAAACTAATCTCTTTCCCAAAAAGAATGCTCCACCACTAGTACTCTTCCAGTCATCCACATCTCATGCCCAATCAGCATCTGTATAAGCATGAAGAGAGAAATCATGATCTCTAGGGTACCACAGACCATACTCAACTGTCCCTTTCAGATATCTAAAAATCCTCTTGATTGCCATGACATGAGATTCTCTAGGATCATCCTGAAATCTAGTAACAAGACCAACAGCCTGCATAATGTCTGGTCTAGTTTGAGTGAGATACAACAATCCTCTAATCATTGACCTGTACTTTGTCTGATTAGTCTTAGGAGAGTCATCATCTTTGCTCAACTTACATCTGGTTGCCATAGGAGTGTTCATTGGCTTTGAGTCTTCCATCCCAAATTTCTTCAACAACTCTTTCACATATGTTGACTGAGAAATGAAGATTCCTTTCTTTGTTTGAGTGATTTGTAGACCTAAGAATAAATTCATTTCACCAAGCATGGACATCTCAAACTCACTTTTCATTTAATTTGCAAAAGTTTTACACATACTATCTCTTCCTCCAAAAATGATATCATCAACAAATACTTCAACAATCAAGATGTTTTCATGATCAATTTTGAAATACAGATTACTGTTAGCAGTACCTTTGTTGAAACCAATCTTCAAAAGATGCTTGTCCAATCTTTCATACCAGGCTCTTGGGGCTTGCTTCAATCCATACAGTGCCTTCTTTAACTTGTAGACCATATCACCATGATTAGACAATTGAAATCCATCCAGTTGCTCAATGTAGACTTCTTCTTCCAAGTCACCATTCAAGAAGGCAAACTTGACATCCATCTGATATACTTTGAAATCTTTAAAGGCAGCAAATGCAAGAAATAATCTAACTACTTCAATTCTTGCCATCGGAGTAAAAGTTTCTTCAAAATCAACTCCTTCTATTTGAGAATAGCCTTTGCATACCAATCTGGCCTTATTCCTGACTACTTCACCAACTTCATTCAGTTTGTTCCAGAAGACCCATTTGGTTCCAATCACATTCTTGTTTCTAGGTCTAGGAACAAGATCCCAAGTGTGATTTTTCTCAATTTGCATTAGTTCTTCCTCCATAGCTTTAGATCAATTTTCATCATTGCAAGCTTCATTCACTGTCTTAGGTTCAAACTTTGAAATCAGACAATACTCATCTGAGTCTTGAGCAATTCTCCTTCTTGTTTGAACACCTTTACTTTTGTCACCTATGATCTAATCTTCAGAGTGATTCAGTCTTACGTACCTTGGAACTTTTGGATTTTCTTGCACTTCTAACTCTTGATCAGGCTCATTGAGACTTATCTCTTCTTCCTGACTTACCGGATCAGCTTGAATCTATTTTTCAAAAGAGGCTTGAGTACCTTGAATCAAAGCACCATTCTGATCATCTTCATCATGCTCATAAAACCTTGAGGGTTTTTCAATTCCTTCATCAACCTTCACATTTGTACTTTCTATAATCTTTCTCAATCTCTTGTTATAACACCAGTATGCTTTGCTTTGAGTGGAGTAACCCAAGAAGATTCCTTCATCACTTCTAGCATCAAACTTTCCTAGATCTTCATCCCTCTTAATATAACATTTTCTACCAAAAACTTTGAAATACCTTACAGGGGGAGTGATACCAAACCAAAGTTCATAAGGAGTCTTACTGGTATTACTGCTGATTTGAACTCGATTGAGAGTGTAGACTACAGTGCTGACCACTTCTCTCCAATATATCTGTGAAACATTTGCTTCCATAATCATGGTTCTGGATGCTTCCTGGATGGTCTGGTTCTTTCTTTTAACTACTCCATTTTGCTGTGGAGTCCTAGGAGCAGACAACTATCTCTTTATTCCATGTTTTTCACAAAAGTCTATGAACTCACCAGATGTGAATTCTCCACCTCTATCAGACCTCAGACATTTCAATTTTAATCTGGTTTCATTCTCTACAATCACCTTGAATATTTTGAATTTCTCAAATGCTTCTGATTTCTCATTTAGAAAGGTTACCCACATCATCTAGGAATAGTCATCAATTAGCAACATAAAGTATCTATCACCTTGTATACTCCTAACTCTTGTCGGACCACAGAGATCAGTATGAACTAGGTCCAATAATCTGATAGAAGACAATTCGTTACTTTTGAATGTGACTTTGCTCATCTTACCCAACTGACATTCTCTGCACAAGCTATTACTAGGTTTCACTAATTTTGGAAGATCTCTTATAGCCTGAGTAATGCTTATCTTGATGATATTATCAAAATTCACATGACACATCCTCCTATGCCATAACCAACTCTGATCAATTTGAACAAATAAGCAACTTGTACCAGTACCAACTAAGTGGAAAATATTACCTTTAGTTTGAGTACTGGATGCAATCTCTATTCTGGAACTTTCAAAGATCTTGCATTTTCCATTCTTGAATCTGAGATCATAGCCTTTGTCCACCAACTAACCAACACGTAGAAGATTGTGCTTTAAGCCTTCAACATACAATACATTACTAGTTTTGTTCTTTCCATCAAAAGAAATAGTTCCTCTACCTCTGATTCTACCAGCAGAATTGTCACCAAACTTTACCACTCCTCCTTCATACCTTTCCAAATCTATGAACTTATTTTTGTCACCTGTCATATGATGAGAGCATCCACTGTCAATGACCCAATCATCCTTTTCTACAACTTGGGCAGCCAAAGCTCTTTCTCCAACTTTATGATTGACAGATTCAGAGGGCATTAGATCTTCTATATTGATGGCAATGAACACCCAGTCTTTTCTGGATTTGTCTCCTATCTCTAATTCATCATTTGTTACTCCTTCATCATCTCTTTCATGAGCATAGTAACAATTCTTCTGGAATCTTGGTCTGTTAGAATTTGGCCTTGAAAATCTTTCCGGACACCTTGAGGCAAAATGGCCAATCTTATTGTAGTTAAAACACTTAAAAGGCAACTTTCCTTCATACTTACCAGATCCTCTTGGCAGCCTTTTTGCAATAAGGGCTTCAAGTTGAGCAGTTTCTACTTCTTCTTCCTCTAGATCTTTTCTTGCTTTTTCATACCATGAAATATTCCTTAAAGAGTTCTCTCCTAGATCAAACCTTTGTTTCCCTTTTACAGAAGCACTGGCTTTGAATGCAGATTCAGTCTTTGGAGGTTCATCTCCAAATTTGGTCATTTCAAATGCAGCCAATTTACCAACCAATTGTTCTCTTGTAACTATTGTGTGAGCTCTGAATTCTTCAATTGCAGCAGCCTTGATTTTATAAGAAGCAGGAAGGGATCTGAGAACTTTACAAACAATCTCATCTTCAGTCAAGACTCCACCAGCATTTCTAATTCCACAAACAATCTCATTTACTCTTGGCATGAAGGTGGTAATGTTTTCATCATCTCTCATTTTCAGATTTTCAAATTTCCCTTTCAGACTTTGTAACCTTGCACTTTTAACATACTGGTCTCCCTCATGCAACAGTTCCAATTTTTGCCAAATTTCATAGGCAGTTGGTAGGTCAAAAACATTTGAAATCTCTGTATCTGACAATGCACTTAAAAGAGCCTCAATGGTCTACAGATTGCTTTTAGCATCAGTGATTTCATCCTTAGTTTTTGCACCACCCTATGGAGGTACATACTGTGTTGTGGCCATGGTCCAATACGCCATTCCCATACATTGCAGGTGACATTTCATGCGACCTTTCCAAAGATTAAAATTGGTTCCATCAAATTTTGGACTATCCTTCTTGTAAGATGACATCCTGGATCTCCTCAAGTGGTTAAGCTCCTTTTAGAGGAACTTGGCTCTAATACCAATTGTTAGATTTAGGACAAACAATTGAGAGGGGGGGTGAATCAGTTATACAAAACTTTCTTTACTTAAACACTTATCTTTACTTGGACAACTTTGAAATGACTTCACAATCCCTTCTTTATACAAGACATCAACTTAGGAATGATCATCTAATTCAGCAAACATCAACAAGAACATCCACAGGGCGTGTAGTTCATCCGGTCGGCCAGTCTCAAGAAGAACACTATCATCCAGAAGTTATTCTTCAATTGCGGGCTCTAACTTTAATGTGGACCACCAACACAGACTGTACATACTCCAAAGACTTCCACAAGCTTGCATGAATCACCACTAACATCTGCATTTCACCTGCTTACTGGATTCCATCTCTCCTACATCCGAAACCTCAAGAACACAGACTGTCATTACTATCACAAAGGAATAAATTCTTACGAACCTTCAAGCCATGAACAAATCAATTTGACACACCACAAAGACTTCCCCAACACTTCCTCAAATCTACAGAACATGAAAATGCATTTCTGAATCTCATCGGACCTTTCTATAACACTCTGTCGCCTTTGAACACTTACCAGAACCGGTTTTACTCAAGCAGCCACATCTTCTTTAGATCTTCATGCAGACCTCTAAAATCTCTACTGGACCACCTCAAGACACATATCTACAAACCCTTTAATCCACATCGTCTGATCTTCTTCCTATCTTGGATTATTGCCTTACTTGTCATCACTATTCTTCACTATTCCTGATTGAGGCCAATTTTCTCAATATCCTCAGCACACAGCTCATCCCATTCTTATCATTAATGCATCAGGAGTATGTTGACATCAATGACAACACCAGTTAGGCCCATACTTGCAACATATTTTGAGGCCCATGCCACACTAGATTCCATTGATTATTTCCCTTGTTTGAAGGGCCCCTATAAGAAGCCTCGTTTGGATTCTGAGTATAAGGAAAATTTCTAGCTTGTTATTGTCCTACATAGTTTAACTCCTCCTCTATAATGGCATTCTTTTTAGTCATCCTTTTTAAGGCTGGGAGCTGATCACACTGACTAGTAGGATGTTCACTGTCATAGATTTGACAGATCTCTAATTTATCTAAAGGGCATTCTCTCAACAGGTGTTTGTTCCTACACCTAGGACAATATATGGAGAGTGGTTTAGTTGTTCTACTGCCTGAATCCCATCTAATGTGGTATTCAGTTGGACTAGAATATCTATTTTAAGATTTGAAATTTCCTCAATCAACTGTCTTATTTCATTCTTCCCTTTGAAAGATTTGGGTGTTCTCACTCTATCTTGGGTTTTGGAATAGTTCCTGTAGAGTTCTTCTGTAGCAGGTATATCCATTTTATTGATATTCCCTTTTCCCATGAGATCCAGTGCGTGTTTTGATTCTTTGTCTAATCCTTTTACAAATAGGGTTCTGGCCAAAGAGTGAGCCATAGGGTTGCCATACCTTCTCAAGAAAAGTTGAACCTATCCACATAGTCCTCTAAGGTTTCATCCTCTCTTGGTTTGATTTTGAAAAATTCCTCATTTTTATCATTGACTCTACAGTAATCCTAGTATTTTCACAAAAACTCTGTTTCCATCTGTTCCTAGGAATGGATGGAGTTTTGGGGCAAACCCATGAACCATCTCATAGTAGAATCTTTTAGTGTTGAGGGGAAAAGTTTAAGTTTTTGATTATCTGATCCATAATCATAATTCTGGCATACCACTTTGAATTCAAACAAAAACTGATCTGGATCCTCAGAAGCAAGACCCCTAAAATTTGGCAAATGTGAAGGTGAAATATTCTTCATAGGGGCATTATCTCTAGCAGCCAGAACAATGGGATATGAGAAGGTTCTTGGAGCCTAATTATCCTCCCCATCATGATTATCATCCATGTCTGATACTGGTTCTTCTCTTTGAGATTCGGTGTGAGGTTCTGAGGAATTAGTTTCTGTCAAAGGATCTGCCTGGAATCTTTCTTAAAATTCTTGGATATATTCAAAGAGTGAAGGACTTGGAGGATTTGATAAATTATTGAGTTGGTGTGCAGTTTCCAAGGTAGGTTCTAGGTGCCTTTTGGTGCAGGAGCACCTACCTGACAGCTGGTCTTGATAAGGCAGTTAGTAGTTGAGGTCTTGTTTGTGTTTCCAAGAAGGTCTGTTAGACCAATTGCATGTAATAAGGTCATGCTGATCGTGATAAGATCATGCTGACCAGGCTTTTGCTATTTTTAGCTAGTTTGTTAGGACAGTTGTCATGATGCGTGTTCGGTGGGATCTCCCAGCCGCTTGGAGAGTTCCCAGCCGCTTGGAGTCGGGTCGGTAGTACTCGTAGGAAAGTCTTTATAAGCATGAGATCGTTTGATATTGCAGATACAGACAGATATCATCGATCGAGCTAGGTTGCAGAGAGTGAGACTGAGAGAGAGATTGATCATATTGTATTGCATCTTTGAAATCAATAAAGTGATCCTGTTTGTGTTCTTGCTCTGGTTGCATTCCATTACTAAATCGATTTGCTGGTTTGAGTGGCTTCATGGATATACTGATCCATTCCACCGGTTGACTCATCTGATCGGTGGAATGGTAATGTACAATAGGGTAGGTAGTAGTTTGTTTTCCGTTTGCATGCAGGTGTGCAGGATCGCGGTCGATAGTTGTTGAGAAGCCTAGCATCCTCATGTGCTAGGTCAAGTTGAGCTGATTGAGTTGGAAGATCACCCTGAGGTTGGATCGGGTCATCCCTGGAGGATCGGCGAAGGGAAAGTTCGCTAAGTGAAGAAATTGGTCAAGACGGCATCATCAGGATATCTTGGTGAATATCCTGCAGTCGGGTTAGACATCGTCATCCGGATAAGTGAAGGAGAGCATGATGCTTTCGAATGCATGAAGTGCAAGTGCGTCGGGGTGATCATCATCATCTGGAGGAGCCGAGGAGGAGTGCATCGGCATCAGGTAGAAGATCGGGTCATGAAACTGTTAGAGTGTTCATGTTGCGAGTGCATCAGGATGTTTAGGTCGGACATAGACTAAGTGCATGTATCGGCATCAGGATCATCATATCGGGAGTGCCAAACATCTGCGTATCGCGAGTAGATGCGGAAGAGAAAGTTCGTGTTTTTTTAACTAAGTGTTGAAGAGGTCATTAGGATATTGGGTGACGTCATCGTCATCAGGATATGACGTCATCGTCATCAGGATATTGAGATATCCCCCTGTGCGAGTTTAACCTGCCGTCGTTAAAGTGCTTCGCAATCGGCAGAAAGTGTGAAGCATCATCAGGAGGTTTCGAGAGGACCGGATAAGTTATATCATGATGCTGTTGTTTGTATCGTCGGGTAGCGGAGCATCGAAGGTAAGCTGCTGAAGGCGATCGTCATCAGGATATTTGGAGCAACCGGATGTTGAATATCCTGCTGACGAAGGAAGTGTTTCATATCATGATGCCGATGGAGTTCGGTGCCCAATGAACAGTGCAACCGGAGGATGTTTGCGCCCGCTAAACATCATGATGATGATGTTAGGAGGAAAGCGGAGGAGGTGAATAGTAGTCGGCAGGAGGACAATTGCGATCGTCCGAAATATGATGATGCTGACTGTGTAACGCGAAACATGATGATGCTGTTGGTGGTTTTAGGGAATATGATGATGATGGCGAAGATGATGATGATGAGGTTGGTCTGCAGACATTCATGCTATATGCGAAGGTTATAGTGTGGATGCCTCTGCATCACCTTTCTTTAGCAAGATCTTGTGCCACCCTACTGCTTTCTCCTATAGTTTGCTGCTGGGGTGTTTTTTTATGTATCTTCCTTTTGAATCCCTAGCTCTAACCATACATATTCAATTTATCCTAAAAAAACTATTTAACTAAGTTTCCCTAATTAACACTGAGTCCCCAACAATGGCACCAAAAATGACAAGGGTCGTTGGTCCTTGGCATTTAATCATGTTTTCATATGCCAAATCTAGGGCTGTGTCCTTGGCTATCTGCAATCAGGAATCTTATAGTTGCCAGTCCATTTAACCAATTCTGTTAATCTTATTTGCTATGGAAATTAATGATGTTGATTTATCTACTATGAAAGTAAATTCTGAGAATACTAAAAACAAAGTTGAAACAATAAATTGCTAATATTGACCTATTCTAATCCATACAACTGAAGCATACATTTATCTATGAGAAACAATAACTATCTTCCATAGCAGAATGTGAAACAAAATAATAAACAAAATAAATACTAGCCTCCTGTCTTAATGGTGGGAGTGGGCCCTTGCTCCTCACCCTCAGGATTGAAGACTAAGGCAATAAATCAATACAGGAATGTAATATCACAATTCTTCTTCAGTCTAATCCCATCAGTGTCCTTTTGTATTCAAAAAAGTATCTAGATCCAAAAATGAGATTACAATAATAATAATCTATATATTTCTTCTGCTTCTACCTTATATATTTATATCAAATCTAGCGATGAGATATCACTTACTCTAACTATTAGTTTATCTATGAGATAGCATCAATCTCTTATTCTATCAACTATTTAACTATAAAGTAAAATTATGCAATTGAAATAGATTTTAGTGGAACAACAGTCCCACTAAATCTGGAGTCTTAGTTTTAAATAACAACTGGACAGTGAGGCCTTGAAATATAGGTACTTAATAAGTTTGTCGAGAACTCATGCAAAATCAATAAAAGAGGAATTAAACTTCTAGCAGTTAACTAGAGTCTTCATTTGGTTACTCAGGCGTTGGTTGAGGAATCCCTGGAGCAATCCAATTGCCACCGAAAGTGTTGACTAATAGCAGCGCTGGAACTCTACATTGTATTAAGGAGGATCCAAAGGTTTGTACTATCTGTCTGCAGCTCCAGAGATGTGCTTATGATTTTCGTCCTACTCTGGAGATGATTCACCCTTGGTCCTCTTATCTCAAAATCTCTCCAATCAGATTGGAAAACATTAGAGATTGGCATGGTATCCTTCATGTTAGCTTCAGAGATTATTAGGACCATCTCTAGAGATGCTCAAAATTGCCTTTACCCAAACATCTGCACCTATAGATTCAAAAGGAGAATTTCTACATATTTCCATTAAATTGTTACACATTAGTCCTTCAATAAAAAATCATGACTTTCGGTAATTCATCTCTCATTAATATAATTAAAACAAATCTTATCAGTCTACTTTGGTGCAATTATCAAGACAATGGAATAAGAAGGATGGAAAATAGAGGTAAAAAGGTGTATTATTATGGGTGTTACCTAGCGCTCACCAAGGAGCAAGTACATGAGAAGAGGAGACACAAGGAATTTGTAGTTGGAGATGAAGTGATGCTATACCTATGAAAAGAAAGATTTCTAGTTGGAACATATAACAAGTTGAAGATGAAGAAGTTTGGACCTTGTCAGATACTCAGGAAATTTGATTTAGGCAATGCATATGAAGTGGAACTACCAGAGATAGTAGGTATTTCACCTATTTTAAACATTACAGACCTATACCAATATCATGAAGTGGATTTCAGTGATAGTATGATAGAAGACTTGAAGAAGTAGTTACCACAACAAGCAACAGAGTAGATTGAAGACATTTTGGACATCAGAGTCAGATGCAACACCAAAGGAAGATAATACACAGAATATCTTGTGAAGTGGAAAGGCAAACCAAAAGAAGATTCATCTTGGATTTCTCAAGCTAAGGTAGATCGCTTTGGTTTTCCTCTATTCCTGGCAAAGTGAGGGACTCACTTTTTCAATAATCCCAGATGTCTGATGCAAGAGCATCCTTGGTTCAAGAGCAATCTTGCATCAACCAAAAACATTTGCATTTTAGTTTATTTGTAGTGCAATTTGTTTCTTTTCATTTTCTAGTTTAGTTCAGGTAGTTTAGTCAGTAGCAGTTTTTGTATTTTGGTCTGCATTCTACCACAGTTGCATTTCAGATCTTGCGGAGCTAGACTTAGCATCTACATTCATTCATGCACAACATATCCAAAATTTAGAGCATTTGGATAAAGTACCAAAAAGTTATCGCTATCAGAAGAGCAATTGTTTTCTCATAATAGAGCATCCTGACAACCTCTGATAATCAGCTAAAGGAGAAGACTTGCAAAGCATTCTTCGACTTGTGGAGCCTAATGACACATCATTCATTGATCTTTGGTTTGTGGCCAACCTTTCCCAAGGTCTACACATCATTCCATTCATTTGTGGAGGAACTCTATGCAATTAGGTCTGACCTATCCATGTACACATGTTACAACTCTTCATTGGAGTTTGTGATCTTCTGGAGGAATCTATTATTCCATAGATGATATATATTGATGTAATAGACGCCTAGGAAAGTAGTTAACAATTGATTCATAGTTGATAGTTTGGATTCTTTGTGAAGGAGCTTTAAAGCTATATCTTATGCATTTTTTGATATTTTGTAGGCAGAGCTTTGAGCCCTAATTGTAAGCCCGCATGTTTTCGGCCAATCTGTATTTGAATTCCATGATATACTAAATGATTGAATCTATGTTTGTTTCTTATCTCTGAGTTGTTTCCAGTGTGTTTACTCTTGCTACATGGTCTAGACAATTCATTCTGTGAACCCTCCTACCGTGACTGCACCACCACTTTGTTCCAATCATATTCTTATCTACAGGCCTGGGGACAAGTTCCCAAGTCTTGTTCTTTTCAATTTGCATCAATTCTTCTTCCATTGCCTTGACCTAATGTTCATCTTTACATGCTTCAAAGAAAGTCTTAGGTTCAACCTTTGAAATTAAAAAGAGATTTACCTATTCTTTTGCAACGCTTCTTCTTGTCAGAACTCTTTTTTTTGGTCACCAATGATTTGATCATCTGAGTGATTCATTTTTACATACTTGGGGATTTTAGGAACTCTTTCTGGAGCTTCTTCTTCTTCATCAATTTGAACTTCCTTATCTTTGTCTTCTTCTATGTCAGTAGACTCATCTAATTCATATCCATTAGGCTCTGAGATTCTTTGAATATCTTCGAACACCTTCAGTCAACATGAACACTCCTCTATATTGATCAAGTTTTCTTGCACAACAGGCTAATCTACACAACTCTACCTTTATCCATTTCAGTCATAGGATCAAATATAGAGGAGAAAAGATTTCCATTAAAGTCTTCTACCTATCTTGAGCCTTTCTTACTAATCATTTAATTTATCAGCACCATTTCTTTGTCAGGGGAGAAAAGATTTCCATTAAAGATCATCCTGAGCCAAAGCTCTCATCTTAGTTCCTAGAGGAAACATCTGCACCGAATGTAGGTACAAGTTCATAATTCACCTTTGTTACTTCCTTATTTATCCAAATCTTACTCACATACCTTTTAGTCTCTACTAGATCAACTTTTTGTACTAGTTCATTCTTCTCTACTGGATCATCCTTCTTCATGCTTTTACTTCTGCAGAACTTAGAGATATGTCTAGATCTATTACAATTGTAGCACACAACATTTCTCTGACTGGTATTCCTTCCACTCATTCTGGATCTGCATTGATTAGATTTATGCCCAAATCTATTGCATGTATAACAGTAGCCTTTGAAGGATTGAGTTATTCTACCATTTTTATAACCATTAATCCTTTGATTCCTGCACTCATTTGCTCTATGTCCCATTTTATAGCATGCATAACACCTAATAGAGTTCTGACTCACTTTACCTCTGCATTCAATAGATCTATGACCAATTTTATTGCATGTAAAGCACTGACCGAAGAAAGATGGAACATTTTATTGCTTCTACTTCTACCTTCTATTGCTTTGTGTCCATACTTATTGCATGAATGACAAAAACCATTGAAAGATGGATACCTTGGAGCATTTTGTTGTCTGACCGGAGGTCTTCTATCTTTAATGTTTTGATTCCTGATCTTCTTGCCCTTGTTCCTCTGATTTGAAGTCTGGACTGATTTTAAACTTTCACCTTTTCATATCCTAAGCCTTCTTTGTCATCAAGACACTTCTGACTAGAAATCATTTCATCAAGTTTTGCAAAACTTATCTTGAACATTTCTTCATATCTCTTTGCCTTCTCTAAATCTGACTTCAGGTTCACAACTTCTTTTTCTAGCTTTGCACATTCTTCAGATTTGCCTGTCACCATTTGATTTAGATATTCTTCTGCTTTATCCTTTTCTTCAACTTGCACTTGTAGGCCGTTCAGGGTTTCATTTTCTGATCTTAATTGTTCACTAATCTCCTTATGCTTTTCTTTGAACTTCTTGACTTGCTCCCTCAACTTTCTAATGCACTCATCTGCTTCCTTGATATTTTCCTTTAGATCAAGGTTTTCCTCTTCAGTCCTTTCAAGGTCTTCAAGAGCAACTTTGAGTTCTTCACTACTGATAGACATGCATTTATCTTTTGAAGATCCATTAGATAGGGAAACATTCTTCTTGTGCGCCATCCCAGATCTACCTCAAGATGTTAAGCTCTCTTCCAAGGAACTTGGCTCTGATACCAATTGTTGAATGCACAAGACAACTGAGAGGGGGGTGAATCATTTGTATCAAAACCTTTAAACCTTCACAAGCATAATCACATTCACTTCAATTCACTTAAACCCTAATTTTGTTATGAAGATTAATCATGAAAAATAGATAACAAAACTTAATCACATCAACACCATGCACAAAAGAACACTAGATTTTTACGTGCAAAACCCTAAAAGGGAAAAACTATGGTGAGGATCAGCTCACAATATATAGTAGTATCAATACCGAATTACAAAAAGGCTCATTATCAAAGGGCACACTACCCAAGGACTCATTGTCCAAAGAAATGCTCACTACTATAGGCTCACTACAATAGGCTCACTACTAATAGGGATCATTGCCATGAACTGATATAATAGAATTCAAATTTGGTCTAGACCTAAACATTCTTACAAAGCAAATTAATGAAGGTAGAACACTTCACAACTTAGCTCAGACATAAATACATCTTTACATGCTTCAACATGTTTCCACAATCCACAAAACACATCTGCAAAGAGTGTTAGCACCCAAGTCGGCCAAACTTGTGCAAACACCAAGAATACTTAGGCACACGCTTCCAAGAACTCAATCATAGCTTGTGGACCAAGCACAAGCATTAAAAAGGATCTAGAGACATCCAAGAACAACATGAGATCACTTGAGAGCCAACAAATCCAACTACAACAAATCTCACATGAAGATAACAAATCTCACTTGAAAACAGATCATAGACTACTCACAACCAACATTGCCAAGCTCTGCTACTCATGAAAACAACATTCCAGAGTACCAAATCACAAATCAGTTGGAAAGAAGATATCTAAGGACCTTATAAACATAAGTGTAGAACTGCAACATTTGAAACCATTTTGTGGAGAAATGTAGAGCAAAATACTTTCTCCTAGACACCTCTGCACAACCCAGAAACTGTCAATTACAATATTCAAACTGGTGAATATAACTTCCATTGCACAGTGATCCAAACCATCAAATTATAGATTTAGCATCTTCAAAAACTTCTCTAAAACATATCCAAATCTTAGACTTCGGTCTTCAACATAGAAGAAATGCGGAGCAAAAAATTAGATAGTATCCTGCAAGCCAAAATACTCTACAACACACTGTTTCCTCTGGAAAGCAAATTTTCTCAAAAGCACTTGGCAATCCAGCAATAGGAACAATATGATAACATCATCAAAACCTCTATAAGGAATTCAAATCACTTTAACATGACAACTGAATCAAGCCACAATCATAAATATCAGAAGACATAGTTGACACCAATGACAACACAAACATGTTGACATCAATGACAACACCAATTAGCACATACTTGCAACATATTGAATATTTGGCCAAAGTAATGCATCTGTCTCTACATGCATTAGTAATTTTATAGTGTTCGGATGACATGATCAATCAGAATGGTCATATATGGTCAACTGAGGTACATAGGACACAACACTAGAACTTAGATGGAAAAACCTATCTGTTTCTTATTTCTGTACTCTTCGTGAAGGGTAAGGCCATTTCCAGGAAGGAAGGTGTGTGGGGGACCATCGGTCTGTGGTTGGAGTTAAAGCACTTAGGTGATTCTCTCCCTCCCAAGAAGAAGACAAGCCAAGACTTGAGTTATGGATGTTAAGATTCTAGATGCAATATTCTTTGTTGCACATATGGTTGTGTGGTTGTCATTGATGTCAACACTTAGTATGGTTTCACTGATGTGGTTGTGTGGTTGATGTCAACACCTAGTTTGGACACTATGCTTGGATACTTATGTTGATGATATACTATGTTCATGGTTGGTTTTTTATCTTCATGGTTGGTTGCTGATGTTCATGGTTGGATGTCATGCCTTGATTAATGTCAAGTAAAGTTGTATTGAGCATGTTTGTGGTCAACAGAGATGATTTCATGATAATATATTAAGATTAGAATTAGAAGCATTAAGATGAATGATGATATATTAAGATGGGAATTAGAAACTATGATGGGGATGAGAAGATGTTGCCAATAGCCTGTAGCATGTTGTATGATCCTTCCTATTGTCTTAAGGAAGTATGTGTTGATATAAGAAGATTCTGGCCTCTAGATGTTGGTGAAGATTTCTGTTGCAGGAAGCTATCTAGAAGACTACTTAGTAAAATGCTCTGGATTCCTCTACATTTGGAGATGTGGTCATGTGGTTTAGAAGTTAAGTTTAGTATGCTATAAAGGTGATAAATCCAAAGTTTTAGATCATATTCTCATCCGTGGTGAAAGTTATAATTAATAGAGTTTTGGTCTGTGCTCTAGCAAAATGAGGACATGATGAAGGATTGTTGGAATGCTCTGCATTCCTCTGTAGTGACAGATATGGCTGTACAGCTTTGAGGATATGTTTAGATTAGTGTATGAGTGCATCCATATGAGTATCAGGTGATTTGGAGGTCTACAAGTTCAAATTTTCAAATGACAGTGTAGTACAGATGGTTCCAGATGCCTAATTATTCTCAGGGCATATCTTTGAGTACTTGCGCTAGTTGGAGAATGTACAAATCAGTTATATGAGTTTATGTGGACATTCTACATGTCTCTATGCTTCTTAGGTTTGATGCACATGCAAATATTTCAAGTTTGCAGTGCCGCACAAAGTTTTCAAGTCAATTTGTGAAGAGGTGTTGAGGTCGACTGAGGAATGTTGATGATGTGCCCCACAAAGTTTTTGTTGTGTAGAGTTCAAGGAGTGTTTGGAGACGTTGTGTAGGTCCTGTTGACTCATCTGGAAGAAGAAAAAGTAATTTTTAATTATAAAGGATATTTAAAGGATCAATAATACTAATCAATCATGCAAAGTAAATAAAACTAAAATAAAAGAGATATACCAGAATGCACCAATGGAGACAAAGATTGTGAAGGGGAAAAAACAAAGAAAAACCCCCTGTGTTATGCAAGTGGTAAGAAGCATGAAAAAGATTACAGAGAGATTAAAGAAGCTTCTCAATGAGAGAAATGAGAAGAGATAAAGAAGAAGAATAGAAGAAGATATCCATGAAGAGGAATAATCCAAAGAGAGGAGGAGACACTTCTTAAATAGAGGTGAAAAAATAGAGTTATGCGTAACTCCCATATGCCACCTTGCATAAGCTATGTGCCACATGTTTCCTCTTAAGGAGGAATCTATAGAAATAGATTATTCCAACATGAGGAATAAAAGAGGTGGATTATCCAACATGTGTGGGGATAATACACCAAATAGTGAATTACAAATAAAACATAATCTTCACTAAGTAAAGATTAATTTCTAACACCCCCCCTTAAGCTTTACTTGGGGAGATTTACAAGAAACCCATCAATGGGATATAGACCAAGAGATTTAGAATTATGACGAAGTTTGTCTTTACAAAGGGCTTTAGTAAGAATGTCTGCAACTTGATCTTCACCCTTGCAATATAGAAGAGAAATTTGTTTGTCTTCAATTTGCTCTCTAATGAGGTGATGTTGAAGAGCAATGTGCTTGGTCCTTGCATGAAAAACTAGATTATTTGCTAAGAGGATGGCACTTTGGTTGTCACAATACAAAGGAGTAGGGTCCTTTTGAGGTAGACCAAATTCTTCAAGTAATCTCCGTAACCATAAGGCTTCTTTGGATGCATTAGTACAATCTTTATATTCAGCTTTGGTAGAACCAAGAGAAGTGGATTGTTTCTTTTTACTATTCCAAATATGGCACCTAATCCAACAAAGAAACAATAACCACAAGTGGATTTCCCATCATTGGGATCACCTCCTAGGTCTGAATCAGTATAACCATATAAAAAAAATTTACAATTTGCATTATAAAAGAGACCAAGATTAATGGAACCTTTAATATATCTTAAAATTCTTTTTGCAATTTTAAAATGAGTTTGTTGTGGTTTAGACATAAATCTAGAGACTAAACCAACACTATAAGAAATATCAAGTCTATTTAGTGTTAAATAATTTAAGCTTCCAACTAGTTGCCTATATAAAGTAGAATCAACAAAAGGAGTTCCCATATCAACCATTAACTTTGTTCCTAATTCACAAGGAGTAGAAATAGGATTAGCATCATTCATTTTAAATCTTTCTAAAAGATCTTGAGCATATTTGTGTTGAGAGAGAAAAATACCATTAGGAGTTTGTCAAACTTCCACACCTAAGAAATAATGTAACAAACCTAAATCAGTCATTTGAAATTGATGATTTAGTTGAGACTTAGTATCACAAATCAAATTGCTAGAACTACCTATAAGAATCAAATCATCAACATATAAAATAACTATTACAATATTATTTTCACTATGTTTGATATAAATATTAGGATCATTTTGACTCCTAGTAAAACCTTTAGAAGTAAAGAAAACATTAATTTTAGCATACCACTCTCTAGGTGATTGTTTTAAACCATAAATATATTTCTTCAATTTGCACACAAGATGTTATTTACCTTTTTGAACAAAACCTTTAGGTTGAGACATATAAATTTCTTCATGCAAATCACCATTTAAAAATGCAATTTTAACATCCATTTGATGAATGGGCCAACGCATATGAGATGCTAAAGCTAAAACTAATTTAATGGTTGGCATTTTTGCCACAGGAGCAAAATTTTCATTGTAATCTAGGCCTTCTATTTGAGAAAAACCTCTAGCTACTAATCTAGCTTTGAATTTGCTAATTTCATTGTTAGCATGGAACTTGGTTTTATACAACCATTTGCATGAAACAAGATTTTTACCTTGAGGTAGAGGAACAAGATCCCAAGTTTGATTAGTAATCAACATGTCATATTCATCTTGCATGGATTTTTTCCAATGAGATTGGTGCTTAGCTTTCTCATAAGTTTGAGGATCATTTGTATCCATAATCTTAGAAATTAAGGCATAGTTGCAAAAATTTGCTTTTCTAGTGTTAGATCTATTCATTCTAGTGAGAATATCATCACTTTCTTGAACAAAGTTTTTATACCATTTAGGCATTCTTTTAGAGGTACGTGTATCATCACTTGAAGAAGAATCATGATGAGAAGGTTCACTATCATCATGTTCACTATCACTTTGACTAAGAGATGGATTAGGAGGGTTAAAAGGAGAATTGATTGAAGGAGGCTCATCCTCAATAACAAGAACATTCTTATAAGAAGAATCATTATCAACTTTAGAACAATCATGAACAATAATAAACTCTATATGCTTTAGAATGTTCATCATACCCAACAAAAAAATTTAGAGGAAGATTTAGAATCTAACTTTTGTCATTTTTGTTTAGGTGTATGAACAAAAGAAATAGAACCAAAAATTCTTAAATCTTTAAGATTGGGATTTCTACCTGACCAAGCCTCTTCATGTGTAATATCACTTAGGGCTATGGTTGGAGTTCTATTAATAATATGAGTAGCACAATACATAGCTTCAACCCAAAATTTATAAGACATGTTTTTAGCATGTAACATGCATCTAGCCATTTCAACAATGGTTCTATGTTTTCTTTCTGCTACACCATTTTGTTGAGGTGTATAGGGAATGGTGAGCTCATGCTTAATACCAAAGGACTTTAAGTAGCTATTGAAATAATTATTCGCATATTCAGTACCATTATCAGTCCTTAAAATTTTAAGTTTAAAACCAGATTGCCTTTCAACAAATTTATGAAAATCAATGAAAGTATTAAGAACTTGATCTTTGCTTTTTAGAAAATAGATCCAAGTCCTTGTTGAGCAATTGTCAACAAAAGTAAGTGCATACCTTGATCCTTGTATGGATGTATTTTCCATGGGTCCTAAAAGGTCACTATGAATGAGGTGCAACTTATGTTTTGCCCTCCATGATTGACCTTTAGGAAAGGGCTCCCTATGCATCTTATCACTCATGCATCATGTGCATACAATTTTAGAAGGAACAATATTAGTCAATCCATCTACCATATTACATTTTTTGATCAAGGCAATTTTGTCAGCATTGATATGACCAAATCTTTCATGCCAAGTATTGAAATCAATGGTAAATAATAAAGATTATTTAGAAGAAGCAAATTCATAGAACTTGAATAAATTATCATTGTCTAATTTAGCATTAGCAATGACTTTGTCATTTTGATTAGGATCAATGACATAACACATATGTTTGTAAAACTCTATCTTGTAATCTTGACATAGCTTAGCTACAGAAAGCAAATTGTTTTCAATTCAGGAACATATAAAACATCATGTAGCTTACCATTTGGAACATTCACATCTCCAAATGCTTCTACTTCACAACTATGAATTTTTGCAAGTTGAAGAGGAATATTAGTATTATCAGGTTGCATTGATTGAAATACCTCTTTATGAGAAGTGACATGTTGAGATGCACCTGAATCAATAATCCACTCAAGTGGTTGAGAACCCAAGAAGGCACAAGTCAAAGCATGCCTCGATTGATTATTTTGTTGAGGCTTATGATTTTGTTGATTATTGTGCCTATAATTTTGCTTCATATTAGCATTTGTCTTTTTGAAACAATCACTAGTCCAATGACCATCTTTGTTACAATAGTTACTGTAGACACCTAAAACTGGACTACTCTGCAAACCAATTTTCCGTACCTCTGTACTCATCTACTCCCCCAATCTGCATATCCCTGGTGATCAATTAATTCACCTAATTGATCCATTTAACCTTACAACCCTATCCTATTAATTGAATGAATATTCCTAATATTCATTTAATTGATTTATCCATTTTCCTAATCCCTGATTAATTAGATAAATCCTGATTATCTGATTAATCTAAACTTAAGTTAATTAAGAAAACACTTAATTAACCTTGTCTCCCACTCATCCACTAAACTGAATTTAAAATTCAGTTTGTCCCCCACTCTCATCCACTCACTGAATTTAATATTCAGTTGTCCCCCACTCTCATCTACTAAACTAAATTTAATATTCAGTTGTCCCCCACACTCATCCACTCACTGAATTTAATAATTAGTTGTCCCCCACTCTCATCCACTAAACTAAATTTAATATTCAGTTGTCCCCCATTATCCTTCACTCTCCCCAAAGATGAATTATTTATTCATCCACTCCACTCTTCCCAAAATGGAAATTTTTAATTTATCCACTAAGGAATAAAAGAATCACTTTTATTCCTAGCCCTTGATCTTGTCAACTGAATCTAGACCTTCCATTCTCATCTCCAAAATCCTATAAATAGGACCCCTCTCTAAGCCATTAGGGAGACCACTTCAGGTACCAAACCTCTGTCCAAATCTCTCCAAGGAGAGACCTCATGATGCATCAGAACTTTGTCAAAATTGGTCCATAATCTCCTAATCCTATCAAACCTCTGCCAAAATCTTGGCTCAAGCCCATCCAATCCATCATCTAACCTCATCTACATTGTGTTGTGAGCATTTGAGCAATCCACATATACACACTAATCAGGGAAACATCTGAGGAGCTACAAAGGTGCAAGCTCCTTCCCACATGGATTTGTGAGGTCTACATGAAGGTATAATCGTGTATTTATGCATTAGATTAGTTATTATCTTCAGTTGATTTCACTGATCACATTTTGGCATGCCTGCTATCGAATCCAATCGTCCATTTGAGAAGGTTTTGTTGTCAAAATCTTCTTTTTTCTAATAGTTTTTACAAGTTTTGGTGATAAGCTGTTGCAGGTGGCGTTTTGAGCAAAAACAGACTGCGTTTTTATACTCAGGATGCTGTTTCTACAAATTTTGATAGTAAACTCAAGTAGGTTATGTGAAATTTTTTTTGTAAAAATTTGAAAATTTTTAGGGTACGGAACCGTACCTTGTTGTACCCTACCGTACTGCTGGGTTCTAGTTGAGGTTGCAGGGAGAACATAGTTCATTGTAGGTTTAAGGTATTTTGAATGCAGGTTTTGGGTTAAAACTGTGCCACCACCACTTCTCCTAACCGCCGAACCGCCCCGTCGCCACCACCTGAACTGCTGTCGCCACTCCCTATTACCCCGTCACCACCCACCTTACCCTGGTCGTAGCCGCTGCACACCCGTCACCACCCACCTTACCCCAGTCGACACCACGCCCAACCACCCTGCGCCTCCTCCATCCCGCCCTCCCCGTGCTCCGCCGAACTCCCTGCCAAACTCCCCTGACCTCCATTCCCCCCGACACCTTCTTCCCACGCCACCAACTCCCAACCCCCACAGAGCCACCTCTGTGGAACTCCCTTCCCGCCTCCTGCACAGTCCTCCACCTTACCACCCCCGTGCCACCCGAGATCCCTTCCCTCCTTCGCTTCCAACTCCCCGCTAACCTCTGCATACAAACCTGCCACCCACAACTCACATTCCTTGTGCAAACAACAAACAAAAAAGGACAAAACCCTAAACCACCGGTGCAAGGAGGGAAAGGGGCTTATAAGCCCCTTTCGTATATTTTTATTTTTTATTTTTTTTGTCCAGGTTTTAGCCCCTGGTCATATCAGCGACCAAGGGCCTTTTTCAAACATAAACTGCCAGTCAATAGCAAACCACCGGATGCAAACTGCCAGCATGTGACTAAAATCCTCAAGACAATTAACTTTTTTGGCAGACAGTCAGTTAACCTCCTAGTGCCTTCTATACACCGAAGGAGGCTGTCTTTTTCAAACATGCATAACTTTCACATATGGAGGCAAAATTGCGCAAACAAGGATTCATCAGAAAGAGCACTCCGAGTACTTCGCAGTTGTGAGGTTTTCATCAGGTGACTATACTTTTTTCCTACCTTTTTTTATCAGTTGAAGTCAAACTTCATTGCAAACTTCAAATCATCATATCTATTGCAATTTTGATCGCATTTTGACAAAAAAAAATTCAAATTGCATAGAATTTCACATAGAATCTGTTCATGCACTTCTTATTCTCGTATCAGTTCATCTTTCATCAAACTTTATCATATTATCAATTTTTGCATCACAATCTATTTGGCTAGTCTACTTGCTCCGTGTTCATTTTTTTTTACTCGCAGGTAATCATTCGGGACTGGACAAACATCAGGAGCAGCAAACACCACAATTTGGACAGCAAATTAATCAGGTGCACTCATCCTATTTCTCATTCCATCCTAATCTTGGTTGCAAAACACACCTCAGTTTGGGTATTAAAATGAACATTGTCTTCAATCACACATTGAAATCGGGCTTAAAATGAATCAGTGTCTTCCATCACACCTTGCAATTGGACTAAAAAAGAATCACTGCTTGATTTGTCTTCATCACACTTCATTTGTCTAAGGGATAATTAATCAACTGTGAGTGTGAATCACGTGGGTGTGTGTATGCTCTCTCCTCACACCGCAAGGTGATCTTGGAGATAAAAAAACCTCACTTGATTTGCTTTTGTCAATCCCTTTCCTAGGAGGCCTGCTAGGGGATTTCATCACCCCTAGGAACGACTTCATCCGAGGCTGAATCGAAAGACACCCTCTTTGAAACTAGAATCCTGTCACTCTCGGCTAAGCCCCAAAGAACTTTCTACCTTTGGGAAGTGAAGGTGAAGGGTGGGTTACCCCCTTCTCCCGGCTGTGTGGCAAGATTTTGTTTTCAAATTCCTAGTCAACCTCATCAAAACATTGACCAAACCTAACTGGCCATACCTTACATCCAACTAGGCATTAGGGCATGTTGATTTGTTTTGCAAGTGTGCTTGTTTAATCATTATCATATTCGTCCAATTTAAAATTCAAAGTTGCTTGTGTCTTGTGTGAGTGCTTCTTGTTTATACATGTGATCATTTGCTAAACATTACCAAATCAAACTACAACATCAAACACATAAGACAAGTCATTCAACTCATTCTTCCAAGCACACTTGTCTCAACTTGAGACGCATTTGCACTCTAGTCTTACGCATTTGTTTTTGTACATCCAAACTAGTCAGCTTTTCCAGCCTTGTGTCAATGGCAAACAAATTAGAATATCTTGAACAAAAACTTCAATCTCTGATAAGGCAAGTAAACTTAGGTCCCTCGCCCCAAGAGTGTATAGCAATTCTTCAACAAATCCAAGTCTTACGATAAGAATTGACAAGCTTGCAAGCTGAACAGGCCAGTACTAGCTATGCCTTGTCCCAAAACCATACCTTCTTTTCCCGTCTTAATGATACTATTGACAAGGCAACCACCACTTCAAGAGGGAAATCATATATCACCCCGTCTACTAGTCCTCCTTCACCATATTCTAAGACACCTATCCCAAAGCATACTAGTTCTACAACAACACCACCATCTAGGTCCTCAAAGTTTAATTGGGAAAAATATTTTCTAGATTCACATAGCAAAAGAAAAGCTAGGGAGAACTCTAAATCCAATCCTCCATTACCTCATTCATCTTCCCATACACCTACGAAGGATGTGATCCAAGGACTACTAGCTGAGAGTCAACCATGTCCCCAAACTCTGGTCCTTGACCTAACCAAAGATTCTTCCCATACCATGTCAAATCCTCCAACCCCTTCATGTCATCCGGAACCCCTTGAGCCTATCCAAGAGCCCTCAATTAACATTCTTAGCTCTTCAAGCCCATCATGTGACCAACAAGCCATCAAGCCTATTCAAGAGTCTCCTATTATGAATCCAAGTCAAGAGTCATCATGTTCTTATGTTGTTGACCAAGTGCCTTCCACTTCCATTCAAGCAACCCAAGAGGTATGTCAAGAGTTTAATCCTAAGCATGTGGAAACATTAAGCCCTAGTCCAACTCAAGATCAAATCACTTTTATTCAACCTATCCATAATATGTGCCTTTTCTATGATCAAGATGATAGCCATAATGATGAATCTATCCATGGGCCCCTTGATCCTATTCATACCCCTCCAACTATCCATGAAAAAGACACCCAAGACCTACATGCTTTATCTAATGACAGTCTTGTTGACCTACTTTAGCATTCACCTTGTTTCATGGCCTTCCTTCAAAGCAAAGAGATCTCTTCCTCTAGCCATGATCCCACAACATCCACTTGTCATGATGAGACACTTGTCCCCCAAGTAAGCATAAAAGATCAACCAAATAACTTGGATCTTGGTGAACACAATGCTAATCACGATCCTAATAATTCTCCTTCACCATCCATTATTGACCATGCTACAAAGCCTCCACCATATATCCTTGGTCTTACTACCTTCATGCTTGAATGTTCTTTCTTAGAACACGAGCAACCATTATCCACTATCTCGCCTTCTCCATCCAATAAAGAACTTGTGTCCAGTGTTTCACCTACACATAATCCCGCTGTCCACCGTATACTCCAGCGTATGAACTATCAAGGTGAAGGCTTAGGCCTTCATGAACAAGGTATTTTGGAACCTATCCATGTCAACGTTCCTCCACCTTCATACAGCCTTGGACACATACCCCAAGGTGCACAAACTCAAGATGTTGGTACTTCCTCCACTCCTCTTAAGTCTACTACTTTCCATCGCAAACCCTATCATATCCCCAAAACATATGTTGCCATTCCCCTTCCATCATCCTACAATTGTCAACAGCATGTGACCATACATTTTCCACCATCCACTTTACCTCCACTCCTTCCAACTCCCAATGTCCCCCCATCCACATTGCCATTGTTGCTTCCGACACCTAACATACCTCTCATTCATAAGTATCCTTACATCCCTAAACATGGCCAACAAAAGCACACATTTAAGCATACAGCTTCCAATCATTCCATCCACTCCACCCACCCCATGGGATTCGAAAGCAAACAGTTTGATGCCTTTATCCATACAGCTAAAAGTCCTACCAAAAATCCTCATGGTCTTCATACCTTAGGACATAAAGAATCAAAATCATAGCAAAGTTCATCTAAAAAGCCATCTAAACCCTTACCTCCAAATGCAAAGCCCAAAAGCAAATTGGTTTGGGTTCCTAAGAACATAGCTAGCACGTCAAATGAGGCATCCTCATCCACATCTCTAGAATCCCAACCACCTATATCCATCCAAAAGCCTCCCTCCATCCAAAACTTCCATTCCCTTCAAAAATCCCAAAAGCAAAACAAAAGCACTAAAAATACTAAATCTATGTGGGTTCCTAAATCACTTCATCAACCATCTCCTAAGCAAACATCTCCATTGCTTCCTACACCCCCACCTCATCAAAAGCTTCAATGTTTATCATGGTGCGTGCAACCGTTGGTCATGGTTCCTTTCCACTTCACAACACCTCCACATAACTACATCTCCCCATCTTACATCCATTATCCTACACATCTGCCTCATCCTATGGCTATGGTCCATGCTGTTGCATAAGCCTTCCTTCCATATTCTGCATCATTATCCACTCTCTACCTATGCCATACCACTTTTAGCCGATCCCCTACCAACATCTGTGAGAGCACTGGACATGGTCCATTCGACAGTATCTATCTAGTGGGACTATCCCCTTTTAGAGAACTATATGCCAATGTCTTTCCATATCCACCTTCTCCAATCTCAATATTCAAAAAAAATAAGAAAAACAAAGAAAACAAGAAAAAAGTAAAGAAAAATCCTTTCATCCAATGGTGAAAACTTGGCAAACAGGTGCCTTGGATAAGTACCATGATGAAAACTTGGCAAATAGGCGTCATGTGTATGTTGATCTTCTGTGTCACCTACACTTGGGGGCACCTTGTCTCATCGGCATATCACTCTTCTCCTACCAGTTTTCCTTTCATACCATTTCCTATCCTATCCTTTATCCGTTGCATGCCTATCATGTCTCGTCCATCCATCCAAACTTCCTTTCCTCTATTATTTGGTCTTGATAAAGATTGGGGGCACAATGTTGACAAATGTTCTAGATGTCTCTTGGCATACCTTATCCCTCCATACCATGCAGATCATTCCTTATCCGCTCATCCTCCTATCATCATTAGCATTGTCATAAACAATCCTACGTACTCTACCTACAATGTGCAACATAGTCCTTGGAGATCACATCCTTGGTTCCTTCTACCTACCTGTTCCATTCACCCATACATCTACCTATCTGTGGTGGTTTCCTTGTCATCAGTATCATCTGACCCATATCGGTTCCATATCATGTCTTATCTGATCCATATCTATTCCATATCGCATCTCATCTGATCCATATCTTAGGTTCATTCGAGTTCTTGTCGAACTACGTCGCCTCTGAGTTATCACATAGGCAAGGCCATTCTTAATGCGCCCCTGAGGCTCTGCTTCCCTATCCATCTCATATCTAGTCTTTCTATCTATCTAAGTCCATACCGCTTATACAAATCCACTATCACCTAGTTCTTAGGTCCATCAGGGTTCACTCCGAACTACGCTGCCTCTACATTGTCACGTAGGCAAGGCCATTCTTAATGCGCCCCTGAGGCTTTGCTCCACTGTCCCGTCAGTCCCATATCTAGTCCTTCTATCTGTCTAAGTCCACTCCACTTTCCCATCCATCCCATGTCTTGTCGTCCGTCCCGCTACTCGTCTGTGTCTGCACGTTTCTCTAGATCCAAGCATCACATCACTTATCGAAGCTTTGTCCTTAATAAAAAATCATCAACCATCAAATCAACATCAATCGTAACTTGTCACCGTCGTATCTTGAGCCAATCTTACATCAACAAAACATGATCCAGTCATCAATTGATTCTTGCCTTAGGATATGTCATTCCTACGATAGGCAGAATCTGCCCAATCATCAATCAATTCTTGCCTTAGGATATATCGTTCCTACGATAGGCAAAATCTATCCAATCATCACTTGATCCCTGCCTTAGGATATATCTTTCCTACGATAGGCAGAATCTATCACATCATTATCTATCTTGGCAAAAGATACAATGGTCACTTGTTTGGTTCGTTGGTCTTTTAGTTTTTGATTTTTATCTTTTGTCCTATTCGACGATTACATCAAAGCTACCTTGATCTTACTATATCATGGTATGTGGCAAAAACATCTAGAATAGGGCTTAGTCTTGCTTTTGTATGCTGTGCTTGTGGTTTGGTCTCATTACTCCAAGCTAGTATTCATATCTTGATTGATCATAGGGTCGGTTCTAGCATATTGATCTCCTTGTGCATCTAAGGTTAATCATACCTTTTATGTACTAAGGGCTTATGCTATGAGTCCCCTTCCCTCGTCTTGACAAGGTTGTACTATCTTGGGCATGCATGGGATCATCCCTTTGTCTGCGTGTCTAGTCCATGCAAATGTCAGATAAACATCATCACCCTGGTCTTCTATACCTTGGTGAACATATCCACTTTGCTATATCAAACCTAGGATTGCTCAAAATTAGTTTCAGCACAATGCTCATCTACCAATCTGTCCCATCCATTTTGAGAGCACAACCGTGTTCTCGCAACCCGCCTATCCTCTTGAGGGGGCATCACCCTTACCAATTATCCCCAAGCCCTATTCTTCCAAACCAAAATCTTTTTTCTATCCAATCCATCTCTATGTTTTAAATTCTTTGAAATGATACTGCTTAGCCGCAACACCATCTCAAAGAGGGGCAAAATGTAGACACCTAAAATTGGACTGCTCTGCAAACCAATTTTTCGTACCTCTGCACTCATCTACTCCCCCAATTTGCATATCCCTGGTGATCAGTTAATTCACCTAATTAATCCATTTAACCTTACAACCCTATCCTATTAATTGAATGAATATTCCTAATATTCATTTAATTGATTTATCCATTTTCCTAATCCCTGATTAATTAGATAAATCCTGATTATCTGATTAATCTAAACTTAAGTTAATTAAGAAAACACTTAATTAACCTTGTCTCCCACTCATCCACTAAACTGAATTTAAAATTCAGTTTGTCCCCCACTCTCATCTACTCACTGAATTTAATATTCAGTTGTCCCCCACTCTCATCCACTAAACTGAATTTAATATTCACTTGTCCCCCACACTCATCCACTCACTGAATTTAATATTCAGTTGTCCCCCACTCTCATCCACTAAACTAAATTTAATATTCAGTTGTCCCCCATTATCCTTGACTCTCCCCAAAGATGAATTATTTATTCATCCACTCCTCCCAAAATGGGAATTTTTAATTTATCCACTAAGGAATAAAAGAATCACTTTTATTCCTAGCCCTTGATCTTGTCAATTGAATCTAGACCTTCCATTCTCATCTCCAAAATCCTATAAATAGGACCCCTCTCTAAGCCATTAGGGAGACCACTTTAGGTACCAAACCTCTGTCCAAATCTCTCCAAGGAGAGACCTCATGATGCATCAGAACTCTGTCAAAATCGGTCCATAATCTCCTAATCCTATCAAACCTCTACCAAAATCTTGGCTCAAGCCCATCCAATCCATCATCTAACCTCATCTACATTGTGTGAGCATTTGAGCAATCCACATATACACACTAATCAGGGAAACATCTGAGGAGCTACAAAGGTGCAAGCTCCTTCCCGCATGGATTTGTGAGGTCTACATGAAGGTATAATTGTGTATTTATGCATTAGATTAGTTATTATCTTCAGTTGATTTCACTGATCACAGTTACAATGAGGCTTCTTAGGAGTATTATTCTGTCAATTATTAGAAGGCTTATTCTTTCGAGTATCATAAGTATTATTGTTATGATTTCTAGAACTATTGTTATTGTTATGAAATTTTGGATTGTAATTTTGATTTTTATTAGGTGTAGAGTGAGATTTATTATTATGTTTAGACATAAAAGCATGCTTATTAGTTTTAAGAGTACCAAATTGAATCAACTTAGCTTCTTCTTGTCATAACAAGTTTTGAAATATATCAGAAGATAATTGAGTAGCTAAAGTAGGAATAGCTAATTGAGAATGAATATTTGTAATAACTTGTTGAAACAGTTTAGGTAAAAAAATTTAAGAGTGATATGAATCAATTTAAGAAGTTTAAGATTAACTCCTAAATTAGTCAATTGAGCATTAATATCATTAAATTTAAGAAGAAATTCATCCATGGTTTTGAAATCTGTATACCTAAGATCTTCAAGTTGATCTTGAAGTTGAATTTTCCTAGATTCATTTGCACTGTCGTAAATATTTTTAAGAATCTCCCATGTGGAATGGGCTTTTGTGTATGCCCCTATGTGAACATATAGTTCAGGTGACATTGAAATACCTATCAGGCCAAGAGCTTCGTCGTTCTTTGCCATCCATTTGTTGATTTCATCCTGGGTTGCTGTAGCACTAGGTTTAGACTTTGGATTTGTCACTACATCCAAAAGATGCTTAAATCGAAATATAAAACTAATATGTTGTTTCCATGAGTCATAGTTAGTCAAGTTTAATTTAATTTCTGAAATTAGGGTAGACATTTTGCAAAAATTTTGAAGAAAAATATACCTTCTTATGAAAAAATTTGCCTAATTACAGAAAGAAAAGGCAATTTTTTTTTGAAAAAATTACCTTATTAGATGAAGAAAAGGCAAAATTAAAAAAAAAAACTAATTAATTTTTTTTTTAAATGTTGGAAATTTTTTTAATTTCCTACAAAAATGTTATAGACAAAATAAATTATAAAAAAACTTTAATAATGCATATAAAGCAAAAAGTCTATATTAAAAAAAAACTATATTAGAAAGGGACAATATTTTTAAGGAGCATAAAATATTTAAAAAAGAAAGGTTTAAAGAATTTTATTTATTAAGGGTTTCAACAAAATGGAGGTGGATTGAGATCGAGCAGCGGGAGGTGCACGGCGGGCTGCAGAGGGCACAGAATACTGGTGTGGGGTGCCGGTGGTGGTCGATAGAAGCCTGCAGTCGGAGGCTAGTGTTGGAAGCAGGAGGGCCGTTGGTGGAGGCTGCGCTAAGTAGCATTGGGAGTGTGGCTACAGGAGCGGTAGAGACACAGGGAGGGGTTGAGCGGGGGTTATTTCCCCCCACAGGCCCTAACTTGCAATTTTTTTTATAGAGTTTTATTAAAAAATTTAGAATTTGATTATGATTGATTTAAGATTAAAAGAAAGTTTGAAGCAAGGGTCGATGAAGCCCTCAAAAATTCATAAATTTTTTAAAAAAAATTTAACTTTTAAAGTAAAAAAAGGTTATAATTTTTGTTTTTTAATTTTTAAAAAAAGTTTGTTTAATTTTTAAAAGAAGTATATTAATTTTTAAGATTTTAAAAAATTTAATATATAGTTTGTAAAAAACTATAGAAATATATATTTTTTTAAAACTTTGCAAAATTTGATTTTAATCTATAAAAAAAATATAGAAATTTTTGTAGCATGAAAAAAACTAAAATTTTTTTTACAAGAGATTTAAAATTTTTAAACTATGTCAAATTTTTGTAAAAAAAATTAGGAAAGCTACAAATAAGAACTGTAAAAATTTCTGAACATGGATTTTTTATAAACCCTAGATTAGGAAAAAATAACAAATGTAAATATCTTTTTTTTTAAAGTAGAGATTCTTCTCTTCTCTCTGTTCTCTACAACAGGTCTCCAAGGTGTACAATAGAACCTTCAACTTCACAGAAAAAGATTAGTAATGCATGGCTCTGATACCATGTAAAGGATATTTAAAGAATAAATAATACTAATCAATCATGTAAAGTAAATAAAACTAAAATAAAAGAGATATACCAGAATGCACCAATGGAGACCAAGATTGTGAAGGGGGGAAAACAAAGAAAAACCACCTGTGTTATGCAAGTGACAAGAAGCCCAAACAAGATTACAGAGAGATTAAAGAAGCTTCTCAAAGAAAGAAATGAGAAGAGATGAACAAGAATAGAAGAAGATATCCATGAAGAGGAATAATCTAAAGAGAGGAGGAGACACCTCTTAAATAGAGGTGAAAAAATGGAGTTATGTGTAACTCCCATATGCCACCTTGCATATGGTGTGTGCCACATGTTTCCTCTTAAGGAGGAATCTATAGAAATAGATTATTCTTGCATAAGGAATAAAAGAGGTGGATTATCCAATATGTGTGGGATTACACCAAATAATAAATTACAAATAAAATATAATCTTCACTAAGTAAAGATTAATTTCTAGCATTAATCATTCATGAGTACTACCAAGAGTGTGAAGACTGATGTGCTACAAGATTCATGGTTTCTTGCTTAAGGGCAACCTAAGCGTGTGGATGTTATTCCTTGAAGGATGTTTAGGACCGGGCTAACCATGTGTTGGGATCTGCAAGGTGTGTGTGTCTTTCTAGAGTGGTGTTTAGTTCATGTTAGGGCTTTCCCTATGCATGTTTCATGTTGTGTGATCTCTGTCTGACTTGTAAATTATAATATTCTTGTTGTATTGGCCGACTTGTAATGTAATCAATGTAAAATCATGTATATATTGTAAACCTAGTTGATCTAGGTGAGGTATGATTGTGAATATGAATGTGTGAAGAGTAGAATATGAATATGATATGCATTATTATGTGCAACTGAAGGAGAATGAGTAGAAGCAATAATGGTTGTCTTGATTCATCTTGAAGACATTTTTGTGATAGGAGGGAAGTGAAGAGTGTGCCTAATTGATCTAATTGAATCAAAAGAAGAGTGAAGAGGTAAAATTGCAATCATCAAATGTGTGAGTTTTAATGTCAGGTTTCAGGTAGTAGACAAACTGTCATACTGTAATCTTATCTGAGTTTGTTCTCAGATTAGGGGGTAGTTGCTTCCTTGGGTTGTAACCCTAAACAAAGTCTGTAGGGAGTTGTAGCTTCCTTGGGAGTGACCCTAAAATAAATTCTTCAAAGAGTAGTAGCTTCCTTGGGTTGTAGCCCCAAAACAAAGTTGTAATTTTGAGCTTCATATATTGTGAGTTAATCATCACTGTGGTTTTTCCCTTGGGTTTTCCATGCATATCTGGTGTTATGTGTTGTTATGCATTGTGTTCATGTTTATGTTAATACTTTAAAGTTTAATTTTTAATCTACTCCGGAGCATTTGAAGTTTTATTGGATACTAATTCACCCCTAGGTCTCAATATATGGATGTGTTCAACATTCTTTATGTATTGATGTAAAATTATTTATATTGCCAAGAGCAAAATATTTGTAAACAAAAAGTGAAATATTTCACTATGATTCAAACTTTGGAATAAGTTGTAATTTCAAGAATGAAATATTCTGAAATGGTATGCTTTTGCTTATGATTATGCAAATGTTATTTGTGTTTTTTTTAAATTTCCCATGTTTACTGTAGAGTAAAATACTCTACATTTTGATTTTTGAGTTTCAGGTTGTGCAAGTTTCAGTTTTATTTCTGTGCACTTCAGTTTTGTAGCAAGGGTTTTGACACACAGCGCGAGCATAGAGCGCGGGCGCGAGGGTTTTTCATTTTTGAAAATTTTGCCAAAGTCCCAGAGTTCAGCGGAAGCCGCCAAGTGTCAGTACCTGGGACACATTATAAAGTTTCTTAAAGTAACGCGGATGGAGCCACGCGTCCCTTGTAATTCCTGCAGAGCATGCCAAGTGTCGGCATCCAAGGTTCAATTTCTTTAAGTTTCAAAAGCCCCTTTTTACAAAGTTAATGTGGCAGGCCCCTTTTTAAGAGCTTCAGTGAGCGCAGAAGGCGCCAAGTGGCAGATGCAGAGAGTGTCTTAAGAGTTTCTAAAAGTTACACGGAAGGTGCCACGTGTCCCATTAAGTTTCAGCAGAATGCTCCAAGTGTCATCTTCCGCAGGTTCCTTTTTGTTTTCATCACTAAGTGAAGAGGTTGGCGGGCCCTGATTAATATTTCTATGGTTTCAGCGGAATGCACCAAGTGTCACCATCTGCATGATTCTTGTGAGTCCCTAATGTTTCTACAAAGTTTCTCATAGTTAAGCGGAAGGCTCCAAGTGGCAGCGTCCGTGGAGGTTTTGTTTAAGTGCTAAAGTTTCCCAAAGCTCAGTGGAGATCGCCAGGTGTCATCTTCTGCAGGACCCTGTAATGTTTCATGAGAGTTTCTATAGTTGCAGCAGAGATTGCCATGTGTCATCTTCCGCAGAAGTCCCTAAAGGTATCTACAGTTTCTCTAAGTGCGACGGAAGCCGCCACGTACACAGTTTCTCATGTTAGCAGAAAGCGCCACTTGTCCCTTTTCCTTTTGAAGCTGCAAAGTAAAGTGGACTGTTGGTGGGTCCCATTTTTAATGTTCCTTAGTTTTCAAAGTTCAGCAGACCGTGATAGATGGCAAGGCCCGAGCACTCCTAGTAAAAGCCACAGTAGAGACTCAAAGTAAAGCGGAGAGTGCCACATATCATTTGAAGGGGCCGCGGACGCTGCCAAGTGTCAAATTCTGGTGACTCCCGAGTAATGAAATAGTTTATCAAGCAAGTCGCGCGGAGAGTGCCATGTGTTAGTTTCTCATTGTTCTGGAAAGATGAAGGAGTTTCAAAAAAGAGGCACGTATGAATGCCAGTTGTTTCAAGGGTTTATAGTTGCAAAGACTATCAGAAGCTGCCACGCGTTCCTCCCTGGTTCAAGTGGGGTTACATGTATCTGTTGCAGCCAATGAATTTGCAGAAGGGCTAACCGTTTCTGATTCGAAAGAGATCTTCTGACAGACACTTCCAGTTAAGTCCCAGTTTGGTTAGACCGTTGAGATCTGATCATGCGGGCAATCTTGGAGCTAGTTCTATGCTATAAATATAGGTTCAGATCGCCGGGATATAGGGACATTGACAACGTTGGAGATAGAGAATTTTCTGCATCATAGATTGTAAGAGAAGTTTGAAGATCTTTTGTAGTGGCCAGTAATATCATTTGCCTTCGTTCTGTTTTCTTGATTCAAAGAGTTTGTATAACTGTGCATGATTCTGTGCCTTTTATGTGACTGGAAAATTAATAAAAGACAGAGTTCTGTGCCTTTGCTGATATTTCTGTGTTATTGCAAAGTCTTCTGAGTTGTGAGCCTTTGATCCTATCTGTTTTCCATCTTTTACATTAATCATGCATTATTTGCTCTTTAATGTAACTGAATCTTAAAAGTAGTTTCACTGTGCTTATTGTTGAGAAATAAAGTTACATTCAGGTGCATCGCCATAGTTTAGTTTCCTTTTTTAGTTGCATTTGTGATTCTGTTTAACCCTACCCCTTTTCCCCAAACACTTTTGAGATAAAGAAGAGCTAGCTTCTTTAAAATCTGGAGGTTACTCTGAAGAGCATTCCCACATTTTTAGAGTTTCCCATGTTGGTGTTGGAAACAACGCAATTCCGAGCATCAACATTTGCCATGTTTATTTACTTTACTTTAAATCCTACGTGTAATCTTGGGTGTTATGAGAAGGCATGTTCAATATGGTATTAGAGAAACTGGGTTCAATACAAGGACTGATGAGCTCACTGCATAAAATTTTCCTTCAAACATCAACAATTGCTAATGTCTAAATTTTGTTTTTCCAGAATGGTAAGAACAAGACAAACCCCAAGGAAGAAGGTAATAGGAAATGAACATTACCTAAAGGCTAAGAAGGATCAAGCCTCAAAAGTGAAAATTCTAGACAATGTTAGCTACATTGAAGGTGCATGGTTAACTAACTTTGAGACCTTCACTGATGCTCTTAAGCATATCAAGTAGGAGAAGGAGAAAAAGGAAAAAGTAGCTAAGGCTATTGTTCCTATCTCTTAGGGTGAACAAGTTAAACCTTCTACGCATAGGGACTTACCATTGAGAAGTGTTTCTAGTGCCCTTGTTAGTAGTCAGGAAGTTGTGGATAAATACCTGTGAGTACATCCATCTTCCAGGTCTAGTATGGTAGTCCTCAAGGATGAGGATGAAACTAAGGAGATTCCCCTATCTGATAGTGACCTGAAGTCGTGAGATGACAAAATTTGTAATAAATGAGGATACTATGTAATCCAAAGATACTATAACTAGTACAATTTTGGAATTTTGGCAAAAATCTTTCTCTTTTGTTTAAAGATTGTATAAATGAGAATTGATTTATGTTTATGAATGAATTCAATTATTTTTTAAAAACTAATTGAATGCTTAACCTAAAAACTTTAGGAGAAGTAGGATTTTAGCATGGTTCGAACTAGAACTAATCTTGGGAGTAGTCAGAAGGTAGGATAACCTTCTGGCAGCTTTGATACAAAATTGGACCAGATTTTTGCATTGCTCAATGAAACAAGAGTGAGGATTGGTAACCTACAAAAAGAGGTCTGAGGTCAGAGTAGACTTGAGTAAGAAACACCTCATGGAGGTGAGGATGAAAACCGTCATGAACGTACCACCCAAAGTGAGCATGGGGAAAATATTTCAGAATTAAGATCAGATGAGGAGAAAAGGAACCATTTGGCTCTTGAATTGCCCAGGGAAATGAATAAAGTCATACCCCCTAAATTTTGTTGGGACAATGAGCCAATGATAACTTTAAGAAACCCCTCCTGAAAAAAGATATAAAAACCTGGGGAATCTTCCATTTTTTTGGAAAAGAATATTAATTTCTATTGGCAAATCTTTCCTTTTTTTTGAAAAAAATATTAATTTTCTTGGTGAATTTTTATAAAACATTAGAAATTAGTAGAAAATCCTAGCAAATCTTGACAAAAAATAGGAAAAAGCATTAATTACCATGGTGAATTCTTCCTAAAAACAAAATAAATTCCTATGGAAAAGTAAAGGCATGAAGGTGGCAGTGATTGACTAGTTTAAGGTGTAGTGCTCGTGTCTATAATTCCTTAATCCCTTGATATTTTAAATCAAACTTTGAATATTTTAAATTGGCCCTAAATTCTTTTTCATCACCATTGATTTTATTTATAATCTAATGGTTTGGATTCTATTCCATGGGCCAAAATGTACCCGCAAAACTCCAATGCCCATGGGCCCATTTGGGTTGTTGATCTCCATTAAGACCAACGACCCAAATGCAATTTCGGGCCCATGGGCATTAGAGCTCTGTGGGTACATTTTGGACCATAGAATTTAAACCTAACTATTAGATTATAGATTGAGATCAATGACCCAAATACAATTTGAGATCAACGACCCGAATGCAATTTTAGGCCCATAGGCATTGGAGCTTCATGGGTACATTTTGGCCCATGGAATTTAACCCCAGTTGTGAGATTGTAGATTGAGATCAACGACCCAAACACAATTTTGGGCTCGATAGGAATTGAGGCTCCATGGGTACATTTTAACACTTGGAATACAACTGCAGTTGTTAGATTATAAATAAAATCAATGACATGGTGATTAAAAATTGGTGATATGGCCCTAAAGTAACCAATAATTATATAATATTATTGGTGAATTAATTTCATTTTCTACTAAAAATTATAAAATTTAGGTGAATCTAATATAATTAGGTATCGAATATTGTGGTGAATTTATGAGTTTAAAAGTTTAATAAAATAAATGTTCTGGCGATTTAACTAGGACTTAAATAAAATTTTGTAAAAATGTGGCGATTCAGGTCACCTTGTATCTTGTACTATTAGCCAAATTTTGAATCCCAAATTTCAACTATTAGCTAATTGGCAAATATTATCCACTTAAAAAAATCACTACAGTGGGCGGAGATGCCATGGAGGCATGGAAAAATATTTTGAAATCAAGAACTATTTAGAAATAACCAAGGCGGTATGGGGAGCATATCAATTGTCTAGAGAAGCATCCACTTGGTGGATGAATAAAAAGATGGAATTGGGATTGAGTTCACCAAGTCTGACATGGAATAAGTTTGTAGAACTCTTCAAACAAAGATGGTTGCCATAACCATGTTTTGATCAGAAACTCATAGATTTCTAGAACTTGAGACAAGGTGACTCATCCGAATGAGTATTGGGTTACTTGTCTCCTTAAGTATGTTCCTCAATATTAGCATGACGAAAGGTTCCATATACAGAAGTTCATCATGGGGTTAAATGCCCAAATAGGGGTTGAGGTAGATGTTTATGGTCCCACTACTATGGACCAAGTCTATGAAAAATCCATTAAGCAATAACAAAAGCTAACAACCATATCTACTTATCGAGAAAAGAATTGCAAAAAGTTCAACTAGTCACAATCCTCCCAAACAATCAAGAAAAAGAGTGACAAACAAAACTTCAAAAAGAAGGGTGATAAGGGATTCTGAAACAATTAGAACGAGTCCAAAGGTGACAAGAAAAATGGCAACAACAAGCCCAAGAGGATGGAGACAACTCAAGAAAACCCTTTGAAAGGAGAGGACCTCTTGGAGGGTGTTTTTCATGTGGAGGTGACCACCATGCTAATTAGTGTCCTAAAAAGACACAAGGAACACAACCATGAGGAAATCTCTTACCATCTCAGCAGGTACCTTTTTAGTAGAGAATCCATGCAACACTAGATAATCGACAGTTAGAGTATTAGATTACTCTAGTTGAAACTATAGGTATTTTATCTAGTGTCCCAATTTTAGTTATAATATATACTGGTGCAATTGAATGCTTTATTTCACCAAAAGTATTAGATAAAATATCTAGAAAAGCTTGTTATATGGAAAAATCATGGTCAATAGAGTATGCTAACTAGACAAGGGCTCAGGTAGAGTAGTGTTTGTTTGAAGATAAAGTTGAAATTTTAAGATTTTTGACCGAAGTAAAACTATTTGTAGTCCCCTTAGGATCTTATGATGTCATTCTAGGAATAAACTAGCTATGGAGGCATAGGGCTAAAGTAGACTATTTTGCAAAAATAGTAGAATGCCTAGATGACCTTAGAAATAGAGTTTTCCTTCAAGGCACTTCTAGGGAGGTCAAGCTAAGGCAAATATCTGTTGTACAATTGAAGAGAGCCAAGCGAAAAGGGTGTCAACTCTTTGTAGTAAAAATGGAGAAAATTGATGATTACAAAGCATCCATCTTTCAAGATGACTTAATGTATTATGAATCTCAGAAATTCCAAGCAATGGAAGAAGATGAATCTATAGATCACAAAAGATCAAATATAGAGAAGTACCCTTTCTTATGTGATTTTGAGGATGCATTTCAAATGAATTACTTGGATTACCTCTTAAGAGAGCTTTTGAATTTTCCATAGATATTATTCCAGGATCAAACCCCATATCCAAATCTCCCTATCGAACGACTAAAATAGAACTAGTTGATGGAGTTAAAGGCTCAATTGTAGGAGTTGTTATAGAGAAGTAACCTTTCTTACGAGATTTTGAGGATGTATTTCTAGATGAATTACTTGGATTACCTCCTAAGAGAGCTTTTGAATTTTCCATAGATATTATTTTAGGATCAAAACCCATATCCAAATCTCCTTATTAAATGAATACAACAGAGCTGATGGAGTTAAAGGCTCAACTGCAGGAGTTGTTAGCAAAAGGATTGATAAGGCCCAATTCTTCACCCTTAGGAGCACTAATGATCTTCGTTAAAAGGAAGGATGGCACACTGCATTTATGTATAGACTATCATATTCTTAATTAAAAAACAATAAAGAATAAGTATCCATTTCTATGTATTGATGATCTCTTCAATCAAATGTGTGGGGCAACTGTGTTCTCGAAGATTGATCTATGATCTAGATACCATCAGTTAAGGCTGAGAGATGAAGATATCTATTAAAAACCTTTAGAACTACATATGGACATTATGAATTCATAGTTCTACCTTTTGGAATGATGAATGCACCTACAACATTCATGAATTTAATGAACAACATATTCAGAGACTGTCTGGATAAGTTTGTTCTTGTGATTTTAGATGATATTTTGATTTATTCCAATAATGAGGAAGAACTTGCAAATCTTTCTTCAACGTTTGAGAGAGCATGAAATTTATGGTAAGCTCTCAAAGTGCACTATCTTCCAAAAGGAAGTACAATACTTGGGTCATATAATCTCAGCAGCAGGAATTACAGTAGATCCAATTAAGATCAAAGCCATTCTAGAGTGGCCTATACTAAAAAATGTGCATGAAGTCCATAGTTTTATGGGTTTAGCTAGCTATTACAAAAATTTTGTGGTTAACTTTTCAAGGATTTCCTACCCGATTACTTCTCTACAAAGGAAAGGTAAAAAGTTTGTTTGGTCAAAAAAATGCCAGGAGGCATTTGATCAACAAAAAGAGAAGTTAACTATGACACCAATTCTAAAAGTACCTAATCCAAAAGGTTAGTTTGTGGTCATCATTGATGCCTTAGGAGAAGGATTAGGTGGTGTACTTATGCAATAAGGGCAAGTTATCACTTATGAGTCTAGAAAATTGAAGATATATGAGCATAATTATGCTCCACATGATCTCAATCTAGTAGCAACTATGCATGCACTACAAATGTGGCCCCATTATTTGCTTGGAAAACCCTTTGAGTTAAGGACTGACCATCAAGGTCTAAAATATTTGTTTACCCAACAACATCTTAATGATCATCATAGGAGATGGTTAGAGCTAATATCTGACTATGATTTTGAGATTAGTTACATTAAGGGCAAGGAAAACTAAGTAGTCAATGCCCTAAGTCGAAGGAGACATATCTCCTCGATGATCTCTATTCATATAGATTTTAAGAATCAAGTGTTGAAAAAGTCCAAGGGAGATGAATACTATGTTTTAGAATTCATAGGACAACTGACAAGGGGTGAATAAGTTTTATATTAAAACTTTAATCCCTTAAAGCAATTTTAATCATAAACCTCTTAATATGCATTAGCAGAATGTTAACATATGAAGCAACAATGCAAACACATCGAAACACATAAGAACACCATATTTACATGGAAAACCCAATAAGGTAAAAACCACGGTGATGATTAGCTCCAATATATATGAATAACAACACCAAAAATCAATAGGCTCATTGCTAAGGGCTCACTACCAGAGAAAGGCTCACTACAAAGGGCTCATTTCCTGGAAAAGAGAAGAAAGAAGAAGACTGCTATAGAGAGATTCTCTATCTCAAAGTAATAGGAGAGATCCACCACTACCACTCCTTTCCATCCGCAACATTTGGCTCACTGCCTCCAGCAACTTCTAGCACACTAAAATGTAGACACCTTCTACTCACTGCATTCTAGAGTCATAAGCATTTAAGTTTGCTCACAACTTAACTACCCTTGATTCATATTCTCATATTCTTCTCTACCTTGCTCCACTCATCTTCATCTTGCATTTATACCATCTACAACCAAGACCTATCTCAATTAGGTCAGTCCTAATGAAGCGTGTGCATTACACACATGCAACATCACTTAGGTCAGCACTAAATACTTCTGTAGTGGAAAGAAGTGAAAGTGGACCATGTCAAGGTATAACCAAGACTCAAATATGTATCACCAAGTTGCTCATCACATCCATAATCCATGAGGTACCTCCATAAATGGCGCTAGTAAGCTAGGTTAGCCAAACCTGAGATAATGACCATATTCACACTTCTCCAAGTCCAAGAACATCATACAAACTAGAGAGAGACACTTCAAAGCATTCACACACCTTCCCAGAGTACTCATCATCATCATCATAAACTTCTACAACACTGCTACAACTATCTGTATCAAAGAATGTCTTCATTGTGCACATCAAGACACACTGTTACTGATCACCAACACAAGAACTAAACTTGTGGAGTACCCCAACACTAGAAACTTCAAAGAAAGATGGATATAGATAATATAAGCACTCTCCCAGATACACAAGATAGGAAAGCTCAATGCAGAGAAATGCGAAGCATTCTCATTTCTCCCAGACACCCTCTTTCATAGTCAAATATTCTGTCAAACACATCTACTTCTGCATGATCCATAGCCTAAAACTTTAGATATAATACCCTTGACCACCTCTGATCAATACTTCCAAACTACACAAACATATCTTTAATTAGGAAGAAATGCAGACCTTAACACTGAGAATACCTTTGTCACACTGCACACCTTTTCATCAAATCTTCTCAAAAGCACTCCAGAACCAAGTGAACCATCTACAAGGAGTTAACATCAATGAAAACACCATTAAGTTTCCAACAATCTTCCCCTTTATTATTGATGGAAACACTAGCTCTTTGAAAAACCATTAAGACCTAAAGCAATCAATCAGCAGATCTGCAACCAGTAATACTTCCCCTAATAGAAATAACTTTTACACTTCACACACCTCTCTGCACAATGGTTTTTCAATTAGTTAAAATCTCTCCCCTTTTGACATCAATGGAAAAGGGCAACAAATCTAACATGAACAAATATTTGCTCTATCTCCACTACTCTCACTTTTTTTGCACTCTCCCCCTTAATATCTTTTTAATAGGAAAAGGAGGGAAGAGGGTAAATACTTAGATCCTCTTTTCACTACAAACATTCAAGGACATTCAACCGAGTTGAATAACAAATTTTGCAATAGGATTCACCTATAGGTTGATGGTCACTTGTAATGATAGGGAAATTTAGAAATTGTTGACTAATGTACTAATTTAATGCTCAAGTATGCTCAAAACCCTAAATATGTAAAATTGTAAGCAAACAGACAAATTACAACAAATGTTCATAGACAAAGATAGTACAGACAAAGATTAGTTACTGACCATTGTTTGAAGTTTAGGATGTAGAAAATTCAAGGGCTTCGTGACTAGCACCCTAGCCTAATGTAGTGCTTTCTTCAGGGGGTTCCAGACTCCTTCCGACACTGATGATCACTATTGTGTCTGTTTCTATCTCTATAGATGCAAAGGGCACTGTGACTAGCGCCCTAGCACAAGGCAGGATGTTCTTCAGGGTGTTGGGACTTCTCCTGATGCTGATTATCAATGTCATAGATATTTCTTGATGCAGGAGCATCCCTGTTTCAAGAGCAATATTTCATCAACCAAAAACATTTACATTTCAATTTGTTTCTTTTCATTTTCTAGTTTAGTTCAGGTTGTTCAATCAGTAGCAGTTTCTATATTTTGGTCCGTATTCTACCGTAGTTGCATTTTAGATCATACAGAGTTGGACATAGTATCTAGATTTATTCATGCACATCATATCTAATTTTTAGAGCATTTGGATCAAGTACCAGAAAGTTATCGCTATTAGAAGATCAACTATTTTCTCAGAACAAAGCATCCTGGCAGTCTCAATCAATAAGCTAAAGGAGAAGACTTGCGGAGCATTTCTTGACTTGTAGAGACTAATGACACATCATTCAATGATCTATGGTTCGTGGCCAACCTTCCTTGAGATCTGTACATCATTCCATTCATTTGCGGAAGAACTCTATTCAATTAGATTTGACTTATCTGTGTACACACATTATAGCTCTTCATTGGAGTTTGTGATCTTCCTTGGCCGATGCGTAGGAGTCTTTTGTACCAAAGATAATATATATTGATGTAATAGATACCTAGGAAAGTAGTTAGGATCATTAACATAAGTTCATAGTTTGAATTTGCACAAAGGAGCCTCAAAGCTATATCTTGTGTATATTCTGATATTCTAAAATTAAGCCTATGATCCCTAATTGTAAGCCCACATGTTGCTGGTCAATTTGCATTTGAATTCTATGATATACTGAATGATAGAATCTACATTTACCTTACATCTTTGAATTTTTTCCATTGTGTTTACTCTTGTTGCATGGTCTGGACAATTCATTCTATGAACCCTCCTACTGTGACTACACCATTTCTATACCTACAATCTCAGACAACTTTATGACCAGTGTCGTAGCCTTGACAGTGCACCAAACTGCTTCTTTCCACCAGATTTGGAATCCTTATCTTTTGCAACCTTCCTCTACAACTCCACTCATCAAAATCTGATACTTGTAACCTGCAATCACAAGGAGTGTGGTTGGGGGTTGTGGTGTCTAGGAGCTTGCCTCAGTCATGCCTTGGAATGGCATTCAAGCCTTCTAACACCATTGTTTGATAAAATAGTGCATATCCATATAGGATAGAGGTAGAAACAAATTGATAAATGATTGATTCAACACAAATAGATATCACCTCAGAGGTGTAGCTTGCATGTAGATGAAAATCCTTCAACACATGAGAAGATGAAGATAAATATACAATCACAAACACAACAACAATATTCTGCTCTACAACAATGGATATCTTGAAAGCTCTAAAATCATAAGTTCACCAAAAGTTCATAATCAACTTCTAGTTTGTAAATGAATCCCTAAACATGCTTATTTATGCATTCTTGCTTTAATTTCGTAATTCAAACTTAAGATGTCGACATGAGAGGCTTTTAATGGTCACATAATCAACATTCAAATTTGGGACCTTCCTAAACTAGGGCAAGACTAGGGTGCGAGTGCCCAAGCCCCTAGGTCCTATTTTAGGGTAGGTCTAAGCTCATAGATGTCTCTCAAGCCCCATTTGAAATGGGTTTCATGCCATTTTGTTCCAGGAGTTAAAATGAACATGCAAGATGCAAAACAAGGGACCTAGGAGTTAAACTTAGGAGGTAAAAGTCCTATGGAGACATTTTATGACATAACAATATCATAGGATATGTTCCATCTGACTACGCCAACCAATAATATCAGTACCTACTACCCTTGAGAGGTAGCCTTCTATTAGATTCAAGACAAACAACTCAGAGGGGAGGTGAATCAGTTGTCCAAAACTTTCTTCCAATTAAACATTTAAATCCACTTTGTAATTCAATAGCATAAAAATAAATCAATCATGGAAACAAAATGCATTAAATCAAGAGCAGAAACACATTAACACATGAGACACCAAGATTTTGACATCGAAAACCCGGTTAAGGGAAAAACCAGAGGGTGACTAACCCAAGAATGTATTCTCTTTTAGAAGAATAGAAAGAACAAAATGGCACATGTCAATTAAGGCTCACTGCCCGAGCACATTGCTCACAAGAGGCCCATTGCCTACAAGAGACACACTGTCTATAGAATGATAAGTATCACATATTTGAACTGGAGAATAGCATCTTCACCATGCTTGAATCAGTTCCATTTAAGCCCAATACTTTTGCTCTCCCTTTCACTCTCCTCCTTGCTACCACACTCTCATCTCCACAAGATGCACTTTGGAATGACTTTACAATTCCTTATTTATACAAGACATTGACTTAGGAATGATCATCTAAGTCGGCAAACATTACAGAGAAAATACATAAATACAACATGAAAAGACTTCACGCGGATCAACACACTGTCAGACACACAGATTTGAGACTTCAATCTTCATTTAGGAACACTCCAATCTTCACATAACATCTTCAAGATCATCCGTAGGATGTGTAACTCATCCGGTCAGCCAAACTTAGGAAGAACACCATCATCTGGAAGTAATTCTTTAATTGCGAGCTCAAAATCTAATGCAGACCACCAACACAAACTGGCCATGATCCAAAGACCTCCACAAGCTTGCCTGAATCACCAAGAACATCCACACTACATCTGCTTACTAAAATCCTTCTCTCCTTCATTCAAAACCTCAAGAACATAGTCTATCATCATTGTCATAAAGGAATAGATGCTTGCGGACCTCCAGACCACAAACCAATAGAGTTGACACTTCACAAGGACTTCCTAAACACTTCACCAAATCTACAGAATAGGATATTTCATTTCCAGATCTCACCGGACCTATTTGTATCACTCTGTCACCTCTAAACACCTACCGAAACTAGTTTTACTTGAGTGGCCACAACTTCTTCAGATCTTCATGCGAACCTCTGAAATCTTTATTAGATCATCTTAAGACACATATCTAAAAACCCTTTGATGCACATCCTCTGATCTTCATCTTAGCTAGGATCTTTAGCTTATTGTCTTCACTATTCTTCTCTGTTCCTGATTAGAATTAATTTTCTTAATATACACAGCTCATCCAATCCTTATCATCAATGCAACAGGAGTATGTTGACATCAATGACAACGCCAATTAGACCCATACTTGCAATAATCTCCCCCTTTGTCATTGATGGCAACATATGATGTGAAAAACTATTTTGACCATCAAGACAAGAACTTTTCTTTACTGACACAACTCCCCCTGTCATCAACAACCATTCACATGTCTTCTCTTCCTTTATTGCTCCCCCTTTGATCAAAAACCACTTGTTTTTCACATGTCTTCTCTCCCCCTTTGACATCAATGGCAAAGGGAACATACTTGCAACTCCAACACTTCAGAATCATACCAGCTACTCCCCTTAAGTAGTAGCTCCCCATCATCAATCTGGACCACAAGATATGACTATGATATCCACCGGACTGATGCACATCAGTGCACCTTATTTCATCACCAGAGGGGCAATAACCCCTAAATTCTCCCTGAGATACTCAAAAGAGTCCTTAGGTAGAGGTTTAGTAAAGATGTCTGCAATTTGATCCTTGGAAGGCATAAACTCCAATCTAACTTCATTCTTGTTCACTTACTCTCTCAAAAAGTGAAACTTAATTGATATATGTTTAGTCTTTGAATACAACACCAGATTCTTAGATATATTTATTTCAATTGAATTATCACAGAAGATTGTGATAGGTTCCTCATACTCCACTCTGATGTCTCTTAGCATCTACTTCATCCACAAAACTTGAGTGCAACTACCTACTGCTACAATATATTCTGCTTCAGCTATGGACAGAGATATTGCCTCTTGTTTCTTGCTTAGCCAAGAAACCAATCTCTTCCCTAAAAAGAATGCTCCACCACTAGTACTCTTCCAGTCATCCACATCTCCTGCCCAATCCGCATCTGTATATGCATGAAGAGAAAAATCATGATCTCTAGGATACCACAATCCATAATCAACTATCCCTTTTAGATATCTAAAAATTCTCTTGATTGCCATGACATGAGATTCTCTAGGATCAACTTGAAATCTAGCAACAAGACCAACAACATTCCTAATGCCAGGTCTAGTTTGAATGAGATACAATAATCCTCCAATCATTGACCTATACTTTTTCTTATCAGCCTTACGAGAGTCATCATCTTTTCTCAATTTACATCCAGTTGCCATGGGAGTATTCATTGGTTTTGAGTCTTCCATCCCAAATTTCTTCAACAATTCTTTCACATATTTGGTTTCAGAAATGAAGATTCCTTTCTTAGTTTGAATGATTTGCAGACCCAAGAAGAAATTCATTTCCCCAAGCATGGACATCTCAAATTCACTTTTCATTTGATTTGCAAAAGTTTTGCACATACTATCTCTTCCACCAAGAATGATATCATCAACAAACACTTCAACAATCAAGATGTTTTCATGATCAATTTTGAAATACAAATTACTGTTAGCAGTACCTTTGTTAAAACCAATCTTCAAAAGATGCTAATCCAATCTTTCATACTAGGCTCTTGGTGCTTGCTTCAGTCCATATAGTGCTTTCTTCAACTTGCAGACCATATCACCATGATCAGACAATTTAAATCCATCCGGTTGCTTAATGTATACTTCTTCTTCCAAGCAACATTTAGGAAGGCAGACTTAACATCCATCTGATATACTTTGAAATCCTTGAAAGAAGCAAAAGCAAGAAATAATCTGACTGCTTCAATTCTTGCCACCGGAGCAAAAGTTTCTTCAAAATCAACTCCTATTTGAGAGTAACCCTTGTAGACCAATCTAGTTTTATTTCTGATTACTTCATCAACTTCATTCAGTTTGTTCCAGAAGACCCATTTGGTTCCAATCACATTCTTGTTTCTAGGTCTAGGAACAAGATCCCAAGTGTGATTTTTCTCAATTTGCATCAACTCATCGTCCATTGCTTTAGTCTAGTTTTCATCATTGCAAGATTCATTCACTATCTTAGGTTCAATCTTTGAAATTAGACAATACTCTTCTGAATCTTGAGAAATCCTCCTTCTTGTTTGTACACCTTTGCTTTTATCACCTATGATCTGATCTCCAGAGTGGTTCAGTCTTACATACCTGGAAACTTTAGGAGTTTCTTGCACTTTTGATTCTTGATCAGGCTCATTCAAACTCATCTCTTCTTCCTGATTTATCGGATCAGTTTGAATCTAAATTTTAGAAGGGGCTTGGGCTCCTTGAATCAGAACACCATTCTAATCATCTTCATCATATTCATAAAACCTTGAGGGTTTTTCAATTCCTTCATCAACCTTCACATTTGTACTTTCTATAATCTTTCTCAGTCTCTTGTTATAACACCGATATGATTTATTTTGAGTAGAGTAACCCAAGAATATTCCTTCATCACTTCTAGCATCAAGCTTGCCTAGATCTTCATCTCTTTTAATGTAACATTTTCTACCAAAGACTCTGAAATACCTCACAGTAGGAGTGATGCCAAACCAAAGTTCATAAGGAGTCTTACTAGTATTGCTTCTAATTTGTACTCAATTGAGAGTATAGACTGCAGTGCTAATAGCTTCTCTCCAATAGATCTAAGGAACATTTGCTTCCATCATCATGGTCCTAGATGCTTCCTAGATGGTCCGGTTCTTTCTCTCCACTACTCCATTCTGCTATGGAGTCATAAGAGCAGACAACTGTCTCTTTATTCCATGTTTCTCACAGAATTCTATGAACTCACCAAATGTGAATTCTCCACCTCTATCAGACCTTAGACGTTTTAATTTTAATTCGGTTTCATTCTCTACCATAGCCTTGAATATTTTGAATTTTTCAAGAGCCTCTGATTTCTCCTTTAGAAAAGTTACCCACATCATCTGGGAGTAGTCATCAATTAATAGCATGAAGTATCTATCACCTTGCACACTTCTGATTCTTGCCAGACCACATAAATCAGTATGAACTAAGTCTAATAATCCAATAGAAGATTGTTCCTTTCTTTTGAATGAGACTCTTCTTTGTTTACCCAACTGACATTCTTTGCACAAACTATTTGTAGGTTTCACCAATTTTGGAAGATCTCTTACAGCCTGAGTGTTGCTTATCTTGATGATATTATCAAAATTCATATGACACATGCTCCTATACCATAATCAACTCTGATCAATTTGCACAAATAGACAACTTTTACCAGTACTAACTAAATGGAAGATATTACCTTTTGTTTGAGTACCGGATGCAATCTCTGTTCCAAAACTTTCAAAGATCTTGCATTTTCCATTCTTGAATTGGAGATCATAGCCTTTGTCCACCAACTGTCCAACACTGAGAAGATTGTGCTTCAATCCTTTAACATACAATACATTACCAGTTTTGTTCCTTCCATCAAAAGAAATAGTTCCTCTACCTCTGATTCTACTAGCAGAATTATCACCAAACTTTAGCACTCCTCCTTCATACCTTTCCAAATCTATGAACTTATTTTTGTCACTTGTCATATGGTGAGAGCATCCACTATCAATGAACCAATCATCCTTTTCTTCAACTTGGGCAGCTAGAGCTCTTTCTAAAACTTTATGATTGACAGATTTAGAGGGCATTGGATCTTCTTCCTTGATGGCAATAAACACCCAATCACTTCCGGATTTGTTTCTTGTCTTTGATTCATCATCTATTACTCCTTCATTATCATCTTCTTCATGAACATAGTAACAATTCTTTTGGAACCTTGATCTGTTAGGATTTGGTCTTGAAAATCTTTCCGGACATCTTAAGGCAAAATGACCAATCTTATTGCAGTTAAAACACTTAAAAGGCAATTTCCCTTCATACTTACCGAATCCTCTTGGTAGTCTTTTTGCAATAAGGGCTTCAAGTTGAGCAATTTCTGCTTCTTCTTCTTCCAGGTCTTTTCTTTCTTTTTCATACCATGATAGTTTCCTTGAAGAGTTCTCTCTTGGATCAAACCTTTATTTACCTTTTACAAAGGCACTAGCTTTGAATGCAGATTTAGTCTTGGGAGGGGCATCTCCAAACTCAGTCAATTCAAATGCAGCCAATTTACCAACCAATTGATCTCTGGTGACACTTGAATGGGCTCTAAATTCTTCAATGGTGACAACCTTGTATTTATAATAAGCAGGAAGAGATCTAAGAACTTTGCCAACAATCTCATCTTCATCCAAGACTCCACCAGCACATATAATGCAACAAACAAGCTCATTCACTCTTGGCATAAAAGTAGTGATATTTTCATCTTCTCTCATCTTCAGATTTTCAAATTTTCCTTTCAGACTTTGTAGCCTTGCACATTTAATATACTTGTCTCCTTCATGCAGAAGTTCTAGTTTTTCCCAAATCTCAAAAGTAGTTTATAGGTCAACAACATTTGTTAGCTCTGAATCAGACAAGGCACTTAGAAGAGCTTCTTTAGTTTGTAGATTATTTTTAGCATTTGTGATTTCACTTGCAGATTTCAGGCCATTCTGTGGAGGCGTATACTTCGTTGTAGCCATGGTCCAGTACTGCATTCCCATACATTGCAAGTGACATTACATGCAACTTTTCCAAAGATTAAAATTGGTTCCATCAAACTTTGGACTATCCTTCTTGTAGGACGACATCCTAGATCTCCTCAAGCGGTTAAGCTCTTTTAGAGGAACTTATCTCTGATACCAATTGTTAGATTCAGGACAGACAACTCAGAGGGGGGTGAATCAGTTGTCCAAAACTTTCTTCCAATTAAACATTTAAATCCACTTTGTAATTCAACAGCATAATAATAAATCAATCATAGAAACACAATGTATTAAATCAAGAGTAAAAACACATTAACACATGAGACACCAAAATTTTGATGTGGAAAACCCAGTTAAGGGAGAAACCACGGGGTGACTAACCTAAGAATGTATTCTCTTTTAGAAGAATAGAAAGAACAAAATGGCACATGCCAATTAGGGCTCACTGCTCGAGCACACTACCCACAAGAGGCCCACTACCTACAAGAGACACACTGTCTATAGAATGATAAGTATCACATACTTGAACTGGAGAATAGCATCTTCACCATGCTTGAATCAGTTCCATTTAAGCCTAATACTTCTGCTCTGCCTTTTACTCTCCTCCTTGCTACCACACTCTCATCTCCACAATATGCACTTTGGAATGACTTTACAATTCCTTATTTATACAAGACATCGACTTAGGAATGATCATCTAAGTTGGGAAACATTACAGAGAAAATACATAAATACAACATGAAAAGACTTCACGCAAATCAACACATTGTCAACCACATAGATCGAAGACTTCAATCTTCATTTAGGAACACTCCAATCTTCACTTAACATCTTCAAGATCATCCGGTCAGCCAAACTTAGGAAGAACACCATCATCTAGAAGTAATTCTTCAATTGCGAGCTCAAACTCTAATGCGGACCACCAACACAAACTGGCCATGATCCAAAGACCTCCACAAGCTTGCCTGAATCACCAAGAACATCCACACTACATCTGCTTACTGAAATCCTTCTCTCCTTCATCCGGAACCTCAAGAACATAGACTGTCATCACTATCACAAAGGAATAGATGCTTGCAGACCTCTAGACCATGAACCAATCGAGTTGAAACTTCACAAGGACTTCCTAAACACTCCACCAAATCTGTAGATTAGGATATTTTATTTCCAGATCTCACCAGACCTATCTATATCACTTTGTCACCTCTGAACACCTGTCGGAACCAATTTTACTTGAGCGGCCACAACTTCTTCAGATCTTCATGCAGACCTCTGAAATCTTTACTAGATCATCTTAAGACACATATCTAAAAACCCTTTGATGCGCATCCTCTGATCTTCATCTTAGCTAGGATCTTTAGCTTACTGTCTTCACTGTTCTTCTCTATTCCTAATTAGAACTAATTTTATCAATATACATAGCTCATCCACTCCTTATCATCAATGCAACAGGAGTATGTTGACATCAATGACAACACCAGTTAGACCCATACTTGCAACACCTTCAACATCAGTCTAGGGCAAAAAGTGTATCTTAAAATGCTTCCTAGACAAATGCACACATTTATGCATCTAGTTAAGAGAAGGAGGGGAAATAACCCTTAACTTCTATCAGAGATACTCAAAAGTATCCTTAGGGAGAGACTTTGTAAAGACGTGTGCAACTTGATCCTTGGTAGGCACATACTCGAACTTCACATCATTCTCTACAACATTTTCTCTTAAGAAGTGATACCATATTGAAATATGCTTTGTCCTTGAATGCATCACCAGATTTTTTTAAATGTTGATAGCACATGTATTGTCACCCAAGATAGGAATAAGTTCATCATATGATACTTTGATATCATTTAATATCTACTTCATCCATAACACCTATGTGCAGCAAGATGCTGCTACAATATATTCTACCTCTACAGTAGATAATGACACTAAGTCCTGCTTCTTACTTAACCATGACACAAGTATGCTTCCCAAAAAGAAAGCACCACTACTTGTACTTCTTCTATCATCTGTACATCCTACCCAATCTACATCTGTATATGCACTCAAGGAAAAATTAGTATCCTTGGGATACCATAGGCCTAACTCCAAAGTGCCTTTCAGATATCTGAATATCCTTTTTACTGCTAATACATGTCACTCTCAGGGATTAGCTTGGAATCTAGCCACAAGACATACTGCATGCATGGTATCCGGTCTAGTAGCATTCAGGTATAATATTCCACCAATCATTGATCTGTACTTGCTCTGATAAGCCTTAGGAAATTCATCATCTTTACTTAACTTACAACCAGTAGTCATGGGAGTACATACCAGTTTGGAGTCCTCCAGTCCAAACTTCTTTAACATTTCCTTAGCATACTTTGACTGTGAAATGAAAATGCCCTTTTCTGATTAATTGATTTGTAACCCAAGGAAGAAGTTCATTTCCCCACATATTGACATTTCAAATTCTTTCTGTGTTTCTTTTGCAAATCTCTTGCACATACCTTCATTTTCTCTAAAGATTATGTCATCCAAATACTCACTTCCACAATCAAGATTTGATTTTCTTCAACTTTGAAGTACAAATTGCTATCTACAGTGCCCTTTTGAATCCTTGTTGCAGTAGGTACCTTTCCAACCTTGCATACCAAGCTCTAGAAGATTGTTTGAGTCCATACAATGCCTTCTTCAATCTGTAGACCACATTTGGATCATCTGATAATTGAAAGCTTTCCTGTTGCTCAATGTATACCTCCTCTTCCAACTCTCCATTCAGGATTGTAGATTTTACATCCATCTGATAAACTTTGAAGTCCTTATGAGCTGCATAGGCTAAGAACAATCTAATGGCCTCCAATCTTGCCACTGGATAAAATGTTTCCTCATAATCCATTCCTTCCACTTGTGAGTAGCCTTTACACACTAGCCTGGCCTTATTTCTAACTACTTCCCCATTCTCATTGAATTTGTTCTAGAAGACCCATTTAGTTCCTATCATGTGCATTTTTGTCTGCTAATCTTGGGACAACTTCCCAAGTTTGATTCTTCTCACTCTATATCAATCCCTCTTCCATAGCCTTGATCCCATGCTTTTTTTTGCATGCTTTCATCACTATTTTGGATTCTATTTGAGACAATAAGCACAAATTTACCTGTTCATCTACCATAGCAATACTTCTCCTTGTTAAAATACCTTTGTTCTTATCTCCAATGATATGATCTTCAGAATGATTCTTTTGCACATACTTGGGAGTCTTGGGAATCTTTTCTAGAGCATATTCTTCGTCAACATGTTTCTCCTTTTCCTTTTCTTCTTCTCTTTCCTCTTCTCTATAGGGGTTCTCATATGGTTTATATCCTTCTAATAGCACTAAACTTTTGTATGGTTCTTCATCTACTTTGACATTTGTACTTTCCACTCATTTCTTCAGTCTCTTGTTGTAGCACTTGTATGCCTTGCTCTTTGTAGAATATCCAAGGAAGATTCCTTCATTCGATCTAGTATCAAACTTTCCCAAGTTCTCTTCATCTCTCCTAATGTAGCATTTATTTCCAAACACTCTAAAGTATTTTATAGTAGGAGTTCTTCCATACTATAGTTCATATGGAGTCTTTGAACTGTTGACCTTGGCTTGCACTCTATTTTGTATGTAGACTACAGTGTGAATGGCTTCTCTCCAATAGATATCCAGTAGATTGTTTTCTTTCATCATTTTCCTTGCTAATTCTTGAAATATCCTATTCTTCCTTTCCACAAATCCATTCTCCTGAGGAGTCCTAGGTGCTAACAAATGCATTTTTATTCCATGATCTTCACAAAAGCAATTAAACTCATTGGAGGTGAACTCATCACCTCTATCAAACCTCAAACACTTTTCTTTTAGATCAATTTTATTTTCAACCACAACCTTAAAAGCTTTAAACTTATCTAGAGCTTCTAATTTTTCTTTGAGAAAAGTTACCCAAGTCATTCTAGAGAAATCATCAATCAACAACATGAAATGCATGTCACCTTCAAAGCTTCCTCCTCTTGTAGGTTGGCATAGATTTGTATGCACCAACTCCAGAGGTTCGGTGGTAGAATACTCTTTGGTCTTGAAATTCTTCCTTGTTTGCTTCCCAATATGACATTCCTTGTAGGTTGCATTGGTAGGCTTTGTAATATTTGGTAGATCCCTCACAGCTTGCGTAGAGTTGATCTTCACTAGGCTGTCAAAATTGATGTGACACATTCTTCTATGCTATAGCCAAATTTCATTAACTTGAGTTATAAGGCACACACCATCAGCACCTTTGAGCTAATATATATTTCCTTTTGTCCTTATTCCTATAGCAATCAGAGTTATGGAGTCTTGTTTTCTGATTTCATACCCACCATTCTAAAACACAAGATTATATCCTCTACTACACATTTTTCCTACACTTAAAATATTATGCCAGAGACCTTTGACATAAAGAACATCATCTTTATTGTTCTTACCATCAAAACTTATTGAACCTCTTCCACAGATCTCAACAGATGTATCATCTCCAAACTTAACAAAACCTCCATCAAACTTCTCAAGCTTCACAAACTTATTCTTATCTCATGTCATATGATTTGAACACCAACTATCAATCACCCAGATGTTCTCCTCTCTTGCATGAAAAGCAGTTACTAGGGTTCCTTTGATATTGTGCCTCATTTTTGGAGCAATTTTCTTCATACCTTTTTCAGAATTAATTCCAACATTCAAAGCCATGAACAAGCATTCATTACTTTCATCATCCAGATAGTCAGACTCATCATCAGATATGCTGTCATCTTCTTTAACATAATAACTTCTCTTGAATGATTTTCCTTTGTTATCCTTGTATTTGTCATTTGAAATTTTGATTGGACATTTTGAAGCATAATGAGCTATTTTTCCACAGCTGAAACATTTGAAAGGTAACTTACCTCTGTATTTTCCAGAGCCCTTTTTCAATCTACTCACAAAATTTGCTTCTACTTCATCAAAGTCATCTAAAGTAGATTCAACATTATTTTCTGTCTTGCTAGCCTTAAAAACAATTTCTTTTCTTGAATCATCTTAACAGAACTCTCTCATCTCAAAAGTAGTTAAAGTACCAAACATTTTATCCTTAGAATACTTATCCAAAATTTGAGTTTCTTCAATAGTAGAAACTTTAGCACTATAAGATTTTGGAAGAGTTCTTACTACCTTCTTTACCACTTCACTCTCCTCCGGATTCCCACCAAGACCATTGATGGAGTTGACAACTTCATCCACTCTTTGCATGTAGCTTGAAATATTTTCATCTTTTGACATCTTCAGGGTTTCAAACTTGGTCTTCAAAATCTACATCTTTGCTTGCTTGACCTTTTCATCTCCTTCATAGGTACTTTCTAGCTTCTTCCAGATCTCATGAGCAGTTTTGTAACTCATCACCTTCACTAATTCAGAATCAGAGAGATTGTTCAAAAGAGCACTCCTTGCCTTTCCAATGTTCTCATATTCTTTAATCTCATCTTCATCCTTTGGACCATTAGGAGGTATAGTATATTCTTTATCAACTATCTTCCATATGCCATATCCTAGTGAGACAAGAAAGCTTTCCATCCTGGTCTTCTAAAAAGCAAAAATTGTTCCATTAAACACTAGAAACTCCATGCCTTTCAAGTGTGCCATCCAAATCTACCCCAAGTGGTTAAGCTTCTTTAGGGACCCTTTCTCTAATACCGATTGTTAGAATGCACAGAATAACTAAGAGGGGGGGTGAATGAGTTACATATTAAAACTTTAAACCCAATAAGGAATTTCAATCATAAACCTCTTAATAAACATTAACAAAATGTTAACATATGAAGCAACAATGCAAACACATACAAACACATAAGAACACCAGATTTATGTGGAAAACCTAATAAGGGAAACAATAGGGTGAGGATTATCTCACATATATATGAATAACAACACCAAAAATCAATAGGCTCACTGCCCAGAAGAAAGGATCATTGCCAGAGAAAGGCCCACTTCCTAGAAGAGAGAAGAAAGAAGAAGACTGTTACAGAGAGTTTCACTATCTCAAAACAACATGAAAGATCCACCACTGCCACTCCTTGCCATCCACAATCTTTGGCTCACTACCTCCAACAACTTCTGGAACACTAAAATGTAGACACCTGCTTATTACATTCCGGAGTCATAAGCATTTAAGTTCACTCAGAACTTCACTGCCCTTGATTCACATTCACATATTCTTCTCTACCTTGCTCTACTCATCTTCATCTTGCATTTATACCATCTACAACCAAGACCTCTCTTAATTCAATCGGTCCTAATGAAGCATGTGCATTACACACATGCAATATCACTTAGGTCAGCACTAAACACTTCCGCGATGGTAAGAAGTGAAAGTGGACAATGTCAAGGGGTAACCAAGACTCAAATCTATATCACCAAGCTGCTCATCACATCCACAATCCACAAGGTACCTCTGCAAATGGCGCTAGTAAGATAGGTCAGCCAAAACTGAGCTAATGACCATATTCATGCTTCTCCAAGTCCAAGAACATCATGAAGACTAGAGAGAGACACTCCAAAGCATCCACACACCTTCCCAGAGTACTCATCATCATCATAAAATTATCCAACACTACTACAACCATCTGAATCAAAGAATATCTTTATTATGCACACCAAGACACATTATTACTGATCACCAACATAAGAACTAAACTTATGGAGCATCCCAACACTGGAAACTTCAAAGAAAGGTGGATACAGATAATATAAGAAGTCTCCTAGATCTACAAGATAGGAAAGCTTAATGTGGAGAAATGTGGAGCATTCTCATTTCTCCCTGACACCCTCCTTCACAGTCAAATATTTTGTCAAAGACATCTTCTACTTCCGCACGATCTAGAACATGAAACTCTAGATATAATACCTCTGAACACCTCTGATCAATACTTCCAAACTGCACAAGCATATCTTCAATTAGGAAGAAATGCAGAGCATAACACTTAGGGTACCTCTATCACACTGCACACCTTTTTATCAAATTATCTCAAAAGCACTTAGGAACCAAGTGAACCATCTGCTGGGAGTTGACATCAATGACAACACCAGCAAGTTTCCAACACTGTGAGTAGGTTAAGAAAACTCTCTCAACTAACCCTCAAGATTCAAGGTATGACCATGGATTCCACTTTGAACCAGATGGACTATTAAGGATTAAAGGAAGGATGTACGTTCCAAACTCTAAGGAGTTAAGGAATATCGTGTGGAAAGAAGTTCATTCTGCACCTTATTTAGGACATCATAGAGTGATAAAATTGCTAGCCGATGTCAAACCATTATATTTTTGGAAAGGAATGAAGAGGGATGCTGAAAGATTTGTAAAAGAATGTTTAGAATGCCAGGGGGTGAAAGAAGAACATCATCACCTGACAGGACTCCTACACCCTCATGAGATTTTGGAATGGAAATGGCAGATCATCAGTATGAATTTTGTACAAGGTCTTCATATGTATAGAAATAGGCATAATGCTATTCTAGTAGTGGTAGACAAATTCACCAAGGTAGCTCACTTCATACCTAGGAATTTGACAAATGGAGCACCAGTCATACCCTGTAAATTTGTCCAAGAAGTGTTTTAGATTGCATGGTATTCCTGAAAAGATCATCTTAGATAGGGACACACACATGACATCAAGGTTTTGGCAAACCTTATTTTCCTCACTTGGAACTCATTTGAACATAAGCTTAGCTTATCATCTTGAGGTAGATAGTCAGACATGAAGAGTAAACCAAGTTTTCAATGATCTTTTGAGAATGTATTGCATGGACCAATAATACAAGTGGGAGGATTGTCTTCCGCTTGTAGAATTTGCTTGTAATAATTCTTATCATTCTGCTATCAAGATGGCTCCATTTGAAGCATTGTATGGAAGAAAGTGCCAAACTCCTATAAGATAGGATAAGTTAGAAGATAAGATTATTCTTGATCCTGAAATGCTATCAGAAATGAAATGATAGATTAAGCTGATCAAGAAAAGATTAGTGGAGGTAAATGATAGGAAGAAAATCTATGCAGATGATAAGTGCATGCCAAGACATTTCTCAGTGGGAGATGAAGTTCTATTAAGATGTAAACCTTGAGTTCAATTAAGTTTGGAAAATCATCCAAACTAGCTCCTAGATATGTGGGTCCTTTCAAAGTTCTCGAGGAAATCAACCCAGTAGCCTATGGTATTACTCTACCACCCGCTCTTGTTGGGATGCATAATGTTTTCCATGTCTCATATTTGAAAAAGTATATTGCAGGAAATAATCATATTCTTGATTAGAATGCTTTATAGGTGAAGGACCTAGGGGTGGTCATGATTGAGCCTATCAAAGTACTTGAAGTATGCAAGCCCCACTTGCATAACAAAGAGGTTACTCAGTGCAAGGTCCAGTGGGACAAATATGTAGAAGATAATGCTACTTGGGAAAATTATCATGAATTTTACCTAAAATTTCCTCATTTATTTTAAACTTTTCTGATTAAACAAAAACCTTATCATGTTATAATTTTGGACACATTGGATCATTGGGGATGATGAATCTTATGGAGGGAGATATGTCACACCCCAAAATTTTAACTATACTTTACTTTTTACTTTTATGTAATTAGTGGATAAACTTGCATGGATGAATGATTTGATGTTTAGACAAATATTAGGAAAAATCAATGATTTCATGAGTTATGATTAAATGCATAGAATTTAAGATGTGATTATATGTTATTGAGATTTCTATTTATGATAATTAAGGATTTACTAATGATACACTAATCACAATTTTGTGACTGTGAGTTGTAAGCAGGGAACAAATTACCAACCTCCAAGAAGGGAGCGAGAGCATCATCCAAGAGAAGTAGATAGACATTAGAAAAGATGGGTTATTGCCATCTAAGTTAGTGCTTTTAAACCTTGTTGATCAAAGTAAGTTGTGTTAGACTCACTTAGTCAAAAATTGAGTTTTTACTTGACAGTTGTCGATTTGTTGACAAGGGTCATTAAACTTAAGTTTTGAGGAAAAATAAGTTAGGTCAATATGCAACCATCGAAAAGAAATAATCAATAATAGTTAAGTTATTTTATTATTATTTGAACTCTCGATGGGGGATCATGGGATGATATGTTTGTCTTTAATGATGTTTAAATGAGATAGAGAAGGGGGAGAATACCTCGACCCCAATCTCTTATCATATCAAATGTTTTAACTATGAGAGTATGTTTTGCATAAATAGATAATAGATAATAGGATGTTTCCTTTAATATATATATATATGTGTGTGTGTGTGTGTGTGTGTGTGTGTGTGTGTGTGTGTGTCATTATAGTTTAAAAGTTTTGATTCTTTCTTTGTTCTTGGTTTAAAGGAATATAATATATAGTTCTTTGTTATTCCTTGCAAACCACTCTCAAAGTAGTGGAAGCTCAACTCCATATTGAATTCAAAGACTAAGGAGGAGTTCATCACCACTCACAAAGAATGGTAAGTCATGCCACCATATCATTTTTTACATGCCTAGAGAGTGGGAGAGTGGTCCAGGTTTTAGGAGAGAAAGGTGGTCGAGCTCTCTCTATTCTAATCCTAGGATCTTTCTAGAGGTAGTTAGAGAAAAAGGAAATGAGAGCATTAGTGTGAGAAGAGAATTAAACTCAGGAGAAAAGGTGATTCGAGCTAGTTACAGAGGGACAAAGTTTGATAAGGATATCAATCAACTACACACAGGTTCCTTTCACACTCAAAAATCTTGAATAATTCTCCTAGACCATTTAAGTTACAATATTATTATGTTAATATAGACATATATGTTATATTTGAGTTGATATCTCTGTAAAAGATGAAGTCTAAAATTTGTTAACTTGAACCCATACTTATGTGTGTGTCATTGGCAGATATATAATTGCTAGAGCCAACATCTCTTGTAAATCCCTGTAGTAGTAAGCTAACAATATAAGGTCGACATCATTCATATACTCATGTAGTAGTAAGCTAACATTATGAGGCTGATGTTATTAACGCTAACATCCCTATCATTTATCTATTGGTTGTAAGGTGACTATATTATAGTATCGAGGATAATTATTATCCCATACTAATCAGTGAATGGAAAAGATGGATAAATTGTCAACTTCTGTGTAAATCAATTGTTGATAACTGATTAAAACCCTGTCATTCTTAGGAATGAAATGCCATGTGTATATTATTTATATTGTTAATGATATATAAACCATGGGTTTAAGCATCACTTGTGTTACGTACACATAGTGTATTCTGTGTATAAATGGCAGCTCAAGTTGTGTATGTTAGGCTGGTTGAGGGGTGTTACCTCTGTATATTGAAAGAATTTGTGGAACTTTACTAGACTGTATCTTTGAGGCACTAAGATTAAATGGTTGAGACATATGATTAATGATTAGAAGATGCAATCTTTTGTAATCCATTAGTTACAACTATCATTAAAGATTTAGCGACAAGTTTCTTTTTGTTTCATAAGTAAACCTAAGTGGTGTTAACTATCATTATTGCATGATGATGTAACCCTTGTAATATATACTAATTGTGCATGTATTATTCTTGCGTGCAAGAGGGTAAGTGTAAGAAGATGGGGGGTCAAAAAGGGGTCTTAAGTGGCCACTTTTTTTCTGAAATCGGGAAATGTTGGCCTTGGATAAGAAATTGAGCATAGTTACACTCAAAATCTGGAGATGCAGACAAAACAATGTTCGTAGTGCTCCGAGTCTGCTTTCTAAACTACTATTTTAAAAAAAAAATGGCATAGATTAAGGGGTTCAAAAGAGGGAGCCAAATAAATTGGTGTTGTTTCTGTCAAAAAACATAACATAACATGTTTTGTGGCTCCCTCAAAAGGTCAACTTTTTTTTGGTATTTTTAAAATCACTTTAGTGAGAAATTAGCTAATAGAATGTAGTTTATACCCAATTTTTTTGATAATTTTTTGATGAATATTTGATTTTTTACTAATTTTCAAAGTGGACACATCCTAAAAAATAGAATTTTGGCCGTGCTACCCCTATAAATTTTGAAAACTAATTGAAAATCATTTTTTTATTTTTTTAATATTTGTAGAATGGAGTCTAATTTCTAAATATGTAATTTTTTTGAAATTTCAATGAATAGTTAATTTACAATGAAAAAAAGACCAAACAGTGGTTTTTGCCCAAAAATAGACACATAAACAAAAGAAATTAAAGATGAAAGGCTTAACATTGTTAAAATGTGAAAAAAATCACATCGTCAAATAGCTAAGAGAAAGCCTAACATTACTCAGGTGTTCAATTTGTTTGACCTTGAAACACGTGCAAATCTGAGGGTTAGCACGAACAAAATTATGTGAAATCTTGAAGAATATGGAAAAACATGTCTGTGGATGTTGAAGGCTCACGTTAGTTTTTGCTTTGCATTTTTCCTTTTCCGCAAAAGTTTGTGTTGTTTGTCATGTTTGAAATAATGCACTCGCATTATGTTCCCCTTAAATTTTTTTATGTTTAAGACTATTAATCATGTATGTATTTATGCATGCCTATATGTATGTATGTATGTATGTATGTATGCATGCATGCCTATATGTATGTATGTATCTATGTATGCCTATATGTATGTATGTATAGTGTCGAGGGTAGAGGAGGGTAGAGATGGGAGTGAGCCAGATAGGGGAGGAGAGGGGTGGATAAGGATTGAGTGATTATGGTTTAAGGTTCAGGGTTGAGTGTTTAGGGATAGGATTTAGAGTTTAGGGATAAGGGATTAGAGTTTAGGACCTTGAGGGATTAGGGTTTAGGGTTGAGGCTTTAGGGATAGTGTTTAGGGTTAAGGGTCGAGGGATTAGGGTTAAGGTAGAGTGTTAAGGGTAGAGGGATTAGTGATAGGGTTTAGGGTTGAGGGATTAGGGTTTAAGGTATAGTTTAGTAATTCTTGTGGATAGAGCCAATAAACAATGGGAGATTATATGCCTATTTCATAACAATATACCTCCCCTATTTCATAACAATATACCTCCCCTAAGTGCGAGGTGGACAGCAAGAAACATAGATGTACCCCAATGCAAAGCTTTTCTCATAATGATCATCCTTCTGATTTCAACTGTTAATTACTCATTGTGGATGTACCATACACAAATCTTTTCTCATAGTGTGTACACCTATTGGCATAATGAACACCAGATGGGCAAGAAAAACATGTCATATAACATTACTAACATTAAAAAAGTTCACAGCCATTTTTCTGACATATTTTTGCAACTCAAATATCTTTAAGAGAAGAGTGGCAAAAATGATGGGTTTAACAACCTAACATAAGGCAAAGTAGTTTTGTTGGGTTTAGGGTTGAGGGATTAGGGTTTAGGGTTGAGGGATTAGGGTTTAGGGTTAACGGATTAGGGTTTAATGTTGAGAGTTGAGGGTTGAGGGTTGAGGGTTTAGGGATAGAGTTGATGGTCAAGGGATTAGGGTTAAAGTAGAGTGTTGAGGGTAGAGGGATTAGGGATAGGGTTTAGGGTTGAAGGTTTAACAATTGAGGGTTGAGGCTTTAGGGCTGAGGGTTAAGGGATTGGGGTTTAAAATATAGTGTTGAGCATCGAGGGTTTATGGATAGGTTTTAGGGTTTAATTTTTAAGGGTTAAGGGTTGAGGGATAGGGTTTAGGGTTTAGGGATAAGGTATTAGGGTTTAAGGTATAGTGTCGAGGGATGAGAGTTTAGGAATAGGGATAGCATTTAGGGTTTAGGGATGAGGGATTAGGGTTGAGAGTTGAGGGATTAGGGTTGAGGGTTGAGGGATTAGGTTTTAGGGTTGATGGATTAGGGTTTAAGGTATAGTGTTGAGGGTTGAGGGTTTAGGGTTGACAGATTAGCGTTTAATGTCGAGGTTAGGGTTAGAGTGTCGAGGGTAGAGGGATTAGGGATAGGGTTTAGGGTTGAAGGTTTAAGGATTGAGGGTTGAGGCTTTAGGGATGAGGGTTTAAGGCTTAAGATATAGTCTCAAGTGTTGAGGGTGTAGGGATAGGGTTTAAGTTTTAAGGGTTAAGGGTTGAGGGATAGGGGTTAGGGTTTAAAGTATAGTGTTGAGGGTTGATGGTTTAGGGATAGGGTTTAGGTTTGAGGAATTAGGGTTTAGGGTTGACGAATTAGGGTTTAATGTTGAGAGTTGAGGGTTAAGGGTTAATGGTTGAGGGTTGAGGGTTGAGGGATAGGGTTAATGGTCAAGGGATTAGGGTTAAATAAGAGTGTCGAGGGTAGAGGGATTAGCGATAGGGTTTAGGGTTGAAGGTTTAAGGATTTAGGGTTGAGGCTTTAGGGATGAGGGTTAAGGGATTAGGGTTTAAGATATAGTGTTGAGTGTCATGCGTGTAGGGATAAGTTTTAGGGTTCAAGTTTTAAGGGTTAAGGGTTGAGGGATCAGACTTAAGGGTTGAGGGATTAGGGTTTGATGTTGAGGGTTGAGTACAGTGAGGTTCGAGGGTTAAGGGTTTCGGGATAGGGTTGAGGGTTGAGGGATCAGGGTTAAAGTAGAGTGTCGAGGGTATAAGGATTAGGGTTAGGGTTGGAGGGTTTAGGGATAAGGGATTAGGGTTTAAGGTATAGTATCAAGCCCTTTGAGGGTCTAGGAATAGGGATAGCATTTAGGGTTTAGGGATGAGGGATTACAGTTGAGGGATGATGGATTAGGGTTGAGGGTTGAGGGATAAGGTTTAGGGTTGAGGGTTGAGGGATTAGGGTTTAAGGTATAGTGTTGAGGGTGTAGGGTTGAGGGATTAGAGTGAAGGGTTGAGTGATTAGGATTTGACGTTGAGGGTTGAGGGTTGAGGCTTTAGGGTTTAGGCTTTAGGGATAGGGTTGAGGGTCGAGGGATCAGAGTTAAGGGTTAAGGGATTAGGGTTTGACATTGAGGGTTGAGTACATTGAGGTTTGAGGGTTAAGGGTTTCAGGATAGGGTTGAGGGTCGAGGGATTACGGTTAAAGTAGAGTGTCGAGGGTATAAGGATTAGGGATAGGGTTGGAGGCTTTAGGGATAAGGGATTAGGGTTTAAGGTATAGTATCGAGCCCGTTGAGGGTTTAGGAATAGGGATAGCATTTAGGGTTTAGGGATGAGGCATTAGAGTTGAGAGATGATGGATTAGGGTTGAGGGTTGAGGGATTAGGGTTTAAGGTATAGTGTTGAGGGTTTAGGGATAGGGTTTAGGGTTGAGGGATTAGAGTGAAGGGTTGAGAGATTAGGATTTGACGTTGAGGGTTGAGGGTTGAGGCTTTAGGGTTTAGGGTTTAGGGATAGGGTTGAGGGTCGAGGGATCAGAGTTAGGGGTTGAAGGATTAGGGTTTGACATTGAGGGTTGAGTACATTAAGGTTTGAGGGTTAAGGGTTTCAGGATAGGGTTGAGGGTCGAGGGATTAGGGTTAAAGTAGAGTGTCGAGGGTATAAGGATTAGGGATAGGGTTGGAGGGTTTAGGGATAAGGGATTAGGGTTTAAGGTATAGTATCGAGCCCATTGAGGGTCTAGGAATAGGGATAGCATTTAGGGTTTAGGGATGAGGGATTAGAGTTGAGGGATGACAGATTAGGGTTGAGGGTTGAGGGATTAGGATTTAGGGATAAGGTTTAGGGTTGAGGATTGAGGGATTAGGGTTTAAGGTATAGTGTTGAAGGTTTAGGGATAGGGTTTAGGGTTGAGGGATTAGGATTTAACGTTGAGGGTTGAGGGTTGAGGCTTTAGGGTTTAGGGTTTAGGGATAGGGTTGAGGGTTGAGGGATCAGAGTTAAGGGTTGAGGGATTAGGGTTTGATGTTGAGGGTTGAGTATATTGAGGTTCGAGGGTTAAGGGTTTTGGGATAGGGTTGAGGGTCGAGAGATTAGGGTTAAAGTAGAGTGTCGAGGGTATAAGGATTAGGGATAGGGTTGGAGGGTTTAGGGATAAGGGATTAGGTTTTAAGGTATAGTATCGAGCCCATTGAGGGTCTAGGAATAGGGATAGCGTTTAAGGTTTACTGATGAGGGATTAGAGTTGAGGGATGACGGATTAGGTTTGAGGGTTGAGGGATTAGGGTTTAGAGATAAGGTTTAGGGTTAAAGGTTGAGGGATTAGGGTTTAAGGTATAGTGTTGAGGGTTCAGGGATAGGGTTTAGGGTTGAGGGATTAGAGTGAAGGGTTGAGGGATTAGGATTTGACATTGAGGGTTGAGGGTTGAGGCTTTAAGGTTTAGGGTTTAGGAATAGGGTTGAGGGTTGAGGGATTAGAGTTGAGGGTTGAGGGATTAGGGTTTGACATTGAGGGTTGAGTACATTGAGGTTCAAGGGTTAAGGGTTTTGGGATAGGGATGAGGGTCGAGGGATTAGGGTTAAAGTAGAGTGTCGAGGGTATAAGGATTAGGGATAGGGTTGGAGGGTTTAGGGATAAGGGATTAGGGTTTAAGGTATAGTATCGAGCCCATTGAAGGTCTAGGAATAGGGATAGCATTTAGGGTTTAGGGATGAGGGATTAGAGTTGAGGGATGACGGATTAGGGTTGAGGGTTGAGGGATTTGGGTTTAGGGATAAGGTTTAGGGTGGTTGAGGGATTAGGGTTTAAGGTATAGTGTTGAGGGTTTAGGGATAGGGTTTAGGGTTGAGGGATTAGAGTGAAGGGTTGAGGGATTAGGATTTAACGTTGAGGGTTGACGGTTGAGGCTTTAGGGTTTAGGGTTTAGGGATAGGGTTGAGGGTTGAAGGATTAGGGTTTGATGTTGAGGGTTGAGTATATTGAGGTTCGAGGGTTAAGGGTTTTGGGATAGGGTTGAGGGTCGAGAGATTAGGGTTAAAGTAGAGTTTCGAGGGTATAAGGATTAGGGATAGGGTTGGAGGGTTTAGGGATAAGGGATTAGGGTTTAAGGTATAGTATCGAGCCCATTGAGGGTCTAGGAATAGGGATAGCATTTAGGGTTTAGGGATGAGGGATGACAGATTAGGGTTGAGGGTTGAGGGATTAGGGTTTAGGGTTAAAGGTTGAGGGATTAGGGTTTAAGGTATAGTGTTGAGGGTTCAGGGATAGGGTTTAGGGTTGAGGGATTAGAGTGAAGGGTTGAGGGATTAGGATTTGACATTGAGGGTTGAGGGTTGAGGCTTTAGGGTTTAGGGTTTAGGAATAGGGTTGAGGGTCGAGGGATCAGAGTTGAGGGTTAAGGGATTAGGGTTTGATGTTGAGGGTTGAGTACATTGAGGTTCGAGGGTTAAGGGTTTTGGGATAGGGATGAGGGTTGAGGGATTAGGGTTAAAGTAGAGTGTCGAGGGTATAAGGATTAGGGATAGGGTTGGAGGGTTTAGGGATAAGGGATTAGGGTTTAAGGTATAGTATCGAGCCCATTGAAGGTCTAGGAATAGGGATATCATTTAGGGTTTAGGGATGAGGGATTAGAGTTGAGGGATGACTGATTAGGGTTGAGGGTTGAGGGATTCGGGTTTAGGGATAAGGTTTAGGGTTGAGGGTTGAGGGATTAGGGTTTAAGGTATAGTGTTGAGGGTTTAGGGATAGGGTTTAGGGTTGATGGATTAGAGTGAAGGGTTGAGGGATTAGGATTTAACGTTGAGGGTTGAGGGTTGAGGCTTTAGGGTTTAGGGTTTAGGGATAGGGTTGAGGGTTGAGGGATCAGAGTTAAGGGTTGAGGGATTAGGGTTTGATGTTGAGGGTTGAGTATATTGAGGTTCGAGGGTTAAGGGTTTTGGGATAGGGTTGAGGGTCGAGGGATTAGGGTTAAAGTAGAGTGTCGAGGGTATAAGGATTAGGGATAGGGTTGGAGGGTGTAGGGATGAGGGATTAGAGTTGAGGGATGACAGATTAGGGTTGAGGGTTGAGGGATTAGGGTTTAGGGATAAGGTTTAGGGTTAAATGTTGAGGGATTAGGGTTTAAGGTATAGTGTTGAGGGTTCAGGGATAGGGTTTAGGGTTGAGGGATTAGAGTGAAGGGTTAAGGGATTAGGATTTGACAATGAGGGTTGAGGGTTGAGGCTTTAGGGTTTAGGGTTTAGGGATAGGGTTGAGGGTTGAGGGATTAGAGTTAAGGGTTGAGGGATTAGGGTTTGATGTTGAGGGTTGAGTATATTGAGGTTCGAGGGTTAAGGGTTTTGGGATAGGGTTGAGGGTCGAGAGATTAGGGTTAAAGTAGAGTGTCGAGGGTATAAGGATTAGGGATAGGGTTGGAGGGTTTAGGGATAAGGGATTAGGGTTTAAGGTATAGTATTGAGCCCATTGAGGGTCTAGGAATAGGGATAGCGTTTAGGGTTTAGGGATGAGGGATTAGAGTTGAGGGATGATGGATTAGGGTTGAGGGTTGAGGGATTCAGGTTTAGGGATAAGGTTTAGGGTTAAAGGTTGAGGGATTAGGGTTTAAGGTATAGTGTTGAGGGTTCAGGGATAGGGTTTAGGGTTGAGGGATTAGAGTGAAGGGTTGAGGGTTGAGGCTTTAGGGTTTAGGGTTTAGGAATAGGGTTGAGGGTTGAGGGATCAGAGTTAAGGTTGAGGGATTAGGGTTTGACGTTGAGGGTTGAGTACATTGAGGTTTGAGGGTTAAGGGTTTTGGGATAGGGATGAGGGTCGAGGGATTAGGGTTAAAGTAGACTGTCAAGGGTATAAGGATTAGGGATAGGGTTGGAGGGTTTAGGGATAAGGGATTAGGGTTTAAGGTATAGTATTGAGCCCATTGAAGGTCTAGGAATAGGGATAACATTTAGGGTTTAGGGATGAGGGATTAGAGTTGAGGGATGATGGATTACGGTTGAAGGTTGAGGGATTCGGGTTTAGGGATAAGGTTTAGGGTTGAGGGTTGAGGGATTAGGGTTTAAGGTATAGTGTTGAGGGTTTAGGGATAGGGTTGAGGGTTAAGGGATTAGAGTGAAGGGTTGAGGGATTAGGATTTGACGTTGAGGGTTGAGGGTTGAGGCTTTAGGGTATAGGGTTTAGGGATAGGGTTGAGGGTTGAGGGATCAAAGTGATGCAGAGCACTTCAACTAGTGTCAAGTTTTCCTGACAGAAATTTGGCTTCTAACAAACCAAGGTTTAAACACTAAGACATATGCATGTTCATGTTCCAAGGAGAGAGAGACTTCAGGTCATACTTTCCATGACTCTTAACTCCAACTAACCTTTCATCACTTCCAATGTGCAGACCCTATAGGACAGCAACATCTATCATACCCCTCATGGCAGTCACAATCTCATAGCTCCAAGAGTAGGACAGTCACAATTTCATCTTGGGTTGATCTCTCCTTAACACAAACTCAATCTAGATAAATAATTCACATGCCTAATAGGCCTATTATCATCATTGATAGAGCTATTCTTCACCAAACTTACCTATGACTTCTCTGAGGAGACTGCTGCCCTTCTTCATTTACAAATACAAGGATCTTGGTGGCCCATTTTCAAAGAAAAATCCACCTACACTACTCTCCTACCTCCTCTATCCTCCCAAGAACTTGAAACAACTAAAATACAATCCATTTCATTGATTATGAATAGGAAAAAGGCAATGGAAAGGTGAAATTTTCATTGGGCTACTGAGAAGAGGCAAAATCTAGGTTTTGGGCAGTCAATGGTAAACTAGTTGTTTCTTCCTCCTGATGCAATGTCAAAAGATCAAACAAGATGCAAAGGATAGGTCATTTATCCTCTTAAACATGCATTACAAATACCAACCATTCCCAGGCCGTACAAGTACAGATTTATGCAGAAAATAGTGATTTTTTAAAATGGAGACAACAATTTCTGAAAAGAACAGTTTTTGGAAAACTACTAATAACTTTCACCTAGCATCATGTCAAGACTCCAAACCAGGTTCAAATCAAAGGTACTTCAAAAATATTTCCAGCCGTTATAAATTTGTGCCATGCTAGTGCCGTACATGTATGGAAAACTGCAGAAAAACAGTGATTTTTAAAAGTGAACAGCAAATTCAGAAAAAAAAAATAGCTTTGGGGAAATTAGCCATATCTTCCACCTAGTGCATTGTTAAGACCCCACACAAGACTCAAATTAAAGCTAACACCATCTACTTTCTAGCCAATATGCTAAGAGCTTCTGGTGAGTCCGTACAATCACAGGTACTGTAGAAAAAATAGTGAAAAAATAGAAAAAAGTAGAAAAAACCATAAAACAGAGCTTCTTTTGGTATTTTCCTCCAATCTAATCAATATTCTCCACCTTTTTGGCTTAAAGAAGCCTTATACAAAGCATACAAAATGTTTTGGGTCAACCAAACTACCCACCATCATGCTTACTTCATGATTTTTCTTGCTTTGAAACTACAGAAAATGAAATTGTTTTCTTGTTTTTAGAAACTGCCTTTTCTTTAGGACAACAATGAAGGTTTTTTTACAAAGTTTTTCTAAACACTTGCTTTCTAATCTATCTACACACCTTTCTATCCTTGACATGCCATTATAGGCTAATAAACATGGAGAATATTAAATGACTAACCTATACAAATATTAAAATTTAATGTCTCTTGCAAACTACCTAAGACAACATGGCTGTCCTAACTAGGACCTACAACATAACAAAAGATTCTTTCGACATTGGGACATAGTCCAACTACAAGCATGTCTAGAAGCCTCATAACATAATTAAAATGGTCTCCAAGACCTTATTAAACAAAACAAGACAACTGAACATTTAATCAAAACTTAAATATCTAGATGCTCCTGCACCATACTCCCCAGCATGATGAAAACTCTTGTCCCAAGAGTTAGGGGATTTGCTCCAACCAATCTTCCATCTCGATGGAATGTTCCTCAAACTAGGAAACATGAACTCACCTAGAGTTATCTTTCTCTGTCTCCAACCTGCATGGCTCCTGTAAACAGTGTTAGAACCATAAAACTTGATTTGGTGTCCTTGTCTAGGACCTTGCTGCTGCAATGCTTTAGCTCTTTTCAACTGGAGGCTCTGATTCATTCCTCCCTGCACCTTCTATTGTTTGTCTTCCTTCCAATGGCTCCTTATAGGACACTCAATGTCTCCAACTTTGACATAACTCAAGTCCCAAGCCTGCTGCTCTCTAGGACTGTCATCCACCTTCTTGTGTTGCATCTGTGTCTGTTGTGTGCAATCACCCTGAACCTGCACATTCAACTTCAATTTCTCTCCAAAGAATATTTTAACCTGTTCCTTCTTCTCCTCACAGGTAAAGGAATCAATTGGAACTTCTTACCATCTTTGTGTACTACATAGGTATTAGTATACCCATCATGAATAGTTCTTCTCAAATACTGCCATGGTCTGCCCAAGATTACATGCGCACATGTCATAGGAATAACATCACACAAAACAAAGTCCTGATATGGGCCAATTGTGAAGTCAACATAAGCCTTCTTAGTGACCATTACCTGCTGCTCCTGACTCACCCAAGTGACATGGTAAGGACTGGGATGATCAAAAGTCTTCAACCCCAACTTATTCACCATTTCCCAAGAAACTAAGTTATCATGAGAACCTGAATCTACAATCAACTTGCATATCTTGCCATGGCTCAAACAATTAGTTCTGAAAATAGATACCTATGGTGGTTGCTGCATCTTACCTCTTTCCACCATGAGCATCTCTCCATCCAGCATAGGAGAGGCTGACAACATTTCTGGTTCTTCTGGCTTCTCCTCCTCTTGTGCCAAGTGAACTCGTGTATCCTTTCTCTTATCAATACCATCCTTCTTAGGATAGTTGAAAGATGTGTGTCCCACCTCATTGCAGTGATAAAATCTGCCTGTGAACACTCCTCTTCCTGATCCAAATCTACCTCCACCTCTATGTCCACCTCTCTGATCTGTAGAAGTCTCCTTACCCTTCTCATTACTGTTCTGAACTTCGCTAGTAGGTTTGCCCCTACCTCTGTTTCCTCTTCCATAACCTCCTTCCCTTTCTTGCTTCCTCTTCACTCTCTCTTCAGCCCTAATGGCTAACTGAAAACACTCTCCAAGTGTTTTTGGTACTGCTAACCCAATCTCATCCTGCAAATTATACTTAAGCCCATTAAGGTACCTTGCTACTTTTTCTTCTTCATCTTTCAGCCCACCTCTAATACTAAGCTTATGAAATTGCTCAGTATAGGACATACCATCCATGTCCTTCTGTTTCAGATTTTGTCTCATCCTCTTTGTCTGAATGGAGTAATCAGATGGAAGAAACTGATCCTTCATCATGTCCTTCATCCTACTCCAAGAAGTGATTTTTGCTGCACCTCTAGCCATTCTCTCTGTCTACACACTACTCCACCAGGTAAGTGTTGTTCCTCTCAGTTTTGTCTTTACAAACTTGATCTTCTTTTCATCACTCATCTCTTCATACTCAAAAAAAATTTCCAAGGCATCTATCCACCCTAATCCTTCTTCACTATCCATCTTCCCCTGATAGATAGGTAGCTCTATGTTTGCCTTAGTTCCACTTCCTTGGACTGCCTTTAGCAATCTTACCAACTTCTTTTCTTCAGCATCTAACTCATCCTCAAGAGGATTCTCATCTGCATCCTCATCTCCTTCTGACTCACTTTGTTCAACCTTTCTTGGATTCTTCTCTAATGCTTCCAATCTTTCCAAGATTGTCGCATTCTCCCTTCTTACTTACCTCAGCTCTCTGTCTCTGGTAGCATCATGTTCTCTTCTGTCCCTCAGCTCTTTCTCTCTTACCTCTAAGGCTTCTCTCAACTCAGCATTCTCTCTTGCCATCTGGTTCTTTGGAGACATCTTCACAACTCTCTCACAAATTCTTATCTTCTTCACAAGATCCTTTACTCCTTCAAGGACCTACTAGCTAGCTCTGATACCACAAATGATGCAGAGCACTTCAACTAGTGTCAAGTTTTCCTAACAGAAATCTGGCTTCTAACAAACCAAGGTTTAAACACTAAGACATATGCATGTTCATGTTCCAAGGAGAGAGAAACTTTAGGTCATACTTTCCATTACTCTTAACTCCAACTAACCTTTCATCACTTCCAATGTGCAGACCCTGTAGGACAGCAACATCTATCATACCCCTCATGGCAGTCACAATCTCATAGCTCCAAGAGCAGGACAGTCACAATTTCATCTTGGGGTGATCTCTCTTTAACACAAACTCATTCTAGATAAACAATTCACATGCCTAACAGGCCTATTATCATCATTGATAGAGCTATTCTTCACCAAACTTACCTATGACTTCTCTGAGGAGACTGCTGCCTTTCTTCATTTACAAATGCAAGGATCTTGGTGGCCCATTTTCAAAGAAAACTCCACCTACACTGCTCTCCTGCCTCCTCTATCCTCCCAAGACCTTGAAACAACTAAAATACAATCCATTTCATTGATTATGAATAGGAAAAAGGCAATGGAAAGGTGAAATTTTCATTGGGCTACTCAGAAGAGGCAAAATCTAGGTTTTGGGCAGTCAATGGTAAACTAGTTGTTTCTTCCTCCTGATGCAATGTCAAAAGCCCAAACAAGATGCAAAGGGTAGGTCATTTATCCTCTTAAACATGAATTACAAATACCAACCATTCCCAGGCCGTACAAGTACGGATTTATGCAGAAAACAGTGATTTTTTAAAATGGAGACAATAATTTCTGAAAAGAACTGTTTTTGGAAAACTACTGATAACTTTCACCTAGCATCATGTCAAGACTCCAAACCAGGTTCAAATCAAAGGTACTTCAAAACTATTTCCATCCATTATAAATTTGTGTCATGCTAGTGCCGTACATGTATGGAAAATTGCAGAAAAACAGTGATTTTTAAAAGTGAACAGCAAATTCAGAAAAAAAATAGCTTTGGGGAAATTAGCCATATCTTCCACCTAGTGCATTGTTAAGACCCCACACAAGACTCAAATTAAAGCTAACACCATCTACTTTCCATCCAATATGCTAAGACCTTCTGGTGAGTCTGTACAATCGCGGGTACTGTAGCAAAAACAGTGAAAAAACAAAAAAAAGTAGAAAAAACCATAAAACAGAGCTTCTTTTGGTATTTTCCTCCAATCTAATCAATATTCTCCACCTTTTTGGCTTAAAAAATCCTTATACAAAGCATACAAAATGTTTGGGGTTGACCAAACTACCCACCATTGTGCTTACTTCATGATTTTTCTTGCTTTGAAACTGCAGAAAATGAAACTGTTTTCTTGTTTTTAGAAACTGCCTTTTCTTTAGGACAACAATGAAGGTTTTTTTAGAAAGTTTTTCTAAACACTTGCTTTCTAATCTATCTACACACCTTTCTATCCTTGACATGCCATTATAGGCTAATAAACATGGGGAATATTAAATGACTAACCTATACAAATATTGAAATTTAATGACTCTTGCAAACTACCTAAGACAACATGGCTGTCCTAACTAGGACCTACAACATAACAAAAGATTCTTTTGACATTGGGACATAGTCCAACTACAAGCATGGCTACAAGCCTCATAACATCATTAAAATGGTCTCCAAGACCTTATTAAACAAAACAAGACAACTAAACATTTAATCAAAACTTAAATATCTAGGTGCTCCTGCACCACAGAGTTAAGGGTTGAGGGATTAGGGTTTGACATTGAGGGTTGAGTACATTGAGGTTCGAGGGTTGAGGGATTAGGGTTAAAATAGAGTGTCGAGGGTATAAGGATTAGGGATAGGGTTGGAGCGTTTAGGGATAATGGATTAGGGTTTAAGGTATAGTATCGAGCTTGTTGAGGCTTTAGGAATAGGGATAGTGTTTAGGGTTTAGGGATGAGGGATTAGAGTTGAGGGATGACAGATTAGGGTTGAGGGTTGAGGGAGTAGGGTTTAGGGATAAGGTTTAGGGTTGAGGGTTGAGGGATTAGGGTTTAGGGATAAGGTTTAGGGTTGAGGCTTGAGGGATTGGGGTTTAAGGTATAGTGTTGAGGGTTTAGGGATAGGGTTTAGGGTTGAGGGATTAGAGTGAAGGGTTGAGGGATTAGGATTTGACATTGAGGGTTGAGGGTTGAGTCTTTAGGGTTTAGGGTTTTGGGATAGGGTTGAGGGTCAAGGGATCAGAGTTAAGGGTTGAGGGATTAGGTTTTGATGTTGAGGGTTGAGGTTCAAGGGTTGAGGGTTTAGGTATAGGGTTGAGGGTTGAGGGGTTAGGGTTAAGGTAGATAAGTAGAAAATGAGAGACATAGAGAGGGGAGAGGTAGAGAGGTGAGGGGGAGAGATAAGTGAGATATAGAACATGAGCTAATGGAACTAGAGGTGAGATATTGTAAAGGTGCTATCGAAGGTGAGATAGGTAAAATAATTATGGATCAATCTATAGCAGGATAAAATGCGAGCACGTTATAATGCGCTCACATTTTTTCCTACTATAGAAATAGTAAAAAAGTGTTGACCCCCGTGATCCAGGCCCACATGCTCTATTTTCATATTGATTATGCACATGCTCCAACAAAAAAGAAGTGCTTTCATGCTGTTGGGAAGTTCACATGCACATTTTACACATTCTACCACCTTTGCATGACCTTTCCACCACCTTTTCTGCTTTGCCAACTTGAGAAGGAGGAAATAACATAGTTTTCACACCAAGTTTGATATATATCTATTTAAGTTTCAATTTTTGTAGTGTTGCAATGTTAATTATGATTCAATTTTTAGAATTTAACATTATAGATTGGTTAATAGTATTGTTGTTAGTAAATATATTTGAGTGTTATTCAATTTAACATTGAAAAAGAAGCAAGTGGTGAAAAACTCAAATTGTTGAGGAGTTTGATGCAAGAAGAAAAAGATACTACATAATTGGGTACTCTCTCCATTCGAATCTTCATTTTTTAGGTATGTCAAGTCTTTAGATGCATATTCTTTACATTTTCCTTAATTCTATTTGAATTACTTTATCATGCTTTATCATACATGTTTAAAATAGACACATTCCCAATCAAGAAAGCAATCTACAATCTCACATGATGCCTTACCAATTATGTGTAATAAAAAGACCTTAACATATCATGATGTCAAACTATACAAGAATAAATCCTTACAACATAATAAAAATACAATCCCACTTTTATCATGTATTCATTTCTTAGGAACTAATATTGGTCTCTTTATCATGCTACAGACAAATTCTCCGTCATGCCGAGGAAACAATCGAGAATTAAACCAACACAGGAAGGGATATAAGCTAAGAATGCAAAGAAAGTAGTGGCTATGAGGGAACTTCGTGAGAAGAGGAAATTGGACACGATAAATGAAGATATGCCAATTGAAGAGGAACCACAACCATCACAAAGAGAATGAATGCAAAAACTTCATGCTACGAGAGATTTGAATACCATAGTTGGAAACATGTCCTCTACCGCAAGTCAACATGTAGGGACACCATCTACCACATCTCAAGTTGAGAGTACATCATCACTCACATGTGATGAAGGAGGTATGCCATCATTCCCACCTCAACCTCAAGGTATGTCATCTATTCCATCTTCGATCGAAGGTATGCCATCTATCCCATCTCATTTAAATATTGATGAAATTCCTAATGTTGAGATGAATTTACCTAACTTAACACCACCTATAATTTTGCATAGAAAGACAAAGTATTTGATTGATATTGATGAGAATATTTTACAGCCAATGGAAGGTAAGATTCCAAAATGCACTTGTAGAAGATATGCTCATAAGATTTGGAGATTGTTCTTTGAAAAGTTAAATGAGACTGCAAGATGTCAACTATTCATTGAAATGATGCGAAGTATAAAGTATAGGTCCATCATGAAGATTCTTGGGTTGAGAACATCAGAGGCTTCAAGTGAAAAATCTATTGTCAAGAATCTAATGAGTGCATATGAGAGTGTGGGTAACACCTCATGCATAAAAGATAGTAATGCAACATAACGTGTGATTACATCAACTATAGTAAGTAGTCAAATGAGGAAAGCTCGTCTCATTAGAAAGACAAGTCAAGAATTGAGAATTAATAGGAAAACTTTATTAAGAGCCATTGGAAGACGCCAAAGAATTGAGAACACTAATACCAATGAATTATGGGTGTTCTCGGGGAGACTACTAGGAAAAGATAAACCAATTGTTGAAGCATTGAGATCACTAATTGAAGACTTTTGGAAGAATTACACAAGGGTATCTTCGACTAATTGAAGACTTTTGGAAGAATTACACAAGGGTATCTCTGAATCAAAGGGATGTGGTAAGAAGGAGAATTGGTAGTCAGAACTGTGAGCTACATCCAAAGCATTTTTTGGATGAGACTCAAACACAGTTTTATGGTAAATTTCTAGAGAAGTATCCTCAAATTAAAATTTGTCAAAGATATTTTGAAATGATAAAACCTTTCTATTTCAAGATAAATCACACATGCACTACTTGTTGTTGTAGATTACATATTGACTTTTCTAACCATTTTGATGTTTATAGGTCTATATGTTTAGATATGCATACTAACAATGTTTTGCAGGGTTCTGCCATATGTGCCCCACCAACATCTTCAAGAGACTTCATATCAAGAATTTTATGTGAAAGAGAGGAAGGTCAAATATTCTACAATAAATTATGCTTGGATGGCACATGTCATCATTGCGGTGGCTTGCAACATTTGCCAATATGTGAACAATGGAAAGAACACATACGGTTGGAAATGAACTAGTAGAGTTTGGCAAGTATAAAATAGTGGTATACAATACAAAAGATGGTAAAGAAGCAAAGAGGTGTGAATTGGTTATTGAAAAGATTCCAATGTATCAGTTTATGCCTATATTTCGTGACAGCATAGTGAATGAGTATGCAAGACATGCCCATGGAGCTCAATGGTTGAACTTGCAATTCAAGTTATGCAAGAACACATTTCTAGTTGGTAACATTATTTTAGTCATTGACTTTGCAGAGAACTACAGTCTATAGCCACAACATGAGGTGCAATCACAATATTACAACTCCACACAGGTTTCTATGTTTGTGCACATCGCATTCATTCATGCGAATGATAGTATAAAGGATGACAGAAAGATCATAAGGGAGTATAATTTTTATATTAGTGATGATCACACGCATTCTACGGAGTTCGTACAACGTTGCTTTCAGGTGTTCTATAATGATTTGGCTAAAGGGGCATATCATTCAGTCAGCATATCATATGGTCAGATAACTGTGCATCACAATTCAAGAACTCGCAAAATTTCTATTAGCTAAGTAGGAGGCATAATTTTACAGGTATTTAGCATATGTGGAACTTTTGTGAGGGTGGGCATGGAAAGGGGGAGCATGATGGTGTAGGAGCATGTATCAAAAGAGCCATAGCACGAGAAGAGTTAAAGTATAAAGACAATGCAAAGTTGACAAATGCAAAATCGATTATCGAGTGGTGTAATGCTTCCATGGGTCCAGGTAATGAAGGTAAGTCTTTAATTCATAGATTTTTTTGGTTGATAGATGATACTAACATTGTACCATATGAGGACTATTGTACACTGACAGGATCAAATGAGATGCACTCTTTTAAAAGCTCAATTGCAGGTTCATGGAATATCCATATGCGAAAGATGTCATGCTTTTGTTCTTCCTATACAATTCAAGTCTAGGATGAGTGCGAGTCAATGGACTAGGTTGACAAATGGCAGTTAAGTTATCTTAGCCCACTTGACACGTATCGACCCCGAACAGCACTAGAACTAACACAGATGAAATCATTAGTTGACTTTGACCACATATCAGATTTAGTTCAACCAGGTAATATAGGGCACGTATATGCATCTAATTTCATCTAGTTCAACTAGGTAATGTCATCTTACTTTGTAGTGTTTTTGTAATGTTGACTAATTTCATCTAATTTGCTACACATATCAATGTAGGGAACGTATATGCAATTATTGCAGATGAAGATAATGAAAAGGGAATAGATTATTACTTATCTCATTGTGTTGAGGCCAAAAAGAAATTGGAGGCCCCTGTTACAGATGGAGAAAACATCTCATACCCTACAGGCTCAGTGGTTATTACTGGAACATGGCTTAGAAGGTACCCACATAAGAGTGTTAATGTTTGGCTGTTTCAGGACTTTGACATGCATCAGAAGATTCTTCATTACTTGAACCTTGTCATGGCATCCAATGTTCATTTGATAAAGTATCGGGGTAGACCTTTGAACAAAAACTTGTGGAAGGTGCCTGAGTCTGACCATGAAGCAATACTTGACACAATAAAGAGTAGAGCAGACCCGGATGGTTCATTGGATTAATTTGTAAGTATTCACATTGATTTTTAAAAGTCATGTTACATTGAGTTGTAAGTATGCACATTAATTTGTAAGGTTTGTCTTTTTTTATTTCCTGCTGCATTTTTACACATATACACATTTTTACATCATCATGTTATGCATTTTTGGTGTCCTACTCCTTATGTGACCAAAATGATTGTTCCAATGCATCCAGATGGGTATGTTTATGCTAGTCATTATTCTATTTTTCACCCAAACATGTCAAAATAGTCTGAGCTACATTGTACCGACGATATCCCTGAAGAGTCTAAAGTACAAAAAGGAAGCAATCTTTAACGAGATGTTACTCAAAAACTGTCACTTAGAAATATTTTGTCTTAGGCAACACGATCATGTAGAGTGCCTCTAGAATAACCTCTCTTAGTTTTTTAAATCTCTGAGGCATTTGCCCATGGTGAAAGGTTTTCTGTTGCCCCAAAAATTATCAGAAGGAGCCAGTGTAAAGTTGCAAAGGGTTGTAACATTTGTCCAGCTCCTGATGCAACCAAACTGACTATTCCAACACATCCAGATGGGTACGTTTAGGTTACGTATTGTTCTATTTTTCACCCAAACATGTCGAAACAGTCTGAGCTATATTGTACTGACGATATCCCTGAAGAGTCCAAAGTGCAAAAAGGTAGCAATCTTTGACAATATGTTACTAAAAAATTGTGTCACTTAGAAGGATTCCATCTAAGGTAACGCGATCATATAGAGTACCTCTACAATAACCTCTCTCAGTTTTTTATATATTTAAGGTATTTTCCCGCGGTGAAAGGTTTTCTGCTACCCCAAAAATTATTAGGAGGCAATGTAAAGTTGTAAAGGGGTGTAACTTTCATCCTACTCCTGATGCGACCAAATTGATTATTCTAATGCATATGAATGGGTATATTTATGCTAGGTATGGTGTTGTTTTTCATCCAAACATGTCAAAATAGTCTGAGCTACATTGTACTGACGATATCCCTGAAGAGTCCAAAGTGCAAAAAGGCAGCAATCTTTGACAAGATGTTACTCAAAAACTGTCACTTAGAAAAATTCTAAGGCAACGCGATCACGTAGAGTGCCTCTACAATAACCTCTCTCAGTTTTTTATATCTCTAAGGCATTTTCCTGTGGTGAAAGGTTTTCTACTGCCCCAAAAATCATCAGAAGGAGGCAGTGTAAAGTTGCAAAGGGGTGTAACTTTCTTCCTACTCCTGATGCGACCAAACTAACTATTCCAACGCATCTGGATGGGTACATTTACACTAGGCATGGTCCTATTTTTCACCCAAACATGTTGAAACAGTCCAAGCTACGTTGTACCGACGATATCCCTAAAGAGTCCAAAGTGCAAAAAGGTAGCAATCTTTGATGAGATGTTACTCGAAAACCATGTCACTTAAAAACATTCTGTCTAAGATAACATGATCATGTAGAGTTCCTCTACAATAACCTCTCTCATTTTTTATATCTCTGAGGCATTTGCCCGTGGTGAAAAGTTTTTTGCTACCCCAAAAATTGTTAGGAGGCAGTGTAAAATTGTAAAGGGGTGTAACTTTCGTCCTGCTCCTGATGCGAAAAAATTAACTATTCTAACACATCTGGATGGGTACATATACACTAGGCATGGTCTTTTTTTTAACCCAAACATGTCGAAACAATCCGAGCTACATTGTACCGACGATATCCCTGAAGAGTCCAAAGTGCAAAAAGGTAGCAATCTTTGATGAGATGTTACTCAAAAACTATGTCACTTAGAAATCATGTAGAGTGCCTCTACAATAACCTCTCTCAATTTTTTATATCTTTGAGGCATTTGCCTATGGTGAAAGGTTTTCTGCTGCCCCAAAAATTATCAAAAGGAGGCAGTGTAAAGTTGCAAGGGGTGTAACTTTCATCCTACTGTTGATGTGACCAAACTGACTATTCCAACACATCCATATGGATACATTTACGCTAGTTATGGTCCTTTTTTTCACCCAAATATGTCGAAACGGTTCGAGCTACATTGTACCGACGATATCCTTGAAAAGTTTAAAGTGTAAAAAGGTAGCAATCTTTGACGAGATGTTACTTAAAAATTGTGTCACTTAGAAACATTCTATCGAAGGTAACACAATCATGTAGACTACCTCTACAATAACCTCTCTCAGTTTTTTATATATTTGAGGCATTTGCCCGTGGTGAAAGGTTTTCTGCTGCCCCAAAAATCATCAAAAGGAGGCAGTGTAAAGTTACAAAGGGGTGTAACTTTCATCCTACTCCTGATGCGACTAAACTGACCATTCCAACGCATCTAGATGGGTACATTTACGCTAGGTATGGTCTTATTTTTCACGCAAAAACGTCGAAACAGTCCGAGCTACATTGTACCGATGATATCCCTGAAGAGTCCAAAGTGCAAAAAGGTAGCAATCTTTGATGAGATGTTACTCAAAAACTATGCCACTTAGAAACATTCTGTCTAAGGTAACATGATCATGTAGAGTGCCTCTACAATAACCTCCCTCAATTTTTTATATTTCTGAGGCATTTGCCTGTGGTGAAAATTTTTTTGCTACCCCAAAAATCATCAGAAGGAGGCCGTGTAAAGTTACAAAGGGGTGTAACTTTCATCTTGCTCCTGATGTGACCAAATTGACTATTCCAACTCATCTGTATGGGTACATTTATGCTAGGCATGGTCCTGTTTTTCACCCAAACTGTTAGTTGTCATTGCACCAAAAGATCGACCTATTAATGCCCAATACAACAACTTGACTTAATAAGCCTTAGAGGCGGTTAAGCCCTTGTCACAAACCACCACAACGCAACGCTAAACAAAGAGACCAAAGTCCACACCTTGCAACAATCCCCCCTAGTGCAAGTGCAAGGTTTAAACCCGTGACCTCAACTCTGATACCAACTATTAGTTGTCGTTGCACCAAAAGATCAACCTATTAATGCCTGATACAACCACTTGACTTAACAAGCATGGGAGGTGGTTAACCCCTTGTCACAAACCACCACAGTGCAGCATTGAATAAGGAGACCAAGGGCCACACCTTGCAATACAAACATGTCAAAACAGTTTGAGCTACATTGTACCAACGATATCCCTGAAGAGTCCAAAGTGCAAAAAGGCAGCAATCTTTGACGAGATGTTACTTGAAAACTATGTCACTTATAAACATTCTTTCTAAGGCAACACGATCATGTAGAGTGCCTCTACAATAACCTCTCTCAGTTTTTTATATCTCTGAGGCATTTGCCTGTGGTGAAAGGTTTTCTGCTGCCCTAAAAATCATCAGAAGGAGGTAGTGTAAAGTTGCAAAGGGGTGTAACTTTCATTTTTCTCCTTGTGTGTCCAAACTGATCTTTGTATGATATCTTCAATATGATTACTTTGATAATGAACACTTGAGATGTATCTTGTTGATCTTGCCTTGTAAGGGTACACAAGCAGAAAATGGCGCCTAGATGACTTAGTGCATTTCTATGACTTCATTCACATGTTTAAATGTTTGAGAAACTCTCCTTTACTAAGCGCTTGTCCTCATGTCAATGTTAAGCTTTATACCTCCTAGGTGCTCAATTAGGTGATGTCATTAGATACAACTTACCCTTAGGCGCCAATGTAGCTTCTTTAATCCATCACACTTCTAGGTGCTCAAATTTGTAGTCTTAGACTTGTATCTTATTCCTAGGTGCAATTGGATGATCTTCCTAGATCTAGGCACTCATGATGGTGGGAAATTACATGAAGGGGTGCCTAAGTCCAATTTGACTTTGTATTTGATATTTTATGACTCCAATTGACTAGGAATGGATCAATTTCTAAAGTGGTGACTCAATAATGTAAGTTTAAGGTCTTTTCCTCCTAGGTGCCAATTAATGAGTTCACTAGATGCAATTTCTCCTTAGGCACCAAAACTAGATAGTAGAGATAAGAGGAGGCGCCTAGCATCAATTTAGGCTCTATTCATTATTTATGAGACCTTGAATGATTAAACATGCTTGAAGTAAGCCTTTCTCTCTTGGAACTTACTCAATGATATAGATTTGTGATACTTTATCTAAGGCACCAATCTAGATCTATATGGAGGTGAAAGAGTGCCAAACATCATGAAGCTTTATACTTGGCAATTTTTTATGCTTTAAATAATTATGAAGGTCTTAGGATGACTTTTACCCTCTAGGTACCTACTCTTAGATGTCCTTGGATGCAATTTCAATCTAGGCTCTCATGGAGGTATTGAATGACAAGCAAAGACGCCTTAGCTTACTTAGCCCATTTCTTTGGATTTTGATGATCTTGACTCTTAAATGTCATCTAGTCTCATGCTCTTAAGCTCCCCTCTTACAAGGTGCCATATTGAATGGATTTAAACTCTCTTGTTATGCTTAGGCGCCAATTCAAAGTCATTCTGAAGGCAAAGAGCACCTAGAATCCATTTGACTTAGCTTTTAACATTTCAACAAGTTTAAGCAATGGGAGAGATCTCATCAAGGAGTCCACTCAAAGGGTTGTTTCATGTTAACTCTTCCTAGGTACCAATGTGTGATTAGATGACAAGGAAAGTGTGCCTAAACTCCAAACATTCAATCAATCTTCATATACATACTTCTCTCCTTCAAGGTGCTCAAAGTGGTTAACTCATTCTTCAATTCCTTATTCTAGTTGGTTCTAAGACCTTTAGGCACTATCATTCACCAATTCAAACCTTCAAACACTTTTAAGGCACTCAAAGTGATGTCCATCACCAATCCACTCCTTAGGCACTCATATTTGATTGTAGAAGCAAGAAATTGTGCCTAAGGTTTATGTTGCTCAAGACCTCCTTTGCAAGGTGCCTTAGATGATGATCACAGTGTGAAAATGTGCCTTACTTGAATTTAGATTATTCCTTGATATTTTAAGGCTGTTAACACTTGTTTGCACCCTTGTATGACTACATCACCCTTAGGCGCTCATTTTGAGGTGCTATTCATCTACTATGTTGCTAAGGCACCAAAATTGGTGATATGAAGCATGAAGGGTGCCTAAACTCATAATGTGTTTTCCTCGTCAAATTTTCAATGCTTAAGGTCATTTGTATCAATTCCATTCAAGGCACCATAACTTGGGATGATCAAAGGTTTGTTTTCTTCTCTAGGCACACTTTGAGGTCTCAATCTTAGGCGTTGATTTAAGTCTGCAGAGGTGGGAAAGCACGCCTAACTCCCTAGAGCAATTTTGCACCTAGAAATGTAAGTCCCAGAGGATAAGGTATATTGAATATACTTTAAATATTTTTCAATATACCTTTTAGGATGTTTGAGATAGGTCTTGAATCCATTGGATTTAACATGTAGATTATAGAATTTGGAGGATCCACCAGATTTCAAACTTAGTCAATTTTTAGTGTTTCAGGATATCAGGCTACCAGACCTAGTCATTTTCAGGATCTCAAACATCAGGATAAGGTCATCAAAGGACTATAGGACTCAAACACCACTGACTTCATCATGCAATAAACTAAAGACATCATCAAAACTTCATGCAAAGCATCGGAGCTCAAAAAAAAGGGGGTCCCCATTCGCAATGGAGCGATGTGTGATTTGGTTACAACAGTATGACTTATGGAAGCCTATAGCCCCAATGTTATGTTGCATACTAAAATTAGGTAAGACTCAATGTAATCTCATAACCTCGCCTTATATGAAAGAGGAATTACATTTAATAACCACAATGGTCATCAGGTGCTCATAAGCATATGATTTTGACTATCTTATTCAAAATGACAAACATACTCTTTGCATCCCAATATGGTATAATAATAAGAAATTAATAAATATTTTCAATTGACCAACTCATAAAGAATATGGATTAGTATACTCATTTGAATATTTTCAATCGAGTAACTCATAAAGAATATTAATATTTTCTGTTCAACATGATGATTCATTTTTTTTTAAATACAACTTTTATCTTTTAGTTCCAAAATGAAGTTTAGGTGATACTTGAATAGCAATAGCTAACTTATTGGATCAACAAACATCCTATTTAATACAATTGGACTTTAAATATTTGAAGTAGCCATCTACAAATATCCATTCAAACGTAGATTTATAATGCATGTATGGACACCATCAATAAAAAAGATTTGTATTAACCAAATATCCATATACGCATACATCAATATCTGTCAATATAAGTATAACATATATACAAAATAGCCATATAGGCATACAATGTCAACTATATACAATACAAAATATATGTCCACAAATGCCATATAGGCATACAACAAAAGAACACAATAAAAAGTCATTCCCCTCTGGCTGGTGAAGAGAATAGATCATGGGCAACCTTTGATCTTCTAGGGGATGGAGACATGCATGTGGGTGGTCTACTACAAACCCGAAGGCTACTCCTCCTATTTAGTTCTTCTAGCATCTTTAGCTGTTACAATAAAAAGTACAGACATTAATATATAGAAATTACATGTTATAAAAAATGAAACATTTAACAAAATAATCACTTACCGTTACCATATAATCTGTCTACTCACTTGCCTCAGTAGCAGGAATAGGCCGTGGTGATGTCATGTCCTATAGAAACCATCCAGATAGAAATTAAACTTCAAATCAATAATCTTTTGATTTTTCAAAAATAAACAACTATAACAATGAATGTAAATGTAAATTTACTAATCTACTTCATACCCCTGTCAATGCCATGGAGCTATGAATCGCAGAGGTCACATCATGCTCCATTGCCCTATGAACATCTGGAGGTGTCTCCACAGCCTGCATCATCTGGAAATAAAACAACATTATTCAATTACGAAAACTATAATAGTGATGCAAATCAGGGCTCCTAACATACACACACGTTCATCTAGACATGGAAGTACACACAATAAAGCACACAAGTCACATACAAAAATCTAGTAAGTACAATTCATTCATTAAACTATTTATTTTATTACCTCCATGAAGTTTTGAAGTCCACCACCACTGGTAGGTGTTACCGTGAAATCTCCAATATTAACCTATTCAACATCCAAAATCAGATATTAGAATACCATTCATATAATGATGCTATTCATATGTAATATTTATAATTGTTTACTAGTTACATACCCCGACAGTAGATGATCTAGTGTAATATGCAGGTGGAGAACCACTAAAAATTGCATCAATGCTATGACCCTAAAATTTCATTAAAATCATCAAACTAAATTAGTTAATCTTGCATTTCAAAAATGAAATTTAATAAATTCAATTCAATAAACTTGCTAATATTTACCTGAGTATCAAGGCTGAAAGTCTCACTCAGGAGGGTATCTGTCATCACCATCTGCTCAGCTACAGATGTAGCTTGTGCACCTGCATCCTGACTATCCATGGGGTCATAACTGCAGACTGACCCACAAGTCTAACAAGTATGGAGTGGGACCCTACTCCTCATACTATCTCCCAACCCACTATGTGCTGTATGATTGGCATGCTCTATGATGCTCTGGGTCAAGATACTAATGGACTAAAGTGTATCGACCTCAACACTCTCCTTCACAATGGAAGGGATAGAAATATGCTCATGGGCTGGTTTGCTGATTACTCGTCTCACTGCCCACTGTGGGTCAACACGTGCCCCTGGTCTATCTTGTGCTGACCCCCCACCTCTACCCTGGAAGTCCCACATATCAAAATAGTTTGGCACTTTATTGAGGATAAACTCGCAGTAGAGTTTCCTCAAAAAGTATTGTGGGACCTCATTATTATTGCATGGAGGATGGTCAAAAACCATCCACCACCTCTGCCCAAAATTATCCCTTATCGCTTGGTTGTTGCACTAATGGATAGGGAACCTCTTGCATGTAATGGGTGGAGGTTGATTTGTTTGTGGGTTTGTGAAAATCGAACACAAGTCTAATTTTGTAATTTGTAATTTTTTCACATCTTGGTATGACAGCTTGTCTGCATAATAGTTTCTAAACTCTCTCCTTTAATCCGTCCAACTAGATATTTATTTGCTAATTGAATCTACATTTGATAACATAGATTCAAGAGTTTCAGCAAGTGTGGACCTATGCAAGGTTGAAGTGGAAGGATCTTTCAACCTTGTGATTATATCTTCAATTTCTTTTTTGTTGTTTTCAATTTGCCCCATTATATTTTTTGGTGTTCCAAGGGCATGTCAAGGAATGGACGAAGGAGGTTGTTGTTCCATAGGTATTTCCTCCTCAGGATTTTGTGGATTTTGAGGAGGAGGAGGAGGAGGAGGTGCATTAACATTTCTTGACAATTAATGAAATATACATCAAAAATCAACTCAAACCTACCTATTTAGAAACAAATTCAAACAAAAAAATAAATAAAACTCATTCCTTTGGCATGCTCAACATCATGGTGGCATTTTGGTGATGAATCAGCAAGATTTTGGTGTTGAATTGTCTTTTCCAAAATGCGAGCGTGCTTCCTAGGGTTTGCAAGCCATGGGGATAGAGGAGAAAAATAGAAATAAAATGAGATGACAAGTTTTTATTTATTTATTGTAGTTCATAACATGCTCGCATTATAATGCAAGTGCGCTATGGTTTGGTTTTGACGAGCCTTAGGCTTGTAATTACCAAACCATAACGCAAGTGTGTTATAATGCGCTCGCATTATGCATTATTTTTTTAAAAAAACATTTGGCCACTTTTTGGCCCCCCATCTTTTTGCACTTACCCAAGATAGTGTGCACAAATGTATAACCTTACATTATTTCAGAGATAGTGAATGGAAGAGCCTGATATCTCGATAACTATGTCATCATTCTTATTAAACTTTTCTTCTATTGTTGATATCAAACTGTGATCATGGTATCCAAGTGATGTAACTTAGTTATAGTTTTACTATAAGAGAAGATAGAAAACCATACTCTTTATTTTATGATAAAGAGAAGTTTTTTAGAGCTTTATAGTCTCAAGTAGACTAAGAGTTATTATAATGAAATGATATGATATTATTTTTATCTTCTGATAATAGAAGTTTTAATGTTATTTTGTATGATGGGTTAGAGAAGATAGTCTCTAGAGAAGAACCCAAATATGCTTTGTAAACCTAAGATTCTCCAAATGGGTATATGTGGTTGATTAAAACTAATGACACTATAGTCGAGAAGGATTAATTGGAAATCCTTAGACTGAGATGAATACCTAAGAGGAGAAAGAAGATTTTTGATAAAAGTTAGATGCTAAGTCAATATTAGACTTCAAACCCAAGATTATAAAATTATGAATCATCAATGTAGAGTGAGAGGAATTCATAGATCTAATATTTCAAGATTGCAACTAGAGGCTTCTTGAAAGTCAAAGCCCTTAATTTAAAACCATTCTTGGTATTGTATTCTAGAATCATGATTAAATTTTAAGTTAGGAGAACTATGGGAGAAACTTAGTAAAGGTACTCTATGACTAGTGTTAGTCAAATTATATTCACTATAGAATGAGATAGTTTCCAAGTCGAGTTAGAGGTGTGTGAAATCATGACTACGTTCATTGCAAAATGTCTATTTATATTGAATCTTTGGCCAAAGTAGTGCATCTGTCTCTACATGCATTACTCAGTTCACAATGTCCAGATGGTGTGACCAATCAAAATGATCATACTTAGCTAGAAGGGTCTAGAGTTGTATGGTCGATTAAGTTATGTAGGACACAACACTAGAACTCAGATGGTAAACCTTGTCAGTTTCTTATTTCTATACTCTTTGTGAAGGGTAGGGCCACTTCTAGGAAGGAAGGTGTGAGGGGGATTGTCGATCTGTGGTTGGAGGTAAAGCACTCAAGTGATGCTCTCCCTCCCAAGAAGAAGAAAAGTTGATACTTGAGTTACAGATGTCAAGATTCCAGATGTAGTATTATTTATGTATTGATGTAAAATTATTTATATTGCCAAGAAAAATATTTGTAAACAAAAAGTGAAAGATTTCACTATGATTCTAACTTTGGAATAAGTTGTAATTTCAAGAATGAAATATTCTGAAATGATATGCTTTTGGTTATGATTATGCAAATGTTATTTGTATTTAAAAAAGAAATTTCTCATGTTCACCATATTTATTTTCTTTACTAGTAAATCCTATGTGTAATCTTGGGTGTTATGAAAAGGCATGTTATAGACTAGACCTCCTCGATAGAGATTCTTTAAGTTCCACCTGTTAATACAATCAAACAATATCCACATTAATATAGAAAATATTCAAAATATATAACATGACATATGTAATCAATCACTTACAGCTATCTGGTGATCCCTCTCAATCATTTTTTGTCTCTCTTCATCTATCACTAGACATCAGTTGGAGTTGTGGCCTCCTATGAGAAGAATGAAGAAGAAAAATTGAGTAAACATATACATCATTTATGTATATTAAATGACGTGACATAAAACAAGAAATAAAAATTGACATTTACATGTTATTGGCTCATACCTCAGTCAAAGGATTTGTAGACAAAATAGTTGTAGCAATGCCCACCTCCACTAGCTGACGAAGATGAGGAGTGTGCATATTCAATATCTGAAAATAGAATTCAAGGTTATTTGACCAAAATAGATACATAACATTATTAAAATGCATAATGATTAGAAATAGTAAAATTTACCACAGTGAAAGTTCTTCTGCCTAGGGACCAAGGAAATCATTCTGATGGTGATGCTCCAACATCCACTTGTTCATCATCAAATTGTAACTAAATAAGATTACCATTGATATATGACAAAAAGTTTACATGTACTATATTTATGATCTTGTGATAAATTACATACCTATTGATTGGATCTCCTCTCTTAACCCTACACTAGACGACTAACAAATGCAAAATGAATATTTTGACCCTAGAATTTTAATACAGACAATTACATACATTAATTTTGACTTATAATATATACTCATATAATTAATTAGAGATTTCAAATACAAATATATTAAATTGCAGAGCATTGTAAAAAATTACCTGGGAGTCAATACCAAACTATGATGTAAGAGGTCATCTCTAATAACAATTTGTCATCCAATATGGATGTGTCCACCTGTTGCTGCCCCTGCATCGCATCATCCTGATGCTTTGGAATGTCTGCATCCTGGGTAACGTTCTAGGTCCCAACATCACACAATTCCCCACATGACCCATAAAGATGGCAGGACCAATGATGCCTACTACTCTCACCCTCTTGTGTCTGGTAAAGATCATCACCATGATACGCTAAAGTTTGGGTGAGGGAACTCAAGGAATGTAGTGTCTCCACCTCAATGCTCTCCTTCAATGTCAAATGTATTGAGACATGTTGTGGCCTCATAATGGGTCTCGGTGGATAGTCTTGGGCATGACGTGCACCCTCTCTATCATGTGTAGAGCCACCACCTTTGCCTTGGAACTCCCAGATGTCAAAGTAGTTTGGGATGTTGTTGAGGACAAACTCATAAAAGAGTTTCCTCAAAAATATTAGAGGACCTCATTATTATTACAAGGGAGGTCATCAAAAACCATGTACCATCTATCCCAAAAGTTTTGGGATATTGCTTCATGCACACAACAATGAATTGGGAATCGTTTGCAACTCCCATGTAATAGTTGTTTTGTTTTAGGATCGATGAAAAGTGCACATAGTCACTTTTCAAAATTTTCTTATCTTTGACTTGTTTGTTGGATAATTTATTGGCATAGAATTTATAGCACTCCTCCCTATAGTCCCTCCAATCGATGATTTTCTTTGTAACTGAGTCAATATGAGAAATAATTGACTCTAGTGAAGTGGCAAGGGTTCTCCTGTGATTATTGCTTGTATTCAGATTTTTCATTGTTTCAACTAAGGATTGAAGTTGTTTTTTGTTTTCTTCAATTTGGCTTAAATAATTTTGTTGGGTGACACATTGAGGGTGAGGACATGAAGGCAAAGTATGATGGGTTTGAGGTTTTTCTTCAACAGGAATTTCAACATCTATATGAGGGTTTTGCAATGATTCATTAGTTGAAAAATTAAAAAAAATTCAATTAAAACAATGAAAAATAACTTCATTTTGTTTTGAAATGAAGAAAATTGATAAAAATTTACCTTCTTTAGTTTCCCAACTTTGTTGCCCTCATACATGGTGAGATTGGTGACGCGACATTGTGCTTGATGGTCTTCTCCTTCAAATCTCTTGTGCTCACATTAAAACCCTAGTCGCATTTTGGATGTAATAGGAAAATGACAGTGAGAAAGTGAGGTCGTAGGACTATGTTTTTGCACTTTATTTAGCAGTTGAAAATGTGATTGTGTTATGGTTTCCTAGCACTAAAAAGTGGGGTAGCCACTTTTTGGCCCCCCATCTTGATGTACACGCCCTCTTCCATAGTCTCAAGAAGTTCCTATATATACTTGTCTACGGCTTGTTGTGAAGTGTTAGTTCCTTTGTGTTCTAAAGATAGAAAGTTTTTCTTTATTTTCTTTTGGGTTCTTTTTGGTGGAAACCCATGAAACTTGAAAATGAATACAAGATATATTATTTTGCTTGCATCTTTATGAGTTTTCATGTTTTAGTTTTTTAATTCTAAATTTTTCTTCTCTCCATATCTCTATGCATTTAATTCACCAAATGTTGATGAATCCAACATATATTTAAACCTACTACACCCTTAATCTTATAGTGTGTATAGGGTTATGAATAGTCATCTTGTGGCTACCTTAACTCTTAATTAAGTTATATGATCATTATTATATTCTTATTTAGATAATTAGGTCATCCTAGGTATTATAAATTTCTATCCAAGATAGCCTGGGTGATATCCAAGGCATAAGTAGGGTATATATAGGAGATAGTGTTATAATTTGATCATGATATTGTGAATTATGTTCTTATTGGAGATATTTGGAGGTTTGTCCCCTTAAAGTGGCTTATTATTTTAAATTATTATGAATTATTTGCAGCATATTTTCTAATATACTCTTCTCTTGTGCAATTTATTTCATTACAAGTGGAATGAGAGCATGATCTTGGCACCGTGAAGGTAAGAAACAAGATGTTTTTTTAAATTTTCGAAGTCATTTTGGGATTTATTTATTTCTCATTTTGTGAATATTTTCAATATTTTTGGAGGGTTTTTCAAATACATAGTGAGGAAACTTTGATCCTAATTTGAGGTCATTTTGACTAGAATTAAGGGAGTTATTATAGAATTATGGTTTCCAGAAATTTCATTCCTAGGGTTGCAATTCAACTTTTTTTTCTTGATTTCTAGAGAATATAGAAAGGGCACATTGATCCACCTATAGGCTTGATTTGAACACATTTGGAGCATATTTGAGGAATTTATTATGAAATTATTTCTTCCACCAAATTCACTCTCAAGTATGCAAATTAAGGAATTTCATGGACATGTTTTCTAGGAAGTGAGATTTAGGCCCTAGTAAGTTACTAGAAATTTTTTAGATTAATTGGATTTAAATTTTATGTGATATATTACAAAATTATTTTTTTCCATCATGTCGGGGCTTACGACAAAGGCAAAAAGATTCCTATCACAGTTGTAAAATCTATAGAAAAGAAGGATACAAAAAGTGGGGAGATTTATCCTAATTATATGCAGGATGAAATGATCGAGGTTAAGGTAGATATTTCATTAGTGAAAATAGATATGACAACCATAAGAGAAGTGATCAATGAATTATTAAATAAAATGGATTCCCTTATGAGTGGTATGAAATATAAGGGAGCATATTCACATAAAAAGAACTAGGAGTGAGATGATGCTTCTAAGGGACATGATTCTTATGGATTTGAATTATATCTCAAGATGGTTAGCAATCAAATCATTATATGGAGCTAGGAACTTCACACAAACGACATGGCTATGCAAAAGTTTGATGGTCAGGATCCTACCAATTGGAGTAATTCTTTGATGATCATGATGTTTCTTGTCAACAAAAGGTGGCAATGGCTTCCTTATACTTATAACCTACCGATTAATTTGGTATTGTTGGTTATGTGAAGAAAATAAAAAGAAAGTATGTGTTGTCACCTAGTCTATTTTGTAAGAGAAACTCACTATATATTATGGTGACAATCTTATGGATAGCTATAGCTACTTCAACTAGATTACCAAATTAAAGAAAAAAAAGTATGGTCAAGGATTATATTCATCAATTCCAAACTTTGTCTTTAGGAGTGGAGAATGTGGTAGAAAAAAAAATGTTGGAATTATTCCTAAGAGGATTAAAGGATCACATCAAATATGAGGTACACATGTTCCTGTTTCAAATATGTGCCTATGATGTGTTGTCATTGATGTCAACATATCTCTTTGTCAGAGACAGTGAAGATAGTACAGTTCAGTAAAGTAAATTGCTCCACATTCCCAGTGAGATGAAGATCAGAGTATGTGGATTAAAGGGTTTTGTAGAGGATTGACCGAAGTTGCTCCAACTAAGATTTGAGAGGTCCACATGGAGGATTGGTGAAGTTATGGCCATCTGAGTAGAACCAAGTTTTTCAGTTGTTCAGAGGTAACAAAGTGACATGAATTTGGTCTGGATTTCTCCACATTGGAATGTTATGGTCTACGGTTCTAGAGGTATTTTTGGAATGTTGGTGTGTATCCTCAACTCAAGCGGTTCCTAGTTTGGAGGTTCGCAAGCAATCTTTCTAGTGTGACAATCATGACAATTAGTGTTCTTAAGTTCCTGTATGAAGATGCAAGTGATTCTGGTGATCTGAGGTGGTGCGGTTGTTTTTGTTGATTTCATTATACTTGTGGAGGTCTCTAGATCATGTGCCTATTGTGTTGGTGGTTCGCATTGAGGATTGAGCTTGTAGTTGAAGATTTCTCCTTGGGTGTTGCTTTTCTTTCTAGTCTTGGCCAACCAGATGCTTTGTGAGTGTTGTAGATGATCTAAGAGAAGTCCTATGGAGTGTGGCGTGTTGTTTGAGAATGATTTGAGTCCCATCTATGTTTGGCTGATAATGTGGTGATCTGCATGTAGCATTTTGCATTAAGTCAAGTCTTGTGATTGTAATTGTAATTGCTTGTAATGCCTATCTTGGAGAATGTTCTAGATATATGATTGTAAGGCCGACTTTGATGTTCATTCCAAAGTTGATGTCATGTATAAATAAGTGTAATGAAGTCATGTAAATGTGCCCATGTGAGTGAAGATGCAGAGGTAGTGAATAAGTGTTTGGGGGAAGAGCAGAGGTGTTGTGAGCTTCAATGGAACTGAACCCTGGCATGGAGAAGATGTTGTTTCTTAGTTCAACCTTTCAATGTTAACCATGTGAATGTTTTGTAGACAGTGAGTCTCTTGGAGCAGTGAGCTCTGGGCAGTGTGCCTGAAGGAAGGTGCCTTCCCATTTTCTATTCTTTTAACATAGAATAAATCTTGTGGGTTAACCCCCACTGTGGTTTTTCCCTTAATTAGGTTTCCACGTAAAAATCCCAGTGTTATGTGTGTTGATTGTGTTTCTGCTCATGTGTTTTTTATTCATGCTTTCATGGTTATATCATTAATCTGATAATAAGTGGTAAAGAAGATTAAATGTAAAAAAAGATAAAGTTTTGTGACAACTGATTCACCTCCCTTTTAGTTGTCTGCCTTAATCTCAACAATTGGTATTAGATCCAGTTCCTTTAAAAGAAGCTTGACCGCTTGAGGAGATCCAGGATGTCCACAAACAAGGATAGTCTGATATTTGATGGAACAAATTACTTTATTTGGAAGAATTGTATGGAGTGTCATTTGTAATGCATGGGTGATCCTTGTTGGTTGATAACTAAAAATAAGTATACTCCTCCGCAGAATGGTCCTATAGCTCCAGATAAAATTAAAGAAGTTGAATACAACATTCAAGCTAAGGAAGCATTGTTTAGTGCTCTAATTGATATAGAAATGACAAATGTCTTGGAATTGCAAACTGCTCATGAAATCTGGAAGAAGTTGGAAACTCTGTATGAAGGTGATGCATATGTCAAATGTGCTAAGATATAGAGCCTGAAGGGTAGATATGAATGTCTAAGGATAAGTGAAGATGAAAACATCACTTCCTACATGTAGAAGGTGAATGAATGTGTGTGTAGTATCAGTTGTGCTGGTGGAAAACTTGAAGAATCAAAGATTTTTGCCAAGGTGCTTAGATCCTTACCTGCTTCATACAAGCATAGAGTTGCTTCTATTGAGGAGATCAGGACTATGGTAGATGTTACAAGGGATCAGCTGGTTGGCAAGCTTTCAACATTTGAAATGAGTGAGTTTGGTGATTCTCTTCCTAAATTAGAATTTGCATTTCAGGCTAGTGATGTCAGAAAGCAAAGATTTGATCCAGGTGAAAGCTCTTTACAAAGACTAACAAGATATGAGAAGGCAAGGAAGGAACTTGAAGAAGATGAATCTAAGCTTGAAGAACTTGAAGCCCTTGTTGCCAAAAGATTACCAAGAGGATCCGGTAAGTATGAAGGAAAGTTGCCTTTCAAATGCTTTTCTTGCAATAAGATTGGTCATTTCACTTTAAGATGTCTGAAGAGGGTTTCAAAGCCAAACCCTAATAGACCTAGGGTTCAAAAGAAATGCTACTATGTCCAAGAAGCTACTGATGAAGGAGTCATAGATGATGAATCTAATATGGGAAGTACCTCTGGAAATGAATGGGTGTTCATTGCTATCAAAGAAGATCCAATGCCTACTGAATCTGCTAGTTGTGTGAATGTGGAAAGTGCCTTGGCTTCTCAGGTTGAAGAAAAGGATGAATGGATGATTGACAGTGGATGTTCTCATCATATGACTAGTGATCAAAGTAAGTTTGTAAGTTTGGAAAGATATGAAGGTGGAATTGTGAAGCTTGGAGATAATTCAGCTGGTAGAATCCGTCGTAGAGGATCCATCTCTCTTGATGGTAAGAATAACACTAATGATGTTTTATATGTAGAAGGGTTGAAGCATAATCTTCTCAGTGTTGGACAGTTGGTTGACAAAGGGTATGACTTTGATTCAAGGATGGAAAATGTAGAATTTTAGGAAGCTCTAGAACTAAGATTGCATCTGGTACACAGACTAGAGGTAATATCTTTCATTTAAATGGTACTGGTAAAAGTTGTTTGATTTTTCAAATTGATCAGAGTTGGTTATGGCATAGGAGAATGTGTCATGTAAACTTTGATGACATTGTCAAGATAAGTACTACTCAGGCTGTGAGAGATCTTCCAAAGCTTGTGAAATCTTCTAATAGCATGTAAAAGGAATGTTAGTTGGGTAAACAGAACATAGCTACATTTGAAAGTAAAGAATAATTTTCAAGTGGATTGTTGGAACTTGTGCACACTAATTTGTGTGGTCCTGCCAGAGTTCAGAGTTTGCAAGGAGACAAATACTTTATGTTGCTGATTGATGATTACTCCTAGATGATGTGGGTCACTTTCTTGAGTGAGAAATCAGAGGCTCTTGACAGATTCAAGGTGTTCAAGGCTATGGTGGAGAATGAAATTGGTGTGAAGATAAAGTGTCTAAGATTTGACAGAGGTGGAGAGTTTACCTCCGATGAGTTTAATGCATTTTACGAAAAGCATGGAATGAGAAGACATTTATATGCCCCTAGGACTCTTCAGCAGAATGGAGTTGTGGAAAGGAAGAACCAGACTATTCAAGAGGTTGCTAGAACCATGATGATGGAGGCAAATGTTCCACATGTCTATTGGAGAGAGGATGTGAGTACTATTGTCTACACTCTTAACTAGGTGCAGATCAAAGGTAATACTGGTAAAACACCTTATGAAGTGTGGTTTGGTAATGTTCCTACTATGAAATACTTCAGAGTTTTTGGTAGTATATGCTATATCAAGAGAAATGAAGATCTAGGCAAGCTTGATGCAAGATGTGATGAAGGAATATTTTTGGGTTATTCTAACCAAAGCAAAGCATACCGATGCTTTAACAAGAGATTAAAAAGGATTGTTGAAAGTGCTAATGTCAAGGTTAATGAAAGCAAGGAGAGACCTTCCAAGTCTTGTGGATATGAATTAGATGATCAAAATGAAAGTCTAAATAAAGGAAAGAAAGTTCAAACTCAAACTCAGATTCAGATTGCTCTGGAGAGTCTCGTGACTCAAGAAGCTAGTGTAAATGTTGAGGAATAAGTTCAAGAATCAGAAGTTCAAGAAAATCTCAAAACTCTCAGGTATGTAAGCTTGAATCATTCTAAAGATTAGATCATAGGAGATAAAAATAAAGGTGTTCAAACTAGAAGAAAAATTACTAAAGAACAAGTGGAGTATTGTTTGATTTCTAAGATTGATCCAAAATTAGTGAATGAAGCTTGTAATGATGAAAGTTGGGTAAAAGCAATGGAAGAGGAATTAATGCAAATTGAAAAGAATTATACTTGGGATCTTGTTCCTAGACCTGAAAAATGATGCAAGAGCATCCAATGGTGTAAGCGCAATCTTGCATCACCCAAAAAAAGATGTGTTTCAAAATTGTTGATGTTCTTTCTATTTCTTTTGAAAATTTGTGGTTCTGGTTCCATAATCGCTTGAATAATGATGTAGGTCTTTCAGTTTTTCCAAACTGCTAAAAATAGCAACCTGCTATTTTTAGAAAGTTTGCATTTGGACACGGATTGAAGTGAAAATTTACAGGAAGTTACATAACAGAAATATAAGACCTTTTGTGAAGGAATCACGTAAAAATCATTTGTGAGATGAAAGATATTAAAGTTTCTGTTTCCCAAAAAATGCCTGAAAATTATTCAAACTCAGGTTTGAGGCACTAAATGGCTCCGTACGGGCCCAAAAATGGCTAGAACTCACAGAACTAGTTCTTAGTGCATAGAGCACTCCACAAGCTTTCTGACGCATAAAACAGTTCGTCAATCAGACACTCAGATCAAAAGTTATGGCTCCCGGAAGTTGACCTATTTTTGGAGGGAGATGCAAATTTTGAAATTAGGTTGTTGGCCACCAAAAAGGCTATTAATAACCATTTTTGGGAACTCTGGGTAGTAGTATAGTTAAGGGAGGAAGCGTAGAGTCAGGAATAGGTGGGAAAACAGAAACCCTAGCTAATTTGGAGTTACAGAAGGTGGATGATTCCAGAGTCTTGCGAGAGGAAGCTGTAATGTGTTACAACATGTGGAGGGTTGATTCCTCTGATTGTAATTGAGCTTTTATAATGTAATAAGTTGTCCAAATCAATAAAAGAAAGTTCTATTTTCTGTGTTCAATTTCTATTATTGTGTGTTTTGTGATTTACCCCCTTCATCAAGTGGTATCAGAGCGAGGGTTTCTGAGTGTGTAGACAGATCGCCGACCATGGGACAATTTGTACTAGGACCTGAGGTTGTGGGTTTGTTGTAGAGATCAAGATGCCTCCACGAAGAAATCGTATTGGGAGGAATGCTTTGATGAAAGAGGGTTTTATAGCATTGCAAAGGCAAATTGATGCATTGCAAGAGGAGCTGCGAAGAGGGTTTGAGCTGAGAACAAGAGGAGAAAGTGAAGATGAAGTTGAAGAAGAGCTATCTGAGGATGAACAAGAAGCTGCAGGAGATCTTCCAGAAGTTAGGTTGTTGAGGGCCATTTCAAAGATCGGAAAGAGGCCCAGGATTGAAATTTCTACATATTCTAGAGATTTGAATCCAGAACAGCTTATTGATTGGATCAATGACATAGAGGAATATTTTGAGTATGAAAATGCAGAAGACCTAGATCGGGTCAAGTTTGCAAAAACAAAATTGAAGGGCCATGCCAATATTTGGTGGAAGGAGGTCCAGTTAGAAAGGAACAGAAGAGGAAAAGGAAAGATCACTAGATGGGATCTGATGGTGGAGAAACTAAAGAAGTAGTTTATTCCTGTGGACTATGAGATGGAGTTGTTGAAGAAGCTGCAAGGACTAAAGAAAGGCAACAAGTTTGTTAAGGAGTATACAGAAGAGTTTTATAAAATTACTATCAGGATAGGCCATGCAGAGCCCAACAAGGAGAAGGTAACCTGTTACATTAATGGGTTGAGGCCAAGTATTCAAGAGGAGTTGAGCTTGGTCAGAATGACCACCATAGAAGATGCATACCAATTTTCCCTAAAGGTGGAAGAGAAGCTGAATAAAAGATTGGATAGCAAGCAAAGGGGAAGAGGTCAAGGTGGAAGGACTGGTGGAAGACCCTATGGGGACCGAAATGAAGATTCAAAGAAAAGTGAAGAAGCCAACACCAGTCGAAATCAGAGAGGAGATAATACCTACTGCCCTTGTGACCAGAACAATGGTGAGCAAAGACGAAGAGGAAGAGGCAGACTTGGGCAAGGTTCTGGAAGAGGAGGTTTCAGAGGAACCTGTTTCCAATATGGAGAAGAAGGGAATTGAGCATACGAGTGTCCGCAACATCAAGGAAGGACAAATAGAAGACCTGAAGGCAATGCATGAGTTGCACATGCAAATGAAGATGCTGAAAGGGGACAAACCCTAGTTATTAGAAGAACCTTGTTGAATGACGAGAAAGAACCCAATTAGAGGAAGAGTTTATTCTGCACATGGTGCAAATGTGAAGGTAAGTGATGTGATATTATTATTGACAATGGAAGCACTGATAATCTTGTTTCAGAGGAGATGGTTGACAAATTGAAGTTGACAAGAAGAAAGCATCTGCATCCATATCAGATTGCATGGTTGTAGAAGGACCATAGAGCTTTGGTCAATGAGCAGTGTTTAGTGAAGTTCAAGATTGGTGACTATCATGATGAGGTGCTATGTGATATCATACCGATGGATGCATGTCATATGTTGTTGGGGAGGTCGTGGTAGTATGATAGGAGCATTGTCCATGATGGCCGTGTAAACACATATTCCCTAATAAAGGATGGAGTTTGTCATAAGTTGAAGCCCTTGAAGGAGGTGGAAGAAAAGGTATGTAGTACTACCAGAATTTGCCTGATAGATGGTAGGAAATTTTTGGAGGGTATGAAGCATGAGCATCATTGCTTTGCATTGATTCCTAAGATTAGTCAAGAGAACTATGAAGATGTACCAACAGAAGTTTCAGATATGTTGGAAGAGCTCTAGGACATTATCTCTGATAATGTACCAAAAGGTTTACCACTAGTAAGGAAGATAAGTCATCAAATGGATTTGATACCAGGAGCTAGTTTACCAAACAAGGCAGCCCACAAAATGACCCCTGTAGAGAATGAAGAGATGAACAGACAAGTTCAGGAGTTGTTGAGGAAGGGACTGATAAGGGAGAGCCTAAGTCCATGTGCGGTACTTGCAGTACTAGCACCAAAGAAGGATAGAGAATGGAGGATGTGTACAGACTCTCGAGCCATCAATAAGATAACGATCAAGTATAGATTTCCATTGCCAAGAATGGATGACATCATGGATTGTTTGAGTGGAGCCAAGTACTTCACGAAAATTGACCTAAAGAGTGGGTATCACCAAATCCATATCAGAGAAGGAAATGAATGGAAGATAGCCTTCAAGACAAAGGAAGGTTTGTATGAGTGGTTAGTCATGCCATTTGGGCTAACCAATGCACTGAGCACATTCATGCGGCTCATGAACGAGGTACTGAAATAATTTTTGGGAAGTTTTATTATTGTTTATTTGGATAATATTTTGATTTTTAGTAAGATGAGCACCTGATGCATATCGGAAGAGTTCTAGAGAAGCCGAGGGAGGAGAAGTTGCTAATTAATCTGAAGAAATGTAGTTTTGCAAAGAAGGAGTTGGTATACCTGGGATTTATTGTCTCAGGGGAAGGTCTTAAGGTGGACACAAAAAAGGTAAGGGCTATCATTGAATGGCCTATGCCAAGGAGTGCAATGGAGGTAAGATCTTTTCATGGTTTGGTAAGTTTTTACAGAAAGTTTATCAGAAATTTTAGTAGCATTTGTGCACCCCTAACTGAGACAATGAGAAGGGATAGAAAAGAGTTTAGATGGACTAAAGGAGTAGACAATAGCTTTGATACATTGAAGCAGAAAGTCATAGAACAACTTGTTTTGGCACTTCCAAATTTCAAGAAGGTATTTCAGGTAGATTGTGATGCTAGTGGTAGTGGCATAGGAGCTGTTTTGAACCAAGAAGGTAAGCCCATTGCCTATTTTAGTGAGAAGCTTAATGATGCCAAGAGAAAGTATTTTGTTTATGATCATAAATTTTATGCAGTAGTTCAGGCTTTGAAGAAATGGAGACATTATTTGTTGCCAAAAGAGTTTGTTTTATATACTAATCATTAGGCTTTACAGTATCTTAATAGTCAAGGGAAGTTGAACCAAAGGCACTTAAAATGGGTTGAGTTTTTGCAGAGCTATACTTTTGTTTTGAAGCACAGGAGTGGGAAGTCCAACAGAGTTGTAGATGCCTTGAGTAGAAGGCAAAATTTGTTGACATAAATGAAGATAGAGGTTGTTGGGTTCGATGAGCTCAAAAGTTTGTATCCTGAGGATCCAAATTTTACAGAGGCCTGGAAAGATTGTTTGGAACCTGTTACTTTGGACATGACAAAATGGTTGGATTTCATAATTTAAGATGGCATGTTCTTTAGAGGAAGCCAGTTGTGCATTCCAAGGAGTTCCATGAGAGAGAACCTGATTAAGGAGAAGTAGAATGGAGGGTTGGCCGGACACTTTGGTCGAGATAAGACCATTGCTATTGTTGGTGAAAATTATTATTGGCCACAGTTGCAACAGGATGTGAGGAAATTTGTGTAGAGTTACAGAGTATGTCAGATAGCAAAAGGAGAAAATCAAAACATAGGTCTATATCAGCCATTACCTGTACTAGAGAAGCCATGGGATGATATCAGTATGGGTTTTGTTCTTGGTTTACCAAGGACACAAAGAGGACATGATTCTATTTTTGTGGTGGTGGACAGATTCTCAAAGATGGCACATTTTATTCCTTGCAGGAAGACTAATGATGTTGTTCATCTTATTGAATTATTTTTTAGGGGGGTGGTGAGATTACATGGTCTACCAAATAGCATAGTTTCAGATCAAGATACCAAGTTTGTTGGTTATTTCTAGAGGACATTGTGGAAGAAATTGAAAATAGATTTGAAGTTCAGTTTTGCACACCATCTACAGACTAATGGATAAATAGAAGTGGTGAATAGGAGTTTGGGTAACCTACTACGATGCTTAGTAGGAGATAAGCCCAAGGGATGGGATTTTATTTTACCACAGGTAGAATTTACATACAACAAATCTGTCAATAAGAGTACTGATAAATCACCATTCTAGATTGTATATAGAAATAGTCCAAGAAATGCTTTAGAATTAAGGAATCTAGACAAAGGAGAAAAGACAAGTGCCGAGGCTGAAGACTTTGCAGAACATCTGAAGAATTTGCATGAAGAGGTGAGAAAGCACATTAATAAGATGAATATTCAGTACAAGGCTAAGGAAGATTAGAAGAGGAGGTATAAGAAGTTCCAGGTATGAGATGAAGTAATGGTTCACTTGAGAAAAGAAAGGTTCCCAATTGGAACATACAATAAGTTGAAAATGAAGAAATTTGCACCTTGTAGAATCTTGAAGAAGCATGATTCAGGAAATGCATATGAGGTAGAGTTGCCAAGTGGGATTAATATTTCCCCTGTGTTCAACATTGTTGATTTAACAGAATATCATGAGGGTGACATAGAGGATGGAACAATAGAAGAATAGTGGAGTATTCCGGCATCTACTTCAACGGAGGAGATAGAAGAGATCTTGGATAACCGTGTGGGAAGAAGTACTCAAAATAGGCAATATAAAGAATATCTGGTGAAATGGAAAGGAAGACCTATTGAAGATTCTTCTTGGTTGTCTAAGACAGAGGTTGACCATTTAGGTTTTCCTCACACAAACACCTGAGACATGACAGGGTCACTTCTCAAATTACCCTGCGTGCCTAATGCAGGAGCATCTAGTGGTGTAAGGGCAATCTTGCATCACCTAAAAAAAGATGTGTTTCAAAATTGTTGATGTTCTTTCTATTTCTTTTCAAAATTTGTGGTTCTGGTTCCATAATCGCTTGAATAATGATGTAGGACTTTCAGTTTTTCCAAACTGCGAAAAATAGTAACCTATTATTTTTAAAAATTTTGCATTTGGGCACGGATTGAAGTGAAAATTTACAAGAAGTTACATAACATAAATATAAGACCTTTGGCGAAGGAATCACACAAAAATCATTTGTGAGCTAAAAGATATTAAAGTATTTGTTTCCTGAAAAATGCCTGAAAATTATTCAAACTTAGGTTTGAGGCACTAAATGGCCTCGTACGGGTCCAAAAATGGCTAGAAATAGTAGAGCAGGTTCTTAGTGCGTAGAGCACTTTGCGAGCTTTCTGACGCATAATACGGTTCGTCAATCGGACACCCAGATCAAAAGTTATGGCTCCTAGAAGTTGACCTATTTTTGGAGGGAGATGCAAATTTCAAAATTAGGTTGTTGGCCACCAAAAAGGCTATTAATAACCATTTTTGGGAACCCTGGGTAGTATTAGAGTTAAGGGGGGAAGCATAGAGTCAAGAATAGACGGGAAAATAGGAACCCTAGCTAATTTGGAGTTACAGAAAGTGGATGATTCCAGAGTCTTATGAGAGGAAGCTATAATGTGTTGCAGCATGTGGAGGGTTGATTCCTCTGATTGTAATTGAGCTTCTGTAATGTAATAAGTTGTCCAAATCAATAAAAGAAAGTTCTATTTTCTGTGTTTAATTTCTGTTGTTGTGTGTTTTGTGATTTACCCCCTTCATCAAAAATAAAAATATAATTGGAACTAAATGGGTCTTCCGGAATAAATTGAATGAAAATGGTGAAGTTGTGAGAAACAAAGAAAGATTGGTGTGCAAAGGATATTCTCAGGTAGAGGGAATTGATTTTGAAGAAACTCTTGCTCTGGTGGCAAGAATCGAAGTAGTTAGATTATTTCTTGCCTTTGCTTCTACAAATATTTCAAAGTTTACCAGATGGATGTCAAGTCAACATTCCTGAATGGAGAATTGGAAGAAGTCTACATTGAGCAACTAGAAGGATTCCAATTGTCTGATCAAGGAGATATGGTCTGCAGATTAAGGAAAACATTGTATAGACTTAAACAAGCCCCAAGAGCCTAGTATACAAGATTAGATAAGTATCTGCTTAAGTTAGGTTTTAGCAAAGGCACAACTGACAGTAATCTTTATTTCAAAATTGATCATGAACACATCTTGATTGTTGAGGTATTTGTTGATGATATCATCTTTGGTGGAAATGAGAGCATGTGTAAAAAATTTACTGATTAGATGCAAAGTGAATTTGAGATGTCCATGTTTGGTGAAATGAATTTCTTCTTGGCTCTGCAAATCATTCAGTCAGATAAGGGCATCTTCATATCTCAGTCTAAGTATGTGAAAGAGTTGTTGAAAAAGTATGGAATGGAGGATTCAAAACCAGTGAATACTCCTATGATAACTGAATGCAAGTTGAGTAAAGATGATGATCCCCCTAAGGTAGATCAGAAAAGGTATAGATCAATTATTGGAGGACTGCTTTATCTGACTCAAACCAAACCTGATATTATGAATGCAATTGGCCTTGTTGCTAGATTTCAAGCTGATCCTAGAGAATCTCATGTTGTAGCAGTCAAAAGAATATTCAGATATTTGAAGGGGATATCTAATTATGGCTTATTTTATCCTAAGGATGATGATTTCATTCTTCATGCATATATAGATGCTAATTGGGCAGGAGATGTGGATGACATGAAGAGTACTAGTGGTGGTGCATTTTTCTTGGGAAAGAGATTGGTTTCTTGGTTGAGAAAAAAGTAGGAGGCAATATCTCTGTCTACTACAGAGACAGAGTATATAGTAGCAGTAAGTAATTGTACTCAAGTTTTGTGGATGAAGCAAATGTTGAAAGATATCAGAATTATGTTTGAAGAGCCTATTACAATCTTTTGTGATAATTCAAGTGCAATAAACATCTTAAATTATCCGGTGTTGCATTCAAAAACAAAGCACATATCCATCAAGTTTCATTTTCTGACAGAGAAAGTAAATGAGAATGAAGTCAGATTGGAGTTTGTTTCTTCAAAGGATCAGATTGTAGATATCTTCACTAAGCCTCTACCTAAGGATACTTTTGAGTATCTCAGAGTGAAGCTAGGGGTTAAATTACCCCTCCTATTCAGAATGAAGGTGCACTAGTGTACATCAGTCCAGTGGAACTTGCAGTCATATATTGTTATCCAGATTGGTGTTAAGGGGATGCTACTCGAGGGGAGTAGTCAGTATGTTAATTCTGGAGTTCAGTTTGGTTTTATCTAATAAAAAAGGGGAGAGATGATTGTAAATATGTGCCCTTTGCCATTGATGTCAAAGGGGGAGAGAAGTCATGTGAAAAACTCAAAAGTAAGTAGTTGCTAGTGAAAGGGGGAGCAATGAAGAAAGTGGTTGCAGGTGTGTTAAGAGAAAAGGGGAGAAGTCCTTGTCTTGATGGTTGAATCAATTTTTTACATCATATGTTGCCATCAATGAAAAAGGGGGAGATTGTTGCAAATATGTGCCTATGATGTGTTGTCATTGATGTCAACATATCTCTTTGTCAGAGATAGTGAAGATAGTGCAGTTCAGTAAAGTAGATTGCTTTGCATTCCCAGTGAGACGAAGATCAGAGTCTGCGGATTAAAGGATTTTGTAGAGGATTGTCTGAAGTTGCTCCAGCTAAGATTTGAGAGGTCCACATGGAGGATTGGTGAAGTTATGACCATCTGAGTAGAACAAAGTTTTGCAGTTGTTTAGAGGTAATAGAGTGACAAGAATTTGGTCCGGATTGCTCCGCATTGGAATATTATGGTCTGCAATTCTAGAGGCATGTTTGGGATGTTGGTGTGTATCCTCAACTCAAGTGGTTCATGGTTTGGAGGTCCGCAAGCAACCTTTCTAGTTTGACAGTCATGATAGTTAGTGTTCTTAAGTTCCCATATGAAGATGCAAGTGATTCTGGTGACTTGAGGTGGTGCGGTTGTTCTTGTTGATTTCATTGTGCTTGTGGAGGTCTCTAGATTGTGTGCCTATTGTGTTGGTGGTCCACATTGAGGATTAAGCTCGTAGTTGAAGATTTCTCCTAGGTGTTGCTGTTATTTCCAGTCATAGATGACTGGATGCTTCGTGAGTGTTGCTGATGAGCTAAGAGAAGTCCTATGGAGCATGGTGTGTTGTTCGAGAAAGATTTGAGTCCTAGCTATGTTTGGCCAACAGTGTAGTGATCTACATGTAGCATTTTGCATTAAGTCAAGTCTTGTGATTGTAATTGCTTGTAATGCCTATCTTGGAGAATGTTCCAAATAGATGATTGTAAGGCTGACTTTGATGTTCATTCCAAAGTCAATGTCATGTATAAATAATGTAATGAAGTCATGTAAATGTGCCCATGTGAGTGAAGATGTAGACGTAGCAAAGAAGTGTTTGAGGGCAGAGCAGAGGTGTTGTGAGCTTCAATGGAACTGAAACCTAGCATGGAGAAGATGTTGTTTCTCAGTTCAACCTTTCAGTGTTAGCCATGTGAATGTTTTGTAGACAGTGAGTCTCTTAGAGTAGTGAGCTCTGGGCAGTGTGTTTGAAGGCAGGTGCCTTCCCATTTTTCTATTCTTTTAATAGAGAATAAATCTTGTGGGTTAACCCCCACCGTGGTTTTTCCCTTAACCAGGTTTCCACGTAAAAATCCTGGTGTTATGTGTGTTGATTATGTTTTTGCTCATGTGTTGTTGATTAATGTTTTCATGGTTATATCATTAATCTCTTAATAAGTGGTAAAGAAGATTCAATGTATCAAAAGATAAAGTTTTGTGACAACTGATTCACCCTCCCTCTCAGTTGTCTGCCCTAATTTCAATAGTTCCATCCAAATTTTATGTCCCAAATAATGATTATGACAAGGCAGGTAGAGGAAAAAATTACGGCTAATAAAAAGCAAGGTTTTGTAAACATAAGAGACATAAGCACTCCTACACTAGTCACTTCCTCAAACTATTAGATTGACACCACAAAAAATTGAAGAGAAGGATGAAAAAGGGTTATGTTTTAACTATGATTGAAAATATAGCCAAGAACATTAATGCACTAAAATGAAATTATTTTATATTGAAGGGTTGAGTGAGGAAGAAGAGGAGGAAGTACCAATATTAGAGGGTGACAATGAGTTAGATGAGGAATCAAGAGATACTCAACCAATCATTTCATGTCATGCACTTACTAGAGTTAGCACCCCACAAATTCTTAAGGTGGCAGGTTTCTTGGAACAAGAGAGAGTGACAATGTTGATAGACTTAGGAAGCACTCACAACTTCATCAACAATAAGTTACCTACTTGTCTAAATTATTTTATATATCCAACTCTTGAATTTTACGTCCAAATTATAGATGGGGGTATTGTCGCTTAGTTAGGAAAATGCAATAGCATTAAATTGACCATATGAAAATATAAAATTGATTTTCCAATGTTTTCTATTCCCATGGGTACAACAAATATCGTGTTGGGAGTAGAATGACTCACTATATTGGGGATAATTGAGATGAACTTCTAGTAGCTATTCATGAGATTTCACTCAAAGAAAAAGATAGTTGAACCAAGAGGGTTGCATGAAAATTCCCCACAAATAGTAAGCTCTCATCAAATGTAAAATATGCTTAACAAAAGGGATGATGGATTTGTGACCCAATTATTTTCATTAGCAACCTATCAGCCAAATGCATCTATCTTGACAAATATACAAGAAATTATAAATCATCACTCAATGGTTTTTAGATATATGCCTAAAGGATATCCTCCAAAAGAAATTAAGATCATGCCATTCAACTAGTACCAGGGAGCCAACCACTGAACATCAGGCCTTATAGGTGCCCATGTATATACAAAAAGGTGAGATTGGGAAAATGGTTCAAGAGATGCTAGAGGTAAGAATTATTAGGTAGAGCTAGAGTTCCTACTCCTCTCTCGTAGTGATGGTGTGTAAGAAGGATGACACTTGGCACATGTCTAGACTATAGAGATCTCAACAAGTACACCATCAAAGATAAGTTTTGTATTACATTCATTGATGATTTACTAGATGAATTGATTGGAGCTATGTTTTTTACAAAAGTTGATATTAGATTAAGTTATCACTAGACTTGTATTAAGGAAGAAGATATTCCCAACAGAACATTTAGGAATCATGAGGGTCATTTCAATTTCTAGTGATACCATTTGGTTTTACTAATGTTTCCTTTATGTTTCAAAGTTTGATGAATGTCATCTTTAAGCCATTTTTGAGGAAGTTTATATTAGTATTTTCATGATATATTGATTTATAGAAAGACATGGGAAGAGAATTTGCACCATGTAGATCAATCATTACATGTTCTCAAACAACACCATCTATATGCTAAACCTTCCAAGTGTGCCTTTGGTCTCAAAGAGGTGGAGTACTTAGGTCACATAGTGTTTCATGAATGATTAATGGTTGATCCTAACAAAATCAAGGCTATGGTAGAGTGGCCTATTTCTAAAACCATTTAAAAATTGAGGGGCTTCCTACAACTCACTAAATATTATAGAAGATTTGTGAAGAACTATGGCCACATAATAGCACCCCTTACAAATTTATTGAAGAATTTTGATTTTTAATTGAGTGATTTAGCTAAGACAATATTTGAGAGATTGAAGGATGCTACATGTGCCACTCCAATTCTAGCCACTACAAACTTCACCAAGGATTTTATTATGGAGTGTGATGCTTCAAGAAATGGTATATAGGAGCAGTTCTCATGTAGAAAGGCAAGCCCATTAATTTTGAAAGTCATTAATGGAAGGGTAAGAGTCAACTCAAACCCATTTATGAGAAGGAAATGCTAGCTATTCTTCATGCAATGAAGTAATAGAGGCCATATCTAATGGGGAGACATTTCATAGTTAAGATAGATCATGATAGCCTAAAATATTTTCTAGAGAAATGGTTATGATCATCTAAAGAGAACAAAAATGGGTCTCTAAGATGTAACTGGGGTATGACTTTAAGATCATCTATAAGAAAGGAAAGGAGAATATAGTGGTTGATGTACTATCCAAGAATGATGAGAAGGACTAGACATTATTGTTTACCATTTTTAATATTATGGTACAAGTAGATTGTATAGAAGAAGACAAAATAAAGTGGTAGAATGATATTTCTACAAGGAATCTCATTCAATAGTTGCAAATTGATCCTAGTAGTTTGGATAAGTTTTTTTGCTGGAAGGGAGACTCTTTGTGGTATAAGTGATATTGTACCTATGCAAAAAATTTCACTATCAAACACAAGATTCTTGAAGAGCTCCATGGTTCTCCAATTGAGGATCATTTGGGATTTTTGAAGGTATATCATTGAATCAAGAAGGATTTCTTTTGAGAAGGGCTTAAAAGTGATGTTCAAAAACTTTTGACAAAATTTTTGGTATGTTAAAGAAATAAAGGGGAGACAATTAAGGAACTTGGTCTTTTGTAGCCCTTAGTTATCCATAACCACTGATGGGAAAAGGTCTCCATGGATTTTATTATAGGCCTTCCAAGATCTAAAGGTAATAGTGTCATCGTGGCAATGGTGGGTCGCCTCACCAAATATGCCCATTTTATTTCATTACCCCATCATATTACAACTATAGTGGAAAAAGTATTTATAGATAATACACAAAAGTACATGATACCCCAAGAGTTATTGTTAATGATCATAATGGACTATCTTTACTAGTAATGTTTGGACAAATTTATTCTCTTGTTTGGGTGCTCAATTGGCTCACAACTCTTCATAACATCCTTAATCAGATGGACAAAATAAGGTTGTCAATAAGTGCTTGGAAGGGAATCTACTTTGTTTTTCTTTGTCTCAATGGGTAGATTGCCTGCCACTAGCAAAATGGTGGTATAACACTTCCTTCCATACTTCCTCAAAAATGTCCCTATTTATGGCATTTATGGATACCATCCTCCATCCATCACATTATCATTAAAGGTGACACCAAGAGTTTAAGATGTGGAGTGATGCAGGAGCATTATCCTCGTGAGGTTTTGGTGTGCATTGTTTTGTTTTGTTTCGGTGTTTTGGTTTGTGGGTCCTTGTACCCAAATTTTGGAGTGAAATAAGAAGTTTAGGAATACCTCTTTGTGGTGTGATGACCCTTTGTTGTTTATAGGTAGATTTTCCACTAAAACAAAGCCAATTTTGATGGTTTGATACAACAAGTCAAGGTTTAAACTACATTGGTTGCTAAAGGTTTGAAATAACAAATCGAGGTTTAAACTACGTTGGTTGCACTTAGGTCTTTTAGAATGGCCTCAAGGAAGTTACATCATTGCCTGAGGAGAATATTTCCACCCATTGAGAGCAAGAATCAGTTATACTCATTTGTTAATCTTTCTTTTCCTTTTCCTCACTAAAAATAGACATAAAAGTTCATTTTTTTATTTTGCATATCGTGGGAACAGTCTTGGGAGAGAAAGAGATGTTTTTTTTAGGAAAAAAGCTAGAGAATGTTGTTGATATCAGTGGAAAGAAAGAAATGAAATGGGATTGGAAATGATAGTTTGGAGAGAAAAATACAAAGCTATCAAGCAAGCACATAGAGGCAAAAATAGGTTGTTGTACGCGTGAAAAAACGAAGCCACTTGATTGAACTCAGATCACATATCAGGTAGCAATTACTTTTGATTATACAGAGAACCCTCAATGAGGGTATAACATTACTAAATAGACCTTCATGATCATTGAGGTGCCATGAGTCTTTCTTTCATCTAGTTTTGGAGGTGAAAATTGGTCTTTTCTCTTGGGAGAGGCGTGTAGAAACATTCTTCCTTTGTTTTGATTCTAACCACAATGGCATAATGAGGCAATCATTTTGTATGTTGTTTTAAAACAATATAAATCGTGGATTTTGGAAATAAGAATCTATTTGTTGTTATTGCATTGTTTATATGTAACAGAAACATAAACGTCTTATTATAGTAACAATATTGTTTGTTTTGTTTGGAACCTTATAGAGTTGATATATGGTCTATTAAGGAAGAAAGAAGCTAAGCATGGAGTGAAAGGATACCGATAAGGGATTGTTTTTTCTTGAGTTTGGACTAGTTACACTTAGGTGTCTGTGTATTGAGTTGTACAAGCCCCTTTGATTTGATTTTCTAACTATCCCAAGAGGACAGTGTTCTCTGTTTTGACTGTCCACTAAAATAGAGTGGGGAATTAGATTGTAGTTATCAGTGGATTGGAACCAGCTGACATCAATTTTGGTAGCAAAGCCCAAAAGAGATTGGGCAAAGATGCCACCCAGAAGAATGCGAAGAGGAGGTACCCGACGAGGCATAGATGAAGGGGTTATGGAGTTGCTAGAGAACCTCATAGCAAGGATGGATGCCATGGAACAAGTACAAAGGAGAGGAATACCTTCTGGAGAAGTAAGTGATAATGAAGAAGAGGATCAACAAGCTAGGGAAGAGGTGGTTCAAGAAGAATAACCTGATGGAGTTGAAATGAGATTGTTGAGAGCAGTCATGGGGGTTGGAGCCAAACCCAAGATAAAGGTTTGGGCCACCTACTCAAGAAGCCTCAATAAAGAGGAACTAATTGATTGGATCAATGAGCTTGATAAGTACTTTGAGTATGAAGAAGTGACAAAGGAGAAAAGAGTCAAGTTTGTGTGTACAAGACTCAAAGGCCACACTTCTATCTGGTGGGATTACATTCATTCAGAAAGAAGAAAGAAGAACAAGGAGAAGATAACTTCATGGAATAGAATGTTTTCCAAATTGAAAGCTAAATTTCTTCTAGGAGACTATCAAACTAATTTGCTCAAAAGGTTACAAAATCTCAAGCAGAAAGAGATGAGTGTGAAATAATATATAGAGGAGTTCTATAAACTTGTGATCCATTCAGGACATAGTGAAGAATATTTGGAGAAGGTTGCTAGGTACCATAATGGATTGAGATACAATTTACAAGATGAATTGAGTCTCTTGTCCCCTAGAACTCTTAAAGAAGCTTATCAGTTTACCATTAAGGCAAAGGAGAAGCTTATGAGAAGGCCAAACTAGAAAGGAATAGGACAGAATAGTGGTAGAGGATAGCAACACCATCATGTTGGAGAGGCAAGTACTTCTAGTGGGCAAACTAATCTGGAAAGAGGATGTTTCCAAAAAGAGGAGAGAGACCATTTGAAAGAGGAGGTTACCAAGGAAGAGGTAGAGGTTTATCTGGTAAATGTTTTAGATGAAAAAGTTTATAGGCCATAAAGGTTGAGAGTATCCTAAGTTCCCATGAGAAGGTTACACAAGGCCTGAGAGAAGTAATTAGATTGTGCAACCAAACCAAGATAGTGTGGGATCACCTGCTCATCACTTAGAAGAACTTGGAGAGTCTTTGTTGTTCAAGAGAGTATTGTTGAAGCCACCAAAGGAGAGTCAAGAACCTATACAAAGGAGATCTTTATTCAAAACCAATTGCAAGGATATTTAGGTAAGTGCTACAAACTTATTATTGATAGCGATAGTATTGATAATATTGTGGCTATTAAAATGGTAGACAAGCTAGGCCTTACTAGGATTACATATCTTAACCCCTATCAAGTTTCTTGGTTACAAAAAGGGCATCAATTATTGGTAGATGAGCAGGCTTCAGTAGAGTTTCAAATAGGTAGTTATAAGGACACTATTATGTGTGATATTATGCCTATGGATGTTTGTCATGTGCTCCTTAGTAGACCTTGGCAATATGACAAGAAATCCATACATGAAGGTAGAAGCAACACTTACACTTTACAAAAGGATGGTTAGACATATACACTACTACCTTTGAAAGGAGAAGAAGTGGATATGAAGAGCAACAATAATAACAAGGTATTATTGATGAGTGGCAAAGAATTTATACATGACATGAAGAACGAAGAAGAGGGAAAGAGTGAAGTTGTAGGAATGGTTGAGTGTCCTTTGGAGGATGTAAAGGGTGACATTAGCAAATGAGAGTACAGTTGCGAGAGAATGTGAAGAGGATGAAAAGTAAAAGAGAATAAAGAGGTTGTAGCTAAAGATAAAGATGAAGAGATTGCAGGAGTGATTGAGGAAGTGAAAGAAGTGGACAATGAAGATGAAGGAGAAAAGAGTGTGAAAGAGGTAATTGAAATTGCAAATGATATGGAAGTGATAGAGCTTGAGAATATTACATAGTGAATGGTGAAAACAAGGATGATTTAATGTTACAGATTTTGGTAGTAGAAGAAGAATGGTTTGAGAAGCTTGCGGGTGGAGATATAGAGGTGAATGCTGCAGCGAATAGTGAAGAATATGTTAGAGCAGTGAAGGAAAATGAGGTAGATTATAAACATTTTGATTTTGGTTTACATTTACTTGTAAGGATGAATGTAGACGATGTAGTTGCAAATGTGTATGCGGATGTGACAGGTTTGTATGTAGCAGTTGTAGAGGATGGTGCAGGGGAAGCTTGGTGGAGGTGGTCAGTTTGTGGTGGGTAAAAACCCATGAAAGAGGAGAGAAATAGAGATATTTGTTGGAGGAGGAGGTCGATACATGGTGGGAAAGGTCAACAAGTGACAACAAAGTGTAGAATTCATTTTGCCATGACATGAAAGATCTATTCCTGCCAAATGCTAGAAGACAAGAAAGAAAAAAATTGTTGCAGGTTACCTATTCATAGCATTGGAGTATGTTGCATGTTATTTACAACTTGAAAGGGTAGTCCTACTACCCAAATCCATTTGTGAGCTACACTCAAAATGTCTCTTTCGGAAAGCCTGATGTAGGAGCATCATCCTTGTGAGGTTTTGGTGTGCATTGTTTTGTTTTGGTGTTTTGGTTTGTGGGTCCTTGTACCCAAATTTTGGAGTTAAATAAGAAGTTTAGGGATACCTCTTTGTGGTGTGCTGACCCTTTGTGGTTTATAGGTAGACTTTCCACTAAAACAAAGCCAAGTTTGATGGTTTGATACAACAAGTCAAGGTTTAAACTACATTGATTGCTGAAGGTTTGAAACAACAAATCAAGGTTTAAACTACATTGGTTGCATTTAGGTCTTTTGGAATGGCCTCAAGTCAATTAAATCATTACGTGAGGAGAAGATTTCCACCCATCAAGAGAAATAATCAGTTATACTCATTTGTTAATCTTTCTTTTCCTTTTCCTCACTAAAAATAGGACATAAAAGTTTGTTTTGTTGTTTTGCATATCGTGGGAACAATCTTGGGAGAGAAAGAGATGTTTTGAGGGAAAACAATCCAGATGACGCTACTAATATCAATAGAAAGAAATCAATGAAATGGGATTGGGAATGATAGTTTGGAGAGCAAAATACAGAGCTATCAAGTAGGAAGACATGCAAAAATAGGTTGTTGTACATCGTGAAAGAATGAAGCCAAGATTGAACTCAGATAGCATATCAAGCAGCAATTACTTTTGATTGTATAGGGAACCCTCAAGAAGGGTATAACGTTACTAAACAACCCTTTGTGATCATTGAGGCGCCATGAGTCTTTCATTTATCTAGTTCTGGAGGTGAAAATCGAGCTTTTCTCTTGGGAGAGGCATGTAGAAATGTTCATCCTCTATTTTGATTCTAAAAATGATGGCATAAGGAGGCAATAATTTTGTATGTTGTTTTAAAACAATATAAATTGTGGATTTTGGAAATAAGAATTTGTTTTTTTTATTGCATTACTTATATGTAGCAGAAACATAAATATCTTATTAAAGTAAAAATAGTGTTTATTTTGTTTGGAACTGTATAGAGTTGATATATGGTCTATTAAGGTAGAAAGAAGCTAAGAATGGAGTGAAATGATTTTGATAAGGGACTATTTTTTCTTGAGTTTGGATCAGTTACACTTAGGTGTCTGTGTATTGAGTTGTACAAGCCCCTTTGATCTGATTTTCTGACTGTCCTAAGAGGACAGTGTTCTCTATTTTGACTATCCACTCAAATAGAGTGGGGGATTGGACTGTAGTTAGGAGTGGATTGGAACCAACTCCCATCATGGAGGACCACACGAATTATCAATAATAGGTACTTTTAGGACTCAAGGAGAATTTGACCATGGATTTTCTTGAGATTGCAACCTTATAAGAAAATATCCTCAAAGCAACAAAAAAAGAACAAGTTGTCACCACAATATAATAGTCCGTACTAGATCCTTCAAAAGATTTGCAGTGTAGTCTATAATCTTGAGTTATTGTCTACAACAAAGATACATATATTTTTCTTTTAGATTTAACGAAGGTGTTTGTTCAACAGATTCCTACATGTAGACAATCTTACTAGAGACAGATGAAGGAAGAATCATTTTGAATCTAGATTTAATTCTCTACGAATGCACAAAGAAGTTGACGAATATTACAATTATCGAGTATCTTATTCAATGGAAGAATTTACCAGTTGAAGATGTCATGTGAAAAGATTAATAGTTTGTTCAAAAGCATCCACAATTGATTAGCTTTGAGGACAATGCTTTTCTGAATAGGGAGTGCATGCTATGCCTTTAATCTTATAGTGTGTGTACATTATAAGTAGTCAACTTGTAGCTACCTTAACTCTTAATTAAGTATTATGATCATTATTATATTCTTATTTAGATAATTAGGTTGAAACCTAGGCGTTATGTTTTGCTGTCTAAGTCAACCTAAGTGATCTCCAAGGCATACGTAGGGTATATATAGGAGGTAGTGAGTGTTATTTGATCATATTGTAGTTATGTTCTTATTGGAGATATTTGGAGGTTTGGCCCTTCAAAGTGGCTTATTATTCTAAAGTATTATCAAGTGTTCACATCATATTTCATGTTATACTCTTCTCTTGGGCAAGTTATTTCATTACAAAACTATTGATGCCTTGTTAATGGTGAGGTGTTTTGTGTAGTTGAATGAACATACTTCCTACCTACAAGAATAATTAAGCATATGGAATTTCCTTTAGAGACCACATCATCCAGCATTAGGATTGCAACAATGGGTCTAGGGGAGATCAGTTTTGAGTTGTAACTATCCATTTACAAAAAGATGTATAGATGGTTTGAAGATGAGTTTGAATTTACTTTCTTTCTTGAACACTTTTCTTCTCTTCTTTCTATTTTCTATTTCATTTCATATTGGTATTAGTTTAGGATTTTATGATATATTTCAAATCATAAAAGGCACTAAAATTGATAAATTTGTAAAATTTTCATGATTAAATTTTTTTATCTTAAAAATTAAGGTCGGATCCTTAAAGAATGGAATGAATTTCATGAATGACTTTTCATCTTATAAGATATAATTTATCGTAATTTCTAAGTTTAATCATGTTTGAATATGTTTGGTAGTGAAATTGAAGACTTGTGATGGCTAATGGTGTTTTGTTTTCAATAAGTGAGTCTCTTTTTTCATATGGATGATTCCTAATATTCTATTATAGCCCCTTGAATGGACTAGTCAAATCCCTTTCCAACTAAGAGATTCTAGTAAGCCTTATGCAATATTTGATGGAGACTCTTGAGACTAGCCACCTTTCAACTAGAGGAACATTTATTTTTTCACCCTATAGGCTTCATTACTTACAAGTATGTTGGTGTGTCAAAAACCACATCAACAGGACACCTTTTGTGAAAGAGGTTCCTACCACCACTTTTCTATTGCCTTAAAAAATTGACATCTCAAAACAACATATCTTCAAATTTAAAGGCTTGGTTTACCAATGGTCTTTTATTATAAAAAAATTGAATAGGGTAGTGATCAAATTTGGAGATGGGTAAGATGGCACATTCCAACAAATAATCCACACTTAGCCATGAGTTGTTGCATAAGAATCATTCTAGCCTCTCAGCTATATTACTAAAACCAATCCTTCAATTTGTCAAAGTGAAAATCCCATCCTTTCTAGAGGGATGTAAAATAGACCCCTTTTGTTCACAAAGTCTTCTCCTTCTAGTGCATCAATTATAGAATTTTTTTCACCAAGGAAGTGAAATTTGATTTGAGGCATGACTAGGATTTTGATGTGGGCTATCCCACCAACTTCTTCCCTTTTCCCATGCATTGTTTTCATGCTCTCTTCTTTTGTATTTCACCATATTTCTCTTGCTTTCTTTGATAGGCAAAATTCTCTTTCATTTGTTGTGGGTGGAAAATGTCATTTTTTAATTTTGAATCTGGCACTCTCTTTTTCTCCATTTTCTCCAATATCCAATAGTTGGTCTCCTTTCATTGTTAGTAGTATTCTCCTTCCTCCAAATTATACCTTCACTTTCATTTTCTCCTCTTTTGTCTTCTACAAAAATTTGGTTTTCTCCTTCCATAGTTTTTATATATAGATATATGTATGCAATGCTACATCGATGCATTTTTTTTAATTTTTTCCTATGGAAGACTAAGAGTCACTACTTAGAAGTCCACTTTATTCAGAAACCACATCCACATTAGAAGCCAACTATGGAAGACAAGAGTCACACCTTAGAATTCAACATTAGATGTCCCTATGAGAATTTGAACTTGGATCTCCACAACAAGAACCTAATGTTTTAACCAATTAAGCTCAACCCCTTAGACAATTCATTCATTTTTTAAGTATATCTGCATCTTTTTAGATGGGAGATGGTGCCTTTAATTGAATCCTCATACTTCATCTATAATTTTTTTTTTTAAAATTCATAATTTCAACATAAATTTAGAAAAAAAATATGACTTTTTATTATCATTTAATCACTATATCATTTACATATTTTGTTATTTTTATGTAAACAATGTTAATCATTAATAAATTACCTTTGTAAATTAAGTAATCTTGCAATGTTAAATATATTTTTTAATTTTAAAACAATCCACCAAATAAATACATATTATAACATATGTATATGTTTTTGATAAAGATAAGTCAGCAAACAAGGGGATGAACCCTTACAAACAAGAGCTTGAAGGGCCCGACAGAGCAGGCCTAAGTAGGCCACACACAGAATAGGAACAACAGACGAACACTAGACAACCCCAGAATCTGAGGGGATAAATCAGACTCCCTTAGCCCTAGGCCACAAAACAACAACACATTTGGGGAGTCCTTTCTTTGCACCACAGACCAAGAAGACTTAGAATAAAATTCCACCAAGTGAGGTGAGAGGAGTGGATCCTCTACAACCACCACGGGCAAGGAACCACCATGCACCGAAGGAGCCGGCAGCGTAGAAGAAACAAGGGCTATCGAAGAACAATAGAGGCATTTATCAAGGGTTGAGCAGTCTCATCTTGAACATCAATAGTAGTTTGAGGCAACAAAGGATTAGCTGAAGGGATAGCTAGTGGGGGATCCAGGGGAAATATAGTCTCCTAAGATGATTTAGCCAAGGAAGGATCGTCTTCCCTAGAGGAACCATCCAAAGAGGGGGAGCCCACTATCAAATGATCAGAGAGAGCATTCTTCCACCAGGATGTTGTGCCCTTGCAGAGGTATGAGGGTAGCTAGAGGCAATATGACCAATGGAGAAACATCTCCTGCACCAGAAAGGGAGACCCTCATAGTCTAGCAGTTGCGTCCACAATCTCTCCTCCACCATCAAGATCACATCTCCATGGAGAGGTTTGGAGATATATATATAAACTAAAATATGAGCCACCATAGTATGCCCAAGATTCAAGGTCATAGAATACACCTTCAAAAAACATCCAATGACATTGCCAATGGCTTCATAATAGGAGTCCTCCCAAAACTAGAGAGGGAGATTCAACAGTCGGACCCAAATAGGTCTGGTATTCAATGTCCCCATAAAAGGATTGAAGGACCAATCCTAAGGCTTGATGGACAATGAATGGTCACCCCACAACCAACCCTTGACCAGCACAAGGTCTCGCTCCTTGGAGGAAGCAAAGGTTGCAATGAAGAACCCCCTTGTACTAGGAAAGAGTTCAATTTGCCCAAAGACAAGAGGCTTCCAGGAAGCCAAAACCCAACCATGGAGATCAGGAAGGGATGGTCACAAGCCATTAAACCTATAGACCACACCACATCTGAGATAGTAATCCTCATTTTCTACAATCTCAGGACCATAGACCACAATAGGGGAAGCACGAGAATAGGGCATAGGCCTAACCCTAGCCTGTGAAGGGATCTTAGCACAAGAATTAATAATAGGATTAGAAAAAGATTTATAATGGCCACTAGAAGCAAACCTAGCAGTATCGAGTTCAGCCAAACCAAAAGGCAAAAGATTGCCTCCAGAAGCTAGCCCTAATGAGCACTTTGTAGTCACACCAGCACTAGCAAGGATCCAAGCAGAAGGGTCCTAGACATAGCCTGTAGACTCAAAATTTGTTTCCTTGGGAAGAGGGCACTAGATCGCATCCCCCAACAAGGACTCACATGCATAGCGAATCTACACAACACCATTGACCAGGCCCAAAAGTTCCTACAAATTGCTGCTCAAACTGCCCAACGTCCCGCTTAGTGTCATTTCAAATCAATATAACATATGTATATGTTAAACCTACTACTACAATATTGTTCACAATATATAATGAATAATATTCAATTATATTAAATATATAATTTAATTTTTATTTTAGTTATTTTTTAACTTTAATTTTTTATTAAAATTTAAAATTTATCACCAAATGTTATTTTTAAAAAATCATTTCATTCTTTCATCCATTAATTTTAATTATTTACATAAAATAATATTTAATAGTAAAATCTATATGTTCATTTTTTTTAATTCCAATTAAATTTTTTAAAATGATCAATTATAAAGATTGTTTATTTTTAAATTAATTCTATCTTAATAATTCTTATTAAAATAATTACATTACTATAATAAATTATTAAATTTTCTAAATTATTTTACTTCCTCAAAATTTGCATCATAATTTGTAAATTACAATAAAACGTAATAGAAAAATTAAATTATTTTTTGTTCAAAATAAATTTTCAACTACAAATATATTTGTTAAATAGCGTAGTATCATAATACATCGCGAATATAAATATTTACAAGTTAGATAAATTATTATTATTAGAATTACATTACAAGTAACTTTTAGCTCTCTATGGTCTTCATAGATCTTCTCAACCACACTCAACTTTGATATATAGTATTTCTTTAATATAAATTAAATATTATGAAAGCACAAAAGAAAGGCTTATCATACCCTAATAATCACCTCTGGATTGATGACTTTGATTCTATTCCAATATTTCCCACCTTCCTTAATGTCTCCCACCATTCATTCTTCCTTCCTAAGCTATAATAATTGAACACCTTTAGTCTTTTCAACTGTTCCAATCCCTCCACTTTCTTGACTTTGGGACAATCACCTAGACGGAACTCCTCAAGACATGCCATTGCTCCCTCCTCCAATTCCAGCAACTCCTCTAATTGTGAGAAATCAGTAATTATGAAGAAGCAAAGGTGTGGAAATGCTCCCAACTTTCCAAACACCTTTGGCAATTCTCCACACCTTGAATTCCCCCTCAACTCCAACCTCACTAGATTGGGCATTCTTTGCAACTCCAAATAATCACTACATTTACAGTAAGCTAATGATAATTCCCTAATTTTTGCCAACACACATCCAACTTGTCACTGCATACCTCTCTAATTTAAGACTTTCCAAATATTTCATTGTTGTCATGTTCTCCCGAAAGTCTGCAACATGTCTATTATTCCCATAGTAGATTGTTAAACAATGCATCTTCACCATCTGCGCAAGGATCCCTTCCTCCATCCTCTTTAAATCCATCTCATGCTTAACTATTAACTATAGTGAACCTGAAGTTGAGTCATATTGGCCAAATCCTCTAACCTCATGAATTCGCCCTCTTCTATGGACATGTGTAAAGGATGAGATTGCAGTGTTCTCAAAAAGGCAAGCTTTGATATTGGTGCAGGGGCACCTAACACAAGTCATTTAAAGTTCATGTTTTATGTTGTAATAAGGTCTGTTGACCAATGCATTTTCATTTCAGTTTATGTCTAGGTTCATTTTGTAAGTCCTAAGTGACTTTTGACTATTGTAATCGCCTAATGCTAAAAATAGCAATAATGCCAAAAATAGACAATAGTGTTTCCCAATCGCTTGGAATCGATCTCCTAGCCACTTGGAGTCAGTTGGTACTACTCTAGGAAAATCTTTTAAACCCAGAGAACTAAATCAAGTGCAGACAGATTAGGGATTGAGATTGCACTCAGTCATATGATATTGTAATCAAGCATTGCAAGGAGAATCAAACTTTTTTTTTTGTTTCGTCAATCTTCTTTTCAATCTCTATAAATACGAATTGCTTTAGCTGTAGGTTTTCCTTCCTTCTAGTTTTTCCTTGTTGCAACATGTTGATTTGAAGCATTCCATTGATAAGATTCCTATCGAAATCAGTGGAATGGCTTCGTTGTATATATATTTATTTTTGTTTCCTGTTTCTTCCTTTGTTTCGGTGGCGCCGATGTACCAGTTCGCAGTTCACGCATAGTAGCTCGCCTAGCATTTTATGTGCTAGGGCTTGGTGAAGGCAGACTGTGCAAAGGTGTATAAGAGTAGCGGCGTGGGAAACCCTAAGTATTCGTCGATGGTTGAAATATGGCCGATGAATGTGTTAGAATGTGATAACGGCGTGATCGGGGAGACAGCGAGCCAAGTCGCATCAACAATAGAAATCCATTTGCATGAGTTTAGAATGTACATTGCATTGCAAAGGGCATAGGAACAAGTATGTTGCGAATGTATCTTCTGGTGGATACAAGTAGTGACCAGGTGTAATGGTGAATCGGGTCATAGTGGCTGGCTGTAGCAAGTCGTGGTGAGCACATACCACAATTTGGTAGTTTATTGTTAAGTTTTACTCGCTTCCATTGTGCGCTCTGCATCATTTTGGTATCAGAGCTAGCAAAGGTCTGCAGAAGTGTTGGTGTTGTCTGTGAATGTTTATGTCAGACAGAGAAAGTGAAGGAGGGGCTAGCGATATGCCTCCAAAGGGAATGACCACCGAAGTGGCCAATAAATTCAAGGAGATAGAGGAGATGATAAAGACTGGAGTCAAGGAAGCACTCCAAACTGAATTGAAGACCTTAGGAAAAGGCAGGAAATCAGACGAGGAGTCTGATGGAGAAGAAGAAGTTGGGGCAGAGGAAACAGCCCCAGAACAGACAAGTATATTTGTAGACTAGAAACAATTTCTGGAGGCCATAAAATCACTCGGTAAGGAGTCATCTGAATCGAGAATGGAGATTCTGATGTTCAGTGGAAAGATCGATGCAGAAGAAGTCATCAAATGGATCGAGGCTTTGAACAGTTACTTCGAATACAAGGAGGTACTAGAAAATAGAAGAGTCAAATTTGCAAAGACAAAATTGAAGGGCGCTGCACTCACGTGGTGGAAATACACCCAGGGCGAAAGGGTGAAGAGTGGCAAGAGCATGATCGCATCCTGGAGTCAGATGGTAGAGAGGATCAAGACTCAGTTCCTACCAGCAGATTATGAAGTGCAGATATACAAGAAAATACAAAATCTTAAGCAGAAGGATATGGATGTATCCACCTATATAGAGGAATTTCACAAATTGTCTCTAAGGTGTGGACATGCTGAGGATGAGAAAGGAAGAGTTTCCAGGTACATTAATGGCCTGAAGTATAGTATACAGGATGAGATTACCATCTTGACACCAGACACCGTGGACAAGTGTTTCCAGGTGGCATTGAGAGTAGAAGAGAAATTGAAAAGAAAAGGAGAACAATAGAACAGAGGCAAAGGTGGAAAGAATTTCAGGGGTAGAAATAGCTTTGGTGGCAGAAATCAGTTCCAGAAGAATCAAGGGAGTCCAATCAGCAAGAACACAGTGGAGAATCTAGTTCCAGAGAGGGTTTCAGAGGAAGGAGACCTAATGGGAGACGTAGATTTGGTGGACCAGGCAGGGGTCCTAATGTCTTCACGGGAAGATGTTATAATTGTAACCAAATTGGGCACACAGCAGGTAGGTGTCCAGAGAAAGCCTCAAGCTCTCATGGAGGAGAGAGAAGGAACCAATTAATCCAAGAGGAAGATTGCCAAAGTGTCAACTCTCCAATTGGAAGTGCAGCCCCGGTCCATGAAGGAGAAAGATTGATGATGAGAAGAACCATGTTGAAGGTGCCTCAAACTCAAGACCCCCCTCAAAGGAAGACATTATTCAGGACAACATGTAAGGCCTATGGTAAGATTTGCAAGGTAATTATTGATTCAGGCTCAACTAAAAATTTGGTTTCCATTGAAATGGTAGACAAATTGAAATTGAAAATCCTTCCTCATGTTAGTCCTTATAAGGTATCATGGTTGAATAAGGGACAACAAGTTTTGGTAGACGAACAATCATGGGTTGAATTTGAGATAGGAGAATATAAAGAGAAAATTTTATGTGATGTGCTCCCTATGGATGCTTGTCATTTGCTGTTAGGACATCCATGGCAATATGATGTTCAATCAGAACATGATGGTAAAACTAATTCTTTCATCATAACTAAGAATGGTAAAAGGTATAGAATGGATCCATTACCTGATGAGCATGTAGAAAAGAATGTTGGCTCAAGTATCATGTTAATAAGTGGGAAAGAGTTTCTCCATACTCTGAAAGAAGAGGGAACTCAGGGGTATGCTCTAATTTTGAAACCTAAAGACAATTCTGATTTGTCTAAAAATAGTAAAGAAAAGGTCCCCAAGGAAGTGTAGGAATTATTAGACAAGTATAAGGGTATCATGGTGGAGGATATGCCCAATGCACTACCCCCTATGAGAGACATAAGTCATCAAATTGACTTCATCCCAGGATCCACATTGCCAAATAAACCAGCATATAAAATGACACCTAAGCAGAATGAGGAGATTGCTAAACAAGTACAAGAATTGTTGGATAAGGGTTTGGTGAGGAAAAGTCTTAGTCCATGTGTTGTACCCACAGTTTTAGCTCCCAAGAAGGATGGAAAATGGAGGTTATGCACTGATTCGAGAGCCATCAATAAGATTACCATTAGATATAGGTTTCCTATGCCTAGAATAGACAACCTCATGGATTGTTTGGGAGGAGCTCGGTACTTTTCCAAAATTGATCTCAAGAGTGGATACCATCAGATCAGGATTAGAGAAGGGGATGAATGGAAGACAGCCTTTAAGACTAATGAAGGTCTTTGTGAGTGGTTGCTGATGCCATTTGGTTTGTCCAATGCTCCCAGTACTTTCATGTGTTTAATGAATGAGGTATTGACAGATTTTATAGGTAAATTTGTTGTTGTCTATTGACGATATTCTAGTTTTCAGCAGAACAAAAGAAGAGCATTTGCAGCATTTGGAACAGGTGTTGAAGAGGCTGCATGAGGAGAAATTAATGATCAATATTGAGAAGAGTATCTTCATGAAGGAAGAACTTAGATACCTTGGATTTGTGATATCCCAGGGTAGTTTGAAAATGGATCTAGAGAAGGTAAATGCTATTCTATCTTGGCCAGCACCTAGAACAGTGAGTGATGTAAGAAGTTTTCATGGGTTAGCAACTTTTTATAGGAAATTCATAAGGGGATTCAGTCACATTTGTGCACCAATTCTAGATACCATAAAAGGAGGACAGAAACGTAAGTTTGTTTGGAATAGAATAGCAAATGAATCTTTTGAGATTCTCAAGTAGAAAATAGCGGAGAACCCCATTTTAGTTTTGCCTAATTTTAATAAGTTGTTTATTGTGGAATGTGATGCCAGTAACCTTGCCATTGGTGCTATCTTGAGTCAAGAAGGCAGACTTGTTGCTTTCTTTAGTGAAAAGCTGAATGATGCCAAAAGAAAATATTCCACATATGATCTAGAATTGTATGCAATGGTCCAAGCATTGAAAAAATGGAGACATTATCTCTTGCCCAAAGAATTCATTGTGTATACTGACAACCATGCTTTGAGTTTTCAGAATTCACAGGAGAAGCTAAATCACATGCACATGAAATCGGTCGAACAACTCCAGGTGTATACTTTTTCCATCAAACATAAGAAGGGACAAGCCAACAAGGTGGCAGATGCTTTGAGCAGAAGAGTGTGTACTATACAGGAAATCCAATTGCAAAGTGTGGGAGTGGATTCTCTCAAGGATATGTACCAAGATGATGAGGACTTCAAGGAGATATATGCAGTTTTTTCACAATTTTTAGACTCTTATCATTCTAATTTTTCTGAATTTTTGTTACAAAAAGGGCTACTATTTAAAGGCAGCCAGTTGTGCGTGCCTAGGTGTTCCATGAGGGAGAACATCATAAAAGAGAAACATTGCAGTAGTCTTGGACGTCATTTTGGACTAGACAAGACATTGGAGCAAGTGAGAAGGTTTTACTTCTGGCCTAAGATGCAAACAGATGTCAGGAAATTTGTGGAAACTTGTAGCATTTGTCAAAGGGCAAAAGGAACTTCGTCTAATGCAGGACTCTATCAACCACTTCCCATTCTGCAAAGGCCATGGGAATGCATCAGTATGGACTTTGTTGTGGCACTTCCAAGGACTCAAAGAGGATTTGATAGTGTGTTTGTGGTTGTTGACAGGTTGAGTAAAATGGCTCATTTTGTGCCATGTAAATGTACCAATGATGCTTCACATATTGTTGGTCTTTTCTTTAAAGAAATAGTAAGAATTCATGGTTTACCATTGAACATAGTCACTGATAGAGATCCCAAGTTCGTGAGTCATTTTTGGAGGACACTATGGAAGAAGTTGGGCACCCAATTGTCTTTCACATCTGCATATCACCCTCAAACAGATGGACAAACTGAGGTAGTGAATAGATCACTGGGTAATCTTTTGAGATGCCTAACCAAACAACATGGAGAAGCATAGGATATGATCATCCCACAAGTAGAATTTGCATATAATGACTCTGTTAATAGGAGCACAGGAAAGAGCCCTTTTGAAGTTGTATATGGGATTCATCCTAGGGGAATTTTGGAGCTCAGGGATCTCCAAAACATGGAGAAAAGGAGTGCACAAGGAGAAGATTTTGTAGTTAGTATAAAAGATATCCATGATACTGTTAGAGAAACTATACAGAAGAATACAGGGAAGTACAAATAAAGAGCTGATCAGAAGAAGAGGGATGTTCAATACAAAGTTGGGCATCTAGTAATGGCATATTTGAAGAAGGAAAGACTTCCGAAGGGGCAATCCACTAAACTTCTCATGAAAAAGATAGGTCCATGCAAGATTGTACACAAATTTGGGCCTAATGCATATGAAATTGAACTTCCTCCTGGATTAGCAATATCACCCATTTTCAATGTGTTAGATTTGTTTCCATTTAGTGGAGCCAATACAATAGAGATAGGAATCAAAGATGCAGAATGGATTTCTGATCTTCCACTGAGTCAGCCAGTTCAGTTGGAATGTATTTTAGACACCAAAGTTCAGAAGAAGACCAGATACAAAACATAGAAGCAATATCTAGTCAAGTGGCGTGGTTTACCTGATGAGGATGCAACCTGGATGAGCGAGGAAGACATCATCAAGCATGGGGTTACTATTTCAGACTTGGTTCCTCAAGGGACTTGAGTTCTTTTTAACCCCGTGAGTATGGTGTAGGGGCATCTAACACAAGTCATTTAAAGTTCATGTTTTATGTTGTAATAAGGTCTATTGACCAATGCATTTTCATTTCAGTTTATGTCTAGGTTCATTTTGTAAGTCCTAAGTGACTTTTGACTATTGTAATCGCCTAATGCTAAAAATAGCAATAATGCCAAAAATAGGCAATAGTGTTTCCCAGCGGCTTGGAGTCAGTTGGTACTACTCTGGGCAAATCTTTTAAACCCAGAGAACTGAATCGGGTGCAGATAGACTAGGGATTGAGATTGCACTCAGTCATATGATATTGTAATCAAGCATTGCAAGGAGAATCAAACTTTTTTTTTGTTTTGTCAATCTGCTTTTTATTCTCTATAAATATGAATTACTTTAGCTGTAGGTTTTCCTTCCTTCTGGTTTTTCCTTGTTGCAACATGTCAATTTGAAGCATTCCATTGATAAGATTCATGTCAAAATCAGTGGAATGGCTTCGTTGTATATATATTTGTTTTCATTTCCTATTTGTTCCTTTGTTTCAGCAGTGCAAATGTACTAGTTCGCGGTTCACGCATAGTAGTTCGCCTAGCATTTTATGTGCTAGGGCTCAGTGAAGGCAGACTGTACAAAGGTGTATAAGAGTAGCGGCGTGGGAAACCCTAAGTATTCATCGATGGTTGAAATCTGGCTGACAAATGTGTTAGAATGTGATAACGGCGTGATTGGAGACAGCAATCCAAGTCATGTCAATAGCAAAAATCCATTGGCGTGAGTTTAGAATGTACATTGCATTGCAAAGGGTGCAGGAACAAGTATGTTGCGAATGTATCTTCTGGTAGATACAAGCAACGACCAGGTGTAATGGTGAATCAGGTCATAGTGGCCGGCTGTAGTAAGTCATGGTGAGCACATACCACAGTTTAGTAGTTTATTGTTAAGTTTTGCCCACTTCCATTATGTGCTCTACATCAGATATTCTCTTTGGCATGCGATGAACACCCTCACATTCTAAATGCTGAAGACATTTAAGTTCACCTATCCATACTGGTAACCTGCAATTTATAGTAAGAAACTAGAGACTTGTCAGATGCCCACCTCAAATCCAAGACTTAAAGAAGTTTCATCTTTCCAACGGACACAGACAATGTAGAGATTATCAAAATATTGAGTTACAAATATATTGAGTTACAAATATTAGTTGGACAATTATCAAAATATCATCAATGTTTCACAATTTTATTTTTTAATTATTTAAGAAATTAATTTAGCACAAAATAAATAGAACACATTGGTTTAATTATAGATGATAATGTTTGTCACAGTTTCATCATCTTGATATAGGGGTTCTATGTGATTTAAATGGCTTTTAGATGGAAAGATTTTGTTGATGTCCCATTACCTCCTATCTCTTCCCTTGTAAGGAGGCCAATTTGTATAGAAATTATTTTTTGTGAGAGATGTGTATGCAGAAAATGTAAATCAAATAAGGAACAAATGCATCAAGGATCCTACTCCATATTCAATATCACATCAAGAGCAAGTAAGTAATGAAAGGAAATGAAACAATATTACCCAAGGTAGTCCTTGTTGCCCTTTCTATTTGATAACGATATTTGAATTGATAATGTTGATTACTCACACTAGCAACATAACAATACTTGATTACTCATGTGATAGCCAGGTATTCTAGTTCTAGATTCAAGTAGTTGCTCTAGGTAGATGCTCTAGGATTAAATGACTTAATTGATAGTGATATTTATATGATATTGGATGTGGGAAAGATAGGACCTATTCTCATGAGGTCAGCTAAGACTAATAGGTAAAAGTGTATAAGGATTAGGATAAGTGAAAAATAATTAATTAAATAACAAAATTATTTAATTAATTATAGGAGGAGTTGGGAGAAATAAATAAATTAAATTAATATAATTTATTTAATTAATGTGGCTAAAGGGAAGCATGGACTAAATTAATTAAATATATAAAGATAAGCATGGACTAAATATTTAATTAATTTAGGAAATGGATAAAGTGGACTAAAATTAATTAAATAAATAAAGATGATTTATTTAATTAATTATCTAATGAAAGGGGCAAGTAGATGCTCTAGGAGGAAATGACTTGATTGATAGTGATATTTATATGATCTTGGATGTGGGAAGGATAAAACCTATTCTCATGAGGTTGGCTAAGACTAATAGGTAAAAGTGTATAAGGATTAGGATAAGTGAAAAATAATTATTTAATTAATTATAGGACAAGGTGGGAGAAATTAATTAATTAAATAAATAGAATTTATTTAATTAATGTGGCTAAAGAGAAGCATGGACTAAATTAATTAAATAAATATAACTTATTTAATTGATTTAAGAAATGGATAAGGTGGACTAAAATTAATTAAATAAATAAAGATAATTTGTTTAATTAATTGGCTAATGAAAGGGGCCTACGATGAAAGTGTCACAAGATGTTGTAAGGACAAGGTTGATTTTAGGTGTCTACAAGAACAAATGTGAATCAATATTCATATCAGATCCATGAGATACCAATGATAGAACTAGAATACATATATTAAATAAATCTTTCTAAAAAATATTTATCAGTTTAGATCTATTTTATTTGCTTAGGTTATTTAAAGAGTTATTTTGTAGTTTTTTAATTTACTTAGGAGTTATTTTATTTTACTTTGGAACTATTTAAGAATTATTTTATTTTTATTAAGAGCTATTTTATAGTTTTAACTTTTTTTTCAAATATGTCAATTATATTTTAGTTTTTATGTAACAGGTTTGGAACTATTTTATTTAATAGTTATTTTATTTACTTAAGAGCTATTTTATAGTTTAAGTTTTTTTCTTAAATAAATGTTGGCTCTAAATAGTTTTTTAACAGGTGCTTACATGACAGTCCTTTGTCACTATAAAACGCCTCTCAATGTAATAAAAAATAGTGTGCAAATAAAAACAAAAGTAAAATATTGTATTTCACATAACATGAATGAAATAAGTACAAAATGATTAATTATTAGAATGAGCCACTTTGAAAAGGTAACCTCAAAAAAGATTTTAACAAAAAAAAAAAATTAAATATGATGATCAACTACTTGTTACCCCTTGTATCCAACTTCTTGTTAGTTTCAACATACTCTTAAAGGTGTTGATAGATTTGAGTTATTTTGTGCTTTATATGATTTTGTTTGTTTAATATGATTCTTAGTTGTACTTTCCAAGGTAAGGAGACTAAAAATCAAGTTTTAAAGGTTAGGCTCTTTAAATCCCTTGATGAAAGAGTTGGTGTATTGGGTGTTGTGGCAATTAGGATATAGTAAATATTATGAGTGCATATAAGGGGTACATTTATTTATTTGCAAAGACCACTTGATATTAACATATGATATGCATTCACACTCTCTTTCACCATAATGTATAGGTACAAAAGTTTTGCAATGTCCAACACACATCTATCCTGCCATACCATTGCTTCTAGCTCTGCTTGAGCTTCACCTTGTATTTCTTCATATAGTACCAACTATTGCCATTGTCCACTTTGTAGAGCCACAGTGTCTGTGCATACTATCAAGACTCGGCCCCTTCACTTCTTTGTTGACGACTTCCTCAAATTATTGGTCTCTCTCACAAGTGTCAAATATCAAAAACATGTCATTAAGGCCATTAGCAAGCACCATAAATTTTAAAATCTATTTTTTTGTTTCTATTATTTACTTTTATGATTTCTTAATGCATAAGATTGTGTGTGCATGTTAATCTTATAACTCTATTGGCATTTAAAAAAAAGGATTTTAAAAAAAATCAGAAAGGAAGTCAAATGTACATGCCAAAGCAATACTCAAAATTTTATAGTTTAAGAATTAGATGTCAATTAACTATTTCTATTTAAAACTTTTTATTTTTTTGTGTTATAACATTTTACCACAATGAAGGTGAACTATAATTTTCAAAATTATATTTTTTTAATGATCTATAGGGATAAGTGATCTCCCATAGGGAGTGAATCTAAAGTAATGAAAACATAATTTAGTAGATTAAATAAATTAAAATTTATAAATAAGAACAAAACATCTAACAAATTCTACAATTTCTTCTCAGAAAGAAAATAATATGTTTTACAATTTCTTTTGAAAACCTATTGGTGTGCATTTTTATTTATTAGGTCACAATTATGTATTCATTGCAACATTTCTTGATAGAATTTATTATATATTATTTGTGAAAACTAAATGAAGTGAGAACTCGCCAAAGTACAATAGATATTTTGCACACATGAAAGGACTACTTGGCTTGAAATTGAATGTTTTTTTACTGAGACAAAGTATCTTAACTATGTTTATTTTGTAAGAGCAACATGCAATGCAAAATGGACTATTTACCTGGTAAGGCATTGACATGATAATAATTTTATGTGTCTCGCTCATTTCAATAACATAGAGCCATGAATGAATTAGGACTTCATGAAAATGTTTGTTTATCTCAATATGTAATGTAAAAGGAAATTTACTAATATAAGTGAAATAAGTGAAAGAAGGCCTCCTTTAATGTGATAGAATTTCAATAAGAATTGATAACATAATTTAGTGGATTAAATAATCTACAAATTAAAAAATAATAAAAAAACATCTAACAAATTCTACAATTCCTTCATAAAGTTATCAGCGTGCCCATTGAACCTATGGGTCGGATTGCTAATTTTTTTAAATAACATAGTATCATAATACATCATGGAAATAAATATTTAAAGGTTATATAAATTATTGCCATTACAAATAACTTTTACCTGTAACTTTTACCTCTCTAGACAATCTTCATAGAGGATCTTCTCAACGACACAAAACATTAATATAGTAATTCTTTAATATAAATTAAATATTATGAAAACACAAAACAAGGGTTTACCCTCCCCTAATAATCACCTCTCCGTTGATACTTACTAATTATCTGTGAATTGATACTAATAGTTACCTCTGGATTGATGGCTTTGATTTTATTCCAATATTCCCCACCTTCCTTTAAGGTCTCTTGCCATTCATTCATCCCTAAATCAAAGTAATAAAGCACCTTCAATCTTTTCAACCGCTCCAATCCCTCCACTTTCTTCACTTTCTCACAACCTCCTAAATATAACTCCTCGAGACATGCCATCGCTCCCTCCTCCAATTCTGGAAATTCCTCTAATTCAGAGAACCCCCGAATTGTCAAGAAGCGAAGATGTGGAAACCCTCCAGACTTTCCAAACGCCTTTGGCAATTCTCTGCATCGATCATTCCACCCCAAGTGCAACCTCACTAGATTGGGCATTCTTTGCAACTCCGGATAATCACTGCATTTACAGTATATTAGCATTAATTCCCTCAGATTTACCAACTCACATATCCAACTTGGCACTGCAAAGCTGACTAATCTAATACTTTCCAAATGTTTCAGTGCTGTCATGTTCTTGGGAAAATGCACAACCTCCTCTCTATTATTGCCACGTTGGGGCTGAGGAGGATAAAGCATCCTACTCACCCAAAGCTCATTCTTGATTGACAGACGACGCAACTTCACCAGCTGCGCAAGGATCCCTTCATCCATCCTCTTTAACTCCATCTTATGGTTAACTACTAACCGTAGTTCTTGAAGTTGAGTCATTTTGGCCAAATCCTCTAAACTCATGAATTCGTCATCTTTCCTCCATAGACTCAAATAAGATAATCGCAGTGTTCTCAAAGAGGTCAGCTTTGATATTCCCTTTGGCATGTGACCACCCCATGGACATTCTAAATGCTGAAGACATTTAAGTTCACCTATCCATACTGGTAACCCGCGCGAAGGGATAGCAAGAAACAAGAGACTTTTCAGATGTCTCACACACTCTGGTACCTCAATAATCCCTGTCCTCCTTAAATTCAACACTTTAAGAAGAATCATCTTTCCAACGGACGCAGGCAATGTACAGATGCTTGTGGAGCTCAAATCCAGAGTGCGCAATCCTCTCATAGTGGTAAACAAGTCTGCCGGAATGCTTGTAATCTTCCAATTCAGAGACAGAGAGAGCGTACGGAGATAATCAGGACGGCTCTCTGAGATGGCATTGTCATCTATATCTTTCTTGGCCAGTAAAATCCGGCACCAGCCAGTGCCCCCACTTGTATGTGTAGAGGCTTCCTTAACAGAAAAAGCACATTTATTTTCTCTTGATATGTGGATGGCCAAATCAAGCAATAAATCATGAATTCTGCAATAGTTGATTAAAATAACTTCCCCACAATCAATCACTTGATTTTCCCATAGTTGAAGCAGACACAGATCGGCAAGTTGATCTAACCAATCCCACGCCATATCCCACTGCTCCTCTCCTGCTGGGATGAATCCCTCTCCTATCCATAAATGTATCAGATATTCACAGTCTATCTCCTCATCCTCAGGAAAGAAAGAAAGATAAGCAAAACATGCTTGAAGATGTGCAGGCAACGAGTTGTAACTCAATTTTAATATTTCCATGACAGGGTCACGGTCACCAATGGGAGTAACTACCCTTTCCAGCTGACGGCGCTTGTACTCCCATTTGCTGAGCAGTGTGGTGTTGGCCAGAGATGCTGCTATCGTTTTGATAGCCAGTGGCAAATTTCCACATTTCTTTACAATCTTACGGCCCACCTCTTCCAGATGCTGTGGCTCTCTGTTTCCCTCGCTTTGCGGAAATGCATAGGCACAAAACAGCATCCAACTCTCTTCATCTGACAAATTTTTCATGTCATAAACATGAGCATGTAAATTTAGAGCAACCTGCCTATTTCTTGTGCTAACTGCAACTTTACAATCTTTATCAGCTGGCAGACCAAGTGTATCAAGCAGATTGTCTTTTTTAGAGAACGACCACAGATCATCCAACACAATAAGAGATTTTTTCCCTTGAAGACGGTGATGAATCAATTCAGCCGCTCTCTCTTCACTTACGTCAGCATCCACAATTTCTCTCTTTAAATCTATGTGGGAGGCTATATCCCGTTGTAATTTCTTGACAGAATAAGATTTAGAAATAGAGAGCCAAATACAATTGTCAAACCTGGATTTTGTTTTGTTGTAGACATTTTGGAGAAGAAATGTCTTTCCCAAGCCGCCCATACCGACGACGGCTATAACTTGAACTTTTGGGTCTTCCAACCAGCCTACCATGTGTTCAACCTTGGAATCTATGCCCACTGGATGTGAATCTCTAGGCAGAAGACTAGATTTCTTCACCTGTGCTGATGTACTAGTTGACGCTGCTGCGTCTACATGAAGACCTATCTGATGTTCCTTAAATGTCTTTCCAACCTCTTCTTGCACAGCCAAGCCAATCTTTGTACACAGCATCTCGATATTACTGACAATATTAAGGGAATGAGAATACAAAAGCGTTCAAAATCAATATGGAAAAGGTAAAAAGGAAAAAATTAGAACACTGAATCATAATAGGTTGGAACCGAAACAAAATAGGAAAAACTAAATGGCAAAAATAGCATAAGCCTTACTCATCAGATGTGCTGAAGTTGTAGCCAGATGTATATGAAGAAAACTCGAGGGCTGCTTTCCACTCGTCAAGCTTCTTTTTGCTGAATCTCTTCTTTTTCTTATGTTCAGCGAGTGCAGGTGCATAAACTCCCTCGTGAGGGTAGCGAAGGTCAGAAGGCTTCACATCACAAAATACAGGAATAAACCGAGCCTTGGTTTTCAACATGTGAACCAGCTCATCTAAACACCAAGATGACTCCGCATATCGTGGTGAGAAGATGGCGATTTGCACTCTAGAAGAGTCTATGGCATTTTGTATGGCAGAGTAAATTGAATCTCCCAATTCTAATGCTTGATCATCAAGAAATGTCCAACATTCCTTTTCCTCCAGTGATTCGTAGAGTGCAAATGCTAAAGTTTCCTTCACGTCAGGGCCTCGGTGGTTGATGAATGCATCATATAATTTTCTAGATACAGTGAGCGTTCCCCTTTCAAATTCAGTAAAAGAACGTTTGCGAGATGAGGAGGAAGATGCCATGAAGTCAAGTGCTAAAGTAAAGCGGGTTGGAAAATATAACTCGGAGTGATCTGGATTTAATGGAATTATATAGAAAGTTTGAAAGCTTTGATAAAAAAATTGTGCATAACGTTTCAAATCACAAATATCTTTAACATCAATGCACGTATCGATGATAGATAGTGCAGATTCCACAAGATTGTTTTGGGACGTTTTCTGACATACGTTTACCGTGGGGCTAGTTTTTAATGTATAAACACGACACTTCACAATTCGTGGTTTATACGGAGGGATATTACTACTACTGTTGAATAATTCTGTTTTTTCTTGTAAAATTCAATGAAATGGGAGAAACAGCAGGAAAATTCTGTGGGCTCTTTTCCAATGGCGCTTCTCACTTGACAGCTATCACTGTCAGACGAAAATGAAAACGCGTACAGAAAATGAAGTGGCCTTGTTACACTTTACGCAATTTGGATGCGCAATCGAGATTTGACTGTTCTTCACGTCCCGTTAAAATATCGCTATAACGCTTCTCTATTTTGCACGGATTTCTCACATGGGTGATGTTCATCATTTCGGCATTTACTCCATGGCTTGGCAAACTTGTGATGTGAGCTCTGAAACAAAGTGAAGTTATGCAGAGAAAAACCAGTGAGTTGATCTGTATGCACACCGCCCAACTACCGAGTGTCATTCAATTTTAGTGATAAATGTTTTCCTTGTGTCATTCAATTTTAGTGATAATGGTATGGCTGGGGACTTTTCCTAACGCCACTATTTGGAAAGATAAAAGCCCGTCTACAATTCAAGATACAACCATCACCACCAATCTTGCCCCTAAGATAAGATATTTTTTTTCAAAATTACGTGATTACTTAGAATACTCAACGACCTATTGGCGTGTGCGATTGCTAGTCGTTAAACGTCTTTATCTTGACCTCCTTTCTGCAAAGCGCACCAAAAATTTTATACGGTGGGATATTACTACGTACTGTTGAATAATTCTGTTTTCTCTTGTAAAATTCAATGAAATGGGAGAAACAGCGTAAGAAAATTCTGTGGGCTCTTTCACAATGCTGCTTCTTCCTTGTCAGTTGTCACACACAGAGGAAAATGACAACTCGTACAGAAAACGCAGTAGCCTGGTTTACACTTGGATGCTCTGTGGTCACGAAAAATCCTGAATCGAGATTTGACTGTTAAAATATCGCTGTAACGCTTCTCTATTCTACATGGATTTCTCACATGGCTGATGTTCATCATTTCGGCATTTACTCTGAGTGGGTCCCTTCATTCTCATCACTAACATACCTTGGCAAACTTGTGATGTGAGATCTGTAACAAAGTCAAGTCGTGCAGAGAAAAACCAGTGAGTTGATCTGTATGCACACCGCCCAACTACGGAGTGTCATTCAATTTTAGTGATAAATGTTTTCCTTCTGTCACGGTATGGCTCTGAACTTTTCCTAACGCCACTATTGGAAAGAGATCTTTGAGCGTGCACATTTATAAGGAGAGAGAGAATGGGATCTCCTCAGAACAATATAAAATTCATAATAATAATAAGTTCAACCAAGTAGAGCAGAGATTTGTGTTTTGATTAGGATGGAGTAATATATGACCAACGATCTTTAATGGAAATTAAGTGAACTATACAAAACATAAATGTGATTTATTATTATTTATTATTATCAAGGATTGTAGTTCATATTTTTAGTACATGCCTTGGCATGGGTACTAATGCATTCGATATGCGAAATTGTTGCATTAGTCTTCTAAACTATTGACCAATCATATCCTTTTATTTTTTTGAGGACTATAGTTTGCGAAGTTTGCAAAAATATTTGATTGGTTGTGAGATTTCACCTCTTATTGCTGCCTTCACGTGAATCGAGGCAAATATTTAATATTGAAGTCAATATCAGCCATACCAAAATTAAATGAAACCAATGTGGTCCATACCTAAAATCAATTCTTGAAAGAAATATAGTCTATACGTGTCAAAGGCCCATACCCAAAAAATAAAATCAATGTTTGTAAAATGAAACTATGACTTTATAGTGCATATCTAAATCACATCAATTGAATATCTTGTACTGAGAATTATTTCAATTTGATTTTTCAGGATATGCAAAATCAATTGAAATCAAAGCAATCTTTGAAAGTCAAATAATATTAATTAAAAGGAAGTGTCTGGGGATAAGGATTTGACATCTATAATAAAAGATTAGACAATTTCTATAGTCAATTTTGTCTTATCATCCCTGCACTAGATGTAGATTGGCTATAGTTTTTACGGCCTCTATTGATTGTCTTTACCATGATGCATACTGCATTTGAATGACTCATTAGTTTGCTCCATTCTGCAATGATGCAATTCTAGCAAAACACAACGCCTACCTAGGCTGTGAGTTGGGGAAGCCATTGTCTAAATCTTTCTTCTGTTGTTGGGGAAGAGTTGGGGATAGCTATTTAAGATTATTTCAGTGATTGGATCCCTTTAACCCACTTTCGAATAATGGACTTCTGTTGAGATGAACAAGCTCTTCCAATGCTTCATTGCATTTGTATCCAATTCTTCCAGGCTCTTCGTTCTGGTAAATATGTCATATTTTTGTTTATAGTTAGGGATATTAGAATTCTACTTACAAGAAAAACTTCAGGCAATTTTCCAACCACAAGTTTCTTGTCATTCACATTCAAGATGAACATAGAGAGGAACTCTCATTTCTGTTTAGAGTCTTGTTTTTTCTTTGGCATTGAATCGCCTAAGTGGCTCGAACTGGTGTTTTATTTTTACTTTCCTATCAATTGAAAGCTAGCACTGATAATGTTGTTGTCGAAGGGATTGATGTTTCTATGTTCGATTTAAAGTTGCTTCTAATATGTTAAAACAAATCTATACTTTTTGGGGGACTTCTTTAGCGTTGCGAATATAGGGGGATGACTCATCTAACAACAGATTACTTTACTGTCATGTTATGTTTATAGTGCCTTTCAAACTCTAGCTTCTTAAAACAAAGGATTGGCTGATATTGAATATTCCAGACTTAGACTGTCTTTATGGGTAATCACTAGATTCTTCATGAGACTGGTGCACGAAAGCATGTTCCCTGTGCTGTGTTCATGGATTTGGAACCTCCCTCTCTCTCTACTCACTAACATAGATTGACGCACCCACCCATCTATAGTAGTTCAAAACCAATTATTTTTAGTGCCTATAGTTTCTGAAGGCATCACTCAAAATAGAAAGCTTTGCATGCATCAAGTCACTACAAGCATTTATGCCTAATTAATTCCCTTAATAGAATCACTAATTTCTTGGCATCTACAATCTTGGAGTATAGAAGGTATATGAGAAGGAATCCAAGGAGTTCAAATTCTCAAAAGACTAATAGTATTTTGATTTACTACTTTGTCTCTTTGTAGTGTTTCATTTAGACGAAGAAATTAGGTAGCAGATTAAAGATAGGACTGATTGTAGATCATGAAGAACAATACAATCATGATGATCGAAATATCAATCAATTTGATATTGATAATTAAGAAATTAAATAACAAGAGATCAAAGTGAAGAAACACGATTAGACATAGAAATCTTCTTACAAAATTCTTAAATATATGTCAATACATAATATACTTGTTTTTCTATTTATATCTCCAATCACTGGAAGAAGCTCGAGAACCATTATTCTTTCTCAAGAAGGTTTTAGATTGGAATCCTAAATGAAAAAAATTGCTACCCAATTCATGATCTGGGAAGTTTCCTAATTTTTTTTTACACTTTCTCCAACCCACGATCATGGTTGCTTGAAATCTTGAACGAATGAAAAACAAAAGCTTCAATCTTTCTTCATCTGGGAAGCTGCACCCACTTGCCAATGCTGGGAATGCCATAGTAGAGCACATAGAGAAGATAATAACCTGGAGGAGCCAAGTTATGAGAAGGAGGAGCGAGGACAGAGAGCTGGTAGGAGAGCGGAAGGATCACAAACTCAACAATCTAGAGGCCCACACCGGTATGGACCCTAGTGACACACGGAAGAAGTGGCCCACGTCCACCTTTTTCACCTGGACCAGCTCATCAACAGCAAAGAGGACGCTAACCTTTCTATAAACTGTATTTCAATATTTTTAGAGGTACGGGCATTAGGGTGTATCTGCCCCACCTCAGTCACTTTTGAGGGGAGGGCTCATTCTTGAATGGAGAATAAATTGAGGAATGCTTTACAGATTTGTTGGGAGCAAATTTATCCGGCAGGAACTTTAAATCACATCATTTTAGTTGATCTGATAATAAAAAGTAGGAGAGCTCACTTTGGAAGCTACAAGTGAATTGCTTTTTTTATTTATCTTATATACACTAATAAACACTAGAATGTTAATCATTTAACCATACAAAAATGCTTCCTTCAACTATATCTATAATAGAATTTTTTTACAAAACTTCTATAATATGAATTCTCCAATTTCTTTTACAATAAAAGGCTTGCATTGTTACAGTAAGCATTTCAAAACCTCTTGTACACCCCAAAAAATGTCAAATATACTTGACTACCATAACTATCAACATCTCTCTATGACGAATTACATTAGGGATCTACTTCTGCCAACTATATTTAACAACCATAACTAGGTGTTGACCAAGAAAGAAAAAGATAAATGATGCAGTAATTCCTAGAACTACCATGTCTGATTAGGCCACTCAACAAACTTCTCAGTTCTAACAAATGATTGAGAGGGCAGAGCCTTAAATATGCCCTTACAACTGTTACTGTGTATATATTTCATAGAGTCTGCAGGTTGTGAATTCTTCTTTTCCTTTGATTGGTGGTACTTCCTCCCCTCTCCTAGTTCAGATTCCATGATTACTATACAAATACCATGCAACATGGATTACAGTTGTAATTTGTTGGGTATTCTACTACTCTTCTATTTTCATGCAAACTCATGATCACTTATTACATTAGCCTATTGACAAAGGTAAAAATCATTATAGCATTGATTACTTTTGCTACATTAAAAAATCTTTTATATATTTTAGTGCATGCCTAAAAGTGATTCAACCTAACATCCACAATGATTCTTACATATCACTTATACCTAATCTGAAGCCCATGTTGCAAGTACCTGGTAGAAAATTCTCTTAATCTACTTTCCAAAACTGTCAACTTCATACCAAAATGTTGTTGTATAAAAAGGTTACATTATAAGAGGTGACTATAGATAGCTGTAGTTATGTTCATTGCAGTATCTTCATACTTATTTCAAATCATGTTGTTTCTATTCCTCATTGTACTTATGTATTTGTAACTGACATATGCAACATATAACGTGATGGCTGGCCCTCTTTACAATGAAACTCTATTTTGGAGCTTTCTAATTGTGATAATAGACCTCTTCATATTCCTTGTAGCTATCTATTTAATTGATAAAATTGGTCATTTTGTAATATTCTCCATCTACATCTTACTCATCTTGTTCTATTGCTCCACATTTCAATAACTACTCACTGCATATTATCTCTCCTAAATAGCTTCATTTTGTTGTTAACAAATGGCAACACCTGACCATGCAAGAAATAACCAACCTACAAACTTCAAAAATTCAAGAAAAGAAGTAAAATTTATAGGTGTTAGAAAACGTGGAAATGGTCGTTATGGAGCAGAAATCCAAGGCTATAATTCCAACCAACATAAATGACTAGGTACCTTTGATATGGCTAAAGACGCTACATATGCTTATGATAAGGTAGCTATATCTATAAGAGGCATTAACACAAAGACCAATTTCTCATACAAAAATTTAGAGGCATGCATGAACAACTGCAAACATTCCACCGACATCCCTAAATATAAAGGTGCTAGAAAAAGTCGATGGGGTCATTACAGTGTAGAAATCTAGGACCCGAACTCCAAGCAATGTCATTGGCTTGGAACATTTGATAAAGTGGAGGAGGCTGCATATGCCTATGATATTACAACCATTTCAATGAGAGGAATGAAAGAAACTACAAATTTCATTGACATTACTTCGAATACAGGTAAGTCTATTTCTAATCATTTCACTCATCATTTTCCTGCTTTTATTTTTCATTCAAAATTGAATACAAATTATACTGACCTTGTTAATATCTTGCAAGATGCTTGCAATGATCATACATGCAAGAATTCAAACATTGAACATTCATCTGTTGATGCTAAAAAGTACAAGTCTGGTGAGCTACTCAAAAACAATTCCTTGCATTCTTCAACAACAATGATAGAGAACAATCAACAATTTCTTCTCGGTTCTTAAAAAATTTACAACTCTCTCTCTCTCTCTCTCTCTCTCTCTCTCTCTCTCTCTCTCTCTCTCTCTCTCTCTCTCTCTCTTCCTACAGGTAGTACAAACAATACAATGAATGCTACTATTGACACCTCCTCTGCCTCAATTATTCAACCTCCTCTTCATAACAATAATAGTATTAATATAGAGATAGGCTCCTTGCATGAGGTGATCTAGAAGTTCCTTCCTCAATAGGAACAATTAAAACTCAAGAAATAAACCATGACATTTTATACACAAGTCATTGGTTAATGTTTACATACTGTATTCTGTTACAATGTCTCATTTGAATGCATTCATATATATCACTCCTAATACAATACATATACAAACAAAAACATATGGCAAGTACTAGCCACTATGTGACACTTGTTTATTATATTTTTGTCTCATCCAATTAATTTTATTGCACTTTCGTTAATTTAAAAAAAAGTTACTTTTAATTTCTTTTTGGTCCCCCATTTCCATACACTTTTTTTTTAATATTGAAGAAATGCAATAAACTACAAGGAGAAATAGTCAACAGAGGACTATAGAAACAATACATAAAACAACATAAAAACTACATTCACCGACAGCATCCTCCCACAACAACAACCAAGCAACCAACAGAGTATTGTTATCCAAGAGTGTTGTAATACATAGACATATTGACAAATGACATATTTTTGTGCTTGGGTTCCTTTCCCTATGCTATCCACCTACCTCATTACACATGTTCATATGCACCTACCCCTCATCCTCATTCACATGTTCACACACCTTTACACATTCATTGTATCTACTTGTTAATCATGTCTATTCTCACAGCCATTTCCATTCATATGTTACCCATCAAGATTTTGCCTCTTTTCTATCTTGGTACTAGTTCATGGTCATAATGTCATCCTTGTACTCACTACCTATCCTACCTTGATTTAAAATTTAAAATTTACTAAGACTTCCCACCTTTACCCTTCTTGGCTAGGGCCAACTAACACAAATTTACATATTGTGTTATGACCTTGTATCTAAAGGCACTCAATACTTTAGTTTTGATCATATAGGATTTGAGAATATTATTCAATGATCCACTTTACACACTTCAATTAGTGTTGACAAAGAATCTAGCTCTACACAAGCATTCTAGGAGTATTTGCATGAATGAATATTAATGTTTCTTTATTATTCATAGGTATTTTTTAAGATTGACCTAGGAGAATATGTCCTCTTTTGAAAAATTGGCAACTCTACAAATGTATTTATAAATATGACCAATCCATAGATATCAAGACGCATAAAGGAAGTAAAGATACATCAAGAAAAATGAAGAAAAGAATTTTGTAGATCACGAAGTATGAGCTTGTAGGTGCAAGACAAATGCATACTTGTGCATGTTGGTACTTGATCATCAAATAATTCATTCCTACACAATATTAGTTGAATATTCTAAGTCTTACGTGATAACGAGTTATTAACTTTTGTAGATATCAAGGCACATCATATTCATATCTTCATTAGTCCTTGTGCATTCATCATTTATAGAGCTAAGTACATTCATTTCTATTTTATAGTTGCACATTCAATTTATTATAAAATATTAGGATATCAATATCTAACTATTATACATAATTAGTCTAGGTTAATTGTGTTTATGTGTATGCATTTCATTGGATTAACCTAGACTAAGCTTAAAGAATGTTTATTTTTTGTTTACAAACATTTATTGTTCAATTATTTAGAGACTAGAATAACCTTGAGGAGGGCATCAATGTTGGTCCCTCTAATAGTATGGGTGACCCCTAATAAAATTTTGGAGACAAAGCCTAAACCTTTGGACGAGGATTTTGATATTTTGAGAGTGTAGAGATAGTTAAGTGAGTTGAGCTTGGAGGAAGGGGAAGTTGCAGGTGGATGGGTCGGAGGGGACGAGTGCTCTTCCCCTTCATTAGGGGATAGGGACCCTTTGGTTCTTCCTGTGATGGTCGGAGAAGTGCTCGATTGCCCCTCTAGTGGGACAGGGATTGTTAGTCTACCCCACGAAGAGTTGGCTCCAACTGCCACGACTCCTTATCTGGTAATCAAAGATTTCAATACTAATCCTCCCAAAGATGTGATGAACATGGAACATGCCTTGAATGATAATTCCTATGATTTAATAGAGAAAGATAAGAAAGATAGTGCTGTTAAAAAGAATCGAGGTCCCCCAAAAAAGAATGCTCAAGAATTAGCGTTGGAAAAACTGAGATCCCAAGAACATAGGTTGCAAAACAAAACCAGTGAAGAAGCTTTAACAATTAAACTAGGTGAGAAATTTTTTACGTCAGAAAATGAGGGTCCATGCATTGGGCCCCCTAGCACAATGTCTATTGATGTTGCCCTTGTGGAGTTTGTTAAGAATGAGGAAGGCTTAAAAAATCTGATTGCTTCCCTTATTCCTCTGAAAACTGAGGAAAGGAAGAAAAGGAAATACATGAGGAAGAACTCCTCAAATGTCAAAACTAAGAGCAAAAAAGAGGAGAAAGTACCTGAGTGTTTCAACAAGCTTTCTAAAAAAAGGAAGACAAACACCCTGCTGCTGAGCAAAAATGAATTGTTGCTCTTGGAACATTAGGAGACTTGAATCCCCGGATATGAAATATATAGTGAATTATTTTTGTAATAAAAGAAAGGGACTAAACCTCCTAATGCTTCAGGAAGTAAAGGCAACAAGATTTACTTTAGAGAATAACCTAAAATTTATCTGGAAGGATGCAAATTTCTTCTACACTAAACATGAGAAAGGTAAAGGTGGTCTAGCAATTCTGGTTGATAGGGTTTTTTCCAAATCCATTGTTTGGAAGGGACACTCCCCATGTAACAGGTGTTTCTGGGAAATTTTCAATAAAGAAGGGAATGAGTTTGGTGTCTACTTAGTGTATGCACCGAATGGTTACCTTAGTAGAGCGAAGCTTTGGAAATGGATGGAAGAGAATCTACCTAGGATAGCATGGATAGTAGGAGGAAATTTCAACATGATAGAGGTTGGGGAAGATAAAAAGGGGGGCTCAAATGGGGATGGAAAGGCAATGAGGCCTTTTTCTAGTCTAAATTGAAAAGAACTCTTCAGAAATGTGACAGTAAGGGCATTTGGTATATGTGGTGCAAAAGTCAAGAAGTGAAAAATAGAATCTATTCTAGATTAGATAGGTTTTATGCTTCAGAAGATAATTTCTTCTTTTTAAGTAAAAAGGATGCTAATTATGTGGAGGTGATTCCCTCCACCCTCTCAAACCACCACCCAATAGAAACCTTTATAAGACAAGGAAAAACTAGCAGTCAGTTTGTAGGATCAAAAGAGATAACACCTTCAAACTTAATTGCTCTCTGCTTCTTGACATAGATTGCTCAGACGTAAATGTTACTCTGAGAAGCATAGCCAAACTCTTGCATACCAACTCAACTAGAAGACAATATTGGAGTGCTCTTATTAGCAATTGTAAAGTTTTATTTTAGACGGTAGGTAAGAAGTATGCAAAAGATAATAGAAAGGAGGAAGCATTGCTCCTTGAACTACGTTTTTGAGGTGTGAAAAAGAAATGCAACTGAGACTTGATGATAACCAAGCCTTAAAACTTTTAGGGGAAGCAAAGCATAAGTTGAGAAAATATTAGACTATAAGGAATCAAGGCGCCAGAATCAGAGCTAGGATAAATTGGCTAGCTGAAGGTGACAAGGGGACTAAATACTTTTTCAACCTGCTAAAAGAAAAAAATGCATGAGAAGATATTGGTCCTGTTGTTGAAGATAATGTGTGCTACAAGAATAATGATGAAATCAAGGAGGTTTTTAGGTCCTTTCATTAGAAATTGTTCTCAATTGAAGACAACTCAGAAGAATGCAAAGTGGCACAAGCATTTTGTAAAGCAATTTGCCCCAAAAGAATAACAAAGGATATGAGCAATATGTTAAAAAAAATTTACAAAACAAGAAGTTTATATTCTAATGCCCCAAGCTTTCACACAGGACATTAGCCAAACAAACACTGAACCAACAAATTTTTCATGTTCGCAAGTGTGACATTTACATGTCGCATTGCACTCATGCACACACCAGGTGTTCTAACAAGTACAACAACATCTAAAAAGACATCACCATTGCATAATGCAATGTGGCACAAGCAAAAGACTTCACTCATTGTGAGACAACTCACCACGATGACCAAGAGAGGGGTGGAACTCACTCCAAGACGAAGGTCAGATATATATTCATGACCTCACTCCCTCGTGAACACATGGAGTAGGATGAGGCTAACAGTCACCTCAATTTATTCTATGACTACACAAGACATACCAAACACAAGTGTAGTGGTCACCCAAAGGATGGTCGAACTAGGAGGTACGATTCCTCAACCAACTAGAATGGTCACTAGTTGAACTCGTGCAAAGACATGCTTCCCAAAGCAAAAGAGGGAATAATCCAAGAGTGCATATCACATCATGGAAATGACACCAAACCACCTACTAGACCAAAAACATTAATCAATTCCAAAGAAGATTCATTTTAACCAAAAACATTAAGGTGTTGAATAAAAAATGTCCACATGCCAAAAAGGACAAAACGGATACAAAAGGCTATGTATGTTCCACACCAACATCGACACATGCCAAAAGCAAATATAGGATCCTCACCACCTATGTGGAATGAATATGATCCAACACAAACATATCCATAAACATCAAATACAACATCAAATAAATGAGTCTAAACATGCTAACATAGCTAGATTATAACATGTAAAATCTATCAAAACATGCCAACATCCTCACAAACTGAGGCATGGAAAAATACAAGATGATATCCAATAATTACAATATTCAAAGGGCTTCATCCTAAACATAGAAGAATCATAGCCTTGACATCATAAATCAACTCAAAGAATTAACTACATCTTATTACAAGGGTATCAAAACACCTACATTACAAAGGTTACAATATTCAATAATGATAATATACAAGTTCATAAACCATCCAAAAACCAACACACTCTCCAAGGTGCAATAAGACATGAAGCATGACATAATCAACACACAAGAAGATAAGGAAACTATCCAACACTTGAAGATCCTCATGAAGGACCAATGGGGAAATGTTGCTCACCTCCCAACCATATTGCCTCGTCGAGCGCAATAGATGTCTACGCAACTCTAGGCAACCCCCGAGCTATGGAGAAGGTGATCATGGAAAACTCGCTAAGAGCATCTCACACATCTAGGGTATACAAGCAACATATGGCATACACACCAATCAATACACATAACACACATGGTACAACTACCATCCAATTCCATTCAAGTAACATATGACACACTTGTAAAAACACAATAGAATGACATAACAACATTCAAGAATAAGGGAAATAATCACACCTTCAATACATGCCAAATGAGGCATAAATCATAGTCCATCATAGACACATACAAGCATGAATAAGGCATCACTTTTAATGCACATGCAATCACATGGTAAACATCACACATCAAGTCAAACTCTGATGATGGAATAAGGAAGAGAGACCTAGGTAGTTAAGACAAGGAGTGTCAAACGAGGGCAATACTCACCTCGTGGTAGAACATGAGGGCATAATCTCCTCATAGCAACTAGACACTACACCGAAGATTTCTCTTTACACCCAAACCCAAGCAAGGCGAACACTTCACCAGCACATGCAGTTTGGTGTAGATGATCTTATTATTAAATTTTATTACCCAATGTGTTTAAATGTTATTCTTGATTAAAACTTTCATTTGATAAATTCCAACAATCTCTTTGGGCCATGGCACATGATGGAAGCCACTCCTTTCCTACCCCTAGACCTCTTCCTAAACACCCATAGCACCAATTTGACTAATTGGGCATGACATGGATTTCAAGGTGACAAATTCACAATTTTGACAAAAACACAACATATTCTCAAAAGATGCAAAATACCATTCTAATTGGGAGACAACTCATCCCACAAACTAAAACATCAAGGAAATGCATATAAAACAATTTTTAAGTTTTCAAAAATGGAGAAATAAGTGACATGGATTTCAATGCACCAAAATGTCCCAAAACATGACATAGTCTCACAAGATGTAGAATCACATAATATGAAGGAATCAACTCATCCCTCAAAGAAAATCATAAAGAAAATGTATAGAATTTAGTTTTCATGTTTTCTAAAAGTACAAATTGACCATAAAGCCCTAAAAACTCCATTGGAGTTCTCTTTGGCACCTTGACCAAAGTTTGACCAATTTTCTAACTTTTGTTTTTCAATAACTATGGATGATCTGACAACTACCCATCATAGATAACATGCCCAACAACCAATATATGCAATAAAAATGAGTTGGGGATTTCCACAGAAAATTTGCTAGGGTTTTATCTGTATTTCTATGTTTTCAAAATGGAAAATACATGATATAAATAAATAACTAGTTGAAATACTTTCTCTAAGTTTGCTACAACTAAGTAAAGCCATCTTCAACAATTTTAGATGGTGTGGCATGAAGGAAACAAAATAAAACAATTTAACTGAGAAGATTCGAGAAACTTACCTTCTAATACAAGCAAAATCCAAGGAAAAGAATGAGGTTGAATGTCATCTTTAGTCCACACACAACAAGCAAACACCGAGCTCTTGAATCCAATCCAAAACTCCAAGCAATTCCAAGCAAACTCCCTTCCAAGAAATTAGATATACATTTTTCAAAAAAGAGGGTTTCAAACAAAGGAGAGCAAATTTTGGAGAGAAAAGAATAATGCAAAATACATTTATTTTTTCCTTTTATTCCTCTTAGAAAGACACTATTCTTTTTTTTTTATAATATAATATTCCTCTTAAGTGATTGAATAAATCAAATCAAAATTATAGCCTTTGCACAATAAATCATTTAATTCATTAATTCCAAACAATAAATAAGTACAATATTTCATTTGAAGTCACATAAGTATTCAATCAAATTGCATTAATATTTTAATTTTCCTTGAAAACACCCAAATAAATCAATAAGAATAGCAAGGAAATAGTTAGTCAAACAAACTCAACTATTCCAAATAGGTTATTGTCATTTAACATAGTCTCATTCTGAAAAGTACAAACAATATGCCATACTAGGCATTCAGTTTTTTGATTTAATGCAATTTCTATGTTTTTACAAAAAAATATCAAATTTCAGAATTAAACTGAAATCACTCAAATTTGTTCCACAAGCATATAATGATGCAACAAAATTTTTTGCTAAATTAGAAATAGCAATTTCCAAATTAAAATCATTAATTTAATCTAAAATCATGGAAAATGTGCTTTTCGAACCATTTTAAAATAAATTGCAAGAATGCTAAAGAAACACACACAAATGATTCCAAACACACATCACAGGTTTCCACAAAACAAGGATAACAGTGAGATGGATTAGCGCCCCATGTCAACCTTCTCCACATTTCCCACATTAGTTAACACCTATAATTACCTATACACTCAAGTCAACCATTAGGCATACCTGCTCCATATATAATAGCCAAATCAACATAATCCACTCCAACGTGGTATAATCACACATGATATAAAATAATCACATCCACTATAATTATCTAGACGAGCATGATTCTAGAACGTGATGCATAAATGACAAATGCAGGAATAATACGACAACCACAGATATAACAAGTATAGTGAAAAATAGTGAAGCTAAAGCACTGGAATAATATAACATGCACAATCACAACGTAAGCATCCCACAATGCATAGTTGGAAACCAAATAACAGAGCACAACCCCATCGAAAACACCTTGATGGTCATGTAGAATACACCCTCAGAACCCATCGATGACACCATAGACCTCATCGACAAGTTCAGTGCAATGCATCAAAGAATAATAATCACATAATACATTGATAAACACTCATCCTGGGACAACATATAACACATGAATCAAAAAGCACACAAGGCACAAACTAGGGTGGGCATTACATCTATGGCAATTAAATCAATGGGAAATGGTAAGTCTCTAGGCATTGATGGAATTCTGGGGAGTTTTATAAATCTAATGAAAAATGGATTGTTGATGACCTGTTGGAGTTATATAGTGAAGCAATCTCTGTCGGTTCCTTAGGTGAAGAAATTAACAGAGGAGTGATTAAACTCCTAAGGTCTAAGGAAGGTGAAAGGACAAGTTTGAATAATTGGAGGCCAATCACATTTCTTAATGTTTCGTATAAAATTATAGCCAAAACTCTGACAATGAGACTTACTGTTATTCTTCCAGCCATTATAAACCCCACTCAAACATGTTTCATAAAAGGGAGATATAGTTGGAAAACTTAATCACAAGTTGGGAGGCACTGGATTGGGCAAAGAAGAGTGGGCAAAGTGCGGGTATTCTGCTGCTAGATTTTGAAAAAGTCTATGATAGAATTGAATGGTCTTTCATTATTTTGATGTTAAAATATTTGGGCTTTCCATATGAATACTGTAGTATGGTTAGAATGTTATTCAAAGATGCTTCTATTCATATAGACATAAATGGTTCACTTTCTAACCCATTTACTCTAGAAAGATCTATAAGGCAGGGATGTCCCCCTTGCCCGTGCTTTGTTCGTTATCTCTTCTAAAGCTCTTTTTTACATTCTAAGAACTAATCTGATAAAACAAGATGTAAAAGGGATCTTGCTTTCAAATAATAAATCCTTGTTGAATGTTTGGTTTGTAGATGATATGACATTATTCCCCATTCTGGAAAAAAGAAACCTTACCAATCTTGAGGAAAGACTGATGATTTTTTGTAAAGCGATAGGGGCAAAACTCTCTCATGTTAAATCTGTTTTGGTAAGTTGGAATGACTATCCTCCTGACTAGCTAGATGAGGATCATTGGCAGTGGGGGGATGCTAATAAAATAGTAAGATTTCTCAGTATTCCTTTCTCAGTGAACCCTTCCTTGAAAAGAATGTGGGAGTGGGTGTATGATAAAATATGCAAAAAGCTTGGTATGTGGGATAGGCAATATTTATCACTGGCAGGGAGAGTTCAAGTATGCCAGAAAATTCTAGTTGCTTACCCTATATACTATGCTTCAACATGGATGTTTGCAAGATACTAGGTCAATATTATTCAAAAGAAGGTCAGGGACTTTTTATAGTCAGATGGGAAGGAAATAAAAAACATCGTTCAGTTGCTTGGAATTGGTGCTGCGAGAGTAAGAAATCTGGGGGTTTGGGGTTGAAAAACCTCAAGATCCAAGGTGCCACTTTGGTTGCAAAATGGATAGTGAGATCTTTAGCACAGACATTGAGCCTTGGAAAGTTCTAATTCATAACAACCTTAGGAATGCAGTTCCTCTTAAGGCTAAGGATTTATCGGGCATGTGTTTGGCAGACATTGTGCTAGGGGACTTCAAAGCTAGGCCCTTGGGGTCTGTCGTGTTTGTCTCCATCTAGAAGGCTTGAGAGAGCATCAAACCTTTCAATGAAAATAGAGATGCCATTGACAGTAATATAAAATGCATTGATAAAAATAGATATGTCTAGTGGAATTTGAAGCACAATAGTAAAGTTCTAGCCTAGGTCTAGGTTTGTTCAGTAAAAACATTGTCTAAATTGGGTGTTAATTCATTTAAAAATATTATACAGAACAATGCCTTAAAAAGCTGGACTCAATTCAAAGATGAGTTTAGCACCCCATAATCACAAAGGACTTAATCTGTCCTAGTCAAAGCTCTACAAGGTCTCTCGATTCAAAACATTTTTATAGATTGCATTAGTTGGGATGCCATCAAATGGAATGATGGCACAATGTTTGACAAAATGACTTCGAAGAAGCTTTATAACTTGGTTATTGGAAATGGGGATATTTCTACACACATCAATTCTGCTTGGGATGGTATGCTTGATCCTAATGAGTTGCATAAAACTCTGTCTATCATCTGGTCCAATATCCTTGAATGCAAGAAAAATTGTTTTGGGTGGCTATTGTTATTAAAAATCTTGGCATTAGGGTATAAGAGTCCTTTGTGTCCTTTTTGCAGTCTTCCAGAAAGTTGTGAGCATATCTTTTTTGATTGTGACTTTGCAAAAAAAGTTTGGAGTATTTTCCTTATGACATTAAAATCATGTCTAGTAGATGTTACTATTACAAAAGTTAATGTCTTGTGTGTATTTGTTAATAATGTTGACTCTAAGACTAATGATTTTTGGTTATGGGTTTCTACTAAGGTCTTGTGGTCTTTGTGGAAAAATAGGAATGAATGTGTGTATCAAGGAAGGGGTAGAATGCTTGCTGGGTCTCTTGTAAGACTCACACTTTGTTCTATCTCTCAATAGGCTACATGTACCTTCAAAATTCCAACAAAAAGGTTCATGCAGATTCTAGATGAAGCCGAGGCTACAGTATATAAAGTGGACATTACAACTGCTACATTTTGGCCCCATGACTACAGAAGGGCTAGCCAAGCAGACCAAGAGGAGGACATAGCCTAGTAGAACAGGTTCAGGGAATAGCATGTGGTAGAAGATGAAAGAGAGAAAGAGGTTGTTAGTCAAAACTTTGATGATGGAACCAATGAGGACAAGCCTACACCCAGAGCTGATGCTCCTAGAGGAGGAGGAACCTATAGCAACATGGGAACCAGACTGTACTAGACTGTACCAAGGACAAGCTTGCACCAGAACAAGATCAGTTCGATAGAGATGGAGAAAGGAAGATCAATAGCAAGATATTTGGACAAGGAAAGAATGAGGAGAGATAAAATATGTGAATATAAAAGTTTTTTGATGTGTAATATGTGATAAAACTACTTTTAACTTGCTTCTCCATAACAAATATTACTAAAAGATTTAATTTTGATTAAGAGTGTGGCTCCCTTAGCCACCTGCTGTATATTTTCTCATTAGTAATAGATATGCAAGTTAAAAAAAATATTTTGTCCTAATGATCTATTAATTAATCTAGGTTGATTTATTCTTATGTATATATATCTCATTAGATTAACCTAAATTAAGCTTAGGAAAATTATTTTTCTTTTCATTAAGTATACCAATATTTAATCTAAAAATGACAATTATATTTTTCCTTCACAATAAGTATATCAATATTTGATTTTAAAATGACAATTATATTTTAAAATAAGAAGGTATGGGGATGGGATTGTAGACACCTAAAAATGACTCGCCCATTATCATCTTGCTATTCACATCATTTCCTCATCAATTTTTCTAATGAACATTAATTAAATAATTTCTAATTATTTAATTAAATCCATTATTTCATCAATTTAATTCCCCTTTAACATTATTAAATCTAACATTTCATCCAACTTTATTCTTCTATTCCACGTTAATTAAATAATTTTTATTATTTAATCATCAATATGATCCTCTAATCTTACATTAATTAAATAATCTCTATTAATTCCTCTTATCCACAATAACTAAATAATTTTGATTATTTAATTAGCTAATACTTCTTCCACAATTAAAAAATTTAAAATATTTTATTTAGTTGACTTTTCTTTTCTCACAAATAAATAAAATCAAATATTTTATTTATTTTCTACTTTCTTCTATCATGCACATGAATTAAATAAATTTTAATTCTAATAAAATATTCTAAATATATCGTTTCTTCTCATAAATCACTCATGCACATGAATTATATAATTTATTATTTAATTATTTTTCTTCAAAATCTAATTGCATGTCAAAAACAAATCATGCATTGAGTTAACTTGGATTTCAAAATCTTTATATTTATCAATCAATTCAATAAATAGAAAAAACATTCTATTTGTGAAAATCAAATCAATTTTTATTCCATGAAAGCAATTAATTCTTCAAAACAAGTTTTTTGTATGGACACATGTCACATGCACATTCTTCATGTCCTCTCAAATTATCTCATCCATCAATTCAATCTTTTTTTCTCCGTCGTTGATCAATATCCTGTGAAATCTATAAATACGTCCATCCTCACATTCACAAACCCTCCACGATCTTTGAGCTTTGAGTATCCATATTGAGCTTTGAGCATTCATTGAGCACTTCGCACTTTGCATCCATTGAGCACTTTGAGCATTAACATTCATCCATCATTACAAGCCATGGTTATACTACATATTTGAGCAATCGATATTACAAATACAACCAAGGAATATATGTCAATTGGTAACATCTTTTGATTGTTTATGCATTTATTTGATTAAGGTTATGCCCTTGATAATTCTTTGAGGTTATGGTTGAGTTTGGTCTTAAGTCTTTATTGTTGTGATCTCTCTTATGCTAACCAACTTTCACCATATACATTTTGGCACACCCGGTGGGACTCACGTCCTTGATATTAAAGATTTTTTCTTGAGAATTTAGGTTTTTGAGCGCGTAGAGGTATGAAATGACACATTTGATAGGCAAAACGATGCTAGTGATAAATAGAATGATGTTATTGATAGACAATTTGGCACTTTTGACCAGTAGAAAGACACTTTTGATTATGGTGAAAGCTATAGGTGGTATGGTTTTCTATTTTGGGGGCAAAAATTATCAGCCTTTCTTTTGGTTTGTAATGGCATTTTTAGTCACTTTGATGGATCTTTATCAAACTTCATTAAGTTCTTAATCAATTGGTTATAAATCAGATGCTAGTAGTTTGGAATCTTGGGAAAATATCTCTGTTTTCTTTTGAATCATAGTATTCTTCTGTATTGTCTATTTTTTCATTAATATGAGGGCTCCTTTCTTGTTGCTTTTTATTTGAGAATTTTTGCACAAACCTGTTCAAAGAGCTTGTTATATGATTTCCATATCAATGTCTCAACCAATTTGTTTCAAAGTTAGACGTAGTTTGGATCTAATTATTGTCTTGGTTGTTGCAACGGGGGCTATTCTACTTGGTTTTCAACACTATCTATTTATGTTGGGCACCACCATTATCATCCCCTCATTCTTTGTTCCTCAGATGGGTGGCTCAAATGTAATCGGAAAGACTACACACCCCTTGTGTGGTCTTAGAAGCTCTTAGAACAGTCCATTATGGAGCTTTGTATGTCTTGTATTTTTTATTACTCTAGGACATTTAAGGGGTTTTCCTCTCATGGATTACTAATTGTTGTCCATTTAATGGAAAGGTGTGATTGATAGCTTTACTTAGGTTTTAATAGATTTTCGTTGAATAAATTAAATGTCTGTGTAGGATGAGAAGGCTAGAGTTATCCAAGTCTACGTTATTGTTTGATTCTGACATGGTCAAATATACTAGAGTTGAATGAAACTGAGAGAGGTTATTGTGGATAGACCCCACATGCACTTGTAGGTCCAAACAGAACATTCCTAACTACCACGAATTCCAAGTACTACTCTGTCAAAGTTTGATACTTTTTTCATCGTAGGGATCTTAAGGGACTTTGACAATAGCCTGCTGCCCCGAACGACTGCGATGCTTGGCACACAAAATGAGACCTCCCTTGGCATTTACCTACCCACCCTGACACATTGGCAAAGTGCGTTCAGCCCCACGAGCTATGGAATACAAAATGTCACTCCTAGCACCTTTGCCACTGCATGAAACTGAAGCATTTTGTAAGAATGCGTTTGATTTCGGTATGGTCAAATGGACTAGAGTTGAATGAAATGGAAAGAGGTTATTGTGGATGGACCCCACGTGCACCTGCAAGTCTAAACAGAATGTTCCCAGCTACTATAAATTCTGAGGAAACCTCTGTCAAAGTTTGACAGTTTTTCTATCTTAGGGATCTTAAGGGCTACACCCATTTTATCCTTCCTCATGCATAAAACAATAATATGATGTTGTAACAAGGTTGATCTTGAGTTGGGAGAGATTTGTACATCCATTATTCTACATCATAGCTTCTATTTCTTGCATCACTTAAATATTTTCAAGGCCCTTCCATGGTTTCCTCTTACTAATCCAACCAACCAGGACCTTAAAACTGGTGTAGCAGTAACATAAAAAGCTAAGAAATCAGGTAAAAGATCCATTTGATCATCTATTTTTAGTTTTAACATATTTTTCTATCATCATTGACCATTGTATCCATGCATGTGTAGGTATATCCATTGTATACATGTTGACAACTTTTGTAAAATAAACTTATAATAACTCTATTGACCTTGCACATGGTCTATTATGACCTTATTAGACCAAATAAACTAAAAACACCCAAGAAAAAACCTATCATTAGACCTCATTTGACCAAACTTGCAAAAATAAATGAATTTGGTGCCCCTGCACCAAATTGGCGGGTGTAAAGCCAAATTCCAAAACCTTTGAAATGGTATCTTTGGAACACAGTATAGACATCCATCAAAGCATAAAGCATATATGAATTTGTCAAATGTTGTAGTTGTAAGTACCCTGCAAGACATGTATGCAAAGTGTGGAAGCATATACTTGATGAACATGAACTATATGACATGATGCCTCAAAGAAATGTTGTCTCATGGAATGCAATGATTGCAAGCTTTGCACAAAATGGATTTGTTGAAAAGACTTTAGAAACTTTTAAGTAAATGCAGTTGGCACATGTAAAGCCAAATTCCACAACCTTTTCCAACATCCTCCCTATCTATACACCAATATAGAATATTTGGAATGACTTATCAACATCCATCAAATCATAAAGGAGATAGGAAATTTGTCGCATGCTATAATTGCAGCTGCCCTTTGGTGCATGGGCACCTAGCCTATTTCATGAACATGATCAAATGATGAATTTTGATGTGTTGAGTGATTTTGGCATTGTAATGAGGTCATACTAGACCACTCCTGATGTAATAAGGGTCATTGGAGTTTAGGAGGTCATAGGCTGCAAAAGTTGTCAAGTTGCAAGAAAAGTTGTCAAGCAACTTTTCTTGCAACCAAATGGCTAATAGTTGTCATATTTGTTTAAATTAGTGTTTGTACATCCATTTTGATGTAATAAGGCCTTGCAAGAGTGACCAAGGTTGTTTTCAATTAAATTAATGATGCCCTAGGCAAGCAACCTGTGTGTTTTTGGTCTATTTGACAGTGCAATGATGAGGGTTTTGAAAAATGGTTAAAGAAGGGTCTTGAATAATTATGATAATGAGTGATTCAATCTGTATAGGACCTAACTCAACCTCTGGAGTGCAATTTTTAGTTTAGGGGTCAAGAATAGTAGTTGATGCTTTGTAAAAGTAGGCTAATTAGGCCTCATATACAAATTACCAATCCATTTTTGAAGGGAATGTTCCAAAACAACACATGGTACATTTGAGATATATTGTAAAACATCCAAATGGGTATCCTAATCTATCCTCCTTTGTGTCAGAAGTCATGGATCAATAAGTTATGTTCCAAAAATTAGTTTTTTGGAGGGCTACTAGCTTGTAAGGGCAGTTTATGAGGAAGAATAACCTATATGCAAAGTTTATGTTCTTGGTGACCATGAATGGTCTTTTTATGTCACAGTCATCATTTCAAGGGTGTTTCATGAGTTGGTTTGCAGATATTGAAGTTTTGAACCAAGTGTTGGGTTTGTAGTCTTAATTGAGTTCATGTCTAATTGAAAAAGGGTTTGGGGTCTTAGCCCATTGTTGTGAAATCTGTTTCCATGGTGTTGAGTCATCCTCCTTACCTCCTACATCACCCTTGTAGGCATGTATGCAAGGTGTGGAAGCATAGACAGGGCACGTGAACTGTTTGGCATGATGCCCCAAAGAAATGTCACCTCATTGAATACAATGATTGCAAGATATGAACAAAATGGATTTTTTGATAAGGCATTAGAAAATTTCAAGCAAATGCAATTGGCAGGTGTAAAGAAAAATTCCACAACCTTAGCCAGTATCCTCCTTGCCTATGCCAAAATGGACATCCATCAAAAGGATAAAACGTATGGGAATTTTGTTAGATGTTGTAGTTGTAGGCATGTATGCAAAGTGTGGAAGCATAGACAAGGCACGTGAACTCTTTGTCATGATGCCTCAAAGAAATGTAGCCTCATGGAATACAATGATTGCAAGATATGAACAAAATGGATTTACTGATAAGCCTTTAGAAAGTTCCAAGAAAATGTAATTGGCAAGTGTAAAGCCAAATTCCCAAACCTTAGCAATGTATGTTTGGAGCACGGTATAGACATCCATCAAAACATAAAGGATATAGGAATTTTGTCAAATGTCATAGTTGTAAGTACCCTGCAACACATGTATGCAACTTGTGTGGAAGAATATATAACAAACATGAACTGTTTGACATGACGCCTCAAAGAAATGTTGTCTCATGGAATGCAATGATTGCAAGATATGCACAAAATGGATTTTTCATAAGGCTTTAAACACTCTCAAGCAAATGCACAAAAATAAATTTCAACTATTTATGCAAATTTTGGCACATCTAAAACCAAATTGCACAACCTTAACCAACTTCCTCCTTGCCTATGCTATAATGGGATCTAGAGGACATGGTGTGGACAACCATCAAAGCATAAATGATATAGGAATTTTGTCACATGTATTGTATTTGCAAAGTTGCCCTTGTAGACATGTATGGAAAGTATAGAAGCATAGACAAGGAATGTGAACTATTTGAAATGATGCCTCAAAGAAATGCATAGTCCCACAGAATTCAATGATTGCAAGATATGCACAAAATGGATTATTTGAAAATGATTTATAAACTTTCAAGCAAATGAAATTAGCACTTGTAAAACCAAATTCCTATAACAATAATTGATTATCATATTAAATATTTAATATAAACTATCATATACATAATGTCATAAACATAACATCTAGTTTATATAAAAAGCCATATAGGCAAATATATAAAAATATACATCATATTAACATACAAAAGTATGTATACAAAGCCATCTAGGTTGACAAAAAAGTTCCATAAAACTAGTTTCCAATGGACTTTTAGGAAATAATCGGTGGCCCTTCTTTGACTGTGAAGACGGAGAGCCAGTTAGTGACACATCCTCTCTCTACCATCGAGTAGACCTGTTTGAATAAAGTTCATCTAGTTGCACCTATTAATAAAAACAAACAATATGCACATTAATATAAAAAATGTATAAAATATATAACATCACATATGTAATTGATCACTTACCACCAACTGATGATCACTCTCCATCATCTTGTCTCTCTCTTCATCTATATTTGGATGGACTGGAGTTGTGACCTCCTGTGAGAAGCATCAAGAAGCAAAATTGACTAAACATAAATATCATTTTTGTACATCAAATGACATGAGATAAAAAAAGAAATACAAAATTGTGATATTTTCATGTTATTGGCTCATACCCCAATCAAAGGATTTGCAAACATCATGGCTGCATCAATGCCTATCTGCACTGACTCATGCTGATGAGGAGAAGTCTCCACTGTATTCAACATCTGAAAATCAAGTTCAAGATTATTCAAACAAAATAAATACATAACATTATTTTAAACATACATAATGATTTGAAATGGTTAAATTTACCTCTATAAAAGTGGTGGTTTGGCATCTAGGGGACCTAGGAAACCGTGGAGGTGCTGGTGACTATTGAAATCATCAAATTGTCACAAAATAATATTACCATTGACATATCTACAATAATTACTATTATGTGATAAATTGCATACATGTTGACTTGACCTCCTCTCATAACCCGCCAATGGATGGCTAACTGAGGTAGGATGAAGACTCTGACCCTAGAATTTCATTACGCAAATAATTACATACATTATTTTTGACTTATAATATAGATAATCATATAAAATTAATTACAAATTTCAAATAACAATATACTAAATCAAGATGAAACATGTAACAAATTACTTGAGAGTCAATACCAAATGTATGATGTAATAGATCGTCACTGAGAACAGGATCATCCAATATGTCTTGCCCTTGTGTCACATCATGTTGCCCCTATGTCACAGCATGTTGCCCCTATGTCGTAGAGTCCTGGCATGCCTCTTGCGTCCCATAATCACATAGGTTCCCACATGTACTACACAAATGTGGGGATACATGATGCCTACTACTCTCACCGTCATCGACCTAGCTACAATCATTGGCATGCTGTGATAGAGTTTGGGTGAGAGTAGTCAATGAATGTAAAATATCCAGCTCAACACTCTCCTTCAAAGCCAAAGGGAGTGACCTACGTTCTGGTCTCACTCAGGGTATAGGCACATGGTCTTCATCTTGTTGAACCCCAGGTCTATCTTGGCCAGAGCCACCACCTCTACCCTAGAACTCACGAATGTCAAAATAATTCAGAATCTTGTTGAGGATGATCTCACAATAGAGTTTCCTCAAGAAATATTGTGTTACCTCATCATTGTTGCATGGCCGCTCATCAAAGACCATGTACTATCTATCCCAAAAGTTTCAAGATATGTCTTCATTCCTACACCAATGTATAGGAAACCATTTGCAATTTTCTTCTAATCTTTGTCTAGTTTTGGGATTAATAAATTCTGCACATAATTGAGATTTGGTAATTTTTTCCTTCTTGACTTGTTCATATGACAACTTGTTGGCATAATATTGTCAACTCCTCTCCCTATAGTCTTAGAATTTGGTGATTTTTTTCATCACCAAATCCGTGTGGGAAACAATCTCCTATAGTGATTTTGCAAGTGCCCTCCTACGATCAGTGGTTCCACTTGGATTATTTAGGGTTTGAATAATAGTTTCAAGATGTTTCTTATTTTCTTCTATTATCCCTAGGTAATGTTCTTAAGGGCTTTGGGGGTTTTTTTCACCCTCCTCAACTGGATTTATGTTTTCTCCTTCTCTAAGAACTGTAAATGCAATATAAAAATAAATAAAACATTGCAAAACTAAAAAATTGTTCTCAAACTAACAAAATCAAACAAACTATACCTTCTTCCTATGTTGAAGCCTCCAAATTTGTGCGACGATGTCTTTGGCAGTGAGGTGGAATTATGAATTCCTTGTTTTCTCAGATGCACTTGATTCAATGGCCTCTTCTTCAATGCGATCGCATTTTTGCTTGTTTTCTTTGCTACTGTGAGGAGAGAAGTCACGGTGTGAATGAGCAAAAATGTTTTCTTTTCTTTTATTGAAAGCAAAATGTGCTTGCATTATAACACACTCGCATTTTTTTAATTTTAGAGATGGTGACGACTTTTTGGTCCCCCATCTCCTTGCATTTACCCAATTGCACATTCAAATTTGTTATAAAATATCACAATATCAATCTAACTATCATACATAATTAGTCTAGGTTAATTATGTTTTTATGTGTATGCATTTTATTGGATTAGCCTAGACTAAGCTTAAAGAATGTTTTTTTTTTAATTACAATCCTTGGTTTAGGTCCAAGAACTGTATAAAAAATGGGCACATACCCAAAGTCCAATAGTGCATATAGCATGACTATTAATGAGAAATCAATTGAGATAACCATATTATACTACCTTTCTAACAGTCTATCAAAATACCCTTCCCACCATCAGAACATAATGGTCATAACATAGCATAGTCTGTAGAGATAATAGGGGATGGAAAAATTACATAGGCCTGAGCCCCTCAGCATGAAAAAATTACATTTTTTACATACCCCGTCAACCACCAATTCCACCTCTATTTTGCCCTTGGTCATCTCATCCTCTTAGTTGCAGCAACTAGATAAAGAGGGGATAGCCTTCCCAGGTAGTCACACATCCATTTTATTCGCTATGCATTCCACTTCCAGTTGAGTACACATATATCTGTAATGAAATGTGTGCATATGATCCAACAAAACCTCAAAGTGTGTTTCAGCATGCTTAAAAACATCAACAACATCATCATGTAGCAGGAAAGAGCATGTTGCCACTGAAATAATAGTGGCTGAGGATAGTGACTAAGCCACTTCATGTATAATCCATCTCCCACAAGTATTACTCAGGTCCAGCAGTAGATTAGCCATTTCTGAATGGATTGACACAAGTTGCACTATCAACCAATTTGGAGAGCTCCCATATCCTAGCCAACCAATTCCTCAAATTTGGATCCTTAATCTACCTATCCATGGTCACCATGAAACTCGTCATAGCCTCCTCACCAAAAATCCACTGCTTCCTCTTTTGAGACCCTCCTACCGCTACATACTTCTCCATATCATCCCCTTCTCCCACCATTTTTCCTCCCATGAACCTCAAACCCAACACCACCTACCTCCTCCTCGGCCCTTCTAATTTAACAGTCTTCCCCTTCTCTTCCATTCCCCTCATCGTTAAACCCTCAAACACCCTTTTACTAGTCATGGATGCCATAGCTAATGAATTTCTCAACACTGTTGGGAATTAAGGTGTCTCAACCTTGCAATTCCTAGCATTGATTATTTATTTATTTATTTGCCTAATTTTGTATTTACTTGCATATCATGTTTTGTCATTTAGTATAAGGTGGCATTGTGACATGTCATCCTACATGTAATATGACATGGATGATTAAGTCATTTACACATGTGGATTTAGGCATCCCATTTGAGGTGGCACTAATATGCCATGTGTCGGCATCTTGTGTTATGATAGAGGAGTTATTTTGTATGACAGAATCTATGAGGCGTAAGAGTCATGTATAGAGATTCCTATAACAAGTGAAGACAAGTGTCAGAGAGTATCTTTGGGTGCCCAAGTTAGGTTATGACATGTTGTAAGAGGAATATGCTACATTTAGTCTTGTATGATGGATTCTCTTACAACATTTAAGGTTGTTATGTTGGGCAGATTTTATGTCCACTGTAAGATGTGTAAGAGCATCTGTCATAGCTATTTTTATCCTGGTGCACTCCATTCTTGGGAAGTCAAATTTTCCATGTATGATAGTTGTAAAAGAGTGTATGCATGTTGTACAAATGTCCTTTGATGTGGGAAATTGGCCATGTGGCCAAGATGAACGCCTACCTCTAGAAGCTTCTCAGTTATGCCTTGTAACTCTATATAATGCAGTGTTTGGAGTAGTAGTTTGCATATTGTTTGTACAGGTACTATTATGCTACCAGAATTACTTCAGAAATGACATTTGCAGAGTCCTGAAATAACTTGCATTGCAAGTGTGTTGTAAACAATCTTATTTTGATAATACATTGTGTAGATTTTGGAGTGTAGGCTTTTTCACCTAAAAGGGTTTTCCCCATGATATATCTTGTGTCAATATCATTCTATGTGTTGTGTTTGCTGCTGCAATCTTTGTGTTAATCACATAACATAACTATAATTGTAAGGATTTAAAAGAATTTGCATACTATTCCCCTCATTAGATTGGTGTAGGAAGTGTGTTCCATGTACCTTGCTTCCTTTCAAGCACCACCCAACACCAAAAACAAATGAATGAATTGCATCTAGCCTCACCTCAAAACCGAATGATCATAAAAACTAGACATGTATGACAGTTGTTCCTTGTTGTCAAACGTCACTTTCAGCCTATTGGAAAAAGCTAGAGAGAACAAGGTAAAGTTTCAGCTATGTAGCTTTAAAATGTTTTCAAATTTGAAATTAATAGCATGTGTAAATCTAAAAATTACTTTCAATTCAAATGTTAGAGTATTTCTCCAATTTAATCTTGATGTAGTAGAAGAAAATAGCTTGCAAGAAAAAGATAAGTATTTATGTGGAGAAACCTCTAAGGGAAAAAAATCCACACCAAAGGTGTTTAATACAAGCATAAATACCTTTGGTGTGGAGTTTTTTCCCTTAGGGTTTTCTCCACGTAAATACTTGTCTTCTTCTTGCAAGCTATTTTCTTCTACTACAAATTGATTAAATTGGAGAAATACTCTAACATCTTTAATTGAAAGTAATTTTTAGATTAACACATGCTATTAATTTCATATTTGAAAACATTTTAAAGCTACATAAATGTAACTTTACTTTGTTCTCTCTCCCTTTTTCCAACATGTGGTATCAGAGATATTGGTTGTAGTGAGAGAGCCTAGATGTTTTTTTTGAAGTATTGAAGTAATTTTGATTGTAGGGGAAGTTCTATGTGTTAACATTGTTTTGCAAATCTATAAGTTTGGATGCCATGGTATTTACCTCTTAGATGGATATTGTCAAAAGAATCTTTGTTGGGCTCTTGAGGCTTCAGGTTATGGATCTTTATGGAGTTGATCTTATGGTAGTGATTTGGAGATCTCCATTTTGACAATATGTGTATATTCTCTTGTTTGGAGGTTTTATTCCTTTACCTCATGGTCATGTATAGTGAAAGGGTGTTTATGTTGGATGGTTACTTTTTGTACCTTGATCACATGGAAAAACACTCATTTCTTGGACTACAATTTGGAGTGCTTTTGTTGGGTTCATGGTTTCAGTCCATCGTTACATGAAAGCACTAGATGATTTATCACTAGATGTATGGAGGTTGTGAAGTTGGTATTTTATATGATATGGACACTCCTGAACAACCTGGTTTCTATTTTCTCATATTCATGCTATTTTGAATATGTAGGTTTTCACAGTTTTCCTATTTCAAAAGATTGTGAGTTTATAGATCTATGATATTCTATTATTTTTGATGACATATTTGATGGTGTTCATTGGTGTGAATGTTTGGATGTTTAAGTGGTTTTAGATTTACAGAGATATGGTTTTGTAGGTTTTACATATTAACCAAAATTTGTGGTTTGTAGATCTATGGAAAATTATGTTCAGATACTTTCTGGATGGAAACAATTTCATATTTGCAAGGCTACTTGTTGGGTTCTTATGATCTATGGTTTCTCCTATGTGGATTTATTTGGCAAATCAGATCTAGAGTTGATTCTGGTGTTTGAGTCTTGGAAATCTACATGTTATAACTAGTTACATTTGTTCTACATGTTATTGATGTGGGTTGAATCTATTTTCTCAGTTATTAAAGGTTGAAGCACTGATCATGTTTTTTCTCCTATAAGATGTTGCATGTGTGCAAATCTTGTGAATAAGATGATGTCAATTCTAGTTGGTAGGCCTCTTCTTGGTCAAATTGATTATATTGGTATTTTTTGTATTTGAGACAAAAGGGTAGTTTGGAGTACCTGATTTAGTTATTCATTGGAATTTATAGTAGTAAAGTTATGTTGCATGAAAAGATTTTTTCACTTTCAATGGAGTTTTGGTAATGATGTTCATCATGATACCATGCATAACTTGGTATCACTTTTAGTGGGAGTTTTTGAAGTTTTATAATGTATCATATCTTCTTTGTTTCAAGATATTGGTTCTAAATTGTCAAATTGTTGTAGTGTTGCGAGGCATGTATAATCTTTTTAGAAGATGGATGATCTTTTGCAATGGTTGTTGGTGTCATAAGAAGCTCTTGGATTATGCCTTTAGTTTGTAGTAAGGGTTCACTAACATTTTTGGTTCTATTGATAGAGGATGATAGATCTTCATGTTTTTGAAGAGGTGTTGACATTTTGGTTTTCCATGGAGGACTCTTGGAGTTTTTGGTGAGGTGTTGAGTTTATAACTTATCAATTTTTGATATATGATCCTTGGTTTAGAGAATACATAGTATTATGTCATGATGCACTCTTGATCATGAGTTAGAGTTTTTTGGCATAATACAGGTTCTCTTGGGAGCAAGATATGTTAATTGAACCATATGATATTCTTTTAAGAAGACGTTAGATCATGATGTTATGATATGTTACTGATTCTATAGTTGGAACTTTGACAATGGTTTGGTTAGTTCTCTTTAGTTTTGAAGTAGAATCATTTTCTTGGAGCTTCATGATTATACAGATTACATTTGAAGTTGGCATGGATTGATTGTTGAAAACTCATGGATACTAAAGAGACTTGGGTGAGGCTTGATATCTCTTGAACTTAGAGATATGTGTTTGAAAGATTTCTCATTATGAGATGTGACCAACAAAAGGACCGAGAAGCCTACACTTGGAAATGGATGTGAGTCCATTATAAACCTTATGAGAAGGTTGTTTTTATTATAAGATTTTATTACTTGGTGTTATATGCACAAGGACAATCTTGTATCTCACTCTTGATCTACTCGATAGGCAAATGATCTAATAAGTGTTATCCATCTAATTATTAGATGCATTCTTTATATGTATCTTGTCTACTCTTTTACACAAGTCTTGAAAAGGATTGTTGAGAAGTAGATGCATGGGTTTATGTATTTCTGTTGCTCTCATTACCATTGATCTTGAGCTATGAAACTAGTTCTAAGAATTTGTTTTGGAGAGGTACAAAAATGGTTTGTGGTTTTTGGGCTAATTCCCTTTGTTGTGGGAATGTTTGGCTAGTTTGATCTACTTTCAGTGAGAGGTTAATATCTATTGATGCCATGATTTCATCATATTTTGGATGTTAGATGTTGATACCCTTTTAGTTTGGGAGTTTTGAAAGAGATCTTACTTTACACAGTTTGGCACAGGTTAGTGTGGTATAAAGACATGATATGATTTTGCAATTTCTCTTTCCTGGTATATTGTCTTCTTCTTAAAAATTCTCATGTTTATAGAGTTGAGGTTTGTATTGGAGTAAAGTGTTATTGTTGTTAACAATAATTTGGTAACTCCTTGATCTCTTTCTTCATTGGTTAAGAGGACTTGGTAGAGTTATTCAGATATTGGTAATGAGAGATGTGTTATGCATATCATTATATGTTTTGACACTATATAGTAGAGGATTTGGCCAATTCCTCTAAGGAAAATGCTATAGGAGGATTTGTTAATGTCTTAATATTATATTCAAATTTGACATTACCCATGCAGTGGGAGTTCTTAGATATGTATGCTCTTTATTGTCACAATATCTTCTTAGTTGTCTTAGTTTGTAGGTTATTGATGTGAAGATGATTTTGCATGTTGTACTATTGGGATCTACAAGTTGTGCAATTTAGTGGGCTATCTTTAGCCATTGGTTGCATTGAAGACTTGGATGTGGACTATTAGTATCCACATATCTATTCAGTGTTATTGTAGATTTTATTTGTTGGCCTTGTCTTTGGTCATTTGTACATTAGTATGTTGCATTGAGATGGGAGGATAGATGATTAGCAGAATTGTTTTATAGGGACTTGATTGTAGTTTTGGGTTGGTATGTTGATGGCATGGAGTTCTAGTTATGATGGCTTGTTTACCCTAGTTTTGAGGTATGGATATTTTTGGACGAACTAGCAACTTGTTGTGTTTGCTTTTCCATTTGGTATGAGTGTGGCAGACACTTAGAGGCTTATGTTATCATATGATTTGATGCTTGTGTTCATGTTGAGATTGGTGCAGGTTTTAGTGACAGTTGATATGTTTCACCTTGGCTTGTTTCTTGTTTATCATGGGTGACATGATGTGAGGAGTTCTAGTTTGAGATGATGGTTATCATGGTTTCTTTTGCAAGTATCTTGTTGGAGCACAAAAACATGTTGAAGAATCAATGGTACATTGATGGCTAGGGATGTTTTTCCCTGTGATTTAAAGTTTGATTATATCATTTAGAGTAATTGTAATGTATAATGTCAAGTGGGAGAATGCTGGAATAAGTTGCCATTAACTTGCAATCCTAACTAATTCATGTGTCTCCAAAGTTCTTGGAATGTGTTCCCCAACACATAAGGACTTTGAGAGATTAGTTATTATTTAATTATATCACTTGGGTTATTGTAATCAACTCCTAATTGATAGCGTCAAACTTGGGCATCCACTTTGGAGTGGGGTCCATGAAGATTTGTTGACAACTCCTTGAAGTCTATTTTGAGAGTTTGACAACTTTGAGTTAGTGGGAGATAACTTGGGTGCCCACTTTTGGAGGTGTCTTATATTTATACTTCAAGGGGCTGTCAACAAGTCTTCATGGACCTCACTCCAAAAGTGAATGCCCAAGTTTGACCCTATCGATTAAGAGTTGATTACAATAAGCCAAGTGATATAATTAAATAATAATTAATATCTGAAAGTCCTTATGTGTTGGGGAACACATTCAAAGAACTTTGGAGGCACATGAAATGGTTAGGATTGCAAGTTAATTGAAACTTATCCCAACACAGCCTCCCCATAAAATTTTCTTACCTCCTCAATGATGTCTTTATGACATCCCCTAGCATGCGGAATTAATTTGATCCATTGTTAGGTGGGTGCTCCTTTATGTCTTCCTATATCAATTTTAGAATTGACTATGGAAATCCTTCCCACCAAAGGATAAAAGATCTTCTTATTTTATCTTTGAGACTAACCCCTTGGTTGGTAGCCCAATTTGCTACCTTGTTGCTTTCCCTGTCAATATGAGAAGACTTAATCTCCTCAAAATTATCCACTAGCCACTTAACCTCCTCTAAGATCACATCCAATTTCCAAATGTGAACTATGCCACCATTCATAGCTCTGATAATCACTTTTGAGTCTCCCTTTACCTAAATTCTCTTCCAACCTTTTTCTATAGAGATTTTATGTCCCATCCACATGGCCCTAACTTCTGCTATGTTATTGGTTCTAGAACTAAAATCATATGAAAGAATGCCCAATGGTTGTCCATTATGATCTCTAAACACACCACCACCCCCAACCTTCCCAAGGTTCCCTTATGCCACCCTGTCAAATTAAATTTGATCCAATCTTGCTCAAGACACCTCCATAAATTGTGTCAGGTCTTCTTTTTAGCATCTAGCTTAGTTTTACCTTGCCAATGAAAGCACGTCCAAGCATTAGCCCACTCCATCTCATATTTTATTACCTTCCAATCATCCTTTTCATGAATTTCCCCTAATTCTGACAAGGCACATTCAACTTGGTCCCATATTCCCCCTACCTCCATCTCCTTTTCTTTAAAAACCCTCTTGTTGTGCTCTAGTCATAAATTCCATACTATGAGAGCAAGCACAGTGTACCAAATGAAGATTAAACCTAGGAATTTGATTTTGAGATTCCAACTATTCATTAGTATGGGTATTTTGTGGGTCATAACCCAGCCCAAACTCCATCTATTCAAGAATAGATTCTAAATTTTTAAGGGCATTTCATAATGTATAAAGAGATGATCATTGACTTCACTGGAATTTTTGCACATAACACACCTGGAGGGACATTTTTTCCCCATCATCTATAGTCTATCCCATGTCAATGCCCTTCTCTTCCACACTATCCACAAGAAGGCATTAGCCTTGGGGATTCCTATTTTATTCCATACTTTTTTGAGCCCCACTCCTTTAGTCATGCCTTTGAAAAAAATGCAAATAAGCAAATCTTACCGTCGCCCTTCCTTCTCCATTACCTCTCTAGATCGTTTTATCTTATTTACCTGATATGGTCCATTTGCATATATTTTACTAGACCTCAGAGCACACCCCCTTAATTTAATCATTTGGTCATGTCAAAGTGATTCATCTTTGTTGATCTATTTAACCACTCATGTAATCCCTGACCAACTTGCCTCTTTATGGTTCAAAGTAGTTATCCAAAAAACCAAAGGCTGGAAGTTTCTGAGTGCCTAATTCTTTATCCAAATATCCCTCCATAATTATATCTTATTCCCATTCTCTAATCTCTAAATGATGTCGGGTCTAATAAGGTTATAGTAGGCTCTTAAAAATTTCCATAAACTTGAACCCGTTGGAAGATTATATGAGAATTCCTTAGCAAGTTATCAGGCTCATTTCCCAAATATTTGGCTTGTAAAACCTTACTCCACAACTTATCCTTGTTCTCATATATTCTCCATGTCAATTTTTCTCCTAGAGCTTTATTCATTTGCTTACAATTACTAATTCCTAGACCTCCAAATTTTTTTCATTTGCATATCTCCTCCCATTTGACTAGGTTGTATTTGAAAGCATTGTCATTACCTCTAGACATAAGAAGATACACTTGCTATCTTGTAGAATCTTTTCCATCTTGCTAGGATCTGAAATACTTACATAACATAGATAGAAACTGATGCTAGTGAGGATTTAATCAAGGTGATTCTCCTTGCCAATGTGAGCCAATGGCCTTTCCAAGAGACCAATTTATTTTGAATCTTTCCACCACATTACTCCACTCTACTTTAGAAGTTCTCCTATCCACCAGAGGCATTCCTAGATATTTATTGGGGAGAGTACTTATTTCAAAACCCAAAATTCTATTAATATCTAATGACTCCACACACCAATTTTTGAGGAAAAAATCCTTGATTTACTTACATTAACTTTCTGGCCTACAGCTAGCTCATAATTGGTTAGAATTCTCTTGAAGTAGCTTGCCTCCCTAACTGTAGCTTCCCTAAATAGTAGTGTGTCATCCACAAACTACAAGTGTGTCATATTTGGAGTCCCCTCGTTACTTGCAACCCCTTAAGGTTGCTGACATACAAGTTTCCTTAATTATTGCTCTTCTAAGTACTTCTGCTACAATTAAGAATAGAAATGGGGAGAATGGGTCCCCTTGCCTCAAACTCCTCTTGACTGTGAAAAAATTTGAAGCCACCCCATTGATCAAAATAGCAAAGGAGGCAAAAGATATGCAGTTGAAAACCCAATTACATCACGCTTTACTGAACTGAACTTGTGCATAGCCTTACTGAGGAATTCGCATGATACTCTATCATAAGCTTTATTCATATCCAGTTTAAGAATCATACCTTCTTTTTTCTTTGTTTTGATTGAGTGAATAACTTCCTGTGCTAAGACAATCCCATCCAAAATCTACCTTTCTTTTAAGAATCTGCTTTACTCCTCTGAAATTAAGCATTCTAGACATTTCTTGAGTCTAGAAGCCATGACCTTAGTAATTGTTTTTCTGATCATATTGCATAATTTAATTGGCCTGAATTCATCGAAATACTTAGGGTTTTTGTTATTTAGAATCAAAGTCAAATAAGTTGTATTCCATATTTTTAGAATTGACCATCTACTTCTTCTTTCCTCAACCACTATCCATATGTCTTCTCCAACTATATCCCAATATTGGTGAAAGAAGCCTATCTGAAACCCATTTAGCCCAGGCACTTCCTTGCACCCAGAGAAAAAGCAACTTTTCAAATTTCCTCCATAGAAAGGGAGACATAAGTGCCTCATTTGCAGAGAACTCATCAACTCTAAAATGTTATGGAGCATATCCTCCCACGCTTGCAAGTTCATGAGAGATTCAGAGTCTAGTTGTTCTATGAAGAATTTGATACTCTCCATCCTAATTGAACCCATGTCTTCTACTATCAATTGAGAAGGAATTTGTATCTTGATAATCTTATTTATTTGTCTTCCAACATTGGTTGCCAAGTGGAAAAACTTGGTATTGTTATCTCCTTCTTTCAACCATTTTATCTTGGATTTCTGTTGCTAGAATATTTCTTCTATAATCCTAAGGATTCTGCCTTGTTCTTCCAGCTTCTGATTCTCTTGGCTTCTTAGCTCCTCTGTGAGACCATTCAAGGCTATTTCCTCCTGTATTTTCCTTAATTCATCTTCTACCCTTATTTTATTCTTGAAAATATCCCCCATCATGTTCATGTTCTAGGCTTTGACCATCTTCTTTGTTTCATCCAATTTCTTATATAATATGTGCTTTTTGCATCCACTTACTTAAATTTTCCACCATCCCTCTTGAGCCTTTTTGAAATCAGAATGTTCATATTAGAATGCCTCCATTTTGAATGAGATCCTAGAGGATTTATGATTAGGGTTTATAAGAAAATAAATGGGCCAATGATCTGATCCACCATATTAAATTACCTCTAACAAAAAGCAGACCAAATCAAGGATCCAATCTTAATTCACTAGAAACTGATTTAATCTGCACATAATATTTTCATCCCCAATCCTTTTACTACTCCAAGTGAACCATCCAGTCTTGGGGGAAATATCTGCCAAAGACAAATCCTCATAGAATTTTCCAAACTCCATGGATCCACTATTAGAGAGTTGTCTTCCTCCATTATTCTCCTCCAGGATTAAGATGGCATAAAAATCACCCCCACTATCCAATTACCCTTTGGCATAGAGGATCTAAACATTTTTATACTTTCCCAACATCTAATCCATTCTCTTTCCATGTTTGGGTCATGTACATTGGAAATTATCATATTGCAGTTCCCTTGAAGATCACTTAAATTGACTAAAAGCACAAAATTGATTTTATGCACACACATACCTGTAAATCTAAACTTATTCCAAAGAATGGCTATCCTACCCACCATCCCATTAGCATCAGCCGCTACCCCACTCCATTCTGCCAAAGCCTCAAAATCATCTCTAGAAAACCCGAGCTCTCAATTTTTGTCTCCTGAATTAGAACAATATCTAGACTTTCTATCTTTATTAACCACTTGACCAAGTGGCATTTTTCTAGGCCATTAAGGCCCCAGACATTCCATCTTATGACCTTCATAATTTCTTTCCCAAAGAGAGGTGCTTGCCTCCATCCTTGATAAATCGATTCAAGGATGTATGCCATCAATATTTTCAATGTAATGTAACAATGCCATCAATATTTTGTTAACCGCCATAGACAACATTTTACGCCAAGATAAATAGAAAAGACATCAAAATTATGCCAAATGGAGACCGCCAGATGCTCTCAACATGCCAAAGGAGCCTTTTTTTCATTTTGACATAACTTTCACCCATGGAGGTGAAATTTGATGCTCTTATAGTCAACAAGAAGTTGGTTCCGACACTAACAAATGAGTTTCGAGATGATTTGAAAATTGTGTCATTTTAACACATTTTTTACCCTTCCTTTGTAAATCAAGATCGACAACCACTGAAATTATTATATCTTTTGATTGGCAACTCAAAATTGAGTGCCACTTTTTTACAAAGTAAATAATTTTGCATGCCTGATCTATTAGAAACAATTTTGCACTATCATTATAAAGTGTCATTTTTCATTCCAAATAGACTTGCTTATGCATTGAAATTATAAAGTGCCAAAATTCAGTACGGGATAAAAATATTGCCTTATGGGGGTACGTTGAATTGTGTCAAGAACACTTTTGAGATGTGTCAAGAGCACTTCCATTGTGTTGTGTCAAGAGCACATCCATAGAGTTGTGTCAAGAACACTTCCACTGCTCTTTCAACCATTTCACATATTGACTTGTGTCCTAAACACTTCCCAATCAGCTCCACCATCACTTGTTGCTACATGTTAATCCAAAGTTGATTCCTTGATGCTTTCAGAAATTCATTGCACCGCAACATTGATAGTAGTTCCTTTGCTTCTACAGACTTCATAGCAGCTTCATAGAAGGCTTCCAAAGATTCTTCACATCAAGACTTCACATTGGATTTGGATTGTAGCCACATGGCATGCACTTGTGTAAGAACCCTGTCTAGATCTAAACTAAATTTTCACTTTCTGTCTTGAAATTTCTGATTTGTTCTCTAGATGTTTCACTTGGGTTTTTGACATGTTTTGTTATCACATATATGTTTGATATGATATGAAGATGAAAAGATAGCAATATGGAATTCATATAATATCAAAAGATGACTAAAATGAATTAAACCAGCTCACATACACATCCAAAAATCAAGATATCACATAATAGAACATACCCTGATGGAAGTCTTGGCAACTTTATTGAAATGTTGTTGGCTGATTAGAAATAGTCAAGGTCTTTATTTTGTTTCAGACTTACATATGCAAGCAAAGATGATCAAAATATGATCCAATTCATCAAACAGTGATGCAACAATGATCCAATGTTGTCCTCCTCAGCCAGCCACCTTAGAAATGATGAATCCTTTTGAAGAAATGAAGATAAATCCAACATAAAGTGATTGATATGAAACTTGTAGATGCTGATATAAAATCTAAGCACAAACCTGAGCCAATACAAGCCCAAAAAGTCCTTCAATGCAAATTGGCTATGCCCTAAAATGGGTGATTAGGGTTTGGAATGAATATATGACATTGTAGCCTCAGAATATGATGATCAAACTCTCTGATCTATGATTCAAATGAAATTGCATGGGTCTGATATAAAAATTTGAATGCTAAAATGTGTTGCCAACCAACAAAAGCACCTCCAAATGTTGATCACTCCACCTACAAACCCTTATAAATGACCCTTTTTGATGAAAATATGATCAAATAAAACTTAGATTTGAATTACTTTACCTTCAATATGCAATATATCTTCAAACCCTAGTTGAACATGCAATCTTCCTTGAAACCCTAGCTATTTAAAGCCTTTATGTCCATGAAAAACCTATAATAAGCTCAATAATGGATCCTAGGTGAATCTATCTCTCAAAGTGGGATGGGTTTTTGTCAAAATCCAAGGCTTTTCATCCTTAGATATCGCTGAAATAAAGTTGTAGCCAAGAGAAAATCTCCCAAGAGTGAAAATGTCAAAATGAATAATGATGCAAATGACCTACAAACATCTCCTTTTATCTTTTTCTCCTTGGGCGCCCAAATTTGACAAAATATAATGAATTTTCAAGTCTATAGCCGACATAAAATATTTTTATTTTATTTTATTTTTACTTGTACCCAAGTTGGGCGGTGACTAAGAGAGAGAAAATAATATTAAAATAATATTATATTATTTTCTTACTTTTTCCACTTGGGCAGCGATTTTGTGTGATATTTTATAATATTTTAATAATAAAATATTATAGTATTCTTTTCACCTTCAATATTCTCTTTTTCCACCTTTTTCCAATTTTCTATTTTTCCCATGTGGGTCATTTCACCTCTTGGCTAATTATTTTAATAATTTTGGCTTTACTAAAAATAATATAAAAATACCAATAGCCAAAATACAACTTCATTCCATCAAATAAAATAAGTTGAGACACCATACTCCATCATTCCATTCTCCAAGCCTATAGCAACATTCCATTTTCTAACCCTTCAAAGTCCAAGCTCAACCAAGAACATTCCCTTACCAAATGAATTAGCCTACAAGAATGGTGAATAGGCTAATATACTCCTCACTAGGTGATCACTCTAGAAATAGGGACATTACAAACTGACATTCCACACATGGATCTTGCATAGATTGCAGGACTACACCTCTTTTTCTCTCCTATGGCGGGAACATTTATCGTACATTAGTGATAGAAGTAGTCCTTGAGGGGTCATGTTGAATCCTCCTTCTATCCTCTTCTTATTCACTTGTACAATTTTATCATTTCTCTTTTGGAGAGGGGTTTTTCCTACAGGGTTTTCTCCTTTACTCTATTTATGAGAAACTTATTTGTACATAGGTACCTAACATGGCCTAGTAGCTAGGACCCATCATCATTGTTTCACTACTCCCTAAGTTGCACTTAAGGGGGTGTTAGTGTGAAAATGTTCTTTATCTATCTAGTTAGCTTTTAGCTTGTCTAGGTGAGTCCTATTCACACTAAGATTAAGTTTACTTAGCTATTTTAGACTTTGTCTCACCTCATATGGTGAAGACATGTGTACTCATCTTTGTGAGCCACTTATTGCATGTAAACTTGTCACTTGCTCAAACATGTGTCATTTGAGTAGACAAGTGTTGAACCTTTGGAGGGTTGCTTAGTCATTGTATTCAACCTTCCTACCTCCTCTACCTTGCCTATATATTTAAGGCTCTTATGTACATCTTATTCATTTTTTGGCAATATCAATAGGTTTATTGTGTGCAAATAGCTTGTGGTTGTACTCTTGCTTGTTGATCTTGGCTAATCCCAACATCTCTTAGCTCAAATGTAGATAAGTGTGAAATAAAAATTGGTTCAAACATTTGATTAAAAGAAGATGACACTTGGTGCAACCCATGAGCTATATTTGTAAAAGACAAAGACATTCATAAGTTTTTTTTAATCTCTCTAGTAGTTCTATAGATTTAAATTATTATTACTATGAATACCAATAGCTAAATTTGTGGTGAAGCTTTGGAACTTTACTAACAAAGGAGAGGGTTTGTGCATGGCGTACCCTACTATTTATCATATGCTTGAGATTATATTATATATATCATAATTTTTTCTATATGTCCTGTTGAATATAAGGAACACTAAGAGGGGGGTGAATAAGTGTTCTAAAAATCTTTTGATGCACTTTAACTTTCAACAATTTTCCAAAATTAATTAAACAAAGGTACAACATGCATATGAACAACCATAAAAACATGACACATGGACACCGAGATTTTTCTATGGAAATCCCAAAATGGGAAAAACAACAAAGAGGATTAGCTCTCAAATATATTGAAATCTTTACAACTAATGATGTTCAGGTTTGGTTAGTCAATGGGCCTAGAACATCCTGGCTCACTTCCATGAAGTACAACTAGGTCTAGCAAGCTCATTGCCTCAACCCTAAACCTAGCAAGATTACAATAAGGGTAGTTAAACCCTAAGGGTTGTTAAACCCTATTGGAGGCTCACTGCCAGGTGTATTGCCTTGATGACAAAGGTTCACTGCCAGATACAAATCAAATTGCACATGAAAACTAAATACTGCTTAAGCATCTGCAACTATGCCAGGGTATAGTCATTTAGCAACTAAATTCTGAATCCCAAGTCTTCATTATCACCGATCTGTGTCACTGCTTTTCTATTCGCATATTTGCATCCATCTACCACACACATCTTCTCAACTAAAATTCATCACTCTTATATATCTGAATTATGATTTGATCGGTAAACAGGTCGACATCTAAGAAGTGAAACATGTACATAAAAAGATGTAGCTTGTTAGGTCAATCCAAAGCGCTATATGTTATGCAGACCCAGATCTTTACCCAAACATGTTCATATAGGTCAGCTCTAATCATTGAATCACTTAGATAGATCCTTCACACACTATCTCTTCTTCGCACAATGATTTATCATACTAGTCAGCCTGTTCCTTAAGAGCATTCTTATAAGGTTCATCTATCAACTTTCATCTTTTACTGCGGATCACAAAATACTTCCAAAATCATATCAAGGATTCTTTGCACATTCCCAAACTTACCCTCAGAACTGTAAGCCATGATATCATCTTGCAGAGAATTGCAGACCATCGAAGCTGAGACTATGTCTCAGTCAACTCTGTCAAACACTGTGCCAATACTCAGTGGCTTGCAACTATCTTTCTAGTGGACTTCAGATCTTACAACTCTGGAATTAGACACTTCATACAAGTGTTTACAACACCTTAAAACCGTATAACAAAATACTCACCTGTGGAGGAATGCGGATCATTACAATGTGCCTTGTTCATTGTCTCTGCTATACCTTTGTTCACCTGGACTTAGTGATTTCTTCTAAATGACTTTTAGAGGAAATCAGAACTTAATCTCTAGAGAATGACACCACCAACCAATCACTAACCTTATACTCGAACTGCATTACCAGCTCATCATCTGTGGAGGCATATTGACCCACTTACTATCCTCTACTTTGTATATGCCCATACTTAGCCTTTTTTTGTCAACTCGACTTGAAATCTAATATCTCCTTCCAGAGTTATCTCTACCTGTCATGGTGATAATATCTCTAAGCCTTGTTTCTATCAATGACAACATATAAGTCCATACCGAAGCAGTGTCTCTTGCCAACAATCTCCCCCTTTGGCATTGATGGCAACACTTAGTGAAAAATGCTTGACTGCTCCCCCTTACTATATACACTTCATTCTCCTACTCCCCTTGAGATGTTTACTCCATGTTTTACTGATCTTCTTCTCCCCCTTTGACATCAATGGCAAAGGTGTAGGTTTCGGAGTCAAAAATTGTCAAAACTGCAAAATTTACTATACTCTGTTGCATATATACAAATACATATTTACATCTTAATTTACAACTGAAGGTAGAATATCATTATAGATAGTCTTTATCAAAGCTATCTCTTCATTCCATCCATTCCTTGCAGTCTCCAAAATATGAATGTGGCTATATATCAAAAAGACTAGCTTTTCTACCTCCTGCACATCTGATGATGTATCAATTAATGGTTGTGATTTCAAGGCTTCATCTGCCAGATTGGTCATGGAATCAATTTTTGGACTTATTAGCCCCCTTAGCTGGCACAACCTGTCTTTGATTTCTTCCCTTTTCTTCATCAAAATGCTCAAATCATTATGAATATGTACAACCTGTGTCTCTTTGGCAGTTATTGACTCAATTGTTAGATTATGTCTCAGAAATGTTAAGTAGTTTGAGTTTCATATCGTTGATTTTATCTTCTAATTTATTTATAACTTTTGGCCAAGATAAATAAAATTTGTACAAGTTACAAACTTCTCTTATGGTACCTTGTAAACCTCTTATTCCTTTCTCTAAAGAGATTTTATCATTTATCAACATGGTTTTCAACTCGGCTAATCTTTTCTCATCAAATTCTTTTCTGACCTTTGTTTCTGTAGATTTTTCAAAGGATTCAAAATGACTGCTAATTGATTTTATCATACCTTTTAGTTGATCAGTAGATGATGTTGAAGTGTCTTTCTGGTATTTAGGCATCAAATCTCCCAATGTATCAGATATTGCTGCAATGAGCTTATTGTTATGCATGTGAGTTTTCATCAATTCTTCTTGAGCTTTTGTTTGGGCAAATGATGCTAATTCAAATTTTTGTACTGGAGACAAGGAATTTAGATCTATTGGTTCTTAAAGAAACTTGGGTGGATCTAGGATTTGTGTGTTTTGTAACTTTTCAAAGGTTTCTGAAATAGTGTCTCTTGCCACTTTTTCTTCATAAAGTGAGACTTTCTTTTTCTTCTTTCCTCCAATTGTGGCTTTTGTAATGGATGAGGTCCTTATTCTTTTTCTAGGACTAGATGCTAGTCTCTCCTCTTCAGATCTCTTATCTTTCCTTTCTCGAGTGCTTCATGCCCATTCTATCAGAGTACTTGTGAACTTGGATCCCCCTGATTTGGTTTTTACCTTGCTTAATTGTTCATCTGATGTTCTCTTTGACTGCTCATGTTCCATCAACATTCTAGAAGATAATTCTGAGAACGTCCCAAATCTGTCCTCTTTGGGATCAATAGGTTTACTTAGTAGTGCATCAGCTAATTTAGTCAAGACATCTTCTGCAACTTCATAACCTAGTGCAGGGACCCATACAGTTCTTGGTTCCATAGCTTCCATAAAGCATTTGTTTTTATCCACCATGAATACAATGTCCTTTTCATAATTTATCACTACTTTTTTAGGTATTCGGAACCTTCTTACTAGTTTCTATTGAAAATCTCTTAAATATTTCCATATGATTTCATTTTGCATATCTACATTACCCAAACTTTGTAAGTGATTTCTTATTTGAGTAGCTACAGGTATGTGATCAAGCCAGATAACATTTGCTAGACCAGGTAGCTCTTTTAGGAAGTAAATGAGAAAACATGTGATTAATGTTCCATATTTGAAAGGATGATTAGTTCTCCATAAGTTTACTTCGTAGCAATTCACAAAGGTCATAATCCGTGTTCTTTTTTACCATGTCATATGCTGTGTATATAGCTGATGCAGACAAAAATTTTCCTTGTTGGAGAAGTATACTTTGTATCCAATAATCATTAATGCAAATCTAATAGCTAGATCCCTGATATCATTCACTGTAAGGCCATTCTTCTCAAATTTGGCTCCTATTAGCTGCATTACCACATTGTTCTTCATTTTCTTTATGCCTAGAACCCTTCTAGAGGAGCTCATACTGGTTACATCTTTAATGGCTTCTTTATTTATAAAATAGGGTTGATCAAGCCATAAAGATTCATCATGAATTTTGCTTAGAATAAGCTTGACCCATGCATCAATCGAAATTGCAGGAAAGTCCAACCATGTGTCAAATTTCTTTTCTCCTAGAACTTTGTAATCATCTTTCAGCACAATGTCCATAGTAGTCAATTCATCCAAATACAGTTTTCCTAACTTCATATGATCATATTCTTCTAGACTGGTATGAATGTATGCCCTGATATCTTCCATATGCATGACCCCATGTGGAGTAATTAAGAATGCCCCTAACGAATCATTTTCCAGCAATTTGAAGAATTCTTTCTTAAACTTGGGGCAAGGCATTGTTCCTATCTCGATTGCATGAGGAGTAAACATTTTCCCAAAGAAATTTAATTTTCATAGTAGGGTTTCAAGTTGTAAATACCTCTTACATCAGAATAGGTTTTCCTTAATCTTGATATGATATTCTTTAGAGAATACTGTAGTTGCTTTGAATTTTTCTTTGGTTTGCCTTAGTCACTTGAGTGTAAAGTGATTTTGAAAACAAACAAGTCTTTTTATCCTCCGCATGACTTGACCTAAATTGTCATAAATGCTTATTCCCCAAAAGTTGTTAAAACCATTTACTATAGAATACATTCGATTGGGATTGCTCCATAATATGCCGTACTGACCTATTTCATTCCAGTTTTTCTTTTGAGAGATGAGTTGCATCAGATTTCATCATACACCTTCATGTCAGATTTTGGCACCCACTTTCTGGATGGGGGATTTGGATTTTCAACATTGATCCCCGTGAGCCAGAGCTCTGAATTTACTTCCTGGAAGAAGTATCTACACCAGATACTGGTTTGGATTGATCCCTGACTTCAATTACTTCTTTCTTGATCCATACCTTGTCCATTTCTTTCTTAGTTTCAACTGGATCAACTTTCTCTTTTCCCTTATCATTTCTCTGCTCTGTTTTCCTTTCTTCAGAATAGTAATTTCTCTTCACATTCTTGCTTCTATAAAATCTTGTAATATGTCCAGATTTGTTGCAATTGAAGCACACCACATTCTTTTGACCTTGATTCCTTTTATTGATTGGAATTGATCTGCATTGATTAGCCATATGTCCAAATCTATTGCATACAAAACACTTTCCAATGAATGATTGATTGTTCATTATATTTTAAAAAGAATCTCTTACCAAACTTTTACATTCATTCGATCTGTGTCCCATTTTATAGCATGCATTGCACCAAATAGAAGTCTGACTCACTTTACTTTTGCACACAACTACTCTATGACCAATTTTATTGCAAGTGAAGCATTTACATTTGAAGAATCCATTGTTGAAATTTTTCTTGATCTGATTTCTACATTCATTTGCTCTATGATCAATTTTCTTGCAATTGAAACACTGACCAAAGAATGATGGAACCTTTTGATTTATTCTACTCCTACACTGAGTAGCCTTATGACCAAACTTATTACATGAATTACAATAACCATTGAAAGATGGGTACCTTTGATCATTTGTTTCTCTAACTGGAGGTCTTCTAGGTCTTCTTCTCTGATTTCTGAACTAGTTTCCTCTATTTTACTTTAATTCAGTGCTTGCTTGACGAGATTTTGAACTTTCCCCTTTCTCAAATCCTAATCCTTGTTTATCATTAGCACTCTTCTGGCTAGCAATCATTTCACCAAGCTTTGCAGTACTTATCTTGAATTTTTCTTCAAAGCTTCTGGCCTTTTCCAGATCTATTTTTAGACTTAAATTTTTTTTTTCAAGTTTTGCACAATCCTCTAATTTGTTCTTCATAATTAAATTATGATCATCTTCTACTATTGTTCTTTTTATAGCTTATGCTTCTAAGTCATTCAAGGTTTCATTTGTTGATATCAATTGTTCATTAACTTCTTTGTATTTGTCTTTGAATTTCTTGACTTGCTCTTTTAGCTTTGAGATGCATTCATCAGCTTGTTGCAAATTTTCTTTCAGATCCCTGACTTCTACTTTAGAATTTTCAAGATCCATAAGAGCTACTTCTAGTTTCTTGTTGCTTTCAAAATTTCCAAATCTTCTTGCTGCTATGATCATACTATCCCAGATCTTCCTTAAATTGTTTGAATTTTTCCAAGGACCCTCGCTCTGATACCAATTGTTGAATATCAGGAACACTGAGAGGGGGGGTGAATCAGTGTTCTAAAAATCTTTTTATGCACTTTAACTTTCAACAATTTTCCAAAATTAATTAAACAAATGCACAACATGCATATGAACAGCAACCATAAAAACATAACACATGGACACCAAGATTTTTACGTGGAAAACCCAAAATGGGAAAAACCACAAAGAGGATTAGCTCTCAAATATATATTACAATCTTTACAAATAATGATGTTCATGCTTGGTCACTCCACGGGCCTGGAACATGCTGGATCACTGCCATGAAGTACAACTAGGTCTAGCAGGCTCACTACCTCAACCCTAAACCTAGAAAGATTACAATAAGGGTGGTTAAACCCTGAGGGCTATTAAACCCTATTGGAGGCTCACTGCCAGGCTCACTACCTTGATGATAAAGGTTCACTGCTAGGTACAAAGCAAATTGCACATGAAAACTAAATACTGCTTAACCATCTACCACTATGCCAGGGTACAGTCATTCAACAACTGAATTATGAATCCCAAGTCTTCATTATCACCGATCTATGTCACTGCTTTGCTATTCGCATATTAGCATCCATCTACCACACACACCTTCTCAACCAAAATTCATCATTCTTATATATCTGAATCATGATTTGATCCATAGACAGGTTGACATCCAAGAAGTGAAATGTGTACATAAAAAAGATGTAGCTTGTCAGCTCAATCCAAAGCACTATATGTTATGTGGACCCAAATCTTTGCCCAAACCTGTTCATATAGGTCAAATCTAATCATTGAATCACTTAGATAGATCCTTCACACACTATCTCTTCGTCACACAATGATTTATCATAGTAGTCTGCACCTTGTTCCTTAAGATCATGCTTATCAGGTTCATCTGTCGACTTACATCTTTTACTACGGATCAAAAAACACTTCAAAAATCATATCAAGGATTCTTCGTACACTCCCAATCTTACCCTTAGAACCGCAAGGCATGGTATCATCTTGCGGAGAATTACAGACCATTAGAGCTCAGACTTTGTCTTAGTCGACTTTGTCAAACACTATGTCGATACTCAGTAGCTTGCAACTATCTTTCTGGTGGACTTCAGATCTTACAACTCTGGAATTAGACACTTCATACTGTATATGCCTAAAAATGACATGACTTGGTCTAAATAAATATTTTTAATATGTATTGCCATCTAATTCCTCTATCAATAAATAAATAAACAAATTTATTTATTTGATCCACATTCCTCTAAATTAATTAAATATTTTAAAATATTTAATTATCTCTTCTAAAGTCTAAATTAAATAAAATCCTTTATTTAATTAAATTCTTCCAAACAATTAAATAATTCTTAATTATTTAATTAAGTCAAAATCATTCTTCCAAATTTGAATAAATCAAATCAAATTTATTTAAATCCTCTCAATCTCTAAAAATAAAATATAATCAAATATTTTATTTATTGTTCCAAATCATGCACAATAATTAAATAAATTTATTTATTTAATTTTCTTTTTTATCTTCTAATTCTTCAAATATCTTCCAAATCTTCTAAAAATAAATCTTCTTCTTCATGCACACAAAATTAAATAACTTATTATTTAATTTCTCTTAAATCATGCAAAAGCAAATATCAAGTTGAGTTATCTACTCAATCAACCTTGTTTTTATCAATATCTCTTAAATTAGAAAAAAGATTTCTAATTTATGAAAAGCATGTCTTATCTTTAGAAAAGAAAGTAGTTAACTCAAATAAAAACAACTTTTGTGTGACACTTGTCTTCTTCTTATTCATGCACATTCCTCAACCGTTCTATACCGTTGATCTTCTCATTCTTTCTATACCATTGATCTTTTCTCTCAAGTCTATAAATTGAACCTTATTCTTCCATTTCATTCATCCAAGTTTTAAGTATTGTTACTCTGCGGGAATTACAGCATGCCTTTGGCACCAATTCCTTGATTGCTTGCGATCAAACTCATTACTACACACTACTACCATTGTTGTGAATCTTCTCTTCATTGCAATAAACTATCACTGCCATTCCCAATTGATATTCTTGAAGCATAGAAAGGAAGTGCACTCTCTAAGGGCCTTATTCATACATGCAAGATTGACTGTGATAGGTGATCAATGGAAGCTTCAAATTGAAGGAGGTTTGCTTTATTATTGTTCATTGTTTTATTTGAATCTCTTTCTATTCACCATTTCATTGAGTTTTGGGTATCTTGATATTTGATAATATTTATTATTCATTTGATCAAATTTTTTCTTAACATTTTTAGTGCCCACCATGGGGCCTAGCCCCAAATTTAACCCAAAAACTGAGCTTTTGTGTTTTAGAAATCCATACATAGGAGGAAACAGTGCATCTGATACATCCTAACACTCATCTATTACCTATCATGGCACATACATTTTTGCAATGCATACAGTCTCTATTCTGACGCATCTGTTACTTGTCATGGTGCATATGTTCCCGTAGCACATACATACCCTGTTACAATGCATATATCACAGTCATGGTGCATCTGCTACTTCAGTGCATATACACTATTTTCCTGCGCTTTTAACCTTTGTTTTAGCGCATATGTACTGCGGCACTTCTGTTCACTATTTCTGTGCATTTAGTCTTTGAAGCGGCGGATCTATTTCAGGCAATGATTTTTAGGGTTTCCTTGAAGTTTTTGCTAATGCTGATGTCTTTATAGGAATAATCTTGATCTATTTTGTAGGCTAGGTACTAGTTTAGAATCATTTAGTTGCACTTGTTAGCTCACACTTTGATTTCTAACGGAGAAGTAAAATGGATGCTCATGCAAATCTCACATAGTCTTAACTAGGAAAGAGGTAATTGAATCATTACTATCTTGCATATCATTGCATCATTGGTATCTTTTCAAAGTTAACAACTCATTACTATCTAGATAAAATTGAACTCATCATTTCTATTTGGGTAAAACTAAACCATTGCTATCTCGACCATCACTTCAAAGTTAACAATTCGTGCTACATGGATAAAAATTAAACTCATCATTTCTATTTGGGTAAAACTGAACCATTGCTATCTCAATCTATCACTTCAAAGTTAACAATCCATAATATCTCAGATAAAAATTGAACTCATCATTGCTATCTTGGTAAAACTGGACCATTTCTATCTTGTTATCACTTCAAAGTTAACAAAAATCTATGCTTGCCCAAGTAGATAGCTCATCTAGTTTTTCTAATTTTAACTAAGGGAAAATAACAACTATATTCTTGTTTTGGGAATGATACTAGGCCTATGCTCTCCCCTATCTTAGGTGACCAAAATGCCAGACATATCATTTTCTCATGTGTTTTTCCTTTAGAGGGGCATACTCTTGGATGTCGTTCATCCAAGTAGGAACGACCCTAAGTGGTAACAGGCTAGATGCTAAGCCCTTCCAAGCCACTATAAATAAATTGTGTCTAGAGTGAAAGCTTCAAACAATGAGTGCAGTTGCGTTATACCAACAACCAACCTCCCCCAAAACCCTCCAAGGTGCAACCCTTGTAGGCTGGGAGACTCCATAACAGAGAGTAGTGCTGCCACATGTATAACCACTCGAACGGTTTTCTTTATTACTCATCCTTGTTTTAGTAGACCAAAAACCTCTTAATCCAATGTAGGGAAGGGTGATTATTACCTCCTAAAGATCCCTCACCTAGAAATAGGGAGAATTTAGTTTTATACTGTCCTTTGAAACCTAGGGTTGTACTTACTTTCTTTTTAGTCCAAAAAAAGAGTCAAAAAATCACAAAAAAAAACCATAAAAATATTCTTTGTATTTGCTGTGTCTTCTTGCCATAATTTTAGAAAAATAGATCAAAGAGACCTTCTTACAACCAAAGTACCAAAAAATTGCAAAAATACTGAGAAAACCAGAGCGATGCATCCATCCTCTATTCCTGCGCATTTGTGCTGACCTACGGCACATATATCTTGACTTGCAGCGCTTTTACTATCTGTTACAATGCATATACTTTTTACCAGTGCAGCGCTTTTGTTTCGACTTACAACGCAGTTACCAGTTTCTACAACACATATGTTTCAGTGCATGCATGATAGTGAGCACTTGCACAATTTTTGAGAGAAAAATTTTACCAGTTTTGGGTACCCATTTCAGTCTAGTTCCAAATTCTAAGATCAGGTCTTACCTTGCAGTCATTTTTCTGTCCTTTTTCACGTCATAATCTCTCTTTCGTTGGTCATCCCATTCACCTTCTATCGGGTCTTTCTAGTCCAAAGTCAAAGTATCCCATATCAGATCAGCGTAGGCCCCTTTTCGTATCATTGTGGATTCAAGTAAACCTAGTAAGTCATAGAACTTCACTAGTGGTCTTGGTGCATGACTAGTCCCTACATAGTAAGATAGGTATCAAGTACCCTTACTAGTGGCTATCATCTTGTATCAGCCATCTTACTTGGAATCATTGATCGAGAAAGTCCCTTGTCCAAATCTTGTCGTAAGTATCCTATTCTCAGCAGCCTCTATCAGCACCTTGCCAAAATCTCTAGTTTCATTCCACCTCATCCCACGTCACCTTGCATGGTTCTTACTAGATCTTAATACAAAAAGCAACTTGAAATGGCTGGATCATCCAACCACATCATCACACCTCATGATAGTGATGAGGAAATCTCTAATGAAGAGTTTCAAGGAACCATCCAAGATCAAAAATTCCAATGCTTGCTAGAGAAAGTGCTCCATGAGGACCCTCACAAGTATTTTCACCATCTTGCTAATCTTAGAATTAAGCTCCCCACCGATTTCAATCTAAGCACAATCCAAGAAAATGTAGAAGATGGTCATGAAAAAAGAAAGAAAGCCATAGATCCAAACATAGAGGATAAACATGAAAAAGGAAAGAAAGCCATAGATACAAGCACTCCTATGGAAGAAATGAGGAAATAACTCGAGGGTCTAAAGAAACAAATGACGGATCTCAAGACGAGTACAAACAGTAAAACCTACTCCTTGGAAGATATTGCATCGTTCCTCTTTGATAAAAGTTTGAACATGACACCATTTCCCTTTCGATTCAAAGTTCCTAAGTTTGACAAGTACAAAGGGAAAGGGGACCCTAGAGATCACATTAGGGAATTCAACGCAACATGCATGGAAGTAGCTCACAATGAGACTTACTTAATGAGACTATTCCCTAGATCTCTGGGTAGTCAAGCTATGGATTGGTTCTCATGACTCCCACTAGGCATCAAAACTTTTGATGAGCTAGTCAACAAATTTATCACACACTTCTCATACAATATTGAACACAAAGTCTCTATGCTTGATCTATGCAACACCAAGAAAAAGAGTGGCGAATCATTCGCCACCTTCCTACAAAGATGGAGACAACTAGCAAGCAAGATCTCGTATGACGTACTGAGAAACAATTAATGGAGATGTTTGTCCATAACCTCCACACCGATCTTAGCTATCAAATACAAATACAATGCGCTACTTCATTTTTGAAAGTCATTGAAATGGGATTCTTCATAAAAAAAGCTATGATCGCCAAGGGTCAAATCAAGTTATACAAGGACTCACCTACCTCCAACTACATGACTGACAAATCAAAGTTTTGGACCAAGAATAAGAATGTCGTCAATGATGGAGTAGTTAACGCCAAGGTGGCGGCTCCTAAGCAAAAACCCATACTCACTCTCAAAGGAGAGGCAAGCAATGTTACACCCAACAAAACATTCTCTCAGGAGCCAAGACCATGGTTCAATGTGAATCCAAGGAAGAAGTTCACACCGTTGGGTGAGTCCCAAGAATCTGCATTAAGGAAGTTATTGGCCAACAATGAAATCTCTCTACCACCAACAAGTGCTTATGAGCCTCAATTAAACCTCACTATTGGAAAGACACCGACTATTGTGAGTATCATAGAGGAAGAGGACATACAACCAACAATTGTATCTATCTCAAACATGTTATTCAATATGTGCTCGATCAAAATCAAGGAGGTGCTCATCAACATACTTCTAATGAGACACATGTGGCTTACAAAGATCTGCTTCTCAATCATGACAGGCCGTATAACAACAACAACAACCGCAATAGAAAAAATTAGAGTAGTAGGAATAGTAATGCCAACTATGCAAGTGTGCCATTTGACTGTACCATCAATTGCATATCAGAGCATGTCCCACAAATCAATGTGGTCATGCCCAACCAACAATCAAAACCCAATAGAATTGGTTGTAGTTTCATTACCCACAGCGGTAAGGTCACCTTGAATACCATTCCTCCAAGGTCATCGCCTTCTCAGTCCAACTCCCATCAGTATAGCGTCATAGACCAAATACGGAAGACTCCGGCCCACATTTCTATCTTAGAGTTGTTGCATCTATCTCCTTCCCACAAGGAGATTCTCAATAAAGCCTTAGTGGAAACCATTGTCCCCACTAACTTGGCCCAAGAGAAGTTTTAGGCCATGGTAGGTAATCTAACCTCCTCAAGTACCATATCATTTATCGAGCAAGATGACCTCTCAGTGTCTCAACCTCATAACACCCCTCTGTATATTGTCGTCTTCATCCATAAGCACCGCATCAAGAGGGTTCTCATTGATGGGGGAGCCGGTTTAAATATTTGCACATTAAAGCTAGTCCTTACATTGGGGTTCTCTGAAAATGCAGTTGATCCAAGGAAGAAGATTACTATCAAAGCCTATGATGAAGAGGAGAGAACTACCAAGGAAACAATGGTATTACGCATACAAGTGGGACCAATAATAAAAGATTTTGTGTGCCATGTCCTAGATAGGGAGCTCGCCTATAATATTCTCGTAGGTAGACCATGGATTCATGCCATGAAAGTTGTGCCCTCTACCTATCACCAATGCATAAAATTCCCTCACAACGGCAAGCAAGTCACCATCCAAGGCGATCCTGACCCCTTTCAGCATTGTAACTCTGTCCTTTCAAAACTTGATTGCATCATACCAAATAATAGAGCATCTACATCCCCTACCCCGCAACATGATTCTACCTCTGAAGCGTCCTCATCAAAGCCCAAAGAGTAGAAAATTACCATCAAAGAAAAAGGAGTAGGGAAATACTCCATAGAGCATAGTCTCAATCTAGCCAAGATGCCTTTATCTCCTAGATCTTTTGGGTGACCCAAGCATTTTCCAAAGCCATCTGCTCCTCCTATAGCTCCCATAGCTCCCTTTGTAAAATGGGGGACCTTATCTGATGAAATAGAGGAAAGAGATATCCTATAATGGCTTTATACTAAAGAAGAAGGGAACATACAACAAGAACCACCTAGACTCCCTACAGTAATCTATGGGCGAGGTGAAGCTATCCTACATAGAATGGGTTATGAAGGACAAGGCCCCATTGGCCTAAGAAAAGAAGGAATTATAGAACCCATTCAACCTTCTTCATCCTCATTGGCTAGAAATGCAAAAGGCCTAGGATATAAAGATAAGGGCAAAGCTAAAGAAAATGCTTGTCTTGTAGAAATGATCCATACACTTCAAGTGGACAGTGACATAGATTCTAATGAATATGAATGGGATGAGCTGACAGAGCATTCCTACGATGACAAAGAGGTCGATACCATTCAAACTTATAGCCCCTACCATGAGGGACAAACGCTATCAAATAGGCCATTAGAGTGTGATTTTCCTATCTCTGAGAATATGACTTTCAAGGAAGGTTCGAGTTCTATCACAATAAACAATTTGGAGGAAAGTACCATCTCGAACACTCCCCCTACCAATACTCCTAGTATATCCATTCAAACTATCAACGAATCAAATCTATCCTCTGACTCCCTCCCCCTTGTGCATCCTGAACTTATTGACTGGGATCTACGAGGAACCCCTCAACTAGATATGTTCCAAAACAATGATGCTTATATTGACTGCATGGAACTTAGGGACCACCTACTCAAAGGAGATCATAAAGCTAGTTTTGTTGTTGAACTTAATACCATGGCTTATTTTGGAGAGGGTGCCAAGCCTTCTATTAGAAAAATATCAAAATAAAAATTGGATCTGACAGTGAAAACCGCTCCGTGGCAGTGTCAAATCCCAAAACAGTAAAAAGAAAGGATGCATCCAAAGGTGAAAACCCAACTGTGGCACCTGGCGATGGAAGGCTTGACACTCTCCCCGATGACATGCACCACGAGAAGTCATGGATTGTTGTGGAACCAACAGAACCTGTTAACATTGGAATAGAGGAACAGCCTAAGATCATTCACTTTGCTAAGTCTCTAACCCCACCGGAGAAGACTAAGTTTGTACCATTTTGCAAGAGAAAACAAGTTAATTTTTCTTGGGCACACGCAAATATGCTAGGGTTAGATCTAGATTTGATTCTACACCATCTTTTATTAGATCCAGGAGTGAAAGCAGTGAAATAGAAGCTTAGAAAGATGCATCCACACATAGCACTGCTTGTAAAAGAAGAACTCAAGAAACTACTGGATGTAAAGTTCATCAAAGCTATAGACTATCCAAAATGGGTTTCCAACATAGTACCAGTGTCCAAACTTGATGGCTGAGTTAGAATATGCAATGATTTTAAAGATCTAAACAAAGCTTGTCACAAGGATGATTTTTTGTTGCCAAACATAGATATCATAGTTGACTTAATAGCAGGGCATACCATGTTATCTCTCATGGATGGATTCTCAGGATATAATCAGATCAGGATAGCATTGGAAAACCAGCATAAGACTGCTTTTACTTGTCCATGGGGCACTTTCTGCTAGAATGTCATGCCATTTGGGCTAAAGAACGCAGGAGCCACATATCAACGTGCTATGACCACTATATTCCATGATATGATGCATGTAACAATGGAAGACTATGTAGACGATATCCTCGCAAAGTCACTCACAAGAGAATCACACCTGGATGTGTTAGAGAAAGTCTTTCAGAGACTCGAGCAATTCAAAGTCAGGTTGAACCCAAAGAAATGTGTGTTCAGAGTCACCTCAGGCAAGCTCTTAGGTTTTATTGTATCAGCAAATGGAATAGAGGTGGACCCCGCCAAAGTCAAGGCTATTATGGACATGCCACCACCCAAGACTTTGACTCAACTAAGATCTGTATAGGGCAAGCTACAAGAAATCCGTAGATTCATATCACAACTGGCAGACAAGTGTCAACCATTCAGTCATCTCCTGCACAAGAACATTCCATTCAGGTGGGATGAGAAATATGAAGAGGCATTCAACAAACTGAAAGAGTATCTTATGAATCCACCCATTCTCATGCCTCCTATCTAAGGGAAGCCATTGATACTTTACATATCTGTTACACCTATAGCTCTTGGGTCTCTCCTAGCACAACAAGATTACGAAAATAAAGAAAGAGCCATCTACTACATCAGTCAAACATTAGTGGGCTATGAATTGCAATACTCTCAGATAGAAAGATCATGTCTTGCGGTAGTTTTTACTTCCCAAAAACTCTGACATTATATGGTTGCACATCCAGTCAAACTGATTACAAAAATAGATCCACTGAAGTACCTACTAAGCATAGCAACTCTCATAGGTCGCCTAGCCAAATGGGTAATGCTCTTAAGTGAATATGACATTGAGTACGTAGACATAAAGGCTATCAAAGGGCAAGTCATTACTGATCAATTAGTAGATGCACCACTACAGGACACCACGCCAATGTAATTTGAATTTCCAGATGAATCCCTATTCAATATATCAATACATTCCTAGAAGCTTTACTTTGATGATTCCTACACAAACCATGGATTAGGAGCAGGAATCTTGTTTGTAACTCCTCATGGCGACACCATACCAAAGTCTTACCATCTATTATTTCCATGCACTAACAACATAGCAAAATATGAAGCCTTAGTCATTGGTCTCAAAATGGCAACAAAGTGGAAAATCAAAGAGGACTTTAAGGAATACTTTGTAATCATCTCTTTTGAGTAGATACCTCGCATCGAGAACAAAGTAGCAAATGTCATGGCAACTATTGCCTCTCTACTCGAAATACGAGAGAATGAGTCATGGTATGAGTTCTTAGTGGAATCAATTTGGCAACCAGCTTATGATCTTCCTGAAACCCATTCCATATGCTTTTTAGTTGGATCTGATTCACCTTGGTATGGTAAGATTTACACTTACCTCAAGGACAACACCCTCCCACCTGACTTATCTTCAAACCAACGATGAACCTTTATACACCAAACCTCTTGTTATACTATTATTTCTGACACCCTATACCGACGTGGTCTAGATGGTACTTTACTCCATTGTTTAGAATGAGAAGAATACCAAACTGCCTTACAAGACGTACACAAAGGGATCTGTGGAACACACTCTAGCGGTCCTTCCTTAGCTAAGAAACTCATGCATTTGGGTTATTACTGGCTAAACATAGAAACAGATTCACATCAATTTGTGAAGAAGTGCAAGCAGTACCAAATACATGAGAACCTGATACATGCACCAGCTCAAGAGTTGAGACCTTTAACGACACCTTGGCCCTTTTGCCAATGGGGACTTGACCTTGTGGGTAAGATCCTTCCACCCTCATCCAATGGCCACAAATTCATAATAACCGCCACTGAATACTTTACCAAGTGGATTGAAGTCATTCCCCTCACCACCGTCATAGGTAAACAAATCTCCTCTTTCATCTTGAACTACTTCATCTGTAGATACAGAATTCCCTCATCCATTATCATGGATAACGAAAGACCCTTCAAAAACTAGGATGTCCAAGAACTGTGTGACCGATTCAAAATCCAACATCATTTCTCCTTACCCTATTACCCCCAAGGCAACGGTCAAGCTGAAGCATCCAACAAGACCATCTTGAAACTCCTCAAGAAGACAGTCAATGATGCTGGCTGTGATTGGCACATCCAACTCAATACTCTTCTGTGGGCCTACAGAACCAGTATACACACTCCCACAAGTGCTACCCCTTACACCCTTGTCTATGGCTCAGAAGCTATCCTCCCCATTGAAGTCGAGTTACCATCTCTCAGGGTGTCGTTAAAACGTCTCATATCAGATGAAGAATACAGAGTCTCCAGATTGCAAGAACTAGAGTTGCTAGAGGAAAGGAGATAGAAAGCCCTTGACCATCTCAAAGCATATCAACAAATGATGTCACAAAGCTATAACCACAGAGTTCTCCCAAGAATCTTTAAAGTTGGAGATCTAGTACTTGAAGAGAACCCCTGCAATCAACAGGATCGGGAAAAGAAAGGCAAGTTCGAACCCAACTGGTTTGGGCCTTATGTGATCGTAGCTGCTTATGGATCGGGGGCATAGTAGTTAGCAACATCAGAGGGTGAGCTGATCGATGACCCAATCAACAGCATACATCTTCACCGGTTCTATACCTAAGAGAACCCCAATGTAAGGGGGGCATAAAATACAAAAAAATAAAAAATTAGAAAAGTACAAAATAACAAAAAAATTAGAAAAATACAAACAAATCAAAAAATCAGAAAAGCACAAAAAAATTATCCTTTTGTAAAAACCTGGCAAATAGGTGCCTTGGATAGGTATCATGATGAAAACCTAGAAAATAGGCATCATGCATACTTTCTAGCTTTCGTGCAAATAAAAGCAAGTGGTGAAAACCTAGTAAACAGGCGTTACTTGTGATAAACCACCTTCTCCATCTTTGGGAAACCATTCACCTTGTGTCCATTCTTCCTTCACTCATGTCCCATTTGATCAATATCTGTTCCATAATAAAATCCTGACAGTAACCTATCATGGCTTGATATTTTATCTCTTTGTTGCCTTGTGGTGATGAAGTTTCACACCATTTCAAAACTTTCATTTCATAAGCTTTATTTCAACGGTTTGTAGTAATGAGGTGAGGCCATTCAATTAGTAATATCAATGTCTCAGCATGGGAATGACGTGGTCTTTGTAAGAAAACGTTGTCTCAGAAGTTTGCAGCCTTCAGAAAATATAACCACACAGCTTTTGAAAATTGGCATAGTTTCAAATGAGACATCGCCACCATCAGCATTTTTTGGCAAATTCAAAGAGAGAGGCATGATAGGAATGACAATGCTCCTATTCAAAGTTTTGTTAGCACTGAGGGCATCACATTGCTACTCATCAACAAGGGAGGATGTTGCCACATACTCAGTCAACAATTTGTGGTGCCTGAAAATGAAGATGTTTTGTTTAAAATTAAACAATCAACATAGACAGAGGTTCAGAATCATGAATGATGGCAAGTATTTCTATAAGATACTATAAGGATCAGTCTAAGAGTATCAAACTACCCTTCCACTGTATGGTGGCACAAACATATGATGGCATCTAGGAATAAGGAGAGCTGCAGCCTGTGGATTGTAGTAGTCAACATATGGGAGATAACGCCAACATCAATTTCTTATGCGAGTAAGGAAAGAGGTGCTGCCAGCATAAGAAAAAGATAGAGACATAGTTCTGAACTCAGCTTTGACAAAGGCATGATAATGATGGTGCAGCCTTTCTCAAAGTTAAGGTCATTTCAAATTACATACATAGTGAGATGGCAGCCATTATATTAAAGCAACAGTAGGAGGCATGGCTCTAAGACAAATGAAGCTTTTGGTTTTAAGGGAATAGCAGTCTATGCGAGTGAAGTACACTCTCATAAGGAATGAAACCCTAGATCTCTTCATAGCTGCCAAATGACACAGAGTTTCATTGCAGCACAACAGCCACCATTGATACAGAAAATATCTAACAGTGTAGATACAATTTCAAAGAAAGACTATGGAGAAGGCCATGTGCAATCACCCGAGCAGCTCAAAGAGTTTTAAAATGATGCGGAAGCCACCATGTGGAGGCAGTCGGGAAGAGATAAAAGCCATCATTTTATTTTATTAAACTTAAAATTTAGCAAGCTACAGAAAATGCTGAAGTTTTAATATTAAGTCATATGGTGGGTCCCTCATGGAATGATGTCATGGGAATTAAATAGTGAAAGCCCCAAATTAAATGAGCCACTTTATTGTAGAAACTCAAATTGACGCGGAAGCCACCACATGTCAACACCTGAGAGCAATAGAAAACAAGTTAAAATGAAGTAGAGAAGGGCACGTGGTTGCAGCGGAATGCAAAGAGAGGAAATTAGAAACTTGTGGAAGCCACCATGTGGAGTAGCCCGCGTGCAGGAGAGGAAATACTTGTTTCATTTAATTAAAATGCATAATGTGTCACAGGATTTTATAAGAGATGATTAATATAAGTTTCAATATTAAGATACATTTGGTGGTGGGCCCCTAATAAAGCTCAAATGCTTTATTAATAATAAGTTTTGTCTTGGCTTTAATTAAAGTTACGAGAGAGGTAAATAAAGATTAAAATCTTTATTTAAATTGTGACACATACTTTTATCAAGACACTTATGTTACTCTCTTCCACGGGAAAAATGAAAGATAAAAGTGAAACCCTAAATGTGAGCAGGCATTTTTTATTTTTATGGCAAGCTACAGGAAAATAGTGGCGGGAGTTTACTTTCTCGCACAGAGATATTTTTTCCAACCATGGAGGGAAAATAGAAACAACACTTTAGTTAAGGATTTCGGTGGCCACTTCAGTTGCAGTCAGATTTGTGCTAGATTTGGTGCCGGATTTTCCGGATTCAGTTGTGGATTTTCAGAGTCCGTTGAGAATTTGTTGAGTTTTTCAAGCTATAAATGGGTAGATTTGAGACACATTTGGAGGAGTTCTTTTTCAGATATGTTTAGAGTTCTACAAGTTTATTAGATCAGAGAGTTGGAGCAACATATAGAGTTTTCTTCTTACCTTTGCAGTGTCTTTTCATGATGATTGTAATAGTTTATTCTGTGCAACAATTGTGCCTTTGTAAATTTATTCTTTCATTCAAATATGAGACAGTGTCCTGTGCATTTATGAGTTTACTTTGTTCTTGTCTTTAATTTCTCTATTTCTCTGCCTTTTTCTAATGTGTTTCTCAAATTGGTTTTAATCATGCATATTTTGCTCTTTGAATCCAATTAAATCCTTCAAAGTTTAGACATTGTGCAAATAATAGTTTCAAATCTGGCAGATCGCCATAGATTAGGCATTTGTTTTCTGCAATCTTGGTTTTCTTTATGACCTTTTTCTCAAACCCTACTGAAAGAATGGAAGAGCCAGCTTCCTAAAAATCTAGAGGTCACTCTGAGGAGCATTCCCACGTCTCAGAGTTTCCCATGTTGCTGCTGGATTACAGCCACAGATTTATGCATCAACAATTTTTGGCATGCCTGGTGGGACCGATTCAAGGACTTGAGTCTTTATTTTCTAAGAATCTTTGCCCTGCATTCTGTGGTTTTGATGGAAAATCATAGAAATATTTGCTCATAGGAGCATGAATCTTCCATCTGGCGACTCTATTGGTGGATCTTCCTTGAATCTTTTCTCCTGCAGATCATGGCTGCCCCTAGTATATATGTGCATCTGAATATCCAAAGAGATCTACCTTTTGTGACTTGGGATTCAAGTCCTCTTGATGTTCAGCAACAGGGTCAAGTTCCTGACACAGCTTGGAAGGCATTGCCTCACTTTCTAGGAGATGGCTTTGTTTCTCCTGTTGATCACATTCAAGATGTTGCCAGTTTATGCTCTATTCATAATGTCATGACTGAGAATCATGCTCTCTTGTTGCTTGCATCTTCCCTCAAGGACAAAGCAAAAGAATGGTACAGAAGCTTGCAGCCTGATTCAATCACTGGATGGGATCAATTAGGAGGACTCATCTATGATCAGTTCAGAGACAGGACAGATGTCAACACTCTCACCTAGAACCTGATTACAATCAAGAGGCATCAAATGGAGCTCATACATGATTTCAATTCAAGATTTGATAAGGTATGGAAGAAATTCTCTGTTGATATCAGGCCATCTCTAGTCTTTTCTTTCTTGTATTATTTAGAGGCTTTAGACCCTAAGATCTCTATTATGATACAATCCTTAGGAGGTGAAACTCTTCCACAGTCGTATGATCTTGCCAGTAAGGCTGAAAGTAATCTCATATTGTCTGGTAAACTACCTCCCTTGCCCTTAGAACAGCTGATGCCTCATGTAAATAGTCTATCTCAGGTTCTTTCTTATAACCAGATGCATACGAATTTTAGTCCACCCACCCTCCTGGCTGATTTGACAAATCATGAGGAGATGAGTGTTGTGAAAGAACTAATTAAAACCCTCTCCCATGAGATCAATGAGTTAAAAGGTCAAGTTATGTACCCTGCTGATCCATATGTCATGCCTCCAACTCTTTATGAACTGCCATACCAATGTGATCTTATTATAGAAAAAATCCTTCCTCACAACAAGAGAATGCCCAATTGTCTTGAAAATTATCCTCAACAAGCTTCCATAGCTGTAAATCAGCCCAATAAAACCATTGACCAGGTTCTCTGTCACTTTGATGTTCAAGAAAAATCAAGTATCAAGAATCAAATTACAAGCAAGAAAATGGCTCTTGTGTGTCCTTCTGGTTACCAGCATCAAGCATATGTGGCAAAGGGAGATCTATTGTTACTGTCAAATCTTGAATCAGATTTCGAAGATGCTTATGAGGTGACATTTCTAGAAGCTGAAAAGTACTCTAAGAAGGGCTTTGAAGCTGAACAGTACTGAGTCCAGACTGACACTGCATTTGTATCTCATGTTGAGGAAGAGGTTGCAAATGATATTATATCAAAGTCTTCAAAGGATGAGTGTCTTTATTATTGCAATGAAGTTTCACACCTGTAGGAAGAAGACACATAGATACATGAGCAACATTTGGGGCATGATGAGGATTTACTCTTAGTTTTGCAACAAGGTTATCAGCTACTAAATGAGGAAGATCTTGCAATTGAGAAAGTCCAAGGTTCTTTTGTAAGGCTTGAAGGTGATCATGGAGAAAATGTTGAAACACAGGAAGATTCAAGAGCTTATTCGTTTACTATTTTTGCAAATGGTTATTGTCTTCTTCTTGATAGAGTTTCACTTGTACGAGATGATGAGATTCAGAGACATATGCCATAGTGCAGAGCCACATATGACGTCACAAAAAAAGTTAGATTCTACACATTTCTTCTTGCATGAAGGGATCCCAATCAGATTCAGGACTATTCTGGGCAATTCTATCACTTGTCAGATAGATCTTGGTGTTATCATGGATCATCATTCAGATAAAGAGTCAACAAAAGAGGTCACTAATGAGTTTCTAGCAGTAGAAGTTCTTAGTTGCAAGCAGAGGAAAAAGTTTCAATGTTTTATTTTCCCTCCCCACCCTCCATTGAAGCAGAAACAACATGCAGTTCAGCCTAACTGGTGTTTTGAGGAAAAAAGAGACTCTCCTGAGTGTAGAGAAGTAAAAAGGTACAAAAAATTGTTGTATTTCTTCATACAATTTTCTGGTTCATTTTCAGCATGATGAAGATTCATAGGAGAAACATGATCAGATATGGTAGCTATTTTGCTATTTCGGATGTTCCTGTATGTTTTAGTTGTCCGTAATTTGGTTTCAATGTTCAGAATAAGCTACAATAGTAGCATTAGTTTCAGTTTCAGTTAGTTTTGTTTTCAATAAGTCTTAGCTCTAGTGTATGAAGATCTGGTCAATATCAGTGGTTCAGCCTGTCTCAAGTATCTCAGATTTAATGATCAGTATGTTGTGATCAATCAGTTTTGGTTGCAGAGTGTTTTTTTCAGTCATGCATCTTCAGGTCCATATGCATCTCCAATTTCCAAGAATTTTTCAATTTTAGACACTTGATTCTATTGCCCATGGATAAGGCACTAATATGCGAAACCAGAAATTTTTGGGTTTGAAGTGAGCAGGCTCACTTTCCCAGCCAATCGTCAAGAACTGGTGATGAAGTTTCACACCATTTCAAAACTTTCATTTCATAAGCTTTAATTCAACAGTTTGCAGTAATGAGGTGAGGCCATTCAATCAGTAATATCAGTGGCTCAGCATGGCGATGACGTGGTCTCTGTAAGAAAATGTTGTCTCAGAAGTTTGCAGCCTTCAGAAAATATAACCACACAGCTTTTCAAACCTGGTACAGTTTCAAATAAGACATCGCTACCATCAGCATTTTTTGGCAAATTCAAAGAGAGAGGCATGATAGGAATGACAGCGCTCCTATTCAAAGTTTTGTTAGCACTGAGGGCATCACATTGCTACTCATCAACAAGGGAGGATGTTGCCACATACTCAATCAGCAATTTGTGGTGCTCGAAAATGAAGATGTTTTGTTTAAAATTAAACAATCAACATAGACAGAGGTTTAGAATCATGAATGATGGCAAGTATTTCTATAAGATACTATAAGGATCAGTCTAAGAGTATCAAACTACCCTTCCAACATATGGTGGCACAAACATATGATGGCATCTAGGAATAAGGAGAGCCGCGGCCTGTGGATTGTAGTAGTCAACATATGGGAGATAACGCCAACATCAATTTCTTATGCGAGTATGGAAAGAGGCGCTGCCAGCATAAGAAAAAGATAGAGACACAGTTCAAAACTTAGCTTTGACAAAGGTATGATAATGATGGAGCGGCCTCTCTCAAAGGCAAGGTCATTTCAAATTACATACACAGTGAGATGGTAGCCATTATATTAAAGTGACAGTAGGAGGCATGGCTCTAAGACAAATGAAGCTTTTGGTTTTAAGGGAATAGCGGTCTATGCAAGTGAAGTACACTCTCATAAGGAACAAAACCCTAGATCTCTTCATAGCTACCAAATTACACAGAGTTTCACTGCAGCACAACAGCCACCGTTGATATAGAAAATATCTAACAGTGCAGATACAGTTTCAAAGAAAGACTGCGGAGAAGGCCACGTGCAATCACCCGAGTAGCTCAAAGAGTTTTAAAATGATGTAGAAGCCACCATGTGGAGGCAGCCGAGAAGAGATAAAAGCCATCATTTAATTTTATTAAACTTAAAATTTAGCAAGCTACGGAAAATGCTGAAGTTTTAATATTAAGTCATATGGTGCGTCCCTCATGGAATGAAGTCATGGGAATTAAATAGTGAAAGCCCCAAATTAAATGAGCCACTTTATTGTAGAAACTCAAATTGACGCGGAAGCCACCATATGTCAACACCCGAGAGCAATAGAAAACAAGTTAAAATGAAGTGGAGAAGGGCACGTGGCTGCAGCAAGATGCAAAGAGAGGAAATTAGAAACTTGCGGAAGCCACCACGTGGAGCAGCCCGCATGCAGAAGAGGAAATACTTGTTTCATTTAATTAAAATGCATAATGTGTCACAGTATTTTATAAGAGATGTTTAATATAAGTTTCAATATTAAGATACATTTGGTGGTGGGCCCCTAATAAAGCTCAAATGCTTTATTAATAATAAGTTTTATCTCCACTTTAATTAAAGTTACGAGAGAGGTAAATAAAGATTAAAATCTTTATTTAAATTGTGACACATACTTTTATCAAGACACTTATGTTACTCTCTCTTCCATGGGAAAAATAAAAGATAAAAGTGAAACCCTAAATGTGAGCAGCGATTTTTTATTTTTATGGCAAGCTACAGGAAAATAGCGGCGAGAGTTTTCTTTCTCGCACAGAGATATTTTTTCCAGCCATGGAGGAAAAATAGAAATAACAGTTCAGTTAAGGTTTTCAGTGGCCACTTCAGTTGCAGTCAGATTTGTGCCAAATTTGGTGCTGGATTTTGCGGATTCAATTGTGGATTTTCAAAGGTTGTTGAGAATTTGTTGAGTTTTTCAAGCTATAAATGGGCAGATTTGAGACACATTTGGAGGAGTTCTTTTTTAGATATGTTCAGAGTTCTACAAGTTTATCAGATCAGAGAGTTGGAGCAGTATACAGAGTTTTCTTCTTGCATTTGCAGTGTCTTTTCATGATGATTGTAATAGTTTATTCTGTGCAACAATTGTGCCTTTGTAAATTTATTCTTTCATTCAAATATGAGACGGTGTCCTGTGCATTTATGAGTTTACTCTGTTCTTGTCTCTAATTTCTCTGTTTCTCTGCCTTTGTTTAATGTGTTTCTCAAACTGGTTTTAATCATGCATATTTTGCTCTTTGAATCCTGTTAAATCCTTCAAAATTTAGACACTGTGCAAATAATAGTTTAAATCCAGCGGATCGCCATAGATTAGGCATTTGTTTTCTGCAATCTTGGTTTTCTTTCTGACCTTTTTCTCAAACCTTACTAAAAGAATGGAAAAGTCGGCTTCCTAAAAATCTGGAGGTCACTCTGAGGAGCATTCTCACATCTCAAAGTTTCCCATGTTGCTACTAGATTACACCCACAGATTTATGCATCAACACCTTGTCAGCCAAGGTTTTGTCCCATATCCTATCCACAGTGTGAGCCTAGCATAGTGTCTCTCGTCGGTGTCCATGGTCCAAGTCCATGAACTACATCGCCTCTGCACCCTCACGTAGGCAAGGCCATTATTCTAATGTGCCCCCAAGGCTCCATTGTCACATCCATCCTGTGTCTAGTCCTTCTACCTATCGAAGTCCACACCACTTTCTACCACCTAGGTCTTAGGTCCGTTAGGGTTTACCTTGAACTACATTACCTCTGTGTCATCACGTAGGTAAGGCCATTTAGTAATGAGCCCCCAAGGCACTAGGTTAGTCCCTTAGGGTCCATCTCACCAATAAAGATTGTGGAATCTTCTCACCAAGCAAGCAAGCGAAAGCAAAACTCGCTCTCTTCAGGCAGAAATCCTGACATAGGATATTGACCTATCCAAGGCAAAGCAAACAAACACCTAAGGCCTTCTAAATGATTTTACCCAAATTATGGAAAGAAACAAACACATCTAAATGCAAAAGTGTTTTGTGGATTGGAAACATGGTTAAAGTACAGAGTCTTGATTTTTATTGCCATCATGTCTTTCTATGCTACTCGACGATGCCAAAAGCTAGAGATGCTATGATGGGGGCATGATTATTTTCTTTATTTTTCTGCTTGCAGATTAAACTTTAGTAATGTGATGCCTTGTCTAAAGACATGATCAACAAAAGATCATCGAGGACATCCAAGGTCTAGCATGAATAGGGGCAATCCTTGTTTGTTGATACGCAAGAAATACTCAGGTCATCTCAATTCAATTGTACCTTGATGCTTGTATTAACTTGCTAAATCAAAATCCATGTAAGTAGTACTCAGGTCATCTTGGTTCAATTATACCTAGATGCTTGTATTAACTTACAACATTTCAGAAAAAGTACCAAAAAAAATTGCCCAATGATGAAATAGGCACTTCAAAATACTTGCACCGTCAAGATGTCAAAAGAAAAGCATCCATTATACATCCATTTATACATCCATACATCCATATCCCATGCAATAACAAATCCAAACAATGTAGAGTAACAATACAAAGTCAAGCTTGTAAATGTTTCTATCGAGTCATTCTTTCAAATCAAGTCTTCTACCTACCATTCTGTCATTTGTGTGTCGATAGATTACATTTGGACATCACAAAAACATAGCATATAGTTGCATATTATATCACATAAGATAATCATTTACATGATTAAATTAGTTGCATACATAGTAAAGTGCATCAAGTCATCCATATACATTTTATACAATCATCGCATAGTGTCAAAACAAAAAAAATTAAAAACATAGATAAGTGCATCACATAAGTTGCATAATCATATAGATACCATTTGCATTCTCATGCATTAGAAGCATATCAAGTAAAGCATCTAAGTCTGCATTAGGTCATATAGCATCACATAGCATCATATCAAAATCAGCATTAGATAAGCATCTCATAGCATCAAGTGAAACATCTAAGTCTGCATTAGATAAACATGTGCATCACATCATACAAAATAGAAACGCATCATAAACTCATACATATAGAGAGAATCAAATAGTTACATCATCATATAAATATCATAAAAAAATGTGTCCAAATGTACAATATCAGGTGGTCCATCTCTAAGTCAATGTCATATACAATAAGTACATCCCAAGGGATGGTGATACATGTCTTAAAATACAAAAATGGTACATGTCTATCCGGCTATTTGAGCCATCAAAAAGGTACATAGGATCCAAAATCTGCAAGTCTCTGCTATCCTTGCTGTTGTGGACCACTACTCCTAGCAATGTCTCCTTCTCCTCCGCTGGCCCTAGACTGTTATGGGCCCATCATGGAGGCTCCTAACCTTGATCCACCTGCTCTCAGGGGAGCCATAGATTGGCTCCTATAGCTCAAGGCCCTTTGACTTGCTGGCATGGCACCATGATATAGACCCCGATAATACTGTGCCTGAGCCTACACTCTAGCAAGCTCACCCTACACCTATGCTAGCCATGTCTATGCCTACGCTAGCTGTGCCTGTGCCTGGTGCACATGCCCAACCAAAAAACTACTTGTCGCATCTGTCCCTAGGGCTGCCACTGCGGTATCCTACTCTACTCGGATAACTCGTATCCATGCCTCTGCCATATCTCTCTCTGGTGAGCCCCGCAATAACCTCTGCGTCTATCTTTCGTTGGGCCTCAGCCCTCCTGAGTTGTGCCCGCAGCTACCTAACCTGTCCTCTCAAAGTAGCTATAGCCCTCTCCTAGACATTTGACTATGCTGTACCCTGGACTGCTTATGGATGTCCCTGCCCCTGTGGCTGGGGCCCCTGCTACTATGCCACCTGCTTAGGTTGTGGCATCTGTACCTGTGGAGCTTGCTGTATGACCTATGGTGGCACTGCCTGCTGAGTGTTGGAAGGTCCCTCCCTAGCTCTCCTCTGTCTAGGTCATCCTCCATCATCTCCACCACCTCCTCCTTCTCCATCATCTCCCCCATCTCTGCCACCTCCCCATCCACCTCTCCTCCTCCTCCTCCCCCTCTGGCCAACCTAGCCCTCATCATCTAAATCTGCCTCATTTATCCAAGGTACCAGCTCCCCAGGCCCTGAGTATCTCAGAAATGGGTGGGCAGTGAACCAATCCTCATAATCCTGGCTCATCCCAGCGTCTGCAATCCCCCTCCTCATATCCCAGACGATGTAAGGCATCTGCCAAAACTTTGCCAGTGCCTCCTCATAAGATGCCATCGGTCCCCATCTGAGCCTCTCAGCATGTGTCCTCGCAAACAAAGCCTACCCCTGTGGCATGCTCTATCTCCTCTGAAACTGTCTCTGTACTCGGCCAATAATCTAATCTCTCTAGTATGAATCATGTCTGCCCTATCAACCACCTCGTCTGATAGCAGTAGGGTAGCTCACCTGCCTCATCCTCCCATGGCTCATAATCTAGATATGGCCACCAGATGACCATGTCTACTCCATCCAAAGCATGCCTCCAGTACTTGAGCTTCCCCAGCCTATGCTAGGAAATCACTCCTGCGTAGCCATAACTGTATGGCTCTCCCCTCTATCTGTCAAACACACATATCAGTCTGGTGATCGCTATGTGCTCCCATAGCCAAAACTATAGCAAAGATACACCTGCGGATAGAGTCGCACCCCTGTGGTATACCACCTGATGCATGTCGTGGTATAGGTGCGCAAGAACACAGACACCCCAAGCATACCGGGTGCCCTCTGTCACCATCCTCTCCATGATTTTACCCCATCCAATGGAGAACCTGTGTGAGCTCCTATCGGGACATACAACATCTTCGATCAGTCCTGCTACAATCCCTGGGAAGTAGTCATAGTAATCATGAATATCTTGCCAAGAGATGACTTGTTTGACCAGCTTGGGGTCATCGAACACTCGCCTGCACTCAGCAAGTCTTGCATCCCTCTGTCGATCATACTCCACAAGCTCACCTTGAATAGGCAAATGAAGAATCCTGTACACGTCCTCCAATGTGACAGTCATCTCACTAGTAGGAAAGTGGAAGGTCTCGTCCTCACTATGGAACCTCTCCACTGTAGCAGTCAGCAACCCATGGTTCGCTCAAACCTTGGGCAGGAAGCAAACATAATCAAGTCCCATCGCACCAAGCACCTCTCTATCCATCTCAGTAAGCATGTACCTCTGCAACATAGGCATAGGGAATTGCTCCCTCGACTGAAGTGTATCTCAAATGTCCCCCTACAAGCACAAAAGCAAGGCGTTAACCTAAAGCTACAAATACCATACTCAACATATCTATAGAAACATATTAACTAACTTAGCATTTCAAATTGATCCAAATAGTACACTACATCTCTTGACTAGATTCCTGCAATCTCAGATATAGCTTATCGATTGACGTGTCAAACAGGATGCCAATCGAGTCAATTTTGCTAAGTAATCTGCTTACCTATATCATATGCGCCATAACAGGTGGTAAATGTGCCATTTCTTAACAAATGTGTTATTTCTTGACATATGTGCCACTTCTGACAAAAGCACTACAAGAATCCATGCATGCATCATCCTATGTTGTAAATGCGCTGCTTGGTCACATACGCCGCTTCATACCGTAAATGCGCTGCAAAATTATGCATGTGATGCAACTTCTCATGCATGTGCAACTTTAACAAATGTGCCGCTTTATATCCTACATGTGCTACAAAACCATGTATGCATAGTTTCACATGGCATATGCACCACACTGTGTTCTAGCGCATTTGTCTATCCTAATTTTCTCCTAGCATTTATTAAAATCAATCTCGACCCTAGGGGAAATTTTTTGAGATACATACCAGGGGTCCTGCCTTTGCTGGCCGGTCAAGTCGACGGACGCGCTTGAATTGATGCTCCTCGCATGGAATGTCCATCCTCCTGCTGACTGCTCTATGCTCTCCTAAGCTCTCTAAAGCAAATCCAACAAAGACAAGTGTACAAATGAATTATCTTGTGGACCCAGGTCCTATATATAGCATACAGACCCTAATCTAGCTATGTGGTGACTACGACTACTTCCTGCACCTGTTTTCCTCCAATTTTCTTCCCGTTTCTCTGAAACGCATCCTGTTTTCTTCAAACCTAACCTAGTTTTCCCTTCTTCTTCGTGAGATTGTCCATCTCACGCCTTTTGCCTTCTTCCTATCCAATCTCTTTAGGGGGCTCCTATCATCATAATCTATACCAGGGGCAAACTAGGGCATGTATCATTATCGAAAATTCTTATTCTTTGAAACAACGTTGTAAATCATATTGCATCAAAGAGGGGCAAAATGTATACACCTAAAAATGACACGACTCAGTCTAAATAAATATTTTTAATATTTATTCCCATCTAATTCATCTATCAATAAATAAATAAATAAATTTATTTATTTGATTCACATTCCTCCAATTTAATTAAATATCAAAATATTTAATTATCTCTTCTAAAGTCTAAATTAAATAAAATCTTTTATTTAATTAAATTCTTCCAAACAATTGAATAATTCTTAATTATTTAATTAAGTCAAAATCATTCTTCTAAATTTGAATAAATCAAATCAAATTCATTTAAATCCTCTCAATCTCCAAAAATAAAATATAATCAAATATTTTATTTATTCTTCCAAATCATGCACAATAATTAAATAAATTTATTTATTTAATTTATTTTTTTATCTTCTAATTCTTCAAATATCTTCCAAATCTTCTTCTTCATGCACACAAAATTAAATAGTTTATTATTTAATTTCTCTCAAATCATGCAAAAGCAAATATCAAGTTGAGTTATCTACTCAATCAACCTTGTTTTTATCAATATCTCTTAAATCAGAAAAAAAAGCTTTCTAATTTATGAAAATCATGTCTTATCTTTAGAAAAGAAAATAGTTAACTCAAATAAAAACAGCGTTTGTGTGACACTTGTCTTCTTTTTATTCGCACACATTCCTCAACTGTTCTATACCATTGATCTTCTCATTCTTTCTATACCATTGATCTTTTATCTCAAGTCTATAAATTGAACCTTATTCTGCCATTCCATTCATCCAAGCTTTAAGTATTGTTACTCTGTAGGAATTACAACATGCCTTTGGCACCAATTCCTTCATTGCTTGCGATCAAACTCGTTACTACACACTACTACCATTGTTGTGAAGCTCCTCTTCATTGCAATAAACTATCATTGCCATTCCCAATTGACATTCTTGAAGCATAGAAAGGAAGTGCACTCTCTGAGAGCCTTATTCATACATGCAAGATCGATTGTGATAGGTGATCAATAAGAGCTTCAAATTGAAGGAGGTTTGCTTTGTTGTTGTTCATTATTTTATTTGAATCTCTTTCTGTTCACCATTTCATTGAGTTTTCAGTATCTTGATATTTGATATTATTGATTATTCATTTGATCCAATTTTCCCTTAACACATACAAGTGTTTACGACAGCTTAAAACCGCATAACAAAATACTCACCTACGAAGGAATGCAGATCATTATAATGTGCCATGGTCACTGTCTCTACTATACCTTTGTTCACCCGGACTTAGTTATTTCTTCTAAATGACTTTAAGAAGAAATCAGAACTTAATCTTTGGAGCATGACACCACCAACCAATCATTAACCTCATACCCGAACTGCATTACCAGATCATCATCTGCGGAGGCATACTGACCCACTTACTATCCTCTACTCTGTATATGCCCATACTTAGCCTTTTTCTATCAACCGGACCTAAAATCCAATATGTCCTTCTGGAGTTATCTCTTCTTGTCATGGTGATAATATCTCTGAGCCTTGTTGCCATCAATGACAACATACAAGTCCATGCCATAGCAGTGTCTCTTGCCAACATGACCATCTACAACTCTTCCTCATGGTTGTCTCCAAGGTTGCACAACATATTGTTTAGAACCAAGTGCTCTTACTCATTCATTAAGATGCTTGCTTGCTCAAATTAGGGTTATTGGGAGAATGGATGAATGTATTTGAACAGAATTGCTAGTATGCTAACAAATTACCTTAGCTCACTCATAATTGGAAATAAAGGAGTGAACTAGCCTAGGTTTTAGATTATTCTCGATCTAAACAGGGATATTAGTAACATTGCTGAGATTTAATTATCAATGATACTAAAATCAATAGTTTTAAAAAGAATGTGTCAGAGAAAATAGAGATTTACTCTAACTCAACTCTACAAATTAGAGATAGTCTCTAGAAATTAGAAATGGTTTTTTTCCTCTTTTTATGCTCTGATCTCTGTTATTGACAGTATCCTTTTCTATTTTCTCATAAAAAATAAGTGCTTGGAGAAAATAGTTCTCCTCAAATAAGATTCGAACCTATGAATAATAATTGGTCAAGAGACGACTGCTCTACCACTGAACTATTTAGGAATAACAATGATTAAAACTGCTCTCCTCAAATAGGATTCGAACCTACGACTAATCGATTAACAACCGACCGCTCTACCACTGAGCTATTTAGTAATAACGAAGGTATGAAGTCTCTATATTTGATTAAGACTCATTTCTTTGAACCAACCTATGACAAGTGCATCAACAAAAGGATTTAGACCTTCGCAATAACATGACCAAAACCTACTACCTTACCGTTTGACCACGCTCCAATATTGTTTTATTTTAATCAAAAACTAAAATTTTTGCAATGTTTAATTGTAATTCATTGCAGATGAATTCTTATCTAGTGCTATGCAATTCTGCATAGAAAGACCTAGTAAGTTGAGCATAAAATTGTGATATATCATTAAGCTGGACCCATCTATTTCAAAGATCCAAGTTTCTCTTCAATGTTGTAACCCCATTAGATTAACAGAACAATAATCTGTAAGATAAATCCTAATAAGGGTTTGGAATACACCATACAAAGGAAAATGGGGCAATACTATGGATGAAAACTTAAATAAGTAACAAGGGACACCATTATTGTCTTTATTTTTAAACATAAACAAAGAATATGGAAAATTGGAATTACATGAATTATTTAGGCCACACATTAATAAAAACACATTGTTGTGATGTTAAATAGAATAATTCAACCTAGAAAGTGTGGCATTTTTCTACTCCTTAACCATAATAAACATTCCCTAAGTAAGATGGACAATAATAAGATAAAAGCCCGTCTACAATTCAAGATACAACCATCACCACCAATCTTGCCCCTAAGATAAGATATTTTTTTTCAAAATTACGTGATTACTTAGAATACTCAACTACTTATTGGCGTGTGCGATTGCTAGTCTTTAAACGTCTTTATCTTGACCTCCTTTCTGCAAAGCGCACCAAAAATTTTATACAGTGGGATATTACTACCTACTGTTGAATAATTCTGTTTTCTCTTGTAAAATTCAATGAAATGGGAGAAACAGCGTAAGAAAATTATGTGGGCTCTTTCACAATGGTGCTTCTCCCTTGTCAGTTGTCACTCACAGAGGAAAATGAAAACTCGTACAGAAAATGCAGTAGCCTGGTTTACACTTGGATGCGCTGTGGTCACGAAAAATCCTGAATCGAGATTTGACTGTTAAAATATCGCTGTAACGCTTCTCTATTTTACACGGATTTCTCACATGGCTGATGTTCATCATTTCGGCATTTACTCTGAGTGGGTCCCTTCATTCTCGTCACTAACATACCTAGGCAAACTCGTGATGTGAGATCTGTAACAAAGTCAAGTCGTGCAGAGAAAAAGCAGTGAGTTGATCTGTATGCACACCGCCCAACTACGGAGTGTCATTCAATTTTAGTGATAAATGTTTTCCTTCTGTCACGGTATGGCAGGGAACTTTTCCTAACGCCACTATTGGAAAGAGATATTTGAGCGTGCACATTTATAAGGAGAGAGAGAATGGGATCTCCTCGACACAATAGAACAATACAAAATTCATAATAATAATAAGTTTAACCAAGTACGGCAGAGATCTGTGTTTTGATTAGGATGGAGTAATATATGATCAACTATCTTTAATGGAAATTAAGTAAACATAAACGTGGTTTATTATTATTTATTATTATCAAGGATTGCAGTTCATATTTTTTATTATATTTTTGTGTCATCCAATTAATTTTATTGCATTTTTGTTAATTTAAAAAAAGTTACTTTTAATTTTTTTTGGTCCCACTTTTAATTTCTTTTTGGTCCCCCATTTCCATATTTTTATTTATTTTTTAATATTGAAAAATGCAATAAACTACAAGGACAAATAGTCAACAAAGGACTGTAGAAACAGTACATAAAACAGCATAAAAACTACATTCACCGACAACATCCTCCCACTACAGCAACCAAGCAACCAATAGAGTGTTGTTATCCAAGAGTGTTGTAATACATAGACATATTGACAAATGACATATTTTTGTGCTTGGGTTCCTTTCCCTATGCTATCCACCTACCTCATTACACATGTTCATATGCACCTACCCCTCATCCTCATTCACATGTTCACACACCTTTACACATTCATTGTATCTACTTGTTAATCATGTCTATTCTAACACCCATTTCCATTCACATGTTACCCATCAAGATTTAGCCTCTTTTCTATCTTGGTACTAATCCCTGGTCATGATGTCATCCTCGTAGTCACTACCTATCCTACCCTAATTTTAAATTTTAAATTTACTAAGACTTCCCACCTTTACCCTTCTTGGCTAGGGCCAACTAACACAAATTTACATATTGTGTTGTTATGACCTTGTATCTAAAGGCACTCAATACTTCAGTTTTGATCATATAGGATTTGAGAATATTATTCAATGATCCACTTTACACACTTCAATTACTGTTGACAAAGAATCTAGCTCTACACAAGCATTCTAGGAGTATTTGCATGAATGAATATTAATGTTTTTTATTATTCATAGGTATTTTTTAAGATTGACCTAGGAGAACATGTCCTCTTTTGACAAATTAGCAACTCTACAAATGTATTTATAAATATGACCAATCCATAGATATCAAGACGCATAAAGGAAGTAAAGATACATCAAGAAAAATGAAGAAAAGAATTTTGTAGATCACGAAGTATGAGCTTGTAGGTGCAAGACAAATGCATGCTTGTGCATGTTGGTACTTGATCCTCAAATAATTCATTCCTACACAATATTAGTAGAATATTCTAAGTCTTAGGTGATAACCAGTTATTAACTTTTGTAGATATCAAGGCACATTATATTCATATCTTCATTAGTCCTTGTGCATTCATCATTTATAGAGCTAAGTACATTCATTTCTATTTTATAGTTGCACATTCAATTTATTATAAAATATCAGGATATCAATATCTAACTATTATATATAATTAGTCCAGGTTAATTGTGTTTATGTGTATGCATTCCATTGGATTAGCTTGCATACACATTGGATTAGCCTAGACTAAGCTTAAAGAATGTTTATTTTTTGCTTACAAACATTTATTGTTCAATTATTTAGAGACTAGAATAATCTCGAGGAGGGCACCAATGTTGGTTCCTTTAATGGTATGGGTGACTCCTTTAGGACGACCCCTAATAAAATTTTGGAGACAAAGCCTAAACCTTTGGATGAGGATTTTGATATTTTGAGAATGTAGAGATAGTTAAGTGAGTTGAGCCTGGACGAAGGGGAAGTTGTAGGTGGACGGGTCAAAGGGGACGAGTGCTCTTCCCCTTCATTAGGGGATGGGGACTCTTTGGTTCTTCTTGCGGTGGTCAGAGAAGCACTCGATTGCTCCTCTGGTGGGACAGGGATTGTTAGTCTACCCCCCGGAGACCTGGCTCCAACAGCCATGACTCCTTATCTGGTAGTCAAAGATTTCAATACTAATCCTCCCAAAGATGTGGTGACCGTGGAACATGCCCTGAATGATAAGTCCTATGATTTAATAGAGAAAGATAAGAAAGATAGTGCTGTTAAAAAGAATCGAGGACCCCAAAAAAGAACGCTCAAGAATTAGCGTTGGAAAAACTGAGATCCCAAGAACATAGGTTGCAAAACAATACCAGCGAAGAAGCTTTAACAATTAAACTGGGTGAGAAATTGTTTACATCAGAAAATGAGGGTCCATGCATTGGGCCCCATAGCACAATGTCTATTGATGTTGCCCTTGCAGAGTTTGTTAAGAATGAGGGAGGCTTAATAAATCTGATTGCTTCCCTTATTCCTCTGAAAATTGAGGAAAGGAAGAAAATGAAATATGTGAGGAGGAACTCCTCAAATATCAAAACTGAAAGAAAACAAGAGGAGAAAGTACTTGAGTGTTTCAATAAGCTTTGTTAAAAAAGGAAGACAAACCCCCTGCTGCTAAGCAAAAATGAATTGTTGCTCCTAGAACATTAGGGGACTTAAATCCCTAGATATGAAATATATAGTGAGAAATTTTTGTAATAAAAGAAAGGCACTGAACCTCCTAATGCTTCAGGAAGTAAAGGCAACATGATTTACTTTAGAGAATAACCTGAAATTTATCTAGAAGGATGCAAATTTCTTCTGCACTAAACATGAGAAAGGTAAAGGTGGTCTAGCAATTTTGGTTGATAGGGTTTGCTCCAAATCTATTGTTGGGAAGGGACACTCCCCATGTAACAGGTGTCTCTGGGTAATTTTCAATAAAGAAGGGAATGAGTTTGGTGTCTGCTCGGTGTATGCCCCGAATGACTACCTTGGTAGAGCGGAGCTTTGGAAATGGATGGAAGAGAATCTACCTAGGATACCATGGACAGTAGGAGGAAATTTCAACATGTTAGAGGTTGGGGAAGATAAAAAGGGGCGCTCAAATAGGGCTAGAAAGTCAATGAGGCCTTTTTCTAGTCTAAATTGAAAAGAACTCTTAAGAAATGTGACAGTAAGGGTGTCTGGTATACGTGGTGCAATAGTCAAGAAGTGAAAAATAGAATCTATTCTAGATTAGATAGGTTTTATGCTTCAAAAGATAATTTCTTCTTTTTAAGTAAAAAGGATGCTAATTATGTGGAGGTGATTCCCTCCACCCTCTCAGACCACCACCCAATAGAAACCTTTATAAGACATGGAAAAACTAGCAGTTAGTTTGTAGGATCAAAAGAGATAACACCTTCAAACTTAATTGCTCTCTGCTTCTTGACACAAATTGCTCAAATGTAATTGTTACTTTGAGAAGCATAACCAAACTCTTGCATACCAACTCAACTAGAAGACAATATTGGAGTGCTCTTATTAGCAATTATAAAGTTTTATTTCAGATGGTAGGTAAGAAGTATGCAAAAGATAATAGAAAGGAGGAAGCATTGCTCCTTGAACTACCTTTCTGAGGCATGAAAAAGAAATGCAAATGAGATTTGATGATAACCAAGCCTTAAAACTTTTAGGGGAAGCAAAGCATAAGTTGAGAAAATATCATACTATAAGGAATCAAGGCACCATAATCAAAGCTAGGATAAATTGGCTAGCTGAAGGTGACAAGGGGACTAAATACTTTTTCAACCTGCTAAAAGAAAAAAATGCAATTGAAGATATTGGCCCCATGGTTGAAGATAATATGTGCTACAAGAATAATGAAGAAATCAAGGAGGTTTTTAGGTCCTTTTATTAGAAACTGTTCTCAGCTAAAGACAACTCACAAGAATGAAAAGTGGCACTGTAAGCATTTTGTAAAGCAATTTACCCCAAAAGAATAACAAAGGATATGAGCAATATGTTAAACAAAAGTTACAAAAGAAGAAATTTCTATTATAATGCCCCAAGCTTTCACACAGGACATTAGCCAAACAAACACTGAACCAACAAAATTTTCACGTTTGCAAGTGCGACATTTACATGTTGTATTGCACTCATGCACAAACAAGGTATTCCAACAAGTACAACAACACCTAAAAAGACATCACCATTGCACAATGCAAGGTGGCACAAGCAGACGACTTCACCCATCATGAGACAACTCACCACGATGACCGAGAGAGGGGTGGAACTCCCTCCAAGATGAAGGTCAGATATACATTCACGACTTCACTCCCTCATGAACACATGGAGTAGGATGAGGGTAACAGTCACCTCAATCTATTCTATGACTACACAAGACATACCTAACACAAGGGTAGTGCTCACCCACAAGATGGTCCAACTAGGAGGTAAGATTTTTCAACCAACTAGAATGGTCACTAGCCGAACTCGTACAAAGGCATGCTTCCCAAAGCAAAAGAGGGAATAATCCAAGAGTGCATATCACATCATGGAAATGACACCAAACCACCTACTGGACCAAAAACATTAATCAATTCTAAATAAGATTCATTTTAACCAAAAACATTAAGGTGTTCAATAAAAAATGTCCACATGCTAAAAAGGACAAAAGTGATACAAAAGGCTACACATGTTTGACACCAACATCAACACATGCCAAAAGCAAATATAGGATCCTCACCACCTATGTGGGATGAATATGATTCAATATAAACATATCCATAAACATCAAATACAACATCAAATAAATGAGTCTAAACATGCTAACATAGCTAGATTCTAACATGTAAAATCTATCAAAAAATGCCAACATCCTCACAAACCGAGGCATGAAAAAATACAAGACAATATCCAATAATTACAATATTTGAAGGGCTTCATCCTAAACATAGATGAATCATAGCCTTGACATCATAAATCAACTCAAATAATTAATTACATCTTATTACAAGGGTCTCAAAACACCTACATTACAAAGGTTACAATATTCAATAATGATAATATACAAGTTTATAAACTACCCAAAAACCAACACACTCTCCAAGGTGCAACAAGACATGAAGCACGACATAATCAACTTGCAAGAAGATAACGAAATTGTCCAACACCTAAAGATCATCATGAAGGACCAATGGGGAAATGTTTCTCACCTCCCAACCATATTGCCATCATCGAGCGCAATAGATGTCTATGCAACTCTAGGCAACCCTCGAGCTATGGAGAAGGTGATCATGGAAAACCTGCTAAGAGCATTTCACACATACATGGTATACAAGCAACATATGGCATACACACCAATCAATACACATAACACGCATGGCACAACTACCATCACAATGCATATAAACGACACATGGTATAACTACCATCCAATTGCATTCAAGTAACATATGACACACTTGCCAAAGCATAATAGAATGACATAACAACATTCAAGCATAAGGGAAATAATCACACCTTCAATACACGCCAAATGAGGCATAAATCATAGTCCATCATAGACACATACAAGCATGAATCAGGCATCACTTTTAATGCATATGCAATCACATGGTAAACATCACATATCGAGTCAAACTTCGATGGTGGAATCAAGAAGAGAGACCTAGGTAGTTAGGACAAGGAGTGCCAAATGAGGGAAATACTCACCTCATAGTAGAGCATGAGGGAATAACCTCCTCATAGCAACCAGACACCACACCAAAGATTGCTCTTTACACCCAAACCCAAGCAAGGCAGACACTTCACCAACACATGCAGTTTGGTGTAGATGATCTTATTATTAAATTTTATTACCCAATGTGTTTAAATGTTATTCTTGATTAAAACTTCTATTTGATAAATTCCAACGACCTCTTTGGGCCATGGCGCATGATGGAAGCCACTCCTTTCCTAACCTTAGACCTCTTCCTAAACACCCATAGCACCAATTTGACTAATTGGGCATGACATGGGGGTAAAAGCACAAACTTGTGTCACACTTTATAAAGGAATCAGCCAACATAAAAAAAACATCTCAACTTTGATGACATAAAAGTGGTCTTTATGTTTTTAATTTCAAAATGATGTAAACTAAGAAAATGTAGATCTCTTGTTGAAGTTTATTAGTTTAATTTTTTAGATTTTTTTTAAATTTTTTTTTTTTTTTTATCAATTTAAGAGCAGATTTTGAAATGCTAAAAATTTGAAGAAAAAGTGACGTTCAGTTGACGTCGATAAACAAATAGAAAAAGAAAAAATTTCCCATGATTTTTTTTCCCCAAATAGGTGACTTCATTATCTAGGGCATGGGAAAAAAAAAGAATTTTTGATCTATATTTTTCTTGTAATAACATTTTAATGTCAAACTTACCTGACTTTGATAGTTTTCAGTTAATGTTAACTATTGTTTAATTTTTTTTTCATTTCCAAAAAAACAAATTATACCGTTTTGAAGAGGATTGTCTCCTCTAGGGCATGATATATTTGTCAAATTTTAAAATGATGTTTTACTATTTTTTTGTTAGTTTCAAATTAGCCTCTTTTTGAACTTGAACAACTTGCTTGCATTATTTTCAAATATTTATATCGTAAAATTACTCAAAATATAAATATATATATATTTCCACATTCAGCACTCCGAGCTCTACAAAAGGGTATTTTTCTTTTTTCTTTAAAATTAATTTTGATTGTAAAAATATTAAGCAGAAGTTGGAAGTTTTAAAAAGTATGAGAAAATGGTGACTTTGCTGTCTAGTAGGATGCCACATAGACATATTCGATTGAATGGGATTCGATCTAATGGTATTCGGCTGAATCCCATTCGGTCGAACGTACTCCTTTGTTTTTTTTTTAAAAAAAATTTGTGGCTTTTTTATTGTTTTTAATTAATGAATTACAATAAAATTAAAAAAAATAGGATTTCGAAGGAAAGAGTCATCTTGAAAAACACAATGATGTGAAAGCATTTTTTTAATGACTTTTTTTAGTTTTTTTTTTTAGCTTTTTTAAATGAATAAATTATAAAAATTTGGAAAAAAAAGAACCACTAATTTAAACAAGGGCAAATTCATATTCAAAAACACAATGATTTGAAAGTGTTTTTTAATGCCTTTTTTGGCTTTTTTTAACTCTTTGGGGTTTTTTTTAAATTATTAAATTATAAAAATTTGGAGAAAAAAGAACCACTGATTTCAACAGGGGCAGAGTTGTATTCTCAGGTACCATGCTCTAAAACATGTAATTGATTAAAACAATTGATTTATTGAATGTAGACCTAGATCTTCAAAAAATAGAGGTTAAAGTGTTTGTACATGTGTTATTTTTGTATGCAGGTGAATTCAAATTTGATCAATTTGTGATGGGCAATAAAAAGATAAGAAAAAGGTTGTATGATCGAGAGATACTACAAATGTCAATGAAGGAACATCTACTCAAGAACAACCCATGGAAATTGTTGATGACTAAGGAGTACAGGTACGAGAACAAATTGAAGGTGGTGATAGAAATTTTTCCTTGGTATGGAAAATCTGATGGAGATGGATGAGGATTCTCTTTTCAAAAATAGTTCATCTGAAGATATGGTACCTAAAAACACAGTAAAATTACACTCTAAAAAAATATGGGACGAATTTTTTTAAAAATAAGTCTATAATTGGAAGAGCATAGTTATTTGCAAAGTTATTTAGGAAGAAAGAGATGACCCCTATTTTGGAGTTGTTAGGGGTTGATAATAAGAAAAAGTCATCAGGTTCATTAAAGCAAACAATAATTGAAAACCTACAAGAAGCATTGAATTCTATTGAAAGCAAGAGTCGAGCTATTGATTTAAGTGTTGCACGTAGAGCATTAATGACTGTAATTTCTAGTAAGAAATTATCACATAGAAGACAAGTTCAAGCAATTTCTCAATTACGCAATGTTTCTAGGACAACTGTTCAAAGATATATTGCAAGGAGAAATAGATTGGATGGAAATGTTGAGAAAAATTGGGTAAATATTTGCAGGGTTCCCCAAAAAGATAGAATCTCAGAAGATGTAAAGGAATAGGTGATTAAATATTGGACCAGCCACTCTCATGTTTCTTCTAATAGAAGGGACACTATACAGATAAAAGGTGAAGATGGTACAAAAATTTCACATCCCAAACATTTTATAGATACAAGACAAAGTGAACTTTTTGAAGCATTCAAGCAAGAATTTTCAGATGTGAAGATTTGTCAAAGGGTGTTTGAGAGTCTACGACCAAGTTTTGTACGTATAAATAAGGTATGTGAGACTTGTTGTTGTTGAAATCATGTTGAATTTCATCTACACCTACAGTCATATAAAAAAGCTATGGTAGTAATTAATCCATGAATTTAACCTAACATTTCACCAACACGAACTTGTAGGTAATGCCATAAGGAATGCAAATGAAATTGTTAAATGGTGCAAAAGTCATTTTGTCATCCATGAGTCAATATACAACACACGCTATTTTTGGGAAGTTAAAGGTACATAAATATTTTATTTTAAATTTTAATGTGTGTACCAAAATTGAATTTTCAATTTTATACACTTTTTAATTAGATGATTGAAATTTAAACAGATATTGATTGATCAACTCTTACTAATTGTCAAACAATTAGTGGTATGAGAAGTTTGCATCAAATCATGACAGTAGGACATAGCAGGCCTCCTGTAATTCAAGTGAGAGAAAAATCATGTTTTTGTGCTAATTGCATTGAGAACAATGCAAATACTCCACAATGTGAGAATATTAGAGATGGGTATGTTTCAGAATGGGAAATAAAACAATTAGTGGCCACGTTGGACCCTTTTGAAGATAATGACATTGTAGATGTTTATAATCCTTTGTATTCAGCTGATTACGAACATGTATCAGATTTAGTTGTTACAGGTAAATTTTTAAAATTTTTAAATTAAATTTTAACTTGTACATTTGATTTATAATTTTTTAAATTTTTAAATTGAATTTTAACTTGTACTACATGGTGTGTACAGGAGATATTTTTGTTGTTCTTGCAGATCCTGACAATACAAAAGGTGTAGATTACTATCTACTAAGATGTACGCAATCAAAATGTAAATTGCCAGAATCAATGACAGATGGTGATGGACAAGAGCATCCAACTGGATCAGTGGTTGTTGAAGGCACATACTATCAACAAACAAAGATAGATACAAATGGTATTATATTTATTAATTATATGCCAAGTCAAAAGGTTCTGCATTATAGTCACTTAGTTATAGCAACATGAATAAATCTTAAAACTTTACCAAAAAGAGGACGTGCCAAACAAAGGTGGAGGTTGCCTATTGAAGATCATGAAAGGATTTTAGAGATAATAAAAGATAGAGAGGATCGAGATTATATGTACCAAGAACTTTAAACTATTTTTGTATATATATATATTTTCTATGACAATTTATTTTATGTTGAATTCAAATAATTTCATTCAATCTCAAGACCAATTTAGTTAAATAGCTTGTACAATTAGCCAAATGATAGTTCAATCTTCAAACTTGTGTAATTTAGCATCTTACTAAAATTCTCTTTCGTTTTAATCCAAGTATAATTTCACTTTTACTTCACAAATTTAATCAAGTAGAAATAAATCTTAGTTAATAATATTTTAGAAGTAATAATTTTTGAGTGATAATAAATTAAATTTACTCTTTTTTTATTCATGCATTTTACTTAGAAAACATCTATTAATGAAATATTAGCTTTTCTAACTTATTATTTAATTCATACATAACTCAAGCAAGGAAATCATCTAACCTTTAATTTTAGTCTTTAATAAATTAATGTTAGTGATATATATATATTGTTATACTTAGATAGATATTTCTTTTATCTAAATATCCAAATTCAATGTAACTGTGTCTATACAAGTGAATGAAATTTTATTTAGTTTGTTATGGATGGCATGGAGTTGGCCTTGCTTCACATTTTCTTTCTTTTGGAGTAGTACATTGCACATGATTCAATTGTTATCATGTACTTATTATCATTTTAGATATAATTTAGACATGTAAAGAATGAAAAATAGGAATTTGTAATATGGTAAATGCACTATAATAGATATTACAAATAAGTACATTACAAGGCTAAGTAAATGCATACATCTACTCTAATTAGTAGCATGGGATTAAGTTCCAATTTATATCTCACTAGAAAACTAGTATACCAAACTAGTCATGCAACTTTCAAACAAGAGATAAACTCATTGAATACAAAAATAACTCATGTTCTAGAAAGTTAAAAAGTAAAAATAGACCCTAAAATTTCCATTCCCAACCCAACTATGAAAATATATGTACAATAAAAAATCAAAGAAAACAAGAATACTAGACATAGCTAGAAGGGAACAAATATTGTAAGGGAAAATCCACTAGAGGATAACTTGGAAGCAAGTGAACATAAATAACCCACCACTTATTATTATTTGTGATCCCACATAGCTCAATGTGCACACTTTTAATGGATATGAGAATGTAATGCGCCTTTGGCAAGCATGTGAAATCATATGGAGAGCCACAATGTTACTTACCCAATGCACTAGATTTGATTGTTTGTAATAATATTTGGAGGATATGTGAAAGAGTGGTACCTAAAATTTGATCCTATAGGTATGAAGGATGTAGTAGAAGTTAGAAATTTGTTCCTTCAAGAATTCAATTATCTTGAATTTGCACATCAAAATATAGCTACACTAAAGACTATCTAAGAAATTCCTATGGAATGTCTAAAACTATTATCAATGTTTGAATAATTTGATTGCCAAAATACCACACCTAATTGATGTGTCACTATAGAGGGAATGGATTATTGGGGTCCTTATTCTCCATATTAGGTGTAAACTAGTGCAATGACCAATCCCCAATTAGAAGGATTCCCTTGAGACAACCTTATTCTTAGAACTTATCAGTGAGCCTAACCCATATCAATTGTTCATTAGTTGATCACTTTGAAGATCTAAAGATGGGAGTAATAGTTGCACAAATGGAGTAACTTCCTAGTGCATCAAACAAAAAAGGAGTTGTAATGTATGGATTAGTAGAGTAAGAACCACATTGCTACTAGTTGTCCTATTATGCAGAGTAAGAACAAGTGAAAAATTTCTCACCATAAGAGAAGATCAATCTTACTGAAAAGAAGGTCCCATGGATAGATCTTGCACAAAGATGATGACTCTATTAGGGATCTATGAGAAGACCAAGTCTATTTAAGAGAAGGTTACATGAATAGATCTTACACAAAGGTGATATTAGGAAGATATAACAGTGTTCCATGGAACCAAATAGGAGTTGGATACATCATGATCCATGGAGGAGGAGGAGCCTAAGGTTGCATATGCCATTTTATTATTAGTAAAAATTAAGAATGAGTTCCTCAAAACTTCACACTACTAGAAAGATTGGTACTTTTATATAGACAACAATGCAAATAAGACGACTATGATACAAAATTATATATCATCTAGAGTGCGATGTTTGACACATACACCCATTTTATGACAAAAAATTATTGATAACTATGATAATGAATAGATATCAATTGTGTAATGTGGTCATTACACTAGTTCAAAGCTAAATGTGGTACCAAAGGATTCTTCAATCCCTGTGGCTTGTCCTACCTTACAACCTTCCCCCCATGTATTATTATTCATGGCCCTAATAAGACACAAGAGCAATCCCTTGGCATCCTATAAAATGTTGAGATAAGTATTAAGGGATCTACCTTTTGTATTGACTTTGAAACTATTAGAAATGACAATGGCTAATCACTACCTAGCACTTCTTGTTGATCATTTTGTTTTTCTATAAATTTGATAATGTGCAGTTCAAGAATAGAAATATGAGTTTTTAAAATGGTGAAAAACAAGTATGTTGGCTCTTAGAGCTACTACTCCATTCTTCTAGGGTTGGCACTCAACACCAAGATAATGGGAACAATATTAAGGGACTTGACTCATCAAAAAAATCCTTATGGAAAGTATGCGTAACTATCACTTGTATCTATAACATAAGAGGGTAGGCACTAACCAACTTAATGAAGGATATAAAAGATAAAACACGATGAAACAAAAAATCCATAGAAAACACATGCATATGCAAATCCATAGAAAACACATGCATATGCCTAACACAGAAGGTCACAAGTATATCGAGAATAGATCTATTTTAATGGGGTGAAGGGATAAAGAGGTATATCACTATGTATGCCAAAACTATGTATATCACTATGTGTTCTATTAATTTCTTATCTTTTATAAAATATCTCTTTCTAGAAAGCTCCCAAAACCATAATTTCAGGCCCTACTTAAAGATAATCAAAAATCTATTCTCATACTTAAGAATACACAATTAAAATGTTATCGTGGTTTGACATCCACATTTTAGGGTTTCAAAATAGATGTAAATAGTGTTTCAAACAAATTTTTTAGGGTTTTAAAATTCATGTATTAGAGTTTCAAATTTATATATTAGGACCTTTCAATTTGACGTTTTATGGTTTCATATTAACATTTTAGGGTTTAATCTACATCCAAAATTTGTTTATAAAACATTAAAATATAGTGCATTTACCATATTAAAAAAATTCCTATTTGTAATATCTATTATAAAACATTGGCCTCTATTATATTACAAATAAGTAAATGAATGTCTGCTCTAATTTGGAAGCATATATCATCCATTTTACATTTTTTATCATTTTAGATATTACAAATTCCTATTTCTAGTGATATTTAATCCCTATGATCAAGAATACAATGAATGTCTTACAAGGCTAGCTATGAGCCACAAACATGAACCAAATTTGCAAAAGACATGAATTGGAATCACAAAGCACATAACAAATATTGAGAAAGAGATTTGTTAACTACTTTTAGAACAATAATTTTATCTTTTCCAATTATTTATTTAAATCTAATGTATTTCTTGGCATGCAAGGATTAAACAAGAATCATTTATGATTTGCTCATGAATCAAATTTATTATTTATTCAAATCCTAGTGTAGTGATGTCTAATTAGACTATATAATGTTCAAACCATAATATAAAATGTCAAACCATAATGTCCAATGTCAAACCATAATGTCAAACCACAAAGGCAAATGTCAAACCATACTATAAAATGTCAAACCATAATGTCAAATGTCAAAATGGATAATGTCAAACATAATAAGATCTAGATCAATCTGCCGATCCATGTGTGGATCTACATCTCGATCTCTCTTTGGATCCTGACCCATGTGTGGATCCATGCCTCAATCTCTCTCTGGAAGCTGATCCATGACCTGATGCACCTCCTTGCACAAGGAAGTACATAATTTAATTTAATGTACATGTGTGTATATATGTAAAATCATCTTAAAGTTTTGTACTTTCAACATGTGTGAATTTATCATGTAATATATATATATATTATAAATGTACCTCAAATGTATCGTGCACGGGATCCTCTGCATGCTCTAGATCTCTGAAGCACGACAAATTATCCCCTTATTGCTATAAATATTCAAATACAAGATTTCAATGAATAGTGAGACCTACTTTTAAGTGAAGTTTATTTAATATATACACATGTGAATTTGTAGAACACAAAATATAGAAATTATTCAAGTACCTACACATCCTGGAGCACTCTACCAATCCCACTAATCTCAGATGAATGAATGGTAAAATTAGGAACACCTATATCTGAAGGTAAAGGACCAGTGCCAAAAAGAAGTGTTCTATATGTGCCATGTACATTAGGTGCACCCTGATGCTGTGTGGGGGCTGTAGGCTAATCTAGAATATTCTAGTCCTCTGAAGCTACCTCACCCTGACCCAACTGTCTACTAGTATGTCATCTAATATGAGTTGATACAACATCTAAAGGAATACCATACTCATCACTGATAAACTGGTATGTTGATTGAAGCAACATTACGTACAATGGTGTCACTCATATGGGTCACATCTGATGGGGATGGCAGATCGGCATGAATGTAGGGGTCATAATTCGTAGAAGTAGCCTCAGTGGGAGGAAGGCCAATTCGTGGACGTAGTAAGTATCCCCCTACACGATCAAATAACATCTGATCAACTTGAGTAGCAATGGTGGTCATCCTGTCAAAAAGCCTGGATCTAGTCGGTGCGATTGTTGCATCCCCTGCTGCTACTAATTCCAAACATTTTGGAAGAACCAAAAGGTTTGAACCAACTAATGCCCTCTTATTTTTAGGCGGTGGCAAATCTGGACGTCTAAATTAAGGTTTATCAGCAAACCTCCCCTTGCCCTTTCCAGCATGTGCAGGCATAGATGTGTAATCCACAGATAATCCTAAATGAAACTCAGCGTATAATTGTTTGCAAAAATATAGTGGCAACTCGTCATTATGAGGCCATCTATGATTGGTTGCCAAAAATCTAGGATATATAAATGGACCAACTAGTGGATTTGTACACTTGGTAATAGTATAACCTCTAACTTTGTCTTTCCTAGTATAAAAAGGGAACATAGTATGCACATTATGTAATGAAACTCTATCAGAAATAGTCTTGATATTCTCACTGCCAATAACAGTCCTAGCAAGGGACCTATTGTAACACCCCGCCATGAATACCTCAGAGAACATCACATTTATGCTATATGCAATAGGATAAATTTTGTTTTTAAATTGAAAGAGATAGTAAAGTAACAAAGTAATATCAACGCATCATATAAACTAATGGCTTGTCCTCTAAGATAACATGGTTGCATTACTTGACAAAACAATTAACATAATCTAACACACATCATGAATTAACATCAGTAACTCATTGTAAACCTAATGCACTAAAACAATAAACATTTACATCTACATAACATCATATAAGTATTCATCAGGATCTAGTACATAGTTACAATTTCTCCTGACATATGAATACAACATTACATCGTTACATTATCATCTTCTGAATACATATGAATACATACATAATGAATCATCTAATATACAGGCCAGCACATGAGCATAATGACTGTCTCCATAAACAGGTACACAATCTGAATCTGCTACAGGAGATGCAACCTTCTTGCACATGAATAATGGTAAGGAAAAACCAATGGAGATAAAGCACATCCACCCGACCATGTGGAACCCTGAGGTCCACCCCCCGTGCTAGGAGATAACATAACGTCCCAAAATGTCATACAGTCAGGTAGACAATTAACTAACATGAACAAGGACTAAACATGACTCCATTACAACACATGACAACACCACAAGCAACTCAAAATCACTTCCAGAGGCAACACACGACGAATGGGGAGAGTACATCTAGGGAACGCTAGGTTGCAGTAGGGAGAGTGTCATCACACGGTCCTAACATGGGTTATCTTGACAGCCTCTCACTACGTGTCGGCCCCCATCTATGGTTATACTGACAGCCTCTCACTAGGCACCGGCCCCAGAGGGTGACTCATGCAGAATCAACCTTCCTTTCACAAGGACAAGGAAGTTGATCTTACCAACCAGGCCTTCTCTACCCATCCTTAGTCTAAATGAGCACTACAGGCATGGGAGAGGAAATCCAATTATCTTGTTAATGTGTAATTTACCCTTTCCCCCTAGTTCATTTTATGTTTTCACTTAATTAACAACTTTCAATGGGTTATCCTGACAGCCACTTTGGGCACCGGCCCCACATTGAAAGCCACTCCCCTACCTGCATCTAGAAACCCTAACCATCAAGCAAGACAATCACTATCATACTGATAAGTATATATAAACAATGCAAGGCATTTACCTTCTTGCATACAAAACAAAATCACAATGACCAACCTGTACATCATTGTCCCAAATCTTTCAGTTAACCAATCGCAATAACCATAACAACACATATCCGGAGCAAGGTATGGGTCATCTTGCTCGCAAATCTCAACCATGAACAAAATAGTTTCTCATTACGATTTCCAAGATCTTCCCATTACAATACTAAACACAAGCTCAATATCAACACATACGTGAAGGAGATTTAATCCCATCATAATATATTCACAACACAGTATGCACATCATCTCAGATTATTGTTTACCAAGACCCACATACATAGACAAAAGACATCATGTTCTTACAACATCTTCATTTTAAGACGCCTATCAATATATGCAATCAAATCATATTATCTTATGCCTCTGGAACCTAAACTTGACAATTTACACATAGACCAACTCACATGAAAATTTTGCTTGCAATAAGCAATTTCAACTAATCAACTCATTGACAACATAAATTCTTCTTACTAGAGCAATTCTATTTAATCAAATTAGCAACTGGATTCAAGTTATATCTCCACGAAGGATTTCATAAAACCTAGGTCTAGTTTAGTTAATATTAGTTCTATCTATTATATTAATCAATCATCAATTACATAGAACTGTCAAGCTAAACAATGCATAGATAATATTAATTACAAATACTTATAAATTAAATGCTAATTACAACATTTATAATCCAAACCCATATATCATAATTTCTACTAACAAAACCATTATAATTATGTTTAAGAAACCATCATTCAATAACCAATAAATGCATAATTTATAAACATGCCTATCTTAACCAAAAGCCCAATTGATAGTTGTTAGTAAGATATTCCACAATATGCATTTTATCTTTAACACACACACATAAACCCTTATTGTCACCTTACTAATGCATTAAAACATAAGGCCAACTATCAATCCAATTAAAACACATTTTCCATACAAACGATAGGTTCACTGCTAACCCAAAATCAAGTAAAACATTACCTCATTTCACTAGTTTTCCTATGTAATAATTTATCTGATAAAGTTCTATTCCATTTACTTACATAAATAGTGAATTAACAAACTTAGATCATTAAAGAGGATACATTATATATAATGTATTCATGTTATTGACAAAAGGAAACATAATATATTTAATTCCAATTAAAGCATTTCTTATACTAAAATCCTAATATAATATATATATGTTATTATCCAATGAGACACATTCTTTATGTAGTCACAAAGCACATAAAGGTATATAATTAATTAATTAATTTATAAAACTAATTTTATATATATATATATATATATATATATATATATATATATATATATATATATATATATATATATAACAACGTCGAGCTAATTAAATTAATATAAAAGTGTAATATAATGACTATAAGAACTACATATCTATTTGAAATAATCAAATCACTTTAGTTTAACTTATTCCACCAATAACTACTTATAATAAGGATATAAGATCATAATACATATAAGGGTTTACTACAGTGCCCATAAGATGCAAGCCTAGAAGAACAAGTTTCCATCTAAGTTTAACGTAAGCATTTTGACATATTTAATATTTTCCTTGCTTATGCAATGAGTAATGATAAATCATCCAATGGTGATCTTTACCATTATGGCATAAATTAATCCACTAATCAAGAGAAAAGTTCTATCTTTAACCTTGGTTAACTATTCTTAAATAAAATACCTAAAGAAAGTTATCTTCTTAAATCCTCAACATGAATCATACTAGAATTATTATTAAGGACCTAAGAACGTATAAGAGCTCTTTCTTCATAGGGTAAAACATGAAATTTACTTATGCCTTAAAGTTTAAACTACATATTTTCATCAACAACAAGTGTAAAAATAAATAGAGATAGGAAGATAACACATAAGAGATATACTATATTTTGCATTAGATTCAAGACCTAATCCCGTAACTCATCTCCACCTATAAACGACTTTGTAAGGAATGAACATATATGAAGCTGTCAAGTTGTTATCATGAAATACAATGATTGTAGGATATACTCAAAATTGGTACGTGGAGAGGGCTTTAAGAACTTTCAAGCAAAAGCTTTTGGAAAGTGTATGACCAAACTTCGTAACATTTACTAGCATCCTATGTACCTATGCACAAATGGAGCTTTGGAACAATGTATCAATGTCCAAAGAGGATAAATGATAGAGGTATTTTATCAGATGTCTAGCTGCAACTACCCTAGTAGACATGCATGCGAAATTTGGAAGAATAGACAATGCGCGTGACTGTTTGACAGAATACTTCAAAGAGGTGAAATGTGGAAGCATAAACAAGACACAAAAATAGTTTTGACTGGAGATCTCAGGAAGATATGATCTCATGGAATGCGTTGAGTGTAGGATATGCACAAAAAGGGATTTGTTGAGCAAACTTTAAAAACTTTCAAGCAAATGCAATTGGTAGGCGTAAAGCCAAACACCACAACAAAACCGTTAAAAAAACATGTTCCTTCTTTCAATTTTCAATGAAAGATGACATATGGCATGAGGTACAACAAATTAAAATCATATTTAAGAATGTAAATGACAGCGGCAAATCTAAAACAAGATATTAATTGCAAATCCTAAATTTCAATAATAATTATGTCTTCTATAAAATGATTTTTTTTTTCTTTTTTTGTAAAATCTGCCAATGAAGATATTTTAAATGCAATATATAATTATTAAATGACTAATTGTTGTTGTTCAAATCAGATCTAATGTAAAAATCAGAAATATAATTCATGCTAGGATGATCTAAGTTTATAACATGCAAATAAGGCAAAAAATATGCTTCTTCCAAGATTTACAATGAAATGTTTGCTTTTCCAATTTCATAAGCAACAACCCTTAGAAAAACAACATATACATTTAATAAATAAAGGATACATATAATATTTAGAAAATACAATATTTACATTTAACCAATAAATAAAAACATATAATATTTATATTTAAAAGAAAAAAACATATAAAATTTACATTTAATCAATAAAGAAAAACATATAATATTTATATTTAATCAATAAAGGAAACATGATACCTCAATCGCAATATCCCACTAATGGTAGAATCCTTGAATGAAAATCATAAAATGAGCAAGTCACCCCCACTCCATGAAGAGTTTTTAAAGAGAAGAAAAGAGTAACTTCCTACCCAAAACTAACTCAACCACCCAACTAACTCAACCACCCAACTACCTTCCCATTTTCGTCACTTTTGTAAGTGGGGCTTAAAGGAGGGTCAAAAAACCTTTTAAAATATTATAAATGACAAAAATAAACTTCTAGCCTCTGTACCTTAGACATAAGACAATTTTCCAAACATAAAATACAACTTAGACCTCTTAAAAACACTTAAAAATCATTTTAAAAATTACAAGGTTAAATCCCACACAAGAACATAATTATTTTATCACATAAAACTAAAAATAATATTTCTTAACACCATGGCCAATAGACCTTAGGGCTCCATGCCTAGGTCTGACATCACACAAAAAGACTTAAAGTGGCTAAATGACCACCATCATCCATTGACATAATAATTCTACATGTACACTCAACAAGAAGTGTAAGTACAATATATAGCTAAAATATATCTATTATATTTATTGGTTCATAAATAACTTATTAAATTATAGTAGTAGTAATAATAATAATAATAATAATAATATGATGATGATGATGATATAACCATGTTAAATATTATAGTGGGTTAAATAATAGTATACTATATACTATAATAATTTCTATTTTGCCACAACAAAATCTAGGCATACATAATTAACCCATTGAGTAAGAAAGATCTCGAATGCAAAATCAACCTTGATCATTAGCCAGAGCCAAAACACACTTGACCAACAACTCAATTAAACAAAGTCAAATATCAATCAATTACCTAACCACTAACCCAGCTCAAAAAGTAAGGCTTCAACCAACACTGCCTAACCATGACCAAACTGACAGGTTGAATTGAACATAACACGCATCCTCATCGAGGATGATGACTTGGGGTGTGGGACCTTAAGTTATCTCTGAAACAACTTATCCATTGGGTTTAGGGCACGCTTAGACCTATTAATTCAGGTGGAGTCGATCCCAGATACCTGTATCCTACAACAAATGACACAGTCAAGCATGTATAGATTCACAAAAGCTGACACTAGGTGAAAAAGGAATCACAACATCGTAGGGCACTCGTAAGCAAGTGATGCAACATCATCCTCTCCACATCACATCAATCTAGATTAGATAACATGTAATCATAACTGATCGAATCTACCTCATTATCTGAACAGAACCATACACTGAACATATAGGTGCATGAAATTGAACAAGTCTCAGAAGTACCATCATAACAAATAAAACTAACAAAATCATTCCATGAGATCCATTCTAACATATAACAATTGTAGTAAGATCGACATCTTAATCATTGGAATGCAAAACAATGTCAAAGCCTGCGTTATCAGTGTCGCAATAGAGATTATCAATAAAACATATTAACTATCATATGAAACCACACATGGATGAAACATATATTGTACGACATCAATCGTTTACCTTACCTTAATCATTCCTATTATTTTACCTTCATCTTCATGTGCCTTGATCAGTTCACCTGTACATCCAAGGTGGAAACGGAGGGGCACTACACCTATAAAACTCCTCAGTGCTAATATCATCATATGGATTGTATGATTTTATTGTCTCAATCATATGTCTAATCTTGCACCGAATATTAACTAATCTATCTCTATTAGCCAAATTTTGGGGGTTCTGTATAGTTTGATCCAAACATTTCAAAGCATTATCTAATCTAGAAATGCTATCATTGTAAAAATTATTCCTAGCCTCAGCTTTGCACTGATATTGCGTGGAATGATGAGATTCCTGATCATCAGCCATATCTCTAGATAAAACTATGTAAAGAGATCTGTATTTAATTAAAACAAAAATTAAATATGTACAAACATTTTTCTTTTAAGCATACAAAAATATAAAAATACAACATGTAGATCATCTAAATAAACACAAAGTTTAGATTTGCATGCAAAGGAAAAGGATTCAAAGATAAGATTGGACAATTTACAAGATTCAACTTTTCATAAGTATATAATGGTTGATAAATACTGGAAGCATGCAAGATAATATTGTTTCATGAAAGAGGCAGCTTATGGCAACCCAAGGTGAAAGTTCAGATATGAAGTGCAAAACATAAATATGTGGCAAATTTGATAAAATTGAAAATGTCTCGCAAGACCTGGAAAGTAGAAAGGACAAACATAGAAGCTCTCAAAGGGATATTAAGCAAAGTATAAGAGTTGTTGATACAAATAGAAACTAAATACCAAATTAGGCATCTCATTCATTTAAATAAAAAATTTCTTATATAGTCATTCGTCAGCATCCCTGACAATTATTTAAAGGTTCTTTTGTTTATGGACATTTCAAGGCATTTTCAAACATGAATATATATAGCTATTAGCATGTATTGAATAGGGCTATTAGTATCATCCATGAAAACACTAACTATTATAGCCAACATAAAGAGCTCTAGGAAATTACTGCCCATCACAGATCTGTAAAAGTTCACATCTGGATGTAAAAAATAATGGTACTTTCAATCAAGGCAGAAGACTTCACTATTCTTCATGCATATATAAGATTCAATAACAGTAGATCAAGGCAAAAAAAATTAAACAAGGCCTATATATAGAGAGATCTAGTTGTTACATATGGTTTCCCATCTTGGCTAACTATTTACATTCTTTAAACAAGGTTGTTTACATGGAAAATAGTTGTAGAATTCATCATTAATCTGAGCATTGAGCAACTTGTCCAATATAACATTATTTCTCGAAGACTCACCATGATATTCAATACATCAAAAAGCACATATTGGAATGCATTCTGATAAAACTCTAGAAGAATCGACTCAAATATGCCATTGTTGCAGGACTACAAATATATACCCTGGTCTTCACAGATTTTACTGATTAATGCCTTTCATTCATGTGCACAACCAAATAATTCATGTAGGACATATAGACCCCCAATTTCGTAAGAACAATAATTACCATTTTACAACTTTTCTCAAAAAAAAAATACAAAAATTAATAAATGAAAGCTGCAAAATTCTTCCAAGTTGTAAGTGAGACCACCGTAGCTCTAATGAGATCCTCAAGCTCCACAATTAATCGTCATGACTCCATTCCATAAACCAACAATGGTGAGTTTGCCACTTAACATGTTGAACCCAAAGGCCCACCCCTCTTGACTATGGGAATGAGCTATGAATAGCATACACAAAATACAATCACTCAAGTGGAAATGAAGAAACACACTTGGTCATGGTTTTATTAACACATGATGAATCATATATGATTCCAAAAGGAAGGATTACAATGGTAGTCTAAGGCTTGCATGGCGTGGTTATCCACCTTATATCTCCAATATCTAAAGGTGAATCTTGGAGACATACTACACCTAGATCTTTCATATCCAAGGTGAGTAAGAAGATACACTACACCTAGATCTCTAATATCCAAGTTGGGTAAGAATATGCACTACATGATTGGTCTAAGAAACCTATTCCACATGGAAAATAATTAGCACAAAGAAAATGAAATCGTTGAGTACATGAAAGAGATAGTCCTAACACATTGAGAAAGGATGATATCAATATGTAAAAAGAGGTGAATTAGTGTGAGCTTTTTCATATGCTACATGACTCCACTCAATGTGCAATAGCCACAATAATTTTAGAGAAGGAAGAAGCAAGGGATTAAGAACTTTATGAATAAGAGTATGAACCTAAAAATTATGAGGAGGCATATACATGTGATTATGTTGAAAAGTTTGACCAAAGTGAATATGATGCTTGTTTTGCTAATGAAGAAATCAATGAGTATGATTATATCAGTTATTACGACCAATATAAAATACCTAGACATGACAATCTCCATCTCAAGGATCTCATGAAATAGAGATTCAAAAGGGCATGACCTTTATCTAAAGATATTATGTAGGCTTTAGCACAAGTCATGGTTGTACAAGTTTGAAGTGACTATTATTTTAGAAATAGGCAAATAAGCATTTCTCCCAACTCAAAGGTTGTTGTTAAATCATATACTTCTAATCCTAATGATGATAAAGGAAAAAATAAAGCTAATGTAGAGGTTGAAATAAATATTGCACAAATAAAGACTCAAGAAAATAAAAGAACCCTTAATCAAAAAATCATTTAATGCAAAAGATACATGTGGAAATACTAAGAAAGAACAAGTCCCTTCAACTAATGTTGATCCTTCAAAACATAATTGTGCAAATGCAAATGTCTATGAGTGAAGAAACAAGTTCAACAAGAGAAAATGGGTATGAGTAAATATGAACTCCTTATGCAAACAAAAGGAAATTAGGGAAAAAAATCAAGTGTTGCAATATGTACTAGATGCACACTCTATCATAATATCTAAACCAAGTCTATTTCCTACTTACATGTCCTGATTGATATAATGTATCCTCTACATCAAATAATGATAGAATTTCCACTAATTGAGTTGTTTAGGATTCCTAAATATAAAATTAGAGCATTAGTGTACTTGACCATTCCCTCACTGCAAGAAAATTTATCCCCAGTTGGTTAGGAATTGCAATCAATCAATGCTAGATTCTTCCCATTCCATGTAGGAAAAACTATAAAAAGACTAAGCTAAAGTGACTCAAATGACTCATCTTACATTTAAGCAATTGAAAGGTCAACTCTTTAAAATCATTAGTCCTATTATTATTAGCAAGTTAAATACTGAAATTTGTTTACGTAGTTCAAAAATACTATAAAAATATTTAATAAAGGTTGAAGTCCAGAACAAATTAATTTAAAATAAAGTTATTATTTATCATTCTTATGTGAAATGAATGGATAGATAGACTGGCGTCTAAGTAAATTATTTAAGATCAAAACAAAAATTTAATCATTAATAGTTTTCTCAAAGTCAAAGGATGTTCGATAAGAGATCCTTGAATCACATGTCATGGAAGTTTAGAAATCTGCACAAACTTACAAAACACGTAGGATTGCATTTTCAATGGCTGAGGTTCCATTGGGTCCATTCTAACATCTGTATTGCAATTTCTTTCTAGTCAGACAAGAAATTTTGACAATGTCCATGACGCATTGTAAATAAATGTTGTAAGTTTCTTTTAACATTCACGCTGAAGTTACATTGCCTAGGATTCCTGAATCGAATAGCTATTCGAGTGACCCCTAGTTAATGTAAATGCACAAGAAAACATTGAGATTACCTAGGCACATCATTTGTGGAGATTCAAATAACGATAGACCCTTTCTTTACTTCTTTTCTAACTAGTGGATGACTAGTACACTATTGCATGTTTCACTATGCTGCTTCTAGTAATGTTAAATGTGTCTTGAAATTGTAAATGAACTATGCCTTAGGATCTCTAAGTCTTATGGGAAATTTTTTGCAATGGTTTCAAGAGATGTACATGTTATTGGCATTATCAATATGGATTTCAAGGTGACAAAATCACAATTTTGACAAAAACACAACATATTCTCAAAAGATGCAAAATACCATTCTAATTGGGAGACAACTCATCCCACAAACTAAAACATCAAGGAAATGCATATAAAGCAATTTTCAAGTTTTCAAAAATAGAGAAATAAGTGGCACGGATTTCAATGCACCAAAATGTTCCAAAACATGACATAGTCTCACAAGATGTAGAATCACATAATATGGAGTCAACTCATCCCTCAAAGAAAATCATAAAGAAAATGTATAGAATTTAGTTTTCATGTTTTCTAAAAGTGCAAAATGACCATAAGGCCCTAAAAACTCCATTGGAGCTCTCTTTGGCACCATGACCAAAGTTTGACCAATTTTCTAACTTTTGTTTTTCAATAACTATGGATGATCTAACAACCACCTATCATAGATAACATGCCCAACAACCAATATATACAATAAAAATGAGTTGGGGATTTCCACAAAAAAATTGCCAGGGTTTTTTCTGTATTTCTATGTTTTCAAAATAGAAAATACATAATATAAATAAATGACCAGCTAAAATACTTTCTCTAAGTTTCGTACAACTAAGCAAAGCCATCTTCAACCATTTTAGATGGTGTGGCATGAAGGAAACAAAATAAAACAATTTAAATGAGAAGATTGGAGAAACTTACCTTACAATACAAGCAAAATCCAAGGAAAAGAATGAGGTTGAATGTTAGATTTGACCCACACACAATAAGAAAACACCAAGCTCTTGAATCCAATCTAAACTCCAAGCAATTCCAAGCAAAACTCCCTTCCAAGAAATCAAATATCTATTTTTCAAGCAAGAGGGTTTCAAACAAAGGAGAGCAAATTTTAGAGAGAAAAAGAATAATGCAATATACATGTCTTTTTTCCTTTTATTCCTCTTAGAAAGACACTATTCTTTTTTTTTCATAATAAAATATTCCTCTTAAGTGATTTAATAAATTAAATCAAAATTATAGCCTTTGCACAATAAATCATTTAATTCATTAATTCCAAACAATAAATATTTACAATATTTCATTTGAAGTCACATAAGTATTCAAGCAAATTGCATTAATGTTTCAATTTTCCTTGAAAATACCCAAATAAATCAATAAGAATAGTAAGGAAATAGTTAGTCAAACAAATTCAACTATTCCAAATAGGTTATTGTCATTTAACACAATCTTATTCTGAAAAGTACAAACATGCCACACTAGGCATTTAGTTTTCTCATTTAATGCAATTTCTACCTTTTTACAGAAAAATATCAAATTTTAGAATTAAACCTAAATCACTCAAATTTGTTCCACAAGCATATAATGATGCAACAAATTTTTTTGCTAAATTAGAAATAGTAATTTCCAAATTAAAATCATTATTTTAATCTAAAATCATGGAAAATGTACTTTTCGAACCATTTTAAAATAAATTGCAAGAATGCTAAAGAAACACACACAAATGACTCCAAACACACATCATGAATTTCCACAAAACAAGGATAATGGTGAGATGACCTAATATCCCATGTCAGCCTTCTCCACATTTCCCACATTAGTTAACACCTATAATTACATGCACACTCAAGTCAACCATTAGGCATACCTGCTCCATATATAATAGCCGAAGCAACATAATCCACTCCAACATGGTATAATCACACATGATATAAAATAATCACATCCACTATAATTATCTAGACTAGCATGATTCTAGAATGTGATGCATAAATGACAACATTACACAAAGCAGGAATAATACGACAACCACAGATATAACAAGTATAGTGAAAATAGTGAAGCTAAAGCACTGGAATAATATAACATGCACAATCATAATGTAAGCATCCCAAAATGTATAGTTGGAAACCAAATAAAAAAGCACAACCCCATCGAAAACACCTCGATGGTCATGTAGAATACACCCTCATAACTCATCGATGACACATAGACCTCATCAACAAGTTCGGTGCAATGCATCAAAGCATAATAATCACATAATACATTGATAAACACTCATCTTGGAACAACATATAACACATGAATAAAAAAGCACACAAGGCACAAACTAGGGTGGGCATTACATCTATGGCAATTAAATCAATGGGAAATGGTAAGTCTCCAGGCATTGATGGAATTCTGGTGGAGTTTTATAAATCTAATGAAAAATGGATTGTTGATGACCTGCTAGAGTTATATAGTGAAGCAATCTCTGCTAGTTCCTTAGGTGAAGAAATTAATAGAGGAGTGATTAAACTCCTAAGGTCTAAGGAAGGTGACAAGATAAGTTTGAAGAATTGGAGGCCAATCACCTTGCTTAATGTTTCATATAAAATTATAGCCAAAACTCTAGAAATGAGACTTACTGATATTCTTCCAGCCATTATAAACCCCACTCAAACATGTTTCATAAAAGGGAGATATGTTTTGGAAAACTTAATCACAAGATGGGAGGCATTGGATTGGGCCAATAAGAGTAGGTAAAGTGCGGGTATTCTACTGCTAGATTTTGAAAAAGTCTATGATAGAATTGAATGGTCTCTCATTCTTTTGATGTTAAAATATTTGGGCTTTCCAGATGAATACTATAGTATGGTTAGAATGTTATTTAAAGATGCTTCTGTTTATATAGACATAAATGGTTCACTTTCTAACCCATTTACTCTAGAAAGATCTATAAGGCAGGGATGTCCCCTTGCCCTTTCTTTGTTCATTATCTCTTATGAAGCTCTTTTTTACATTCTAAGAACTACTCTGATAAAAGAAGATGTAAAATGGATCCTGCTTCCAAATAATAAATCCTTGTTGAATGTCTAGTTTGTAGATGATACTACATTATTCCCCATTCTAGAAAAAAGAAACCTTGCCAATCTTGAGGAAAGACTGGTGAGTTTTTGTAAAGTGACAGGGGTAAAACTCTCTCATCCTAAATCTATTTTGCTAATTTGGAATGACTATCCTCCTAACTGGCTAGATGAGGATCATTGGCAGTGGCGGGATGCTAATAAAATAGTAAGATTTCTCAGTATTCATTTCTCGGTGAACCCTTCCTTGAAAAGAATGTGGGACTAGATGTATGATAAAATATGCAAAAAGCTTGTTATGTGGGATAGGCAGTATTTATCACTAGCGGGGAGAGTTCAAGTATGCCAAAAAATTCTAGTTGCTTACCCTATATAGTATGCTTCAACATGGATGTTTGCAAGCTATCAAGTTAATATTATTCAAAAGAAGGTCAAGGACTTTTTATAGTCAAATGGGAAAGGAAATAAAAAACATTGTTTAGTTGCTTGGAACTAGTGCTACGAGAGTAAGAAATCTAGGGGTCTGGGGTTCAAAGACCTTAAGATCCAAGGTGCCACTTTGGTTGGAAAAAGGATAGTGAGATCTTTAGCACAAACACTAAGCCTTGCAAAGTTCTGATTCGTAACAACCTTAGGAATGCAGTGCCTCTTAAGGCTAAGGATTGGTCAGGCCTGTGTTTGGCAGACATTGTATTAGGGGACTTTAAAGCTAGGCCCAAGGGGTTTGTCGTGTTTGCCTCCATCTAGAAGGCTTGGGAGAGCATCAAACCTTTCATTGAAAATAGAGATGCCATTGAAAGTAATATAAAACGCATTGATAAAAATAGATCTGTCTGGTGGAATTTGAAGCACAACAGTAAAGTTCTAGCCCGGGTCTTGGGTTGTTCAGCAAAAAAATGGTCTAAATTGGGTGTTAATTCATTTAAAAATATTGCCTAGAATAATGCCTTAAATAGTTGGACTCAATTCAAAGATGAGTTTAGCACCCCAAAATCACAAAGCAGGACTTAATTTGTCCTAGTTAGAGCTCTGCAAGGTCTCTCGATTCAAAACTTTTCTATAGATTGCATTACTTGGGATGTCATCAAGTGGAATGATGGCACAATTTTTGACAAAATGACTCTGAAGAAGGTTTATAACTTGGTTATTGGAAATGGGGATATTTTTGCATACATCAATTCCACTTGGGATGGTATGCTTGATCCTAATGAGTTGCATAAAACTCTGTCTGTCATCTGGTCCAATATTCTTGAACCCAAGAAAAATTGTTTTGGGTGGCTATGGTTATTAAAATTCTTGGCATTAGGGTATAAGAGTCCTTTGTGTCCTTTTTGCAGTCTTCCAAAAAGTTGTGAGCATATTTTTTTTTACTGTGACTTTGCAAAAAAAGTTCGAAGTATTTTCCTTATGACATTAAAAGCGTGTCTAGTAGATGTTACTATTACAAAAGTTAATGTCTTGTGTGGGTTTGTTAATAATGTTGACTCTAAGACTAATGATTTTTGGTTATGGGTTTCTACTAAGGTCTTGTGGTATTTGTGGAAAAATAGGAATGAATGTGTGTATCAAGGAAGGGGTAGAATGCTTGTTGGGTCTCTTGTAAGACTCACACTTTGTTCTATCTCTCAACAGGCTACATGTACCTTTAAAATTCCAACAGAAAGGGTCAGCGGATTCTAGATGAAGCTGAGCCTACAGTATATAGAGCGGACATTACAACTACCAAGTTTTGGCCGCATGACTACAGAAGGGCCAGCCAAGCAGACCAAGAGGAGGACATAGCCTAGCAAAACAGGTTCAAGGAGCAGCATGTGGCAGAAGATGAAAGAGAGAAAGAGGTTGTTAGTCAAAAATTTGATGATGGAACCAATGAGGATAGACCTACACCCAAAGCCGATGCTCCCAGAGGAGGAACCTTTAGCAACATGGGTACCAAACTATACCAAGGACAAGCTTGCACCAGAACAAGATCAGTTTGACAAAGGTGGGAAAAGGAAGATCAATAGCAAGATATTTGGACAAGGAAAGAATGAGGAGAGATAAAATATGTGAATATAAAGGTTTTTTGGTATGTAATATGTAATAAAACTACTTTTAACTTGCTTCTCCATAACATATATTACTAAAAGATGTAATTTTGATTGAGAGTGTGGCTCCCTTAGCCACTTGCTGTATATTTTCTCACTAGTAATATATATGAAAGTTAAAAAAAAATTATTTTGTCCCAACTATCTATTAATTAATCTAGGTTGATTTATTCTTATGTATATATAAATATCTTATTGGATTACCCTAAATTAAGCTTAGGAAAATTGTTTTTCTTTTCATTAAGTATACCAATATTTAATCTAAAAATGACAATTATATTTTTCCTTCAAAATAAGTATATCAATATTTGATTTTAAAATGACAATTATATTTTAAAATAAGAAGGTACAGGGATGGGATTGTAGACACCTAAAAATGACTATTCACATCATTTCCTCATCAATTCTCCTAATCAACATTAATGAAATCCATTATTTCATTAATTTAATTCCCCTTTAATGTTATTAAATCTAACTATCATCCAACTTTATTCTTCTATTCCAAGATAATTAAATAATTTTTATTATTTAATCATCAATGTGATCCTCTAATCTTACATTAATTAAATAATCTCTATTAATTCCTCTTATCCACAATAACTAAATAATTTTGATTATTTAATTAGCTAATACTTCTTCCACAATTAAATAATTTAAGATATTTTATTTAGTTGACTTTTCTTTTCTCACAAATAAATAAAATCAAATATTTGATTTATTTTCTACTTTCTTATATCATGCACATAAATTAAATAAATTTAAATTCTAATAAAATCTTCTAAATATATCTTTTCTTCCCATAAATCACTCATGCACATGAATTAAATCATTTATTATTTAATTATTTTTCTTCAAAATCTAATTGCATGTCAAAAAACAAATCATGCATTGAGTTAACTTGGCTTTCAAAATCTTTATATTTATCAATCAATTCAATAGATAGAAAAAAATATTCTATTTGTGAAAATCAAATCAATTTTATTCCATGAAAGCAATTAATTCTTCAAAACAAGTTTTTTACATGGACACATGTCACATGCACATTCTTTGTGTCCTCTCAAATTATCTAATCCATTAATTCAATCTATTTTTCTCCGTTGTTGATCAATACCCTGTGAAAGCTATAAATACGTCCATCCTCACATTCACAAACCCTCCACGATCTTTGAGCTTTGAGTATCCATATTGAGCTTTGAGCATTCGTTGAGCACTTTGCACTTCGCTTCTATTGAGCACTTTGAGCATTAACGTTCATCCATCATTAAAAGCTATGGTTATACTACATATTTGAGCAATCCATATTACAAATACAACCAAGGAATATATGTCAATTAGTAACATCTTTTGATTGTTTATGCATTTATTTGATTAAGGTTATGCTCTTGATAATTCTTTGAGGTTATGGTTGAGTTTGGTCTTGAGTCTTTATTGTTGTGATCTCTCTTATGCTAACCAACTTTCACCATATACATTTTGGCATGCCCGGTGGGACTCACGTCCTTGATATTAAAGATTTTTTCTTGAGAATTTTAAGTTTTTGAGTGCGTAGAGTTATGAAACGACACATTTGATAGGCAAAATGATGCTACTGATGAACAAAATGATGCTATTGATAGATAATTTGGCACTTTTGACCAGGAGAAAGGCACTTTTGATTATGGTGAAAGCTATAGGTGGTATGGTTTTCTATTTTGGGGGCAAAAATTATCGGCCTTTCTTTTGGTTTGTAATGGCATTTTTGCTCACTTTGATGGATCTTTATCAAACTTCATTAAGTTCTTAATCAATTGGTTATAAATCAAATGCTGGTAGTTTGGAAACCTAGGAAAATATCTTTATTTTCTTTTGAATCACATTATTCTTGTATATTCTCTATTTTTTCATTAATACGAGGGCTCCTTTCTTGTTTCTTTTTATTCGAGGATTTTTGCACAGACCTGTTCAAAGAGCTTCTTATATGATTTCCATATAAATGTCTCAACCAATTTGTTTTAGAGTTAGACATAGTTTGGAGCTAATTATTGTCTTGGTTGTTGCAGTGGAGGCTATTCTTCTTGGTTTTCAACACTATCTGGTTATGTTGGGCACCACCATTATCATCCCCTCATTCTTTGTTCCTCAGATGGGTGGCTCAAATGTAAGCGGAAAGACTACACACCCCTTGTGTTGTCTTAGAAGCTCTTAGAACAGTCCATTATGGAGTTTTGTATGTCTTGTATTTTTCATTACTCTAGGACATTTAAGGGGTTTTCTACTCATGGATTACTAATTCTTCTCCATTTAATGGAAAGGTGCAATTGACAGCTTTACTTAGGCTTTAATAGATTTTCATTGAATAAATTAAATGTCTGTGTAGGATGACAAAGTTATCCAAGTCTACATTATTGTTCATAGTTGGTCTCAACACCCTTTTACAATCCTACTTTGGGACTAGGCTTTGTGCTATTATAGGATCCTATGCTTTCATTATTCCAATTGTTTCCATTGTTGGTGCTAGAAAATTTCAAAACCCTACTAGTCCACACTAGGTTTGTGAAGAGTTTGGTGCATTTGAGCATTTTTCAAACTTTATTTGGAAACATCTATAGTCTATTACTCTTCGCTAACACAGTAATCCTTGTTTGCTTAATCTATTTGCATCAATTTTTGCGTACAATGCAAGCAGTGCAGGGTGCTCTCATTGTTGCATCAATTTTACAAATTATTGTTGGATTTAGTGGTCTCTAGGCTATTGTTGCTAGGTCTGTTCAATTTTTGCATCTTATTTAATTCATAGGGTATAAATTTGTTTTGGGTTTCATCACTTTACAGTCTGTAAGGCCTGACATTCTCGAGTTGATGGTATTTCTCTTCTCAGGTTTCTAAGTCCACTTGCTGCATTTCCTCTAATAACTCTTGTGGGGCTTGGTCTCTATGAACTTGGCTTCCCTGGGGTATGTATATAGGACCCACTTCCCTAGATCCCACTTTCTTAATCAAATGTCTATTGCCCTAAATTAATAGCAATTCGCTTACAATAATTCAGCTTGAATGAATAGTTTTTTAATAGAAAGTGATTTTATTTTAGTGACACTTAATAATTAATTCATATAATCCTTAATTTAGGATCATTGATGGGATATGTATGTGATTGTGGAACTTCCATATCTAGACGAGCTTGTGTGGCTTATTGCTATTTGATTTGGTCACATGGAGAGTAGTCTAAATTGGTGGCCACACACATTACAAGTTCATAATTTAAATGTAGAGGCAATAGAGCTATTGACAAATAATCTGTATGCAACTAAATTGGGAGAACAAGAATTGAATGTAATCAATTAGTGTGCCTCTACCTCAAGTATATACTCAACATATCAAGCCTAGAAAGAAGCATATTTTTGAGCGCTTTGCTATCTATCATTGCTATTGCAATTGTTTGGCTTTATGCTTATTTTCTCACTATAGGTGGAGCATACAAGCATAGCCCTCAAAAAACCTAACTCCATTGCAAGACAGATAGTTTTAGATTGGTTTAACATGCCCCATGGTAGAGCTTCCTTACAAAGTTTTCTTGTTCAATCACATTTCCTTTGAAAATAGTTTTCATACAGAGACTCAGTAATTCTTATTATTCTACAGGATAAGGATTACATATCCATTCCAATGGGGAGCACCCATTTTTGATGCAGGACAAGCATTTGTAATGATGGCTGCAACTTATCTCTCAATTGTTGAGGTTTGCTTGCGATATTCCAAATTCCTATATTCATTTTTTTTCTTTTGGGTGCTAACAACTTTGTTCATTTTCCACCTCTTTTGAAGTGTGTTTGATTGTTGTACTTTGAATTAGCAGTCTAGTGGTGTATTTTATGTTGTGTCAAGGTTTGCAAGTGCCACAGTTCCTCCTCCATCTATCCTCAGCCGAGGTATAGACTAGCAGGTGAGGAATGGGGTCTTTCTTCATACCACTCTCCATCCTCTTTTCCTTGAGTCTAGACATTTGCAACATTACATGAAGGTTATGGGTGGGATCTAACAGTTCTTTTTCCAGGGAATTATAATTTTGTTGGATGGGATGTTTGGAATTGTAAATGGGTCCATAGTTTCAGTGTAAGAAGCCTGGCACTTTAAGCTGCTCCTTGGCCCTTTTAAAAAAAAAACTAACTCTAAACTTTCTATTATGTGTTTCTACATGTAGTGAGAATGTTGGTCTTTTGGCATTGACACGAGTTGGAAGTCACGGGGTGATACAGATAGCAATACAATTTATGATATTCTTCTCTATTCTTGGTGAATATCGTCTCCAATTGGGATCTCTTATCATTTTGGATATTATTTTTAAAACCTTATATTTTACATTGTTGATCTCATGTTTTTTTCAATCTAGGAAAATTTGGAGCAACCTTTGCTTCCATTCCAATATCTATCATTGTTGCTTTGTATTTGGCTTTTCTTTCATTATGTTGGTATGTATGAGCAACATATCTCCACTTTGTTGCAATGTCAGTCAAGTTTCAACTAGTTACTCAATTTCACAGTCTTAGTTTTTGAAATTTATGAGAAAATCCTTAGATCAACATATGGTTAGTTTGCACACTATAATATTTGTAGTTGGGAAAAACATGAAGTCTTTATGTGCATCCTTTTTTCTGATCTTCTATACTTTTGATGAGCAACTGATGAATGGATTAGCTTTCTCCAATATTGCAATCTAAATATTTTTAGGACAATTTTCATCCTAGAATTCTCTTTGTTTTTAGGCTTATCTATACCTCAGTATTTCAAGGAGTTCATGGTTGCTTATGGGCATGGTCTAGTTCACACTGGATCATGATGGGTAGGATTTCTATAATACTTTTCCAAAAGGAGCTATAGAAATTTGATATCACATTTATGTGAAAATTCTATTACAGCTACTGATTATTAATCTCCTATCTTATATAGATTATTTGACTGTCAAAAATTAATTCAAAGCAAATATTAAAAAAATAATACAGCTGCAACTTCACAAATAATCACAGAGATAGAAAAATAAAATATGCAAAATAATGAACACAATATTTTTGGACAAATTATCCTTGGAAAAACCCTGAAGGGAAAACCAGCACTACAGATGAGGAATTTTATTAAAATTCAACAAATCAAGATATACATAAACTGCTTACCTCTTACTAGCAAAGCTCTGGCAATATTCTCCTCTGAAAATTCTTCTCCTAATTTATCCTGCAGAAATTCCACTACTGTTGTCTCCAACGCTATCACTGCGTCCTTGCTCTCACTACAAATTTATTTATTTGCTATCGCTGCAAATATTTTTTAGATCTGTCCTCTCCAAATGCCCATTGATCCTCTTTTATAATCTTCTCATTGAAAACCAATGGCCATGATTTAATCTCAATCAATGGCTAAGATTAATTAGACTCTAACAAACCCTAATGTCTAGAAGTCTCTCAAGAAATCAATTTTCTAGGTATGGAGATAATTATTCTAGTTGTGTTTCTAGCCTCATAATCACCACCTAAGACTAGAACACTGTCCAAGCTACTTTAAAATTAACACTCCCTCTTAGCGAGGAAGGTGTTCTGCATAACACCCAACTTATCTCTAAAGAAGATGAATTTTGCCTTCTCCAATGCCTTTGTCAAAATGTCTGCTACCTACTGATCTGTAGGTATATACTGTAGCTAAACAATCCTCTATTGTACAAAATCCCTGATGAAATGATACCTGATGTCTATATGCTTAGACCTATCATGAAACACTAGATTCTTAGATAATCTGATGCAACTCTGATTGTCACAGTGTATCACCGTAGTCTCAACCCTTTGACCAAACAAGGTTACTAGCAACTTCTAAAGCCATATAGCCTCACACGTTGCCATGCTTTCTGCTATGTATTCTACTTTTGCAGAACTCAGAGCCACGGACTTTTGCTTCTTGCTGTACCAAGAGACAACTCCTGATCCCAAACTAAAGTAGCACCCTGAAGTGCTTTTCCTATCCACTGTACTACCTGTCCAATCTACATTAGTAAAGCCTATCAACCTGATACCATCACCTCGAGCATATCGAATCCCATACTCGATTGTACCACGCAAATACCGCAACACATGCTTTGTTGCTATCTAATGCACTCTCTTTGAATCAACCATGAACTGACTAAGAGAGTTTACTGCAAAGCATATATCTAGCCTAGTGTTCACCAAATACATGAGAGATCCAATCAACTACCTATATAAGGTGGGGTCTACATCCTTTTCCTTGGATGAGTCTACCTTCTTCCAATTCGTGATCATAGGTGTAGACAGGTGGTAAATGTGCCATTTCTTAACAAATGTGTTTTTTCTTGACATATGCGCCACTTCTGACAAAAGCACCGCAAGAATCCATGCATGCATCGTCCTATGCTATAAATGCGCTGCCTGGTCACATGCGCCGCTTCATACCGTAAATGCGCTGCAGAATTATCCATGCGTCACAACTTCTCATGCATGCACAACTTTAAAAAATGTGCCGCTTTATATCCTACATGTGCTACAAAACCATGTATGCATAGTTTCACATGGCATATGTGCCACACTATGTTCCAGCGCATTTGTCTATCCTAACTTTATCCTAGCATTTATTGAAATCAAACTCGACCCTAGGGGAAATTTTTTGAGATACATACCAGGGGTCCTGCCTCTGCTGGCCGGTCGAGTCGACGAATGCGCTTGAATCGATGTTCCTCGCATGGAATGTCCATCCTCCTGCTAACTGCTCTATGCTCTCCAAAGCTCTCCAAAGCAAATCCAATAAAGACAAGTGTGCAAATGAATTATCTTGTGGACCCAGGTCCTATATATAGCATACAGACCCTAATCTGGCTATGTGGTGACTACGACTACTTCCTGCCCCTGTTTTCTTCCAATTTTCTTCTCGTTTCTTTGAAATGCAACTTGTTTTCTTCAAACCTAACCTAGTTTTCCCTTCTTCTTCGTGAGATTGTCCATCTCACGCCTTCTACCTTCTTCCTGTCCAATCTCCTGAGGGGGCATCCTATCATCATAATCTGTACCAGGGGCAAACTTTGGCATGTATCATTGTTGAAAATTCGTATTCTTTGAAACAATGTCGTAAATTGCATTGCATCAAAGAGGGGCAAAATGTATACACCTAAAAATGACATGACTCGGTCTAAATAAATATTTTTAATATTCATTCCCATCTAATTCATCTATCAATAAATAAATAAATAAATTTATTTATTTGATTCACATTCCTCTAAATTAATTAAATATCAAAATATTTAATTATCTCTTCTAAAGTCTAAATTAAATAAAATCCATTATTTAATTAAATTCTTCCAAACAATTAAATAATTCTTAATTATTTAATTAAGTCAAAATCATTCTTCCAAATTTGAATAAATCAAATCAAATTCATTTAAATCCTCTCAATCTCCAAAAATAAAATATAATCAAGTATTTTATTTATTCTTCCAAATCATGCACAATAATTAAATAAATTTATTTATTTAATTTGCTTTTTTATCTTCTAATTCTTCAAATATCTTCCATATCTTCTTCTTCATACACACAAAATTAAATAACTTCTTATTTAATTTCTCTCAAATCACGTAAAAGCAAATATCAAGTTGAGTTATCTACTCAATCAACCTTGTTTTTATCAATATCTCTTAAATCAGAAAAAAGCTTTCTAATTTCTGAAAATCATGTCTTATCTTTAGAAAAGAAAGTAGTTAACTCAAATAAAAACAGCATTTGTGTGACACTTGTCTTCTTCTTATTCATGCACATTCCTCAACTGTTCTATACCGTTGATCTTCTCATTCTTTCTATACCATTGATCTTTTCTCTCAAGTCTATAAATTGAACCTTATTCTGCCATTCCATTCATCCAAGCTTTAAGTATTGTTACTCTATAGGAATTATAGCATGCCTTTGGCACCAATTCATTCATTGCTTGCGATCAAACTCGTTACTACACACTACTACCATTGTTGTGAAGCTCCTCTTCATTGCAATAAACTATCATTGCCACAATTGACATTCCTGAAGCATAGAAAGGAAGCACACTCTCTGAGAGCCTTATTCATACATGCAAGATCGATTTTGATAGGTGATCAATAAGAGCTTTGAATTGAAGGAGGTTTGCTTTGTTGTTGTTCATTGTTTTATTTGAATCTCTTTATGTTCACCATTTCATTGAGTTTTTGGTATCTTGATATTTGATATTATTGATTATTCATTTGATCCAATTTTCCCTTAACACATACAAGTGTTTACAACACCTTAAAACCGCATAACAAAATACTCACCTACGGAGGAATGCAGATCATTATAATGTGCCATGGTCACTGTCTCTACTATACCTTTGTTCACCCAAACTTATTTATTTCTTCTAAATGAGTTTCAGAAGAAATCAAAACTTAATCTCTGGAGCATGACACCACTAACCAATCACTAACCTCATACCTGAACCGCATTACCAGATTATCATCTGTGGAGGCATACTGACCCACTTACTGTGCTCTACTCTGTATATGCCCATACTTCGCCTTTTTCTATCAACCGGACCTGAAATCCAATATGTCCTTCTGGAGTTATCTCTTCTTGTCATGGTGATAATATCTCTGAGCCTTGTTGCCATCAATGACAACATACAAGTCCATGTTGTAGCAGTGTCTCTTGCCAACATGACCTTCTACAACTCTCCCTCATGGTTGTCGCCAAGGTTGCACAGCGTATTGTTTAGAACCAAGTGCTCTTACTCATTCATTAAGATGCTTGCTTGCTCAAATTAGGGTTATTGGGAGAATGGATGAATGTATTTGAACAAAATTGCTAGTATGCTAACAAATTACCTTAGCTCACTCATAATTGGAAATAAAGGAGTGAACTAGCCCTAGGTTTTAGATTATTCTCAATCTAAATAGGGATATTAGTAACATTGCTGAGATTTAATTATCAATGATACTAAAATCAATAGTTTTAAAAAGAATGTGTCAGAGAAAATAGAGATTTACTCTAACTCAACTCTACAAATTAGAGATAGTCTCTAGAAATTAGAGATGGTTTTTTCCTCTTTTTATGGTCTGACCTCTGTTATTGACAGTATCCTTTTCTATTTTCTCATAAAAAATAAGTGCTTGGTTCTCCTCAAATAAGATTCGAACCTATGAATAATAATTGGTCAAGAGACGACTGCTCTACCACTGAGCTATTTAGGAATAACAATGATTAAAACTACTCTCCTCAAATAGGATTCGAACCTACGACTAATCGATTAACAACCGACCGCTCTACCACTAAGCTATTTAGTAATAACAAAGGTATGAAGTCTCTATATTTGATTAAGACTCATTTCTTTGAACCAACCTATGACAAGTGCATCAACAAAAGGATTCAGACCTTTGCAATAACAGGACCAAAACCTACTACCTTACCATTTGACCACGCTCCACTATTGTTTTATTTTAATCAAAAACTAAAAATTTTGCAATGTTTCATTGTAATTCATTGCAGATGAATTCTTATCCAGTGCTATGCAATTCTACATAGAAAGACCTAGTAAGATGAGCATAAAATTGTGATATATCATTAAGTTTGACCCATCTATTTCAAAGATCCAAGTTTCTCTTCAATGTTGTAGCCCCATTAGATTAACAGAACAATAATTTGTAAGATAAATCCTAATAAGGGTTTGGAATACACCATACAAAGGAAAATGGGGCAATACTATGGATGAAAACTTAAATAAGTAACAAGGGACACCATTATTATCTTTATTTTTAAGCATAAACAAAGAATATGGAAAATTGGAATTACATGAATTATTTAGGGCACACATTAATAAAAACACATTGTTGTGATGTTAAATAGAATAATTCAACCTAGAAAGTGTGGCATTTTTCTACTCCTTAACCATAATAAACATTCCCTAAGTAAGATGGACAATAATAAGATAAAAGCCCGTCTACAATTGAAGATACAACCATCACCACCAATCTTGCCCCTAAGATAAGATATTTTTTTTCAAAATTACGTGATTACTTAGAATACTCAACTACTTATTGGCGTGTGCGATTGCTAGTCTTTAAACGTCTTTATCTTGACCTCCTTTCTGCAAAGCGCACCACAAATTTTGTGGGCTCTTTCACAAATGGTGCTTCTCCCTTGTCAGTTGTCACTCACAGAGGAAAATGAAAACTCGTACAGAAAATGCAGTAGCCTAGTTTACACTTGGATGCGCTGTGGTCACGAAAAATCCTGAATCGAGATTTGACTGTTAAAATATCGCTGTAACGCTTCTCTATTTTACACGGATTTCTCACATGGCTGATGTTCATCATTTCGGCATTTACTCTGAGTGGGTCCCTTCATTCTCATCACTAACATACCTAGGCAAACTTGTGATGTGAGATCTGTAACAAAGTCAAGTCGTGCAGAGAAAAACCAGTGAGTTGATCTGTATGCACACCGCCCAACTACGGAGTGTCATTCAATTTTAGTGATAAATGTTTTCCTTCTGTCACGGTATGGCAGGGAACTTTTCCTAACGCCACTATTGGAAAGAGATCCTTGAGCGTGCACATTTATAAGGAGAGAGAGAGTGGGATCTCCTCGACACAATAGAACAATACAAAATTCATAATAATAATAATAAGTTTAAGCAAGTAGGGCAGAGATTTGTGTTTTGATTAGGATGGAGTAATATATGACCAAAATGGAAATTAAGTAAACATAAATGTGGTTTATTATTATTTATTATTATCAAGGATTGCCGTTCATATTTTTTATTATATTTTTGTCTCATCCAATTAATTTTATTGCACTTTTGTTAATTTAAAAAAAAGTTACTTTTAATTTCTTTTTGGTCCCCCATTTCCATACTTTTTTTTTTTTTTTAATATTGAAGAAATGCAATAAACTACAAGGAGAAATAGTCAACAAAGGACTGTAGAAACAGTACATAAAACAGCATAAAAACTACATTCACCGACAACATCCTCCCACTACAGCAACTAAGCAACCAACAGAGTGTTGTTATCCAAGAGTGATGCAATACATAGACATATTGACAAATGACATATTTTTGTGCTTGGGTTCCTTTCCCTATGTTATCCACCTACCTCATTACACATGTTCATATGCACCTACTCCTCATCCTCATTCACATGTTCAGACACCTTTACACATTCATTGTATCTACTTGTTAATCATGTCTATTCTCACACCCATTTCCATTCACATGTTACCCATCAAGATTTAGCCTCTTTTCTATCTTGGTACTAGTTCTTGGTCATGATGTCATCCTCGTAGTCACTACCTATCCTACCCTAATTTTAAATTTTAAATTTACTAAGACTTCCCACCTTTACCCTTCTTGGCTAGGGCCAAGTAACACAAATTTACATATTGTGTTGTTATGACCTTGTATCTCAAGGCACTCAATACTTTAGTTTTGATCATATAGGATTTGAGAATATTATTCAATGATCCACTTTACACACTTCAATTAGTGTTGACAAAGAATCTAGCTCTACACAAGCATTCTAGGAGTATTTGCATGAGGGAATATTAATGTTTTTATTATTCATAGGTATTTTTTAAGATTGACCTAGAACAACATGTCCTCTTTTGACAAATTAGCAACTCTACAAATGTATATAAATATGACCAATCCATAGATATCAAGACGCATAAAGGAAGTAAAGATACATCAAGAAAAATGAAGAATTTTTTTTTGTAGATCACGAAATATGAGCTTGTAGGTGCGAGACAAATGCATGCTTGTGCATGTTGGTACTTGATCCTCAAATAATTCATTCCTACACAATATTAGTAGAATATTCTAAGTCTTAGGTGATAACCAGTTATTAACTTTTGTAGACATCAAGGCACATTATATTGATATCTTCATTAGTCCTTGTGCATTTATCATTTATAGAGCTAAGTACATTCATTTCTATTTTATAGTTGCACATTCAATTTATTATAAAATATCAGGATATCAATATCTAACTATTATACATAATTAGTCTAGGTTAATTGTGTTTATGTGTATGCATTTCATTGGATTAGCCTAGACTAAGCTTAAAGAATGCTTATTTTTTGTTTACAAACATTTATTGTTCAATTATTTAGAGACCAGAATAACCTTAAGGAGGGCACCAATGTTGGTCCCTCTAATAGTATGGGTGACTCCTTTAGGACAACCCCTAATAAAATTTTGGAGATAAAGCCTAAACCTTTGGATGAGGATTTTGATATTTTGAGACTGTAGAGGTAGTTAAGTGAGTTGAGCTTGGAGGAAGGGGAAGTTGCAGGTGGACGGGTCAGAGTGGATGAGTGCTCTTCCCCTTCATTAGGGGATAGGGACCCTTTGGTTCTTCCTGCGGTGGTCAGAGAAGCACTCGATTGCCCCTCTAGTGGGATGGGGATTGTTAGTCTACCCCCTAGAGACTTGGCTCCAATTGCCGTGACTCCTTATCTGGTAGTCAAAGATTTCAATACTAATCCTCCCAAAGATGTGGTGAACGTGGAACATGCCCTAAACAATAAGTCCTATGATTTAATAGAAAAAGATAAGAAAGATAGTGTTGTTCAAAAGAATCGAGGACCTCAAAAAAACAACACTCAAGAATTAGTGTTGGAAAAACTGAGATCCCAAGAACATAGGTTACAAAACAATACCAATGAAGAAGCTTTAACAATTAAACTGGGTGAGAAATTGTTTACGTCAGAAAATGAGGGTTCGTGCATTGGCCCCCCTAGCACAATGTCTATTGATGTTGCCCTTGCAAAGTTTGTTAAGAATGAGGAAGGCCTAAAAAATCTGATTGCTTCCCTTGTTCCTTTGAAAATTGAGGAAAGGAAGAAAAGGAAATATGTGAGGAAGAACTCCTTAAATGTCAAAACTAAAAGCAAAAAAGAGGAGAAAGTACCTGAGTGTTTCAACAAGCTTTGTAAAAAAAGGAAGACAAACCCCCTCCTACTGAGCAAAAATGACTTGTTGCTCCTGGAACATTAGGGGACTTAAATCCCTAGATATGAAATATATAGTGAGAGATTTTTGTAATAAAAGAAAGGAAATGAACCTCCTAATGCTTCAGGAAGTAAAGACAACATGATTTACTTTAGAGAATAACTTGAAATTTATCTAGAAGAATGCAAATTTCTTCTACACTAAACATGAGAAAGGTAAAGGTGGTCTAGCAATTCTGGTTAATAGGGTTTGGTCCAAATCTGTTGTTCGGAAGGGACACTCCCCATGTAACAGGTGTCATTGGGTAATTTTCAATAAAGAAGGGAATGAGTTTGGTGTCTGCTTGGTGTATGCCCCAAATGACTACCTTGGTAGAGCGGAGCTTTGGCAATGGATGGAAGAGAATCTACCTAGGATACATGGATAGTAGGAGGAAATTTCAACATGATAGAGGTTGCGGAAGATAAAAAGGGGGGCTCAAATGGGGCTGGAAAGTCAATGAGTCCTTTTTCTGGTCTAAATTGAAAAGAACTCTTAAGAAATGTGATAGTAAGGGCATCTGGTATACATGGTGCAACAATCAACAAGTGAAAAATAGAATCTATTCTAGATTAGATAGGTTTTATGCTTTAGAAGATAATTTCTTCCTTTTAAGTAAAAAGGATGCTAATTATGTGGAGGTGATTCCCTCCACCCTCTTAGACCACCACCCAATAGAAACCTTTATAAGACATGGAAAAACTAGTAGTTAGTTTGTAGGATCAAAAGAGATAACACCTTCAAACTTAATTGCTCTTTGCTTCTTGACACAGATTGCTTATATGTAACTGTTACTCCGAGAAACATAACCAAACTCTTCCATACCAACTCAACTAGAAGACAATATTGGAGCACTCTTATTAGCAATTGTAAAGTTTTATTTCAGACAGTAGGTAAGAAGTATGCAAAAGATAATAGAAAGGAGGAAGCATTGCTCCTTGAGCTACCTTTCTGAGGTGTGGAAAAGAAATGCAACTGAGACTTGATGATAACCAAGCCTTAAAACTTTTAGGGAAGCAAAGCATAAGTTAAGAAAATATTAGACTATAAGGAATCAAGGTGCCATAATTAGAGCTAGGATAAATTGGCTAGCTGAAGGTGACAAGGGGACTAAATACTTTTTCAACCTGCTAAAACAAAAAAAAATGCAAGAGAAAATATTGGCCCCATGGTTGAAGATAATATGTGCTACAAGAATAATGAAGAAATCAAGGAGGTTTTTAGGTACTTTTATTAGAAACTATTCTCAGCTGAAGACAACTCACAAGAATGCAAAGTGGCACAAGCATTTTGTAAAGCAATTTGCCCCAAAAGAATAATAGAGGATATGAGCAATGTGTTAAAAATAAGTTACAAAAGAAAAAATTTCTATTCTAATGCCCCAAGCTTTCACAAAGGACATTAGTCGAACAAACACTGAACCAACAATTTTTTCACGTTTGTAAGTGTGACATTTACATGTCGCATTGCACTCATGCACACACAAGGTGTTCCAACAAGTACAACAACACCTAAAAAAACATCACCATTGCACAATGCAAGGTGGCACAAGCAGACGATTTCACCCATCGTGAGACAACTCACAACGATGACCAAGAGAGGGGTGGAACTCACTCCAAGCGAAGGTCAGATATACATTCACGACCTCGCTCCCTCATGAACACACGAAGTAGGATGAGGGTAATAGTCACCTCAATCTATTCTATGACTACACAAGACATACCAAACACAAGGTTAGTGCTCACCCACAAGATGGTCCAACTAGGAGGTATGATTCCTCAACCAACTAGAATGGTCACTATTTGAACTCGTACAAAGGCATGCTTCCCAAAGCAAATGAGGGAATAATCCAAGAATGCATATCACATCATGGAAATGACACCAAACCACCTACTGGACCAAAAACATTAATCAATTCCAAAGAAGATTTATTTTAACCAAAAACATTAAGGTGTTGAATAAAAAATGTCCACATGCCAAAAAGGAAAAAAGTGATACAAAAGGCTACGCATGTTCGACACCAATATCGACACATGCCAAAAGCAAATATAGGATCCTCACCACCTATGTGGGATGAATATGATCCAACCAAAACATATCCATAAACATCAAATACAAGGCGATATCCAATAATTACAATATTTGAAGGGTTTCATCCTAAACATAGATGAATCATAGCCTTGACATCATAAATCAACTCAAAGAATTAATTACATCTTATTACAAGGGTCTCAAAACACCTACATTACAAAGGTTACAATATTCAATAATGATAATATACAAGTTCATAAACCGCCCAAAAACCAACACGCTCTCCAAGGTGTAACAAGACATGAAGCACGACATAATAAACTTGGAAGAAGATAAGGAAACTATCCAACACCTAAAGATCATCATGAAGGACCAATGGGGAAATGTTGCTCACCTCCCAACCATATTGCCATCGTCGAGCGCAATAGATGTCTACGCAACTCTAGGCAATCCCCGAGCTACAGAGAAGGTGATCATGGAAAACTTGCTAAGAACATCTCACACATCCAGGGTATACAAGTAACATATGGCATACACACCAATCAATACATATAACACACATGGCACAACTACCAATACAATGCATATAAACAACACATGGTACAACTACCATCCAATTGCATTCAAGTAACATATGACACACTTGCCAAAGCATAATAGAATGACATAACAACATTCAAGCATAAGGGAAATAATCACACCTTCAATACACACCAAATGAGGCATAAATCATAGTCTATCATAGACACATACAAGCACGAATCAGGCATCACTTTTAATGCACATGTAATCACATGGTAAACATCACACATCGACTCAAACTCTGATGGTGGAATAAGGAAGAGAGACCTAGGTAGTTAGGACAAGGAGTGTCAAACGACAGAAATACTCACCTCACAGTAGAACATGAGGGCATAACCTCCTCATAGCAACCAGACACTACACCAAAGATTGCTCTTTACACCCAAACCCAAGCAAGGCGGACACTTCACCAACACATAAAGTTTGGTGTAGATAATCTTATTATTAAATTTTATTACCCAATGTGTTTAAATGTTATTCTTGATTAAAACCTCCATTTGATAAATTACAATGACCTCTTTGGGCCATGGCACATGATGGAAGCCACTCCTTTCCTACCCCTAGACCTCTTCCTAAACACCCATAGCCCCAATTTGACTAATTGGGCATGACATGGATTTCAAGGTGACAAAATCACAATTTTGACAAAAACACAACATATTCTCAAAAGATGCAAAATACCATTCTAATTGGGAGACAACTCATCCCACAAACTAAACCATCAAGGAAATGCATATAAAGCAATTTTCAAGTTTTCAAAAATGGAGAAATAAGTGGCACGGATTTCAATGCACCAAAATGTCCCAAAACATGACATAGTCTCACAAGATGTAGAATCACATAATATGAAGGAGTCAACTCATCCCTCAAAGCAAATCATAAAGGAAATGTATAGAATTCAGTTTTCATGTTTTCTAAAAGTGCAAAATGACCATAAGGCCCTAAAAACTCCATTGGAGCTCTCTTTGGCACCTTGACCAAAGTTTGACCAATTTTCTAACTTTTATTTTTCAATAACTATGGATGATCTGACAACCACCCATCATAGATAACATGCCCAACAACCAATATATGTAATAAAAATGAGTTGGGGATTTTCACAGAAAATTTGCCAGGGTTTTGTCTGTATTTCTATGTCTTCAAAATGGAAAATACATGATATAAATAAATAACCAGCTAAAATACTTTCTCTAAGTTTCCTACAACTAAGCAAAGCCATATTCAACCATTTTAGATGGTGTGGCATGAAGGAAACAAAATAAAACAATTTAAATGAGAAGATTGGAGAAACTTACCTTCCAATACAAGCAAAATCCAAGTAAAAGAATGAGATTGAATGTTATATTCGATCCACACACAACAAGCAAACACCGAGCTCTTGAATCCAATTTAAACTCCAAGCAATTCCAAGAAAAATTCCCTTCCAAGAAATTAGATATCCATTTTTCAAGAAAGAGGCTTTAAAACAAAGAAGAGCAAATTTTGGAGAGAAAAAGAATAATGCAAAATACATGTCTTTTTTCCTTTTATTCCTATTAGAAAGACACTATTCTTTTTTTTCATAATAAAATATTCCTCTTAAGTGATTTAATAAATCAAATCAAAATTATAGCCTTTGCACAATAAATCATTTAATTCATTAATTCGAAACAATAAATATTTACAATATTTCATTTGAAGTCACATAAGTATTCAATCAAATTGCATTAATATTTCAATTTTCCTTGAAAACACCCAAATAAATCAATAAGAATAGCAAGGAAATAGTTAGTCAAACAAATTCAACTATTCCAAATAGGTTATTGTCATTTAACACAGTCTCATTCCAAAAAGTACAAACATGCCATACTAGGCATTCAGTTTTCTCATTTAATGCAATTTCTACCTTTTTACAGAAAAATATCAAATTATTAAACTGAAATCACTCAAATTTGTTCCACAAGCATATAATGATGCAACAATTTTTTTTGCTAAATTAGAAATAGCAATTTCCAAATTAAAATCATTAATTTAATCTGAAATCATGGAAAATGTACTTTTCAAACCATTTTAAAATAAATTGCAAGAATGCTAAAAAAACACACACAAATGACTCCAAACACACATCACGGGTTTCCACAAAACAAGGATAACAATGAGATGGCTTAGCATCCCATGTCAACCTTCTCCACATTTCCCACATTAGTTAACACCTATAATTACCTGCACACTCAAGTCAACCATCAGGCATACCTGCTCGATATATAATGGATGAAGCAACATAATCCACTCCAACATGGTATAATCACACATGATATAAAGTAATCACATCCACTATAATTATCTAGACTAGCATGATTCTAGAATGTGATGCATAAATAACAACATTTCACAATGCAGGAATAATACGACAACCACAGATATAACAAGTATAGTGAAAATAGTGAAGCTAAAGCAGTGGAATAATATAACATGCACAATCACAATGTAAGCATCCCACAATGCATAGTTGGAAACTAAATAACAAAGCACAACCCCATTGAAAACACCTCAATGGTCAAGTAGAATACACCCTCATAACCCATCGATGACACATAGACCTGATCGAAAAGTTTAGTGCAATGCATCAAAGCATAATAATCACATAATACATTGATAAACACTCATCTTGGAACAACATATAACACATGAATCAAAAAGCACACAAGGCACAAACTAGGGTGGGCATTACATCTATGGTAATTAAATCAATGGGAAATGGTAAGTCTCTAGGCATTGATGGAATTCTGGTGGATTTTTATAAATCTAATGAAAAATAGATTATTGATGACCTGTTGGAGTTATATAGTGAAGTAATCTCTGCCGATTCCTTAGGTGAAGAAATTAACAGAGGAGTGATTAAACTCCTAAGGTCTAAGGAAGGTGACAAGACAAGTTTGAAGAATTGGAGGCCAATCACCTTGCTTAATGTTTCATATAAAATTATAGCCAAAACTCTGGCAATGAGACTTAGTGATATTCTTCCAACCATTATAAACCCCACTCAAACATGTTTCATAAAAGGGAGATATATTTTGGAAAACTTAATCACAAGTTGGGAGGCACTGGATTGGGCCAAGAAGAGTGGGCAAAGTGCGGGTATTCTGCTGCTAGATTTTGAAAAAGTCTATGATAGAATTGAATGGTCTCTCATTCTTTTGATGTTAAAATATTTGGGCTTTCCAAATAAATACTGTAGTATGGTTAGAATGTTATTCACAGATGCTTCTATTCATATAGACATAAATGGTTCACTTTCTAACCCATTTACTTTAGAAAGATCTATAAGGCAGGGATGTCCCCTTGACCTTGCTTTGTTTGTTATCTCTTCTGAAGGTCTTTTTTACATTCTAAGAACTAATCTGATAAAAGATGATGTAAAAGGGATCCTACTTCTAAATAATGAATCCTTGTTGAATGTCTAGTTTGTAGATGATACTGCATTATTCCCCATTCTGGAAAAAAGAAACCTTGCCAATCTTAAGGAAAGACTGATGATTTTTTGTAAAGCAATAGGGGCAAAACTCTCTCATGCTAAATCTATTTTGCTAAGTTGGAATGACTATCCTCGTGACTGGCTAGATGAGGATGATTGATAGTGGGGGGATGCTAATAAAATAGTAAGATTTCTCGGTATTCCTTTCTTGGTGAACCCTTCCTTGAAAAGAATGTGGGAGTGGATGTATGATAAAATATGCAAAAAGCTTGGTATGTGGGATAGGTAGTATTTATCACTGGCAGGGAGAGTTCAAGTATGCTATAAAATTCTAGCTGCTTACCCTATATACTATGCTTCAACATGGATGTTTGCAAGCTATCAAGTCAATATTATTCAAAAGAAGGTCAAGGACTTTTTATAGTCAGATTGGAAAGGAAATAAAAAACATCATTTAATTGCTTGGAACTAGTGCTGCAAGAGTAAGAAATATGGGGGTCTGGGGTTGAAAGACCTCAAGATCCAAGGTGCCACTTTGGTTGCAAAATGGATAGTGAGATCTTTAGCACAGACACTGAGCCTTGGAAAGTTCTAATTCGTAACAACCTTAGGAATGTAGTGCCTCTTAAGGCTAAGGATTGGCCAAGCCTGTGTTTGGCAAACATTGTGTTAGGGGACTTTAAAGCTAGGCCCAAGGGGTCTGTCGTGTTTGCCTCCATCTAGAAGGCTTGGGAGAGCATCAAACCTTTCATTGAAAATAGAGATCCCATTGACAGTAATATAAAGTGCATTGATAAAAATAGATCTGTTTGGTGGAATTTGAAGCACAACAGTAAAGTTCTAGCCTAGGTCCTGGGTTGTTCAGCAAAAAAATGGTCTAAACTGGGTGTTAATTCATTTAAAAATATTATACAAAACAATGCCTTAAATAGCTGGACTCAATTCAAAGATGAGTTTAGCACGCCTGAATCACAAAGCAGGACTTAATCTATCCTAGTCAGAGCTCTGCAAGGTCTCTTGGTTCAATACTTTTATATAGATTGCATTACTTGGGATGTCATCAAGTGGAATGATGGCACAATTTTTGACAAAATGACTCCGAAGAAGGTTTATAACTTGGTTATTGGAAATGGGGATATTTCTGCACAGAATTCCACTTGGGATGGTATGCTTGATCGTAATGAGTTGCATAAAACTTTGTCTGTCATCTGGTCCAATATCCTTGAACCCAAGATAAATTATTTTGGGTGGCTATGGTTATTAAAAATCTTGGCATTAGGGTATAAGAGTCCTTTGTGTCCTTTTTGTAGTCTTCCAGAAAGTTGTGAGCATATCCTTTTTAACTATGACTTTGAAAAAAAAGTTTGGAGTATTTTCCTTATGACATTAAAATCGTGTCTAGTAGATGTTACTATTACAAAAGTTAATTTCTTGTGTGGGTTTGTTAATAATGTTGACTCTAAGACTAATGATTTTTGGTTATGGGTTTCTACTAAGGTCTTGTGGTCTTTGTGGAAAAATAGGAAGGAATGTGTGTATCAAGGAAGGGGTAGAATGCTTGTTGGGTCTCTTGTAAGACTCGCACTTTATTCTATCTCTAAACAGGCTACATGTATCTTCAAAATTCCAACAGAAAGGTTCATGTGGATTCTAGATGAAGCTAAGGCTATAGTATATAGAGCAGACATTACAACTTTCGAGTTTTGGCCCCATGACTACAGAAGGGCCAGCCAAGCAGACCAAGAGGAGGACATAGCCCAACATAACAGGTTCAGGGAGTAGCATGTGGTAGAAGATGAAAGAGAGAAAGAGGTTGTTAGTCAAAACTTCGATGATGGAACCAATGAGGACAGGCCTACACCTAGAGCTGATGCTCTCGGAGGAGGAGGAACCTTTAGGAACATGGGTACCAGACTGTAACAAGGACAAGCTTGCACCAGAACAAGATCAGTTTGATAGAGGTGGAAAAAGGAAGATCAATACCAAGGTATTTGGATTAGGAAAGAATGAGGAGAGATAAAATATCTGAATATAAAGGTTTTTTGAGCATACTTTTTGTGTATGCTCAGTTTTGTGTTAATGTGGAGATTCACCAGACCCTACCCATGTCCATAGAGTTAAACTCTAAATATGGGATTTGGACTCAGCCGATTCTCTATGAAAATGCCACTACCTTCTGTCAGATCTACAAGAAGAAGGGTCATTTAATGACTCATTGTAAGGCGAAGCAAATGGGAGGGAACACTGACCTTCATAATGAGGTTGCGGAGCACTCATCCAAAGATGTTACCCCTGTCAATCAGGGAATGGGGGGTACTGAGGAAAATGATACCCCAGAAGATCATCCTGAGAAGGATAGGGAAAAAGATTGTCATAAAGCTGTTTCTGATACAGATAACTATCTAGACTAGCAGGATAATATGATAGAGGAGGGTGAAATATATCCCCAATCAGATGTTGATGGTGAAGGAGTCAAGGCCTTAGGTGGTGATCAACATGTCCAACCCCCAGAAATAGTTGGCAGTGACGTGGTAGCCCCCTCCACATCAAAGTAGGATCCCTCCCTTGCCACGAAAGTGGGAGATCAGATAGCTAATCCTTCATTGACAAATGAAATAGGACCAAGTGGTAGTGGTAACGACCAGGAGGATTGGATTACCCCTAAGAAAAAGAACCGTCGGGGCAAAAAATCTGTGGATGTAGGCACTGACTCCAAACAAGGGAGACTGACCCTCCAAGAAACAAGGCAAAGAGAGATTACCAGGGAGATTGCCAGTGGTAAGAAAAAAACACTGGAGATCCAATCCCTTAAACCTTTTAAATGAGAATTCTATCCTAGAATTTGAGGGGTTTCAATAGCCCCACCAAACAGTTTGAAGTAAAAAATTGTGTTCTAGATAATAAGTTGGATATTCTGTTACTTCAGGAGGTTAAGATGAATGAGGAGAGCTTTAAGAAGATTGCTGATAATATATGGCCCAAGGCTACTTTCTGCATTAACTTGGCTATGGGGGCCTCTGGTGGGATTGTCACTATGTGGAACAATGCTAAACTCTAGGGTCCCCTTATTGCTTCCAGTAAGCATTTTCTGGTTGTTAACTTCTCTTTGTCTTCCTTAAATTGGTCCTTAATCAATATTTATGCCCCAAATACTAGAGCTATACGGAAAACTTTGTGGGATGAATTGAGTACCACTCTTTCCAATGTCCCGCGTGCAACATGGATGTTGGCTGGTGATTTCAACACTCCTTTATATCCTTTGGAGAAATCTGGGGGGATTCTTGATTATTTTGATAGCATGTTTGACTTTGCAGAATTTATCAATGCTTTCGGGTTGCTGGATGTGGAGTTGCAGAATCAAAACTTTACCTGGTCTAGTAGAAGAAGAGGAGATCAAATGATCCAGGTTAGATTAGACAGGTTTCTTATTTCTAGCAATTGGGATAACCATCATAATATGAATCTGCAGGCTTTTCCTAGAACCATGTCTAACCACTACCCTATTTTCTTCAATTGGAAAGATCAGTACCAACGTGGTCCCTTTCCTTTCCATTTTGAAGCTATGTGGATTAAACATAGAAATTTTCATAATTTAGTGGCTCAATGGTGGCAAATTCCCATACAGGGTACCCCTATGTTCAGGCTAGTTAAAAAGCTCCTTCACATTAAACAGGAAGTTCGGGGATGGAACAGATATAGTTTTGGTAATATGTTTCTTTAGAAGAAAAATATATCTGGAAGATTAGCGGATCTCCAACAGCGGATTGCTCAAGGAGATGCTTCAGAAGATATTTCTAAGGAGGAGAGTGACCTGATTTCTGACTGGAAGAATCTTATGAGCAAAGAAGAGGTGTTTTGGAAACAAAAGTCCAGGATTCAGTGGCTTAAAGAGGGTGATAGGAATACAACATTTTTTCATCTCTCAGCTATGAAACATAGGAAGGCTAACTCCATAACAAAACTATGTTTGGTTCAAATGGCAATACTATTACAGAGGATACTAAGATTGGAGACCAAGCTGTGTTATTTTTTCAGAATCTACTGACGAAACAAGCTACCAATGGTGGGAATGATAGGATTATGGACCAGTTCATTGATAAAATCCCCTGTCTGATCACTGAGGTTCAGACAACTTGGAAATGTTAAAGCCTATTTCTGAGGAGGAGGTTCATGTTGTCTTATTCTCTATGGGCCCCTTCAAAGCTCCTGGTACGGATGGCTTCCCTCCCATCTTTTTCTAAGAATATTGGGATATAGTGGGGGCTGATCTCACTGCTACTGTTAGAGCCTTTTTCAAAACTGGTAAACTATTAAAGCAGATTAATAATACTTTTATTGTCCTTGTCCCTAAAAAGTTGAAGCCTACTCATCTCTCTGATTTCAGACCCATAAGCTTGTGTAATACAGTCTACAAGCTTTGCACTAAAGTGATTGTTATGAGATTTCAACCTTTTTTAGATAAAATTATTTCCCCTTCTTAGAAAGGTTTTGTCTCGGGCTGTCAAATTCTTGATGCTGTGATCTCCACTCATGAAACCATTCATTCCATGGATAAGACTAGAATCCCTAGTATCGCTCTTAAGTTAGATATCTCTAAAGCCTATGATAGGGTCTCATGGACTTTTCTATTTAAAGTCATTAAAAAGTTTGGTTTCAATGATAAAATTTCTATTCTCATTCATGAGGTTGTTTCCACTGCTAAATTTTCGGTCCTGGTTAATGGGGTCCCTAGGGGTTTTTTCTCTTCCTCGAGGGGGATTAGACAAGGGGATCCCCTCTCACCTTACTTATTTATCATGATGGCAGAGGCCCTTGGGAGATCTGTTTAAGCTAAGATTTCCTCTAAAGAAATTATGGGCATTAAACCTGCTTCCTCCCTCTCTCCTATGTCTATGTAGCAGTTTGTTGATGAAACCATCCTCTTTGGCATCTCTTCTATGCTTGAAGCTCAGAGTTGGAAGAATATTTTAAATAACTATGCCAAAGCTTCTGGCCAGAGTATAAATTTTCAAAAGAGCAATGTGTATTTTTTTAATACTCCTAATGACCTTCAGCAAAAAATTATTAATATCCTTAGCTGTGCAGAAGCTGATCTTCTTGCTATCTATCTTGGCCTCCCTCTTACAGTCAAAGAGGTTTCTCAAGGTTTTTGGAATGGAATCTTGGAAAGAACTCAGAAGAAGATGATTGGCTAGAAAGGGAAATTACTCAGTAGTGCAGGCAAATTACAGCTTCTTTGTGCCTCCCTGCAAGGTATACCTACTTATTTCTTGTCTCTTTTTAAGATCCCTAGTTCTTTTGCTGACAAATTGGAACAGATTCAAAGAAAATTCTTATGGACGGGGGTGGAAGACAAACAGAGAATGTCTTTGGTCAGCTGGGAGAAAGTGTGTCTTCCCAAATCCCATGGTGGTCTCAACATTAGATCTATCAGGAATATGAATAAAGCCCTTCTTGCCAAACTTAACTGGAACTTGATCCATAACCATAAAGATTGGGGGGAAATTATGCAAGCTAAATATCTTCATGGAACTGATTGCTTCAGTTTTCTCCAACAGGGAGGGATACCATAGGGATCTGTCATCTGGAATAAAATACTAAAGTCCAGAAGCCTCCTTAAACATGGTCTCAGATGGAAATTGGGGAATGGAACCTCTATTAACTTCTGGAAAGATATTTGGATGAAGGATAAGGATCTTATTACTCAGGGTGATCATGGTGTTATTGCTGGCATTGCTACTCAGTTTTTTGGAGATAAAATCTACAATTACATGTATAATACTAATGGTATTAAGAGATGGAAAAACCTTTTGGACTCTTGTGCTCATCACCCTGATCTCACACCTAGGATGCGATTTGTTCAACAATTGATGCAGGGGGTTAGAATTCCTCTTTTCCCTAGAGCTGATGAGCAGTATTGGTGGTCAGATAAGCATGGCCGTTTCTCTGTCAATTCTGCTTACCATCTATTGGTTCCTAACGTGCATAGAAATGAGATCCAGAAGAAAGTCTAGAATCATAAACTTTTACTGAAAATAAATATGTTTTGGTGGGCTATTGTTCATAACAAAATCCTAACTCAAGATAACTTACAGAAGAGGGGTTTTACTCTGCTCAATAGGTGCTGTATGTGACTTGAAAAGGAGGAAACATTCTCTCATCTAATTATCTATTGTGATTTGGCTAGAGAAGTCTGGAACTTTATCTTGAGTAATTTTGGCATTCAGTGGGTGTGTAATTCCAATATTAAGGAAGTCATTATCAGCTTATTGATCTATGGAACCAAACCCTGCCCTATCTTGGTTGGACTTTATGGAAAGAACAAAATCACCAAATTTTTAGGGATACTGCTAGGGATGCCTCTCAGGTTTTTCACACTCTTGTTAAGATCCTCATGGAAAGTGTCACCAATGCCCACATTAGAATTGCTGAGAAACCTCTTTCTCATGACGAGGAGAAAATAGCAGCTAATTGGAAGATTTTAAATCAAATTCCTGCTCATAACAATTCTAAAAAGTTGTAGAGGCTTAACACTAGATGGATTCCCCTGAGGCCCAAGTGGCTCAAACTAAACTTTGATGGGGCTTCTAAGGCGGATGGCAAGGCTAGTGGAGGCAGGATTATAAGGGATGACAAAGGGTGGATGGTTGCTGTCTATGCTAGCAGGTTAGGCTGTCAAAGCAATAATTATGTTGAAGCCACCACCCTTCTTTGGGGGGTGAAGTTGGCTATTTCCCTTGGTATTTGACAATTGAATATTTTGGGAGATTCCAAAATGGTTATTGATGCGGTTAACAATGTGTCGACCTGTGGTACTAAGTTGAAAGATATTATTGTGGATATTTAGATCCTTCTGCAAAAGATTCCTAGAGTGGATATCTCTCATATTTATAGAGAGGGTAATGGGGTTGCGGATGCCTGTGCTGAACTTGGCCAACATTTTTCAAATTGGCGGTGTTGGCACCAAGTTAATCATATTCCTTTAATCATAATGAACCTAATTCAAAAAGAAGTGACGTGTTAAGGATGAGTAGATTATTTGGAAAGATAGCTCTCTTTGCCAGCCTTGTTGGAAGATGCTGACGTGTATCTTGAAGTACGTAATTTTTCATACTTATTTGCTTATTGTCACTTCTACCTTAACATGCCCTCCTGGTAAGGCGAGGTGATTACATGCTAATTATGGCATTTGCCATGAAATCATGATTGAGCATGGGAAGAGTAGGCGTCAGCTTCGTAAGGAGGCTCTCATTAATGATAATGCGTGCAATTTTATTACCATTATCATTAACCTCGGTCAAGCTGCTAATGTTGCCGTGCATACAAACTCTGTGAAGATTTGGGGTTTCTATGCTTTGTTCAGTAAGGATAACATGGGTGGCGATAGAATTCAAACAGAACCTATTTCCTGTTGCGAGTTTAAAGATAACCCTATGGTCTGGCATTACTGTAAGGAGGGTGGTATCAGTCCTTATTTGGAACAGCTTAATGGGTATGATGAAAACTTGTCTAAATAGTTCACTAGGTCTTGGCAAAACCGGCGTGTCACTATGGGGGGTATTGGTTTTGAGATTTCTGAGGGTGTTATTGCTATAGCTACCTGCATGTCAACTCAGGGCATCAAATTGTAGTGGAAAGCCAAAGTGGTGGACCATTCCAACCAGAAGCTCTTCCTTGGGGACGGTGAAGAACTCATTCCTTATCAGGGAGGATTCAAACGTGCTAAGCTGCCTGAACATTGGGACGGGGTGTGTTTTCTCCTTATGAAGTACTTCACTCTGGAGGGGCACTTCACTAGGTTCTACAATTATCATCTTCCCCTTCTGAATCACTTTAGATGCAATGCTTAGATTAGTTTTCTTTTTTATTTATTGTCATCCCTTGAGCATTCGGTTCTTAGGGTTAGAGCTAAGCTAGCCAAGAAACCCTCCAAGAAGCCCATCCCCCTACATCAAGGTCTCATCCTCTACCTTTACAACTTCCACCTTGCCCTGGAGCCTTCTAAGCATGTTCAGACTAATAGTGGGGAAATGTCTTCTAACCCTGATGACACTGTTGTTTCTGAAGAGCCTTGCCCTTCCCCTATTTCTCATAAGATGAAAGGGGTTTCTCTTTCTATTATTGAGGAAATTCCCCTAGCAACCACTACCAACACCCCGGTCTCTAAATCTAGTACCAAGACCAAGAAGAGGAAGATAAAAGATGTGGAGGATGATACTGTAGGGGCTACCGTGGGGACCCCTAAAATTTTTTGCAGTACTCCTATGGGGCAGGGCAGCAAATCTAATTTGTCAGTTAAGAATATTAAGGAGGGCTTTTCCTCAGGGGTTAAATGGTCAGGGAGGATTGCTGGTAAACCAGCACCTAAGGACAAATTAATTGACTATTCTGAGAGTGCGTCTAATGAATCCACCCAGGGTGATGAGGCTAAGGTGATGGATGTGCAGGATATTTCTAAGGATGCTGATGGTAAGCATGGGAATAATGTGTTGAAGGCTACTGGTGAGGATGCTGGGGATTCTGTGGGTAATGTTGGCAAAGTGGGTAAGATGTTTATGGAGGAAACCACTGATAACATGGAGACCGATGCTGGTTATGGGACTGACATTGCTATTCTACGGGGCCATGTTGAGAAGCTGGAACAGACTTTTTCCACTATGCTCAGGTGTACAGTTTTATTTAATATTTCTATGCTGCAGGGTCTTGGGGCTACCGTTGCTGGTGACACTGATGAGAACTCTAAAAAGCTGGATGATTTCATTGACTCCATGGTTAAACAAGGAGAAAATCTTTCTCCTTAGGTCTTGTTTATTTTATGCTGGTTATACTCTGCTACTTCATATATTCTATATTTAGTCGAGTGTGGCTATCTATGTTGTCTTTGCTGGATAAGAAGACTATGCTGTATCATTTTTGAGGCTCTTTTTGTGTGGTTGCCTCTCGGGTTCCTTTTTGTTGTATTGTAAGGGTTCTGCCCCTTGTTAGCCACCTTATATTATCAAAAATAGATATTACTAAAAGATGTAATTTTGAGTGAGAGTGTGGCTCCCTTAGCCACCTGTTGTATATTTTCTCATTAGTAACAGATATGAAAGTTTTAAAAAAATCATTTTGTCCCTACTATCTATTAATTAATCTAGGTTGATTTATTCTTATGTATACACATCTTATTGGATTAACCTAAATTAAGCTTAGGAAAATTATTTTTCTTTTCATTAAGTATACCAATATTTAATCTAAAATGACAATTATATTTTTCCTTTATAATAAGCATATGAATATTTGATTTTAAAACAACAATTATATTTTAAAATAAGAAGGTACGGGGATGGGATTGTAGACACCTAAAAATGACTATTCACATCATTTCCTCATCAATTCTTCTAATCAACATTAATAAAATAATTTCTAATTATTTAATTAAATCCATTATTTCGTCAATTTAATTCCCCTTTAATGTTATTAAATCTAACATTTCATCCAACTTTATTCTTCTATTCCACGTTAATTAAATATTTTTTAGTATTTAATCATCAATGTGATCCTCTAATCTTACATTAATTAAATAATCTCTATTAATTCCTCTTATCCACAATAACTAAATAATTTTGATTATTTAATTAGCTAAAACTTCTTCCACAATTAAACAATTTAAAATATTTTATTTAGTTGACTTTTCTTTTCTCACAAATAAATAAAATCAAATATTTTATTTATTTTCTACTTTCTTCTATCATGCACATGAATTAAATAAATTTAAATTCTAATAAAATCTTCTAAATATATCTTTTCTTCCCATAAATCACTCATGCACATGAATTAAATAATTTATTATTTCATTATTTTTCTTCAAAATCTAATTGCATGTCAAAAAACAAGTCATGCATTGAGTTAACTTGGCTTTGAAAATCTTTATATTTATCAATCAATTCAATAAATAGAAAAAACATTCTATTTGTGAAAATCAAATCAATTTTATTACATGAAAGCAATTAATTCTTCAAAACAAGTTTTTTACATGAACACATGTCACATGCACATTCTTCGTGTCCTCTCAAATTATCTCATCCATCAATTCATTCTATTTTTCTCCGTCCCAATATCCTGTGAAAACTATAAATATGTCCATCCTCACATTCACAAACCCTCCATGATCTTTGAGCTTTGAGTATCCATATTGAGCTTTGAGCATTCATTGAGCACTTCGCACTTCGCATCCATTGAGCACTTTGAGCATTAACATTCATCCATCATTACAAGCTATGGTTATACTACATATTTGAGCAATCCATATTACAAATACAACCAAGGAATATATGTCAATTGGTAACATATTTTGATTGTTTATGCATTTATTTGATTAAGGTTATGCTCTTGATAATTCTTTGAGGTTATGGTTGAGTTTGGTCTTGACTCTTTATTGTTGTGATCTCTCTTATGCTAACCAACTTTCACCATATACATTTTGGCACGCCCGGTGGGACTCACGTCCTTAATATTAAAGATTGTTTCTTGAGAATTTTAGGTTTTTGAGCACGTAGAGGTATGAAATGACACATTTGATAGGCAAAACAATGCTAGTGATGAATAGAATGATGCTATTGACAGATAATTTGGCACTTTTGACCAGGAGAAAGGCACTTTTGACTAGGAGAAAGGCACTTTTGATTATGGTGAAAGCTATAGGTGGTATGGTTTTCTATTTTGGGGGCAAAAATTATCGGCCTTTCTTTTGGTTTGTAATGGCATTTTCACTCACTTTGATGGATCTTTATCAAACTTCATTAAGTTCTTAATCAATTGGTTATAAATCAGATGCTGGTAGTTTGGAATCCCAGGAAAATATCTTTGTTTTCTTTTGAATCACATTATTCTTCTGTATTCTCTATTTTTTCATTAATACGAGGGCTCCTTTCTTGTTTCTTTTTATTCAAGGATTTTTGTACAAACCTGTTCAAAGAGCTTGTTATATGATTTCCATATCAATGTCTCAACCAATTTGTTTCAGAGTTAGACGTAGTTTGGAGCTAATTATTGTCTTGGTTGTTGTAGTAGAGGCTATTCTGCTTGGTTTTCAACACTATCTGGTTATGTTGGGTACCACCATTATCATCCCCTCATTCTTTGTTCCTCAAATGGGTGGCTCAAACGTAAGTAGAAAGACTACACACCCCTTGTGTTGTCTTAGAAGCTCTTAGAACAATCCATTATGGTGTTTTGTACGTCTTGTATTTTTTATTACTCTAGGACATTTAAGGGGTTTTCTACTCATGGATTACTAATTCTTGTCCATTTAATGGAAAGGTGCAATTGATAGCTTTACTTAGGCTTTAATAGATTTTCGTTGAATAAATTAAATGTCTATGTAGGATGACAAGGCAGAGTTATCCAGGTCTACGTTATTGTTTGTAGTTGGTCTCAACACCCTTTTACAATCCTACTTTGAGACTAGGTTTTGTGCTATTATAGGATCCTATGCTTTCATTATTCCAACTGTTTCCATAGTTGGTGCTAGTAAATTTCAAAACCCTACTAATCCACACCTGTTTTGTGAAGAGTTTGGTGCATTTGAGCATTTTTCAAACTTTATTTGGAAACATCTATAGTCTATTACTCTTCACTAACACAGTAATCCTTGTTTGCTTAATCTATTTGCATCAATTTTTGCTTACAATGCAAGCAGTGCAGGGTGCTCTCATTGTTGCATCGATTTTACAAATTATTGTTGGATTTAGTGGTCTCTAGGCTATTGTTTCTAGGTCTGTTCAATTTTTGCATCTTATTTAATTCATAGGGTACAAATTTGTTTCGAGTTTCATCACTTTACAGTCCACTTGCTGCATTTCCTCTAATAACTCTTGTGGGGCTTAGGCTCTATGAACTTGGCTTCCCTGGGGTATGTATATAGGACCCACTTCCCTAGATCCCACTTGCTTAATCAAATGTCTATTGCCCTAAATTAATAACAATTCACTTATAATAATTCAGCTTGAATGAACAGTTTTTTTAATAGAAAGTGATTTTGTTTCAGTGACACTTAATAATTAATTCATATAATCCTTAATTTAGGGTCATTGATGGGATATGTATGTGATTGTGGAACTCCCATATCTAGAGGAGCTTGTGTGGCTTATTGCTATTTGATTTGGTCACATGGAGAGTAGTCTAAATTGGTGGCCCCACACAGATTACAAGTTCATAATTTAAATGTAGAGGCAATAGAGCCATTGACAAATAATTTGTATGCAACTAAATTGGGGGAACAAGAATTGAATGCAATCAATTAGTGTGCCTCTACCTCACGTATATACTCGACATATCAAGCCTGGAAAGAAGCATATTTTTGAGCGCTTTGCTATCTATCATTGCTATTGCAATTGTTTGGCTTTATGCTTATTTTCTCACTATAGGTGGAGCATACAAGCATAGCCCTAAAAAAAACCCAACTCCATTGCAAGACAGATAGTTCTAGATTGGTTTAACATGCCCCATGGTAGAGCTTCCTTATAAAGTTTTCGTGTTCAATCACATTTCCTTTGAAAATAGTTTTCATGCAGAGACTCAGTAATTCTTATTATTCTACAGGATAAGGATTCCATATCCATTCCAATGGGGAGCACCCATTTTTGATGCAGGACAAGCATTTGCAATGATGGCTGCAACTTTTCTCTCACTTGTTGAGGTTTGCTTGCCATATTCCAAATTCCTATATTCATTTTTTTTCTTTTGGGTGCTAACAACTTTGTTCTTTTTCCACCTGCTGTGAAGTGTGTTGATTGTTGTACTTTGAATTGGCAGTCTAGTGGTGCATTTTATGTTGTGTCAAGGTTTGCAATGCCACAGCTCCTCCTCCGTCTATCCTCAGCCGAGGTATAGGCTGGCAGGTGAGGAATGGGGTCTTTCTTCTTACCACTCTCCATCCTCTTTTCCTTGAGTCTAGACGTTTGCAACATTACATGAAGGTTATGGGTGGGATCTAACGGTTCTTTTTGCAGGGAATTGTAATTTTGTTGGATGGGATGTTTGGAACTGTAAATGGGTCCACAGTTTCAGTGTAAGAAGCCTGGCACTTTAAGCTGCTCCTTGGCCCTTTTAAAACAAAACTAACTCTAAACTTTCTATTATGTGTTTCTACATGTAGTGAGAATGTTGGTCTTTTGGCATTGACACGAGTTGGAAGGCGCAGGGTGATACAGATAGCAATACGATTTATGATATTCTTCTCTATTCTTGGTGAATATCGTCTCCACTTGGGATCTCTTATCATTTTGGATATTATTTTTAAAACCTTATATTTTACATTGCTGATCTCATGTTTTTGTCATTCTAGGAAAATTTGGAGCAACCTTTGCTTCCATTCCAATATCTATCGTTGTTGCTTTGTATTTGCCTTTTCTTTGGTTATGTTGGTATGTATGAGCAACATATCTCCACTCTGTTGCAATGTCAGTCAAGTTTCAACTAGTTACTCAACTTCACAGTCTTAGTTTTTGAAATTTATGAGCAAAGCCTTAGATCAACATATGGTTAGTTTGCACGCTATAATATTTGTAGTTGGGAAAAACATGAACTCTTTATGTGCATCCTTTTTTCTGATCTTCTATACTTTTGATGAGCAACTGCTGAAGGGATTAGCTTTCTCCAATATTGCAATCTAAATATTTTCCGGACAATTTTCATCCCAGAATTCTCTTTGTTTTTAGGCTTATCTGTACACATGTTACAACTATTATTTTAAGGTCCTAGAAATTAATTGGTTGCTTGTGGTTTTATCATTTATGTACACGTTACAACTATTATTGTGGTGCGAAGGTAATCATTTTTAATTTATTTGATAAATTCATAACGAAGTCAACAAGCAAGCGACATATATACTAGGCACTACTAGCCTGGGTTTAACCCCATCTAACCAAATCGTTTTTTGCCACTAGGCTAAGTTTCATCTCTCCCAAACAAAACACATAAATCTTCTGACATGCGTGTTGCTAGCCTGAGTTTCAGCTCTCCCTAAGAAAGCATATAGAAGCTTTCTAAGTGCTAGTAGCCCGGGTTTAATCTCTTGTAAAGAAGTCACTTATATAGAAGCCCTTTGTGAGCTATATGCTAAATAGAGGAAAGGAATTATGGTCATTTCCAAGTGCTTAGTTTTACCCCCAGTGCCTACAGTGTTTTAATCATAAAAAACCAGACCTCTTGTACACCATACAGAGGCCTACCATTGGGCTATACTTGCAAGCAATTGTGGTGGAAAATGGACATTCTTGCCTTATGTTTTCAACTTCCAAGGAAAGGTGTTCCTCTGAAGCTACTAGGAAAATGCTCTGCGGGCACTTGACTAAATGAGTTCAACTTCCAAGCTTTTATCACAAAAGAAAGGTGTTCCTCTGAAGCTACTAGGAAAATGCTGTGCGGGCACTTGACTATATGAGTTCAACTTCCAAGCTTTTATCACAAAAGAAAGGTGTTCCTCTGAAGCTACTAGGAAAATGCTCTGCGGGCACTTGACTAAATGAGTAGGGGATTTGTGAAATGTGGTAGCCATACTGGTAAAGCTAATTTGCCCTTGTATCTACTACTAGTACTTATCCTCACGCTATTACCTCTTTGCTTCGAATTCTTGGTTAAAAGTTATAATGATGTTTATAAACATGAAAGTGCAGTGCTATTCGCTAGCAATTGCAAGTATTTTTTTTTGCAATCCTCCATACTTGGTGAATCCCTCATTATAAGGCGAGATAACTCCATCTTTAACATGCTTCCCGTAGCGATCATCCCAATTTTTGCAAGTAGATCAATTGTGTGTACAAATGGGAGACCCAAAAACTACCGTATTCCTGCCATTTGGAGTTTGGAGGAGAGATTCATATGCTTTTGTTAAGTGGTTGCCTTCGTTTACATATTTAAATATTGGTTTAAGATGAAGCAATGAGTGTTTTTATACAAGGGTTATAAATTTTCACGTTCGTCCATGGTTGTTACACGTAGTAGGTAACATATGCCAGATGGGCAACTCTGTTTTTTATGTAGAATATAATTCTTCTATACCAAAGATTGCTTTTTGCTATCTAGCAATGCTCGCTGCCATGCAGCACTTGTTAACTTTTTATAATTATTTTATTTTCTTTAAATTTGCATTATAATTTTGAAATTTACTATAAAATGTAATAGCCACCAAAAATTGAAAAAAAAATCATTTTTTAATTCAAAATAAATTTTCAACTATAGATATATTTATTAAATAGAATAGTGTCATAATACATGACGAGGCTCCTCAACTTTAATATATTATTCCTTTTTAATATAAACCAAATATTATGAAAACACAAAACAATATAAATGAGGTCTATTATAATATAAATGAGGGCTTATCATGACCTAATAATTACCTGTGGATTGATGGCATGAACGCCTTTAGTCTTTTCAGCCACTCCAATCCCTCTCCCACTTTCTTCACTTTAGGACACAAGACTAGATGGAACTCCTTGAGGCATGCAATCACTCCCTCCTCCAATTCCGGGAACTCCTCTAATTCATAAAATTGTTTAATTTCCAAGAAGCCGAGGGTGAATTTCCAAATGCCTTTTGCAATTCTTTGCACCTTGAATTCCACCTGAACACCAACCTCATTAGATTGAGTATTCTTTGCAGCTCGGGATAATCAGTACAATCACAGCTGTCTAAGATTAATTCCCTTAGATTTGCCAACTCACATATTGTCATGCCCAACTTGGATACTTGACCATGAACCTCAAAACATAGATTAATATTATACTTTAGTGTCAAATGTTAATTCTAATTTTAAAATACAAAACATTGTAACTAAAAGTTATAAATTTGATATTCCATCAGTAACATAAGTTATTATCATTCATCCTAATGAAAATCATGATTTACATTTTTATTTTACATTTTCATCCGTTTTCTAAATCTGCACAATTCAATATAATCATTAGTTTCACAAAATTGATAAATAACATATCAGATATCAATGCATGAACCTAATGCCATGATGGCCTTTGCTTCTTAGTTTTGTAACTTTAACCTTCAACCACCAAATTGATTCAAATACCTCTTATTCACTTTGGAACATTAACAATTCAAAACTAAATTCATTTCAAGGATTCTAGGTTCTCTTGACAGGGCCAAGCTATTTGACATAAGTTAATTTATAATTAGGTTCTTACACTACTCTTAACGAGATATTTTATATGTAATTATATGAGAAAATAGTTTATAATAGTGACTTTTCAACATACTAAACAAACTTATCATAATTTTTTTTATATGCATCTACAAGTTAATATTACCAAGCTAGTGTTAAATGCTTATTAATTGCCAGCTACACTTTTAATCTTCTACCCAAAATATTATTGAACAATAAAACCACAAGTTCATAACAACATATTACATATCAAGAACATCCTATTATATAGCTATTAAAATCGTTACAACTATTAGCTCGAACCATATCGTATTTTCTTAATTGAAATCAAATTAAAACCATAAGAAGAACTAAACTTTTACTTGTATATCTAAAATTTCTATTAAAATTCAAATCTATCAAGTTGCATTATTACCAATACAGGGATTTACATGAGAGGTAATTATATCAATCGTAAGTAATACATATAATGCATTTAAAGGAAATAAATTCAAATAATTCAGTTTGTCTCGTATATAGAATTCAATTTTAATTCAATGAGTCAATTTAATAAATAAGAATAATAAGAATAAAATAAAGTAAATTAAAAATAAAAACCAAATTGTATTGTCATTAAAACTAGACAGTGGTAAATCTGCAATAACTTTCTTGTTTTAAAAGAAATTTAAAAATTCTAAATGTTTTAGAAATCTAACTCATAAGGCAATAAAACCCAAAAAGGAATTAAGAAAATTTCTTAGGAGGTGTGAGAAGTTTTTACTGCAATCTAAGTCTTTCCCTTAATCCAGAAAAAAAATAATTAATATATGAGGTTATAAATAATCTAGCATGTATTTTATGAATATATATACACTCATAATTCGAACACAGCTTATCTATGTCACAATGAGAGATTCAAATCAAGAGATTTGATACTCATGTGAATAAAAAAAAAATCCGAAGATTAAGGTGCGGAAACTATGTCAAGCACATTTCAAACAACATTGATAAAATTTCAGCTCAATTCAATTCAGAAGTCTTTGTGTACACTGAGAAATCATAGACGAACAAATCTATAAGGCTAAAAAGAAATTTGCATGAGAGCTATGCCAAAAGAAAAAATGTCTCATAATCCGCAGTTCCGTTGGTTTTCTCCCACAATAAAAATTTTGTTAAATAATGGTAAAAGTTTTTATAATTAAAAAAAAAGCCAACGTCTGCCAGGTTTTACAAGAGTGAATAGAAATACATCGTAATAAAAAGAAATGTAAATGCTCTGGTTGATATACTTTAAAATGTCAGAGCACAAATAAAGCACATGAACTGTTTGACATAATACCTCAAATAGAGGTCATCTCATGAAATGCTATGATTTTAGGAAACACACAAAATGGATTTGTTGAAAAGGTTTTAGAAACTTCATGTAAATAAAAAAAAAAAGAGTAAAAGTATAGACAAAGCACACGTCTGATTTGGAGAATGCACCATAGAGATGTCATATCATGAAATATGATTAATGCAATGCACATAAGACATGGGTATTCTCATGAAGCAACCACACTATCCTAACATTTCACATTTGCCAGCATGCGCTCAACGAATGCCCTCATAATGGAGGGAGGAATTTCAATGAATACTACAGCAATAACTGTTCTGGTGGACATGAATGCAAAATATGGACAGAGAAATTTCAAAAGAATTATAGATGCATAGGGAAGGCACTTGAACGGTTTGATAAAAGATGCAAGTGACAGGGAGGCATACCTTGAAGCTATAATATAATGATTATGGCAGCAGATTCATCAATTTGTAGAAGAAATTTGACACACACCCTCCGAAATTAATACTTGATAAACTAGTTCATAAGATATGGCACCCCATGTTTGATTTAGCGGGGAATAACAGCGAGAGTGCAGCTACAGTAAATCAAACAGTTGGTTTCATACACAGACAAATGGCCTCTACCTTATACAATCGATTCCCACACAAGAAGAAAAGATGATTTTTTATTGCAGTGATTTCTCCTCCTTTGGTTATCGTGGTTTATCCTTTCTATCTTCTTTTATTATGAAAATAAAATCTAATGCTATTCTTTTTTCCTCCCTCCTATATTGGCTTACTAGATTTTTAAAGCATAACTCAATTATTTGTTTAATTAATAATAATAAAATAGAATAAAGCAAGATAAGACACAACTCATTCAAATCTCCTTAAAATAGGAAAAAGACGTTTTAAAATAGGAATAAGGCATTAAAAATGCCTTTTATTTCTCTTAAACTCCTCCTTTGATTTCCTTCTTAAAAGGAAGTAAAATCTTTCTAAAACAAATTTAGAATCTTATAAACATGGCTGCCCTACATTTCCTTTCAAAACATTTCTATTTATTCAGTTTTTTGAATTTTATTTATTTAATTATTCTTTTATTTCCTTTTTTTAATATATATCCTTATTTTAAAAATGATTTTTTTTCCTTCAATTTCTACTTAAACTAATTATTTCTAAAATAGATATTTTGTAACCTTTTAAACTAACTTCACACAATTACATTTTTAATATCTTTTCAAGAGACTTATGCATGTCATTTAAAGGAGTCTATATATAGCCTCTTAATTTCCTTATCATTAATAAGATTAGTTAAATTGCACAACACTTTATGCACTAAAGGATTTGATAACAAAGAACACATTAATAATTAAACATCTCATAATATACTAAACTCAAATAGAAGCTAAGGCACTTATGCTTATGGACCTTACATCTTCTCCCATTAGGATTAGGTTTACTCGTTGAAGCATACAAGGAGATAAGAGGAGAGGACCTTCAACATGCAATCCTATAGAAAATTACTAACTCCACATGACTAACTCTCTAGATCCTTGTCTATTCTAGGTCTCAATCTAGAAAATCCTAACCTCAAATGGTGCAGGGACCCTCAACATGCAATCCTATAGAAAATTACTAAGTCCACATGACTAACTCTCTAGATCCTTTTCTATTCTAGGTCTCAATCTAGAAAATCCTAGCCCCAAATGGTGCAAGGACTTGGTGTCGCTAAAATTATTTAAAAATATAATAATTACAAATACACTTAAATTAGACAAATTAGACATATAATAATACTTTCCCCAATATACACCAACGTGAAAGAAACATAATTGTAACAATACTCATTACTTATTTCATACCTGAATGTTGGTACATGATCCTCCCTTAGGGTTATCACACATCCACATTGACCAAGACATTGATAGCTTCATTATACATATTTACTCATAGATAATTTACTTAAGAGAAATTAATGAGAATTGATAAAATACATATCCACATGGAATATCTTAAATCCTAATATTGATAAACCAATACTCTAAATGAGTCATAGGAGTCAGGTGGCCTTACACATATCCAACTTGGCACTGCAAACATGTCTAATCTAAGACTTTCCAGATATTTCATTGCTGTCATGTTCTCCGGAAACTGCGCAAACTCTGTACTCTCATTCCCGATTGACAGACGACGCATCTTCACGAGCTGCGCAAGGATCCTCTTCAACTCCATGTCTTGGTTAACTTTTAACCTTAGTTCCTGAAGCTGAGTCATATTGACCAAATCGTCTAACATCATGAATTCTTCCTCTTCTATAGACAAGCGCAACCATCCTGATCGCAGTATTCTCAGAGAGGCCAGCTTTGATATTCCCTTTGGCATGCAATCAGTACCCTCGCATTCTAAATGCTGAAGAAATTTAAGTTCGCTTATCCGTACTGATAATTCCTTACAACTATAAGGGATAGCAAGAAACACTAGACTTTTCAGATGTCTCACACACTTCGGTACCTCCGTAATCTCTAGTGTCGTCCTTAAATTCAAGACTTTAAGAAGAATCATCTTTCCAACGGATGCAGGCAATGTAGAGATCTTTGTGCAGCTGAAATCCAGAACACGTAGTCCTCTCATAGTGGTAAACAAGTTTTGTCGGAATGCTTCTAACCTTCTCATTCTGAGACAGTGATTATGTACGAAGATAATGAGGATGGCTCTCTAAGATGGCATTGCCATCTATATCTTTCTTGGCCAGTAAAATTCGACAGCAGCCTGTGCCCACACTTGTATGTGTAGAGGGTTCCTTAACAGAAAAAGCACATTTATTTTCTCTCGATATGTGGATTTCTGCAATATTTGGGTAAATTAATACCCCTCCTTTAAAACACTTGCTTTTCCCATAGTTGAAGCAGACACAGATCGGCAAGTTGATCTAACCAATCCCACGCCATATCCCATTGCTCCTCTCCTGCTAGGATAAATCCTTCTCCTATCTATAGATTTATGAGATATTCACAGTCTATATCCTCATCCTCAGTAAAGAAAGAAAGAAAAGCAAAATAAGATTGAAGATGTTCAGGCAAGGAGTCGTAACTCAATTTTAATATTTCCATGACAGGGTCAGGGTCACCGATGGCAATAACTACTCTTTCGAGCTGACGGCGCTTGTACTCCCATTTGCTGAAAAGTTTGGTGTTCGCCAGAGATGCTGCTATCATTTTGATAGCCAGTGATAAATTTCCACATTTCTTTACAATCTTACGACCCATCTCTTCCAGATGCTGTGGCTCTCTATTTCCCTCTTTTTCCAGAAATGCATAGGCACAAAACAGACTCCAACTCTCTTCATCTGACAAATTTTCATCTCATAAACATGAACATGTAAATTTAGAGCAACCTGCCTATTTCTTGTGCTAACCACAACTTTACAATCTTTGTCGGCTGGCAGACCAAGTATATCAATCAGATTATCCTCAGTAGAAAGAGTCCATAGATCATCCAGCACAATACGAGATTTGTTCCCTTTCAAGCTGCAGTGGCTGGGCTTAAACAGCACACTCTAAGCTTTGACTTGTTTAGGTGGGCCGTTTCAACCCGTCTGTTTTGAACCGTTACGGTTGCCTTCATACCGATGTAAGTGCGGAAGCTTGGGGAAAGAGATTCAACGTAATTTTAATAGATTCCAATATACTTCAGAAATTTAATAGATTCCATATACGAGGGATGTTAGAAATTTGAATTTTACCGTCGCCGCCGGCCCTGCCCGCCTTTCTATACTTTAAAATTGAAAAGATTTTGTATGCAAGCTGTGTGAGAACTAAGTTTTTTAAAGAGATTCGAAGGATACAAATGCCATTGTATTTTTCTATTTTTATTTTTTTTTCTTTTAGCAAGTTTTTTTATTTTATTCTGTCTCTTTTAATTTTTATTTCTATTTTTCACCTTAAAGATTATTTTGTGAAAAAATAAATGTCAAATATATTTTTAAAATTGTTTAGTATTTATAATTAATTTAGTATATTATATTATTTATTTTATTTTTAAATCCATAAAAGGTAATTGAAAAGTTAAATGATTAGAGCAATTTGTGTAAGGAACTGAATTTCTACAAATTTAAAACTAGAATAAGGAGGACTAAGTAGCATGTAGAAAATGGGAGGGAGTTCACGCATTTGAATATAAAACCCTAAAATACACAAATGTAAGTTGAGAGATTCAAGGAAGCATAGGATTGGAGCATTCAAATTCATGAGATGCTTTCTCAAGGCAAAAGGATGCAAGCAGTGGAATGAATAGATGAGAAAAACTTGGGAGTGCAAAAGAGGATGTTTGAATTGAATCCCTTGATGCCCTAGCCAACTCAGACTAGGATAGCCTTCTGCTGACGACCTCATGAATATGTGTGGAAGGATCTACGTATGAGTGAGCTTGTGCAAGAATGCAACGATCTATTGCAGTGATCTATTTTTTTAGGAGTAAATGAGTGTTTGAAATGCGCGAATGTGTTTGAGTAAATGTGAAAATGAGTTAAAATGAATTGGTTTTATAAGGGAATCATTCACATGTGTGCATCTAATGCTATTTAGTTTTCATCCTTTTGAGCATTTTATGGGAATATGCATTGCAGAAGGATGTCATGCACATGGAAATCAGGATCATGTAAGCATGGGGAATTGGAGTTACAGACTTTGGAAGTCTAGTTTTATTTTGGAACTTGGTAGTATGTGCTTGAGCTTGGAAAAAGTTCACAAGTAGTCTTTCTATTTATATGCAAGTATTGTGGGAATGTGAGATACAAAAATCAATTGATACATTGCAAGAGAGCATGAACATAGGCAATGTCTGCAAACCCACAAAAAACAAGTATGTGGAGTTGCAAGATGTGGAAGTAGGTTGGCAATTGGAAAGTAAGGCTGAGTTGCACAAGAGTTTCAAAAACCTACAGGGCATAAGTGTTGTGAAAAAGTGGAAGGAGGAAGTAATTTTGCAACTAGAAATTGTCCCATGATGAACAAAATGTCTACAAACCCATAAAAGATAAGTGCATAAGCATTACGAAATGGAAAGTAGGAATGCCAAGAAGTTTTGCAAGTGTGTGAAACCGCATCTCAGTTTTGCAATCCCAACCATTACATAAGCTTTACAGAACTATAGGGTTGTGGGTCATTGGTGCACTTTCACAAATGTGCTTGAAGGGTGTGAACCCACATAGGATTTGTATGAAGCAATTTGTGGAGATTTCAAGGGAAAAAGTAAGTAGAGCTTGCATCACTTCCATCAAAGTTTAAATTTCTACAATAGACTAGGTTTTATCCTTGCATGATTGTGGCCTAATGAGCATGTGCACCAAAACCTACAAGGATACAAGAAAACTTTTCATTTTTGCATAATACTGAAGGACTTGAAATTTTTGGTTCTTCCTTCTTCCAAAAATATTCAACGACCTTCCAAATGGATTGTAACTTGACTTAACATGAGAAATGTATTTCATTTGAACATACTGATAAGACAATTCAAAGATCATATTGAACAAGAGCAAGATATAACAGCATGAACTATGCCAAAAGCACGATCACATTAATTGTAGTGCCCCTCATTTTGGTTTTCTGATTTATTGTTAGTTAGATCCTCATGGTTGGACTTGATGGTATATTCTGATGATTTTATTTTGAGGACTGATGATGACATGTATTTATGCTTTCCTTGATGACATTTCTGATGCTTATGTTAGAACAAAATGACTATGTTATGATTAATTATGTGTTCAATTAATGTTCATAAGAATATCTAACATTTGATTACTGCTATGATGATGATGTTGAATGAATCAATGTTCAATGCTTATGTCTTCTATGGATTTAATTGACAATGTAGATAATGTATTATGTTTTGTTTGTGAAGGGACAGTGTAGCATTACTCTCGAAGAGCACCCTGCTACACTGCGATTGCCTGTCACAGTGTGTTGTTTTGATGTTGATATATGTATATATGCTCAACATCTAGTTTGTGCAGGTTGCAGGTACTAGGCATCGACTCCACCTGAGTAAGCAGCTCTGAGCATGCCTTAACCAATGGAAATCGTTGTGTGGAGATAACAAAAGGTCCCCATCTGTTTTGTCACCGTCCTTGTAAAGGATATGTATCTTGTCTAGAGTCCTGTCATTTTGGTCATGTTTGGATGTCAGTACGAGTCAGTATGTGCGTTCTTATGTTTTTGGTGTAACCTTTTTTGGGAGTAATTGTTTTGTTTATAGTAAATTGTTATTTTTCTTTGTTGGCAAATAATTACAATAATTTAATGGTTGAGGGCTGTTGTTGGAGGACATTAATATCATAGCTGTTATCTTGGTGAATAAATAGAATTTCTACAATAGATGTCATTTATGTTTTGTTGGTAGTGTGTTGTCGTGGATAATAATGATATTGATTTTATTCTATTATGGGAAAATCTCCTGTAAAAGGAAATCTACTACATTTATGTTTGGGGGAGTGGGAATTTAGGAGGAGAATCTACTTCTATCGAAAGGTGTTTTTAGAAGAGGGTTGTTTTCTTGGAGGGGGTGGATTTCTGTGAGGAGGAAGACAACACCAGGGGGAGAGAAAGTGCATTCACGGGTATGTGTTTTGTTATAGTTCTTTGTGATCTAATATCTCAATTTTTGCTAATGCATGAGTAAATGGGTGTCTTGATTAGAAAAACAATTTGGTTTTGTATGCTTTATCATTGTAAACCTTCGGAGAAGTTCCTTGAATTGTCTGCATGTTATTTCTGTAAACCTCTGCAACTTTGGAATCCTATTTCTCTATGATATTTCCTGTCTCAATTGGTACCTTGAAACCTGTGTTTCGAGTTATACCCTTATCAATCTCGTCATGTGTTGACACTTAAGACCCTCATTATTCTGAGCCCTAGTGAGCAATACGGGTGTCTACATGCCATATGCTCTATCTCCTTGGACCCTTGTCATACCCACTATGTCCTCCTGTTCATGCTTACCTTGTGTTCTTTTGCCTCTATACCTTCAACCATGTGTCCTGCTGGCCCTTGCTTTCTGTTGCAACTTCTTGCATGCCTCAGAATGATGATCCAACTTGATGATTTCACTTTGCCTTTACTTTCAACCTATTCGTTGCATACTTAAGGTGAAACATAAGCCATTAGAGAGTTTAAACCTTCATAATCCATAGTAAATGCTAATCTGCTCATTAAAATAAAATGGGTAAGGATTACAAGTTAACTCAATCTCATCGTGAGGTAGGAAATAACTATTAGCATTGGATTTGATGCATTAAATATTTGTGCTGCAATTAAATTTCTATCAACAAGCTTGAGATGTTCCAACTCCCATTTATATCGAAAGGCCTTCTATGGCCTTTGCATCACATCTTGACCTTTCTGTTTCTATCATTCTGCCGAAATCCAAGAAATCTCCCTTTTGGTCACCATACATAAATATATATCCTTATAATCAAACTCTCGACTGGCGTTGTACATTAACTCTTCCAAGAAGTAGAGCACCCTCCTTCAACATACAACATTGATCCGTTGTTCTGTACTCTCAGAATCATTTCAGTGAACCCTCTAGTGAATGCATGTGGCTATTTCAGCTTCCTCCTAGCTTGAACCTTATGGATTGCCTCATATTAGACATTAGTTCAGGTTGCATTTTATTTCCCTCCTATGAAAGAGCTTTAGAGATTGGAGTGCAAATTAGAAGGTTTCCTTTGTTAATATAGCTCTGAATGTTCTCTTCCAGTCGAACCTCAGTCAAGGCTTGGAAGGTTTTGATAGTGTGGTGCAGGTTAGACCGAGAATCACCCCGTCGGTGTTTTCGGCATTAGTCTCTCTGTGTAATTTTAGTCGCCTGCTGTAATGGCGAGATAAGATGTAGTTTTGCCATTGTTTCTTATGCGAACCATCAGTTTAGTCAAGAGATTGAGTGTTGGGTCAGTTTCTCTGCTATTGGCTGGATGTTGTCAGGGTTAGTTTAGGCCAATTGGGTGGCAGCGTTACCTGGATAGGTAATTTTGTTTTGGAGCAAATTCTAATAGTTTGGTAACTCCAGTGCGGTGAGCTTTAAGTTGCGTCTAAGTTTTTGAGTTGCCATAGTAAGCGCATGTACGATGATAAATTTTAATAGCATCATTATTTTAGTATGCGGTCATGATGCTGAGGGTAGTCCGATCCTTAGGTGTAGGGAGCACTTTCGTTATGTGTGCTAGGTCAGGTGTGGGCCTAGTTGCGAGAGTAAGGTTTTAGTGGTGTTGAGGACTAAATTTTGGTCAGAAATAGGAATTAAGGCCCTTGACAGCTAGTCGATCGACGGCCTTTGTAAGATCTTGTTTGACACTTCATTGCATGGAATTGTAGTTATAGAACTTAGTTTAGGATTTGTTAATTGTTAGGATAATCCCAGTCATGGTTAGATCTACGGCTGTTAATGGTAGTAGTGTTCATGAATGTCAGTTGGGTCTACCTCCTTGTCACGAACTTGTTTATATTATGATAGAGTAATATGTCTCTTTTGGTTTTAGTAAGGTTAGGACTAGTTCTAGGAAGGGCAAGCGTATCTTGTTGAGAAATTTTGATCTTATGTGAGGTTTTTGGTTAGTCGGTAAGTTAGTAGTTAGTAATGCTTAGATCGTGTTAGCTCCTCCATAATCTTGTTTCGAGGAAACTAGGGTTCAAGTTGATTTTGTTTAACTCTTTATAGTTAGTAGTGGATTTAAGCATCGACTTAGAGCCATGTTTTTCGTTGTTTTAGGATTAATAGTTTTAAATTAATCATGAGGAAATTTTATCTATTTTAGTATTTCCTTGTTACAATTGTATGGAAATTATCTTATAATTTTTGAGTTGGGTGAAGACTGAATAGGTTTACTTTGTTTACTCGTAAGAGTAGTTTAATTTAAACTTTATTAGTATTATGTTTTTTTTATGTTTGTAGGAAACTAAAAAGAAGGTTTCGGGCTTTTAGAGTGAGTCATGTCAATGGTTGTAGTAGTGTATGTTTGATCCGGAGGCATTGGTTTTCTCTCTTTGTGTTCATGCCAAGAGAGTATGATATCATGGGGAAGAATATTGTAATTTATGGGTTAGTTTAATGTTGATATGTGGGAGTCAGTTTTGGTTTCTAGAAGGTTTCTTTAAATAATTATATTATAAACAAGTTTGTTGATCGTAGTTACTCCCCATAGAAGCTCAGAGTACGAAGGCTAGTAAGTGTCTTTAATACAAGTTTCCTTATTACATTTGTTTTAAATTCCCTTGTTTTCATTTGGGCTTTGTTGAGAGTAACCAGCCTTGTCTTGTCATTTACGGGTTTAAAGTCTTGATGTTTAGTGGCTATTCCAGAGGCATAAGCTATGTTGCCGTGATCTCCCTTTGTTGCCTTTTTGTAAAGGTCTGAAATGGGATATTTGAGTACTCTTTGACCGTGTTGATCTCTTACTTATGCTATGACAGTTATGTGTTTGAGTGGAACTTTATAACTTCTTGGTTACCTTGGGTCTTCTATGGTATTGGCAAGGCAACGAGAGGTGTGGATTCGGTCATTGTGATAGTAGTGTGATGGGATCTATGGATGTGTTGTTAAGTTGCTTGTGGCGTCATTGTGGTCTATGTTGTTGTAGTTGTGTGTTGTCCTCTTTTCTTCTAGTGTGTCCACTTGACTATCCAGGTCATGGGATCTTATCGTTATCTCCTAGCACGGGGGTGGGCTTCAGGGTCCCACATGATCGGGTGGATGTGCTCTTTCCATTGGTCGTCTTTCTGCTGTTCGTGAGCATGGAGAACTTATCTTGTGGAAGATCGTTGACCTTGTCTCACTTGGGGAGGCAGACAGTTATGCTCTAGTTCAGACTTGTATATCTGTTGAACCTTGTATTATTTTATTGATGTATATCTTTAAATATAATCCGGATGCAATAGTGTGATCATTGTATTGATGTATTTTATTGTAATGAAATTATAATTCTTTTATTGTAATCATTTATGCTATATCTTGATGTCATTATCTGATGTCTTATTGATGGAGGTAGTTATGTGTTGACTCTCTTATGCTCTTGGTTTCAATTCGATTCATGAATGTTAATTTGGTTATGTTAGTTCTAGTGATACAGTCCTATGCACCCTAGAGAATATGGATTAACTTGCAGGGTTGGTTATAATGATTACATTGTGTTATTATTGCTTTCAAAAAAAAAAAAAGTGTTGCCTTTTTAAATGCATAGTTAATATTTTCTCTAGGGTTCCGGGATGAGGCATTACATTAATGAGAACCAGAACTTCAAAGAGTAGGAAGAAAAGACAACATAGGTATAGACCATTAGATTTTCATTGTGTATTTGCTTTTTTATATACAAATGATGAATTGAGATCTTTTAGGGAGGCCCCCTCTTTGAAGGAGCATGATTCTTTGATGATGGCCATGTAGGATGTGATGAAAATCTTAGATAGATGAAAGTTCACTTTAGAATATGAAGGGTTAAGCATTATAAATAGTTTCTTAATGGGACACTTGGGAGTTAGAATTTTACTTTTCTAGCATTATGGTGGAGGTTACATAATTGAGAGTTATTTTCTATTCTTAGAAGATTCTAGATCCATGAATAGAGGGTCATGAGAATGATTACCATGGTATTTTGGGACCTTGTTTAGGCTCATGTTATTACGATTTGGTGGTTTTTTAAGCCTCCTTAAGTCTATATATTGAAAGCAGGAGATAGAGATAATGTATAGATTATTCATAGGTAATGTTATCCTATTAGAATTCTTTAAGATTGAGTAAGATAGCAAGGATTGTATTGTTGTAGAGATTTATTCTTGATTAATACAAGGTCAATATCTCTTTGATGGTGAAGTTTTTCCCAAAAAGGGTTCTCCATCTATATCTAGTGTCATATGTGTTTGCTAATTTTAGTTTTTTGTTATAAGTGTTTATCCATGTTACATTTTAGATTTTGATGGTTCATCACATATATATTCTTTTACAATAATTGGATTGGTGCCCTTTATATTATATTCTCACTATAATTGCTCATCGTTTCTCAAAAAAATTATAGGGTTCACTTTCTCCTCAATCAACCCCTTGGAATGGTTGGTTTTACAGTGTTGATGGAATGCTAGTAGATAACAACCAAGTGTGCAAATGATCTAAGATGTAAATTCTAATGAAAGAATAGTTCTTTTTAGTGAACCAAGTTGAAATGCTCTTATTGAGTGATCCTTGAGTGTTTTTAGATTTTGAATGATAATAAAATGTTCCCTGATATGTTTTAATTCCCAAATGGCATTCTCTTAATACCAATGCATAATGAATCATCATACGCACATGTACTAGCCAGCTCCCAATGGTTAAGAGGAAAGGGCAAGGGTCAATCTTTTGAATTTTAAAATTTTTTAGATTTTAAATTAGATTTATGTTATGTGAGATTACTCCCTTGTGTCACAAAAATGACCTAGGATAAGGAAATTAATGTTTTGAGGCAAGGATGGGTGCATAGAAATATAAACTAATAAATGAAGAGAATGTGTGCGAATGCATGAAAGTAAGAGGAAATGAGGGTACACAAGGGTCAAGGAAGGAGAAAAACTTACCACAAGACTGCACCACATGTTGATATGTAATTGTATGAAGATATCCTCTCAAAATGGACCCAAGACTAAATGGGAATCGACATGGATACGTAAATTTTACCCTTACAATAATAAATAACACAAATAGAAAAGAAAATCCTTATAGACTTCCAAAAGTGTGTGGACCTATTTAAATAATATATAAAGTAATTAGAAAAAAACTGCCTTTTGTTTAGGGTTGAGATATTTAAATGTTATTACTACCATAAATAGATAAGACATAAGTATAAGTTCTTGTGATATATTCTAAATTCAATATAGTTTAATGCCTTCAAACAAATTAGACTATAGAACATATAAATATTTGCCTTCTATGTTTTTGAACTCCAATTCTTTTAATAAGAAGTTAAACTAAATTCTATTTCTATGAAATCCCTCTACTTCAAGCTTCTCCCAAAAAATAGACTAAATTTGTTAATTTTTAAGTCATAAACAAATTAAAAATCAAAATATTTTGAAAACCAAAAGGTTGTAGTTTAATTTGTTAGGTACAATTGGTGAGGGTGATGGTATGTTCCTTGATTAAACCAGCCACGAACGTTTAAACCCCATATGGTAGGTACAATCTGTGTTAGTATGTATGAACTACCTACTAATCTTAATCAACACTCCTCTCCATAGACTGAATCCATACACCCGCTGACTTGCATGCCATTGTGATGCCTGATTACATAGAGATATTCCATAGAAAATATTATCCAAACATGCTAATGAATGTGTCACAAAATATTCCGCCATAGTATAATCTGTATGATATAATATTGGACTTCGAGAAAAGTTATCTAAAATAGACAAATTGATAGATAATTTATTTTGGGGCACTTTATTTAAGCATACATATTTTAAAATTATCAAATAGCCAATAATAATTTTACATCTCATGGCTACTAAAAAGTGATATTTATAGTTATCTTATTTTTATTAATGAGATTTCTTTTTAACTATTAAATTGGGTGATGTTTAAGAATAGTTTAGACTAGGGTTTTGGGGGTGCTTTGAATGCATTAATAAGTTTAGATTTCAACCAAAGTTCTTTGAAAATAACATAACGTGTAGATTTGAATAGGAAACTCTTAATTTCAAACCCTCATAGATTTGACCTCGAATATTCAATTATGATAAAATGAAAGGTAAAATTGATCATTTTGGATCCTATGGACACAATGGTGATCATAGATTACTTTGTTATTCACCCAAATCAAACCTTACGTACAATGCCACACATGAATATTTAATAACATATATATATATATATATATATATATATATATATATATATATATATATATATATATATATATATATATATATATATAATGACTTAAGATCTTGATGAAAAGAGAAAGTCATAATAACAAAATCACACATGAGAATTGGAGATTGAATATGCAATACATAATAATTATTCCAATAGAATGAGGATGCAAGCACAATGGATACAAGATTACAAGATGCTCATATCAGAGAAAGAGGGTAGCAATTATGGGATATCCTAACAAGTGGATGACTTACAATCTATGTGGGATAAAGTGAAAAAGTACTAGTGTACTACAACTCACCACCGCACATGGAAAAAGTACAACTCAACAACAATTAATAAATGCAAGATGCAACCTATTTAAGTAGATACCCACCTAAGTAAGTTTATCGTAGATGCAAACTAATTTAAGTAAAATAAACTAAATATATATAGAAAACAAAATGTATCAATAAATAATATGAAATATTTCCATACAACATATTTCCAACATTTATAAGGCCTTGATGGGACAATTTGTAGTTTCCACCAAGTGGGACATGTTTTACCTACCACTATTTAAAAATCAAAGCTTTAGTGTTGGGTTGTAGCTAGGTGGTCATCAAAGTTGTAGCTTGGTGACACCACTTAAATTGTAGCTAGGTGGTATCATTTGTAGCCAAATATTCTTCATCAAACCAATCATAACTTTAAGAAAAGACCCCTAAAAAAGTTATAAAATCTTGGTGAATCCTAGCTAAGTGCTTTAATTTTCTTGGCATATCTTTTATTTTTTGAAAAAATATTAATTTTCTTAGCAAATGTATGCACATTATTAGAATTTTTTATAAAACCATGGTGAATCCTAGCTAATACTCACTAAATAAATTAATTACAATGGAAAATACCAATGAATAATCATTAAATAAATTAATTACAATGGTCAATCATTCCTTTAAATTTTGTATAGTTGGTCAGCATAGTTCCTCTATATATTCTTTTGTTTTTTGTAATGTTAAAGTAGGAGCCCGAGGGTGGCCACTAGTAGCTGGATCAAGGAGGTAGCACCCCCTTGTGGGGTTCGGAGACATCAGCCCTAACACACTCCTTTCATGATACATGTGGGGTTGAACAATAGACCCTCTCACCACAAAGAACAAATACACTATCGGGAAGGCATTGGAGCACACATTGATTTAACATGTTAAAAATATCTCAATTTAAAAATAAAACTAAAAGTAGAGTGAATTTACACCTTATATTCCATTTTAATTTGGCAATTTTGATTTAATTCCCTGACACTATAAGCATGTGCCTTTGAAAAGGCTTATTGAGCCCTAAATGTTTTTGAGCCACATGATCATAATCTAATTGTGCGGCCCAAAAGAAATTTTAGGGTTTAGCGAGCCTTTTAAAAGGCACATGCTTATAGTGCCCTAGAATTCAACTAGAGTTGTCAAATTAAAATGGTAATCAATAAAAACAAATAAAAGCCCTATTCAAAGAGAAAATAGCCCTAAAAGTAAGTGATAATTTATTAGTAATGGTGATTTTACCTTAAAAGTAATGGCAAGAATATAATATTAATGATGAATATGATTAATATTTGTAATTATATTTTAAAAGACTGGCGAATTAGCTCCAATGATGCATCATTTACATGGAAAAATAATTCAATTTATTAGTTTAATAAAATAATGCTTAGACAATATAACCAACACCAAATTAAATATTTTTGTAAAAATGGGGGATTTAGTCCCCTTTATAGCTTGTACTATTTGCCAAAAATGGAAGCCCTAATTTCAACTATTCGCTAGTTTCTAAAAATTTACCACTGAAATAATTAGTGCATCCCACATGATTGGGCGAAATGGAGGGGTTGTAGCCCTCCCATTCTATGTGTGTATTAGACTAAACTAGTAGGTTGTTCTTAATCTTTACTATGATGAGTGTAATTAGTTTTAGAGTAGTTAAGGAGGGGGTTAGATTACATATGTTTAAACCAATAGTGAAATACTTTAATGACAATTTATGTCCTTCGAATATCTTAAAAAAAAACTTCTTGCACCTCGCATACAAAATCTTTTAAATTTTTGAAGTATAGAAAGATGGGTAGGGCAGGGTAGGTGATGGTAAAAATTAAATTTCTGACACCGAATCTATTAAAATTCTAAAGTAGAGGGCCAGCAAGGATAATATGTTGGAGCGCGTGTGGAAAAATTACTTGAATCTTTTTCCCCAATCTTTGGAACTTACATTGATATCAAGGCAACCGTAACTGTTAAAAATAAATGTGTTAAACAGGCACACCTAAGAAATTCAAAGATTAGAGTGTGTTGTTTAAGCTCAGTTGCTATGAATCAGTTCAACTACTCTCTCTTCACTTAAGTCAGCATCTTGAATTTTTTTCATTGAATCCCTGACTATGTGGGAGGCTATATGCCATTCCAAATTGTTGGATATGTGGGAGGCTATATCTTGTTCCAAATTCTTGACAGAATAAGATTTAGTAATGGACAACCAAATAGAATGATCATACCTGTATTTTAAGGCGTTGTGAACATTTTGGAGAAGAAATGTCTTTCCCAAGCCACCCATACCAATGACGGCTATAAATTGAACTTTTGGGTCTTCTAACAAGCCTACCAAGTGTTCAACTTTGGAATCTATGCCCACTGGATGTGAATCTCCACTGAGTGTAAACAACCGGTGAGTTGTGAAATTTGTTTACATGGCACTTTGACTTGTTTTTTTTTGTCTTTCTCGTTTCCATTATCATTTCCGTTCCATTGGCAGCTGGCAGATACTATCATGTCAGCAGCCATTCCCCATACAAAATAGCATGCCTATGGCATGTCAAAGCCATCATACCTTACCTATCATACTGCATACAAAATTATTATTGTCAAATTCAAAAAAAATTGAATCAGATTTTTTGCTGCCTATGAATTAAACAACACCCTTTTGACCCACCCATTATGAGTGTTTGTTGGGGAGTCCATGGAACTACTTCTTGCATGCATGCCCAAATGCCTTCTTCAAACAGTAATTCAGAAGCAATGGGAAAAATATCTAAGGCTTCATCCATGCTAGATAAGTTAAGGCATGTTCCCTTGTAAGATGAATACTCTGGAAGGCATTGCAAATTGTATGGAGGTGTTGGAAAAGGGCATGGGGCCTTTTATAATTGATGAAATCAAATGTCAGAGAAGAAGAAAACAAGCTCACCTATATAATTATAGATGTCTAGATGTGCTTTGGCTTACAGGCGGTAGCCACACTCCATAAAGTTTCCCTCACCATTTTGTACACTACTCGCATTTCACTCTTTGTCATTTGCTATTTTAGTGCCAATCTGGTCTCGCTTGGCCTTCTTCCTTGCGATGGTAACATGTAGTCATACTATTTCACTCAATTTTAGTTTTCATTTTATGATGCCAGCAAGATTTTTAATTTTTAATTTTCTTTTGGGTTTTCTTTTGAAGGAATTCCAAAGGAAGATAAAACAGTAAAATATCTTCCCTCCATGTTGTTGTTACATTCTGGAGATCTCTCATGGCTGTATGGAGATGAGTACATATTTTGAAAATGGATTCGCATAGTAGAAGAAATCAAGCACATCAAATGGATCTTCTTCAAATGAGATGGAATGCTTACAATGGTTGGGTAAATAGTGTGCCCACTCTTTGATCTACATATCTTTTGGAAGTTATGCAATGTTGAGTGAAAATCAAGTGCAAGAGCTTCCTCTTGGAGTGGAGGCCACCCAGAGTGTTGGTATGTGGTGACTAATCATGCAAATACTGTAGACTCATAACATATCCTTGCTGGGGTTTGGTAGTTAATCTTTCTTAACCGACAAAAGAAAAATGACTTTGTAAAACCTGAATTTTAGAAGCTTCCAAAAAGCTTGTTATAAGTGGCTGGGATGTATGTTACGGTGATGGAATTTACGAGATTGTAATCTATTTTGTACTAGATAATAAAATCATTGGACGACTGAGTTTCTGTGGATGTAGCCCATATTGGGTGAACCACGTTAAAATTATGTGTTGATCTCTTTTGTGTTATTCTTCATTGTTATATTTGGCTTATTTAATCTGCATATAATTGTTAATGTTTATTGCTCTGATCTACCTGAACCCTAACATAGAGACCATTTTTGTAGGTTGTAAACTCCAATCTAATGAAAAGAAGCAAAGCTATTTTACCTATGGGTTTCTTGGAGCACATGAGAGATAGGGGTTGCATAGTATTGTGGGCACCATAGTTACAGGTTTTATCTCATCCTTCCATAGCTTTTGTGATGTAGTGTGGATGGAACTCGGTAGAGGAAAGCATCACCATGGGCATGCCAATCAAGCATTGGCCTGATTTTGTAAAGCAATTTCTTAACCACACATATGTTGTGTATGTGTAGAAATTGGGTCTACCATTGAATATGAATAGCCAAGGAATTATCGAGAGAAGGGTTTACTAACACATCAACCTGTGTACTTGTATCTCAAAATCTGTGTAAAATGGCATTTTTTTTTTTTTTTTCATATTTGATATTGTACAACTAAATTTCTTGTACTCCATATCTTGTAAGTAGAAATATCAACATCCACCATAAATATATTTATTTGAGAGTGGATAGATCAAAGTAGCTAGATGGCAAGTAAAGATATGCTTGAGTCCTTGCTTAGGCAATGTATCTTTCTAGTTTGTAAACAAATGCATGCTTCTATGTACATTAGTTATAATCTGCAATGAGCTACTATAATATGTTTAGAGATGAATCAACATAAAAGAATACATTATGGGGAAATGTATAATAATTAATAATATATTTGTAATGCTGAAATTTGTATATTTATCTAATTTTTATTTAGTTTTGTGTTCATTTTAAGGGAATGTCTTTATACATGTATATATTGATAAGTGGCATAATTTTGTGCAAATTTAACTTTAAATTTTGGCCCTATTGTCCACTCTTTTCTTACTTAGAATTGAGAAAACACATATTTGTGTGATTTACAATATATGGTAAATAAAAATAATGTATCTTCTAATGCACTAATTGAATTGTACTCTAACATATTAACTTACATAGTTTTTCTATCGATGTAACTATTGCACCTTCTTCTAGTGCAACTGTTAGTCTTATAATAAATCACAAAGTTACTATTTATTTTAGATTAATTGATGTAACACCACAAACCATTAAAATATTAAAATTTCTTTAAAACCTAGATTAACAACAATTGTTTTTTAAGAATAAATATACTTCACAAAAGATGCTATTCATGTGAGAGTTTCTTTCCATTATAGTATGAAGGTAAGTCTCTATAAAAATCTATTTTGACTCAATATGTTTGGAAGATAACATTTAAGTAAATTTAAACAACAAATATATTGTGTTGAGTGAAAATAGAGATAGTGAAATTAAATTTTTTGTAGTAGTTGATTTATTGTTAAAATTATTGTTGTTATTGTAATAAATCATGTCCATGTGTGTAAAGATTTTGCTAAAATGTCATGTAAGGATTCCACCTTTGGACACTCTAGATAATGATGCATTAGTGGATAATATAAAGAAGAAGTGGATTAACCCATTAAATCTTATGCTCTATCACACAACTCTCTTGAAGAGCTACTGAAGAACAAAAAAACATAAAAAACCTTTTCTTTTAGATTTGTGGTGGTGATAAGAGCTTGGACTTGAAGATGCAATAATTATTTTTTCAAGGGTTTAATAAGGTGAAGAATATAAATTGGGCTATTTGAGAAACCTTTACTAGGATCAAAGAAATTTTGGATTCAAGGTTACTAACAATAGTTTGATAGGAAATCTAAGGCTTTTCACTTTCTTTGAAGTGGATTTTAAGAAGCTCAAGCCTTTGATATGTAAATGAAACATTTAATTTGGACAATTGCATGTTATTTTTAATCAAGTGCTCATTTTTTAGGGGTATTTTTAAACATGGCCTTGTCCCCACATATTTAGGAAGGGTAGAGTAGACACATATTCATCATGCAAGGTTTTAGAATAGAACATTATTGATTGTTGGGTCTAGTTTGAACTTAGAGTATAGATATGTGATAATGACATCATCTTAGATTTGTAAATTTGTCGTCTATTGAAGCACAAATCAAATGCAAACACTAGGGCACTTCACTAACACAAAAACATTATTTTTTGAACATTAATACATTGCATCAAAATGAGCCCAAAACTAAATAGGATTTGACATGCCATGCAAATTTTAGAATTATTATGAGAAAGTTATGAATAAAATATGTATTATTTTAATCAATCTATATTATTAAAATACAAATTATAAATTTTTAAAAATAAAATTTCATGACAATTTTATGGAGGAATGAAAGGCATTGCCTAGCATAAAGAGTAGTAAGATATTGTAATTTTATCCTAGAAAACACCAATCCACTACTGAATGCTAAACTCTTAATGAACTTAAAACTATAATTACAGTACTATGCCATTGACTAGATACAACCAATATCATTTTTCGCCATAAAAAATTTATAAACATGAGTTTACCTCTAGAGCAAGTTATATATAAGACATCTATCATAGATACTTTTAAACCAAGATTTTCAAAATTGAATAGAAAAGAATAATCATGATCTAAGATCCTATAATTAATTTGTGAATAAGTGCATCTAATCCACATGAATAGGATAGTAGGATAGTAGACCACATGTTCATGGTAATCATTTTACTTTTTCTATGATATAAATTAATATGTCTTGCATAAACTTCTACACTTGGATTAAATCCTTAAGCTACCATTTCTTTATTTCAAAATTCTTTCTCACCTAATATCAAAATAACAATTTGATAGAGACCATGTCCACAAGTTTTTGTGCCCTCAAAATGTGTACAAGAATAGTTAGTGCTTATGTATGAAAAAGGGGGAACTCTCACTTTGATCCACTAGTTCTAATGGTAGATATTTTGAGTAAGAGATTTGAAATAAATTGCATCTACAACCATTTGGATGCTTTGTATTTTTGGACACTAATGTTTTTTAATATAGAACTTTGAATGAAAAATATGAAACATTTTAAAACCATTACAATGTTGAAATTAGAATCTGAAACAATTATCTAGTCCTTGATTTGCTAAGTGGTTAAACTAGTCCAATATTAGTGAAAAGTAACATATGTGGAAAGTTCAATACTACCAAAAACTAGTAGAAGTTGTAACACTAGTAAGGGGGCTTGACTTTAAGTTTGAGTGGAACAAGCCCTAGATGAGCTATTTCAAAAAAATCATGATTCCCTAAGCTAATGTTGTTAGGGTTGGACATTAGCCATAGAAGGTGGTGTTATCTTAATGGGAGAAGCTGTAATGGCCCATTAAGAAACCCTAGAGAACAGCTCGACAATGCTAACCAAATTTTTTTTTAAAGAAAGAAATAACAAAGAAATGTAAATCATATTTATTCAAACATCTAATTAAGCTTTATCCTCTAGGGATTCCACGGCTGCATTACTAACAACTATTAACATGATTTAACCAACATTATGAATTAACTAACAACCATGGTTCATTCTAAATCTAATTGCATCAAATGAATAAAAACATACATTTCCATATTATATCATTAGATAAGTAAACATCAAGATCCTAAATAGGATTACAAGTACATATATAATTTCCTTTACATGAGAGTACACCATTACATTGTTTACAATATCGCTTTCCTGGTAACATTGGAGTACATACATCAAGATAACAATACATGATTCAATTGATATACAAGACTAGAATATGAACATAAGCATCTATATTCTCAAGCTAGAACAAGATCTGAAATCTTCTACCTGCGATACATCCTTCTTAGACACGAATAATAGCAAGGAAAACCAATGGAGATAAAAGCACAACCACCCAACCATGTGGAACCCTAAGGTCCACCCCCTGTGCTAGGAGATAACAATAAGGTCCCACTAAAGAAAATAGTCGAGAAGACAATAGACTAATAGGTGCAAGGACTACCTCAGACTCCAACACAACACAATCAATATGAACATCACAAGTAACTCAATCATCACTTCCAGAGGCAGTCATGCAACAAAAAGGGGAGAATACAAAAATGGAATGCTAGGATTCAATAGGGAAGAGTGTCATCGCATGGTCCTAACATGGGTTACCCTAATAGTCTCTCACTAGACGCCAGCCCCATAGGGTGACACATGTGGAACCAACATTCCTTTCGTGAGGACAAGGAAGTTGATCTTGCCAACCAAGCCTTCTCATCCCATCCTTAGTCTAAACTAGCATTACAAGCATGGGTGAGGAATCCAATAATCTTGCTTAATATGAACAACTACCCAGCCCCCTAGATTTATTATTAAGTTATCACTTGATTATCAACTTTCAATGGGTTGCCCTAGCAGCCACTTTGGGCATCGGCCCCACATTGAAAGCCACTCCCCTATCTACATCTAGAAGACCCTATCAAACAAGACAATGACCATCATATCAACAAGACACCTATCCACACAATCCAAGAATCAAAACATAAACATCCTAGGATACAAAATTAGTCACATAAAAAGCAATTCTAACATATGACAATCATAGCAAGATCAACATCATAATCACCTGAATGTAAAACAATGTCAGAGCATATGAATTATTAGTGTCGCAACATGGATTAACGATAAAACATACTAACTATCATATGAAACCATGCATGAGCATAATCAGGAATGTCATCACATGAATGTAGCATCTACCAACATCATATAATGTACAACATCAACTATCTAACATACCCTAAGTATTCCTATTATTTTACCTTCATCTTCATGCTCCTTAGCCCAACCACCTACACATCCAAGGTGAGAATGAAGGGGCACTACAGAAGAAACACTATAGAAGAAACAATCAATAAAAGAAAACATGTAAGTTAAAGAAACTAAGATAAATGGAGAATTTAAAGAGACCAAGTAGTAAAAGAACTAACAGAAAATCAAAGAGAACCTGAAGAGAAGTTAGATTGTAAATCTAGGAAGAGATAAGCATGATAGAATTGCAAATATAATAATAAAATGGTTGAAAGAACATGGAGAGGATGAAAAAACTTGTAGGATAATAAAAGACTTTTTAGCATGCAAAATTCAATGGGCAAGGCATATCCACCAAGAAAGTAGAATCAAAAGAATAGAAAAGGGAGGTGCAGGCATAGGAATATAAGAGTTATCTTGAAAAATAAAGAAGATAAGAGCAAATTATTAGGAAATAAAAGATTTCTCAAAGGCACACAATTTTACATAGATGAAGATTTAACCCAAATATAGGTGGAAGAAAGAAGGAAGGAATGGGAGAAATTATTAACAACAATAAATGTGGGAAAAGTGGAATGGTTATATAAGGGGAAAGCTCAGGTCAATGACAAAATGTTACACAATAAATAGGAAGGAAACCCCTAGGAGCAACTTTGGTAAGATGGAACTATAGAGGATACCTTTAGATGAGAGGTCTTGGTTTAGGGCTCATAGTAGAGGGAAAGGACGTAATTTTCTTTGTAAAAACAGATGAACATCATGGCTACAAAGTTCTAAATTTTAAAGGAACTATGGTAGAGTGACAATTCTAGTAAAAGAATCATTGGGAGGAATCATAAAACTTGAAAATGAAGATCCAAGTAATCAATACATATGGATGAAGATAATAGACAATAAATCAACAGTTAGTCTTGTTGCATGCTACTTTGCACCTAATGGTTCAAAATCATATTAAAAAAAGAAGCTCAACTATGAGGATTTGTATGTGAAAATAAAAAGGCACTTATCAGTTTATAGCACTTTAAGAGAGGTAATTCTAATGGGGACTTTAGTTTAAGAATAGGAAATAACGAATCTCTTTACCTTAGAAATTAATATGGGATGAAAATTAATCTATTATGGCTAGAGGAAGAAGAGAACCAAAAATGGGAAAGGCTCTCACAAGATAGAAAAAGAGGATCACTCAATATGGAGTATAATTATTGGGGTTAGGCAACATTTATTATTTGATCATATGTAATAGAATAAAAGCATGGTCAAACGTTGGGAAAATCAAATTCCAAACATACAATGGTTTAAGCATGGTTGATTATGTTATTTGTTCATAGAGCGATATGCCAAGGCTAATGGAGGTAGAAGTTGGGAGCTCCCCTATAGTAAATGAAATTTGATCACAATCTAATAGATGTAAAGACTATTATGCAAAGTGATAGTTAATAATGAGATAAGTTTAACTAAAATAAAAATAAATTAGCCTCTCAAGGCACAATCCCTAAAACACATGAGAATCTATAAACTTTTAGAACAATACTTTAAAAATAACTACAAGAAATAAAAGATAATGGCATATTTGATATACTTTGGTAATAATAGTCAACAAAGCACAATTTCCATGCAAGAGATCTAAACATAAGAGAGGCAACAAAAGCAATCTTTTGTCAAACCTGTGGTATAATGAACATTGCAAGGAAATGAAGAGAATGTTGAAGATATTGGGAAGGATGAAGGAAAAGAAAAAGGTTTATGAAATGTTAGTGAGGTATAAGAAGGAAGGCTAGATGTGAACAAGAAGGAAAGAGATAATCTCTCTAGTGAAGCATAATCCTATCTAGGTTGGAGGGAATTGTGGCAAGAGAGTAAACCTATAGATAATAACATCACATATTCCTAGTGGGTAGAATTTACAAAATTGCTATATGAGTGAGAAGAAGATAAAGACAACCTCCTAGTAGTTAATACAATGGCTAAACTCTTCTCTATAATGGTTATTAAGGAAGGGATTAAAATGCTAGTGGTGGCTAAAGCACATGACATAGATGATTATAGGTAGAATACCTAAAGTGAGATTTAGAGGATCTCACACCATACATCAAAAACATATTTAATGGGGTCATTAAAAATTGCTTTCCAACAGATTGGACAACCACTATCATCATTCCTCTCCTCAAAAGTGGAGATGTCAACAACCCATAAAATTAACATACTATAATGATTAATGCAGTTTTTGGAAAACTTTTTGGGAGTATGGTAGAGTACAAAATTAACAATTGGGTAGAAATAAGGGAAGAGGGTGAAATGAAAAGCATGTTTTAGGCCAAAGCACTCCATAATTGATCACTACATCACTCCTAAACAATTGATTGAGAAGGTATGGATAAACAAGGGGAAGAAGTTTTATGTTGCTTTATTGATTTCAAAAAAGCATTTGACACCATTCTTAGAAGAAAACTCTTGGGTAGAATGGAAGAGTTATGGATTCTAGAGATGTAAAGGGTACTAGTTCATAGGCTCTATGATCAATTACAAGCCACTTTTAGATCAAAACAATGGAATTATTATTGGAATGCTTCGAGAGCAACATCGTTGTTAAGCAAGGATGCTAATTATCCCCCACTTTATTTGGGCTATATATAGACAAATTAGAGTGGTTAAACAAATCTAGAGGGGTAGGTGCCCGCTTATCTAACTATGTAATAAATATACTCCTATATGTAGATGGTCTTATTTTAATGGTAAAAACAACATAGCCTGAGAGAGCACTTGAGAGATCTAGAATTGTTTTTTCAAGAGTTAGGGATGCAAGTGAACATCCAAAAAACCAAGGTCATAATGTTATCTTATGGCAATAAAAGAGACAAATTGACTTTATATTTGAAGGACTTTATTTGTAAGTGGTGGATGAATATAAGTACTTTGGTATATATTTTAACATTAAATTTAGCTGAGAGACATACAAGACAAAAATAATTTAAGGGGGCTAGAAAGATTTATATTTGGTATAAAATATAGATGTAGGAATTCAAAATTGTAGGATTGGAAAATGAAGAGGATCCTATTTGGTTGCTTGTCACATTAGTGGTTCTTTATAGGTTTGAAATTTGGCATATCAACATCCAGTAGAGATGAAATCAAGACAAATAGAGAGGTTACAAAAACATTTTATTACAAGCAGTTTTAAAACTAAAACTTTAGTTCCATATGAGATCTTATTAGCTGAGGTATACATTTTCCCATTCGATGAATTAAATTTGATCTAGTTTCTAAGTTATCTAAACGAAATAGAGAGCATGCAACCACATTGTTGGCACACAATAGTAGTGGAGGAAAATTTAAGTAGAAGAAAGAGCATGTGGATGAAACAAAATACCAAGTGGATGGGTAAATGGGACATTAGCATGCAAGAGTATACAAACACTAATAAGGAAAAAAAAGATATGGGAGAGAAAAATTCAACATAACCATGTGAATAAATTCGCTTCAGTGAAAGAGAAAACTACATTAGAAAATTCAGTCCCACATATGACCATGAAAAAAATGCATATATGGGAGAAAAATAAAATGGAAAGTGACAATGTTGATATCTCAACTAAGGACTAGTGCTCATTGACTTAGGTATAAGATCAATAACTAGACAATGACCAAAGGAGATTGAGTAATAGATTATGTTGCTTTCCTAGTTTGGGATTCTTGGAAATAAAATGACACTACATCGTAGAGTGTTTAGCTTATAAGGATATCTAGATCAAATATGTTAATATCTTGAAAGTTGACTCCTTGATTGTCATATTTGAAAAGGAGAAAAACTAGAGAGAAAATTGAAACACTAGAGTTTTGTTGGGAGTTTTGGAGAATAAATTTGTTCTTGAAAAGGATTGCTAAAGGATTGGAAAATCTAGGATAATTCTTGGAGATAATTGGGATAGTATTCAATCTTTTGTGTAATAATTTGTGTGTAGAAAGAGCTATTTCACTTTTAAATTAGGTTTACATGTTTACAAGTTTTGTGTTCTAAAGAATAGATAATTTTTTAATGGTTGAGTGTGCTTAAAATGTGTGGTTAAACATATTTTAAATTTTTGTCAAGAGAAGCTTGAGGTAGCCTTTAATGTAGTTTTATGGTTCTTGAAAGAAAACCTACATTATTTTATTTTTATCGATTTTGTGTTTAAAAGTATGTATAAATAAATTTTCATTGAGGAGTGATTGAGTGTGTTTGTAATGGTTCTTTCAATATTCTTAACGTGAAAAAATTGTTTGACCCTACAATTATAGACTTGGCCCTTTCATATTCAAATTTTGGCCAACTTCTACCTGTATATTTCCTACCAAGGTCTAACTAAACACTAATTTGCATGATTTATTTCTATGTCCTCATATGTAAAGGCATTGAATGTATTCATTTTAAACATCTAGATCTGCATGATCATTCTAAGAGCATGTGTATAACTAAAGAGTGTTGTTTTTATCATTTCCTCAAATTTGCTAGGGGTTCATCTAGAAGAATGTTTCCCCTTGTTACACTAGCATCAATCTTTCCAATTAGTGTGTTTTAAATGAGTGTTTAAACATATTTTAAATTTTGTTGAGAATATTCACTATTTTTGTATCCTCAAGGTTGGAGACATGTCAATAAATAAAAGTTGATTAAATATATTCCCACTATTTTTTATATTGGTAAGCTACAAATAAGGGTGCAGATCCCTATTGCAAAAGCCCCAAGGGTAGCAAAATAGGTCAGAGGCCACGAACAACAAACCAACAACAGACTAACCGCTAACTAACATAATAGTATAAAAAAAGACCTAATACCAAAAATAACAGAAAAAGTAGAAACTACTTAAGCAAAGCATTCCAATCAACCCTAAGGAAACCTAGGAACTCCTTACTAGAAGTCTTGTCATCATTGTCATATCTTGAAGAATAGTCAATGATGTAGCATCTGGGTGAATCACCTTAGAGCACAAAGAAGAAAGCACTTTCACTTTGTCCTCCACAGCGAGTAGCCTCTTCTTAACTTCAGATAGTTCCTCCTTGAGTTAGTTGCTATTATCACAGTTTCTGACACTGGCAGCTTCCTTCTCAGGGGTTTCCAGAATCTCAAATTCATCCTGATCAATTTCATAATAGGAGTTATTTAACTCCTCAAAATGGCTGGCACCCTCTTGTTTTTCAAGTTGTTTAGGGATCGAATTAACCTACTCAATCTCCACCTCATCCTCCTAGTCTAAAGTTGAAGAATAATCCACAATCTTCATCACAAGAATTTTTCCCCTAACCAATCTGCTCAACCTTCGAATGCTCTGCCTCCTCGTAGTGCTCCCCTTGATCTCAACATCCTTGACCTCCTCAGCAGCAACATCCCCTTGCTCTTGAAGCTCAGTGTTCCCCTTGTCCTCCATAGGTTCAACCAGTCTATCACCACAAGTAGATTTTTTGCCTTTCTTCTTTCCAACCCTCTCAGGCACAAGCTGTTCAACAAGGCTACCTTTCCTCTTTTTACCACCCGAGTGTGAAGGGCTATTCTTTAAACCACACAAACCCTTCACAGACGCCATCTGAGATTGACTCAGGGACCCAGCCACACCATCCAAAGGGGTAGCCAAATCGGGAGGGCCTTGTAAAATAGGATTAGACCTCTAGGAATCTAGAGGGGTCTTGGTGCCTTTTTTCTTCTTGGACCGGGGTCCAGGAACTTCAACAATCTAATCCTTAGGGTTTTGGCGGACCCAGTAGGGCCCTAGAGATCTTTGACAGTAGAGCTAATGACCTTGCTTTTTCTGAGGCTACCATATTTCATACTCAAATGGATGTTATCATCTAACTCATTATCATTGGCTTCATCAACCAGACAAGATTTTATGGGCTTAGGTGGGCAAAGGGCTAGGTGGAAATAGAAAAGGTGAAGAAACATAAAATTAGGAAGCCACTTTAGTTGGGGTGCACATACCTCCACTACATGAAGAAAAATGTTGTGAAATCTAGCCATGCCTTTGAGATAACCTCAAATGACCACAAATCCTTCTATTAATGCCACCAACCTCAAATCAATACCACATTGTATACATTTTTTCAACACATTTTGAATCAAATAAAATTAGGCAGCCACTTTGGTTGGGGTGCACATAGCTCTATTACATCAAGAGAAAGTTTGTGAAATCCAATCATGCCTTTGAGATAACCTCAAATGACCACAACTCAATACCACATTGTCTACATCTTTTCAAAATATTATGAATCATTATATGAGTCAACTAAGAGGCATAAATTTGAAAGACATCTTAGAAATCATGAACAAACCATGTGCAGGTTAAAAAACATAATGTGCATTTCAACCTGTAAATTTCTACAGAGAATGAAATTGTAACACAACTAATCAAATGTAATAATTTCTATACAACCCTATAGAAAGATAATATTAGGCAACCACTTTAGTTGTGGTGCATATAGCTCCATTACAAGAAGAGAAATGTTGTGAAATCTAGCCATTCCTTTGAGATAACCTCGAATGGCCATAACTCCTTCCATCAATGCCACCAACCTCAAATCAATACCACATTATCTACATCTTTTCAACACATTCTGAATCAATATATGAATCAAATAAGAAATATTTATAGAAATATTTAGAGGTAGGTAGGTGTTTTTAAATGCATTTTCCTAGTTTTTTCATGTTTTCCTCCATGTTTTAAGGTTAAAATTTAGGTTTTAAGGATTAGGGTAAAAATTAGGGTTTAGGGATTAGGGTAAAATATAGTTGGCTAATACTTTTAAAACCTACAATTCAATTTGTTGTGAATGTGCATTATGTGTGTGTGTATCAGTTGCATTAGTACTATGTGTGTGCATACCACGAGATGAGTTTTTTGTTAACCATGAATTTTGTGAGTCTCATGAAGTGAGTTTGAGTTGTGATTCTTGTGTGCAAGTGTGTTCTAGTTTTTCTTGAATGTGTGTGAGTTGAAGATAGGAATGACTATGATGGGTTTCATAGTAAGCGTTTTCTAGATCTAAGTGCTTTCTTTTATAAAATTTAATTTTCTACACATCCTCTAGATTTTCATTCAATCCTTGCCAAAGGAAACCATGGTTAGCATGACTAATCAAACTAATAACCATAGAATTATAATTGGCAACATCCAAGCATGTAATTAGTCCCATGCTAATTGTGTAAACAAATTCACTCCATATAACATAATAATAGATCTATCTCTTTTGTCCAACTTGTCCCATTCATTTTGATCCATTGCTGATGGTAGAAGATTGAGTGCAACAATTATTATAATCTACTAATCTCTCTCGACTAAAAGATCTTCAACCTTCAATTTCCACAACTCAAAGTTTGACCTACTCAAATCTCTCTCTCTCTCTCTCTCTCTCTCTCTCTCTCTCTCTCTCTCTCTCTCTCTCTCACACACACACACACACACACACACACACACACACACACACACACACACACACAAACTCTCTTTTTCTCTCTCTTTCTCTTGTCCTCTCTTTTTCTCTCTACTTCTCTCTTTTTCTCTCTCTCTCTCTCTCTCTCTCTCCCTCTCTATCTTTTGCACTCTCTCTATTTCTTTACCTCTCTCTATCTCTCTCCCTCTTTATCCGTTTACCTCTCTCTACCTTTGACTCTATACTCTATATCTCTATAGATCTCCCCTTTTCTAGATTTCTCTCTCTATTGAATAATTTATACATATTAGTTTTTTATGTAAGAGAATGTAAATAATATAAAATTATATATTTTAATATAAATATTTCTATTAAATAATTTCTATATATTAATTTTTAATATAAGAGCAAATAAATAATATAAAATTATATTTTAATACTGAAAATAATTAAATGTCTTTTGTAATGATTAGGCAATGGATCAAAGCATATTGGATCCACATTGCTTAATTTTTTATTGTTATTATTTTGGTCTATTCTACATCCATGCGTAGGATGTGGAAATAGTTGATGATTAAGTTATTTTTTAAGGGAAAGTTTGAAAACTGGTACACTGTGACTATTTAGGTGGGAATAGCGTTAGCTAAAGTAAAATGTATTGGTTGTTTACTTTGAAAATAAATAAATTATATACATATAAATATTTAGGACTCTAATTAAGACAAATAAGTAATAGTAATGATTCATGGGTTTAGATATTATAATTAAATATAATTTTATGTAAACATTTTTTAAAAGACATTAAGGATTTAGTTTTATGTGTGATTTGGTGGAATTTTGATATAGAATTATGTTTAGTGATTTAATTTGGTGTTTTTTTATTATATATGTAAACAAAATAGAGACATGCTAAATAATCTTTCAATATATGCTTAGTTGCTAGCTAATATTTTGATGCTTGGATTATCCTCTCTAAATGATGATGCAATAATAAAGTATGAGATGTGGGGGTTAGGTGATGATTGAGATGGATTAGGGTTTTTCCTTTTATATAACAAGCTAACAAGCAAGTCACATATTTCACATTTAAATTGAAAAACAATGATTAATAAGAAAGGAGTTGGTATAATCCCAAGGTTCATTTTTGAATTTAAAAGTTAGGAAATTAAATCTACATCAACCACACTTGCATATTTGACCTAGCATAATAAATGGATAAACTACAAATCAAGTCTAGATAAAAAAGATGTGTAAAAAATGAGACTAAGCTTAATTATAAAAATTCAAGTTAAGGTCCAATTAAAATGAAATATGTAGTTTCTCCCTTACAATAATTATTTCTATATAACTTCTAATTTTAATACACTAAAACATGGTATTTTAAAATATATTATGTATTCATGAAAAACACAATGTCTCTTAATTCAAACCTTTCTTATTCATGAAATGCCCTAACCCAATACAAATATTGCTAAGAGGTATTCACTCCTTTCTCACCCATTTATTAGATTTTCAAAAAAAATTGAACTTGCTTATTTTGATATACATGACACAAATTAAATTGTTTGGTTTGCGTAGGGGAAATGTAGCACTACATGTGAGTCCCAGCTCTGCAAAGGCGATGATTCATATATTTACTATTTTTGTGCCACTTACATAATTGCTTCAAACTGTCACTCATTTCCTGGTGTTGTTTAAAATGGTAGAAGCACCGCTTCTAAGGTATGGGAAATACTGCAGGATATTTTACACTGATGCCCAAGGGAAGATCCATGTGATGTGCTTGACAGGTGCTGTATGACTCATGACCACTGCATCAGCAACTCAAACTACCTCAACGTGACATGCAATCAAGCTCTGCTTGATTGCATTCAAGCTTACTAAAATTTTGGGGATGGGCAATTTTTTAGCAATACCTATGACATAGGGGATCTTGGTGGGAGCGAGTGAAATGGAAAACCAAATTCAAATTTGACTTGTTGCCCATCATGAGGGAAAATGGCAGTGTAGAAATAGATGTTTTTGGTCCCATTACCAATGCTATGAATATGGTCTTAAACATGCTATGATGTTTTAGGCATGCATGTTATGATGTTTTAGACATGTCCTTCTTAGGGAGAGTAGCGGCTTCGCAAATGAAATGGAAAGTAAAAAAAATGGAAGAAGTCGTTGACTGTGCAGTGTGGGCTCCACCTGCAACAATAGCTGTTAACAATGCACCGTTTGTTTAAGCCTTTTCGAACATCATGATATATATATACATGATAAATATATATCATGATATATGTACATGTGATGATTCCACATACTGTGAAAAAATATATATAATCATGTAATCAATTATATAAATTTTGGCAAAGTATATATCATTGAATGTATATATCATGTAAATGTAATCAGGTATATAAATTTTGATATTATATATCATAAAATATATATATCACATGTTTATGATACAATTAGGGTTTACCCCCAAATTAAATTTAGGGTAAATGCAGTCTGCTTAATCATTTCTCAATTTAATGGATGGATATAATCAGTTCTTCAAATGAATGTATATATCATCTAAATGTAATCAGGTCTAGAAATTTTGATAGTATATATCATTTTATGTATATATCACATGTTTATACTGCAATTAGGGCTTACCCCCAAATTAAATTTAGGGTAAATACAGTCTGCTTAATCATTTCTCAATTCAATGGATGGATGTAATCGGTTCTTCATATCCTTCGTAGTGCTTCAACAAATTTGACTAAAACATGGTAGTAATTTGAAGGACAAACAAAGCTTCGCAGTGCTTAAAAATGGTTAAAAGATTAAGGGTAAATACAATCCACCACCCTAATAATGGTGGTGGACTATGCTTACTGTAATGCCCCTCATTTTTGCCTTTTGATAGTTGATAGTTTTTCCTTTTGCATTTAGACAGTTCTAAGACATTTAGTTGTTAGACTTATGGTTTATGCTTATTATGTTTATGATGGACTATGGTAGACTAATGTGGCTATTGACATGTGTTATGAGTAGTATGATGACCTTATTGTTATTACGGTTTATGTTGTGTTTTGTCATGATTAGTTGCTGGATAATTGATTATGCAGAATAATGTTACTATGCTTTATGGATTGAATGTTATCTGATTGTTAAATAGAAATTTTAATGTTTATTGTCTTGTTTCAGAGCAGGGACGGTGTAGTATTACTCATTTTGAGCACCCTACTACACTGGGATTCCTTGACTCTGTGTGTTTGATATATATGCATATGTCCGTATACAACCTATCATTTTGATGCAGGTTGCAGGCACCGAGCATCGACTCCACCTGACTTAGTAGGTCTGAGCGTGCCCTTACACCAATGGATAATGTTGATGGGAGATAACATGGGGTTTCCCCTAGGTCAGTTTCTATCTTCAGTTTGTGGTCATAAGTCAGGATGTCACTCTTTCATCCTTGCCTCAGGTTTATGGTCATCATGGGTATATATTTGTATTTGCTTGAATTTGATGGTTTCTATTTTTATGAGATGGTTGGATGAATTATTTTTATAATAGTAATATTTTTAATAAGTTAAATATAAAAGTATTTTCTTAGTCGTAAATTATTAATGAGATTTGGAAATATTATTCAAGTAATTTTTAATAAAAATTAAATTAATTATTTTAATGATTTTAATAAGATATGGTCCTAAGTCATTAATAATATTTTATTATTTATAGTATATGGTAATTTGAAAAATAATATTAGTTAATTATTTATTCCATGAGAGTTGTCATATGAGATTCCTAACTTGGAGAATCTCTCTGGAAATTTTAAATTAATTGCCTTCAGGGTAGTGGGATTTTTTGTAACGGATTTGTGGTAGTGGGAATTTATGAGACTTGGCTATTTTTGTTTCTGGGGGTTTTATTTTGAGGGAGAGTAGTTCTAAGAAAGATAGACAGAAATTGGGGAAAATTTTGTTATAGGAAATGGAGGAAGAACTGGAGGAAGCTGAAAAAATTTGAAGCCTTGGATTAAAATTTTGGGTATGTTTACTTGTATTTTCTGTAGCAATTCAGAAAATTAATTTAAATCCATGTTGAATCTCTTGTGTGTGTTTGAACCTATCTCTTTATCCCAGTGGAATTCTTGCCTTCCTGTCAGCATTCAAAGTTTCCTATAACTCTGTACTTCATAGTTTTGCTCAGCCGCTTGAGATTCTTGAGAAAATTTAAAATGGTTCTTTTCATTCGTCTTGTTGAAGCCTCAATTTATCTATATGTTAAATATGCAAGTTTATCGAACTTTAAACCATTAGTGTATCAGGCCCAAGTGAAATTGCTCTGCTTTTGCATCTATGACTTCATTGCCAGAAACTAACATTTAAAAAAAAAAACCATGAACTTTCAATGAGATCCTATCAAGATTTTACCTCTGCCTGATGTTGCTCATCTCTAATTTCCTACTTTTGCCAAATTTTATTATGTTTATTGAGTTGATTTTACCAACTTCTAAACTGCATACATCTTCCTTCTTCAACCAACGCCGTACGTTTTCTTTCCCTGCTTCCTTAAAATGCTTTCTACCTTTAAATTTGTCTTACCTTGCATTTTCTGCCAAGTTTCTTTTAATGATAATTGGGGTGATTTTTTTTTATCAAAACCTAAGCTGCTATCTACAGTCTCCTCCAACATTGCCATATAGTCTCTTTTCCCCTCTTCAAGCTCTATTTTAAATTTTACTTTTTTCCTGCAAATCTTTGCCCATTTGACCCTACGATGTTGGAGGATGACCTAGGCAATTAAAAATTCTTTTTTTAGAGCCTCCTTCATGCCTGTCATATGGAATTTCATCACGGCATTCTCAAATATTAAAAAAATGAAATCTGAAGCTTGTCTGGAGCATGCGCTTGGGTGATCAAATTTTGGCTGGGCTGATTTAGTCAGCACAAAATTAAAATTTAAAAAAGTATAAAATAATAAAAGATAATCAATCTTGTTTCTTGTCTGTGATTAGTACTTCTTGGGGTTAGATTTCTTCCTGAATCTACAATTTATTTCTCCTCTGCCAGACATCTTGAAAACCTCTGGTATCTCTGTTAAATTCTTGAATCTTTAAAAAAAAATTGGATTTATCCTAAAATCTATTTTCCCTTTTTACTCTCATGGTTTTTTTGATAGACCATTCTCCATTTTGTTATGAATCTCAGAAGTTTTCCTTCAAATTCCTCCTCTTTGAATTAAGAGTCTCTCAAATAAAATTATATTATTATTTTTCTTTCCTCACAATGAAGTTAAAACAAGAGTCCATTTAAATAGAAGTACTGGCAAAAGAATTAATTTAGAAAGTTGCTAATAGATACTCCATGAATGTTTAGTAAACATTGCTTAAGTGAATATCACTTTGAGTTGGTGAATTGTTAACTAGATTTTTTTTATCAACTCTTTAGAAATAAAATTTGGTGAACTCATATATGTGTTAGAATAGATTTGAAATATTTTATTAAGAATAGAATCTAATTAGTAGATGTATGTTTGTTAAATGAATTAAATTAGAATATTAATAGGTTATAATGGTAATGCTAGTGAATAAACAAATGATGGATGGTATTACAATTCTAGAATTAAATATATTGAGTTAAATATTAGTTATACTCATTTTATCTTGTTCGATATAAATTTGTTTAGTTATGATTTAGTAATATACATTGTTTTAATAAATAAATAATAAATTAGAGATTTATTGTGAATTGAATTATTATGGTAATGGTTAAATAAATATTAGATGAAATTATAATTCTAGAATGGATTAGTATTTGGATTTTATTTAAAAGAAAGTGAAAAACTTATAGTGCTCACCGGTTTAAAATGTTCAATGGTGATATGTTGAGTTAGTTTTAAATATGGTCTTGCTTGGAATTCCATTGTTAGTTATTAGCGTCAAGTAGTAATGATGTAATTGGTTTATTATATTATTCTTTGGTTCTAAGTCATATTGTTCTAATGGAATGTAATAGTCATTTAAATCCTCATTTTTCCATATCGGGAAATGGATGTAGTAATAGTGGTATTGTATTTCAATTTACGTAACTCCAAAGGTTAGGCTACTTGGATTCCAGTTTAACTTTATGTCATGATATTTAAATGTTTATTTGATTTGGGATTTTGAAGTGGAAAGGGGAAAGTTTGGTGATTTAAGGTCTTGGATTTGGAATTTTCTATGTACTGGTTTGCAAAAGAAAGATGCCTTACAGTCCCTTGTCCATACATGTTATTTAATTAGTTTCTGGATGTTGGTTAGGGGTAGCTAATTACATGTAGGAGAGTGGCTTTCATGGTGGGGCCAGTGCCCAAAGTGGCTACCTGGATAACCCCATGGAAGTTGTAATCAAATGATAAATTAATAATTTGTCTAGGTGGGTTGGGTAGTAATTCACATAACAAGATAACTATGATGCCTCACCCATGCCTTGAGTGCTCTCACAGGCTAAGGATGGGATGAGAAGGCCTGGTTGGCAAGATCAACCTCCTTGTCTCCATGAGAGGATGTGTCAGCTCCGCATGTGTCACACTATGGGGTCGGTGCCTAGTGAGAGGCTGCCAAGATAACCATAGATGAGGGTCAGTTTCTAGAGAGAGATAGCCTAGATAACCCATGCTGGGACCATACGATGACACTCTCCCTACTGCAGTCTAGTTGCTTCCTCTTTATCTTTTGTTGTTGCCTATGGAGTACTGTCTTGTCTTGATGGTTTACGTAGTCTTGATGATCTGAGTTGTCTGTGTCAAGTCTATATCTGCTTGCTTGTATCCTTTGACTTAGTGGAACCTCATTGTGATCTCCTAGCTTGGGGGTGGACCTCAGGGTTCCACATGGTTGGGTGGAAGAGCTTAATCCATTGGTTTTTCTTGGTCGACCTAGTTTGTGATCACTATAGTTGTACTTCCAGTTCTAGTTTTGTATTTGCACCTTCAAAGCTGTATATTACTTTTAGAATTGTATAATCTTGATGTAAATTGTAAACTGATGTAATCAGTCATGAATCTTTGTAATCATGTAATATTACATTTGAACCTTTGTAACTATTCATAGCTGTAGATGAATAATGTAATTCTCTTATGTTGTATCATAATGTATTTTACTTGTATTGTTATGAAATTATGTTTATTAGATGCAGTTATGTTCCCTAGAGGTGTTAGTTTAGAGGTGTTATGTTTATGGCATTACATTTGGTGTACACCTCCTCCCAGTTCTCCTCATGAGAGTGCCCGTGAAAGCAGGGGTCAAAATATGGAAGGTTAGGGTCAGCTTGAGGGAGCCCAGTTGCGATAGTTACTTGAGGAGGCCATTGCTATTTAGGCCCTAAGAAGGAAGTAGAGCATCCTAGAGGGGGACAGGAAGTAGACCAACCAGAAGCTAGGGAAAGAGAGATCACCTAGACAGAGAGAATTGACAACTGAGCAAGAGGCCACTTTAGCCAGTCATATGAGAGATCTCCTAAGGGCACGTCCTCCCACCTTTGATGGAGCTAGTAGTGGTCTAGAGGTAGAGACTTGGTTACTAGATATAGGCAAGTGTTTCACCATGCATCCGTATGGCAGCAACACCAAGGCTAGATGTGCTATCCTGCATCTCAGAGGTTTTACTTTGACTTGGTGGTGTTTAGAGGAGCATAAGCTACACTTGGACATTAGCACAGTTTCTTGGGAGTTATTCTAAGAGAGATTCAGAGCCCATTTCCTATCTGATCATTAGAGGTAGCGTTGTGCAAATGAGTTCATGAGCTGAGGCAGATGGCCATGTCAGTTGAGCAGTATGAGTGCAGGTTTTATGAACTCAAATAGTATGCAGGCATGGGAGATGATGAGACTATGTTAGTGCAACATTTTATTAGGGGCTTGAATGCCCAGATCAATGGAGGGGTTCATGTCTTCGAACCTAAGACTATGGAGGTAGCCATGGAGAAAGCTCAGTTAGTGGAGGAGAATCTAGAGATGGCATTGGGAGGACATACATGTGTGCATATTGGTAGTGCACCTTCTGTAAGTGTTGGTGGTCACTCTCAGGCAGCTAGCTCTTTGAGAGGCCATCATGCACCTGACAAAGGTAATCAGCAGCAATAGTGTTCTTAATCTCAACCAAAGAATTTTCAACTTCTGCATGGTAATAGATTTCAGATTAGGAAGGATCAGTCTTGGCAGCAGAACAAGCGTGACCACTTCGATCAACCAGCTCAGATTACGCAGTCTGTAGTGAGTAGAGATAACTTTCAGTAGTCCAATACTTTTTTAGGTGGCGGAGGTTTTGGTAGAGGCACAGGATGTTACTCTTGTGGACAGCAGGGCCATATAGCCAGGTAATGTCCACAAAGGAACACTTCAGGATTTGGTCAGAGGTTGGAAGTTTTAGAGTTGATCATAGGTGACGCGGGGAGGTCTCATAGAGTGTTTGCAGTGATTGAGCATCACTAAACAGAGCATCAAGGACAGTCTTGGAGGCCGTAGGTAGGGGTTAGGCAACCTTCTTTAGAGATCATACGCAAGCTACAGCATCGGGAGTAGACTCTCAGGGGCAGAGACGTGGAGTAGGTCAGGGTCCAATGGGATCCTAATGTTGAGACTTCTGCTACCTAAGAGGATAATCCCAGTGTGAGAGTTTCACCCTTACTTATTTACAGGCTTCCAGGAGTAACCCTGATTCTGGGGGGAGGATGTAATGCCCCTCATTTTTGGTGTTTGATAGTTGATAGTTTTTCCTTTTGTATTTAGACAGTTCTGAGACATTTGGTTGTTAGACTTATGGTTTATGCTTATTATTTTTATGATGGACTATGGTAGACTAATGTGGTTATTGACATGTGTTATGAGTAGTATGATGACCTTATTGTTATTACAGTTTATGTTGTGTTTTGTCATGATTAGTTGATGGATAATTGATTATGCAGAATAATGTTACTATGCTTTATGGCTTGAATCTTATCTAATTGTTAAAAAGAAATGTTTATGTTTATTGTCTTGTTTCAAATCAGGGATGGTGTAGTATTACTCATTTTGAGCACCCTACTACGCTGCGATTCCCTAACTCTATGTGTTTGATATATATGCATATGTCTGTATACAACCTATCATTTTGATGCAGGTTGCAAGTATCAGGCATCGACTCCACCTGACTTAGTAGCTCTGAGCGTGCCCTTACACCAATGGATAATGTTGATGGGAGATAACATGGGGTTTCCCATAGGTCAGTTTCCATCTTTAGTTTGTGGTCATGAGTCGAGATGTCACTCTTTGGTCCTTGCCTCAGGTTTATGGTCGTCATGGGTATATATTTGTATTTGCTTGAATTTGATGGTTTCTTTTTTTATGAGAAGGTTGGAAATTAATTATTTTTATAATAGTAATGTTATTAATAAGTTAAATATAAAAGTATTTTCTTAGTCATAAATTATTAATGAGATTTGGAAATATTGTTCAAGTAATTTTTAATAAAAATTAAATTAATTATTTTAATGATTTTAATAAGATATGGTCCTAAGTCATTAATAATATTTTATTATTTATAGTATATGGTAATTTGAAAAATAATATTAGTTAATTATTTATTCTATGAGAGTTGTCGTATGAGATTCCTGACTTGGAGAATCTCTCTGGAAAGTAAAAATTAATTGCCTTAAGGGTAGTGGGATTTTCTATAACAGATTTGTGGTAGTGGGAATTTATGAGACTTCGCTATTTTTGTTTCTGGGGGTTTTATTTTGATGGGGAGTCATTCTGAGAAAGATAGATAGAAATTGCGGAAATTTTTGTTATAGGAAACGAAGGAAGAACTGGAGGAAGCTGAAATTTTTTGAAGCCTTGAATTGAAATTCCAGGTATGTTTACTTGTATTTTATGTAGCAATTCAGACAAATTAGTTTAAATCCCTATTGAATCTCTTGTGTATTTGAACCTGTCTCTTTATGCCAGTGGAAATCTTGCCTTCCTGTCACCATTCAAAGTTTCCTATAACTCTGTACTTGATAGTTTTGCTTGGTCACCTGAGATTCTTGAGAAAATTTAAATTGGTTTTCTTCATTCGTCTTGTTGAAGCCTCAGTTTATCTATATGTTAAATCTGCAAGTTTATCAAACTTTAAACCATTGGTGTATCGGGCCCAACTAAAATTGCTTTGCTTTTGCATCTCTAACTTCACTGCCAGAAATTGAGATTAAAAAAAAAAAAAAAACCACGAACTTCCAATAAGATCCTATCAAGATTTTACCTCTACCTAATGTTGTTCATCTCTAATTCCCTCATTCTGCTAGATTTTGTTATGTTTATTGAGTTGATTTTATCAACTTCTAAACTGCATACATCTTCCTTCTTCAGCCAATGCCATACATTTTCTTTCCCTACTTCCTTAAAATGCTTTCTACCTCTAAATTTGTCTTACCTTGCATTTTCTGCCAAGTTTTTTTTAATGATAATTGGGGTGATTTTTTTTTATCAAAACCTAAGCTACTATCTACAGTCTCCTCCAATGCCACCATACATTCTCTTTTCCCCTCTTCAAACTCTATTTTAAATTTTACTTCTTTCCTACAAATCTTTGCCTATTTGACCATATGACATGGGAGGATGACCTGGGCAATTAAAAATTCTTTTTTTAGAGCCTCATTCATGCTTGCCATATGATGTTTCATCATGGCATTCTTAGTTAATAAAAAAATGAAATTTGAAGCTTCCCTCGAGCGTGACCTTGGGTGATCAAATTTTGGTTGGGCTGATTCAGTCGGCACAAAATTAAAATTGAAAAAAGTATAAAATAATAAAAGATAATCAAACTTGTTTCTTTCCTGTGATCAATACTTCTTGGGGTCAAATTTCTTCCTAAATCTACAATTTATTCCTCCTCTGCCAGACATCTTGAAAACCTCTGGTATCTCTATTAAATTCTTGAATCTTTGAAAAAAAATTTGGATTCATCCTGAAATCTATTTTTCCTTTTTACTCTCATGGCTTTTCTGATAGACCATTCTCCATTTTGTTATGAATCTCAGAAGTTTTCCTTCAATTTCCTCCTCTCTGAATTAAGAGTCTCTAAAATAAAATTATATTATTATTGTTCTTTCCTCATAATGAATTTAAAACAAGAGTCCATTTAAATAGAAGTACTGGCAAAAGAATTAATTTAGAAAGTTGCTAATAGATACTCCATGAATGTTTAGTAAACATTGCTTAAGTGAATATCACTTTGAGTTAGTAAATTGTTAACTAGATTTTTTATCAACTCTTTAGGAATAAAATTTGGTGAACTCATATATGTGTTAGAATAGATTTGAAATATTTTATTAAGAATAGAATCTAATTAGTAGATGTATGTTTGTTAAATGAATTAAATTAGAATATTAATAGGTTATAATGGTAATGCTAGTGAATAAACAAATGATGGATCGTATTATAATTCTAGAATTAAATATATTGAGTTAAATATTAGTTATACTCATTTTATCTTGTTAGATATAAATTTGTTTAGTTATGATTTAGTAATGTACATTGATTTTAATAAATAAATAATGAATTAGAGATTTATTGTGAATTGAATTATTATGGTAATGGTTAAATAAATATTAGATGAAATTATAATTCTAGAATGGATTAGTATTTGGATTTTATTTAAAAGAAAATAAAAACCTTATAGTGCTTACGAGTTTAAAATGTCCAATGGTGATATGTTGAGTTAGTTTTAAATATGGTCTTGCTTGAAATTCCATTATTAGTTATTAGCGTCACGTAGTAATGATGTAATTGGTTTATTATATTATTCTTTGTTTCTGAGTCATATTGTTCTAATGGAATGTAATAGTCATTTAAATCCTCATTTTTCCATATCAGGAAATGGATGTAGTAATAATGGTATTGTGTTTCAATTTACCCGACTCTAGAGGTTAGGCTACTTGGATTCCAGTTTAACATTGTGTCATGATATTTAAATATTTATTTGATTTGGGATTTTGAAGTGGAAAGGGGAAAGTTTGGTAATTTGAAGTCTTGGACTTGAAATTTTCTATGTACTGGTTTGCAAAAGAAAGATGCCTTATAGTCCCTTGTCCATGCATGTTATTTAATTAGTTTCTGGATGTTGGTTAGGGGTAGCTAGTTGCATGTAGGAGAGTGGATTTCATGGTGGGGTCGGTACCCAAAGTGGCTGCTTGGATAACCCCATGGAAGTTGTAATCAAGTGATAACTTAATAATTTTGATAAGAGTGCTTCTGGATTAAACTGTGTATGTTTTTGCTACAACATTTCGGATCATGCTCAATGATCCATCATCAGGTAGAGGATATTGTGTGAGATGGATAGCAGACTAGGTCTTATAAAGGAAAGATGAGAGGAAGATGAGACAAGGAATGCAGTACGAAGGGGAGGGGAAGAAGAGTAAGAAAGAAAAAAAAGAAAAAAAATTTGGGAATAAAATGGGAATAAAAATATATATGTATAACCATAAGCAAGAGCAAGCAATAAAAGCAAATTTATAACTGAAAATAAATGTGCTTCATATTAACGCAAACAAATGAAATGACTCTAAAAAAAAATTATGTTATAACTAATGATATGTAAAAGCCTATGTGTATAAAAGAACGAAGAAGCACCCAAAAAACAAAAGAGAACTTACAACAAAAAAATATTAAACTAGATTAAAAACAATAAATTAAAGAAAGGGGTGGATCCACACAAACAAATAATAATAATAATAATAATAATAATAATAATAATAATAATAATAAAAATAATAAAAATAATAATAAAAAAAAGTCTAACTATGCATTAAAAATACAACACACATAAAAGGACAAGTAATGAGTCATAGACAAAATAAAACTAAACAACCAAAAGAGCCAAATAATAATAATAATAATAATAATAATAATAATAATAATAATAATAATAATAATAATAATAATAATAATAATAATAATACAAGTCAAGCAATACCAAAAAATTATAACATGCCCAAAAAATTAGACACGGAAAATAACTGAGACGAAAATATTCTAAACACCCAAAAAAGCCAAAATATGTCATAAAGACCAAGCAGACACAAAAAACTACACAAAAACCAATTAAGTGCTTGGATGTACACAAATATAACAAGCTAGAAAAAGAGTATGCAAGCATGTAAATAAGCATGAAAGAGAAGAAAGTGTATGATTCCCCGTAAGAGAGCAGAAGCAAGGAGTAAGATGCTCAAGGAAAGGTAAGTGCTAAGAGATAAGAAGGACAAGGGTGAAGATAAGACAAGAGAAGGGGATGAGGAGCAAGGAGGGGTGAAGATGGTGGGAGGACAAAGGAGAAACTAGATAGGAAGGAGAGTTTGATCACAAAAAACCATGAAAGAAAGTAAGAGTACAAGTATGGATCCTTGCAAGAAGATGGAAGCACGGAGTGGAAGGCACACGGTAAGGAGAGGACAGAGCACCAGGTGAATAAGAAAGACAAGGAAGAGGACAAGAGAAGAGAAGGTGAGGAGAGGCAAGGAGGGGTGAAGGGGGTAGGAAACCAACACTGAAGGAGGATTGATGTAATGGGGCTAGTAGATGAGAAAAGACAAGACATGAGAGGGGGGAAGGTTGAGGAGAAAAGGGTGGAAGGACAACATCACAAGGGGGAGGTGACAACGGGCCAGGATAGACAAGAGGGATAAAGGTGCAGTCAGAGGGAGTTCAATAAGGGCTGCCAGGTTGGGCTAAGTTGCCAACCTTCATCCCGATTGAGGTTGGAGGGGTGACTTTTAATGAGGATCGCTTCTCGGAGTTTCCTCCTGAAAAAATAATCTTCCTTTACGAAGACTTGGGTATGCTCAAGACAAATGTGGTGTTTGGTATGGAATGAGTGCTCGGCTAAGGCAGATTTGGAGATACGATCATGCTTGATGTCTGCCTCATGCTCTTTGATCCTGGTGCTAATGGATCGACCTGTCTCTCCAATGTATGGAGTCCCACAGGAGCATACAATCTTATAGACCTTAGAGTTGATAAGATTGTTTCTAGGGTCTTTGGTGGAAGGGATAAGATTTCTAAGGGTGGAGACAGGTTTGAAAGTACAATGGAGGCCCTTCTTGCGGAGGATTCGAGAAATTTTATTAGAGAAGCCCTCTATGTACGGGAGGGTAGCAACCCAGGTATCGTTAGGGGCAACAACCTTAGGCTTGGGTTCAACCCTACTTTTGGCAAGTTTAAAGGCACGGGTGATATACTTAATAATTTGTCTAGGTGGGTTGGGTAGTAATTCACATAACAAGATAAGTATGATGTCTCACCCATGTCTTGAGTGCTCTCACAGGCTAAAGATGGGATGAGAAAGCCTGGTTGGCAAGGTCAACCTCCTTGTCTCCACGAGAGGATGTGTTAGCTCCGCATGTGTCACCCTATGGGGCCGGTGCCTAGTGAGAGGCTGCTAGGGTAACCATAGATGGGGGCCAGTTTCTAGAGAGAGATAGCCTGGATAACCCATGCTAGGATGATGCGATGACACTCTCCCTACTACAGTCTAGTTACTTCCTCTTTATCTTTTGTTGCTGCCTCTGGAGTACTGTCTTGTCTTGATGATCTGAGTTATCTGTGTCAAGTCTGTATCTGCTTTCTTGTATCCTTTGACTTAGTGGAACCTCATTGTTATCTCCTAGCTTGGGGGGTGGACCTCAGGATTCCACATGGTTGGGTGGAAGAGCTTGATCCATTAGTTTTTCTTAGTCGACCTAGTTCGTGATCACTACAGTTGTACTTCTAGTTCTAGTTTTGTATTTCACCTTCAGAGCTATATATTACTTTTAGAATTGTATAATCTTGATGTAAATTGTAAACTGATGTAATCGGTCATGAATCTTTGTAATCATGTAATATTACATTTGAACCTTTGTAACTATTCATATCTATAGATGAATAATGTAATTCTCTTCTGTTGTATCATAATGTATTTTACTTGTATTATTATGAAATTATGTTTATCAGATGCAGTTATGTTCCCTAGAGGTGTTAGTTTATCATTTTTTTAAATGTTGTGAATAGTGTCAACTTTATTTAATGATAATGCATTTACTTGCTTCAAAAAAATATATATCTGTAATTTTTGCACCCATTAGCCTAACTCTCTAGGGTTGCATGAGGAGGCATCACAATTACCTCTAAACAAACTATGCAATGTTTGAATGAATTCCATGTGTTGGATGTTGAACGTCACGGGCTCTGCCTCCACTTAGGACCTTTCCTTTCACAGGTGAACAATGCTCTAAACTTCTTTCACTAAATGAGCCGACAATATGAAGTTGTTGACTTATATCTCGTTTATTAGAAAAACATTAAAATAATACCTTCGAACAAAGATTCTCTTCGTTTGAAGATATTATTTTAATATTTTTTTAATAAACGAGAACCTATATTTGAAGGTTTCTCTCCATTCAAAGATTTTTGCACAGCAACCTTCATTCGAAGAAAAACCTTTGGATGAAGGTATTTGATAATTTTTGTCCCCCTCCCTCCTAATTTTTGTTGTCCTAAGTTTGGGACTCATTATTGTGGAATTACCCTAGAGTTGATTGAAGTTACACCCACTACCTCAATGGCTATGCTCAGTGATTGTGATAGATAGAGATATGTTGATTGCTTACAATTTTTGTACCATAATAGTATTCTCCTTGTGTGTCTCCCATTGGGTTAGGATGAGAGTTTACTTATAGAGATTTAGGACAGATTTGATCAATGGTTGAGATGAGTTGCCTTTGGATGGAGGGATGAGATGAAGTGGTGATGAGGGCAAATAGAATTTTGAGGTGAGGAGGTCAAATGAGAGGAAGATGTGGAATGGAAGGCCAAGATTGAATCTTAAGGCATCTTTCAAATGGAGGGTTGAGATCAAAAATAGAGTTGACTTTTGATTTTAACTTTTAGTGGAGTGTATTTTTAATTTTGGATTTATTATGGAGAGAGGTGAGGAATGGGACAAGTGTCATGACAATTAATTAAATAATGAGAATTATTTAATTAATTGTGGGAAAGGGATTAAGTGAGGTTTAAGTTTAATTTAATTAGCCATGGCTGGTGGAAATTAGTGGGATAGGCTAGTTAAAATTTAACAAGGGTTGATAATGGTAAAGGGCTAAATTAATTAAATAAACAAAATTTATTTATTCAATTTAGGCTAATGGAGGGAAAGGGGGAATTAATTAAATAAATTAGGATTTATTTAATTAATTCAAGATGAGGGATAAGAGGATTAGGTGTCAAAAGTGTCTCAAGACAACACAAAGTGATGAAAGTGGCATGTCGTTGGGACATAGTCAATTTGATGTGTCTACAAATTCAATTATCCACAAACCAACAAATCACTACCAAGTTCCCCCTTGCTTCTGAAGGGACTAGATATGAAACAGGCACTTCTCATGCAAGGTATCATCTTTGAGTGAGAAGCTAGCTCAAGATGTTGAAGATCCTTCTACCTCCAGGCTCTGATCTGACTATGTTACATTTTATCCATTTGATGTCTTGTGTGAGTCTTTGGAAGCCCTATTAGGTATAACAAAGACAACCAGAAAGTCCAAGTATAAGATAACATGATTAAAAAAATTATTTAAGGTGTTGAGCTCAACCGAAATTGCACTTTTATACAATGTGACCAAATTATCTTTATTACACCTTATTTCTCCAAAAAAATAATGCCTTGTCACTCTAATTACAATTTTTAAGAAAACACTTATTTCTCCTAAATATACATTTAAAGTGCAACAAAAACTATGATCTATTATTTTCAATGACTACATCTTGAATAACTATTATTTTCAATGACTACATCTTGAATAAATGTCAAAAATCCAAACTACTAATTATACCAATCACACACAGGAAGACCAACCACCTCGTGCTCTCCAAATAGCAAAACACCTGACTTCTATTGCTAGAAAAAAATACCACACTTTCTATTCACATTCTTATGCTCAACCAAAAACAAATATCTCCTACAATCCACAATAATTGTATTGTTCCTACTTTGGTTTCATATTGTAATGATCACATATAATTGAATTCCATACACTTCATAGAAGATCACTGTGAATGATATGCTACTCCTCTTGCACTATTCTTCTCTGCAAATGTGTAATGGTCAACATTATTCTTTTGAATAGTGAAGGTGCCCTTCAAGATTCAGTGAACAATTCTACTCAAAAGCAATATAAGAAGTGCAGCAAATGACTTTAAAACACCTTTATTATGCAACAAATCCTTAAAATGTCTGCCACCTCATAAAATCCTTTCTATAACCACACCACAAGAAACAAGTATCTTCAAGCAAGTTTAAACACAAATATATGCTACAATAATAATATCTCATGAGATGTCTCATTCTTTCATATGGTCAAACATTTAGCGGGCTTCCACCAAACTTCTGCACTTGACATGCATGTAAATAAACTTATGTTTGATACTTGTTACTTCAGCATATACATGCCATATTGAACAAATTTCATGGTCAAGTCAAATGATGAACAAAATTGTCCTTGTGGATATTGTCGCTGCTGAAAGAAAAGATTATAACTTCCCCAAAGCACTAAAATCCTCCTACTTCACGTGAATTTTAGATCAAAATACAAGAAATCTCATAGGATTTTGGCATAGTTCACTTCCAACATGCCTATACAAAAATGTGTCTCTTCTACTCCTCGGGACACAAAACTTTTCAATGGCTTTTCAAGGCTATTCTTAATTATTATTCACTTCAATGGTTAAAGGTCAATTTTTGGGAATAAAAATAGGACAAATATTTACCACTTTTTATTGTGAATGAGGTGTAAATTTGCTATTAACTGTTTGACCATAGAAGTGGATGATATTTAAGTAGAGTGGCCCTTCAAACCATACTCAAGCTTGGATTTGGAAACATGGGACAACATACAAGCACAAGCTTTATATTTCTCTAATACCATTGTTGAATTTATAGAGAAACAAAATTGAAAAATAATATTAAAGATTCACATTGTAAATGATAACAAAATTAAACAAGAATTTCATTATGTTCAATCGTATAATATTACATTCAATACATTGGCTTTATAAAGACATTATTCTCTTGTGTACAAAGAGCTTACAAGTATAACTTCCCACCAACTAACCTAACAACTAACTTATTACATGTAAAACCTTAATTTTCTAATAGAAAAGAATGAACACAGACAAAGTTTAAGGAATGGTCATAGCCAATGGCCATTCCTTGCAGCCTTAGGAAGTAGGCCAATTCAACCCCTTTCAAATAAAAATTATTTGTATTAAACAATAACTTAGTTTACTTATTACATATTATATTCATTAAAGTCGATCCAACTTCAACTACTCATTCAAGATGATCAAATCATAATGATATGTTACAAAGAACAGTTACACTATGAATATCAAAATGAGCAAAACATATAAAGAACAATTACATTGTGCATACCAAAGTGGCGGATAAAATTAATTTGTTTTAAATGCTAAAAATGAGTAGCATGCCACCAACTACTACATATAATGACCTTCCAATAAAAAATAAATATATATTATTTAGTGATAGGCTTATAAATATTTGCGCCAATGGGTTATATAATAACACCTTTGGTCCTCTTACTAGTATTAAATAGCATAGTATCATAATACATCATGAGAATAAATATTTATAAGTTATATAAATTATTGCCATTAGAAAGAACTTTTAGCTCTCTACACTCTTCATAGAAGATCTTCTCAACCACAATCAACTTTAATATAGTATTTCTTTAATATAAATTAAATATTATGAAAACACAAAACAATATAAATGAGGGCTTACCCTCCCTTAAGAATTACCTTCATTTCATACTAGCAATAATAAACCCTGAATTATCAGTTCTAATAATTAGTTCTGGATTGATGGCTTTGATTTTATTCCAATATTCCTCGCCTTCCTTTGATGTCTCTCTTAATTCAGGTGTCCCCGAAACACCATAACCACCATAATTGAACAACTTCAGTCTTTTCAACCGCTCCAATCCCTCCACTTTTTTCACTTTCTCACAACCTATTAAGTAGAACTCCTCAAGACATGCCATTGCTCCCTCCTCCAATTCTGGGAACTCTTCCAATTCAGAAAAAATCATAAATGCAAAGAAACGAAGGCATGGAAACCCTCCCGACTTTCCAAATGCCTTTGGCAATTCTCTACACCACCGATTGTGGCACAACTCCAACATCACTAGATTGGGCATTCTTTGCAACTCCAGATAATCGCTACATTCACACCATATTAACATTAATTCTCTCAGATTTGCCAACTCACATATCCACCTTGGTACTTCAAACCTCTGTAATCTAAGACTTTCCATATGTTTCATTGCTGTCATGTTCTCTGAAAAGTGCGCAACCTCTCCACTCCTATTCTAAATTCGCAGAAGACGCATCTTCACCAGCTGTGTAAGGATCCCTTTTTCCATCGTCTTCAACTCCATCTCATGGTCAACTACTAACCATAGTTCCTGAAGCTTACTCATTTTGGCCAAATCCTCTAACCTCATGAATTTATCCTCTTTTATCGACAGCCTCAAATATTGTGATTGCATTGTTCTCAAAGAGGCCAGCTTTGATATTCCCTTTGGCATGGGATCCATACTGCATTCTAAATGCTGAAGACATTTAAGTTCAGTTATCCATATTGGTAATTCATGACATTTTTGAGGGATAGCAAGAAACAAGAGACTTTTCAGATGTCTCACACACTTTGGCACCTCGCTAATCTTTGTTCTCCTTAAATTCAAGACTTTAAGAAGAATCATCTTTCCAACAGACGCAGGCAATGTAGAGATGTGTGTGGAGCTCAAATCCAGAACACGCAACCCTCTCATAGTGGTAAACAAGTTTATCGGAATGCTTGTAATCGTCCAATTCTGAGACAGAGAGAGTGTAAAGAGATAATCAGGATGGCTCTCTGAGATGGCATTGTCGTCTATATCTTTCTTGGCCAGTAAAATCTGACACCAACCAATGCCCCCACTTGTATGTGTAGAGGCTTCCTTAACAGAAAAAGAACATTTATTTTCTCTTGATATGTGGATGGCCAAATCATGCAATAAATCATGAATTCTGCAATGGGTGCTTAAAATAACTTCAGATACTTGATTTTCCCATACTTGAAGTAGAAACAGATCGGCATGTTGATCTAAGCAATCCCATGCCATATCCCGCTGCTCCTCTCCTGTTGGGATGAATCCCTCTCCTACCCATAGACTTATCGATATTCACAGTCTATGTCCTCATCCTCGGGAAAGAAAGAAAGATAAGCAAAATAGGCTTTAAGATGTGTAGGCAAGGAATCACAACTCAATTTTAATATTTGCATGATAGGGTCAAGGTCACCAATAGGATTAACTACTCTTTCGAGTTAATGGTGCTTGTACTACCATTTGCTGAGCAGTGTGGTGTTGGCCAGAGATGCTGTTGTCATATTGATAGCAAAAGGTACATTTCCACATTGCTTTACAATCTTCTGACCCTCCTCTTCCATGTTTGATGGTGCCTTATTTTCCTCACAACCCGAAAATGCGTAGGCACAAAATAGCCTCCAATTGTCTTTATCTGACAAATTTTTCATGTCATAAACATGAGCATATAAATTTAGAGCAGTCTGCCTATTTCTTGTTGTAACCACAACTTTACAATCTCTATCACCTAGCAGACCAAGTTTATCAATCAGATTGTCCTCTGTAGAGAGATCCCATATATCATCCAACACAATAAGAGATTTTTTCCCTTTCAGACTATCATGAATCAGTTCAGCTGCTATCTCTTCACTTACTTTACCATCCAAAATTTTTTTCATCATATCTATCTCAGAGACTCTATCCTATTCCAAATTCTTGACTATGTGGGAGGCTATACCTTATTGCAAATTCTTTATAGAATAAGATTTAGAAATAGACAGCCAAATAGAATGATCATACTTGGATTTTATGGCTTTGTAGACATTTTGGAGAAGAAACATCTTCCTCGAGCCGCCCATACCAATCGCGGCTATACTTTGAACTTGTGGGTCTTCTAACAAGCCTAACATGTCTTCAACTTTGGAATCTAAGCCCACTGGATGTGAATCTCTGGGTAGAAGACAAGATGTCTTCACTTGTGTTGATGTACTTGTTGACGCTGTTGTGTCTACATGAAGACCTATTTGATGTTCCTTAAATGTCTTGCCAACCTCTTCTTGCACAGCCATGCCAATCTTTGTACACAACATCTTGACATTACTGACAATATTAAGGGAATTAGAATTCAAAAGCATTCAAAATCAATATGGAGAAGGTAACAAAGGAAAAATTAAAACACTGCATCATAATAGATTGAAAGCAAACAAACAAAACAAATTAGGAAAAACTTGTTAGAGATAAAGTGTTTTAAAAATAGAAAAAAAAAAAGAAAGAAACTGTCTCAACCTTGCATGGAAATAAAAATAAAGCAAGCCAAGAATAGAAGATTTTGTGATAGGTGAAAAGTGGCTATTTTGAGAAGTGTCTTTTATATAGAGACAGAGATAAGTTTGCTATGAGTTTTTATTAGATGTTTGTAAAAAGAAATCCTAAATATCTCTAGAAGGTTCTCATATGCAATGTAATAAATTATATATTGGTACTTTGAGATAGTCATTTTGAGAGGTGAGAGTAAGTTTGCAAGTCTATATGCTACCAGAATGCTGTCGAAATTCCTCTAGTTTGAGTTAAGGTGAAGACTCTTGTAAGAACTTGCATTGCAAGTGTGTTGTAATCTGTTTCAAGATTTCATAATACATTGTGCAGGTTTTGGAGTGTGGGATTTTTCTCCCGAAAGGGTTTTCCCCATGCAAATCACTGAGTTATGGTCTTATTGCTATTGTGTTTATGGTATTATATGTTTCTTGAAATCTCTGTAATATTTTATTTGAAATATACATAACACTTCTCTCAAGGTTAGCGTAGGAAGTATTTCCACACACCTTTGCTTATTTACAAGTGGTATCAGAGACTGGCCAATTTTGGTTCTATTTGTTGGGTATAGGGTTTTTTGAGCTAATCAAGTTTGAGTGGGAGCTTATGCAGAGTATTTCATATTCTATATTGTAGGATAATAGAGATGGGGAGCACATCTAGAAGAGTTGAGGCAAAAAATTTTTCTGGTACGAATTTTGAAATGTGGAAGCTGAAGATGGAAGATCTGTTGATTGATCAGGATCTATGGGATGTAGTGGATGAAATGTCTAGAGGCCTATAGATTCAACTTTGGCTGCAAAATATGATGTAATGGATAGAAAATCTAAAGGTCTCATAAGACTATGCCTTGCAGACTAAATTCTAATAAATGTTCATGAAGAACCCACTTCAAAGAAGCTATGGAAGAAGCTGGGTGAAATATATCAAGCCAAATCTCTAGTAAATAAGATTTTCTTGAGGAAGAAGTTGTATTCCTTGAGAATGGAAGAAGGTGGACATATTTCTGAGCATCTGGAAACTTTCAATATGTTGGTGACTCAGTTGACCTTAGTTGGGGTTCAAATGGCTGAAGAAGAAAGGTGCCAAAATTTGTTGTGTTCGCTGCCAGACTCATGGGACAACCTAGTCATGGCCATTGGGAGCACTTCAGTCACTTTGAAGATGAAGGATATTGTTGGTTCTCTACTCTCTGAAGAGATGAGAAGGAAGGTCTCTCTGAGTGCCAAAGAGGCTTTGAGTGTTTGAGCAAGACCAAAAGAATGAGGCAAAGATGAGAAGCAGCATGGTCGTTCCAAGTCCAAGAATAAGGGGAGATCAAAATCTCCTGGTAAGTCCAAGGTAATATGCTAGAGCTGTGGTAAATCTAGACACTTTCGAAAGGAATGTAAAGGAGAGAAGAAAAAGAAGAAGAAGAAGCAAGATTTTGATTCTGAGTCTGAAAAGGAAGATGGAGACACCTTTATTGTAGCCTTGGCCACTCGTACAGGTAATAATGCATAGTTGATAGACTCAGGTGCATCTTTCCACATGACTCCTAATAGAAATAGGTTTAGTAAGTATGAAAACTATGATGGTGGTAAGGTGTATTTGGGTGATAACTATTTCCTTGACATTGTTGGCCATGGTAGTATTCATGTGAAATTTTCTAATGGTAGAGTTAGACGATTTGATGGTGTCTTGCATATCCCAGGACTAGCAAGAAATTTATTATTTGTTAGCAAGCTAATAGATGCGGGTATGCATGTATAGTTTTCTAAAACAGGTGTGAAAATGGTGAGAGGTGCTATGGTGATAACAAGAGGAAGTAGAATGGGTACATTGTACCAACTCGATGCATGCATGGTTGAGTGCAATAGCACTTCTGATAAAATTAAGCCAGTAACTACTTTGCTGAAAAAATAGATGGTTTCCTCTTCTGCAGATGGTCGTGGCTTCTAGGTACCCAAGGGTGCTCTGTCTATCGAATCAAAGTTGCCTATAGAGAAGACCATGTTATGGCACCAAAGGCTTGGCCACATTGGAGAGAAGGGTTTGAAATCCTTGAAAAATAAGAATCCGGTTGCTCGAGTTTAAATGATTGCAATCTAGAATTTGATTTTTGTGAATATTGTATTTATGGAAAACAAAACTACGTTCAATTTTACTCATGTCTTCTCATAAGTCTTCATGTATCTTGGATCTAATCTATTCGGATGTATTTGGTCTTGTTAGTGTTGCTTCTATTGGTAAATTAGTTTATTATGTTACTTTCATTGATGATTTCAATAGGAGAACATGGGTATATTTTTTAAAGAGTAAATCTAAAGTTTTCAGTTATTTTAAGGAGTTCAAGGCTTTGGTAGAAACTCAGACTGGAAAGAAAATTAAATATTTGAGGACTGACAATGGCGGTGAGTACTGTTCTGAAGATTTTGACATATTTTGTACTGATTGTGGGATTAAAAGACAAAAGACAACTCTGTATTCTCTGTGCAACAAAATAGAGTTGCAGAAAGAATGAACAGAACTTTGATGGAGAAGGCTAGGATCATGTTGAGTGGAGCTGGTCTAGAACAAACGTTTTGGGCTGAAGCTGTTGCCATTGCCTATTATTTGATCAATAGATCTCCTACATTAGCACTTGTTGATAAAATGCCAATGGAAGCGTAGTCAGGCAAAAAACCTTCACTTAGACATATGAGAGTTTTTGGTTGTGAGACATATGCACATGTGCCTAAGGAGGAGAGAACAAAATTGGATTCTAAGGCTGTCAAATGTATCTTCATCAGCTACAACTATGGTGTGAAAGGATACAAACTTTGGGACCCTATTGCACAAAAGGTAATTTATTAGATAGAAGTGTTATTTTTAGAGAGACTAAATCTTCTCTTGTTACTTTTCAACCAAAACAACATAAAGAAATTGAACATAAAAAGGATGTGATTCAACTTCCTTCTATGCCTAAGAAAGTTGAATCGAGGCCCCAAGATAGAGAAGATGTTAAGGAGAGCTCATCAAGCTCTGAATATTCAGAAGAGGAAGAAGAGGAGGTAGTGGAAGCACCTCCACCTCAGCTTATTTGAAGGTCTACAAGGCATAAGAAACCACCTGAAAGGTATGGGTATTCACCTAATGATTGGAAGTGTATATTTGCTTTGAGTACTAACATTGATGAACTATGATTTGTGTAAGAGGCTTTGGGTATGAATGATGTAGAGTCCTGGAAAATAGATATGGATGAAGAGATGGCAGCCCTTGAAAGAAATAAAACATGGGACTTAGTACCATTACCTGAAGGATGAAAACATATTGGATGTAAATGGGTGTTTAAGAAAAAGATTGGTTCAGATGGAAATGTTGAAAAGTATAAGGCACTGTTGTTTGTGAAGGGATACTCTCAGGTTGAGGGTAAATTGATTACGGTGAGATCTTTTATCCTATTGCTAAAATGACATCTATTCATTTTTATTATCTATTGTAGCAGCTTATGACCTAGAGGTTGAACAAATGGATGTGAAAACTACTTTCCTTCATGGTGATTTGGAGGAAGAAATCTATATGACATAGCCAGAGCACTACATGGTGAAAGGTAAAAGCAAGTTGGTTTGTAAGTTAAAGAAATCTCTATATGGCCTTAAACAAAGTCCTAGGATGTGGTACTAGAAGTTTGATACATATGTGTTGAGTTTGGGATTTGTGCGGTCTAAATATGATCACTGTGTATATTTTAAATGTGATGGTGATCGTTTCCTGGTAATTGCTTTATATGTTGATGACATGTTGTTTATTGGGAAAGGCAAAGGTTTGATTGGAGAACTAAAATCTCATCTCTCTATGAAATTTGAAATGAAAGATCTTGGTGTAGCAAAACACATACTTGGGATGGAGATCAAAAGAGATCGTGAGAACAGAAAGCTATGGCTTGGCCAGAGTAAGCATGTTTGTTTAGTTTTGCAAAGGTTTAACATGTAGGATTGTAAACCACTTTGTGTTCCTATTACATTAGGAATGAATCTCTCTATTTCACAATGTCCTACAGCCCCATCAGAGATGGAAGACATGAGCAGAGTGTCTTACTAGAGTGCAGTTAGAAACTTAATGTATGCTATGGTCTATACAAGACTAGACATTGCCCAAGCAATGGGAATTCTTTCTCATTTTATGTCTAATCCTGGAAGAGTACATTGGGATGCAGTTAAGAGGGTCTTCAGATATTTGCGGGGTACAACATAGTACTCTATATGTTTTCATGGTACAGGAGATCAACATTCCTTGAGTATTCATGGTTTTGTGGATTTAGACTGGGTTGGTGATGTTGAAAGCAGAAGGTTCACATATATATATATATATATATATACTCTTAGTGGTGGTGCAATCAGTTGGATGAGCAAGCGACAGGCTGTGGTCGCTTTCTCCACTACAAAGGCAGAGTATATGGCAACTACTCATGCCTATAAAGAAGCCATTTGGCTGAAGAATTTGTGTTCAGATATTGGATTGAAACAGGGTGCAGTTACAGTTTATTGTGACAGGCAGAGTGCAATCTACCTTGTGAAGGACCTGACTTTTCATGCCAAAACCAAACACATTGATGTTTAGTATCACTTCATGAGAGATATGGTCGAGGATGGCAGAGTGAAGTTGGAAAAGGTAGAGATTGTGGCAAATGTTGCAGATGCATTAACAAAGCCTATGAGCACAAAGAAGTTTAGATGATGTTCTAAATTAGTGGGCCTTTCGGCCCCCAACAATTAACTACCTATTTTCTATTGGCTCATGCAAGGTGTTTGACAAGTAGGAGAATGTTAGAAATAAAGTGTTTTAAAAATAGAAAAAAAAAGGAAAAAAAAAAAGTGTCTCAACCTTGCATGGAAATAAAAAAAAAATAAGCCAAGAATAGAAGATTTTGTGATAGGTGAAAAGCAGCTATTTTGAGAAGTATCTTTTATATGGAGATACAAATAAGTTTGCTATGAATTTTATTAGATGTTTCTAAAAAGAAATGCTTTATCTCTAAAAGATTCTCATATGCAATGTAATATTACATATTGGTACTTTGAGATAGTCATTTTGAGAGGTGAGAGTTAGTTTGCAAGTCTGTATGCTGCCGAAATTCCTCTAGTTTGAGTTGAGGTGAAGACTCCTGTAAGAACTTGCATTGCAAATGTGTTGTAATCTGTTTCAAGATTTGATAATACATTGTGTAGGTTTTAGAGTGTGGGGTTTTCCTCCTGAAAGGTTTTCCCCATATAAATCATTGAGTTATGGTTTTATTGCTATTGTGTTTATGGTATTATGTGTTTCTTGAAATTTCTGTAATATTTTATTTGAAATTTGCTTAATACTTCTCTCAAGGTTAGCGTAGGAACCATTTCCGCACACTTTTGCTTCCTTACAAAACTAAATGGCAAAAATAACATAAGCCTTATTCATTAGATGTGCTGAATTCGTGGCCAGAGATGAGTGAAGAAGAGTGGAGGGCTGCTTTCCGTCAATCTTCTTTTTACTGAATCTCTTCTTTCTTTTATGTTCAGCGAATGCATTTTTATAAACTCCCTTGTGAGGGTAGCGAAGGTCAGAAGGCTTCACATCACAAAATACAGGAATAAATAGAGCGTTGGTTTTCAACATGAGAAGCAGCTCATCGAGACACCAAGAGGACTCCGCATATCGTGGTGAGAAAATGTCGATTTGCACTCTAGAAGAGCTTATGGCATTTTCTATGATAGGCTTAATTGGATTTCCCAATTTTAACTCTTGATCATCAAGAAATGTCCAACATTCATTTTCCTCCAGTGATTGATAGAGTGCAAATGCCACAGTTTCCTTCACGTCAGGGCCTCGGTTGTTGATGAATGCATCATATAATTTTCTAGATGCATGGAGCGTTCCCCATTCAAATTCAGTAAAAGAATGTTTGTGAGTTGAGGAGGAAGATCCCATGAACTCAAGTGCTGAAGTAAGAGGGATGGAAAATATAACTCAGAGTGATCTGGATTTGGATTTGAAAAGTTCTATACAAAATTTGGAAGGTTTTTTTGTATTGAATGGTGCAAATATACAAGAATATTCAGCGCTCAGAAGAGCAGCTGAAGAAAGAGTAATACATAGACTGCCCAACAAACTCCTCTGTCAATACATAAACAAGTTGTTACAACTGAAAGAGTAACAGCAGTGGATCAGAACAAAACCAAAACACAACAGCTATAAATCAGACCTACAGACGACCAACAAAAGGATCCAAATAACTGGTTGCACAAAATGCCTTTCCAACGAACACCAGGGAAGACTGAAGATAGGTATGAAACTTGAATAGAACCAGATGAAATAGTGTGTATAACGTTTCAAATCACAAATATATTTAACATCAATGCATGCATCGATGATAAATATGCAGATTCCACAAGATTTTTTTGGTACGTATTCTGACATACGTTTACCGTGGGGCCAGTTTTTTATGTATAAACACGACACTAAATAATTCATGGTTATCTTTAAACGTCTTTATCCTGACCTTTTTCTATATAAAGCGCACCAAAAAATTTATGCGGAGGGATATTACTATTGTTGAATAATTTTGTTTTCTCTTGTAAAATTCGATGAAATGGGAGAAACAGCGTAAGAAAATTCTGTGGGCTCTTTTACAATGGCGCTCCTTACTTGACAGTAAAGTGGCCTTGTTTACACTTTACGCAGCAATTTGGATGCGCTGTGGTCACGAAAAATCCTGAATCGACATTGCACTGTTCTTCCCGTCCAGTTAAAATAACGCTTCTCTATTTTGCACGGATTTCTCACAAAGGTAATGTTCATCATTTCGGCATTTACTCTGAGTGGGTCCCTTCATTCTCATCACTAACATACAATTTTTGTAGTCTGTAAACTGATAAATATTTGTCTTATTTTTATTGGCCAATATTGATTTTTGACTATTGAAATGGATGATGTTTAAGAATAGCCGTAAACTTGTGATGAGAGCTCTAAAACAAAGTCAAGTCATGCAGAGAAAAACCAGTGAGTTGATCCATATACTCACAGCCCAATTATGGAGTGTTTTAGTATTTGTCATGGCATGGTATGTTGCATTCTATATGCAAAATTTTATATTAGTCTTGTGAACTGTTGACAAATCATTTTCTTTTATTTTTGTTATCACTATAGTTTGTAGTGTGGGCAAAAAATTTGATTGGCTATGAGACTTTTGCTTCTTATTGTTAACTTCAAGTGAACCAAAGCAAGCATTAAAATTAAATGCAGCAATCAATATCATCCTACCCAAAATTAAATAAAACCAATATTGGCTCATACTTCAAATCAAATCAAATAGACTTTATTGCTATGGAAGTCGATATTGAATTAAATATAGAGAATACATTCTTGTTGGAAATCTTATGGGATCTCATCTATAACGATTACAAATCAGATATAAAGATTTACCTAGATTTTGTTTCCTTTTTGTTGATACAACGTTAATAGTATTTTTTTTCTGCATATCCCCTAGTCGTTGTAGTCTACTAAAGCATTTCCAACTATGATATATGAGAAAAATTCCAATTTATGTTAAAATGAGTTAAACCCATTATAGGGAATAAGTGGCAAGCGAGGGAAATGGACAATCAACTATTTGTTTGCACTTTTGTACATAATTTAGTCGACCCCACCTCCGACAAAAATAAATTGCAGAGGCAGATTTTAATGAGCTCATGATGCCACTCTCAGCTGAGGGTTAGTGAAGCCATGCTCAATCGCCATAACACGGTAGCATTTTACAACATTTTTTCGACCTAATTTCAAAAGAATCTTTCATTAGGTTTCTTGCCTAGTTTGTAAAATAAGCCACAAAATTCTTTCTTTGGCTCTTTTATTTTGTGTATAGGAAATGGTAGCCTAGTTGTGATTTTGGTTGAGAGGGTTGTAGGTAATTATGCTAGTTTTTATGTTATGTTGATTTCTAGAATTCTCTATTCAAGTAGCTACATTCCTATTAGTCATTTTGTTTCACCCTTTGATTGTTTTAAGCTCTTTCTACAACTTAAGTGGACTGTATTCAATAAGTAGTTATGAATCGTCTCCGATTCGGGTGGAGGGCATTAAAGAGAATTTTGCCTTTGAAAACTGGTAGGATGTTATTAAAGTAGTACCAAAGAGTTATCTTCTAGTTGTACATACATGTATGAAAAATTCCTATTCTTAGCTTAATTGGGTCTCATTCAATTATAGCCATTTTTTTGACTCAAGGATTTTGTTTATTTATGTTTTCTTGATTTGTGTTTCCATAGAGTACATGGAGACTAGGGGAAAAGACCCAATAGGTGAGATAGTTCCAATGATTGAGATAGTATATGTGCATTTAAGGCCCAATATTTTTTAAAGTTTAGTACTAGTAGTTGTGACTTTAAGGTTGTTAGTGCTAATATAAGTACTAATAATTGAATGAAATGTGCCCTTTAGATTTAAAAAGCAACCAATCATGTGATGCCACATCAGCCCACCAACAAAACATGACTTAATGCACACCTATTGGTCCACCCTTTTTTGGGGGGGAACTATTTGACACCTCAACAAAAAGCATCCTAATGTGGCATCATATTTGATGATGTGGCCCTAAAACCTTAGTTATAAGTAGGGGTGTTGCCAAGTAAGCTACTGTAAAATTTTTAGAGTGATTCGAAATTGCCACATATGATTTTGAGAGGCGTGAAGTTAGGTACACCACTACTGGGTCCTCTCCCCTAATGGGCCCCATTTCCTTTTTTTGGAACTAAATCACATTTCCCACATTTCCTTTTTTATTCTTGCAAGGACAATAAAGGAATTTTAGTCAGTGGATCTGACCACTTCTTTCTTTCTATATTAGGATGCCTAAGTTGAAAAAGTTATGTATGATGCCACCACATTGTTCGCACTGTGTGGGGTCTTACCAAAACATGGTTGCACCGTTGTGTTATTAATATATAATTGGATTATAATCATTTTTCTCTCTCAAGGAAAAACAAAACTGCTATCTAAACCACTAAAGCAATTACAAAACAAAATAAAATGACCAACACAACACAAAAAAATCCATTTTTACAGATTGATGGAAAAGTGGGAATTGTTTTAGCTTACCTCGTCAGTTATGCATCAAATCAAAAATTGAATACAAAACTTGCAGACAACTTACTGCTATAAAGTTTGGAACAAAGGATAAATAGTACATTGATGGTAGTAGTAGCCATTATTGTATGTATGTCCTTCTCCTACCAAAATCTACTGCGTTTGGTTGGATCCTTCTCTGATTCCTCTAGGACAATTCATCTGCACATGTATCTTATCTACTCTTGCATATAAAATTCACAAAAGTACTGACTTGCGTGGTCCTCTTCATCTATATTGTCATCTATGGCCTCACTATATATGTGCTCATGTAATACAATGAGTGCCTTCTCTTTAAGAGTTTTAAGACTTGTATACATAGGTTAGCACTCCAAAGCACTCCAGAACCTATCATAAAAGTCCATATTGAAATCCCTATTGTGAATGAAGATGTTGCTCTTGAGGTTGATGAAAAAGTAGGCTATGTCTAAAAAGATGTGTTTCTCTACAGGGGTTAAAGTATGGTAACTGATTTTGAGGGTTTCAAATACATCATTTTAGCCTATATTTTCAAGTTTGCGTAGAGCCTCAGTCCAATATCTAATGTCCTTCCTCTCGTATAGTGATGTGCCTATAATCATATAAAATTCTTCTACTCAACCTCAAAACTTTTCTTTGTTAGATTTTAGTGTCCAAGTATAAAGAGGAAAACAAATTTCTTGAGGGCAAGATGTGAATATATTTCCATCATGGATAATCAATAATAGATTCATAATTTTCATCCTTAATCTCAAACATTTCCACCAAACTAATATGGTTAAATGTTTAAGTCCATTTTCTTTGTGCACATCAAAAATCCAATATTTTTTATGGCTCTTGTAATTGTATTGAATCCTATTCGTAATCATAAAAAAAAAGATTGCTACAAGTATCTTACCTTTAAAAATATACACAAACTGATTGAGAATGGAAAAAACAAGCAGATTTAAATTAAGTTGGAAAATCCTATAATGAACTGATAATGCTATTTTCAAGCTCAATGAACACTAATGTCTACGCATCATTGATTATAAAGATTGAAATTTTTCAAAGAATAGAAGCAATGTTCAAATGCCTTTTACTAGTTTATTGTATATTTATGTTTTTTGGTATGTCAACCCACAATGATAGCATAATATTGATTAACATGCCCTTGCCTATATCTCTGTTGCTACCTTTGTCTTTCCTAGATATGGATCTCTAGCATAAACCAATAATTATATACTATTATTGGTGACCCCTTCTACCTAATCTCAATCCCATCTTGCAGGTACTTGCTAGAAAATTGTCTGAATCTACTTCCCAAAAATAACAATTTTATAGGAAAATGTGGTTGTATCAAAAGGTTACACTAGAACAGGTTAGTATAGGTAATTGTTTTATGTTCATTGCAATATCTTCATAGTTATTTAGATACATGCTCTTTCTATTCATCATCATACTTATGCATTTCTAACTGACATTTGCAATAAATAATATGATGGTTAACCCTCTTTACAATGAAACTTTGTTCTTGAGCTTTCTAATTGTAATAATTGACTTGCTCATATTGCTTGTAGCTATATATTTCATTGATAAAACTGGTCATTTTGTAATTTTCACCATCTTCATCTTAGTCATCTTGTTTTATTGCTCCACATTTTATTAACTATGCATTACATATGATCTCTCCTCCATTGCTTGTTCAACATTGCTCTTAAGATTGAGAGGAGATCATTCTAGAAGTCAAAGAAGAATTGAAAGAGCTTTGTAGATTGGCGCAATCAAATAATTAAGTTCTTTTTTCTTGAACACATGGAGTATATATAGAAAAATAAATGGCTTTATTTGCCTATTAAGAAATGGGAATACTTAGAACATGGCAAATTTGACTCAATGCTAAAAAGAAAAGTGTTTAAAATAGATTGCCAAGCATTGGAAGATGCTCTTCAAGTATTGACTGGCCCCAAAATTCTTCAAGACTCCCCCAAGATCTTATACTTCTCTGAAGTAGTTACTTTCTTTTTATCCAATGCCATGGACCTCTTGCAAGAATGTACTCTCTTAAGAAAGCTTGATTTTGATTACATACAAGACTAGCTCATATATGAAGAAAGCCTAAATACTACTCTGATTAATTAGAACCTATTCAATGGGACAACCCTAGTTGGAGGGTTATTCACACATAGGGATATTCAAAAATGTCTTTCTATTGTTTGTATCTTCAATACCATAAAATGTGGCCTCTAAAATAACTATTCATGCACGGTGAAAAATTCCCTTTCTTCCCACTACCATGAGCTTGTCGATAAAATGTTGACACAAGTACTATTAGCAGGGTGCAAAGCATAAAGGAGATCCAATCAGAGGAGACTACACATCATGCAAAGGTCGGGGTTGATTGGAAACATATCCCTAAATGTAATAGATATAGTATATATAGATATAGGATATTATGATAAGAGATAGGAGAATAGGAGTATGATATATTGTAAATTATGATGTAAAGAATGACATAGAAGTCATGGATCTAACTAATGAGTGATGATGTATTCATTTGCTTGTTGTTGATATAATAAGATCTATCAGTGCCAGGTAAGTTTATGTTTTCTTATGTTACTGTGTATGTAATGCTCTGCTATGTTATTCTTTATGTTTGTTGTCAATATCTAGCTACCTGACCGGGGTATAAATTGACTACAAAGACTTGACTGAGAACCGGATCTCCTCTACATTTCTTGCTAACATTTGGTTATGTTCCCAAGAGCCTGGAAGAAGGCAGTTAAAGATTGAAAGGGTAAAACATCCAAGAAGAAGCACAAAGTTTTGGAAAGGAGAAAAGATGAGGTTGATGGAGAAAATTTTCAATTTGTGGAGGAATTTAGGTCTCCTTAGGTTTCTACCTCTATGAGAGGGGGCATACACTTAAGGGGATGGCAAGTGGAAAGAGGGTAGGGTTCACAAAGACCTTTCAAATAATATTACTCTTCAAACATGGATTCCATGGGATATAAGAGAACTAATGGAACACCAAATCAAGAAAAACCCATGGCAAAAGGGGAGAAGTGGAGGAAAAGAGAGATCGGTGAAGAAATTAAAACTGGAATGGAGATAAGCAAAGAATAGAAATTGAAGCAAACTTAGGAATGACAAGAATGTTACCACAAAAGGATGGAAAGGGCACAAGAAATGGATAAAAGAAGGATAACAGGAGTTGCAGAAGAAAAGGAGAAAGAGTATGTGGAGCGCACCATGGAGGGTGTTGCTAGAAGGGAAGAAGAGGACAAGTGCGTCATGAAAGATACTGTTGAGTGTGCCAATGAGGGTGCTACAAAAGAAAAAGATTAGAAAGAGGAGAAATAGAATTTGTAATAAAGGATACTACGGAGTGCACTACTGTGGGTGTTGCTAGAGAAGAATGTGGAAGAGAAAGAAGAAATAGGAGAATTAGGGTTTATGCCAGAGACTGCCAAAAAATATGAATTAACACCGGAAATGTTGAAGATGGATGAGGAATACATAGAGGAGCTAATTTACCAAAACATAAACGAGATAAGTGGAAAAGGAGAAAAAGTGGTAAACATTGAGAAGATTTTTGAGGGTTTTGGAAGGTTATTTCAATCATCATTGGAAGATGACATGATGTCATTCACAAATGGAAGAGTATCCCCTAACTTGAAGAGACACTATGAAGAGACACAACCCTTGGACCATGTTTCACCCTGATTGCCATATAAAGTCAAGAGAATTTTAGTAGATAAGGAAGATATTCAAGCAAACAAAGAAGCAAAAAGAATAATAGAGATCTAGAGTAATTTCACAAAGATTTTAGGTGAAGAATACTTTGACATCTGATTACAGAGAGACAAGGAAAGAGAAGGAAAGCGGGTTGATAGAAGACAGCCTAACCAGAGGAGCAGACTGGAGGAAAACTACCGCAAAGTATCAAAAACTTGGAGAACACCTATCTTGGATATTCCTATTAAATTATCAGTATTTGAGAAGGATACTACTGAAGTTGCAGAACATATTTTTGTTTTAGAGTCAATTTGGAACTAAAGAGGACTAACAAAGGAATGAAATCAAGTTGTTTGACTTCATAGGCACCTTGCGGAATGAAGCATTAAAGTGGTATAAGAAGACATGTCCAAATAGCGACAAGGAATGGGATGATATCAAGAAGCTATTTTTAGAAAATTTTGGAGTTTCAGATGTTTTAATAGAAGTGGTGAGTAACATGAGAGATTTGATGCAGTTGTATAATGAATCAATAAAGATTTTGATAGAAGATTCAAGAAGACAACTAGCAAGTTGGAAGAACCACTAACTAAGAAGCAAAAGATAGAATGGTTTATTTCCAGAATAAGCCCTGAAATAAGGTCAACCCTAGATGGAAGAATATTTCAAACATATGTAGAAGCAGTGACACTAGCTTGTCAGATAGAGTCTCAATCTTGGTGTAGATTGGATAAGATGAAGGAGAACCTAGAATTAGAGTAGTTGAGGTTGAGGTAGGAGATCTTGGCTAAGCAGGAAGAGAATACACAAAAGAAAAGACCTAATATTTGGTGCTCATACTATACAAAGGAAGGTCACTTGAGAAATGAATTCCCTAAGATGAAAGGTGAAAGGCAAGATGATGCAATGAAGCTAACAAAAAGGGTCAATTTAATATATTATGGATTATGTAGAGAATGGGATGACCATGAAACACAAGATTGTCCTTCACAGAACTTCTGGAGGAAAAGAGAATTTGCTAAGAAAGAAAATGAAACATGCTACACAAATTCGGAAGAGAGTAATAACATGTGCTATGTAGAAATAAAGCCACATGATCAAGGCTACAAACAACCAAACTGGAGAAATCAAAGGAATGCTAATGCAGTAATAAAATAAAATTATGGTAGTCCATCCTATGGGAATAGCTATAATAATGATGATAGAGATAAATTTGGAGGTTATAGAAGAGGTAGAGGCCGTGGAAGAAATAAAAGGAGGAAGTGATAGGATTCTGATAAATTTTCCTAGCCATGTTCCAAGTTTGATATTTGTGGGTCCTTGGTTATGGTTTGGTGTTCAAAGCATTGAAAATTCCTTGTCCCTAAGCTGTAAAAGGTCCTAAACCCTTGATTCTTTTGCAAATCATTGTGATGCCTTTTGTTCTATTCCTAAGTTGACCGTCTATCACCCACACATATCCTTTAAGTCGCAACTTGTGTCTAGGAGTGTCGTCCTTTTACCGGCCCCTTCCATTTGAGTCATGTCTTATTGCCTATGCCTAAGCTTTTGTTGAAGCCCCTTAATGAGTTGTGGCCCCTTCCCACCTAGTAGAGTGAATGTTGTTTTAAAGGCATAAAACTCTTATCTTGTGGTTGGAAGTGGATCACTCCATGTGGCAACTCTATGTAGCTCCTAGCACAAACAAAAGACAAGACTCTCCTGATATTGCTCTAGCATTCCACGTGTTGGCTCGGAGCAAGTTCTATGCGAAAGAAAATATAAGTTTCCTCCCAAGTTGCATCATTGCTCCACGTGTCCCAACTTGTCTCCCATTCGGAAAAGGTATGTTTTATTACTACAATATACGATAGCCACAAAGCACACCAAGTGTCAAAAGGATATGCTGTGGGACCCATTGATGACTAAGGTGGAAGCAGTTGTCAGTTGTGACATTCTCTTCATAAAACAAAAGGAGGCATTTTAAGTAGAAATTCAATATATGCCACGTGGCTTGATCTGGGTGCCCTCCGCATTTCCATGGACCCTCATGTCTAGTTTTCTTTAATGCTTGCAGAAGTGTAAGAACTCACCATGAGGACTCTGTGGATTCTTTGGGCTTCTCTTTTCAACAATTTGTCTGAGGTGGCAGTCCAAGTGGACTTTTCTCATTGGTTCGTGCCTTAAATTTTTGTGGTGACAGGGATTCACATCTCTATGAACTTGTACACACCATTGATCTAGGTTACATGTGCTGCAATCAACAGCTTATGTTAAGAAAGAAAAACTAGCATGGTGGAGCGTAATTTGCAATGACCTTGTGTAGTGATGGCTTTCTCATGCGTGCGCAGAGATCTTCTTGCCGCCATTTTTGCACAGAATGGGTCCTTGAGACTTGTGTGCACCTTTGAAAAGATGTCCTATGGCATGTCGTGATAGAATATATTGAGGTTAGCTTTTCAGAATTGATGAAATTAATGAGATCGAGGAACCGGGCTTGGCAGCCATCATGTGGAATTGACATTTGCAATTGCCATTGGTTGTGTGACATAAATATGGGAATGAAGTACATCCTCCATTTTCCACTTCCAGTAGAGTTGGTACATTTCTCAAGGATTTTCATTTATGACCACATGCCATGGTACATGTTGAACCGAATTATTCATAAAAATACCATGGATGTGGGAGCCTTTCAATTTATCTATAAATAGTTGCATGTGTCACTATTTGTATCTATCATTCAATCTGAGTGGGTGAAAAATGGAAGGTTTTCTGAGTTGTCTGCTACCTATGCCATTTATTTCCTTTAGAGACTCTTCTCTATTTTCCTGGTTGGCTTTATGTTCTTACAGAATAAATGAATCAAAGACATTTTCTTCAATGGTATAGGTAGTTTGGGAAGAATGTAAGGAGCCAAGTAGAAAGCATTAGACTCTTGCCCAACCGTGGCTTCTCCTTATTTTCATCTAGATGGGGATTTTGACTCCCAGTCTACTGACTCCCTTGACTCCCTATTGTTGTGAGTTTCCAGATTGGGACTAGAAGAAATAGAGACCTATTAGTCCCTCTTCTCCTTCCTTTGCACAATGGGTTCTAACAGAGGGTCAGCTGCAATTGAATGAGTACTGCCCCCTTTGATGAAACAAATAGAACTGGGGAAGGAGAATTAAGTTGACAAGAAGGGATGACCCTTTGTCTAACTTAAACAAACACTTTCTACTTCTTCCTCCTTGATGAGGATTTTGGCACTGCCAGTGCTCATTGTATGTGGCTTCCTTGAGTTCCTTAATGGTTGAAATGGATGAAGACTGCCTCTCAGAAGTTGAGGAGCCACTTTCCTATGCCCAAAACATGAGATAATGGAGAGAATTCTGATTTCCTCATTTATTTGGTCCTAGTAGGGATTCCCATGTTTGCGCATGGGAATGGAGAGGTGAAGTAGAGGATTCTTGTCTCATTGGCAAGTATCTTGAGATCAAAGGTGGCAGAGTAGAAAGAGCATTTAACTTATTGCCATCCGTTGATAGTGTTGTTAGCCCCAATGCCAAGATTAGAAAGCATAACGGACAAAAGACAATTATCTCCACCTGCTGGAGGAGATAATTTGTTACAAAGGCATCTCTTACCGATGTATACACCTAAAATTGGCTCATGTCGAACCAAATAAATATTTTTTATATTTATTTTAAATTCTTATTCTTCTATTAATTAAATAAATATTCTAATTTATTTGATTGGTTCATTATCCCAAAATCATTTATTTAATTAAATCCCCTAATTCTTCTTATGTCTCATCTAATTAAATAATCCTAAATTCCTCTATCCTAAGTCCTAATTCCATAAATCCACCTCACCTTTCCACCTCACCTTTCCACCTCACCATGTTACACACATAATTAAATATTTTAATATTTAATTAGCTAATATTCCCTCACTCACATGTCCTATTTATCCTCCAGTCAAATTAGTTAATTCATCAATCAAATCAGTTAACTAATTAGTCAATTGTGTTCACTGGTCAATCTATTATGTTGACTACCCAATCAACCCAGTTAACTGATAAATCATCTCAATTCACTCTTCAATCTGTTTTGTTAACTCCCATAACTCATGAAGAAGGCTTGGACACTTGTCCTCTTTTGATTCATGCACATTCCCTCAATCTTCCTCAATCGTACACCTCACAGGTAATTCCTCTAGTTATGGATCTATTGACACTTGGACTGGGCCTCTCCTTAGCCTATATAAACAAGGTTCTCACACCCATTTTGCATCCACTCAAGAATTCACAATCTTACTCTGCTGAAACCATACCAGCGTGCCTTCGACAAAATCACCTTCATTGCATTTGTATTACAAACCCATTATCATCACCATGTATCCATTATCAATCACCCGTCTTCACTATAGTTGCATTGTAGTTTAATCTCCATTGCACATTCCTATCACAGCCGTTCAATCTTTGTCATCTTAACAGTAAGGAAGTACAACTTCTGAGAGCTCCAAATCATACAAGATCAAAGAAAGGCAACAATGGAAAGCACACGTTAAATCTGGTTGCAAAGGCATTATCTTTTGTTTTCTTGCATTTGTCTTATTTCCATTGAGTTATTGGAGTGTTTAGTTGTTTAATGCTATTGTTCACATTTTCCACTAACATTTTTAGCACCCACCGTGGGGCCTTGCCCTGTTTTTAATCTTTTTTTTTAGTTTTTGGTCAAGTTGTAGGCGTGACAGGTCATTCTGGTGCATTCATTCTTCCAGTTTGGCACATCCACAACAACAATGACAGTTCAACGCATATGAAGAACCTTTCCACGCATTTGGTCACTCTTTCAGTGCATTCATTTTGTCTGCACATTTAAAACATATATCTGTACATCAGTTGAATCTTTTAGCACATTCATTCTGTCTGCACATTCAAAATTTCTTCCTGCGCATATGTTAGATCTTTCGACGCATTTGTAATCCTATGCATTTGTTCTATCTTTTTGCACATCCACTCTCTGTTTCAGTGCATCTGATCTCTATCAGAGAATTGTATTGAATTTGTAAAATCTTTGATACTAACCTTGGTTGTAGGAATATCAGTCATCAAATGGAGGCCTTTAACACAATGATCTTGCAGGTGTAGGAGCTATGTTTAGTCATTTAGTTACATCAATAGGTTCATCTAGATTTAATTAGAGAGGAGTAATCTGACATCTTCAATGTGCAAATCTTCACTTAGCTCTAATTAGGAAGGCAGTAAATTGTATTGTTGCATACAAATTGCACATAGTCCCAACCTAGGTGGGTAATAACTGAACAAATCTTTCAAGTCAATCTTACAATTACAAATCTCTCATCTAGCTTAAATTAAAGGAAAGTATTTTGTTTCATCCTTCAATGACAATCTTCAGATAGATCTATTTAGGGGTATAAAAATGAACCATCTTTTCAAAGTTTTTGCTATCTTGTCAAATGGATTATGCTTGGTAGAGTAAACACACTTAGTTTTTTTTTTTTTAACTAGAAGGATAAAGAACCAGTGTACTCTATGTTTGGGAATGATGATAGAACTGTGTCCCCTTTCTTGGGTGACCAAAATGCCAAACTTATCATTTCATATGTGTTACCTTTAGAAGAGGTCTACCCTTGGAATTTTGCCCTTCCAACCAAGATGACCTTGAGCGATGACAGGCTAATGCCAAGCCACTTCCAAGTCACTATAAATAAATTGTGTTTGTGATGAAAATTGCAAACAACGAGTGCCACTGTGTTACACCGACAAATGTTTCCACCAAAACCTTGTTGAGCGTAACCTCTACAGGCTGGGAAGCCTCCTTATCGAAGTGAATTACCGCATGTGTAACCACCCGAATGAATGTCCATACTAAAAAGCCATTATTTTTAGAATGCAAAAAACCCCTATTTGTTGACACATGAGGAAAATCCTCTAGAGCCGTCCAACGTCATACACTCATTTAGTGTGGAGACAGAAAAGTTCAACTCTTCGAAGGAACTGTAACTTGGTAAGCATGAGAAGTGAGTGCCGTGGAGGGGAGCTAGTGCTACCAAGTTACTATCTATCATGCCTTTATGTAAGTGGCTAGGGTAAAATCCAAGTTGGAACTCAACAAATATTGTCCTTACCATCCTTAGGATTGTACTTACTTATTTTTCATTTATCAAAAACTTGTTTCAAAAAAATCATGAAAACTTCTTGTTTATTGTGTTTTCTGGCAATAACTTGAGTCAAAAATAGTGCCACAAACCTTGAAAATTTTAGAAAAATGTGCAAAAAGAAGAGCAAACTGAAACTGAACCAAAAGCAAAACCTATGTGCAGAGTTGCACTTATGATACATATTCCTGCGCATTTAACAAATTTTTCAGCGCATCCAAATTCTACAGTGCATTTAAACCTTTTTGCTGCGCATCTGCTAAATCTTTCAGTGCATGCACATTTCTGCGCATTCATACAGTAGAAGCGCGCATTTAGAACTGCGCATTTAAGCCACAAAAATGTGCATCCGTACCCTATTTCTGCACATTTAAACCTATGCATTCATAACAGAGAGTTCTTCCATATAGTTTGAGAGAAAATCAAAACCAGATCCCTATACCCATTTGGACTCAAATCACAATTGGAAAGTTAGTTCAACCATTGCAGACCACCTTCATACCATTTTCATATGTCACCTTTTTGCGTACCTCTACCTTGTTATCCCAAAACATTCAAACCAAGATTTTCATCTAGGCATTATTGAGACTCTCCCAAATTCAAGAAAAATCTAGTTAGTTTCATAATAGGATCAATCATCCTTCACCTTGAAACTATGCTAGTGTAATCTTGACAAAAGAATAGTCTATATCAATAGTGGTGATCAACTATCCCTATTTTGACTACCTTTTGACTCAAGAGCACATTGTTTGGGAAAACATAGATCAATATCAAACCTTAGCAAAATATTACCAAAGCCATATCCAACCAAATTCACCCTCAAAATCATTTCATCCCAAAACAACAAACCAAGTTCACCTAGTCTTGCATCCAACTTCTGTCACATCCGAAACTTGCATGGTTCAAACTAGGTCCCAATCAAAACAAAAGTAAAAAATGGGTTCCCTAAACTATAGTGGGCATAATTCTGATGATGAGGAGGTTAGTCAAGAGGAAATCCTTAAACAACTTCAAGATCCAAAATTCCTAAAGATGATGGATAGGGTCGTTGCCATGGATCCTCATAAATATTTCCTCATGCTAGCTCAACAAAGAGCTAAGTTGCCCTCAGATTTTGATGTCTCAACTCTAAGAGCAAAAATTTCTGAAGCTGAGTCTTCGAAAGATGGCTCCAAAAATGACAAAGATGCCTCCAAAACTAACAATGATAAATCAGAAAAGGCTAAGGATACACTCAATCCCTTGGACACATTAACAACACAAATCCAAGCCTTGCAAAAATAGCTGATGGACATCCAAAGTGGGACACAACAAAACATTACTCCACTAGTAGAAAAATAGGAAAAAATGACTAAAAAAACTTTCAAAAATTGGTCATTTGATCAGTAGTTTGGTCACATGACCATTGGTAGTTTATTTCCAGTCATTTATCTTGCGACCAAATTTATGACCAAAAAAAATTTAGTCATTAATTTGGTAGTATATTTAGTCATAAATTTGGTAGCATATTTAGTCATCAATTTGGTAGTATATTTAGTCACGTGACCATTGGTAGTTTATTGCTGGTCATTTATCTCGTGACCAAATTTATGACTAAACAAATTTTAGTCATTACTTTAGTCATCAATTTGGTAGTATATTTAGTCATTAATTTCTATCAATTGGTAGTATATTCAGTCAATCGGTATTTTATTTAATTGTTTTTGATGTTTAATCATAAAACACAAAAAAAAACATAATCAATCATTCATTTGCACACAATGAAACGGCTATTAAGAAGGCAAAATACTAAAATTTTATTGAGAAAGGGTGTTTTTACAACAGATACAAGACTTAAATACGTCTTTGCTTTGAAAAATGTGTTACAAAGTGTGTTTCTCAATTTTGTGACTAAGAAAACTGAGTTACAAGCTCTATTTTTTGCTTATACAACTCTAAAACATGAAAGAACTACTTGCAAACTAAAGCCTAAATATTTCATCATGGGCTTTTCCATCTCAAAATCTAAATAAATGTATCAAAACTCGCTTAATATTGCTAATTACTGCATTACTTCTTCTTTGTTACATCTCCTGCCTTGGTCTACACAAACAGAACCCAGCAATGCAATAAGTAAATTGCCCCTTGTAACAAAAAGCAAATAAGTAACTTACTTTAACATGTTCTTTGAAAGAATATTTACCTTTTTTACTCCACGGATATTCTTAGATCTATTTAGACAGAATAAGTCAAAATAGACAATATAAATAAAATATGAAATAGTAGTAAGTTGTACAAAAATAGACAACACATATTTACATGGAAAATCTAATTTGTACCAGGAAAAACCACTAGCAAACATCTCTCTTCTTAGAAGAAATTCATTGTTACAGAATTTTACCATGCATTTGCATTCAAGATCAATTGACTTTTGTCAACTACTTTACCAATGCTAGAATAAGATTATTTCTACCATTGAGCACCTTTCTGGATGAAATTATTTCTAAAAATGATTTCAATCCCTTTTTAACACAGATGTATATACTAAGTTTCCAGTATTTAGAGCTTGTTTTCAAAATTCTAATCAAAGCGAACAATGATTGTTTGTTGTGGAGGATAAACCTATACATCAGAAATTTTTGAAGGATGGCACATCTTTCAATAATGATGATTTCAAAGCTGGACATGTAAACCCTTAAACCTTAATTGATCACTTAACTTTTGTTCAATGTAAACATTAATTTATTACTGCAATATTGGTATCTCCAAATTTGTGGATTCTCATCCTAGATCCTTCATGTGCAATTGATAGTTGTTTGTAAATGTCTAGTAAGTCCAAAGACCAAAATTCCCCAGGTTTGCTTGGGATGGGTAAACTAGTGTACAAAGCTTGCATCCTATTGAGAGGATTAAAAATAACACAAACCTCACATAAACTCATATATTTTGTGCATAGTGATGAATGGTAGGTCAGTAAAAATGCTTTTGATGTACAATCAAAATTTCATGAATACTAAAATGCCTTGCCACTATAAGCACACATGACAAGGGCTTCTGAATAATATGTGCAAACAATTCACTAAACATTAGAAAACTTATGCACAAATCCAAGACAAGATTCACCCCATCGAAAATTAGGAAAGCTTACAATCCCAATAATTTATTGATTGGCAAAGACCCATTGCAAGATCTGACCCACAAAAAACAAGTAAAGCTTACAATCCAAAAAATTAGATGTAATTGATACACAAATTGAAATCTGAATTGCTCAATTGGCCAAAATTTGTTCATCTTAAAACATCTATTGCTATGGGTTTTTATATAATCAAAACCATCTTGATTTCTTTACGAGGGAAAACTAAATGTAAATAGAGAAATAAGAAACCCTAAATAATGTTAGTAGTAATAAAGCAAAGGAAAGACTTTTCAACAGATAAGACGTATGGAGGAGAACAAAATGATAGAGGAGAAAACAGTTAATATTACCACCAATATACAATACTTGACCTCCACGTTAAGGGAAATGATAACCTTGAAGACCAAAAGAATTGATGCTAACTTGGAAATGAATATTATACTGTGACTAAGTGTAAAACTTGACCTGAGCCTTTGAACGACTAACAAAGAAGCTACGACCTGGATTGGAGACTTCAAATAGTGATTCCTTGGTAGTGACCAAGATTGGCGGCCAATTTTTTCTTGCCTGGTTCGCTAGTGTAACGAGGGTGTTTGGTTGTTTGATTCCACACAAGTAACTACCATAGGAGGATAGGGTTTGTTTCCAACACCCTAAATGGCATCGAGCCTATTATTACAGGTAGGAGTTCCCATTTTGAAGTCTATCTCCAAGATAGGGTTTGTTGAAGGTTTTGGCATCTGTGAATGACTATGATGCTTTAAAATAATGACCTAGTAATAAGATAGACCACGATCTAGATGGCAGCCTCGTGAAGGTTGTAGGACAAGTGTTGGAGTCTTCGTCTTGACCAATATACAATACATCACCTACTCCCCTGTAGCCCCACAAGGACCAGGGCATGAAAGCATGGTGCTCTCATGCCCTAGTCCTTGCAGGGCTGCTGGGGAGTAGGTGAGGCAACAATCACGCCAAATGAATTACTCAATAGATGTCTTCCCTGAATTTTTGAGCAAAAATGTGGTCATTGACATGTATGCAAAATGTGGAAGCATTGACAAGGCATGTGAACTGTTTGGCAGAATGCCTCAAAGAGATGTCATCTCATTGAATGCAATGATTGCAGGATATGCACAAAATGGATTTTTTGAAAAGGATTTAGAAACTTTCAAGAAAATGTAATTAGCAGGTGTAAATCCAAATTTGACAACCTTTATCAGCATCCTCCCTGCCTATGCCAAAATGGGAGCTTTGGAATAGGGTATGGACATCCATGACAACATAATCAAAGGGGGATTTTTGTCAAATATTATAGTTGGAAATGCTCTGGTAGACATGTATACAAAATGTGGAAGCATAGACAAGGCATGTGAACTGTTTGACAGAATGCCTCAAAGAAATGTGGTCTCATGGATTGCAATGATTGCAGGAAATGCACAAAATGGATTTGTTGAAAAGGCTTTAGAAATTTTAAAGCAAATGTAATTGGCTGGTGTAAAGCCAAATTCCATAACCTTTTCTAGCATCCTCCCTGCTTGTGTCAAAATGGGAGCTTTGGAATAGGGTATGGACATCCATCAAGACATAAAGCATAGAGGAATTTTGTCAGATGTTGTAGTTGTAACTGTCCTATTAGACATGTATGCAAAATGTGGAAGCATAGACAAGGCATGTGAACTATTTGACATAATGCCTCAAAGAAATGTGGTCTCATGGATTGCAATGATTGCAAGATACGCACAAAATGGATTTGTTGAAAAAGCTTTAGAAATTTTAAAGCAATTGCAATTGGATGGTGTAAAGCCAAATTCCACAACCTTTGTCAGCATCCTCCTTGTCTGTGTCAAAAGGGAGCTTTAGAATAGGGTATGGACATCCATCAAAACATAAAGGATAGAGGAATTTTGTCAGATGTTGTAGTTGCAACTGCCCTGTTAGACATGTATGCAAAATGTGGAAGCATAGACAAGGTACGTGAACTGTTCAAAGAAATGTTGTCTCATGGACTGCAATGATTGTAGGATATGCACAAAATGGATTTGTTGAAAAGGCTTTAGAAATTTTAAAGAAAATGCAATTGGTTGGTGTAAAGCCAAATTCCACAACCTTTGTCAGTATCCTCCCTGCCTATGTCAAAATAGAAGCTTTGGAATAGGGTATGGACATCCATCAAAACATAAAGGATAGAGGAATTTTGTCAGATGTTTTAGTTGCAACTGCCTTGTTAGACATGTATGCAAAATGTGGAAGCATAGACAAGGCATGTGAACTATTTGACAGAATGCCCCAAAGAAATGTGGTCTCATGGACTGTAATGATTGCAGGATATGCACAAAATGGATTTGTTGAAAAGGATTTAGAAATTTTAAAGGAAATGCAATTGGATGGTGTAAAGCCAAATTCCACAACCTTTGCCAGCATCCTCCCTGCCTGTGTCAAAATGGGAGCTTTGGAATAGGGTATGGACATCCATCAAGACATAAAGGATAGAGAAATTGTGTCAAATATTGTAGTTGCAACTATCCTGTTAGACATGTATGCAAAATGTGGAAGCATAGACAAGGCATGTGAACTGTTTCATAGAATGCCTCAAAGAAATGTGGTCTCATAGACTGCAATGATTGCAGGATATGCAGAAAATGGATTTGTTGAAAAGGCTTTAGAAATTTTAAAGCAAATGCAATTGGCTGGTGTAAAGCCAAATTCCACAACCTTTGCCAACATCCTCCCTGCCTGTATCAAAATGGGAGCTTTAGAATAGGGTATGGACATCCATCAAAACATAAAGGATAGATGAATTTTGTCATATGTTGTAGTTGCAATTGCATTGTTAGACATATTGTAGAATGCAGCAGTTTGTTTGACTTAGGTGTATTGATGAAGGGTACACAAAATGGTACATTTGAGTTTCAAGTGCTTCATCAAAATGTAGTTCCACTACCTAAAATCTTTGCCTGATTGGCACAAATTTAGCTTACTGATAATGCCATTAATGTTTTAAGTTAATGTAATTGGCAAGTGCTAAGCCAATTTTGACCATGAACTTATGTCTCCATCCTTCATTGATGATTCCTGTCATTTAAAACTAAAGAGCATCACTACTGCGGAGTTGTCAAGATGAAACATGTTCCCCTTGAAAAAGAGAATCGTGACCACAAAAACACTATGACTTTTCACACTTTACAAATAGAAAATAGCACATCTGGGTGAATTTTGGTCTACCACAAAGCAAAACAACTGAATGAACCCTTTATTCTTATATATCAATTTGAAATGAAAACTTGGACACCATGACGAGTTTGAGATCATAAATTGTTGTAGAGTTTGATATACTAATGCTTACCGTCGGCATTGAACTGCTATCAAATATAAGCAATTTTGCATCAAAATGATTTTCCAATGCCTTCACCAACATTTCTTGATATACCTCAGTCCCTATGGAAATGATAAAACATAGATTGAATCAGATTGAAAATATTGTTAATCACATTCATGTTCCATGTAACCATTTAGGCGTGTACAGAAGAATGGATAATAGACCTTGAGGACCGATATCAATATTTTGTGGCTTATGCTAGGAAGCTCCTTTGTAAATTTTGTAAATTTGTTCTGTTTCAAATGTATGAATGTTGATGCAATTAGAAGACTTTTTGTCTTCTCACTATAGATAAAAGATGAAACTTTAATCAATATTCCAATGAAACTAGCAAAGAAAGACTGAAATGACAAAGAATTAGTCTCAAACCACATGTACGGTTTAAATTTATATGAATAAGATGACAAAGAATTGGTATCCTAACCTCTAATAGATCAAAACTCAATGTAAAATATTCTATTACACATTGTTGTATTTCTAAATCAATATAGCTTTCATACCTGCACCCTTGTTTATGACAACACTATCTTAATTAACTCTTACAACACTGACAAATTGCTTTAAATAGAGAAGGGTTTTTGGTTGTATTCCTATCAAAAAGCTAAGATTATTATAACTTAATAAAAATTAAAAACAAAATTGAGCTGAAAATTGTTTAAAAATAAAGTTTTATTTACTTGCTAAAAACTACCCAGATATGTTCTTGTAATTCTTGATCTGATTTGGAGGTTGAGTGTGCATCAGTATCTTTGCATAGGTGTTCAAAACAAGAGCAATAGTCACAATTTTGTAGCCACCTTTCTAAATGTTAGAAGCCCAAGATCAATAGATGTTTTTGGTGCTTAAAAACAAATTTAAATAATCACATAAATATGCTCAGAATATCTTACGACACAGTAGGGAGTTTTTCATAAATGACAGCAAATATTTCCTTTGGGCTACAACCAGGCCTTCTAGCTAAAAGATGACTATACTCTCCAAGTAGATATGCATCGACCTGTAAGCACACATGAAATTTTGGTTAATGGTACTACAATAGCTCTTGAAAGTAGATTTCATAGGCAAGATTTTAAATACTCCTTTTGTTCCATAACAATCATTAGCAATTTAGCACCTCCAATGAAGCTATGGAACCAAAAGGTATACAATAATATTTCTCAACTGCATTTTCATAAAGCACTATCTCAATAACACAAAGGCATCGAAAATAAGTCCAGAATCACATTTTTTTCTGCTAAATGATGCATTTATCATTTGTTTCCATTCAACCTTGAAGCTTATAAATTGAAAGTGCTTATTCAAATAACATAGCTCTTTTCATTACAAAATATATCTCTACCTATACTTTTAGAGCATATGGATTTACATTCACTGCATGTATGCACTCAATCTATGGGGACTGCTATGTAAAATAGACTGTCATTCAATAGTTTTACTAGAATCACTATGAATTCTTAAACTGGGTATCATCAAAACCATTAGAATCAATTTACTTAAACTTCTAGTTCAGAATCCATACCTTTGCCCTAAAACTAGGTATCTACCACACATGCAGTGCCAAGAGGAAAAGAGTGGAAGTTTCTGTTTAGTATAAAAAATTAGGTTGTTTAAGATTCAGAAGCATGCATAGTCATATACCAATTAACTTGCCAAACATACATTTTTACAGGTATACCAATCCTTGGTTTAAATAACCTAACTATGTTAGGTTTGCATGACAACTGATTTGCAAAGACTATTCATGCACCATTACATGATGCATAGCCACAAAACAAGCAACATTTATATTTGCACTCATTTTCCTCACTAAATAAGCAAGTGCTACACATATCATACTACTTTCATGACTGAAAATCCACACGAATGGATTGCCAAGATAGACCTTGTAGGAAAGTATTATAAAGTTTAGAAATCATAAGCTTTTGGTGACAATAGGCTACCTAAAAAATAGTGTAGTAAGTTGGATTGTGTGGATACTTAAGAAAAGAAGAAAGCAATCATCATGGACAGAGTTCAAGCAAATGTTATTGAAGAAATTTGATAAGGGAGAATCTACATGTTATCTCTTCCAACTCATGGTTATTAGGCAACAATACAAGAATTCAGTATCCTAAATTTTGTTGGTAATGTGGAACCATCAATTGCTCTAACAACATTTAAGAGTGGATTGAAAGATGCAATTCAGGCCAAATTGGAGGTGCATGACTCACAACCTAGATATGTAGTGGATGTATGAGTGGAGAAAAGTTTCTACAAATGGTCAAGAACATCATTATGAGATTTGCAAAGATAAATAACCATTTCATTACTTCTTGTAGGCTAGTTATAGTGTGATGACATGTTGAAGGTCACTTTAGGGTAATGGAGTGAGATGAGGGCAATTTTGACCCTTTTTGCAATTATTTGACTTTGTAAATGGTCACATGTTTGTTTCTTTTTCTGCATTGGGTGGTGTTAGGGTATCAAACATCTTTTGGTAGGCAATTTTCCTTAAAAACCACACATGTTCACTTCACCATGGAGACATCATGGCTTTTATCTATCTAGAAGCATCAATCATAGTTTTCTTTGTTAGCAGTCATTAAGGATTGAATACAAATCATTTGGCTTTCCTATGAGGATGTTTGGATGGTTTGATGGTTATGCAAGACTAACCATTGCCATTCTAGGGCAACTGATCCATCTCCCATTACTGCTAGGCCAAAGATGAATAAAGGGTAGTTAATGGCTCAGATTGTAGGTTCAGTTGGTAGATTAATCACTCTCATTGTTGTGTGAAGGAGAAAGATAGTGTTGCCTATTTCTTGTAGAATGCAAGAGTATAGTGGAGATAAGGGAGTTGTATTGAGACTCAAATACTATTTTAATGGCAGATTTCCCTATGTAAGTACACTAAATTGTGAGTGGGATGCTGAAAGCATACCCTTCTTAGAGCTTTTCTACCTTCAAGTGAGCAAGATTAGGGTGCTCTTACTACCAGAAGATGAATCTAGCTATGGGTGGAAGCCCCCAAATTTAGAAATAATAAGAATATTGATTTCACATCTGGTTCTACTTAATCTTGTATCATACCAGTCACTTTCACCTATGGAGCATTTCTTTCACTAAAAACCTCAAAGATTGCTATGGATTTTATGAGTAAATCTGAGTAAGATAACTGAGAATGGCAGCAATGGCCCAAAATGGTTGTTTTCTCTGTATCCCCGTTGTGGCTCATTCTATTGAAGAGATGGTGTCTCAAATGCAGCAAGCACATATTCAAGGTACAGACTTAGTAGAGCTTCGCATTGAACATCTGAAGATTTTTAATCCTCAAGTGGAATTACAAACACTTATAAAATCTAGAACTTTGCCTATTCTTGTTACTTATAGGCCAAAATGGGAAGGTGGAGCATATGAAGGCAATGAAGAGCATCGCCTTAATACACTTCATTTAGCTCTGGAATGCAAAACAGATACGTTGAAAAGGCTTTAAAAACTTTCAATAAAATGCAATTGGCAGATGTAAAGCCAAATTCCATAGCCTTTGCCAGCATCCTCCCTGCCTGTGCCAAAATGGGAGCTTTGGAATAGGGTATGGACATGCATCAAAGCATAATGGAAGGGGAATTTTTGTTAGATGTTGTAATTTCAAGTACCCTAGTAGACATGCATGAAAAATGTGGAAGCATACACAAGGCACGTGAATTGTTCCACAAAATGCCTCCAAGAAATGTGGTCTCATTGAATGCCATGATTGCAGGATATGTGTTGGTATGAGTTTGTTGAAAAGTCATGTAATAACTGTAATAACATGACTGGCAGTAATATGTTATAGTTACTCTGAGGTTTTAATAAGAGTTTTTGTTGCTGTCTCCATTAACAAATGGTTTATAGATTCAAAATTTGGTGACCTACACTTTGCACGACAAAAGCTTGTATACTGCTATTTTTTGTAGCAGGGAGTTACATTTTATTTATGCAATTGGTATTCACCAATCATTAAAATAGTTGAAATAATCCACAAACAAATTGAAATCCAGAGAATCAAATGGATGATGTAATAGCCCAAACAATCCACAAAAAAATGGAAAGCAAGGAGTCAAGAGCTTCCATTTTGAAACCAGGTCTTTTCCTGGAGAAAAGAAAAGAAATAAAAGAAAATATTTTTATAAACAAATGTGAAGAGAGAAACTCAAAATAGCAGAGGCCTTCACCATGGTGTCCTTATCCTTGCAAATCGAACCAAAGAAATTGCAGATAATCTCCCATAACCCTAAACCTCCTTAGCACATAGGTGTAATGAAAGACAAAACTGAAACTCACTTTGGTGCCTAAGCTTTTTCTGTTTTCCTTTTGATTTTCCCTCTTAAAAAAATGTGCTTGCTTTTAGTGCTTAAAATGTTAAGTAATATTCTTTTTTCACCACGAAAAATTAGTCATATGAATAGAAAGGGTGAGCACATAAATTAGTTTTCCTATGACTATTTAGTTAACTATCCCTTTTTAGTGTGAAGAGATGAATGAATATATATACTATGTACATTACACTTACAAAACAAGAGAAGAATATGTAACAGCTTATGTCCTAAATTTTTAAACTTCCATGTTTGAGATTATTGATTGTTGGCATTATGTTCCCATGGTTAGAAAACACTGTTGAAGGTGCCGCATGTAACAGATTAGTTAATAATGCTAGGTGGCATGCAAGACTATGTAGATTCATGCACGATAGTATGTGATGAAGTAATGATTTCCATGGGGTCATGTGTAGTGACAAATGATGACACCATGCATTATGTGCAGGGCACACATGGTATGAAGGATAATGTAGAAGTTATAAAGAATATCAAGTCATGCATGTTGTTCCTATAGAATTGTGTGTCTTCGCTATGATCACTTGCCCTTTCTTTAGAATCAATGGCCACAATGTGCCTTCAATGAGAAATATAAATTAAACATAGAGCTTCTAAAGATTGTACCACTTTTCTTGATATTCATATTATCTTGTCTTAGACACTTTGAATAAGTGATGTGAAACATGGTGAATGCACATTGTGGTAGTAAAAATGCTCTCATCTTGCATAAATTTAATGTGCAAGTGCTCACATCCACTTGTTTGAAGGATGTTGAGTTTATGGCTTCTCAAGGAAAAGAGAAAAATATGGTTTGAGGAGTTCCACATTCAATATTAGGTGCCATCCTAGGTATTATGTGAGATTGAGAAAAAAATGTATTATCACAAAAACAGTCTATGAACCATATCATAGAGGTGTAATCTTCCTATTTGGAACTTTGAAATGTTTCTTCTAAATATGTAACTAAAGTTTGTCATCAACATTGAAAGAGTGAGGTGTGTGATGTGTTTCATGGTAGTCTTTGTAATTCTATTTCTAGTTTGATAGAATCTTCTAAATCTATTGATGAACTCTGTGAATGTGTTGCAAAAATTTATATGCTTTATCTACTTCTCTTTCTCATGTGTGTGAATCCAAATATGGTGGTATGCATTAGGTTATTGTCAAGGGGTTGTTGTAAACTAAATCCTAGGACATGTCTAAAAAGGACTATACTTGTAGAACTATGTAAAGATCTATTGTAGGCATGCTAGATGTATAGTAGGTTGTCATCCAAAGTACACATATGTGCATATCTAAAGGTGCGCAATAAGTGCAAAAGTGTGTAATTAACCACCTCTATTTGACTATCTATTTAGAAATGAAATATTATGGACGAATTCAATTATGTATCCAATCTCTCCCACAAAGATTTAAAAATGTGCTAACAAATATTGGGTTGTAATCATTCACAATAGATGTGGGTAGCCAAAAATGTACCCAAACACAATTGAACAAAAGGTGCATGGTCTCTTGCATTGTGATACTTTTCTTACAAGAAATTATGATGACCATTTTTGAAAATATGTCCAATACAACAAAATATTGAATTATTATGATGCTTTTTCATAAGGAATCCACTAATTAAATTCATGCTAATAGATTCCTAAGGTCTTTACAAAAATCTAAGAGGTATAAATCCCAATCTTCATGTTCATGGGCTTGGTAATGTGATAAGGAATGCAAGACTTGATATAGTGCTTGATGTCTAAACACATGTGAGGCCAATAGAAATTTTGTAGCATTGCCAAGGTCTTTGTAATGATAAAGTGTCCAATATCTTGATGTAGTGCACCCCCTAGATGAGTCATAAAAGAGAAGCCAGGAATGATAAGAGTAAGAAAATAAAAAGGAGATGAAACAAAATAGGTTAGGGTTTTGAGCCTTTCTGAGTTAGGGTGAAAATTAAATTTGGCACCCATTTAATTAAATATATTATAATATTATATTATTACATAATATTAAATATATTATACTATAATATTATAGAATAATATAATATATAATATAACATAAATATAATGCAATATTATATTATAATATTATATTATAATATTATATAATATTATAATATTATAATATTATAATATATTATAATATAATATTATATTATAAATATTATTTTATATTATAATATAATAATTATATTATATTATAATATTATATTATATTATATTATAATACAACCCATTCCCTCAATTCAAAATATGTTTTTATATTATCCACTTTAATATCATATTATCTAATTTTTATTTGTGTGACTAATTATTTAGTTGTGTTTTTGCCTGATGACCAAATTAGTCATTTATTTAGCCATTTACTTGGTCATTTATTTAGTCATTTCAACCGATGATCAAATTAGTCATTTATAGTTGTGTTGCAAAAAATTTTAGTCACGTGACTAAAAGTTTGGTCACATGACTAAAAGTTTGTCACCTGGTCATTTATTTGCCATATTTCTACTAGTGCTCCCTTAAGGATATTTCACCATATCCCTTTGATAAATCTTTGCTCATGATACATTTTCCCTCAAGATTTGAGGTTCCTAAATTTGACAAGTATAGAGGAAAATTTGATCCAAGAGATCATATAAGGGAATTTAGCGCAACATGCCTAGAAGTCGCACACAATGAAACATATTTTATGCGACTATTCCCATGAAGCTTAGGAGGCCAAGCAATGGTATGGTTCTCCTGCCTACCTCCCGACATATGCACTTTTGATGAGCTAGTGGATAAATTTGTAACACATTTCTCATACAATATCAAACACAAAATATCCATGTTGGACCTTTGTAATAAAAAGCAAAAGGGGGGAGAATCCTTCGCCTCTTTCTTACAAAGATGGAGACAACTTGAAAGCATGTGTCCCTACCACATACTGGAGAAACAGATGATAGAAATGTTTGTTCACAACCTAAACACGAAGCTGAGTTATCAAATCCAAATACAATGCCCAACTACTTTTAGTAAGGTTATTGAAATGGGGCTACTCATTGAGAAAGCCTCGATAGAAAAGGGGCAAATTAAACTATACAAAGACACCCCTAGTTCTAACAACAATGTGGACAAGTCACAATTTTGGACCAAGAACAAACCCATTGTAAATGATGGTGTGGTAGATGCTACAAATGTGGCACAAAAACAACTAATCTTCAATCTACCAAAACAACAAAACAATACACCATCCAACAAGCCTCCAAGCAATGAGCAAAGACCTACCAACTTTCCTCCTAGGAGAAAATTCACACCACTAGGAGAGTCTCTTGAATCTGCCCTTCCGAAGTTAATAGCAGACAACCTCATAACACTTCCACTGGTACAAAATTATGAACCAAGATTTAAACCCGCTTGGTGGAGTGATTCCAACTTTTGTGAATATCACTGAAACAAAGGACATAAACTAATGATTGTCAAGTGCTAAAACATGTCATTCAGGACTTGCTAGATCAAAAATGTGTATCAATTAAAGGGCATACATCTAATGAAGAGCATATAGCATTCAAAAATCATCTTCCTCACTATGAGAAAGAAGGATCATCCAATCAAAACAACAATGGTGCTGACAAAGCAAGCTATAACAACGTTTCTTACGAGTACACCATTAATCACATCTCACAAAGTGATTCACACATCAATGTAATCACTATCAATAAAAATCCCAACTGTAATGTAACCACTCGTCATGGAAACATTACTCTACAAGGAGCTCCACCCATGTCATCTTCCACATCAAACTAGTACAACATCCTTGACCAACTCCATAGAACACCTATACACATATCCATTTTGGAGTTATTGCATCTATCCCCATCTCATAAAGCCATCTTAGAGAAGGCCCTCTTGGAAACGATTGTTCCTACAAATCTTGCTCAATAGCAATTCCAAGCTATTGTAGGTCATCTAACCACACCGCATTTTCTATCTTTCACAGAGAAAGATGATATGTCCATCAACCAACCACACAATGCATCCCTACACATTGAGGCCCAAATCCACAAACACCGAATAAAAAGGGTTATAATAGATGGAGGTGCTAGTTTAAATATATGCACATTAAAGTTAATCCTTGCATTGGGGTTTTCACAAAATGTCATTGATTCTAAAAAGAAAATAACTATCAAGGCATATGACGAAGAAGAGAGAACTTCCAAAGGAACCATTATTTTTCCAATCAGAGTGGGACTGGTAGTGAAAGATGTGGTGTGTCAAGTTCTAGACATGGAGCTAGTGTATAACATTCTTCTAGGTAGACCTTGGATCCATTCAATGAAGGTTGTTCCATCAACATACCATCAATGTATCAAGTTCCCACACAATGGCCAAGAAATTACCATACAAGGTGACCCTAACCCATTTCAGTATTGCAACAACATCCAATCAAAACTAGATGTGGTAATTACTACCAATAGAGCAACTTCCTCTTCTTCAAGCCATGTAGAGCCAAGTTCTCTAGCTTCTACCTCAAAAACATCAGAGCTTACAATCAAAGTCAAGGACAAAGGTGTTGGAGAATATGTCATTGAACGAATGTTCTATCTAGCACAGCTACCTCTATCACCAAGATCATATGGAAAGCCATTACTGAACAAAGCCAAGTCATTGGAGACTTCTAAAGCTCCTTTCATTAGATGGGGAAACCTATCAGATGAGAGTGATGAAAAAGATATTTTTACAGTGGCTTTACACAGATGAAGATAGTGAAACCACACCAAATGATCATCAACCAAAGCTACCCATTGCACAGTATGGTCAAGGGTTTTCTATTTTGCAAAGGATGGGATATGAAAGACATGGTCCCATAGGATTAAGGAAAGATGGTCTCATAGAACCAATTCAACCCTCTACATCCACAGCCCGAGACACTACTGGGTTGGGATACAAGGGTAAGGAGACAATAAAAGGTAAGGAGAAATGCCAAGCAAAAGACAAACAAGCAGCTACCACTAACTTCATAGAACAACTTCACTGACTATAGGAATGGAGTGAAATAGATTCCAATGAGTATGAATGGGACAGCCTCTCAGAAATGTCTTGTGAAGATAAAGATGTTGACGTGGTTCAATAGTATAGCTCTACTCATATGACGCATGAGGGACAAAACCCTAGGACTAGATCACTAGAGTTTGATCCACAATATGACGAATGTGAACTTCATGAGGAGAGTACAATATCACACTTGATGAACCAACTTGAGGAGAGTACCATAATAGACCTTGTCAATCCCTCTACCTATTCAAACAAGTCCTCCATTCTAACCATCACCATCTTTGAACCAGATCAACCTAATGATCCAGACTGGGATTTGCAGGACACCACCCCTGAACTAGATACATTCCAAAATGATGATGCTATTATCGATTATCTAGAGCTTAGGGACCATCTACTCGCAGGGGATCACAAAACTAGCTACACCATAGAACTCAATGACAAGGCTTATTTTGGAGAGAGTGCCAAGCCTTTCAATTGTAAAAATGTGAAAATAAAAGATCGATCTAATGGCGAAAACCACTCTGCCGCATTGTTAGATCAGGAAAATAATAAAAAAATAAAAGGTGTATCTGATGGTGAAAACCTCTTTGAGGCACCGAAGGATGAAAGGCTTGACACTCTTCCCAATCTAACACACCAGGAGAGGTCCTCAATTCTGATTGAACTAGCAGAACCTATTAGTATTGGAACAGAAGCCAACCCAAGGGTAATCCACATGGTACAATCGTTATCCACACAAGAAAAGCTAGCATTCACTGAATTCTTCAAGCGGAAATAGATTAAATTTGCTTGGTCATATGCCGATATGCCGAGACTCAATCCTAATCTTATCATGCATCATCTTTCACTAGCTCCAAGAGCTATGCCAATTAAATAGAAACTAAGAAAAATGCACTGACATATAGCATTAATGGTGAAGGAAGAATTGAAGAAGCTGCTAGATGTTGGTTTCATCAGACCAATGGATTATCCAGAATGAATCTCAAATATAGTTCATGTTTCCAAACCAGATGGAAGAGTTTGACTTTGTAATGACTTCAGAGATCTCAACAAGGCTTGTCCAAAAGATGACTTTCCTCTACCAAACATAGACATCATTATAGATCTAACAGTAGGGCACACCATGTTGTCATTAATGGATGGATTCTCTGGCTATAACCAAATCAAAATAGTGCCAAAGGATTAGCACAAAATAGCATTCACATGTCCATGGGGTACCTATTGTTGGTGCGTCATGCTATTCAGATTAAAGAATGTGATGGCAACATATCAGCGCGTAATGACCACGATCTTTCATGACATAATGCACACCATCATGGAAGATTATGTAGATGACATTCTAGCCAAGTCAATTACCAGAGAAGGACATCTGAAAGTCTTAGACAAGATCTTCACAAGATTAGAGCAATTCAACATACACTTAAATCCAAAGAAGTGTGTTTTCGGAGTCACATCCGGCAAACTTCTAGGATATATAGTGTCAGCTAATGGTATTGAGCTTGACCTGGACAAGGTAAAAGCAATCATGGAAATGTCACCACCCAAGAATCTGAGTCAGTTGCAGTCTCTACAAGGAAAGTTATAGTCCATCAGAAGATTTATCTCTCAACCGGCAAATAAGTGTCATCCATTCACACATCTCTTGTACAAAAACATTCCATTCAAATGGGATGACTCATGTGAGCAAGCATTTTAGCATCTAAAGGAATACCTAATGAACCCACCAATCTTGATGCCACTGATTTAGGGCAATCAATTGTTACTCTACATCTCAACTACAGCCACAACTCTTAGATCTCTACTAGCCCAACAAAACCACGAAGGAAAGGAACAAGCAATCTACTACATTAGTAGGACACTAGTAGGTTACGAATTGCAATACACACCAATTGAACGATCATGCCTTGTAGTTGTCTTTGCTTCCCAAAAGTGGAGACACTACATGCTCTCACACTCTATCAAGCTAGTGGCGAAGATTGATCCATTAAAATACCTACTCAACAAAGATACCCTAACAGGTAGAATATCCAAATGGGTCATGATACTCAGTGAATTTGATATTGAGTATGTAGATAGAAGAGTAATCAAGGGACAGGTCATTGCAGATCAGCTAGTGGATGCACCTTTGACAGATGACAACCCACTAAGTTTTGAATTTCCATATGAGTCTATCTTCAACATCACTACCACATCTTGGAAGCTTTAATTTGATGGGTCATATACTCAACATGGATTTGGAATAGGAATCTTGTTGGTAAGACCACATGGAGACACAATCCCTAAGTCATACAGACTTATGTTTCCCTGTACCAACAATGTTGTTGAGTATGTAGCACTGGTTACTGGCATAAAGATGGCGATAGAATGGAAGGTCAAGGAACTTCATGTGTATGGGGACTCACAACCCGTCATTAATTAAGTAAATGACGATTATCAAACTAAGGATAAGAACTTGATACCATACAAGTGTATGGTGGATGATTTCAAAGAGTATTTTGTTGTGATATCCTTCAAGTAGATACCAAGATTGGAAAACAAAGCAGCAGATGCAATGGCTACTATCGCATCCCTCCTTGACATGCATGAAAATCAGTCTTGTTATGAGTTCTTGGTGGAGCTAGTTTCCCATCCAGTTTATGAAATCCCAAAAACCAGCACCATTTACCACATCGTAGGGTTCGATTCTCCCTTATATGGCAAAGTTTACACCTATTTGAAAGAGAATATGCTACCACCTGACCTATCAAACAAACATAAATGAACATTCATATGCCAAGCATCCCGATATACCATCATTGCAGACACCCTGTATCGACGAGTTTTAGATGGTACTCTCCTTAGGTGTTTAGATAGTGAGGAATATCAGACCGCTCTAAGTGAAGTACATGAAGGAATATCTGGGACACACTCTAGTGGTCCTACCTTGGCAAATAAACTCATGCATCTTGGATACTATTGGCCAACTATGGAAAAGGACTCCTGTCATTTTTTGAAGTAGTGCAAGAAGTGCAAAATCTACGGGAACCTCATACATGCACCCGCTCAAGAGTTGCAACCCTTAACAACACCCTAGCCCTTCTGTCAGTGGGGACTTGATCTAGTAGGCAAGATTCATCCTTCATCCTCGAACGGCCACAAATTCATTATCATAACCACTAAGTATTTCACAATGTGGATTGAACTCATTCCATTAACCAATGTAATAGGGAAAGAAATCTCTTCTTTCATCCTTAACTACATCATATGCAAATATGGCATTCCATCATCCATTGTCACAGATAATGAGCGACCTTTCAAGAACCAAGATGTGAAAGAACTCTATGATAAATTCCACATTCAGGATCACTTCTCCACTCCATACTACCCGCAAGGTAATGGCCAAGCTGAGGCATCAAACAAAACTATCCTGAAGATACTCAAAAAGACTGTCAATGATGCTGGTCGTGATTGGCATATGCAATTGAACCCCGCTCTATGGGCCTACAGAACCAATATATGCACTCCCACAGGTACGACACTATATACCCTCATCTATGGTTTTGAAGCCATCTTACCTATAGAAGTTGATTCACCTTCCCTCAGGGTGTCATTAAAGGGTCTCATAAATGATGAAGAATACAGAGTATCAAGACTCCAAGAGCTAGAGCTACTAGAAGAATGAAGACAACATGCCTTCAACCATCTTAAGGCATACCAATAGATAATGTTAAGAAGATATAATCACAGGGTCAAACCATGAGTTCTCCAAGTTGGTGACCTAGTCCTCAGAGAAAATCCTAGGAATCAGTAGGACAAAGAGAAGAAAGGAAAGTTTGAATCCAACTGGTTGGGTCCTTATGTCATCATTGCTTCCTATGGATCAGGTGCTTATTAATTGGCTACATCAAAAGGTGAAATGTTCAATGATCCCATCAAAAACATGCATCTTCGCAAGTGCTACACCTAAACCCCAATGCAAGGGAGTCAAAATAGAAAAAAAATCAAAACAAAAACAAAACAAAAAACATAAAATTAACAAAAAAATAAAAAAAAAAGAAAAAATAGCAAAAAAATCATCCTCTGGTGAAAACCTGGTAAACATATGCCTTGGATAGGTACCATAATAAAAATTTGGCAAACAGGCATCATGTGTACTTTAACTTTTGTGCAAATATTTAAGAAAGTGGTGAAAACCTGGAAATAGGTGCTATTTGTGATAAACCGCTTCCTCCATCTTTTAGGAACTTCTTCCTCATCCATCCCTTCTTACCACAATCATCCAATCATATCAAGATACCTACCATGACTTGTTGTTCGCTCATCCTTATCACCTTATCCCATCAGGCTGTCAATCCAAACTTGCGTCCATCTTGTCATCCATCCTCAACCAATCCATTGAACCGTTGTCGAATTACATCGCCTTTGAGCTATCACGTAGGTAAGGCCATCATTGATGCACCCCCGAGGATCGTTTCCCATCCATGGCATCCCATATCACCCATCCTTTTGTCCATCCAAATCCACACCATTTCCCATTGCCTAGGTCCTAGGTTCACAAAGTCCACACCCTGAACTATGTTGCCTCTTCATCGTCACTTAAGCAAGGCCATCATCAATGAGCCCCCGAGGCACTAGGTCAGTCCCTTAGGGCCCGTTTCTTCATGTCTATTGTCAGTTCATCCATAATAAATTAATCCTTTACTTGACTTGGGGCAAATCCCCAACCTAGTTAGTGAATTAGATTTTTGAATGCTACAACTCAGAGGATAGCAAACCGGATCGCAATTTTATCACTAGACAGCAAGCAGCGCAGTAAAGCAAGCTTTAAACATCATTTTTACAAGAAGACATTTAAACTGCACCAGACAAATCCTAGTCTTCCTAAAACATCAAACATGACTCTATCAAGTTATTGCTTGAGAAAACATATATCTATGGCAAGAAGGTTTAATGGTTGTTTTAAGTCTTATATCATGATTTTTTTATTATATCTTTTTATGCTACTCAAGGATGGTAAAAACTAGAGGAGCTATGATAGGGGCATAGTCATTTTCTTTGTCTGTTGTTTGTGGGTTTATCTTTAGTAATGTTAAGCCTTGTCTAACGCGATGATCAACATAATGATTATCGAGGACATCAGGGGTCTAAACATGAAATAGGTATAATCCTTGTTTGTTGATATGCAAGCAATAATTAGGTCATCTTGGTTCAATTATGCTTAGATGCTTGTATCAACTTGCTAAATCAAAATCCATGTAAGTAATACTCAGGTCATCATGGTTTAATTATACCTAAATGCTTGTCTTTTCTTACAACATTTTAAAATTTCAATGATGAAACAAAGTACTTCAAAAACTTGTATACGAAGACGATAAAATCCACATCCATACATATCAATTTGCATTTCATTAATTGCATTTCATCCTTGTCAAAAAATTCCAAGTGTCAAAAGATCCATTTGTCCAAGTTATTTCTTCCAAACTACCCGTTTATCCTAGTTCTTAAGTCCAATTCTTCTAAGTGTTCTTTTATTTTATGATTGAGTATACTTGTACAACAAAAACAATTCATAAAACATATTGCATATCATAAATAGGTGAGTACATCATTAGTTCATTATCATTTAGGTGCATTAGTGGCCTTAAACATTTAGATCATGATAGTTATGTCATTTATCCACATAGATTGCATAAACATTTCAAATAAAAAAGGTACAAAAACATAGATCTCACAATGTTTGCATATTAGATCATCATCCATACATGAAACAATTAAACCATCATGTGTTGCATTTTACAATATCACCACAGTGTGCATTAGATCATAATAACATATTAGCATATAGGATCAAAGGCATGCATATTAGTCATCATGACCATCATGTATTGCATAAAAACATCATATCACATAGATATCAAGTGCATCATAGAGTCGCATAAACATGATTAGAAGCATCACATACAACCATAAGCATAATAAATAAATCCATCCATAAGAACACATGCATGTAGTGCATTAAACTCATGTAGGTCATCATCATATATCAAAATAATAATAAAAAGTCCAAGTATACAATGACGTCATAAAATGTATCTATCTCAATTGATCAAAAATGGTGTATACAAAAACTGGCATAACATGATACATGTCTCAAGCAAGGGCCTAGGTAGAGCTGGCACTGGATGATGCTAGATCCTGTGGCTGCTACGGAGGAGGTTGAGGCCCTATAAAACCTGTTAGACCTGTAGGACCGATCCCTGATGGCCCACACGAAAGTGGTGGCCTCATCCCTATGCTCTCTATCTATGTCCACCTTGACCTACTGTGTCAGCTAGGCTAGAAATTGCTAACCCTCTACTTTACTGGCACAACCTACTCATATAGCCCTCTCCAATAGGATATCTCATGTCTCACCCTAACCATATATGCAACAATCTAGCTGTGTGGACCCTGGGCTGCCATCTGCTGCACCTGCTGTAATAGGGCTTCTAACCTAGTATATCTATGTATGGCTGAATCCTGCTCCAGAACCAAAGTGCAAACATCACCCTATAGTTGTGTCACTTACCCCTACACTTGTACCACTTGTGCCTGTAACTGAGCCACTCGAGCTTGCAATGTTGCTGCCTCTCTGTCACCCTACCCACCCTGTACCTGTGCATGTGCTAGTATCTATACATGTGCTTGTACCTATGGCTACACTTCTACCTCTGCTTGTGCTTGTGCCTGCATCTGACCCACTCTCCTCTGTCTCACTCTCCTGTTCCTACCATCATCTCCACCATTATCCTTGTTATCTCCTCTACCACCTCTATCACCTCCACCACCCCCACCTCCATCACCTCCGCCACCCCCACTTCCATCATCTCCTCCTCCTCTACCACCTCTGCCATCCCTCCCACCTCATTTTTGTCCCCTCCTCTGTCGAGGGGCATGGTCCTCATCCTCATCATCATCCTCAAGTCGCAGAACCAACTCTCCAAGACCTGAGTATCTAGGAACTGAATTCACAGTAAAATCTACCTCAAAATCTGCTGTCATGGCTGCATCCACTATATCCCACCTCAGATCCCATGCTTGATAAGGAATCTACAGAAAGTCCATCCTATCTATCTCATACGATGCCACAGGACCCCATAGTGGATGCTCCTTGTGAGTCAGAGCAAAAATAACAGTACCCTGGGGCATGCCTTGAATCCTGCCAAAATGTCGATGTACATGACTCACAAGGTGACACTATAGTATGTAGGGAGTCCTCCCTATCAGTCATCGAGTCTGAAAGAAATAAGGCAACTATATTGCATCCTCATCCCACATCTCACAGTCTAGGTATGGTCACCATATCACCTTGTCCACATTATCCAATGTGTGATGCCAGTAATCTAACTTCCCCAGCTTGGGCTGTGAAAGAGTCCCTTGAAACATATAGAAATAGGGTTGGTCATGTTCCCTCACTCCCATCCCAATCGGCCATGTCACAGCTATATGTAGCCAAGCCCAAATCTGAAGCAATGAAACACTAGCAGAAAGACTAGCAGCTCCATCATATACAAACTGATGCAAATCATGATACAAATGGGCCAAGATGCAAGGACCCCAAGCAAACCGTGTCGCATCCTGAACCATCCTCTCTAGAGTTCATCCCATCCAACCTAGAAGCCATGGGATCTCCTATTGGGGCATACAACTCCTTCGATCAAACCTGCTAGTATGGCTGGCAAGGGCTCATAATATTCTACAATGTCTGCCCAGCTGATCTATATACCATCTAGGTATGGGTCGTCAAACACTTGTCTGCACTCAGTTAAACCAACTCTTGTCGTCGACTTGTACTCAACCAGCTCACCCTAGATAGGAATCCGTAAAATCCAGTGAACATCCTCCAGTGTCACCATCATCTCTCCAGTGGGCAGGTGAAATGTACCCATCTCACTATGGTACCTCTCACCCAATGCAGTTAGCAATCCGAGGTTAGCCCGCATCTCAGGAATGAAGAAAAAATACCATAAGCCGGTTGACCCAAGCACCAAATGATCAGTTTTAGTCAAGTAGGGCCTAAGCAGCTGCATCAGAGGGAATCTCTCCCATGACATCAGTACGTGATCTAAGATCTCCTACAAAATTGATAACAAAGTGCGTTACACAATCCAAATCAAACCAAGCTACAAATCTATCCAATCAAACAAAGTACTTAGCTAACCTATTAGGAAACCTATCCTATCCACTCTTCTGAGATTGAATCAATCTCAAAGATGACCTATCAGTTGGCCAACATCGATCACGATGCTGACTTTGTTAAACCAACTAAGTATTTTACCAAACCTATCAGATGCGCAGCTTTGCATCAATTACATTGAATCCCTTATCATTTGCGCTATTTCAAACAATTGCGTTGATTCAGGAGTCATTTGTGCTATTTCATACCAAATGTGCAACTTCTTATCATATGTGCCTAGTCCTTAAGTGTTTACGCATTTTCCGGCTGAATGTACGGCTAAAACCTGTATGCACAGGACTACTTACTGTTTGCACGCATTAATCTAGATGCACCTAATCCCTACTTGTTTGTGCCTAACTATCTATCATTTGTGAAATTTTCACATTTGCATCGATTCCTTGCTTAATTGTGCAGAATCATGTCATTTGCACAGTTTCATGGTTTATTTGCACAGAAACCCTAAACCAGCACATTCAATCACGCCAACTTTGACCTAAGCTTTGTCCCTAATAAATGCAAATTTGACCAAGTTTGAAAGGCTACATACCGGTGTTTCGTACTCTATTGGCCACCCAAATCATTGGATCCTCTCAAATCAGTGGCTGGCTATTAGAATCCGGTTCATCTCTTCTGACTATTTTGCACTGCTATCACACTAGAGCTCCTACAAATCTCTCCACAAAAGACATGTGTACAAATGACTAGGATTGTGACCCCACATACCTATATATAGCAAAATGAGCCCTAATTGGTGGAGTTTAACCTTGTACATGTTGAGGCATGGCTTTTATCAAATTTTTCTTTCCACGTCACCTAATTTCTTCCCTCGTCTAACCTGTCATTAAACCTATCTCATCGTGAGATTGTCTATCATCCTGTCATCACCTCTTCCTGTCCAATCTCTTGAGGGGGCATCCTATCATCATAAACCTATACCAGGGGCAAACTGGGGCATGTATCAATCACAAAAAAAAATTATTCTTTGAAACAATGTGATAAAACACATTGTATCAAAGAGGGGCAAAATGTATACACCTAAAATTGGCTCTTCTCGAACTAAATAAATATTTTTAATATTTATTTTAAATTCTTATTCTTCTATCAATTAAATAAATATTCTAATTTATTTGATTGGTTCATTATCCCAAAAATTAAATAAAAATAATTTATTTAATTAAATCCCCTAATTCTTCTAATGTCTCATCTATTTAAATAATCCTAAATTATTTAATTAATCCTAAATTCCTCTATCCTAAGTCCTAATTCCATAAATCCACATCACCTTTCCACCTCACCATATTGCACACATAATTAAATATTTTAATATTTAATTAGCTAATATTCCCTCACCCACATGTCCTATTTATCCTCCAGTCAAATTACTTAACTCATCAATCAAATCAGTTAACTAATTAGTCAATTATGTTCACTAGTCAATCTATTATGTTGACTCGCCAATCAACCCAGTTAACTGATCAATTATCTCAGTTAACTCTTCAATCTATTATGTTAACTCCCATAACTCATTAAGAAGGGTTGGACACTTGTCCTCTTCTGATTCGTGCACATTCCCTCAAGCTTCCTCAACCATACACTTCATAGGTAATTCCTCCAGTCATGGATCTATTGACACTTGGACTTGGCCTCTCCTCAGCCTATATAAACAAGGTTCTCACACCCATTTTGCATCCACTCAAGCATTCATAATCTTACTCTGTAGGAATCATACCGGCATGCATTTGGCAAAATCACCTTCATTGCATTTATGTTACAAACCTATTATCATCACCATGTCTCCATTATCAATCACCTGTCTTCATTATAGTTGCATTGTAGTTTAATCTCCATTGCACATTCCTATCATAGCTGTTCAATCTTTGTCATCTTAACAGCAAGGAAGTACAACTTCTAAGAGCTCCAAATCATACAAGCTCAAAGAAAGATAGGCAACAATGGAAAGCACACAGTAAATCTGGTTGCAAAGGTATTATCTTTTGTTTGCTTGCATTTGTCTTATTTCCATTGAGTTATTGGATTGTTTAGTTGTTTAATGCTATTGTTCACATGTTTTACTAACAACCAGTTAAAAAATAGTTATATTTTCTTTCTAATTGATGTAATAGTTGTCAAATAAAAATGTGACACATGTAAGTGGCCCGATGCTTGTTGCTCCCTTATGTTATAAAAGGGATTTCAAGGCCATTTACAAAGGTGGCGGTTGGTTGATCTTTGGGAAACTTTTGTAAGCAAAAAAATAGGGAATAGAAGTCTCGTCTTGTTCCAAGTCCTTGAGTCTATACTATTTGCCTTTGTAAATTGATAGCAGTACTAATATCTTGATTGAATACAATAGCAAGAATTTCTATAGCGAATCGTCTCCTGCTGTATGGTTTGTGTAAAGTATGAATAAATAAGTCAAATATTGTTTATTTTGTCTCCATGAAAATCTTATGGATGTATCTTTCTGATTAAGGCTCTTATTCAATGAATAGGTTAAATTCTTTAATGGAAATTTAAGTTTGCATAAATGAATACGAGGATCTGATAAGTATGATTTTGTTAAGAAAATTGAGTATAATATTGTAAGGCAATATTATAGAGATCTATGATGCTTAGATGGAATGTTGTTGTTGATTTCTAAATACATTTATTTGACTCTGTCGCCCTCGGTTAACGCACTGATCTCTTGCCACTGTGTCTAATTTTTCAAACCCCAAAGTCATCACGCACCCAAATACTTTCAAAAATTCTTTAAAATTCAATTATAAGTGTTTGTCCAAGAAAATTTTAAATCCCATTCTATGGTCTTGAGAATGCAAAGGCTTGAATGATCTAAGCCAGATCTTCTTTTTTTCATGATTCTCAAGTAAATTGGTATAGGACGCATCTGTTATTCATAGTATTTGCAATAATTGGCACAGGATATTTTGAATACTGTTAGGGATCACCCTACCAGGTTTTGCAGAGCCTGAAGTGTAGAGGGAAAGTTATATTAAGTTTCACCTATGTGTTGGCCAACCCCCCATAATAACAAATAATTGAAAATGGCTAAATCATAGGTTATTCATGAGATCGGGTTAGGAATTAAAAACAACCAACAAAAATGGTGACTCTGCTAGGGAACATTTGAGTAGAATTGTGTTTTATCCTAAGTCTTATAATCCAATGTTTATAAATACCAAAGTTCTTATAGCCTCCAGATGTTAGGAAATGTTAAATCTTTGAGTTCTTGAATCCATTATTCATATTTGTGTAACTTGCCCTTCAGTTTATCAAAAGTCTTGTCGATGTTCTCTATGTCTGTAAATTCTCAAAAGATTGATTGAATACTTTCATATTCCCATAATTTGGGTGGCGACTTTGACTCTCCTATGCCAGTGTAAAGATTATTTCAATGAAATAACAAAAGAAGGTAGAGGAAATTTGTAGAAAGATGAGAAGAACTAGAGGACAAATGAAGAATCATCTTGAGTAGAAGCTAGAAGGTGAATTGCCACAAAATACCCAGTAATCTTGGAAGAAGAAGACTGCAGATATTGGTAAGTTTGATATTTGTCCTCCTCCATTATGATCTAGGCATCTTCTTGCTAGCAGTAGTGAAATTTTGCAGAAATCATATGAGTTTGGTATGCATGCTACAAATGAGGATAACTCCATTTTGAGGGAGTTTGTTGAAGAAGAAAATTCCTGTTCAAAATTCTTAACTAATAAGCAGTTGATCCCTAGAGTGAAAAGCCCCTCTAATCCCACAAAATATGATCTACTAGGTAACCTTGTTAGTAGATCACCTACTCCTTCTTTCCATATGAATATTACAAATCTCCTTGATAGTGCCCTGGAAACTTCTGATTCAGATACTAATTTGCCTAATGAAGAAGAAATAATGAAGGAAATTAATGAGTTGCATAGAGAAACTCAAAAAGTAAAGTAGCTAAACATGAAAAGGGCCAAGGAAAGAGAGGAGAAGATTAGGAATGAAAAGAAGGCCAGAATAGTTGAAGTCTGTGGGTCAAGATGTGACTAAACTTGTATTTGTCATACCCACTAGCCCAATAATTTCCCAAATGCCTGGCCAAAATACTATAAATACCCCACTGAGTATTACTCCTACAAATACTTGGACCAACTCTATTGTTACTACCATTGTTACAACCCCTTTTGTTACCAAGCCTTCTGTCCAACATGGTAACAAAGGGAAGAAACCCTTAAAAGGAGTAAATATTAATAAAGGTGGGTCATCTCAAAAACTTCCTTCATCTAAGGGATCTAACTCATTAGATCTTAAGTTGAAGAAGGAAAATGAGCATCTGCAAAAGGAGTTAGAAAGAGTTGAGATTTTGGCTGCAAATGTTGAAATAGAAAGGAAGATTGAATTTCTGAAATCTTTTGTTGGGAATCCTGTAGCATCTATTTCTCATAACCCATCAACTCTCTTCTTCAAAGAGACAGACAAATGCATAGTCAATGTAGGTAATGATAAATGTGCATAAGATCTATAAGAGAGTTGTTATCACATGTATTTACATAATTTCTATTGTGAATTATTACTAATTTCACTCACTGCCTGGTGTTTGTGACGAAAAAGTCTACTTGAAGTTAATGAAGGACAAGAAGGTAAATTTTATGAGGCAATGTAACTTCAACCCTCACATTTATTGAAAATTGTACAAAGAACACATCCATTATCATTGATAGAAAACATGTATACATTCATTATCCATTATAAGATGAAAACATAGTTTATCCATTTGCATGAGAAAGTAAGGGATATATAAAATTTCAAAAAAATGCAATTGGCATGTGTAAATCCAAATTCCATAACCTTTGCAAGCATCCTCCCTGCCTATGCCAAATTAGGATCTTTGGGATAGGGTATGGACAACCATGAAAGAATAAAGGATAAAGGAATTTTGATAGATGTTGTAGTTGCAACTACCCTGGGAGACATGTATGCAAAGTGTGGAAGCATAGACAAGGCACATGAACTATTTGACATGATGCCTCAAAGAAATGTTGTCTCAATGAAATGTTGTCTCATGGAATGCAATGATTGCAAGATATATGCACAAAATATATTTTTTCAAAAAGGCTTTAGAAATTTTCAAGAAAATGTAATTGGCGGGTGTAAATCCAAATTCCACAACCTTAGCCAACATCCTCCTTGTCTATGCCCATATGGGACCTTCAGAACAGGGTATGGACATCCATCAAAGCATAAATGATATGGGAATTTTGATATATGTTGTAGTTGCAACTACCCTAGGAGACATGTATGCAAAGTGTGGAAGCATAGACAAGGAACATGAACTATTTGACATGATGCCTCAAAGAAATGTCTCTTGGAATGCAATGATTGTAAGATATGCACAAAATGGATTATTTCAAAAAGGCTTTAGAAAATTTCAAGCAAATGCAATTGGCATGTGTAAAACCAAATTTCACAATCTTATCCAACATCCTTCTTGCCTATGCCCAAATGGGATCTTTGGAATAGGGTGTGGACAACCATCAAAGCATAAAGGATATAGGAATTTTGTCACATGTTGTATTTGGAGCTACCCTTGTAGAGATGTATGCAAAGTGTGGAAGCATAGACAAGGCACATGAACTATTTGACATGATAGCTCAAATAAATGCATAGTCTCATGGAATGCAATGATTACAAGATATGCACAAAATGGATTTTTTGAAAAGGATTTATAAAATTTCAAGCAATTGCAATTGGCACGTGTAAAACCAAATTCCTGTAACCATAATTAATCATCATATTATATTTAATGTAATCTATCATATACATAACATCTAGCCTATATATAAAGCCATATAGGCATGTACAAACAAAGCCATACAAGCATATACAAAGATATACATTAGTAACATACAAAAGTATGTATACAAAGTCATCTAGGCATACAAAAAAATATCCCAAAATCTAATTTCCTATGAACTGCTATCAAATAATTGGTGACCCTTGCTTGGCCATGAAGATGGAGAGTCAATTTGTGACTCATCCTCTCTCTCCCGTTGACTAGACCTCCTCGATAGAGATTTTTGAAGCTCCACCTATTAATAAAATCAAACAATATCCACATTAATATAGAAAACATGAAATATATAACATGACATATGTTATCAATCACTTACCACTAGATGATGACCCTCTTGATCATTTTTTGTCTCTCTTCATCCGTAGCTCGATAGGTTAGAGTTGTGACCTCCTGTGATAAGCATCAAGAAGAAAAATTGAGTAAACATGAATATCATTTATGTACATTAAATGACATGAGATAAAACAAGAAATACAAAATGACATTTACATGCTACTGGCTCATACCTTGGTCAAAGGATTTGCAGACAAAACACCTGCAACAATGCCCACCTCCACCGACTAATGAAGACTAGGAGGAGTCTCCATATTCAACATCTGAAAATAGAGTTCAAGGCTATTTGACCAAAATAGATACATAACATTATTTAAATGCATAATGATTACAAATGGTAAAATTTACCTCATTGAAAGTGGTTCCGAGCCTAGGGGACCAAGGAAATCATGGTGGTGGTGGTGAAGCTCCCTGTTCATTATCAAATTGTCACTAAATAGGATTACCATTGATATATGTACTATATTTACAATCATGTGATAAATTACATACCTGTTGACTCAACCTCCTCTCATAACCCTGCACTGGATGACTAATAGATACAAGATGAAGACTTTGACCCTAGAATTTCATAGTACAGACAATTACATACATTAATTTTGACTTATAATATAGATAGTCATATAATTAATTACAAATATATTAAATCAAGATAAACCTTGGAAAAAATTACCTGGGAGTCAATACCAAACATATATTGTAAGAGGTCATCTATGAGAACAATATCATCCAATATAGATGTGTCCATCACTCACTGTTGCCCTTGCATCGTAGTGTCCTAGCGAGAGTCAAGGGTCCCATAATCGTACAAGTTCCCACATGAATTGCAAAGACATGGGGACAAACAATGCCTAATGCTCTCACCCTCATTAGCTTGGGTAAGATCATTGCCATGTTGTGCTAGAGACTGGGTGAGAGAATTCAATGAATGCAATGTCTCCACCTCAACACTCTACTTCAAAGTCAAAGGGAATGAGACATGTGTTGGCCTCATGAGGGGTCTAGGTACATTATTTTGGTCTCGATGTGCCCCCTGTCTATCTTGGGCAGAGCCACCATCTCTACCCTGGAACTTGAATGTTGAAGTAATTAGGAATCTCCTTGAGGATGAACTCACAATAGAGTTTCCTCAATAAATATTGTGGCACCTCATTCGTATTATAAGGACGCTCATCAAAGACCATGTACCATCTATCCCAAAAGTTTTGGGATATATCTTCATTCACACACCAATGAATCAGGAACCATTTGCAAGTCTCTTCTAGTGTTTGGCTAGTTTTAGGATTGATAAAATGTGAACATAATTGAGATTTTGTAATTTTCTTGTCCTTCACTTGTTTATAAGACAATTTGTCAGCATAGTATTGTCGACTCATCTCTCTATAGTCATTCCATTTGGTGATTTGGTTTGTCACCGATTCAATGTGAGAAACAATGACCTCTAATAACTTGGCAAGGGCTCTCTTACAATCAGTGCTTGCATTTGGACTATTTAACATTTCAATTAGGGTTTCAAGATGTTTTTTGTTTTCTTCAATTTGCCCTAAATAGTTTTCTTGTGTCTCTTTCATGGCGAGGACGTGAAGGTGGGGGGTTTTGAGGGTTTTGGGGGTTGTTTTGAGCCTCCTCTACTAGATTAGGGTTTTGTTGTGCCTCATTGACTAAAAATTCAACATAAAATCCAATCAAACATTGCAAAATTAAAAATCTTTTCAAATTCACAAAAAACAATCAAAGCCTACCTTGTTTAGCTGCTACACCCTCCACACTTCGTTCATGACATCCTCGGGAGTAGGATTGGCAAGGTGGCATAGTGAAAATGTTGATTGCACTTAGAAATTGATCTCACCCTTCTTCTTATAACACACTCGCACTGTGAAAGCTGAAACCTACGGCCAAAACTTCCAAATGAGCCGCTCCCTGTTCTTTTGGGTTTTTATTTTGACTTTTATAAAAGCATAACATGAGCACATTATATATGACTTGTATGGGACCAAAAAGTCATGTGGAGACTTTTAGGTCCCTCCTCTTTCAATATACACCAAGCCTATAACGTGAGCAAATTATAATGCACTCGTGTTATGACTTATATGGGACCAAAAAGTCATGTGGCAACTTTTTGGTCCCTCATATCTTTGCATATACCCACTTCTTTATCAACTTGCCCAATAAAGAGTGACAAAATCTTACGACATTGGAGAAATCACCATAAAAGGGGTGATTTTCCTCTCCATTAAAGGGGCAGCTCCCTTATACAATTTATTATTTTTTATTGATTTTTGTGTACTTTTAACCAAAAAGTAAAAAAGGGGGAAGAAAAACAATAAGAGTGTAAAATTAAATAGATAACAAACTTGATTTTACACACAATGTCTATTAGAGTTGGCTATGATTGTAGCCACCTAAGATCTAGGACTTCATGAAAGCACAAAAGAGATCAAATGAGAGAATAATTATATTCTATCAATGAATGCAAAATTGATACAATGTACATGATATGCCTTGCTTATAAAGACAAGGATGAGAGCTAAGATGTTATATTCATTTGACAAATGTCATATTCCTATGACATGTGACAACTATAGGATAAGATGCCAAATATAGACAACTATCAACATCTAGAAACAACTAGAAACATCTAGTAGACTCACTAAGTCAACTTAACATGTGAATATGTGTGTGTGAATATTATTTAACTAATAAATAGTAAAATAATATGAATTATTCACATAAGGGGTAAACCAAATAGGTAATAACCATGTTCACACTAATAATGTCAAAGAAATAGGGGTGGACAAAAGCTTGCAACCATAGTATACAAAGAAAACTTGGGAGACGAATTACAAATTAGGCATAAGAGTAACTTGTAATAAATGAAAAATAGAGTAAAATGATTATAGGTTAAACATAAGATTAACCTACAAGTGAACATGAAGTGAAAAGAATTACAGTCTAAACATAAGAATAACATGCAACTCATAAAGGAAAATATGGTGAACAGATAACACATTCACAATATCTTTCATATTTTTCACAACCTGAGTAAAAACAAAAATCATACATAGCTTGCATATGGATGCAGCAAAAGTAAATGGAAGAATTATTCCTCACCGCCCCCCCCCCCCCAAAAAAAAAAAAAAAAAATTCCGGAGAGAAGCCTCCTTAAGATGGAAAAGCTTCCTTTTAAAAGGTTTACCCATACACAAGTACTTGGGTAACTACTTGTAACTTCTTTTACTCAACTCCCTTTTGAAATATTTATCCACTTTCTCCTCCACGTGAATTTTCTAGCCAAAAATAAACCACCTCACACTTTGCACGCCAATTAATTCTAAAAGAATTAACTCATCTCAACTTACCCACCTTTAATTATTCCCCTTTTACATTAACTGAGAACAATTGATAATTTTACTCACTTCACAAAATTAATTCTAAAGATAATTAATTTACCCCAACTTAGTCCTACCATTTACTCACTTTACCATAGTACAATATTTGATCATCTTTGCACATTAGTAATTTTATTTAATTCTTAAAGAATTAAATAAGTTAGGGAAGAACTTATTTTTCTCCTATCCTCACTTTGAAATTAAACCAATTTAACTTGTACCCCTTTCATTTAAGTGAGTAATAAATCACCAAGTTTCTCATAGATGATCACCTTCATCCCTTCATTTGGCTTCTCATGGGCATATCTCAACCACAACCAACTTTGATTACCTGTGAAGCATGATAGGGGCAGTTAACATGGATTATCAAATCCTAGGGTAACACTATCTAAGTAGGATATATATGTAACTTATCATAAAGGGTTGGAAACCATTAGAAAACTTTTTGAAAATAATAGACCAAAATTGGTGCTTCATTTTTCTTGGGTTTTCATTTTTATAATGTTTTTCAATCTCTAAATGAGTTTTCACATTTAATTAAATGAATGTTGGTGGATTTGAAATTTGTTTCACATCATCAACATCTCGTTGATGGTGAGATGTTTTGCATAGTCAACCTGAACACATTCATGGATTCAAGAGTTAATATTTGTTCTATGCATCAGCTATGGGAGAGCTTCTTCAATTTATATGATGAGACCAGTGGCTTTTGTAGTGATTTTGTAGTTGAATTTAATTCCTTGGAGACTGTACCTTCATATGTTATAGTCGTGGGAAATAGGGCAAATGAGAAATGGTTTTTATTGAATTTGTCCATTCACTGAATGGTGTATGGAGGGTTTGAAGACAACTTTAGATTTCTTAACTCTTCTCTTTCCCCCATTCTTTGTGCATTTTTTATATCAATATTCGATTAGGATTAATATTAAGGTTTGATGGTGATGAATTTTATTCACATAAGGAAAAAAGTTTAATTTTCTTTCCACTTATCAAGCCTCTTTTTGTTGAATTTTTTTTTGTTTTTTTGAATTTCTCTTTTTTATGTGCAGTGAATGCACATGCATAAACTCCCTTGTCGGGGTAGCGAAGGCCAAAAGGCTTCACCTCACAAAATATAGTAGTAAATTGAGCTTTGATTTTCAATATGAGAAGTAGTTCATTTAGACTCTAAGAGGACTCTACATATCATGGTGAGAAGATGGTGATTTACACTCTAGAAGAGTATATGGCATTTTGAATGGTAGAGTTGATTGAATCTCCCAATTCTAATTCTTAATCATCAAGAAATGTCCAACATTCATTTTCCTCCAATGATTTGTAAAGTGCAAATGCCATAGTTTCTTTCATGTCAGGGCCTCAATACAATGTGTTCCCTTTTCAAATTCACTAAAAGAATGTTTGTGAGATGAGAAGGAAGACACCATGAACTCAAGTGCCAAAGAGGCATGGAAAATATAACTAGAATGATATGGATGTGATAAAACTATATAGAAAGTTTGAAAGCTTTAAATAAAAAATTGCGTATAATGTTTCAAATTACACTTTATGTATCACGCCCACTCCCATATAGATTTCTTCTCCACATACCCATACATTGTTCATTCATTATTTCAGTGGCCATATTCTTCCATCTCAGAAGTAGAACGAAACCGCTCCACTCTTTTCAATGGGCTGCATGAAAAGGAATTTTAAAAATCTTTCTAATAATGACCAAATCTTTTAAATGTACGAGAGTCGACAGTAAATGAATATGATAAGAGTAAATTTGGTGCGCTCTACATTGATATTCCATATCTAACACACTTTTCCATCGATTGGAGTGTGACTGACCACATTTTGACGTGCTTTCCCACTATATTTCCAACTGATGTGAACAATGGCTTTCATGTTATCTTCCTCTTAACATGTTTTTTTCAAGGATAGGCAACAAATACACTATTTTTTATGCTATTAGTTAAGGGAGAGGGGCTAGTAGCCACCCACGCCCCAATAACCACTATGTTTTTGTGCACCCTACCCCCCAATAATTTTTTTAAAAAGAACCATTACATGTAAAAAAAATACCTAGTAAATTAGCACATATGCACCAACACATGTTCACAATTGCATGAGTAATTTACCATTGCAAAAAACTAATACACATGCTCTTCCACTTGCATTTTCAAGCCAACTTGATGCAAATATGAGAACTTCCAATTTAAATATACACTTTATTGTTTTTATTACAATATGTCATGTTTATAAAAAACCACCTGTTTGGACATCAAATAAAGTCAAACTGGTCATATTCACATACTTTTGTGTACAGCTATTGGTACCTAAGCTACCATAAACACACACCACCCCAATCCCAAAGGGTTGTTAATCACACATTCTCCCATACTTGCCATCACATCCCCCCCACTTGCTGTCACATTCTCCTATACTTGCTATCACATCCACTTGCACCTGCACAAACACATAATGGTATCAGGCTCCCCATCTGGACAATTATTTAATAAAAAAATAAAATTAAACCAGTTTACATAAAAAAAGTAAGATTATTTAATAAAAAAATAAAATTAAACCATTTTACATAAAAAAAGTGAGATTTGTAAATCACATCAATCGAATACAATAACTCATACGCATTTAATCAAATTCAAATCTCAACAACTGAGTTCAATTCTGTGTATCATAATATCAAATACAATAGCTTCTACGCACTTATTCAAATTCAAACTCACCAACCAAATTCAATGCATTTCTTTTTCAAATATCAATCCATTATAAGATGAGCATTATGCAGCGTAGAGATTGTTTTAAGCATAAATTTCCTGAAGCAGCGCTACAAACCCTATCTGCTGCCAAAAGGAATTTTGCAAACTTCCACATTAAGGTTCAGGTTGGTACTTCACCTTTACTTCACCTTCTTACATGAATGTTTCAAATGTTTTGAATCCTACAGCTTTGTCTCATTAATACTTTTACAGTCAGATTCTTCCTAGTTTTGTCTAAATAGTATTCATTAGTTATTGTTACATTAAATATTTACAATTGTTTTCCTATGTTGTAATATAATATATTGAGGGTTTCATTTTATATAATCTATCCAGGGTTTATATAAAAAGCTTCTATATATATTCAGATTAGACTATTAATGTACTGTATATATATACATGTCTATCTATATAGATATGTATATCTATAGACATATGTATATCTGTATACATATCTATACTAAAGACTATACTGGTATACAATTGTTTATCTTCGTTTTTCTCTCATGCTACCCGTGATTTGGGTACTGCTGTGTAATTTACTTTCAATTTTTTATTATTTTGTCTAAGGTAACCTTTGTCTTGTGATAATTTCACTATACAGAAGAATATACTGTTATATAATGATGGTTTTTTGTTATACATACAAATGGAATCGTATATTTTTATGGGTATATACTTTTTAGTGTTCATTGTAAATGGTTAAGGGTTTCATTATTTTGTCTTGTGATAATTTAGACTATTGTATGATGAGGGTTTTTTTTATACATACAAATGGGTTCGTATATTTTAATGGTTATATATTTTTGAGGGTTCATTGTCAACGATTAAGGGTGTCATTATTTTTTTATACATCCAAATGGGTTCGTATATTTTTAAGGGTATATATTTTGCAGTGGCATTCTTACCTATTATGTCTAAGACAACCATTTCAGGTTAGCACTTAGCATATAATGGGTAGCTTCATTCAATAGATTAAATCATGTTATATATATATATATAAGGGTATATATTTTTGAAGGTTCATTGTCAACGGTTAAGAGTTTCATCATACCATTGTCAACGGTTAAGGGTTTCATTATATCAGAGTTTTGAATGCTTTGAATTCTATAGCTTTGTGTCTATAATAATTTTATAGTCAGATTCTTTCTAATTTTGATCGAATATATATCTAGATATCTCAATACATATCAGTATATTTGTATAGACATATCTATATCTATAGACATATGTATATCTATAGACATATGTATATTGATATACATATGTATATGTATAGACATATGCAGCATAGACATTTCAAGCTGGTACTTAACATTTCAATATTTTACAATTATAGATATACATGTTCGAAAGATTATTCCAATTTGTTTGCTAAATTTTACATCATCTTTTTCCAGTTGTTTGCTACATGGGAGATATACATGTTCAAAAGATTACTCCAATTTGTTTGCTAAATTTTACTACATCTTTTTCCAGTTGTTTGCTGCATGGGAGATATACATGTTCGAAAGATTACTCCAATTTGTTTGCTAAATTTTACATCTTTTTCTAGTTGTTTGTTGCATGGGAGATATACATGTTTGGAAGATTACTCCAATTTGTTTGCTAAATTTTACATCTTTTTCCAGTTGTTTGCTGCATGGAAGATATACGTATTCAAAAGATTACTCCAATTTGTTTGCTAAATTTTACATCTTTTTTCCAGTTGTTTGCTGCATGGGAGATATACATGTTCGAAAGATTACTCCAATTTGTTTTCTAAATTTTACTACATCTTTTTCCAGTTGTTTGTTGCATGGGAGATATACATGTTCGAAAGATTACTCTAATTTGTTTGCTAAATTTTACTACAACTTTTCCAGTTGTTTGCTACATAGGTAACTTCATTGAATGGATTAAATCACGTCTGTTACTATAGTGATTATATATTAGAAACACATATTGCTGAAACCCTCAATCGTTGATAACAAGTCTAAAATGGAACAACACAATGAAACACTACAAAATGGAACACGTGATGGTTGTTGTCCATTGCACTACAATAATGATGCCTCAATCTATTTTCAGTCATTGCACTAAGGATGCCATTTTGTCTACAAATCACTTCTGGTACTGATTATACATATGTATACATATATACATATCTGTATACATGTATACATATCTGTATACATATCTAGAAATACTTTCAATCACACCGTTGAGAACAGGGAAAGCAGTCAGTAATATGATTAACTTTTCGATGGAAAGTGGAATATGTATTCAGACCCCAACGAACATTGAATGGATTTAATGTTGTTACCCATCTGCGCCTAAGCAAACATGTTACCATGCATTTTGTCTATTAAATCATTCAATAGATTAAATCATGTCTGTTAATGTCTCATATATATAAATACACACATACATATGTACATAGATAGACAAATGTATATCCGTATACATATTTGTATACACATGTGTATATCTATACATATCTGTATACATATCTACATATCTCTATACATATCTGTATATCTATATAGAGTCTAAAATAGAACAACATAATGAAACACTACAAAATGGAACTGTTGACCCTTTTTTCTCTAGCCGGAGTCAAATAATTCAAGCAGCATTAGTTAGTGTGCATAGCCCCAAGGTAAGCTATATTTGTGATCTGGAGGTCTGAACCCAAATCTCAAAGTCTAAAGCTTGCCTGAAGAAGCTTACCATGTGAAAGAGCTTGAAAAAGTAGGCAAGTTTACTTTTTACATCACTCTGAAATTCGCTAAAATAAGGAAATTATGTATGGTCAATGATCTGGTCAAAGATCTGGTCAAAACTTGATCTTCCAGATCAGGTGATATTCTGAAGATTGGGCGATATTCCAAATATCACCCTGATATTTGTAATATCACCCCGATATGATGATGACGCCATCCTATCACGTTTTAATAAGGCCCGTCCATGATGGTGACGTCACCATCATATCCCTCATAAGGAGAAGTATACAAAGGCTGATTCAAAAAGGTAGGGGCCTGCATTATATGTAGATCTAGGTGCATATTCAGGGGGCATTTTCAAAGAGGAGTTTAAGTGCCAAAAGTAGAGGTACATGATCTGGATTTGCATATTTGGTTGAAGGGACGTTTCAGCAACCATTTTGGGGTAGATGCAGATATTTCTTACATTCATTGCTGTACAAAGAGGAAGCAGCTCGCATTGATGATCAGAAAATATCTCTTCACCGCCTTGTTTCAGACATTGTATATAGTCATGGTTGAGGATAGACATGCAAGCTGCTCACATTTAATACCAAAATATCTTCCACTATTTTAGGGGAGCAGACTGATGATGCAGCAGCTTGCATTAAAGACTAAAAATATCTTCAATTTGCATCAATTCCAGATATTTGATACCATTACTTCTGTAGTTGGGATGTCCCTTCAGGGATTTTTTTTTGTGGAACTCTCTGAGTGAATTTTGTAACCAACTTAGGTTAGGTTGAAATGTTATATAAGCTAAGGCTTATGATGTAAATAAGGTTGGAAATTTTTGGCATTCTAGTCTTTCTATTTCTAAATAGACTTTTCATATACTGTAACCTTGCCTTTTCATTGAATATATGCAAGTTATTCTACCTCCTTTGCTGATTTTTCCAGTTCTATGTGAATCTGCATGAGGTTGTCTGTGAACATTCTATTCCTCTCAACCCTATTGCGCCTTACCTCTGCTAGAATTATCTAATCTGTGTATGTTACTTGTTGTATCTGATTATATTGTGCATTTTCTTAGTGTTGTGGAAGTCTCTTTTAATCTGTCTGGTGCATCACCCTTTGTTTTCAACTTTTTTTTTTCATCTTCATTTTAAAGCTTTCCTTCTCCCTTTTCCCCTCAAAGTTTAGTAGTTTTAGGTGATAATCAGGCAAGGAAGCTGGCCTTCTCTGGAGGTCTGATCTCTTTGAGCAAGGTCCCACAACTTGAGATCATTTCCATTGTGTCATTGAAATGCTTGGAATTCTTCTAAGCAGGGTGCAATTTCATGTGATAATAGTTTCTGGCACGCCCGGTGGGACAGGACAACTTTTATTACTAGTTTTGATGTGCAGCCAGTGATTTTTAGACCTGTAAGAGGTTAAACTTGCATATCTGGTGACTCACACTGAGGAAGAACAAGCAGATCAGTTCTACTAATACATTTAATGAGAAAGATTCAAACTAGGAGTTCAAGCTCATTCAATTATTTACAGCTATCTCCACCTAGAAGGCAGAGTAGAGTTGTAGTAAGGACTCTAGTTTCTAAAAGGATATAGTCAACTCCACCAAATTTTAGACCAGTTGCCTTTGTAGCCCCTGTAGCAATTGAAGCAAATCTACCCCCAGCTATTCAGATGGTAAGAAATCAACCATTCGTGACTTTTGATGGGGGCAGCCCTTAAAATCTAACAGTACATGATGTTATACCCATGGCAGCTTTGAAGAGTCTGCCCTAGTTTACAGGGGAAAATTAAACTACCCCTATTGAGCACATTAGAGACATAGCATCTTTGTGTGGTGTACGTCATGTCACTTAGGAGAATGTAGCCATCAAGCTGCTGGCTACCTCATTCAAAGGGAAGGCATTGCAATGGTTTAGGAGCCTACCAGTGTAGACTATAGGAACCTGGGACGATCTAGGAGAGAAATTGAACAAACAGTTCCAAGATAAATCAAATAATCTATCATTGGTTGAACAAATGACCACTATAAAGAGAGCTCATCAGGAGCAAATGATGGATTTTAACTTCAGATTCCAGAAGACATGGGACAGGATCCCTGCCATGGTAAGACCTCCAGCTGAATATGCTTTTTTATATTTTTTGAAAGCTCTGAATAGTGATATTTCAGTGATGATACAATCATTAGGAGGTACTAGTTTACCTGATGCTTATGAAATAGCTATTAGGGCAGAGAATAATCTGATTCAGGCTAGAAAAATAGTACCTAGATCACCAGTGCCCATCTTCCCTGAAATTCAGGCTTCAATGCCTTTATCAATTCCATATTTTGCCCGTTTACCCACTGTGGCAGCATTACCAAGTACTGCCAATCCTGAACCTGTTGCCTCTAGTTCATCTCAAGAGCTAAAAGAGATTAAAACTAGCCAACAAAAAATAGAGAATATTCTACAAACTTTTGGGAATGAGTTGGTAAATATAAAAAAATAGCAGTCCCAGAATAGGCGGCATTATCAGCAGCCTAGTCAAGGGCAGAATCAAACATATCAAGGGGAAAATTAGCTTTACCAAGCTAATAGGCCACCTTATCAAAGTAACTACCAAGGTGCCAGGCAAAATGTGAATCAAAGGCTTTTTTAGCCTTATAATCTGGCACCTATTAATGTAGTAAGGGACCTTGTCCCTGCTCAGAACAACCTTGCAGCTGAGTATGAATGGTGCTATCCATGTAATCAGCCACACAGTCAAGCAGCCTGTTCGAATGGAGTGATAAATCAGGCTTTAATGGTGCAAAATGTGGTAGTCTCATAGTCAAACACACCAAATGATGGAGCTGCACAATAATAAGAGCAACCTGTTGTGTGCTTACACAACATGCCCCATTTTGACTTCACAAAACAGGGACCCAACTTTTGCTTGGCTTGTGTTTTCTGCTTCCTAGTGGTCTGGTTAAAAGTAAGTCATGTAGATCATCATCATGAGGTCAGTTTGTCAAAATTTATATTTCATTCCAGTAACATCATATTTAGAAAGAGTATCAAATTTCATGCAGGTTTGCCTTTTGCATCACTCTAATATTCATTAGGATGTGAAAGTTATGAATGGTCAAAATCCTGGTCAAACCTGATATTCACAGGAGGAGGATCATATTTCGTAACATCAGTCATATTACAGAAGGTCATCCCGATCTAATTTATCACCTGATAAATCTTGCGGTTTAAATGTCCGGACGTCAATTTTAGGTGATAGTGACCTTTAACCATCAGTAGCCTTATGTATTTCGCGAGGGTCATATTTCTCAATGTAACCTGATATTTCTCAATATCCTCCTATCGCGAAATATCCCCCTAAGCCATTATCCTGATGATGTCATTCAAGTCTGATAAACAAAGAAACAAACATGATGATGACGTCATGAAGCCATTGCGATATACTAAGCCAATATCTGGATGACATCATCCTGATATTCCAAGAGAGAGGTTATAGTTTATCTGGTCATCATCACTTTTATACATCACCTGATATATTGAAATATCCTCCTGATGTATTAAGTATGACCTAAGGGTGTGTTCATTGCCTGATCTTGTCAAGATAGTTTTTCCTCTCAAGGAGGATGATCACATTGCATTCGGGATGATATTTGATAATATCACCCCGATATCATAATATCATCCTGATATCATAATATCACCCCAATATCTGAATATCACACTGATATTCAAATATATCCTGTCATACGAATATCACCCAGCTCCCGTTGCCGCCATTGACATTTAATGTGTGCAGAGATGGTAGGTACTTCCCACCGACCACAAAGCCCGATGAAACACTTGGCAAAATCTTGAGTTTTCATTAAAAAAATGATTAAAATCTAATACGTCAGGGTTTGCCCTAATTTCGCCCTAATTGCAAAGTTAAAAGGTAAATTCAATTGTCATTTTCACATTTACCTTGCGATAAAATCATTTTTACAAAGCGCTAGCTTCCAAACCCTCGTACAGGCGATACTTGGACGAACAGAGCTTACAAGTAGGAAGAAGCGCGAGATTATCAGCAGAATTAAGAGCATTTCCAGAAAACCATTGGTATAATTCAAGGGGATCTACATAACTAGGTAAGTAATTGAAACCCTCATCCTGTTTCTTCTGCATAATCAGGTATGATGTTGCAGGTTCTAATTTATACATCCCATGATAAGATAATGCTAAATAAGTATAGTATGCATGATGTTAGTAGAGATAAATCGTTATGTGCATGCTTGTGAAGATCCATTGTAAGATAAATTTTGTTAATTGCAGATATCCATGGCTAACAAGAGGTTAGCTAAGTGTGAAGTTGAGTTCAGCAAGCCCATGTTCGTATCTCCTAGAGGAATCCTGTTCAAGTATGGTGCCATCATGGATATGCATCAAGAAAGCACCGATTTGGAGGCCTGGTCTACCAAGATGAATGATGAAAAGAACAGAAGCACCCTGTTGGATGTAGTGTTCATGTCTGGAATGTGGAATGCGGCTGGTTTTCCATACTCCATGGAGTCTCCAGAGCTAGTCATTGAATGTGCACGAAATTACAATCCACAAACCAGACAGGTGGTAAAACATGGAAGAATATATGTAGACCTGTCCATCAATTATCTATCCAAGACATTTGGGTTGCCATTGGGCAGGAAGGTTAACAACATTGATTTGAAGAAATATGAACGTGAATATGAAAATAATAAGAAGAAAGCAAGAAAGACCATGTATCAGTGGAGGGCTAAGAACAACACATATCCTGCAGCAGCCAAACTTCCTGTGCACTTATATAAGTATGATTTTGACAAAGAGTATCAATATATGATTGCATTGCTTAGCAGGGTGACAGGCCAGCCTGATGCTGGTAGTTTTAAGGACTGGATGTACGGTGTCATCATGATGTGCATATATGCAGACACTAAGCCACTATGGGGCCAGTTGATAAGTGATGCTCTATATGAGCAGCTGATGAACCTAGGAGGTTCAAATTGTTCCTTTTACATGACATCATACATTGTCTACTCCTATGCTTACAAAGGCACATTTGATGCATTAACAACAGTTGGAAAGATTGGTGGAACCACCAATGATGCTCATATTTGGGATCATCATCCCCAGTTGCAGAGAGTTAATTACCTCCAAGATTACAAATTGGTAAATGATGCATTCTCTATGCATCTGGTGAGAACCATGGAGGAGGACAGGACAAAAAGATTGAGCATGGAGGCTCAAGAAATAATCTACAGCCATGGAGCCTAGTACATTCAATTTGCTACATTTTCTTACATAAGAATTGAGGGTTTTGAAGGACATCCCCTCATGCTACCAAGATACCCCACTAATGCAGTGGTATTAGTGGAATTCATAAGGTAGAGCTCCACAATACTGAAGACATACAAGGATGCTCAGAAAATACCACCAATTTTGTTTCCAGTAACCATTGGCTGGTATATGTGCCTAGATTCAGAAAGTATCAAGAAGGTGATGGTTAGTTTGAATAAAATGCAGTTGTAGCCATTCCCACTAGTAAGTCCATACGATCCTTATGGGAGGATACAGAAAATAATAGGGAAACCTATTCATAAGAGGCACCTAGAAGACTTTTAGGCAGATTGTGAAGATGAAGCAGAAGCCAGAAGAAGAAGATATCAAAGGTTAACATTGAATCAAATCAAAACCTTTGACTGCATCCCCATTCCTTCATAGTTGAGAAAGGATGATGGTAGGATAATAGCAGATGAGTATGAAGAAAAGAAAATATATAATGATACAATATCTGCACCTGATCTGACTATGCAAGAAGATATATCCTTAGATCCTTTCATTGCCAGGACATTACACCTAACCCAAGCTTGGGTTGATGAACAAATTGAGGCATTGAAGAAGAAAGGTGTTGCCATTACTGTGGATAATAAGAAAAAAGGACAGGATATTCTTGATGAGGAATATGATGATTTTATAACTGAGAAAAGGAAATCTAAAGGAGAAAGGTTGCCTCCACAACAACAACAAAGCAAAAGACCCCCTAGGGGTAAGAAAATTGATAATGAACCCAAAGGGGTGATTATTGAAAGGGCAGTGTTCCCAGATGAGGATGCAGCAGGATCAGGATCAGGATCAGCATCAACTCCACGGACAGGTAAACAAAAGTCCAAGAAAGATCAGACAGCAAAGGCAGAAGTTACTGAGACCCAAGAAGAGGGTCAGTCCTCATGAAAACCAATGCAAGAAGATATCCCTATGGAGGAAGAGCCTGAAGAAGAGGAGGCCCCTTTGCTATTCAAAAGGAAAAGAAAAGCCCCATAGGTGGTGGTAGCTACCCCACCTAAGAAACCAAGAACCTCCATGAGGGGTGAGAGAAAGCAATCCCCTATACTGTTGAAAGGGGCAGGTAGTGAAGTATTCCATAAGGAATTTCAACACGATGTTCCACTTCCTACCATTGTGAAGTTCATGACTGAACAAGCGGAAGAGCAAATGAAAGAAACCTCACAAATATTTCAAAGAGGTCATATCTCATTGGATGAAACAATTAATTTATCTAATGATGAGGTTGTGAAGGAAGTAGCTTCACAAAAGATGGAAACCCTTACTGCAGGTACGCACATGACTCCTCAGAGGACTACATCAGTTCAAACAATATTGGAGGAGATAAAGCAAGTGAAATCTGAAAAGGAAAAGACTCCAGAGAAGATAGCCCAAGAAATGGGGCTGGATACATTAATTGCACAGGTGACAAGTCCTGTAGTAGTGGATTTGACAACTAGACAGGATGTAAGTCCTAAACATCCAGCAGGTACACCTGATAAAGGAGGACATATAGAAGAAGTGAAGATGGTAGAACCAGAGGGCCATGCTTCAGAAATGAGCCAACAGGACACATCAGCGAGGCCTGTTATAGTAGAAGTTCAGGAAAAGAAGGCTGATGACAAGGATGTATTAGAAGATCCTGCTTCTAAAGTTCAAGAAGTAAGTAGTGCAGGTGCAGAACAGATAGTGGTTTCAAAACAAGTACCAGCACCTAAGGAGGATTCCACAATATCCACTGCTGTGAATGTGCCTCAACAAGAGGAAAAGTCAAAAGTGGATGAGGTAATAACGGAGAAGGATCATGATCATCATGCTCATCATATAGATGCATCACAAGATCCTCCACCTCAGGATGATGCTCCTCTAGAAAAGGAAGTTCCTCAGCAGGAGGATATACCGCAGGATCGCCCTTAAAGTGAGCATCATGAAGAAGAAACGAAGAAATCATCTTCTCCATCAAATATGCTGACAGATACAGGAGGTCAAGGTGAACATCATGATTATGCGGAGAAACATGATCAGGTACCTCGATGGTTGGAGAAGGAAGTAAACACAAAGGTAGATTTTGAGGTTCAAGAATTTGATGTATCCACCTTATTTTCTAAAAATCTAATAAAACCAAAGAGGAAGGCCAGAATGACTTCAGCCATTAAAAGAGACCCAACAACTGGAAGAAGGACTGCACAGATAGCAATCCCCACTGTAGATAAAGAAAAGGGTAAAATTACTCTGGAAGAATTCCAGATTAATACAGTTGACTTAGGCTTTGCAAATGAAGACTAGGAGGGTCAAGAAGGTAAAGACATCATTGATTCTTTGATTCAAAAGGTTAAAAGAGAAAAAGAGAAAAATAAGCAACACAAAGAGCACATTGCTTAGTTGCATGCATATATAAGCAGGTTAACTAATCCTGAAGATAGTTCCACTGACCATGCAGTCCCATTGATTGCTATTTCCCAAGAGGAGGTGAATAAGTTGGATCTCATGAAACATGAGTCATCCATATTGAGAAAGTGGATGTATTCCACATTTGATACAGCATAAGAAGTGGTAAAGGCCTCCTGGAAGAGGTGGAGTTCTCTCAGTGGCTCCAGGAAAAAGGTAGACAAGTTGCAAATGGAGACAGGTAAAAGATCTTTCCAATTGGAGAAGATATTGGATGTCCTGGGAGAAATAAGGAGGATAAATCCCCAACTGCTCATCAACAAGAAGGTGCTGAATAATAACACTGCAGTATTGGTAGATATATGGTATAAGGACATTCAATTTGAATGTGATGTCCTCAAAAGATGTAACAATAAGCTGAGAGAGATCAGCATAAAATTACATGATATGATATCTTTTGAGGCAGAAATTTTGGAGACTTTGGAAGGAAAAGTGGAAGGGACGATAGAAAATCAAGATGAAGAGTTTGCAATCCAAGCTCTACATAGTAACTTCCAATTTGTTGCTGATGACCCATTAGGCCAAATGACAAAAGAAATCATGGATAAACTGGTAAGGACCAAGGTGAAAATAGAAAATTATAATGAGACGCTGCACAACAGAAGAAATAAACTGGATAGCATCAGAAATAAATACCAAGCACATAAACATGCCATTATTAAAGCAAAGACCCAGGATGGCGGAGAAATAGATAAAATGGTGCAGTTGTATGAACAGGTCAGGGTCATCATGCAACCTCATATACAAGGTCACCATCATCAGGATGATGAAGGGACAGAAAGTGATGCACCTGATGATGGAGTGCATGAGTCAGATAAGGTAGATGATGATGCATCATAAAGTAAATATCAGCATCTGAAACTTAGTGAAAATAAGTATTTCAGATAGTTGCCAGCTGGCAACTTGTGCCATTTGATAAGTTGACTTAGTCAAGAAAATACTGACCGTAGATACTCATAGATAAATCAAGATCTTAGATCTTTTCGTAACGGATTCCTCACCTTGTTCTATAAAAGGTGCAGGAATGCGTCTTTTCAAACATTCGAAACTTAATTGAAATCCATCTGCTGAAATATTCAGGTCTCATTTCAAAGCTTTTTGTATACATTTATATCCTTGCATACCTAATGAATGAGAAGACTATTTTGATTACAATTCATAGTAAATCTTGAGTAATCAGTGTGTGAATTCTGGATATATGTGGTGATTTTCTGCGTCCCTTGGAGTGCATGTCTACTTGCATATGTTGTTTTTATACAATTCCTTTGAAGTTAGCATCAACTGTATCTAGTTGTGGAATGTCCTGGTGAACATATGGTTTGGTTTTCTTCTCTTCATGACTGTATCCGATGTACATGTGATTCAATAGCTGAAGGTTCAACATTAATTTGAAGCATTTCTTTCAATTTCATTTAAATTTCAGAGCATTTCACTATCATAATTGCAAATAATTGATAATCTCAAGCAAATAACACAAATATACAGATATCTCATAGATAATTGTATATCTTTAGCATATTTAGAGACAAAGCATGTATAATTGATGAATATCATGCAAATATTTGAGTATAACTGTATCACTTGATCAAACAACTATATAAAATAACCTTTCTGTGAAGAATCTTTACAGAAATAGATGTCATGATGATGAGCTCAACGTAAGGCCCCAAAATGGAAACAACAACACACATCAACCACTAAGTAATGTCAGTAGATTAAGACCTAATCAACGGAGACTTGGGATCATGAATTCTCTGAATTCATCGTATCTTTCAAGATGAATAAAGGTTAATGTGTACTTTTATTCTATGCTTGTTTGTGACTAACATCATGACCAACATAAATTGGTGCTAGAAGGAGGGCCTAAGACAAGGATTCATCATCAGTGATTCAGGTGATGGTAAAGATCATAAGGTAACACTCAGCCACTGCTAAATTTTCAAGCTAAATGTAAATATTTGTTGTTCCGAGTTGATATACGCTAATCCTATGTAAAGTTTTTGAAATCAATCATAAATATTGCAATCTTTACAGTGGATCATCATGTATTTGCAAAGATTGGCCTTATTTCGGGTAAAATTGTCAAAGCTTTGAGGTATCTTGCTTTAGAAATCAGATATCAACCTACAAGGTGTTATTAGACCAAATATCACCTCATATTTGCACTATCTTTGCAAATAGTTCATAAATATCTAGTTAGATCAGTCATCTGACCAAAAATATCACCTTAGCTGGTGAAATTCAACCAATATTTACAATCATCCAGCCAATTTGCCTCAAAATTGAGAAATCCTGGCTCACAGGATAAATACCAGGTCTAGACCTAGTGGAATCTTTGAAGAATTACTTGTTAGAGGGTTCAGACCTAGAACTATGGATATCCATCACACTCCAGAATCTAGTGCATCGGGAGCTTCACTAGAGCCTCCTCCTGTAACTCCTATTGGTTTACAAGTACCTTCAGGGTTATCTGTGACACCTCCTGTACAACCACAACCCCAGGTCCAACCTCAGCCAACCATACCACAGGCTCAACCTCCTCCAGTTGCAATGTCTTTCTTTGCAGCAGATTCACCATTGACCTTCACCACATATCATGAGTTACCAAAGAACCCAGACAAAATTTGTCCAAAGTATCATCCTTATCAAGATGCTAAAGATCAGATTAGAACTTTTAAAGAAGCCTACTGTAGGGCCAGAATAGAACATCAGGATGTAGTATGTAGATTATTTCCTTTTTACTTAGGGGAGGAGGCTTATAATTGGTATACTGGTCTTGGTCATGGTTCTATTGGATCATGGGATGTCCTGGAAAAAGCTTTCATAGATAGATTTAAAGCTCCGATTGATCCTTCCATGAATTATCACCTATTTGCCACAATCAAACAGTTTGAAGGTGAACCAATTGCAAACTTCAATGCTAGGTTTCAGAAAATGTTGTCCAAAGTAGTCACCCCTTATACTGTGTCTGATGAGGCCGCAAGGAGTATTTATTACTTAGCCTTGGATCCTTTGACCTCCATGTTCATAAGGAGAGCACATCCTCAGATCACATCTTTAACATTAGCTTTTCAGGAAGCCATAAAGGTTAGTCAGCAGCTGATACTTGCTCCTACTCCAAATATTACCTTTCCCACACTACCTGGCATGTATCCAACATATCCTGCACAATATCCTAATAGAGCTATGATACCTCCAGCAGTCATGCCTGTACCTTTGCAAGTGTCTCCATTGAGTATCATGCCGCCTCCTAATGGGAATGGCCAACCGCCACAATATCCTGCACAAACTTAGACACCTCAGGGTGTAGATCAGAATAATAACCATGGATCCTCTTTCTTCAAGCCTCAAATTGAAAATGTAGTAGCCAAAGCTTAAGAAGAGAAGGAGGAAATCAAAGAAATATCCGCTCAGCTATGAAAACTCACTACAAAAGTGACACATTTGAGAAATCAAAGTTTCTATTCCCAATCAAATCAGAATAGAAGTTATTCCAATGACAGACCAAATTATCCTGACAGAGGGTATAATAACAATAATTTCAACAATAATGGTGGAAATAACAATAATCCTCGGAGACATCCTAGAGTATGGAACTCCAGGCCAAATAATGGTTTATTACCATCACCCTTGGATAATCAATCACCTGGTGAAACCAAACAGACTACTAGAGTCAATCTTGCTGAGGCAGCCCTCACTAATTGGTGCAGGATCCACAATACAAATGCTCATGCAGAGCTAGATTGTCCACAATTTCAAATTGCTGCCAGCATTTTTCAAACAAAAGTGTCTAATACTACAGGGAATTCACCTCAGGTGGAATGGAATGAAATTGTTCCCTGTGGATATGATTCAGCCCTAGTATTAGAAAGTTATACTGATCATCCGAGTTGTTCACAAGCATGTGAAGAATCTTCTTTAGCCTTTGAGTCAAATTATATCTTTCCATTTGAAGATGAGAATGAGCCTTCCACTGAACATGAGGAGGTGCATGCATACCAGCAGCAATATCCTAGTAAGCATAATTATAATTTGAGAAGTAGCTCCAACAAACCTACTGCCCCATTGACATCTTCTCTACCTCCAAATAATTTCAACACACCCCCTGATCCTGAAGCCAACAATAATCTAGGATTTCCCAAGGTGAATGCCCAATATCTGTCACCTCAGAATGTAGCATCAAGGGCGGTTAACTTGCCTCATGATTCTGATAAACTTGTTACATACCTGGCAGATGAGATAAAAAAGATAAAGATCAGCCTGTCTTTATCAGAGTTATTGAAAACCCTTGCAATTAAGAAGGCATTCACGAAATCACTAGATGATCCTGCTCCTAAAGAGGATATTCATTCTCCAGGCCAATCTAGTAGTAAGGATCATGCTGCTAGAGATAATAATATCAAGCCTAAAGTGTTGGCTACTGTCCAAACTGCAAAAACCTCACATATGACATTATACCGAGATAAGAGTGAGTCACCACCTTTCCTCCTTACCATAAGGATGTTTAGCAAGAATTTACACAACTGTTTAGTGGATTCAGGTGCATCTACAAATGTGATGCCCTTGTCTATATGCAATGCTTTAGGACTACATCCTGCTAAATCCCTAAAGAAAGTGACATAGCTAGATAAGACAGAAGTGAGTGTAATAGGAGAATTGACTCATATACACATACAGCTAGCATCTAATCCTAGGATCCAATATTACATTGATATCCAGGTAGTTGACATACCTGATACATATGCGATGCTACTTAGTAGAGACTGGTCAAAAACTTTGAATGGATATATGTCTACTAACTTTAGTCACATGTGGTTGCCTTGGAAAGGTATTCCTAACTAGATAAGAATAGATGCTGAACCCAGGATGAAGCACGTGATAACTGAATACAACAAAATGAATGAGATAATGTATGTAGACGTTGAACCTGGAGTCTATTCTGTTAGGCCACAGACGGTCAGGATAGGGGATATCCTGATGTTAGATTTTCATCATCACGATGATGATCATCAGGAGTATATACCTTTTGTAGGGCCTAATAATAATTTTGAGAGTGAGAATGAAGGGGATTGTTTTGAAAATTTTGAAAGACACTTATCCAAGCAGATAAAGCAATGTAAAGTACTGAATATACCTGTTAATGATATTTTGATTGATGGATGATGCAGGTTACATAGTGAGCCTCATTCAGAAAAGGCTTGTGAAGCATGCAAGGACATGATGGAGTTAGAACAGACATACAGTGATGCATCATCATCATCAGAGGTAAGTTCATCAGATAGTGATAATAAAAGTGATTCTGATTTATGTTTGTTTCTTGCAGGAACGAAAGAGGACAAATGCAAATGTAAAGGTCATGTTTGGATAATAGAGGAGATACTGATGAGCAACTAGATGAATGTTAAGAAGAATGAAAAGATCAGCCCTAGGAGTGATTGTTTTATGGAGCCAGACTATGAATTGTCTGATGAAGATAGAGGTAGTGACCTGACGAAGTTTGAAGATTTTTTAGCAAAAGAGATAGAAAAGATGACACAGCAGTACAAACTTCCCCAAGAGGTCTTGATTAAAGGATGGTGTAGATTGCATGAGGCACCTCATTCAGAGACCGCCTGCTCACTATGTTTACATATTTTAAAAAGACATATGGTACCAGATCCAGAGGATCATCCTCTTGACGTTGGAAAGAAAAGGAAGGAGTTAGATTCACAAAAGAAAGAAAAAGTGAAGTCCAAGGATACTAAAATTCCTAAAATAAAGTGGATATCAGGTGGAGTAGCAGCTAGAGCTACAAAGAAAAGAGAAGGGTTAGCCAGGCCTTTGGCTGAAGATAAGTCCTGGACTCTAAGGTTTGATGGATCCAAATCCAAACAAGGAGATAGAGTAGGGATTGATCTCATTGACCCATCAGGAAAATCTTACTTAGCTACATACAGATTACAGTTCCCCTGCACTAATAATGTGACAGAGTATGAAGCTCTGATTCATGGGATACTGTTTGCTCTCAAGAAGAAGGTAAAAATTCTGCATGTCTTTGGAGACTCAGAATTAGTTGTCAGACAGGTAAGAGGAATCTACTCTTGCAACTATAAAAGATTGTCAAATTATAGACACAGAGTGTGGGATTTGATTGAAGACTTTGATGCATTTATATCACCCATGTTCCTAGAGAATAGAATCATAGGGCAGATGCACTTGCCTAGGCTGCCAGTACACTGGAGCCACTATCTATATCAGGTATAAAGAAATTTTTAGTAGAATTGGTATCTATACCATCAGTACCTGATAATGTTACTAATCTTCAGGTCTTTGAGGATGATTAGCATATCCTTGATTTCATCTCTAACAGGGATATATTTGATGCTCATATCATAGATGAGAATAGTGTGGAAGATCAAGTTTGGGAAGAAGATGAAATATTAGAGTTGCCTAGCAAAAGGATTCGCAAAGGTATGATTGAATTAGAGAGAACCTTTGATTTGGATAATATGCTGAAACGGAAGGATCTTCCCAAAGCTGATGGAGGTCAATATTCACAAGTGAACATTAGACAAAATGAAGACAAAATAAATGTCTTGATACGTAAGGTTTGCACACTAGAAGAGTTAAAAGGAATAACTCAGGCTCTCAAAGATTACATACATGTTATTGCCTAGACATATGATGAATTGAAGACATATGACACATCAGTCATAACTCACACTATACCCCTTAAACCAGATGCTAAACCTTTCAGACAGAAGCAAAAGCCAGTCAATGCTTTGCTTGAACCAATAATTTTTGAAGAAGTCAAGAAGTTGTTAAATGCCAGGATAATCTTTCCTGTAAGGTACTCCACTTGGGTGGCTAATCTAGTCCCAGTTAGAAAGAAGAATGGAGACATCAGGCTATGTGTGGATTTCAGGAACCTAAACAGAGCATCAGAGAAGGATAATTATCCCTTACCATCATTAGATGAAGTTCTGCAGATTGTAAATGGAGCCAAAATGATGTCATTCCTGGATGGTTTCTCGAGATACAACCAAGTGATGGTTGATAAAGTTGAGAGATTGAAAACTGCCTTCACCACCAAGTGGGGGATATTTGCATATAGACGTATGCCATTCGGACTTATAAATGTTGGAGCCACATTCCAGCGAGCAATGGACATAGCCTTCAGAGGCTTAATAGGAAAAAGTATAGTCATATACATGGATGACTTGATAGTATTCTCCAAAGAAAGGGGGAACCATGTAGCAGATCTCAGAAGTGTGCTGAAGAAATGTGAAGAATATGGAATATCCTTGAACCCCAAGAAATGCATATTCGGGGTAACAATAGGCAAATTATTAGGCCATTTGATAACTGAAAATAAAATCATCATTGATCCTGCCAGAGTGGAGTCTATCATGATAATACAACTCCCTGGAAGCAAAAAAGAACTTAAGTCTTACTTTGGTAAGATTAAATTTGTAAGAAAATTCATCATTGGTTTTGCAGAGATAGTCAGACCTCTAAACGCCATGCTGAAGAAAGATGCCAAGATTGAGTGGACAGCAGAGGCCAAAGCTGCTTTTGAGGACATAAAAAAAGCCATATCAGATGCTCATGTCCTCATCAGTCCAGATTATACAAGAGACTTCTACATTTATTCATTTGCCTCAGAACATACCTCTGCAGCAGTACTGACTCAAAGGAATGAAGAGAAAGAAGAAAAACAAATAGCTTTCATGAGCTGTCCCTTCAAGGATGTTGAACTAAGATATGTGGATGTTGAAAGACAAGCACTTGCATTGGTCAGGGCAGTAATTAAATTTAGGCATTATATACTAAGAAGCAAAGTGATTGCAGTAGTGCTTAATGCAGCAGTGAAGATGCTGCTAATGCAGAGTGAACCTGGTGAAAAAAGAGCCAAGTGGATTACTGTATTACAAGAGTATGACATGGAGATTACACCAATGAAATTGGTAAGAGGACAGGCCTTAAGCCAACTGATATCTAAAATTGATCCAAACATCACAAGTCATCAGTATGTTATCAATACTAAGGATAATAAAGAGTGGTATTCAGATATCAGGCACATCCTGATCACTAGAAGGTGTCCTCCAAGAATGCAAGCTTCACAGAGAAGAGCCTTGAAGATAAGGTCACAAAAATATATGATGAAGGGAGGAACCCTGTTCAAGAAGAATTATGAAGGAATATACCTGAGATGCTTAGGAAAGCCAAAAGCAAATAAGGTTTTATCAGAATTACATGACAAGTTCGGAACAGCACATGGATCAGCCCTGGCCACAACACATGCAATCCTCAGAGCAGGATATTATTGGCCCACAGTTTTTAAAAATACAGTTGATCATGTTAAATGTTGTCATGTATGTCAGGTTGCTGCCAACAGAGAGAAATATGTTGCACAACCCTTGCAGCCAGTGATGGAAGAGTGCCCATTTGCATAATGGGGCATGGATTTCATAGGACCAATCAATCCTCTATCCTCTTTAGGCCATAGGTACATCTTAACAATTACTGATTATTGTACTAGATGGACTAAAGCTGTCAGCAGCAAGACTTGTACTGCTGATGATGTTATTAAATTTCTGGAAAGCAACATTGTTACCAGGTATGGAACTCCTTATGCTCTGGTAAGTGATAATGGTTCAGCCTTCACTTCAACTAAATTGTCAAGTTGGGCTTTTGATCATGGGATCATACTCAAGTTCTCATCCAACTATTATCCCCAAGGGAATGGATTAGCAGAATCTACTAACAAAAATTTGCTAAATATCATAAGAAAATTAATAGAGAAGAACCTTAGGGAATGGAATTCATTTCTGAAATATGCCTTATGGGTAGACAGAACTAGAATGAAAATTACATTAGGAAACTCACCCTTCCAACTAGTATATGGGGTGGATCCTATTCTCCCTGTCAACTTGAAAATTCCTACCTTGCAGTTTGCCCAAGAATACCTAGGCATAGACAACAGACAAGAAGTCAGGTTACTTCAGCTAATGCACCTGGAAGAGAAAAGAAGTCAAGCAATTGACCAATTTGCAAAACATCAAGCTGTTGTCAAATGCTGGTTTGAAAAGAGAGCCAAAATTAAAGCCTTCAGGATATCTGATTTAGTCCTGATGTGGGATAAAGCCCATGAGAGGAAAGGAGACCATGGTAAGTTTGACAGATTATGGATAGGTCCCTTTCAAATTTCTGAGATACTAGGAGACAACACTTATAGGCTCAAGAATCTAACAGGTGAGGATGTCCCATTGCCAGTTAATGGACAATTTCTCAAACATTATTTTCAAGTCTAAGTGACTTCATGACAGTCCTATGTATCATGATGTACATTTGTATAGTTGCTTGTACAGTTGTGTTTTTGTTGTTTTGTTTGTTTGTTTGTTTTGTGGTTTGCTTGTTGAGTTTTGTTTTGGCTAGTCAAGATGAGGAAACTTATCATCCTAGAAAATAACTAAATTGTTAGGATTCAAGTGATGGGATCAAATTTAGACATAGGTTATGGTTCATTCTAAGAAGTATTCATGATCAGGTTTGTGATATCCTTTCATCAGGGTGCCTTTTCTTGATCAAAGTGAATCAATCACAATGAAACACTTAACAACCTTGGGTTTGTTGAACACACAAGTATAGGTGTTAAGTGAAAAATCTAAAGGGACTCCCTTGCTACCAGTACAATCTCCAACCTAAAGCTGCAAGTGACTATACCTCATATAAATGAGATGACATGATGATATCAGATACATATTTTAAAGAAAATCAAAAAAGAAATAAAATTAGGCCATCTAAGTAACTCTACCAGGGCTATGAACGCCTGCTGGCAGTGGGGCTCTACTTAGGGATATTGTATAGATAACCTTGCCGGGGCTATAGATGCCTCCTGGCAACAAGGCTCTATCCAGGTCGGCTATGAGGGATGATCTCTAACTATGTAGTTTAACACCAGTTACTTATGTTTTCAACTTGCTTTCAAGATGAGGATAATTAATCATTTGCACACACATGATCCTTTGTTAGCATTGTTACCATGATGAAATTTTGTCATTTAGGAGATCATGATGCTTGTGCTTAGAAAGAATTAAAATAATATAGATGAATGTGATCATATCACTTGAATCATTGAAATTTGATGTTTTCTTTGGTGGCAAGTTGTTGTGTGGTTACACAACACGCCCCATTTTGACTTGACAAAACAGGGACCCAACTTTTGCTTGGCTTGTGTTTTCTGCTTCCTGGCGGTCTGGTAAAAAGTAAGTCATGTAGATCATCATGCATGGAAAAGTTGGGTAGGTCATCATCATGAGGTCAGTTTGTCAAAATTCATATTTCATTCCAGTAACCTCATATTTAGAAAGAGTATCAAATTTCATGCAGGTTTGCCTTTTGCATCACTCTAATATTCATTAGGATGTGAAAGTTAAGATTGGTCAAAATCCTGGTCAAACTCGATATTCACAGGAGGAGGATCATATTTCTTAACATCAGTCATATTACAGAAGGTCATCCCGATCTAATTTATCACCCGATAAATCTTATGGTTTAAATGTCCATACGTCAATTTTAGGTGATAGTGACCTTTAACCGTCAGCAGCCTTATGTATTTCGTGAGGGTCATATTTCTCAATGTAACCTGATATTTCTCAATATCTTCCTGCTGTGAAATATCCCCCTAAGCCATTATCCTGATGATGTCATTCAAGTCCGATAAACAAAGAAACAAACATGATGATGACATCATGAAGCCATTGCAATATACTGAGCCAATATCTGGATGACATCATCCTGATATTCCAAGAGAGAGGTTATAGTTTATCCGGTCATCATCATTTTTATACATCACCTGATATATTGAAATATCCTCCTGATGTATTAAGTATGACCTAAGGGTGTGTTCATTGCCCGATCTTGTCAAGATAGTTTTTCCTCTCAAGGAGGATGATCACATTGCACTTGGGATGATATTTGATAACATCACCCCGATATCATAATATCACCCCGATATTCAAATATATCCTACCATACGAATATCACCCCACTCCTGTTGCTGCCATTGACATTTAATGCATGCAGAGGTGGTAGGTAGTTCCCGCCGACCACAAAGCCTGATGAAACACCTAGCAAAATCCTGAGTTTCCATAAAAAATTAATGATTAAAATCTAATACGTCAGGGTTTGCCCTAATTTCACCCTAATTGCAAAGTTAAAAGGTAAATTCAATTGTCATTTTCACACTTACCTTGCGATAAAATCATTTTTACAGAGTGCTAGCTTCCAAACCCTCATACAGGCGATACTTGGATGAACAGAGCTTACAGGCAGGAAGAAGCGTGGGATTATTAGCAGAATTAAGAGCACTTCCAGAAAACCATTGGTATAATTCAAGGGGATCTGCATAACCAGGTAAGTAATTGAAACCCTCATCCTGTTGCTTCTACATAATCAGGTATGATGTTGCAGGTTCTAGTTTATGCATCACATGATAAGATAATGCTAAATAAGTATAGTATGCATGATGTTAGTAGAGATAAATCGTTATGTGCATACTTGTGAAGATCCATTGTAAGACAAATTTTGTTAATTGCAGATATCCATGGCTGACAAGAGGTTAGCTAAGTGTGAAGCTGAGTTCAGCAAGCCCATGTTCGTATCTCCTAGAGGAATCCTGTTCAAGTATGGTGCCATCACGGATACGCATCAAGGAAGTACCGATTTGGAGGCCTGGTCCGCCAAGATGAATGATGAAAAGAACAGAAGCACCCTGTTGGATGCAGTGTTCGTGTCTAGAATGTGGAATGTGGCTGGTTTTCCATACTCCATGGAATCTCCATAGCTAGTCATTGAATGTGCACGAAATTACAATCCACAAACTAGACAGGTGGTAAAACATGGAAGAATATATGCAGACCTATCCATCAAGGGTCTATCCAAGACATTTGGGTTGCCATTTGGTAGGAAGGTTAATAGCATTGATTTGAAGAAATCTGAACGTGAATATGAAAATAATAAGAAGAAAGCAAGAAAGACCATGTATCAGTGGAGGGCTAAGAACAACACATATCCTGCAGCAGCCAAACTTCCTGTGCACTTATATAAGTATGATATTTACGAAGAGTATCAATATATGATTGCATTGCTTAGCAGGGTGACAGGCTAGCCTGATGCTGGTAGTTTTAAGGACTGGATGTACAGTGTCATTATGATGTGCATATATGCAGACACTAAGCCACTATGGGGCCAGTTGATAAGTGATGCTCTATATGAGCAGCTTATGAACCTAGGAGGTTCAAATTGTTCCTTTTACATGACATCATACATTGTCTACTCCTGTGCTTACAAAGGCACATTTGATGCATTAACAACAGTTGGAAAGATGGGTGGAACCACCAATGATGCTCATAGTTGGAATCATCATCCTCAGTTGCAGAGAGTTAATTACCTCCAAGATTACAAATTGGTAAATGATGCATTCTCTATGCATCTGGTGAGAACCATGGAGGAGGACAGGACAAAAAGATTGAGCATGGAGGCTCAAGAAATAATCTACAGCCATGGAGCCTAGTACATTCAATTTGCTACATTTTCTTACATAAGAATTGAGGGTTTTGAAGGACATCCCCTCATGCTGCCAAGATACCCTACTGATGCAGTGGTATTAATGGAATTCATAAGGTAGAGCTCCACAATACTGAAGACATACAAGGATTCTCATAAAATACCACCAATTTTGTTTCCAGTAACCATTGGCTGGTATATGTGCCCAGATTTAGAAAGTATCAAGAAGGTGATGGTCAGTTTGAATAAAATGCAGTTGCAGCCATTCCCACTAGTAAGGCCATACGATCCTTATGGGAGGATACAGAAAATAATAGGGAAACCTATTCATAAGAGGCACCTAGAAGACTTCTGGGCGGATTGTGAAGATGAAGCAGAAGCCAGAAGAAGAAGATATCAAAGGTTAACATTGAATCAAATCAAAACCTTTGAGTGCATCCCCATTCCTTCACAGTTGAGAAAGGATGATGGCAGGATAATAGCAAATGAGTATGAAGAAAAGAAAATATATAATGATACAACATCTACACCTGATCTGACTATGCAAGAAGATATATCCTTAGATCCTTTCATTTCCAGGACATTACACCTAACCCAAGCTTGGGTTGATGAACAAATTGAGGCATTGAAGAAGAAAGGTGTTGCCATTACTGTGGATAATAAGAAAAAAGGATAGGGTATTTCTGATGAGGAATATGATGATTTTATAACTGAGCAAAGGAAATATAAAGGAGAAAGGTTGCCTCCACAACAATAATAAAGCAAAAGACCCCCTAGGGGTAAGAAAATTGATAATGAACCCAAAGGGGTGATTATTGAAAGGGCAGTGTTCCCAGATGAGGATGTAGTAGGATCAGGATCAGGATCAGCATCACCTCCATGGATAGGTAAACAAAAGTCCAAGAAAGATTGGATAGCAGAGGCAGAAGTTACTAAGACCCAAGAAGAGGGTCAGTCCTCACGAAAACAAATGCAAGAAGATATCCTTATGGAGGAAGAGCCTGAAGAAGAGGAGGCCCCTTTGCTATTCAAAAGGAAAAGAAAAGCCCCACAGGTGGTGGTAGGTACCCCACCTAAGAAACCAAGAACCTCCATGAGGGGTGAGATAAAGCAATCCCCTATACTATTGAAAGGGGTAGGTAGTGAAGTATTCCATAAGGAATTTCAACACGATGTTCCACTTCCTACCATTGTGAAGTTTAAGACTAAACAAGCGGAAGAGCAGATGAAAGAAACCTTACAAATATTTCAAAGAGGTCATATCTCATTAGATGAAACAATTAATTTATCTGATGATGAGGTTGTGAAGGAAGTAGCTTCACAGAAGATGGAAACCCTTGCTGCAGTTACGCACATGACTCCTCAGAGGACTCCATCGGTTCAAACAATATTGGAGGAGATAAAGCAAGTGAAATCTGAAAAGGAAAAGACTCCAGAGAAGATAGCCCAAGAAATGGGGCTCGATACATTAATTGCATAGGTGACAAGTCCTGCAGTAGTGGATTTGACAACTAGACAGGATGTAAGTCCTGAACATCCAGCAGGTACCCCTGATAAAGGAGGACATATACAAGAAGTGAAGATGGCATAACCAGAGGGCCATGCTTCAGAAATGAGCCAACAGGACACATCAGCGAGGCCTGTTATAGTAGAAGTTCAGGAAAAGAAGGCTGATGACAAGGATGTATTAGAAGATCCTGCTTCTAAAGTTTAAGAAGTAAGTAGTGTAGGTGCAGAACAGATAGTGGTTTCAGAACAAGTACCAGCACCTAAGGAGGATTCCACAATATCCACTACTGTGAATGTGCCTCAATAAGAGGAAAAGTCAAAAGTGGATGAGGTAATAACAGAGAAGGATCATGATCATCATATAGACGCATCACAAGATCCTCCACCTCAGGATGATACTCCTCCAGAAATGGAAATTCCTCAGTAGGAGGATATACCGCAGGATCGCCCTCAAAGTGAGCATCATGAAGAAGAAATGAAGAAATCAGCTTCTCCATCAAATATGCTGACAGATACAGGAGGTCAAGGTGAACATCATGATGATGTGGAGAAACATGATCAGGTACCTCGATGGCTGAAGAAGGAAGTAAACACAGACGTAGATTTTGAGGTTCAAGAATTTGATGTATCCACCTTGTTTTTTAAAAATCTAATAGAACTAAAGAGGAAGGCCAGAATGACTTTGGCCATTCAAAGAGACCCAACAACTGGAAGAAGGACTGCACAGATAGCGATCCCCACTGTAGATAAAGAAAACGGTAAAATTACTCTAGAAGAATTCCAGATTAATACAGTTGACTTAGGCTTTGAAAATTAAGACTAGGAGGGTCAAGAAGGTAAAGACATCATTGATTCTTTGATTCAAAAGGTTAAAAGAGAAAAAGAGAAAAATAAGCAACACAAAGAGCACATTGCTCAGTTGCATGCATATATAGACTGGTTAACTAATCTTGAAGATAGTTCCATTGACCATGCAATCATATTGACTACTATTTCCCAAGAGAAGGTGAATAAGTTGGATCTCATGAAACATGAGTCATCCATATTGAGAAAGTGGATGTATTCCACATTTGATATAGCAGAAGAAGTGGTAAAGGCCTCTTTGAAGAGGTGTTCTCTCAGTGGCTCCAGGAAAAAGGTAGACAAGCTGCAAATAGAGACAGGTAAAAGATCTTTCCAATTGGAGAAGATATTGGATGTCCTGGGAGAAATAAGGAGGATAAATCCCCAACTGCTCATCAACAAGAAGGTGCTGAATAATAACACTGCATTATTGGTAGATATATGGTATAAGGACATTCAATTTGAATGTGATGTCCTCAAAAGATGTAACAATAAGCTCAGAGAGATCAGCATAAAATTACATGATATGATGTCTTTTGAGGCAGAAATTTTGGAGACGTTGGAAGGAAAAGTGGAAGGGAAGATAGAAAATTAAGATGAAGAGTTTGCAATCCAAGCTCTACATAGTAACTTCCAATTTGTTGCTGATGATCCATTAGGCCAAATGACAGAAGAAATCATGGATAAACTTGTAAGGACCAAGGTGAAAATAGAAAATTATAATGAGACGCTGCACAACAGAAGAAATAAACTAGATAGCATCAGAAATAAATACCAGGCACATAAACACTCCATTATTAAAGCAAAGACCCAGGATGGCAGAAAAATAGATAAAATGGTGCAGTTGTATGAACAGGTTAGGGTCATCATGCAACCTCATATACAAGGTCGCCATCATCAGGATGATGAAGGGACAGAAAGTGATGCACCTGATGATGGAGCGCATGAGTCAGATAAGGTAGATGATGATGCATCATAAATTAAATATCAGCATCTGATACTTAGTGAAAATAAGTATCTCAGATAGTTGTCAGCTAGCAACTTGTGCCATTTGATAAGTTGACTTAGTCAAGAAAATACTGACTGTAGATACTCATAGATAAATCAAGATGTTAGATCTTTTTGTAACGGATTCCTCACCTTGTTCTATAAAAGGTGCAGGAATGCCTCTTTTCAAACATTCAAAACTTAATTGAAATTCATCTGCTGAAATATTTAGGGCTCATTTCAAAGCTTTTTGTATACATTTATATCCTTGCATACCTAATGAATGAGAAGACTATTTTGATTACAATTCATAGTAAATCTTGAGTAATCAGTGTGTGAATTCTGGATATATGTGGTGATTTGCTGCGTCCCTTGGAGTGCATGTCTACTTGCATATGTTGTTTTTATACAATTCCTTTGAAGTTAGCATTAACTGTATCTAGCTGTGGAATGTCCTGGTGAACATATGGTTTGGTTTCTTCTCTTCATGACTGTATCTGACGTACATGTGATTCAATAGCTGAAGGTTCAACGTTAATTTGAAGCATTTCTTTCAATTTCATTTAAATTTCAGAGCATTTCACTATCATAATTGCAAATAATTGATAATCTCAAGAAAATAACACAAATATGCAGATATCTCGTAGATAATTGTATATCTTTAGCATATTTAGAGACAAAGCATGTATAATTGATGAATATCATGCAAATATTTGAGTATAACTGTATCACTTGATCAAACAATTGTATAAAATGACCTTTCTATGAAGAATCTTTGCAGAAACAGATGTCATGATGATAAACTCAACATAAGGCCCCAAAATAGAAATAGCAACACACATCAACCACTGAGTAACGTTAGTAGATTAAGACCTAATCAACGGAGACTTGGGATCATAAATTCTCTAAATTCATCGTATCATTCAAGATGAATAAAGGTTAATGTGTACTTTTATTCTATGCTTGTTTGTGACTAACATCATGACCAACACAACCTCAGAATGATTCTGCCTTCATAAAGGCAAGAAGGTGAATTCTGTCGTGTAAATAGAGATAATACTCCAGTAGTAGCAAATATAAGGGCCAAGAAGAGGGGTTATGAGATTGAGAAAGCAACAAATAAAGGAAAAGTGCCTACTGATGCTTCTACATCTCATATTCCCCATATTTTACAAATAAATACTTCAGCAACAGCAGGGGAGATGCCTCATTTACAAGCTGATACTGTTGCTACAAAATCACAACAAAAGGTAAGTGTCACTCCACCTTTCAATATCATTGAAAATATTAAGAAGATGAATATGATAATGTCTATGTGGGATTCCCTAGCTATCCCAGGCCAAAAGGGGATGTTGCAATCTGCCTTATCTGATTTGAAAGTATCCAATGATATAGTTGTTGACCCAAATAGGGGTTGTTCTTACCAATTCATCCTAGGATAATAGCAAGCAGCCAAACAAAAGTGCCAAACCACTCCTATTTTATGTATCTTTGATAATTGGAGACAAGTTAGTACACAACTGTATGGTGGATAGTGGTGCAAGCAGTTCTGTGATGCCAAAACAAATTGCAGACCAGTTAGGATTGAGGTATCAACCCTTGGAGAAAGGTGTGCTTCAATTAGATGGCACATCTGTTAATATTGTAGGTGTGATCAAAGACCTAGGTCTCACTCTGCACACTTGCCCAAATGTTTCTATCTTCTAAGACGTTTTCATCATCGATTTGCCTCCTTATTTTGCCATGTGCTTATCAAGAGAATTCACGGCCAAAATAGAAGGATATTTATCCTTGGACTAGTCCCACATGTTTTTCAGGACTAGATATGGCACCAAAGTAACTCTAAAATCTGAATTACTTTCAAATCATCACATAGAGCCTTACACACCAAGTGTTGTTAATGCAAATTGCATTATTTCTGATGATCCTGAATTAGTTGCTGCTCAAGAACTATAAGCTGAAAGCATACCAGAGGTACTCTTAAGGGAGTGGGCCTTAGAAAATAATGTGGATGATCCTAAAGGACACATCTAAGAAGCTAGTATGGGAGTTTACATACTCCATGAACCTAAAACAACAATACCAAGCCTTGTAAAGGATGCAGAACAACATATAGAGTAGCATAATGAAGTATGGAAAATATACTTTGATGGCTCAAGGAGTAGGAATGGATCCGATGGTGGTGCAATGCTTGTGTCTCCACAAGGTGAAAGATACTATTCTTCTTTCCATTTTTCCTTTGCATGTACAAATAACACTATTGAATATGAAGGATTAATCCAAGGTTTGCAGTGGGCAAGAAAGAGGAAAATAGGCTATTTGCAGGTCTATGGTGATAGTGAACTCATTGTGAATCAGGTAAGAGGATTGCATCTTACAAAAAGTGATGTTCTGAAATGCTACAAACATAGGGTATGGGATATGATTGAAGAGTTTGAAGCTTTCAACCTGATCTCTATTCCAAGAAATCAGAACTATCATGCTAATAGGTTAGCTGCAATTGGGGCTCAGTTTGACATCTCCAATGATATTCAAAGGGAGAATGTACAACCTCATGTGAAAATAGTTGATAGGCCCTCTATCCCTGATAATAATGTTCATTGGCAAGTTTTTGAAAGTGATGAGCAGATCCTACATTTCTTGTTAGAAGAAGATGAATTTTCTGTGATAAATCAGGATAAGCTCAAACAACAATATGGCAATGATCAGATTGTTCAGCTAAGAACAAACAAGCTACCCAAAGGATTGGTAACCTTGGAATCTATTTTTAGCACTGATGATCAGATGAAGAAGACCAAAACTAGCTATAGATAAAAGAGGAACATTATGAGGAGTTAGGGATTTTCAAGGGTAAACTTCTCAAAATAGTTAAAATCTGCTCACCTGAGGATAGGAGAGCTTTCATTGCTCTCTATCAAGAATTTGAAGATATATTTTCCTGGGATTACTTAGACCTAAAAGGGTTCAACCCTCATATTTCCCAGCATACCATAGAGTTAGAACCAGGTACTAAACCTGTGAGACAGAAGCAAAGACCTCTAAATCCAAAGCTAGAGCCCCTGATGATTAAAGAACTGACCAAATTGATTGAGGGGAAGATCATTTTTCCAATCAAACATACTTCTTGGGTCTCCAACCTTATTCCTATGAGGAAAAAGAATGGAGAGATTAGACTATGTGTTGACTTTAGAGACCTCAACAGAGCCTCCCTAATGGACCACTACACATTGCCCTCAATGGAGCAGAAAGGTTTTCTTTGCTTGATGGATTTTATGGTTACAATTAGGTGTTAGTCAAGGAGGAGGATCAGTTCAAGACCACTTTCACCACCAAATGGGGTACCATGGCCTATAAAAGGATGCCTTTTGGTCTCTCAAATGCCGGCTCTACTTTTTAGAGAGCCATGGACATGGCTTTCAAGGGTTTGCTGTATAAATTGGTGTTAGTGTACCTAGATGACATCATAATTTTTTCCAAGAATGCAGCTAAACATTTATCCCATCTGAGGCTAGTATTTGAAAGATGCAAAGAGTACAGGATATCTCTCAACCCCAGGAAATGCATATTTGTTGTGCATGAAGGCAAGCTGCTAGGGCACATTGTGTCAAAGGATGGAATTACCATTGACGTTGAAAGGGTAAAGGCTATTTTAGAGCTGCCCTTACCCAGTCACAAGAAGGGACTACAAAGCTTCATTGGTAGAATTAATTTTCTGCAAAGATTCATACCTGATATTGCAAATCTTTTGAAGCCTTTGATGTCCATGTTAAAGAAGAATACAGCTTTCAGTTGGACAAAGGAGGCCAGACTCAGTTTCAACTCCATAAAAGAGGCATTAGTGGTTGCACCAATGCTAGTAAATCCTGACTTTTCTAAAGATTTTATTCTGTATGCTTATGGCGGCCTGGATACCATCTCTGCGATTCTGGTACAGTAGCAGAGTGAGGGTTTTGAGAAACTAATCACATTCTTTAGTCAGGGGCTGGAGGAGTATGAGCAGATGTATAGCTTCATTGAGAAACATGTTCTCGTAGTGGTAAGGAGTCTAAAAAAGTTTAGGCATCTTGTTTCTAATAACAAGATACATTTGATGGTCACTCACCCTAGCATAAAGGAGTTCCTGTTAAGTAAAGATGTGAATGAGAAAAGGGCTGGCTGGATCACTAAAGTCATGGAATATGAGGTGGATATCCAGATAACCAAGCTTGTCAAAGGCAGAGGACTCAACGAACAACTTGCTACCAATTCTGAGAATGAGGTAGAAAAGGAATAGGAAGTGCTTTTGACCATTAATGAGGAGCATCAGGATGATACAACTGTAGTAGACACCAGTTGGGTTAATGACATGACTCAATTTTTGCAAATTGGTAAATGCCCAACAGGTCTAGATAGAACTAAAAGAAGATATTTTAGATTTCAATCCATTCCATATGTTTTAATAAATGGCATCCTTTTCAGAAAGGACTTTAATAGTGTATTGTTATGGTGCATTGATAAAGGTCAGACTGACAAGGTGCTACATGAATTTCATGATGGAACAGTAGGGGTCATTTCACCCCAAGGACTACTACTTGGAAAATAATGAGAGATGGCTACTACTGGCCCATCTTATTTAAGGATGCCCATGCATGGGCTAGAAAATGTATAAGGTGTACCATTTTTGCCGGTAAAGAAAGGCTGCCAGCCTTACTTCTACAACCAATTCAAGTAGAGCAGCCCTTCATGAGATGGGGTATTGACTTCATAGGTCCCATTAATCCACCATCAAGTGCAGGCCACAGATGGATACTTACAACTACAGACTATTTCACAAAGTGGACTGAAGCAGTGGCTTTAAAGGAGTCCAATGAGAATGTTGTTTTAAATTTTTATTGTGATTTAGTTTCCAGATTTGGAGTGCCTGAGTCTATCATATCAGACAATGCTTTGGCCTTTATAGGATTGAAAATAACTGACTGGGCTGTTAAGAGTGGGATCTATCTGAATACTTCATCAAATTATTACCCACAAGGTAATGGTTTGGCTGAATCTACAAATAAAAATCTAATAAGGATTATTAAAAGATCAATGGAAGATAACCAAAAGACTTGGCACACCAATCTGAATTTTTCTCTATGGGTAGATAGAATAACTCCTAAAAGGTCTATTGGGAACTCCCCATATCTGCTAGTGTATGGAAAAGAGGCAAGGTTTCCCATGTCTATGGAACTGCTAGCACTAGACATCATGAATCAGCTGGAAATGTTTGAAGCAGAGGGCCCCATGGCTGTTAGATATGCTCAGCTTATGGAGCTTGAAGAGAGCAGATATAAAGTTATGAAAGCTATGGAGTATCATCAGCTTCAAACAAAAAGAAATTTTGATAAGAAGGCCACTCCTAGAAATTTTAGAATGGGTGATATGGTGCTCAAATGGGATGAATTGAAAAGCAGGCCAGGAAAACACTCCAAGTTTGACAACATGTGGAGTGGCCCATTTCTCATTACTGAATGTAAGGACCGCAATGTATTTCAGTTATCAAATATGGATGGACAAAATTTGCCTATCCTAGTCAATGGGATACACCTAAAGAGGTGTTTTGAGGTATGAGTGCTTTGTAAATCAGTAGATTAGGTCTCTATGTTTTCAATAAGTGTTGTTGCACATTAGTTTAGATCCTTTTTGCTTTCCCTAAGTGCTCTCTAGCATAGTTGAGGGGGTTTCTTTCAGTATTTCTATCTTGGGTTGGTCTTCCAATGTTCTTCACTGTTGTGCTGAGTTGCTAAAGTCAGAAAGTATCTATATACTTTAGTCTATGTATGACTCCATGCCCAATGGATGCTCAAGGCCACTGATCTAAGTGTTTAGCAGGCAAACATCCCATAGAAGTCGCCAAATTGTTGACCCTTTTTTTCTCTAGCCGGAGTCAAATAATTCAAGTAGCATTAGTCAGTGTGCATATCCCCAAGGTAAGCTATATTTGTGATCTGGAGGTCTGAACCCAAATCTCAGAGTCTGAAGCTTTCTTGAAGAAGCTTACCATGTGAAAGAGCTTGAAAAAGTAGGCAAGTTTACTTTTTACATCACCCTGAAATTCGCTCAAATAAGTTATGTATGGTCAATGATCTGGTCAAAACCTGATCTTCCAGATTAGGTGATATTCTGAAGAATGGGTGACATTCCGAACATCGGGTGATATTCCAAATATCACCCCGATATTTCTAATATCACCCCTCGTCCAAATATCACCCCAATATTTGTAATATCACCTCGATATGATGATGACACTATCCTGTCATGTTTTAATAAGGCCCATCCATGATGGTGACATCACCATCATATCCCTCATAAGGAGAAGTATACAAAGGCTGATTCAAAAAGGTAGGGGCCCGTGTTGTATGCAGATCTAGGTGCATATTCAGGGGGCATTTTTAAAGAGGAACTTAAGCACCAAAAGCAGAGGTGCATGATCCAGATTTGCATATTTGGCTGAAGGGATGTTTCAGCAACCATTTTGGGGCAGATGCAGATATTTCTTGCATTCATTATTGCACAAAGAGGAAGCAGCTCGCATTGATGATCAGAAAATATCTCTCCACCGCCTTGTTTCAGACGCTGCATACAGTCATGGTGGAGGATAGACGCACAAGATGCTCACATTTAATACCAAAATATCTTCCACTGTTTCAGGGGAGTAGATTGATGATGGAGCAACTTGCATTAAAGACTAAAAATATCTTCCATCTACATCAATTCTAGATATTTGATACCATTACTTTTGTAGCTGGGACGTCCCTTCAGGGATTTTTTTTTGGTGGCAGCTCTCAGAGCGAATTTTGTAACTGACTTAGGTTAGGTTGAAATGTTATATAAGCTGAGGCTTATGATGTAAATAAGGTTGAAAATTTTTGGCATTCTGGTCTTTCTATTTCCAAACAGACTTTTCATATACTGTAACCTTGCCTTTTCATTGGATATATGCAAGTTATTTTACCTCATTTGCTGATTTTTCTAGTTCTATGTGAATCTGCATGAGGTTGTTTGTGAACATTATGTTCCTCTCAATCCTATTACACCTTACCTCTGCTAGAATCATCTAATCTATGTATGTTTACTTGTTGTATCTGATTATATTGTGCATTTTCTCAGTGTTGTGGATGTCTCTTTTAATCTGTCTGGTGCATCACCCTTTGTTTTCAAGTTTTGTATTTCATCTTCATTTTAAAGCTTTCCTTCTCCCTTTTCCCCTCAAAGTTTAGTAGTTTTAGGTGATAATCAGGCAAGGAAGCTGGCCTTCTCCAGAGGTCTAATCTATTTGAGCAAAGTCCCACACCTTGAGATCATTCCCATTGTGTCATTGGAATGCTTGGAATTATTCCAAGCAGGGTGCAATTTCATGTGACAACAGGAACACCTGATGGTTGTCCATGCCACTGCAATAATGATGCCTCAATCTATTTTCAGTCATTGTACTAAGGATGCCATTTTTTCTACAAATCACTTTTGGTATTGATGTTGTTTACATTTCTTGCAGGTATATAAATACTTATGGCTCGAGATAAAAAGGGGAGGAGAACTTCTAGAAGGAGGACAGACAGAAAACCTGGGGCGTGCAAGTTTCCTAATGCAGTGTTGGGGGACGAAGATACACATACTACAGAACCAGATCATGTTGCAGTGGAATGCATATTTCCCTCTGCACATACAGAAGATTTAGAAACCAATACAGATTGCCTTCAAACTACTATTGTGGAAATAGGTTCTTCAAGGTTGAACATAAGTATATGGACAAACAATGACATCCAAAGTGCTATGGCTGATGTCGAAGATAAACATATGTCAATCAGAGCAACTGCAAAGAAGTGGAGAGTGTCTGCTAGCAGTTTGAGGGCCTGGTTACTAGGTCTCACAAGCACCAAACATAGAGGGCCACCAACCATCCTGACTAATGAGGAGGAGGTAGAAATAGTTCAATGGTGCAAGGACATGGCCGACATAGGCCATGGGCTTGAAATTTCATAGCTGAAATCTACTGTGGCAGAGGTCATTCAGTCTAGGCCAAATCCTTTCACAGATGGGATGCCAAGAAGGTCATGGTGGGAGGGATTTAGGAAAAGGCATCCAGATCTAACTATTCACACTACACAGGGAGTGGATATCGATAGAGACATTATGCTAAGGCCAAGCATAGTAAATTCATTCTACGACAAACTAGAAAATCTTTACAAGACATATAAGTATGGGTCCAACAGAATATGGAACTGCAACGAAACTGGGGTACAAGCTGGTAGGAACTGTGGAATGCGGGTAATAGCAAAATTGGGATCCTATTGTGTGCCCCACCTCATCTTAAAAAGTAGGGAGTGGATTACTATTTTGGCATGTGTTAGTGCATCGAGTTGTAGTATACCTGGTTTTTATCTATTTACATCCAAAAGGCATATCAGAAACTACATAGCCAACTGTGAGTCGGATGCATGCATGGTAGCTCAAGAACATGCGTGGATGATGAAAGAACTATTTTTGAATTGGCTGCAGCATTTTGCTACATGTATCCCCGAAGGAGTTTCACCAACCAACGGAGCTCTTCTAATTTTTGATGGTCATGGCAGCCATGTTGCCTTCAAGACCATAGAGGAAGCACGTCATTTAGGGATTAACCTCATCACCCTCCTAGCACATACAAACCATAGATTGCAGCCACTATATGTGAGTATTTTTTTACCATTCAAAAACTATTTCAAAAAGAAAAGGTTTGTATGGATGGCAAGCCACCCGCAAATAGAAATTGGAAGAGAAGAGTTGGCCACTCTTGCTAGCAAGGCATTCAAGCTGGCCTTGACCCCTGCTAATATAATTAGTGGGTTTAGAAGGACAGGCATTTGGCCACTGAATAGGTCTACGCTTCAAGAAGAGATCAAGCCAAGTGATGGCTTCCAAGTATCAAATGAAGACAGTGAAGATTCTATGACCACTACACTAGAGAATCAGGCCTTCGTAGTGGAAGAGGATGCTGATATAATTTTAGTTGAAAACTTCTTGCAATTCGCTGGATATTCAGATGCACAAGTTGAGAAATTCATCAAGACATACAATAAAAGTGGAAGTGTACAGAATCCAATGGAAGTACAAGAAGAATGCACTGAAATGACAAGAAGTCAAACAGTTTCTAATGCTGTTGATATTCTACAGCCACTTCCTAATGCTACTGAAACTATTTCTAATGTTGTTGTTACAGTTTCTAATGCTGTTGTTACAGTTCCTAATGCTGCTGTTACAGTTCCTAAAGCTGTTGAAACTATTGATAATGCTGTTGTTACAGTTCTTAATGCTAGTGATGTTGTTTCCAATGCTACTGATATAGTGTCTAATGCTGCTAATAGATTTCCTAATATTGTTCATACAATTTCTAATATGGAAGGTCTTAGTTTGCCAAGTCAAGTTAGCCAACCAGAATGGATAGCTGAAGCTGCTAGAAACTTGGGGATACAAACAAATTTTAGTCAGTGGATGTTAGCCTTTCAATGCCTTCACCACCAGATCATGATCCATCTGACATCATACACTACTTCACTACTGCATCAAATTGGGATCCACAAAACGAAGACATTGCAGAAGAAGAAGAATGCATAGGTGATTTGGAACCAAATTATGTGCCTTGCACCTAAGATAGTGAGTTTTAGCCACATGGAGTTAGTCAATTTCTCAAGCTCCCGGTTTGAAGGCTACAGGCAAGGGGTGGTAAGAATAAGATTGGGGTACTACATTTAAGTAGGCAGTCCCAGATCTTAACATCTGATGCATGCATTGAAATGATCAACGAATAAGAGAGGGAGAAAGCTCGTCAGGAAGAGTTGTAGCTGAGGTAAAAGAAACAAATGTTGGAGAGGAAAACTAAAAAAGAATCCCAACAACAAGAGAAAGAGAAAAAAACTGGAAAGAGTGTTAAAAAAATAAAGAGCAGTAGAGGAAAAATGGGAGAAGGAAATTTGGCGTGAGCAGGCAAAGAGTGCTCTGGGGACGAAGACATCAAAAAAGAAAGGGAAAAAAATAGCAAATGAGAGACCATTGAGTACCCCGAATTCTCCTCTACCTGGGCAACATCCCATTCTAATGGACATGTTTGCCATGTTGAGCTTAGCCTTTGCAACTCTAAGTAATCTGCAGGCAGTGTCTAGCCCAGGAAGCTCAAATGAGTTGCTGGTAAATGGAGATTCTAATTAGGCTTTGTTTGCCCAGATTGATGCATCACTATAGACAATAACTGAGCCACTCAGTTTAACTTAGACTGCAAATGAATGTGCTACTAAAGAACCTAAACAACCTATTCATTTTCCTAGATTTATGGAGAATTGAAGAACTTTTTTTTGGATGGAGATAGTTGACATTAGTGAAATTTTTGTGTACATCTGATTTAGTCATATCGTTATGTAATATTTTGTGAAAAAAGGAACAAATTGATGTAATATTTATATGTTTGTAACTATTTTGGAAAAAAAGCAACAGATCGATGTCATGTCTATCTATTGATCTTTTTGTAATATTTTGTGAAAAAGGAACAGATCGATGTCATGTTTATATGTTTATAACTGTATTGGAAAAAAATCAAGAGTTAAATGGTTATTTCTGAAATATCTGTGTTGATCTCATGTTTCTATGTTTGTATGTTTGTATAACTGTAACTATTTTTGGGAAAAAAAAGACTTGACTAGTTTGTCAGCATGGTACTACAAGTTGTCTACATAATTTGCACTGAAATAACATGTTGTTTTAGCATTCTGTTCACATAATTCTACCTTAATTGAAATCATTAAAGCATCCAAGTAAATGTGGTTCCATTTAAGCAACAAGGAAATTTAAACTATTCAAAGGAACCTAAATTAAAGTATTGTAAATTAAAGTTTAGTAAAGGAAAATGATTGAAAAGAACATAAAACCACTATGAAGAAAAACCTAAAGCTTAGTGGGTCATTACCCGAGTAAAGTCTTTTAAGATTTTACCTAAATTGATTAAACCCAATCAAAGGTGTTCTAGAAAGCACTGACCATGGTTGTATGCCTGCAAACATATAAATGATAATTGAGGTAGTAATGAACATACATCCTAAAACAAAATCATTAAATTAAACTAACCAAAATATAATAATTAAAAAAGAAGACTATATATAATAAGGCATGAGAGCAAATTATTCCATCGGAGCCATCAGAGGAAAATATTCTATGAGTAGTGGTGTGTTAACAAACACAATTGCATAGTACAATTCGTCAACCAATGTTTTAAGTAAAGTCTTATAAGACTTTACCTTCATTGAGTGCTCACCTTGCAAGGTGCTCTACAAACCTCTCACATGCCTACAATCATAGAAATCAAAAGCCGGGTAGTCATCCGGGTAGTAATGAACAAACATCAAATCATCCAAATAATCTCACGTATTTTCATTTTCAAAAGAAAATATGAACTGCATTCAGGCATATTATTTTAAATAATTACATACAATTGCAAAAGAAGACTATAATATTGTAGCAGAGAAAAATATTCCATCAGAGCCATTAAGGAAAAATATTCCATGAATAGTGGTGTGTTAACAAACACAAATGCATAGTACAATTCGTCAACCAGTGATGTAAGTAAAGCCTTATAAAACTTTACCTTCATTGAGTGTTCACAATGCAAGGTGCTCTGCAAACCTCTCACATGCCTACAATCATAGAAATTATGTCAGGTAGTCATCTAGGTAGTAATGAACAAACATCAAATCATCCAAATAAATTCAAGCAGTGTAGTGATACAACTATATATTGCAGACATATATAGTGATACATATACATATATGTATACATAATAAAAATTTACAGGTATCCATATATGTGTATATATCATTTATATCCACCCCTCCACTAAAAAGGCAACACACTTGATCACTTTTATAGTTAGAGTAGGTTAAAAATATGTTTATTAACATCCCACCATTAATCAAGTTGGTGGAGCCTTCGAACTTACCCACCCATTTCCTAAACATATGGACTACAAACATAACATGTTCAAATTTATATAATTTATGCACACACATATAGAAATACATGTATAATATATACATGTATTCATATATTTGTATGTATATATATATATTAAATATTATGACATATGTATTTATTTTTGAGGGTGCATTATAAATGTTTGAGGGTTTCAACAATTTCTAGCATATAGATGTGCTGCAATTGTTCAATTCTTAAATGTTAAGTACCAGACAGGTTTTGCAGTGATCCTTTAGAAAATTTATGCTAAAAACAATGTCTACACTGCATAATGTTCCTCTTATAATAGATCCAAATTTCAAAAAGGAAAGCATTGAAATTGGTTGTTGAGTTTGAATTTGATTAAATGCATAGAAGCTATTGTATTCGATGATATGATAAGCAAAATTGAAGTTAATTGTTCAGTTTGAATGTTGAAATCTTAAGTACCAGACTGAAATGTTAACACTGTCTAGGCTGCATATGTCTATAGATACACAAATGTCTGTCTATATACATATGTCTATCAATATACATATGTCTATCTATAGATATACAAATGTATATAAATATGTCTATAGATATATAGATATGTAAATAGATATGTATACAGATATGTATACATATGTATAATCAGTACCAGAAGTGATTTCTAGAAAAAATGGCATCCTTAGTGCAATAACTGAAAATAGATTGAGACATCATTAATGCAGTGGCATGGACAACAAACATAACGTGTTCTATTTTATAATGTTTCATTGTGTTGTTCCATTTTAGATTTGTTATCAACAGTTGAGGGTTTCAGCATTATGTGTTTCGAACACGTATATGTACAATTGTAAAATGTTGAAATGTTAAGTACCAGCTTGAAATGTTTCCATTGTCTATGCGGCATATGTCTATACATATACATATGTATATCAATATACATATGTCTATAGATCTACATATGTCTATAGATATACAGATATGTATACAGATATACTGATATGTATAGAGATGTCTAGATATATATTCGGTCAAAATTGGGAAGAATCTGACTGTAAAATTATTATAGAGACAAGACTATAGGATTCAAAGCATTCGAAACCCTGATATAATGAAAACCTTAACCGTTGACAATGATATGATGAAACTCTTAACCATTGACAATGAACCTTCAAAAATATATACCAATATATATATATATATATATATATATATATATATATATATATATATATATATATATATATATATATATATATATATATAACATGATTTAATCTATTGAATGAAGCTACCCATTATATGCTAAGTGCCAACCTGAAATGGTTGTCTTAGACATAATAAGTAAGAATGCCACTGCAAATTATATAGCCTTAAAAATATACGAACCCATCTGTATATGTAAAATAAAAAACATCATTATATAATAGTATATTATTCTGTAAAGTGAAATTATCACAAAACAAGGGTTGCGTCAAACAAAATAATTACTACAGTAACAGACACGATTTAATCCATTCAATGAAGTTACCCATGCAGCAAACAACTGGAAAAGATGTAGTAAAATTCAGCAAAAAAATTGGACTAATATTTCGAATATGTATATCTAGAATTGTAAAATGTTGAAATGTTAAGTACCAGCTTGAAATGTTTCTATTGTCTACGCTGCATATGTCGATACATATACATATGTATATCAATAGACATATGTCTATAGATCTACATATGTCTGTAGATATACAGATATATATATAGATATGTAGATATGTATACAGAAATGTATAGAGATATACATATGTCTATCTATAAACACATGTCAATAGATATACATATGTATATAGATAGACATGTATATATAGATAGACTTGTATATATATACAGTACATTAATAGTCGAATCTAAATATTGTTGCAAGTATGGGACTAACCGGGTACTCCTGTTGCATTAATGATAAGGATTGGATGAGCTGTGTGTTGAGAATATTGAGAAAATTAGCCTCAATCAGGAACAGTGAAGAACAGTGATGATAGGAAGGCAAAATTCTAAGATAGGATGAGGATCAGAGGATGCAGTTTAAAGGGTTTAGAGATATGTGTCTTAAGGTGGTCCAGTAGAGATTTTAGAGGTCCACATGAAGATCTAAAGAAGTTATGGCCGTTTAAGTTAAACGGGTTCTGGCAGTTGTTCAGTGGTGACAGAGTGATACAGATAGGTTCGGTGAGATCCAAAAATGCATTATCCCATTCTGCTGATTTGGAGTGTTTAGGAAGTCTTTGTGAAGTGTCAACTCGATTGGTTCATGGTTTGAAGGTCTGCAAGCATCTATTCTTTTGTGACAGTGATGACAGACTATTTTCATGAGGTTCTGGATGAAGGAGAGAAAGATTTCAGTAAGCAGATGAAGTGTGGATGTTCTTGGTGTTTTAGGCAAGCTTGTACAGGTCTTTGGGTCATGTCTAGTTTGTGATTGGTGGTCCGCATTGGAGTTGAAGCTCGCAATTGAAGAATAACTTCCAAATGATGGTGTTCTTCCTGAGACTGGCTGACTGGATGAGTTACACATCCTACAGATGTTCTTGTTGATGTTTTCTGACTTAGATGATCATTCCTAAGTTGATGTCTTGTATAAATAAGGGATTGCAAAGTCATTTCAAAGTTTTCCTTGTCGAGATGAGAATGTGGTAGCAAGGAGAAGAGTGAAAGGCAGAGCAGAAGTATTGGGCTTAAATGGAACTGATTCAAGTATGGTGAAGATTCTATTTTCTAGTTTAAGTAGGTGATACTTATTTCTTTGTAGACAGTGTGTCTCTTGTAAGCAGTGAGCCTCTTGTGAGCAGTGTGCTCAGGTAGTGAGCCCTAATTGGCATGTGCCATTTTGTTCTTATTATTCTTCTAACAAAGAATACTATCTTGGGTTAATCACCCCATAGTTTTTTCCTTAACCGAGTTTTCCACATCAAAATCTTGGTGTCTCATGTGTTAATGTGTTTCTGCTCTTGATTTGTTGCATTGTATTTCCATGATTGATTTACTATTATGTTGCTAAATAACAGTGTGGAGTTAAGTGTTTAAATTGGATGAAAGTTTTGTACAACTGATTCAACCCCCCTCTCAGTTGTCTACCCTAAATCTAACAATTGGTATCAGAGCCAAGTTCCTCTAAAATGAGCTTAATCGCTTGAGGAGATCTAGAATGTCGTCTTACAAGAAGGATAGTCTGAAGTTTGATGGAACCATTTTTAATCTTTGGAAAGGTCGCATGAAATGTCACTTGCAATGTATGGGAATGGCGTACTGGACCATGGCTACAACACAGTATACACCTCCACAAGGTGGTCCAAAAGCCCCAAATAAAATTACAAATGCTGAAAATAATCTATGGACTATAGAAGCTCTTCTAAGAGCATTATCTGATTTAGAGCTCTCAAATGTTGTTGACCTACCAACTGCTTTTGAGATTTGGCAAAAACTAGAACTTTTGCATGAAGGAGACAAGTATGTTAAATGCACAAGGTTACAGAGTCTAAAAATTTAAAAATTTGAAGATGAGAGATGATGAAAATATTACTACTTTTATGCCAAGAGTAAATGAGATTGTTTGTGGAATTAGAAATACTGGTGGAGTCTTGGATGAAAATGAGATTGTTGGTAAAATTCTTAGATCCCTTCATGCTTCTTATAAAATCAAGGTTGCTGCCATTGAAGAATTTAGAGCCCATACAACTGTCACAAGAGATCAATTGGCTGGCAAATTGGTTGCATTTGAAATGACAGAGTTTGGAGATGACCCCCCAAGACTAAATCTACATTTAAAGCCAGTGCCTCTATAAAAGGTAAAGAAAGGTTTGATCTAGGAGAGAACTCATCAAGGAAACTGTCATGGTATTAAAAAGCAAGAAAAGACTTGGAAGAAAAAGAAGTAGAAACTGCTCAACTTGAAGCCCTTATTACAAAGAGGCTACCAAGAGGATCTGGTAAGTATGAAGGAAAATTACCTTTCAAGTGTTTTAACTGCAATAAGATTGGTCATTTTGCCTCAAAATGTTTGGAAAGATTTTCAAGGCCAAATCCTAACAGATCAAGGTTCCAAAAGAATGCTACTATGTTCATGAAGAAGATGATAATGAAGAAGTAACAGATGATGAATCAGAGATAGGAAACAAATCTGGAAGTGAATGGGTGTTTATTTCCATCAAGGAAGAAGAACCAATATCCTCTGTATTTGTCAATCATAAAGTTGTAGAAAGAGCTCTGGCTGCCCAAGTTGAAGAAAAGGATGACTAGGTCATTGACAGTGGATGCTCTCACCATATGACAGGTGACAAAAATAAATTCATAGATTTGGAAAGGTATGAAGGAGTGGTAAAGTTTGGTGATAATTCTACTGGTAGAATCAGAGGAAGAGGAACTATTTCTTTTGATGGAAGGAACAAAACCGGTAATGTATTATATGTTGAAGGATTGAAGCACAACCTTCTCAGTGTTGGACAATTGGTGGACAAAGGCTATGATCTCTGATTCAAGAATAGAAAATGTAAGATCTTTGAAAGTTCTAGTACAGAGATTGCATCCGGTACTCAAACTAAAGGTAATATCTTCCACTTGGTTGGTACTGGTAAAAGTTGCTTATTTGTTCAAGTTTGTCAGAGTTGGTTATCGAATAGTAGGATGTGTCATGTGAATTTTGATAATATCATCAAGATAAGCAATACTCAGGCTATAAGAGACCTTCCAAAATTGGTAAAACCTACTAATAGCCTTTGCAAAGAATGTCAGTTGGGTAAGCTGAGCAGAGTCACATTCAAAAGTAAGGAACTATCTTCTACCAGATTATTGGACTTAGTTCATACTGATCTTTGTGGTCCGATAAGAATCAGAAGTGTGCGAGGTGATAGATACTTTATGTTGCTAATTGATGACTATTCCCGGATGATGTGGGTAACCTTTCTAAAAGAGAAATCAGAGGCTCTTGAGCAATTCAAAATATTCAAGGCTATGGTAGAGAATGAAACCGGATTAAAATTGAAATGTCTGAGGTCTGATAGAGGCGGAGAATTCACATCTGGTGAATTCATAGAGTTCTATGAGAAACATGGAATAAAGAGACAGTTGTCTACTCCTAGGACTCCACAGCAGAATGGAGTAGTGGAGAGAAAGAACCAGACCATCCAAGAAGCTTCTAGGACCATGATGATGGAAGAAAATGTTCCTCAGATCTATTGGAGAGAAGCTATCAGCACTGAAGTCTATACTCTCAATCGAGTTCAAATCAGAAGCAATACTAGTAAGACTCCTTATGAACTTTGGTTTGGCATCACTCCTACTGTGAGGTATTTCAGAGTATTTGGTAGCAAATGTTACATTAAAAGAGATGAAGATCTAGGGAAGTTTGATGCTAGAAGTGATGAAGGAATATTCTTGGGTTACTCTACTCAAAGCAAAGCATATTGGTGTTATAACAAGAGACTGAGAAAGCTGATAGAAAGTACAAATGTGAAGGTTGATGAGGGAATTGAAAAACCCTCAAGGTTTTATTAATATGATGAAGATGATCAGAATGGTGTTCTGACTCAAGGAGCCCAAGCCTCCTTTATAAGTCAGATTCAAACTAATCCGGTAAACCAGGAAGAAGAGATGAGTTTCAATGAGCCTAATCAAGAATCAGAAGTGCAAGAAATTTCCAAAGTTCCCAGGTATGTAAGAATGAACCACTCTGAAGATTAGATCATAGGTGATAAAAGCAAAGGAGTACAAACAAGAAGGAGAATTTCTCAAGATTCAGAAGAGTATTGTCTGATTTCAAATATTGAACCTAAGACAGTGAATGAAGCTTGCAATGATGAAAATTGGACTAAAGCAATGGAGGAAGAGCTGATGCAAATTGAGAAAAATCACACTTGGGATCTTGTTCCCAGACCTAGAAACAAGAATGTGATAGGAACAAAATGGGTCTTCCGGAACAAACTGAATGAAGTTGGTGAACTAATCAGAAATAAAGTCAGATTGATCTACAAGAGTTACTCTCAAATAAGAGTTGATTTTGAAGAAACTTTTACTCTAGTGGCAAGAATTGAAGCAGTCAGATTATTTCTTGCCTTTGCCTTCAAGGATTTCAATGTATATCAAATGGATGTCAAGTCTGCTTTCCTGAATGGTGATTTGGAAGAAGTGTACATTGAGCAACTGGATGGATTTCAATTGTCTGATCATGGTGATATGGTCTGCAAGTTGAAGAAAGCACTGTATGGAATGAAGCAAGCCCCAAGAGCCTGGTATGAAAGACTGGATAAGCATCTTTTGAAGATTGGTTTCAACAAAGGTACTACTAACAATAACTTGTATTTCAAAATTGATCATGAAAACATCTTGATTGTTGAAGTGTTTGTGGATGATATCATTTTTGGAGGAAGAGATAGTATGTGTAAAACTTTTGCAAATCAAATGAAAAATAAATTTGAGATGTCCATGCTTGGGGAAATGAATTTCTTCTTGGGTCTGCAAATCACTCAAACAAAGAAAGGAATCTTCATTTCTTAGACCAAATATGTGAAAGAATTGTTGAAGAAATTTGGGATGGAAGACTCAAAACTAATAAATACTCCCATGGCAACTAGTTGTAAATTGAACAAAGATGATGACTATCCTAAGGCTGATCAGAAAAAGTACAGGTCAATGATTGGAGGATTGTTGTCACATTAGACCTGACATTATGAATGCTGTTGGTCTTGTTGCTAGATTGCAAGCTGATCTTAGAGAATCTCATGTCATGGAAATCAAGAGAATTTTTAGATATCTAAAAGGGACAGTTGAGTATGGTTTGTGGTATCCCAGAGATCATGATTTCTCTCTTCATGCATATACAGATGTGGATGACTGGAAGAGTACCAATGGTGGAGCATTCTTTTTGGGGAAGAGATTGGTTTCTCGGTTGAGAAAGAAACAAGAGGCAATATCTCTGTCCACTGCAGAAGCAGAATATATTGCAGCAGCAGGTAGTTGCACTCAAGTTTTGTGGATGAAGAAAATGCTAAGAGATATCAGAGTAGAATATGAGGAGCCTATCACAATCTTCTGTGATAATTCAAGTGCAATAAACATATCTAAGAATCTGGTGTTGCATTCAAAAACTAAACATATATCCATTAAGTTCCACTTTTTGAGAGAACAAGTGAACAAGAATGAAGTCATATTAGAGTTTGTGCCTTCCAAGGATCAGATTGCAGACATCTTTACTAAACCTCTACCTAAGGACTCTTTTGAATATCTCAGGAAGAAGCTAGGGGTTATTACCCCTCCGGTGTTCAACTAAGGTGCATTGATGTGCATCAATCCGGTAGATATCACAGTCATATCTTATGGTCCGGATTGATGATGGGGAGCTTCTTTTTGCTACTCAGGGGGAGCAGTAGGTATGATTCTAATGTGGAATTGCAAGTATGTACCCTTTGCCATTGATGTCAAAGGGGGAGAGAAGACATGTGAAAAACAAGTGGTTGCTGATCAAAGGGGAGCAGTAAAGGAAGAGAAGACGTATGAATGGTTGCGGTTGATAAGGGGGTTATGAAAGAGTTCTTGTCTTGATCGTCAAAATAATTTTTCACATCATATGTCGCCATCAATGACAAAGGGGGAGATTGTTGCAAGTATGGGACTAACCGCTATTGTCATTGATGTCAACATAGTCCTGTTGCATTAATGATAAGGATTGGATGAGTTGTGTGTTGAGGATATTGAGAAAATTAGCCTTAATCAAGAACAGTGAAGAACAATGATGATAGTAAGGAAAAAGTCTAAGATAGGATGAGGATCAGAGGATGTGGTTTAAAGGGTTTATATATATGTGTCTTAAGGTGGTCCAGTAGAGATTTCAGAGGTCCGCATGAAGATCTGAAGAAGTTATGGCTGTTTAAGTTAAACCGGTTCTGGCAGTTGTTTAGTGGTGACAGATTGATACAGATAGGTCCAGTGAGATCCAGAAATGCATTATCCCATTCTATGAATTTGGTGGAGTGTTCAGGAAGTCTTTGTGAAGTGTCAACTTGATTGGTTCATGGTTTAAAGGTCCGCAAGCATCTATTCTTTTGTGACAGTGATGACAGACTGTGTTCTTGAGGTTCCAGATGAAGGAGAGAAGGATTTTAGTAAGCAGATGAAGTGTGGATGTTCTTGGTGTTTCAGGTAAGCTTGTGGGCATCTTTGGATCGTGTCCAGTTTGTGATTGGTGGTTCGTATTGGAGTTGGAGCTTGCAATTGAAGAATAACTTCTGGATGATAGTGTTCTTCCTAAGACTGGCTGACCGGATGAGTTACACATCCTATGGATGTTCTTGTTGATGTTTTCTGAATTAGATGATCATTCCTAAGTTGATGTCTTGTATAAATAACACATTGCAAAGTCATTTCAAAGTTGTCCTTGTTGAGATGAAAGTGTGGTAGCAAAGAGAAGAGTGAAAGGCAGAGCAGAAGTATTAGGCTTAAATAGAACTGATTCAAGCATGGTGAAGATGCTATTTTCTAGTTCAAGTAGGTGATACTTATTTCTTTGTAGACAGTGTGTCTCTTGTAGGCAGTGAGCCTCTTGTGAGCAGTGTGCTCGGGCAGTGAGCCCTAATTGGCATGTGTCATTTTATTCTTACTATTCTTCTAACAGAGAATACAATCTTGGGTTAATCACCCCGTGGTTTTTCCCTTAACTAGGTTTTCCATGTCAAAATATTGGTGTCTCATGTGTTAGTGTGTTTCTGCTCTTGATTTGTTGCATTGTATTTTCATGATTGATTTACTATTATGTTGCTGAATAACAGTGTGGAGTTAAGTGTTTAAATTGGATGAAAGTTTTGTACAACTGATTCACCCCCCCTCTCAGTTGTCTACCCTAAATCTAACAAATATATGTAGAAGGTTTTTATATAAACCCTAGATAGATTATATAAAATAAAACCCTCAATGTATTATATTACAATATAGTAAAACAATTGTAAATATTTAATGTAACAATAATTAATAAATATTATTCAGACAAAACTAGGAAGAATCTGAATGTAAAACTATTAATGAGACAAAGTTGTATGATTGAAAACATTTGAAACATTCATATAATGAAACCCTATTAACAGATACATTAACTTCATATTAACAGATACTAATGTTTGTATCCCCATGTTTCTAGCAGCTTTAGCCATACATTCTGGTTGGCTAACTTGACTTGGCAAACTAAGACCTTCCATATTACAAATTGTATCAACAACATTAGACACTGTATCAAAAACAATGGCAAACTAAGACCTTCCATATTACAAATTGTATCAACAACATTAGACATTGTATCAGCAGCATTGGAAACAACATCACAGTAGCATTAGAAATAGTTTCAGTAGCATTAGGAACTGTAACAACAGCATTATTGAGTGGCCAAATTCCTGTCCTTCTAAAGCCAATATATATATATTACATTAACAGACATGATTTACGGGACAAGATGCATTGCAACATGTTTTCTTAGGCACGAACATGAAACAACATTAAATCCATTCAATGTTCATTCAGGTCCAAATACATATTCCACTTTCCATCGAAAAGTTAATCATTTTACCGACTACTTTCCTTATTCTCAACGGTGCGATGGAAAGTATTTCTAGATATGTATACAGATATGTAGAAATGTATACAGATATGTATACATATGTATAATTAGTACCAGATATGTTGACAATGAACCCTCAAAAATAATGACACCCTTAATCATTGATAATGAAACCTCAAAAATATATACCCATTAAAATATACGAATCCATTTGTATGTATAAAAAAACCCTCATTATATAATAGTCTATTCTTCTGTGCAGTGAAATTATCACAAGACAAAATAATGAAACCCTTAACCATGGACAATGAACCCTAAAAAATATATACCCATAAAAATATAAGAACCCATTTGTATGTATAACAAGAAACCCTCATTGTATAATAGTATATTCTTCTGTATAGTGAAATTATCACAAGACAAAATAATGAAACCCTTAATCATGAACAATGAACCCTAAAAAATATATACCCATAAAAATATCAGAACCCATTTGTATGTATAACAAAAAACCCTCATTATATAATAGTATATTCTTATGTACAGTGAAATTATCACAAGACAAAATAATGAAACCCTTAACCATGGACAATGAACCCTAAAAAATATATACCCATAAAAATATAAGAATCCATTTGTATGTATAATGAAAAACCCTCATTATATAATAGTATATTCTTTTGTACAGTGAAATTATCACAAGACAAAATAATGAAACCCTTAACCATTGACAATGAACACTAAAAAGTATATACCCATAAAAATATATGACCCCATTTGTATGTATAACAAAAAACCATCATTATACAACAGTATATTCTTCTGTACAGTGAAATTATCACAAGACAAGGGTTGCCTTAGACAAAATAATGAAAAATCGAAAGTAAATTACATAGCAGTACCCAAATCACGGGTCGCATGAGAGAAAAATGAAGATAAACGATTGTATAAACACCGCAATGGAGTGAAAGCAAAGATGAAATCACATGGAGAGATGGTGTTTGCTCATTACCTGCACAGAGATGTATCTGCATGGAGAGAACAGTCGGCGGACGCAGTAAGAACCCTTGCATTTCAATCGTACCGTGGAGAACAAGGAAAGCACTCAGTAAAATGATTAACTTTTCGATCGAAAGTGGAATATGTATTCGGACCCAAATGAACATTGAATGGATTTAATGTTGTTCCCCATCCACGCCTAAGCAAACACGTTAACATGCATGTTGTCCCTTAGGATGGGGGTGGGTAAGTTTGAAGGCCCCACCAACGTGATTTATGGTGGGGTGTTAATAAACATATTTCTAACCTACTGTAACTATAAAAATGATCAAGTGTGTTGCCTTTTTAGTGAACTTGCAGATTTTTTTGGGGGCCATGGCGAGCGGTTACCGGCACATCGGTGTGCATGTATGGGGCGACATGTTGAAATGACACTTTTTCGACCCATGTGCACATAACACGTCCTACAGGGAAATGTATAAATGCCCAGAAGCTGAAAGAATAGCTTTAAGCTCTTCACTCGCATACGAAAAAAACCAAAAAAAAATTGTCGAAATTTGACATGTCTAGCTATGTGCTTGACGTGCGCGAAGTTAGGGTGTGCGGTTACTGGCCCCTCTCCCTTAGTAAGGTAATTATAGAAATGGATAACTTTTAATTAGTTATTATTAATATAGTTTATTATTTTTATTTATTAAAATTTTAATAAAATAAAATATATTTTTTAAAATAAATAAAAATATCATTTATTTCAAATATTATCAATTAAAAATTTTGAATTTTTATTGTAACTTTATGTAATTAAAACATACTAATTATAACTTTTTTATAAACTAATAAAAATTGGTAAGTGTTGAGTATTATTTAAATAATTATTATTGTTTAGGTGAAATAACTATTCCATAATACTATATTTATTCATTTATTTCATATGATTATCAAAATAATTCAATATTTATGTTTTGTATGGTGGAGTATTTTGGGGTTAGGTAGTGTCATCCATCACAATGTTGATCTCTAATATTTTGTGTTCAGTGCATTTGCATCGTATCTCTAAATACTAAGGTCTATTCGGCTAGTCTTTGGTTTGTTCTGACACAACAATTCCAACAAGCTTTAGTTTCTCATCAAGAAACACAAAAAGGCCCATTATAATTAGCTCGTTTTGAAGATGAAGGTTCTCATTTGTTTTCTTCCCTTAATTTTGGTAAGCATTGAAGAAACCCTTTGGAATGACCATTGAAAGCTTTACATTTTTTGTTTGAATTATTTTACATTTGATTTTATAACTATTTGTTTGCATTTTATTTTTAGGTGTTGTATAAACCCTATGCAGTTACATTTTATTTGTAGTGGATGTTCTATAGATAAATTGGGTTAGAAAAATTAATTTTTTTTTTGCTAGTGAAATAAATTGCAAAAGCTCAAGTATTTGTTTGACCATGCAATCCAAGTGATGCACAAATGAAAATATTGACATAGTTCTGAGAGGAAAAATTTTGCTTAGGTTATTGGACATTTAAACACACTGTTTGGAGGGGTGTTAAGGATTTTGGCCTTTTTATTTACTTAAAATTTCAAGCTGTAATTATTTTTATGTAAAGAAAATAATTAATGATGTAGAAATTTAATTTTTAGTGTTCATATATGTGAAAAGCAAGAAAATAAATAAATTCTCCATGAGAGCTTGCAAATGTCACAAATATTTCTATGTATATACAACCTTGTATGTTGACTTATAAAAGATTTGAAAACCATTAATTGCAATTTTATTTATTTATAATTACCTTTTATTGTTTCTTTTAATAACATCTTTTTGTATTGTGGGTGGCTAGCTTTGCTTTGGCTTCTCTTTCATTTGTTCTTGAAGTTATTGCAATAATGTATCAATTAAAAATCTATAAATATCTCCCATTATAAAAATTTATACCAAATAAAAGTTTAGAGATAAATGTTAGTAAGCTCAATGACAAATCTTGCTCAAACAATGACATAAAGCCAAAATTAGGACTTAGGAGTGACAAAACTGATATCTCTTCAAGGCTCTTCTACAGGGCTTAAATTTGACAGTTGTATAGCTGTATTTGAAGATTTTATCTATAAAATACAATGAAAATAAATATTTGACTGTATTGATATACATGTAATTTATTTTAAAAACTGTTAAAAAAATAATTAATATAAAAATATGACTATATGTATGTATATGTATATACCTTTTACTTTTAATTTTTTTAATAAGAGTTATTATTTATTTTTAATACTCATTCTAAATTATATATATAAATATATATATTTCTTTTTATTTTTAAATTTTTAATAGGAACTGAAAAAAAATTCCAAATTTTTAATTTGTTTTTTTTTAATATAATTATATATTCACCAATACATCATTAATTTTTTCGCTGAAACATTTTGTCAATGTTAATGGACCATTCCTTCCCATTTCCATATTGCTGCTCTTCATGTTCATGTCTATGGAGTTGATTGGAATATATAATAGTAGCACAATGCTACGTTAAGGCACAAAAAATTGTCTAAGAAATGGTTTTTCTGAATATTAACAGAGCAGCAAACAAAATGGCCGGCAATAATCTTGTCCCATTTAACGTTTCAGCCAATAATTTCAGTTTCTAGATTGAAGCAATTTTAATTAGACTACTAAGAGATGAACAGATGTGCATTTTGTTGGCTGCATTCGATCTAATTTCATTTGATATGAATTAAAAAACCTTGCTCTGTCTCTCTTCTCCTCCTCTTCTAAGCCCACAGGTCTATCCCATTTGTAGAATGCAAAAGCAACTATAGGATAATGGAATTCAAATTCTGCTACATACGACAAGATAATGCTGCCAGGTCATAGATGTCGATGGGAACCCAAAATTCCTCACAATTTCTACACCAACTAAACAGACTGAATCCCAACTTTACAAGAAATAAATTAAAATTAAAACAAAAACTCTCTCAGCTAACTTTGGTGTTGGCTAATGCTTGTTGGCATGGTGGACAAGAGACATAAAACCTGTAGATTTTTTGTTTGACGGATAGGAGACCATTCACCGATTTTTATCATGCGTCTTAGCTACATGCTTTGACTTGCATTTGCCGATTTGAGTTTTGAATATGGATGCACAATTGGACCATTTCTTGAGGAAGCTCCACATTGATATATAAAATTTGTCTTGCATTTAAAAAAATTAATTGTCATGTGACGGGCAATAATGAAGATTAAACTGTAGGAAAAAAATTCCTTTTGATAGGCAAGATGGACTGTCAAATTTAAGCCCTGCTTCTGCCCAAACTACAAATTTATAGTGAACATTATATTTTGAATATTTCATTTAAAATTATTTGAAACTTTGATATAATTATTGGAGTGAACAACTATAAAATTGGATATTAATTGTTATTCCTATAAATAATTTTGTGTGAAGACATTTCCATTCTCCTTTTAATAACAAGACAATTGCTAGAAAAACATCATCTTGTGAAGACGTGTTGTGAAGATGAGTCATCCACACCTTTTATAGCCTGGACCATTCCCTTTATTACCACCTTATATGAGTTCTACACTATTCATCCCATGTGATAGCACATAAAACTGGCATGTGTTATCTTGTCACCCTACCCCATAGATTAGTCGAGCCCGCACATCTAATCCTTGATATTTTGTGCTCAACACATAGCAGACCACTGAAATTTGAAATAAAAAATGGTTCTTCATTCAACGTCCGAAATTTAATTGCTAGATAATAGGGAACTATGGTTCATGTGTAAAGATGAGCATAAGTAGGAACATGCCCGACATATGGATGGCATGGGAAATGAGAGTATGCCAACAAGAAACCATTACTAACTTTTAGCAAAGGGGTAAGAGCGATGATTGATGCTGGAGGACACATAATCTAATGGTGAGTGCATAGCAGCCAAATCAAAGAAGCTCGATGGGATATTTAGCCATTGGGAAGCAATTGCTTTCTATCATATAAGACTACACCATCTAACATATAGCGCATAGAAGATAAGTGACAAAATAAAGCAATAGGCTGTAGTAAGCGGGGTCGATGATCGACGAGTGTAGGGACTTAACAAATGGTAAGTTGTCGTCTAAAGAGCTAGAAAAGGTCCTTGTCAATTAAAAGAAAACAAAATGGTGTACATTTAAACACATAGGCAAAAATTTTAGCAAGGTTTTAGTAGGCTTCTAGCCAAGAGAATTCAACCTTGCACTCAAAACACTATCCTAATACAATAGATGAAGACCAAAAACAATTTGACTACTATTTGGTAGAAGGTCAATAGTAGGTGTGCACAAAATTGGGGTCTATTGGGTAAAGATTTTCCCTGTCAAATAATTTATGTGACATGAGTCTAACAGTTTGTGATGAGCATGCAAACTAATGGTCAGATGAGGCAATCTTTTGAATTATTTCTTTCCCCTTCTTGTAATTGACCATTAGATGGATATGTTGCAAGTATGTCACCTACTTCATGTTACACACATTCTCTAGCTTGCTCTGTCTATGCAAAAATTGAAGTGTCTTATGATTGAGATGTATAAGTGTTACTACTTGATAGATTGAACAATAGTGTACAACTCTTTCTCATAGGTGAAGTAAAATTGAATTGTGTCATTGAAGGTATTTGCATTAAATGCAATCAAATGCCTATGTTCAACGAGTATCATGTCAAATGCATAATCAAATACATGAGTCAATCTTAGAGGGGTGTATAATGTCAAGCATTGCCAAAATAGGCATTGCAAAAAGGTACTACTTGAGATCCGATCCTTGAAGGTGCACTTTTGTGTAGGTGTCCAAACAAATGTGGCTTTGGTGTAAATGATTTGACTAAACAACTAAGAAATGTGCAACAATTTGAGGATGAACCTATTAAGAGAAATTTACAACTCCAAGAAAGTTGTGCAATTCTATGAGATTATGCGAAGTCAATAAGTCTCAAATCATCTTGACCTTTTCTAGGTCTACATAGATGCATGTGTTATTAATGATGGACCCATTACTAGATTTATGTGATAATGAAATTGTTTGTTGAGGTTGGTTTGCAACTTGTGTTGACACAAACCGTTCTTGACATGCTCCACATGCTCCTCCCAAGTCATTATGAAGATGAGGATGGCATCCAAGTAGATGATGACAAAGGATTTGGTGAAGGTTCAAGTGCATGAATGTTGTTGGCACATTAGTTAGACTAAAAGGCATAACCATCCATTCATATAATTCCTCATTGGTTTTATATGGTGTCTTCTATATGTTTTTAGGATGGACTTATTGATGCATGTTTTGACTCATCAACATGTTGTCCAACAAATTTCTCCCCTACTTGAAAGGTGGCTAACCCCAATAACGTGAGTTATGGGTTTTAGAAGCACTCGAATGACCCAATAGGTGAGCAGTTTGGATGTTCACTCCAACAGCTTTAGTGGCATCTCAATGGAAAATCACTAGTCATTTATAGTCTTGATTTTATAACTTCTTTATAGGCTACCCATATACACATATGATTCCATAATTTTGACTTTAATTGCCATATAACATTAAATTTCAAATTTTTGATTTGTATATTAAAATTTCTTCTCCAATTTGCACCATAACGCATGCATGAAATCCTAAAGTTAAACCCTAAGTTAATCATATATCAAACATATTCTAACCAATGTAATTAAAAAATTTCTAAAGAAGGGAGCAAAAAGAGAAGGGTTAGAATGAGCCTATAGACCTTGTCCTCCAAACATCACTTGGTGAGTAGACAAATTCGAGTTACAACCACCACTTTGCTTGACCCAATTACTCACAACCAACACATAAGAAGGTGCAACTTCTAGATATTTATGGACCATGAAAATAATAGCCTACAACCACCCCATTTTAGTCTTAGGTTGTAAGTATAGCTCCCATAGTTGTTGTGCAAGATATATATTTCATGTTGAAACTACACTAGGGTGTTTAGATTGACCACAGAAGAATTTGTCATCAACAAACTCTCAGTGATGTGAAAGACCCTTCCAAATCATCAAACACTCATGAGTTTAATGTAAAGAATACAAGATAACAAAAGCCATTGATTGGAAAATCAACAAGAACAGAATAAAGAAAAACAAAACAAAATTGTATTAAGAATCAATTGTTTGGTTCCAACCATTGAAAAGTCATACATTTATATATATAGGTTTACAATAGTAGGAAATACACAAAGTTTTCTCCTCTAGTAAACTATATAAGATAAAATACAACACAGAAGATTAATGTAGAAATATGAAGAGTTATCCTCATATAAGAGAAATACAACATGAAAGGCCAAGAGTCATATAATTTAATTTCTGAAATTACAAGGCCTTAATAATAATATAATGATTTGACTTTGACAATTAAATTTGATCTAAATCCAATGAGTTTGAAGATAATATTCTCATAAGAAGTTGACACTTCACGTCAGTTTTCACTTAGCCATTCCTAAACTCAAAAAATCCAAGGATTTCTAGAATATCTCTATCTATGAGGTGCCCATTGCTTCAACAATCTTTGTAATTTCCTCTTTCTTTAGGTTTAACATTTTTTATATGCAGTTACCACTCTTGCTATGTCCAGAGGAGTTCCCACAGTTATAGCGGAGATGGAAAATAAAAGTTGAAAGATTCATAAACTTTAAAGATTCTAGATATTATGAAATTTTATAAGATTTTATAAAAAAATTTAAAGACTAAAAAATAACAAATAAATAAAATACATGGCCCATGGATGGAAGCCGGATGGTCAGTTTCATTTATACATATTCTTGTTGCGTTTCTGTTTGAGGTGCGTTGAAGGGGAGTGCAAAAAGAAAAAAAGAATCACAGTCGGAGGAATTGATCGAAGGCTGATGAGGAAATCTTTTTTCTAAAAGGTATTTGCATCAGTTCTTTGCTTTTCTAGCACAAAAACTATAATCTGTTTGCTGCAATTTCATTAAACAGAATCGTCTTTTAAGGAATCCATCCAAGGTTGTGAAGGAAATCTAACCATAGTTTGCCCTGTTTACACATGCAGAGGTAAAAACATTCTCTATATACAATCCTTAATCCATATTATTTGTCATTGGATTTTCTAAGTTTCAGTGGAATTCTTAATCAATGAAGTTTACTAAGATGATTTGCAAATGATCCGTATGAACCTCCCAGAGACGTGTTTTGGTCTCCAAGGCGAAGAAAAACTTGAAGATCCATCTGTTGTTTCACAGGTATTTCTTCCACTCTTCACTGTTATTATATGGATGGTTGTGCATGAAATGTAGCTTTGACAATCCCCGAAAGGAAAGGGCGTAGGCACCTCTGCAACCACGCTCCCAAACAACGTGATTCCTAGAAAACACATTCCCTAATTTCTAAACCAAACTAACACTATAGTTTAGAACCTAATTTCGTGGTACATCATTTATGATTTCTCAATTTCCATTAAATGATTATTTTGTGAAGCCTCCTGTTTTGGTTTAACAGTTACTTTCTGATAAGCTTTAGGGGCAGGCCCAATTACTATTTCATACTCTTATATTTAGTTTCTGATAGGCCAAGGCGACTCTATAGGTGCTAGTCTTTTCTGTAGTGTTGGCCTTCTACAAGTTTGAGCATTTCTATATGTTATTTGGCACTTTGTTGTCTCAGTAAAATAATAAATTCATGCCTATTGTGCAGGATCGACAATCAGATGGTGTTGATAACTGATGCTGCACAATCAGTTCTACCATATTTATCTTCATGCACAGACTTTTAGTTTTAGTTTGTTTCCAGAATAAATTGCATGTTGGCTCTTGTCCCATGCGCATTCCTTTATTTAGAGTTAGAGCAGTTTAAAGAGTTTAAGTTTCAGTTAGCATGGTTTGTTTTGATCGTTGACCTGCCTATTATCTATCATAGAGAACAATGCATGTTAAATGCATGATTAGTCTTTTAGTTCTTTTCAGTCTATTCTTAGTTACAGCGAACTGTTTAGAGGCTGAGTCCTTTTTTTATACAGTCTTTGTAAAAGCTGTTATTTACAGAGCAGTCAATTCCAATAATAAAAAACAGTTTAAGCGTACAACGAGCTATGTGCTATGTTTTTTTTTCTGAGTTAATTACTTTTATCTTTTTCTCCCGTTATATTTCATAACTTGTGGGTGCAGATTTTACATTTGGTATCAGAACCATTTTTTTCTTTTGGGTTAAAGATTTAGTGGTTAGTTTTTCGCCAAAACTTTATTATGTCGAATTTTAACTCCTTGCCCATTCCAGAATTTGATGGAAATGAGTATGAATATTGGTGCATCAAAATGATGACATTTTTGATAGGAAAAGAATTGTGGGAGATTGTTGAATCAGGTTATACAGAGCCAGCTGATTGGAATACCCTCACAACCAATGAAAAAACAGCCAAGAAGGAGGCCAAGAAGAAGAATGCTCAAGCCTTGTTTCGCATTCAAATAGCTCTTGATAAGAGCTTATTTCCAAGAATTTCAAGTGCCAAGTCAGCTAAAGATGCCTGGAAGACTCTACAGGAAGCTTACCAGGGCAATGACCAAGTCAAGGTTGTCAAGTTGCAGACGTTGAAGAGAGACTTCAAGAATTTGAAGATGCAAGATGCTGAAAGTGTGAGTGAATATTGTGTCAAAGTTAAAGATGTGGTCAATAAGATGGCTCCACTTGGAGAAATTGTGACCAATGAGCCTTTGATCAAAAAAGTGTTGAGAACTCTCACACCAAGATGGAATCATGTTGCCATAATCATAGAAGAAAGCAAAGATTTGACAACTCTTCAGTTTGATCAACTAGTTGGCTCTCTTATGTCTCATGAAGAGAGATTAAGAGATTCATTTGAAGGTGATGTGAAAGTTTTTTCATCCAAATTGCAAATCACAAAGAATGAAGATGTCAGCAGTAGCAACAACAACAATCAAGGCCAAGGTAGAGGTCAATATCAGAATTAGTCAAGAGGAAATAGAGGCAGAGGTGGCTCAAGAGGAAGAGGTAGTTCCAAAGGAAGAGGTAGAGGCAGAGGCAGATTTGATAAAAAGAATGTCCAATGTTACCATTGTAACAGGTATAGCCACTTTGAAAGGGATTGCAGATTAAAAGAAGGTAAAAGTGTTAATTATGCTCAAGAAGGTAATGAGAATCCTCCAGATCATTTATTTTTATCCTATGCCAAAGCTAAAAATAATAGCAAAGATGTTTGGTATTTAGATTCTGGATGTTCTAACCATATGTCAGGGAATGAGAAGTTGTTTTCAACAATGGATGAAAGTTTCAAATCCAAGATCCAGCTTGGTGATGACAAATCATTGAAGGTTGATGCAAAAGGAGCTATGGAAGTCCATACAAAAGAAGGTATGAAGAGTGTTAAAGAAATTTATTACACTCCACAGTTAAAGCATAATTTGTTGAGTGTTGGACAATTATGTGAGAAGAATTATAAAGTTGTGTTTGAAAATCAGCAATGTATAATTTATGATAAGAATCAGGGCAATAGAGTGGTTACAGTTGTGCCTATGACAAAGAATAGGATGTTCCCACTGAAGTTTGGTGAAGATAACAGTAGCCTTGCAAATATGGCATATGAGGATACAAGTTGGTTGTGGCATCTTAGGTATGGGCATTTAAATTTTCATAGTTTGAAGATTCTAACATCACAAGCATTAGTTTCTGGTTTGCCCAAGGTTGAAGAGCACAAGGAGATTTGTGAAGGATGTGCTAAAGACAAGCATGCAAGGTAAAAGTTTTCAAGGGGCAATCCATGGAGAGCCCATTACCCACTTCAGCTTATTCATTTAGATATTTGTGGTCCTATGCAAACAAACAGTTTGGGTAAGTCATCATATTTCATTACTTTTATTGATGATTACTCACGAATGTGTTGGGTTTATTTTTTGAAGACTAAGGATGAAGCCCTTGAGACATTCAAGAGGTTTAGAGCCCTTGTGGAAAAGGAAAAGGGGTGTAGTATCAAGTGCTTGAGGACAGATCGTGGAGGAGAATTTTGTTCAAAAGCCTTTCAAGATTATTGTGATATGCATGGCATCAGAAGGCAACTCACCACTGCCTACACACCTCAACAAAATGGTGTAGCTGAAAGGAAGAATCGTACAGTGGTGGAGATGGCACGGAGTATGCTACAAACAAAGGGATTAAGCAATTCTTTTTGGGGAGATACAGTAACTACATCAGTATATATTCTCAATCGAAGTCCCACTAGTGCACTTGAGAAGATGACTCCGTATGAAGCCTGGTATGAGAAAAAACCAAATGTTAATCATTTCAAAGTTTTTGGTTGTTTAGCCTATGTTCATGTTCTTGATCAAAAGAGACAAAAGTTAGATCCCAAAAGTGAGTCATGTATTTTTGTGGGATATAGTGAGGAAAGTAAAGCTTACAGGTTATATAATCCTCTCACTAATAGGCTTATTGTGTCAAGAGATGTGATTTTTGATGAAGGGGGAGTTTATGGTCATCAAAAAGGCCATATGGTGAAGTCAAAATCTGTTTTAAATGATATTATTATTAATGATATTGATCATGAGCAGCTCACTAATATTTTAGTTTCAAGAGCTACAAGTCCACCAAGTAGCCCCTCATCAATTCCAAGCTCAAGTCCAGTTTCAAGTCCAAGTTCTACAAGGAAGGTAAGAAGATTAAGTGATATTTATCAAAGGAGTGCAAATCAGGCACATGAAGAAAATCCAATAGGTGAGATAGTTAATTTTGCTTTATTTACCAAGGCTGATTTTGAACCATCATGTTTTGAAGAAGTATGTACTAATGAGGTTTGGATACAAGCAATGCAAGAAGAGATAGATTCTATTCACAGGAATGATACTTGGGAGCTTATAGAGCTTCCACATGACAAGAAGAAGATTAGCACCAAATGGGTCTACAAAACCAAGTTTAACAGTGATGGGAGTGTTGAAAGACATAAGGCAAGATTAGTTGCCAAAGGCTTCACACAGAGGTATGGGCTTGATTATGAAGAGACATTTGCACCAGTTGCAAGACAAGAGACCATCAGAATGCTAATTTCATTAGCAGTTCAAAAGAAATGGAGCATACATCATATGGACGTGAAAAGTGCCTTCTTGAATGGGTACTTAGAAGAGGAAGTATATGTCGAACAGCCACAAGGTTATGAAGTGGAAGGAAAAGAAAATCATGTCTACAAGTTGAAGAAGGATTTGTATGGCCTCAAGCAAGCGCCAAGAGCATGGTAAGCCAGGATTGATGAATACTTTCAGGATAATGGCTTCAAGAGAAGTAAGAGTGAACCTACCCTTTACTACAAACAAGAAGGTGATGATATTCTTATTGTAAGTTTGTATATTGATGATTTGTTGTATATGGGTAGTAGTTCTAAGATGAAGGATGAATTCAAAGTTTCTATGATGAATGAATTTGAGATGAAAGATTTAGGTCTCATGAAATATTTTCTAGGAATGGAGGTTTATCAAAGTGAGAATGAAATTTTTGTTTGTCAAACAAAGTATGCCAAAGATATGTTGAAGAAATTTGATATGGTTGATTGTAAACCAGTTTCCACTCCAGTTGCTCATGGAGTTGTGTTGTGTAGAAATGATGGTGTTGAAATAGTTGATGAGATAGCTTATAGGAGCATTATTGGTAGTTTGATGTTTTTAACTCACACAAGACCTGATATTGCTTATTCAGTTTCACTAGTTTCAAGTACATGACAAAGCCATCTGAAATACATATGAAGGCAGCCAAGAGAATTTTGAGATATGTGGGAGGCACTCTAAATTTTGGTATTCATTACTATACTTCTAAAAGCTTCAATCTTGTTGGATTTAGTGATTTAGATTGGGGAGGTAGTTTGGATGACCGAAAGTCTACATCTGGTAATTACTTTTCTTTTGGTTCTGGTTTGATTACTTGGAGCTCAAAGAAGCAAAGTATAGTTGCCCTTTCTTCTATAGAAGCAGAGTATGTTGCAGTCACTTCAGTAGGTACACAAGCATTATGGCTTAGAAAACTTCTTGAAGAAATTGGAGAGATACAAATTCAGCCCACAGTAATTTTTTTGTGATAACATTAGTGCCATTAAATTGGCCAAGAATCCAGTCCATCACAGCAGGACAAAATATTTTGATTTAAAACATCATTTTATCAGGGATTTGGTGCAGAAGAAGGCAGTAGAATTGAAATATATCAACACAAAAGAGTAGTTAGCGGATATATTCACCAAGGCAGTTGCAAAGGATCAGTTTTTTGACATGTAGAAATCAGATTGTGAGCTCTCTCAGCATCAAGGGGGAGAATGTTGATAACTGATGCTGCACAATCAGTTCTACCATATTTATCTTCATGCACAGACTTTTAGTTTTAGTTTGTTTCCAGAATAAATTGCATGTTGGCTCTTGTCCCATGCGCATTCCTTTATTTAGAGTTAGAGCAGTTTAAAGAGTTTAAGTTTCAGTTAGCATGGTTTGTTTTGATCATTGACCTGCCTGTTATCTATCATAGAGAACAATGCATGTTAAATGCATGATTAGTCTTTTAGTTCTCTTCAGTCTAATCTTAGTTACAGCGAACTGTTTAGAGGCTGAGTCCTTTTTTTATACAGTCTTTGTAAAAGCTATTATTTACAGAGCAGTCAATTCCAATAATAAAAAAACAGTTTAAGCGTGCAACGAGCTATGTGCTATGTTTTTTATTCTAAGTTAATTACTTTTATCTTTTTCTCCTGTTATATTTCATAACCTGTGGGTGTAGATTTTACAGATGGGTATGGCTCCTGCTTTAGAAATGAAATAAATAAATGCAATGAGATACAAAATAGATTTCTCTATGATTACAACTTTCAAAGTTTAATCTCCTCCTTTATTGCAATCCCATTATTAATAGATGAAACTATCGAAGTATTAGAGACAGCATGGAGGATTGTAGCGACTTATAGTTGCTGATTATGTAACAATGAAGACTTAAGTAGTTAATTTAGCAATTTGTATTTTTCCATAGCAACTATTTTCCAATATCTCCATTATGTCTCACCAGTTCTAATGAGACCACAAAACTGTCATTTAATTTGAATGTACATCTACTTAAATAACAGTTTGTTGCCGCTGGCGTAAGAACTTACTATGTACCTCAATTTGACTACCCTGTGGAAGGATGACAGGTCAAATACCTATATTACTTCATTTCCTCTATTTGAGGCTACAAGGTTTGTACTGGAACAAGTTAAGCTCATCATGATATACAACTAATCATATCAATCAGTACAGAGCTATCCATGGTATTCCTAACATGCACTTGTTCGGCTAACTCAAGCACAAACAATTCAAAATCACAGGAGTATCATTCTGTTGTAATTGGAAATGCATGATTTCCTAAATCTGTGAGAAGTAGATTCTGATAATCATTTGTTCTTGTCCAGTTCAGCTAGACATTGTTTCTCAGTATTAATTCAGAATAGTGATTTTATCTCAACATAGCTAGCTGATAACAAATTGATTCGACCTGAGCATGATTGGTGTCATGGTGTAGTAGTTGGTATTTCAATTTGCAATATCATTTGTTTTGGTAGTAGTTGTTAGTACATTTTATTTATTTTTCAGTAACCAAATATCCAAAATAAAGATCAGAAAATACACAAAATTATATTCAGGGACATTACAATATCTCAGTTGCCTTTACTTCATTTTTCATTTTTTAATAAACTCTATAAATATAATATCAGTGCAAAGACAACATTTTACACTTACTTATTGGGAGTACATCCATTTAAATTTGAAACCCCCTTACATCACAGACAAACAAATTTTGTAATTGCTACTAATTGGATGTCCATATGCATAATTCCTTACAATTACACCACTGATAAGCAAACAACAGACTATATGTATCCTCATATCCACAAAATACCTTGAGTCACTTGAGCAACGTCTCAGAATCCTCATATATTTACGAAGTTCATTAGAAAGATGTCGTTTCTTTCGAGCAGTTTGATTGTACGAAGTAGATAAGGTTCATTGCCATCTTCTTTGTCTCGGTAGAAGCCCTAATTTAACTGTTACTTTCAGTAGGAAAACAATATGAGCTAGGATGTAAAGATTTCTGAAATAATCTCCAATGATCATTGCCAATCTTATTATTTTTCTACTGTTACTGTTGGACTTTTCAGCTTCTCGTCCCTGCTTTTCTCATAGATAATAACATGAAAGATTTGTTTACATTGTTTTTTGTTGATACAGCTATGGTTATTGCCAGCTTACAAAATTATATTGTTTCACTTTTTTCTCCTAGATAGGAACGGGAAGATATGCTTAAATTGTTTTTTGTTGATATAGCCATTGTCATTGCCAGCTTAGAGATTGCTGAAATCAATGTGAAAGAAAGAAAAACAAGTTCTATAATAATAGCAGCAAATGACCAAAAGCTACTACGGAGAGGGAGACTCCAGCTGTCTATTTTCTACAGAGCTCTGCCTTGCTACAAGCTAATTCAGTTGCTTAAAGTGAAACATAATATGGAATGGGTAGTGAGATTACGAAAGCAAATTTTATGCCTTCTCTCCATATATACATTTGGGTGTCTGATATGCAAATTAAATGTGCAGAAGAATCCTAATGACCTTGTCTTAACCCCAATTTTGTTAAATGGGTATTTGAAAAAAAACCTACCAGGTGCTTTTTGACCTCTGCTCTTATTGTAGAAGCAAAGACTGTTAACCACATTAAGCATGACACTCCCAGACGTGATTAGTTGTTAAAAGTTTAACCTCACATTCAAATCAGCCATAGCCTTCTGGAAAGCAGGTCCCCAATACATTTGTGTCAAAAGACCATTGAGAGACATTTCCATTCATCTTCGTATTTCATTGAGTCTGTCCTTTATAAAATATTGTTTGGTAACGATCCATACCAACCAAGATTATTACAGATCCTCATCCAACACTTACAAGAAAAAGGGCAAAGGGGCAATAAGTGATGGACATTCTCTTATTATGCACCACAAAGGACACAATTAAAAGCTCTGGCCAGACCAATTTTAACTAGTCTATCACTAGTGAGGATTCTTTCTCTCAGGACCATCCAAGAAAAAGTGCCAGCTTTCAGGAGATAGTATTTTCCCAACATAAATGAAAGGCCAATCTTGCAAATGACCAAATGAAGAGGTAAGAGATAAGTATCCATGTTTTTCATTATAATCCCCTGATTTTGATTGACCCCAAACAAGCTGATCAGGATGAGGAGAATAGAAAAGAAAGCAGATCTTTTTCAGATTGAGGGATTGCAAAATTTGAAAAGTCTTTCCATCTGATGTTCCCTGAAGAAAAAGAAGAGGAATCTTCAAAGTAGTCTTTTACTCTATTCCCCCAAGATTGAGACAAAATATATTTTGTGGTATTAAGACCATCAAAAGAATTTAGAACAGGATAACCATTCCAAAAATCTTCCCAAAAAAGAGTGTTTTTTTCCCTTGCGAATTCTCCAAGAGAGATGTGGGATAATCACATCTCTACATTTTATCATGAAATTCCAAAATTTTGACGCAAGAGGAGGATTAGAAACTATTAAGATCCTTTCTGGATCAAGGGAGTCAAGATAGTTAGCATGTAACAATCTGCACCATTTGAAATGAAGGTTAGTTCTACGTAACAAAAGACTTGAAAAAACTAAATCATTTTATAAATATTATAATATCACTATATCATAAGAATAAATATTTACAAATCATATATATTATTACAATTATTTTACAAAGTTGACATTAAGAAAATGAAGTCTCAAAAATAATCTCTTTATAATTACAATTATTTGAGGGATTGAGATATAATTACATGTGGATTGATGGCTTTGATTTTTTTCCAATATTCTCCGCCTTTCTTTAAGGTCTTTTCAATTGTCCCTGACTGGAAGTATCTGAACACCTTCAACTTTTTCAACCGCTCCAATCCCTCCACTTTCTTCACTTTGGGACAATAATATAAATGGAACTCCTCTAGGCATGCTATGGCTCCCACCTCCAATTCAGGGAACTCCTCTAATTCAAAGAAGGAATTAATTTCAAAGATGGTAAGGTGTAGAAACCCTCCCAACTTTCCAAACGCCTTTGGCAATTCTCTGCACCTCCTATTCACCGACAACTCCAACCTCACTAGATTGGGCATTCTTTGCAACTCCGGATAATCACTACAATCACAGAGAACTAACATTAATTCCCTCAGATTTGCCAACTTACATATCCAACTTGGCACTGCAAAGCTCTGTGATCTAAGACTTTCCAAATGTTTCATTGCTGTCATGTTCTCCAGAAAGTGCGCAACCTCCTTTCTATGATTCTGGATTGACAGGTGATGCATCTCCACCAGCTGCGCAAGGATCCCTTCTTCCATCCTCTTCAACTCCATCTCATGGTTAATAGCTAACCGTAGTTCCTGAAGTTGAGTCATATTGGCCAAATCCTCTAACCTCATGAATTCGTCCTCTTCTATGGACAGGTGCAACCATCGTGTTTGCAGCGTTCTCAAAGAGGCCAGCTTTGATATTCCCCTTGGCATGCGATCAATACCCTCGCATTCTAAATGTTGAAGACATTTAAGTTCACTTATCCATACTGGCAAGTAATTACATCTCCACTTAGGCAGAGCAAGAAATAAAAGACTTTTCAGATGTGTCACACACTCCGGTACCTCCCTAATCTCTGTCGACCTTAAATTCAAGACTTTCAGCAGAATCATCTTTCCAACGGATGTAGGCAATGTAGAGATCCTTGTGTCGCTCAAATCCAGAACGCGCAGTCCTCTCATAGTGGTAAAAAAGCTGGTTGGAATGCTTGTAATCCTCTTATTCTGAGACAGTGAGAGTGTACGGAGATAATCAGGACGGCTCTCTGAGATGGCATTGTCATCTATATCTTTCTTGGCCAGTAAAATCTGACACCAGCGGGTGCCCCCATTTGTACGTGTAGAGGCTTCCTTAATAGAAAAAACACATTTATTCTCTCTTGATATATGGATGGCCAAATCAAGCAATAAATCATGAATTTTGCAATATTGGGTTGAAATACTAGATCCACCACCAAACACTTCAAGCAGACACAGATCGGCAAGTTGATCTAAACAATCCCACGCCATATCCCACTGCTCCTCTCCTGCTGGGATGGATCCTTCTACTATCCATAGATTTATCAGATATTCAGAGTCTATATTGTCATCCTTGGGAAAGAAAGAAAGATGAGCAAAACAGGCTTGAAGATGTGGAGGCAAGGAATCGTAACTCAATTTTAATATTCCCATGACAGGGTCATGGTCACCAATGGGAGTAACTACTCTTTCGAGCTGACGGCGCTTTTACTCCCATTTGCTAAGAAGTGTGGTTTTGGCCAGAGATGCTGCTATTGTTTTGATAGCCAGTGGCAAATTTCCACATTTCTTTACAATCTTATGACCCACCCCTTCCAGATGTGGTGGCTCTTTATTTCCCTCGCTTTCCGGAAATGCATAGGCACAAAACAGCCTCCAACTCTCTTCATCTGACAATTGTTTTAGTACATAAATATAAGCATTTGAATTTACAGCAACCTGCCTATTTCTTGTGCTAACCAAAACTTTACAATCATTATTAGCAGGCAGACCAAGTTTATCGATTAGATTAGCCTCTGTAGAGAGAGTCCATAGATCATCCAGCACAATAAGAGATTTTTTCCCTTTCAGATGGCCATGAATCAATTCAGCCACTCTCTCTTCAGATCCGGTAGCAATCCCTAAACCTAAGTGGGAGGCTATATCACGTTGTAAATTCTTTACAGAATAAGATTTAGAAATAGAGAGCCAAATAGATTTGTCAAACCTGGATCTTGTTCTGTTGTAGACATATTGGAGAAGAAATGTCTTTCCCAAGCCGCCCATACCAATGACGGCTATAACTTGAACTTTTGGGTCTTCTAACAAACCTACCATGTCTTCAACTTTGGAATCTATGCCCACTGGGAAGAAGACTAGATTTCTTCGCCTGTGCTAATGTACTTGTTGCCACAACTGCTTTTGCATGAAGACCTGACCTTTGAGTTATAATTTTCATCAAATGTCCAAGTATTTCACACACGCATGTGCAGGTCGATTGTTGAAGTTGCTGCGTATTACTCATCTTTCCAACCTCTTGTTGCACAGCAGAGGCAATCTTTGTACATAGCCTCTCGACATTACTGACAATTTTAAGGGAAAAGAGAATCCAAAAGCGTTCAAAATCAGTATGGGGAGAGTAAAAAGGAAAAAATATAACACTGAATCATAATAGAATGAAAGCAAACATCCGAAACAAAATAGGTAAAACTAAATGGCAAAAATAACCTAATGAGCCTTACTCATCAGATGTGTTGAATTCGTAGCCAGATATGAGTGAAGAAAACTGGAGGGCTATTTTCCACTGCTCAAGGCTCTCTTTGCTGATTCTCCCCTTTTCTTTATGTTTAGCGAACGCAGGTGCATAAATGTTGGAAATTTAATCCTCCGTCAGTGTTCATTTATTGCTGTCAACCCCTGCATCAGGATTGGGATCCCCTCAAATCTCCCCAGCACCATTTGCTCCTGCCAGAAGTTAATGAGGTAGGTAAGTTTGAAAATCAAATGGTTGAGTGCCCATTTTTGCTAGGCATGTTAAGAGACAAAAGAGAGGGAAAAGTTGAAAAAAGAAAAAAAGTAGAATGAGTTAACCTGCAGTAGCAGAGGAATGAGAAGGTTCTAGGAGAGAATAGCAGAAGGAGAACAGCAGAGAGGAATGTTGCAGCAGCAATAGTAAGACAGCTACGGAGTTCACACAGGCAGCTCTGGATATACAGTGTGCAGCTCCAGAGATTGGGGCAGAGTAAGAAAACAGAGCAGTAGCTCTGACTGTAGTTTGTACATGAAGTTTGTATGTAACCTCAAAGGAATATATAAAATATATATATTGTTGTCTCCTTTGTGTTTTGTCTCCTGTGTGTGTGCATCTTGTTTTATGCTATCCATTATTAGATTGCTATTGCATTAGCTTTTGTATTTTGTGGTGGTTGTGGTTTGCCTCCCCTACTCTCCCCCTATTTTTCTGCCAATAAGAGAATCTTCGGGTGTGTGGCATATGCATTCGTGCCTAAAGAGAAGAGGCAGAAATTTGATGATAAAGGTGAGAAATGTATCTTCTTAGGCTATAGTGAAGAATCACAAGCCTATAGACTGTATAATCCCATCACCAAAAAACTTGTGATCAACGGAGACGTCGAGTTCATAGAGAATGAAGCATGGGATGGAACGGTAGACAGCACCACGGGTATTTCAGTCACAATACCCCTTGAAGATGATGAAGCTCCGAAGGATAGCAACTCCGGAGAAGCTACGGAGAGCAGCAACTCGGGGAGAAACTACCGTACAGTACTAGATAACAGCAGCTCCAGAGATGTTCAGCAAAGTAGCTCCAGAGGTAGACAACAACATTGCAGCTCCGGAGATCAGCAGCTCTGGAGGTCTACAACTCCGGAGAACAGCAGCTCTGGAGGTCAGTGCAGCAGCTCCAGAAGTCATCAGAACAGCAGCTCTGAAGGTCACTGCAGTAGCTTCAGAGATCGTCACAACTGCAGCTTTGGAGGTCAGAACAACAGCAGCTCTGGAGGCAATTCAGACCCCACACTCGCATCATTGATGCCACGAAGGACAAAGAGTGTGAAGGAGATTTATGACAGCACAAGGTATGCTGATGATGATGAAGATTTGAATTTTGCATTATTTTCTTCTAGTGATCCAATCCACTTTGAAGAAGTTGTGAAAGAAGAGAAATAGTGTAAGGCCATGGATGAAGAATTGGATGCCATAGTGAAGAATGACACATAGCAGCTAATTGATTTACCCAAGGGTAAATAAGTGATTGGAGTTAAGTGGGTCTATAAGACCAAGTCTACCGCTGAAGGACAAATTAAAAGACATAAGGCAAGGCTAGTTGTCAAAGGGTACAAACAATAGCCTAGAAAAGATTATGATGAGACCTATGCACCAGTTGCAAGGCTGGAAACAGTTCGGGCAGTCATTGCAATTACAGTCCAACACAAGTGGAAGGTGTTTCAGATGGATGTAAAGTCAACTTTCTTGAACAGAGTGCTGAAAGAGGAAGTGTATGTGGAGCAACCACCTGGCTATGAAGTCCCAGGGCAAGAGGACAAAGTATACAGGCTCCAAAAAGCCCTCTATGGGCTGAAACAAGCACCTAGGGCATGGTACAGTAGGATTGACTCATACTTGATAAGCAAAGGCTTTAGCAAAAGCAACAATGAGCCCACTCTCTACATTAAAGCAGGCGAAGGTAAAATTTTGATTGTTGTTTTGTATGTAGATGATTTGATTTTTATTGGCAATAGTGATCTTTTCATTGCTGATTTCAAAGTGGCAATAAAGAATAAGTTTGAGATGACAGACTTAGGTCTGCTGAAGTATTTTCTTAGCATTGAGGTCAAGCAAACAGAGCATGGCATATTTGTTTCGCAAACTAACTATGCCAAACATATTGTGAAGAGGTTTAAAATGGAGAACAGTAAACCTGCCCCAACACCAACAGCCACAGGTCTGAAGTTGAGTAAAGAGGACAGCAGCAAGGAAGTAAACCCAACCCTCTACAAGAGCATGGTTGGAAGCCTCATGTACTTGACAGCAACTAGGCCTGATTTGATGTATGTTGTAAGCCTGATTTCTAGGTTCATGGAAAAGCCTAAGGACACACATTGGCAAGCAGGAAAGAGAATCCTGAGGTATGTCAATGGCACAATAGGTTATGGCATTTTGTATGATGTTTCTGATGAGTTTAAGTTAGCTGGTTTCACGGACAGTGATTGGGCAGGAAATGTTGATGACCGGAGAGCACATTCGGCTATGTATTTCACATGGGTTCAGGCGTGATATCATGGGCATCCAAGAAGCAGCCCATTGTCTCTCTCTCTACAATAGAAACTGAGTATATTGCAGCTAATGCAGCAGCTTGTCAGGCTATTTGGTTGAGGAGGATCCTTGTTGCCTTGTATGAGCAGCAAGAAGATGGTACAACCATTCACTGTGACAATGTTTCATCAATAGCCTTGACAAAGAATCTGGTCTTCCACGGACGAAGCAAGCACATTGAGATCCATTATCACTTCATAAGGGAGTTGGTAGAACGAGATGAGATTGAGATGCAATATTACAGATCCGAGCAACAGCTCGCTGACATTTTCACAAAAGCATTGCCAAAAGATTCGTTTGAATGCCTAAGGGATAGGCTCAACATTGTTGACAGCTCCGAAGGTGTGCAACCCCGGAAAGAAGATAGTTCTGAAGGTTTAGATCCGGAAAGATAGCAATAGAGCTCTAGAGATTCAACTCTGGAATGTATGTGCAGCTCCAGAGATGCTCTGGAGATGCAGAAAAGGAACTCTAGAGTTGCAGAGAGTCAACACCAGAGATGCAGACAGGAAGCTCCAGAGATGCAGAGGGAAGCTCCGAAGATCTGCTCCAAAAAGGCAAAGGCATAAGTATAGCTCCGGAGATCAATTTCGGAAAGAAAATTGAAAAATGACATCTGACATCAGATTAAGGGGGAGTGTTGGAAATTTAATCCTCCGTCAGTCTTTATTTATTGCTGTTAGCCCCCGCATTAGGATTGGGATCCCCTCAAATCTCCCCAGCACTGTTTGCTCCTGCCAGAAGTTAATGAGGTAGGTAAGTTTGAAAATCAAACGGTTGAGCGCTCATTTTTGTTGGGCATGTTACAAGAGACAAAAGAGAGAGAAAAGTTAAAAAAAAAGTAGAATGAGTTAACCTACAATAGCATAGGAATGAGAAGGTTCTAGGAGAGAATAGCAGAAGGAGAACAACAGAGAGGAATGTTGCGGCAGCAACAGTAAGACAGCTACGGAGTTCACACAGGCAGCTCCAGAGATTGGGGCAGAGTAAGAAAATAGAGCAGTAGCTCTAACTGTAGTTTGTACATGAAGTTTGTATGTAACCTCAAAGGAATATATAAAATATATATATTGCTATCTCCTTTGTGTTTTGTCTCCTGTGTGTGTGCATCTTGTTTTATGTTGTCCATCATTAGATTGTTGTTGCATTAGCTTTTGTATTTTGTGGTGGCTGTGGTCTGCCTCCCCTGCTCTCCCCCTATTTTTCTGCCAACAATAAATTCCCTTGTCAAGGTAGCGAAGGTCAGAAGGCTTCACATCACAAAATACAGGAATAAACTGAGCCTTTGTTTTCAACATGAGAAGCAACTCATCTAGACACCAAGAGGATTCCACATACCGTGGTGAGAAGATGGCGATTTGCACTCTAGAAGAGTATATGGCATTTCGTATGGCAGAGGGAATTACATCTCCCAATTCTAATTCTCGATCATCAAGAAATGTCCAGCATTTCTTTTCCTCAAGTGATTCGTAAAGTGCAAAAGCCACAGTTTGTTTCACGTCAGGGCCTCGGTGGCTGATGAATGCATCATAAAATTTTGTGAAGGGTTCCCTTTCAAATTCACTAAAAGAAGATGAGGAAGAAGACGCCAAAGAAGACGCCATGAATGAACTCAAATGCTAAAGAGGGATGCAAAATATAACTTGGAGTGATCTGGATTGGATAAAATTATATAGAAAATTTTTGGACCAAAAAAATCGTTCACACTTTATGATCCATTATCAACATAAAAGAACAAATATTTTGAATCAATAAAATGTATCCCGCCCACTCCCATATGGATTTCTTCCCCTATACCCATACATGATACGCTGTTCATTCATTAGTTCAATAGCACCATGCTTTACCACTATATTCCGGACTATACAATGGCTTCAACTAGGTACTAGTAAAAGCACCAAAGGTGCTATCAAATGGTTGATAGATACAAATATTTATAGGCCTATCACTAAATAATATATATTTTTATTTTTATTGGAAAGTTACATGTATTAGTTGGTGGAATGCTAATCATTTTTAGTATTCAAAACAAATTAATTTTATGGGGCATTTTGATATACATAGGGTAATTGTTCTCTGTGTGTGAACTTTCAATTTCAATTTGTGTGAAGAGTGCACTAACATTGGCATTCACTTTATGTGTGTGTTTGAACTTTGGTATGTTTGAAATTTATCATTTACTTTGTATATGTATAAAGTATATGTCTAAAAAAACTATGTGTGAAGTAATTGAACTAACTTTGTGTGAAGAGTGTGTTTTAACTTTGGCATTTGCTTTGTGTGTGTTTGTACTTTGGCATATTTGAACTCGAATGCTTACTTTGTGTGTGGTTGAACTAACTTTGTGTATGAAGGTTCACTTTGTGTATGAAGTGTGTTATTTTAACTTTAATATTCATTTTGTGTGAATTGTGTGTCTGGAATTTAATTTTAATATTCACTTTCTATGGTGTGTGTGTTTTCTCTTTACCATATTTTATGACTTTGGCACTCACTTTGTGCTTTGGCATGTTTGAACTTAAGTGTTCATGTATGTTTGGACTAAATTTGTGGGAATGAATTATATTTGAACATTGGCATATTTACATTTTGTTTAGGTAAATTGTGTGTGTGAGTTAATTTAGGCATTCACTTTGTATGGTGTGTGTGTTTAAAAATTAATAATGGTATTCACTTTGCGTGGTATGTGTGTTTTAACCAACTTTGTATTTGTTGCCTATGTGTGACCTTGAAAGAACTTTGACATTTAATTCGTTTTTTCTATGAATATTGCAATGTATGAACAAACTTTGATGTTCACTTTGTGTGGAATGCAATTGAAAGACTTAGACATTCTTTTTTGTGTGTGTATATTTGAACTACTACCTTTCATTGTCTATTTTTGAGTTTTTTTGTAATTTATTCAATTTTTTTTTTTGACAACTAAAAAATAAAAAAGGTTGATTTTTCTCATATGGACTACCAAATGAGAAGGACTACTGAATGAGTGCACATATAATGGCAAGAATGACTACTGAATGAGTGCACATATAATGGCCAATCTGACAAAGATGTATGAATAGTCTCTTCAACCAATGATGTCATATATGGTAGCTATTTGTAGGTTAAAAGTACGCTGGGTATCAACCAATTTTGTTGCAAAGACAGTGATGTTATTCAATGCATGAACCATATTATATTATTATCCATAAATTATATACTTTCTATTTTTTAAATTGTAGAATAATTATTTGAAGAAAAAGTTTAAATGATGGTTAGATACAACCATCCACCATATATATATGACAATTATTCTTTATACATTAATACAAATTTCTACCACTTTTAATATGAATGAAATATAAAATTACTACTGACAAATAATGTTTAAATAAAGTAATATATGAGTGGACTATCTCATACACCTATACTGGCATCAATGAAAGGTTTTTAAAAATAGATTTGTCTGAAGAGAGCTTGGAATGCATGTACACTGTCCCTTGGTAGGAAATGAAAGGTCTTACCATTATGTAAAGCGGAGATGCATACATACAAATAGAGAAGATGGTGACCACTAGACCACATAACAACTTTCTTCCACTTCCATGCAATGCAAATAATGATACCACGACTATTCCAAACATCAACACAATCAGCAGAAGCCCAAATGTCTTTGCCTATTTCACCAAATTAATCTCAATATCAAAACACCAACAAACTAAGAAAGAGATCATTCATGAATGAGAATAAAATTGTGGCTGAATGAAAATGTACCTTGTATTTCTTGTCTCGGACATAGAAAAGAAAGACAATAACGTAGCACAATTCGATGATAACTCTAGTTCCACTGATTGTGCTCACAAGGATGTTGTTACATGATACAAATGGTAGACCATACAAATAGAGAAAATAGGAGGAATAGATGGTTAAAAATTAAACCAAACCAACCGTAGTTTCAATCACATTAAGGTCATGCTTGGTCTGCCATGGTTTTAATGGTCTTGTGAGACCCTTTACTACTTAGCGGTGACCCTTATGTAACCTTCTCCCTTGACAGCTAGAGAAAATGTATTTTGGATGCAAATTGTCAAATTCTTTGTTTATGTTTTCGGCTTACTGTAACTAGCTCTTTCAATATGATGAGAATAAAAATATTAGTCATATCTCCACACTCAGGTACATCCATCCTCTTTGGAAAAGGAAATAAAATAAAAGAAACCTATGTTTGAGCCAAAAACTTAAAAGAAACACATAATTGCATAGGTGAAACCAGCCATTATAAACAAAACAAAATCAAGGAGCACAGTGCTAATACCATGATCAAATGGCAGTAAGTTCACAATGGCAGAAAACTCATATATGATAAATAACCACATTTGCCTTGAGGATACAAAATTTAAAAAAAAACATAAATTGAGAAATGCCCAAACGCTATAGAGATTGAAATTATGCAATATTAGAAATCTAGCATCTCACAAAAAGGAAAAGTGGGGCCAATATTTAAAAAGAGGAAATCCTGCACAAGTAACAAACAAATTTGGATACCATTCTATCTAGTTACACATCGGCTCAATGTTGTGATGAATGGACATTCATTGTTAATATGGGAATTTAAATAATTGCAATCCAATTCCCAATTTGCTAGCAATCAATCAAGACAAAATTAGGACTCAAAACGCAACAGAGCAGTCAATCAGAAGTTTCAAAAAGGAAAGAAACTGCAGAAAAGCAAGAAATTTCAGACTTGTTTTCATTACTTTTTAAATATACTATACGGATACACACAAAGGAAAATGTCAAGGCATACTTGTGAACCCCACAAACAAAGTAAAAAAACTAAATAAAAAGAAAGCAATCATGAAAGAAACCTTGTGCATGGCAGGATTGGGATGGTTCTAACTCATAAACATCTAAGCAACTGAGCCAACAAAATTCCTCTCCTCTTCATTTAAATTCTTCATTCTGCAACAAAACATAGAGATTCTAACATTCTTAAAAAAAATTAAAAGCTAACAACAGAGCCTTAAAAAGGTGAAAAATTAGCAAAGTAGAAAATCTGTAGCCTTTTTTCTTGAAATAGAACTTAATTGTGCAGCACAGCCAGACGAATTCTGGCACCAAACTAATTGTAGACAAACCTATGATGTTACTAAACCTAGACACCAAAAAAAGAAAGAAAGAAAAAATAAAACCTGTTGCACGGTTTTGGCAACACCAGCACATCACAAGATACTTTGGTTGCATTGCCATCTTCAAAACACAAAAAAACCGAAAAGTTTTTTTTTGCTTTTTACACAATTGTTTCTTCTACTAGCCACCGCCTCTACCTTTTAACTATAACCAAAGCTTCACTAAAAGCCCCACGATGCCCATGACCTAATTATATTGGTGAAAAATTCATAAAATCTAAAAAATGCATCTGTTTTTCTCTTTTTAGACACAAAAATGGCTTATTTTTTCCTAGATGAATTGACGATCTCCTTTAATCTTTTCAGTCATCCCCATGATTTCTCAACCATAGCCAAAATAAATTGCAATTTCAACATTAATGATCAAATATTCAAAACCAATTCAAAAAAATGTAATATGAAGAATAGAAAATGGATAAAACCCCAAAGCCCCCAAACCAAAGGGAGGAAATAAGCATTGAATTTTTTTTTTTCATATTTTAAAAAGAAAACAGTAATGGTGTTTCAGTTTTCTGTGGTGCAAACAAATTTAGGTTTTGTGCTAGGAAAACAAAGAACTGTTAAAAAACACTTTCATCCACGCCTTCGATTGATTCCTTTGAAGGTGATTCTTTTGGTTCGTTCCTTCATGCAGCCTAGTTCATTCCTTCATGCATGTTACAGCTTGGATATTACATTACCGCCATTGGGATTACCGTTGGGAGGCAGGGAGACTTAATGAATGAGGCAGGAAAAAGCTACCCCCTACCCTTCACCCCAGCGATTAAGTTGCTCCCATTTCATGTGCAGTGATTAAAGTTCAGTTCTTCTTCTTCTTCTAGTCATTCTCAGATAGAAATGAACATGGATAGTAATAGCCGCCGTACGAATATGGAAGGCAAGACCAAACAGGGAGGCCCCTCTCTCTACAATGGGCATCGGATGACTAGCTCACCTCCAATCTTGCAACCGTTTCACCTTTTCTTCAAAAACAAATTAAAAAAATTGAAAGACTACCAAAAAAATGGACTACCAGAATTTAAATTTGTGGAGTGGGGCCAGGGCGTAAATTTGACAGTCCACCTTCCTGTCATGGAATTTTTTTCTAACAGTTTAGTCTTTATTATTGCCTATCACGTGACAATTAATTTTTTAAAATGCAATTCAAATTTTATATATCAAACTGCACATATTAATAATTTAATATCACGATGAAATTAGTGGGACTACCAATTTTTGGCAGTTACAAGATGTGTGCACATATAAAATGGCCTATCGACCAAATTAGTTAGTAAGCTAATTATAGAAATGGATAATTTATATTGTTCAATTAATTAATAAATTTGTTTTTATTAAATTTTAATAAAATGAAATATATTTTTAAATAAGTAAAAATATCACTTATCTCAAATATTATTAATAAAAAATTTAAAAAATTTATTGTAATTTTTATGAAACCAAAACATATTGATTATAATCTTTTTATAGAATTAATAAAAAATGATAAGTGTTGAGTACTATTTAAGTAATTATTATTATTTGAGTGAAAAACAATTCCATAATAATATATTTAGTTATTTATTTCATATACTTACTAAACAAAAACAATTATTTATTTCATATTAGGAGCCCGGTCCATGAATTGTTTGTTTCAATTTTGTTTTTAGAGGTTGTAAGCCTTATGATGTTATATTTTATTTATAGTGGATGTTCTATAGATAAAGTGGGTTAGAAAAAATTATTTATTTATTTTTCTAGTGAAAGAAGTTGCAAAAGCTAGAGTTTCCCAAGACAATTCAAGTGACACACAAATAAAAATAGTGACATAGTTCTGAAAGAAAAATATTATTTAGGTTATTAGACATTTAAATACTAGTATATCTATATTTAAAAAAAATCTAAAATATGTCAGTATATTTTTTTTTCCATAGTTTCTTTGTTTTTGTCTTCCAATTTCTTTTTTAGTTTTTATTTTTTAATTTTTTCAATTTTTTTTTGGTTCTATAGTTTTTGTGCAATTTCTTTTTTAGTTTTTAGTTTTTATTTTTTTCAATTTCTTTTTTAATTTTTATTTTTTAATTTTTTCTAATTTCTTTTTTGGTTCCATAGTTTTTGTGATTTAGTTTTTTCTCTTTCAACCATTTTTAATTTCTTTTTTGACTTTTTTAGTTAGTTTTTTTTCTTTGATTTTCTTAAGTTTTATTTTTTATTTCTTTTTTGGTATTTTTTTTCTTATAAATTTAGGCAGGAAAAATGAGTGCTCTCATCCCCACTCCGCTGTGAGTGTATAACGCCTCTCCACATAATAATGTTTGTAGAAGTGTTAAGGATTTTGGTCTTTTATTTACTTAAAATTTTAGGTTGTAATTGTTTTTTATGCAAAGAATGTAATTAATGATGTAGAAATGAAAATTTAGTGTTCATATATGTAAAAAGCAAGAAAACAAATAAATTCTCCATGAGAGCTTGCAAATGTCACAAATATTTCTATGTATATGCAATCATGTGTTGAATTGTAAAAGATTTGAAAACCATTCATTATCATTTTTATGTTAAGAGACCTCCTCCATCTCAATTGTTCACTCTCCTTTTCACAACAACAACAATGCTAATATAGGCTGGATCAGGTAATCCAAAAGCTCATTCCTCAATATGAACAACTATAATTGAAGAAAAATACCATGCATGTTGCTCAACATCAATGCTCAAGTTCATTTGTTAAGATACAAGGAACTTCAAAATATTTAGTTCACATCGAACAAGAATCGCTTCTCATCTGCTTCAATTTTATTTTTTGATATTTCAACTTGGAAGCACAAATGCATATTGCTTCATGTTTGTAAACTATATACTATTACGATGTCTCATTCTAATGCATTCATATCTGTCAATCTTACTGCAACACATCTACAAACACAAACAAATGGCAGGTACTAGCCACTAAGTGGCACTTGTTTTCTTTGTAGTACTTTGATTTTATTTTGGGTATGGCTCATTTTGAGGTGTATGGACTATATTTATTTAGTGCATTGATTTTAGTTATGAGCCATACTCATTTCATTTAATTTTGGTGTGGATGATGTTGAATGGAGTATTTAATGCTTGGGTAAATACCAATAGCTAATCATATTTTTCTCATACTTTACAAACTATAGTGATAACTAAAATACAATAAAATGATTAAAATAATTGATTGAAACTTGAGAAGACTAATGCACAATTTTACATATGAAATGAAAGAGTACCATGTCATGGAAATACTAATGACCACATGGGACCTGCCCTTACCCACAATGGGAGAACTTAGTAGTGAAGGGCATAAAGTAAATGTAAGAATTTGTGGGGCATGAATTATTGTCCTATGGATTTCAATTAATTAATAAATAGGTCAAATGTGCATCTAGAATGCAGAGACAATAGAGACAATAGACCCTGTAGACCATTGAATGAAGATTTTTAATAACCAAACAACCTATGGAACCCACGGATAATAACAATGCTGCCAATCACGAAAGCTCTACTGCCCTCTTTTTCTAATAATTACACCAAGTTAAGATCGTGACATTGCTTTAACTAAATTTTCATTATGGACTCTAATAATTAAAGCAAGAAATGCGATTCAACTGTACGTTAAAGCAGGTTAAGATCATGATGAAAACTGATGCTACTTAACAAGTGTCCTTTGCTGTGCAAATACAGCGTACTGTTGTTGCTCACTTTGATCGCAACATGTAAGATGAAAGAGAAAGGTGGAGAGCAGCTGTCACTGCACTTTCATCTCGTGCCCCATCATGGTACGCTACAACTCACACTAAATTATTGTAGGGCCTATAGATTCCATACACCATTATGGACTCTCATAACTAAACCAAGAAATGCTATTCAACTGTACCTCAAAGCAGGTAAAGACATACAAGAGAGGGTGGCATTTATTCAAAAGAAGAGTAAGAATAGTTCTTGTAAGCTTTGTTCATATTTTCATTCAATATTAATTTAATATAATGTTATTTTATATAGAAAATAAGATTAAATTGTGTAAATATGTTTACAAATATAAAATTTTACAAACAACAATAAGGATTTAAGTTTTGTTTATTAGAAAGTTCTATTTGGCCATCACAATCTAACTTGCACCATTTTTACTATTGAAAAACCAAAAATTTCAAAGGTCTTAATTTTCGCATATAAAAGTATTTTGTCACATTTTTTCAATGCACTACTTTTTTTAGATGTATGCATTGGTGTAATTTTATTCTGCTAATTTTCTACCAACAATCATAGAAAAAAATAAAATCAAACTTCTGCTTGGAGAAGCTCCATGTATCTAATTAGGCATCATGAAATATCTAGATTGAAGCATTCCTTAAGATCTCAAAGGGATGATTTACATAACCAATGAAAATATCACCCTAGAAATCTCAATCATTTTAAAGAACAAAGTGAGACAAAATAGAGAAAGAAAATTCAAGCTATTCTCACTATTATAATAGATGATTATTTCACATACCATTGCACACAAAATAGTGATCCTACCAAGTTATGCAAAAGGTTTAAAGACTTATTCAAAAGTAAAAAAAAATCTCAAATCAACCATTTCAAGCCTCAATGATGTACCTCAAACTTGTTAAGTATAATAGGTTGAGGAATGTCTCTCATTTTCAATCATTGCCCTTCAATGTATGATGCATCCCCAAGTTTCTACACAGTGGCTAGATAAACACCAACTCCAAAGGCATTCTTATTGAGAGGAACTCTTTTTGAGAAGATGTTCTTCAAGTGCTCCCTATAGAGCTTCTTAATTTGATAGCCTCAACTAAGAAGCCTTAGAGGACTATGATTGCAAATGATACTAGTGGAGAGAGTTTATACACCACTTTTCATAGTATTTTAGCTCTTGCTCTTCATGAGAGGACTAAATATGTGTCTCAACTTGTTTCACCTATAGAAGACCCCATTATTTCCGAGTCTCTCACAATTATTCCAATTAAAACACATAAATGATGTGATACTACCTTAGAGGATTCTACCTCCATGCTTGAGGATCTTGGAGAGGTTTATGGGAGGATTTGATCAAGGGTGTATAGATCTCTCACATGGCAACCTTTTGAACTTGTTTCTTATAATCTAGTTCATGATCATGCTCACTGGGAAGAGAATGTGCAACTAAGAATATGATTAGAAAAAGAGCCATTACAAAAATGTAGTAAGATAGAAAGCACAAACATTGATTGTTTGAAATTTGATTTTGGCAAGGGACACTAGCACAAGTGCGCTAGTGCCTAAGGAACCTAGTGCATTTTTGCTAATCTCCCCAAGGACAAAAGTTTCTAAGATGCAGGGAACAACTAGAAGACAATTGGGGAATGAGTGTTTGGCTTGTGTAGCACCTTGATGAAGGGTTTTAGGTATAGAAATAGGTTGAATGAGTCCTCAAACATGTCTATAGGAGTGGACACTAAAACAAGTGTTTCATGTAAAGTGAAAAGTGTGAAGAATGCAATTTTTTACTCTACTTTTTCCCCCATTTTTGTGGGCTTACATTGAATAAAAATATTTGAAAATATAAAGGATACATCCAAGTATATATATAGGAGCTATGTGCTATCTTATTTTCTTTTTCCTTTACTCCAATATATTCTCTAAACCTGCAATGCATCCATAGAAAAAATGTACTTATTATTATTTAAGAAGAAATATGTAGAAGAGAAATCACACTTATAATTAGCCATCTACATTTTACTAACACAAGTAGAAATGAAAGCACATGCCAGGGATCCATGATGTATCATCTCATGTAAGAATAGGAAGTGGATGCTACAAGAGAGTTAATAAAGATATGTAGTCATGGTTGTGAAAGAGTTGCCTCGATATAGAACTAGAAATATAGTAGCTACCTTGGCATGGATTTGGTTATGTAGGAGCCACTTAGACATATAGTTGGAGAGAAAAGCATGATTTTGTAAGAGCCTTCATATTGACAAGTTAAGACCACACAATTGGCATAGGGACTGTAAAATAGGTACAAGGAACATAAAAAATGGTACATGGACCATAAAATTGGTATAGGGACCATAAAACTACTAGATGGTACCATAATCAAGATTGTATAGTAGGAAAGTGTATGCCCCCTTAAATTGATTGGATGTTAGGGGATGTAATCAATTTAAAGAGTATAGAGGAAGGAAGGGAATGTGTGCCAAGATAACATAGATAAGATAGATCATGTGAAGAGAAAGCAAGAGAGGAGATGTTGTCCTCAAGCATGTAATCATAGAGTTTCTCTCAAGGGAAGGGTATAGAGAGAGAGAAGTCATAAGATATGTATAACAACATAATAATATATAAGAAAGGATAAAGCATCAAATACCATAAGGGAGAACATATGCCAAGGTGATGCTCCCAATAGAAAGAGAATGATATGATTGTTGAATGGACAAGACAACTGAGAAGGGGGTGAATCAGTTGTCTATTAAAACTTCAAAACCTTCACAAACATTCAAATCCACATTAATTCAATTAACCCTTAATCTGTTAGAATGATTAATCATGAAAGAAGATAACAGAAACAGAACCAAATCAACAACATACATAAGGAGACACCAGATTTACGTGGAAAACCCAAGAAGGGAAAAACCACGGTGAGGATTAGCTCATAATATAAAGTAATATCAACACTGAATACAATAAGGCTCACTGCCTACAAAAAAAAAAGGCTCACTGCCCAAAAGAAAGAAAGGCTCACTACCATAATAGAAAAGAAGATAGAGAAGAATGTTACAATGAGAAAACCATCTCAATGCAATAAAGAAGTCCACCACAACATCACCAACACCTTCGCAGTCTGACTGATGAATTGTAGACACCTTATGCTCACTGCATCTAGTAATCTAACACATGAAAGCTTGCATTGCACTTTACACATTCACACTTGGGTAAAAGCACAAAGATGTGTCAGACTTTTAGCGGACTTATCGGCACAAGTGAATTTAAGTATTTCTAACTAAAAATCAATTTTGGTTAAACATATGATCTTGTAAGATTCATTCTAGCTAAGTTAGATATGTCCACAACTTTTCTAACTAAAATTGTTGGCTAAATGCATATGTAGCACCACTATGAGGCCAATTTACCAAAAAATAAAATTATTTGAAAAACTTGATATTTCAACAACTTCTAGTTGTGTAAATAATATTTTTTAAAAAAATATAAAAATACCCTTTTGTAGATCTATAAGTTTAGTTTTTTAAAAAAATACTTTAATACTTTAATAGTTTAATTATTTTTTATATTTTCCTTTCTATTTTTACAAAAATAGGTTATCACCACAAAACATTAGGTCGATTACCATGTCAAGGAAAAATAGTAAAACTTATTAAAAAAATTGAAAAAAATATGATGCACTAGATAAAAGAATCTATATCAAGATGGTATAATTTTTTTTCTATTTTAGATAAATAGTTAATATGAAAGTTGACGTCGAATGGAAACAACTAATTTTAATACAAACACATTTTATTATTTATTTAAAAATATATATTTATCAAAATTGGAAAAAAATATATCCATGCACTAAAGTTTCAAGTTATAAATACATACAAAAAAATTGAAGAAAAAAAAAATTTACTATATAAAGATTGACATCTTATGTAACTTCATTTTTCAGCATTTTATCAGCAACTAAATTATAGTGTCAATTTATTAAAAATTATATTCAAATAATTTTTTAATTTTTTTCAAAAAATACAAACATAAAATATACTAAAAAATAAATATTTTATTAGTTTACATCATTTTAAAATTCAAAACATATATGTCACTTTTTAGTGATTCAAGTTTAAAAGTTGGATCAACGTTGGCTGTTTCCTTTATAAAAGTGTGACATAGCTTTGTGCTTTTACCCACTTTACAACTCTAGAATTTGCATCTTGCTCATCACACATATCTATCTTCCATCCCTCAACAACTCAACACTTATTTATATTATCTTCAACCTTGAACACATTCTCCAAGGTCAGCAAAATACCTTAACCATGTAAATTCAAATTAGTTCGGCACCAAAACATTCCCACGGTGGAAAGGAATGAAGGCAGACCACAACACACCTTAGCTTGGACCTAAATCCAATGATGCATGCCACACCACACTTCCACAATCATTGAAGCTAATGCAAAATTAGTGTAAACACTCGAGGTCAGCCAAACATGTGTTAACACCATAATAATTTAAGTACACACTTCCTCAAAACCAAAGATGACTCACAGACAACACACCATGCTTGAATACAATCTAGAATAACCCACAAACACCTTGAAATCCAACAAATTCATTTGCAACAACTTTCACCTGAAGAAAGTACACACCCAACATACTCAAACATCTCTACCATACACCACAATTCAAGAAATCAACTTTTGGAGCACCAAACCACGAGAAACTTCAACTGAAGGTAGAGATGAACCTTATAAACACACTTTCAGAACCGTAAGATCTAAAACCACTCTACGAAGAAATGCGGAGAAAAAATATTTCTCCCAAACACCTCTGAAATACACAGTTTACACACTAGTGAACACACCTTCCTCTACACAAAGATCTAACACACCAAATTCTGAATGTACCACCTCTGAACACCTCTGATCAACATATCCAAACCACATGAGTAGATCTTCAACATAGAAGAAATGTGGAGAAAATCCATGACACCACTCTGTATGCTAGAATACCTTTACAACACACTATTTCCTCTTTTGTTCAAATTTTCTCAAAAGCAGAAGTTGGGAACCAAGCACCAAAAGCATATCATCAACATCTTCAACACGTCCTCATCATCAGAGACAACATCAACTCAATACCACTACTCACACTCTTGCAATAATCTTTTGCTCATACAGTTGACACCAATGACAACACAAACTTGTTGACATCAATGACAACACTAACTGCACATACTTGCAACAATCTCCCCCTTTGTCATTGATGGCAACACATGATGTGAAAAATCATCAACACAACAGTATCCTCAATACTCTACTTCATACAAACTCTTTTTCTTTCTCTTTCTCTCCCCCTCAGCTTACTACTCTCCTTTTCACAACTGACTCTTTTCTTTTTCACATTATTCTCTCTCCCCCTTTGACATCAATGGCAAAGGGCAACACATCTTTCTCACTCTCCCCTTTAGATATCATACTTGTACCTACTCACCACTACTTTACAACATCTTTTCTTTTACTTCTCTGCATACTCCCCCTTAGGAGCACATGGCAACTATATCATTTAGCAATCACAACACATATCCTTTGACACAACCTACACACCAACACTTACTTCCCTTGACTGTAACAACCAACAAAGCCACTACATACTCCCCCTGAGAGGTAGCCTCCAGCATTAGTCTAGAACAAAGAATGAATCTTGAAATCCATTGGACTGATGCATCTCCTTATGCATCTAGTTCAAAAAAGGAGGGGCAGTAACCCCTAACTTCTCTCGGAGATACTCAAAAGTATCTTTAGGAAGATCCTTAGTGAATATGTTAGCAACCCAATCCTTTGTAGGCACATACTCAAGCTTCACTTCATTTTATGCAACCTTCTCTCTCAAATAGTGATACCGGATTGAGATATGTTTTGTCCTTGAGTGCATCACTAGGTTCTTTGAAATGTTAATAACACTTGTATTATCACAGAAGATAGGAATTGGTTCATCATATACAACTCTGATATCCTTCAAGGTTTACCTCATCCACAACACCTATGTGCAGTAAGATGCTGCTGCAATGTATTCTGTCTCTGTAGTAGATAAAGACATTGAATCTTGTTTCTTGCTTAGCCATGACACCAATCTACATCCAAGAAAGAATGCACCACAACTTGTACTTTTCCTGTCATCTACACAACCAACCCAATCTGTATCTGTGAAAGCACTTCGAGTAAAGTCAATATCCTTTGGATACCACAAGCCATGATCTAGAGTGCCCTTTAAATATTTGAATATCCTCTTCACTTCTATAACATGCGACTCTCTAGGATCTTCTTGAAATCTAACCACAAGACAAACTGCATGCATGATATCTGATGTAGTAGCAGTTAGATATAGTAACCCTCCTATCATTGATCTGTACCTGCTCTGATCAGCCTTAGGAGTTTCATCATTCTTGTGCAGCTTGCAACCAGTAACCATAGGGGTACATATCGGTTTAGAATCTTCCATTCCAAACTTTTTCAACATTTCCTTGACATACTTTGATTGTGAAATGAAAATACCTTTATCTATCTGATTGATTTATAGCCCAAGGAAGAAATTCATCTCCCCAAACATTGACATTTCAAATTCTTTCTGCATCTCCTCTACAAATTTCTTACACATATAACTTCATTTTGTCCAAAAATAATGTCATCAACAAACACAACTACAATCAAGATTTGATCATTTTCAACTTTGAAGTAAAGATTGTTGTCTGTAGTACCTTTATTGAATCCTAGTTGTAACAAGTACTTATCTAACCTTACATACCAAGCTTTGGGGGCTTGCTTCAATCCATATAGTGCCTTCTTCAATCTGCAAACCATATCCGGTTTATTAGATAACTGAAATCCTTTTGATTTCTCTATGTATACTTCTTCCAATTCACCATTCAAGAAAGCAAACTTCACATCCATTTGATATACTTTGAAATCCTTATGTGTTGCAAAAGCCAAAAACATCCTGATGGATTCCATTCTTGCCACCAAAGCATATGTTTCCTCAAAGTTTATTCCTTCTAGTTGGGAGTAACCTTTACACACAAGCCTTGCTTTGTTTCTTACCACTTCTCCATTCTCATTCAGTTTGTTCCGAAATACCCACTTAGTTCCAATCACATTTTTGTTTGCTGGTCTTGGGACAAGTTCCCAAGTCTAATTCTTTTCAATCTGCATTAGTTCTTCCTCCATAGCCTTGATTCAATACTCATCCTTGCATGCTTCAATCATTATTTTAGATTTAACTTTATAAAGTAGACATAGATTTACCTATTCTTCAACAACTTTCCTTCTTGTCAGTACACCTTTGCTCTTATCACCAATGATCTGTTCTTCTGAATGATACTTCTGCACATACTCGGGAGTTTTAGGAATCTTTTATGGGGCTTCTTCCTCTTCAATCTAAACTTCTTCTTCCTTAGCTTTTTCTTCTTTGCAAGAAGACTCATCTGAATCATATCCATTCACCTCTGGATTCTTTTGTAGGTCTTCATCAACCTTGACATTTGCACTCTCAACAATCTTTCTTAGCCTCTTGTTGTAGCACCAATAATCTTTTCTTTTAGTAGAATATCCAAGAAAGATACCTTCATCAGGCCTTGCATCAAACTTTCCTAAATTTTTTTCATCTCTTCTAATATAGCATTTTCTTCCAAACACTCTTAAGTATTTGACATTAGGAATCCTTCCATACCATAGCTCATAAGGAGTCTTTGTGCTATTTGCTCTTGTTTGCACTCTATTCAATATATATATATAATAGTATGAATTTCTTCTCTCCAGTAGACTTCCGATAGATTTGCTTCTTTTATAATTGTCCTTGCAACTTCTTGAACAATCCTATTCTTTCTTTCAACCACTCCATTCTACTGAGGAGTCCTAGGAGTAGATAAATGCCTCTTTATTCCATGATTCTCACAAAACATGTTAAACTCATTGGAGGTGAACTCTCCACCTCTTTTAGACCTCAAACATTTTATTTTTATATCCATTTCATTCTCAACCATGACTTTGAATGCTTTAAACTTATCTAGGGCTTCTATTTTTTCTTTAATAAAAGTAACCCATGTCATTCTGGAACAATCATCAATTAGTAGCATGAAATACCTGTCACCTTGAAAACTCATTACTCTGGTAGGGCCACAAAGATCTGTATGCACCAATTCTAATAGTTTGGTAGAAGATTGATCTTTGACTTTGAAACTTCTTGCTTGCTTTCCAACTTGACATTCGTTACAGATAGCATTGATAGGCTTTGTAATCTTTGGCAAATCTCTCACAACTTGAACTAAACTTATTCTAACTAGGATATCGAAATTGATGTGACACATTCTTCTATGCCATAGCCAACTCTCACTAATCTAAGTCATGAAACAATAACTGTTAGCACCTTTGAGCTAATAGACATTTCCATTTGTCCTCCTTCCAGCAGAAATCACAGTTCTGAACTCTTATCTGATCTCACAACCATTGAATACTGAAACATAAGATTCTAACCCTTGCTACACATTTGTCCAACACTCAAGAAGTTGTGTCTTAAACCCTTAACATAAAGAACACCATCAGTGTTATGCTTGCCATCAAAACTGATTGAAAATTTTCCACGTCTTAGCAGATGTATCATCAGCAAACCTAACTAGTCCTCCATCATATTTATCAAGTTTAACAAACTTACTCTTATCACCAATCATATGATTCAAAGAGCATCCACTGTCAATGATCCATTAGTTCTTTTCCTGTCTAGCATGAAAAGCAGACATCAAGGTGCCTTTAGCATTAGTACTTACTTCCAGAGCCCTTTCCTTCACACATCCCTCAGAGTTAGCAGAAATAGTATCATCTTTTAAAGCTATGAACAAGAATTGACCATCCTCATCATCCTCATCATTAGATATACTTGCATCTTTTCTAACATAATAACTTTTCTTAATCATCTTACCTCTATTCTCCTTATTTTTATTTTTCAAGGCTCTTTCTGGACATCTTGAAGCATAATGACCTACCTTTCCACAAGTGAAACACTTGAAAGGAAACTTACCACTATACTTACCAATACCCTTTTTCATTCTTCTCACAAAGTTAGCTTCCACATCATCAGAATCCTCCTGATCTGATTCCACAGTCTTCTTTGATTTGCTAGCCTTAAAAGCAGTCTCAACTTTTGCACTGCTTGTACCAAATTCTCTCATTTCAAAAGCAATTAAAGAACCATACAACTGATATTTGGTAAATTGATCCAAATTTTACAATTCTTCAATAACAAAAACTTTATGACTATAAGCTTTGGGAAGAGTTCTGAGTACCTTCTTTACGACTTCTTTTTCTTCCAATTCTCCACCAAGACCCTAAACCCTAAACCTGAGCAACCCTAAACCCCTAAACCCTAAACCATAAATAATTCCCCTAAACCCTAAACCCTAAATCCTAAACCTGAGCAACCCTAAACTTCTATCTCCCTATATCTCCCCTATCTCCCTATCTCTATCATCCCTCTACCTCTCAATCTCTCTCCCTATGTCTCTATACATCTCCCTCACTCTATATCTCCCTATCTCTTCTCTCTCTAAACTCCTAAACCCTAAACCCTAGACCTCTAAACCCTAAGCCCTAAACCTTAAACCCAAGAAACCCTAAACCCTAAAACCTAAATATTTCTCCTAAACCGTAAACCCTAGTCCCTAACCCCTAAACCCTAAACCCAAGCAACCCTAAACCTTTATCTCCCTCTCCATATTGTCCCTCTACCTCTCAATTTCTCTTCCTATGTCTCTAGACATCTCCCTCACTAGATCTATTTAGGTAAAAGTTCAAACTTGTGTCACACTTTCGGCCAACTAAATAGTTTCTATAGAAATAATTTCACGATGAACAGTTCTGCCCGGAACCACATAGCAGCTACATGGCATAAAGAGTTTTGCCAAGAACCTTTTCGCCCAAATTTTTTAAATCTATAAAATATGATTGTCTTTGAAAATAGTATTTATTTGCATAGAAGGTTCTGAGTGAGAGAGTTTCACCTGAAACTTTTTCAGGAGATACCATCTCACCCGAAATTGTCTATGTGGCATCCCATGTGGCAACCAAGCCCTCATTTTCAAAAATTTAAATAAAACTTCATGTTCAACTCCAAATTTCTCCTATCAAAATATATTTATACAAAAAATGATTGAATACCCATTGTAGTGCTTGGAGTGTACATTTTAGATGTATTTTTTTGTCAAATTTTGATTATTTTTATCATATTTATTTTTAAATTTATTGTAAGTAGGTTATTATAATTAAACATGAAGCAAATTATAAATTAAAAATAAATTGGTAAAATATATTTTAAAATTTTTAAGAATATACAGTACTCTAGAGGAGAGAGTCTTCTCCAAGAGGGTATTTTTTGTTTTAAAAAAAAAAAACAAAGTTACAAAAGTTGTTTTCCCATGAAAACTATATGGTTCTAACTGAGTTTGACTTTAAAAAATTATAAAAAAAAAATTTCATTGAAATGTTTTCTTTTCCATGCACTAGATATTCGAGTTGTCTAATTAGGAAAAAAAATTAAATAAAAAAAATTACTTTTTCTATATTTTTCTTGACATCCCACCGACGTCACTTTTTAGAAAAAAAAAAACAACAATTAAAATTCATCAATTAAATACAAAAAAAATACCTGACTAATTATAAAATAATTTAAAAGATCATAAACACAAACTACACTAAGTTGCTACATTTCATGAGTTTATATCATTTTAAATTTCTAAACTTTAATATGACTTTTTTGTCGTTTAAGTTGGAAAATTATATTTGTGTTGGTCATTTCCTTTATAAAAGTGTGACACAGTACTGAACTTTTACCCATCTCCCTATCTCTCCCCTCTGTCTCCTCTATCTCTTCCTATTAGTCCTCTCTCTATCTCTCTAAATCCTAAACCCCTAAACCCTGACCACTAACCCCTAAACCCTAAATAATGCCCCTAAACCCTAAATCCAAGCAAATCTAAACCCTGAAACCCTAAACCCTAACCCCTAACCCTAAACCCTAGACCTAAGCAACCCTAAACCTCTATCTTCCTATCTCTCCCCTATCTCCCCACCTTTATCGTCCCTCTATCTCTCAATCTCTCTCCCTATGTCTATGAACATCTCCCTCACTCTCTATCTCCCTGTATCTCCCATGTGTCTCCTCTATCTCTCCGTATTGGTCCTTTCTCTAAAACCTAAACCCCTAAACCCTAATCCCTAACCCCTAACCCCTAAAACCTAAACCCTAAATCTAAGAAATCCTAAACCTCTATCTCCCTATCTCTCCCCTATATCCCTATCTCTATCATCCCTCTACCTCTCAATCTCTCTCCCTATGTCTCTAGACATCTCCCTCACTCTCTATCTCCCTATCTCTCCCCTCTGTCTCCTCTCTGTCTCTAGCTATCTCTCTCTATCTCTTTCTATCTCTCCCTATCTCTCCCTAAACCATAAACCCCAACCCCTAAACCCTAACCCTTAAATCATAAACCCAAGCAACCCTAAACCTCTATCTCCCTATCTCTCCCCTATCTCCTTATCTCTATCATTCCTCTACCTCTCAATCTCTCTCCCTATGTCTCTGGACATCTCCCTCACTCTCTGTCTCCCTATCTCTCCCCTTTGTCTCTTGTATCTCTCCCTATCTCCCTATCTCTGCCTATCTGTCCCCGCCCTCTATTTATCTATCTCTCTCTCTCTATCTCCCTATGTCTCCCCTCTATCTTCCCCCTCTCTCCCTCTCCCTTATCGACAAAGGAAATGGAAACAAGAAAACTCTCTCTCTCTCCCCATATCTCCCTATCTCTCCCCTCCATCTCCCCCCTCTCCCTCTCCCTCTCTCTCCCTCTCCCTTATCAAAAAAGAAATGGAAACAAGAAAACTAGGACATACAAAGAGGGATGAGGATATAAATTGGGAGGATGAAATGGAAACAAGATAAAATGAAAGTTAATTGGATGGGAAGAATGGTGAGAGGAGAGGTGGAAATAATTAAAATAGAGAAATTTTGGTGGGATCTAAAGGAAAAGGAAAACTAGGAAAGCTAGGGTTAGGAGGTGGAAAAAGAAGTTAAATGGACACAAAGAGATGAAGATTAATGATAGGAGAGAGAGAGAGAGAGAGGGGGTCAATAAAGTAAACAAGATATATATATATATATATATACAATTCATTTTAACTTCTTTAAAACACGATCATATTATAATGCAATCACGTTTTTCATTGCTTTGGGAAATTCCAAACCTAAGGGTTGGATTTTCCTTAGGCATCCAACCCAAAGGTTTGGAGGTACCTTTTGGATGCCAAGGATGTGTCTTTAACAAAATTTAAAAAATTTGATCAAATACCATGCATGCTCTATTAGTTGCCATTGCACGAAAAGATTGACCTATTAATGCCCGATACAACCACTTGACTTAACAAGCACGGGACGCGGTTAAGCCCTTGTCACAAACCACCGCAGTGCAACGCTGAACAAGAAGACCAAGGGTCACACCTTGCAACAATCCCCCCCAGCGCAAGTGCGGGGTTTGAACCCATGACCTCAGCTTTGATACTAACTGTTAGTTGTCGTTGCACCAAAAGATCGACCTATTAATGCCCGATACAACCACTTGACTTAACAAGCACGGGAGGCGGTTAAGCCATTGTCAAAAACCACCGCAGCGCAATACTGAACAAGAAGGCCAAGGGTCACACCTTGCAACATGCTCCCCCTATGATTTACATGTTTTTCAATGTGAATACGAAAAAATGCCAAGATGACTTCAAGTCTTTTATTAGCTTTCTAACCATGTATTTTTTTCAAAAATATGATAACATTAAGGTTTCTATCTTCCATTTTTTGCTAATATGTTTTTTTTTTTTCCAGAAAACCTATGTCTAGTATTTATGGTGTCATTTTTACATGTTTATCAAAATTTCAAACAAATTACATTTTTATATTCTAGACTCAATTCTATACACAGAAAAAAATAAAATTGATTTTTGATTGGTTTTCAAAAAAATTAGGGGGGAGCATGCTCTATTTTTCATTTTTTAGGATGTGTCCACTTTGAAAATTCATAAAAAAATCATATATTCATAAAAAATTAACAGAAAAAACATGCATAAACTACATGGTTAGCTAATTTTCCACTGTTGCAATTTGTATAATACTTTTAAAAAGTTGACTAGAGGGAGCACACCAAACACTATGTTATATTTTTCTCACAAAAACAAGAGCACTTTGTGTGCTCCCCCTATTTGAACCTCTTAATATGGACACCACTTTTAGAAAAAAATAGTAGTTTTGAAACTAGATGCGAAGCACTACAAAACTTGTTCTTATCACATCTTCTAATTTTGAGAGTGGCTATCTTCAATTTCTCATGCAAGATCATTTTTTTTTTCTGATTTAAAAAAAAAAGTGGCCACTTTTTACCCCCTTTTGGTCCCCCATTTCCATGCACTTACTCATTTGTCATACTTCAAAATGACACTTGAACAACATATTACACCTTCAATGGATTTGTTGTAAGAGTTGGCTAGAGGAGCCACCCAAGATTTAGGACTTCACAAAAGCACAAGAGAGACAATATGAGAGAATAATAATCTATTCTATCAATGAATGCAAAATTGTGTATGTTGTTATAATATACATGAAGAGCCTTGTTTATAAAGACAAGGATGAAATCTAAGATGTTGTAGTCATGTGAAAAGTGTCTTAATCCTATGACATGTGACAACTATAGCACATGTGCAGGATAAGACAACTATTAGACAACTATCAACAATTAGCAACAACTAGAAGACTCACTAAGTCAACCTAACATGTGAATTATGTGAGAGAATATTATTTAACTAATAAATAGTTAAATAATATGAATTATTCTCACACAAGGGAAACTAGATAGAAAATATTCCTATTCACACTAACACCCCCCTTAAGTGCAACTTAGGGAGTGGCTAACTAAAGCAAAGATGGATGGGTCCCAGCTACTAGGCCATGTTAGGTACCCATGTAAAAAAAAGCCTCAAGTGGAGTAAAGGAGAAAACCTCATGGGAAAACACTCCTCTCCAAAAGTGAGAATGCATACAAACAAAACATGTACAAGTGATGGAATGATGGAAGAATCAAGACCCCCAAATACAACACCCATCACAAATATACAATCAATAGCCCCCCATAAAAGGGAAAGAATGAGACAAGATGTCCCCACCATAATGAATAAGTTCTAGTGCCAATGGTGAATGCAACAAGAAGAAGACCAAAGATGATCCAAAACCCGCAAACAACATGTCTTCCCTTGGGAAGAAACCAATCCACTGGTGCATGAAGAAACTCCAACTCTAAAACAAGAGATGAGGAAGGAAGTCTCATAAAATGTGATGTCTCTGAAAAATGTTCATGTGTCTCCATGTCGATGTCAAATGAACCACAATCAAATCATGAGTCTCAGGCCTCACTGTTGAAAGGGACAATCCAGAATCTAGTGAAAATTGAAAAGCATCAAGCTCCAAAGACAAAGATGGGTTGACAATAGTTGTGTTATAACTTTTATCAAAGAGGAGAGATAACCACTCAAATGTGTCCTCCAAATCATCAATGTGAGACTCCACAAACAAGTCTAAAATACCTGTCAAATGCTCATCCCACAAATCTGTATCTGAAAGCTAAGAAGTATCCTGCTGAAATGAATCACCAAACTCTGAAGAAGCATGAGGTGGAGAAGATGGAAGTGTATCACATGTCTCAAGAACCGATGAAGAGGCAAGAATACTAAGGTTCAAGTGACCAAACTTCTCCTCATAAATATGATTCGCACAAGTAGTGTGAATGTCAGCCAACAGATCTGAATCATCATCAGGAGAGAAACCATGAAATATATATAGCCGAGATGCATGATCAGCCACCCCAGTAGCAATAATCTTTGTGTTTTCCAAGTCTCTAATAATAACCAAATCAGGTGTGAACTCTACTATCTTCTGTGTACTGCTATGAGTAATATGATATATAGAAAGAATATTATTGGTCAAAGAAGGCACATAAAGTACATCATTGAAAGTACCTTCACCAATATCTATTGTTCCCTTCCCAATTACATTCATAAATGTGTTATTACCCATCAAAATAGATGGCATATTATATGGCTCAAATGAAGAAAACATATCAATGGAAGAAGCCATATGATGAGAAGAACTTGAATCAAGGTGTCATTTACCCGATCCTAAACTTGTACTTGCACAAATTGGTTTACCTTTATGTTTGGGTTCCTTAGTTTTCCTTGCATAAACTGGTTTAGAAAATTATGGCTGTGTAGATGGTGATGGCGTAGAAGGAGAAGATGAACTAGATGTTATGGTTGAAGGCAACTGAATATGGTTCTTCTAAAGAAGATTCAACTCATCAAACTATTTCTTATAACAATTATGTTCATCATGTCTAGTTCTCTTACAATTAGCACAAACAACTTTCTCCTTCTTAGACTTATCCTCTTTAGAAGAGGTGGGAGTCTCATTAGGTGATTTTGATTATTTTTCAGGTGAAGATTTATTCTTACCTTTCCCTTTTGATGATTGAGATACTAATGCATGATTCTTACAGAGTGCATTGAGTTCAACTAGCTTAGCATGCTCTCTAGTCAATCATTCACAAAACACCTCAAGAGAAGGTATAGTAAATGCATCACCTAGGGCATCCATAGTGGAATAAAAGGTAGAAGAGAAAAATGCATATGATCCTTTCAACTTAGACAAAATCAATAATACACTTTCCTTATCAGATTTATCTTTCCCACAGCCTACCAATTGAGATCTTAACTCCTTGATCTTAACCAAATAATCCTCAATGGAAGGAAATGCATCAAGAGAAAGAGAAGTCAATTCTACATCTATTTTCAAAGCACGAAATTCACTAATTTTCCCAAATAGATCATAGTACCTTTTCCATGCTTGCTTAGGTGTCACACATCCCTCAATATGAAATAACAAAGTTGTTAGAGTAAATGCATATTTACTTAAGTTTTACTTAGGTAGGCTATAGTTTAGTTGCATTTAATTAATTAGAGTAGTTGTGTTTCCCGTATTAGGAAGTTACATACCTGTTACCTATTTTTCACGGCTTTAAAAGCCTGTACCATATGGAAATTACAAATCTCAATTTATTCACTCTTGTTTGGTGAAATGGCCTTGTGTTGCCTCTCTCATTTTCTGTGAAGGTTATTTTTTGCAGATGGTGCTCCTAGGAGGTGGATGACACCAACATGGTATTGGAGCCAACCATTCTGCAATCCTTCCCCTGAGAGTTTTCATCAGAGTGTTTGGAATCATTTTTTTCTAGCATTTGAATTTTTTCAAATTTCAAAGTTGTCTTTTATTCTTCTTTTTCCTCATGTTCATGATTGCTACCCTTGAATTTTTTGCATTTGAAGGCACAAATTTGTTCTTAGTTTTGGAGAATGAGGAGTGACTTGTTGGTAGTTTGTGGAGACTGAGTGAAGGTGTACGACCCCTTTGTAGTCCTCTCTTTACTGTGGCGTGAGATTTTTGCACAGTGTGTAAAGAAGGTGTGGATTTAATTCAGAGAACATGGGTGAACTGGCCACTGCTCTTAGAAAGAACCATATTCTGTGAATTTATCTTTGGCTAACATATTCAATGTGGAGGCCATTTGCATCATGGGTCACATTGACCATCTTCTTGTAGGTCACGACTTTCTTTCTGTAGGGGTCAAAGAACATAGGACCTTATAAGGCCCGTGGCCTTTCCTGCGGGTTGCATGACCTTCATTCCTGGCCTGCTTTAGCCCACACCAGAGGAGGTAGTTGGAGGCATTTAGCATGTTGGGGATGGCTTGAGGTTTATTGGTGTAGCTTCAGGTCTATCGGTGCATAGAGGATATAGGCTAGCGACAAGGAAGGGAGATTTCCAATAGTAAGGAAGGGAAGAAACTCCTATGTTGGAGACCCACGACCATACCAAGCCACTTCCAGGTCAGGCACCCACGCCCAGGCCGAGCACATCTATCCGTCTCCACACCAGGATCATATTGGCCCGTCCACACCATGATAGAGACTATACACCTTGGGTAGGGTCTTCACATCTACGTACACTGTGGATTCTACATCACATCTTTGTCAAAGGAGCCAAAGCATCCAAAAGCTTCACATTGTTAGCACCAGTTGAAGATATTAGCCGATTCAAATATATTTCATGGAAACTTTATTATTTATAATGTCTTTTGTAGATATATTTATTTAGGGTTTTGTTGTGCATGGCCTAGAAGCGAAGTGGGCCCGACGGTTTCAAGAAGAAGTTGTTTTGGGAAGCATTATCCCACATTGGCAATGTGAGATAGTTTTTTGCTCTTCATATAGCATTCCAGTGCCTTTTATTGATGTGAGAAAGTCTCACAAGAGGCTAACTTGTCTTTGTGCAAGGTTTGTAGGCAGTGTGGTCTAGTTGCTTGTTTTGTAAATTAGCTTTGAGATTGGTGATTGTTTTGTGAATTGGCTTTGATTCGGTGAGAGGTTGATTGGTTAGCATAGTTGCCATCATATTTTGCAACATCTTTGTCGCATTTTTTTTGCTCACTTGCAGTAGGTGGTCATGTGGGTGACCAAGGGCTTAATCCTATCCTTCATTGTTGCATTGAGCCCCCATAGGTGACTTTTCTTCCATGGAGCATATCTTGGGCATCCGGAGTTCGTTTTTAGCATTCCATATATCATTGGAAAGATGACTTCGCCAAGCTCGCAGTGGTATAGGTAAATCTACCTAATTTTGCTGATTTGAAGCTTCATTTTGTAGTATTTTGGGAGTTTCTAATTGTTGTTGAAGGTTAATGTCTTTGTAATTTTGGAGATTTGTCATAGTTCATTATGGGGTTTTCATTTCATCCTGTTGTGATTATGTTGAAAAGGGGAAATTATAAACAATGGAGAGATGGTATCACAAAACATCTTTGATGGCTTCATTTGTTACCACATTTGTATAATCTAGTTCTGATTCCTCGTACTGATAGTAAGAAATTTGCATGGAATTGTAAAAGGGATCATGTCCTAGGAGTTATTGCAATGCATATTGATGATTCCACTTTGAATGCTATTGATCATTTTGAGTGTCCTCATATTCTTTGGACTAAAATTTGGGAAATACATGGAGATCCTGATATTGAGTTATTCCCAGATGATCCTATTTTAGATTGTCTTTTGCCTCTTCATTTTTCAGACAGGATACCCTATGATCATGCTACTATGCAGGAGTTTGAAGTTTTGGAATGCTTTGAATCTTCAAATGAGGATGACGAGGGTTCTTCAGATGCTCCTTCTTCTCCATTAGGGACATTTGATATGCCTTCACCTTCAATGATTCATTGTGCAAAGCCATTGATTGAGGCTCCTATCATTCTTGTTCAGCATCAAGGGGTGTTAGAGGGGAGATAGAAGTCAATGAGGAAGGTGAAGTAGTAATAGGTGGATATATGGTGGGGAAGATAGGGGCATAGCTAGTGGAGTAGGGAAAGTAATAGAAAGAGGTTGTGGGGTTGGGGCAGCAATGTGTTTAGAGGCATAAGATAGGTAAAGGTGAAATAGGGAATTGGTAGCATAGACAAGGCAGTGAGCTATTTGAAAAGATCCATCAAAGAAATGTGGTCTCATGGTGATGTCCTTGTCTATGCATCTGCTTGTCATGACATTCCATGAGACCACATTTCTTTGAGGCATTTTTTCAAATAACTATATTGCAATCAAAATTTTGTCATCTATCAACATTTAGTTATTAGTTATGCAATGTATAGTAATGCTTTGAGTTTGAAAGATATGCAATGAAATGTAACCAACAATATGAATATAAAATATAAAAATCTAGTAAGTACAATTCTTTGAAGTCCACCACCATTGGCAGGTGTTGCCATGAAATCTCCAATATTAACCTATTCAACAACCAAAATTAGATATTAGAATACCATTTATATAATGATGCTATTCACATGTAATATTTATAATTGTTTACTAGTTACATACCCTGATAGTAGATGATGTAGTGTAATATGCAGGTGGAGAACTAGTGAAAACTACATCAACGCTATGACCCTAAAATTTTATTAAAATCATCAAACTAAATTAGGTAATCTTGCATTTCAAAAATAAAATTTAATAAATTAAATTCAATGAACTTGCTAAGATTTACCTGAGTATCAAGCCCAAAAGTCTCACTCAAGAGGGCATCTGTCATCACCATCTGCTCAGCTGCAGATGTAGCCTATGCACCTACGTCCTGACTAATCATGGGGTCATAACCACATGCTAACTCTCAAGCCCAACAAGTATGGGGTGGAACCCTACTCGAACTCTCCCCCAGCCCACACTGTGCTGCAGGACTATCATGTTGTATGATGCTCTGGGCCAAGGCACTAATGGGCTGAAGTGTCTCGACCTCAACACTCTCCTTCACAATGGAAGCGATAGAAACGAGCTCATGGGCTAGTCTAGTGAGTGCTCATCTCCCTAGCCGATGTGGGTCAACACATGCCCCTGGTCTATCTTATGTTGGCCCCCCACCTCTACCCTGGAACTCCCACATATCAAAATAATTTGGCACTTTATTTTTGACAAACTCTTAGTAGAGTTTCCTCAAAAAATATTGCGGGACCTCATTATTGTTGCATGGAGGATGGTAAAAAACCATCCACCACCTATGCACAAAATTGTCCCTTATTGCTTGGTTGTTGCACCAATGGATAGGGAACCTCTTGCATGTAAGGGGTAGAGGTCGATTTGTTCGTGGGTTTGTGAAAATAGAACAAAAGTCCATTTTTGTAATTTGTTCATTTTTAACTTGTTCATATGACAACTTGTCTGCATAATACTCTCTAAATTCTCTCCTCTTTTCTATCCATCTAGTGATTTGCTTGCTAATTGAATCTACATTTGATAACATAGATTCAAGGGATTGAGCAAGCATGGATCTATGGAAGGTTGAAGTTGCAAGTTCTTTCAACCTTGCAATTATGTGCTCAATTTTTTTTTTATTGTTTTCAATTTGCCCCATTATATATTCTTGTGTTCCAAGGGCATATTGAGGAATAAATGGAGGTGTTTGTGGCTGGGGTTCTTCTTCAGTAGGTATTTGTTGTTCAGGTGAGGGAGGATTTTGTGCATTTTTAGGAGGAGGAGGAGGTGCATCATCAACTCCTGTAAATTAAAGAAATTTACATCAAAAACTATTTTAACCTACCTATTTAGCAACAAATTCACACAATAAAGCAGATAGAACTTACTTCTTTGATTTCCCTAATGTCGTGGTAGCATTTTGATGATGAATCAGCAAGAAACAGTTGATGAAATGGGTTTCTATAATGCGAGCGCACTTATCTTCTCTCCAATCCGTGGGTTTTCTTGCCAAATTGTGTGAAATAATGAAATCAAACACTATTTTTTTAATATAGTAGAATATAACGCGCTCGCATTATGTCTAAAACATTTTTTAAAAAAAGTTGGCCACTTTTTGGCTCCCCAACTTTTTGCACCTGCCCCCTTTCTTATAAATGCAAGGGTGAGAGCTAAGATGTTGTAGTCATGCGACAAGTGTCTTAATCCTATGACATGTGACAAATATAGGATAAGATAACTATATGACAACTATCAACAACTAGAGACAAATATTTTCATAATTATAAAATAAAAGTTATTAAAAAAATTAAACTTAATAATAATGCTATCAATAATTATTAGCATTATTATTATTGGTATATATTAATTATATTACTAATTAGCTGATAGGCTTTATATGTGAGGATTATAGTGCTCAAAATTGTCTCACGCCGTAAAAAAAAATTCATGCTAGAAAATTTTCTAGTCATTGGTTGTTCCTATCAACGTATTCCTTGAACCTCCTATGGGTGCAAGCGCTATGAAGTATACCAAGCCAATTTTTTCACTTTTCCAATTACAACAAGCAGAGCAATACACAATCGTTGAAGTTAGCAATTAAACCAAACGATGTGGAATTCAACTCTAACCAAGAATGTACACCAGGATGGCGTGATCATATGGTCAGAGGATCTCTATGCAATGCTGATAAGGGAACTCTAACCAAGAATGCACCTAATGATGACGAGCATATGGTCAGAGGGTCTTGATGCAATGCTGATATAAAGAACTCTAACCAAGAATGCGCCTGATGATGACGAGCATATGGTCAGAGGGTCTTGATGCAATGCTGATATAAAAAACTCTAACCAAGAATGCACCGAATGTCGACGAGCATGTGGTCAGAGGATCCCTACCAACTATTATGCTGAAATAACTCGACGTCAAGAATGTGCTTTCCAACCCAAAGTGGAATTGGAGCTACCATATGACGGAGATGCAAAGTATTATAAAGCAAATATGAGAAGTATGAAGTGCTGACAGTACTACTGTTCAGCTTACAATAATTAGAGACTTCCAACCCAACTCAAATGATAGAAGTTAGCAAACTAAAATGACGGATCAGCAACTTTGGAAAAACCAAACCAGCAACATAAACCCTACAAAAATGCTCACACCTCACTCATTTCTCAACCAAATAACCTCAAATCTGATGCAATGCACTCCTATGATAATGGTGACCAAGCTACACACTAGAGACCACTCTTAAACCCAAGTATTTATTTAGCACGCTTTCTAATGCACTTCAAAGAGGGCAGCCTGGCAAGAAGGGCAATTTCCTTCTAGAAAATCAGATTCTTCATAATAAATTCTACAAATTGGCACAATGGGGCGCCCAACATAGACAAAAGGAAATATGAAATACCCAGAACAAATGCCTTTTTATTTTCAGATTTATGAATGAAACTACAAATTCAGCCCTGTTATCAGCAACTCCAAAAAATGACATAAAATGCAAATAACTGAACTACAACAGAACTCAAGCTACAATGCAAACCTCACTACAAAATCACTACTATCAGCAAACCTCTCCCTAGGTGCTATCTCTCAAGCACGAAGTGAGCCCAGGCTAGGAGGCATTCATTCCTCGAAGCAGTCCCAAAACCATTACGGCAGCATAACATTATCAAGATTTCGGATGCCCAAATGAGAGCACTCTTCCTCCTTTTATACTTTTCCAACTAGGAGTCTCTAAAATCCTCTTGCATATGGGATAAAACAAGAGGGAAAATAATATAATCCTCTTCAATTCTTTTTCAACCTCACCCTTAAAGTCCCCTCTTTTAAAACAATATTAATATTAAATAATAATGTTTAATTTACAGACTTTAAAACGGAGGCCAAGATGATGTCAGAAATCAATGATCTATAGCTCGTTGGAAAGGTCTTGACAAGATGAATCCAACCCCACTCTCAAAATCCCGTTCTGGTGCCAATCCTAAACTTACTAAAAATAGCCGTAACCAACAGGGACTAAGGAGAACAACCCCGGAAAGAAACCGCCAACCCAACCACAATCCATGAACAAAAGCAACCACCAAAACATGAAACCCCAATTTCAACCTCCGAGTAGCCTACGGGTCTCCGGAATAGGCCAACGGTCAACTGTAAAAGATCAAGCTAGAAAACGGGAGATTACAGTTCGCCCTTCCCAAGATTGCTTGTCCTCAAGCAATTGTAAGCCTGGATGCTGTAGAATCTCATCATTCTCCCAAGTAGCATCCTCCATAGGCAAGTTCTTCCACTTCACCAAATACTCTCTGATAGTTCTTTTCCTCAAGGAACGCTCCTTGGAATCAAGAATCTCTTCTGGAATCAAAACTAACTGTCCTTCTTCATCCAAGGGTGGCATCTGTGATGAAGCAACAACATTGTGTCCAAGTGCCTTCTTGAGGCGAGACACGTGGAATACATTGTGCACTCTCTTATCCGAAGGTAGCTCCAACTCATAAGCTACTACCCCCACCTTCCTAGTGACCTTGAACGGCCCATAAAAACGTGGTTTGAGCTTCTCAGCTCCACTTTTCTTGAGAGTGGACTGTCTATAAGGTTGTAGTCGAAGATAAACCATATCTCCAACTTCAAAAGAGCACTCAACACGCCGCTGATCAGTGTACATCTTCTGCTGATTCTGTGCAATCTAAAGATTGTTCTTCAATGAGTTTAAGATATCTTGACTCTGCTGCAACAAATCTTTGGCTTGAGGGGCTTTGCTATCACCAAACACCAAATCAACAAAGCTAGGAGCCTCATAACCGTAAAGAGCCATGAAAGGTGACATCCTTATTGACATGTGAAAAGTAGAATTATAACAATACTCGCCCATGTGAAGCCACTTCACCCAAGCTCTTTGCTGCTCCAAAACATAGTTTCTCAGGTAACCTTCCAACCACTTGTTCACTATCTCTGTCTGTCCATCGGTTTGAGGGTGATAACTAGTGCTTGGAGTAAGCACTGTACCACTCATTCTGAAAACCTCTTGCCAAAAAGTGCTTAGGAACTTGCTGTCCCTATCACTCACAATGTTTTTTGGCAACCCATGTAATCTAAACACCTCGTGAAAAAACAAATCTGCAACTTGGGCTGCTGAAAAAGAGCTGGCAATGGCGAAGAAGTGAGCAAATTTTGTTAATCTGTCCACTACAACATAGATACAGTCTTTACCTTGAACCTTGGGCAACCCTGTGATGAAGTCCATTGATATGCTTTCCCATTTTTGATTGGGAATGGGAAGAGGTTGCAGAAGACCAGCTGGTAAAGTATTCTCATTTTTGTTCATCTGACAAGTGGGACACTCCTGAATGTAACGTTGAACCTCCCCTTTCAGCCCTTTCCAAGAAAATCTTTCCCTGATCTGCCTATATGTCTTGAAGAACCCTTGATGACCAGCAAGTGGAATGTCATGAAAGGTCGACAAAATCTTCTTTTTGAGCTTAGAATCAGCGACCACAAAGATTCTACCCTTGTAGTGTATCAGCCCTTCGACCACTTTGTACCTTTCGTCAAGAAAAGTACCCTTAATGATGCTGGTTGCAAACTGATTTTTGGCATAATCAGCAAGCAACATGTCCCTCCAATCAGCTGTAAGCTCACACAATGAGCTCAAATGAGGTCTCCTAGATAGAGCATCAACCACAATATTATTTTTTCCTTTGACATATTCGATGTCAAAATCGTAAGCTTGAAGCTTACTCACCCACTTTTGTTGCCTCTCGTTCAAATCTTTTTGATGCATGAAGTGCTTGAGGCTATTGTGATCAGTCTTGACCACAAACTTGCTCCCCACCAAGTACTGTCTGAACTTAGCTAATGCATGCATAATGGCAAGCATCTCCTTGTCGTAGATGGAGTAGGTCCTTTCAACACCTCTTAATTTTCTACTTTCAAACACAATGGGATGTTTGTCTTGCATCAAAACAGCCCCAACTCCTTCACCAGATGCATCACACTGTAGCTCAAATGGCTTGGAGAAGTCTGGGATAGCTAAAACCGGACAAGAGCTCATGATCCCCTTAAATTTATCAAAAGTAGTTTGAGCCTTTTCTGACCAACAAAAGGCACCCTTTTTTGTGAGGTCAGTAAGAGGAGCAGCATTCTGAGAGTAGCCCTTCACAAATCTTCTATAAAATCCACAAAGACCCAAAAATCCTTTCAGATGAGTCAAATTCTCAGGAGGTGGCCAATCAACAATTGCCTTGATCTTTTCAGGATCAACCTTCACTCCTTCAGCACTAATTATATGGCCAAGGTAAAGTAACTCCTTCATTCCAAATTCACATTTGGATTCTTTGGCAAACAAATTCTCTGATTCCAGGATGCTAAGCACTTCCTCCAAGTGCTTGAGATGTTCTTCCCATGTCTTGTTGTAGATCAGGATGTCATCAAAAAATATCAATACAAACTTCCTCAACCGCTTCTGAAAGATTTTGTTCATACATGACTGGAAGGTAGCAGGAGCATTAGTCAACCCAAATGGCATGACTAGAAACTCGAAGTGGCCATAGTGACATCTAAATGCTGTCTTCTCAACATCAGATCCTCTCATCCAAATCTGGTAATAACTCGATCTCAAATCGATCTTTGAAAAGAACTTGGCTCCATGTAGCTCATCAATGAGCTCATCTATCCTCGGGATGGGATATCAATTTTTGATGGTGCTTTGATTCAAAGCACGATAGTCCAAACACATGCGGATGGTACCATCCTTCTTCTTCACCAGGACAACTGCCGAAGCAAAGGGGCTCTTGCTTGGACGAATGAAGCCCATCTCCAAGAGTTCCCGAATGTTTTTCTTAATCTCATCCTTTTGCTTCTTAGGATACCGATAAGGAGTTGTAATAACTGGTTTAGCTCCTTCCTTGAGCTCTATGACATGCTCCGAACCTCGATCAGGAGGTGGTCCAGGAGGTAAATCAGCAAACACCTTGCTCTTCTTTTTGAGTAAAGACTGAATATCAGGAGGGTAGTCTCTCTTTGTTTCAACCGGACTAGCAGGAAGAATCATACACTCTGCAGCCCACTCAACTTGATCATGACGAATCAGCCTCGCCATCCTCTTGAATGACACAATCTGAGGACCACCATTGGACATTTCTCTTATCACCACATTCTTCCCTTCGGATTGAAACTTGAGCTCCATGGTTTGCAGATTTAGAGTCATCTCCCCAAGTGAACGCAGCCATTAAATGCCTAGGACGGCATCCGTATCTCCAATTTTGACTACATAGAAGTCGTCCTTGACCTCATAGTTTCCCACTTGCATGGTCATGTTTGAGATCTTCTTGGTGCAGGTGATGTGAAAACCATCAGCAACCATAACCTTGAAGCCTTCAAACTCTTCTGTTTGCAGCCCCTTCTTTGCCACCACAACTTCGTCAATGAAGTTATGCGTTGCTCCAGTGTCAATCAAAGCAACTATGCATTGCCCCTTAATCATCCCTCGAACTTTGAAGGATTCATTCCTTTGAAAGATTGAAAGTTGAGCCAAAGTGCCTCCACTTCCCTTTTCATCTTCGGATTCCTCTGGGACTTTTTCCACTTCACTGTCTTCAGAATCAGACTGCTGGTCTGACAAATCAGAATTACTTTCTTCAGCTGAATAGTATTCAATTTGATGAAATTTTCCTCCTTTTGGGCAAACATGATCTTGGGACCATTTTTCTCTACACCGGAAACATAACCCTTTTCTTCTGAGTTCATTAAGTGTCTCAGGATCCAACCTTGTGACATGAGGTTGATGCTATTTGAACTCCTTATGCTGAGGTCTTTTTCCTTTATCTCTTTTGTGAAATGATGGCTTGGGTTGAAACTTTGCTTTAGGAGCAGCCCACTCCATGTTTCTTGCCTTCTTCATTGCCTCTTGTAGAGAGGGTGGATCAAAAGCTTTAATCCAACCCTTGAGTGGCTCCGCCAATCCTTCACTGAATAGGATCACCAAGCGCCTCTCAGTGACTCCTGTGACCATGACTGAAAGCCTTTGAAACTCAGCTATGTAGGCATCAACTGTACCATATTGCTTAAGTTGTGCCAATTCTCTGAAATGCACTTCTGGATCTTTTTTCTCAAATCTCTCTATGAGCTTATTGGTAAACTCATCATAGGTAGTGATAGACCGATGACCCAAGGTGACTAGACCATGGTACCACCACTCGTGCGCCACCCCATCCAGGTGTAGCATAGCGAACTTAATCGCCTCCTCCTCCTCCATGGGTCTAAGAGCTAGATAGTTGTCTAACTTCTGTATCCAGGCTCTGGCTGAACTATTGTCACTCCCATCAAAATGTGGAAGCATAACCTTGTTGATAGCTTGATGCAAATCCCCATGAACTATTGTCCTCCTTTGTTCATAATGTCTTCCTTGTCCTCTATCCTTCCTTTTATGATCCATAAAATCATTATAAGACATATCTGCCTTAATTTCATCAGGTAGAGAATCATACTCAGCGCGGCCGAGTCTCAACTGTTCAACAAATGACACATTTTCTTCTGGATCAAGATGAGGTTTTACTGGTGCCAAGAAAGTGGGTTTGAATGGCCTGGAAGAAATGTATGTGCTATTTGAAGCAGGCTGAGCAGCATGTCCATTATGCTGGTTGGTGGCACTGTGTTCTCCACTATGTCCTGAATTGTTTAGTGGAGATTGGTTCTGACCCATTCTCCCCATCATGAGAGATATCATATCCATTAAGGTATCCATCTTCCTCTCGAACCTCTTTGCCGGACTTAATGATCTTTCTCTTCCTTTCCCACTATCATCTCTGTTACTTCCCGACGTCCTCTCATTATCCCCCATTTCTCCTTCAGGAGAAGACTCACAATTGGCTCTTAATACCTCTGAAGCTGTCTGACCTTCTGGGGCCTGATGCCAATGAAACTGATTGGTAGCCTTCTTATATTCTCTTGCTAAGTACCTCTGTTCTCTGTCACTCATAGAAGGTTTGCTTTCACAGGATGGCAGGATGCGTGGCTCTGATACCACTGAAGTATACCAAGCCAATTTTTTCACTTTTCCAATTACAACAAGCAGAGCAATACACAATCGTTGAAGTTAGCAATTAAACCAAACGATGCGGAATTCAACTCTAACCAAGAATGTACACCAGGATGGCGTGATCATATGGTCAGAGGATCTCTATGCAATGCTGATAAGGGAACTCTAACCAAGAATGCGCCTGATGATGACGAGCATATGGTCAGAGGGTCTTGATGCAATGCTGATATAAAGAACTCTAACCATGAATGCGCCTGATGATGACGAGCATATGGTCAGAGGGTCTTGATGCAATGCTGATATAAAAAACTCTAACCAAGAATGTACCGAATGTCGACGAGCATGTGGTCAGAGGATCCCTACCAACTATTATGCTGAAATAACTCGACGTCAAGAATGTGCTTTCCAACCCGAAGTGGAATTGGAGCTACCATATGACGGAGATGCAAAGTATTATAAAGCAAATATGAGAAGAAGTATGAAGTGCTGACAGTACTACTGTTTATCTTACAATAATTAGAGACTTCCAACCCAACTCAAATGATAGAAGTTAGCAAACTGAAATGACGGATCAGCAACTTTGGAAAAATCAAACCAGCAACATAAACCCTACAAAAATGCTCACACCTCACTCATTTCTCAACCAAATAACCTCAAATATGATGCAATGCACTCCTATGACAATGGTGACCAAGCTACACACTAGAGACCACTCTGAAACCCAAGTATTTATTTAGCATGCTTTCTAATACACTTCAAAGAGGGCAGCCTGGCAAGAAGGGCAATTTCCTTCTAGAAAATCAGATTCTTCATAATAAATTCTACAAATTGGCACAATGGGGCGCCCAACATAGACAAAAGGAAATATGAAATACCCAGAACAAATGCCTTTTTATTTTCAGATTTATGAATGAAACTACAGATTCAGCCTTGTTATCAGCAACTCCAAAAAATGACATAAAATGCAAATAACTGAACTACAACAGAACTCAAGCTACAATGCAAACCTCACTACAAAATCACTACTATCAGCAAACCTCTCCCTAGGTGCTATCTCTCAAGCACGAAGTGAGCCCAGGCTAGGAGGCATTCATTCCTCGAAGCAGTCCCAAAACCATTACGGCAGCATAACATTATCAAGATTTCAGATGCCCAAATGAGAGCACTCTTCCTCCTTTTATACTTTTCCAACTGGGAGTCTCTAAAATCCTCTTGCATATGGGATAAAACAAGAGGGAAAATAATATAATCCTCTTCAATTCTTTTTCAACCTCACCCTTAAAGTCCCCTCTTTTAAAACAACATTAATATTAAATAATAATGTTTAATTTATGGACTTTAAAACGGAGGCCAAGATGATGTCGGAAATCAATGATCTATAGCTTGTTGGAAAGGTCTTGACAAGACGAATCCAACCCCACTCTCAAAATCCCGTTCTGGTGCCAATCCTGAACTTACTAAAAATAGCCGTAACCAACAGGGACTAAGGAGAACAACCCCGGAAAGAAACTGCCAACCCAACCACAATCCACGAACAAAAGCAACCACCAAAACATGAAACCCCAATTTCAACCTCCGAGTAGCCTACGGGTCTCCGGAATAGGCCAACGGTCAACTGTAAAAGATCAAGCTAGAAAACGGGACATTACACGCTAGTTATTTAATTACAAAGAATTAGCCGATAGGCTTTTATATGTGAGCATTATAGTGCTCAGAATTGTCTCATGCCATTGTTCCTATTGACTTATTCCTAGAACCTCCTATGGGTGCAAGTGCTAGTTATCTAGATATATATATGAATTACTAGTGGGGCCTTACCCATAATCTAAGAATCTAGTTGGAGTAATGGATAGTGAGGAGCGTAAAGCAAACATAAGAATTTGTAGAGATAATCGAAGAATCTAGTTGGAGTAATGGATAGTGAGAAGCATAAAGAAAACATAAGAATTTGTAGAGTAGGAATTATTATAGGCCCTACGCATTGCATCAACCATTATGGACTCGAATAATTAAAGCGAAGGTTCTCTTATAGTGGGGATTGTCTTTTGTTGTGCATATAGGTACAACGGGCTGCTATTGATCATGTCTCTTGCAGCGTGTGAAAGAGAAAAAGTTTTTCCCTGCACTTTGATTGCGACATGTGAAAGATAAGGGTGGAGTACAGTTGTCACAACACTAGTCATAATTAATAGAAAAAGTTCCATTCCATGATTGTTTGGAAGCGGCTATCCAACCCCAAAAAATGCATGGCGCATGGATGTCGCTTCCCAAATATCACATACATACTATATAGTTGACTTGTCACGTCTAGCGGGCCCTTCGATACTGCCTACTATCCGCTTCCGATCATGTTTTCACATGCAAAGAATACGATCGGAAATATAAATATAAAAATGGTTTAGACGTAATCAGTCAGAAACCCTCAACATCATCAAACATTTAAGCTCACAACTCGCCAAATTTTTGCATTTTAACATTTTAAATTTTTGCAATACTATTATTACTACTATTTAATATTATATTATTATTATTATTATATAATTATATAATTATATTATATTATTATATAATTAATATTATTAATATATAATTAAAATATAATATTATAATAGTATAAATAATATCAAAATAATTATAATATAATAATATAATTAATTAATAATAATTCAAATTCAAATTCTTTTGTTAATGGTGTATATATGCTAGAATATTAAAAAAATTAAATTAAATATTTTTTCATGATATTTTTATATTTTACAATTTACAAACATCATAATATATATTCCCAAAAAAATATGACACAGCACATGGGGTCAATTGAACACCCCTAAAATCCTTCATTACATGAATTTAATTTTCTTTTTAAAAATATTTTATGCAAGCCCACAAAATGTCTATTTTATTTTCTTTCATAAATTTGCTAAGTGTTATATTAAAAGTTAAAATAATATTCATTCTTTATCTTAGAATCTTTGGTGATGAAGTAAAAACTAAATATATGAAACTAATTAACTAGTATACCTATATTTTAAAATATATATCTAAAGTAGGCCGATCCATCCCTTTTAATCAATTTATTTTAAACTATAATTCTCATTATTGTATAATTTAATAATTTTAAATCATAATTATGTAGTATAATATTAGTAAACATTATAATAATGTATTTATATTATTATTTTATTAAAAATGTAATTATTTTATGCTCAAATAGTTTCATATTTTAAATGAGAATAATTATTTCATTTTTTAAATCACAATAAATAATTTTATTTATTTTTTGATATCTCATAGGTGTCTCAACTAACCCTCTGGGGTTGCCGAGCAATCCTTCATTACATGAATTTAATTTTCTTTTTAAAAATGTTTTATGCAAGCTCACAAAATGTCTATTTTAAGTGTCATATTAAAAGTTAAAATAATATTCATTTTTATCTTAGAGTCTTTGGTGATGAAGTAAAAACTAAATATATGAAACTAATTAACTAGTATACCTATATTTTAAAATATATATCTAAAGTAGGGATCCATCCCTTTTAATCAATTTATTTTAAACTATAATTCTCATTATTGTATAATTTAATAATTTAAAATCATAATTATGTAGTATAATATTAGTAAACATTATAATAATTTATTTATATTATTATTTTATTATAAATGTAATTATTTTAAATACTTCTAAACGTCAAATTAAATTGACGGAATAAAAGTTGCAATCGTGATGTGGTTGTTTAATGCCTCTAGGCTTCGCCTCTTAGTGTAATTACATTATTCACCAGCCTTTATAATAACTACTACGACTTCTGGAAAAAACTAAATATAAGCAATGTATATACTAAAAGCAATATATAGCCTATATTAGTAATTACCTAGGTTAGAATTAGGGTAACATTGGGAATTCCATCTTTGGAAGATATTAAATGCATGATCTCATAAAAAGTAAAATTTTATAACTATAAATATTATTATTTTTTACTTCTATCAACTCTATATACATATAAAACATTCAGTTAAATTATTTTATCAAACATTATTAGTACTATGTAAAAAAAGCTTATAATGATAGAATTCTCCAACATTATAATTATGTCAATTGTTGGCATTATGTCTCCCATGGTTGCATGAAAGATTATCAAGGTGAACAAATATGAAGAATAAATAGCATTAACAAGTGTTTAACAAGCTACATACCAAATGGTTTCAACAAGCACTAACATTTTCAAGGTCACATTGAAAATATAACTATTCAGAAATTGGGTTTTGGTATGCAATTCAATTGTATTGTAAAAATTCACATAACACAATATAAAATAGATTACAAATTGGAATGAAATGTACTCAAATTATGGAAATATTTAGACTACAAGCTTATTAGAATAGTTACTAAAATCTCTAATAAATGATTTTTTTTTGTTTTTAAATAAGAAAAGTTTGAACCAAAAGAGTGTAATTTTGGGGTTAAAAAGTATGATCCTAAAACAAGGCTAAGACATCCAAACAAAACATGAGTGTTTTGTGGAACTCAAATCAAACAACTATGATATGAATGATTTGTGTTATTTTGAAAGGTAAGAGTATTTGTAAAAAAATAGATCAGAACATTATGTTGACAAATACTATTCTTATGTGTACAAGTATTAGGGTGGCAATGCACATGCATTGGATTACTTCATATTATATGTTTTTCTTATGATGTTAATTTTTATTAAACAGTTACTCCATACCAAATGGTTTTATCTATTAATAAAAAATGACAAAACCATTTAATAAAAATTTATATTAATAGATAAAAATTTATATTTATATTAAGTTTCAATTAGTGCAAATATATAACCAAAAAAAATATTACAGTTACAATAAGGGTTAGGGTTAAAATATGACTTTGAATTAGAATTAGGGTGGATATATAATCAAAGGGTTGGCCTTACAATTAGAGTTATGGATAGAATTAGGGTTATGACATCCTTCTTTAAGGTTAATGTTAAAATTAGGATTAGGGTTACTATTATTAGGGTTAAGATTACAATAAGGTTTAGGTTAGGGTTATAATTATAATTAGGATGAATGTTAGCATCAGGGTTAGGTTTAGAGTTAGGTAGGGAATTAGGGTTATAAGACTTGTTATAATTAGAGTTAAGGTTACAATTATGGTTATGATGAAAATTAGTGTCAGGATTAGAAGTAGTGTTAAAGTTAGATGTAGGGTTATAATTAGAGTTACAATTAGGGTTCGATTTAGGGATACGATTACAATCACAATTAAAATTAAGTTTATAAATAAAATTAGGGTAAGGGTTACAATTTTACTTATAGTTAAGGTTATTTTAAAAAAATGGGTTAGGGTTTCAATTAGGGTTTAGTTAAAAGTTAGGGTTAGGAGTATAATTATAATTCAGGTTTGGGTTATAGTTAGGATTAGGGTTATAGTTAGAATTAGGATAATGGGTTTCATTATAATTAGGGTTTCGTTAAATTAAGGGTTAGTGTTAAAATAAGGCTTCGAATTACAATTAGGATGGATATATAATCAAAGGGTTGGCCTGACAATCAAGTGGAAAGAAGTGGGGAGGGACAAGAAGTGGAGAGATAGAAGTAAGGAGGAATGTGGGGAAAGAGAGGTGGGGAATATAGAAAGAGAGGGGGATTAGAAGTTCATTAGGGTTAGAATTAGTGTTACAATTAGAATTAGGGTTAGGGTTATAATTAGATTAGGGTTAGGGTTAATGATAATGTTAGAGTTATTGGTAAATTATAGTTAGGGATAGAATCAGAGTTAGGAGGAATACAAAAAGAGAGATGAAGCTAGAGATAAAAGAGAGGGAAAGAGAGATAAAAAGAGAGGAAAAGAGAGACAAAGACAAAGAGAGAGGGAGTGAGGGAGAAAGCACAAGAGATTTAAAATAGTTAGGGTTTATAATAATCAATATTATATTAATATATTATTATCGATATTTAATATAATATAATTATATTTATATTATTATAATTGTGAGGGTAAAATGTGTGATCAATCAAATGAATTAAATAAGACCCAAACATCAACAGAATAGAGAAACAAAAAAGATTCAAATAAACAAAGCAATGAACAAACACAGCAAACCTCTTCCGTTTCGAAACTTCTGTTGTTCGCCTATCACGAATCGTCCTTTCGCAGATGAGATGAGCCCTCAGAGAGTGCAATCTTTTAAAGCTGTTTGAGGAAGTCGATGGTGAACGGCTATGGTGTAATATGCAATGAAGGTGAGCTCCAATGCAACAATGGTGATCTCAAGCTTGTGGATGACAAAAGGGTGCCAAAGGCGCGCTGGTGATATTTCTGCAGAGTAATGATGTCAAAAGCCTAGATGAATAGAATGAAGGGATGAAGCTTCATTTATAGACTTGGAGGAATAGGAATCAACGGTTGAGAGAAGATATGCAGATCGACGGCTAAGGATGGTTGAGGAATGTGCAACCAGTGGAAATGCGACAAGTGTCCTAGCTCCATCATGAAAGGTGGGATGTGACAAAACTGATTGGAGAGTTAACTCCATTGACTAGTCTGTTAACAGAATTGATTGATCAGTTAGAAGAGTGGATTGTGGAACTGACTGGATTGATTGAGGATTTGACTCAACTGACAGGTTAGTTAACAGATTTGATTGATTGGTTAACTGACCTCTGATTGGAGAAGAAATAGGCCATGTGGGTGAGGGAAAATAAGGTAATTAAATATTAAATATATTTAATTACATGTGCAACTTGATGATGTGGACAAGGTGAGGTGGAAAAGGTGAGGTGTAAAGGTGATGTGGAATTTTGAATTTAGAACTTTAGGATAGAGGAAATAGGATTAATTAAATAATTTATGATTATTTAATTGTGTAGGACAAATAGAAGAATTTTAATTAAATAAATAGAATTTATTTAATTATGAGATAGTGAATTGATTAAATAAATTTAGAATATTTATTTAATTAATAGAAGAAGGGAATAAATATTTAGAATATTTATTTAGGATGATTTGTGTCATTTTTAGGCGTATACATTTTGCCCCTCTTTGATGCAATGCAGTTTACAGCGTTGCTTCAAAGAAATCAATAGTATGAATGATGATACATGCCCCAGTTTGCCCCTGTATAGGTTAAATGACGATAGGATGCCCCCTCGGGAGATTGGACGAAAAAAACGGTGAAAGATGTGGAGACAGACGATCTCACGACGAGGAAGGGGTTAGGATAGGTTGGAGGAAAAGGGACGCGGCAGGGATGCGGGAAGAAAATGGGAGGAAAAACGGACACGGGAAGTAGTCACAGTCATCACCTAGCCTGAATTAGGGTTTGGAGGCTATAAATAGGAGCTAGGTCCACAAGAATAGTCATTTGCACACTTGGTTGATCTGGATTGGAGAAAGAGAGCGCAGAGCAAACTTGGAGCAGCATGGCAGCTAGAGCAGCAGATATTCCACGCGAGGAACATCGATTCGAGCGAGTCCGACGATTCGGGCGGCCAGCAGAGGCAGGACCCCCGGTATGTGCTTCAAAAAAATTCCCCTAGGGTCAATTTTAGGCATCATAAATGCATGTAGAAAATAGGTGAAATGAATGCGCTGAAACGCAGAACGGCGCATATGCCTCGCGAAGCTGCGCTTTTGTAATTTCGCGGCGCACATGTCGGTTTCGGCGGCACATGCGTGAAAGCTACGCTTTTGTGCGTTCTAGCTGCGCTTTCGTAATTCGGCGGCGCTTTTGTATTTTCGTCGCGCATATGTGAAATGTAGCAGCGCATTTGAGAAAGTTGCGCATATGTGGATTCTTGCGGCGCATCTGTAATTTCGCGGCGCATACGTGGAGTTCTGCGGCGCATGTGTTAGAACGGTGCATACGTGTACTGTAGCGGCGCATATGCATTTTGCGGTGCATATGTTGATTCTTGCGGCGCATATACCAGAAATGGCGCTTTTACCACCTGTAGTGGCACATTTGCTTGGGATGGAAAATTACTTAGCCAAATTGATTCGATTAGCGTCCTGTTTGATGCAGGAATCGATGAGCTATCTCCGAGATTGCAGGAATCTAGTCAAGAGATCTAGTGTGCTGTTTTAATCAATTTGAAATGCTAAGTTTAGTTGATATAGTTCAGTAGATATGTTGAATATGGTATATGCGGCTTGAGACTGACGCCTTGCTTTGCGTGCTTGCAGGAGGAGATACGAGAGACGCTGCAGTCGAGGGAGATGTTCCCTATGCCGTTATTGCAGAGACACATGTTGACGGAGGCCGACAGAGTGGCGCTTGGTGCCATGGGTTTAGATTACGTTTACTTTATGCCCGCGGTGCGGGCGAATCGAGGACTACTGACAGCTGTCGTGGAGAGATTCCACAGCGAGGATGGGACCTTCCACTTCCCTACTGGAGAGATGACCGTGACCCTGGAGGATGTCTACAAGATACTGCACTTGCCCGTGGTAGGCGAGTTAGTGGAGTACGACTCACAGCGGGACGTGGGACTCACCGAGTGTCAGCGAGTATTTGATGATCCCGAGCTGGTGGGATAGGTCATCCCGTGGTAGGATATCTATGACTGTTACGACTACTTCCCTGGGATTGTGGCTGGACTGATTGGGGGCGTTGTATGCCCGGACAGGAGATCACACGGGTTCCCCATTGGATGGGGCAGGATCATGGAGCGGATGCTGACTGAGGGCACTTGATATGCGTGGGGACCCTGCGTGCTGGCCCACCTTTATCATGACATGCATCAGGTGGTGTACCACCGCAGCACGAGTCTATCGGCTGGGGTGTTGCTGTTACAGTTCTGGCTGTGGGAGCACATAGCGGTGACCAGGCCGATGTGCGTCTTTGCTAGGCAGTGAGGAGAGCCATACAGCTATGGCTATGCAGGAGTGATTTCCCAGCACAGGCTGGGGAAGCTAGAGTACTGGCGGCACACCTTAGATGGGGTAGATGTGGTCGTCTGGCGACCATATCTAGATTGCGAGCCCTGGGATGATGAGGGAGATGAGCTACCCTACTGCTTCCAGACCAGGTGGTTGATAGGCCAGACACGACACATATTGGAGAGACAGATGGTGGGCTGAGTGTTGAGACAGTTCGGCAGGAGACAGGGCATGCCACAGGGACAGGCCATGTTTGCACGGACACATGCAGAGAGGGTCTGATGGGGGCCGATGGCTTCTTACGAGGAGGCTCTGGCAGAGTTCCAGCAGTTGCCCTATGTGGCATGGGATATGCGGAGAGAGATAGCAGATGCGGGGGTCACACAGGAGTACGAGGACTGGATCATTGCACATCCTTTCCTGAGATATTCAGGACCTGGTATGCTGGTGCCTCGGATTGACGAGGTGGACTCAGAGGAGGAGGGAGAGGCTGGCCCAGGGCGGAGGGGAGCTAGAGGAGGATGAGGACGATGGGGTGGCCGAGCTGCAGAGAGGCCGAGGCAGCGGAGGAGGATAGATCGGGCCGGGCAGGCAGTGCCAGGACAGGCAGAGGCACAGCAGCAGGTGCCGCAGCTGGCACAGATGCCACCACCCCAGCAGGTACCGCAGTAGCAGGTGCCGCAGCAGCAGGTGCTACAGCAGTAGGTGCCCCAGCAGCAGGGGCTAGGACAGGCAGAGGCAGCACAGGGGCCAGTGCAGGGTGAGGGTCATGAGAGGACCATAGCTAGCCTGAGGGGACAGGTGTGAGAGCTGTAGGCACAGCTAAGGAGAGTGGAGAGGAGGCGAGATACAGACGCAGCGGTGATCGCTGGTTTGACTCGCGAGAGAGACATGGCAGATGCACGGGTATGCCTCATCCGTGTAGAGAGGGACACAACAGTGGCTGCCATGGGGACAGATGCAGCGAGCTCATTTCTGGTTGGGCAGGTGCAGCAGGCACAGGCATAGGTAGGCCAGTTGCAAACGCAGTTGGCACAGGCACAGACAGACCTAGCCAGAGCGCAGTCACAGGCTCAGTACTACCGGGGTTTATACCATGGTGTCGTGGCATCGAGCCAGAGGGCAGGGAGCTTCAGGAGTCAGTCTGGGGTGGCTCACAGAGCGGGTCCATCTTAGTCAGGGGCATCTGTGATGGGACCTCAGCAATCAGGAGCTGGCAGTGGTGGCCCACAGCAGCAGGGGTAGACACAGACCAGATTTTGGGCATTTTGGGACATGTATCACTGTCTATTTAGACGTATATTGTATATGACACTTTGATTTTGAGAGAGATGGTGATATTGTACATTTGGACCTCTTTTATATGATAGTATATATGATGATGCAGCTTTGTGTATCTATTGCATGTGTTATGAGATGATGATTTACTTCTACTGCATGATGTGATCGATTGCATAGTTAGATGGTCTATCTGATGCTATATGAGAAATATTTTGATAGGCTGCTATATGATTTCTATATGACTTGACAAATGAATGCCAAATGTAATATGAGTGCTATGTGATGGTGCAACTGTATATGTGATGTCTATATGATCTAATACAAATGTATGCATATGGAACATGATTTCTATGTTATGATGCTGTATAGATATATGAGATACTACTAGATGTTAATATGATGTAATGCAAATGTATGTGTTTGTAACATGAGTACTATGTTATGATGCTGTATAGATATATGATGCATGTGGATATGGTTTTTTTGATTTTGCGTGCTTTTGAGATGTGATGTGATGCAGATGTATTGGTGATCTAATGCATTGGATGGTGCATTCTACTAACCTAATCATGTGCATGATTAGTTCCTACGAATGGTATGATATGCTCCTATATGCTTTGCTTTTGTGAAGTCCAAATGTACTCTATCGACACAAGAATGACATGATGGGTAGAAGAATGGTTGTGAAAGAATGACTTAGGAACTTTTCTTGATATCGTTACTCTGCATAGTTTGGATAATGAGGATTGAATGGGATATGGATGTATGGATGTGTATACGGATATAGGATGGGTGTTTTGCTTTTAGATTGCTTTATTTCATCATTGGGCATTTTGTTTTTGGTACTTTTCTGAAATGTTGTAAGTGAATACAAGCATCTAGGTATAATTGAACCGAGACGACCTGAGTATCGCTTACATGGAGTGTGATTTAGCAAGTTAATACAAGCATCTAGTCAAAATTGAATCTAGATGACCTGAGTACTTCTTGCGTTTCAACAAGCAAGGATTGCCCCCGTTCATGTAAGACCTTGGATGTCCTCGATGATCTTTTGCCGATCATGTCCTTAGACAAGGCGTCACATTACTAAAGTTTAATCCACAAACAACAAACAAAGAAAGTAATCATGCTTCCATCATAGCATCTCTAGCTTTTGGCATTCTTGAGTAGCATAGGAAGGTATGATAGCAAAAATCAAGACTCAGTAACTTAACCATGGGTTCAAATCGACAAAGCATATTTGCATTGATATGTGTTTATTTCTTGCCTTAATTTGCATAAAATCATTTAGAAGACCTTGGGTATTTGCTTTGCATTGCATAGGTTAAGATGCTCATAGTCAAGATTTCTGCTTGAAGCGCGGGTGTTTGCTTGCATTTGCTTGCTTGATGAGAAGGTTGCACAATCCTTATTGAGAAGACCGACCCTAAGGGACTGACCTAGTGCCTTGGGGGCTCATTGCTAAATGGCCTTGCCTACCTGACGACGCAGAGGCAACGTAGTTCAGGGTAAACCCTAATGGACCATGGATGGACTAGAAGAAAGACGACAAGAATGAAGACAAGAAAGGAGACGAATGGGACCTTGGGAGAGATGGAAGCCTCGGGGGCGCATTAGAATAATGGCCTTGCCTATGTGACGGCACAGAGGCAACCTAGTTCGAGGACTTGGACCATAGACACCGACGAGAGACACTATGCTAGGCTCACATTAAGGAGACGGTATGGGACGAAACCTTGGTTGACAAGGCCACAAGGTGAGTATCAAGCCATGATAGATAACTGTCAAGCGTTTATTTGTGGGATGGATATGGATCGAATGGGAAAAATAGAGGGAGAATGGGCTCAAGGTGGTTGGATTCCCAAAGATGGAGAATGCAGTTTGTCACAAGTAATGCCTGTTTACCAGGTTTTCATCACTTGCTTTTATTTGCACGAGAAGCTAGAAAGTAACATGAGGCCTGATTGCTAGGTTTTCACCATGATACCTATCCAAGGCGCCTGTTTGCCAGGTTTTCACCAAAGGATGATTTTTTTGTATGCTTTCTATTTTTTCTGATTTTTTTGTACTTTCTCTTTGTAACTTTTTTTGATTTTTTTGATTTTTATTGACTTTATTGTGCCCCCTTGCATTGGGGTTCTCTTAGGTATAGAACCGGCGAAGGTGCATGCTGTTGATTGGATCATCAAACAACTCACCTTCTGATGTGGCCAACTGATATGCCCCCGATCCGTAAGCCACTACAATTACATACGGCCCAAGCCAGTTAGCCTCGAACTTACCTTTCTTTTCTCTGTCCTACTGATTTCGAGGGTTCTCTTTTAGGATGATGTCCCCAACCTTGAAGCATCTTGGTGTAACCTTGTGGTTGTAGCTTCTTGACATCATCTGTTGATAGGCTTTGAGATGGTCAAAAGCTTTCTGGCGCCTTTCCTCTAGCAGTTCTAGCTCTTGTAGTCTGGAGACTCTGTACTCTTTGTCTGATATGAGACCTTTCAATGACACCCGAAGGGATGGGAGTTCGACCTCAATGGGAAGGATGGCTTCGGAACCATAGACGAGGGCGTAGGGTGTAGCACCTGTGGGAGTGCGTATGCTGGTTCTATAGGCCCACAGAGCGGGATTGAGTTGGACGTACCAATCGCGACCAGCGTCATTGACAGTCTTCTTTAGGATTTTCAGAATGGTTTTGTTTGATGCCTCAGCTTAGCCGTTACCTTGGGGATAGTATGGAGTGGAGAAACAATGTTGGATCTTGAAACGTTCACAAAGTTCGTGGACATCCTGATTTTTGAAGGGTCTCCCGTTATCCGTTATGATGGATGAAGGGATGCCATATCGGCAGATAATGTAATTCAGAATGAAAGAGGAAATTTGCTTTCCTGTGACGGTTGATAGGGGAATGGCTTCAATCCACTTTGTAAAGTACTCAGTGGCGGTTATGATGAATTTATGGCCGTTGGAAGAAGGTGGATGAATCTTTCCCACGAGGTCAAGTCCCCACTGGCAGAAGGGCCAAGGTGTCGTTAGAGGTCTCAACTCCTGAGTAGGTGCATGAATCAGGTTCCCGTGTATCTGGCACTGTTTGCATTTTTTGACGAACTGATATGAATCTATTTCCATATTGGGCCAGTAATAACCCAAACGCATGAGTTTCTTAGCTAAGGAAGGACCGCTGGAGTGTGTTCTGCAGATCCCTTCGTGCACGTCTCGCAAGGCAGTTACAGATTCTTCTTGTTCTAGACAACGGAGTAAAGTACCATCCAGACCACGTCGGTAAAGGGTATTGGCGATAATGGTGTAACGGGAGGCTTGTCGGATGAAGGTTTATTTTTGGTTGGAAGAGAGGTCCAAAGGAAGGATATTGTCCTTGAGGTAAGTGTAGGTCTTACCATACCAAGGTGAATCAGATCCTACTAGGAGGCAAATGGAATGGGTTTCGAGGAGATCATAAGCCGGTTGTCGAATGGTTTCTACTAGGAACTCATACCATGACTCATGTTCAGGTATCTCAAGAAGAGAGGCTATGGTCGCCATTGCATCTGCTGCTTTGTTCTCTATCCTGGGTATTTGCTCAAACGAGATGGTCCCAAAATGTTCTTTGAGGTCGTCGACCATCTGCTTGTATGGGATGAGCTTTTCGTCTTTGGTCTGATACTCGTCGTTGACCTGGTTTATGATAAGCTGTGAATCACCGTAGACACATAGTGCTTGGATTTTCCACTCAGTAGCCATCTTGAGACCAATTACCAAGGCTTCATATTCCGCTATATTGTTAGTGCATGGAAATAACAACCTGTAAGACTTTGGAATAGTGTCGCCTTGGGCAGTGATAAACAGGATACCTGCCCCCGATCCATGGTTGGTGTATGACCCGTCGAAGTAGAGTTTCCAAGGAGATGTTGACAGAGTGAATAAAGACTCATCAGGAAACTCAAACTGCATGGGTGAAGTGTCCTGTAATGGTGCTTCAGCTAGTTGGTCAGCGATGATTTGCCCCTTGATGGCTTTTCTGTCCACATACTCGATATCATATTCGCTGAGAAGCATAACCCATTTGGCTAGTCGACCTGTGAGAGCTGCTTTGTTGAGAAGATATTTTAGTGGGTCGATCTTGGCAATGAGTTTGACAGGATGTGCCAACATGTAGTGTCAGAGTTTTTGTGAAGCAAAAACCACCGCAAGGCATGAATGTTCCACCTGTGAGTACTGCAACTCATAGCCCACTAAGGTTCGACTGATGTAGTACACAGCTCTTTCCTTGTTCTCATAGTCTTGCTGCGCTAGGAGAGCCCCAAGAGCAGTAGGTGTAGCAGATATGTAGAGAATCAAAGGTTTTCCTTGGATCGGAGGCATGAGTATAGGAGGATTCATGAGGTACTCCTTGAGCTTGTTGAATGCCTCTTCGCACTGCTCATCCCATTTAAATGGAACGTTCTTATGTAGGAGATGGCTGAAAGGATGGCACTTGTCTGCCAGCTATGAGATGAACCTGCGGATGGCCTAGAGCTTGCCCTGTAAGGATCTCAACTGTGTTAGAGTTTTGGGCGGTGGCATGTCCATGATTGCCTTGACCTTGGCCGGGTCTACCTCTATGCCGTTCGCTGACACGATGAAGCCTAGCAGCTTGCCTGATGTGACCCCAAACACACACTTCTTCGGGTTCAGTTTTACTTGGAATTGATCCAACCGTTGAAAGACCTTTTCTAATGTGTCCAGATGTGAATCCCTTGTGATGGATTTTGCCAAGATATCGTCAACATAGTCTTCCATAGTTACATGCATCATGTCATGGAAGATGGTTGTCATGGCCCGCTGATATGTAGCACCTGCATTTTTCAGCCCAAAAGGCATGACATTCCAGTAAAAGGTACCCCATGGACAAGTGAAAGCTGTTTTGTGTTGATCCTCAGGTGCTATTTTGATTTGGTTATATCCGGAGAATCCATCCATGAGTGATAGCATTGTATGTCCTGCTGTAAGGTCGACTATGATGTCAATGTTTGGCAACGGAAAGTCATCTTTGCAGCATGCCTTGTTCAAGTCTCAAAAATCATTGCATAGTCGAACTCGGCCATCTGGTTTAGACACTGGCACAATGTTTGATATCCATTCAGGATAGTCTATGGCTCTGATGAACCCCACATCTAACAATTTCTTGAGTTCTTCCTTGACCAGAAGGGCAATATGGGGATGCATCTTTCTCAGTTTTTGCTTTACGGGCTTCACCCCTGGATCCAATGGCAAGTGATGTAGAATCAGGTTTGGGTCCAAACCTGGCATGTCGGCATATGACCAAGCAAAGTTGCCTCTCTTCTTTTTAAAGAATGGTACAAACCTGGTTTTCTCAGGTGGCGTGAGAGATTTTGCAAAGTGGATAATCTTAGGCTGCTCTTCGGTTCCAATGTTCACTGGCTCTGTTGGCTCTACCACGATCTGTGACCTTTCTTGATACATATCACTTGGGAGGGTGTCAAGCATTCCATCGTCAGGTGCCACAATTGGGTTTTCACCGTCAGATACGTCCTTTCTCTTTACTGTTTTATGATCTGACACTGCCGCACGGTAGTTTTCACCGTCAGATCCCTTTTTGATCTTTATATTTTTGTGACTAGAAGGCTTGGCACCCTCCCCGAAGTAAGCTACAGTATTGAGTTTGATAGCGAAACCGGCTTTATGATCTCCTTTTGGTAGGTGATCTCTAAGTCCCATATAGTCAATGTAGGCATCATCGTTCTGGAACATATCTAATTGGGGGGTTCCTTGCAGATCCCAGTCAATAAGCTCAGGATGCAAGAGGGGAAGGGAGTCAGATGAAAGACCTGATTCGTTGATAGTGTGGATGGAAATACTAGGAGCACAGGTGGGGGTAGTGTTCTGGGTGGTACTTTCCTCCAAGTTGTTTATCGCAATGGAATCTATACTTTCCTCGAAAGCCATAACCTCAGGGAGGGGCAAATCAGACTCTAGTGGTCTGTCCCGTTGCGTTTGTCCCTCATGGTAGGGGCTAAGAGTTTGGATGGTGTCAACCTCTTTGTCATCGTAGGAGTGCTCCGTTAGCTCGTCCCACTCATACTCATTTGAATCATCTGAATCTGTGTCACTATCCACTTGGAGCGTTTGGATTGTCTCCACAAGACAGGCATTTTCCTTAGCTTTACCCTTGCCTTTGTATCCCAAGCCAGTGGTGTTTCTAGCTGAAGAGGATGAAGAAGGTTGTATAGGTTCAGTAATTCCTTCTTTTTTGAGGCCTATGGGGCCTTGTCCTTCATACCCCATCCTATGCAAGATGGTCTCACCTCATCCATAGAGTTCTGTAGGGAGTCTGGGTGGATCTTGGGGTGTGTTTTCTTCTTTGGCATAAAGCCATTGCAAGAGATCTCGCTCTTCTGATTCATCGGATAAGGTCCCCCATTTTACAAAGGGGTTTGCGGGAGTTATAGGAGGAGCAGAGGGCTTTGGAAAATGCCTGGGTTGATGCTTGGGCTGGCCAAAGGAGCGAGGAGACAAGGGCATTTTTGCAAGGTTGAGGCTGTGCTCAATCTGGTATTCCCCCACGCCATTTTCTTTTATGGTGATTTTCATTGGTTTAGGCCGGGAGGAGGAAGCTTCAGCGGAATGGTCTTGTTGCGGGGTAGGGGAAATGTGGGCTCGATTGTTGGGTATGACACATTCAGGTTTTGCTTGGAAAGAATTGCAGTGTTGGTAGGGATCAGGGTCGCCTTGAATGGTAACCTGCTTACCATTGTGCGGGAACTTAATGCACTGATGATAGGTTGAGGGGACAGCCTTCATGGCATGGATCCATGGCCTCCCTAGTAGGATATTATAAGCAAGCTCTTGATCAAGGACTTGGCATACCACATCTTTGATTACCGGTCCGACTTGAATAGGTAGGACAACCGTGCCTTTTGTGGTTCTCTCTTCCTCGTCATAGGCTTTTATGGTAATCTTCCTCCGTGGATCAACTGCTTGTTCGGAGAACCCCAATGCAAGGACTAGCTTCAACGTGTAAATATTCAAACCGGCACCCCCATCAATGAGAACCCTTTTGATGCGATGCTTATGTACGAATGCGACAATGTGTAGGGGAGTGTTGTGGGGTTGAGATACGGAAAGGTCATCTTGCTCAGTAAATGATATGGAAGGGGAAGACGTCAGGTTGCCTACCATGGTCTGAAACTTCTCTTGGGCCAGGTTAGTGGGGATAGTAGTTTCCACTAAGGCTTTCTCGAGAATCTCCTTATGAGAAGGAGATAGACGCAAGAGCTCCAGTATAGAAATGTGAGCTGGGGTTTTTTATAACTGGTCGATGACATTGTACGGATGGGAGTTGGACGGAGATGGTGACGACCTTGGAGGGGTGGTATTGATCGTGACTTTACCACTGCGGGTAATGATACTACAACCAGTTCGGTTAGGTCCTGGTTGTTGGTTGGGGGAGATGACATTGACCTGCGGAATATGTTCTGAGATGCAGTTAATGGTGTACTCAAATGGAACACTTGCATAGTTAGCATTACTCGACCCACTGTTCTGATTTGGCCGGTTGCGATTGTTGTCGTTGTTGGGATTGCCGTTGGAATTGTTGCCGTTGTGACCATTGTTGTTGTTGTGACCATTGTTGTTGTTGTGGCCGTTGTTGTGATTGTTGTTATACGGCCTGTTGTGATTCAGAAGAGGATCCCGGTAGGCCACATGAGATTCATTGGAGGTATGTTGTTGTGTCCCTCCTTGATTTTGATCCAATATATCCTGTATGACATTCTTAAGACGGATGCAATTATTGGTTGTGTGCCCCCTTCCTCGATGATACTCACAATAGTCTGTGTCCTTCCAATAGGGAGGTTTGACTATAGGCTCATAGTCACTTGTTGGCGGTAGAGAAATTTCATTGTTAGCCAACAACTTTCTGAGGGCAGACTCTTGAGATTCTCATAACGGTGTGAATTTCCTCCGCGGATTTGAATTGAACCAAGGTCTAGGTTCGCGAGGGGGTGGCTTGTTGAGTGCACCGTTATTTGCTTCTCCCTTAAGAGTGAATATGGGTTGTTGTTTAGGGGCTGCTGCCTTGGCATCCACTACTCCATCGTTGACCACATTCTTGTTCTTAGTCCAAAACTTGGACTTGTCAATTGTGTAATTGGAAGGAGGTGTGTCCTTGTAGAGCTTGAGAGTTCCTTTAGCGATCATAGCCTTCTCAATGAATAGCCCCATTTCAATGACTTTGGCGAATGAAGTAGGGCATTGTATCTGAATCTGATAGCTAAGATCAGGATTCAAATTGTGGACAAATATTTTCAATAGTTGCTTCTCAGGCATGTCGTAAGAACACTTACTAGCTAGCTGTCTCCATCGTTGTAAGAAGGTGGCGAAAGACTCACCACCCTTTTGTTTGGTGTTGCATAGGTCTAGCATAGATACCTCGTGTTCTATGTTGTAAGAGAAGTGCGTTATGAATTTATTGACAAGTTCATCAAAAGTTTTGATTCCTGGTGGGAGACGCGAGAACCACTCCATAGCTTGACCTCCTAAAGATCTTGGGAACAGTCTCATTAAGTAGGTCTCGTTGTGAGCTACTTCTAAACATGCTGCAGTGAATTCCTTGATATGATCTCTAGGGTCCCCCTTCCCTTTGTATTTGTCAAATTTTGGAATTCCGAACTGATAGGGGAATGGTTTCATGACCAAACTTCTGTCAAAGGGGTATGGTGCTATATCTTCCAAGGAGTAGTTCTTGGAACTTGTGCCGATCTTAAGGTTGGATATTTCCAGCTTTAGACTCTCAATTTGTTGTCTCACATCCGCCATAGGAGCATTTTGATCTATGGGTTGTTTTCCTCTCTCATTGGCATGGGGGACCGTGTCATTTGTGCCTCTCTCATGTGCATGTGGGACTGTGTCATTTGTGTCCCTCTCACGTTCATTGTCTGCATTTTCCATGATGGAGCTAATGTCAAAGTCTGTGGGGAGTTTGATTCCGAGACTAGCAAGATGATGGAAATACTTGGTGGGGTCCTCAAGGAGCACTTTCTCCACTAGGCGTTGGAATTTGCTATCTTGCATGTGTGCCACTAATTCTTCACGAGAAAATTCTTCATCATCATCATCGCATGGTGGGGCGATGTGATCGGATGAGTCGGCCATTTCGATTAGCTTGTTGTATTGGGATCGAGTAAGAACCATGCAAGGTGGGGTGGGATGAAGTGGACTAGGATTAGAAATTTTGGCAAGGTGCCGACTAAGACTATAATGAATGGGATATCTAGGACAAGATTTGGACAAAGGGGTCTCTCGCTCAATAATTTTAAGTAAGACGGTTGACACAAGACGCTAGCCACTAGCAAGGGTAGTCGATACCAGTCTTACTGTGTAGGGCTTAGTCGTTCAACAAGACTACTAGCAAAGGTACTGTGACCTACTAGGCTTACGTGAATTCACCAATGAAATGAAGAAGGACCTATGTCGAATCGGTATGGGATAGAATGACTTTGGGACAAGGGTGACTTGGACAAAAGGTGACTGGGACGACCGACGAAAGAGAGAGAATTGGGTGAAAATGGATGAAGATTGACTGCAAGGTTGATTCTGACCTCAGAAAATGAAACTAGGCCGAAATGGGTACTCTGAACAGCTGACGATAATTTCTCAAAAATAGGGCAAATGCTCACTGTCACGCATGCGCAGAAACAGATGCACATCAAGAATAGGTAAATGTGCCGTAAGTCGCTGTAAAAGCGCAGCTCTGGTGAAGTATGTATGCGCAGTAACAGTGTGTAAATGCGCAGTGGAAAAGTATATGCGTAGCAAGTCGGTGTATAAGCGCAGCAAGTCGATGTAAAAGCGCAGCCAAAAAGTGTATATGCACAGCAGAAAGGTATGTATGCGCAGCCAGTCGGTACAAAAGCGCAGCAAGTCGCTATGTATGCATAGCAGAAAAGTGTATATGCGCAGTTCTGGTACTTTTTTGCCAATTTTTTGGATTTTTCTCTGTTTTTGGTATTCTTTGGCTAGAAAAGGTCTTCCTGATCTGATATTATGAATTAATTTAGCAAGAAAACATAGCAAGCACAAAGAGTATTTTTGTAGTTTTCCATTGTTTTTTTTTTTTGTAGTTTTTCGACTCTATTTTGGACAAAAGCAAGCACAAAATCCTAGGTGAGAAATGGATTATAAGGGATTTGGGCCACTAAAAACAAGAGGTATTTAATTCGGGCAACCGTTCAAGTGGTTACACGTGCGGCGGCGCTACTCTCTGTTATGGAGTCTCCCAGCCTCAAAGGGTTATGCCTGAGAGGGTTTTGGGGGAGGTTGGCCGTCGGTGTAACATAACAGCACTCATTGCAGGAGGTTTTCACCTCAAGTACAATTTATTTTAAGTGGCTCGGTAGGGCTTGGCGTTAGCCTGTTACCACTCAGGGTCGTTCCCACTTGGACAAGCGTGCATCCAAGGGCAGGCCCCTCCTAAAGGTTAAACAAATAGAATGACAAGTCTGGCATTCTGATCACCCAGAAGAGGGGAGAGCATAAGCCTATTGTCATTCGCAAGCATAGAATACACTGATTAATCCACCCTAGTTAAAAGATAAAAACTAAATGGGCTAATCTACTCAAACAGAACTTTGAAGTGATTTCAACAATATCGCAGTGGTTCAATTTTAAATCCCAGAAAGCAGTAGTGAGTTTAATTTTAAATCCACGTTGCACGAGATTGTTAACTTTGAAATTCAGGTCTCACGATATAGCAATGGTTCATTTTAACTGCAAGATCAGTGATGAGTTCAATTTTAAAACCGCGAAGCACGAGATTGTTAACTTTGAAATTCAGGTCTCACGATATAGCAATGGTTCATTTTACCTTCAAGATCAGTGATGAGTTCAATTTTAAATCTCAGATAGCAATGCAAGCATGAAATAAATCAGTTACTTCCTCCCTAATTAGGACTAGATGAAGATTTGTAATGAACAACCATTTTACTCTTTCCCAGAAAATGAAAGGTGACCTAATTAGATGCAACTACATGTAACTGAACCCAAGCCTATCCTGCAAAAACTGCTCCAGCAAACACCTGCAAAGGGGTTAACGTTAGCAAAATCCTCTAGAAAAGTGCTAAAACTTGAGTCTGTTACAAATGCGCAGCTTCAGTGATCAAATGCGCAGAAGTGATCAACAGAAGCGCCGTAATAATAAATGCACTACAAGATTGAACGTATGTGCCATTAAAATGGATAAATGTGTAGTTTTAATGGATGTGCAGCAACAGTCTTCATAAGCGCCGTAACAGTCAACATATGCGCAGTTATAACCTATGCGTCGTAACAGTGCGCAAAAGTGCCGCAGGAATACACAGATGCGCAGAAAGGATAAATGCGCCGGAACAGTCTTTATATGCACCGTGGAAATGAACAGATGCGCCGAAAGAACCTGTGCGTGACTCTGCGTGACTTGTACGGAACCTGCCTTCAAAAAAGCTCAAAAATGGTGAAATAAAGGGGCAACGGCCCCACGGTGGGCGCCAAAAATGTGAGGGTAAAATGTGTGATCAATCAAATGAATTAAATAAGACCCAAACATCAACAGAATAGAGAAACAAAGAAGATTCAAATAAACAAAGCAATGAACAAACACAGCAAACCTCTTCCGTTTCGAAACTTCTGTTGTTCGCCTATCACGAATCGTACTTTCACAGATGAGATGAGCCCTCAGAGAGTGCAATCTTTTAAACTGTTTGAGGAAGTCGATGGTGAACGGCTATGGTGTAATATGCAATGAAGGTGAGCTCCAATGCAACAATGGTGATCTCAAGCTTGTGGATGACAAAAGGGTGCCAAAGGCGCGCTGGTGATATTTTTGCAGAGTAACGATGTCAAAAGCCTGGATGAATAGAATGAAGGGATGAAGCTTCATTTATAGACTTGGAGGAATAGGAATCGACGGTTGAGAGAAGATATGCAGATCGACGGCTGAGGATGGTTGAGGAATGTGCAACTAGTGGAAATGCGACAAGTGTCCCAGCTCCATCATGAAAGGTGGGATGTGACAAAACTGATTGGAGAGTTAACTCCATTGACTAGTCTGTTAACAGAATTGATTGATCAGTTAGAAGAGTGGATTGTGGAACTGACTGGATTGATTGAGGATTTGACTCAACTGACAGGTTAGTTAACAGATTTGATTGATTGGTTAACTGACCTCTGATTGGAGAAGAAATAGGCCATGTGGGTGAGGGAAAATAAGGTAATTAAATATTAAATATATTTAATTACATGTGCAACTTGATGATGTGGACAAGGTGAGGTGGAAAAGGTGAGGTGTAAAGGTGATGGGGAATTTTGAATTTAGAACTTTAAGATAGAGGAAATAGGATTAATTAAATAATTTATGATTATTTAATTGTGTAGGACAAATAGAAGAATTTTAATTAAATAAATAGAATTTATTTAATTATGAGATAGTGAATTGATTAAATAAATTTAGAATATTTATTTAATTAATAGAAGAAGGGAATAAATATTTAGAATATTTATTTAGGATGATTTGTGTCATTTTTAGGCGTATACAATAATATATAACAATAATATTATAATGTGCACATGACTTAACATGATATTTTTAGGACATATTTTTGAAAATGCCTCTCCCACTCGTTTCTGAAACCCTACCTGTAGACTCAAAGGAGGATTTCCTGCTGCTCTCTGGTGGTATTGTGGCAGATGGTAGCGGTGTTTTTGCTATTTCATTGTCGATTAGTTGTGGCTTGGATGATAGCAATGGGGGCATTCTAACTAATGGTGTTAATTTGAGTTTGAAGGTGGTGTTTCCGCCGCTCTCTGGTGGCAGTTTGGTTGTTGGTTGTGGTGGGTTTCCTGGCAGTAATGGGGCATTTGGTTGTGGTGGTTCTACTGCATCTTTGCCCATTGGTTGTGATTTTGTTGTTGGTAGCGGTGGCAATTTGGATTCTTCACCCTGCTTAGGTGGTGGTAAGTCCTTTGCTAGAGTGGTGTGTGCTAGTATTGGGCATGCCTCTCCGGTGGTGCAGTCTGCTATGGACCCTAGTTCCTTGTCTCCTCCTGTGGTGGTTTTGGGTGAGTATGTTTTAGAGAATGTCAAGTTTTATTTTGAAAATGGTTTGATTTGCAAGTTTGAAGGCTCATGGCCTTCTCTCTCTGCTATTAATCAATGGATTTGACTTCTTTGGCTTCCCCATTTAGATGGGAAAGTTGAAATTTACCCTTGTGCGAGGGGATGCTTTGTGGTAACTTTTACTTCCATCTCTGATTAAAAATTTGTAGATGGGCGTTCTTGGTTTATGGGCAAGTTTCCCCTCTTGTTAAAGTCATGGCATCCTTCTTTTAACCCTCTTTCTGAATCTTTTCATATTAAACCAGTGTGGATTAGCCTCCTGAATCTTCCCCTTCATTTCTAGTGTGATTCAAGCTTTTCATCTATTGGAAACCCTTTGGGCCATTTTTGAATGGTGGATTTATCTACTTCTTTCTTTACTTATACCACCTATGCTCAAATGTTAGTTGATTTGGATGTGTCCAAGCCCCTTCTTGCTGAGATTATTTTGTAGGTAGCATATCTGCCATGGACTCAGTCTCTTGATTATGAAGGTATTCCCTTCCATTGTCGTAGATACTTTGCTATAGGAGATATTACTTCAAAGTGCCCTTGCCAAAAGGTTGTTAGATCATCTTCTTGGTGGAAGGATGTGGCTCCTGATTATTTTACTGTAGATGTTGAAGACTCTTCTTTTGAGTCTTCCAAGTCTTCTTCTAAGGTAGAGAAGATTACTGTACCTGCAGCTTCCATGGTCCCCTGTTTTGAGCTTGAGCTTACTAGGCTACTTTCTGGTGACTGTTTGGCTGATGGTGTTGGGGTTAGCTCTGCTATGCCCTATGGTTTGACTGTTGATGTTGGTGTCACTTCTACTTTTGCTAATAGCAGTTTGGCTTGTGGTGGTGGTGTCGGCTTGGCTAATAGAATGGTGTCTTTTGCTGGGGCTCTGGTTCCTCAACACTCTTCCTCTCCAGTTGGGTCTCCCTCTCGAGCCTCTCCAGTGAGTAGGGGTTCAGTGGAGGATTCTCCTCCCCTTTCCCCTTGTTCAGTGGATCTGGATGTTGATGTCTCTTGGACATAAGTACATCATAGGAAGAAGGGTTTGTTGAAGTCTGTCTCTCTTTCCCACACTTAGATTATGGGTTTGCGGAGGGCTAGATCTACTGTTGGCATAGCTTCGGTTCTTTGTCAATTTTGTGGAGTGCTATGTTTTGGATGCTCTATCTTTGTTTGGCACTTGTTCTCTTGGTAGCTGGGTTGTTGTGCTATTGGTCAACATCTGTTGAGGTTGAAGTTTGTTTGTAAAGGGTTTCAGGTCCCTTCAAAACCTGTTTGACCATATCAATAAAAAAAATAATATTATAATAATATTAATTATCATTAAGTAATTTTCTTTATTATATTTATTATTATAAACATTCTCTATAAAATTTAATATTGAAAAATAATTTTACTTTAAAATAATTATTGTAATTTAAATTAATTATTCTCGTTTAAATATGAAACTATTTGGGCATAAAATAATTACATTTATAATAAAATGATAATATAAATACATTATTAAAATGTTTACTAATATTATACTACATAATTATGATTTAAAATTATTAAATTATACAATAATTACAATTATAGTTTAAAATAAATTGATTAAAAGGGGATCTCCGTGTACTTGAGATATATTTTTTTAAATATAGGTATACTAGTTAACTAGTTTCATATATTTAGTTTTTACTTCATCACCAAAGACTCTAAGATAAAGAATGAATATTATTTTAACTTTTACTATAACACTTAGCAAATTTATGAAAGAAAATAAAATAGACATTTTGTGGGCTTGCATAAAATATTTTTAAAAAGAAAACTAAATTCATGTAATGAAGGATTTTAGGGATGTTTAATTGACCCCATGTGCTGTGTCATTTTTTTGGGGAATATATATTATGGTGTGTATAAATTGTAAAATATAAAAATATTATGAAAAAATATTTAATTTAATTTTTTTAATATTCCAACAATATACATCATTAACAAAAGAATTTGAATAACATTTATATGATGAACATAGTTTTTTTGCTCTACAACTTTCCCACTCCTTGTTTTGAATTTGGCATTGGGCGGGAATGGATGGTGACAGTCCGGGGGGCCCGTGACACAGTCCCCTCCCTTGACTCCAGGGGATTTTTCTACTGGCATGAGTTGTCAGAGGGATCATGTGCTTTCTTCTACGAAGTTTAGGATCCCAAGAAGTGGAAGGAAGCACTTGTGGGTACTACTTATGGCAAGGTCGATTGCTCGGTTAGCCCACTGATCATCTCAGAGATAGAAGGACCTGAGGTGCTCAAGCTCCCTGACCAGATGATTTTGAGAGTGGTGGCATCTATGGATAACACCCTTATCGATAACAGGCCCAACATTGACTTGGTTCATCATTGGATGGCAGCCAAATGGTCTCTTAAGGGGAGCGTATCTACCAATGCTATGGCGGCGGGGGGTTGTTCTTGCTTAAATTTACCTCTCAGGAAGATATGTTGTCGGTCTTGGCAGGTAGCCCTTGGATGTATGGGAAGCACTCGCTCTCCTTATGCAAATGGAAACCTGGCTTCAACCCCAAAGTGGACCTCAACCAGTCGGCTCCGGTATGGGTGCGTCTGTTGGGTCTTCCCCTGGAATTTTGGGATGAGGAAATTTTTGCCTGGATAGGAAATACCTTTGGTGACTATGTGACGGTGGATAAAGTCACTAAGGGCAAGGCAAGGCTTGTCTATGCTAGGTTCTATGTCAATGTGGATGTCCTTAAAGTCCTCCCTACCTCTATTATTTTGGAATCCAAGTATGGGAAATGGACTCAAGGTATTCAGTATGAGAACTCTCGAGTATTTTGTCAGAACTGTATGAAACCTGGCCATGTCATCACCCAGTGTAGGGCCCCCAAGTGCCCCCCGCCTCCAAAGGAGAAGCATGTCGCTTCGGAAGAAGCCCTGGAGGATTACCCCTTCAAAGAAGACATTTTGAAAATAGTGGACTCACCCCCTGCCTCCCCAAGGAAGTCTGTGGAGGCTCTAGTGGAAATCACAATGCAGGTCCCTTCTATGGAGTAAGCTCAGTCTTTCACTACTGTTTCCCTAGAGGTTGATGAACACTTGACGGTTGTCATTGAGGAGACCTAGAAGGAAGATGGACACGATGCAAAGGATACCCCTAATCAGATCTAGAGGTTGAGGCCATTGTGGTCAGTGGGGGACAGGAGCATTTGGAGGAAGGAGAATTGGGGCTGGATTCTAGTCCCAAGAAGGGTGGTTTTGTACAGTAGTACATGATTAATGGAGCATTAGAGGAAATTTACATAAAAAATGGGCCTCCTAAGGATGACATCATCAACTTTTTGAGTTATCAAAAATTAACTAAAAGATGACATCAACCGTTACGGTGACATCATCCAAAATAAAAATAAAATTATTTATTTTATAAAATAAAAATTTCTAAAATCTTATGAATTAACTCATGATGGTTAATTTAACTCTACATATCCTATTCTATCTCAATCATCTTTCTAAATAATAAAGATTCTTTTTGTTTTTTTTATTTATATTCTTAAGTTCTATTATAGAAATTATTATGTTTTCTAAAAAAATTTCATTCTTTAGGAAAAAAAAAATTTAAAAAGCATTTCAAAAATATTTCAACAAATCTTTTCTTAAAAAATTTCTTTTATTCCTTAATAGCATTAAAAATCACAAAACTTACTATAAACATATTTAATATATTAATTCTAAACCTATAAAATCATAAATTTAAATAAATATAAAATTATAAATATATAAAATCATTAATATATATATATATATATATATATATATATATATATATATATATATATATATATATATAATGATAATATGAAACTTGATTTAATATATAAAATTTTCAAAAATAAAATATTAAATATAAAATAAAATATCTAAGCTACTTGTACTTTGCTACTATTTATAAATAATATAAACGTGTTTATTTAAATAATCATACATAAAAAATAATAGATGAATATTTTAAAGCTAAATTCAAATTTTTTATTTAGTACTTTTTAAAGATAATTTAAATTTTATATACTAAAAAAAAATCTTTTGAAATAAAAATTCTTCTCTAACAAATTTAAAAAAAATTCTCTTTAAAATACAGAATGAAAAATAAGTTTTCTATAGCTTTTGTGATTTTCTCCACTTTTTTTCCTTCAACCTTTTCCACTTTCTTTTTTTATTTTTATTTTTATTTTCCAATAGTTTTTGTTTTTTATTTTTTCAATTTCTTTTTTTGGTGATTTTCTCCATCTTTTTTTAAAGTTTCCAATTTCTTTTTTAGTTTTTATTTTTTATTATCTTCTTGACTCTGTGTTTTTTTGTTTTCTATAGCTTTTGTGATTTTCTCCACTTTTTTTCCTTCAACCTTTTCCACTTTCTTTTTTTATTTTTATTTTTATTTTCCAATAGTTTTTGTTTTTTATTTTTTCAATTTATTTTTTGGTGATTTTCTTCATCTTTTTTAAAAGTTTCCAATTTCTTTTTTGGTTTTTATTTTTTATTTTATTTTTTATAAAGTTAGGCAGAAAAAATGAAATGCCTCTCGGCATAAAAAATAAAAAATATTCATGATAAAAATTTATTGGATAAAAAAAAGCTAACAATTTTTATTTATATTTTAGATAAAAAAAACAAAAAAGCTGTTGTAAAATATACTTTCATATAATACACGTTCAAAAAAATTAAAAATAAATTACTATAAGAGTTTGTTTTAAAATTAGGAAGTGTGGTTTTTTAAATATAACTTTTAGATAAAAGATTTTTTAAATAAAAAAGAAATAATCAAGAAAAGAAATAATCTAAAATAAAAGTGAACTTGATTTTTTAATAAATTATAATAGAAATATATGTTACCACTTTAAAAAAACAATGAACTTGAGTTTAAGGCTTTTTAAATAAAAATAAATAATCAAGAAAAAAAAAATCTAAAATGAAAAGTGAACTTGACTTTTTAATAAAAAATAATAGAAATATATGTTACCACTTTAAAAAAACAATGAAATTGAGTTTTCTAAGGAATTATAATAGAAACATGTGTCCCCATTTAACTCATGTAGTTAAGTAATTTATATTTATTTATATTTAAATAATTTGTATTTATGAGATAATTTTTGCTTTTTTAGAGTTTCTTAGGAGGCCCATTTTTTATGTAAATTTCCCCTAATGTGAGCAGACCTAGTGAGAAAATGGTCTTTTCCAAGATCGGGAAGAGCTCCTTGGAGAATAACTTCTCACCATCCCCGAGAGTAGGTCCAAGAAAGGATGCAGAGGACCAGGAGGGGTGGACTACTGCAAAGAAGAAGTGAAAGGGAAGTAGTAGGAAAAAAGTTGATGCAGGGGGAGATAGTAGCAGAGACAAACCCTCGCACATGAAGACTAGACAGAAAGAGATGGAACAAGAAATTGCTAGGGGGAAGCAGTCCACCTTGTTGGCCCCCTAGAAGGATCAAAAAATGAGGATTATCTCATGGAACATAAGGGGGCTTAATAACCCTCAAAAGTAGTTGCTGGTTAGAAATTACATTTTTGGTAATAAAGTTGGTATTCTTCTATTGCAAGAAATTAAAATGACAGAGGAAAACTTCAAAATTGCTCTAAGGAACATATGGCCCAATGTGAACTATGCTATTAGTGGGGCTCATGGTGCTTTGAGTGGTTTTGTGACTTTATGGAGCCATAATATTACTAGGAATGTGAGGTCCTATGATAGGTATAACATTGAAGTCTCTTTTCAATGTCACTCTGATAGGTGGAACCTTATTAATGTCTATGGCCCTAATAACCGCTACAACAAGAAGGAGGTCTGGGATAGCATGGCTGACAAAATCAAGAATAATAGAGGTATGAACTGGATGGTTGCAGGGGATCTCAACTCACCCCTTTATCCTTCAAGAAAATTGGGGGGACTTACAAAATACTCTGATAGCATGTCTGACCTTGCTAACTTCTTAGGAAATGCTAGCCTTATGGATATTGATCTGATGGGACAAGCTTTTACCTAGTCCAACAGGAGGCAAGGAAGAAATCTTATCCAGGTTAAGCTTGATAGATTCCTTATTTCTTCTTATTGGGCCATTACTAATCTAATGCATCTGTCAGCCCTTCCCCGGGTGGGCTCTTACCATAACCCTCTATTGCTCAACTAGTCTGAAAGGTGCAGAAAAGGCCCCTTCCCCTTCAGATTTGAAATGAGTGGGCTCTTCATCCCAACTTTAGAGACTTCCTTGCATGTTGGTGGAATATTCCTGTCCAAGGACCGGCGATGTTTAGGTTGGCCCATAAATTAGCTAGTGTAAGGAACAAGGTGAAAGGATGGAATAAGTACACTTTTGGAAATGTCTTGAATAGGAAGAAAAACATCATGGAGTAGCTTAGGGAGGTGCAAAGTAGGATGGAGTAGGGGATAGGTTGGAGGAGTTGAAACCCCTTGAGATGAACCTTTCCAAGGAGTGGGCTTGGACTCTTAAGGAAGAAGAGATCTACTAGAAGCAAAAGTGCAGGGTCTAATGGTTGAGGGAAGGGGACATGAACACCTCTTTCTTCCATCAGTTCACCTTTCAGGCATAGGAAGAGAAATACCATCAGGACACTGAGAGATGAGTAGGGGAGGGGGCTTGAAGACAATGGGGAGATAGGGGGCCTTGCCTCTAATAATTTTGAAACCCTGCTTGTTGGCCAACATTCCAGTGCCCTTACTGATGACATTGATTCCTGTTAAGGGTCATTCCTCCTATTCTTTTAGAGGATGATAATTTCTCCCCAACTAAACCTATCTCAAAAGAGGAGGTCAATTTTTTTTTTTTCCATGGGTGCTTTCAAAGCACTGGACGGGTTCCCCCCAGCCTTCTTCCAAACTTTCTGGGAGATAGTTGGGAATGATGTCTTTAAGGTGGCCAAGGACTTCTTTAGGACAGGTAGACTTCTACGACAGTTGAACAACACTTTTATAGCCTGAATTCTGAAGAAACTTGATGCAAAGCTTATGATGGACTATAGACCTATTAGTCTTTTCAATATGGTGTACAAAGTCTTCACCAAAATCCTGGTCTTCAGGCTGCAACCCCTCATGGATAAACTCATTGCTCCTAATCAAAAGGGCTTCGTCCTGGGGAGACAGATTCTAGATGCGGTCATCACCACCCATGAAATCATCCATTCCATCCACAAGAGCAATAACTCATGTATGATCTTCAAACTGGACATCTCCAAAGTCTATGATAGGGTGAGTTGGGATTTTCTGTTTAAGGTTCTCAAAAAAATTGGATTCAACGAGAGGATTGTCAATATTATCAAAGAATGTATTTCTACAGTGTAATTCTCGATGTTGGTTAATGGTTCTCTCAGAGGATTCTTTCCCTCTAGGATAGGTCTGAGACAAGGTGACCCTCTCTCGCCCTATCTTTTCATATTGCTTGCTGAAGTTTTGGGTAGGAATGCTTATAATTTGTTGATGCAGGGGACTCTTCAGGGCATCAAACCTTCCTCTACTACTCAGACTGCAGTCATATAACAGTTTGTGGATGGCACCATTCTATTTGGGAAAGCCTCTATTGTGGAAGGTAGAAGATGGAAAGTGCTCCTCAATACTTATGTCAGAGTATCAACTTTGAGAAAAGTCATATCTATTTCTTGAATATCCCAGAGGATTTGCAACAAAAGATCACTAGAGCTCTAGGCTGCTCAAGTGAAAGGCTCCTAGACACCTATTTGGGCCTCCCTCTTACTACTTCTAAAGTCTCAGTGGAATTCTGGAAAGGGCTATTGGAGAGAATGCTAAGGAAACTCGTAGGATGGAAAGGGGCTCTCCTGAGCCAGGCAGGGAAGTTCCAGCTCCTCAAAGCTTCCCTCCAGGGGATGCCAAACTATACTCTAAGCCTCTTCAAGATTCCTAAGTTTGTGACAAATAAGATAGAATAGATCCAGAATAAATTTCTCTGGTCCGGGGTTGAAGAGAAACAGAGAATTGCCCTTGTTGGGTGGGAAAATGTTTGCACTCCTAGATATCATGGAGGTCTTGGTCAAAGAAGAATTCATATTACGAATCCTGCCCTCGTGTCCAAGGTGGGGTGGAACCTTATTCAGGGTAATACGGATTGGGGGGACATTATGGTTGCTAAGTATCTCAATAGGGATAAGGGCAGAGGAATACTCTTAGAGAATGACCTCCCCAAAGGCTCAATCATTTGGAATGGGGTCCTCAAGACCCAGGCCTTCTTCACCAAGGCATCAAGTGGAAGATAGGAGATGGTAGGGAAGTCCACTTCTAGAAGGATAGATGGCTGAAGGATAATCCTCTGTTCAAGTTGGAATATGGAAAATTTGCAGATAGGGTAGGCAGGGTCTTTGGCTCTAGGGTGGCTGATTATATAAGGACTAACGGGGGTCTTAGGAACTGGACAGATTTGTCTGTTGGTGGTCTGAAGAGTGAGGAGGATAGGGTGTTAGCCCTACATCTCCAAAGGGAATTGGATGACTATAGACTCTCCCTCTTTCCTAAGAGAGATAGGATGACATGAGATAAGGACAATAAAGGCTTATTTATAGTCAAAAGTGCCTATGGTCTGCTATTAGACCCAGGTACGAATCAATTATGGGGGAAAGTTTGGATGCCCAAACTTTTACCAAAAGTTAATTTCTTCTGGTGGATCCTGATGCATAACAGAGTCCTAACCATTGATAACTTAGGGAAGAAGGGATTCTAAATGCCAAGTAGATGCAGCCTTTGTGGTTCAGAGGAAGAGACGTCTGGGCACCCCTTTCTTCACTGTAGCTTCGCTTGGGAGGTGTGGGTTTTAGTCCTAGAAAATTAAACTTGAGCTGGTCCTTCAACAATAATTTAGAAGCCTTGGTTTGGGATTAGAGGCCCCCCTTCTAGTGTCCAGGGAGCTTTGGTCACAAATCCCGCCCCATTTAGCCTAAAGCCTATGGAAAGAACACAATAATAGAATTTTTATGGAAAAGGGCAGAACCCCTAAGGATGTCTTCCTGAGATTCTCCAAATTGCTTATGGAGAACATCAATTCTTGCAAGTTTAAAGCTGCAGAGAGCCCTCCGAAGGGGAAGAATAAAGTTTCTTAAAATAATGGAACATTAGACCTAACAATTGTCAGGTCGACAACTCTAAAAGGATTGCTAGGGCTAGAACCAAATGGGCATTACCTTAGCAAGGGTGGTTCAAGCTCAACTTCGAAGGTGTTGCTAAGGGGGATTTGGGTGTGGCCAGTGGAGGAGGAATTATCAGGACTGACATGAGGGCATTCATGCCTGCCTTTGCGGGTGGGATTGGTCTAAAAAGTAACAATGAGGTTGAAGTGCTTGCTATGCTATGGGTGATAAAGTTGGCCATTTCTCTGAACATCAGGCTTCTTCATGTGGAAGGAGATTCCCAAATTGTGGTTAATGCGGCCCTGGGTTTGACCCAAATCAGGTGGAATTTAGTGGACATCATGGGAGATATAAAACTGCTTCTTAACGAAATGGAGGATTTCAAGATCTCACATATATACAGAGAAGGGAATGTTGTCATTGATGCCTTAGCTAATGTGGGTAGTGGTAGAGAAGAATGGCATTGCTGGAGGAGCATGTCCATCCTACCTAAAGATGTTCATACCCTCATTCTGAAGGATGGTGATAGTCACAAGAATTAAGAAAGTTGGGATTGTCATCATTCTCTGGTGTTGGTGGGAGAGTGGTGGGAATGGTGTGCCTTGCTGTGGCTGGTCTAAGAAAGGTTGCAATCTAATTAGTAGAAGTGGCAGGTCTAACCTTTTGAATTTTCAATAGCATATGCACAGGACTTTTTGAAACTATAGAGGCGAGAATGGTGGCATCTAGGACAGGATGTGGTCTAGTCAATGGACTTGTAGTCCTAGGTGCCATGGGTTTGAGGATTACGTGGCATGCTGGAGTGCCACATCCCCTCCTGCCAGATGGACGATCGGGATGACAGCTTGCAAATCACTAGATTCACGAGCATCGGGATGAGGGGCTATCTATAGGTTAGATTTAACTTGTTAAATAGGATGCTGCATAGTTAGTTGGTTAGGTTCTGAAGGATTTATTTGATGGTTTTACAGTTGGGCAATTATATTTGGTTAATGGCTGTGGTGGGTAATGTCTACTTTTACACGAGGTGGTGGCCGAGTCCTCTCCCCAAGGAGACATTTTTAGGTGGCAAGGATGCGGTTTATCACCTCATTAATGACACTGCAATAATTATCTTCTTACCATGGCTTTCTCATTTTAACAGGATTTCTCATTTTAATGGGTAGTTTGCTATTTTCAACACTACTTGTCTCAGTTTTAGCTAATGTAAAAACTACAAGCTCATTTGCCTCTGTAACTTTCAAGCTGTCATGATGGGTGGAGATATTGTCAAGATCAAACCCAACTCGGCAGAGGAATTCAAACAGGACCCTATAGTGTGGCATATCATTCATGAAGGGGAGGTGGTTCTATTTCTGGAAGGGATGGTTGGCCACGATGAGAACCTCTTACGTCAGTTTGTAGAATCTTGGCATGATGAAACCAGAGAATTCAAGATAGTGGCATTGGCTTTCAGGTGTCTGAAGAAGTGATCGGGTAGGATACAGGGCTGCCTACTAGGGGAAAAAAGCATTCAAGACATAGTAGGGTGGAAGACCCAGAACATATGGCCCTTTTCTTCAGAGAGGGGGAGGCACCTATGAAGTTGCACGGAGGGTTCAAAAGAGAAAAGTTGCCAGAGCCATGAGGACAAATTTGCCTCATGATTATGAAATTCTTCGTGCTCGAGGGAAGATTCAAGGTTTTTTATCACTACCACTTTTCTCTCCTTAACCATTTTAGGAACAAGTTGGAAATTAGTTTCCCTTTCTTTCTCCTTTCTTCTCTGGATAATTCTATCAAGTTGGTTCAAGAGCTTAGGGCTAAAAATACTGGTCACCCGCTTGTTCCCATTCATCAAGGCCTCATTCTAAGACTTTACCACTTTCACCTCACCCTGTGTCCCCTGAAACAAATTAAAGTTAAGCTGCTTGAGGACCCACAACCGAGCATGTCTCCTAGTTCTATAGGGAAGGTGAAGACCTGTGTGAGGACCCCTAAGATCCTTAAAACTCCTAAGGGTGATCCTCATACTGCAGATGATAGCCCTATTGGAACCCCCACCACCTCTAAGAAGAAACCCCAGCAAAGTGTCACACAGGCGACAAGGAAAACGCTGACAAAAAGAGATAGAATGGAGGCTGAGGATGAAGGGACGACTACTGAGAAAAAAGATAAGAAGGGTAAGGAGGTTGTGATTATGGAGAAACCTAAGGATGAAGGGGCTGCTACTAAGAAAAAATCTAAAAAGGGTAAGGAGGCTGTGACTATAGTGGAGCTTGTGAAAATTATGGAGCTGGATTTTGAGCAAAGGATTGTTTGTAGTGGGGAAGGTGCGGAGACTATTAACCTGAGGGTTTGTCAATCCACCCGCATTACTGGTAAACCTTTTATGACCCCCCAGGGGGTGGAGATTTATGATGAATCAGAGTCTGCGGAGGAAACTATGGAGGAGGGAGGGAAAGAAACCCCCACCGAGTTAGTGCATGAAGTTGAGGGGACTAGCCACTTTGCCTCCATGAACAAATCTAGTTTTTAGGATGTGGATGAGGTTGCTAGGGTGTTGGGGGGACATGATAGCAAGGGAAGCTACTCTCTATGTGTCAAGATTGCCAAAGACCTGAGGCAACTCCTGGAGAAGATGGCAGGAATGTAGAAGAAGTGGAAGGCTATGGTTGAGTTTGCTGCCAAGGCCCTGCACTGGGCAGCATTGATCTTTGTGGTAGTCAAGGACTCAGATGACAAGATCAAGTAGGTGGGGATCGATAACCTGGGGGATTATAAAGATATGGTTGATTTTCTAGCTAAGTACAGGATGATTGGTAGTCCCTAGTTTCTTGTTGTTATGTTGTTTTTGTTGTTTTTGATTAGGTGTTTTTTGTCTTCTATTCATGAGTTGTTAATGTGTCATTTCTGGCTCTTTAATGGTCTGTAGCCCAGGAGGCCATTTTGTATAGGGTTCTGGACCCTCTTTTCCAGCTAAACTAATAAAAAAAAAAGAATTTAAATTTGAATTATTATTAATTAATTATATATATTATATTATTATATTATTATATTATAATTATTTTGATATTATTTCTATTATTATAATAATATATTTTAATTATATATTAATAATATTAATTATATAATAGTATAATAATAATAATAATAATAATACTAACACTACAAAAATTTAAAATGTCAAAATGCAAAAAATTGGCGAGTTGTGAGCTTAAACCTTTGATGATGTTGAGGGTTTCCAACTGATTACGTCTAAACCATTTTTATATTTATATTTCTGATCGTATTCTTTGCATGTGAAACATGATCGAAAGCGGATAGCAGGCACTATCAAAGGGCCCACTGGACGTGACAGGTTAACTGTATAATATGTATGTGATATTTGGGAAGCGGCATCCATGCCCCATGCATTTTTTGGGGCTAGATAGCCGCTTCCTAATTGTTCGGTTGGCCTTTCTCTTCATAAAGCTTTGTTAATGTCAATCATGACACTGTTACCACCATGTGAGAGAGCAAGGTGGAGGGCAGTTGTCATCGCACTTTCACCATGTGCTCCATCACAGTTGGCCACCTTAAATTATTGTAGGGCCTACAAATTCTAAATTCCAGACACCATTATGGTTATTTGAGAGTATGTTAAAGTAGGCAAAGACATACAAGATAGGGTGACATTTCATTTCACTTTTATAAGTGTGAGCTTTATCATCAATCATATTCTTTATTTACAAGAAGCAAGAACCTATTGATACTTGATACCATAAGAAAAGGGCAATTTTAAAGAATAAAGAATGATTAATATCATTTTAGTTTGGAATAATTATTTTAATATCTTAATAAAATGATACATTTCAAATTTCTCTCCTTATATACAAAATTTACTTAATAAAAGAATTTATCAAGTTTTTAAAAAAGTAACTAAAATTTTAGTCAAAAAAGAGTAAGAATTATTCTAAGGTTTTAAGACATTTTCATTCAATATAATTTCATTTTATAAGAAAAAGTAAAATTATATTTTGCAAATATGTTTATAATTATAGAAACATAACAAGAAAAAAGAAGGATGCAAGTTTTCTTTATAAGAAAGTTTATCCATTTAGATTAGTTTGTACTTGTCTTAAATTTGACATTTATTTGGCCATCACAATCTAACTTGGACCATTTTTGCTATTGTGGAACCAAAAATTTCAAAGGCCATAATTTTCATATATAAAAGCATTTTCACATTTTTTTAAGAACTACTTTTTTTGAAATGTACACATTCATGTTAGTTTATTTTGCAAATTTTGCACTAACAGTCATAGAAAAATAGAAATCAAAATTCTACTTGGATAAGCTCCATGGATCTAACTACTCATCATGCAATATCTAGAATGAAGAATTCCTCAAGATTAAAGGAATGTGGATGTACATCACTGATAAAAATATACCCCTATAAATCTCAATCATTTTAAAGAATAAAGAAAGACAAAATAAAGAAAAAAAATCATGGTATTCTCACTATTATAGGGGATGATTACTTCACATACCATTGCATATAAAAAGTCATCCTACCAAGTTATGAAAGAGGTTTAAATAATTATTCAAAACTAGAAAAAAATTTCAAATCAAGCATTTGGAGACTCAATGATATACCCTTAAACTTGTTAAGTATGATAGGTCAAGGAATATCTCTCATTTTCAATAATTGCCCTTCATTTTATGATGCATCCCCAAGTTTCCAAATAGTGGCTAGATGAACCCTAACACCAAAGGCATTCTTATTGAGAGGGATGTTTTCTTGAGAAGATGCTCTTCAAGTGTTCTCTATAAAGCTTCCTAATTTTCTAGGCTCAACTAAGAAGCTTTAGAGGACTATGATTGTAAATGATACTAGTGGAGAGAGTTTATTCATCACTTTTCATAGTATTTCAACTCAGATTACTCTTCACAAGAGGACTAAATATGTGTCTCAACTTGTTTGACCTATGGAAGTTCTTATTGATCACAACACAGTTTAGTAGGTATGTTCATCATTTAATTTAGTTAGAGGATTTGGTCTCACATTTAATACAAGACCCCAATATTTATGAGTGTTTGTCCATTATTCCAATTAAAACACATATGTGGTGTGTTTCTACCTTAGAGGATCCTATCTTCATGCTTGAGGATCTTGGAGGACTTGATCAAGGATATATAGATATCTTGCATGGTAACCTTTCAAACTTGTTTCTTTTATAATTTAGTTCATGATCATGCTCAATGGGAAGAGAATGTACAACTAAGAATATGATTAGTAAAAGAGCCATTACAAAAATGTAGTAAAGATAGAAAGCACAAACTTTGATCATTTGAAATTTGATTTTCGCAAGGGACACTAGCACAAGTGTGTTAGTGTCTAAGGCCACTAGTGCATTTGTGCTAGTCTTTATAAGGACAAAAGTCTCTAAGATGTGGGGAGCAAGCAGGAGACAATTGGGGAATGAATGTTTGGAATGTGTAGCACCTTGATGAATGGCTTTAGGTACAAAAATATGTTGAATAAGTCATAAAACATGTATGTAGGACTGAATACTAAAATGAATGTTTCATGTAGAGTGAAAAGTGTGAAGTATCCAATTTTTTACTCTAATTTTTGTCCCATTTTTGTGGGTTTACATTGAATAAAAATATTTGATAATATAAAGGATACATCCAAGGATATATAAGAGCTATATTCTGTCTTATTTTATCTTTCCTTTACTCCAATATATGCTCTAAACCTAAAATTAATCCATAGAAGAAAACATAGTTATTCTTTTCTAAGAGGAAATATGCATAAGAGATATCACACTTATAATTAACCAACTACCCTTTACTAAAATAGGTAGAAAAGAAAGAGCATGGGTATCCATGAAGTATCATCTAGTCTAAGAATAGGAAGAGGAGGCTACAAGATAGTTAAGAAAGATATGTAGTCATGGTTGTGAAGGAGTTTCCTAGATATAAAACTAGCAATATAGTAGCCACCTCAGGGTGGATTTGGTTATAGTAGCCACTTAGACATATAGTTGAAGAGGAAAGAACGATTTCATAAGAGCAGTCATAATAGCACTAAGACCACAAATTTGGTACAAGGACCATAAAAAAGATACAAGGAACATAAAATGGGTACATGGACCATAAAATTGGTATCTAGACAATAAAACTACTAAAAATATGGTACCATAATAACGAATGTATAGTAGGAAAGTATATTCCTCTTTAAATTGATTATATGTTAGGGGATGTAATCAATTTAAAGAGTATAGAGGAAAGAAGGGAATAAATGCCAAGGTAGCATAGATAATCCATAGACCATGTGAAGAAGAATCAAGAGAGGAGATGTTGTCCCCAAGAATGTATCATAGAGTTTCCCTCAAAGGAGGGGCATAGAGAGAGAAGTCATAGGGTGAGTGCAGGATCATCACGGGCCAAACAGTGGCAATAGGAAAAAAATCACGTATTTACTTAGCCAAAATTGCAAATTGGGGAAGTTTGACTTTCTTAGGCATGTAAAGAATATTCATTTTGGTTTGGAATATGAAACCAAAATAGATAACCATTTGTGGGACCCAAAATGGATATCCATTTTGGAGACAACAAAAACTCAAAAAAGAGGCCGCGCTTTGCAAACCCATAGCTTGAAAAATGTAGACATCTTAAAAAATAGATAGTTGAGTTTGCTAGAATAGATATCTGATCTAAGTATGTATGATTCTTGTTTATTTTTATTTTTTTTGTAAATTCAAGTAAATTTTTTTGGGTTTTTTATCTTCAATGGGTATGTTTTATATTTTAAATAGGTAAAATGGATGAACAACATGAAAAACCAAACCCCTCCAACAATCAAAGAGAAAATTGAAAGAAACATTGATCAAATAAGTAGGACTGTAGAAATGCATCGCCGCCACCCTCGGTTGTCTTCAATGACATCAAATTTAGAGGGGATTATTATTCATGTTTGAACCCTCACAAGCCAACATGAATCATTTAGGCAATGGTCAGAAACCAAGAAGGCAAAATATGATGATGGTTTATCATATGATCAAGTGAAAGAGTTAGACATTACCAAAGCTATGTTAGCCCAATATTTTGTCAATCCTAAAATTGGATTGCATGTTGATGTTTGGAGCCTAAGTATTTAATCAAATAGTGTACACATGAGGGTATTAGTCAGAAATTTTGGGATTGTTGGTGGATGGTTTTTGATAAACCACCCAACAACAATTTAGATGTACCTTTGTATTTCCTTCGTAGAATATATGCAGAGTTTGTAATGGGTTGCCATGTGAATTATTTTGATTTTAGAGAGTTCAAGGGAGTAGGTAAGGGAATGCCTCAAGATAGACTTGGGGCAATGAGACAAGTGCAAGGTCCTTTTATTCCCCCTCCTGCTATCCTTTCTCCACCCCCAATTTAGCACCAAGACATTGTTGCAAATGCAACACAACAGGGCCTCATTGCCATACACTCTTTGACAGAGAACTTGATTACAAAAACCTTTTAGTTTGCATAGCCACATGATGTTAGCAGTGATATTGGATCACCTGATATTACTAGACCCTCCTTGTCCACACATGCTTGTGTGCCCCATCATTGCATTTTTTAAAATCAGTTGTGCTTAGGTCCTCTTATGGAGAGTAGTGAGCCACCCTTGAACACTTCATAGTATGATGTCCCTTCATGAGATGAGGCAACGGGGTCTAGAACTCAAGTTGAGGGGTCGGGGAGAAGAGAAGAAGCACAAGCATCAATGGGTAGAGAAGGAGAAGAACATGGCCAATCTTTTATAGAGGTAAAATTTAAAGTTAAATTTCATGGTGTATTCCATTTGAATAATATAAACAAATATTAGTAATAATGTATCTATGGTGGATAACAGTTGATGACAGAGGAGGATTTGATAGAAGTTCATCATGGAACACTTTCTACCATCCAATTTGGCTTCGACTTGCCGATATATTTTTTTCTACACATCAACTTTTTTATTGTATGCATTTAATTCTTTATGAGTAATTATATATTAATTTATATCTTGATGTTACTTTACTTTTATAGTCAATCCAAATTGTGAATGATGTGGCATCTTTTCCAATAGTCTTTAGTCAAACTCCCGATCAACCCAAGGAACCAACATTCGTAGAATGACTTTTTGAATGCTAACAAAGGGTGGAGGTAATTCGATTGAACTATACTTTAATTGATAATTTAGAAAACTTAGATATTTGATTATAGTCATTTAGATAAATAATAAAATAGAGAATCATGGTGTTTGTTACATGTTTGATCATATAAAATAATGGTTAAGAGTTCATGAAAATGAGAAAGAAAGAAAGGAACATGTATTATCCATTATTCATAATATAGATTTGAGCCTTCACTAACACATCAATTATTCGTTTAAATATTCATAGATATTTTTCAATTGATTTGAAACTAATTTGATTCATAGATATTTTTCAATTGATTTGAAACTAATTTGATTATGTGATCCATTTTAGTGCATTGATTGATTCATCTTATAAGGATTCCATTAAGACATATAATGTTCATTCGTCGCCAAGATAATTATGTGTATTGATAAATTGATGCTATATCATTCACATACACACATCAACATTTAAAAACACATAACCATACAAGTAAACTAAAATTCCATAAAAAATATAGATCATATAGATGCCCATGCCATAAACATATAAACTTGAATACCAACCATACATATCATAGTGTCCAATAACAAATGTCATCAACATAAAAAAAATTATAACATGATTAGGCACATATAATAATGGGGACACATCTTCTAATCCTCCTCCTTTTGATCCTCTTGAACCCACTCCTCTACCTATATATAATGGATATAATAGTGGGGACACATCTTCTACCAATAATATCTATGCATTTGTGACCCTACATCATCTCAACTACAATTTTAATTGGCTCATCTCCATCATCATCATTATTAAATTCATGAGTGGAAAATGGTGGTCTATCTATCTCCCAAGGTGATGTCATCCTAGCTCAGCCATACTCACATCAACTTAGCTCTTTACCTTGAACACTTGCTTGCAACCTATCATGCCTTCTCTATTCACATGACTCCTAAACTTCATGACCTAGACCTACACTACTTCATATAACCTCAACTAGATATGTTTGGCAACCTCTAAAGTTGCTCCTAAACAAACTCAACCTCTCCTAAAGTTATTCAACTACTTCCTTGAATAGAAAACATGGTTATCTCCTTAATACCATACAGATTTCATCCCTATAACTTTGGATTTCAAACTTATAAGCTTTATCCACTCATCCTTATCCACCTAGACCTAGTCAACTTACCCTTTTTTTACTTCTTACTACACTTATTCACCTCTTTACAACATGTAAAGGTGGTTTTACAACATGAAGAATATAAATATGTTCTATGTTCTATGAAGGCCATTTTAACCTCTTGACATGTTTCGTGTTCATGTTTGAGGCCTCCAAAAGTCCTTATACAACTTGAATTATCAAATAGTCCATTTGGTGGGAAAATAGGAAAACCTTATCCAAATGACTTAAATGGATGTCTTGACCTGCAAGACCACTTGGAAACATGAAAATGTCTTTGCCATATCCTAATGTCACTTGATTGGTTTTGATCCTATCCTCCTGCATCACAAGGCCTAAGTGGTGAGTTTTTGTGCCTCCTATATATTTCAAGTTTTAGGGGAACATTCTACTAGATAAAAAACTATTTCAGGATCCACTTATAACAAAAACATTCCAAATATGTAGAAAAATACTATTATATGTGTAGAACTACTGAGATGGCAATATACATGCATCAAAATACTTCATATTATATGTTTATCCTATGACAAATGTAAAAGGTGAGTACAATAAATACCTTGTATTTTCTCATGAAATGTAAGAGGTAAAAAAAATTACATGATAGCTCATTTTTGTTGAATCTTTAGAAATTCATTTTAAGGACACTTCTCACTAGACATGTGCTGATGTGGAGAGTTGCATGATGAGTCACACCTCTAAACCTTAGTTGCAGATAGATAAGAGTCCATATCACATTTCTAAAAAAATAGAGGTCCTACAATATTCCATGGTCGTAAAGTTATCCCTAATGACTAATAGCTCCTCTCCGCTAATGCTAGTGAGCAATTTTTCTATGTTTTGTTTAAACTAATCTATTAATTTAAAATTTATTATGATTATTTGTATACATAGAGTCTTATATTCTTGTCATTTTTCATATGGGAGATATTAGTTAGTTCATCCATGATGAGTCCTTCTCAATCGATGCAAGAGGCCTCAATAATGGTATGTGCTTGTTTTCTAGTATATAAGTTTTTGTTTAGTGCAATCTAGATTGTTTATGTGTAGCACATCTAACCTTTTTTAATGTATGCATTTCCTTTTTTTTTAAATAAAAATATATTAATTTATTTCAATGTTACTTTACTTTTATAGTCTCTTGAGAAAGTGAGTGATGTGCCACCTTTACCATCACCCTTTAGTAGGACACCTAATCATTTGTAGAGTGATTGTCTGAATGACAAGAAAGAGTTGAGGTAATTGAGTTAAATTTTTCTAAAAAATAGATAATTTATAGAGGTCTTATAGTTGATAGTAGTGATTTAGATGTATGTTGATAAATGAAAATTCTAAATTTTAGTAGATAAGATTCTATTTACTAACTCTAAGTTATTTATATTTACCATTGAAGAGATTAATCAAATTTGTGGTTTGAGTTGTTAATGCAGTCAACTTTGCATCCATAAACTTCTAGACAAAATGGCACAAAGAGGACACTTTTCAAGGATCCATCATAGATTCAGGATTCACTAAAGACATAGGGTCAAGTGGACCTTTAGTATTTGATGTAGCTATTCGGCATGTAGTTTGTATATAGATTTTGAGACTTGGCATATGCCACATTTTGTAAAAAATGTTTTGAATTGGCATATTTGACAAATTTTTGTATATGTCTACCATTATGGACTATATATATATATATACAATATAATTTTTATTCCTTATGTGCATGTATTCCTACTTTGAAACTTAAAAGTTTAATGTATAATCGGTTTACAATGGGTGAGTTATGATCAATAACATGTTATAGATTGATTTCTTGTTATATATGATTTTTTTCTTGGTAGAAAGATGATATATGTAGTTTCATACCTCAATACATAACAACATTAATTTCCACGTGATTGTAGTTTTAGTTAGAAATAGGATTTTCTTAGAACATTTTACATGTGAGCTTTTTTCATTCAAGAACACTAGCTTTGACATATTAGATTTTCTTAGAACACTACATTTGATATAGACACTACTAGATTTGATATGATAATCATTAATAATTTATTGTCTTACATGTTAAACATGCAAGGTACATGTTAAAAATGACAAAACTTGTGATTTTTTTCATTCAATCCAAGATAGTTATTTTGTATTAATGAGCAAAGACATGTTTGTGTGTTTACCCATTTCGTTATCTAGTTTATGTAAAGAAATGTCATCCAAAACCCAAATTCAATAGCCATTGCATTTGGAAATGTAAATAGGTGTACATCTTAAATGGATGTATGTTTGAATATCATGTCCTCATTTCATGGTCTGTAGGTCTACATGTAAGGAGAGAGACACATTTGCCATGATTCACATATCCTCATTTCACCTTCTATATGGTCTCCATGCTTTGCATATCCTCATTTCATAGGTCCACATGTTTGACATGATTTTCTTATCCTAATTTCACCTTCTATGTGGTCTCCATGCTTTGCATATCCTCATTTCATAGGTCCACATGTTTGACATGATTCACTTATCCTCATTTCACCTTCTCTATGTATAATGTATCCTCATTTCACCTTCTATATGTTTGACATTAGATTCATAACCTTGTTTCACCTTCTATATGTTTAACATGATTTTTCTATCATCATTTCATCATCTATAGGTCTAGTATACCCTCATTTCACCTTCTATATGGATTATGGTAAGAGCAGAATGAGGTAGAGAGGAAGAGAGAGACATAGCGAGAGATGTACATTTGGCATGATTTGCAATCCTCATTTCACCTTTTATATGGTCTCATACTTTGCATATCCTCATTTTCCTCATGCCTACATGACTTATAGAAAAACTAGAATGAGTTGTGCCCTTGATGCGCTCCAATGTTTGTGGGGGAGTGAACATTTTGCCCTTGTAGACGATGAAGATGACTACATAAGGAGAGATACATTTGGCATGATTCACATTTGGACCTAACTGACGGCGTTGATAGGTCAAGGTGGGTGGGTTTATGCTAGTGGAGGCCCTATTTATTTTCCCATGTGCCCCAATCGAATCAGGCTATAGTGTACCGGTAAAGTCTCTTAAGAGACCTAAGATTCAAAAATTGCAAGACTTTGACAGAGTAGTTCTTGCACTTCGTGGCACCTACGAATGATCCATTTGGACCTACAAATGGATGTCAGGCCCCTCCATAATAACCTCTCTCAGTTTGAACAACTCAATATCGTTTGACTGTGCCAATGGTGGATGCATTCTTTAAAAATGCCTCAGTGACATGTAGTGTAAAGGTGCCAAGAGCCATATTTTGTATTCTTCACCCCATGGAACCTGATTGATGGTGCCAACAGGTCAGTGTGGGTGGGTTTATGCTAGTGAAGGCCTTTTTTTGTTCCCCAGATGTCTCAATTGAATTGGGCTACAGTGTACCAACAAAGTCTCTTAAGAGACCTAAGAGCCAAAAATTGCCAGACTTTGATGGAGTAGTTTTTGCACTTCGTGGCACCTACAAATGATCCATTTGGATTTCAAGACTCTCCACAATAACCTCTCTTAGTTTTGACAAACTCAACATCATTTCACCATGCCAACGGCAGATGTATTCTTGCAAAATGCCTTTCTGACATGTAATGTAAAGGTGCCAGGAGCCATCTTTTTCCTTCTTCACCCTGTGCGACCAAACTGATGGCATTGATAGGTTAGGGTGGGTGGGTTTATGTTAGTGGAGGCCCTATTTCATTCCCTAGGTGTCCCAATCGAATCAGGCTACAGTGTATCAGCAAAGTCTCTTAAGAAACCTAAGAATAAAAAATTGCCAGACTTTGATAGAGTAATTCTCGTACTTTGTGGCACCTATGAATGATCCATTTGTACATATACCTAGATGTCAGGCCCCTCCAAAATAACATCACTCAGTTTTGACCAACTCAATATCATTTCACCGTGCCAAAGGTGGATGCATTCTTGCAAAATGCCTTAGTGACATGTAGTGTAAAGGTGTCAGGAGCCATATTTTGCGTTCTTCACCCTGTGGGACCTAATTGATGGTACTGAAAGGTTGGGGTGGGTGATTTTATGCTATTAGATGCCCTGTTTCATTCCCCATGTGTCCCAATTGAATCAGGCTATAGTGTACCGACAAAGTCGCTTAAGACACCTAAGAGCAAAAAAATTCTAGACTTTAACAGAGTAGTCCTCGCACATCGTGGCACCTACGGATGATCCATTTGGACCTATGGATGCATGTCAGGCCCATCCACAATAACCTCTCTTGGTTTTGACCAACTCAACATTGTTTGACCGTGCCAACGGTGGATGCATTCATACAAAATGCCTTAGTGACATATAGTGTACATTTGCCAAGAGCCATATTTTGCATTCTTCACCCCATGGGACCTAACCGATGGCATTGATAGGTCAAGATGGGTGGGTTTATTCTAGTGGAGGCCCTATTTCATTCCCCAGGTGTCCCAATTGAATCAGGCTATAGTGTACTAGCAAAGTCTCTTAAGAGACCTAAGAGCAAAAAATTACCATACTTTGACAGAGTAGTCCTCGAACTTCGTGACACCTACAAATGATTCATTTAGACCTACAGCTAGATTTAAAGCCCTTCCACAATAAAATCTTTTAGTTTTGACCAACTCAACATCATTTGACCGTGCCAACGGTGGATGTATTATTGCAAAATGCCTCAGTGACAGTGTAAAGGTGCCAAGAGTCATATTTTATGTTCTTAACCTCATGGGACCTAACTGATGGCATTGTTAGGTTAGGGTGGGTGGGCTTATGCTAGTAGAGGCACTGTTTCATTCCCTAGGTGTGCCAATCGAATTAGGCTACAGTGTATCGATGAAGTCTCTAAGAGACCTAAGAGCAAAAATATACCAGACTTTGAAGAAGTAGTCCTCTCACTTAGTGGAAACTACAATAGATCCATTTGAACCTATAGTTAGATGTTAGGCCCCTCCACAATAACCTCTCTCATTTTTTACCAACTCAACATCGTTTGATCGTGCCAACAGTGGATGCATTCTTGTAACATGCCTCAGTGACATTTAGTGTAAAGGTGCCCGTAGCCATATTTTGTGTTCTTCACTTCATGTGACCTAAACGATGACACTGACAAGTCAAGGTGGATGGTTTTATACTAATAGAGGCTCTATTTTATTCCCCAAGTGTCCCAATCAAATTGGGCTACAGTGTACTAGTAAAGTCTCTTAAGAGACCTAAGAGCAAAAAAGTGCCAAACTTTGATGGAGTAGTTCTCGGACTTCATAGCACCTACAAATGATCTATTTGGACCTATGGCTGGATGTCAAGTCCCTCCACAATAACCTCTCTCATTTTTGACCAACTCAACATCGTTTGACCGTGCCAAAGGTGGGTGCATTCGTGCAAAATGCCTCAATGACATATAGTATAAAGGTGCCAAGAGCCATATTTTGCATCATTCACCCCATGGGACCTAACCCACAATGTTGATAGGTCAGGGTAGGTGTGTTTATACTAGGGGAGGCCCTATTTCATTCCCTAGGTGTCCCAATCGAATCGGGATATAGTTTACTAGCAAAGTCTCTTAAGAGACCTAAGAGCAAAAAATTGCCAGACTTTGACGAAGTAGTCCTTGCACTTCATGGCACCTACAAATGATCTATTTAGACCTATAGCTAGATGTTAGGCCCCTCCACAGTAACCTCTCTCAGTTTTAACCAACTCAACATCAGTTGACTGTGCCAACGACTGATGCATTCTTGCAAAATGACTCAATGATATTAGTGTAAAGGTGCCAAGAGCCATATTTTACATTCTTCACCCCATGGGACCTAATTGATGGTGCCAACAAGTCAGGGTGGGTGGGTTTATGCTAGTGGAGGCCTTCTTTCATTCCCCAGGTGTCCCAATCAAATCAGGCTACAGTGTATTGACAAAGTCTCTTAAGAGACCTAAGAGGAAAAAAATGCTAGACTTTGACGGAGTAGTCCTTAGACTTTGTGTCACCTATGAATGACCTATTTGGACCTATAGCTAGATGTCAAGTCCCTCCTTAATAACTTCTCTTAGTTTTGACCAACTCAACATCATTTGACTATGCCACTGGTGGATGCATTCTTGCAAAACACCTCAATGACATATAGTGTAAAGGTGACAAGTGTCATATTTTACATTCGTCACCCCATGGGACCTAAATGATAGCACCAATAGGTCAAGGTGGGTGGGTTTATACTATTGGAGGCCCTGTTTCATTCCCTAGGTGTCCCAATCAAATCGGGCCACATTGTACTGGCAAAGTCTCTTAAGAGACCTAAGGGCAAAAACTTGCCAGACTTTGGCAGAGTAGTTCTTAGACTTCTTGTCACCTATGAATGATTCATTTAGACCTATAGCAAGATGTCAGGTCCATCCACAATAACCTCTCTTGGTTTTGACCAACTTAACATTGTTAAAACAAAACCTTAAACACTCCTAAAATTACCTTGGGATCTCCAAACTTCACGTTGCATGCAACCATCCATGTAGTCAAGGTAAAAATCATTGTTTTCCCATGTCCAAAAAGCATTTTTCTTGTCAATGTTTCACGTAACAATGCATGGAGGGAATTTTTCTATTCAAACTAATCTTGTTTAGGTTGTCTTTCAGTTTTGACATCGAGTAAGGTCATGGTTAAGCTTTTGGTTAGGTATAGTTTTCATTCATCTCCTTGAGTCTTTCCTCCTTTAGGGTTTTCCATACTTGTTTATAGGTTTCATGGTATGTAGCTCATCCAAGGCAGATGTTATACTGATTGAATAAGTACAATGTAGAGAAGAAGACAATGAATTCTTGATGGTCATCTTTATTTGAAAGTATATGCATTTAATAGAAATGTGAGACAACAAGACAAATAGAAGGTTTGTAAACTAATAATTATCTACAACTATAGGCCCCTGTCAAGCCATAAGAGAGGAGTCAAAATCATGAAGATTTCAAAGACATGGAAGACTCAAAGGGATTGTCCTAGGGTATGTGGTGGAGATTACAAAAGAGACTGTACACAAAACAAAATGAAGAGTCTCATATTAAGTATGGTATGTAGGAAAATGAGATATGAAGGTTTGTCACCATCAAAGGACTCCAAGGAGCATAGTGAAGAATGTGTACAAAGAAGATCCCTTAGGGGTATTGTTTGGTGGTTTTCAAACACTGTCAAATACTACTACATGTCCTATTATCAAAGAAGATACCACATTACCTTGAAAAGGCTTGTTAACAATCACTGCAAAGACTGTCATCAGCTATAAGAACTCTACCAATCATTTGCAAGTCAGTTTTAAGAGTTTGGTGTTGGTTTTGTTTAGCAGTTTGAGGGGTTGTTGGAAGTCTTGAAATATGTATGAGATCTATTTAATAGTCCACAATACCTATTAAATCATCTCAAGTTTTGTGTAATCATTGTTGACCCAACACCATGGAGACCTATCCACGAAGGTCTAAGAAAGGTAAATAGAAATTTTTAAATCCTTACTAGGTTTACTCCATTGTTTTGAATGTTTTGGTACTAGTTTTATTTGCATACATCCTGGATACCCTTGTGTCAAAACTAGAGACTCATGCCTTGTCAAAGTCTCTGAAAGTCTCAGAAAGGTAGATAGACCTCCTAGAGGTCCACTTTGTCAAGCCTCACAAAAGATTGCTAGGGTTCTAAGGTCTTAGGTCACTGTCTAGTGTTCTAAGGTTTGTCAAAGCATATAATAAACTCCAATGAATAGTATTTTATTTTGTAATGGATAAGGAAGATGTCTTCAAGAGGTAGAGACAAGATATTCCAAATGTTTTGATCTTTGACAAAAATTGGAGGTCCACAAGGTAGAGGTAGAAGTGTAGCATGACAGTTTTGGAGCACATGAGATCACCACCAAGTATGGTGAAGTCAAAGATTGATGTAGAGTTCTTAGGGTTTTGTTGAGCTATTTCGCTTCCCAGTAAAGTAGCCCAAATATAAAAAATCTCTAAGTGTTTTCCCCTTTAGGAATGCAAGAAAAACACCCCAAATTGGCTAAGTCCAAAAATATGTGTTTTTCCTTGTGTTTTTTAAGTGTTTTGGAGTTTCAGAGTTCAAAGTTCTTGCCTTCATCCTTCCATCCTAACCTTCTTTGAACTCTACCCTTTCCTTTGTAAAATATTCTATGTGTTCAAAGTGCTTTGGACCTCAGAGTTTTGGACTTCCGTGTTTCGAGCTTTATTCGGATATTTTGACATAGATATCCCGACATTTCGAATATCCATGTCCATAAGGCAGAATGATCAGAGCCCGAGATCTAGCTCTTTCTTTTGAAATATGCTAAGACTTTTAAGGCACCGGACATCATACTTTTCCCCTTCCCCTTTCTTGTCCTTTTGGAAAGCAGAAAACAGAAGGTCCAAAGGTTGACTTTCTCCAAACTTGTGAAATAAAGTTAATTGTTGCAAACTTTGGGGATTGGACCTTACCTCTTCTTCTTTCTCATAGAAGATATAATATGGATGGCTCGATCTCCGAACTCCACCGAAACTTTCAAAAATTGGCCAAGTCTTTTCTTTTAGGGCTCAAATTTTCCTTTTTTCTTCTTCACTAGGAAGGTGAAAGATGGAAAGCTCGAGGTCCAAAGTCTGTTGATATTGTAATATGCCTTTACAAAGTGGAGCTCAAAGGGTGGTCTTTTCTCCTTTCTCCTTCTCTCTTGGAAGGAGAAATGCCGAAGGCCCAAGGCTCGATCTTTGACAACTTCTGTGATCTTCAGAGATAAAGGAAAGGAAGTAGAATCAAGGGTCTGCCATGATTAATAATAATGAAATATTTCTATTAAAGTAGATTATAGGTCATAAGTGAAGGTCAAACATCCAAATCCAGATGGAAAATTGCAGTTGAGAATTTATTTTGCAAGTGGAGGTTCAAGCGCAAGTTTTCAACGTAGATATTTGAAGGTATTTGTTCAACCACTTCAGAAGATATTTTCCACATTTATGGAATTCCCTTTTGTAAAATATCTTATGATAGAGCCCATGGGGGAGAATATATTGTAATGACTTTAGTCAATGAATGAAATGCTATATATGCATAGATGAAAGATGTAATGAGGGTTGGATACAGAGACCTATTTTTGTGTTCAAATAGAACTCTCCTCTACTATAACTGTGCCTTTTGATTAATACATACTATGTTTTACCTTTTCATGCTTTTCTTTTAACTCTGTGTAGTCTTAGAATTGGTTATTGATTGTGAATGTCTAATTCCTTACAATCCAATCTTTACCTTTTTTAAAATCTTCATAATTTGTGTAAGCTTATCAATTGTATTAATTTATTTGTGCATTTTAGCTCTATGAGTGTTCTTTATTCAAAGGCATGGTGTATCACCTCCTTTTATTTTCTAGTTTTATCCTTCTTCCCCTTTTCCCCAATGATGGATAGATTAGGTTTAGTCTTAGCAGTAGCAGAATCTCCCATTCAATGAAGGAACCAACCTTTCTCTAGATATTGATCTCCCTGCAGGATCCCACACTTGGAGATCATCCCAATGTTTCATTGGATTGTTGGAGCCCTAAAATCCTCCCACACAAGGTGTAAATCCATGTGACAATAGTTTTTGGCATGCTCGATGGGACCTTGAGCAATCTGAATCAAAGAATCAAGCTGATAATCTAGTGTTCTTCTTAGTAATCTACACTTTGACAGACATTACATGCACCTAACAACTCTACAATCTCCTGGCTTCTTATCAATGCCACTTTTTATGCTCATGCAAACAAGGTCTTCTTCAAGAGATAAATACCAATTTACTGAATTGCCTATTGCTGCTTCAAGGAGAAGGTCTAGGCTATCTAGGTCTCCTGTGACAAGGAACAGGGGTCCTATTTTTTCTCATCCAAGAGCTCAATCCACACCCTCTCCTATTAGGTTTCAATACACTAGAAGAAGCTTGCACATTCCTAGATTGAATTTGAATATCCCTAAGATGGAAAGAAACTTACCTTTTGTGACCTTCAATGGAGGCAGTCCTTTAGCTTTGGCTACATATAATGACATACCAATTGCATCCCTTAAAAGTATTTCATCATTTACGGGTGATGGTTCTACAACCCCTGCCGAGCACATCAAAGACATATCCAACATGAAGATGTTGTAGTTAGGCTCATGGTCTCATATTTCAAAGGGAGAGCTCTTGAATGGTTTAGGAGCTTAACTCCTGCTTCAATACATAACTGGGATGAGCTAGGAGAATCCCTCTACAAACAGCTTGGAGAGAGGGCAAACAACGTTTCACTGCTAGAACAACTAACAACAATCAAAAGAGCTCCAAGTGAGATGATGGTGAACTTCAACTTCAAGTTTTGGAGGACATGCGAGAGAATCCCAACTCTTCTCAGATTGTCTCCACAAGGTGCCTTTTTGTATTTCTTAAGAGCTTTAAATTCTGACATAATAGTAATGATGCAATCTATGGGTGTTGATATCCTACCAAATGCATATGAGGTAGCCTTAAAGGTTGAAAATTATTTAATACAAGCTAGGAAAATTGCTCCTAGACCTCCTGTACCCATTTTCCCCAGAGCTGCCTTCACAGTTCTAACAACCTATTATTACTCCCATTCTAGAGCCTAAAGCTTCCACATCTTCTCTTTCTCAAGAAGAGAATGATCTTAAAACCCTAATGCCTAATTTGACCAAAAAAGTGAATAGCATAGATATTCAAACTACCCCCAAACCTCATTAAAATTATAACCAAGGGTAGTCTGTTGGCAAGAGACACAGTGTGGCTTCATGAGTGTTGTCATTGATGGCAACAAAGTCCATCCCACACATTCGTAGCACATGGTATGACTATACCAGAAGATAGACTGAAGAATATTTTGGTCCGGTAAGCAAGAACAAAGCATGCAGCAAGGTCTGACAATCAGGTCCGGATCTCTCAAAGAAAGTATCTCAATAAAGTGCAGACTTGGGGAAGTCAAGAGGAGTACCATGACTAATACATTCCAGAGATTAAGCCTCCGGTGGTGAAAGAGTGAAAAGATATGAACACCTAAGTGTTCGGTTCCTGTTTGGCAGAGTAAACTGAGGAAGAACTGACTGGCAGAGCATCAAACCTTAATCTAGATGAGATATTGATGGTGATCAAGATTCTTAAGGGATCATTCATGATTGGCTGACATGTTTGATGACTTCTATAAGTATATCTTTGATACGCATCACTTGGTAAGCAAGGATTCAACTGACAGACCAGAGTTTGGGAAAATATTGAGTATTCCAGATGCTGACTAGAAAGATGTTGAAATCCTTTGTGTGGATATATATACCAGATGGATTATGATGTGAGGGTGTGTGTGTGATAACATAGTGTGCGAAGAAAGGTAGAGATAGGTGTGGGAGTTATAATACAAGTCTGGTATGTAAAAGAACAGCAACACTAAAGGAGTGGAAGAATGAAATGCAGTAGGTTAGTTTATTGAGCCTAACCAGAACTGAACCTCAGCATATGTGGATGCTTCTAATCAGTTCAAATACTTGGTTACTTTCTTTATAACTTGTAGACAGTGAGTCTCTTGTAGGTAGTGAACCTCTTGTGAGAAGAGTGCTCGGTCAGTGAGCCCTAATTGGCAAGTACCATTTTGTACTTCTTATTCTTCTAATAGAGAATAAAATCTTGGGTTAGTCACCCCGTGGTTTTTTCCCTTAACAGGGTTTTCCACGTCAAAAATATTGTGTTGTGTGTTGAGTTTATTTCTACTTCCATGGTTATGTATGCTTATATGTTTTGATATTGCACTAATTGTTAAAGAAGAAAAGAAAGTCAAATAATTAAGATAACTGATTCACCCCCCCTCTCAGTTATCAACAATTGGTATCAGAGCCAAGTTCCTTCTAACAGAGCCTAACACCTTGAGGAAGATATGGGAATCTCAATGGATATGTATGGTATGAGGGAACAGCTTTAGTCTACCCTAGATGATCTTGATCAATCTCACTCTGAAGTCAATGACCTGAGGGAAAGACTCAAACAAGCTGATGATTTCATAAATGAACTCAAAGAAAAACTAAGTATCTCAATGAAGAAAAGAAAGGAACTTCTTCAAAAATTAGCAAGTCAAAATGAAGCCAATGATACTAATCAAGATCTGAATGAGAAAACCAAGTTATGTGAGAAGTTATCAAAAGAGGTCATTATGGTAAGACATGAAATGGAATCAGGAGTTATGAAATTCACCCAAGAAATTGAAGAGAAAAGAAAAAGTGAAGATAATCTAAAACAATCTCTCAAGGAGAAGTCAGAAGACTGCCACAAAATGGATAGAATAATCAGGCATCTGGAATCTAATCTTTAAGAAGCTAGAGACAATGAAGAACAACTTGAGAATCAGATAGACACTCTTAAAAGGGATCTTCAAACATCAAATGAATACAAAGAGAAATTCAAGATAAGCTCCACTCAACTTGAAGTTCTTCTTGAAAGCCAAAAGAGGATAGATGACAAGCAAGGCTTGGGGTATGAGAAAAGGGAAAGATCTGAATCTAGTCAGAAGAACTCTGGATCAGGAAATCCAAGAAACAGGCCTAGAAGACCTCTGGTAAGGCAACCAAATGCTCAAAGATATCCAACCTTCAATGGATACTACCAAAATTGCAATAACTTTGGTCATAAAGCAAATCAGTGTAGAAGAAGAATCAATCAGACTAATTCATCCTTCTCCAGATAGTGTTTTAACTACAAAAGGTATGGTCACAAATCTCAAGAATGTAGAAATATGCAAATGAACAATTCATTCAATGGTAGATGATTTGCATGCAATAGAATGGGACATATGGCTAATCAATGCCGATCAAGAGGCTATCAATCAAATCTGCAAAGAAATGTTGTTTGCTACAATTGTAACAGATCTGGTCATATTGCCAAATTTTGCAGAAGTAAGAATCAGGATAAAAGGGGTCCGGTGCATCATAGTCAAAATAAAGACAAAGGAAAAGGAAAAGTGAATGCGGATGAAATTCAAAGGGAGATGAACAAGATTTGGGTAAAGAGAAGTACAAAAAATGTTGGGGATGGATCCAGACCAGAATCTAGTGCTAATATTTCTTCTGGAAACTAAATAAGATGAGCTTTGGCTCAAGTGGAGTCAAAAAGGAAAACAAATTCCCCTAGCTAGTTAATTGGTGCCTGAAATTGGCACATGGAAAGTTGTGGATTAAAGGGTTCTCAGAGAAACATCTAAATAAGCCTTGGTAAAGATATGGAAGATCTGCAAAAAGTTTAGAAGAGGTTAATCTTCCAAGATTAATCCAGTTTAACAGTCATCCAGTAAGAAGCAAGATTTTCACAGTTAGATCTGATTTGATTCAAAAATGAGGAATCTTGATCTGCGGATAGATGAAATGATTGGAGAAAGGAAGATATATTGTCATTAATCACCAAGAATAACTCTAAGTGCATCTCAGTGATCCAGAAAAGATCTTTCTCAGAACAAGGAGGATAAGGCAACTGAAATGACTTAAGTTGCACATTTATTGCAATGTGGAATTAGGGTTTGCGCAGAAATATAAGGGTTCTCTTATTGAACATTTGCACATTTACATTCGAGAAGAAGAGAGAAGGAGCTTTGCAACAAAATTGTCTCAAACCTCTCAAAGATCAACTGCAGAAGTCGATTCATCCAACAATCTGATCTGGCTCATATCGTGAACCTTAGAAGCGTAAAAGGTATTTTCCACTCTTGAATATCTCTCTTTGAATCCTTGAAAGATGGCTACTCTGAATGTTGTGAAGATCACTGATAGGCCGCACCCTAAATTCAAAAAACATCCCTATAAATCCCTAGAAGTTGATCCCCTAGGTGCATTTTCTAGCATTCCGCATGGAGTTCTGCATGTAGAAAATGTTAGGGTTTACATAAACACAAACATTAAAGAATTTGGGGAATCCAACCTGATGGATATCTACCACAAAGAACTGATAGATGAATCATTTGAACTCAAACCTCAGTACAAGGCCATCTGGGATAAGCATTTTGGACATTGCATTCATTTCCCCTGTTTTGCTGAAGATGATTGGGTGCGGTATGTTCTAAGCAGAATGCATGACAACTTTATGTGGTTGATGAGGCCATTCAAGATAACCAAGGATGCAATTAGGGTGGTAACTGGATTGCACTCATCTGGTGGGTTGCCTGCTCTCAAATCAGTCAAAAATTAAACTATAAGTCAGGCTACCAGATCAAAATTTGACAAGAGAGCAATGACTATAGAAGATATCACTGATCCGGATATCAATTTTGCATCTATGATAATTGGCTATAAGATATATCACTCCAGCAAGGAGAATTCTGTATCCGGAACTACAACCTATGCTGCTTATCAGATGTTAAGGGAGAATGTAGATTATGATCTTTGTGAACTTCTTCTGAGCCAACTATTGGAAAACCTACAAAAGATCAAGAAGGACAAGAAGACCTCATTTAAGTATGGTGGGCTAATACTGTGTTTGTTCTTTTACTTTATGAATGAGCTACCTAGATCCAGTGGTTGGGTATGACAAAATGACAGACCTGTTGCCATTCAAATCAGAGATTACATGCATGGGCTTGGTGATGCCAAGGCTCCAAATATAGCTCTCTGGGGATACTTCAAGAAATTTCAAAGTATGATGCAAGCCAGAGAAAGAATCCCCCAATCATTGGTTGAGAAGTACAAGGATACAATGTGCTTTATGGTAGACACTAATCAATGTCTAATGGAAGCAGTAGAGCCAAGGATAGTCTGGATTATGCTAATGGGGTATGAGGTGGATGATAAAATTCTAGAACTGCATGTCCAACACCTACTAAGTCAGCCCAAGGACCCTAAGGTAGAAAGGTTTGGAACCTTCCAAGAGTTGAGTGTAAAATTTTATGTTGAACTTAGACAGCCTGAGATCAAAAGGAAAGTGAGAAGGGAAGTAGAAGAAGTCACCAAGAGATATGGAATATAAAAGGAGGAAGTTGATGCCAACAAAGAGAAGTTGGAAAGGGTAGAGAAAGAAAGACAAGAAACAGAAAAAGAAAGTGCTCTGATGCAAGCCCCCTCTCGGACCAGATCCTCCAAAAGCTCTACACCAGCCACCTCTAAGAGTCAAAAAGCCTCAAAACTGAAAGCCAGGACATCCAGAAAGGGATAGAAGAGAACTAAGACAAAGGCCACAAGGTCTTACATTAGTCAGAAGGATGATGAAGAGATAGAATCAGATGAGGAGGTCAAGAAAATGAAGAGGAAGAAAATATCTGGTGAATCCTCTACCGGTCAAGGCAAGGAAGAAAAGGTAGAAGAATTTGTTGAAAAGCCTACTCTCTGCATTGATGATATCATCAAATCAGTCACCGTGGATGGGAACTTGAAACCAATCACTAAATTTTATGATGAATATAATGAAGCTGACCAGAAGATCTTGCAAGATGCCACAGTCAGGTATCTTAACATTTATAATAAAGCATTCATTGAGATCATATCTCTAATTCCCAAAAGCCTAGAGAAGGAACTTGAAATAAGGAAGAACAATGCTAAGGCAAAGGACCTAGAGATCTGAGAATAGATAGCTATTCAGCTCTACCCTTCCATCACTCCAAAACAAATGAACATGATCTTTAAGGATTGCAAGGATGAGTTCTGGAGCAAAGCAAGAATGAATCAGCTTATGCTTGGAGAGACTGACAAAGTGGCAAAAGAAATAGAAGATATCCTCTGGAATGCTTTTAAAAGATTTAATCTTCTTATTATAGAAGATTTTGGTGATGAACCCTCTGCCATGATGACGAAGGAGAATCTTCTGTGAAAAATGCAGAAGAGCCAAAGGACATAGGTGAGGAAAGGACTCAAGACTTGGATTCCTCTGCTCTGGAAGAGGAAGTCCCTGAAGAAGTAAACATCTTTCTTCCAGATCCCCCTACTGACTCCGGAACTGAAGGAGAAGAAAGAAAAGATAAGAAAATTGGTCAAGAAGAAGAAGAAGTCAAGGGAAGAGAAAAAGATCAAATAGAGAAAACCCCAAATGACAGCTCTGAGGCCACAGAAGGGAAGCAAACTCTGTCTCTGGCAAGAGACACTGCAAAAGCAGTCAAAGACTTCCTAACAAAAGAAATGACGGAGTTAGATGAACTGGAGCTACTCCAAGGACCATTTAATTTTGATTCCCTCTCCCCAGTTTAGACAATGAAGGTAACATCCTTTGCCCAAGCAAAGGCAAAAGAAAAACTTCTGAAGTCTCACATGGAAGACTGTGAGTTGATAGAGATTGCATCCAATGTGTTGGAGAAGATCATGCCATCCTTCCAGAAGGATCTTTCGGCCTCTTCATCCACTAATCTAAAATCTGTTGTTAATTCTGTTAGCACACATTTTGATTCTTTGGAAAAAGTAGCAGAAGAGAAAGTCCGAAAAAAATTTTTGGATAAGAGATTCTCTGAGATACAAGGACTTATAACAAATGATAGGAGAAATTTGGACATTGGGATAAAGAGCTTAGAAAATGCTCTTAAAAATGGCAGAGAAATATATAAATTTTGTTTAAATCCTGGTCTAAAGTGACAATGGATATTGAGAAGAAAGTGAAAGAACAAGAGGGTAAACTGTCAAGTTTATCTCAGAATTTTGATCCTCTCACCACATCCATAAAAAACCAAGAATGTCAGACTATTGCCATTCTAAATGAACTAAAGAAACTTGAAAAGGAAATGAAGAATATAATAAGTAGGATGGGTGAACTTAGAGGGACAATTATCCCTAAGTTAGAGGTCATGTATGAGGCCCTAACTGATGCTCAGACCACAGCCTGGACCAGTGATCTGACAGATCTAAAGAGGACAGAAGCTTTTGCATTCCTCCTGAGTGGTCACATCTCAATTTTGGACAGGATGAAGCAGAGTTGGGCAACAGAATTTATCCAGTTGAAGACAAGTTTTGCAGATATACTTCAGCATATGTAAGTAGAACATGTATATATATTTATGCAGCCAAATATAGATTGTTTTTGGGAAATTTTGGTGTGCGGATCCTACCCTTTTCTATTGATGTCAAAGGGGGAGTGAGGAGCAGTGAAAAATGTGGAATCTAGCTAAGGGGGAGCTCCGAAAAAGTGTACATAAGAACAAAGCATCAGCCAAGGGGGAGTATGCTATAAAACTTAGTCATTTTTCACTAAGTGTTGCCATCAATGCCAAAGGGGGAGATTGTTGGAAAGAGACACAGTGTGGCTTCATGAGTGTTGTCATTGATGGCAACAAAGTCCATCCCACACATCCACAGGACATGGTATGACTATACCGGAAGACAGACTGAAGAATATTTTGGTCTGGTAAGCAAAAACAAAGCATGTAGCAAGGTCTGACAATCAGGTCCAGATCTCGCAGAGGAAGTATCTCAGTAAAGTGTGGAATTGGGGAAGTCAAGAGGAGTACCATGACTAATGCATTTCAAAGATTGAGCCTCCGGTGGTGAAAGAGTGAAAAGATATGAACACCTAAGTGTTGGGTTCCTGTTTGGCAGAGTAGACTAAGGAAGAACTGACCGGCAGAGCATCAAACCTTAATCCGGACAAGATATTGATGGTGATCAAGCTTCTTAAGGGATCATTCATGATTGGCTGACATGTTTTATGACTTCTATAAGTATCTCTTTGATATGCATCACTTGGTAAGCAAGGATTTAGCCGACAGACTAGAGTTTGGGAAAATATTGAGTATTCCGGATGCCGACTAGAAAGATGTTGAAATCCTTTGTGCGGATGTATATACCAAATGAATTATGATGTGAGGGTGTGTGTGTGATAACATAGTGTGTGAAGAAAGGCAGAGATAGGTGTGGGAGTTATAATACAAGTCCGGTATGTAAAAGAACAACAACACTAAAGGAGTGGAAGAATGAAATGCAGTAGGTTAGTTATTGAGCCTAACTGAAACTGAACCTCAGCATATGTGGATGCTTCTGATCAATTCAAACACTTGGTTACTTTCTTTATAACTTGTAGACAGTGAGTCTCTTGTAGGCAGTGAGCCCTAACTGGCAAGTGCCATTTTGTACTTCTTATTCTTCTAATAGAGAATACAATCTTGGGTTAGTCACCCCGTGATTTTTTCCCTTAACAGGTTTTTCCACGTCAAATATATTGTGTTATGTGTGTTGAGTTTATTTCTGCTTCCATGGTTAAGTATGCTTATATGTTCTGATATTGCACTAATTGTTAAAGAAGAAAAGAAAGTCAAATAATTAAGATAACTGATTCACCCCCCCTCTCAGTTATCAATATAGTCTTCTAATCAAAATTGGAGTCAAGGGCACAATTCCAATAGAAACCAAAACTTGAATCAGAGTTACCAGCCTAATAGGTATCAAAATCCTAACCCTAGTCTTCCTTTGCAAACATTTAGACCTATCCAATAGATACCTACTATTAATCTAGTTAGGGCTTTGGTCCCCACTCAAAATAATCTATACTCTTCATGAAGGGTAAGGCCACTTCCAGGAAGGAAGGTGTGCGGGGGACCGCTGGTTTGTGGTTGGAGGTAAAGCACTTGGATGATACTCTCCCTCTATAGAAGATGACTCACCGAGACTTGTGAGGACAAATATCAAGATTCTAGATGCAGAGTACTTCATGTTATGACTTATGATAGTCAAATTTATGATGTAAAACTATTTTTTATGCCAAGTACAATTCATGTATAGTAGATATAAAGGGAAATGATTTCTCTATGATTCTATCTTTGAATATATTGTAATTTCAAGGTTAAAATATTTAGGAAAGATACACTTTTATTTCTTTGTGATTATGCAAATGATATGTTAAAAAAAAATTCTCACTCATGTTTTCTATGTTTATTTACTTTCTTGTAAATTCTAAAGTTTCTATGAGTAATATGAGAAGGCATGTTACAACACAGAAGAGGGTAAGGAATTTTTAGGGAATGAAAGTGATTTTGTTTCTAGTGACAGTTCTGTAGAAAGTGTTAAGGTTATTACTCCACAGGTCTTGAGGTAATACAATAATGGAGATTTATGTAAGGGACACTCTTCTAATGGGATAGACATTGCAATTTTGTTTGTAATTGGTAAGTTTCAATTTTTTTAATAATTTATTTTTTATTTCTTTGATTGTGTCCCTTTTTAATCATTATTTTCCCATGTTTTTGTTAATTTTTTGTTGTATTTTCTTTCCCTTTTAGCTTCATCTTATAATTTTCAAAATTCTTGCTACTCTCAACTAAACATAATGTGTAAGGTGTAGATCCATTTATCTTGATGTGTAAGGTGTAAATTCGTCCATTCACCTCTTGACTTATTTTTTACATTTTTACTCTTTACCCACCACCTACATTCCATTGCAATTACACTGTGTATAAAGGAAGCTTCAAGGACCATTGAAGTCATGTGTTTGCATACACCACCATATGGGATAGATAAAAATGGGCCACTAAAGGGGGTCAACACAAAGTTAAATACAAGTACAAGATGTATCACCATAAAGGAGTTGAACTATGATTAGGTTAGTGGGTCAAAGCCCATGGAAGTGGAGCTTTAGGACATGATTAAGAAAGTGAACGCCGATGACAATGACACAATCATTTTTTTGGATTTTCCTAATCTAATGGATGCAAGATGAAGAACACAAACTTGGACAAGTAGTTGAAGGAGGCATTCTGGGTGTTTGACAAGGATCACAATAGCTTCATCACCATTGCTAAGCTCCACCATGTGATGACCAGTTTAGGCGCTCTAATGAAGAAGTTGACAAGATGATTTGTGAGGGCAATGTTAATAGCAATGGCTAAATCAACTATGAGGACTTTGTCACTATCATGATGGCCAAGTGACTTCCCTTATTTTCCCTCTTTTCTTCACTAGATTACTATCATATTTGTTTGTTACTCAAGCATCTTTTTACCACCTACTTTTTTTGGACTATATTTTTGGATGACCAAGTAGTGTTTGGTGTTGCCTCTTTTGTTAGGGTTATTCCTTATTCATTTGGCCATTTGGTTGTTCTAACATTCTTGTCTCTATTATTATGACAAGGTACCAAATATGTCCTTTGTATATAGGTAGGGACCCTTTCCCTATTAATAAATCAAAAATATATATTAAAAATAATAGTTAAATTTGTTTCTTTCATGGGTTGAGTTTATTCCTACATACCTCAATGTATTTTGTGAACCATGTTTCATGCAACTATTTGCTAGCTATTATAGAAATTTGAACATCCATCACATCACATGCATGTATAATTATTTTTGCACCCTTTTCTTTTCAAATGCATGAATCCTCCTCTTGTTTTGAATTTTTATTTTATTTTTTCCTTATCCTTTGGGAAATAGATTTTGGCATATGTGATTTGACCCTCGATCTAAAGGTTTAAAAAAATATTGGATTTTATTCATTCAAATCTTCCAAAGTCAAATCTTCTATAATCATATCTTCCAAAATCAAATATTTATCTTCCAATTTCAAACATAATTTATTTTATGTGGATTTATAACTTCCCAAATCCCTGCAATTTTCAATAATTTGTTTTGTGTGGATCTATAAACTCCCCAATCCCTGTATTTTTTATTTACTTTTCTTGACTCATCCTAATCTTAATCATGTATCCACCTTCTTTTTGTATTCTTCCAGGATGGAAACCAATGAATACCATCACCTACTCTTTTCAGTGTGACTTGGGGAAATGGACCTTTGTAGTCAAAATTCTACTATGGTATGTGGAAATCATGCTCTAGCCAACTCTAGCTTATTTTGTTTCTATGATCTACTCTATCTCTTCTACTCCTACATTGTTTGTGGACGTTTGCATTTGGGATAAAAGTCAAGTCATTCATGTGAGTGTGGGGAGTGAAGGATTTTCTTTTAACATAGGCATGGAGGAGTATACCCTTAATTGAAGCCTCAAGCGTATTTTACATATCTTAAGAATAAATAAAAACTACTCCACCTTCAGGTTTAGTTTCAAAATTGCACATGATAATGTGCTAGATATGAATAACAGTTCCTCAAGGAAAACATAAGATTTAGCAAAGGTGAGACACTTCTATTTATGTCTATATATACATATTACTAAATTTACTCTTACCATTTTCCACCTTGCCCAATATTTCTGGGCATGATAATGCCTACCAACACAAACAAGAAGACTAAATGTTAATTGTATGGATATAGTAAACAATGGAGAGGGGATTGAAAGGTTAAAAATAATAAGTATGAGAATTGTTGCACCATCAAATGTTGTTTTTGTCTTGTTTAGCATTATAGCTCTATCCAATTGTTCTTCTTGGCATTCTCATTGTCCTTGACATGTCCATACTAGTTGAAGTTTGTGTGCTTCCTTTGCTCTTGGTTGAAGAGTTGTTGAATGGAATCAAAGAGTTATTGAAGGGCATCAAACTTTTTTTAAATATCTTGGGTTGAAAAAATAGTAGGGAGAAAGATGAGAGAAATTTCACGCCTATCTTATAATAAGAATTTCTCTCTCCCACCTTACCTTGTCATTAACTTGCCTTGTATAGTTTTAAATGTACCATCATTAGCATTTGATTTCTTATTGACACCATTGTAATTTTACTACTAGTAAAGTGAATTCCTTGAATTCAACCATCAAATTGTGTATCCTATTATAATATAAAAAGATCATTACATAACTTATTTGAATGTATTCATTTCTATAACATTTTAATTAGGTTGGCACACAATAAAATATTTCCTTCCCCTCATTTCCATTAGTCTCATCAAAAATATCTTTCTAAAGGAAGCCATGAGAAACCCTACTTGAAGAAACTTAAACCATTCATTGGTAAACTTTGTAATGGCCTTAGTGACTTCAAAAAATGTGTTCTTGGCTAGCTCCCCAATGTAGTGACGATTGACCACCTCCTTTTTCTAGAAACATCTTATATAGTTACAAGTTCTATCACAAGTTTTATAGATCTCTATTGTGCTAACTCTTTTTATAGTCTTATGTTTTCCTCTATCAATGATTCATAACACTTTTAAAATTGCATGTCTCTATTTCTCCTTATCATGTAGAAGTCTGTAATAAATGGAAACTCAATGTTTGAATCTATTTATGGTCTTTGTATTAAATTTGCACCTTTCATGTTTGGAAATTTGCTTAACTTTAATGGGTTTTATTACTATTTCCTTGGAAGCAAGTGAAATAAAAACAAAAGGCAAAAATAACTAAAAATAATTCACACACACACACACACACACACATATATCAATCAAGGTTTCTTCAATTTTGTGATAGTATTCTTTCACCATTGATTAGTTGGTATGAAAGCAAATCAATAGTCACTATTGTGTCACACTTGCATATGGAATTTGGATTATAGAGTACCTCTACAACCAAAAATGTCTTATATTGTGTTTGTTATATTTGGGATGCATGTCTATCTTCAATACACTATTGTAATCATGAGCTATAGGATTAAAATTTGGAGAGAAGTATTGCATTTTAGACAAGAAATGAACAATATCATGTTTACTACCGGTTTAAGTGTTTACTACCGGTTTTAGTCATAGATTTCTAATAATGAGTTTATAAACATTTGTATACAATGTTGCCTATAATGCAGATGTAGGCAACAATGTATACAATCATCAACACAATATTACCAAATACAAGATAGGAACCGTGTTGCTAATGGTGCAAAAAAATAAAAACAACATTCAATCATAAAATGTAGATTCTAACAATAACAAAATAGCCTACTATAAGAAGTCATTTCAATATTTGGCCACTATAATCTAATCTCAAAGGTTCCAAAATTAATTCCAAAGACTATTTGAAACAAATACTTCAAGTATAGCTCCTTGTTGCCTTTATATTTCTGCATTCATGAGTTGTTTAAGTAACCTGATTTAAAAAAAGATTTGATTTACAACATGACAAATGTCAATAGAGTAAAGTTCATAATAGATGCAAAAATTGGTAAATAAAATAATATATTTTTTAATACATTCATCAAATTATACTCTCTAATATGTTAATTTAAATGTAATTTACTACCAGTCTAACCATTGCACCTCCTTTCGATGCAAATACTAGTTATTAAATAGTATAGTGTCACAATACATAATCAAGAATAAATATTTACAAACGATACACATTATTAGTATTATTACAATTACATTACAAGGAACTTTTGGCTTTATGCAGTTTTGTAGAAGATTTTCTCAACCGCTTTCTTCACACTGTTGACCATTCTCTAATAATTACCGCAGGATTCATAGCTTTAATTTTATTCCAATATTCCCCGCCTTCCTGCAAAGTCTCCCTAAATTCATTTGTCCCTGACTGCCAATAACATAACTCCTTCAGTTTTTCCAACCGTTCCAATCCCCCTCCCACTGTCTTCACTTTGAAACACCTATATAAATTGAACTCCTCGAGACATGCCATCGCTCCCTCCTCCAATTCCGGAAACTCCTCTAATTGAGAAAATGCCCAAATTGTGAAGAAGCGGAGGCGTGGAAACCCTCCCGACTTTCCAAACGCCTTTGGCAATTCTCTGCACGTCAAATCCTCCACCAATTCCAACCTCACTAGATTGGGCATTCTTTGCAACTCCGGATAATCACTACAGTCACATTGATATAACTGTAATTCCCTCAGATTTGCCAACTCACATATCCAATTTGGCACTGCAAACCTCCATAGTCTAAGACTCTCCAGATGTTTCATTGCGGTCATATTCTCCGGAAACTGCGGAAGCTCCGTTCCATCACCAACCACACTCTCGATAGCCAGACGACGCATCTTCACTAGCTGTGCAAGGATCCCTTCTTCCATCCTCTTCAACTCCATCTCATGGTTAACTCTTAACCGTAGTTCCTGAAGCTGAGTCATATTGGCCAAATCCTCTAACCTCATGAATTCGTCTTCTTCTATGGACAGATCCAACCATTCTGATCGCAGTGCTCTCAAAGAGGCCAGCATTGATATTCCCTTTGGCATGCGATCAATACCCTCGCATTCTAAATGCTGAAGACATTTAAGTTCACTTATCCATACTGGTAATTCCATACGAAATTCGGGGACAGCAAGAAACAAGAGACTTTTCAGATGTCTCACACACTCCGGAACCTCCCTAATCTTTGTCTCCCTTAAATTCAAGGCTTTAAGAAGTTTCATCTTTCCAACGGATGCAGGCAATGTAGAGATCTTTGTGAAGCTCAAATCCAGAACGCGCAGTCCTCTCATAGCGGTAAACAAGTTGGTCGGAATGCTTCTAATCCCCCGATTCTGAGACAGTGAGAGTGTACGGAGATAAAAAGGACGGCTCTCTGAGATGGCATTGTCATCTATATCTTTCTTGGCCAGTAAAATCCGACACCAGCCAGTGCCCCCACTTGTATGTGTAGAGGCTTCCTTAACAGAAAAAACACATTTATTTTCTCTCGATATGTGTATGGCCAAATCAAGCAATAAATCATGGATTCTGCAATATTTGGGTAAAGTAATACCCCTACCATGAGGCGCTTGTTTTTCCCATAGTTGAAGCAGACACAGATCGGCAAGTTGATCTAACCAATCCCACGCCATATCCCATTGCTCCTCTCCTGCTGGGATGAATCCTTCGGCTATCCATAGATTTATGAGATAATCACATTCTATATCCTCGTCCTCAGGAAAGAAAGAAAGATAAGCAAAACATGCTTGAAGATGTGCAGGCAAGGAGTTGTAACTCAATTTTAATATTTCCATGACAGGGTCACAGTCACCAATGGGAGTAACTACTCTTTCGAGCTGACGGCGCTTGTACTCCCATTTGCTGAGAAGTGTGGTGTTGGCCAGAGATGCTGCTATCGTTTTGATAGCAAGAGGTAAATTTCCACATTGCTTTACAATCTTCCGACCCTCCTCTTCCATGTGCGGTGGCGCTCTATTTCCCACACAATCCGGGAATGCGTAGACACAAAACAGCCTCCAACTGTGTTCATCTGACAAATTTTTCATCTCATAAATTCGAGCACTTGAATTTAGAGCAACCTTCTTATTTCTCGTGCTAACCACAACTTTACAATCTTTATCAGCTGGCAGACCAAGTTTATCAAAGAGATTATCCTCTGTAGAGAACGTCCATAAATCATCCAGCACAATAAGAGATCTTTTCCTTTGGAGACGGTGGCAAATCAATACAGCTGCTCTCTCTTTAGTTACGCCAGCTCCCATAATTTCTGTCTTTAAACCTATGTGGGAGGCTATATCCCGTTGCAAATTCTTGACAGAGTAAGATTTCGAAATAGAGAGCCAAATAGAATGATCATACCTTGATTTTAAGGCATTGTAAACATGTTGGAGAAGAAATGTCTTCCCCGAGCCACCCATACCAACGACGGCTATAACTTGAACTTTTGGGTCTTCTAACAAGCCTACCATGTCTTCAACTTTGGAATCTAAGCCCACTGGATGTGAATCTCTGGGCAGAAGACTAGATTTCTTCACCTGTGCTGATATACTTGTTGTCGCTGCTGCTTCGGCATGAAGCCCTGACCTGTGAGTTATAATTTTGATTAAATGTCGAAGTATTTCACACACGCATGTGCAGGTCGATTGTTGAAGTTGCTGCGTATTACTCATCTTTCCAACCTCTTGTTGCACAGCAGAGGCAATCTTTGTACACAGCCTCTCGACATTACTGACAATTTCAAGGGAAAAGCGTTCAAAATCAGTATGGGGAGAGTAAAAAGGAAAAATTATAACACTGAATCATAATAGATTGGAAGCAAACAACCGAAACAAAATAGGTAAAACTAAATGGCAAAAATAACCTAATAAGCCTTACTCATCAGATGTGCTGAATTCGTAGCCAGATATGAGTGAAGAAAACTGGAGGGCTGTTTTCCACTGCTCAAGGCTCTCTTTGCTGAATCTCTTCTTTTCTTCATGTTTAGCGAACGCAAGTGCATAAATTCCCTTGTCAAGGTAGCGAAGGTCAAAAGGCTTCACATCACAAAATACAGGAATAAACAGAGCCTTGGTTTTCAACATGAGAACGAGCTCATCTAGACACCAAGAGGACTCCGCATACCGTGGTGAGAAGATGGCGATTTGCACTCTAGAAGAGTATATGGCATTTCGTATGGCAGAGGGAATTAAATCTCCCAATTCTAATTCTTGATCATCAAGAAATGTCCAGCATTCCTTTTCCTCAAGTGATTCGTAAAGTGCAAATGCCACAGTTTCTTTCACGTCAGGGCCTCGGTGGTTGATGAATGCATCATAAAATTTTGTCAAGGGTTCTCTTTCAAATTCATTGAAAGAAGATGAGGAAGAAGACGCCAAAGAAGACGCCATGAATTCAAGTGCTAAAGAGGGATGGAAAATATAACTCGGAGTGATCTGGATTGGATAAAATTATATAGAAAATTTGAAAGCTTTGAACCAAAAAAAAATTGTTCACAATTTATACCTAATCCATCATCAACATAAAAGAACAAATATCTTGAATCAATGAATGTATCCCACCTACTCCCATATGGATTTCTTCCCCCATGCCCATACATGATACGCTGTTCATTCATTAGTTCAATAACACTGTGCTCTCCCACTATATTCCCGACTGATGCGATACAATGGCTTCAACTAGGTATTAGTTAGTAAGCTAACTATAGAAATGGATAATTTATATTGTTCAATTAATTAATAAATTTGTTTTTTTATTAAATTTTAATAAAATGAAATATATTTTTTAAATAAATAAAAATATCATTTATCTCAAATATTATTAATTAAAAATTTTAAGTTTTTATTGTAATTTTTATGTAAACCAAAATATATTGATTATAATCTTTTTATAGAATTAATAAAAAATGATAAGAGTGAGTACTATTTAAGTAATTATTATTAGTTGCGTGAAAAACAATTCCATAATAATATATTTATTTATTTATTTCATATACTTATCAAAACAATTCTATATTTATATTCTATATGGTGGAGTATTTTAAGGTTAAGTAGTGTGGTCCACTAATTGTTTGTTTGAATTTTTATTTTATGATGTTATATTTTATTTATAGTGGATGTTCTAGAGATAAAGTGGGTTAGAAAAATTAATTAATTTTTTTGCTAGTGAAAGAAGTTGCCAAAGCTGGAGTTTGGCTAGGCAATTCAAGTGACACACAAATAAGAAAATAAATAAATTCTCCACTAGAGTTTGCAAATGTCACAAATATTTCTATGTATATGCAATCTTGTGTTGAATTATAAAAGATTTGAAAACCATTAATTGGAATTTTATTTATAATTAACTTTTATTCTCACTTTTAATAACATCTTTTCATAAGGTTGGTGGCAGGGTTTGCTTTGGATTCTCTTCATTTTTTCTTGAAGTTTTTGCACTAACGTATCAATTAAAAATCTAAAAATATCTCCCATTATAAACATTTATAGAAAACAAAAGTTTCAAGATAAATGGTAGTGAGCTTAATGACAAACCTTGCTCAAAAATGACATAAAGACAAAGTTAGTTCTTGGGAGTGACAAAACTAATCTCTCATGGAGGGCCTTCTATCCAAACTACAAATTAATAGTGAATATTATGTTTTGGATCCTTTATTTTAAATTATCTAAAACTTTGATGCAATTATCGTCTATTATACTTTACTAATGGAGTGAATGAATATGAATTTGGACCTTAATTATTATTCCTATGGATAATTTTGTGTGAAGACATTTCCATTCTCCTCTAAATAACAAGGTAGTTTGATGCAGGAGCATCCAGGTGAATGGGCAATCCGACATCAACCAAAAACAGTTGCACGTTTAATTTTCCTTTGTTTGGTTTTTTTGGCTTTCTAATGGTATTTGTTGGAATTGGATGTGATTGACATAATCAAAACTGTAAAGATCACAGTTTCAACCATTTTTAGTCTTGACACACATTTGCCAGTTTTTGTTAAAATAATTGTTCAACAAGATTGGTGAAGTTTTGTGGAGAATCCTTGCATAAATAGATTGTTAGAAGCATCCCTAAATTATTGAAGAAGGTTTCGAAGTCAAGCTCTTTCTAGTTTTTGAGATTTAATAATTAATTGACTGGTGCTAGTAGATTGGCAAAAGCTTAAAATTTTGAATTTTGTAGAACTTGAGACCAAATAGTTTGGTGGAGATCTTAGGAATGTTGAGACACTTATCCTTGTTTGTTTTGGTGAGGTTTTGAGCTTCTAGTGAAGAGTTATATCAAGAGTTAGTTTTTTAGCTCCTGGCATTCGATTTCACATTCCTCAAACGACTTTAGTTGATCAGTTGTCGCGACTAATGGTCTTCAATTCAATTTGGTGTCTTGATGCGAATGGAAGGATATCTTTGTAGACTGTACACCATCTAGGAGGATGTGGATATATTTCTAGTTATTTGATTGTTTTGTGCCAATAAGCATATACAAATCCTTTGTGGTTGTCTGTTTTAGCCGAACAGATATAAAAGTAAATGATATGTCTTGAAAGGTTGTTCATAAACATGAAGATACTATTTTTGGTATTTCATGGGATGGTCATACAACTTCAAAATAAGGGATATAGCATTCAAGACCATGGCATTTAAACCTAGTCCATATTATAGAATACAAAGAGGAGTTCGTGTTATCCAAAGGCATGACTTGGAAGTTTAGTTGGGAAGTTTGTTACTGTGTTAACATTTAGTAACATGGAATTGTGCATTTTGTGAGTTTGCAATGAAGTTTATTCATTCCAGATTAGGCACCACAATGGAATAGAAGTTGTTTTATTTTGTAAGAGACATAAATTAATACCTTGTGAGGATTAATTAATGTTGGTGAGGTCATAGGCTGGTAGATACATCTATATTTGCCAGCAGATACAACTTTGTATATCCTTTCAAAGGTTTTAATGCCAAGGAAGATGTGCGCCACCATGTAATTGAAGGATCGTTGGATAATATATGATTCTATTTGAATGTTTCAAGACATCACCAGGCACGTGAGTGTTGTGTGAAGGAATACTAACTGCCAAAGAGGAAGTAATTCCATTTAGGAGGGATTGAACATAGCATTTTTGAAGGGGAGGCTGAATATACCCAAAGAAGAGGGGGACGCTTCAAAAAATGAAATGCCTCTACTGAGGCTCAATAAACAATATGCTTCCTTGGCATATAAAAGCTGTAAAACAGAAAATTTGGAGCAACCAAGAAGGAGGGGAGTGGTCAAAGTTGCAAGTGAAGAAAGATACAATAAAAAACATTAAATGGGAGAAGGGGGGAGGTCGTTGCAGGGAGCGAAAGAGCGGTCTACCAGATAGTAAAGAAATTATATTGCCAATACACAAAGTTAAGGGAAAATTGGATTCAAATGAATAATCAATATTGTAATATCAAAATACCCAAAACTCAACAAAATACAGAAACAAAGAGATCAATCAAACAAAAGAACTTCAAAAACCTTTGCAAACCTCAAAGCTTCATAGCTTCCATTGGTTTCCTATCTCAATCGATCTTGCATGTATGAATAAGGCCCTCAGAGAGTGCACTTCCTTGCTAATCCAAGATTGTCAATGGAGAATGGCTATGATAGTTTCACCATGAAGATGAGCTTCACAACAATAATAGTAGTATGTAGTAATGAGTGTGATCGCAAGCAATAAAGGAATTGGTGCCAAAGGCACACTGTAATTCCTACAGAGTAACAATACTTAAAGCTTGGATGAATGAAATGGAAGAATAGGGTTTAATTTATAGACTTGGGAGAGAGAAGATCAACAGTATAAAAAGAATGAGAAGATCAATGGTTGAGAATAGTTGAGGAACGTGCGCGAATAAGAAGAAGACAAGTATCACACAAAAGTTGTTTTATTTGAGTTAACTACTTCCTTTTCTAAAGATAAGACATGCTTTTCATAAATTAAAAAGGTCTTTTCTAATTTAAGAGATATTGATAAAAACAAGGTTGATTGAGTCAGTTAACTCAACTTGAGATTTGCTTTTGCATGATTTGAGAGAAATTAAATAATAAATTATTTAATTTTGTGTGCATGAAGAAGAAGACTTATTTTTAAAAGATTTAGAAGATAATTGAAGAATTAGAAGATAAGAAAGTAAATTAAATAAATAAATTTATTTAATTGTTGTGCATGATTTGAAAGAATAAATAAAATATTTGATTGTATTTTATTTTTGGAGATTGAGAGGATTTAAATAAATTTGATTTGATTTATTTAAATTTAGAAGAATGATTTGATTTAATTAAATAATTAAGAATTATTTAATTGTTTGGAAGAATTTAATTAAATAAAATATTTTATTTAATTTTGACTTTAGAAGAGGTAATTAAATATTTTGATATTTAATTAATTTAGAGGAATGTGAATCAAATAAATAAATTTATTTATTTATTTATTGATAGAAGAATTAGAAGGGAATAAATATTAAGAATATTTATTTAGACTGAATCGTGTCATTTTTAGGCATATACATTTTGCCCGTCTTTGATACAATGCAGTTTATAGCGTTGCCTAAAAGAATAAATTGTCTGACAATGATACATGCCCTAGTTTGCCCCTGGTACAGGTTATGATGACAAGATGCCCCCTCAGGAGTTTGGATAGGAAGAAGGCAGAAGGCGTGAGACGGACAATCTCACGAAGACAAAGGGAAAACTTGGTTAGGATTGGAGAAAACAGGATGCATTTTAGAGAAATGGGAAGAAAATGGGTGCAAGAAGTAGTCATAGTCACCACATAGCCAGTTTAGGGCTTGCAAGCTATATATAGGAGTTGGGTCCACAAGACAAGTCATTTGCACACTTGGCTTTGTTTGATTGTCTTTGAGAGCTTAGGAGAGTGCAGAGCATAGAGCAGTCAGCACTAGGATGGATATTCCGCTCAAGGAGCATCACTTTGAGCGCATCCGACGATTCGACCAGCCAACAGAGGTAGGACCCCTGGTATATATCTCAAAAAATTTCACCTAGGGTAAATTTTGAATGCAATAAATGCTAGGCAAAATTAGGCTAAACAAATGTGCCAGATCGCAGTTTGGCGTATCTGACACGTGGAACTGCGCATCTGTCAATCTGCGGTGCACCTAGGATATGAAACAACGCATGCATGAGTAAGGTCGGCGCATGTATCATTTGGTGGCACTTTTACAATATGAGTCGGCGCATGCACTTAGGTGGTGCATTTATGGTATGGGATGGCAATGCATGAAATGTTGCGGCGCATGTGTCAAAAGTGGCACATTTGCTAAGAAATGGCACATGTACCTTCTATTCTGGTGCATATGACATAGATAGTCGGTTTACTTAACAAAATTGTCTCGATTGGCATCCTGTTTGATGCATCAATCGATAAGCTATCTCCAAGATTGTAGGAATCTAGTCAAGAGATGTAGTGTGCTATTTTGATCAATTTGATATGTTAAGTTAGTTGATATGATTCTATAGATATATTGATCATGGTACTTGCAGCTTTAGGTTGACGCCTTGCTTTGTGTGCTTGCAGGAGGACATACGAGATATAGTGATGTTGAGGGAGTAGTTTCCCATGCCGATGTTGCAGTGGCACATGTTGACAGAGAAAGATCAAGAGTCACTCGGCACGATGGGATTAGATTACATGTGCTTTATGCCTGAGGTTCAAGTGAACCGCGGCTTACTGACTGCAGTAGTGGAGAGGTTTCACAATGAGGATGGGACCTTTCACTTCCTGACTAGCGAGATGACGGTGACTCTGGAGGATGTATATAGAATACTACACTTGTTGATTCAGGGAGAGCTCGTGGAGTATGATCCACAGTGGGATGCAGGACTCGCAGAGTGCAGGTGGGTATTTGACGACCCTGAGCTGGCAAGACAGGTTATCTCCTGGCAGGATATACATGATTACTATGACTACTTCCTTGGGATAGTTGTAGGATTGATCGGAGGCGTTGTATGCCCCAATAGGAGATCGTATGGGTTCCCAATTGGATGGGGATGGATCATGGAGAGGATGGTCATAGAGGGCACCCACTATGCTTGGGGTGTCTACGTTTTGGCACACCTATACCATGATATGCATCAGGTGGTATACCACAAGGGTGCTAGTCTATCAGCAGGTTTCTCACTATTATAGTTTTGGCTATGTGAGCACATTGCCATCACTAGACCGATATGCATTTTTCAAAGACAGAGGGGAGAGCCTTATAGCTATGGCTACGCAGGAGTGATTTCCCAGCATAGACTGGGGAAGCTAGAGTACTAGAGGCACACACTAGATGGGGTAGATGTGGTTGTCTGGTGACCATATCTAAACTGTGAGCCTTGGGACGACGAGGTGGATGAACTACCATACTACTATCAGACTCGATGGCTTATAGGCTAGACGTGGTTCATCCTGGAGAGACAGATTGTTAGCTGGGTTCCGAGGCAATTTGGGAGGAGACAGGGCATGCCACAGGGGCAGGCTCTGTTTGCACGAACGCACACAGAGAGGTTTAGATGGGGCCCAGTGGTGTCCTACGAGGAGGCAGTGGTAGAGTTTTGGCAGATTCCTTATACTACCTAGGCGATGAGGAGAGAAATTGCAGATGTAGGGATGACACTAGACTACGAGGAGTGGTTTGCAGAGCATCTATTTCTGAGATACTCTAGGCCTGGAGAACTGGTTCCTTGTATAAATGAGGTAGATTCAGATGACGAGGGCCAGGTTGGCAAGAGGAGGAGGAGGAGGATAGGAGGATGGAGAGATGGAGGAGATGGCAGAGATGGTGGAGATGGAGAAGATGGAGGCAGACTTAGGTAGAGGAGGAGAGCTGGGGAGGGATCCTCCCATGCTCAGCAGGTAGTGCAGCCATAGGTTGCACAATAGGGACAGATGCCACCACCTCAACAGGTGGCACAGCAGCAAGTACCTTAGTCGCAAGGGCAGGGACAGGCATAAGCCTCTTAGGATACAGCACAGCCAGATGTCTAGGGGAGATCCATTGCCATGTTGAGAGGATAGGTTCGGTTGCTGTGGGTACAACTTAGGATGGCCGAGGCTTGGCAGGAGACAGACGTAGGTGTTATCTCAGGGCTCACTAGAGAGTGAGATATGCCAGAGGTGAGGATATGAGCTATCCAAGTAGAGAGAGACACAGCAGTGGTAGCCTTAGGATAGATGCTACTAGAAATTTTTTGGTTGGACAAGTGCAGTAGGCACAAGCACAGCTAGCACAGACACAGGCAGAGTTGGCCCAGGTGCAAGGGCAGTTAGTGCAGGTACAGGGTGAGCTTGCTAGAGTGGAGGCTCAGACATAGTACTATTGGGGATTATAGCATGGTGATGTTCCAGTTGATTAAAGGGCTCTAAGCTACAGGAGCCAGTCTATGGCCTCACAGAGAACAAGTGGATCATGGTCGGGAGCTTCTGTGATGGGCCCACAGCAGTCTAGGGCCAGCAAGGGAGGGGACACAGAGGACACTGCTGGGAGTAGCGGTTCACAGCAGCAGGGTTAGCAGACACTTGCATAGATTTTGGCTCCTACGTATACTTTTTGATGGCTCAAATAGCTGAACATGTACATGTACCACTTTTGTACTTTGAGACATGTATCATTTTCTTTGAGATGTATACATTGTATACGACATTGACTCAGAGATGGACCTTTTGATATTGTACATTTAGACATGTTTACGATATTTATATGATGATGTAGCTATTTGATGCTTTCTATATGCAGTTTGTTCATTCTATGCTATGGATGCATTTCTATTTGTATGATGGTGCTCATGTGATGCATATTTTGACTGTCTATATGATGTTTATCTAATGTAGACTTTTATATGATGCTATGTGATGTTTATGTGCCTTAACGTAGACTTAGATGTTTTACCTGATATGCCTCTAATGTGTAAATGCAAATGGTATCTATATGATTATGCAATTTATGTGATGCACTTATCTATGTTTTTTTTTTTTTTTTTTTTGACACTATGTGATGATTGCAAAAATGTATACAGATGACCCGATGCACTTTATTATGTATGCAACTGATTTAATCATGTAAATGACTATCTCATGTGATATGATATGCAACTATATGCTATATTTTTGTGATGTCCAATTGTACTCTATCGACATAGAGATGACATAATGGTAGATAGAAGATTGATTGAAAGAATGACTCGATAGAAAGACTCACAAGCTTTAATTTGTATTGATACTTTGCATTGTTTGTATCTTTTATTGCACGCAATATGGATGTATGGATGTATAGTGGATGCATGATGGATTCTTTGTTTTTGACATCTTGATGGTGCAAGTATTTTGAAGTGCTTATTTCATCATTGGGCAATTTTTTTGGGTACTTTTTCTGAATGTTGTAAGTTAATATAAGCATCTAGGTATAATTGAACTGAGATGACTTGAGTATTGCTTACATGGATTTTGATTTAGAAAACTAATACAAGCATCTAGGTATAATTGAACCGAGATGACCTGAGTATTTCTTGTGTATCAACAGACAAGGATTGCCCCCTTTCATGTTAGACCTTTGATGTCCTCGATGATCTTTTGCAGATCATGTCTTTAGACAAGGCTTCACATTACTAAAGTTTAATCCACAAACAACAAACAAAGAAAAGAATCATGCCCCCATCATAGCATCTCTAGCTTTTGGCATCCTCGAGTAGCATAGAAAGACACGATAACAGAAATTAAGATGCTGCAACTTAACCATGATTCTAACCACAAAACATGTTTGCATTTAGATGCATTTGTTTATTGCCATATTTTAGGTAAAATCATTTAGAATTCCTTAGGTGTTTGCTTGCTTTGCTCTAGATAGGTTAATGCCTTGTGTCAAGATTTCTGCTTGAAAAGAGCGAGTTTTGTTTGTGCTTGCTTGCCTAGTGAAAGATTCCACAATCCTTGTTGGTGAGACGGGCCCTAAGGGACTAACCTAGTGCCTTGGGGGCTCATTGCTAAATGGCCTTGCCTACGTGATGACATAGAGGCAACGTAGTTTGGGGTAAACCTAATGGACCTAAGACCTAGGTGATAGAAAGTGGCGTGGACTCAAATAGATAAAAGGACTAGACATGTGATGGATGGGATAGTGGAGCCTTGGGGGTGCATTGAATAATGGCCTTGCCTACGTGACAACGCAGAGGCAACGTAGTTCATGGACTTGGACCATGGATGGACTAGAGGATAGATGACAAGATATGGAATGGACAGGGAAGTGGGGCCTCGGGGGCGGATTTGAATAATGACCTTGCCTACGTGACGAAGTAGATGCAACGTAGTTCATGGACTTGGACCATGGGTACATTGACGACAGACGCTAAACTAGGTTGACACTGTGGATAGGATATGGGATAAAACCTTGGTTGACAAGGCAACAAAGGGATAGAGTATCAAGCCATGATAGGTTATTATTATACTATGGAACAAATATGGATCGAATGGAACACGAGTGAAGGAAGAATGGACACAAGGTGATTGGTTTCCCAAAGATGGAGGAAGCAGTTTATCACAAGTAACGCCTGTTTACTAGGTTTTCACCACTGGCTTTTATTTGCATGAAAGCTAGAAAGTATGCATGATGCCTGTTTGCTAGGTTTTCATCATGATACCTACCAAGGCACTTGTTTACCAGGTTTTCACCAAAGGACATTTTTTTTGTATTTTTCTAATTTTTGTATTTTTTTGTATTTTTTTTTTATTTTTTTGTATTTTTCTGATTCTTTATTTTTTGGTATTTTATGCCCCCCTTACATTGGGGTTCTCTTAGGTATAGAACCGGTGAAGATGCATGCTTTTGATTGGGTCTTGAATAGCTCACCGTCTGATGTTGCTAACTGATATGCCCATGATCCATAAGCAGCTACGATCACATAAGGCCCAAGCTAGTTGGGTTCAAACTTGCCTTTCTTTTCCTAATCCTGTTGATTGTGGGGGTTCTCCTTAAGTACTAGATCTCCAACTTTGAAGACTCTTGGGTGGACTCTATGGTTGTAACTTCATGACATCATTTGTTGATATGCTTTGAGATGATCAAAGGCTTTCTGTCTCCTTTCCTATAGCAACTCTAGTTCTTGCAATCTGGAAACTCTGTACTCTTCATTTGTTATGAGACCTTTTAACAACACCCTAAGAGATGGTAACTCGACCTCAATGGGGAGGATAGCTTCTGAGCCATAGACAAGGGTGGAAGGGGTAGCATTTGTGGGAGTACGTATACTGGTTCTGTAGGCCCACAAAGTGGGATTGAGTTAGATGTGCTAATCATGGCCAGCATCATTGATTGTCTTCTTGAGGAGTTTCAAGATGGTCTTGTTGGATGCTTCTGCTTGGCCATTGCCTTGGGGGTAATAGGGTGTGGAGAAACAGTGTTAGATTTTGAATCAGTCACAGAGTTCTTAGACATCCTAGTTTTTGAAGGGTCTTCTGTTATATGTGATAATGGATGAGGGAATTCTGTATCTGTAAATAAGGTAATTAAGGATGAATGACGAGATTTGTTTACCTATGACAGTGGTGATGGGGACGGCTTCAATCCACTTGGTAAAGTACTCAGTGGTGGTTATTATGAATTTGTGTCCATTCAATGAGGGCGGGTGGATTTTTCCTACAAGGTCAAGTCCCCATTGACAAAAGGTCCAAGATGTCGTTAAAGGTCTCAACTCTTGAGCTAGTGCATGTATCAGGTTCCTGTGTATCTAGCACTGCTTGCACTTCTTCACAAATTGATATGAATCTGTTTGCATGTTTGGCCAATAATAACCCAAACACATGAGTTTCTTAGCTAAGGAAGGATTGCTAGAGTGTGTTCCATAGATCCCTTCATATACGTCTTGTAAGGTGGTTTGGGATTCTTCTCATTCTAAACAACAGAGTAAAGCACCATCTAGACCATGTTGGTATAAGGTGTCGACAATAATGGTATAACGAGAGGTTTGGCGTATAAAGGTTCGTCGTTGGTTTGAAGATAAGTCAGGTGGGAGGGTGTTGTCCTTGAGGTAAGTGTAAACCTTACTGTACCAAGGTGAATCAAATCCAACTAATAGGCATATGAAGTGGGTTTCAGGAAGATCATAAGATGGGTGCTGAATTGATTCCACTAAGAACTCGTATCGTGACTCATTCTCTAGGATTTCGAGAAGAGAGGCAATGGTTGCCATGGCATATGCTGCTTTGTTTTCAATGCGAGGTATCTGCTCAAAAGAGATGATCACAAAGTATTCCTTAAAGTCCTCGACCATCCATTTGTATGGGACAAGCTTTTCATCTTTGGTTTGGTAATCGTCATTGACCTGATTGATTACTAGTTGAGAATCACCATAGACATGTAGCTCTTTGATTTTCCATTTTGTTGCCATCTTGAGGCCAATGACCAAGGCTTCATATTCTGCTATGTTGTTGGTGCATGGGAATAATAGAGTATAGGACTTCAGTATGGTGTCACCATGAGGAGTTACAAACAAGATTCCTGCCCCCGATCCATGGTTTGTGTAGGACCCATCAAGTAGAGTTTCTAGGAATGTGTTGATATATTGAATAAGGATTCATCTAAAAATTCAAATTGCATTGGTGTGGTGTCATGTAGTGGTGCATCTGCTAACTGATCAGCAATGACTTGCCCCTTGATAGCCTTTCTATCTATATACTCAATGTCGTATTCACTTAGGAGCATTACCCATTTGTCTAAGTGACCTGTTAGAGCTGCTTTGCTTAGTAAGTACTTAAGTGGATCTATTTTTGCCATAAGTTTGACTAGATGTGCTAGCATATAATGTCAGAGTTTTTGGGAAGGCAAAACTACCGCAAGACATGATCTTTCTATCTGAGATTATTGCAACTCATAGCCCACCAATGTGCGACTGATGTAGTAGAAGGGCCCCAAGAGTTATTGGTGTAGCAGATATGTATAGTAACAATGGCTTCCCTTGGATAGGAGGCATGAGAATAGGTGGATTCATCAGATATTCCTTCAGTTTGCCTAATGCCTCTTCGCATTTCTCATCCCACCTAAATGGAATGTTCTTATGTAGGAGATGACTGAAGGCTTGACACTTGTCTGCCAGTTGTGATATGAACCTACGGATTGCTTGTAGCTGGCCCTGTAGAGATCTTAGTTGAGTAATATTCTTGGGTGGTGGCATGTCCATAATAGCCTTGAATTTGGTGGGGTCCACCTCTATTCCATTTTCTATTACAATAAAACCTAAGAGCTTGCCTGAGGTGACTCCAAACACACATTTCTTTGGGTTCAACCTGACTTTGAATTGTTCTAGTCTCTGAAAGACTTTCTCTAACACATCCAGGTGTGATTCTGTTGTGAGTGACTTTCCAAGGATATCATCTACATAATCTTCCATGGTGATGTGCATCATATCATGGAATATAGTGGTCATAGCACGTTGATATGTGGCTCCTGCGTTCTTTAGCCCAAATGGCATGACATTCCAGCAGAAAGTGCCCCATGGACAAGTAAAAGTTGTCTTATGCTGGTCTTCTAGTGCTATCTTGATTTGATTATATCCCGAGAAGCCATCCATGAGAGATAACATGGTATGCCCTGCTGTTAAGTCGACTATGATATCTATATTTGGCAATGAAAAATCATCCTTGCGGCAAGCTTTGTTTAGATCTCTGAAATCATTGCATAGTCTGACTCGACCATCAAGTTTTAACACTGGTACTATGTTGGAGACCCATTCCGGATAGTCTATAGCTCTGATGAACCCTACATCCAGTAGTTTCTTGAGTTCTTCTTTTACAAGTAGTGCAATGTGTGGATGCATTTTTCTAAGCTTCTGTTTCACTGGTTTCACTCCTGAATCTAGTGGAAGATGATGTAGAATCAAATCTGGATGTAACCCTGACATATTTGCATATGACCAAGCAAAATTGACTTGCTTTCTCTTGAAGAATGGTACAAACTTAGCAAAGTGAATGATCATAGGTTGTTCCTCTATTCCAATGTTAACAGGCTCTGTAGGTTCCACAACAATCTGAGACTTCTCCTAGTGCATGTCATCAGGGAGAGTGTCAAGCCTTCCATCGTCAGGTGCCACAGTTGGGTTTTCACCATCAGATGTGTCCTTTCTTTTTACTGTTTTGGGATTTGATACTACCGCAGAGTAGTTTTCACCATCAAATCTAATTTTTATTTTGATATTTTTGCAACTGGAAGGCTTGGTACCCTCTCTGAAATAAGCCATGGTATTAAGTTCAATGGTGAATCTAGCTTTATGATCTCCTTTAGGTAGGTGGTCGCTAAGTTCCATGTAGTCAATATAGGCATCATTGTTTTGGAACATATCTAGTTGCAGAGTTCCTTGTAGATCCCAGTCAATATGCTTAGGATGCACAAGGGGGAGGGAGTCAGAGGATAGATCTAATTCATTGATAGTTTGAATGGATATACTAGGAGTATTGGTAGGGAGAGTGTTTGGGATGGTATTTTCATCCAAATTGTTTATTGCGATGGAACTCAAACCTTCCTCAAAAGTCATATTCTCAGGGATAGGCAAATCATAGTCTAATGGCCTATGTAGTAGCATTTGTCCCTCACGCTAGGGGCTATAAGTTTGAATGGTATCAACCTCCTTGTCATCATAGGAATGCTCTATCAACTCATCCCACTCATATTCATTGGAATCTGTGTCATTGTCCTCTTGAAGGGTATGGATTATTTCCATAAGACAAGCATTTTCTTTAGCTTTGCCCTTATCCTTATATCCTAGACCTTTTGTAGTTCTAGCCAATGAGGACAAAGAGGGTTGAATGGGTTCTATAATTCCTTCTTTTCTTAGGCCAATGAGGCCTTGTCCTTCATAACCCATTCTGTGTAGGATAGACTCACCTCGCCCATAGATTTCTGTTGGGAGCTTAGGTGGTTCTTGTTGTGTGCTCTCTTCTTCTTCGGTGTAGAGCCATTGTAAGATATCTATTTCCTTTGTTTCATCTGATAGAGTCCCCCATTTTACAAAGGGAGCTGTGGGAGGTGTAGGAGGAGCAGATGGCTTTGGAAAATGCTTGGGTCGCCCAAAGGATCTAGGAGATAGAGGCATTTTGGCTAGATTGAGGCTGTGCTCGATGGAGTATTCCCCAACTCTCATTTCTTTGATGGTAATTTTTTGCTCTTTGGGCTTGGATGAGGAAGCTTTAGAAGTAGAATCATGTTGTGGGGTAGGGGATGTAGATGCTCTATTGTTGGGTATGATGTAATCAAGTTTTGAAAGGATAGAGTTGCAATGCTGAAAGGGGTCAGGATCACCTTGGATGGTGACTTGCTTGCCGTTATGAGGGAATTTTATGCATTGGTGATAGGTAGAAGGCACAGCTCTCATGGCATGAACCCATGGTCTACCTAGGAGAATATTATAGGCTAGCTCCCTATCTAGGACTTAGCACATAACATCTTTTATCACCGGTCCCACTTGTATGGGTAATACCACTGTTCCTTTGGTAGTTCTCTCTTCTTCATCATAGGCTTTGATAGTAATCTTCTTCCTTGGATCAACTGCATTTTCAAAGAACCCCAATGTAAGGACTAGATTCAACATGCAAATATTTAAACCAGCTCCCCCATCAATGAGAACCCTCTTGATGTGGTGCTTATGGATGAAGGCGACAATGTGTAAAGGGGTGTTATGAGGTTGAGACACTGAGAGGTCATCTTGTTCGGTAAATGATATTGTACTAGAGGTGGTTAGATTACCTACCATGGCTTCAAACTTCTCTTGGGCCAAGTTCATGGGCACCATGGCTTCCACTAAGGCTTTATCAAGAATCTCCTTGTGGAAAGGAGATAGACGCAATAACTCTAAGATAGAAATGTGGGCAAGAGTTTTTCGTAGTTGGTCTATGACACTATACTGATGGAAGTTAGACTGAGAAGGTGATGACCTTGGAGGAATGGTATTCAATGTGACCTTACCACTATGGGTGATGATACTACAATCAGTTCTGTTGGGCTCTAATTGTTGGTTGGGTGTGACCATATTGATTTGTGGTATGTTCTCTATTATGCAATTGATGGTATAATCGAATGGCACACTTGCATAATTAGCATTATTATTCTCCTTATTATGATTTTGCCTATTGCGGTTGTTGTTGTTGTTGTTATAAGGCCTGTCATGATTGAGAAGTGGATCTTTGTAAGCCACATTGTCTCATTAGAAGTATGTTGTTGAGCACCTCCTTGATTTTGATCAAGTATGTCTTGAATAACATGTTTGAGATGGATACAATTGTTGGTTGTATGTCCTCTTCCTCTATGATACTCACAAAAGTTGGTGTCTTTCCAATAGTGAGGTTTTATTTGAGGTTCATAATCGCTTGTTGGTGGTAGAGAGATTTCATTGTTGGCCAATAGCTTCCTTAATGCAGATTCTTGGGACTCACCTAGTGGTGTGAACTTTCACCTTGGATTTGAGTTGAACCATGGTCTTGGCTCCTGAGAGAATATTTTGTTGGGCATAACATTTCTTACCTCTCCTTTAAGAGTGAATTTTGGTTGTTGTTTGGGAGCCGCCACCTTGGCATCAACTACGCCATCATTGACGACATTTTTATTTTTAGTCCAAAACTTTGATTTGTTAGTCGTGTAGTTGGAGGTAGGTGTGTCCTTGTATAACTTGATTTGTCCCTTGGTGATCATAACTTTCTCGATGAAAAATCCCATTTCAATGACCTTTGAAAATGAGGTAGGGCATTGAATTTGTATTTGATAGCTTAGATCGGAGTTGAGATTGTAGACAAACATCTCCATCAATTACTTCTTGGGTACATCATATGAGCATTTGCTTTCTAGTTGTCTCCATCTTTGTAGGAAGGAGGTGAATGATTCACCACTTTTTTGCTTAGTATTGTATAGGTCAAGCATGGAGACTTCATGGTCAATATTGTATGAGAATTGTGTGATGAATTTGTTGACTAACTTGTCAAAAGTCTTAATGCCCAGTAGAAGTTATGAGAACCACTCCATGGCTTGACTACCTAGAGATCTAGGGAATAGTCTCATTAAGAAAGTCTCATTGTGAGCTACTTCCATGCATGCAGTGTTGAATTCCCTAATATGATCTCTAGGGTCCCCTTTCCCTTTGTACTTGTCAAACTTAGAAACTTTGAATCTAAAGGGGAATCAAGTCCCATGTTCAAACTTTTATCAAAGGGGTATGGTGCAATATCTTGCAAGGAGTATGTTTTAGTGTTTGTACCCATCTTGAGATCCGTCATTTGTTGTGTTAGACCCTCGATTTGTTTCCTCATTTCTTCCATATGTGTGTTTGGGTCTATGACTTTCTTTCCTTTATCCTCACCAGTGTGGTGTTCATGATTATCCTCTATGGTCTCTTTTAGTTTGTTTAGATCGCAATCGATGGGGATCTTAATTCCAAGATTTGCAAGGTGATAAAAATACTTGTGAGGGTCCTCATGGAGCACTTTCTCTAGCAAGTGTTAGAATTTTTGATCTTGGAGGTGTCCTTGATAATCTTCGTGAGAGATTTCCTCATCACTATAATGAGGGGTGACAATACGGTCAGATGATCTAGCCATTTCAAGTTGCTTTTGGTATTGAGATCTAGTAAGAACCATGCAAGGTGATGTGGGATGCGGTGGAATGAAACTAGAGATTTTGGCAAGATGCTGGTGGAGACTACTAAGAATAGGATACTTATGACAAGATTTGGACAAGGGACTTTATCGATCAATGATTCCAAGTAAGGTGGCTGATACAAGACAATAGCCACTAGTAAGGGTACTCAATACTTGTCTTACCGTGTAGGGACTAGTCGTGCACCAAGACCACTAGTGAAGTTCTGTGACTTACTAGGTTTACTTGAATCCAAAATGATCTGACAAAGGGGCCTATGCGAATTTGATATGGGATACTTTGACTTTGGACTAGAGAGACCTGATAGAAGGTGAATGAGATGACCAATGAAAGAGAGACCTTGACGCGAAATGGATGGAAAAGTGATTGCAAGGTAAAATCTGATCTCAGAACTTGGAACTAGGTTGAAATGCATACCCAAAAATGGTAAAATTTTTCTCTCAAAGACTGTGGAAGTAGTCAATGTCATGCATGCGCCGGAACAGATGCACCGCATAAACTGGTAAATGCACAAAAAGTTGATATGGAAGCGCAACACCGGTAAATTTCAAATGCATCATAACAGGTTGCAGAAGTGCAATAAGTCAGTATAGATGTGCAACAAGTTGGTACAAATGTGCAGCAAAAATGGATAAATGCGCCACTCTGGTTTTTCAATGTTTTTTGCAATTTTTAGCAATTTTTTTATGTTTTTGGTATCTTTGGCTGCAAGAAGGTCTTTTTGATCTAATTTTCTAAAATTATGGCAAGAAGACACAACAAACACAAAGAATGTTTTTATGGTTTTTTTTTTTTTTTTTGACTCTTTTTGGACTAAAAGAAAGCAAGTACAATCCTAGGTTTCAAAGGGTAGTATAAAATTGAATTCTCACTATCTCTAGTGAAGCATCTTTGGGAGGTGATAATTGCCCTTCCCTGCACTAAATTATAGGGGTTTTTGGTCACTAAGACAAAGGTATTTAATAAAGGCAACCGTTCGAGTGGTTATACATATGGCAGCACTACTCTTTGTTATGGAGTCTCCCAGCCTGCAAGGGTTGCACTTTGGAGGCTTTTGGGGGAGGTTGGTTGTCGGTATAACACAACTTCACTCGTTGTTTGAAGCTCTTGCTCCAAACATAATTTATTTATAGTGGATTGGTAGGGCTTGGTGTCTATCCTGTTACCACTTATGGTCATTCCTACTTGGATGAACGGTATCCAAGAGCAGGCCCCTCTAAAGGAAAAACACATGCGAAAATGATATGTCTGGCATTTTGGTCACCCAAGATAGGGGAGAGCATAGGCTTGGTATCATTCCCAAAATACAGAAGACGATGGTTCTTTTCCCCTAGTTAAAATGAGAAAAACTAGATGAGCTATCTACTTGGGCAAGCACAGAATTTGTTAACTTTGAAATGATAATAAGATAGCAATGGTTTAGTTTTACCAAGATAGCAATGATGTGTTTAATTATACCGCAAATAGCAATGAGTTGTTAACTTTGAAGGATAGCAATATAGCAATGATTCAATTACTGCCTTCCTAATTAAGACTATGTGAGATTTGCATGAGCATCCATTTACTTTCCTATTAGAAATCGAAGTGTGAGTTAACAAGTGCAACTATATGATTCTAAACCAGTACCTAGCCTGCAAAACAAATTAAGAGTGTTCCTACAAAAAGACGTTAGCGTTAGCGAAAACTTCAAGGAAACCCTAAAAATCACTATCTAGATGAGATGAACAGTTTCAGAGCTTGAATGCGTAGAAATAGAGCTTAGGAGTGCCACAGTACATATGCACTAAGACAGAGGCCACAAGTGCAGGAATATAGTATATATGCGCTGAACTGACATATGTGCCGTATCAAAGGATAGATGCGTCGAAACAGAGTCTGTGTGCACCGAAAGGATGTATGCACTAGAACAAATAGCAAATGCATCGGATCGGAGACTATATGCACCAGAACAGATAGCAGATGCATGTTAGGATGTGTCAAATGCATAATTTCCTCCTGTGTACGGCTTTCTAAAACACAAAAACTTAGTTTTTGGGTTAAATTGGGGCTAGGCCCCACAATGGGTGCCAAAAATGTTAAGGAAAAATTGGATTCAAATGAATAATCAATATTATAATATCAAAATACCCAAAACTCAATGAAATACAGAAACAAAGAGATCAATCAAACAAAAGAATTTTAAAAACCTTTGTAAACCTCAAAGCTTCATAGCTTTCATTGGTTACCTATCTCAATTGATCTTGCATGTATGAATAAGGCCCTCAAAGAGTGCACTTCCTTGCTATTCCAAGATTGTCAATGAAGAACAGCTATGATAGTTTTACCATGAAGATGAGCTTCACAACAATGATAGTAGTATGTAGTAATGAGTGTGATCGCAAGCAATGAAGGAATTGGTGCCAAAGGCACGCTATAATTCCTGCAAAGTAACAATACTTAAATCTTGGATGAATGAAATGGAAGAATAGGGTTTAATTTATAGACTTGGGAGAGAGAAGATCAACGGTATAAAAAGAATGAGAAGATCAATGGTTGAGAATAGTTGAGGAACATGTGCGAATAAGAAGAAGACAAGTATCACACAAAAGCTATTTTATTTGAGTTAACTACTTTCTTTTCTAAAGATAAGACATGTTTTTCATAAATTAGAAAGTTTTTTTTCTAATTTAAGAGATATTGATAAAAACAAGGTTGATTGAGTCAGTTAACTCAACTTGAGATTTGCTTTTGCATGATTTGAGAGAAATTAAATAACAAATTATTTAATTTTGTATGCATGAAGAAGAAGACTTATTTTTAGAAGATTTGGAATATATTTGAAGAATTAGAAGATAAGAAAGTAAATTAAATTAATTAATTAATTTAATTGTTGTGCATGATTTGGAAGAATAAATAAAATATTTGATTGTATTTTATTTTTGGAGATTGAGAGGATTTAAATAAATTTGATTTGATTTATTTAAATTTGGAAGAATTATTTAATTGTTTGGAAGAATTTAATTAAATAAAAGATTTTATTTAATTTTGACTTTAGAAGAGGTAATTAAATATTTTGATATTTAATTAATTTAGAGGAATGTGAATCGAATAAATAAATTTATTTATTGATAGAAGAATTAGAAGGGAATAAATATTAAGAATATTTATTTAGACTAAATCGTGTCATTTTTAGGCATATACACACAATAATCAGTGGAAAACATTAAGGTGACGGAATCGATTGGATGCCTTACACAGGGGAATAGAGAGAGCACAAATTTTGGTGTGAAGTGTGCTTGTGGAAAAAAACAAGGTGCCTAGTGAGTGCATGAGTGGTGTGATCATTTGGGGATGAAGGAGATATGGCAATGAGTCTGCTACCATAACAAAGGAAAACTAAATGTTTTTGTACATGTGGGAGAGGCCATTTAAGACCAATAATGTAAATAATTGTCTACAGATATGTTAATTATTGTTTTGAATAAGAATCAAACTATGAGTGCATTGATAGTTGTTGTTTGCAATCTTGATAATGTCTTTTGATTGAAGATAATAGAGGATATGTCTATGAGTGAATCTATGGTCTGAGTAATTGGTTATGTATCCTATCCTATGAGAGGGGAGCACCCTCTGCACTGAGCTAAAGGTTATGAGTGTAGAGGTAGAGCACTTAATGTGAGGCAGCCTATGTCAGGACCTATGGGTATAGGAGAGAAGGTGGTACAAAAGAGATTGTGTGAGGATTATTGTAGGTAGAGAGAAGCCCTGAGCAATCAAGAGCTAGGGAGCCATAAAAATAAGTGTGATTTTAGATTGCAAAGCATAAGGTTAGAGTTGTGAAAGATTTTAGCAGATGAGATGGGGATATTATTGAGGAAGAAGCCCATGATATGGGATGGATGGAGGCATTATCAAAAGAGGAAGATCCTTGAGATGATGGCAGACATTAATGCGTGATTGGATAGGATTGAAGTGAGGCAGTGAGAAGAATTGGTCAAGCATGATGGAGATTAAGACAAATATTAGGTTGCAGCGAAGGCATGTCATGGAAAAGGCATGAGAGAAAAGAATGAAGATGAGGAATTGGTTGCAGCAGTAGAGCATGAGGATGTGGTTGTAGTGAATGGTGAAGATGGTGATTTGTTGGCAAAAATTTTGATGATAGAAGAGGAGTGGCTTGAGAAGATCGTTGATGAAGATGAGAAGATGTATGTCACAATGAAAGAAGAGGAAACACAAGTATTCTCATGTTGTTGAGGTGAATAAGGAGTTAATGCATGTAGAAGGAAAAAGAGATTATATAGTTGTAGATCGGTGTGTGGATAGTGCATATTGGCTTCTAGAAGTTGTAGAGAATGTTGTAGGTGAAACTTGGTGGAGGTGGTTGTGTGGTGGGTCAAAACCCACGAAAGAGGAGAAGAGTGGTGAGATTCTTTTGGTGGAGGAGGCTAAATAATGGTGGGTTGGATCCAATGAAAGAGGAGATGAGAGGATAGTGTAGTAGGAGGAGGAGGACGGTACATTATGGATATGAGTCCACGAGATGAAGGAGGAAGAGGGTGTAGATTTGTTGGAGGAAGATGGTGAATGTTCTAGCTAGATACTGGAAGAGGAGGAAAAATAATTGACCTTGTCCACCTATCACAATGATGGAGTTCACTGAAGATTGCTTGCAATCTGAAAGGGTGGCTTTATCAGTCAACTCCACCTTTTGTGTGCCTATGCCCACAAACTTTCTACCTGGTGCATCCAATGCAAGAGCATCTGGGTGAATGGGCAATCTAACATCAACCAAAAATAGTTGTAGGTTTAATTTTCCTTTTGTTTGGTTTTTTTGGATTTTTAATGGCATTTCTTGGTATTAGATGTGATTGGCATAGTCAGGATTGTAAAGATTTTAGTTTTGATTGATTTCAGTCCTAGCACACATTTGGTAGTTTTTGTTAAAACAATTGTTCAGCGATATTGCTGAAGTTTCGTGATGAATCCTTATGTACAAACAGATTGTTAGAAGCATCCTCAGATTGTTGAAGAAGTTTTTGAAGTCAATCTCTTTCTATTTTTTTATATTTAATGATTTTTTGACTTGTGCTGGCAGATTGGTGAAAGCTTAGAATTTTGAATTATACAGCACTTGAGCCCAAATGGTTTGGTGGAGGTCTTAGGAATACTGAGACGCTTATACCTGTCTATTTTGGTGAGGTTTTGAGCTTCTGATGAAGAGTTATATCAAAATTTAGTTTTTCAACTCTTGGCATTCGATTTCACATTCCTTCAACAACTTCCATTGATTAGTTGTCGTGACTAACAAGACTTTGGAGTGTTGGCCATGATTAGAGAAGGCATCCTAGTATATCCTAAGATGTTCATTAGGAGAGGGGGTCATTTTCCCTTCGACTTGGATATCACCTCAATCAATGAGGTCTTGGATGTAATTTTTGAGTTTCATGCATGTGGTTGTTAAGTATCCCTTAATGTGATGGTATTCACAATATTTTGTTGTCTTTATACCATGTGGGTTTTGGTTGATTTTCATTGAAGGATTTAGTAGTAGGGAACACTACCATATCAAATTGTACCAATTTTTGAAATACTACCTCAAGGGGTTCGCCCAAGGGAGTATATTTGCATTTTGGATTGTTTTGACGATTACATTTTGGTTTTCTAGGAGGGACAGTGATTTTTCTATGTTGTGGGATGTTTGGGGGGCAAGTGCAAGAAGATGAGTCCACTTTTTTGCCAAAAAGTGGAAGTGCTTTTCCTATTTTCATAATTGGAGTGAAAATTTGAAACACTTGCACATAAAATATTAATATGATGTAAAAATATGAAATGTAGGATTTTGTTTCTAGTTTTCAAATATGTAATTTTCTAATACCTAGATGATGAAAGTTAGTTTTTTATAGGATGTAAAAAAGTCACTTTTTAAAAGTCCCATGTTTTTGGCCAAAGCATGCATGTGTATGATCAACATAATTTTGAACTAAATGAAGGTATTTTTCTAATTTCTTTTGTGGAAAGATGCACATGATGTTGAATTTTGGTCAAGATATTTTTTGTAATTTTTTGATACATATTTTTTTATTAATTTTTTAATGGTCCTAATTAGTATTTTTTAAAACCCCTCATGTATGGCCAACATAATTTAAGCTAAAATGGTTAATTCACTAATTCTTTTTTCATCATGTAGAGAATGATGTGTCGATTGGACATATAGAATTTTTTTAAAGAAATTTTCAAAATCAAAAGTTATTAAAAAAATACTAACATATGTTATTTCAAGTTTATGAGTCTCTTTGTTTAAAAAATAATTATAAAGTTATGTCCAATTGTCCAAAAATTACATATTTGAAAACTAGACTTATAGATTTACAATGATTTTTAATCTTGTTAAAACATTTTGAAAAAAAAATCATCAGCCTTAGTGGTGAAACTAGTTTTTTCCCTTGCTATTTTCATGGTCTCCCAGTTACAGATCCAAGGCTATGGCTTGGGTTTCCAATCCTTTTCCAAGCCTAAAACCAATGCAAATCTGTGGGTTTTCAATTTCAAATTTTTAGAAATGGGTACCCATTTATAAACAGGCGCCCATTCATAATAGATGCCCATTATAAACAGTTACTCGTTTCTAAAAAGTAAAATACTTTAAAAAATGAAGCAATGGGCCTGTTTCAAAAAAATAAATACTTTTTGAAAATGGGTACCCATTTAGAAATGGGTGACCGTTTCATATCAGGTTCTCACTTGGCTTCGAGTGCTCGATCCTAAATGGAAGCTTGTTCCTTAATGGACACCCATTTAGGCTCATGCTCTTGCTCCTAAATGGGCACATGTTATTTTCAAAATGAGTGCCCATTCCAATCATGTTTTTCCTTGTGTGAAAAAATTCTGTGAAATGTGTACTCATCTTTGTGCACTCACCCTTGGACAACTTGAGATTCTTGTGTTTTAGGTGTGGGTATTTGTATATATTTGGCATTAGTAATACCATCACCTACAGTGTTTTTATTTTTAACCCAAAATTTTGGTTTATTGTTATTATGAGTGGGCTTATCATTATCATTTTTATTGTAGATTTTGACCAAGCCCTTGGAAATAAAAATATTTTCAATCGTGATACATTTATAAATAATTTCATCAAAAGTGGAAGCCTAGTGGATTTGTAGATGGAAAGCCATCTCTTGATTTAGGTTTTGTATAAATATATTAATAAGTTGTTTTTCAAACATTGTCCATGGGAGACGACTAGTGAGGGACTTCATCTTTGTAAGTAAGCTACAAAGCTTTCTATGTTACATTCTTTGGTGTTGCAAAGGTCTAGCATGGTAATTTCATGTTCTATGCTGTAGGAAAAATGGGTAACAAAATTTTTCAATGTCTGTGAAAGATGAGATAGAGCCATGGGGTAGGTGCATGAACCATTCCAAGGCTTGTCCGCCTAGACTAAATGGTAAAAGGTGGAGTAAGTATTGGTCATCATATAAGAGGCTTCTCTACAAGCCATGAAGAACTCTTTCACATGGTCATGAGGATCTCCCTTCCCTTTGTATTTATCAAATTTAGGAATTTAAATTGTGTTGGGGAAAGGGAATTATTTATATGGATCAATCTAATGGATAGGGACAAAGTTCATCAAAGGTGTAGTGTTTCTTTTCAGTCCCAAGTTGTAGGCTTTTCAAGGTGTTCTTCATTTCTTGCAACTCCTAATCGAAGGGAGTGGTGAGAGGTAAATATCCATGAGTCGTTAGTGGTGTTGTATTTGTGGGAGTATGTTGTATGATGAGAAGGATGACAACAGTGTCATTGATGGGAATTGACTTGGAGGAACATCAGCGAAAGTGGCACGAGATGTGTTCGGTGGAGGTTGATAGGTGGATGAAGAATGAATATGTGGTGGAATTTGTAGGGGTTGTGAAGGGGTGATAAGTGAATGGATAGCCATTGGATTTTTTTGAGGTGTAGGTTGGTGTGATGGATAAAGCTGATGATACGTAGTTGGTGGTGTAAGGGCTTGTATTGTGATCCCCTTTTGAGGGATTGAAATTGGAGGAAGAGATTGTTGGATGGAGGTTATGGTTGAGGCTAACACTTGTGAGAGGCCAAAAATCTTGGGCATATATTGAGGTGATGGGAGGTATTGTGTTGGCAATCCATAGGTGGGTATTTGAGATGAAGTGTTGGGTGGTGGTGGTGGAATGTTATCTCCTATTTGTTGATCAATGATGAAGATGAGGTTGTTTGAGTTGAGAACATGGGCCCAAGGTTTATCATGAGCAAGAGATTGTGGTGGACTATGGATGATTGATCATAATTTTTGTGGGTCAAAATCATGAGGGAGTTTTTCTCCTTCATCTAGAAATTGATCAAGAAACTCATTCTTATGATATCTAACAAAGTCATTAAACTTGTCTTGTATTCTTCAATCATTAAGGAGGTCTATGAAGTGAGGTGAGTATTGTTGTGTAGTATTGGAAGTCTCACCCATTTTAGGTTGGTTGACAACACCCTCAGTGTCACTTGTGGATGATCCATGACATGATGAAGGGATAATTGGATTGGTACAAGCAGAGTTGTATTTGCTTCATGAATCCATGTGTTTCTTAGATTGTGACGGTGTGATGGGGGCATGAAGTGACAAAAGATAATGAATGTATATGTCAAATGGATACCTTAGATTGAAGGGATGTATGATTATGGATAATGATGATTTTAAGGATATTTGTTCTAAAACTATAAATCAAGACCTTGTTGAAGTATTTGGTTGATGATGTCCTTGTTTAGGATAGGCTAAGTTCCCAAGCAAAAGGATGGATCATATAAACAATGTATTTGGTGTAAGACGAAGTATAAATGGATGGTGACCTCGAGATAGATGAAGTTCTCAACAACACATCGTTAAGAGGATGAGGTCTCAGATGTTTTAATTTGAGATTTGAATCTTATTTAATATATAGCTAAGTTGAAACCTAATAAGATTTAAGGATGATGTATGGCACAAGATGACCTATCTAAGAATAGATGGATGGATTTAGATGACCAATGTACTCTATTGGTTTATGTGACAAAGAAAAACTATTGAAATACAGAATGGATCCACTGAATTACAGTCAAAACAACTGAAACAAAGTTTGACAATTTTGGATCATCAATCAGGATGAATTAAGATAGAATAAGATAAGTGACAGATCTACTAAAATTTGTGATAGATCTGCTAAAATATATCAGGGCCACTAAAATAGACTATGACAACTTTGGACTATCAACAGGGCTAAAATTGGACAGATATAATCAGACTGCACAACCGCTAAAATGTATAATAGATCCACTAGAACATAGTCAGGACCATTAAAGCAAGATTTCATAGAAAATTGGATAGTATGCAGGAAACACTAAGACTACCTATTTTGAAAAAGAAAACTATTGAAATATGGCAAGTCTACTGAAGATGATAATTGACATGATTTTTTGGGGTATCGAACTATGGATACAATGTTAGGGAGTTATTAAAGATGGAATTGCTGAAAAAGGTAACGGATCCACCAAAGTGATAATGGATATGCTGATTAAGAGTTGGAGAATTTATCGATAATTCATTTTTAGGATAAGTTTTGTGTGCTAAGTTGGACGAAATTGCTGAAACAAGGTATGGATCCCCTAACTAGTGAAATTTTGGTAAAAGGACTAATTTTTAACAATTTTTTAAACAAGAAAACACACTTGGCTAGATTTTTAGAGTACTTTAGGCTAAAGGTATTTACTAGTATAACATAAGAAGACACACCAAACACACAAATAATCCTAGATTTATTCAAGTAGGTGTGTTAATCCTTGTGGACTCACAATGGCAACATCCATCCCATTAATACAATCTACCATGGGATGGAGAGCTAGGGAATGCTTTGTTGCACTCATGATTCCTTACCTTAGAGTGCCAAAGGCCTCTCTAAAGTTAGCTCTATCTCACCCATGGAGGTACATGTGAGTACTTCTCCCCTAGTAGCGATGCACCACAAGAAATAATGGTCAAAGGTTTTAAGCTAGGATAAACAAGGTGGCTAGGGAGTCCTCAATATATGCTAGGTACTTTGAGGTACAAAGATGTGAACAAAGGGGGCAAGTGCAAGAAGATGGGGGGCCAAAAAGGGGTCTTAAATGGCCATTTTTTTCTAAAATTGTGAAATGTTGGCCTTGGATGAGAAATTGAGTATAGTTACACTCAAAATTTGGAGATGCAACCAAAACAATGTTCATAGTGCTCTGAGTCTACTTTCTAAACTACAATTTTTTTTTGAAAATGGTATAGATTAAGGGGTTCAAAAGAGGGAGCCACATAAATTACTGTTGTTTCTGTCAAAAAACATAACATAGCATGTTTTGTGGCTCCCTCAAAAGGTTAACTTTTTTTTAGTATTTTTAAAATTACTTTGGTGAGAAATTAGCTAACAGCATGTAGTTTATGCCTAATTTTTCTAATAATTTTTTGATAAATATTTGATTTTTTACTAATTTTCAAAGTGGACACATCTTAAAAAATAGAATTTTGGCTGTGCTACCCCTATAAATTTTGAAAACTAATTGAAAATTATTTTTTTTAATATGTGTAGAATGGAGTCTAGTTTCTAAATATGTAATTTGTTTAAAATTTCAATGAATGGTTAATTTACAATGAAAAAAAGACCAAACAGTGGTTTTTGCCCAAAACCAGACACACAAACAAAAGAAATTAAAGATGAAAGGCTTAACATTGTCAAAATGTAAAAAAAATTACATCGTTAACTAGCTAAGAGAAAGCCTAACATTACCCAGGTGTTTGATTTGTTTGACCTTGAAACACATCCAAATCTGAGGGTTAGCATGAACAAAATTATGTGAAATCTTGTAGAATTTGCAAAAATACGTCTATGGATGTTGAAAAGGCACTCCAAGACTTTGGGTTGGAAATCCAAAGCAAATCCCAAGCCTAAGGCTTGGTATTTCCAAAGCACAATATAATGTGAGCACATTATAACGTGCTCACATTATGTTGTGTTTTTTTTTCTTTTTTTGCATGTTTGCCAGTGTTTTCCCAGTTCGACATAACGCGAGCATGTTATAACATGCTTGCATTATGTCTTCCTTTGAATGAGTTATGTTCAAGTTTCATAAGTATGTTTCATGGATGTTTATATCTATGCTTGTAGGTATGTATGCATGCTTGTATGTATGCATATTTGTATGTATGTATGTATGTATGTTTGTATGCATGTATGTATGTATGTATGTATGTATGTATGTATGTATGTATGTATGTATGTATGTATGTATGAATGTATGTAAGTGTTTTGGGTTTAGTGTATATAAGGACCTGAGCCTATATAGTTTTGAGGGTTGAGGGTTGAGGGTTGAGGGTTGAGGGCTTAAGTAATAGGTAGAGGGTAGAGGGTAGAGATTAGAGGGTTGAGGGTTATAGTTGAGGGTTAATATTCAGGTTGTTGAGTGTATAAGATTAAGTGTGTAAGGCGCGGGGATTAGGGTTAAGGATATTGGTTTTAGAGTTTACGATATGGATTGAGGGTATATAAGGCATAGGGTGACTTGGGTTGAGAGCACATATGGTTTAGGTTTAATTTAAGTATAGGGTTGAGAGACAAGATTTAAGGTTTAGGATATAAGGGTGAGGTTATATGGTCTAGGGATGAGGGTTTGAGGATGTAGGCTTCATGGTTTAAGGTATAGGGTTGATGATTGAGGGATTAGGGCTTAAGTATATTGTTGAGGGTATAGAGTTGAGGGTTTAGGGATACGTTTTAGGGTTTAAGGTTTAAGGGTTAAGGGTTGAGGGATAGGGTTTAAGGTTTAGTGTTAAGGGATTAGGGTTTAAGGTATAGTGTCTTGGGTTAAGGGTTTAGGAATAGGATAGCATTTAGGGTTTAGGGATGAGGGATTAGGGTTGATGGTTGAGGGTTGACAGATTAAGGTTTAAGGTATAGTGCTGAGGGTTGACTGTTTAGGGATAGGGTTTAGGGTTTAGGGTTGTGGGATTAGGGTTTAGAGTTGAGGGATTAGGGTTTAAGGAATAGTATTGAGGGTTGAGGGTTTAGGGATAGGGTTTAGGGTTGAGGGATTAGGATTTAGGGTTGATGGATTAGGGTTTAAGGAATAGTGTTGAGGGTTTAGGATTTAGGAATAGGGTTTAGGGTTTAGGGATTAGGGTTTAGGATTGACAGATTAGGGTTTAATGTTGAGAGTTGAGGGTTGAGGGTTGAGGGTTTAGGGATAGGGTTGATGGTCAAGGGATTAGGGTTAAAGTAAAGTGTTGAGGCTAGAGGGATTAGGGATAGGTTTTAGGGTTGAAGGTTTAATGATTGAGGGTTGAGGCTTTAGGACTAAGGGTTAAGGGATTGGGGTTTAAGATATAGTGTTGAGTGTCAAGGGTTTAGGGATAGGTTTTAGGGTTTAAGTTTTAAGGGTTAAGGGTTGAGGGATAGGGTTTAGGGTTTAGGGATAAGTGATTAGGGTTTAAGGGATAGTGTCTAGGGTTTAGGAATCGGGAAAGCATTTAGGGTTTAGGGATGAGGGATTAGGGTTGAGCGTTGAGGGATTAGGGTTTAAGGTATAGTTTTGAGGGTTGAGGGTTTAGGGATAGGGTTTAGGGTTGAGGGATTAGGGTTTAGGGTTGATGGATTAATGTTTAATGTTGAGAGTTGAGGGTTAAGGGTTGAGGGTTTAGGGATAGGGTTGATGGTCAAGGGGTTAGGGTTACCGTTTCAAGGGTAGAGGGATTAGGGATAGGGTTTAGGGTTAAAGTTTTAAGGATTGAGGGTTGAGGCTTTAGGGATGAGGGTTTAAGGCTGAAGATATAGTGTCGAGTGTTGAGGGTGTAAGGATAGGGTTTAAAGTTTAAGGGTTGAGAGTTGAGGGATAGGGATTAGGGTTTAAGGTATAGTGTTGAGGGTTGAGGGTTTAGGGATAGGGTTTAGGTTTGAGGGATTAGGTTTTAGGGTTGACGGATTAGGTTTTAATGTTGAGAGTTGAGGGTTGAGGGTTGAGGTTTAAGGGTTTAGGGATAGGGTTGATGGTCAAGGGGTTAGGGTTAGAGTGTCAAGGTAGAGGGATTAGGGATAGGGTTTAGGGTTGAAGGTTTAAGGATTGAGGGTTGAGGCTTTAGGGATGAGGGTTTAAGGCTTAAGATATAGTGTCAAGTGTTTAGGGTGCACAGATAGGGTTTAAGTTTTAAGGGTTAACAGTTGAGGGATAGGGATTAGGGTTTAAGGTATAGTGTTGAGGGTTGAGGGTTTAGAGATAGGGTTTAGGTTTGAGGGATTAGGGTTTAGGATTGACAGATTAGGGTTTAATGTTGAGAGTTGAGGGTTGAGGGTTGAGGGTTTAGGGATAGGGTTGATGGTCAAGGGGTTAGGGTTAGAGTGTCAAGGGTAGAGGGATTAGGGATAGTGTTTAGGGTTGAAGGTTTAAGGATTGAGGGTTGAGGCTTTAGGGATGAGGGTTTAAGGCTTAAGATATAGTGTCAAGTGTTGAGGGTGTAGGGATAGGGTTTAAGTTTTAAGGGTTAAGGGTTGAGGGATAGGGATTAGGGTTTAAGGTATAGTGTTGAGGGTTGAGGGTTTAGGTTTGAGGGATTAGAGTTTAGGGTTGATGGATTAGGGTTTAATGTTGAGAGTTGAGGGTCGAGGGTTGAGGGTTGAGGGTTTAGGGATAGGGTTGATGGTCAAGGGGTTAGGGTTAGAATGTCGAGGGTAGAGGGATTAGGGATAGAGTTTAGGGTTAAAGGTGTAAGGATTGAGGGTTGAGGCTTTAGGGATGAGGGTTTAAGGCTTAAGATATAGTGTCAAGTGTTGAGGGTGTAGAGATAGGATTTAAGTTTTAAGGATTAAGGGTTGAGGGATAGGGATTAGGGTTTAAGGTATAGTGTTGAGGGTTGAGGGTTTAGGGATAGGGTTTAGGTTTGAGGGTTTAGGGTTTAGGGTTGATGGATTAGGGTTTAATGTTGAGAGTTTAGGGTTGAGGGTTGAGGGTTTGGGGATAGGGTTGATGGTCAAGGGGTAAGGGTTAGAGTGTCGAGGGTAGAGGGATTAAGGATAGGGTTTAGGGTTGAAGGTTTAAGGATTGAGGGTTGAGGCTTTAGGGATGAGGGTTTAAGGCTTAAGATATAGTGTCGAGTGTTGAGGGTGTAGGGATAGGGTTTAAGTTTTAAGGGTTAAGGGTTGAGGGATAGGGATTAGGGTTTAAGGTATAGTGTTGATGGTTGAGGGTTTAGGGATAGGGTTTAGGGTTGACATATTAGGGTTTAATGTTGAGAGTTGAGGGATAGTATCAAGCCCATTGAGGGTTTAGGAATAGGGATAGTGTTTAGGGTTTAGGGATGAGGGATTAGGGTTGAGGGTTGATGGATTGGGGTTGAGGGTTGAGGGATTAGTGTTTAGGGATAGGGTTTAGGGCTGAGGGTTGAGGGGTTAGGGTTTAAGGCATAGTGTTGAGGGTTTAGGGATAGGGTTTAGGGTTGATGGATTAGAGGTAAGGGTTGAGGTATTAGGGCTTGATGTTGAGGTTTTAGGGTTGAGGGTTTAGGAATAGGGTTGAGGGTCAAGGGACTAGAGTTAAGGGTTAAGGGATTAGGGTTTGACGTTGAGGGTTGAGGATTGAGGTTTGAGGGTTGAGGGTCGAGGGATTAGGGTTTAAGATATAGTGTCGAGTGTCAAGGGTGTAGGGATAGGTTTTAGGGTTCAAGTTTTAAGGGTTAAGGGTTGAGGGATAGTATTGAGCCCATTAAGGTTTTAGGAATAGGGATAGTGTTTAGGGTTTCACATTAGGGTTTAGGATTAAGTGAGACCTAAATGGCTAAGGATGGAGAGGTAGACAAGGAGCGACTGAGAGACATAGATATGGGAGAGGTGGAGAGGTGAGAGATAAAACATGAGCTAATGGAACTAGAGGTGAGATATTGTAAAGGTGCTATCGAAGGTGAGATAGGCACAAATATTTATGGATCAATCTATAGCAGGACAAAATGTGAGCGTGTTATAACGTGCTCGCATTTTGTCCTACTTTAGAAATGGTAAAAAAGCTTGGACCCCCGTGATCCAGGCCCACATGCTCTATTTTCATGCTAATTATGTGCGTGTTTTGACAAAAAAGAAGTGCTTTCCTGTTGTTGGGAAGTTCACATGCACATTTTACACATTCTACCACCTTTGCATGATCTTTGCACCACCTTTTCTACTTTGCCAACTTGAGGAGGAAATAACATAGTTTTCACATCAAATTTAATATATATCTATTCAAGTTTTAATTTTTGTAGTGTTGCAATGTTAATTGTGATTTAATTTTAGGAATTTAACATTATAGATTGGTTAATAGTATTGTTGTTACTAATTATATTTGAGTGTTATTCAATTTAACATTGAAGAGGAAGCAAGTGGTGAAAAACTCAAATTGTTGAGGAGTTTAATGCAAGAAGAAAAAAACACTACATAATTTGGGTACTCTCTCCATTCGAATCTCCATTTTTTAGGTATGTCAAGTCTTTACATTTTCCTTAATTCTATTTGAATTAATTTATCATTCTTTATCATACATAGTTATATCACTTTTATCCAGTATGCATAATAAAAGACTATGTATACATATCTTGTGTTTATATGATAGACTATGTTTTAAATTAGTTCATGGTATGCATAATAAAAGATATCTCAAAGGTCAACATTAATTAAAATAGACACATTCCCAATCAAGAAAGTAGCATACAATCTCACATGATGCCATTTATATTTTCTACACTTGGGCTCTTTAATAATTATGTGTAATAAATAGACCTTAACATACCATTACAATCCCACTATTATCTTGTCATGTTAACAAGTTAAAATACAAATGAATAGGTGCCAAGATCATACAAGTATGCACATGACATGATGATTTGTATGCACATATCTTGGGCTAGGACATTCCTTATGCACCTATTCATGATGATTTATATGCACATGACACAACAATATTTCAAAATTTCCTAATTGTCCTTTGTTAGCACATGATGGTGGTTACCTTGATTGACTATATACCAGTCAATACCCTAAATTATAGAGATTAGTATAATGATTTTTATGACAATCCTAGGTATGTGATGTAGAGGTAGGGTTAAACTCAATCCAAAGGGCTCATATACCAATAGTTTCTTCAAATTATAAGCTTTCCTCTCAAGCAATCTCCCTATACAAAGGTATAAAGAGAGTCTTCAATACTTCAAAACCTAACAAGGCTACTAGAGGTCTTCTTACCCCTCAGGAACTTAGACACAACCATTCTAAATCCTTACTCAAGTCTACACTCTTCAATTGTTGTCTATTCCTTTACAAGCCACCCAAATCCTAGTAGCCCTAGTACCAACAAAAAACCTTCTCAATTCCAAATCCTAGTGGCCCTAGTAACAATAAACATGTCAAATTGGGTCTACCTCAACCTTTTCAAGCATGAAGTCCCATGTACTTTTCACTTGTAGCCTCAATAGGTGACTCTCCTTTGACCTTATCCTCATCTAGGACTGAAGTGAACTTTGTACCATAATGCTTTGTATGGCTGCAATAACATTGTACAATAATGCTTTGTATGGCTGCAATAATTTGCTTTGTATGCTTTGTACCTATTTTGGTTGAGTGACATTTACTCTTTTACATGATGATTGTATGTATATTTACTATGAAGGGTTGAATGACATATATTTTAGTTATTTGTATGGATTCATTTCTTAGGAACTAATATTGGTCTCTTTATCATGCTATAGACAAATTCTCCATCATGCCAAGGAAATGATCAAGAAAAAAACCAACATAGGAAGAGATAGAAGCTAAGAATGCAAAGAAAGCGGTGGCTATGAGGGAACTTCGTGAGAAGAGGAAATTGGACACGATAAATGAAGACATGCCAATTGAAGAGGAACCACAACCATCACAAAGAGAATGAATGCAAAAACTTCGTGCTATGAGATATTTGAATACCATAGTTGGAGACACGTCCTCTACTGCAAGTCAACATATAGGGACACCATCTATCGCATCTCAAGTTGAGAGTACAACATCACTCACATGTGATGAAGGAGGTACACCATCATTCCCACCTCAACCTCAAGGTATGTCATCTATTCCATCTTCGGTTGAAGGTATGCCATCTAGCCCATCTCATTTAAATGTTGATGAAATTCCTAATGTTGATATGAATTTACCTAACTTAACACCATCAAGAATTTTGCATAGAAAGCCAAAGTATTTGATTGATATTGATGACAATATTTTGAAGCCAATGGAAGGTAAGATTCCAAAACACACTTGTAGAAGATATGCTCATAAGATTTGGAGATTATTCTTTGAAAAGTTAAATGAGACCGCAAGATGTCAACTATTCATTGAAATGATGCGAAGTATAAAGTATAGGTCCATCATGAAGATTCCTGGGTTGAGAAAATCAGAGGCTTCAAGTGAAAAATCTATTGTCAAGAATCTAATGAGTGCATATGAGAGTGTGGGTAACACCTCACGCACAAAAGATAGTAATGCAACACGGTGTGTGATTACATCAACTATAGTAAGTAGCCAAACAAGGAAAGATTGTCTCATTAGAAAGACAAGTCAAGAATTGAGAATTAATAGGAAAACTTTATCAAGAGCCATTGGAAGACGCCAAAGAATTGAGGACACTAATGCCAATGAATTATGGGCATTCTCGGGGAGACTACCATGAAAAGATAAACCAATTGTTGAAGAATTGAGATCACTAATTGAAGACTTTTGGAAGAATTACACAAGGGTATCTCCGAATCAAAGGGATCTAGTAAGAAGGAGAATCGGTAGTTGAAACCATGAGCCACATCCAAAGCATTTTTTGGATGAGACTCAAACATAGTTTTATGGTAAATTTCTAGAGAATTATCCTCAAATTAAAATTTGTCAAAGATATTTTGAAATGCTAAAACCTTTCTATGTCAAGATAAATCACACATGCACTACTTGTTGTAGATTACATATTGAATTTTTTAACCATTTTGATGTTTATAGGTCTATATGTTTAGATTTGCATACTAACAATGTTTTGCAGGGTTGTGGCATACATGCCCCACCAACATCTTCAAGAGACTTCCTATCAAGAATTTTATGTCAAAGAGAGGAAGGTCAAATATTCTACAAGAAATTATGCTTGGATGGTACATGTCATCATTGTGGTGGCTTGCAACGTTTGCCAATATGAGAACATATGGAAAGAACACATGCGGTTGGAAACGAATTAGTAGAGTTTGGCAAGTATAAAATAGTGGCATACAATACAAAAGATGGTAAAGAAGCAAAGAGGTGTGAATTGGTTATTGAAAAGATTCTAGTGTATCAGTTTATGCCTATATTTCGTGACAGCATAGTGTATGAGTATGCAAGACATGCCCATAGAGCTCGATGGTTTGACTTGCAATTCAAGTTATGTAAGGACACATTTATGGTTGGTAGCATTGTTTCATTCGTCAACTTTGCAGAGAACTATAGTCTACAGCCACAGTGTGAGGTGCAATCACAATATTACAACTCCACACATGTTTCTATATTTGTGCACATCACATTCATTCATGCAAATGATAGTACAGAGGATGATAAAAAGATCATAAGGGAGTATAATTTCTGATGGGGAGGCCTATGGGTTTAGAAAACCTATCTTGACACAACACTTCAAGACCTATATCATACCCCAAGTCTCCCTACCAATTCAAGTGCTCATAGACATTTCCTACCCCAAAATGCCTAATTCAACCTAAGCAATCTATTACAGAGGTGAAATACCTATTTGTCTATTGTTCCTGATACAGACACTGCTCTCTTGGTGTGAGGTATTCTTCTTTGTCCTCACTGCTTCCAAGATTCCCAATTTCTAAGGTTTATAGCCTTCTTGAGCCCGTTATCAACCCTCCTCTCTGGGTCCAGGGTTCTAATTGCTTGGTGCTCAATTCTTCCTACTCTGTTTTTCACCCCTGCCTTTTTAGACTGCAACTTGCATACCTAGCCGGGCTATAGCAGAGCTCGCCTAGGACAAGTTCTCATTGCCTATCATTGACAGTCCAACCACTAACACAAACAAAAACAAAAGAAACAAGATCTCTGCTTGATGGCCCTCCATGATTGTACAGGGAAAGTGCAGGGACATCAAGACAGAGACATTTTGTACAAATAGAAATCAAACTGACTACTCTACTTTAAATCAAGTTATGCAAGAATACTACAGATAATGTACAAATAGATTCAAAACTGTTAATGTTCTTATTATTAGAATTCTCTCTTTTACATTCAATGTATGTTCTTCAACTTTTCCAACTTTCTAACTGATTTACAAAAGCAAAAAACTAGTTTTTATCTTATTCGTCCTTTTTTCTGTTATCGAACAGTTAGGGTTTCTTGTCTGTTCAGTTATCATTGGCGGAACAGGTTCTTCACTCACCGATCATACTTCCCCTATCGGCATGCTTTCTATTGCGATATATTCCCCTTTGCATGTACATACAATGCCTTCATGCAATATGTGGACCCACGACCTTCATTTCATGTTGTATCTTCAATATCGGCAAGAGACTTCCAACGTCTCATCGAACTATCCTATCTTTGTCCTTATCGGCCTGACTTGCCTTGTCAGCCTTCCCACATTCTTTCTCCCGAACAGTTTCTCTCTCACCGAAACTATTATGCACATTAGATAAACACTTGTTATCAGCCTCCTTTTGAAATGTTACCCCGACGGCTATTGTCTCTCTGATGTATCGGCAACATACACCCCATCGGCAACCAGTTGCAAACTCCTACCGATGCTCTCCCACTACACTGATAAACTCTTCATCGGTGACACTTGCAGTTGTCACCCCGATCGGTGAAAGCTTCTACTGTCGGTCTAATGCAACTTTCTCAACCTGATGTCCTTACTCACACCGATGCATACATTTCGTTATGTATGTGTGTGGTCAACATTACTCTAATGACTTCTTACTTGTATATACAAGATTTAACTTGTTATCGCTAGTCTTCATTACCAATTCAGCCGGTCAACCTTTCTATCATTCACTTGCAACATATAAATCCTCCAATAAACAAAGGCAGAAAACATACAAGTTGTACCGCCATACAACTGATGTATACACATGAAATGTCTTCGACATACAAAAGATGGATATACATAAAATGCATGTTCCCGCTCCTTCCTATTTGAAAATAAAAAACATCACACCAAAAATGTGAAAGTATATACATGGCTCCAAGCCCTTGGTGCTCCTGCACCATACTCCCCCTGTGCGGAAAAAGTCAAGTCACCTCTGGTGACAACAAGGCAAAATCAATGCCCCGCTTCTTGAACTCAGACTCTGTAACCCAGGTAGCCTCTACTTCAAGCAACTATCTCCATTTGATCAGATGCTCCATATACACACCATGTCTGGTCTGTTTCTGCACTCGAGAATCTAGAATTCTCTCAGCTTATGGTTTGAGTGTAGGTTGCAAGGTTACATCACTCACTGTCTGTGTAGCTTCTGAACTAGATCCCCCTGCTACTAGATGAGGACCTTTATAAGGTACCAGGCCCTAAACATTGAACACTGGGGAAATTGCCAAGTCTGCTGGTAAATCAATCCTGTAGGCATTTTTACCATACTTGTCCAGAATTCTGCAAGGACCAATCCGTCTCATCCGTAGTTTAGTTGGCATCCCTTTCTGTAATCTGGCTTTGTTCAAATGAACCATGACTAAATCACCAACTTCAAACTGAACATCCTTCCTGTGTGCATCTACCCTATCCTTGATTTTCTGGGTATTTTCCTTCATTGTCTTCTTTACCTGTTTATGTATCTCCTTCATAGATTGTGCAAAATCCTCTGCATGACCACTTCTATATTCCATGTCTCCAAGATGTTGGAGTTCATATACACCTCAAGGATGCATTCCATACACTATCTCAAATGGGCTTTTGCCAGTAGTCCTATTCACACTGTCATTATAGGCAAATTCTGCCTGATAAATGACCTAATCCCAACTCTGGCCATATTCTTTTGTCAAACACCTTAACAGGTTGCCCAACATCCTATTCACCACTTCTATTTGGCCATCTGTCTGTGGATGATATGATGATCCAAAAGACAGATTTGTTCCTAACCTCTGCCATAGAGTTTTCCAGAAATGTCCCATGAACTTAACATCTCTATCAGACACGATGCTTGCTGTAAGTCCATGAATCCTTATGACCTCTTTGAAAAAAAAATGAGCTATATGACTGGCATCATGAGTCACTTTATAGGGAATGAAATGACTCATCTTGCTAAATCTATCAACAACTACAAAAATACTATCAAAGCCAGTCTTAGTCTTTGGTAGGCCAACTACAAAATCCATACTTACACAATCCCATGGTCTGGAAGGAATGGGTAGTGGTTGATATAGTCCCACATTTGAGGAAGTTCCCTTGGCCTTCTGACAGATGATACACTACTCCACATACGTTCTTATATATTTGTGCATCTTCGGCCAATAGTAGAACCTTTGGACTAACTCCAATGTTTTGTTTAGACCAAAATGTCCACTCAAACTACCATTATACTTCTTCTGTATGAGATTTTCTCTCATGGATCCTTATGGTACACACAACTGTCCACCTTTGAACATCAATCCCTATTGCAAAGTGTAATTTGCAAATTCACTATGAAAGTGATTTTCAAAGTCTTGACAGACCTTGTATGCTTCAGCAAAATCTTCATCTTCCTTGTAGAGGGCTGTGAACTCTTTCATTCCTATGCTTCTTAATTTCACCTCTTGCACTATGAGCAACCTCCTGCTTAAAGCATCTACTACTTTGTTGAGTTGTCCCTTCTTATGCTTAATTGTAAATGTGTAGGACTGTAAATATTCCATCCACTTGATATGCCTAATGCTCAACTTATCTTGTGAGTTCAGAAAACTCAAAGCTTGATTGTCTGTATATACAACAAATTCCTTAGGTAGGAGATAATGCCTCCATTTTCTAAGTGCTTGGACTAGAGCATAGAGCTCCAAGTCATATGAAGAATATCTACTCTTTGCTTCATTTAGCCTCTCACTGAAAAAGGCTACTGGTCTATTCTCTTGGCTGAGTACTGCACCTACTGCAATATTGCTAGCATCACATTCTAAAGTGAATAACTTATCAAAACTAGGCAGCACTAACACTGGCTGTGTGGCTACTTCTTTCTTCAATATTTCAAAACTCTTATCAACTGTGTCTATTGAAACTTTGTTTTTACTCCACCTTTTATTGTATCAAGCATGGGTGCACAAATAGCACTAAAATTCTTTATGAATTTCCTATAAAATTGAGCTAAGCCATGAAAACTTCTCACCTTAGTTGCTACTCTAGGAGTAGGCCAATTCAATATGACTTCTACCTTTGACTTGTCCATCTTCAATTCTCCTCTGGACAACATAAAACCAAGGTATACTAATTCCTGCTTCATGAAGTCACACTTCTCCAAATTTATGGTTAGTTGTTCATCATGTAACTTTTCCAAAACAGTATTTACATGTTCAAGATGCTCTTCTTTAGTTTGACTAAAAATTAAGATATCATCTAGTTAAACAACTACAAATTTACCCATATAGTCTTTGAGGACTTCATTCATGAGCCTCATGAATGTGCTAGGAGCATTCGAGAGACCAAATGGCATAACAAGCCATTCATACAGTCCTTCTGTGGTTTTGAAAGTTGTTTTCCACTCATCACCTTCCTTGATTCTGATCTGGTGATAACCACTTTTTAGGTCTATCTTGGTGAAGTACTTGGCTCCTCCTAAACAGTCCATAAGATCTTCAATTTGGGGAATTAGAAATCTGTACCTTATGGTGATCTTATTGATAGCTCTAGAGTATGTGCATAGTCTCCATGTCCCTCCTTTCTTTGGTGCCAACACTGTAGGCAATGCACAAGGACTTATGCTTTTCCTAATCGATCCCTGATCAATCAGTTCTTGTACTTGTCTGGCTATCTCCTTATGTTGTTCTGGAGTCATTTTATAAGGAGCTTTGTTAGGCAGTGATGCTCCTGGAATCAGAACTATCTAATGGCTAATAGTTCTTTGTGGAGGTAGTGTTTTTGGTGTTCCCTCACTAATTATGTCCTTATACTGTTCCAGTATAGTCTGTATCTCTTTTGGGACCACTACCTTTTTGTCTTTTTGCTCCTCCTTAGGTTTCACTAGGATAGCATAACCAATACCATCCTCCTTAAGAGTGTTCAAAAACTCTTTACCACTCACAATTAAGACATTAGGGCTTTTAGTCTTACCTGCTTTTTCATCTTCCAATGACTGAATTTTATAGGTGACACCATCTTTTTGAAAGGAATATGCATTCTTCTCACCATCATGTATGGCTTTTCGGTCATACTACCATGGTCTGCCCAATAAGAGATGACATGCATCCATGGGTAGGATATCATAGAGTACTTTGTCTTTGTATCCACCTATACCAAACTCTACCCAAGTTTGCTCATTGACTATCACATGCTGACCTTTATTTAACCATGTGACTCTATATGGATTTGAATGAGGTATTCTTTGCAAATTTAATTTTCTAACTGCTTCATCTGACACTATGTTATCAATAGACCCTAAGTCTATGATTACTCGACATACCTTATTCATAATCTTGCATCTGATTCTGAATAAAGCTCTCCTTTGGCTTGGTTCAGCTTTCACCGGTTCTTTGATCAAAGTTCTCCTTACCATGATGTTCTCTCCCATTTCTGAGGCTAGACTGACTTCAGGTGATTTGCTGCTTAAAGCATCATCTTGTACATAATGATTTCTTTTATCAACTCCTTGAGAAGAAGATGTGCCCTTATCAGGACACCTATATGCTGGATGGCCTAATTAACCACAATTGTAGCATTTCATAGTGGCAAAGTAGGATCCTCTACCTGATCCTTCTGATCTTCCTCTGTTAGATCCCCTTCCTCAGTAGTTTCCTCTACTACTAGTCTCTCCACTCTGCTCTGTGAGTTTGGATTCTCCTTGGGGCCTTTGATCAGTGTTCCTACCACCATAACTTCCTCTTCCTCTGCTGTCTCTACCTCTTCCTCTTGATCTGCTACTTGACTCTTGTTTCTTCTTGCCCTTCTCCTCTACCTTGAGTGCTAGCTAGTAACATTGATGCACTGTTGTAGGGCTGAATAAGTTGATTTCCTCTTGAATACTCCACCTCAAACCATTGAGATATCTTGCCACTTTTACATTTTCATCTTCCATCATAGGCATAGTTTTTGAAACTCTTCAGTGTATGCATTGACATCTAATTCTCTTTGTCTCAAATTTTGTCATTTCTTGTGCAACTGGACTTCATAATCTCCAGGCATGTAGACTTCCTTAACTTTAGCCACCATACCTTTCTAAGTAGCTATAGGTTTCTTGCCTTCTTTTTCTCTTTCTGTTTGAACAAATTTCCACCATGTCAAAGCAGCTCCTCTGAGTCTTGATTTAGCCACCTTCACCTTTTGTGCTTCAATCACTCAATCACATTCGAAGTGATTTTCTATACCTTCTATCCATTCCATAACCAAATTAGGTTCCATCTTCCCACTAAAAAGAGGAACTCCTTCCAATGACACCCCTCATGGCTTTCAAGGCCTTCAAGAAAGGTTCTTCTTCCATCTTAGGATTAGGTGTGGGCTCTTCATCTTCTACAGACACACCTTTTTCCTTACCTTCAGAATCTTTAATCTTCTGACTGACTTCTTCAGTCTTTTCCATCATTACACCCGGTTTACTTTCCATTTCTGCCAATCTTTCTTGTAGGAGCCTATTCTCCTCTTCTTGTTCATCAACCTTCTTTGTCAATTCTTTATTAGTCACCATCTTCTTGGATGACCCTATAGACTCACTCAAACTCAGTGATGACATATAACTTCTTATATTCTAATCTAAGAATAGCCCAAATCTTTAACTTGCTCTGATACCAATTTGATGGGGAGGCCTATGGGTTTAGAAAACCTATCTTGACACAACACTTCAAGACCTATATCATACCCTAAGTCTCCCTACCAATTCAAGTGCTCATAGACATTTTCTACCCCAAAATGCCTAATTTAGCAATCTATTACAAAGGTGAAATACCTATTTGTCTGTTGTTCCCGATACAGATACTTCTCTCTTGGTGTGAGGTATTCTTCTTTGTCCTCACTGCTTCCAAGATTCCCAATTTCTAAGGTTTATAGCCTTCTTGAGCCTGTTATCAACCCTCCTCTCTGGGTCCAGGGTTCTGATTGCTTGGTGCTAAATTCTTCCTACTCTATTTTTCACCCTTGCCTTTTTAGACTGCAACTTGCATACCTAGCTAGGCTATAGCAGAGCTCGCCTAGGACAAGTTCTCATTGCCTATCATTGACAATCCAACCACTAACACAAACAGAAACAAAAGAAACAAGATCTCTGCTTGATGGCCCTCCATGACTATGCAGGGAAAGTGTAGGGACATCAAGACAGAGACATTTTGTACAAACAGAAACAAAAGAACAGAAATCAAACTGACTACTCTACTTTAAATCAGGCAATGTAAGAATTCTACAGACAATGTACAAATAGATTCAAAACTGTCAATGTTCTTATTATCAGAATTCTCTCTTTTACATTCAATGTATATTCTTCAACTTTTCCAACTTTCTAACTGATTTACAAAAGCAAAAAACTAGTTTTTATCTTATTCGTCCTTTTTCTATTATCGGACAGTTAGGGTTTCCTGTCTGTTTGATTATCATCAGCGGAACAGGTTCTTCACTCACCGATCATACTTCCCCTGTCGGCATGCTTTCTATCACGATACATTCCCCTTTGCATATACAAACAATGCCTTCGTGCAATATGTGGACCCGTGACCTTCATTTCCCGTTGTATCTTCAATATCGGCAAGAGACTTCCAACGTCTCACCAAACTATCCTATCTTTATCCTTATCGGCCTGACTTGCCTTGTCGACCTTCCCACATTCTTTCTCCCTGACGGTTTCTCTCTCACCGAAACTGTTATGCACATCGGCCAAACACTTGTTATCGGCCTCCTTCCGAAATGTTACCCCGACGGCTATTGTCTCTCTGATGTATTGGCAACATACACCCCATTGGCAACCGGTTGCAAACTCCTACCGACGCTCTCCCACTACACCGATAAACTCTTCATCGGTGACACTTGTAGTTGTCACCCTGATTGGTGAAAGCTTCTACCGTCGGTCTAATGCAACTTTCTCAACCCAACATCCTTACTCACGCCGATTCATACATTTCATTATGTATGTGTGTGGTCCACATTACTCTGATGACTTCTTGCTTATATATACAAGATTTAACTTGTTATCACTGGTCTTCATTACCGATTCAGCTGGTCAACCTTTGTATCATTCGCTTGCAACATACAAACCCTCCAATAAACAAAGGCAGAAAACATACAAGCTGTACCGCCATACAACTGACATATACACATGAAATGTCTTCAACATACAAAAGACGGATATACATAAAATGCATGTTCCTGCTGCTTCCTATTTGAAAATCAAAAACATCACACCAAAAATGTGAAAGTATATACATGGTTCCAAGCCCTTGGTGCTCCTGCACCAATTTCTATATCAATGATGATCGTACACATTCTATAGAGTTCATACAAGGTTGCTTTCAGGTGTTCTACAATGATTTGGCTAGAAGGGGCATATCGTTCAGTCAGCATATCATATTGTCAGATAACTGTGCATCACAATTCAAGAACTCGTGGAATTTCTATTGGCTGAGTAGGAGGCATAATTTTATAGGTATTCAGCATATGTGGAACTTTTGTTATGTCGGGCATGGAAAGGGGGAGCATGATGGTACAAGATCATGTATCAAAAGAGCCATAGAATGAGAAGAGTTAAAGTATAAAGACAATGCAAAGTTGACAGATGAAAAATAGATCATTGAGTGGTGTAATGCTTCCATGGGTCCAGGTAATGAAGGTAAGTCTTTAGTTCGTAGATTTTTTTGGTTGATAGATGATACTAACATTGCACCATATGAAGACTATTCTACACTGATCGGATCAAGTGAGATGCACTCTTTCAGAAGCTCAATTGCAGGTTCATGGAGTATCCATACGTGAAAGATGTCATGCTTTTGCTCTTCCTGTACAATTCAAGCCTGGGATGAGTGCGAGTCAAAGGAGTGGGTTGACGAATGGCAGTTAAGTTATCTTAGCCCACTTGACATGTGTTGACCCCTGATAGCACTGGAACTAACACAGATGGAATCATCAATTGACTTTGACCACATATCAGATCTAGTTCAACTAGGTAATATATCTATTTGCATAGTTTTTGAAATTCCTAATGTCATCTTACTTTGTAGTGTTTTTGTAATGTTGACTAATTTCATCTAATTTGCTACACATATCAATGTAGGGCATGTATATGTAGTTATTACAGATGAAGATAATGAAGAGGGAACAAATTATTACTTGTGTCATTGTGTTAAGGCCAAAAAGAAATTGGAGGGCCCAATTACAGATGGAGAAAACATCGAATACCCTACAAGCTCAGTGGTTATTACTGGAACATGGCTTAGAAGGTACCCACATAAGATTGTTAATGTTTGGCTGTTTCAGGACTTTGACACGCATCAGAAGATTCTTCATTACTCGAACCTTGTCGTGGCATCCAATGTTCATTTGATACAATATTGAGGTAGACCTTGTGGAAGGTGTGTGAGTCTGACCATGAATCAATACTTGACACAATAAAGAGTAGAGCAGACCCAGATGGTTCATTGGATTAATTTGTAAGTATTGACATTGATTTTGTAAAGTCATGTTACATTCTGTTGTAAGTATGCACATTAATTTGTAAGGTTTGTCTTTTTTTATTTGCTGTTGCATTTTTACACATATACGCATTTTTACATCATCATGTTATGCTTCATGGGGTTAGACCTAAGTGATGGATGAATTTGATCCTGAGAATAATGTATAAAATCTAGGTAATGTAGAAAATATAGGTGTCTCTAGGTGTCTTGGTTTCTAACTAGATAATATGTGTCTCTAATTGTGTCTTAGGTATATACGATATGTCAACTAGGTAGATACAGACTAGAAAAAAGGTATTTAATCTAATCTAGGTGTCTTAGGTAGATACTATATATCAACGACATGTCTAGAGACTAGAATAAGGTATAATCTAGAATGATCTAGGTGTCTTCTAGGTAGGTGTCTTCTATAATTTAATCTAGGTGTCTTAGGTAGGTACTATATGTCAACTAGGTCACCATAATAGGTGTCTTAGATAGAACTATAATCTAGGTGTCTAGTTGACTTAGGTCTAGACTACGATAAGGTATAAAGACTAGGTGTCTTAGGTCTACTATGTCTATAAAATCTAGATACATACTATACAATAGGTGTCTTAGGTATCCTACGTCTACTAGAATACACGTGTCTTAGGTCTTAGGTGAGGCCACATGAGATTCTACCTTCATGTGGTTGGCCTTGTTAGTATAGAATATTTATATTTCTTGAAGCTAAGGGAAGCTCTTTTTCTTAATAGGAAAACTTTATCGACTTTAGTTGCACTAATGGTGCAAGGGCACCCAGGTTGTCATGCCTCCAAGAGGGGTCAAAAGATGAAAATTTGTTTTGATTAAGTCAATTCTATGTAATAAGGTCTTCTAAGACTATTTCATATGTTTTTGAGTCAGTTTGAGTCATTTGGGGTCAGTTTGAGTCTTCGAATCTTGTTGCAAAAAAGTGTCAATGTTGTCAAGTTGCACAAAGCAACTTTTGCATTTTTGGTGTCCTGCTCCTGATGCAACCAAACTGATAGTTCCAATGCATCCATATGGGTACGTTTAGGCTAGGCATGGTCTTGTTTTTCACCTAAACATGCTGAAATAGTCTAAGCTACATTATACCGACGATATCCCTGAAGAGTCCAAAGTGCAAAAAGACAGCAATTTTTTATGAGCTATTACTTGGAAACCGTGTCACTTAGAAACATTTTGTCTAATGCAACTTGATCATGTAGCATTCCTCTACAATAACCACTCTCAGTTTTTGTATCTCTGAGGCGTTTTCCCATGGTGAAAGGTTTTTTGCTGCCCCAAAAATTGTTAGAAGGAGATAGTGTAAAGTTACAAAGGGGTGTAACTTTCATCCTGTTCTTGATGCAACCAAATTTACTATTCCAACGCATTCATATGGGTACATTTATACTTAGTATGGTCTTAGTTTTCACCCAAACATGCTGAAACAGTCTGAGCTACATTGTACCAACAATATCCCTGAAGAGTCCAAAGTGCAAAAAGGTAGCAATCTTTGATGAGATGTTACTCAAAAATAGTGTCACTTAGAAACATTATGTCTGAGGAAACATGATCAACTAGAGTTCCTCTACAATAACCTCTCTCAATTTTTTATATCTCTGAGGTGTTTGCCCATGGTGAAAGGTTTTCTATTACCCAAAAAATAGTCAGAAGGAGGTAGTGTAAAGTTGCAAAGGGGTGTAACTTTTGTCCTGCTCCTGATGTAACCAAACTGACTATTCCAATGCATCTGAATAGGTACATTTACGCTAGGCATGGTCCTATTTTTCACCCAAACATGCTGAAATAGTCCAAGCTACATTATATCGATGATATCCCTGAAGAGTCCTGTTGGTTATTTCCCAGACTAGATGCTTGCTCCCAGTTATCCCTACAAGGTAGCCATCAGTGATCAACAGGATTCCTGAGCCAAGGGCCAACAGTATAGGAGATAGACTCTATAAATATCTCCTCTTCTTCTTTAGGCTCTGCAGAACCAAGGGGGGTATTCCCTATTCAACATCAATGAAATGTATCTATGCACTAGCTAGGATGTTGACATAAAGTAGATAAATCCTCTATTAAGCAGACCAAAACTGTGAGATAAGTGCAAAGGGGCTAGCTTTGGGCCTATTTTTAGTTGTAGACAGAGGATTTCAGTCCTAAAACTACTTCTAAAGTCCTAAAGGTTTTGATTTGAAGTTTGAGCTTGATTTGTATTTGGATGTAAAACTAGGACCTGGAGTGTAACCTCAATGCAAGGCTAGATTGGTGCCTATCCAGGGCTCGGAGTCAGTAGACATACACATGTGAATGGTCAGCATAAAGATATACCAAAGACTGGATATCAAGGGGATTTTATTATATCTGCCTTACAGATATCTCCCAAAATAGAGTGTTAAGTCATTCATACTTAAAGGAATCCATGCTGTAACATATTTTCTTAATGATTAATCTGAAACTTTTAATTTGTCCCTTGAACAAAGGTAGGAGATTAAACATTCAATACATAAAACCCATATTCCTAAATCATTAATAACCCTTAGTTATTTAGACTCAAAAGAGAATACAGCCACAACTTGGAGACAAATGATTAAACACATGCAATCAGTGCATTTCTCATATAAAACAGCATGAAACCAGTTAATTTATGCATGAAACATACAACATGAGACTCATAAACTCATAGAACTTTAAGGATAGGGCCACCAACTAAGTTATATTGTATCACAGAGACAGAAGTTTGTCCCGCTTTCAACAACAAAACATGAGTAACATAGCATGGCTGTTATAGCACAAGTATGTACTTTCAGCAATTAATCACAAAGTCTTCTCAAAATTTTGAAATTCTACCAAATGTAGGGCATCATGAGAAAGGCGTTCAAAACAATAAATGCAGCAAGCAGAAAGAACAACCAGGAGTGGTTGAACTTCGAGCCCCATGCCGCCGCCTGAAGATTTTCTTCCTCAATCGGGTAGCTATTCGGTTAATTAGGCCATACCTCTGCAATTCCTGTGCCATTTATGGCGCACCAACCCATAGGACGTAGCAACGGTCTGCATCTGAAGATTCCCACCAAGAAAGATACAGCAAGCACGGGAAATCCCATGTTGACGAAAATTTGAACTGTGACCGTCAAAAACCTACCTATCGCTGAGATCCGCGGTGCCAAAAAGTTTGAAAAGTCAAGAACTAATAAAAACGTGCCAAGTAGGCACCCCTGCATCCACTGCTGACCATTCCAAAAATGTAGGATCAATAATCCCACATTCATCCTGCAATGCTTGCTTGACTATCATAGAAACCAAACCACGAGCAAACCTAGTGTCGTGCACTTTTGCCCTGCACAACCACTGAACCACCTACCATCAACCCATCGCCCTGACTCCTGCCGATACTAAGACTTGATCGGTGAGACCACAAACCATCGGCGGACCCAAAAATTCTCCCGCCGATACCTCAGTCACTCCAACCTCCACATCCTTTGGTAAGACACCAACATATCGGCACCCAAAATGTCTCCCACTGATAAACTGATTACACCGACGAAGCCCCTGAATTACCTCGTTAGCCAGACACCAACTATTGGTGAACCACAATCTCTTCGCGCTGACGTTAAAAGTTACGTGGATGACACCACTGGATCGGGGAGACCAACTCCATCAACCAAACTCTAGCCTACCTTTCTGATCCCACAACTCTTGCCGACAGCTACACCCATCGGCAAGACACAAACCGTCAGAGCCACATTTCCCACCTACACCGACGAAGAATGTCACACTGAAAACTACAAACCAATTCATCAGCCTGTCAGAAAAACCCATAATTCATTCACCGATGACGCATGTCACAGCAATGAAAGGAACAAACCACTGTGAGAAACATAATCGCTAAAACAAATGCCAACTCACACCGATGGACCAAGAAATCTTTAAGGTTTTGAATGAAAAACCCTGCAAATGTCTAAGCTTAAACCCTAGACATAAATGATTACCAACACAGGCTCTGATTGGGGACGTGCAGACGCAAGACTGCAGCGAGGACTAGACTACTCTAGGCAGACCAGACAAAACCCAAAACTCAAAACACAACCGACTATACAAGACATCTACAAAATATTTACACCTAATTTATAGTGTGCACACAAGGTACTCATTTATGTGAAAAAGGCTTTAAGGAATTTACCGTGCACAGGCAATTCCAATAGTTCACCACTTAGGGCTTGGAGAAAATAAGAATCATCCCCATAAATATTGCTAATTTGATATGGGCCAGCCCATAAGGGCTCAAATTTACCATGTTTTCCTTTATCCTGAGTCCTGGCATTCCACATAAGGACCAAGTCACATATCTAAAACCTTCTCTTCGTAATCCTTCTATCAAACAGATATTTCACTTGTTGCTGTGTCTTGATGTTTGTTTTCTATGCCTCCCTTCTCATTTCATCTAATGCAACCAGCTGATTTATTCTTTCAATCATTTGGTCTGCAATCTCCTCATCATTCCCTTGGATGAATTTATAAACTGGCAAGAGGTTATTCACAGGCAACCTAGTTGTTGCACCATATACCAATTCAAAAGGAGATCTTCCAGTTGTTCTTTTCACTGTCATCTTGTCAGCCCATAATGCCAACTTAAGCTTTGAATCCCAAGACCTCTTATTTTTATCTACCATCCTTTTGATGATTTTCATGAGACTTTTGTTGCTTGACTCTGCTTGACCATTCCCCTGCGGATGATATGGTGATGTATGAGACAAATCCATTCCATATTTATTACAAAAATCAACAAATTCACCAGACCTAAAGCACATAGCATTATCAGTGACCAATTTGGCTGGTACTCCAAATCTAGTGATAATATTCTCTAAAATAAAGTCCATCACCACTTTGCTTGTAGCTTTTTTGGTTGGAATGGCCTCAATCCATTTAGTGAAGTAATCAGTGGCAACAAGAATCCAACTATGCCCTCCACTAGATTTTTCTAAAATTTCCCCTATAAAATCAATTCCCCATTGCTAAAATGGAGCTTCTACAGTTATGGTCCTAAGGGGCAGTGCACCTCCCTATTTTAACTTTCCTGAGAACCTCTGGCAAGGATCACATCTTCTTACCATTCTATGTGTATCTGAGAAAAGAGTTGGCCACCAGTAGCTAGCTCTGAAGATTTTGTGGGTTGTTGTATGGGCAGCATAGTGTCTACCACACACTCCATTGTGCATGTCATTTAGAATGTCCCTGGCCTGATTTTCATCAATACATCTGAGTACTACGCCATCAGGATTTTTCCAATATAGCCCTCCCTGAACAATGATGTATTTAATAGCCCGCAGCTTTAGGGTTCTCTTCTGGATATCATTGAGGTGGGAAGGACAGTTCTAGTTTTGTAAATAATATATTATGTCCTTATACCACTCAGATTTTGACATGTTTATAACTTCATTGTGCACTACATTCACTTGGCATGCCTCCAGATTTGATTGTGTCATCAATTTTGCTAGACCTTGTCCTCTTACCAGTTTGGTGATCTATATTTCAATCTGGAATTCCTGCATTTTGTTTATCCATCTGCATCTTCTTCCAGTCACCTCTTGCTAAGTGAAGATATCTTTGACTGTAGCATGAGGCACATACGCAATTATTTGAGATCCTACCAGATATGGTCTGAAGCTCTTAACTGCTCTAACCAGTGCATATGTCTGTTTCTCCATGATGTCATATTTCAATTCAGCAGCCTGTAATGACCTGCTAAAGAAAGCTATAGGTTGCTCAAACCCTTCTGTATTTTTCTGCAATAAACATGCAGTAATAGTATGAAAAGAAGCAAATGAGAATAATTGAAATGGCTTAGAAAAGTTAGGAGATTTTAGCACAGGAGCCATCTTTATAGCCTCTTTTATGTTCTGAAATGATTTAGTCACTTCCTCTTCCCATTTGACAGTTGCACCTTTCTTCAGCATCTTAGAGATTTCTTTGGTGGTCTCTGCAAAGTTCGGCACAAATCTCCTAACAAAGTTAATTTGTCCGAAGAAGGACTGAACACCTTTCACTGTCTTAGGGATCTGAATTTTGTCAATTGTAGCCACCCTTTCAGGATCAATCCTGACTCCATCCTTGGAAACAATGTGTCCAAGCAATTTTCCTTCCACCACCCCAAAAGCACACTTCTTTGAGTTGAGTGAGATACCATATTCCAATGCTCTGATAAAAATCTGTTCTAAATGCATGCAATGCTACTCCTCCTTCTTTGAATAAGCTATTAGATCATCCTGATACATGAACAGAATTGAATCAATCAAACCTACAAAAGCAACATCCATTGCCCTTTGAAATGTGGCACCTGCATTTGTCAGTCCAAATGGCATCCTAACATATACATATGTTCCCCATGGAGTGGTGAAGGTAGTCTTGAATTATTCTGATTCCTTTACCTTCACCTGGTTGTAACCTGAAAATCCATCCATCATAGATAAAAGGTCACATCCAGTCACCCTCTGCAACATGGTCTCCATATTTGGCAATGGATAATTGTCCTTCAAAGAAGACATATTCAGATTTCTAAAGTCCACACATAATCTAATGTCACCATTATTTTTTCTAACTGGGACAAAATTGGACACCTAAGTTGAATGTCTGATAGGCATAATTATTCCAACCTCCCTAAGCTTCTTGAGTTCTTCTTGCATTCTTGGAGCTAAGGTAGGATTAATAGGTCTTTGTCTTTGTCTGAATGGCTTAGCTTCAGGCTTCAAAGGGATTTCATGCTGGAATAAATCCTCTCTATAAGCTTTCAGGTCTTCATATGACCAGGCAAAGACATGTTTATATTTCTTAAGTAGTGCAATCAGCATAGTTCTGATATGTGGCTTGAGTTGTCTGCCAATGTATACTTTTTTGGGAGCATGAAATGTCCCCAAGTTTATCTCCTCTAGATCATTCTTATTTGTTGGAGATGTCTTTGTAACAAATTGGTCCCTATTGTCAAAAGCTCTCTCTAAAGCAACCAGCCCTCTAGGGATTTTATTTGTCTTGAGTTGAATTATTTCTTTCCCTAAGAGAGTTTCTTTTCCATCTACAACCTCTACAAGGTTCTGAAAGTACATTTCCTGATGCTCATATTCATCAATGCAATGTAGAAATCTCAGTAAATCTTTATCATAATCAAACACTTGCCAGTTGCATACATTATCTGGCACTGCAGGTCTGATTTTTACCTCAACATTTGTAATATCAAATAGGGTTATATCATCTGGCCTTATAGCTACATTAGCTAAAAAATTTGCCCTGATATTTTTTGATCTTTCTATCCAATTTATTGAAAATGCATCAAATAATTCAATTGTGTCCCAAACAGCATGCTTATATTGTTTTAATCTCTTATTTTTAGAAGCATACCTATCTCTAACCTGAGAAACAATTAACTCAAAATCTCTAAATACTCTCAACATTTTGATTCTGTGTTCCAAAGCTACATTCAATCCTAATAACAGAGCCTCATACTCTGCAATATTATTTGTGCAAGCAAACTTTAGTAAAAATGAGAATTTTAGGAGCCTACCAGTTGGAGACAAGAACACAACTCTAGCACCAGATCCTTCCTTCAAACAAGCTCCATTGAAATACATGGTCCATAGACCCTGTTGGTCAAGCTCTTGAATGCACATGTCCCCCTTTTTACCTCCTTGATCATCTGAGATAACCCTAAAATTTTCACAGTCAGTGTCCACAAAACATATATGCTCCTCTGACTCTTGGTCTTCAATTGTTTCTAATGATCTTTCTTCTCTGATCAATTTGACATCCTTGATATTCATAGGGATCATAGCATATGACAGATCTAATTGCATACTTCCACCAATCAATGCTACCCATCTTCTTGACAACAACATGCCATATTGTGGCTTTATGTCAACCACTATTATGTTCATTTTATATGTCTTCTCTAGATATGTTGCTAACCTAAAATTTACATCTTTCATGATTCCAATAATAGGTACTTCTCTAGCATCCATAGCATAGCATTTTCCACATGCTTTGTCTATTTTCAACCCAACTTGTTGCATGATAGCCAGAGGCATGATGTTAGTTGATGCCCCTGAGTCAAGCATACAATTTTTTATCACTTTCCCATTGATAACAAGGGAAACATAAAATGGTTCCACTTGTGATGGGAATTTTGTCACGGTCACCCCCAGATATACTTCAGGGACTTCATCTTCATGAGTGCACATGGCTTGCTTCTTACCTTGAACCTCAATATTTTGTTTGGCCTGACAAGGCACCCCTGAAATTAAGGACACTGCCTTATCTCTGAACCCTTCCACCTTCATGAGTTCCATCAATGGTACAGAGACCTTTACCTAGGATAATACCTGAGCTATGTCAAAAGGAGCATAACTTTGCATAGTAGTTGTAACCTACTCCACCATTTTACCTCTATCCTGAGATAATCCAGCCTTCATTTTTATAGCTTCTTGACTGTCATTGTTGATCTGAGAATTTTTGTTTTGATCCTCAATATGGGGAATTCTATTTTCTGGTCCTTGAGGATCATAACCTATCTTTTGCTTAAAGTCTTGCCTATTATTGCTCCATTGCTTCTTTTGTGGTTCAGTTCCTTTATGACTATGCACTGGCTGGTATGATTTCCTTACCTAGGCCTTGCCCCTAAGATTGTAATTGCTTTTGACCTAAGCTACTGCTGCAGATGTGAAGGCTCTAATTTCTTCATCAGAAGGTCTCCTTAAGTTGTTCAGGTAATTGTATGAATCTTGAGCGTAAGCGTAGCTATCCTCTTCACCTTCATCATATGGGAACTGCTGGCAGATCTGAACCTCATCATTTGCACTTGCATCAGCATCAGAAACCCTCTATGTGTGGACAACATATTGACATTGTCATCTTCCATGCAATGCAGCTCATTGCACTCATCACAGGCAATAGCATTACTGTATAAAGACTGAGCTATCATGCATTGTGACTGTGAATGAGGCATTTGACATATGATACACCATGGGGTGTCGTTAACAATATTAATAGCCTTCTTCAAAGGATCAGGAGTTTCCTTTGCATTTTGAGTTCTTTGATTTGTATTTCTATGTGGAAGGATGGGTTTACCATTATGCCAATTGGTATTGTATGGCATATCATGTAATGATGGTCTTCTTTCCTGCCTTTGTAAACTTGTCTGTCTGGACCAACTCCTTTTTCATTTTTAGCCATTCTATAACTAATGTCTTTGACAATAGTTGTCAATTTATCTATTTTATCCTCAGAAGTGGATGCATTGCCTTGAACACTTTGAGATTTAGTATTTGGATTTTGTAGAATTTTTACATCATCTCGTCTATTTGTTTTACCAGATGCTTTTCTATTATTTTCAATATTAGTTACAATTTTGAAGGCATCTCTGAGGCTGTGAGGACCCTTGTCTCTTAATCCATAAGCAGTTTTGGCATCAAAAGCATTTATGTACAGCACTATGCACATAGGTTCATTAGGCCTTAGATGATGTGGCAGTTTGTTCAATACTTTCATGAATCTAGCATTGAAATCAGCAACCTGTTCATTCAATCCTTTGGTAATGCTAGTGAATTCATTAATGAAGAAACTAGGATCAGTTTTGTCACCATACTGTTCTTTGAATGTTCTTTTTGAAATCCTCCCATGATGAAATGCTTCTGTCAGGTAGACCCTTATACCATTCCTTAGCTTCATCAACTAAGGATTGCATAAATGATTTCATGAAAACATCTTCATGTGTAACCTCAAAGTTGTCCATGATATTCTGAAAAGCTTTTAAGTGCTCTTCACTTGACACAATATTGTTTCCTAAAAACTTAGGCACTTGCAGCCTCACATGTTTGTCAATAGGATTTGGATAACCAAGAATGCCATCAAACACCAGCTGTCTGAATCTGTCTAGCTGCATCGGCTATCTACCAAATTGGTTAACATTGGCATTTCTGTTTACATTCTGATTTCTTACATTATTTAATGATACTCTAGTATTATTTGCGTTCTGTCTTTGATCATTGTACTGATTATGTACTTCATTTCTTTGTTGGTTTCTCTACAAATTACATTTTCAAGGGTAGGAATTGAATCATTCTGAGCAACTCTCAGAGCCTACACTTTCTGTCTCATGTCATCTCTAATCTTTATTGCCTGCAGATATTCTAATTCTGCCCTTAAACTCTTAATCTCATCAGCTAATTCCTCCTCCCTAGGCATGGAAGTGGACGGTTTCATTACATTCTGATCATCATTATCATCATCCCTCAGGGATTCAGCTTCTTCAAATCTATCAGGAGAATCATGGAAAGGGCGTTCTTGAAACACTTCTGAAATTATTCTCAATCCATCACCCTGTTGTTTCTCATATACATTCTGGATTTCAGCCTCAGTGTTTGAAAAATAAGGTATTGTCCTCTCTAAGGACCCTGGATTGTCCTAAATAAATTCATTTTTCCTAGGGCTAGGAGAACCATCTTGACTAGCTCAAATAGTTCCCTTTTTCCTATACATCATTTTTATAGGTAACTCTTCAAACAGAGTATTATGCTGGGATCTTCTCCCTTGCATAAATTTTTTTACTTTACCGGTTGGGAGATTAGTTTAGAGTCACCACCTATTACTAGGAAGTGTTTTCTCTTAAAATTAGGGTTCTTTCACAAAATTTCTCCCCAGTAGAGTCACCAATTTATGTTGGTTATTTCACAGACTGGATGCTTTCTCCCAATTATTCCTACAAGGTAGCCATCAGTGATCAATAGGATTCCCGGGCCAGGGAACAACAGTATAGGAGATAGACTCTATAAATATCTCCTCTTCTTCTTTAGGCTCTGCAGAACCAAGGGGGGTATTCCCTATTCAACGTCAATGAAATGTATCTATGCACTAGCTAGGATGTTGACATAAAGCATATAAATCCTCTATTAAGCAAACCAAAATTGTGAGATAAGTGCAAAGGGCCTAGCTTTGGGCCTATTTTTAGTTGTAGACAGAGGATTTCAGTCCTAAAACTACTTCTAAAGTCCTAAAGGTTTTGATTTGAAGTTTGATTTTGATTTGTATTTAGATGCAAAACTAGGACCTAGAGTGTAACCTCAATGCAAGGCTAGATTGGTGCCTATCCAGGGCTCAGAGTCAGTAGGCATACACATGTGAATGGTCAGCATAAAGATATACCAAAGATTGGATATCAAGGGGATTTTATTATATCTGCCTTACAAATATCTCCCAAAACAGAGTGTTAAGTCATTCATACTTAAAGGAATCCATGCTGTAACATATTTTCTTAATGATTAATCTGAAACTTTTAATTTGTCCCTTGAACAAAGGTAGGAGATTAAACATTCAATACAGAAAACCCATATTCCTAAATCATAAATAACCCTTAGTTATTTAGACTCAAAAGAGAATACAGCCACAACTTGGAGACAAATGATTAAACACATGCAATCAGTGCATTTCTCATATAAAACAGCATGAAACCAGTTAATTTATGCATAAAACATACAACATGAGACTCATAAACTCACAGAACTTTGAGGATAGGGCCACCAACTAAGTTATATTGTATCACAGAGCCAAAAGTTTGTCTCGCTTTCAACAACAAAACATGAGTAACATAGCATGGATGTTATAGCACAAGTATGTACTTTTAGCAATTAATCACAAAGTCTTCTCAAAATTTTGAAATTCTACCAAATGCAGGGCATCATGAGAAAGGCATTCAAAACAATAATTGCAGCAAGTAGAAAGAACTTTGAGCCCCACACCACCGCCTGAAGATTTTCTTCCTCAATCGGGTAGCTATTCGGTCAATCAGGCCATACCTCTGTAATTCCTATGCCATTTATGGCACACCAACCCGTAGGACGTAGCGACGGCCTACATCTGAAGATTCTCGCCAAGAAAGATATAGCAAGCACAAGAAATCCCATGCTGATGAAAATTTGAACTGTGACCATCGAAAACCTACCTATTGCTGAGATCTGCGGTGCCAAAAAGTCTGAAAAGTCAAGAAACAATGAAAACATGCGACGTAGGCACCCCTGCATCCACTGCTGACCATTCCAAAAATGTAGGATCAATAATCCCACATTCATCCTGCAATGTTTGCTTGAATATCATATAAACCAAACCACAAGCAAACCTAGTGTCATGCACTTTTGCCCTGCACGACCACTGAACCACCTGCCATCAACCCATCACCCTGACTCCTGCCGATACCAAGACTTGATCGGCGAGACCACAAACCATCGGCAGACCCAAAAATTCTCCTGCTGATACCTCAGTCACTCCGACCTCCACATCCTTCGGTAAGACACCAACATATCGGCGCGCCCAAAATATCTCCCACCGATAAGCCGATCACACCAACGAAGCCCCTAAATTACCTCGTTGGCCAGACACCAACTATCGGTGAACCACAAACTCTTCGCGCCGACGTCAAAAGTTACGCTGATGACACCATTAGATCGAGGAGACCAACTCCATCAGCCAAACTCTAGCCTACCTCTCCGATCCCATAACTCTTGCTGATATCTACACCCATCGGCAAGACACAAACTTTCAAAGCCACATTTCCCACCTACGCTGATGGAGAATGTCACACCGAAAACCAAAAATCAATTCATCGGCCTGTCAGAAAAACCCATAATTCATTCGCCGATGACGCATGTCACAGCGATGAAAGGAACAAACCACTGCGAGCAACATAATCACTGAAACAAATGCCAACTCACACCGATGGGCCAAGAAATCTTTAAGGTTTTGAATGAAAAACCCTGCAAATGTCTAAGCTTAAACCCTAGACATAAATGATTACCAACAAGTCCAAATTGCAAAAAGGCAGCAATCTTTGACGAGATGTTACTCAAAAACTATGTCACTTAAAATTATTTTGTCTCAGGCAACACAATCACGTAGAGTCCCTCTACAATAACCTCTCTCAATTTTTTATATCTTTGAGGCGTTTGCCCATGGTGAAAGGTTTTCTGCTGCCCCAAAAATTATCAAAAGGAGGCAGTGTAAAGTTGCAAAGGGGTGTAACTTTTGTTCTTCTCCTTGTGTGGCCAAATTGATAGTTCCAACGTGTCTGGATGGGTACTTTTAAGCTAGGCATGGTCCTATTTTGCACCCAAACATATTGAAACAGTCTGAACTACATTGTACCGGTAATATCCCTAAAGAGTCCAAACTGCAAAAAGGTAGCAATCTTTGATGAGCTGTTACTCAGAAACTGTGTCACTTAGATACATTATGTCTGATACAATGCAATCATGTGGGGTTCCTCTACAATAACCTCTCTCAGTTTTTTATATCTCTGAGGTGTTTGCCGATGGTGAAAGGTTTTCTGCTGCCCCAAAAATCATCAGAAGGAGGCAGTGTAAAGTTGCAACAGAGTGTAACTTTTGTTCTTCTCCTTGTGTGGCCAAACCGACAATTCCAATGCATTTGGATGGGTACATTTAGGCTAGGAATGGTCCTTTTTTGCACCCAAACATGCTGAAACAGTCGAGCTACATTGTACCAGCGATATCCCTAAAGAGTCCAAAATGCAAAAAGGTAGCAATCTTTGACGAGCTGTTACTCAAAAATTGTGTCACTTAGATACATTTTGTCTGAGGCAACTTAATTATGTAGGGTCCCTCTACAATAACTGCTCTCAATTTTTTATATCTCTGAGGTGTTTGTCTATGGTTAAAGGTTTCCTGCTGCCCCAAAAATTATCAAAAGGAGGTAGTGTAAAGTTGCAAAGGGTGTAACTTTTGTTCTTCTCCTCGTGCACCCAAACTGACAATTCCAACCCGTTTGGATGGGTATGTTTAGGCTAGGCATGGTTCTATTTCACCTAAACATGCTAAAATAGTCTAAGCTACATTGTACCGGCGATATCCCTGAAGAGTCCAAAGTGCAAAAAGGTAGCACTCTTTGATGAGCTATTACTTAGAAACTGTGTCACTTAGATACATTTCATCTAAGGAAATGTGATCATGTAGAGTCCCTCTACAATAACCTCTCTCAATTTTTTATATCTCTAAGGCGTTTGCTCATGGTGAAAGGTTTTCTGTTGCCCCAAAAATCGTCAGAAGGAGGCAATGTAAAGTTACAAAGTGGTGTAGCTTTTGTTCTTCTCCTTGTGTGGCCAAACTGATAGTTCCAACGTGTCTGGATGGGTACGTTTAGGCTTGGCATGGTCCTATTTTGCACCCAAACATGTCGAAACAGTCTGAACTACATTGTACCAGTGATATCCCTGAAGAGTCCAAAGTGCAGAAAGGCAACAATCTTTGATGAGCTATTACTCAGAAACTGTCACTTAGATACATTCAGTCTGACACAATGTGATCAAGTAGGGTCCCTCTACAATAATTTCTCTCAGTTTTTTATAATCTTTGAGGCATTTGCTCATGGTGAAAGGTTTTCTGTTGCCCCAAAAATTGTCAAAGGGAGGCAATGTAAAGTTGCAAAGGGGTGTAACTTTTGTTCTTCTTCTCGTGTGGCCAAACCAATAATTCCAACGCATCTGGATGGGTATGTTTAGGCTAGGCATGGTCCTGTTTTGCACCGAAACATGTTGAAATAGTCCGAGCTACAAACACTAACTAGTCTTCAATCTTCAAACACTACAAATACAATGATATCCTGCATAAAGTTGTCTTTGAGCCTTTTCTAAAAGGCATGCCCATCAAATTCAACCGCATAGAGATGATTGTTTGTATTCCAAATTCCTTTTAAATACTGACCTTCCAATCCTTTTTCCTGTCCTCATATCAATTAATTATGACCTTCGATTATGATATGGCGCTCCAGCTTATGAGAGTTTACCAGAGATGCTGGTTGAGTTAGGTTGAAGGGTCGGTGAGCTAATGACTTAAAAACCCTTTAGTAGGTTGATTTAAGTGATAGTAACTTGTGATTATAAGTCAATATTAAATTAAAACAAAAGTGCACTTTACACATGACAGGCAATTGAGGGTTTTAAAGTCTTAAGAAAAGTAGATCCTTTTAGGGTTTAATGTCCAATATGTAAACCCTAACTATAAATAAGAAAGACTTAAACATTCTAACTTTGATCAAGAGATATCTAGGACATTTCAGAGACCTCGGGGACATCAAAAGAAAGACATTAGAGTATGACACTTATCATAGGCTTAGGGTTCTAAGACATGAACAACTTCACATTCAAATCAAACTCATGACTCCCCTTGATAAATATAACTCTCCTTGATGATGACATTGAATTATGATTATGCAAGCTTGTGTCTTCTCTGACTTCTTATTGCATGAACAAAACCACATCCACCATGAACATGAACCTTGCATCATATCAACCTTCCAAGATAAACCTTATCATGAAAACCATATTCATAACAAAACCTTGCATGAACAAAACCACATCCACCATGAACATGAACCTTGCATCATATGAACCATGTTTGTCTTGTGCAGCATCAACATGAACTGAGAGACCTTATCATGAAAACCATATTCACATATCATGCACCTCATGACCATCACGTACCTTGAATCATTATCAACATCATGGCATCAACCTTGACATCAATGACAAACAACCTTGACCCTTTGACTTCAATGACAACCTTGAACCTTGATTGTTGATGCCTTATGGAAGCCTATAGCCCCAATGTTATGTTGCACACTAAAATTAGGTAAGACTCAATGTACTCTCATAACCTCACCTTATATGCAAGAGGAATTACATTTAATAACCACAATGGTCATCAGGTGGTCATAAGAATATGATTTTAACTATCTTATTCAAAACAACAAACATACTCTTTGCATCCCAATATGGTATAATAACAAGAAATTAAGAAATATTTTCAATTGACCAACTCATAAAGAATATGGATCATCATACTCATTTGAATATTTTCAATCGAGAAACTCATAAAGAATATGAATATTTTTTATTCAACATGATGATTCATTTTTATTTTAAATACAACTTTTATCTTTTAGTTCCAGAATGAGGTTTAGGTGATACTTGAATAAAAATAGCTAGGTTATTGGATCAACAAACATCCTATGTAATACAATTGGACTTTAAATATTTGAAGTAACCATCTACAAATATCCATTCAAATGTGGATTTATAATACAAATATGGACGCCATCAATAAAAAAAAATTGTATTAACCAAATATCTATATAGGCATACATCAATAACTGTCAATATAAGTATAACATATATACAAAATAGCCATATAGGCTTACAAGAATGCCATATAGGCATACAATGTCAACTATATGCAATACAAAATATATGTCCACAAATGCCATATAGGCATACAACAAAGGAATACAATAAAAAGTCATTCCCCTCTGTCCAGTGAAGAGAATAGATCACGGGCAGCCTTTGATCTTCTAGGGGATTGAGACGCATATGTGGGTGGTCGACTACAAGCCCGAGGGTTGCTCCTCCTATTTAGTTGTTCGTGGATCTATAGTTGTTACAATAAAAAGTATAGACATTAATATATAGAAATTACATGTTATAAAAAATAAAACATTTAACAAAATAATCACTTACTGCTACCATATAAATTGTCTCCTCATTTGCCTTAGTAGTAGGATTAGGCTGTGGTGATGTTGTGTCCTATAGAAACCATCCAGATAGAAATTAAACTTCAAATCAATAATCTTTTGATTTTTAAAAAATAAACAAATATAACAATGAATGTAAATTAAAATTTACTAATCTACCTCATACCCTAGTCAATGGCATGGAGCTATGAATCACAGAGGATACACCATGCTCCATTGCCCTATGAACATCGAGAGGTGTCTCCGCAGCCTGCATCATCTGGAAATAAAACAACATTATTCAATTACAAAAACTATAATAGTGATGCAAATCATGGCTCCTAACATACACACACATTCACCTAAACATGGAAGTACACACAATAAAGCACACAAGTCACATACAAAAATCTAGTAAGTACAATTCATTCATTAAACTATTTATTTTATTACCTCCATGAAGCTTTGAAGTCCACCACCGCTGGCAGATGTTGCCATGAAATCTCTAATATTAACCTATTCAACATCCAAAATCAAATATTAGAATACCATTCATATAACGATGCTATTCACATGTAATATTTATAATTGTTTACTAGTTACATACCCCGACAGTAGATGATGTAGTGTAATATGTAGGTGGAGAACCACTAAAAACTGCATCAACGCTATGACCCTAAAATTTTATCAAAATCATCAAACTAAATTAGTTAATCTTGCATTTCAAAAAATAAAATTTAATAAATTAAATTCAATGAACTTGCTAAGATTTACTTGAGTATCAAGCCTAAAAGTCTCACTCAGGAGAGCATCTGTCATCACCATCTGCTCAGCTACAGATGTAGCCTACGCACCTGCATCATGACTATCCATGGGGTCATAACCACATGTTGACCCACAAGTCCAACAAGTATGGGTTGGAACCATACTCAAACTCTCCCCCAACCCACGCTGTGCTACAGGACTAGCATGTTGTAAGATGCTCTGGGTCAAGGCACTAACAGACTGAAGTGTCTCGACCTGAAGACTCTCCTTCACAATAGAATGGATAGAAACGTGCTCATGGGCCAGTCTCATGAGTGCTCATCTCGCTAGCTATTGTGGGTCAACACGTGCCCCTGGTCTATCTTGTGTTAACCCCCTACCTCTACCCTGGAACTCCCGCATATCAAAATAATTTGGCACTTTATTTTTGACAAACTCACAGTAGAGTTTCCTCCAAAAATGTTGCGGGACCTCATTATTGTTGCATGGAGGATGGTCAAAAACCATCCACCACCTCTATGCAAAATTGTCCCTTATTGCTTGGTTGTTACACCAATGGATAGGGAACCTCTTGTATGTAAGGGGTAGAGATTCATTTGTTCGTGGATCTATGAAAATAGAACACAAGTCAAGTTTTGTAATTTGTTCCTTTTTCACTTGTTCATATGATAATTTATCAGCATAATACTCTCTAAATTCTCTCCTCTTTCTATCCAACTAGTGATTTGCTTTCTTATCAAATCTACAAGTGCTAACATAGATTCAAGGGATTGAACAAGCATGGATCTATGAAAGGTTGAAGTTGTAGGCTCTTTCAACTTTGCAATTATGTCCTCAATTTCAGATTTTCTTGTGTTCCAAGGGCATGTCAAGGAATGGATGGAGGAGTTTGTTGTTCAGGTTGTTCTTCGGCAGGTATTTCCTCTTTAGGATTTTGTGGATTTTGAGGAGGAGGAGGAGATGCATTAACATTTCTTAACAATTAAGGAAATTTACATAAAAATCAACTCAAACCTACCTATTTAGAAACAAATTCAAACAAATAAATAAATAAAACTCACTCCTTTGGCCTACTCGATGTTGTGGCGGCATTTTGGTGATGAATCGGTGAGATTTTGGTGTCGAATTGGGTCTTCAAAAATGCAAGCATGCTCCTTAGGGTTTGCAGGCCACAGGTGTAGAGGAAAAAAAAGAAATCAAATGAGTAGAAATGCTTTATATATATATATATATATAATTAAACATAACGCTCTCACATTATAACGCATGTGCGTTATGGTTTGGTTTTGCTGAGTCTTAGGCTCATCATTACCAAACCATAACGCGATCGCATTATGTCTTAATTTTTGTTTAAAAAATTTTGGCCACTTTTTGGCCCCCCAACTTTTTGCACTTACCTAAGGGCTTGTCTACAAGTATGAGACTAGGAGCGTCTCTCCTTTTCTATTCACCTCACAAGTCTCAATGGATCAAGGATCTTGAGGCTCCACCAAACACGATGATGGCCACTCCTTGAGGTACAAATTTTGCTCTTCTCCCTTTGTATAGCCCATCAGAACACATGGTTGAGGTCATTCCTTGGGGTGATGAAATCCCCAAGAAGGCCTCCTAAAGGGAAGGAAGTGTTAGGAACTTTTGATCTCCAAGATCGCACTAGGCACGAGGAGAGAGCATACGTTCTTTAACACTCCTAGGTTTGAACATAAAATAAAGATGAGAGTGAGAGACTTTTGATCCCCAATATCAATCAAGAGTGAGAGGGGAAAGCGTACGTCACTATCCTGAGACAAAGCAACAATGTTCATTCCCACTACTTTAAATTAGTGTAACTAAACTAGTGGAAAATCAAATGAATTTGATTGCAATACTGTAAGAAAATCATTAGTAGTTGCTTAAAGTAAGTCTTGGACTAATGTATGAAAGCTACAAAATCATCGTTAGATTCATCACCATAAAACATCAAAGTTACAGAGTTAGCCTAATCATAAAACTAATTAAGATGAGTTACAACTACCAAAAATACCAAAGTATGCTTAGGAGTTTGGATTAAAGATGTGAAAATGGATAAAAACTACAAAATGTTTATACTAGATGCATTCACCAAAAACCAAAATACATGCTAATATTAAAACAAATTCATTGAAATACCAAATCTAAATGGAAAAAAAAATTGACTAGTGAAAAGGAGTTAATCCACTAGAATATATAGCAATGATGAAATGGACAACATATCTCCTTGTAAAATTGACCCCCTCTCAAACATTCAAGAGTAAAGATCAACAAAAATGATAACAAACATGACTTAAAATAGGGAAAATACATGAAATTAGTATCTTGTGCATCCATAAAAAAATAGAATGCATTTGTTGATCTGGGTTAGAACTGTCAAAACATAACCTATAGTGCCAATATACTAAAAAGACCAAAAAGTTGATTAGTGACTTAGGGATATGGGTTCCACCGGGCATGCCAAAATGTATCACTATGAAAATGAGCTTAAATGAAGTAAACTAAAACTATATTAACCTGCTTAACCCAAATTCACAAGTAACCTCAAGATTGGATCAAAGTGAAAATTCAAACTAATTCATTACACTCATAACTATGAATTGACTCTTGATTTATCCTATATATTGTGATGAAAATGATTTTATGTGTAAATGCTCACAGTAATAGCATGTAATTGCATTCAATTGATGGATGAAAATGGCTTGGATTGTGCTCAATTTATAGATTTTTCTAATTTAGAATGGAGGGCTAAGATTGGATTTCATGATCAAAGGCCCATATTGGTTGAGGATACTCAAGGAAGGAGGAGAGTAAAAGTGTGCATGTGGTCAAACAGATGGTTAGGATTCTTGTACAAGTGGAGAGGAGGTTAGGACAAGTGGAAGAGAATGGCAACCCCTCAATGTTCTACTTGTCATGGTCATTTAAATGCCAAAGGTGACAAGTGGCTCCCTTGTAAGTTTTTAAAAGAGTGATTTTTTAATTAGATTTAATAATCCATGTGCACATGAGGACAAATCTAAATTAAATAAATGTAAACATTTATTTAATTTAAGAGGAAGGGGACTTTAGGAAAATATTAATTTGTTTAAAGTAATGGCGATTTTTTTAATGAAGAAGGGGAAATATTAATTAAATTGAGATTTAATTAACATAGATGGTGAATAATATTAATTAAATAATGTAATATTATTTAATTAAGATTATTGATGGGGAAATATTATTTTTAAAATAATAAAATATTATTTAATTAATAGAAATGTCAAAAATAGGATGACTTAATGGGAAATGGTAAGCGATTTAGAAGAAATAGGGAAATTGACAAAGTGTCAATTTTAGGTGTCTACACTATGTTTGAGTCTTCATCTCATATTAATTATGTCACTCACTATTAGAGTTATATAGTTACATGAACTACATATATGGGTACATTCCTTAGCTTCTATCCAAATACAATTTATAATTTACAATGTATATGTCTTTATGTCTTCAAGTCCTCAAGTTGCTCCTTCAAAGAGGGAAGGGTATAAATTTAACCAACCATAGATGGAAATTCTTGTTTTCTCCATCCATCTCTAGAGATTGAAATGATCAAGAGCGTAGCCCATAGTCTAAGTAGCATTGACTGTAACCATTAAGTTAGATAAAACATACTAGGGATTTGATTCAATTTTGGGCTTGTTTTTAGTCAATTCAGTTGTCATTATGCTAATAATCTACTATAGTTCATTTCGATTTATTGTAGCCAATCAAGTTTCATGCAATATCATGTCAATCCTCTTAGTTCTTCCTTAAGGTTTAGATAACTTGCCTCCTATCTTTAATTACTCATAGCTACTATATTTTATCCTAATAACAATCTAGCTACAATCTTTCTAAAACACTAACATTGTACATAACTAGGCTTGGCACAACACTTACATTACACACATTTAACACAAACTAGAGAAAGCACACATTCTTATAATTGTAGTGCAATTAGAAAGTTCCTAATATGTATATTTATTTGATCAATTCATAGGCCTCCCATTCTTTGATGAACACCTAGGATGGAGCAAGAAAAGTACACATAGAAGTCTTATCCTAAGCCCTTTTAACTCCCCTACCCTATCCTATGTGATGAAATATTAATCTTAAGGATCCTATTGGTCATGCAAATTACCTTGAAGCTAGGTGAGGAATGTTATCTAGGGATATTCTAGTCTACTTAACAATTTGTGTTACTTTTATATTTTGCTTAAGGAAATTCATGGTTTCTTCCTATCAACGTCTTCATAACATGGATGGTTCAAATGTAAGGTACTACTAGCTTTACATGCTATGGCAATGTTGTTCGAATGGTAATTTGGTAAACTACCTTGCTAAAATATTGACATTGCCAAGATAGGTTACTAGGGATCACTCAAGACTACTCACTAATCTAGATTCTTAATTTCTATGGTTAACAAAATGCTAGCCTTCATGATATATTAGATTCAAATATGCATATTATTGATTCAATATCAATCTTAATAACTAATTGCCCATAGAAGGTCAATAATTAATTTTATGGACATCAAGAAATAGAAAAACACACAAAAATACTTGGATATAGTCTATTGGAGAGGCTTGCACAAATTTCTAAATAGAGCAAAATTTTAGGAAAATATGTGACCTCATTCCATAGTCATTCCCTATTTACCATGACCCTATCCTAATTAGTACAAGCTCATCGAACAAGATACATTTTCTAGAATTTTCACATATACCCAATTTTAGAGTAAAATATAAGTTTATAGTAAATTCACATGCATATGTATATAAAATCACATGAAGACATGTAGATGACCTATGAGATGATATCTTTATTACCTTTGGAAATCAAAGTGTGCTCTAATGATTTTCTCCTTGTAATTGCATATGAATTTCCCGCATGAATTAATGGCACAGTGAGTATCTTTAAATATAATGACATAGTAACATATTGCACATATGTGTGTTAAGTCGGCTCATAAAAGCTAGTAGAAGGGGACTAGAAAGTTGGTTTTCAAAATTGAGCATTTGATTTTCGGGGTCATTCCCACATGTCTCCAAATTGAACCAAGTTGGCCTGATTAATATGGAAATGAATTTGAGGGATAAGGAGGCGATCTCGAAGCAAGAAGCAAACGTGTGGAAGTAAGTGTGAATAGGGGTCCAATAATGATGAATAAATGACAAAAGTATGAGAATTGTTGAAAATGTGTTGAAGCGTGAATAGGAGTTCAATAATGATGAATAAATGACAAAAGTATGAGAATTGATGTAAATAAGGGTAAAATAAAGACAGATGAGGATCAAATCATAAACCAAACCTAATACAAAAATATGCCACTTATCAATATGTTATTATATTCAGTCATTCCAATAAAGTAACCACAAAACTAAATAAAAATGATATAAATATTACTACTTTCACAATTAAAAAAAAATTATTAAAAAAAAATCTTAACAATAACGCTATCAATAATTATTAGCATTATTAGCCGGATAGACTTTTATATGTGAACATTATAGTGCTCAGAATTGTCTCACACGATAAAACAAAATTGACGCCGACAAATTTTCTAAACTCGTCGACTGTTCCTATTGACGTACTCCTTAAACCTCTATGGATTCAAGTGCTAATTATTATTATTGGTATATATAAATTATATTAAATTGCAGAAAATTATTTATATAAATATGAATTACTAGTGGGGCCTTACCCATAATCGAAGAATCCAGTGGGAGTAATTATTAGCCGATAGGCTTTTATATGTGAGCATTGTAGTGCTTTAAACTCGATAGTGGATAGTGAGGAGCGTAAAGCAAATGTAAGAATTTGTAGAACACGAATTATTATAGGCCCTACGCATTGCATCCATGATCCACCATTATGGACTCGAATAATTAAAGCAAAGGTTCTCTTACAGGGAAACGGCTATCCAGCACCGCAAATCGCATGCGGCATGGATAGCCGCTTCCCTTAACATCCATGCATCGCATTACATTCATTATTAATAAATGACTAAATCCCTCCGTATAGCCGTTTGAGGGTGGAGGACAGTTGTCACAGCACTAGTCATAAACAACAGAAAAAGTTGCATGGGACGATTGTTTTTGGTGGGCCTTTCTCTTCGTAAAGCTTTGTCACTGTTACCCCCATGTGAGAGAGGAAGGTGGAGGGCAGTTGTCATCGCACTTTCATCGTGTGCTCCATCACAGTTGGCCATCTTAAATTATTGTAGGGCCTACAAATTCCAGATTCCAGACACCATTATGGTTATTCGAGTGTACGTCAAAGCAGGTAAAGACATACAAGAGAGGGTGACATTTCATTTCAATTTTATAAGTGCGGGCTTTATCATCAATCATATTCTTCATTAACAAGAAGCAAGAACTTACTCTACCCCATAAGAAAAGGGCAATCTTAACGAATAAAGAATGATTAATATAATAAAATGATACATGTTCTAGATAATGCTTCTAGATTTGAGGAAAAACAATCACACACTCAAATCTAGAAGCATTATCTACAACATCATGAACTATAGAAAATTAATGACTGTCAAAATGATACATTTCAAATTGTTTTTATTATATACAAAATTTACTTAACAAAAGAATTTTTTATTTTTTAAAAAAGTAAATAAAATTTTGGTCAAAGAAGAGTAAGAAATATTCTAAGCTTTCAAGTCATTTTTATGCAATATAATTTCATTTTATAAGAAAATGTAAAATTATATTGTGTAAATATGTTTATAATTATTGAACATAACAAGAAAAAAGAAGGATGCAAGTTTTCTTTATAAGAAAGTTTATTCATTTAGATTAGTTTGTACTTGTCTTAAATTTGACATTTATTTGGCCATCACAATCTAACTTGGACCATTTTTGCTATTGTGGAACCAAAATTTTCAAAGGCCTTAATTTTCATATATAAAAGCATTTTCACATTTTTTTAAGCCCTACTTTTTTTGAGATGTACACATTCATGTTAGTTTATTTTGCAAATTTTGCACTAACAATCATAGAAAAAAGGAAACCAAAATTCTACTTGGATAAGCTCCATGGATCTAACTACGCATCATTGAATATCTAGATTGAAGAATTCCTCAAGATTAAAGGAATGTGTATGTACATCAACAAAAATATACCCCTATAAATCTCAATCATTTTAAAGAACAAAGCAAGACAAAATAAAGAAAAAAAATTCATGGTTTTCTCACTATTATAGTGGATGATTACTTCACATACCATTGCATACAAAAAGTCATCCTACCAAGTTATGAAAGAGGTTTAAATAATTATTCAAAACTAGAAAAAAAAAATTCAAATCAAGCATTTGGAGACTCAATGATATACCCTCAAACTTGTTAAGTATGATAGGTCAAGGAATATCTCCCATTTTCAATCATTGCCCTTCATTTTATGATGCATCCCCAAGTTTCCAAATAGTGGCTAGATGAACCCTAACACCAAAGGCATTCTTATTGAGAAGGATGTTTTCTTAAGAAGATGCTCTTCAAGTGTTTTCTATATAGCTTCCTAATTTTCTAGGCTCAACTAAGAAGCTTTAGAGGACTATGATTGTAAATGATACTAGTGGAGAGAGTTTATCCATCACTTTTCATAGTATTTCAACTCTTGCTCTTCACAAGAGGACTAAATATGTGTCTCAACTTGTTTGTCCTATGGAAGTTCTTATTGATCACCACACGGTTCAGTAGGTATGTTCATCAATTAATTTAGTTAGAGGAGGATTTGGTCTCACATTTAATACAAGACCCCATTGTTTTTGAGTGTTTGGTCATTATTCCAATTAAAACACATAAGTGGTGTGTTTCTACCTGAGAGGATCCTATCTCCATGCTTGAGAGTCTTGGAGAACTTGATCAGGGACATATAGATATCTTGCATGGCAACCTTTCGAACTTGTTTCCTATAATCTAGTTAGTGATCATGCTCAATGGGAAGAGAATGTACAACTAAGAATATGATTAGTAAAAGAGCCATTACAATAATGTAGTAAAGATAGAAAGCACAAACTTTGATCGTTTGAAATTTGATTTTTGTAAGGGACACTAGCACAAGTGTGCCACTAGTGCATTTGTGCTAGTCTCTATAAGGACAAAAGTCTCTAAGATGTAGGGAACAAGTAGGAGACAATTGGGGAATGAATGTTTGGAATGTGTAGCACCTTGATGAATGGTTTTAGGTAAAAAATATGTTGAATGTGTAGCACCTTCATGATGGTTTTAGGTACAAAAATATGTTGAATGAGTCCTAAAACATGTATGTAGGAGTGAATACTAAAATGAGTGTTTCATGTAGAGTGAAAAGTGTGAAGTGTCCAATTTTTTACTCTACTTTTTCTCCCATTTTTGTGGGTTTACATTGAATAAAAATATTTGATAATATAAAGGATACATCCAAGGATATATAAGAGCTATGTTCTATCTTCTTTTCTCTTTCCTTTACTCCAATATATGCTCTAAACCTAAAATTAATCCATAGAAGAAAACATAGTTATTCTTTGCTAAGAGGAAATATGCATAAGAGATATCACACTTATAATCAACCAACTACCCTTTACTAAAATAGGTAGAAAATAAAGAGCATGGGTGTCCATGAAGTATCATCTAGTATAAGAATAGGAAGAGGAGGCTACAAGAGAGTTAAGAAAGATATGTAGTAATGGTTGTGAAGGACTTGTCTAGATATGGAACTAGCAATATAGTAACCACCTTGGGGTGGACTTGGTTATAGTAGCCAATTAGACATATAGTTGAAGAGGAAAGAACGATTTCATAAGAGCCTTCATAACAACACTTAGACCACAAAATTGGTACAAGGACCATAAAACAGATACAAGGAACATAAAAATGGTACATGGACCATAAAATTGGTATAGGGGCAATAAAACTACTAAAAATATGGTACCATAATAAAAAATGTATAGTAAGAAAGTGGATTCCCCTTTAAATTGATTATATGTTAGGGGATGTAATCAATTTAAAGAGTATAGAGGAAATATGAGAATAAATGCCAAGGTAGCATAGATAATCCATAGATCATGTGAAGAGGAATCAAGAGAGGAGATGTTGTCCCCAAGAATGTAATCATAGAGTTTCCCTCAAAGGAGGGGCATAGAGAGAGAAGTCATAGGGTAAGTGCAGGTGTTGATATAGGTTTGTCATTGATGTCAAAAGTTGGAGTTTGTTATGGTGTTCATGCTTGGAGTTGGTTGTGTTGTTTTAGTTTATGCTTCAAAATCATGCAGTTCATAATTGAGAGATCATAGTTCACAGTGGTGTTGATCATCCTTATTGATGTTGATGGTGTTGAGTGTTGATTGATGGTGGTGAGAGATCATAGTTTAAGTGGGTATGTATCAAATGCATTAGAAGGTCATTCATGTTAGTAATGAATCTTCATTCATGTTAGTAATGAAGTTTGTTATTAATGTTTTGGAAGGTAGATCTACATTTGCAGCACTAGGATCTTGTCATGATGCATTGCCATGATATTTTGTTGGTGTTGTTGCAAAGTGAAAGACTTATGGCAAAGTATCACATTCACTATCATAATCACATAATTAATTCATGATGTTTGTTGAATGAAGTTGTGTCATTAGTCTTCATATTCATTGGACTATAATTTGGTAGAATCTTCATTAGATTGTCATCACCATTAGGAGGTAGGGTTATGACATGTCATCATGAGGAGGTTTATAGATGTTTGTTCATTTCCTTCATGGTGATGATGCAACATAGGGTTGTTATCAAAGGTTACTCAGTTTATTTGATTAACAGTATCATGGTTGATCATCTAGTGAATGATGGAGTTGATTGATCACTTAGTTGAATTGAATTGTTTACTTAGTTGTATGCACAGTGGCACTAAGGAACAAGAGCATCATAGCAATATAGTAGGATCATTTGACATTTGCATCAAGGATTGAAGATTCATATACATTGTCTAGGTTCCCTTAGACAAAGTCTCTCTTCCAAAATCAAAAGTTCTTCCTAACTATTATCTCTCTGCCATAGAATTAGGGTTTGTATGATTTCATGTCAATGGGAAATTTTGAAATTAGGGTTTGTGAATGTCTAAAGACCTAATATACAATCTCCTAAAAACCCTAAGTTCCAATAGTCTAAACCCTATATAAAATCCTAAAGAACCTAAAGACCAAATGATGGGAGGTTACTTTTTATGTTTTAAAAGTGACTTGTGCTAGCAGTTCACAAGGTCACTTAAGTGACAAATTGAGGGGGTTGCTCTCATGAGGCAACCGACCCCTCTTCCTAAGGCCTACAGGATTCTCTAGTTACAGAAATAAGTATGGGCGCCAAAGAACAATCTAAGGTCTACATTCAATACCACGTGAGCGTGAAGGTATAAACTGATGGCCAAGATTTAATTTTATTTTGAACAACAATGGTCATTCTTTGTGATCAGTGTTTGACAGTCATATGACCATGTAACTATTGTAAGTTGGTTACAATAGTCTTAATAACTAGTTTTTTATGCTCGAAGGTTGAGTGAAAAAAAACCCTAAGTTGTTGATATTCAGAGAACCTAAAATGAAGTTTTTTCTTGATGAAAAAGTGAGTATATGTTTTGTGGAAAAGGTTAGAGGTCTTGGAAAAGTATGATAGAGGAGCATTGAATGTAGAAGAATCAAATGACTGAAGACAATAGGTATAAGGTGAGGATTTTCTAAGAGATCTGTTTGAAATGGCTATTTGTTGTAATGTTAGCATTTGCAGAAGACTTTTGGTTTGAAGGTAATTGAATAGTCATGTAAGTATGTTGTGTCTAATTTTGTTATATAAGGTATAATGAATACTTTGTACAAAATGAAAAAGGGAGATGTATGTGTCTAGGGGGCCAAGTAAGTTATGGTGTGAGTGTATACGAAGTTTATAGGGTAGGGAGTAAAAATATGATGAATATGTTTGTAAAATATAACAGTGTGTACATAAGTAAAAGATAGGAATTTTTACGTTGTGGTCTTGATATAGAGATGAACTAAAGTACATCCTTGTGAAGATATACCACTGAGGTGTGTATATAGAGAAGACACACAGAGTTTGTTTTTTAATGCTTCATATACCCTGTTTGTTGTGAAGAATGTTTATATGTTGACTATGAACTAGAGGAAATCAAGGTTTGTTTATAATGATTGTGGTGTTGAAAATAGAGAGGGCAAATGTGATTCTTTTGAGGTAACATTGTAAGTGTGAAGTGTATAATGAAGCTTATGTTTCTATGAAGAATTTTGTAGAGGGTATTATATAATTTAAACTTGTGTAAATCATATTGTATAGAATCAATATTTGCACATAAATACTTGTCAAATCTTAGGAGATTGGCATCTTAGATTTATTGAGTGAGGTTGGTGCCTCATTGGGGTTTGGAGTCTCAAGTAGAGTATGTTGTTGATAAGGTGTGCATTGTACCTTGAGATTGGTGTCTTAAAAATAGTGTATTAGGTGTGGTTGTACCTTGAAGTGGGTGCTTCTAAAACAATTGTAATATTCTTTCTTTTAAGGTTGGATTTGAGTAGTAGACTCAAAAAACTTGTAGTGGTTTTTTCCCTCATAGGGTTTCCACGTAAATATTTGTGTCATGGTGATCTTTATGTGTTTTCATTAAAGTTTGTGCTTGTCAAAAGTTAGCATTGCTTAATTGCTTTGGTTTTTTTGTATATCACTTGAAATCATGGAAATCAAAATGAAGGAAAACAATAACAAAATGCAAAACAAACAATGCAATACATTCACATTGATCCACAATCCGTCAATAAGGTGGAAAGTGCTACACCCAAAACACTCTAGCTTTACCCAAAGAGATGAATGTTGATTGCTCACAATTCAGCAGCATAACATGAAGATAGGGATTGATAGATGAAAGATTGAATGATGTAAGATGGATGGATGATAGATTGATGATGGATGATTGAGAGGAAAATTTGACAGCATGAGGATACTAGAAGAAGATTCATTACAAATGGCTCAAGAGAGACTACCTTTATAGGAAAGGCCTACTTTGAATGGATGAACAAGATCAATTAGGGTTTGGAAGACACGGATGGCTAGGATTAATTAGGTTTCCTTGCACCTCAAGAAATTGTAGTCATGTGACAAGTGTGCGAAGGAGAATGAAAGGAATCTAATTCAAATATTTTATTTGAATTAGCTTGCACATGTGACTTGTATTAAATGCAAGTTGTACTACCCCACATGAAACAAGAGGGAAGGTGGACAAGTGTTCGATTGTGATAAAAAGGAATCTAATTTAAATAAAAGATTATTTAAATTAGTTTGTCATGTGAAGGGATTAAGTGGAGGATGTATACATTTGACATGTGTCGCAATGTGATGAGAGGTGAGGGAATAATTCAAATTTTTAATTTGAATTATGTGAGACATGTGACTAGGTGCAATTAATTAAATAAATGGGATTTATTTAATTAATTGGGAATATGATTAATTTGGACAAATGGGTTTAAGATGGGATAAAATATGACCTAGGGATAAATGGGATTAAGTGGGATGATGTTAGATGAACTAGGACCTAGGGCAAAACACACAATGTCATGTCGACAAGGTGTTATGTCGAGACATGGACATTTTTTTAGTGTCTACATTTGCCCCTCTTTGAGATGATGTTGCAATATGATAAGATTTATGTCGAGTAATATCATTTCAAAGAAGTTAAGGAAACAGATATAGGAAAAGGATAGGATGATGGAAAGATAGAAAGGTAGGATGAGGATGGAAATATAGGATGATGATGCCCCCTCGAGAGGATAGACGGGTTGGACAAACATGGGTAGGCTCTCGAAATGAAAGGATAGGTCAAGGAAGATAGCTAAGAATAGATAGAAGGAATGAATGATGCGTTATTCTGAAATGAAAGTGAGAAACCATGATGTTTGATATACCACTAGACGTTATGCACCAAGGTATAAGGACCAAGGTGACGATGTGTCTTGTGTTGGGAATTAAGGTGTCTCAACATTGTAAATTCCTTACAGTATTAATGTTTGTATTTATTATTTAATTGCCTATGTTGTAAATATTTGTAAATTTCAATTGTCATATTGTGGGATGTGGAATAGTGATGTGTCAATCCTACATAGAATATGACAACTTGTAATTTTGTACTCACATGAGGAGATAGGCATCCCACTTTGTGGTAGGAGCATTTTGCCATGTGTTGGCATCTTGCATGTTGCGTAAGGGAATGTTTGACCAAAATAGTTATGACGGATTCCTATGACGAATCTATGATATGTAAGAGTCAGAAATAGAAGGTTGTAAGACAAGTGAAGACATGTGTCATGAAGCATCTTTGAAAAAGGCATATTTGGGCACCCCAAGGTGGACTATGACATGTTGTAAGAGAATATATTATTTATAGTCTGTGTATGACAGAGTCTCTTACAGCTGTAAGTTGTAACTACTATGACAGATTCTATGATGGTTGTAAGTGTCGTAAGAGCATCTGTCATAGCCCATTTTGGAAATAGGTGACCCCTTTGGGATGGGAGCTATGGACAAGTGTTAGGCACATTCTACAATGTTGACCAAGTGTCCTTAGACGTGGGTTTTGGTCCATGAAGCCAAGTTGGATGCCCATTCCAAGAAAGGTCCAATATTGCCTTGTATTTTCTATATAAACAGGTGCTTGGAGAGGGAGTTGTATCACAGGTTCTACAGGTACTATTATGCTTCTGGTTTGACTCCAGACATGAGTGTTGAAGACTATTGAAGCTTGCATTGCAAGTGTATTGTAAACATATTTTAGATTTGTTAATACATTGTGCAGGTTTCTGAGTGTGGGGTTTTTCACCTGATAAGGGTTTTCCCCACCATAAATCTTTGTCTCTCTTCTTCTATCTACTTTGTGGTTCTTATGTTTTGCTGTAATATCTCATGTTAATGGTTTAACATTGTTGTAATAGTTAGGATAAAATTAAATTTGCATGGCCCTCTCCTCATTAGATTAGTGTAGGAAGTGATTTCTACACACCTAACTTCCTTTTAGTTGGTATTAGAGCTTGATCACCTTTGGTCCTGGTTGTTGGGTAGGGGTTTTTTTAGATGATCTTAAGTTGACTGGGAGTCTGTGCAGAGTATTATGTATCTTATTGCAACAAGGAGATGGTAAGCACATCCGGAAGATTTGAAGTGGAGAAATTCAACAGCAATAATTTTGAGATGTGGAAGCTCAAGATGGAAGACATGCTTGTAGACCGAGACCTTTGGAAAAGTGCTAATGGAACTAAACTAGCTACAATGTCACAAGATGAGTGGAATCTCAAGGATTGGAAGGCTAAGGGTCTCATAAGACTTAGTCTTACTAATTCTATTATGTTAAATGTCCATGAGGAGACTACTGCAAAACTACTTTGGAAGAAGTTAGGGGATGTGTATCAAGCCAAATCCCTAGTTAATAAACTTTTCCTGAGAAAGAAAATATATTCTCTTCGAATGGAGGATGGAGGATCCGTCGTTGAACATATGAATACCTTTAACATGCTAGTTGCACAATTGACATCTATTGGTGTGAAGATGGAGGAGGATAGATGTATGACCCTACTTTGTTCTCTGCCGGACTCATGGGATCATCTTGTCATGGCTATTGGAAGCACCACATCCACATTCAAAATGGAAGAAGTGGTTTCTTCGCTGTTGTCTGAAGAGATGTGGAGAAAGTCTTCTGAGGCAGCCAAAGAGGCCCTTGCAGTTTATGGAAGACCCAAGGAGAAAGGGAAGAAGGACAAGAAAGCTGAGAAGGGTAGATCCAAATCCTGTGGGAGATCCAAATCTCCTAGAAAGTCCAAGGCTCTTTGTTGGAACTGTGACAAAATTGGGCATTTTCAAAAGGAATGCAAAGAGGAGAAGAAGAAGAAGAAGGAAACTCCTGATTCAGATCCGGACAAGTCACAAGATGACGGTGATGCTTTCATCGTAGTCCTGGCAACCCATGCATCTTACAATGTGTGGCCAATTAACTCTGGTACATCATTCCACATGACCTCGCGTCAAGAATGGTTCACTAAGTATGAGGAGTTTGATGGTGGAAAGGTGTATCTGGGTGACAACTCTCATTTGAAAATTGTTGGTTATGGAAGAGTCTCTATCCGATTCCCTGATGGTCTAGTGAAGGGGATCTTTGGGGTTATTCACATACCAGGCTTAGCACGGAACCTACTTTTTGTAAGCAGTTTGAATGATACAGGTGTGTAACTTGTCTTTTTGAAAGAAGGATGTAAGATGACTAGAGGAGCTATGGTGCTTGCTAAGGGTACTAGAAGAGGTACTCTGTTTCAGCTCGAGGCATACATTTCACAATGCAATAGTTCTTCTGAATCAAGGAAGAGGGCAGCAATCACTTCATCCCCACCATCTGAACGAGCAGTGAAGAAATCTATTGTTTCTAGTCTTGATGGTTGTAATCGTGCATTGGAAGTTAAACTTCCTACTGAAAAGACAATGTTATGGCATAAGAGATTTGGCCACATTGGTGAGAAGGGTCTGCATACCCTGAAAAATAAGAACCTCATTGAGGGGTTAGATTATTGTAATCTTGAGTTTGACTTTTGTGAACATTGCATCTATGGAAAACAAAACCGTGTTTAGTTTTACTCGAGTTCTCATAAGTCTTTTGGTGTGTTGGACCTTATTCATTCTGATGTGTTTGGTCCTGTTAATGTTCCTTCGTTATCAAAGTTTGTATATTTTGTATGTTTTATAGATGATTACAGTAGAAGGACATGGATTTATTTTCTCAGAAGAAAATCTGAAGTCTATAGCAAGTTTAAGGACTTTAAGGCCTTTGCTGAAAATTAAACTGGTAAAAAGATTAAATGTTTGAGAACTGACAATGGTGGTGAGTTATGTTCTACAGAATTTGATAAATATTGCAAGGAACTTGGGATTGAAAGACACAAGACAACTCCATACACCCCACAACAAAATAGAGTTGCAGAAAGGATGAACAAGACACTGATGGAGAAGGCTAGGAGTATGCTTAGTGGAGCTAGCCTAGAACAAAAGTTTTGGGTTGAAGTTGTTCCTATTGCCTGCTATCTGGTAAACAGATCTCCTACATCAGCTCTTATTGGTAAGACACCCATGGAGGTGTGGTCTGTTAGAAAGCCTTCAATAAGGCATCTTCATATTTTTGGTTGTGGGGCATATGCACATGTGCCTAAGGAGAAGCGGTCAAAGTTGGAGAATAAGGCTGTTAAGTGTATTTTTATTGGCTATGTTGTTGGTGTGAAAGGATACAAGCTTTGGGACCCTGTGGCTAAAAAAGTGTTGTATAGAAGAAGTGTCATCTTCAGAGAGCTTACACCTTCTTCCACTATTTTACAACTAGAAGAAAAAGTAAAGAAAGAGGATGTTGTTTAGTTTCCTGCTACCCTTGAGAAGACTGAACAGAAAGACAATGTTGGACCTGATGATGAGAAGAGCTCTGGTAGCTCTGAAAGCTCAGATGAAGAAGCTGAACCTCAACTTCAGCCATTGACGAGGTCTACATGGATAAGAAAGTAACTTGAAAGGTTTGGTTTTACATTGCTTGATTCTAGTTGTGCTTATGCTTTACTCACTAATCGTAATGAACCTAGAACTATATCAGAGGCTTTGGACATGAAAGATGCAGGTTCCTGAAAGGAGGCCATGGAGGATGAAATGGCTTCTTTGGAACATAATCAAACTTGGGACTTGGTGTCTTTGCCTCCTGGATGGAAACTTGTTGGATGCAAATGGGTGTTCAAGAAGAAAATTGGTGCAGATGAGAATGTTGAGAAGTATAAGGCCAGATTGGTTGCAAAGGGGTATTCACAAGTGGAGGGTATAGATTATAGTGAGATCTTCTCTTCCATTGCAAAGTTGACATCCATTTGATTCTTGTTGTCTCTTGCAGTAGCTTATGACTTGGAGGTAGAACAAATGCATGTGAAGACAACTTTCCTTCATGGTGATTTGGAAGAAGAAATCTACATGTAACAGCCAGAGCATTACATGGTGAAAGGTAAAGAAAATTTGGCTTGCAAACTTAAGAAGTATTTGTATGGTTTGAAGCAATCCCGTAGGAGATGGTACTTGAAGTTTGAGACCTTTGTGTTGTCAATTAGATTTGTGAGATCAAAATCAGATCACTGTGTGTACTTTAAGTTTGATGGTGATCGTATTCTCATTGTTGCACTGTATGTTGATGATATGTTGCTCATTGGGAAGGGTAAGAATATGTTTTTTGATTTCAAATCTCAGTTATCAACACAATTTGAAATGAAAGATTTAGTGGCTGCCAGGTACATCCTAGGAATGAAAATCAAAAGGGACAGAGCTAACAAAAAACTTTGGTTAAGCCAGAGTAAGTATGTGAAGACCATGTTGGATAGGTTCAGCATGGTAGATTGTAGACCATTATGTGTTCCTGTTTCTTTGGGGACAAAGTTATCTATTGAGGATTGTCCAAAATCTCCTAGTGAGGTGGAGGACATGAGCAGAGTACCTTATGCTAGTGTTGTTGGCAGTTTGATGTATGTTATGGTCTACACAAGACCAGACATTGCCCAAGCAGTGGGAGTCCTTAGTCAATTTATGGCTAATCCTGGATGGGTTCATTTGGATGCAGTTAAGCGAGTGTTTAGATATTTGAAGGGTACTTCTGAGTATTCCATTTGCTATCATGGTAATGTTATAGGACCTCCACATTTCTTTGACATTCATGGATTTGTGGATTTAGATTGGGTAGGTGACATTGATAGTAGGAGATCTACCAGTGCTTATGTGTTTACACTGTTTGGTGGTGCTATTAGTTGGATGAGTAAGCAACAACCTGTTGTTGCTTTGTCCATGATAGAAGGTGAGTATATGGAAGAAACTCACGCTTGTAAAGAAGCCATTTGGCTTAAGAGATTGTGTTCAAATATTGGTATTGATGCAGGACAGATAACGATCAGTTGTGATAGTTAGAGTGTGATTTGCCTTGCAAAGAATCTAAATTTCCATGCTAGAACCAAGCACATTGATGTTCAGTTTCACTTCATGCGAGACATGGTTGAGGATGGAAAGGTAAATTTGGAGAAGGTAGATACTTTGAAGAATGTTGCTGATGCATTGACGAAGCCAGTGAGCATAGAGAAGTTTAGATGGTGTTCGGAGTCTATCGGCCTCTCGGCCTATAGTAGTTAAATCCTGTAATTCTATTGCCTCTTACAAGGTGTTCGACAAGTGGGAGAATGTTGGGAATTAAGGTGTCTCAACCTTGTAAATTCCTTACATTATTAATGTTTGTATTTATTATTTAATTGCCTATGTTGTAAATATTTGTAAATTCCAATTGTCATATTGTGGGATGTGGCACAGTGATGTGTCAATCCTACATGGAATATGACAACTTGTAATTTTGTCCTCACATGACGAGATAGGTGTCCCACTTTGTGGTAGGAGCATTTTGCCATGTGTCAGCATCTTCCATGTTGTGTAAGGGAATGTTTGACCGAAACGGTTATGACAGATTCCTATGCTTAATCTATGACATGTAAGAGTCAAAAATAGAAGGTTGTAAGATAGGTGAAGACATGTTTTATAAAGCATCTTTGAAAAAGGCATATTTGGACAGCCCAAGGTGGACTATGACATGTTGTAAGAGAATATGCTATTTATAGCATGTGTATGACAGATTCTCTTATAGCTGTAAGTTGTAACCGCTATGACAGATTCTATGACGGTCGTAAATGTCGTAAGAGCATCTGTCATAGCCCATTTTGGAAATAGGTGACCCCTTTGGGATGGGAGCTATGGACAAGTGTTAGGTACATTCTACAATGTTGACCAAGTGTCCTTAGGCATGGGTTTTGGTCCATGAAGGCAAGTTGGACACCCATTCCAATAAAGGTCCAATATTGCCTTGCATTTTCTATATAAACAGGTGCTTGGAGAGGGAGTTGTATCACAGGTTCTACAGGTACTGTTATGCTACCAGTTTGACTCCAGACATAAGTGTCAAAGACCATTGAAGCTTGCATTGCAAGTGTATTGTAAACATATTTTAGATTTGTTAATAGATTGTGCAGGTTTCTGAGTGTGGGGTTTTTCATCCGATAGGGGTTTTCCCCACTGTAAATCTTCGTCTCTCTTCTTCTATCTACTTTTTGGTTCTTATGTTTTGCTGCAATATCTCATGTTAATGGTTTAACATTGCTGTAATAGTTAGGATAAAATTAACTTTGCATAGCCCTCTCCTCATTAAATTAGTGTAGGAAGCGATTTCTGCACAACTAGCTTCCTTTCAACTCGTGCCCCAGCATAATACAACCTTGTTTAAATACAAGATATGAATATTAGCTGGGTTGATTTGGATACCAATGCAAGTTGAAAATGATAACACACACAAGAAAGCATGCATAAATGATTAAAAAACAAACAAGGTATTGCCCCTGTCAAGCTGTAAACCAATGATCAAGTGATTGATTGATTGATGAGAATAGTGTTGTCATGGCGGGGAACGATATATCCCTAGATCAACAAAAGGATGTGGGAATGATATATCCCATTGATTATGATGATGATTAATTGATTTGGCTTACAACAAGATTAGGATCAAGACCATTGATTGCATTTGGATAATTTGATAAGATTGATTAACTTGATTGGGATGGATAAAGGATGATGTGCATTTGAATCATTTTTTGGATTGATTGATTGGATGATGAATTTGATGGAGATTGATTTGGTTGATGTGATTGGATTGATGAAGGGATGATTTGATTTGAAGGAATTGGATTGATTTCTTGGATTGATTGATGAATTGATTTGAATGATTGAGTTTGATGAATTTGATGTGGAATGGTTTTATTGCTTGGATTTTGTTGGATTTTTAATTTTTTTTGGATTTTTTTTGACATATTTTGATTTTTTTGTGTTTTTGAAATGTTCTGATTTTTTTAGATTTTTGGGAATATTTTTTTTTAGGTTTTTGAAATGTTTTGATTTTTTTGGGTTTTTGAAAATATTTGATTTTTTTGTATTTTTGGGATATTTGATTTTTTTTGTATTTTTGGGATCTTTGATTTTTTTTGTCTTTTTTTAAAATATTTTGATTTTTTTTGTGGATTTTTTTGTGGATTTTTTTAGATGTTTTGGGATGGCATTGGATTTACAATTTGGGTAGCCTTTTTGCTTGATACCAATGACAAGGGGAAACCAAGTCCAGATGCAAGGATGGGGGTAGGATGGATGGACAAGAGGATGGGTGATTGTGGATAAGATGAAAGGCTCATGATAGATAGATGGATAAGAGGATAGGCTATGGAATGGAATAGATGTATGTGTAAGAGAGCGAGGATGTGATCTCCAAGGACTATGTCACATAGGAATAACATGCCCCAGTCTAGGTAGTAGACTTAGGATTTTTCAGGACAATGCTTAAGGCAATAGGATGATAGGATTTGGCATGACAAATCTTATGATTTGGATGATAGGGTTCATTTGGAAAGGATGAGGTATGTCAAAGGATATCCAAAACACTTGTCAATAGTTGCTCCCAATCTTTGTCAAGGTCAAAAGAGGAAGGGAGAATGAATGGATGTAATTTGATAGGTATATATATGGAAATGGTATGATAGTTTGGAGAAGGATGAGACAAGGTGCCCCCAAGTGACATAGAAGATGAACCTACACATGATGCTTGCTTACTAGGTTTTTATCATGGTACTTATCCAAGGCACTTGTTTACCAGGTTTTCACTGTTGGATGAAAGGATTTCTCTTTAGTTTTTTTTTTCTTTTCCTTTTTTTTTTCTATGACCATTTTGAATTTTGAATGGGAAAAAGGGGGGGATATAGATGGGTGGGACTCAAGTGTCTAGTTTTATGTAATGTTATAGTCCCATTAGAGAAGGATGTCATCACAAATGGACCATGTCAAATCATTATGCTTAAGGTGTTGGTAGGGTGATGGAGTGAAAGTGAGATGGATAAGGTAGATAGTGGATCATGATGTGGATTATGGAGGGATCAAAAGTGGATTATGATGTGGATTATGAAAGGATCAAAAGTAGATTATGATGTGGATTATGAAAAGGATGGATGAAAGGATTATGCCAAAGCATGGACCATAGGAAGGTGATGGGGGAGATATGTAGGATAATGAGAGAATGATGGAGTGATGGAGGTATGGAAAGAAATCATGACCAACGGTTGCACACACTCTGTTAAACATGGAAACTTTTGAGTGGATGGTGGTGTAGGAAGCAATGGTGATGTTTTCTTAGGAGATGGATGATTTAGGACTTTTGGAACCCATGTGGACTTAGTATTTTTCTGATTTTTTCTTTTCATGTGGGATGTTTGAAATGTTTGAATGGAATGGCATCTTTGAATGAAGGGGGATGGTTGGAATTTTTGAGAGGTGGATGCCTCATTTGACTTGATTGATTTTTTTTAGGGACCCATATCATTTTACTTTTTAACTTTCCTTTTGGAGGTATGGGCTTGGATGGATTTTTGAATGTACCTTTCTTTAAATTTTTGGATTGATTTCCTAAGGCATTAGGACCCTTAGGATTTGTGGATTTTTGAATGGAGGCATCCAAATGTTTATTTTTGAATCCCATGTGGCAGATGAAATGAGTGGAAGCTCCTTGTTTATACAATGTATTTATTTGTTGGTCATGATTAGGATATTTAGGGTATTTATGAATGATTGGGTAAGGGGGTGTTGGTAGCAATGGTGGCAAAGAGGATGGTGGAAGGTGAATGGCCACATGCTTTTGACATTTGTAGGATGAGGGAGGTGGAATGGAAACATATGTTTTAGGAATATGATGGAAGGAAGTGGATTTAGGAAATGTGGAGGAAGTACCAACACCGTTAGATTGTTGTCCTTGGGTTGTGTATCCAAGGCCAAATGAGCGAGGAGGGAGCTCGACATGGCTTGGCTCCAAAATGCCTTGTTCATGTAGGCCTAAACCTTTGCCTTGGTAGTTCATGTTTTGGAGCATGTGATTGACTATAGGACTAGGTGTAGTTTGGGAACTAGACTTGAGTTGATTATTAGATGGAGAAGGTAAAATGGATAATGGTTGTTGGTGTTCTAAGGAGGAACACTCATGAATGAATGTGGATAGACTAGTAGGATATGGTGGATTTGAAATGGGATCAATGGTGGGTGTGGAAGGATCATTAGGATCTTTCTTATGTTCATTGGGATCCAAATTATTTGTTTGATCTTCTATGTTTTCTTTGGAGGCACATGTCTCATCATGACAAGTGGTAGGTGTAAGATCATGGATTGGGCTAGATGGAAAATGACTAGGAGCAACTTGGATGTCTTGTTCATGGATGGATATAGGATTATGGATAGGATCAAGGTGCTCATGGATAGCTTCTTCATAGGTATCATATTGATCATAAAGAAGGAACATGTTATGGATAGATTGGATGGGGATGATTTGATCTTGAGTTGGACTAGGGCAAAATGTTTCCACATGCTTAAGATTAAACTCTTGACATACTTCTTGGGTTACTTGAATTGAAGTGGTAGGCTCTTTAATAAGCTTGATAGCTTGTAGATCACATGATGGGGTTAGAAGACTAGACAAAGTGTTTAAAGACTCATGGGGAGGCTCAAGAATAGGTGTTTGATGACATGGCAATATTTTATTCCTTGCTAGTAGCCAATGGATCACATCCTTTGTAAGGGAATGGGTGAATGAGAAATATAGTGGATGGATGATAATAGTGGAAGTTGAAGGATTAGGATTAGGATTTTTTGGATGGATAATGGGATTAGGATTTGGGCTAGATAGAAAGATAATGGAATTAGAGGGATTGGGTTTATCCAAGACAATCTTACCACAATCTTCTAGGTTCTTGACCAATCTTTGAAATCAGACATAAGTGGATATGGTATGGCCCCTATACCTATGGTATGCACAATATGCATCATCTTTATACCAATGAGGTTTAAACATAGATGGAGAATATGCTTTGAACGGGTATAGCTCAATCAAATTTGCTTTGACCAATTTCTCTAAAAGTATCTCCATGGAATCTTTTAGTGAAGGATTAGTGGAACATGGGGATAAAGGTGATGAAGGTGATGAAGGGCTTGATAAAGGTGTTGGGATAGGACTAGTTGGCTCATGTGTTGACATATGATTGGATGGTGAAGGTGACTCAAAGGAGGCACTTGCTAGATTGGTTTCTCCCTTATCAAAGGATTTTAGGTCTTGCATAAGATCACTTGGACTTTCTTGATTTATGTACATAGGTCCATTTGGACTTGCATGTTGTTCTTGGAATGACATTTGATTGCCATGTGGATAGGTTTGGTGATGAGGTGGCATGGTAGGATTTGTAGGCAAAAGGTTTTGTGAGGTGGATTGTTGTGGAGATCAGTGGATGTTGGAAGTTTGTTGAGAAAGTAATTGTGAAATGAAGGCAATGTAGTTAGGATCATTGGATGGTATGCTTATGGAAGCACTTGTGTTTGTGGTGTTGTTAGGAATAGTGAGGGTGATTTGTGGTATGGATGTGGTGGCATTAGTGTTTGGATTATGTGCTTGTTGGGCTTGTGATTAAATGTGGGATCATTGATATTTGCCTAGGACTTGATGTTGTGGGAATTATTGATGTTGTGGTAACACGGGGTCTTCTTCCTTTCTATATAACCACCTAAGTTGACCAAGTTGATTAAGTATTCTTTTGGTGCCATAAGGATCATTCTCATAGGTTTTGTTTAGAAATGCCATGTCCATGTTTATAAGTAGTAGATTAGGAGTGATTTGGATGAAGATTTGATGATTGGATAATGTGTGATGACTAGGATGATTAGGATGATGTTGATTTGCTGATGTAGAATGAGGAGGATATGATTAGAATTAGGTTAGAATGAATTAGATGTGATTAGGATGATGATTAGAATGAAGGGGTTTGATTAGAATGAGGTTGATGATGATGTGTAATGATGACTTGGATAAGATTAGGGTTTTGTGGAGGTGAGTTGAAATGAATTGATGAATTGGGTGATTAGGATTGGATGAAGTGGATGAGGTGGTCTAAGATATGTGTTATGACAAGTTGGATGAAGATGATAATATGGCAATTGTTTATTTGAAGTTTGATTAGGGCAATATCAAACACAAGATTTCACAAGAAAAATGCATGAACACACACACCAAACAAGATGATGAATTTGCCTTTCAAGGTTTAAATGTTATGATTAAGCAAACACTTCAAGATACAACAACAAACCTAATGTCTAGTTTGAAATAGGGTATGGCCAATTAGGTTTTTGGGCTATGTTTACATGAGGTTGACTAGGGGTGTCCCTGATATACACAAGGTACAAGGGGCCCAAATCTGTGAACACTAGCCTGTTGAAGGGATGTGGCATAAGCATAAGCGAATGCCACTTCACATTGTGTCTAGAATCACTCAGGGCTCCAAGGCTATCCCAATGACTAAGTGGCTAGATTGAGGTACAACTTTCACTCTCCCTCCTTTGATATACCCTGCCAGAACATGTGGTTGAGGTTGTCCCTAGGGGTGATGAAATCCCCTAGCAGGCCTCCTAGGAAAAGGTAAACAAAAGCAAATCAAGTGAGGTGTTTTTGATATCCAAGATCACCTTATGGTGCAAGGAGAGAGCATACACACACACACACAATTGACTCACACTCACACTTGTAAATTAACCCTTAGAATGGATAAGAGGTGTTTTTGATTCTCAAGATCGCACAAAGCACATGAGAAGAGCATACACACCCTTAATCGCATGCAAATTCACCAAACAATTCAAGCATTAGTTCTTTTTAAAGCCCAAGTCCAAATGTGTGATGCAAGACACTTGTTGATTTTATGCCCAATTTTTTATGTGTGATTGCACACACGTTGGTTTTAAGCCCAAAATTCAAATGTGTGATCAAACGAGATTAAGAGATGAAATATTAGAATGAGTGCACCTGATAAAATTGCTTTCCAATTTGTTGTAGATGTTGATGCCAATGTTGTTCCAGCTCCTTTGATTCACCTACAAGTCACCAAATCGAAAAATGACCAAGTAAACTTGCAAAGAAGATGATTATGTGAAAAAGAGAAATCTGATAAAAATTAATGAAAATGGACTGATATATCAAAATAAGTTGCATGAACATATTCTACATGAAATTCTATGCATTTTTAAAAAAAATTCATCGAAATCCGATAAGAAATGCTCAAGATATGCTTGATTGAAGTTTAAACACAAGTTTGACTTTGACTACAAAAAAAGACTAGCAAAATGATACAATCACCTGATGAAACCTACTCCGTTGTAAAGTTCATCCTCTCAAATTTCCAACGAGTGTTTGTTTGCAAAATTTTGCCACTGTATGAGGAAGTTATGCTAGTTTGAAGTTTCTGTGAAAATAGAGCCAATACAGAGAAAAATGACGCCACTACATAGGAAAATGGCACCACTACAAAGGAAAATGGTGCTAATACAGTAAAAAATGGCACTAATACAAATAAAAATGGTGCTAATACAGTGAAAAATGGTGCTGATACCTATAACAAATGATTTTCATGGAAAACTCATGCAAAAAGCAACAAAAGTTAGTAGAACCGGGACCTAGGAGTCCCACCAAGCATGCTAAATGAAATCATGGAAATCAAAATAAAGGAAAACAATAAAAAAATGCAAAATAAATAATGCAATACCTTCACATTGATCCACAATCTACCGATAAGGTGGAGAGTGCTGCACCCAAAACACTCTAGCTTTACCCAAAGAGATGAATGTTGATTGCTCATAATTCAACAACATAACATGAAGATAGGGATTGATAGATGAAGGATTGAATGATGTAAGATGGATGGATGATTGAGAGGAAAATTTGACAGCATGAGGATACTAGAAGAAGATTCATTACAAATGGCTCAAGAGAGGCTACCTTTATAGGAAAGGCCTAGTTTGAATGGATGGACAAGATCGATTAGGGTTTGGAAGACATGGATGGCTAGGATTGATTATGTTTCCTTGCACCTCAAGAAATCATAGTCATGTGACAAGTGTGCGAAGGAGAATGAAAGGAATCTAATTCAAATATTTTATTTGAATTAGCTTGCACTTGTGACTTGTATTAAATACAAGTTGTACTACCCCACATGAAACAATAGGGAAGGTGGACAAGTGTTCGATTGTGATAAAAAAAATCTAATTTAAATAAAAGATTTTTTAAATTAGTTTGTCATGTGAAGGGATTAAGTGGATGATGTATGCATTTGACATGTGTCACAATGTGATGAGAGGTGAGGGAATAATTCACAATTTTAATTTGAATTATGTGAGACATGTGACTAGGTGCAATTAATTAAATAAATGGGATTTATTTAATTAATTAGGAATATGATTAAGTTGGACAAATGGGATTAAGATGGGATAAACTAGGACCTAGGGATAAATGAGATTAAATGGGATGATGTTAGATGAACTAGGACCTAGGGTAAAACACACAAGGTCATGTTGACAAGGTGTTATGTCAAAACATGGACATTTTTTTAATGTCTACATCACTGATTACCCCCCTTCTTAATGATAGTGAGTATTCCAACAATTGGTATCAGAGTTGCAGGTCCCTTGCAGGAGTCTAATAGACTTGGGTTGGTCTTGGTGAAATACTATGGGAAAAAGTAAAAGAAATAAGAGAAAGGTTAGTGCTAAACAAAAAGTTGGTCAACCAACCTCAAACAAATCATGTAATATATACCTAAAGTAGAGGTTAATTCTAACCTAGAAGGTGATAAAGAAACAAGCAAAAGTTATGTCATGATAGATGAAGACCACATTACAAGTGAATATGAACAAGAATATGATGAAGATGAGTTTGAAATTGATTTTAAAGGTGAACTTATTTCTACCCTAAATGAAATCAAGAAACTCAAAAAGGAGAACCAAAAATTAAGGTTACAACTTCAAGAAGAAATGAATATCAAGTCTAGAGCATTTTCAAATCTTGAAGACACAAGAAAACTAATTGTGGAACTAAAGATATAGGGTGGAGAGGTTAAGACAAAAGAAGGAGAACTAACAATTTAGTTAAAGGTCAAGGAGATGGATTGTGATAGGTATGAGTTAGAAATTGTGTCTCTAAGAAAGCAACTAGAGAAGGTAAATCAGGAGTTGAATAGAAGTCTTCAAAATGAGTAGAGCATTGAGTTGTTTGAGAAAATGATTTTAAGTCAAAGGTTACTTTCAAACAAATCTGGGATAGGATATGAAGGAGAAATGAGATACAAAGATGTTGCAGTGTCCAAGAAGAGTGAAGGAAAAGCACAAGTGAAGTTAGCAAACTCTTCAAAAGGAGCGATATATGAACAAGGAGAATCAAACACTTTTTCCAAAAGGCCTGCAGATCAGAATACTAATGAGGAAGGATATAGAAGAGTTCATGATCCCAAGAAAAGTCTAAGAAGAAGGTCATCAGCAAGACAAATCAGGTACAACTATTCACACTTCCATGGTTACTGTTATTCATGTAATAGTTATGGACATAAAGCAATTGATTGTAGGAGTCAATTTGCATCTTATAAAATTATGAATGTAGGCCACATAGAAAGAAATTGTAGAGTCCATGGAAGGTATGATCATTTATGGAATAACAATAGAAGTACTTATAGGTTGTCAAAAAGAAACTATCATTCATTGGATCTAGATTGCAATATCATATGTTATAATTGCAACACCCTTGGATATAGAGCACATTGTTGTAAACAAGGTTTTGTAATATCACCTAGTTATATCAAGGAGTTGTTGAACACCCAAGATAATGAGAGGGGGGGTGAATCAATATCCTATTAAAATTTTTACTTGTTAAAAGTTAATAATCCATTTACCACATGCAATAACCAAATAGATTAAACATAGAAGAAACAACCACAATCCATCACACACGAACACCAAGATTTTTATGTGGGAAGCCCAAAACTAGGAAAAACTAAGGTGAGTGTTAGCTCATAATATATTATGTAGGAACAATACTGAATTACAAGAAAGCTCATTGCCTTAGGGCTCATTGCCCAGGGCTCACTGCCTAAAGAAATGCTCATTGTAAGAATGGCTCACTACCAAAATAGGCTCACTGCCTAGAAAAAGAAAGAAGAAGGAAGAATGGCTCATTTCTAGGTTGAACTACCCAGATTACATCTACAAATGCATGGTTGTAGCTCTAATGAAGCTCAAAACACTATCTCAAAACTCTTCATCTTATATGCTCTATTTCACTGCTCTACTTTGACATTAAGCAAGATCTCTCTTCTTCTACTCTTGTCACCTACACTATACTTCACATATTACACACATTCACATTTGCATCACATCACTCAAATACTGAATTCAATCCCATATATATATCTGCAACAATTAAAATCTTCATATTAGGTCAGCCTAATAAGATGTAGCATGTAGTCATGCCTTATGTACTCTGTTGGCCAAATTCATTCACCAAAATTCACAGTAGACCTAAACAATATTTGAAATACCTTCTCATATGTCAACCTTAACTATTTCACCACTTAGGATTAAGTTCTAAACAATAGAACTTACCGCATACAATGTGCACTTATCATGTCGGCCTTACACACAGACAACTACTGGTTCACTTCATATGTCAGACAATAACTTTCACTGCAAACCATAAGATGCTTCCAAAATCATATCAAACACTCTTCACACATCCCCAAGCTTACCTTTAGAACCGCAAGGCATGATATCATCTTGCGGCAAAATGTGGACCATCAGAACTCAAACCCTATCACAGTCAAGCTCTATCAAGCCATGTAGCGATACTCAAAAACTTGTAACTATCTTTCTGGTGGACTTCAAAACCTAAAATTATGGATTTATACGCTTTATACAAGTGTTTACAACACCTCAAAATTGCATAACAATATATGCAACATTGGAGGAATGCAGAACAATTCAATTGAGTGTTCTACTCTGAATATCACTATATTCTACTCTTCCTATTTGAAAGTATGCTTCTGGTACTTATCAAGAGCTAAAATCTTGGATATAAGATCTTCTATGGACTATAGACAAGATACCAAAACTTCTTGACCTGATCTTCAACTGTGGACCAATGCTGACCATTATACTATCTCTCTGTCATTGTCTCTGAATATCACTATATTCTACTCTGCCTATTTGAAAGTATGCTTCTGATACTTATCAAGAGCTAAAATCTTAGATATAATAACTTCTATGGACTATAGACAAGATACCAGAACTGCTTGACCTGATCTCCAACTGTGGACCAATGCTAACCATTATATTGTCTCTCTGTCGTTGTCTCCTGTGTATTGTCAACACTTAGTCAAAAATGCTAAGTCTTCTTCACCAAACCAAAACTTCTATTCTAATCTTGTTCCTTTTCTTGTTGCCATCAATGAAAACACTATCATGCACAATCATTCATCATTATACCTATTTTTCAACAATCTCCCCCTTTGGCATTGATGGCAACACTTGATGTGAAAAATTGTTACAACTCCCCCTTTCTCTTTACACACTGCTCTCCCCATCTTCATGCATCTCTTATTATTTTTCAAATGTTTTTCACATGCTTCATTTCTTCTCCCCATTTGACATCAATGGCATGTTGCAAGTATGTGATTTATCAATGTTGTCATTAATGTAAACATATCTTTGTTGTCATTGATATCAACTGTATCTTATCCTATTACTTGTTGAGAATCTTTGTATGTTGAGGATATTGAGAAAATTAGTCTCTCTAGAAGAAATAAGTGAGTTATAGTGAAGTGTAGTATAGACAGTGAGTTGCATGCTGAAGAATAGTCTGATAAACTACTCCGCATTTATTACTACTTGAATATTGTGGTCTGCAGATTGGAAGTAAGTTAGAGGTATGTATGAGGATGCTACATTCCAAGTTTGAGCTCTCCGCATGAAGATCTGAGTGAGTTATGTTCACCAAAGTGAAAATTGCTTTTCCTATAAGTTTAGATGGGACAGGAAGAAAGTATTCTACTCTGCATTCCTCCACATTAAAGTATTTTTCTCTACAGTTCTAGAGGGAAGTCTGGGATGATAATAAGTGCCTACAGTTGCAATGATTCATGGTTTGGTGGTCCGCAAGTGATCTTTCTTTCATGATAGTTGAAGATAGTGAAGTTCATGTGTTTTGGTGTGGAGATTCTTATGGGTAAAGTAGTTAAAGGTTGTGCAGTTGCTTCTGATGATTACAATGTGCTTGTGGATGTCTCATAATCATGTTCCTATCTTGATAGTGGTCCGCATTAAGGAATTGAGATTGTGGTTGAAGATTGTTCCCAGATAATGTAGCATGTAACCAGTCTTAGCGAACTTGGTTAACTTTAGTAATTGCAGAGATCCCTTGAAGATTATGGAAGCATGTTGAAGTGTGGAAGATCATGTTAGAGGCCCAGCTAAGGCGTGGCATGATCTGCGTACACTTTTACTTCATCTCCCTTTCATAATATTGTAATAGGTCAAGACCTATTTTGTAAATGTTTGTAATGTCGACCTTAGAGATTGTTCCAATGGTTGATGATTGTAATTCTGACCTTGCTGATCATTCCAAGGTTGTTGAAGTGTATAAATACTTGTAGTTGAGTCATGGAAAAGTCATCCTTGAGAGAAAATGGAAAGATATTAAGAAAGGTCCAAAAGGCAGAGCAGAGAAGAGGCAGAGGAAAAAAGAGGAAGAATAGAGTAGAGGCAGAGCAAAATAGAGGAATTGTTGTACTTCAATCACAGACATAAAAAGGTGTTGTTTGTGGCAGTGAGCTTGGTAGTGAGTCACCAGTAGGGTTTAATAGCCCTAAGGGTTTAACAACCCTTATTGTAATCTTGCTAGGTTTAGGGTTGAGGCAGTGAGCCTGCTAGACCTAGTTGTTCTTCATGGCAATGAGCCAGTATGTTTAGGCCCGCAGAGTGACCAAGCTTGAACATCATTATTTCAAGATTGCAATATATATTGAGATTTAATCCTCTCCATGGTTTTTCCCCACCTTGGGGTTTTCCACGTAAAATTTGGCGTCTCTTGTGTTTGATGGTGTATCTATGGTTAAGTTTTTGATTTCATGCATTCATTGTTAAATAATAATAATTGTGGATAAGTGATTAATGTTTAATTGTAAAAAGTGTTTAAGTTTTTGAGACAATTGATTCACCTCCCCTCTCAGTTGTCTGGCACATATCAACAATTGGTATCAGAGCCAAGTTCCTCTAAAGGAAGTTTAACAACTTGAGGAAGATCTAAAATGTCTTACAAAAAAGAAGCACCTCATTTTGATGGAATGAATTATGGTCTCTGGAAGGCTCGGATGAAAAATCATCTTCTTAGTCTTGGTTACAAAGTATGGAAAGTTGCAGAAACAAAATAAACCATCCTCAAAATGGTTTGATGACTGAAGATGAAATCAAAGAATATGAGATGGATGTTAAGGCAAAAGATGCTCTTCTAAGCTCAATAATGATGAAAGTTGTGGACTGTCATGTCCCCGTTTCCATCTTGAGCATCAATTAAAGAATAGATTAGCCTATCTATCATTCCCAGAGGCTAATACTAATGATAAGGGAATGAAATTGGTTTTTGACTAACTCAATATTGTGTTTTTGCAGGAATAAGTCAAAAACTACTTCAAGGGAACTATGACAAGCCTAGAAAATTTGACTAAGTCTGAGAGTCATTTCATCAACTCCAGTGGTCACATTATCAAGTGATGCTTTCATGATGTTTAGGTGCATTTCTAGGTAATTCAGGCTCATTTTGGCGCCTAACTTTCAAATCCACTTGTAGCACTCAGTAAGGGATTTAATTTGAGGCGCTTCATGTGTTTAACCTCCTCTAACCCAGTGCCTAGTATTGAGATGAGTGGAGTGGGTGTGAATGAGGCTTTCATGCTTGGGTGCCACTGTCATGTTGAAACTCACCCAATGAGCTCCTTGGACATTGAAGGCAAGAACCAAAAAGATGAAGTCATCTATCAACTAGTTGAGCATTCACCCAACATGTGTTTGGGGTCATTGAAAGGAACTTCTTTAAGTGAACTTCATTCCTAAGGAGATCAAGTAGAATTGTCAAGTAATGATGTCTTGATACCTAGGCACATATTGGGTCAAGAATCTTCCATTTGAGCGCCTAGCATCGATGATTGATAGATTGAAGGATTTGAAGCTAAGGAAAGTCACTTGGATGAATAATCAAAGTTGAAATGGGAAACTCCTAGCCTAGGTGCAAAACTCCTCAATTCTGGCATCTAGAAATCAAATCTATGTGAGGCACACATTTTGATAAAATGCTTCCATTTTGGTGCCTAGGATGAGAACTCACTCAAATGGCTTATAACTTTAGAATTGATCAAGTTAGGTGAAGTTGAAGAAGGTAGGTGCACTCTATTACCTATCTCACCCTTAAAGTGCACCTAGACAAGTAAGGCGCTTATTCCATTTGCCTAAGACTCCATTAGCGGCCTAGGTTGATGATTATTCTAGACACTTGAAATGGCACCCAGGGATCTTTCAACTTGTATCAGGAAGAAGGGAAACATTCTCAGTGTTGTTCAATAATCCAAGTTATAAAGTTGACAAGAAATAGACCCAAATGATGAAGGCACACTTCTTGGTCTCCATCACCTCAAAGATGCACCTAAGAAAGTTGGCTATCAATCTCCCTCTTTCCAACCTCCAGATGGCACCTAGAGTCTAAGAGGTCTTCACTGAGTAATGTTAAGTGTTTTGAGGGCATATGGAGTCATCAAACTCCACTAGGCACATATCCATGCCTCTACCACCTCAAGGAAGCGCCCAGCTTAGAAAGGTGCCTATTCTAGTCCCCACTACCCCTAGTTGGCACCTAGCTTAGAGAATCTTGCAACTGTGACATCATTTTGGCGCTTGGAGTCTCTGATCGCCTATTGGTCCAAGTGGTAACATTCGGATCCGTTCCAGTTCATTGGATAAGGTTGCCACCTGAGAGGGAGTTATCAAATGAAATATGCTATTGGAATATGCTCTTGGGAAGTGTGCCTTGGTTCCTCTTTATGCATTAAAAAACATGCCTTCATTTCCTTGGAAGGCCTATAAAAGGAGGATCTCTCTCATTCATTTGATATCTAATATTTTGGCAAATTTCTCTCTATGAAGCTTTATGCTTGTCTTGAGGCCTGCGAGTTTCAAGTAGTTGGGGTAATGCTCCCTCAACAATGATAAGTTGATGCTCCCTTGTCAAGTTGTAAGGTGTTAACACATAGTTGACATCATTGTGCTCAATAGAGTTGATCAATTATGGAATCATTGTAAATATCAAGGCTTCAAGGCCTTTCTTGTAATCAGTTGAATAAGTTTGTATGTTCTGTAGACACCCTAAAATGACCAAGTTGTCACATCACTTGCATTTCATAATCTGTCTAATCACCTGCATTTCAAACGTTAATTAAATAATCTAATTATTTAATTAAAATCATTAAATTCTCCTAAATCTCCTAAATTCAACATTAATTAAATAAATTCTCTTTATTTAATTAATTAAATTAAATTCCTCTATTATTCTTCCACAATTAAATAATTTTAATTATTTACTTAGATTATTCACCTTCCAAAAATCAAATCCACATTAATTAAATAAATTAATTATTTAATTAATTCAATAAATTCTATCTTATCTACAATTAAATAATTCCTAAATTATTTAATTAAATAAAAATTGTTCTTTCAAAATCATGCACAACAATTAAATAAATTTATTTATTTAGTTTGCTTTCAAATCTTCTAAATTAAATAATTCTAATTATTTAATTATTTCTTCCAAAATATCTTCTCTAAATTTAAATAAATCAAATATTTATTTAAGTTGTTTTTTCTTCTAAATTTGAGTTATCTCTAATATAACTCAAGCTTTTTATATTTAATAAAGTAAAATATCTTCTAATCCTCATGCAAATCCCTTCTTCTTGTGTTAAATCACTTAACTGACTATTACATTCTGTTAATTGCTTTAACTCATTCTTCTATTCTTGATAACTCCTCTCATGCAAAAGAAAGCAAGACACATGTCTTCTTCTCATTCGTTGCACGTTCCTCAACTGTTCTCCTCTGTTGATTCTTCTGAACTATCTGGACCGTTGATCGATCTTCCTTGAAACTTATATAAACCCCCCTCATCTCCTTCATTGAGCCTCTCTCTCTTCAATCGTATTCTCAGGCATACTTAATAGAGCTTTGAGCATACACAACGCGTCGATTGAGCAACTTCACGATCTTTTGACATTGATCTCTTGAGCACACTACTTGCTTGTTGCAGCTATGGTTTTGCAACTTCATTGAGCAATCCACATTCAATCCAAAGGAAATAATACAGATTTCGGTAAAAGTCTTTATTTCATTGATTATTTGTAATGGCTTTTATTTAAATTCATTTTCTTTATGTTATTGGGTTCTTTGATTTGTTTAGTTTTATTAAATCAATTTTTCCTCATACACATTCTGGCACACCCGGTGGGACCCACTAATCCCTTTTGTTTCTTTGAGAGATTGTTTTTTCAAAGTTACAGTACGGTATAGCGCAAACGACATCGCAAAGCGCTTCTGGTAGTATCATTCAGCACTATTGCAGGCACATTATAGCGCCCTTGGGGGCATTGCGACGCTTCTGGCAGAACAGAGCGGCGCTTACGGCACCACAGAACAGCGCTTCTGACAGCATCGTTCAGCGCTTTTGGTTAAATTAGGTTTTTTGACTTCGTTTGGTGTTGTTACAGGGTTTTCTCGTTACATATCTATTTGATTTGTCTGACAAGTTGTTGTATTTGTCTTTCAAACCCACCTTTTGATACTTCCTAAGCTGATTTATTTAGGGGTATCCTCGGTATTTGCGTTAATCTATTGTATTCCTGCACTTTCTGAGTTTTCTGGATTTCCTGATTCAGATCTATTAGATATTATTGCTCAGAACAACAGATCAACCATGAAATCCCATTTTGACCTGGTTATTTTGACAAAAGCTAATATATTTATGATCTGAGACCGTGCGGTGCATTCCGCATAACAGTATCGCGCTTCCGGATACATAGTACAATGCTTTTGGAATTATTTCAGTGCTTCTGGTAGCATCCTGCAGCGCTTCCGGTATACACTACATCGCTTTGGGCATAACATCATCGCGCTTCTGCATGCACAGTACAACACTTTTGGTTATTGTGCAGCACTTCTGGTGATATTCAACGATGCTGCTGGTCTGTGTTATAGTGCTTTTGGAATACAGTAAGTCGCTTCTGGTAAGATAGTACAACACTTTTGGTCAAAGTTGATTTGTTTTTTGCTAACTTGTGAATTTTTGGTGGAACTGACTGACTTGTTGTAGCTTCTTATTACTCACACAGAGCAAATAGGTGTTTTTTTAACATGTTCATGCAGGACAAACATTGAAGACCTCTTGATTTATCTCACTAAGTCTTAGAAACACATTGCATTCTTAAAGGGATAATTGAACAAATCTTTTTGCAAATCTAAGTCTTAGGAACATACTGCTTTTCTTAAGGGACAATGGACATGTATGTGAAAACACCTTATTTTTCTAAGGGACAATGGACATGAATGCCAAACACTTCATTTCATAAGGGACAATTTACAACTACAACCGTGTGTGTGCCTAATTTAGTTGCACCTTATTTTTCTTATAACGGGACAATTGAACCTTTGTTTGACGTGCTTGATTTTACATTTTCTGTACTTCCTTTAGAAGGGCCTGCTTTTGGATTGCACTTCATCCAAAAGGGACGACCCTAAGCGAAGTTTTCCTTTAAACCGCTATATAAGAGGGATAAGGCGAAAGCCAAGTCCTAACCGACGTCAGCCTTACCTTGTGGTGCTAAACTGAAAAGAGGTGTACTAGCTCTTTGTGGAAACGATTTTCACATTGAGCGAAGTGTTTGAAACTCTTAGTAGGATTGGTTAAAGCTTTTAGTAGCTTATCACATTGCTCGTAAGGCATTGGTCCCTCAAAGTCACTAAGAACCAATCTAGATAGAGACTACCCGACCTACCTCCGAACATTGCGGTAATCATCAGTGTAAGGGGAATCGATTTAAGCCCTTAAGATACTCACCATTGGCTCCCTTGAGAAGAGATAGTATTCCCTTGGACATAAAGCTCTTGTGACCTACTTGAGCTTTCCAAGGGGAGGGTGAGATATCCCTATCTGTCGTCTCTCGCAAAGATACTAAATATCTGACACCTTTATGGAATGATATTTTTATCGACGGAGTATTAAGATGTGAGCTGATCTACTGCAATGAAACCTTGTCTCTAGGGATAAAAAGTGCTTGTTATTGATTGCAATTGTCTTATACTTGTGGAAACATTGGGCTTGTTTGGAGCCTCGAATATACACTATCTGTTGTGTCAGTCCCTTGTTTTTGACCACTTGTGTGCTGTGTTTTCTCTTGCCAAAAACAACATCCAATCAGAAAGAAACCAAATCTATTAAAAATTACCTTTGAAAAACATCAGACACTACTTCAGCGCCCCTGGTATTACAGCAGCTCGCCTTTGGTAGTACAGTAGATCGGCTTTGGTATAGCAGTACCTTGCCTCTGGCAAAACTCTACTTCAGTGCCCTTGGTATAACAGTAGCTCACTTTTGGTCACTGTAGCTCGCCTTTGGCATAGTAGTAACTTGCTTCTGGTAGCTCAGTCCGTTGCCTTTGGCCTCACAGTAGCACGCTTTTGGTTGCACAGTCTTGCGCCTTTGGTCAAACAGTATAGCGCTTTTGGTCCAGTACTTTGTGCATCAGAGTTTGTCCGTTTCTCAAAGCACCTCACAGAATCCCAGCATTGCCTTTTGTCCTAGTGTATCCCATGGTAACCACTAGGCTGCAGCAAACTATGAAGTCCAAGCAAGTTGTCCCTAGGAAGCACAAATCGCCTCCTCGCACACCACAATCAGGTCATCTCAACATTACTCCCAAGGTTACTCCTCGTACACCCGCGGCAAAACCAATCAGCTCTCTGAACATGCCACACATTGACCAACCAAGCAATCTGTAAGAAGATAGGATCCCTTTGATAAGTACACCTCAATACACCACGGGCTTGCCTTTGGATTTTGTCCCTCAAGGTTATACCGCAGATCTAGTCCCATCTCAAGAAGAGCGACACTTTGAAATAGGTCAATCCTCTCAAGAAGATGGGCAAGATCTTGATGAATTCATACAAGATCCTAGAGCTATAGCTGCCTTTGACAAGATCCTTAGTGAGAACCAGGATCATTTCTTTCGCTTTCTTGCAGAGCAAGGCACCAAGTTACCCCAAAATTTTGATTTATCCACTCTCAAGGAGAACAACAACACCCAAGATACCATACAAGCGGTGCAAACCATGTCAACGGTGACTACGCCCTTACCTACACAAGGCTCGCAGTATAGGAATCCCCTTTTTCAAAACCCAACAGGGGAGAGACCCCTATCACCGCTTTTGACACCAATGGAGATCTATAAAAACCAACAAGAAACTCTCCAACGTCAAGCAGAGTTAGCTAAGCAAGCCACCTTAGCTTGATCGAATGTGCAACCACCTCCTAAAGTGTCCGCACCAACCGCAAGTGGAATCTTGATTACCCCATCATGCAAAGGTTTCCCACCAAATTACAATCCAGGGAACAACTATGTAGCCATGCAGCAAGGGTCTCAATACGTACCACCTCCCATATCATCAAATCTCCATGTCTCTCAACCAATTAGAGTCATGCAACCCCCACCACAACATTCTTCTACTCTCATCCTCAATCGGCCTCCACCACAACATTCTTCTACTCTCATCCTCAATCAACCCCAACCATCGCAAATCACGTCTACCTATGTTCCTCCTCCACAACATTTGTCCTCGCTCAATTTCTTTCACACCTTACCTAGCCACTCTCAACATTTCCAACATCAAGTTTCCCAAAGCTATGTGCCACCATCACAACCTAATCAAACACACTTTAGCTTTCCTCCACCCAATTCTTTTCTTCAACCATCACAAAGCCAACATTCTTACCTAGCGCCTCCTCCACCTCTGCCTAATCAAGGCCTCCAATTCCAACCCAATCTGAACCAAACCTACAACCCGTATGATCCCAACCAATCTTACGACCCTTATCATACCAATGCGCATGGCTTACAATAGAATCTTCCGTATGGGCAACAACAGCCACTTCTAGGACAACAGGAGATGCTTCCCACCCCTCCCACGGCGATGGAGGTAAAAATCGCAGAAGTGCAACAACAGCTATCTGATCTTACGTTTGGTCACACCAAAAAGACCTTCTCTTTAGAAGAAGTGTGTCCTTATCCTTTTGATCGGTCATTGCCAATGATCCCTTTTCCTCAAAATTTTACTATTCCTAAATTTGATAAATATAAAGGAAAAGGTGACCCAAAAGACCATCTTAGGGAATTCTATCTTGCTTGCTTCGAGGTCTCACATAACGACACATATCTTATGTGTCTCTTTCCTCACAGTCTTGGAGGTCAAGCTATAGAATGGTTCTCACACTTGCCCACGGGTATCAAGTCTTTCAATGAGCTAGTAGAAAAGTTTGCCACCCATTTTTCTTACAACGTAGAGCATGAGATTTCCATGACTAATCTATGCAACAATAAACAGAAAAATGGTGAAACTTTCATTTCTTTCCTCCAACGATGGAGACAAATGGCTAGCAAATTCCCTTTAAAGATTCCAGAGAAATAGCTTGTTAGCATATTTGTGCAGAACCTCAACCAAGAGTTAGGTTTCCATTTGCAAATTCTTAGTGCTACAACCTTTGACGAAATCACATACAAGGGTATCAACATTGAAAAGGCCCTCATTGCTAAGGGTGTGGTCAAAATCTTCAAGGAAACGAAAGATAGCGCTCCTCATCAACAATCGAATGATAAGCCCAAGTTTTGGAACAAGAACAAAAATGTGGTCAATGATGGGGTGGTGGACTCTAAACATGTCCAAACGTTGCAAACACCGCTACAGCTATCCAAACCAAGTCAAGCTCCACCTCAACAACAGCAGCAACAAAGGCAGCCATATCAAAACCAACAACAACGACAACAAGAGCAGCCCCAACAAGATTACCCTCTGCGACGTCAATTCACACCCTTAGGAGTGCCCATCGAATCGGTCTTGCAGCAAGCTTTGCAGAAAAGGCTCATCACCTTACCTGATGCTCCTCCATATGGTGAACCTGTTTTCAAAACGGCACGTTACAGAGAGAATGAATATTGTGAGTTCCATAGGAGCAAAGGGCATCGAACCGCATCTTGCATGAAACTTAAGCACCTAATCCAAAACCTCATCAACGGTAATCAAATCACTTTTGAGGATGAATCACCAGCTCAACACACGAACAAGGATCTCGACATGTACAAGGAACCATTCCCTCATCATGGTCCACCTCCTCCTCAGGATAGAGGTAAAGGTATCAATCATGCTTCCACGTCCTTTGATTCCATTGTAGGTCGTTTTGAAGAGAGTCGAGTGTCTACCCTCACAATCAAAGGCCAATCTACGGATTGCGTTGTTACAACCCGCCGTGGTCATCTCACCATTCGTGGTCCTACACCTAGTCTACTGGCTCAATCTGATTATAATCTTGTCGAACATTTAGGGAAAACGCCAGCACAGATCTCTATTTTGGACCTTCTACGGTCATCACCTGCACATAGAGTAGTGCTAGAAAAAGCCCTCCAAGAGTCTTCAATTCCCAACAACATAGTAGTTGCAGATTTCCAAGCTATAGTAGGTAACATTGCTTCACCTTACAATGTGGTCCTCTCTGAGAAAGATCTCCCATCCCATGATCCTTGTCACAATGATGCCCTTCATATTGAGGTTCTCATCCATAAGCGCAAAATCAAACGTATACTCATAGGTGGTGGTGCTGGTCTCAACATCTGTTCTTTAAAGTTACTTAAGCAATTGGGATACTTTGAGGATCATGTCAATTCTGATCATAGTATTACAATCAAGGGGTATGATGATGCAGAACACCGTTCAGAAGGTGTTATCCACTTGCCTATACAACTGGGCCCTGTCATGCTTGAAACTAGGTGTCAAGTCCTTGATATTGAGCTGCCTTACAATATTATCCTAGGCCGCCCATGGATCCATGCAATGAAAGCTATTCCCTCCACGTAGCATCAGTCCCTAAAGTTCCCATTCAATGGTACAGAGATCACTATCCCGGGAGACCCCAATCCTTTTGAATTCTGTCGTGTCTTGCAAGGCAGCTATAACAATTGCAACCAAGTGCCTAAAAATGAAAAAGCCCTTGAATCCCCACTATATGTTGACCCTGAAACTCTGACGCAAGCCTCTACAAGTGAATCTACACCCCTCCCCAAAATCACAGCTCGCATCCGAGATATAGGCTTTGGCACTTACAATATCTCAGAATCTTGTTGTGTAGGGCAGATGCCTCTATCTCTGAAATCTTATGGCCAACCACCCATTGCTAAAGTAACAAAAAAAGAAGCTATTCCTCCCCCAGGATTCCTAACCCAATTCCAACATGGACGGTTATTGGAAGAGGAAACTATTGAGGACATTTCTTCTTGGCTCTATAAGGAGAAAGAACCAGTCACAATACCAGTCAAGCAATACGGCAATGGTTTAAGGATAGTGAAAAACATGGGCTATAGAGGCAAAGGTGGCCTTGGGAAATAGAATCAAGAAACTATGGAACCCATTGTTGTAACAAAGAAGCTAGACAAGAAGGGATTAGAATTTGGTAAGAAGGTACTGCACGCCTTGGACATCGAGTATATCCTTGACGAGGTAGCTGACACTTTTCCCGCTGATTCGATGTCTACAGAGGATATCATCGATGACTCTTCCCTCCATATGACCAACCTATTCGCAGAATCCTCCATTTTTACACTATCCTCCGTATCCTTAACCTCCACCACAAGCACCCAGAATGTAACACTTGTCTACCCTAAACTTATCGATTGGGACCAACAAGGGTCCCCCGTAATAGATGTATTTCAGAATGACGAAGCTTTAGCTGAGTTCATGGGATTTCAGGAAGGTATCCCTCTTGGCGATCATAAAGCAGGTTTTGTAATGGAACTAGAACCAACGGCTTATTTTGGTGAGAATGCCAAATCCTCCAGTCGCAAAAGTGAAAATAAAGAAAGATCTCTAGGTGAAAACCACACTGTGGCACCTCCTGATCACAAAATAGTAAAAACAAAGGACATATCCAAAGGTGAAAACCCAACTGTGGCACCTGAGGATGGAGGATTTGACCTTCCCCTACCATCTAAGTATCAAGAGAAATCAGCTCTCCTAGTGGAAGATTCTACAAAGATAAACCTGGGCACAGAGCAAAATCCAAAGACCACATTCCTAGCAGCATCACTATCTGAAACAGAGCACAAGAATCTTAATGCATTCTTTTTACAGAGAACCATCAACTTTGCATGGACCTATGCAGATATGCCAGGGCTAGATCCTAAGCTAGTAGTTCATTATCTCACAGTCGATCCCAAAGTGAAACTAGTCAAACAGAAGTTGAGAAAGATGCACCCACAAATCGCTCTCTTAGTGAAAGTGGAAATATAGAAGCTATTAGATGCAAAGTTCATACGACCCATTGACTATTCAGATTGGGTCTCAAACATTGTACCTGTGTCTAAACCCAATGGGCGCATCCGCATGTGTAATGATTTTAGAGATCTGAACAAAGCATGTCCTAAAGATGACTTTCCACTACCAAACATTGACATTATAGTGGACTTGACAGCAGGTCACGAGATGCTTTCGCTCATGGACGGATTCTCTGGCTACAATCAGATAAGGATAGCTGAGGAAGATCAGCATAAAACAACCTTTACTTGTCCTTGGGGCAATTATTGTTGGTGTGTCATGCCGTTTGGTCTAAAGAATGCAGGAGCAACCTATCAGAGAGCAATGACAGTGATCTTCCTCGATCTCTTTCATCACATCATGGAAGACTATGTTGATGATATACTGGCTAAATCTTCTAGGGCGGATCACATATAGGTGCTAGGACAGATCTTCGACAGGCTTGAAAAATACCAAGTAAGACTCAATCCAAGGAAGTGTGTATTCGGTGTAACATCAGGGAAGCTGTTGGGATACATTGTATCTCGTAGAGGCATCGAAGTGGATCCAGCAAAAGTGAAAGCTATAGTGGAGATGCCTCCACCCAAGAACCTTAAAGAACTAAGGAGCCTTCAAGGAAGGTTGCAATCCATCAGGCGTTTCATCTCATAGCTAGCAGATAAATGTAAACCCTTTCAACACTTGCTCCGAAAGGATGTCTCATTTCGATGGGACAACAAGTGTCAAGCAGCGTTTGATCAACTTAAAGAGTATCTAGCTACACCTCCTATATTGGTTCCACCAGTTGCGGACAAACCTTTGATATTGTATATCTCCACCACAAATTTGGCCCTGGGGGCCCTGCTAGCACAAAATGATGAATCAGGAAAGGAGCATGTAATTTATTACATCAGTAGAACCTTGGTGGGATATGAGCTCAATTATTCACCAATGGAAAGGGCTTGTTTAGCAGTAGTGTTCGCCTCCCAAAAGTTGCGGCATTACATGCTGAACCAACACACAAATCTAATAGCCAAGATTGATCCCTTGAAGTATCTACTAGCAAAAGTAGCTCTCACAGGCAGACTAGCTAAATGGGTCATGATCCTTAGTGAGTTCAATATTGAGTACACGGATCGTAAAGCAATCAAAGGACAAGCCCTCGCGGATCAACTAGCAGAAGCACCTATGAAAGATACACATCCTATGGTAGCAGACTTCCCTGATGAGAATCTATTCACTCTTTCCAACTCCATAATGTGGAAGTTGTATTTTGATGGTTCTTACACACAGCATGGATCAGGAGCTGACATCTTATTTGTTACACCTCAGAATGACTACATTCCAAAATCATATCGTCTTGCATTTCCTTGCACCAACAACATTGCCGAGTATGAAGCACTCCTTATAGGTCTCAATACAGCAGTTCAATGGGACATCACAGAATTACAAGTATATGGAGATTCACAGTTAGTCATTCGCCAAGTCACGGATGAATACCAAACAAAGGATGAAAAGTTGGTCCCCTACAAGCAACTGGTGGACGCCTACAAACCACACTTCTCTACCATCACATTTGAGCAAATTCCAAGAGAGCATAACAAAGCTATAGATTCTATGGCTTCTGTAGGGTCACTAATTGACATGCCGGCAAATACACAGAAGTGTGAATTCTTGATCGAGCAATTGTTGATACCAGCCATCAATGGTCCTGTTACTGAAATCATCTGCGAACTTGTTGGTCCCAATTCCCCATGGTATGAAGATATCTATGAATACCTCAAGAACAAAACATTTCCTCCTGACCTATCATCCACCCAACGCAAAACTTTTATCCGTCGATCCTCTCGTTACATCATTCTGGGTGATACACTATATCGTCGGAGTCTCGATGGTATCCTCTTACGATGTCTTAATGTGGAAGAAGTCAAAGCTACCTTACGAGACATACATGAAGGTGTCTGTGGCGCACATTCTACTAGTCCTAATCTTGCTAAGAAGATACTTAGAATAGGTTATTATTGGCCTACAATAGAGCAAGATGCTGCACAGTTTGCTAAGAAGTGTCTACAATGCCAGCAGCATGGAGATTTGATTCACGCACCAGCTCATGAGTTACAACCTGTGACAACTCCATGGCCTTTTTCTCAATGGGGTCTCGACCTCGTAGGACAAATCCACCCTTCCTCCTCTAATGGCCACAAGTTTATCATTACCGCCACTGAGTATTTCACAAAGTGGGTGGAAGCCATTCCTATGACCTATATCACTGGTAAGCAAATAGCCAAGTTTATCCTAAACTACCTCATATGCCGGTATGGTATCCCCCAAGCCATTGTCACTGATAATGGGAGACCATTCAAGAATCAAGATGTCCGTGCCTTATGCATACCATACAACATCCAACATCGCTTTTCAACTCCCTATTATCCGCAGAGTAACGGCCAAGCTGAGGCTTCCAACAAAACCATCCTCAAAATCCTCAAGAAAACAGTCAATGAAGCTGGTCGTGATTGGCACTTGCAACTCAATCCCGCCCTATGGGCCTACCACACTAGTATCAGAACACCAACTGGTGCCACCCCTTATGCCTTGGTCTTTGGCTCTGAAGCCATCCTACCTATAGTGGTCAAGATCCCATCCCTCAGAGTATCCATGCAGGACCTGATCAGAAGAGACGAGTATCGCACTTCCAGATTAGCTGAGCTTGAACTACTAGATGAGAGGTGCCTTGCCACACTTAATCATCTCCATGTCTATCAAAACCACCTCCGGCGTAATTACAACAAAAAGATCAAAGAAAGACGGTTTCAAGTTGGTGATCTTGTACTTAAGGAGAATCAGAGAAATCAAGCAGATTAAGAAAAGAAGGGCAAGTTTGAGCCTAACTTGTTAGGTCCCTTTATTGTGACAGTAGCATATGGATCAGGAGCTTATACTTTAGCTACACCTGACGGCATTCCTCTAGATGAGCCACTTAACAGTGTCCATCTCAAAAAGTTCTATGTCTGATCCTCAGAGTATTCCAAAAAAAACAAAAAAAAACAAAAAAAAATCCAAATTTTTTTTTTCCTCTGGTGAAAACCTGGCAAACAGGCGCCTTAGATAAATACCATAGTGAAAACCTGGCAAATAGGTGCTATGTGTAGAGTCAGCATCCATCGTCTATCGAGTCCTGTCCACTCCATGTCCAGTACACAAAGCATGCCTTCCATCCATCCATAATAAAACCATTGACTTTGTTTGCATTTCCATCTCCCTATCTAGTATAGCTTGGAAATTTGTCAATATCCCTCGTCGTCATCCCACATCTTGATCTGTGTCAACAGTTAACATTGTTGTGTCCTAGGTCAATGTTTTCTGTGTCTTCTTCGGCAGTCACCCATACAGTTTCCTCTACCAAAATGGGGGCAACTCTTTCCTTAACTTAGGTCTAGGATTGGTTCCTTGTTCGTGGTTCGCAGCGCACACTTCAATCTTTTTCTCATTGTTCACAGGTAACACCCTTTAACGGACACATTGCTCCTACGATAAGGTTTTTATCTTCTCAACACTTTCCCACATCATCACACCAACCAGAACTACATATTATCATCTTTTCAATCTTAAGGTACCTTGATCCCATGGATATGGGTATGTAGGCAGTCTAGAATACGAAGGAAGTTTCCACTACTTAGGTACATAAGATCTCCTCCTTTCACCTTGACCCATTCATCACTCTATCTAGAACTACATATTTATCACGTTCATCTTCCATCATAGTGTGCCTTGATCCCGTGGATATAGGGTATGTAGGCAGTCTGGAATACGAAGGATGTATCCAGTACTCAGGCACACATGATCCATCATTCTCCACCTGTTCCAATCCATTAGCGTGTCACCTTTCTAGTCTTCCATTTGCAAAGTCCTTTCGCCTCAACTTGACTAACTCAAGCAGCAAGCTAGCGTATCCTTTCAAAGCAAAAGTCCTTAACAAACCTGAAGCAAAGCAGCTTCCTTCCAGAGTCAACTACTGTCCTACATACCGATTGCCAACATCAGCTAATTTCCGCTTAACCAAAGTCCTATATCCACAAGCTTGTCTTCTGTGAAGTGTTCCATTGTCGAGACCAACACACGCATCTCCTACGACATGTGGCATTTCCTGCAGCGAGACATTGTCTTTTAGGTAGATAGCCCCCTTTAACAGACACAGATTTCCTACGATAAGGCTGCTATCTTTCCTATCCAATCTATCCTGAGCAACCTCTTTGGCAAGAGAATATGTTGGCTGTATGTTTACTTTGTAAGTCAGTCAATTTGCTTTTTGGTTTATCTTTTTGTTCCTTTTTCCATTACCTATTCAAGGCTACCTTGATTTATCTATAATCTTGGTATGTTGCGATGCAGTATGGATTGGGGGCATAGTCATTGCTTTTTGTGTGCCGTGTTTGAGGAATGATCTTTAGTATCTTTCTTAGCATCATATTTATCTTGTGTGTGTTATGACCTAGCATCTTACATATTAATATTCTTCTTGCATTTTGCATGTATTGAAGTTTATTTTATGTTCAAGACTATGGCTTATTCACATGTTCCAACAAGGTTATAGTATGTCTAAATGATCTAAGTTCAAACCGCTTGCTTGCAGAGTCAATGTCCATGCACTCAGATATCACAGCACCTTGGTCTTTTATACCTTGGTGGCGAACTATCCACGTGCTATATCAAAAATAAGGATTGTTCTTTATAAACATTTGTGAAACCATTGCAACAAGCTCATTATACCATCCATTTTTCCATGGCCTTATATAGTTTTCTAGCAACGGTTAATCAACAGTCTTTCTCTCATTCTCCTTTCTTCTATCTTTCTTCTATTCAACCTCGCCTATCTCCAACAAATCTTCTAGTCGAGTGTCAACACAGTTCTTCTGTCGCTTCCATGTCTTTCCTCTCGAGGGGGCACCCTACGCCAGCTACACTGGGGCAACTAGCTACACTGGGGCATCAAAAATTGTATCATGTCTTCAACTATCGATTTCTTTGAAGCAATGCTGTAGATTGCATTGCATCAAAGAGGGGCAAAATGTAGACACCCTAAAATGACCAAGTTGTCACATCACTTGCATTTCAAATGTTAATTAAATAATCTAATTATTTAATTAAAATCATTAAATTCTCCTAAATCTCCTAAATTCAACATTAATTAAATAAATTCTCTTTATTTAATTAATTAAATTAAATTCCTTTGTTATTCTTCCACAATTAAATAATTTTAATTATTTAATTAGATTATTCACCTTCCAAAAATCAAATCCACATTAATTAAATAAATAAATTATTTAATTAATTCAATAAATTCTATCTTATCTACAATTAAATAATTCCTAAATTATTTAATTAAATCAAAATTGTTCTTTCAAAATCATGCACAACAATTAAATAAATTTATTTATTTAGTTTGCTTTCAAATCTTCTAAATTAAATAATTCTAATTATTTAATTATTTCTTCCAAAATATCTTCTCTAAATTTAAATAAATCAAATATTTATTTAAGTTGCTTTTTCTTCTAAATTTGAGTTATCTCTAATATAACTCAAGCTTTCTATATTTAATAAAGTAAAATATCTTCTAATCCTCATGCAAATCCCTTCTTCTTGTGTTAAATCACTTAACTGACTATTACATTCTGTTAATTGCTTTAACTCATTCTTCTATTCTTGATAACTCCTCTCATGCAAAAGAAAGCAAGACACATGTCTTCTTCTCATTCGTTGCACGTTCCTCAACTGTTCTCCTCCGTTGATTCTTCTGAATTATCTGGACCGTTGATTGATCTTCCTTAAAACTTATATAAACCCCCCTCATCTCCTTCATTGAGCCTCTCTCTCTTCGATCGTATTCTCAGGGATACTTAACAGAGCTTTGAGCATACACAACGCGTCGATTGAGCAACTTCACGATCTTTTGACATTGATCTCTTGAGCACACTACTTGCTTGTTGCAGCTATGGTTTCGCAACTTCATTGAGCAATCCATATTCAATCCAAAGGAAACAATACAGATTTCGGTAAAAGTCTTTATTTCATTGATTATTTGTAATGGCTTTTATTTAAATTCGTTTTCTTTATGTTATTGGGTTCTTTGATTTGTTTAGTTTTATTAAATCAATTTTTCCTCATACACATGTTCATTACCATTGAAGGCATTATCCATTGTAATAAGACATTTACAATAAGTTGAATCAAGTAATAATACAAGTACCTAGCTTTAAGGTTGATTCAAACAAGTTGTTATCTTTGATGAATGTCATTAAGTTTGTTGAGTAGTTGATAAGTTAAGTTGAAGTAAATTTGTTTAAGAAAAAAAAAATTTAGTTAGTTCTAGTTGAGTATCTTACAGTGGTATCAGAGCTTAGATCCTGCCAGCCTCTGGGTTATGCAGCCACCGAAAGTAGGTCCACACAAGTATTATACAAGAAGAGATAGGCAAGAACAACAACAACAACATCATACAGAAGCTCCAGATAACATGGCTGATGAAAGAAGAAGTAGAAGTCCACCTAGTGAAAATGAACGTGCATCAAGGGAGATGTTCAGAAACATTGCCGCTGGACAACAACAAACAACTCAAATGTTTCAATAGGTCCTACAATCCCTTCAAAAAATGAATCAAGGTGAAGTAGGTGGACAAGGTTGTAGAGATCCAGCTAGACACAAGAGACAAGAAAGACATCTTGATGATGATGCTGCTAGTGCAACAGACAGAAGAGTTCTCACATGGACTCCAACAGTTGATAGGCCTATAGGACCCACTTTCCTTCCAGCACCACTTGAACAAGGCAATGAAGCTGATGAAGAGTTTGATGAAGGAGACTAGAATAACTTTGAAGATGAAGTAGCACTTTTTGCAAATCTCTATGCTAGATTATCAGATCGTGTTTGGGAAATGATGACTTTTAATGAATATTGCTGACAGAAGAGAGAAGATAGGGACAATCATGGTAGAGCTAGAGGCTTTCATACTAGAAGGGATGATGATACAAAGGAGTATAAAGAAGCCTTGAATCGAGTTCCTATTCCTACCTTTGATGGAAGTGGTAAGCTTAGTGTTAGAGCTTGGGTGAACAAGCTGGATACATACCTTTCTCTTAAGCCTTTGATAGAAAAGAAGGCAATTCACTTTGCTACAATGCATCTTGAAGGGTTGTCTTATGAATGGTGGCATCATGGCCTAGTCTCTCAACATCATGATAGGATATGTTCCTATGATGAGTTTGTAACCAAGTTGATTTAGAGGTTTCATAGAAAAGACACTGAAGTGTACTATCGTGAACTAGCTCAACTCAAGCAAGAAGGAAGGGTTGTGCAGTATGTAAATGAGTTTTAGAAGATAGCAGTGATGGTACCTGACATGACTGACTGGAGAATCACTATGTTGTTCATTGAGGGATTAAACAGTCAGATTAAGCCATTGGTAAAAGTACAATGGCCAACCAACTTGGAAGAAGAAATTGACTTTGCTCTTGATCTGGATACTACACCCGTATACCAGCCTAAGAGGAAGTTCTATAAAGGAGTTAGTTCTACTCAAATGAAACCCACATTTCATCAAAATATGACTCAAGGTATATCTGCAACAGAAAGAGATGAACCGAGAAGGAAGAAACTATGCTTTTCTTGCAAGAAACCTTGGGAACCAGGACACAGGTGCCTAGGTAAAGGTAAAGCTCATTTGATTGAAGTAGTATCTGATGATGGAAGTGAAGAGGAGTCACTGAGTGGAGAAGATTCAACTCAAGATGAAGAGGAGGTACATGAACAACCAACTCTTAATGTTGTCTCAAAAGGAACAACTGACAAAATAACATTAGCAACTATTTCAGGAGTTCCTAAATATCATGCCTTCCACATAAGAGGAGTTGTAAAAGGTCAGAGAGTCACCTGTCTAATTGATCGTAGTACTACTCACAACTTCATAGATGAAGGTTTGGTAGCAAGGCGGGGTCTAACAGTTGAAGACTTTGAAGGATTTCAAATAGCAATTGCTAATGGATTCCTGATGAGTTGTACCAGAAAGGTGACCTAGCTGCAAATTCAAATGGGTGATTATTCCTTACAGGATGATTTCTATGTAGTTGGACTTGGGCATATTGATGTGGTGCTTGGAGTGCAATGGTTACATTCACTTGGAAGAATAGTCTAGGATTTTTAGAAGATGGAATTATAATTCATGCATGAGGGAAGGAAGATCAAATTGAAGTCAGCGTCTAATGGGAACCCCAGAGTTGTCTCAGCTAAATGCATAGAAGCATTGATCAAGCATAATGACATTGAGTGGGCAGCACAGGTTTGCATCAAAGACAACCAAATCCTCTCTGCTGAAGAACTTTATCCTATGGATATCCAGGCAATGTTCGATAAGCATAGTAAGGTGTTCAAAGATATACCCCTAGGCATACCTCCTGATAGAGGTTTTGAACATGTCATTGAATTGGAGTATGGGACGAAACCCATCAACATTGCACCCTATCGGCATCCAAGACATTTCAAGATTGAAATTGAGAAGACGATCAGAGAATTGATCGAGATGGGGCACATAAGGCCATCATCAAGTCCATTTACATCATCTGTGGTGCTAGTGAAGAAAAAGGATGGAACAATGTGGATGTGTATTGACTACTGCACATTGAACAAGAAGACCATCAAGAATAGGTATCCAATACCTAGGATTGATGAGTTACTTGATGAACTACATGGGGCTGTGTTCTTTTCTAAAATAGATCTCAGATCCAGTTATCATCAAATTCATGTTCGAGAAGAAGACATTCCAAAGACAACATTCAAATGCCATTACGGACATTATGAATTCTTGGTGATGCCTTTTGGATTAACAAATGCTCTAGCCACCTTCCAGTCTTGTATGAACCATGTATTCAACAAGGAGTTAAGTACCTGTTGGTTTTCTTTGACGATATTTTGATTTACAGCAAGACATGGGAAGAACATCTCCAACACTTAGATGAAGTTTTGAGCATCATGGAGAATCAATCTTTATATGCAAACATGTCTAAGTGTGATTTTGGCTTGAAGGAAATTCTATACTTGGGTCATGTGATTGGAGCTAATGGTGTGAAAGTTCAAGAAGAAAAAATTGAAGCCATTCAAAATTGGCCAGTTCCCAGGAATGTATCTGAACTAAGAGGTTTCCTTGGCCTCTGCAGATATTACAGAAGATTTGTTAAGGGATTTTCACGGCTTGCTGCACCCTTGACAAATTTGACAAAGGAAGGTGCTTTCATCTGGACAATGGAAGCCCAAGCTGCATTTGATAAATTGAAAGAATGTGATGCTTCTGGAGAAGGCATTGGAGCAGTATTGATGCAAGATCCTCATCCCATCGCATTCGAGAGTAGGAAGTTGAAGGACATAGAAATATTGTACTCAACTTATGACAAAGAGATACTAGCAATCATGCATGCTTTGGCTAAATTTTGCCAGTATCTAGTTGGATCTAAGTTTGTGGTCATAACCAATCACAATAGTTTGAAATGCTTCCTAGGGTAGAAGGATCTGAATGAAAGACAACAGAAGTGGGTTGTTAAGATACATGCATATGATTTTGACATTAAGTATGTGAAAGGAAAAAAGAATGTGGTAGCCAATGCCTTGTCTAGAAAACCCACTGTTTGTGCCCTGAGTGAAGTTTTGGTTGACCAGAAGTCTCAGCTTTTAGTTAAGTACTCCAAGTCAAAATTTACTTGTGAGATCATGGATGGAGTCATTTAGGATGATAGGTACAATTTGATTGATGATATCATCTATTACAAAGATATAATCTATCTGACTCCTGAATTGGAGTTGAAGCAATAGATTTTGCAGACATACCATGATACTCCACTTGCAGGACACCCTGGCTACTTCAAAACCTACAGACAGATCAAGGAAAGGTTCACTTGGAAAGGTTTGAAGGAAGAAGTTCTCCAGTATGTTAGGGAATGTCTGACTTGTCAACAGAATAAGTCAGAGCATACGTTTCCAGCAGGGTTACTCCAACCACTACCAATTCCAGAACATAAGTGGGAGAGTATCTCTATGGACTTCATCACAAGTCTTCCAAAGGTGAATGGAAGAGACTGCATCTATGTAGTTGTGGACAGGTTAACCAAGTATGCTCACTTCTTTGCAATTCTAGTAGAATCTTTAGCATTACAAGTAGTTGATTTATTTTTTCATGAAGTCTTCAGACTACATGGCCTTCCTAAGACCATAGTCAGTGATTGAGATAGCCAGTTTATCAGTGTATTCTGGAGAGAGCTATTTCAACTAGCTAGAACTGACTTGACACCCAACACTAGCTATCATCCTCAAACTGATGGACAGACTGAAATTGTAAATAAATGGCTTGAGGGATACTTGAGAAACTATGTGTCTAATCATTAGCATGCTTGAATTAAGTGGCTACATCTAGGTGAATATTACTACAACACCACTTTCCACATGTCGATTGGTATGTCTCCCTTTTGTGCATTGTATGGGTATGATGCAGTTTCATTTGTTGATCTGGCACTGGATGATAGTAGAGATCCTCATGCAAAAGAATTGATGAAGGATACTCAAGACATTTTGAGAGTCCTTAAGGACAATTTGTAGAGAGCTCAAAACCAACAAAAGTTGTATGATGACAAACACCGGGTTGAATGAAGCTTTGAAGTAGGGGACATGGTGTTTCTATGCCTACAACCATATAGACAGAGTACTTTGAAGAAGTCAGGTGCGGAGAAATTGAAACCTAGGTTCTACGGACCCTACAAGGTGTTGAGAAGAGTAGGGGAAGTGGCATATGAACTTGACTTGCCAGTAGAAAGCCGCATACACAATGTGTTTCATGTGTCATGTCTTAAAAAGGAACTAGGACAACATGTGGTTTCATCAGAAGAACTACCACCACTCGATGAAGAAGGAATGCTTACACTTGAACTTGAGAATGTTGTGGATATAAGGGAAAAGAAACTACGCAACCAGAGCATAAGGGAATATTTAGTGAAGTGGAAAGGATTACCGATGGAGAATGCAACTTGGGAAGGAGAAAAGATTTTGGAGCATCCTAACCTTCAATTGCTTGAGGACAAGCAATCCCGGGAAGGGGAGATTGTCATGTCCTTGTTTCCAGCTTGAGCATCAAGTAAAGAATGGATTAGCCTATCTATCATTCTTGGAGACTAATACCAATGATAAGGGAATGACATTGGTTTTTGACTAACTCAATATTTTTTTTTTGTAGGAATAAGTCAAAAACTACTTCAAGGGAACTATGACAAGCCTAGAAACTTTGACTAAGTCTGAGAGTCATTTCATCAACTCCAGTGGTCACATTATCAAGTGATGCCTTCATGATGTTTAGGCGCATTTCTAAGTAATTCAGGCTCATTTTGGTGCCTAACTTTAAAATCCACTTGTAGCACTTAGTAAGGGATTTAATTTGAGGTGCTTCATGTTTTTAACCTCCTCCAACCTAGCACCTAGTATTGAGATGAGTGGAGTGGGTGTGAATGAGGCTTTCATGCTTGGGTGCCACTATCATGTTGAAACTCACCCAATGAGCACCTTGGACATTGAAGGCAAGAACCAAAAAGATGAAGTCATCTATCAACTAGTTGAGCATTCACCCAACATGTGTTTGGGGTCATTGAAAGGAAATTCTTTAAGTGAACTTCATTCCCAAGGAGATCAAGTAGAATTGTCAAGTAATGATGTCTTGATACCTAGGCGCATATTGGGTCAATAATCTTCCATTTGAGCGCCTAGCATGGATGATTGATAGATTGAAGCCTTTGAAGCTAAGGAAAGTCACTTGGATGAATAATCAAAGTTGAAATGGGAAACTCCTAGCCTAGGTGCAAAACTCCTCAATTCTGGCATCTAGAAATCAAATCTATGTGAGGCGTACATTTTGATAAAATGCTTCCATTTTGGCGCCCAGGATGAGAACTCGCTCAAATGGCTTATAACTTTGGAATTGATCATGTTAGTTGAAGTTGAAGAAGGTAGGTGCACTCTACTGCCTATCTCACCCTTAAAGTGTGCCTAGACAAGTAAGGCACTTATTCCACTTGCCTAAGACTCCATTAGCATCCTAGGTTGATGATCATACCAGACACTTGAAATGGCACCCAGGGATCTTTCAACTTGTATCAGGAAGAAGGGAAACATTCTCAGTGTTATTCAATAATCCAAGTTATAAAGTTGACAAGAAATAGACCCAGATGATGAAGGCGCACTTCTTGGTCTCCATCACCTCAAAGATGTGCCTAAGCAAGTTGGTTGTCAATCTCCCTCTTTCCAACCTCCAGATGGCACCTAGAGTCTAAGAGGTCTTCGTTGAGTAATGTTAAGTGTTTTGAGAGCATATGGAGTCATCAAACTCCACTAGGTGCATATCCATGCCTCTGTCACCTCAAGGAAGCACCCAGCTTAGAAAGGTGCCTATTCTAGTCCCTAATACCCCTAGTTGGTGCCTAGCTTAGAGAATCTTGCAACTGTGACATCATTTTGGCTCTTAGAGTCTCTGATCTCCTATTAGTCCAAGTGGTAACATTGGGATCCATTCCAATTCATTGGATAAGGTTGCCACCTCAGAGGGAGTTATCAAATGAAATATGCTATTGGAATATGCTCTTGGGAAGTGTGCCTTGGTTCCTCTTTATGCATTGAAAAACATGCCTTCATTACCTTGGAAGGCTTATAAAAGGAGGAGCTCTCTCATTCATTTGATATCTAATCTTTTGGTGAATTTCTCTCTGTGAAGCTTTATGCTTGTCTTGAGGCCTGCGAGTTTCGAGTAGTTGGGGTGATGCTCCCTCAACAGTGATAAGGTGATGCTCCCTTGTCAAGTTGTGAGGTATTAACACATAGTTGACATCATTGTGCTCAATAGAGTTGATTAATTGTGGAATAATTGTAAACATCAAGGCTTCAAGGCATTTCTTGTAATTAGTTGAATAAGTTTGTATGTTCATTGCCATTGAAGGCATTATCCATCGTAATAAGACATTTGCAATAAGTTGAATCAAGTAATAATACAAGTACCCATCTTCAAAGTTGATTCAAACAAGTTGTTATCTTTGATGAATGTCATTAAGTTTGCTGAGTAATTGATAAGTTAAGTTGAGGTAAATTTGTTTAAGAAAAAAAAAATTTAGTTAGTTCTAGTTGGGTATGTTACATCTTGAAACTGCAAATGAGGTATGGGAAAAGTTGGAAAATCTGTATGAAGGAGATGATTTTGTGAAGGAAGCCAAGTTACAAAGTCTAAAAGTGAAATATGAAAGTTTGAAAATAAATGAAGATGAACACATATTAGCCTTTATGCAAAGAGTTGATGAACATGTCCAACAATAAAAGCTATGGGGGGAACTCTCAACAATAAGGAAATTGTGATGAAAATTCTTAGATCTCTACCCAAGTCCTACTGTCACAAGGTAGCTGCAATTGAAGAATTCATGCAAGTAAAAAAGGTTAACAGGGATTAGCTGCTTGGTAAGCTTACTACCTTTTAAATGAGAGGGTTTGGTGATTCTCTACCGAAAGTTGAGATGACCTTCAAAGCCAGTACTCCTGGAAGAACTTCCAGACCAGAAAAGTACAAGGTAGAATCTGATGATGAGTTTGATGAAATTGAAGCCAACTTTGTGGACAGACTGTAAAGAGGATCTGGTAAGTATAAAGTTAAATTACCTTTCAAATGTTTTCCCTATGGAAAAGTAGGTCATTTTTCTTCCAGATTTCCTAAAAGAATTGAAAGAAATAGAAAAAGATATGAGAACTGGCCTAGGACTCAAAAGAAGTGTTATTATGTTGAATATTTTGATGATGATGGAGTATCAGATAATGGTGAACCAAACAATGCTAGTACCTCTAGAAATGAATGCTTGTTTATTTCTATTAATGAAGATCCCATGTCTACTAGTTCTACTAGTTATGTGAAGGAAGGAAAACTGGTGGAAAGTGCTTTGGCTACTCAGGTTGTTAAGGACAAGGATGAATGGGTTATTGATAGTGGTTTCTCTCACCACATGACTGGTGACAAAAGTAAGTTTGTTAGTTTGGAAAGATATGATGGTGGACTGGTTAGGTTTGGAGATGATACAACTAGCAAGATTTGTGGAAAAGGATCTATTTCTTTTGATGGCAAGCATAATACTGAAGATGTCTTGTATGTGAAAGAATTAAAGCACAAGATTCTTTTGAGTGTGGGTCAAATTGTGATAAGGGCTATGATTTAAGCTTCAAGGATAATAGATGCAACATTAGAGAAAGCTCTAAAATAGTCATTGCAACTGGTAAGAAGACTAGAGGTAATATCTATCACTTGAAAGAAATTGATAACTATTCCTTGTTGACTTAGACTGATGAGAGTTGGTTATGGAATAGAAGGTTGTGTCACATAAATTTTGATAATATTATGAAGATAAGTACTGCATAGGCTATTAGAGATCTACCTAAGCTTATGAAGCCTGCTAATCTTATTTGCAAGGAGCGTCAATTTGAAAAATAGACAAGAACAAGTTTCAAAAGAAAAGACCAATCAGTTAGAGGACTACTTGAGCTAGTGCATACAGATTTGTGTGGACCTAACAAAGTAATAAGTTTGCAAGGAGACATGTATTTTATGTTGCTTATTGATGATTACTCTAGAATGACTTGGGTCACTTTTTGAGAGAAAAGATAAAGCTCTAGACAAGTTCAAGGCATTTAAGGCAATGGTTGAAAATGAGATGGATTTGAAAATCAAATGCTTGAGGTCTGATAGAGGAGGAGAGTTCACATCAAATGAATTGAATTTCTTTTTGGAAGAACATGGAATAAAGAGACATCTATCTACAACTAGAACTCAACAAAATGGAGTTGTTGAAAGGAAAAATAGAACAGTTCAATAAGCTGCTAGAACCATGATGAAGGAAGCTGATCTTTCGAAAGCATATTGGAGAGAGGCAATTCACACTACTATATACATTCTAAACAGAGTCCAAGTCAAAGGTAATAGTTCTAAGACTCCTTATGAGTTGTGGCATGGTAAAGTTCCTACTGTGAAATATTTGAAAGTTTTTGGTAGAAAATGTTATATCAAAAGAGAAGAAGATCTAGGCAAGTTTGATGCTAGATGTGATGAAGGAATCTTCCTTGGTTACTCCACCAAGACCAAGGCCTACCGGTGCTATAATAAGAGGCTGAATAAGATCATTGAAAGTACAAATGTTAAAGTTGATGGATGCAAGGAAAGATCTTCATAATTAAGTGGATATGAGTTAGATGATTAGGATGTTTCAGAAGTGGTGCAACATGAAGACAACTCAGATGAAGAAGAGAAAGCTCTGATAAGTGCTACTAAAACTCCAAGGTATGTAAGACTTAGTCATTCTGAAGATCAAATAATAGGAGATAAGAGTAAAGGGATTTTAACTAGAAGAAAAGATGTAGAGGAACAAGTAAATTTTTGTCTAATTTCTAAGATTGAACCTAAAATTGTGGATGGGGCTTGCAAAGATGAGAATTGGACAAAGGCTATGGAAGATGAATTGATGTAGATAGAGAAGAATCAGACTTGGGATCTACTTCCCAGACCAACAAATAAAAATGTAATTGGCACAAAGTGGGTCTTCAGAAACAAGATGAATGATAATGGTGAAGTGGTAAGAAACAAAGCAAGGTTGGTATGCAAATGATATGCTCAAGTTGAGGGAATAAACTTTGAAGAAACTTTTGCTCCAGTGGCAAGGATTGAAACAATAAGGATGTTTTTGGCTTTTGCATCATACAAAGATTTCAAAGTTTACCAAATGGATGTGAAGTCTGTTTTCTTAAATGGAGAGTTGGAAGAAGAAGCCTATATTGAACAACTGGAAGGATTTTAGTCATCAGATCAGGGTGACATGGTATGCAAATTGAAGAAAGCTTTGTATGGATTAAAACAAGCAGGGCATGGTATGCATGGTTGGATAGGTATCTGATATAGATAGGGTTCAGTAAATGAACTACAAATAACAATCTCTACTTCAAGATCAATGATGAACAAATCCTAATTGTTGCAGTCTTTGTTGATGATATTATTTTTGGAGGCAATGAAGGTATGTACTCAGTTTTTGTTGAAGAAATGCAAAGTGAATTTGAAATGTCCATGTTTGGAGAGATGAACTTCTTTTTAGGTCTATAAATAAGTCAATCAGATAAAGGTATCTTCATTTCTCAGTCTAAGTATGTGAAAGAGTTGTTAAAGAAATTTGGGATGGAAGACTCTAAACCAGTCTACACACCTATGATAACTAGTTGTAAGTTAAGTAAAGATAATAATTCACCCATGGTAGACCAAAAAAGGTACATATCTATGATTGGAGGATTGCTTTATCTAACTCAAACTAGACCTAATATAATGCATGCAGTATGTCTTATGGCAAGATTTCAAGCAAAACCCAAGGAATCACATGTGATGGTAGTCAAGAGAATTCTAAGATATTTAAAAGGTACAATGGATTATGGTTTGTGGTACCCTAAGGATAGTGACTTTACTCTCAATGCATATATTGATGTAGATTGGGCCGGAGATGTGGATGACAGAAAAAGTACAAGTTGAGGTGCATTCTTCTTGGGAAAAAGGTTAGTATCTTGGTTGAATAAGAAATAGGATTTAATATCCATGTCCATTGCAGAAGAAGAATGCATTATAGCAGCATGCAGTTGCACTCAAGTGTTATGGATGACGTAGACTTTAAAGGACATTAGAGTTGTATATGAGGATCCAATTGCAATCTTTTGTGACAACACAAGTGCCATAAACATATCAAAGAATCCAGTGATGCATTCAAGGACAAAGCACATATCAATTAGGTATCATTTTCTGATAGAAAAGGTTATAGAGAATGAGTTCAAGTTGGATTATGTTTCTACAAAAGATTAAATTGCAAACATTTTCACCAAGCCTCTACCTAAGGATACTTTTGAGTATCTCAGAGAAAAGTTAGGGGTTATCACCCCTCCTATTCTAAACTAAGATGCACAATAGTGCATCAGTCTGAAGGTGCTCAAAAATCTAGATTGATGCTTTTCAGGGCTACTTCTTAGGGGGAGTAGTTAGAGAGTTTATAAAAGAGATTGGACCAGAGTAGAAGAGTGCAAGTATGTGCCCTTTGCCATTGATGTCAAAGGGGGAGAGAAGTCATCTAAAAAACTTAGATAGACAAAGAGCACAGATGTGTAAAGAGAAAGGGGGAGAATCTTGGAGAAAGAAAGAGTGCAAGTGTGTAAAGAGAAAGGGGGAGTATCTTGTCTCCATGGTTGTTGCAAGTTTTTCACATCATATGTTGCCATCAATGACAAAGTGGGATATTGTTGCAAGTATGTGCCTAATTAGTGTTGTCATTGGTGTCAACTATATCTTATCCTATTACTTATTTAGAAGCTTTGTATGTTGAGGATATTGAGAAAATTAGTCTCTCCAGAAGAAACATGTGAGTTACAGTGAAGTGCAGTACAGACAGTAAGTTGCATGTTGAAGAATAGTCCAATAAACTACTTCACATTTATTTCTACTTGAAGATCATGGTCTATGGATTGGAAGTATGTTAGAGGTATGTCTGGGGATGCTACATTCTAGGTTTGAGCTCTCCACATGAAGATCTGAGTGAGTTGTGTTCACCAGAGTGAAACCTGCTTTTTCTGTAAGTTCAGATGGGACAGGGAGAAAGTATTCTGCTATGCATTCATCTGCATTAAAGTATTTTGCTTTGTGGTTCTAGAGGGAAGTCTGGGATGATAATAAGTGCCTATAGTTACAATGGTTCATGGTTTGGTGGTCCGCAAGCTATCTTTCTTTCATGATAGTTGAAGACAGTGAAGTTCATGTGTTTCGGTGTGGAGATTCTTATGGGTAAAGTAGTTAAAGGTTGTGCAGTTGCTCTTGATGATTACAATGTGCTTGTGGATGTCTCCTAATCATGTTCCTATCTTGATAGTGGTTCGCATTAAGGAATTGAGATTGTGTTTGAAGATTGTTCCCAGATAATGTAGCGTGTAACCAGTCTTAGCTGACTTGGTTAATTCCAGTAATTATGGAGATCCCTTCAAGATTATGGAAGCATGTTGAAGGATGGAAGATCATATTAAAGGCCTAGCTAAGGCATGGTGTGATCTATGTACACTTTTACTTCATCTCCCTTGCATAATGTTGTAATAGGTCAAGACCTATTTTGTAAATTTTTGTAATGCCAACCTTGGAGATTTTTCCAATGGTTGATGATTGTAATGCTAACCTTCATGATCATTCCAAGGTTTTTGAAGTGTATAAATACTTGTAGTTGAGTCATGGAAAATTTGTCTTTGAGTGAAAATGGAAATATAATTAAGAAAGGTCCAAAAGGTAGAATAGGGAAGAGGTAGAGGAAAGAAGAGGAAGAATAGATGAGAGGTAGAGCAGAATAGAGGAATTGTTGTACTTCAATCACAAACATAAAAGGTGTTGTTCATGGCAGTGATCTTGGCAGTGAGCCGCTAGAAGGGTTTAACAACCCTTATTGTAATCTTGCTAGGTTTAGGGTTGAGGCAGTGAGCCTGTTAGACTTAGTTATTCTTCATGGCAGTGAGCCAGTATGTTTAGGCCTGTGGAGTGACCAAGCCTAAACATCATTATTTGAAGATTGCAATATATATTGAGATTTAATCCTCTCTGTGGTTTTTCCTCACCTTGGGGTTTTCCACAAAATCTGGTGTCTCTTGTGTTTGATGGTGTATCTATGGTTAAGTTTTTGATTTCATGCATTCATTGTTAAATCATAATAATTGTGGATAAGTGATTAATGTTTAATTGCAAAAAGTGTTTAATTTTTTGGGACAACTGATTCAAACCCCCCCCCTCTCAGATGTCTGGTGCATATCAACATGGCAAAGGTGTATGATAAAGATATATACAAGTTTCCAAAATTTCAAAACTATTTTTCTACTTTCTACCTATATACAAGTGAAATCAAAATGTCTTACTATTGTTCAAGGGGGAAATATTTATAGATCTTATTCAACTACACCACTTCTTTATCTCAAATGGCCTTGGCATCACTCAATACTAGTATGTGCCCATTAATCTGGGACACCAACTCTTTTGCTTTCTTTACTATAGGAGGGCCCTCAGTTATTTGCCTTGTCTTATCTGCTACTGTTATTAGCTTGGTTAGGGATGCAATCTTGAAGCTTGCTACCTCCCGAAGCTGGCTCATGCTATGCTTTATGACCTCCCTCTAGGTCTGCAACTTGTGTATATTACAATGAATAGTCTCAACTTGTGCCCTCTTATTTCCAATAGCATCTTTTGTCGGGTCATAAGTTCTAGATATATTCATTATTTGAGCTTCCCATCTATCTATTTTATCTTTTATGTCCTTAGTCTTATCCGGCCATGTAAGACAAAATTGATACAATTCACTAGCTTATTTGAGGGCCAATTATGCATACTCTACACTTTTATCTAACAAAATTTTATAATGAAAGAATTTATCAGTAAGCTCAACTAACCTTTTATCATCAATGTTTGCCCTTACTTTCATTTCTATAGCTTGTTCTAGGGACTCAAAATGAGAATTGATTGATTGCATTAACTTCTTCATTTGTGCAACAGGGACCAAGGATGTATCTCTCCTTATTCTAGGCATCAACTTTTCAAAAATTGCTGATGCATCTTTAATCATCTCACTATCCTCTATATGATACTTCAACATTTCTTCTTGTGTAGTGGCTTGAAAGATTGTCCCAAGTCTTAGTTTCTGCAAAGGGGACCTTGTAGCAAGGTTGATAGGTCCTTGTAATAGCTCAGGTGCAGTCAAAATCTGAGCTTCCTTTTTCTTCTCCAAAAACTCTCTCAAAGAGTCAACAGTGTCTCTGTTCTCTCCAACTTAAGATGCCTCAGCATCTTGTCTCTCTAGAGGTTGATCTTGAATGTTTTCTTGTTCATTTCCTTCCAGTTCTAGAATATGATTATCCATTACTTGTTCAATTGTTTCTTCTCTCTACTCTTCTTGTCTCTCAGGAATATTCTCTTCTGGAGTTGTCTTAGCTTCTTCAGAGCTCTTCTCTTTCTCAAAATCTTTCATATCTTCATCCTTTTCTAAACTTTCCAAAGGAGTGATTGTACCTTGGTCCAAGCTCTACCCAATATTCAATTCTAGAGCAACATTATCAATATTCTATTCTGTATTCCTTTCTTGTTCATTTCTTGTGTCTACTAGAGGAGTAACTGTTCTTTGTTCCATCTTTTGTTCCACGCTTATCTCTAGAACTATATTCTCTGCACTAGTATTTTGTTCCTCTTCATCAGTGTCAACAATGGTTGAAATTTGCATCTGATGTAACACCTTTAGTGTCATCTCTTTAGTTTCCTTCACCAAATGTTCAATGTCACTGGACATTAAAGTGTTCACCCTTTTCTTTGTTCTAAATTTCTTACAAAGTATCTTAGTGGCTCTGATTCTTTCTTCAGGGGTGATGTTTGGACAATGTTTTAACAAAACATATTCTTTTATTTCAACATCTTTTTCCATAGCCCCTTCTTTTCTTGTATTCATTATGCTAGCTAGATTATCTGGAAGGTCATCAATGATTTCAATCAGGGCTTTACTAAACATGAATAAATATTTTATCATAGCAGCCTCAATTGATGCCTTATCAACATCAGAGCTTTCATCATACAAATTAACAATGGGCTTTAAATTCCTATGCTCATCCATTGTAGCAATGGTGGCTTCCAAGGACATAGTAGTTTCATCTTTGGTCTCAGTCTTTTCTCCTTTCTTCTTCTTCTTGTCCTTATCTTTTTCTGAGGGATTCTCCTTTTTATCAGAGGGGGTTTCATCAGATTTTGCCCTTTTTGTTCTCACTTCTTCATCAGTCTCAGTCTCTTATTTTTCTTCTTCTCCTCCACCAAGGCTCACATACACTCTTTTGGTGGCTTTGGCTTTCTTTCTTTTCTTCTTCTCAAGAACTTCTTTCCCAACATCTACAAGCTCTACCTTTTTTTTCTCAACCTTAGTAGAGGGTCTGGAGGTCTTAGAGGTAGATGCTACCGAGGATGAGGCTCTTGTTCTTCTCTTAGAGCTAGATATAGGCTTTTTTTCTCAGATTCCTCCTCTTTCTTCTCAAGACCTTTTGAATTTTGTTCTTCCAAAGCACTTGCATCCTGGGATGCTTCAGACTTAGCTCTTGTCCTTTTTATTTCTACATCTGTAAATCCTTTTCTTTTTGAAAACTCTTCTACATACTTCTTAACTTTTCTTTGAGTCTCAGGTTGCCTTTGTTCCAAGTGCACTTTAAGTGTCTTCTCTTCATAGGTTCTGTAGACACCCAAAATTGACCCTTCACATCATCTATCAATTTGTCACATCATTCACCTTGCATATGTCAATTTTGTTTAGCGCACTTGGGTTAATCATCTATTTTCTTCTAAATCACCCTCCTTCTACAATCAATTAAATAAATTATATTTATTTAATCCTATCTAATATCATCTATATTCTTCTATTTTCTATCTATAATTAAATAATTTTTAATTATTTAAGTATCTCATTGTTCCTCTAAAATAAATCAAATTAATATTTTATTTATTTATCTTCTCATCATGCTCATAAATTAAATAAATTTATTTATTTAATTTATGTTGATTCCTCCAATTTTCTAAATTTTGCTTTTCTTCTATCATTTAAAAATAAATTAAATGAATTTATTTGTTTAATTTATTTTTTATCTTATCATTTCCCTCTCTTATCACATTCTTCTATGTGTACAAGATAGGTCTTATCCTAAATCAAATACAAAAAATGATTTAATTGGTTCTAAAATCAATCATCCACATCATCCAACTCTTAAAATAGAAAAGCATCCTATTTTAAGAAAACCAATCTTAGTACTACCAACAAAACAACTACAATCATTTAATAAAAGCTATCTCTATGGACACATGTCTTGTACACATTCATCCAAACTTCTTATTTAATCTCAACCATTCACATAGCCACCTAATATCCACCATTAATCAATCTTAGCAAAGAGCTATATAAACACCCTCTCACCTCATTTCTTAGATATCCCACATAATCTTGAAAGCATCCAGATTATCATCTCATGCATATTGAATGCATTGAGCATCCACTGAGCACTTTGAGCATATCATCCATCATCATTGCAGCTATGGCAACTATGGTTGTTCACTATTGAGAAGCAATCCACTATTCCAACCAAGGAATCAAGAAATCTAGGTGACATTATTCTTTGATTTGCTTTCATTATGTGTCATTTAGATGGATTCTTTGAAGGTGGTAGGATTAGGTTTGATTTACAATGCTTGATCTTGTTAACCTAATTTTTCTTACTAACACATTTTGGCACGCTCAGTGGGACTCACGTCCTTGATTAACCTTTTCATTAGAAAGTTGTTTTGAATTCTAGATACGTAGAGTGCATTTGATCCACAAAGCATTGCACTTGAATGGAAGATCATCACCTTTGCACTGTCATAAATCGTAGTCAGTACGTAGTAAAGCGTATCTACACTTTTGCAAGTATGTGTTTAATCAATGTTTCCATTGATGTCAACATATCTTTGTTGTCATTGGTGTCAATTGTATCCTACTTTGTTATTTGTTTAGAAGCTTTATATGTTGAGGATATTCAAAAAATTTGCCCCCTTCAGAAGAAACAGTGAGTTGTAGTAAATTATAGTGAAGACAATGTGTTGCTAATAAAAGAACAGTGCAGAAGATTGCTCCACATTTTTTGTTGATTGGAAGGTATTTAGACGCATGTCTAAAGATGCTACATTCTAAGCTTGAGCCTTCGATATGAAGAATTGAGGAAGTTGTGTTCACTAGAATAAAACCTACTTTTTTTGTTCATTCACTAGTGTCTGGGAGAAAGTATTTTTCTCTGCATTCCTCCACAGTTATGTATTTTGGTTTACAGTTCTAGAGTGATGTTGAGGATGATTATATGCACCTACAATTGCAATGGTTCATGATTTGGTAGTCCGAGAGTGATCTTTCTTTAGTGATAGTTCATGACAGTTTAGTTCTTATGCTTCGGTTAGAGAAATCTCATGGTTCAAGTGGTTAGATGTTGTGCAGATGTTCTTGGAAACTAAAATGTGCTTGTGGATGTCTCCTAATTGTGTTCCTACCTTTATATTAGTCTACGAGGAGTATTTTGGATCAAAATTAAAGATTTTACTGAGATAACATAGTGCGAGCTCCAGTCTTAGTCAACTAGGATGATTCCACTAATTGTGGAGATTCATAGAAGATTGTAGAAGCATGTAGCAGTTAGAAGATTGTATTTTGGCCCTTGCTAAGGTGTGATGTGATCTGCTTATAATTTTTTGTCTTCTCCTTAGCATAATTTTGTATTAGGTCAAGACCTATTTTATATGTTTGTAATATCATCATTGGAGAGTGGCCCAATGCTTGATAAATGTAATGTGGTTGTAATGCTGGCTTTGATGAACATTCCAAAGTCAATGAATGATAGATATACTTATAATTGAGTCATGGTAAATATGTCCTTGAGTAAGAATGTGAAGAGAAGGAAAAGAGTGAGAAGGTAGAGCAGAGCAGAGGAATTGTTTTGTGCTTCAATGGAACTAAACTTTGGCATGGTGTAGATGATATTATCTCAGTTCAAACCCTTGGCAGTGAGCCTCTTTGAGTAGTGAGCCTTTGATTTTCAGTATTGTGCTTTACATAATAATCTTGTGGGTTAACCCCCACCATGATTTTTCCCTTTACATGGTTTTCTATGTAAAAATTTGGTGTCTATTGTGTATGATCTTGCAGTTGTGTTAGAATTATTGATTCTATGTTTTCATGTTCTAATCATAATAACAGTAAATAAGTGGATGATGTTTTAAGATGCATAAATTGTTTAAGTTTTGTGACAACTGATTCACCCCCTTCTTAGTTGTCTTGTGCATTTCAACAATTGGTATCAGAGCCAAGTTCCTCTGAAGAAAGATTAACCGCTTGAGGTTGATCCAAGATGTCATATAAGAAGGAAAGTCCGCAGTTCGATGGAACGAACTACTCCATCTGGAAGATCTGAATGAAAACCCATCTCCTCTGCTTGGGTTATAATGTTTGGAAAATAATAGAAAATAAGTATGAAATATTGAATAATGGTATGCAAACTGAAGATGAGATCAAGCAATTTGAGTTGAACATAAAAGCCAAAGATGCTTTGGTAAGCACCTTATCCGAAACCAAAGTAACAAAGATCATGGAGCTAGAAACTGTTTATGAAATCTGGGAAAAGCTGAAGAAACTATATGAAGCAGATGAATTTGTGAAGAGTGCCAAGTTGTAGAGTTTGAAGGCAAAATATGAATGTTTGATGATGAGTGAAGATGACAACATAACATCCTTCATGCAAAAGGTCGATGAACTTGTGAGTAGTATTAGAAGTGTGGGAGGAAAAATTAAGGATATTGAAGTTGTGAACAAAATTCTTAGATCATTGCCTAAATCATATGGTCATAAGGTGGCCGCAATTGAAAAAGTAATGATAGTGACAAAGATTATAAAAGATCAACTGCTCGAGAAGTTGACAACCTTTGAAATGAGAGAACTTGGTGATTAACTTCCAAAGACAAAGATTGATGTCAAGGCTAGCACTTCAGAAAGAACCCCCAGATCTGACAAGTACAAGGTGGAACTAGATTATGAACTTGAAGAACTTGAAGCCAACTTTGTTAACAGTCTACCTAGAGGTACTGGTAAGTTCAAAGGCAAATTACTTTTCAAATGTTTTAGTTGTGGTAAAGTTGGTCATTATGCTTCTAGATGCCCCACAAGAGTTCCTAAGCCAAGACTTGATAGTCCCAAAGAAATGTTATTATGTTGAAGATCTTGATGATGATGGAGTATCAGATGATGAACCAGATGTTTCAACAAGCAAAGAAGTGGTGCAGCATGAAGACATTTCAAATGAAGGGGAACAAGCTCCAAAAATTGTCACAAAGACACCAAGGTATGTAAAACTTAATCATTCTGAAGATCAAATTATAGGAGATAAGAGCAAAGGAATTCTGACCAAAAGAAAAGCTGTAGAAGAACAAGTGAATTTCTGTCTGATCTCCAAGATTGAACCTAAGACTGTGAATGAAGCTTGCAATGATGAAAATTAGGTAAAGGTTATGAAAAATGAACTAATTCTAATAGAGAAGAATCATACTTGGGATCTTGTTCCCAGACCAATAGATAAAAATGTAATTGGCACCAAATGGGTCTTTAGGAATAAGATGAATGAGAATGGTGAAGTGGTAAGAAACAAAGCAAGGCTGGTATGCAAAGGATACTCTTAAGTTGAAGGAATAGATTTTGAGGAAACATTTGCACCAGTGGCAAGGATTGAAGCAATAAGAATGTTTTTAGCATTTGCAGCCTACAAATATTTCAAGGTATATCAAATGGATGTGAAGTCTGCATTCATGAATGGAGAGCTAGAAGAAGTCTCTATTGAACAACCGAAAGGATTCCAGTCATTAGATCAGGGTGACATGATGTGCAGATTGGAGAAAGCGTTGTATGGACTAAAACAAGCCCCTAAGGCCTAGTATTCAAGATTGGATAAATATCTGATACAGTTAGGGTTTAATAAGGGTACTACCGACAATAATCTCTATTTCAAGATCAATGATGAACAAATCCTAATTGTTGTAGTCTTTGTTGATGACATTATCTTTGGAGGCAATGAAGGTATGTGCATGGTTTTTGCTAGGGAAATGCAAAATGAATTTAAAATGTCCATATTTGGTGAGATGAATTTCTTTTTAGGTCTACAAATTAATTAATCAGATAAAGGTATCTTCATTTCTTACTCTAAGTATGTGAAAGAGTTATTAAACAATTTTGGGATGGAAGACTCTAAACTGGTAAGCACTCCCATCATAACTGATTGTAAGTTGAGCAAAAATGATGACTCACCTATGGAAGATCATAAAAGGTATAGATCTATGATTGGAGGATTACTTTATCTGACCTAAACTAGACCTCACATAATGCATGTAGTTTGTCTTGTGGTAAGATTTCAAGCAAAACCTAAAGAGTCACATGTGATGGCAATTAAGAGAATACTATGATATTTGAAAGGCACAATGGATTATGGTTTGTGGTATCTGAAAGACAATGATTTCACTCTCAGTGCATACACTAATGCAGATTGGGCTAGAGATGTGGATGACAGGAAAAGTACAAGTGGAGGTACATTCTTCTTAGGAAAAAGGCTAGTATCCTTGTTAAGCAAGAAACAAGACTCAATATCTCTATCTATTGTAGAAGCATAATACATTGCAACAGCATGCAGTTGCACTCAAGTGTTATGGATGAAGCAGACATTGAAGGACATCAAAGTTGTGTATGAATATTCGATTGCAATCTTTTGTGACAATACAAGTGCCATAAACGTATCAGAGAATCCAGTAATGTATTCAAGGACAAAGCATATATCCATAAGATATCACTTTTTGAGAGAAAAGGTGACAAAGAATGAAGTCAAGTTGGAGTATGTATCTACAAAAGATCAGATTGCAGACATTTTCACCAAGCCTCTGCCTAAGGATACTTTTGAGTATCTTAGAGAAAAGTTAGGGGTTATCACCCCTCCTGTTCTAAACTAAGATGCACAAGAGTGCATTAGTTTGGTGGTGCTTAGAGTCCCACCTCCAGATCTGGATTGATGCTTTAAGGGCTACTTCTCAGAGGGAGTAGTCAGAGAGTTCAGAGGAGAGTTGGATCAAAGTAGTAGAGTGCAAGTATGTACCCTTTTCTATTGATGTCAAAGGGGGGAAGAAATCATGTGAAAAACTTAGAGAGAAAGAGTGCAGATGTGTAAAGAGAAAGGGGGAGAATCTTGTCTTGTTGACTATTACAATTTTTCACATCATATGTTGCCATCAATGACAAAGGGGGAGATTGTTGGAAGTATGTGCCTAATCGGTGTTGTCATTGATGTCAACAAATCTTTGTTGTCATTGGTGTCAATTGTATCCTATTTTGTTATTTGTTTAGAAGATTTATATGTTGAGGATATTGAGAAAATTTGCCCCTCCAAAAGAAACAATGAGTTGTAGTAAATTGTAGTGAAGACAGTGTGTTGCTGATAAAAGAATAGTGCAGAAGATTGCTCTGCATTTCTTGTTGATTGGAAGATATTTAGAGGCATGTCTAAAGATGCTACATTCTGAGCTTGAGCCTTCAATATGAAGAATTGAGGAAGTTGTGTTCACTAGAATAAAACCTACTTTTTCTATTCATTCATTGGTGTTCAGGAGAAAGTATTTTGCTCTGCATTCCTCCACAATTATGTATTTCAGTCTGTGGTTCTAGAGTGATGTCTGGGATGATGATATGCACCTACAATTGCAATGGTTTAGGATTTAGTGGTCTGCAAGTGATCTTTCCTTAGTGACAATTGATGATAGTTGAGTTCTTATGCTCTGGTTGGAGAAATCTCATGGTTCGAGTGGTTAGATGTTGTGTGGATATTCCTGGTGACTACAATGTGCTTGTGGATGTCTCTTGAACATGTTCCTACCTTTGCATTAGTCCATGAGGAGTATTCCAAATTGGAATTAAAGATTGTTCCCAGATAAAATAACTACGATCTCTAGTCTTAGCTGAATCAGATGATTCCACTAATTTCAGAGATTCATAGAAGATTGTAGAAGTGTGTAGCAAGGTAAAAGGTTGTATTTGGGCCATTGCTAAGGCACAATGTGATCCACTTATAATTTTGTGTCTTCTCCTTAGCATAATTTTGTATTAGGTCAAGACCTATTTTATATGTTTGTAATAACATCATTGGAGAGTGGCTCAATGCTTGATAAATGTAATGTGGTTGTAATGTTGACTTTGATGAACATTCCAAAGTTGATGAATGATATATATACTTGTAATTGAGTCATGGAAAAGATGTCCTTGAGTAAGAATGCAAAGAGAAGGAAAAGAGTGAGAAGGCAAAGCAGAGTAGAGGAATTGTTTTGTGCTTCAATGGAACTGAACTTTGGCATGGTGTAGATTCTATTATCTCAGTTCAAACCTTTGGCAGTGAGCTTTAGGAAGTGAGCCCTAATGGTAGTGAGCCTCTGATTTTTGGTATTGTTCTTTACATAATAATCTTGTGGGTTAACCCCCACTGTGGTTTTTCCTTTTATAGGGTTTTCCACGTAAAAATATGGTGTCTATTGTGTATGATCTTGCAGTTGTGTTAGAATTATTGATTCTATGTTTTCATGTTCTAATCATAATAACAATAAATAAGTGGATGATGATTTAAGATGCATAAATTATTTAAGTTTTGTGACGACTGATTCACCCCCCTCCTAGTTGTCTTTTACATTTCAAAACTGCACAATCCTCGATCGCATTTGGCTCACAGATATTCACATATGATCTTTAGAGGATCTCCTTTGGTTATCTAGGGTTTATTAATGTTTTTCTATCTTTGCAGGATTTTCTAGGGTTTTTAGTTCATTTTCTATGTCTAATTTGGGTTGCAAGCTGGTTTATTTGCTAACCCTAAGAGTTTTGTATCATCCTCAAGCTAGTTTATTTGGGATTTGATTTGTCTTTGACCTAATCATATCAATCACCTGGATCTTTTGTGTTATTTTCTAGAATACAGGATTTAACTCAAGAAATTCATCTTCTGGGGTTATCAGAGCTCTCATGGTTATGTATTGATCATTTATCTTAACCTAAGTTTGAGCTTTTGTAGATTTTACAAAATATGAACACCTTTGGTAAATAGTCAGTTGCATTTGCATGATCCTCGATCACTTTTGCATGATACAGACTCGCATTTAAATGGTAGGTGATCACATCTAGTAAAATTGTCATTGCATTTGATTTGTAGGTGATCGCCTTTGATTTCTGTTCACTCACATTTGGTTTATACATTTGTAGCTTGATTTTTCTTTGGCATATAATATCTATTTGTGTAGCTTCTTATCGTCTCTCAAAGAAAGGAGGATTTAAACTACTGACAAAGCTGTTGCAGGATCAATCAGTCAAAGACTCATCATATTTTTCACAAATTTAGGAACATTTGGTTTTGGTGCTTAAAAGGATTCTTGTTTACTCTGTATTTGTTTTATCTTTTTTGTTTGCTTGTTGTGCATGTTTGTAACCCTAAGATAATAACAAAAGTATCCTCTCCCCTTGCCTATCAAATGGATCTTAGGTGTAAGAGAACTTGTTATTACCTTTAGAGTGGGTCTGCTCTTGAGACACATCCACAAGAAGAACTCATTTACGACCCCAAGCGATACTCGTTCGGTCCACTGTACAAAATAAGATAAGGCAAAAGCCAAGTTCAAACCAGTATTACCACTGACTATATAGTCCTAGTTTGAAAGGAGGTGAACCTAGAGTATATTAAAACTCCTAGTAGAGCTAGTTAAATCTTTAAGAATCTTGCTAGATGCTCATAAGGTGTCAGTCCCCAATCACTAGAAACCATTTGTTTAGTGGCCAAAATCTTTCTATTTGTTGGCATAGGAGGTCGGACCTCTAAAGCCATCCCATGTTCTCACAGTTCAAAGTTGAGATAGCAAATTCCTTGAGATATTTAGGTCTTTGGGAATTCAAATTTTGGTGCACTCGAGAAGTGTGTGTTGTGTAAGGGGGAGCCAATGCCACCAAACTTTTAGGCTATCTGGTCTGAATAAGTGTGGCTTAGATTTATCCGTAGTGGGAATCTAGCAAATATTGTCTTTGCCAACCTAGGTTGTACATGTTTGTGAGTGTCTTGTATGTTTGTGTGCTTTCAGTCATCTATTTTTTTGTAAAAAACAAACAAAAACTTCCCCAAAAACAATTCATTGTTACCGAAAATTACCTTTGAATAGTAGCTAATCACCTTTGAATAGCTGTCACTCACCTTTGAACCATAGAAGCTCACCTCTGGCTTGCTTTGAAATCACTTGTGACCACAACACAAGTGCCTTTGAATTATCAGGTATTATCTTTGAGCCTTACCCAATCACTTTTGAGCAGCAAAAAATCGTAGTTGATCCTCAGACAATTGACTTTGGATTATCCTTAATCACATTTGAACTATCGTCAGTCACCTTTGGTCTGAATAACATCGCCTTTGGTAAATTGTAACCTGTCATCAATTATCCAGTTTGACAATCACATTAATAGTCAATCTAAATCTATTAGCAGCTTCCAGATAAACCCACTGATCACTTATAGCCAATATTCATCATATCAAGCCTAATCTTATCACACTTTAGACTTGTTGAGCCCTCCATCCTCTTGAGACTCAAAATCATCCAGCAACATCAATCAACCAAGCAAACTAGCATTATCCCTTGGCTTTGATCATTAACTTGTCCTTTTTGATCATTTCAACATCAACAAACCAATCTTGTCTACCCTTGAGTTCATGAGTCTATCTCTTGGGGGATAATTAATCTATAAAACCTATCCAAACAAACCAATCCAAAGCAAACTATCAAACCAAGCCAAGCAAACAACAATCCAAATCAATCCAAACATTCGATCAAGCCAATCCTATCAAAAAATCAAACAAGGAAAACCATCCAAGAGTCTCAACCTTGTCAAACTAGTCCAAAACATCACATCCAAAACATCTCCAAAACAATGCCTCGCACAAGGAGCCAATACAAAGCAACCATGGAAGCTAATTTATAGCAATTTCAAGCTACGCCTCTTAAAGATGCTTCACAATTCATGACTGGAATGCCTAAAGACATGTTTGTACCTGAGGGTTATACTATCATACCTTCATTAACCACTCAAATACCACAACATCATTTTGGACCTTCCTCATCCACTCATGTGCCACATTATCAACCTACCAATGAAGACTCTTCAGATGATCTAGAGGTCCTCCAAGATGATCAAGCTATGCGAATTTCCAATAGGATCATAAGGTCAAATTGTGAACAAATTTTCATCCAATTAGCTCAAGAAAGGAGTCAAATTTCCAAGTGACTTTGATATATCTGCAATCCAAAAACATGAACCAATTGACCATGTTGTTGTTGCAAAGGATACCCATAAGGCCATTCCTACCACGTCTACCATATCTATGTTGGCAAGAGACACTGCTCTGGTATAAAATAGTATGTTGTCATTGATGGAAACAAGGCTCAGGGATCTCTTCAGCATATCAGATAGACACAGCTCTAAAAAACCACATCAGAATTCAGGACTAGCTGACAGGTCCAGTTGGAAGAAATGGCTAAGTATGGATATGCACAAAATAGAGGACAGTAAGTTGGATAGTATTCCTCCATAGATGATGATCTAGTAATATAATTCATGTATGATGTTCTCAATTGTTTGAGAGTGTTATACTTCAGAGATTAAGTCCTAACTTCCTCCAGAAGTCACCTTGAAGAAATGTCTAAGTCCGGGTAAGCAAAGGTATAGCAGGAACAATGAACAAGGTATAGTGCAGCAGTCCACATTCCTTTATAGATAAGTATTTTGGCATGCAGTTCTAAGATGGTGTAAACACATATATGAGGTGTCTAAATCTAGATTTGTGAGGCTTGAAGATCATCAGATAGATAGTTGAAAGCTACTGAGTATCTGCATAGCATTTTGGCAGTCTGACTATGACAGAGTCCAAGTTCTGATAGTCTGCATTTCTTCGCAAGATGATATCATGCCTTGTGGTTCTGAGGGTAAGTTTGGGAAGGTGTAAAGAGTCCTTAATAGGGTTTTGGAGGTGTTTTGTGATCCGTGATAAAAGTTGTGAGGCAACAAATGGACCTGTTAAGTATGCTCTTAAGGAATAGGCTGACTAGTTGTGTGGAGAAGAGATAATATGTGAAGGATCTATTTAAGTGATTGAATGATTATTTGGGTGAATTTTTGGGTCTGCATAACATATGGTGCATTGGATTGAGCCGACAAGCTACATCTTCCTATGTACACATTTCATTTCTTAGATGCCAAACTGATTGTGGATCAAATCATGATACCGATATAAAAAGGTGATGAATTTTAGTTGTGAGTGAGTGTGGGTGTGTGTGATTGATGCAATCATGTGAATAACATAGTAGAGTTAGAAGATCAACAGTTATGAAGACTTGGGATTCAAAATTCAATTGCTAAATGATTGGACCCTAGCATAGTGATAGATGCTTATGTAGTATTTAGTTTTCATGTGCAATTTTCTTTATACTTGGTAGTGAGCTTGCTAGACCTAGTTGTACTTCATGGAATTGAGCCAGTATGTTCTAGGCCCGTGGAGTGACCAAGCTTGAACATCATTATTTGTAAAGATTGTAATATATATTTGATAGCTAATCCTCTTCGTGATTTTTTCCATTTTAGGTTTTCCACATAAAAATATTGGTGTCCATGTGTCATGTTTTTATGGTTGTTGTTCATGTGTATGTTGTGCCTTTGTTTAATTGATTTTGGGAAATGGTTGAATATTAAAGTGCATGAAAAGATTTTTGGAATACTGATTCACCCCCCTCTCAGTGTTCATGATATTCAACAATTGGTATCAGAGAAAGGTTCCTTGGAAAAAGTCTAACAACTTAAGGAAGATTTGGGATAGTGTGATCATGGCAACAAGAAGATTCAAAAATTATGAAAGCTACAAACAACTAGAAGTAGTTCTTGTGGATCTTGAAAATTCTAAAGTAGAAATCAGGGATCTAAGAGAAAACTTGCAACAAGCTGATGAATGCATCTGAAAGCTAAAAGAGCAAGTCAAGAAATTCAAAGACAAATACAAAGAAGCAAATGATCAATTGATATCAACAAATGAAGCCCTGAATGACTTGAAAGATAAAGTTATAGAAAGAACAAGAGCAGAAGATGATCTGAATTTAATTGTGAAGAACATATTCAAAGATTGTGGAAGACTTGAAAAGGAAATTATGTGTAAAAATAGACCTGGAAAGGCCAAAAGTTTTGAATAAAAATTCAAGATAAGCACTGCAAATCTTGATGAAATGATTACTAGCTAGAAGAGAGCTGATGACAAGCAAGGTTTGGGATTTGAGAAAGGAGAAAGTTCAAACTCTAGTCAAATAAGCACTGAGTCAAGGCAAAACAAAGGATACTAGTTCAAGAATCAAAGAAGAAGACCTAGAAGACCTCCGGTCAGACAACCAAATGCTCAAAGGTACCCATCTTTCAATCGTTATTGTAATTCATGCAATAATTTTGGTCATAAGGCTACTCAATGTAGGAGAAAAATAAATGAAAAGGTTCCATCACTCTCTAGTCAGTGTTTCAATTGCAAGAAAATTGGTCATAGAGAAAATGAATGTAGAAATCAGATCAGGAAAAGTTTCAACAATGGGAGGAATGAACAATCTTTTAAAGGTATATGCTTCACTTGCAATAACATTGGTCATAGAGTTGTTGCATGCAGAAGTAAAGTGAGTCAGAATTCTATTAGGTGCAATGCATGCTATAGAATGGGACATAGATCAAATGAATGCAGAAGTTTGGTAAGTTCAAATTTTCAAAATATAAGGAATAGTCAATCATTCAATGGAAAGTGTTTTGCATGCAATAGATTTGGACATATGACTAATCAATGCAGATCAAATTCAATCAATGGAACGAGTCAAGGTGAAAAGAATGTGGTGTGCTTCAATTGCAACAAATTTGGACATGTTGCAAGATTTTGTAGAAGTAGGAATGTGAAGAAAAATCACTATTCTAAAGAAAGGAAAAATAGAGCAAAGAAATGAGAAGGGAAAAGAAAAGGTTGATCCAATTAAAATTGAGGAAGAAATGGACAAGATTTGGATCGATAAGGAAGTAATTTTAGTTGAGGATAGATCTGCACCAACATCTGATGCAGATACCTTCTTTGAAGAGTAAATTAAGAGCTCCAGCTTAGGGGGAGCAGTATTGAAAATCCAAACTCCCCAGCTAGATAATTAGAGCTGGAATCTAGCATTGAGTTATGTGGTGAAATCCAATAAGTAAAATCTTTTGGAAGAAAATATGGAAGGAGTTGAGTTAATGCAGTACATTGTGGAGTGGTTTTGAGCTTTTGTGTCTAGCAAGAGAAAAATTAGATAGCCTTTTAAAACAAGCATTAATGACAATTAGGTCAAGTCATGCAGAGGATAAAAGGAAATTTGTTGGGTACCAAAATCATTTTGTAATCAATGCTTTTAGGTTTTTAGAGAGATTGAAGTAGTTTTTAAGCATCCACGACCAAGATTTGAAGCAATTGAAGAATTTTAAAAACCTCAACGCAACGAAACAAGGTACTCTCATTAAAATTACTTTTTGAAATTCTAGTCAAAATCTGAAATGGTGACTCTACAAGTTGTAGACATTACTAAGTATCCAAAACCAAAATTCAAGAAACACCCATTTAAATTGGTAGAATTTGATTAGATGGGTGCATTTTTAGCAGTTCCTTACGGAGTCTTGCATGCAGAGGATATTAGGGCTTATATTCATGTTGCCCTAGAAGAACATCAGAGAATCAATCTCACTAATTTATTTCTAAATTACTTGAGCGACGAGGGTTGCATGTTGAAGAACGAATTCAAAATATTGGAAACTACGAAATTCATTCAGTACATCAACTTTTTGACTTTCACCAAGGATGAATGGGTCTGGTATGTTTTGAGCAGAGTCCATGATGAATTCATATGGATTGAAAGACCATTTAAGATTACAAGAGAAGCTATAAGGGTAGTTACTAGTTTATGCTCCACCGGATCATTACCGCTATTGAAAGCCAAAAAGAATGACAAGGTCATGGAGGCAACTGGAGAAAAGTTTGATAAGAGGGCACTTACCATCAATGACATTGAAGACAATGCAGTAAAATTTGCATCTATGGTTATTGGGTACAATGTCTATTTCTCAAATAGGGAAAACTCAGTCTCTGGTACCGCAATTTATACAACATTTTAGATGGTGAAGGAAGATGCAGAGTATGATCTGTGTGAACTGCTCCAACAACAACTAATGGAGAATCTAAGGAAAACCAAAGAATAGAAATATCCATTCAAGTATGGTACATTGATTGCTTGCCTATTGTTTTATTTCATGCAAGAATTGCTGGGTATGAAAATTTTCATTTGGACAAGTGATAAAGTTGTTGCAATACAAATCAAAGATCATATATTTAACATAGGTGACATAAATGCTCAGAACACTACCCTATGGGGCTTTTAAAATTTTTTCCAAAGGACAATGCAAGCCAAAGAAAGAATCCTAAAATAGTGGTTGAAAAATACAAAGACAGTATTTGCTTTATTGTTACAAAGGATCAGTGTTTGATGAAGGTTGTTGAGCCTAGAACTGTATGGGTAATGCCCATGGGATATGAGGTAGATGGGAGAATTCTAGATAATTATGGACAACATGTACTAAGTAAACCTAGAGACCCTAAGGAAGAAAGATTCGGGACCTATGAAGAACTGCATGCAAAAATTCATGTTGAAGTTAGAAAACCTAAAATCTCTAGGAAAATGAAGAAAGTGGCAAAAGAAATCACCATAAATGTTGGCTTTACAAAAGAAGAAGTGGCAAAGGCAAGGGAAAAGGCACAAGCCATTAAGGAAGCAGAAGAAAAGAGAAAAGATGAATCGTCTGGAGCTCCAGAAGAAACCAAGGGTAAGCCAAAAGGGCTAGAGAAGTCAAAAAGGAAAACAAGAGCCTCCACCTTTGCAGAAGCCACATCCATTCCCTCTGGTCCCACACCATCTACAAGTGTAGAAATCCCTTCCACTAGCTCTAAGAGAAAGAAAACCAAGGTAAAGATAATGCATGTTAGCATAACCATTGATGATGAAGCAATTGAATCAAATGAGGAAGTGAAAAGGATGAAGACTAAGGCTATTAAAGCCTCTGAAGCTAGCAAAAAGAAAACCTCTGGTAAGGGTAAATCTAGACAAAGGGTACAGAAAAATGTCTCCCAGACTGAAGAGGCTACTATAAGTCTTAAAGATGTCCTCAAAGCCATAACAATAGATGGCAACCTAAAGCCAATTACTCAATTGTATGTTGAATATAATGATCCAGACAAGATGATCATGGAAACTGCTGTTGTAGAATATTTAAATATCTACAACAAGGCTTTGATTGAAATCATTGATGATCTTCCACATAGTTTAGGATGCATAATGAGTGCAAGAAAAGAAGCAACCATGGAAAAATACATTGAGCTAAGGGAATACTCCTTGATAAAATTATGTCCAGAGATCACACTTGAAGAGAAGTCAAAAATTTCTAAAGAAATAAAGGATGCATTCAAAACTAAGAGAAGAATGAATTCTTTGATGATGGGAGAAATTGACAAAGTGGCTAAGGAAATAGAGGAGATTACCTTGGCAGTATTGAAGAAAAACAACATTCCCTCTATCTATGATAATAAACAAGCAAATATTAAAGACACATCTTCACTGGAGATTAGCCAAGAACAAGGACTGAAATAGGATGACCCAGTTCCCAACATCAACTCAATGGATATGTCAGATCAAGATGAATTCGTTATTGATCCACCTCCTGAACAACAAACTGAAGGTGAAGAGATTAGGGAGGAGATAAAGAGCCCTACTCTAGAGAAAAACATAGATCAACAGGAAAATATGTATATAGACCCTCCGAAATAAAGTCAAGGAGAAATACCAGAGAGGGCAAGAGACACTACAGATGTCTTTGTTAATTCTGATAGACAACAAATTGCAAAAGAGTCTGAACTCCTTCAAGGTCCAATAAACTTAGCCTCATTGTCACCTATTCAAAAATTCAAGTTCGTATCTATGGTTCAAGCCAAGGCACATGAAGAGTTGATAAAATCACATGATCAAGATAACAAGCTGATCAACGAAGCAGCTACTATTTTGGGAAAGCTGATGCCATCATTTCAAAGGGATACCTCATTATCCCCTACTGACCATCTCAAGAAGTTATTAAACTATGTAAGTGTACATTTTGAATCCTTTGAAAAATCTACGGAAGTAAAAGTGATAAAAGAGATTGATGATAGAAGATTGGTTGAGTTAAAGAGCATGATAGATTGAGACAAAATTTTGTTATATAATAGAATTAAGGGCATACAAGGTGCCATTGAAGAAGCTAGTAAAATATACAAGTTTTTCTTATCTTGGCCAAAAATCACACAAGAATTAGAAGATAAAATCAAAGAATTGGAATTCAAATTGCTCAATATTTCTGAAACATATAACCCAATAGCTGAGTAGATAAAGGCTAAAGAAATTCAAGTCACAAATATTCATAATGACTTGAACACACTGATAAGGAAAATGGGAGAAATCAAGGATAGGTTATACCAGCTGAAGGGACTGATAAGTCCAACAATTGACCCTATGATCAATCTAGCAGATGAAGCATTAAAATCTCAAGCCATAATTGATACACCAGTAGATGTACAAAAAGCAAAGAAGCCAGTATTTTTGATGAATGGCCACATCAATATTTTAGAAAATGCAAGAAATAGATGGAATGGGGAGATAGCCTTGATAAAGAATATATATAGTGACATTTTGCCTTCAGTCACAAATTGAGATGAAGATTGCATCTATAAATATGTGGTAGGTACACAAATTTTTGGAGTGTTTGAAATTGTTTTGAATTTCAGATCACAACCTTTGCCATTGATGTCAAAGGGGGAGAAGAAGACTAGTGAAAAATGGGATAAACATCTCAGGGGGAGAAGGAAAACAAAATGTATATAGTAAGGGGGAGCAATCAAGCATTTTTCACTAAGTGTTACCATCAATGCCAAAGGGGGACATTGTTGGCAAGAGACACTGCTTGGGTATAAACTACTATGTTTTCATTGATGGAAACAAGGCTCAGGGATCTCTTCAGTATATTAGATAGAGACAGCTCTGAAAAACCACATCAGAATTCAGGACCGGCTGACAGATCTGGTTGGAAGAAATGGCTAAGCATGGATGTGCACCGAATAGAGGATAGTAAGTCGTATAGTATGCCTCCACAGATGATGATCCAGTAATGCAGTTTAGGTATGATGTTCTCAATTGTTTGATAGTGTTATGCTTTAGAGATTAAGTCCTAACTTCCTCCAGAAGTCACCTTGAAGAAATGTCTAAGTCCAGGTAAGCAAAGGTATAACAGGAACAATGAACAAGGTATAGTGCAGTGGTCCGCATTCCTCCATAGATAAGTATTTTGTCATGCAGTTCTAAGATGGTGTAAACACATATATGAGGTGTCTAAATCTAGATTTGTGAGGATTGAAGATCATCGGATAGATAGTTGAAAGCTCCTGAGTATTGGCATAGCATTTTGGCAGAGTGACTGTGACAGAGTACAAGTTCTGATAGTCTGCATTTCTTTGCAATATGATAACATCCCTTGTGGTTCTGAGGGTGAGTTTGAGAAGGCATAAAAAGTCCTTGATATGGTTTTGGAGGTGTTTTGTGATCTGTGGTAAAAGTTGTGAGTCAACAGATGGACCTATTAAGTATGCTCTTAAGGAACATGTCAACTAGTTCTGCAGAGAAGAGATAATATGTGAAGGATCTATTTAAGTGATTGAATGATTAGAGAAGACATATATGAACATGTTTGGGTGAATTTTGGGTCTACATAGCATATGGTGTACTAGATTGAGCCAACAAGCTACATCTTCCTATGTACACATTTCATTTCTTGGATGTCGACCTGATTGTGGATCAAATAATGATGCTGATATAAAAAGGTGATGAATTTTAGTTGTGAGTGAGTACAGGTGTGTGTGATTGATGTAAGCATGCAAATAGAAAAGTAGAGTTAGAAGATCAGCAGTTATGAAGACTTGGGATTTAGAATTCAGTTGCTAAATGACTACACCCTGGCATAGTGATAGATGCTTATGCAATATTTAGTTTTCATGTGCAATTAGTTTTATACTTAGCAGTGAACTTTCTTCATCAAGGTAGTGAGCCTAACAGTGAGCTTCCCTTAGGGTTTAACAACCCTTATTTTAATCTTGCTAGGTTTAGGGTTGAGGTAGTGAGCCTGCTAGACCTAGTTATATTTCATGGCAGTGAGCCAGTATGTTCCAGGCCCGTGGAGTGACCAAGCCTGAACATCATTATTTGTAAAGATTGCAATATATATTTGAGAGATAATCCTCTCTGTGGTTTTTCCCATTTTGGGTTTTCCACGTAAAAATCTTGGTGTCCATGTGTCATGTTTTTATGGTTGTTGTTCATGTGTATGTTGTGCCTTCGTTTAATTGATTTTGGGAAATGGTTGAAAGTTAAAGTGCATGAAAAGATTTTTGGAACACTGATTCACCTCCCTCTCAGTGTTCCTGATATTCAACAATCTACATCATCACCACACAACATTCAAACATCCTTTTCTACCACTCCATCCATTCCTCCATTCCATGCACCACCTATAACCACATCCATCGAACCTTTGTTGACACCAACCAATGTTATTAACTCCTATGTGTCACAAGCCTCTCAAGTGCCTAATCAAAATGTGTCGCATGTCACCTCATCTCATGTATCTCAATCTACTCCACTTCCTTCCATAAACACAACTCATTCGCATGTGGCCCAAACACCTCAAGTGCTAAAGTGAAGTGTGTCACATGTTGCTACATCTTATGTATCCCATCCCATGGTATCTTCCTCCATGAACACAACCTCTTTGTATGTCACATAGGCACCTCATACTAATCTAATTGTGTCGCATGTTGAATCATCCCAACCATCCACATCCATGAACCTAGTCCAAACATCACAAGTGTTCTCCAATCCTAATATGTCAGTTATTGACCAAAATTTTGGATCACAACCATACATTGATCAACTCCATTCACTTAGACTACAATCATCCAACCAACAAATGTCCTATGTTAATCCACCTATTGTATCACAAGCTCCATCCAATTCTAATCCTCATATCCTATATCACTTCATCCAATGTATCTCAAACTCCGTCAACTTCTAATCCACAAATGTCATACATTAATCCACCCTTTGGTTCACATGTGATGCAAACTCAAGGTGTCAATCCATCCTCAAACACCCACACCTTTCCATCATTTGATAATCAAGTTCAAAATACCTACAGCCCACCACATAATATCTCACCACAATAGCCTCCAAACAATACCCCAGTATATCAAATACCGCATCCAACTCACCAAAATCCTATGCAACAACAACAAACACCTACATTTTATATGGGGAAGTGATTCAATTAATTACAACATCAATTCAAAGACATGAATATGGGACAAGCCAAGAAGACATTCTCTTTTGAGGATGTGTGTCCCTATCCTTTTGATAAGACATTACAAATGATACCTTTCCCTCCACATTTTGAAATCCCACAATTTGACAAATACAAGGGAAAAGGATATCCAACTGACCATCTTTGAACATTCTATGTCACCTGTCTTGATGTCACCTACAATGACACATACCTTTTGTGATTATTCCCTTGAAGTCTTGGGGGACAAGCCTTGGAATGGCTTTCGCATCTCCCACGCGGTATCAAATCCTTCAAAGAACTTTCAAGCAAATTTTTCTCACACTTTTCCCTCAACGTTGAGCATGAGGTTACCACGAATGATCTTGTCAACAATAAACAATGTAATGGGGAAACTTTTTCATCATTCATCCAACGATAGCGAAATATGGCTAGCAAACTTCCATGACAAATCCTTGAGAAGCAACAAGTGGATATCTTTGTTCAAAACCTTCATTTCAAGCTATCATTTCAATTGCATCTACAAAGTGCCACCACCTTTGATGAGCTCATATCTAAAGGAACCAACATTGAAAAGGCTTTAATTGCTAAAGGTGTCATCAAGATTTTCAAGGAAACCAAAGACAATGCACAATCCTCAAATGATAAATCTCACTTTTGGAACAAAAACAAAAATGTTGTAAATGATGGCATTGTTGATGCAAAAACTATTCAAATTGTGAAACCTCCCATCCATATGAAAGAAGCAACCAAAAGTACACCATTTCCTCCATGAGAAAAAGTTAAAATGAATCCATATCCTAAGCATCAATTCACTCCTTTGGGAGAACCTATTGAATCAGTCTTAAAGAAATGTTTATAAGTGGGCATGATAACACTACCTAAGACTCTATTGGAGTATAATCAACACTGAGAGAGGGGGTGAATTAGTGTTGTATCTAAAAGAAGTTTTTAGTTCTTATCAAACTTGATGATAAACTTTATCAAAGAAATAAATTAAACAATGATCAGATAATCTTTAATATTCAAGCATGATAAACAAAATGAATCATACAAAAATTGAAACCATGACACAATTGATTTTACAAGTGGAAAACCCTCTTGGGGTAGAAAAACCACTCAGAACTGTCTCACTGGCTTAAACTTGAAAATATCACCATTTACAAAGTCACACTGACTTATGAATGCCTCATTGGCAAAATGAAAGTCTCACTGACTTGATGAATGCCTCACTAGCATATCACAATCATAAGAATACAAGAGATAATTTGAATTAATATAGAGGGTTACTCTGTTTCATTACAATCCACTGCTGAAATGGTTTATCTCTGCAACTATAATAAACAATACATTTTTCTTTAATCTCCCCCTTTGTAAATCTGAATTCTATTATTCATTTCTTTGTACAACTCAAGCCATTCAAGCTATCAATGATCATGGTCTCTCAATAGTCTCTCATCAAACCTCTGCATACGAATATATTGCACAATGTTGTCTTGTTTTATGCTTTCAAGTTTTGCATAATATGTGTTCTTCAAAACACCAAGTTTTCTTCTTTATAATATTTTCTACAAGAGATGAATTTTCAATGATGTAGTCCTCTGTTCCCCCATTCATCAATAGTATTGTATTACCCTCATACAAACCATTCTTCCATCATTATCCTTCATCTATTCATAATTGTATCAAGTAATACATCTCCTTACATTCTACAGAACACCCTGCAAGTCATTCAACACACCATGTAGGTATTTGTCTCTACATTCACACCAACCAAGTCTTACACATCAAAAGAAGCCACTGTTTCTCATACACACTTATTGCTCTTTCTCAAACATGCCTTTAAAACTCACCTTTTGACTCCTTCATAACTTTGGACATCATATAAACTATCTACATATTTCAATGATAATACATCTTCATCTTAGAATCATACTCTACTCTTTCTTTACAAATTGCAAGTGACATATATACAATCCCTTTGAATGCAATGATACACTAAAAACCAACTTCATCTTTGGAGGTTCCAAAACTATCTTTTTCAGTCACCATATCTCATATTATTGATATATATATATATATATATATATATATATATATATATATATATATATATATATATATATATATATATATATATACCTTTTTAGAATATAGGAAATTGATCCAGAATTAAAGAAAAATCATACAAAGCTTTTTAATAATTCTCCTGGCCTTTGAGGTTAATCCAAATTCAATTAAATAGACTACTTTTTATCTTTTAAAACCTCCTGTACGTCAAATTTGAACAATAGAAGATGACTGTTGGTCTTAAAAAATCTTTTAAAAGGCAACCAACCGATCACCTTTTTGTGCCAATATCCTTTTTAATCTCCATCACACGATCTATTTTGGCACTCATAAGACTTAACTAACTTGTCATTACCAATTTCCCTAGGAAGTAGGGACCAACCAAACCATGTGTGTGCACCCCTTAATCATAACTTAAGTTATGAGATATCAGATAAGTAGGTCAACATAAAAAAATAGAGATAAAGAGTATGATAGGAAACTCAGAGTTACAAAGAGATACATTAAGAACTTTATATGATATGTATTAGGTATTTATTAGGGTTTTGATAACTAGGGTTTAGGTGAACAAAGAAACCTAGAGAGAAGTTTCTTCAAGACATTACTCAGAAACCAAGTATCTTTGTATAACCAGAACCATAAGGATTTTTGAAGACTCTTCATTCTAATGTAGATAAGATAGGATATATAAGGTAGGCATAAAGAGCTTTAACTTAGGGTTTCTAAACAAATACAAGCTAGGTCTTTTAGAAAACCCTAAACCCTAACCTCAGCAAGAGATCAAATCTTCTTAACAAAAAGACATACAAAATGGCTCTGCAATACATTTATAGGATCACTTGAAAAGTACCATATTCTAATATCTCATATATGACAAACTTAAAAGATATCAACTTGAAAACAACACCAAACAAGTAACCTGCATTTATGTCCAATCTCACCATAACACCATCCTCTACAACACCCATGATATCTTGATAAAAATATCAATCTGCAATGTAAACAAAGTGTAGTAATGAACTCCTGAACAAAGATCATCAAATTATGAACAACTATCTTCTGATAATATCAACAACTAATGTAATGTGATCGTCAACTGATCAATCAAGTCCTATGAACATTAAGATTGTAGTCTATGTGATCATTGAATCTCTACTCTAAGAAAGAACATTGACTTAACTAATATGATCAAGAAGACTTAATCATCATCCAACAACATAGCATCCTAAATTTGCATGTTATGATAAGAAATGAAACATCATGAATAGCATCAACACCAAAAACATATGTGGTCCTAAATATCTTAAGCATGATATAAACTCCTATATGAGCAACATCATCATGAGCAACATCACCAACTTCACTATCCTTTTGTCAACAATGTTTTGCCATCAAACTACCCTAATAGTATCTTTTGATTTGAACTTGAACTCACATGACAACTCATCAAGAATATCATCTAATCACTAAATTCTGTGGTGCAACATCAAAACATCAAGATAGTTAGATTCCAAACAACATCCTGACACAATGAAGATTCCTAAAGATAGCATCTTGACATGATAAAACAACCTCATCCTTTATTATGAAGAGTAGATAGTGAAACATGCCAATGATGAATATGAATCACACAAACTTGCATAGTTCACTACTTGCAACTACTCCTTTGATATCAATGACAACAACATTCATCAATCTCCCCCTTTGTCATTGATGGCAAAACTAATGTAACTGCATTACTACTCTCCTGTTGACATCCAATGACAAAGAATCCTATGAATGCAAACCATTGGTTTTCAAAGAGACTCCCCCTAAACACATGGCACTTGTTATAAAACATCAAGTCACTAAGATGGTATTTATCAAACTGTCCTACAAAACTCCAGCAAATGCATGGACTTCTCTCTACTGCAACTTATGAAGACAAGATATCTTACATCACTGCCTTTCTCAAGGCACTGCAAAACTTAACTACTAGTGAGTGTGGTCCATGTTGAAACCATTTCATTTTCAAACATTATTGTTCTTTTGAAAGAACTTACTATCACTAAATGAAGGCACTATCCATTGAGAGAAGACAACTACACAGTGAGGACACAATATCAAGCATAAATATGACTATGACTATCCCATTGAGAGCATCATTCAAAGAAAGAATACAAAGTAACTATCAACTAACTGTGTTCTACTGTACACATAATACTAAGAACTGCACCAAGTCTTCCCTTGTCTCATGAGTTAACAAGATAATGTCTACTATCAACATCAGTTAACAAGGACTAATCCAATCCTACTTACTATTTTTGCCTTCTCATAAAGATGTTCTAAAAAAGACACTTTCACTGTTCACTGGCTTCAGCCCATGGACATAACCTCTTTCATAAGCAAGACTGCCCCTACAACTTATAAAGACTACCTTGAAACTATCACCTTGAAGCACTGACATCTCCAAACTGCAAACTTTGTCTACCCTGCAAGTTCTTTCACGGTACTGATATCATGCATGTTTCATAAACCATAGCTGTTGTCCTTCATCTTCAAGGATCCTCTAATAAGAACTTCCCTACAATAAAATTTGATTTCTTTGCAAGCATAGCATCAACTATCTTGCTTCAAGAACCATGTACAAGATACATCATGAAACTCTCATCATATGCATAAACAAGATTTATACAATAAGACATCAACACACCAACATTCATGAACATTTAACAACATAGTAAAGGCTACTCTACTCTTTAATTAAGGTGTCTCTACTCTTGGCAATAGGATCTACATTTAAGACGTGATATACAATGAAGCTCTCCCTTTGTTAACCATACTTGGAGATCATTCATCATCATAATAAATGATTCATCTAGACAGAGTGCATTGACCACAGCATGACTATACTAGCAACTGAAAAACATCATATATTTCCCATTTATTACTATCCAAAGACACAAAGCCACTAAACTAAACTCATTGTACCACTAAAAACATCAAGAGAATGCTGTAGCACCAAATAAGGTACCAAAAAACACTTATAATAGTCACTATATAACTACAGTTTTAGGATCTATTTATGGCATCAAGACTTGTCACTAAATTCAAACATGTAACCTTAACAAATAAAATTCTTTGACTATCTTGAATTAATATGTATAAGGCATATGAAGTACATGAAGACTTTATCAAATCAAATGAAGATTCCAAATCATGTATAACACATGATCACACCTTTGACACCTTGCACACGAGGATATCATGAAGAAGCATGAACAATTACAAGTAGAGACAATACAAACCTTCCTTCAAAGACTAAACTCATGTGAATCTTAGAACATCCTGATTTCAGAAGAGACACTTCAAATCATTGAGACACATTGTGGCCTTCCAACATCCTTTAGTCATCAACAAACTCAACTTCATACCAATGAATGCACTGAGAACAAACAAATGTCCAAGAGACTTTTCAAACACTTACAACTATTGAACATGAAGATTTGATTCCAATTCCATCAAGGTCGACAATAACCTCAAGCACATCCTGTCATTAGGCAAATTGAAACCTATCATGAAGATGTGACATTAGATGATATTTATTGCTTGTTATTCTGACAAAGGAGTATCCTGTGAACACCTTGTAAGCATCCTTTCATTAAAGATGATTTTGGGAAGGCATAAAACTCAGATCACCCAAGTACACCTTGACACTGGTTCATACTAAATTTAATGATCACAGACTATGTGACTAAAATTGTCTCCATTAAACAATTCTAGATGCAAAAATAAGACAAAGCAACCTTTATTGCTGATTTGTGTAAGGAGTTTGAAGGATACATTACAAGTCAACTCCCCCTTGATTCATGCTATTCTTTATGCATTCATAAATATCTCTTGTGTAGTATGCACAAGCTTAGACCCTTCCATCTCCTAGTTTTACTTTCTTTTCCATACCTGAACAGATTTCCTCTTTTGCTTGAACATTGCATTACCTCTTATGTTCTCATAAGATTTTTTCAACTTGCTTCTATAGTGTTTTATTTTATGACCAAACTTATGATAGTTAAAGCAAATGATTTTGTTCCTTCTATTCAGCCATTCAAAGGAGTTCTTATTATATCCAATTTTTCTTGCATGTATCCAACAATCCCTTTCAATGTGACCAGCTATAAAAACTTTTCTCTTTATTCCATCTAAAATCATTTCTTTTACAATCTCTAGCCCTATGACCATAAATATGACATGCATAGAAATAACCATAGAATTGAGAATAATTGTACCTCATTGTTTGCTTGATGGGTAGAGATCTTGTAGACCTAATTGTCCTTCCTCTTTGATCTTCTGGAGCAGCAGCATGATAACTCAAGTCTACCTTCTTCATAGGTGTCTTTCTTGCCTTATAACACTCTCCTTCTTCATAACCTAGACCATTAGAGTACTTGTAATACTTTTGTTTACTCAACATGTCATTCAACTTGTTTGTGCTTTCTTCAAACTCCTAATATTTCTTGGACAAAACCTTGAGATCCTCATAATCATTTCTTAGATTAACAATTTTTTCTTCTTGTTTCAGACATTCTATTCTTTTCACTTCAAGATCAAATTTAATCACATCTATCATTATTTTGGCTTCCTCAATCTCAATTTTTAGACTTATAATCAATTTGTCAGATACATGAGTCTTTAAGTTTGCAATCTAATTTCTAGCCTCTTCAAATTCTAAAGAAACTTTTACAAAGTCTGTACATACCTTATTTTTGGAATCTTCTTCTTGTTGAAGTTGATCTTTTAATCTTTGATTCTCCTTTCTAAGTTGCTTGAACTGATCTAGGGCACACAAGAGCTCTCCTTCAACATCAACTTCACAATCATCTTCATCAAACTCCTATCCATCTTGATCCACATAGAGGACTCCTTCTTTGTCATCAATCTCAACAGCAAAGTCATTTTCTTTATCACACTTTGTGTCAATTTTTAGAGATGGCTCATGTAACAATTCATTGCAAAACATAACTGAGGCTTGTTTTACAATATTTTGATCAGCATCTTTCTTTTCTCTATTTGAGCTCTTATTTCTATTCTTCTTACCCATTGTACTCCACTACCAAGAACCCTTAAGTTGGTTAAACTTCTTGCTAGGGTCTGGCTTTGATACAACTTGTTGGAGTATAATCAACATTGAGAGGGGGGGTGAATCAGTGTTGTATCTAAAAGAAGTTTTTAGTTCTTATCAAACTTGACAATAAACTTTATCAAAGAAAGAAATTAAACACTGATAAACTAATCTTGAATATTCAAGCATGATAAAAAATAAATCATGCAAAAATTGAAACCATGACACAATTGATTTTATGAGTGGAAAACCATCCCAGGGTAGAAAAACCACTCAAAACTACCTCACTGGCTTAAACTTGAAAATATCACTATTTACAAAGTCTCACTAACTTATGACTACCTCACTGGCAAAATGAAAGTCTCACTGACTTGATGAATGCCTCACTGGCATATCACAATCATATGAATACAATAGAGAATTTGAATTAATACAAATGGTTACTCTATTTCATTACAATCCACTACTCAAATGGTTTATCTCTGCAACTATAATCAACAATACATTTTTCTTTAATATGCCCCTTTGTAAATCTGAATGCTATTATTCTTTTCTTTGTACAACTCAGGCCATTCAAGCTATCAAGGATCATGGTCTCTCAATAGTCTCTCATCAAACCTCTGCATAAGAATATATTGCACATTGTTGTCTTGTTTTATGTTTTCAAGTTCTGCATAATATGTGTTCTTCAAAACACCAAGCTTTCTTCTTTATAAGATTTTCTACAAGAGATGAATTTTCAATGATGTAGTCCTCTGTGCCCTCATTCATAAATAGTATTGTATTACCCTCATACAAACCATTCTTTCATCATAATTCTTCATATATTCATAACTGTATCAAGTAATACATCTCCTTACATTCTATAGAACACCCTGCAAGTTATTCAACACAACATGTAGGTATTTGTCTCAACATTCACACCAACCAAGTCTTACACACCAAAAGAAGCCACTATTGCTCATACACACTCACTACTCTTGCTCAAACATGCCTTTAAAACTCACCTAAGTTTGACTCCTTCATAACTTTGGACATCATATGAACTATCTGCATATTTCAATGATAATACATCTTCATCTTAGAATCATACTCTACTCTTTCTTTCTAAACTGCAAGTGACATATATATAATCCCTTTGAATGCAATGACACACTAAAAATCAACTTCATCTTCAGAGGTTCCAAAACTATCTTTTTCAATCACCATATCTCATATTATTGATATATATATATATGGAGAATTACCTTTTTAGAATACAGGAAATCAATCCAAAATTAAATAAACATCATACAAAGCTTTTTATTAATTCTCCTAGCCCTTGAGGTTGATCCAAATTCAGTTAAAAGACAACTTTTTATCTTTTAAAACCTCTTGCACATCAAATTTGAACAATAGAAGATGATCATTGGTCTTCAAAAAGCTTTTAAAAGGCAACGGACCAATCCCCTTTTCATGCCAATATCCTTTTTAATCTCTATCACATGATCTATTTTGGCGCTCATAAGACTTAATTGACTTGTCATTAGTAGTTTCCCTAGAAAGTAGGGATTGATCAAACCATGTGTTTGCACCCCTTAATCATAACTTAAGTTATGAGATAGCAGATAAGAAGGTCAACATAAAAATAGAGATAAAGAGGATGATGAGAAACTCAGAGTTACAAAGAGATACATTAAGAACTTTATGTGATATGTATTAGGTATTTATTAGGGTTTGGATTACTAGGGTTTAGGTGAACACAAAAACCTAGAGAGAAGTTTCTTCAAGACATTACTCAAAAACTATGTATCTTTGTATAACTAGAACCATAAGGATTTTTCAAGACTCTTCATTCTAATGTAGATAAGATAGGATATATAAGATAGGCATAAAGAGCTTCAACTTAGGGTTTATAAACAAATGCAAGCTAGGTCTTTTAGCAAACCCTAAACCCTAACCTTAGCAAGAGATCAAATCTTCTTAACAAAAAGACATATAAAATGGCTCTACAATACATTTATAGGATCACATGAAAAGCACCATATTCTAATATCTCATATATGACAAACCTAAAAATATATCAACTTGAAAATAACACCAAACAAGTAACCTACATTTATGTCCAATCTCACCATAACATCATCCTCTACAACACCCATGATATCCTAATAAAAATATCAATCTACAATGTAAGCAAAGTGTAGTAATGAAATCCTGAACAAAGATCATCAAATTATGAACAACTATCTTCTAAGAATATCAACAACTGATGTAATGTGATCATCAACTGATCAATCAAGTCTTGTGAACATCAAGAATGTAGTCCATGTGATCATTAGATATCTACTTTGAGAAAGAACATTGACTTAACTAACATGATCAAGAAGACTGAATCATCATCCAACAACATAGCATCTTGAATTTGCATGTTATGATAAGCAATGAAGCATTATGAATAGCATCAACACCAAAAACATTTGTGGTCCTAAATATAAACTCCTATATGAGAAACATCATCATGAGCAACATCACCAACTTCACTGTCTTTTTGTCAACAATGTTTTGTGATAAAACTACCCTAATAGTATCTTTTGATTTGAACTTGAACTCACATGACAACTCATCAAGAATATCATCTAATGATTGAACTTTGTTTTACAACATCAAAACATCAAGATAGTTAGATTCCAAACAACATCCTAACATGGTAAAACAACCTCATCCTTTATTGTGAAGAGTAGATAGTGAAACATGCCAATGATGAATATGAATCACACAAACTTGAATAGTTCACTACTTACAACTACTCCTTTGACATCAATGACAACAACATTCATCAAATTCGACCATATGAAGAACCACAGTATAAGCCCAATTGGTACAAAGACAATAAATATTGTGAATTTCATAGGATGAAAAGACATGGCACATTTGGTTGCATGAAATTGAAACATCTAATTCAAAATCTCATCGATCAAGGAGCCATTAGCATTTATCTACCTAAACAAACCTCAAATTATGACCTTGATGCTTTTAAGAATCCACTCCCATCACATGACAAGGCAAATAACTCTAATAAAGGGAATAATATCCAATATACCTATGAATCATCCACTATTAGTCACATTGAACAAGCTCACATATCTACCATTACCATAAGAGGAAAAGAACCTAGTTGTCCCAATACCACTTGTCGAGCCTCAGTCACTATCCAAGGAGCCCCTGATTGTACTATTACCACCCATCGAGGTCATGTTACTATTCAAGGAGCACCATCTATCATACGACCAACCTCTAGCTATAATATCCTTGACCATCTTGGTAAGACCCTCGCTCATATTTCCATTTTGGAGTTATTGCGTATATCCCCTGCCCACAAAGTCATCCATGATAAAACTCTACAAGAGTCATCAGTCCCTAATGCTATTGATACTACACAATTTCATACCATGATAGCTAGTATTGCATCACCCTCTCATTTGAGCTTCTCTGACAAAGATCTCTCATCGTCCGATCCATCCCATAATGATGCCCTCCATATTTAAGTTTAGATAAACCAACGATGTGTCAAATGAATATTAGTAGATGGTGGAGCTGGGTTACACATATATTGTTTAAAGCTTATCAAACTATTGGGATATTCTGAGGATCATATTGATACTACTAAGAGCATAACCATCAAGGCATATGATGATTCCGAGAGAAAATCTAAAGGGATTATTTATTTACCCATCAAGGTTAGTCCATTATTACCAATACCAAGTGCCAAGTCCTAGACATTGAATTTCCATACAATATTATCCTTGGTCATCCTTGGATACATGCCATTAAAGCCATTCCATCTACATACCATCAATGCCTCAAATTTACTTACAATGGGGTTGAAATCACAATCCCTGCCAATCCAAATCCATTTGAGTTTTGTCAAAAATTTTGAGATAAATATCAAGATCCAAATTGTGTCCCCATCAACGTCAAAGAACATCCATCCACATCCTATGTAGATCCATCCAACCTAACTAAGCCCTCATCTAGTAAATCCATCCCCACCATTGATGCCAAATACCAAGAGAGAGGACCCAATGAGTACACTTTACAAGAATGTGGTTGTGTAGGAACCTTGCCCTTATCTCCTAAATCTTATGGCCAACCATCCTTATCTAAAGATACTTCATCCTCAACCATTATCAAAGCACCTCCTACCATATTCATTAAAGCAGGCATGCTTGAAGATGAAGACATTGATGAGATCAACTCTTGGCTCTTCTTTGATGAAAATGATCAACTTACTCTAGAAGTGGAGAAATATAACAATGGCTTTCACATTATCAAGAATATGGGCTACAAAGGACAAGGAGGTCTAGGACCACATGGACAAGGACCTGTTGAACCTATTATTGTTACCAATAAGTTTAATAAGCAAGGTCTTGGGTGAATGGAAGCTAGGTGTGCGGAAATCATTTCCTACACTAATCTAATGAGGAGAGGGATATGCAAATTCAATTTTATCCTAACTATTATAGAAATGTTAAACCATTAACATGAGATATTGCAGAAAAACACAAGAACTAGAAAGTAGATAGAAGAAGAGAGACAGCGATTTATGGTGGGGAAAATCCATATCGGGTGAAAAACCCCACACTCAGAAACCTCCATAGTGTATTAACAAATATGAAATATGTGTACAATACACTTGCAATGCAAGCTTCAATGCTCTTCAACGCTCATGTCTGGAGTCAAACCGGTAGCATAATAGTACCTGTAAAACCTATGATACAACTCCCTCTCCAAGCACCTGTTTATATAAAAAATACAAGGCAATATTAGACCTTTCTTGGAATGGGCGTCTAACTTGGCCTCATGGCCCAAAACCCATTACTAAGGACACTTGGTCAATATTGTATAATGTACCTAACACTTTTCCATAGTTCCCATCCCAAAGGAGCCACCTATTTCCAAAATGGGCTATGACAGATGCTCTTACGACACTTACGACCATCATAGAATCTGTCATAGTGGTTACAACTTACAGCTGTAAGAGAATCTATCATACACAAGCTATAAATAGAATATTCTTTTAAAACATGTTATAGTCCACCTTGGGGCACCCAAATATGCCTTTTTCAAAGATGCATCATGACACATGTCTTCACCTGTCTTACAACCATCTATTTTCAACTCTTACATGTCATAGATTCGTCATAGGAATCTGTCATAACTGTTTTGGTCAAACATTCCCTTACACAACATGGAAGATGCTGACACATGGCAGAATGCTCCTACCACAAATTGGGATGCCTATCTCCTCATGTGAGGACAAAATTACAAGTTGTCATAATCCATGTAGGATTGACACATCACTATGCCACATCCCACAATATGACAATTAGAATTTACAAATATTTACAACATAGGAAATTAAATAATAAATACAAACATTAATAATGTAAGGAATTTACAAGGTTGAGACACCTTAATTCCCAACATTCTCCCACTTGTCAAACACCTTGTAAGAGCTAATAGAATAACAAGGTTTAACTGCTATAGGTCAAGAGGCCCACAGACTCTGAACACCATCTAAACTTCTCTGTGTTCACTAGCTTCGTCAATGCATCAATAACATTCTTCAAAGTATCTACCTTCTCCAAATTACCTTTCCATCCTCAACCATGTCTGAAATGAAGTGAAAGTGAACATCAATGTGCTTGGTTCTAGCATGGAAAGTTAGATTCTTTGCAAGACAAATCGTACTCTGATTGCCACAACTGATTGTTATCTATCCTGCATCAACACCAATATCTAGACATAATCTCTTAAGCCAAATGGCTTCCTTACAAGAATGAGTTACTACCATATACTCAGCTTCTGTCATGGATAAAGCAATAATAGGTTGTTGCTTACTCATCCAACAAATAGCACCACCAAACAGTGTAAACACATAAGCACTAGTGGATCTCCTACTGTCAATGTCACCTACCCAATCTGAATCCACAAATCCATGAATGTCAATGGAATGCAGAGGTCCTGTAACATTACCATGATAAGAAATGGAATACTCAGAAGTACCCCTCAAATATCTGAACACTTGCTTAACTACATCCCAATGAACCCATCCAAGATTAGCCATAAATCGACTAAGGACTCCCACTGCTTGGGCAATGTTTGGTCTTGTGCAGACCATAGCATACATCAAACTACCAACAACACTAGCATAAGGTACTCTACTCATGTCCTCCACTTCACTAGGAGATTTTAGACAATCCTCAACAGATAACTTTGTCCCCAAAGAAACAGGATCACACAATGGTCTACAATCTGCCATGTTGAACCTATCCAACACGGTCTTCACATACTTACTCAAGCTTAACCAAAGTTTTCTGTTAGCTCTGTCTCTTCTGATTTCCATTCCTAGAATGTACCTAGCTGCCCCTAAATCTTTCATTTCAAACTATGCTGGCAACTGATATTTAAAATTAGAAATAATATTATTACCCTTCCCAATGAACAACATATCATCAACATACAATGCAACAATGAGAATACGATCACCATCAAACTTAAAGTACACACAATGATCTGATTTTGATCTCACAAATCTAATTGACAACACAAAGGCATCAAACTTCAAGTACCATCTCCTAGGGGATTGCTTCAAACCATACAAAGACTTCTTAAGTTTGTAAACCAAATTTTCTTTATCTTTCACCATGTAATGCTCTGGCTATGACATGTAGATTTCTTCCTCCAAATCACCATGGAAGGAAAGTTGTCTTCACATCCATCTATTCTACCTCCAAGTCATAAGTTGCTGCGAGAGACAACAAGAATCAAATGGATGTTAGCTTTGCAATGGAAGAGAAGATCTCAAGATAATCTATACCCTCCACTTGTGAATACCCCTTCGCAACCAGTTTGGCCTTATACTTCTCAACATTGCCATTTGCACCAATTTTCTTCTTAAACACCCATTTACATCCAACGGGTTTCCATCTAGGAGGCAAAGGTACGAGGTCCCAAGTTTGATTCTTTTCCAAAGAAGCCATTTCATCCTCCATGGCCTCCTTCTAAGAACCTAGATCTTTCATATCCAAAGCCTCTGACACAGTTCTAGGTTCATCACTGTTAGTGATTAAAGCATAAGCACAACTAGAATCAAGCAATGTAAAACCAAACCTTTTAGGTTGCTTTCTTATCTGTGTAGACCTCCTCAATGGCTGAGGTTGAGGTTCAACTTCTTAATCTAAGCTTTCAGAGCTTCCAGAGCTCTCCTCATCATCAGGTCCAACATTGTCTTTTTGTTTAGTCTTCTCAGGGGTAGTAGGAAACTAAACAACATCCTCTTTGTTTACTATTTCTTCTGGCTACAAAATAGTGGAAGAAGGTGTAAGCTCTTTGGAGATGACACTTCTTCTATACAAAAATTTTTCAGCCACAAGATCCCAAAGCTTGTATCCTTTCACACTGACACCATAGCCGATGAAGATACACTTAACAACCTTGTTTTCCAACTTTGACCACTTCTCCCTAGGCACATGTGCATATGCCTCACAACCAAAAACATGAAGATGCCTTACTAAAGGCTTTCTACCAAACCACACCTCCATGGGTGTCTTTCCAACAAGAGCTGATTTAGGAGATCTATTTACCAGATAGGAGGCAGTGGCAATAGCTTCAGCCCAAAACTTTTGTTCTAGGCCAGCTCCACTAAGCATACTCCTAGCCTTCTACATCAGTGTCCTGTTCATCCTCTCTGCAACTCCATTTTGTTATGGGGTGTCTGGAGTTGTCTTATGTCTTTCAATCCCAAGTTCCTTGCAATATTTATCAAATTATGTAGAACAGAACTCACCACCATTGTCAGTTCTCAAACATTTAATCTTTTTACCAGTCTAATTTTTAGCAAAGGCCCTAAACTCCTTAAACTTGCTATAGACTTATGATTTACTTGTGAGAAAATAAATCCATGTCCTTCTATTGTAATCATCTATAAAAGATATAAAATATATAGACTTTGATAATGAAGGAACATTAATAGGACCAAACACATCATAATGAATAAGGTCCAATACACCAGAAGACTTATGAGAACTTGAGTAAAACTAAACATGGTTTTGTTTTCCATAAATGTAATGTTCACAAAAGTTGAACTCAAGATTACAATCATCTAATCCCTCAATGAGGTTCTTATTTTTTAGGGTACACAGACCCTTCTCACCAATGTGGCCAAATCTCTTATGCCATAACATTATCTTTTCAACAGGAAGTTTAACTTCCAATGCATGATTACAACCATCAAGACTACAATGAAAAGATTTCTTCATTGCTCATTCAGATGGTGGGGATGAAGTGGTTGCTGCCCTCTTCCTTGAGCCAGAAGAACTATTGCATTTTGAAATGCATGCCTCCAGCTGAAACAGAGTACCTCTCCTAGTACCCTTAGCAAGCACCATATCTCCTCTAATCATCTTGCATCCTTCTTTCAAAAAGACAACTTGCACACCTGCATCATTCAACATACTTACAGAAAGTAGGTTCCATGCTAATCTTGGGATGTGCATAACCCTAGAGATCCCCTTCACTTGACCATCAAGGAATTGGATAGAGACTCTTCCACGACCAACAATCTTTAGATGAGAGTCATCACCCAGATACACCTTTCCACCATCGAACTCCTCATACTTAGTGAACTAGTCTTGATGCAAGGTCATGTGGAATAATGCACCAGATTCGATTAGCCACACATTGTCAGATGCATGGGTTTCTAGGGCTGCGATGAAAGCATCACCATCATCTTGTGACTTGTCAGAATCTAAATCAGGAGCTTTCTTCTTCTTCTTCTTCTCCTCTTTGCATTCCTTTCAGAAATGCCTAGTTTTTCCACAGTTCCAACAAAGAGCCTTGGACTTTCCATGAGATTTAGATCTCCCACGGGATTTGGATCTACCCTTCTCAGTTTTCTTGTCCTTCTTCTTCCCTTTCTCCTTGGGTCTTCCACGAACTATACGGGCCTCTTTGGCTGCCTCAAAAGAGTTTCTCCACATCACTTCAAACAACAGCAAAGAAACCACTTCTTCCATTTTGAATGTGGATGTGTTGCTTCCAATAGCCATGACAAGATGATCCCATGAGTCTGACAGAGATTAAAGTAGGGTCATACACTAATCCTCCTCCTCCATCTTCACACTAATAGATGTCAATTGTGCAACCAACATGTTAAAGGTATTCATATGTTCAGCGATAGACCCTCCATCCTTTATTCGAAGAGAATACAAATTCTTTCTCAGGAAAAGTTTATTAACTAGGGATTTGGCTTGATACACCTCCCCCAACTTCTTCCAAAGTAGTTTTACAGTAGTCTTCTCATGGACATTTAACAGAACAAAATCAACAAGACTAAGTCTTATGAGACCCTTAGCCTTCTGATCCTTGAGATACTACTCATCTTGTGACATTGTAACTAGTTTAGTTCCATTAACACTTTCCCAAAGATCTCAGTCTACAAGCATGTCTTCCATCTTGAGCTTCCACAGCTTGAAATTAGTGTCGTTGAATTTCTCCACTTCAAATCTTTCATATGTTCTTACTATCTCCTTGATACAATAAGATATAGAATACTCTACACAGACTCCCACTCAACTTAAGATCAGCTCAAAAAACCCCTACCCAACAACTAGGACCAAAGTGATCAAGCTCTGATACCAACTGAAAGGAAGCTAGTTGTGCGGAAATCACTTCCCACACTAATCTAATGAGGAGAGGGCTATGCAAATTCAATTTTATCCTAACTATTACAGAAATGTTAAACCATTAACATGAGATATTGCAGCAAAACACAAGAATTGGAAAGCAGACAGAAGAAGAGAGACAAAGATTTACGGTGGGGAAAACCCTTATTGGGTGAAAAACCCCACACTTAGAAACCTGCACAATGTATTAACAAATCTGAAATATGTTTACAATACACTTGCAATGCAAGCTTCAATGGTCTTTGACACTCGTGTCTGGAGTCAAACTAGCAGCATAATAGTACCTATAAAACCTGTGATAAAACTCCCTCTCCAAGCACCCGTTTATATAGAAAATACAAGGCAATATTGGACCTTTCTTGGAATGGGCGTCCAACTTGGCCTCATGGCCCAAAACCCATGCCTAAGGACACTGGGTCAATATTGTAGAATGTTCCTGACACTTGTCCATAGCTCCCATCCCAAAGGGGTTACCTATTTCCAAAATGGGCTATGACAGATGGGCTTATGACACTTATGACTGTCATATAATCTATCATAGCGGTTACAACTTACAGCTATAAGAGAATCTATCATACGCAAGCTATAAATAGCATATTCTCTTACAACATGTCATAGTCCACCTTGGGGCACCCAAATATACCTTTTTCAAAAATGCTTCATGACACATGTCTTCACCTGTCTTACAACCTTCTATTTTTTACTCTTACATGTCATAGATTTGTCATAGGAATCCATCATGACCGTTTCAGTCAAACATTCCCTTACACAACATGGAAGATGCCAACACATGGCAAAATGCTCCTACCACAAAGTGGGATGCTTATCTCCTCATGTGAGGATAAAATTACAAGTTGTCATAATCCATGTAGGATTGACACATCACCGTGCCATATCCCACAATATGACAATTGGAATTTACAAATATTTACAACATAGGCAATTAAATAATAAATACAAACATTAATAATGTAAGGAATTTACAAGCTTGAGACACCTTAATTCCCAACATTGGGTATGGTAAGGAGGTCTCGCCTTCCAAGGACATTGAGTGTATTCTCAAGGAAGTAGCCAAAGCTTTTCTCGCATAAGGGACTTCTAATATAGATTTCGTCAATGACTCTTCCTTCCACATAATCAAACTATTTGAAGATACATCCATCTTTACCTTATCATCTACCTTATCCATTTCATACTCCTCATCATCTAACCTCAAACTCGTATATCCTCACCTTGTTGATTGGGACCAATAGGGGGCTCCTATTCTAGACGCATTTCAAAATGATGAAGCTATAGTACAATTCATAGGTTGAAGATAAGGCATATCATCAGGAGATGACAAAGCAGGCTTCATGATGGATCTACCTTTGTTATCCTATTTTGGTGGAAGCATCAAATCCTTCAGTCACAAAAGTGAAATAAAAATAAATAAAAAAAGATATACCACTAGGTGAAAACTGCAAGGTGCCTCTTGACCGTGAAAAAGTTAAAATAAAGGACATATTCGAAGGTGAAAACCTCTCTGAGTAGCCCAAGAATGGAGGATTTGACCTTCTTTTAACCACTGAATATCAAGAACGGTCACCATTTCTACTAGAGAAATCTCAAGAGATGAATCTAGGCATAACATAGAATCCCAAGATCACATTCCTAGCAGCATCATTATCAGAACAAGAAAGGAAAGATTTTAATGCTTTCTTCATGAAAAGAGAAATCAACTTTGCATGGACCTATGCAGATATGCGATGGTTAGATCCTTCACTTTTTCTACATCATCTAGCAGTATATCCAAATGCAAAACCGGTCAGGCAAAATCTTTGAAAATGCATCCTCAAATAGCACTTTTAGTCAAAGAAGAAATTCAGAAATTATTGGATGCAAAGTTTATAAGGCCTATTGATTATCCAGAATGGGTTTCAAATCTAGTACCAGTCTCACAACCTGATGGCCACATTCATTGTTGTATTGACTTCAGAGACCTTAACAAAGCTTATCCCAAGGATAACTTCCCATTACCAAGCAAAGATACCATTGTGGATCTCATAGCAGGACATGAAATGCTATCATTAATGGAAGGATTTTCTAGCTATAATCAGATTAGAATTGCAGAAGACAATCAACACAAGACTTCATTCATATGTCCATGGGGTACCTATTGCTAGGTCATCATGCCTTTTGGTCTTAAGAACATAGGAGCCACATATCAACGAGCCATGACAGTTATCTTCCACGATCTTTTTCACACCATAATGGAAGACTATGTTGATGACATCTTGGGAAAATCAAAAACTAGTGAAGGCCACTTACAAGTATTAGAACAAATCTTTGATAGACTGGAGAAGTATCAAGTGAGACTAAATCCAAATAAATGTGTATTTGGGGTAACATCCGAATAGTTGTTAGGTTATATTGTATCCTGATGAGCCATAGAAGTGGATCCTGACAAGGTAAAAGCTATAATGGAAATGCCTCCACCATCTAATTTGAAATAGATTCGCATCTTACAAGGTAGGTTGTAGTATATCCGTAGATTCACTACACAACTAGCAGATAAATGCCATCCTTTTCAACACCTTCTTTGGAAGGGAGAACCTTTCAAATGGGATGATAAGTACCAACAAGCTTTTTAGAAAATAAAAGAATATCTAGATACACCTCCTATGTTGGTATCTCCTATACCCGATCAACCATTATTATTATACATCTACTCAACAAGAGTAGTTCTAGGTGCTCTTTTAGTGCAACATGATGAAGCAGTGAAGGAACAAGCCATCTACTACATTAGCAGAACTCTTGTTGGCTATGATCTTAACTACACAACCATGGAAAAATCATGTTTAGTTGTGGTGTTTTCTTCCCAAAAGTTGTGACACTATATGTTGAACCAACATACAAATCTCATATCTAAGTTTGATCCTCTCAAGTATCTTCTTTCTAAAGCAGTGCTTAAAGGCAGACTAGCAAAATGGGTAATGATCCTAAGTGAGTTTGATATAGAATATGTGGATTGAAAAGCTATAAAAGGACAAGTAATCATAGATTAGCTAGTAGAAGTGCCAATAACAAATGTTCATCCTATCCATCCTAAATTTCCTAATGAAGAGATATTCAACTTATATCCTTCAGTAGTTTGGTAGTTATACTTTGATGGATCATATACACAACATGGGTCTGGAGCTAGAATTTGTTTCATCACACCTCAAGGAGATTGTATACTAAAGTCATATAGGATTGCTTTCCCTTGTACAAACAACATTACTGAGTATGAATCTTGATCATAGGAATATGTATGGATGTAAAATGGGCTATTACACAATTACAAGTCTTTGGAGATTCTTAGTTGGTTATTAGACAAGTCTTGGATTAATATCAAACCAAAGATGAAAAACTTCTGCCATACAAGTTGATGGTAGATGGTTTCAAGTAATACTTTTCAAAGATCACATTCGAGCAAATTCCTAGGATTAACAATAAAGTAGAAGACACTATGGCTACAATTAGTTCTCTTCTAGACATGCCTTCCAATGTACATCGATGTGAGTTATTGGTTGAACAAATTTGGATACCATCTTTTGAAGTTCCACAATCTAAGCTCGTATGTGAACTTGTTGGTCCCAATTCTCCTTGGTATGAGGATATATATGAGTATCTCTGCCACGGTACCTTTCCATTCCAACTATCCAAAACCTAATGCAAAACTTTCATCTGTCGAGCCTCTCATTACACTATCCTTGGATAAACCTTATACCACAAGAGTCTCATATCCTTATTAGATATCTTGACTCAAAGGAAGCTAACATTGCTTTATGTGAGGTACATGAAGGTGTCTATGGTTTGTATTCCATTGGCCCTAGCCTTACTAAGAAACTCTTGCGAGCTGGATATTATTAGCCAACAATAGATCAAGATGCACAAAAATTTGCTAAGTGTTGTCTCCAATGTAAGAAACATGGGGATTTTATACATGCTCCAACACATGAGTTACAACATGTTACTACACCATGGCCTTTTTCACAGTGGGGACTTGACCTCATAGGAAAGATCCATCTAACCTCATCCAATGGTCATAAGTTATCATTACCACCACAGAGTATTTTACAAAGTGGGTAGAAGCCATACCAATGACTTATATCACTGGCAAGCAAACATCCAAGTTCATCCTTCATCATATCATTTGCTGCTATGGAGTTCCACAAACCATTGTTACTGACAATGGATGTCCCTTCAAGAACTAAGAAGTCTATGAGATTTGAAACAAATTTCATATCCAACACAGGTTCTCAACACCTTATTATCCCCAAAGTAACGACCAAGCCAAGGCTTCTAATAAAACCATTATCAAAATCCTTAAGAAGACAATCAATGAAGTTGGTCATGATTGGCATCTACAACTTTATCTAGCCTTGTGGGCTTATCAAACTAGTGTCAGAACTCCCACTGGTGCTACACCTTATGCTCTTGTATATGACACTAAAGCTATCTTACCTATATAGGTCGAGATCCCCTCACAAAGAGTATCACTACACCATCTCATTTCTAAAGAGGAATATAGGATATTCAGGCTAAATCATCTAGAGCTATTGGAAGAACGACACTTCATGGAACTCAATTATCTCCAAGTCTATCAAAATCATCTTCATCATAGCTACAACAAAAAGATCAAAGAAAGAAGTTTCTAGGTAGGAGGCCTTGTCCTTAAAGAGAATCAGAAGAATCAACAGGATAGTGAAAAGAAAGGCAAATTTGAACCAAATTGGTTAGGACCATATGTGATCATATTAGTCTATGGATCAGGAGCTTACACTCTCTCAACACCTAAAGGAATTCCTTTGGATGAACCCATTAACAATGTTCATCTGAATAAATTTTATGCCTAATCCTTGGAATATCAATAAAAAATTAAAAAAAAAATCAAAATAGTAAAGATAAATAATCCATCCTCTGGTGATTAACTGGTAAACAGGCACCTTGGATAAGTACCATAGTGAAAAATTGGCAAACAAGCACTATGTGTAGAACCAACTCTTATCATCTACTCAGTCTTTATTTGCCATCTATTCATCCATAATAATCTTTTTCCATATCCTAAAAATCTCCACCCATTTTCATAATAAACTTATCCATCCCCAATAAGATCATTCCCTTTTCCATCCTTATGCTTACTGCTATCATGGGTTTTGGAAATTGTTGGAGTTGACATGTCATTTTCTCCATGATCCTTCTAGGTCTAGGTTATCACCTCATCCCTCATTATCCATAATAAATACAACCCAATACTGGGGGCACTTGCTTGTGCTTTATTTTTGGAGTGGATATTTTAAGCATCATCATCCAGCAACACACCAATAACATTTCACCTCACCAAACATCCAATCAATTCCAATCAATCCATTACCCGATCAATCCATCTACCTTCATTCTCACCATCAATAAAACACATTATTAGAACTACATCTCATCTCTATCATTAAGTGCCTTGATCCTATGGATATAGGGCATGTAGGCAATCTGGGATATGAAGGAAGTATCCAGATTCAGGCATAGGTCATAGACATCTTCTATCTTTTATCTTTATTCTAATCTTCATCAATCATCTTCTTTCTTCCATCTCATTTTCTCTCATCATCTATCTCCCACATCATCAATAAACACCCAAAACTACATATCATCATGTCTCATCATTATCGTACTATGCTTTGATCCCATGGATACAGGGTATGTAGGTAGTCTAGAATACGAAGAAAGTATCTAGTATGCAAGCACAGGCAATTCTATCTTCCATCCCCATTTCATTTATTCTATCTTCCATCTTCTTCTCTTTGACTAACTCAAGAAGAAACAAACTATGCAAGTCGTGTTAGCTCAAGAACTTATCAAATCAAGGGTAAACAAAAGATGTTTGTCTGCATGACTTTAGCCAACATTTACTATATCACTCCAACATCACAACCTTCAAGAGGATATATCTTTCCTCACAACAAGGCATTATCCAATCTATCCAAGAGCACCCTCTATTGGTAAGAGAACATGATGGCTATCTTTTATTTTTCTTTTGATTTATCTTTTGTCCCTTTCTAATACTTAGTCAAGCTTGCCTTGATTCATCATATCTTGGTAGGTCACGATGATGTATGGACTAGGGCATGGTCATTTGCTTTCATATGTTGTGTTTATGGGATGATCTTATTTTCCTACTATGTATATGGTATCTTGTACGTGTTGGGATTAACATCTTGCATATCAATATCTTTTGTATTTGATAAGACTATTCTATGCTAAGACTATTTTTCATACATATAACCAACAAGGTGTCATTATGTTTAGTGGAAATAAGTTTAAATTGTTGCTTACAGAGTCAAAGTCTATCTCGGATAGCTAATATTCATATCTTGTGTATGTTGGATCAACATCTTGACCTCATATGATAGACAAGATTGTATTATGTTGCATGCATTGGGTACATCGTCACCCTAGTCTTCTATACCTTGGTGCATAATATCCATATGCTATATCAAACATAAGGATTGCAAATCTCTAAAGTTGTGTGCAACCATTGTCTAAGCTACATCCATTGTTCACCACTCATTCATTTACCACAATAAAACCTATAGCTCTCATGAGGATGGATCAAATTTTATTTTCCTCCATTTCATCACCTTCATCCTACAAAAATAAGTGTGTTAGACATACATCACCCTATATCATTATCATTTATCATCTCTTTATAGAGCCCAAAACCCTAATATTTCTTCTAAGACAAAACCTTATTATCTTCTTTTCCATTCCTCATTTATCCCACCCAAATCCTAATTCTTCATGTCAACTTAACCTTGTCCATCCTTTCTTTATCATCTAATCATGATTCAACCCAATCTTTTCCTAGTAGCCTAGCTTTCCTCTCAAGGGGCACCACCCGCCAGTTTCACTAGGGCATAACTTGTAATCTTTAACGTATCAGTTTTATCTTCTTTGAAATAATGCCCTAATGGACATTGTCTCAAAGAGGGGGAAAATGTAGACACCCAAAATTGACCCTTCACATCATCTGTTGATTTGTCACATCATTCACCTTGCATATGCCAATTTTGTCTAGCACACTTGGGTTAATCGTCTATTTTCTTCTAAATCACCCTCTTTCTATAATTAATTAAATAAATTATATTTATTGAATCCTATCTAATTCCATCTAATATCATCTAATATCATCTATATTCTTCTATTTTCTATCTATAATTAGATAATTTTTAATTATCTCATTGTTCCTCTAAAATAAATAAAATCAATATTTTATTTATTTGTCTTCTCATCATGCTCATAAATTAAATAATTTATTTATTTAATTTATGTTGATTCCTCCAATTTTCTAAATTTAGCTTTTCTTCTATCATTTAAAAATAAATTAAATGAATTTATTTGTTTAATTTATTTTTTATCTTATCATTTCCCTCTCTTATCACATTCTTCTATGTGTACAAGATAGGTCTTATCCTAAATCAAATACAAAAAATTATTTAATTGGTTCAAAAATCAATCATCCACATCATCCAACACTTAAAATAGAAAAGCATCCTATTTTAAGAAAACCAATCTTAGTACTACCAACAAACCAACTACAATCATTTAATAAAAGCTATCTCTATGGACACATGTCTTGTACACATAGATCCAAGTTTCTCATTTAATCTCAACCGTTCACATAGCCACCTAATCTCTACCATTAATCAATCTTAGTAGAGAGCTATATAAACACCCTCTCACCTCATTTCATAGATATCCCACATAATCTTGAAAGCATCCAGATCATCATCTCATGCATATTGAATCCATTGAGGACTTTGAGCATATCATCCATCATCATTGCAGCTATGGCAACTATGGTTGTTCACTATTAAGAAGCAATCCATAATTCTAACCAAGGAATCAAGCAGTCTCGGTGACATTTTTCTTTGATTTGCTTTCATTTTGTGTCATTTAGATGGATTCTTTGAAGGTGGTAGGATTAGGTTTGATTTGCAATGCTTGATCTTGTTACCCTAATTTTTCCTGCTAATAGGTTCCAAACTTTTTCTCATTTGGATCTTTTGGTTTGCTCAACATTAAATCTACCAAACCAATTAGAATAACTTATGTAACCTCATATCCCATTGCTGGGACCCATACACTTCTAGGTTCTACTGCCTCCATGAAGCATTTATCTTTGTCTACCATGAATACAATTTCCTTTTCATATTTCATTACAACCTTTTCTAGGATTCTAGCCCTAACCTGCATTTTCTTTTGGAAATTCTTAAAGTAACCCCATAATGCTGCATTTTGTTTATAAACATCTTCTAAGCTCCATAGATGATTTCTAATATGAACTACTACTCAAGAATGATTTAACCACCCAATTTTACCTATACCTGGTATTTATTTTAGGAAGTAGAACAACAAGCAAATGACCAAAGTGCCATACCTAAAAGGGTACTTAATGTCCTTTGTTCCTTTCAAATTTTCCAACAGTTGTTGCCGAAGCAACTCACAAAGGTCATAGTTTGTATTGTTCTTAACCATATCGTATGCTATGTATATAGCTATTGCAGAGACTGAGTTTTCCCTATTGGAGAAGTAGACCTTATAACAAATAACCATTGATGCAAATCTAATCACTGGATCCACAATATCATTCACAGTTAGTGCTCCCTTATCAAATTTTACACCTATCAGTTGCATTACTGTATTATTTTTCATAGTTTTCATGGCAAGGACCTTTCCGATGGAGCACATGCTAGTTACTGCTCTAACGACATTTTTAGTGATCATGGGTGTCATGTCTAACCACATAAATTCATCATGAATTCTGCTTCAGGCATACCAGATCCAAGCATTTTTAGAAAATATCAAAAAATCAATCCACACATCTAATTTCTTCTCATGTAGAATGTTGTATTCTTTCTTCATTCTAAAATTATCTTTAGTTAACTCATTTAAGTAAACTTGTCTTAGTTTCATATGATCATATTCTTCCAGATATGCATGAATATATGTCGTAACATCTTCAGTGTGCATGATCCCAAATGGGACTTTAGAGAATGCACTGTCTGGATCAGTTTCAGTTGATTTGAAATGGTGCTTCTTGAACTTAGGGTGAGGCCTCTCTATTATCTCAACTACTTGAGGAGTAGACATCTTTACATATTCAACATAGAAATTTTTTAAGAGAGATAACTGTAAATACCTTTTGTTTCTAGTTAGGGTTTCTTTGCACCAATCACTAAACACTTGGATTCACCATAGCTCACTTCTTAGATCTCTTTAGTCACTTGAGGGTTTGAATGCAAAGTGATTTTTATTTCAAATGAATTCCTTATATCCTCTTTCCATTAGGATTCAATCATCATAAATGCTTATTTCAAAATGTTGTCAAACCCTTACTCTGCCACTCACAATCGATCTAAATTGCTCCACAATCCACTGCATTAGAATTTTTTTCCAAAATCTTCTCTAAAATCTCTATTTTCTTGTTTTATAGCTTATACCCTCATGTTGGATGTCAACACCACACTTCTAGATCGGGAACTAGGATTTTGCATTTAATCTCCCCCTAATCTAGAGCTCGCAATTTACTTCCCAGAGGAAGTACCATCACTTGAGTTTGGTGCAGACTCATCCTTGACTTCCTACACTTCCCTCTTAACCAACATTTGATTCATCTCCTTCTCGATCTCTACTATTTCTACCTTTTGTACCGGTTTCTTCATCTCTACCTAATTATCCTTATTCATATTATTTCTTTTGTACAATCTTGCAATATATTTAGGCCTATTGCAATTGAAGAATACAATATTCCTCTATCCATTATTCCTTTCATTCATTCTTGATCTACATTGGTTAGCCTTGTGTTCAAGTCTATTGCATGCAAAACAATTCTCATTGAAAGATTGAGCATTCCTTCCATTATTATAGTTGTTCCTTATCTAACTTCTGCATTCACCAACTCTATGTCCAAACCTCTTGCATACAAAGTAGTTACCTTTAAAGGTCTTAGTATTCCTTCTATTATTGTAAACATTCCTTATCTGACTTCTACATTCATTAGCCTTGTGACCTACTTTATTGCAAGTGAAACACTGACCAGAGAATGATGGAACATTCTGATTCACTCTGCTCCTACATTGAGTAGCCTTATGACCAAACTTATTACATGCATTACAATAACCATTGAAATAAGGGTACCTTTGAGTATTTGGTTGCCTGGCCGGTGGTCTTCTAGGTCTATTTTTATTATGGATCTGTTTGCCTTTGTCCTTGATCTCAACATTCTTTTCTTGACCCTCTTTAGATCTTTCAACTTTCTCATATCCCAAGCCTTCTATATCATCAGAGCTCTTCTGACTTGTAATTATTTTATCACGTTGGGCATCACTTACTCTGAATTTATCTTCTTGAATCCATGTCTATTTTAGATAAGCTTTTAGATCCACAACTTCTTGTTCAAGCTTTATGCAGTCTTCAGTTTTTCTTTACACCAACTGATTTAGGTCTTTTACTTTTTCTCTTTTTACAACTTCCACTTTCAAATCATTCAAGGTGTCATTTGTAGATATCAATTGTTCACTAACCTCCTTATATTTTTCTTTGAACTTCTTGGCTTGTTCCCTCAATTTTCTAATGAACTCATCTACTTCCTTGACATTATCTTTCAGATCCCTATTTTCTAATTCAACCTTTTTAAGATCTTCAAGGGCAAGCTTGAGTTCTTCTTCATTGACAAGAATACATTCTCCTTCAGTTTTAGTTGAATTAATTTCTTTAGGAGTAGGACATTTTTTACCTACCATTTGTTCAGTCTCCAAGATCTTCCTAAAGCTGTTATACTTCTTCCAAGGAACCAGACTCTCATACCAATTGTTGAACACCCAAGATACTGAGAGGGGGGTGAATCAGTATCCTATTAAAAATTTTACTTGTTAAACTAAAAATCCATTTACCGCATGAAATAACCAGGCAGATTAAACATAGAAGAAACAACCACAATCCATCACACATGAACACCATAATTTTTACGTTGAAAACCCAAAACTAGGAAAAACCATGGTGAGTGTTAGCTCACAATATATTATGTAGGAATAATATCAAATTACAACAAGGATCACTGCCCAAAGAAATGTTCACTGCAAGAATGGCTCATTGCCGAAATAGACTAACTAACTAGAGAAAGAAGGAAGGAAAAATGGCTCATTGTTAGGTTGAACTACTCAGATTGCATCTACACATGCATGGTTGTAGTTCCAGTGAAGGTCAAAACACTATCTCAAAACTCTTCATCTTGACTACTCTATTTCACTGCTTTGCTTTTACATTAAGCAAGATTTCTCTTCTTCTACTCTTGTCTCCTGCACTGTACTTCACATATTATGCACATTCATAATATTCACATCACATCACTCAAACACCAAATTCAATCCCATATATATCTACAACAATCAAAATCTTCATAGTAGGTCAGCCTAATAAGGTGTAGCATGTAGTCATGCCTTATGTACTCTATTGGCCAAATTCATTCGCCAAAATTCACAGTGGACCCAAATAATATTTGAAATGACTTCTCATATGTCAGCCTCAACTATTTCACCACTTAGGATTAAGTTCTAAACAATAGAACTTACTACATACAATTTGTACTTATCATGTCAGCATTACACACAGACAGCTATTGGTTCACTTCATATGTTAGATAACAACTTTCACTACAGACCACAAGATGATTTCAAAATCATATCAAACACTCTTCACACATCCCCAAGCTTACCTTAAGAATCACAAGGCATGATATCATCTTGTAGCAAAATGTGGACCATCAGAACTCAAACCCTATCACAGTCAAGCTCCATCAAGCCATGTAGCGATACTCAATAGCTTGTAACAATCTTTCTAGTGGACTTCAAAACTTGAAATTCTAGATTTAGACATTTTATACAAGTGTTTACAACACCTCAAAACCACATAACATGATATGCAACACTGGAGGAATGTGGACCAATTCAATTGAGTGTTCTACTCTAAATATCATTGTATTCTACTCTACCTATTTGAAAGTATGCTTTCAGTACTTATCAGGAGCTAAAATATTGGATATAAGATCTTATATGGACTATAGACAAGATACCAAAACTGCATGATTTGATATCCAACTGTAGACCAATACTGACCATTATATTGTCTCTCTATCGCTATCTCCTGTATATTATCAACACTTAGCTAAAAAGGCTAAGTCTTCTTCACTGGACCAAAACTTCTATTCTAATCTTGTTCCTTTTCTTGTTGTCATTAGTGATAACACTATCATGCACAATCATTCATTATTATACCAAGTGGCCAAAAGGAGGTGAATATGTTAACCAAGCAAAAGGAAGAGTGTTTGAAAGGTTGGAAAAGGAAAGATCCTGAGAAAGTTTGGAGGAGAAAACATGAACAAAAAGGGAAATAACCTATAAATGTTCTTTATGCACAAAAGGAATCTTCAAATGCATAAATAGATCCATAATTTTAGGGGGAGATGATCATAGTTTTATCATGTAATCCCCTAAAAGATAAAGAAGGGTAGAGATATTGGAGTGGTGATTCAGACAATGGAAATCTTGTCCAAACAATGATAGTGAGTTGATCATTCTAATGTAAAGGTAATGAGTTCTATCATTACAAATCAAGAAGAATATTTGTATATCAAGTCTTACTCAAGATGTCATAGAACTCCTAGAAGAGACAAATATCAAGATTGATAATGATATCATGATGACAATACTTTCATAGTAAAATCAATAAGACCGAGATACAATGCAAGGAAATACATAGACAATTAGTGAATGAAGATCTTGACATTGAAAGATATAAGAAGACTATCAAACAACATAGACACCTTGTAAATGTCATTGTGATAATGGTAACACCTTGTAGAGATCTTTGTGATAGTGGTCTGCTCCTATCATGCAAAAAGGTATGACTCTGCTAGGAAGAAAACCATTGAAGACATCCATAAGGACATGAAGGCATAAAAAAAATTTCCATGTACACTGGACACAAATAAGAATCCTTGACATGTTGATCAGTCATAGAGGAGTTTGATTAGTCATAGGGGAGCTAGTGGTCAGGTAGTGTTTTGGAAGGTTGCACATTAGATTTGTTGAAAAGGTTTTAGAATTATTCAAGAAAATGCAAATGGTAGGAGTAATATTAGACTCTGCATCCTTTGCCACCATTCTTGTAGCCTGTGTCAACATAGAATGCTTTCGAACAAGGTATGGCATCAATCAAAGTATAGAGGAATGGGATTGTTATCAAATGTTGTAGTTGCAAATAATGACTTTATATAGTGCCTACTATTATTACTTTTGATTCATGTGGCAGTGATTCTTTATGGTGTTCATAAGTTCATGTTCTCTCAAATTGGTTTGACATCAATAGTTTGGACAACTGGTTATGGTCTCATTCATTTCAAGACTCAAGTAAGATAGTAATTGTGCTTTACTTTACTTTTATATGACAATAATTCAGTATTGTGAAGGTTCTTCTAAGTTCAACAAGACAGTGAGTTTACATGATATGTTCAATATGGGTTTGTCAAAAAGCTCATAGAAACTTCTAAGCAAAAGCATCTGATGGGTGGAAATTCAAACTGCTTAACCTCTTTCAGTAATATTATGTTAGTTTAGATATTAGTCAATTAGAATTCAAACATCATGTGCATCAGTGATAAGTGATAGTGGTCAGTTGCCATGTTGTGGTTGATTGCCATGATATGATCAAGTTTGGTTAGCATCAGAATTAATATATATATCAAGACATTGATAGTGACGTTATTTTTTGTTGCCTTGTTGTTATCAAGTCTTTGTGATGCAGAGGCATCCACACTAAAACCTTGACATACAGCATGTATGTCTAACACCCTTCATCATCATCATATTTCTTGCTAACATTGTCAGCATCATCATATTTTCTCTTACCGACCGATATCCTCCTGTAGACAAGCCTTCGCCCTTTCGCATGTCAGCAGCATCATCATATTCGCCTATCAGCAGCATCATCATATTCGGCAAGCGCAAACATCCTCCTGACGTTCACTGTTCATCTTACCGCCAACCGCTTTCTTCATCATCATGATGTTCAACATCATGTTCATCAGCAGGATATAAAATATCCGGTTCCCTCCATATATCCTGATGACGACCCTTCACGCACCTTTCCTTCGATGCTTACGTCACCCCAATATCCTGATGACGATTATCCTGATGACGATGACATCACATGCAGCTCCTTCAATATCCTGCTGCCCCGATATCCTGATGACGATGATGTCACATGCAGTTCCTTCAATATCCTGCTTTCGACCAAACTTAACATTATCGGCCCGCGATGGTTTTATCAACCCAATCTTCTACCTTATGCCGATACGCTCCTCCTCGGCAACACCTGATGATGATCACCCCGATGCACATTCACTTTATGCAATCGACTGCATCATGCTCATCTCCACCTACTCGGATGACACCCGAAGTAACTGCAGGATATACACAGAAATATCCTGATGATGCCGTTGTGATGGATTTTCCAACCTTAGCGAATTTTGATCCGCTGAACCTCCTAAGGTGACCCGATCCGCTTCCTGGACAACTTTCCAGACTCGAACTACCAGCACGACCTAGCACATACCCATGCTAGGGTTCTCAACACCTCTTGATTGCGATCTTGCAAACATGCATGCGAACAAACAGAAAAAGTAAACTAAATCCTAAACTACTGTACATAGCCATTCCACCGATTCGACGAATCAACCGGTGGAATGGATCAGCGAATCCATGAAACCACCAGAACAACAAATCGATTTCACAATGGAGATCAAACAAAAAATGAACACAAACAAGATCTTTATTGATTTCAAAAGATGCAATACAGTACTCTGTCTCACTCTCTGTTTCTCCTCTTCAATGTAATACTGATCTCTGATCTAAAACCAACCGATCCTCATACATAAATAGGATCTGCTTGCGAGTACTACCACTCGATTCCCAGCGGCTGGGAGGATCCAACCGAACATACAACATAACAGCTGTCCTAACAACCTACCTAAAAATAGTAAAGTATGGTCAACATGACCTTATTACATGCATTGGTCTTATAGGACCTTCTTGGAAACATTAACAAGACTTAAACTAACCAACTGCCTCATGGAGGCCAGCTTTCAGGTAGGTGCTCCTGCACCATACTCCCCAACAGAAAAGAACTCATGTCCCATGAGTTAGGATGTGGAAGTCCTCCACCTTTACACTTTGCCTTTGCAGTGTCTTGACCTGTTCCAGCTTTGTCCTCTGCTGGCTCTCGGCTGCTCCAAGACTTCTGAACTGTAACTTGCTTTCTTGCAAGTAAATCCTCATGCCTGTCAATGTAGGCCCTTCTCTCACATACCTTGTGTTTGTCAGGTTGTCTGACCAGAACCTCTGTCTGAACTGCCTCTTGAACTTCTGTAATGTTCAACTCTGTCTTTCTTTCAACCTTTATAGGACAAACAATAGTCCCAACTATGACAACATCCTTGTCATTCCTCTCAACTGGTTGCTGTTTGTAAACCTGTTGCTGAACCTGCTGCTGACCTCTGTCAGTCAAAACTGAAACTGTCGTCAAACTATTGTCCTTAACAACTTCTTTCCCTACAATATCCTCAACTGCCTTTATGCCTGCTCCTATAGGCTTTTGCACAAATTCCTTCTTTCCCACTAAAATGATTTTTGCTGCCTTCTGTACTACAGCTGCGTCCTGTAATGGCATCAACATAATAGTTTTCCCATCTTTCTTGATGGTGTAGGTATTAGCATACCCATCATACAGTACCCTCCTATCAAATTGCCATGGTCTACCCAATAGTAGGTGACAACATTCCATGGGCAAAATGTCACACAAAACTCTATCATGATATGCTCCAATCTGAAAATCAACATATGCCTGTTCATAGACAAAAAGTGATTGACTATCACTCACCCAAGATGCCTTGTAAGGGTTTTGATGTGGAATCCTTTCCAAATGCAGTTTATCCACCATTTCCTGAGATACCATGTTGTCTGTTGAACCAGTATCAATGACAACCTTACATACCTTACCTTTGCTCTTGCATGTGGTCTTGAAAAGAGCTCTTCTTTGCATCATATCCTTTGATGTCTGCAAACTAATTCTCCTTAGCATCAATGCTTCTCCCTCCTCAGGATATCCATAACCGTCAGGAGCTCTATCTTGATAAGTGTTTGAACTTTGCACGCTTTGCTCTACTTTCTCTTCTTGTACAAGTTGTACTTTCTTGTCATTCGTTCTATCATCTCTGGATGATGAACCTTTGCTTTCTGGACATTTGAAAAATAGATGACCAAACTCACCACAGGTGTAACACTTTCCTGAAAATGTAGTAGAACCTCTACCACTTCCAAATCTGCCTCTATTACCTTTCCATCCACCTCTGAAATCAGACTGTCCCTGTCCTTTACCAGTGTCTTCTTGACCCTCATTGATTTGCCTTGTTGTAGGGGCTAATCCTCTTCCCCTCATATTGCTGCCTCTTCCTCTCATGGACTTATCTTGTCTCCTATTCATCTTTTCTTCAATCCTGATTGCCATTTGGTAACAATCCTCCACATTCTTAGGGTTAGCTAAAACTAACTCATCCTGTATGTTCAATCTCAAACCAGCCAAGTACCTAGCCACCTTTTCTACCTCATTCTCATGATGACCAGATCTCATACTCAACTTATAAAACTCCTCAGTATATGCCTTCACATCCATTTCCTTCTACCTTAAAAATTGCAGCTTCTTAAACATCTGAATCTCATAATCCCTAGGCAAGAATTTACCTTTTATCCTTGCTACCATCTTATCCCATGAAGTGATCTTTGACTTCCCTTGTTTCCTTCTCTCGGATTGTACATAATCCCACCATACCAAAGCATGACCTCCTAACTTGGTCTTTGCAATCTTTACCTTCTGATCCTCAGCAACATCTTCACATTCAAAGTGATTATCAAGTGCAACAATCCAATCCAGTAACTCATCTTCATTCAAACTTCCATTATACTTGGAAACATCAACCTTTACCTTAGGTTTATCACTCTGCACTGCCTTTAACAGTTTTGTAAATCTCTGGTCTTCAGCATCCAGATCTTCAGCTACCTCTTCATACTCTTCAACAACATCTTCATCTTCTTCTGACTCACTGTCGTCCACTTCCCTCTTTTTGTTCTTCTCCAAGGCTACAAGCCTGGCTTGAAGTGCTTCAGCAAGCTCCTTCATCTTCCTCATCTCTCTGGCATGTTTTTCCTTCATCTCCTGCAATTCCCTTGCAGTACCATTACCTTTCGGAGGCATTTTGTCAACCTCTCACTTCTCTACCTCTGTCCTTCCCAGTGACAGAATCAACTCTACCTCTGCCCTTTCGGTGACAGAATCAACACACACTAGCCCAGACCTTTTGCTGAGCTCTAATACCACTATGATGCAGAGGCATCCACACTAAAACCTTGACATACAGCATGTATGTCTAACACCCTTCATCATCATCATATTTCTTGCTAACATTGTTAGCATCATCATATTTTCTCTTGCCGACCGATATCCTCCTGCAGACAAGCCTTCGCCCTTTCGCATGTCAGCAGCATCATCATATTTGGCAAGCGCAAACATCCTCCTGACGTTCACTGTTCATCTTACCGCCAACCGCTTTCTTCATCATCATGATGTTCAACATCATGTTCATCAGCAGGATATAAAATATCCGGTTCCCTCCATATATCCTGATGACGACCCTTCACGCACCTTTCCTTCGATGCTTACGTCACCCCAATATCCTGATGACGATTATCCTGATGACGATGACGTCACATGCAGCTCCTTCAATATCCTGCTGCCCTGATATCCTGATGACGATTATCCTGATGACGATGACGTCACATGCAGTTCCTTCAATATCCTGCTATCGGCCAAACTTAACATTATCGGCCCGCAATGGTTTTATCAACCCGATCTTCTACCTTATGCCGATACGCTCCTCCTCGGCAACACCTGATGATGATCACCCCGATGCACATTCACTTTATGCAATCGAATGCATCATGCTCATCTCCACCTACTCGGATGACACCCGAAGTAACTACAGGATATACACAGAAATATCCTGATGATGCCGTTGTGATGGATTTTCCAACCTTAGCGAATTTTGATCCGCCGAACCCCCTGAGGTGACCCGATCCGCTTCCTGGACAACTTTCCAGACTCGAACTACCAGCACGACCTAGCACATACCCATGCTAGGGTTCTCAACACCTCTTGATTGCGATCCTGCAAACATGCATGCGAACAAACAAAAAAAGCAAACTAAATCCTAAACTACTGTACATAGCCATTCCACCGATTCGACGAATCAACTGGTGGAATGGATCAGCGAATCCATGAAACCACCAGAACAACAAATCAATTTCACAATGGAGATCAAATAGAAAATGAACACAAACAGGATCTTTATTGATTTCAAAAGATGCAATATAGTACTCTGTCTCACTCTCTGTTTCTCCTCTTCAATGCAATACTGATCTCTGATCTAAAACCAACCAATCCTCATACATAAATAGGATCTGCTTGCGAGTACTACCACTCGATTCCCAGCGGCTGGGAGCTTCCAAGCGGCTGGGAGAATCCAACCAAACATACAACATAACAGCTGTCCTAACAACCTACCTAAAAATAGTAAAGTATGGTCAACATGACCTTATTACATGCATTGGTCTTATAAGACCTTCTTGGAAACATTAACAAGACTTAAACTAACCAACTGCCTCATGGAGGCCAACTGTCAGGTAGGTGCTCCTGCACCACTTTGAGTAATAGTGATTTGTAACTAGTAACTAATACTTTGTTATGTCAGTAAGCTGTATCTATACTAAACTTTACATCAGTGTTATATCAGACAGGTGATTGACAATTTTAGATAAAGGCAAGTTGTTTTAGACATTGTGTTGACAAAGGTATCTATAATGTATAGTGATTAGATGTCAAATAGTGGCATTTTTCTCTTGTTTCAATAGTGTCATTACTGTTGATCAGTCATAGAGGTTTTATAAAGTATAGTGAAAGTATGTTGCAGGTAGAATGTATACATGATAGGTATGAAAGTCGATTTGGTCTCAAAGGTCATTAATGCATGGTGTTTGTAAGTTGATTTAGTATTGATGTAAAAGTAAAAGACAACAAATTTCTTTCTAAGAGTATGCAGAACAAGATAATATGATCATATCAAGACAATAGATGAAATGATGGAAAATTAGATGTCAATAGTGATTTGCCTTCTCTGTGGTGAGATAGTGGACAGGTATTTTATGATTGTGAAGCTGTCGATAGTTATCTTGTTGCAAGGATATAGTAAATATATCATAAGGACAAGAGAGTCATCCCTTTTGTGAGGCTGATTATTTTCCTTCCTTATTTTGAACGTTATATATCATAGTTGGTGACATCATTAGACTTTTAGAGACTATTGTTCCTTTATGTAGATTTGATTATATCTCCCGATTCTGGTTTGACATTGATTAGACATGTGGTGATTCGATTTAAATCATATTTTGATGCTCTGATGAGATTAGACATGCGAGATATATTAGGTGATGTTTATTGATGTGATTTCTAGTTCATCATGTGGATTCATTAATTGATGATGATTATGTGACATTAGATGGAAAATGTAGTTAATCTTGAATTATGTTGTGAATGATTAATATGCAATGACATGAATTTAATTTCGGTTGCTTCGGCTATGGTTATTCATGATGTGATTGACACTTGATCTAGTTGTGCAGGATTATATTCCTAGCCCATAGGAAATTAGAGGTAGTGTTCACACATATGTTATTCCCTGTGAAACCGATCCATTCCCAAGAGGGATAAGGATCACATTTGATTGGATGTTGTTTGCGTACTTGTTTGATTTACTATTTTGGCTTAGTACCCCTTTTTGTAAATTAATTTATATCTTGTGTTGTATATTTTTATTGTTTTACACCACTTGGTATTGTTTTCATTTATGGACCATTTAAAGTGAATTTATGACTCCCTAGGTGTACCTTAGTGTCCCAAAACTTACCCTAGGTGGTTTCCCATGGGTCTAGGGTCAATTTTAACTAACTAAACCATGGGGTAACTCACTTTTGGTCAATCTAAACTGAGGTTTAGTCAAAGTGACGAATTTTGAAATGGCTAAGGGTGGGAGATGAGTCATGCTTTGGGAAAGACTCATCTCCCTTCCTAAAGTTTGGGGATCCCTTCACCAAGAAGACTTGGGAGGTCTTCAAGACTCCCAAGTGTGTGGGATCTCCCTCCAAGACTCTCACACACATGTGAGAGCATCTTGGAGGGAGATGACTCTCTTGGAGAATAAGAGGATGCCATATGGCATCCCTTATCCTCATGGAAGCCTGAAGGGAATTGCCAGCTCACCACTTGGTCTCTCACACATGGGTGAGAGCACAAGTGGATAAGGTGAGGATTGGAATGGAATTGGAGGGTTACACTTGTCACACTCACACTTGCTCTCCCTTAAAAGTGGCATGGGATGAAAAAGGAGAAGGTGACAAGTGTCACCTTCTCATTCCTCAGGCCAAATTGGAAGGCCTATATTACCTCCTCTTAAAGAGGAGTGTGGGGTTCTTGAATTTTGCATATTTTATTTCTATTCTTGGAGTTCTTTTTTTGGGGAGTTAGAGAAATTTGGAGATTGGGAGACTTGGAGAAGCTTGGAGCTCTTCACCAAATGTGCTTCCATTGTTAGGGCTTTTGAAGGTAAGCTCCAGGGCTATGGCCATTTTCCCTTATGTATTTCATTTATGTTGTGTTTGTATTTTTATGTTGATTGTTGTTTTCATTTTTGTGTGGGTTGGGAGTTTGGTGAGAGCACCTCCATTTGGAGGTAAGGCTCAACTTTTATGTGGTAGGGGAGAGTGAACCTCCTTGAGGTCACCTCCTTATTTTTGTGTTACTTATAGCCTTGAGGGATTTTCTATGGTGTGAGCATTTTTTATGGCAAGAGTGCCATGATGTTTTTTTTTAGTTATTTGGAGATATGTATTTTGTGGTTGTGGCTTGATGCCTTGAGACTTGGTGATTTTGAGATGATGGAGTGACCTCTTGAGTTGAGGGGTCCACTCCCCTGCCCCCATCAAAATCATTTTCATGAGTTTAGTTTTGAGCAAACCTTTGGGAAATTTAATATGTGTTTAGAAAATTGCATTGTTGTGGAGTGTGTGTCAAACCGTGTGATTCCTACCTCCCTAGCTCGGGGGTGACCCACTAGCGGGTCTATGGTAGGGACGAGGGCATTCCTTTGTGGCTTGTTTCCCCATTATTGTGTTATTTATTACAGGTTTATTGTTGATAAAAATAAAGTTTAGAGGAACTCATTCTTGTCTTATTTGCTTTATTTTAGTTGGTTGTTGGAGCCATTGCCTTAGAGGCCTTATTGTAGTTATGACCAAAATGATTACTATTCTTTGTGTTGGTTGTATAAGGAATTTTTAATGTAAACAATCATTGTTGTTTATTCAAAACTTGTCATTTAGTCATGCTGTTATGTGTATATGTTTTTGGAGAAGTGCAATAGAAAATAATGTTGTTGTCCTTTTCATTCAAAAATAAATAAATATATGTTGCAGATTTGACTCTATTAATTGCTTAGAAAGAAAGGAGAATAGAACAGACCTATTGAAATAGATTTAGGAACAAAGAGAATTGTTTAGATTTCTCATGTAAAATTTTGTTTCAAGCAATGTATTTATATGAAAACCGTTTAAACTATCTTGCTCTTTTAAAAGTGAAGAAATTACTCTATTTAAGTTATGGTCCAAAGAAATTATGTTATTCTATTTTAAATATTTTTTATCTAAAGGAAGGAGAAAAGATAGAAATTTTGTTCTATTTATTTTGCAAAAGAAAAATAGTACTTCTGTATTTTTGTTTTTCAAAAAACTATACACATCTGGGTTAATATAAGTTGCAAAACTAGTTATAATCTTCTTTTATGTAATTGTGGTTTTATACATTTCTGGCTTTATATTCCATTAGTTGTATGTGAAAATATATGTATGATATAATATAAATTTATATGAGTATATATATATACAATATATATATACATATATATACATATATATATATACATATATATATACATATATATATATATGAATTAAATCTGTATATATATCTTTGGTATTAAATAGCATGTATATTATGTGTGAGCAGCATATATATATATACATTATCTATACATCTGTGTATATTCCTAACAATGACCAAACTAGTTTTAAAATAATGAAATTATATAACATTATTCTAAACTATAACTTTTATGCAGTAAATAAAAAAAGGAGAAATAAATGGATTGAGTCTATACCCTGGTATTACAGTTGCCTCAAGTTTTAGTTTTTGAAAATAAAAAAAAATGGAGGGACTGGGGAACGGCAGACTGGCGGCTGCACCCTAGACCCTCGTAGCCCTTGAATATGGTGGGGGGGGGGGACGATCCCCCCACCCACCTCCCACTATGTAGTGGGGGGTGGCTGGGAGGACTGCCTCCCCCACCCCACAGTCTCCCAACCCTCACGAAGGCAGCGACGGGGAACATCCGTGGGCCATTGGCCTTGTGCATCTTTCAGTCCCTTTCACCATTAGAATCACCATTGTGCCTTTTACCCCTCCAAATTGATATGATATGATATATATATATATATATATATACACTCAAAGTCATTTATAACCTATGTATACATCCGAGTATACCTCTAAGAGGTGCACCCATGGCTGCCAAGCCACTGTAGAAGAAATCTTTCAACCCGCAACATGAGAAAACAACTCAAAAACAAAGAGAGAAAACAACACAAAAGAGGAGAAAACAAAAGAGTAAGGTAGGGTTTCTTGCCTTAAGGAAATAATAAAATAAGTTTAGGGCTTCTCTTAGAAAACTAATATTTTATTGGAGTTAGGGTTAGATGGAGTGAGTAGGAAATTAGAGTTTTATTTTATTTAAATTCTATTTTCCCATGTGCACAGAATTAAAACTTCCCCCTTCATTTGTATTTTGACCCCTTTGAATTTTATTTGACTTCCCTTGTGTTAGAATTTATATTGATTTTAAATATATACTTGGGGTTGGATTAAATATTTTCCTTGTGGGTTTATTTTTATGGGATTGGGATTTTTGATTTATTGAAAACTCTTATCCCTTTGTTTTTTTAATTATTGGTCTTCCTTATTATTTTATCTAGTGGGGTTTTTCATTTAGTTTCTTAGGGAAGCCATTCTTGTTGAAGTAATTTAATTTAATTAATTTTATTATTGGTGGGAAGGGATGTTTTAATTTTCCCCCTCTGTTTACCTTTTTACTTGAGTTATTTAATAAATATAATCATTGTAATTATATTTATTAAAAGACTTAATTATTAATTTTATTTGGGCCGTTGATTTAATTTTCAAATTTTATTTTTGGATGAGTGATAACTTTTATTGACCTTGGGAATTTATTTAATTTATTTTATGCTTCATTTATTTAATTTTGCCTTAATTATTTTCCTTGGGAATTCTTTTTAAAATATTTATTTCAATTATCAAAAACGCGTTATGCTCTCAAAATTTTCCTAGAATTTAGCTTTTTTTTATGGCCTTTTTGTAATATTAATTTTATCAACCCTTTTCATCATGCAACCATCATATCATGGATGCGTTACTTTATTCAATTTTATTTGTGCATTAGATTTGGGCTTGGTTTCAAATCTGACGAAATCATCTCTTCACCTAGGAAACTTAGGGTTTGGATTAAAACTGTTCTAACCCTAGAAGTAGCGCACATCACGTCACATACCCTGTAGATGGCTTTCATCATGTAGGGGATGGCATAGGAAGATGCACTTCCCCAAATACATAGGACATGTCTATGCCTCATGCGTATTGCCACCGAGCACGCAGACTTGTGCGAGGGGGTTCCTAGGGACATGTGGAAAAGTTTTTGATATTTCATGTCATGACCACATGACAAACGTGGACATGACATGTGTGTTGCATGTCGTGACCACATGGGAAATGTGGACATGACATTTGGTATCAGAGGCCATGTTTAAACACTGGGCTTGTTTAGGGCACATTATTTTCTGCAACTTTGATTAATTTGTGGTTACCTCATTTTTTTAGGATGCTTGCCTGATGAGTTTGGTGAGTGCATTCATGCCACACGGAGTCCGTAGAGGTTCATAGTGACTCTTCAGCTGAGGGACAGGCACCGCTGGTCCCACAGGTGCCGCAAGCACCACCGGTCCTACCTATACCAGATATTGCAGGCTCTACAGGTAGTGTTAGATAAGCTACCACTGGTCACAGTTGAGCCATGCATAGAGCCACGTGTTGAGCCCCACATTGATCCATGAGATGAGCCACATGTGGAACCACAAGTAGAGTCACGTGTCGAGCCACGTGTGGAGCCCTGCATTGAGCTGCAAGAGGCACCACATGTGGAGTCTTATGTTGACGTACTAGATACGACAACAGAGGAGGTTGGATTGGCCGACAGGGCCCATAGTAGGAGCCCTCCACATCATGCTAGGCATGAGGAGTCAATGCGTGTGGAGCAAATTGTTCATAAGCCTTATGATTATTATGCAGATGAGCCTATTAGAGGGTACAGAGACCAAAGATATCCCATCAGGGATTTGTTCAGGTTGAATCCTCCTACATTCATTGGGACCATAGAGGGAGCTGAGGCAGAGGGCTGGCTCATTAGCTTAGACAGATGCTTCGCATTGCATCCTTACGAGGGCAACATGAAGGCACATGTGGTAGTCCACCTGTTGCGAGATGCAACAGCTACTTGGTAGCACACTAAGGAGTGCAAGCGCCATCTATCATTGGACACACTCACATGGGAGACTTTCATTGAGCATTTCAATGCACGATATTTATCAGATCACTATAGGCAGCGTCGCATAGACGATTTTCATGACCTTCAGTAGAGAGGACTTATCGTTTCTCAGTATGAGGGTAGATTCACTGAGTTGTCACGATATGCAGAGTATCTCCATGATGAGAAACTCCTAGTTCATAAGTTTATTAGAGGATTGAACCATAGCATAGTAAGGCCTGTACACATGGCAGACCCCTAAACATTGAGTGATGCTGCCAAGAAGGCATACATAGCTGAGGAGATACAGGGACGACGATAGAGTTTACACCCTTAGTTTTAGGATTGTGGGCAGTAGCAACAGCAACAGAGTTACCACAAACCACCACCGCCACCTCAGAGAGGAGGATTTAGTTCTGCATCCTTACCTCCTAGGCCCCCACAGTAGTAGCAATAGAGATCTCGACCATAGCAGAGAGTACATGGGGCGCATAATCAAGGTTGGTAGCAGTACGGACCACCTACGGGACCCGCAAGGTTGCAGCAGTCATACAGACATTCACAGGGGTCCACAGGTAGATCTAGACAACAGTAATTGAGTAGGACTCAGACTGGATAGGTATAGGCTAGGGGCCCATGTTACATGTGTGGTGGAGCGGGACATCTAGCTAGAGAGTGTCCACAGGGCTTTATAGCAGGGGGATAGCCTTGTTTAGGAGGATCAGAGTAGATGGTTGGAGATGTGGGTAGGTCCCACCGTATGTTTGCAGTGGTTGATAACCACCCAGCTGATTTTCAAGCATTAGTGATTGAGACGTCAAGCATGATAGGGGGTTTCCCCATTTCTATTCTCTTTGACTCTGGTGCTAATGACTCTTTCATATCTCCATCGTTAGTGGAGCGTTGTAGGCTAGTGGCCTCTAGGCAGGGTGTTAGGTGGGTGGTTGAGTTGGCCTCAGGGGCCAAGATGACAATAGATGCCTTAGTCCACAACTATGAGATATCTTTGGGACCCTTTGCCATAGTATGTGACCTTAGAGTTATGACATTAGGATCCTATGATGTGGTTTTGGGTATGGACTGGCTTGCGGCTCATCGAGCCAAGCTAGATTGTCGCTGAAAGGCGATTATCTGCTTAGACAATCATGGTACCTCAGTTGAGATAGTGGGCATTCAGAAGCCCACAGCAGTACATATGATATCCGCTCAGTAGCTTAAGTGTTGCATGCAGAAGGGATGCCAGATGTTCACTATTATGGTGAGTGACAGATCAAATGATGAGCCTGAGGCATCTTTGGATGACCATCCCATCTTGAGAGAGTTTGCTGGTGTTTCCAGTAGAGTTGCCAAGGATGCCACCCCATCATGAGGTAGAATTACATATTGACTTAGTACCGAGTGCCGAGCCAGTGTCTGGTGCACCCTACAGGATGACCACTCATGAGCTCATAGAGCTCAAGTTATAGCTTGAGGACTTGCTCAAGAAAGGGCACATCTGACCGAGTGTTTTACCTTGGGGTGCTCCTATTATCTTCATGAAGAAGAAGGATGGGTCTCTTCGATTATGCATGGATTATAGGTAGTTGAATGAGGTGACGATGAAGAATCGTTATCCTCTGCCCAGGATTGACGATCTCTTCGATTAGATGCAGGGAGCCAGAGTGTTCTCTAAGATTGACCTAAAGTTTGATTACCATCAATTGCATATCATAGAGGTGGATATCCATAAGACTGCCTTCTGGACTCGTTATGGCCACTATGAGTTCACTATGGTCCCCTTCTGTTTGATGAACGCCCCTGCAGTGTTCATGAGTTCATGAACGAGGTGTTCCATACCTACTTGGACCAGTTCATGATTATTTTCCTCAATGACATTTTGATCTATTCACAGATTGAGGAGGAGCATTAGGAGCACCTACGTCAGGTTCTACAGTGTTTGAGGGAGCATAATCTTTATGGGAACTTGGCGAATTGTGCATTTTTTTAGGATAGAGGTACAATATTTGGGGCACATCCTATTTGGTGATAGAATCTCAGTAGATCCATTAAAGATCAGGGCTATCAAAGATTGGCCAGTACCCACCAGTGTGACAGAGGTCAAGAGTTTTATGGGGTTTGCTAGTTATTACCATAGATTTGTTGAAGGTTTTTCTTGAATTGCGCACCCCATCACTTCCCTTCAATAGAAAGGGAAGAGTTTTCTATGGACTGAGCAGTGTGAGAGGGCCTTTAGGGTCTTCAAGGAGCATCTTACCAACACTCCTATTTTAGCAGTTCCTGATCCAATAGTAGATTTTATGGTTTGCATGGATTCATCACTTGAAGGTTTGGGAGTCGTACTTATGCAGGGTGGTAGAGCTATCGCATATGAGTTACGAAAGCTCAAGACCCATGAGTTGAACTACCCCACTCATGATTTGGAGCTTGCAGTAGTGGTTCATGCTCTAGTCTATTGGAGACATTTCTTATTGGGTCGTCACTTTGAGCTTCATTCAGATCATCACAACCTTCAGTATATATTTACATAGCTGAATCTAAACGCCCATCAGCAGCGTTGGATGGAGTTTCTTTGCGAGTATGACTTTGATGTCCACTACATCAAAGGGAAGGAGAACATGGTTGCTGATGCATTGAGTCGAAAGCTCCACAAGATCTTGACCTTGACTCTGAGTGTGGACTTGAGAGGATGTATTATTCAACATCTGCCTAAAGATGAGTGGTTTCTTGAGGTGTAGCAGGAGATCCGTTTATAGAGCGCCCTTGTGGGAAAGTTTGCAGGATACTCACTGGAGGTAGATGGGTTACTTCGTCATCGACAGCACATCTATGTACCACATGTAGGTGACCTACATACTGTAGTGTTATCAGAGGCTCATACAGCACCATATGTGACACATCCAGGGGTGAAGAAGATGCATACCAACCTATGACAGCTGTACCATTAGGTGGGTATGAGACAAGATATTGTAGAGTTTGTTGCTCGATGCCTTGAGTGCCAGAGTGTCAAGGCTGAGGATTAGCATCCAGCGGGTCTTTTATACCCTCACGAGATACCTGAGTGGAAATGGGACACCATTTCCATGGATTTCATTGTTGGTCTTCCTATGTCTTTGCATCGCTATGATGCCATCATGGTGACAGTCGACAAGTTGACCAAGGTGACACATTTCTCACCTATATGCATGACATACAATGCACCAACAGTGGTGAGAGTATTCTTGGATGATATTGGGAGATTACATGGAGTACCTTGCCTCATCATTTCTAACAGGGATTTAGTGTTCACTTCAGCCTTTTGGAGAGCTTTGCAGCAGGTGTTGGGCACACAGCTCAACTTTAGTTCTACATATCACCCTGAGATAGATGGATAGACAGAGCAAGTGAATCAGGTGTTGGAGGAGATGCTTCATATGTATGTTATGGACCATCAGTCTAGATGGGAGGAGTGTCTATATCTGGTTGAGTTTGCCTACAATAATGGGTATCACAGCTCATTGGGTATGCCTCCTTTTCAGGCTTTATATGACAGACCATGCAGGACACCATTGAGTTGCGATCGGATAGAGGACAAGGTTGCCATTGGTCCAAAGTTGGTTTAGGATATGGAGCAGTAGGTCACACTGATTAGGTAGAGACTTCAGGAGGCACAAGATAGACAGAAGAAGTATGTCGATGCTAAGAGACTTGATCAGAGCTTCTCAGTTGGGGACAGAGTATTTCTTCGAGTGCGGCCACACAAGAGTCCAATCCATTATGGGAAGGGCTCTAAGCTTGCACCATAGTTTGTAGGACCTTTTGAGATCTTGGAGCGAATAGGCCCTGTTGCCTACCATCTAGCATTGCCACCTAGCTTGTTGCGTATCCACGATGTATTTCATATTTCTATATTGAGGCGATATATATCTAATTTATCTCATGTATTGAACTAGAGTGCTCTATAGGTAGAGGTGGACGAATAATTGGCTTTGGACCCAATTCACATATTGGCTCGTTGGACGCTAGGCCTTCAAGGTCGAGAGTTGGACCAGGTTAGGGTCTAGTAGGATCATTATGATGAGGTCACAGCAACTTGGGAGAATGCAGCTAGTTTGAGGGCACTCCATCCTCACCTTTTTTACGAATTCCAGGAGGAAGTTAGTCTTAGGGGGGGAGGATGTGAGGCCAATTATTTTCCTTCCTTATTTTGAACGTTTTACATTACAATTAGTGACATTATTAGACTTTTAGAGACTATTGTTCCTTTATGCAAATTTGATTATATCTCCTGATTCTAGTGTGACATTGATTATACATGTGGTGATTTGATTTAAATCATATTTTGATGCTATTATAAGATTAGACATGTGAGATATATTAGACGATGTTTTATTGATGTGATTTCTAGTTCATCATGTGGATTCATTAATTGATGATGATTATGTGACATTAGATGGAAAATGCAGTTAATCTTGATTTATGTTGTGAATGATTAATATGCAATGACATGAATTTAATTTTAGTTGCTTCGGTTATGATTATTCATGATGTGATTGACACTTGATCTAGTTGTGTAGGATTATATTCCCAGGCCACGGGAAATTAGAGCTAGTGTTCACACATATGTTATTCCCTAAGAAACCAATCCATTCCCAAGAGGGATAAGGATCATGTTTGATCATATGTTGTTTGCGTACTTGTTTTATTTACTATTTTGTCCTAGTACCCCTTTTTGTAAATTAATTTATATCTTGTGTTGTATATTTTTATTATTTTACACCACTTGGTATTGTTTCCATTTATGGGCCATTTAAAGTGAATTTATGACTCCCTAGGTGTACCTTAGTGTCCCAAAACTTACCCTAGGTGGTTACCCATGGGTCTAACTAAACATTGGGGTAACTCACTTTTGGTCACTCTAAACTAAGGTTTAGTCAAAGTGAAATTTTGAAGTGGCTAAGGGTGGGAGATGAGTCATGCTTTGGGAAAGACTCATCTCCCTTCCCAAAGTTTGGGGATCCCTTCACCAAGAAGACTTGGGAGGTCTTCAAGACTCCCAAGTGTGTGGGATCTCCCTCCAAGACTCTCACACACATGTGACAGCGTCTTTGAGGGATATGGCTCTCTTGGAGAATAAGAGGATGCCATATGGCATCCCTTATCCTCATGGAGGCTTGAAGGGAATTGCCACCTCACCACTTGGTCTCTCACACATCTGTGAGAGCACAAGTGGATAAGGTGAGGATTGGAATGGAATTGGAGGGTTACACTTGTCACCCTCACACTTGCTCTCCCTTGCAAGTGGCATGGGATGAGGAAGGAGAAAGTGACAAGTGTCACCTTCTCATTCCTCATGCCAAATTGGAAGGCCTATATTACCTCCTCTTGAAGAGGAGTGTGGGGTTCTTGCATTTTGCATATTTTGTTTCTATTCTTGGAGTTCTTCTTTTGGGGAGTTAGAGAAATTTGGAGATTGAGAGACTTGGAGAAGCTTGGAGATCTTCACCAAACATGCTTCCATTATTAGGGATTTTGAAGGTAAGCTCCATGGCTATGGCCATTTTCCCTTGTGTATTTCATTTATGTTGTGTTTGTGTTTTTATGTTGATTTTTGTTTTCATTTTTGTGTGGGTTGGGAGTTTGGTGAGAGCACCTCCATTTGGAGGTAAGGCTCAACTTGTATGGGGTAGGGGAGAGTGAACCTCCTCGAGGTCACCTCCTTATTTTTGTGTTACTTATAGCCTTGAGGGCTTTTCTATGGTGTGAGAGCATTTTTTATGGCAAGAGTGCCATGATGTTTTTTTTGAGTTATTTGGAGATATGCATTTTGTGGTTGTGTCTTGAGGCCTTGAGACTTGGTGATTTTGAGATGATGGACTGACATCTTGAGTTGAGGGGTCCACTCCCTTACCCCCATCAAACTCATTTTCATGAGTTTAGTTTTTTGCAAACCTTTGGGAAACTTTATGTGTGTTTGGAAAATTGCATTGTTGTGGAGTGTGTGTCAAACCATGTGATTCCTACCTCCCTTGCTCTGGGGTGACCCACTAGCGGGTCTATGGTAGGGAGGAGGGCATTCCTTTGTGGCTTGTTTCCCCATTGTTGTGTTTTTTATTGTAGGTTTATTGTTGATAAAAATGAAGTTTGGAGGAGCTCATTCTTGTCTTATTTGCTTCATTTTAGTTGGCTATTGGAGCCATGGCCTTAGAGGCCTTATTGTAGTTATGACCAAAATGATTACTATTCTTTGTGTTGGTTGTATAAGGAATTTTTAATGTGAACAATCTTTGTTGTTTATTCAAAACTTGTCATTTAGTCATGCTGTTATGTGTATATGTTTTTGGAGAAGTGCAATAGAAAATAACATTGTTGTCCTTTTCATTAAAAAAAATAGATATATATGTTACAGATTTGACTCTATTGATTGCTTAGAAAGAAAGGAGAATAGAACAGACCTATTGAAATGGATTTAGGATCAAAGAGAATTGTTTAGATTTCTCATGTAAAATTTTGTTTCAAGCAATATATATATATGAAAACTATTTAAACTATCTTGCTCTTTTAAAAGTGAAGAAATTACTCTATTTAAGTTACGGTCCAAAGAAATTATGTCATTCTGTTTTAAATATTTTTCTATCTAAAGGAAGGAGAAGAGATAGAAATTTTGTTCTATTTATTTTGCAAAAGAAAAATAGTACTTCTGTATTTTTGTTTTTCAAAAAAATTTACACATATGGGTTAATATAAGTTGCAAAACTGGTTATAATCTTCTTTTATATAATTGTGGTTCTATACATTTCTGGCTTTATATTCCTTTAGTTGTATGTGAAAATATATGTATGATATAATATAAATATATATGAATATATATATATATATATACATATATATGTATTAAATCCAGATATATATATCTCTGGTATTGAATAGCATGTATATTATTTGTGAGCAGTATATGTGTGTGTGTGTGTGTGTGTATTCCTAACAATGACCAAACTGGTTTTAAAATAATGAAATTATATAACATTATTCTAAATTGTAACTTTTATGCAGTAAATTAAAAGAAAGGAGAAATAAATGGATTGAGTCTGTACCCTAATATTAGGGTTTTCTCAAGTTTAAGTTTTAGAAAATTAAAAAAATGGAGGGGCTAAGAAAAGGCGGACTGGCCGCCACCCGCTAGACCATCGTAGCCCTTGAATGTGGTGGGGGGATGATCCCCCCACCCACCTCCCACTATGTAGTGGGGGGTGGGTGGGAGGACTGCCTCCCCCACCCCACAGTCTCTCAACCCTCACGAAGGCAGTGACAGGGAATATCCATAGGCCATCGTCCCTATACATCTTTTAGTCCCCTTCACCATTAAAACTGCCATTGTGCCTTTTGCCCCTGCAAATTGATATATATATGTGTGTGTGTGTGTGTGTATCCTATGTTTTCTGTATATTGGCACAAAATATATATATATACACCTCCCAAATTTAAAATATTGTATATATATATTTATATATATGTATATATATAAATCTACTCAAAGTCATTTATAACCTGTGTATACATCCAAGTATACCTCTGAGAGGTGCTCCCATGGTTACCAAGCCACTGTAGAAGAAATCTTTCAACCTGCAACATGAGAAAACAACTCAAAAACAAAGAGAGAAAATAACACAATAGAGGAGAAAACAAAAGAGTAAGGTAGGGTTTCTTGCCTTAAGGAAATAATAAAATAATTTTAGGGCTTCTCTTAGAAAACTAATATTTTATTGGAGTTAGGGTTAGATGGAGTGAGTAGGAAATTAGAGTTTTATTTTATTTAAATTCTATTTTCCCATGTGCATGGAATTAAAACTTCCCCCTTCATTTGTATTTTGACCCCTTTGAATTTTATTTGACTTCCCTTGTGTTAGAATTTATATTGATTTTAAATATATACTTGGGGTTGGATTAACTATTTTCCTTGTGGGTTTATTTTTATGGGATTGGGATTTTTAATTTATTGAAAACTCTTATCCCTTTGTTTTTTTTAATTATTGGTCTTCCTTATTATTTTATCTAGTGGGGTTTGTCATTTAATTTCTTAGGGAAGTCGTTTTTGTCGAAGTAATTTAATTTAATTAATTTTATTATTGGTGGGAAGGGATGTTTTAATTTTCCCCCTCTGTTTACCTTTTTACTCGAGTTATTTAATAAATATAATCATTGTAATTATATTTATTAAAAGACTTAATTATTAATTTTATTTGGGTCGTTGATTTAATTTTCAGATTTTATTTTTGGACGAGTGATAACTTTTATTGACCCTGGGAATTTATTTAATTTATTTTATGCTTCATTTATTTAATTTTGCCTTAATTATTTTCCTTGGGAATTCTTTTTAAAATATTTATTTCAATTATCAAAAACATGTTATGCTGTCAAAATTTTCCTAGAATTTAGGGTTTTTTTTATGGCCTTTTTGTGATATTAATTTTATCAAGCCTTTTCATCATGTGACCATCATATCATGGATGCGTTACTTTATTCAATTTTATTTTTGCATTAGAGTTGGACTTGGTTTTGAATCTAACAAAATCATCTCTTCACCTAGGAAACTTAGGGTTTAGATTAAAACCGTTCTAACCCTAGAAGCGGCACACATCGCATCGCACACCCTATAGATGGATTTCATCATGTAGGGGATGGTGTAGGAAGATGCACTTCCTTGAATACATAGGACATGTTTAAGCCTCATGCGTATTGCCACCAAGCACGTAGACACGTGCGAGGGGGTTCCTAGGGACATGTGGAAATTTTTTTGATATTTCGTGTAATGACCACATGAAAAATGTGGACATGACACATGTGTTGCATGTCATGACTGCATGGGAAATGTGGGCATGACACCTTTGTCCATGCTGTCAAAAGGGGAGTAATGCTGTACACCTTGTGTTTTCTATAAGGTTATCAAGTAGGGATTTTACATATGATAGTATGCCCAACAATATCTTACATGCATGTATTAGATGTAGTGAATAATGACAGGGGGAGCTTCACTGGATGGTAGATTTTCCTACCTTTTTCTTTGATGTCAAAGGGAGAGAGAAAGTGGAGAGTTTTTTCCATCAATGACAAAGGGGGAGTTTGTTGATATAGGTTTGTCATTGATGTCAAAAGTTGGAGTTTGTTATGGTGTTCATTCTTGGAGTTGGTTGTGTTGTTTGAGTTGATTCTTGCATAATTGAGAGATCACAGTTCACAGTGGTGTTGATCATCCTTATTGATGTTGATGGTGTTGAGAGATCATAGTTTAAGTTGATATGTATCAAATGCATTAGAAGGTCATTCATGTTAGTAATGAAGTTTGTTATTGATGTTTTGGAAGGTAGATCTACATTTGCAGCACTAGGATCTTGCAATGATGCATTACCATGATGTTTTGTTGGTGTTGTTGCAAAGTGAAAGACTTATGGCAAAGTATCACATTCACTATCACAATCACATAATTACTTCATGATGTTTGTTGAATGAAGTTGTGTAATTAGTCTTCATCTTCATTGGACTATAATATGGTAGAATCTTCATTGGACTATCATCACCATCAGGAGGTAGGGTAATGACATGTCATCATCAGGAGGTTTGTGGTTTGTATTATGCAATGAGCAAGTTTACAGATGCTTGTTCATTTCCTTCATGGCGATGATGCAACATAGGGTTGTTATCAAAGGTTTCCGAGTTGATTTGATTGACAATATCATGGTTGATCATGAAGTTTATAGGGTAGGGAGTAAAAATATTATGAATATGTTTGTAAAATATAACAATGTGTATAGAAGATAAGAGAGAGGAATTTTTTAGGTTGTGGTCTTGATATAGAGATGAACTGAAGTACATCCTTGTGAAGATATACTGTTGAGGTGTGTATACAAACAAGACACATACAATTTGTTTTTTTAATTCTTTAGATACCCTATTTGTTGTGAAGAATGTTTATATGTTGACTATGAACTAAAGGAAATCAAAGTTTGTTTATAATGTTATGGTGTTGAAAATAGAGAGGGAAGATGTGATTCTTTTGAGGTAACATTGCAAGTGTGAATTGTTTAAAGAAGCTTATGTTTCTATGAAGAATTTTGCAAAGGGTATGTGTTGCAAGTATGAGTAGTAAGTGTTGTTATTGATGTCAACACCTAAATTCAGCATCTAAGGAAGTTATTTGGATGAGTTTGAGCAAGTGTTTGAGAAGTTAGTGCAATTGCAAAATTGTTCTACCTCCCAAAACAATGCAGTATTTTGCTCTGCATATCCTATAGATTGAATATATTTGTTTGTAGTTTGAAAGTTATGTTAAGGGATGTCTATAGTTTCTATGTCTCAAGTTTGAGCCTTTGGTGTGAAGATTTGAGTGAGTTCTATTCACCAGAGTAAAAACTATTTTCCTGAGTATTCAATGGTGACAGGGAGAATGTATTCTGCTTTGCATCTCTCCACATTTAAGTTTTATAGTATGCAGTTCTAGAATTATGTTTGGGATGATGTTATGTGTCTTCAGTTGAAGTGGTTCATGATTTGGTGCTCCACAAGTGACCTTTTCTTTGTGACAGTGGTTCACAGTAATGTTTAAGTGGTTTAGTTTGAAGAATCTTTTGGATAGAGTGTTCGGAGGTTGTGCGGAAGTTCTTGATGATTGTAATTTTCTTGTGGATGTTTCTAGATCATGTTATTTCTTTTTGATTGGTCTGAAAAGTGTAATTCTATTAGGAACTTGTGTTTAAACCTTCTCTTTACTTTTTTAGTATATTGTTGTTGGACGCATATGCTTTGTAAGTCATCCCGTGAGTATATTGTATTATCCCACGTTCATGGGGAGTAATAGTTGTTTAGATTAGACTTAGTATATAAGTACGTGTTGAGGCCAAGGAAGGCATCCACAAATTTATTGTATTGAGCTTGCTCAAAGGAGGTTGCCCCCTCGAAGTGGCCTACGATCAATAAATTCCTTCTATGTTTCTATTATTTATGTTATTTCATGTATTTTTCATTATATTGTTGCAGGAGGTTCCCCTCATCTGGTATCAGAGTGCTTTCTTGGGCTCGTTGGGTGGAATTTTTGCCAAAATTTTTTTTGCAGTGGCCTCCAGGCGATGTGATTATTGCAGTAGTTATTTTTATTTGCATCTATATTGTTCATTTCAATTACAGGTTTAGATCAGGGAATAATCCCTATCCTCTTAACTATGGGAAGTGCCTGGGCATAGCCCTAAAACTCATTGTGAGGAGTACCACAGGAACCCTGAAGTAGCTAGCCCATTGAGAGGACCTACCAACAAAAAGGGCAACAACCCCTACATGATTGACTAGTTCCCATTCGTGAGGTAAACAAAGAGCTGTCATTTATGGCAAAACAGTTATTAGTTTTACCTGAGCCATGGAGTGAGGGGTATTGCCCCAATACGCAAGTCGTTAGACAACATTGGTAGCTGAGTGAATCCCCTGAACCTTTAGGAAGCTGAACATACCTGGGGTCCATATTTATTATTAGCTGACAAATCACAGATTGAATGTCTAGTCGTTGCAGATCATTTCTAGAAAAAAAAATCTATTTTTTTGCCATATCATCCTTGCTTTAGCTCTGTTTCCTCTAAAATTCACTAGAACCACTAAAATTCCATTATGCATATTTCCTTCCTTGAGGAGCGTATCCCAAATTCCACTTATCAAAGCCAGAAATTCCACATTTATCTATTTTTAGGGTTTGTCATAACTTCTTCGATTCTCACCCAATCGCCTTCAAATTTTGCCACAGTATTCATTTCCTATTTCTGCTCCTTTGTCCCTCTCAGACAAATTTTCACATTCTTTCACCCCTCTTCTAAAATCCCTGTTTTATGTTTCCTTGTCCCTCAGAAAGTGTCCAAAACCTAGTCAAACCCCACTTACCCATAAGTGTTTTTCCCAAATCCAAAATTTCCTTTACTAAAAAAGTTTTTGTTTTTATTTTTCTACCCATTCCAAAAAAAAAAACTCCTAGTTATGGTTGTCACCTGCGCAGGAGCAAAAAACATGGAGGATGAACTTGCATCCCTCAAGACCAAAATCCAAGATCTAGATGAAAAAATTCTCAGCCTTAATCTTCAGCATTCAACCATGAACAATAGATAGCAGCCAGAGTCTTCTACAGACACTAGGTTCTCTTCTTCCAGCAATTTTTGTGGGCCGAAGCTTGATTTTCCTCGCTTCAATGGTGATGATCTGACTGGATGGATATACCGAGCAGAACAATATTTCAGTCTACATAATACTTTTTATGTCAACAAAGTCCCACTTGCATCTTTTCATTTGGAACATGAAGCCCTTCAATGGTTCCATTGGTACATCAGAGCCAAAATGGATAGATTTTTGCAAGCTCATTTTGCAATGATTTGGCCCTAGTGCTTTTGATGAATTCATAGGATCACTCACTAAACTTCACCAAACTAGCTCTGTGAGAGAATAGCAAACAGAATTTGAGAAACTAGCCAACCACACAGAGGGATTGTCTGATGAATTCTTTAGGAGTTGTTTTGTTAGTGGTCTGAAGGATGAAATCTGATCTAAGGTTAAAATGTTCCATCCCAGCACAATGATGGAAACCCTAGGGTTGCCTAAGTTGGCGGAGGACAAGATCATAGCCCAACAGTGCTCCAAATCTACTTTTGTGCCACTCAAAAATATGATTTCCCAAAGACCTCCAATCACACCAGCTCTTGGAACAACTCCTATCAAGCATTTGTCTAAAGAAGAGACTCGTGGACATAGAGAAAAAGGGCTTTGTTATAATTGTGATGAGAAATTCACTCAGGGACATAGACGTGTTGAGCAAAAGATCTATCTCTTGGATGTGGATTCTCCACCTGCAACTGAAGTTTATGAAGATGCTCAGTATACAGTAGATGATCAGGTGACATTCAGCAGCTACCTATTGACCCTCCTTCTCTGGAAGACCACCCAGAGATCTCTCTCCATGCTTTAGTAGGAGTCACCACCCCACAAACCATGCGGGTCAAGGGTTACTTCAAGAAGCTCCCTCTTACAATACTCATTGATTCTGGTAGCATTCATAACTTCATTGACCCTCAAATCACCAAACAGGCTGATTGTTTTGTCCATCCTTGCTCCAGCTTTGAAGTTATGATTGCCAATGGGGGCATATTACCTTGCAAAGGGAAGTGCCGTAATGTGTGTATCTCTATTGGAGATTATAACCTACACTCCAACATGTTTGCCTTGCCCTTAGGCAGATATGATGTGGTTTTGGGTGCTCAATGGTTATGCACACTTAGACCCATCTTATGGGATTTTACTGAACTTTGGATGCAATTTTCAGACAATGGGTAAAAACACACATTGAAGGGTGTACAACCAAGGTCTCTCAGCATCATCAGTTCACATCACATGGAAAATATCCTTAAGAAGAATTCACATGGTGTCATCGATCAACTCCATTCCATTTAGATGCAACCATTAGCGGTCTCCACTACTCCTTCAGATCTACAAATTTTTTTGGATAGATATTAATGTGTCTTTCCTGAACCAATGGTATTGCCACCTTCATGACTAGATGATCATCATATTCAACTCCTTCCTAGAAGCATTCCTCCCAACATTAGGCCCTACCGCTACCCATTTCACCAAAAGATAGAGATTGAGATGCTCATTTGGGACTTATTGAAGCAAGGTATTATTCATCCTAGTACCAGTTCCTTTTCTTCACCAGTTCTTCTTGTCCAGAAAAAAGATGGGTCATGGCACCTTTGCATTGACTTCTGAGCACTTAATCACATCACAATCAAGGATAAGTTTTTGATTCCTGTTGTTGATGAGCTTCATGGAGTTCATTTTTTCTCCAAGTTGGATCTTCATTCTAGGTATCACCAAATTTGGGTTCATGAGGATGATATCCCTAAAATAGTTTTTTGCACACATGATGGCCACTATAAGTTTTTGGTCATGCCCTTTGGCCTCACTAATGCTCCTTCCACATTCCAAGCATTGATGAATAAAATATTCCAGCCCTACTTGTGGAAATTCATTCTGGTCTTCTTTGATGATATACTCATCTATAGGAAAACATGGGCTGAGCATCTCCAACATCTAGATCTTGTACTGCAACTTCTCTCTGATCATCATCTCTGTACAAAATGGTCTAAATGTGTTTTTGGGTAGGAGGAAGTTTAGTATCTCAGGCATATTGTTTCATCCCAAGAGATTCAAGTGGATCCTGCCAAAATAGATGCCATGAAATATTGGCCGCATCCTTAGAAACTCAAGAGCCTCCATGGTGTTTTGGGACTAACTGGCTACTCTCGCAAGCTTGTCAAGGATTACAGGAAGATTGCATCTCCATTAACAGCTCTGTTGAAAAAGGATGCTTTTACATGGACACATGCTGCTAAGTGTGCATTTGAAAAATTGAAACAAGCTATGTGTACTACACCTATTCTAGCTATGCTAGATTTTTCCAAGACCTTCACTATTGAGAGTGATACTTGTGGCAATGGACTTGGTGTTGTTCTCCTTCAAGATGAACATCCAATTACGTTCACCAACAAAGCCCTTTCAGGTAATAATTTAGTACTCTCCACATATGAGAAGGAAATGATGGCTATTTTGCATGTCGTATAGAAGTGGTGGCCATACCTATTAGGGAATCATTTCTACATCAAGACTTATCACCAGAGTTTGAAATATTTCCTAGAACAACGGGTCTCCTCCCCAACACAACAAAAATGGGTTAGCAAACTCATGGGTTATGACTATGAGATCACTTACAAGAAGGGTAAGGACAATATTATGGCGGATGCTCTTTCTCACACATTTGATGACCAAGCTTCTCTTTTAGCTATTTCTATGCATGTTCCAAATCGGTTGGAATCTGTCTAGTAGGGCAATGTCAATGACTCTTCATTATCTCAAATCATCCAATAGTTGGCAAATAACCCTTCTGCTATACCACATTACTCTTGGGATGGTGCTTCTCTGAGATACAAGGGTCGTCTGGTGCTTCCCCAGAGCACAGATCTTCAACAAGCCATCTTCTATGAACTCCATGCTTCTCCATTAGCAGGGCACTCTGGGTTCCTCAAAACTTATGAGCGGGCATGGCGTAACTTCTTTTGGAAGGGAATGAAAAGGGTAATTCAACAGATGGTGGTTGAATGTGATACCTGCCAGCGTAACAAGGGTGAAATGATGCTCCTTCCTGGATTGCTCAAACCCTTGCCCATCCCTACATGGATTTGGATAGATATTTCTATGGATTTCATTGAGGGGCTCCCTAAATCTGGAGGGAAGATAGTGATCTGGTTGTGGTTGATCGTCTCTCCAAATATAGTCATTTTTGTGCCCTCAGCCATCCTGATACCACCTCCTCAGTCACACAAATTTTCATGGACCAGATCTTCTGTCTTCATGGAATCCCTTCTTCCATTGTATCAGAACATGATGTAACTTTCACCAGTCATTTTTGGACAGAACTATTTCGACACACTGGCACCAAACTAAAGATGAGTTTAGGGTATCACCCCCAAATAGATGGTCAGACTAAAATTATCAACAAATGTTTGGAAACTTATCTTCGTTGCTTCATCTCATAACAACAAAATTAGTGGGCAAAGTGGCTACCTCTCATTGAATGGTGGTACAATACCTCCTACCATACTGCATCTAAAATGACTCCATATGAAGTAGTCTATGGTCAAGAACTGCCATTGTTTCTTCCATACACCCCCAGTAGTTCACCAGTTTAGGCAATTGACATGGTTCTCCAAACTTGAGATCAGATTCTTTGCATTTTGTAGGACAATCTTCACATGGCAAGAAATCAAATGAAACAACAAGCCGATCAGCACCGTTCTAAGTGCACTTTTCAAGTAGGTGATATGGTTTTTCTTTGTTTACAGCCATACAAGCAATCCTCCCTAAAACTCAAAGGGAATCATAAGTTGGTTCCAAAGTTCTATGGGCTATATAAGGTTCTTCAGAAGATTGGGTCAGTTGCTTATAAATTGGAGCTTCCTCCTTCCCACGTTCATCCAATATTTCGTGTCTCTTGTCTAAAGAAAGTTCTTGGCACCAACATCAGAGCACAAACTATTTTACCAGAACTGGATAACAAAGGATCCATCATTTTGGAGTTGGAAGCAATCCTTGACAGGCACACTCATCAGCTTTGCTCTTGATCCATCATAGAGGTATTAATTTAGTGGCACGAAATGCAACCAAAGGATGCTACATGGGAACCACTCCTTCAGATTCAGCAATAGTTTCCACATCTTAAGCTTTGAGGACAAATCTTTTCTAAGAGGGAGGGGATATTAGGAACCCTTGTTTAACCCTTCTCTTTACTTTGTTAGTATATTGTTGTTGGATGCATATGCTTTGTAAGTTGTCCCATGAGTATATTGTATTATCCCACATTCATGGGGAGTAATAGTTGTTTAGATTAGACTTAGTATATAAGTATGTGTTGAGGCCAATGAAGGCATCCACGAATTTATTATATTAAGCTTGTTCAAAGGAGCTTACCCCCTTGAAGTGGCCTGCGATCAATAAATTCCTTCTGTGTTTCTGCTATTTCCGTTATTTAGTGCATTTTTCATTATATTATTGCAGGAGGTTCCTCTCAAATTTAGATCGTGGTTGAAGCATGTTCCTAAAGGTCTTAGTGTTAACACTAGTTTTGGCCGACTTGGTTATTTTCACTACTTGTGGTTATGCTTTGGAGTTTGTGAAAGCATGTTGTTATGTGGAAGATTGCATTTGAGTCCCTACTAAGGTGTGGTGTGGTCCGCATTCATTCCTTTCCACTATGGGAATGTTTAGGTCCAGACGTAATTTGAATATTGGTTAAGTTTATTGTTTGTGCCAACCTTGAAGACTGTTTCCAAGATTATTGGTGTATAAATATGTGTTAGATGATTGGGAAATTTAGTGAAGTTATTAAGATAGATAAAATGGCTACATGAGAAGCATCATTTGTTATAGGTATGATCTGAATGGTATGATAGTGATCAGTAAAGAATATATTTTTGTTGCAGAGAGGTTGTGATAGATTCAATTGAGTTTGTGGTTGATTCTTGGTTGCTGTGAGATCCGTTCTAATTGTAACTATCTTCTTCTACTTTAGGCAAAGAGCCCCTTTGGTAGTAAGACCCTTCTTTTTGCAATGAGCATTTTGGGCAGTGAGCCCTAAGGCATTGAGCCTTGTTGTAATTTTGATATATCATTTATATTGTGAGTTAACCCTCACCATGGATTTTCCTTCATTGTGTTTTCCATGTAAAAAATCTCGTGTCTCATGCGTGGATGTGCTTAAGTTTTTGATTTCATACTTTCATGGTTAAATCATAATAACAGTGATTAAGTGGTTGATGTATTGATGCTTATAAGAAATTAAGTTTTGGTTATAACTGATTCACCCCCCCTCTCAGTTGTCTTGTGCATTTCAACAATTGGTATCAGAGAAAGCATTCCTTGGAAGAAAGCCTAACAACTCGAGGTAGATCTAGTATGGTGCACAAGAAGGATACTCCATAGTTTGATGGAATGGACTATGCTCTCTAGAAGGTATGGATGAAAAGTCAAATCTCATTTCTCTTTGTTATAGTGTTTGGAAGATGGTAGAAACAAAGTATACTATTAGTCAAAATGGTCCATCATATGAAGATGGTGTCAAACAATATGAATTAAATGGAAAATCTAGAGATGCTCTATTAAATGCTTTATCCAACACTAAGTGAAAGTTTTGGATCTAGAAACTACTCATGAGATCTGGGACAAGTTGAAAATTTTATATGAAGGAGATGAATCTGTAAAGAGTGACAAATTACATAACTTGAAGGTGAGGTATGAAGCTCTAAAGATGAGTGATGATGAGAACATAACAATCTACATGCAAAAAGTTGTTGAAGTTGTCAATGGAATCAAAGGTCTTGGAGGAACTATTGATGAGAATGAGGTTGTGCTGAAGATTCTTAGGTCATTGCCTAAATCCTACAGTCACAAGGTGTCTGTAATTGAAGAACTTATGAGTGTGAGAAAGATTACAAAGGATCAGTTGCTTGGAAAGTTTACTGCTTTTGAGATGAGAGAGTTCGATGATGCTCTACTGAAGACTGAGACTGCTTTCAAAGCTATCACTTCAGAGAAGACTTCAAGATCTAAGAAGTATGCTATGGAACCAGATGATGACCTTGATGAGATTGAAGCCAACTTTATGGATAGAATGCAAAGAGGTACTAGTAAGTTCAAAGGCAAATTACCATTCAAATGCTTTGATTGTGGTAAGATTGGTCACTATGCCTCCAAGTGTTTGAAGAGAATTGAGAAAGTCAAGAAGAAATTTAAAAGTAGACCTAGGATCATAAAGAAATGCTATTATTTTAATAGAGAGGATGATGATGGTGTGACGGATGATGAGTCTAATGGTACTAGTGCAAATGTATGCTTGTTTATTACTATCAAGGAAGAATCTGTGTCTACTAATCCTGCTAGCTATGTGAAGGAATAAAAACTAGTGGAAGAGAGTCCTTTGTCTATTTGCCAGGTTGAGAAAGATAAGGATGAATAGATTATTGACAGTGGATGTTCACATCACATGACCAGTGATAAAAGTAAGTTTGTAAGTTTGGAAAAGTATAATGGAGGACTGGTTAGGTTTGGAGATGATGCAGCTAGTAAGATTTGTGGAAGAGGATCTATTTCTTTGATGGAATGCACAATACAGATGATGTTCTATATGTGAAGGGTTTAAAGAATAATATTTTAAGTGTTGGTCAGATGTGTGACAAATGGTATGATCTAAGATTCAAGGATAATGGATGCAAGATCATGGAAAGCTCTAGAATAGTGATTGCTACTGGTAAGAAGACTAGAGGTAATGTTTATCACTTGAGAGGAACTAATGATTGTTGTTTGTTGGCTTAGACATATGAGATTTGGTTGTAGTATAGAAGAATGTGTCATACCAATTTTGACAACTTGGTGAATATAATTTCAGTACAAGTTGTGAGAGATTTGCCTAAGCTTGTGAAGCCTACTAATACTATTTGCAAGGAATGTCAATTGGGGAACCAAACAAGGACAAGTTTCAAGAGTAAAGAACAATTTCTACTAGATTGCTTGAGCTAGTGCATACAGATTTGCGTGGTCCTACAAGAACAAGAAGCTTGCAAGGAGACAGGTACTTTATGTTTCTTATTGATGATTATTCTAGAATGACTTGGGTCACTTTTTTACAAGATAAATTAGAAGCCCTATACATGTTCAAAGCTTTCAAGGTGATAGTTGAGAACGAGTTAAAATTGAGGATCAAATGCTTAAGATCTGATAAAGGAGGTGACTTTACATCAAATGAATTTAATATTTTCTATGAAGAACATGGAATAAAGAGATAGTTGTCTACTCCTAGGACTCGGTAAAATGGAGTTGTTGAAATAAAGAACATGAGAGTTCAAGAGGTTCCTAGGTCAATGATGAAGGAGGTAAACCTACCAGAAGTGTATTAGAGAGAAGCTATACATACTATTGTCTACATTCAAAATAGAGTTCAAGTCAAAGGTAATGGTACTAAAACTCCATATGAATTATGGTATGGAAGAGCTCCTATAGTGAAATATTTCCAAGTTTTTGGAAGCTAATGTTATATTAGAAGAGAAGAAGATTTAGGCAAGTTTGATGCTAGGTGTGATGAAGGAATTTTCCTTTGATACTATACTAAGAGTAAGGCCTACTGTGAAAGGAAGCTAGGTGTGCAGAAATCACTTCCTACACTAATCTAATGAGGATAGATGTATGCAAATTCAAATTAACCTTTCTAGTTATAGCATTATTAACATAATAATAGAGATATTGTAGTAATACACATACACACAGAAAGTAGATAGAAGAGAGACAGACAAGATATATGCAGGGAAAAACCTTACGGGTGAAAAACCCCACACTCCAAAACACAACTCAAATGTATTACAGTAAACAATAACATATTACAATACAGTTTCAGAGCCAATGCTCTTTTAGGAGTCTTCGAATGTCGAAACTAGAGATATTCCGGAAGCATAACAGTAATTATACAAAAACTATCTATCTCCCATCCAAGCACCTATTTTTATAGAGTTTACAAGGCAAATATGGAACCTTTCAGAGATGGGCACCCATCTTGGACTCATGCCCCAAAACCCACACCTAAGGATAGTTGTCCAACATCCCATCCCAATGTGAGCGCCTTGTCCCAAGATAGACTATGACAAATGCTCTTACGCACCCTATAGCTATCATGGAATCTATCATAACTGACAGCAATTATAACTGTAAGAGAATCTATCATACACTGACTAAAAATATCATATTCCTCTTACAACATGTCATAACTTCTCTTGATCGCCCAAAGATGCCTTTCTTTCGTGCAAATATACTCTCCGCCCCTTGACCCCGTCCTAGGGGCACTGACCCCAAACCCTCATTAATTATTCAAGGGGGAAACCGTGGCTTCCAAAGGCACCAAAATTTATCCTGCTACATGTACACAAGGTGCTAACTATTCCAACTCAACATGGGATAAATACATACAACATTAGGAATTTGCAAAGGTTGAGACACCTTAATTCCCAACATACTGGTGCTACAATAAGAGATTAAGAAAGATAATTAAGAGTACTAATGTGAAGGTTGATGAAGATAGGGAAAGAATATCAGATCTGAGTGGCTATGAATTAGATGAACCTGCTGTTACAGTAAATAAAAAAAAATTGAATAGAAAGATAGTCAAGTTGAAGAAGAAAGGGCTCCAAAAAGTGTTGCTAAGACTCCTAGGTATGTAAAGATTAATCATTCTGATGATCAGATTATTGGTGACAAAAGAAAATGGATATTGATAAGGAAAAGAGCTACAGAAGAACAGGTGAACTACTATTTACTTTCAAAGATTGAACCTAAAACTATAAGTTAAGTGTGGAAAGATGAAAATTAGGTAAAGGCTATAGAAGAAGAGCTAATGCAGATAGAGAAAAATCAAACCTGGGAATTGGTTCCTAGACCTGCTGATAAGAATGTGACTGGAACTAAATGGGGTTTTAGAAACAAGATGAATGAAAATGGAGAAGTAAGAAACAAAGCAAGACTTGTATACAAAGGATATTCTCAGGTTGAAGGAATAGATTTTAAGGAGACTTATGCTCCTGTGGCAAGGATTGAAGCAATAAGAATGTTTTTGGCATTTGCAACACAAAGATTTCAAAGTGTACCAGATGGATGTGAAGTCTACATTCTTGAATGGAGAGATGTAAGAAGAAGTTTATGTTGAACAACTGGATGGATTTCAGTTATTAGAGAGGTGACATGGTGTGTAGATTGAAGAAAGCCTTGTATGGACTAAAGCAAGCTCCTAGAGCCTAGTATGCAAGGTTGGATAAGTATTTGTTGCAATTAGGGTTTAGTAAAGGTATTGTAGACAATAATCTCTATTTCAAAATTAATGGTGATCAAATTCTAATTGTTGTAGTCTTTGTTGATGATATTATCTTTGGAGGCAATGAAGGTATGTGTAAGAAATTTGCAGAGGAAATGCAAAAGGAGTTTGAGATGTCTATGTTTGGTGAAATGAATTTCTTTCTAGGACTGTAGATTACTTAATTAGAAAAAAGAGTTTTCATTTCTCAGTCCAAATATGTGAAAGAGTTGTTGAATAAGTTTGGAATGGAGGATTATAAGCTAGTATGTACCCCTATGGTAACTGGTTGCAAGCTGAGTAAGAATGATGAATCACCTAAGAATGACTAGAAAAGTATAGGTCTATGATTGGAGGACTACTTTATCTAACCTATACCAGACCAAATATAATGCATACAATTTGTCTTGTGGCAAGATTTCAAGAAGATCCTAGAGAGTCACATGTGTTGGCAGTTAGCAAGATCATGAGATATTTAAAAGGCACTTCAGACTATGGATTGTGGTATCCTAAATATAGTAACTTCACTCTTAGTGCTTATATAGATGCAAATTGGGCTGGAGATGTTGATGATACAAAAAGTACAAGTGGAATTTCTTTCTTCTTGGGTAACAAATTAGTCTCATGGTTGAGCAAGAAGTAAGATTCAATTTCTTTGTCTACTACAGAAGCAGAATGTATTCCTGTAGCACGTTGTTGTACTCAAGTGCTATGGATGAAGCAAACATTGAAGGATATAAGAGTTGTGTATGGAGAAGCAATTTTCATCTTTTGTGACAATACATGTGCTATAAACATTTTAAAGAATCCAGTGATGCACTCAAGAACAAAGCATATATCAATAAGGTATCACTTTCTAAGAGAAAAGTAACAGAGAATGAAGTAAAGATGGAATATGTGTCTACAAAGGATCATATTGTATATATTTTCACAAAGCCTCTACCTAAGGATACTTTTGAGTATCTCAGGGAGAAGTTAGGGGTTATTACCCCTCTTGCTCTAAACTAAGATGCATAGGAAGTGTATTAGTCCAGTGGTGCCGAAAGTCTCATTTTTTGATCTGGATTAATGTTTTGAAGGCTACCTCTTAAAGGGAGTAGGTAGATGTTGCTGATATAAGTTCCTAATAAAGAGATGTAAGTGTTGTAGTGTAGCTAATAGGGGGACTAGAGCGGTGGTAGCAAGATCTGAGTTGAGCTTTGATAGCTAAAGAAGAAGAGAAGTTTCAACACCCTTTGCCATTAATGTCATGTTGAAAACTTAAGGAGAGAGATTTTGATTGATGTCAAAAGAGTGAGAAAGTTACAACTAGAGAAAGCATAAAGTAAGCGGGAGCAAATAATCAAAGCAAGATTGTTTGTCTTGATGGTTTTGCACATCATGTGTTGCCATCAATGACAAAGGGGGAGATTGTTGCAAGTATGAGTAGTAAGTGTTGTCATTGATATCAACACCTAAAGTCAGCATCTAAGGAAGTTATTCGGATGAGTTTGAGCAAGTGTTTGAGAAGTTAGTACAATTGTAGAATTGTTCTATCTCCTAGAACAATGCAGTATTTTGCTCCACATATCCTGTAGATTAAATATCTTTATCTACGGTTTGAAAGTTATGTTAAGGGATGTTTGTAGTTGCTATGTCTCAAGTTTGACCCTCTAGTGTGAATATTTGAGTGAGTTTTGTTCACTAGAGTAAAAATTGTTTTTCTGAGTACTTAATGCTGACAAGGAGAACATACTCTTCTCTGGATCTCTCCACATTTAAGTTTTATAGTTTGCAGTTCTAAAATTAAATTTGGATGATGTTATGTGTCTTTAGTTGAAGTGGTTCATGATTTGGCACTCTACAAGCGATTTTTCCTTTGTGACAGTGGTTGACAGTAATGTTTAAGTGGTTCGGCTTGAAGAATTTGTTGATATGCGCTGGACAATTGAGAGGGGGGGTGAATTAGTTGTCACAAAACATTAAATAGTTTCTACAATTAAACATTAATCACTTATCCACAATTATTATGATTTAACAATGAATGCATGAAATTAGAAAATTAACCACAAATACACCATCAAACACAAGAGACACCAGATTTTACATGGAAAACCCTAAGGTGGGGAAAAACTATGGAGAGGATTAACTCTTAATATGTATTGAAATCTTGAAATAATGATGTTCAGACTTGGTCACTCCAGAGGCCTAAACATACTAGCTCACTGCCATGAAGAACAACTAGGTCTAGCAGGCTCACTGCCTCAATCCTAAACCTAGCAAGATTACAATAAGGGTTGTTAAACCCTGAGGGCTGTTAAACCCTACTGGAGGCTCATTGCCAGGCTCACTGCCACGATCAACACCTTTTTATGTCTATGATTAAAGTATAATAATTCCTCTGACTCCACCTTTGCTCTACTCTTCCTCTACTCTGCCCTGCCTCTTCTCTGCTCTGCCTTTTGGACATTTCTTATTATATTTCCATCTTCGTTCAAGGACAACTTTTCCATGACTCAACTACAAGTATTTATACACTTCAACAACCTTGGAATGATCATCAAGGTCAGCATTGTAATCATCAACCATTGGAGCAATCTCCAAGGTCGGCATTACAAACATTTACAAAATAGGTCTTGAGCTATTACAACATTATGCAAAAAAATGAAGTAAAGATGTATGCAGATCATGCCATACCTTAGCTAGGACTCAAACATGATCTTCCATGCTTCAAGATGCTTCCATAATCTTCAAGGGATCTCTACTGGAACATTAGAAAATGTCCCCTTGGGAGCTTTTCCCTCATAAGGTTTAGCTCCTAGGTCTTTTGCATGCATTTAAGACATCTTGCATCATAATTTGGCATCTTCATGGAATGAACCCTAGGTATCATGGCAAATGGGGCTTAGGGGGACCCCTTGAGCTTAGCCCTACCCAAAATGCGGGGAGGACTTGGGTACCTATGCCCTAGTCCTGCCCTATTTTGGGTCAGGCCCAAATTTTAAGTGTCAGTTTATGACCATTATTTGGTTCCTATGTTGACACATTAAGTTTGAATTTACAAAATCTTGGTGGGAGTGTTTGTAGTTGCATATAAAAGCATGTTTAGGAATTCATTTAGAAACTAGATGGCAATTGTTATGTTTATGCATTCTCAAGGTGATTCAAGGCTTTCATTATGTTGTAAGAGTAGATTTGTGTTGTATATGTGTTTCTGTTTGTAGATTTGAGCATCCATTTCCTCATGGAATGAAGAGCATCTTCCTTTTATGAGATCTTCACTAAAAGGTGACATTCATTGTGTTTATGATCATTATTTCATTCAGATTTTGCCTCTGCCTCACAAGGGCACGTACTCTCTATCTGACAATGGTGTTCGGAGACTTAAGTGTCCTCTAGGGCTTGACTGAGGCAAGCCTCTAAACACCACAACCCCCTCCCAAAGTTTTCATGGTTGTAGGTTACAAGTTGAGGAGCTAGACAAGGTGAAGTTGTAGGAAGACATCTTAGAGTGTCAGAATTACATAATAGAAGGAAAAACTTCCCCTTAGACTTGGACACCCGCTCATTAGTCCTCGAAGTTTCGCAATAGGAAAATCTCTGGCACAACAGACACATGTTACAGACTGAGTTTCCAGATCCTAACAAAAAGAAGGGCCTTGGACTTGGGAGCCTACTCTTTAGTCCCTAACTTTTCCACTTCAGAACCCTGAAAATAGGTACTCTGTGACTTGTCATTTTACATTCCTCTGCAAGAACATTTTCTGTAATTCATCAGTTTACTGTCACATTTGCATAATTAGGGTTTTGATGGTTAATTACACATAAGAAAAGAAAAATTGATAATCAAACACCCTAATCCAAGTTTCCTTACATTTGTAAGTGACCAAGGACCTGATAGTGCTCTGCCACTCGATCCTAAGGTCCTTGAATGTATTTGGGTGAAAGGAGGATTTAAACACTAAACTAAACAATCCAAATTTTAACCATTTAATTTTGGTGAACCCATGTTTTTATTAAATTTTGCACCTTTCTAAATGTTTTGCTTCAGATTTGGGTTGATTTCATTCATTCATATAGTCATTCATCTTATTGCATTGGAAATATTACAAAAAAAATAAAAATTTTGAAAAAAAATTGCATTCTAGGATTTGAATTTTGACATAGTTTAATTGCATCTAATTAAATTTATGATTTTTGCATTAGATCTGAAATTTATTTTCATTTAATTCATAATTTTCATATTGCATTTGAAAATTTACAAAAAAATTGGAAAAATTGAAAAAAATTGGCATTTTTAGCTTGCATTTTGATTTAATTTGAATTAATTTTTACTTTAATTCAAATTTTTGCATTAGATTTGAAACTCATTCATTTATTTAATTTTCATCTCATTGCATTTGAAAATTAACAAAAAAATTGGAAAATTTGAAAAAAATTGGCATTTTTTGCTTGCATTTTGATTTAATTTGAATTAATTTTCATTTAATTTAATTTAATTTCTGATTATTAAATTATATCTAACCTAAATTACAAAAATTAATTTTCATCATTTTCATAGCACATTTGAAAAATTACAAAAAAATTAAAAATTTTGGAAAATTAAAAAAAATTGACATTTTTTGCTTGATTTTCAAATAATTTGAATTAATTTTCATTTAATTTAATTTAATTTTTTATATTTTCATAAATTCATCATTAATTAATTTCTTTCATTGCATTTTTCAAATTAAAATTGCTAGGGTTTCCTTGAATTTTTGAATTTTTCTTATAACCTAGGAATTTCAGAGGCTAGGGTTTGTAGTTAAAATCTTGTTTCAGATTTTACTACTCATCTTAGGCACTCCTTCAAGTCTGATTTTGCATATAGTGTTGCATATTATTGTGTTTTTTGCATTCATATTTCAAAAATGTGAATTTACACATATTCAATTTCAACAAAAAACTAGCAATTTTCATTGATTTTCACTAGGTTTTGAATTATCATCATCCTAGGTTTGCATCAAAAGCATGTTGTGAAGGATTTTATTGCTGTATTGGACTGAAAATAGACTTATCATTTGCTTCCCCTAATAAAAATCCTTACAACACCTTTTCTTTCATATATTTGCATTGAAAAAGTACAAAAAATCAAGCATTTTAGGTCATTTTTGCATATAGTCTTGCACTTAATTTGGAAAACTTTTAAAATCTAATTTTGCATCTCATTATGGCATATACATGTTATTCATCTTTGAAATCTTTGCATTAGTATATCCTAGATTTTAAAAATTTCTCTAATTTCACTAATGAGAATCCTCATGTTCTAGAGCACATAGCTTCTACAAGTGGTATTGATGCTTCTACATGTTCTACATATGAGCTGTAATTACTTTGTTATACAGATGATTTTAATAGATTCACACTATTCATAGGAACACATCCTTTGATATTAGAATATTTAACTAAATTCATCTCTAGGAATACTCATGCGAAAGATGAGAGTGAAAAGCCTTTTTCTGCCACAGAGTATGATGATGATGATGTACCTTCCTCTCATCCCATTGCTCTCCCTGGCCAAGATGTAGCATTAGTGGATGAGAAAAGGTCTCTCACATTAAATCCTTTAGAGATGGATGTTGGATGCAACCAAGAGGGAAATAGTGTTAATTCAATATTGATTAATAAACTTTGTAGCAATATTCCTAAGATGATTGTCTGAGAGGCACCTAGTGCACCCTCTTGCTTAAAGTCGGTGATTACTGTTCAAGGTAGACCCCTAGATCACATCTACGACTATGCAAAGCAAATTGCTCAAGGAAATCAGGGTGTACAAAATACGATTGCTCATACATATAACACCTATAATAACAAGCAAAGTAAGCAAGCACCACATGTGCCTATCTCTCTTCCATGTTCTCAACCCATGCTCCCTCCACCACTTTGCCTTACTCATAAAAGTGGTCAAGAGTATGATTTTGTCAAACAGATTTGCGCTACTTCGGCTAAGATCTCTCTTTGGGATTTAATACAAACATCACCTACATACCATGGAATGCTCCAAGAAGCTTTACAAAAGGTGATTGTGCCACCTACTGCAAAGCCTAATTATGTAGCAGCTGTATTGGATAGTATGCATGCGACAAAAACAAATATTCTCTTTCAACCACATGAATTACCATTAGTCAAAGAAAAAAACCAATATGATCCTCTTGTTATCTTCATCACAATAAACAAATCATTGGTTAAGAGAGTTATGATTGATAATGGATCAGCTCTTAATGTTTGTGGCATTGACTTATTACATAAGATTAAAGTCGATACATCTACCATCAAGCCAGAACTATTAAGTATACGTGGTTTTGACAATGTGGGATGACAATCCATGGGCACTATAACTTTACCTATACAAGTGGGACCTGTGATTGTGCCTACCCTGATTCATGTCAAGCCTTGTTCTCTAGCTTACAACACGATTCTTGGTAGACCTTGAATTCATGCATCTGGGGTAGTCCCTTCCACCTTGCATCGTTCAATCAAATTTATATTCAAAGGTAAACTTCATACTATTCATACTGATCTTGACCCAGATAACTGTTTACATATTAAAAAGCAAAAACTAGTTTACAACCATATGAACTTAAACAATTTATGAACTGAGTCATCAATGCCTTTAGCCAGAGATAATGTTATGCAAGACTCTAGAACATCGAATGCACTATTTGGTGATGATTAGGGCCCATTGGATTTTAATCCTTGTAGTATAGGGGAATATAAAATAAATAGCCTTGACACATCAAAAGTAGCATCAATCTCACCTAAGCAATCTTTTGAAGCACCTAAGAAACCTAAAGTCCCCTTGGTAGGAAATAAAAACAATACTATCACTTATACCACAAATTATGAGACCTATGAGGCTTCACCATCTTCTAAGGAAATGACATCCCTTTGTGGTTGAGGATTTAAAATCCTTTATAATAATTGTGAATATGAAGGTAAGGGATGTGGTGTAAATCAACAAGGGATTCGAGGACCTATAGAATCCGCTTCAACACATTACTCAAGCGGCATTGGATATAATCCTTTTAAATAAAAGAAAGCCTCTCATCATCCTACACTTAATGTTAATTCAACAAGATCAAAACAACATGATAGATATCCTAGATATGTATATTCTTAACGATGGTACCTTAACAGGTAAGTATCTCTAACCCTTTATCTCTCTCATGATGTCCTTCCCCCGTGATGTGTTATGTGTTGTTTAGGCCTCCTAGGATGACCTCAGATTCTTCTGTAAGGTCTAAGATACCAGGGGCCCACCTCTGTTGTGACCTTCTATTTGTATAATTGTTCTTCTATATTCCCTTTTTCTGATTTCATTGTTGTGTGTTGTGTCTTACAAACATAGCGTTGTGGTTGGTGAACTGGGGGCACCCTCCTACATGATTGTCCCTAAGACACTTGTTTCTCCTCTCTTATTTATTATTTCCCTTCCTCTAGCTTTTCTATCTAGCAGGCGGATGAGGAAAAACATTTATACTGATGCAGACCTAGTGTCTCTTTCGACAACAATCAAAAAATGGACTTAGTTCCTAATATGATGATGGGGTTGTATATTTTATCTAATACTTGGCTAGTAGAAGCACTCGTACTTTCTATGTAGTGATTTTGATGGCATTCTTTCTCATTTACAAACCTTAAAAATATTGTTGCTCTATGCACCTTTGTTTGTCTTTGAATCTAGCCTTGATGATACTTGATTCGGAGTGCTTCGTGGTGTAGCCCCATGGTTATCCTCGAACTCTGAATTTGTAGTATAACCTTGGCTCTTTGTGTGGTTAATCATATGCATTGATGTTGTTGTTTATCATGATTTTGTAGACACTAACATGTTTCTTGTAGGGATGTGTTTGTGGGAACATTTGGTGATCATAAAGTACATGTCACCTCTGGGGGGCATGGGCTTTGCAAGAGCTTGTGTTCCCTTGTGTGTTTTCTTCCTAGATTAATGTGCTTGATATCAATACCCGATATCAATCACCTTAAGGTGGGGGCATATATAAGGTAAGTTATCTATTGTAGATGTTAGCAATGTGCTTATCCTTAGGTGCAGTCTAGTATGATGATTACTTCTTGTACTCTGAGTTTATTTGCAATCAATCAATCAATCATTTAAGCCCTATGCAGAGGCAAGATATCGTGCATATCCTTTTTATCTTAAGCCCTCTATGGAGGCAGGGATGATGTATTTCTTGGAGTAGATTGTATCATCCTGTCATTTTCAAAAATCCTCTGCGAAGGCGAGGAACGGTTATGTGACTAACTAACCCTTAAGTGTGTCTTTGGTGATTGTTGTGGTGAAGCCTAATCATCAGTGTGTGCCTATAATGTGCCTGAGATGGTGATGAACCTAGAAATAAGAACACTCCATCGCTTGTCTGCCATGTTTTCTCTATGTCTTCAAGTGTGTGTGTTTGGCATGCTTTCTTTGTTTGGCGTGTCCGTTGCCCCATATGCAATCTAAAGACTAGCGTGATGAGTATTTCCTACATTTTGGGAGGTTTTGTGTGTCTTGTGTGTGTGTTACCCCATAAAGACCAGTGCAATGAGTGCTTTCTACATTATGGGAGGTTTGTTTACTTTCCTGTATTTGCATCTGCATTTCATATATATGAGAAAAAGAAAAGAAAAGAAATCATTTCTGTCTTCCATGCATTAATGTGTCTTCTATGCATTTACTATATTCTTCATGTTTTGCATGACTCTAACTATCTTCTCCATATTTTACATTCTTGTTATTGTCTTCTATGTGATTGGCATGTCTTCTCCATGCTTGGTGTGTTTGTTGTGTTTGTGACTTTACTTTAATGCATGTATTGGCCTTGCGTTTATACATACATTAAAGTGGGGGCTAAATGTAACGTCGTAAAATGTACCCTTGGGGGCTTTTCCCTCATAAGGTTTAGCTCCTAGGTCTTTTGCATGCATTTAGGACATCTTGCATCATAATTTGGCATCTTGATGGAATGAACCCTAGGTATCATGGCAAATGGGGCCTGGGGGGACCCCTTGAGCTTAACCCTACCCAAAATAGGGGGAGGACTTGGGTGCCTATGCCCTAGTCCTACCCTATTTTGGGTTAGATCAAATTTTAAGTGTTAGTTTATGACTATTATTTGGTCCCTAGCCCAACACAGTAACTTTGAATTTACAAAATCTTGGAGGGAGTGTTTGTAGTTGCATATAAAAGCATGTTTAGGCATTCATTTAGAAACTAGATGGCAATTGCTTTGTTTATGCATTCTCAAGGTGATTCAAGACTTTCATTATGTGGAAAGAGTAGATTTGTGTTGTCTATGTGTTTGTGTTTACAGATTTGAGCATCCATTTCCTCATGGAATGAAGAGCATCTTCCTCTCCTGAGATCTTCACTACAAGGTGACATTCATTGTGCTTGTGATCATTATTTCATTCAAATTTTACCTCTACCTCACAAGGGCATGCACTCTCTATCTAACAATAGTGTTCAGAGACTTAAGTGTCCTCTAGGGCTTCACTGAGGCAAGCCTCTAAATACCACAACCCCCTCCCAAAGTTTTCATGGTTGTAGGTTACAAGTTGAGGAGATGGACAAAGTAAAGTTGCAGGAAGACATCTTGGAGTGTCAGAATTATAGAATAGAAGGAAAAACTACCCCCTGGACTTGGGCACCCACTCATTAGTCCTCAAAGTTCCAAAACAAGAAAATCTCCCAGACAACAGACACAAGTTGCAGACTGAGTTTCTAGATCCTGACAAAAAGAAGGGCCTTGGACTTGGTTGTCCGCTCTTTAGTCCTCAACTTTTTCACCTCGGAACCCTGAAAATAGGTACTTTGTGATTTGTCATTTTACATTCTTCTGCAAGAGCATTTTTCGTAATTCATCAGTTTACTGTCGCATTTGCATAATTAGGGTTTTGATGGTTAAATAAACATAAGAGAAGAAAAATTGATAATCAAACACCCTAATCCAAGTTTCCCTACATTTGTAAGTGACCAAGGACTTGATAGTGCTCTGCCACTCGATCCTAAGGTCCTTGAATGTATTTGGGTGAAAGGAGGATTCAAACACTAAATTAAACAATTCAAATTTTAACCATTACATCCACAATTACTGGAGTTAACCAAGTCGGCTAAGACTAGTTACATGCTACATTATCTGGGAACAATCTTCAAACACAATCTCAATTCCTTAACATGGACCAATGTCAATATAGGAACATGATTAGGAGACATCCACAAGCACGCTATAATCATCAGGAGCAACTACACAACCTTTAACCACTTTACCCATAAGAATCTTCACACCAGAACACATGAACTTCACTGTCTTTAACTATCATGAAAGAAAGATAACTTCCAGACCACCAAACCACAACCCTTTGCAACTGTAGGCATTTATCATCATTCCAGACTTCCCTCTAGAACCACAGAGAAAAATACTTTAATGTGGAGAAATGCAGAGCAGAATACTTTCTCCCTATAGCATCTGAACTTATAGAAAAAGTAGGTTACACTCTGGTGAATACAACTCACTTAGATCTTCATGTGGAGGGCTAAAACCTAGAATGTAGCATCCTCAAACATACCTCTAACTTACTTCCAATCCACAGACCATGATCTTCAATAAGCAATAAATGCGGAGTAGTTTACTAAACTATTCTTTAGCATACAACTCACTATCTGTACCACACTTCACTGTAACTCACTTGTTTCTTCTGAAGAGGCTAATTTTCTTAATATCCTCAACATACAAAGCTTGTAAATAAGTAATAGAATAAGATATAGTTGACACCAATGACAACACCAATTAGGGACATACTTGCAACAATCTCCCCCTTTGTCATTGATAGCAACATATGATGTGAAAAACTTGCAACAACCATCAAGACAAGATACCCCCCTTTCTCTTTACACACCTGCACTCTTTCTTTCTCCAAGATTCTAACCCTTTCTCTTTACACATTTGTACTCTTTGTCTATCTAATCTTTTCACATGACTTCTCTCCCCCTTTGACATCAATGGCAAAGGGCACATACTTGCACTCTTCTGCTCTAGTCCAATCTTATTTCTAAACTCTTTGACTACTCCCCCTAAGAAGTAGCCCTTAAAAGCATCAATCTGGACCTTTGAGCACCTCCGGACTGATGCACTATTGTATATCTTAGTTTAGAATAGGAGGGGTGATAACCCCTAACGTTTCTTTGAAATACTCAAAAGTATCCTTAGGTAGAGGCTTGGTGAAAATGTCTGCAATCTGATCTTTTGTAGAAACATACTCCAACTTGAATTCATTCTCTATCACTTTTCTCTCAGAAAATGATACCTAATGGATATGTGCTTTGTCCTTGACTGCATCACTAGATTCTTTGATATGTTTATGGCACTTGTGTTGTCACAAAGGATTGTGATTGGATCCTCATACACAACTCTGATGTACTTCAAAGTTTGCTTCATTCATAGCACTTGAGTGCAACTGCATGTTGTTGCAATGTATTCTACTTCTTTAGTAGACACGAATATTGAATCCTATTTATTTCTCAACCAAGATACTAACCTTTTTCCTAAGAAGAATGCACCTCCACTTGTACTTTTTCTGACATCCACATCTCTGGCCCAATCTGCATCAGTATATGCACTCAGAGTAAAGTCACTGTCCTTAGGGTACTACAAACCATAATCCATTGTACCTTTTAAATATCTCAGAATTCTCTTAACTGCCATCACATATGATTCCTTGGGTTCTGCTTGAAATCTTGCCACAAGACATACTGCATGCATTATGTCAAGTCTGTTTTGAGTCAGATAAAGTAATCCTCCAATCATAGATCTGTACCTTTTCTAGTTTGCCATGGGTGAGTTATCATCTTTACTCAACTTACAACCAGTTATCATAGGTGTGTAAACTAGTTTAGAGTCTTCCATCCCGAATTTCTTTAACAATTATTTCACATACTTAGACTGAGAAATGAAGATACCTTTATTTAATTGACTTATTTGCAGAAAAAAGAAGTTCATCTCTCCAAACATGGACATTTTAAATTCACTTTGCATTTCTCCAGTAAAAAATGATCACATACCTTCATTACCTCCAAAAATAATATCATCAACAAAGACTGCAACAATTAGGATTTGTTCATCATTGATCTAGAAGTAGAGATTCATGTCTGTAGTACCTTTACTAAACCCTATCTGTATCAGATACCTATCCTGTTAGAATCAGGGTAGACAACTAAGTGGGGGGGGGGTGAATCAGTTGTCTCCAAACTTTAACAATTGCTGCAATTAATCTTCTTCACTCCTTATTATCAGATTAATGATATAACCATGAATAGAAACATAATCAACACACATAACACCAAGATTTTTATGTGGAAACCCAGTTAAGGCAAAAACCATGGTTGGGGTTAACCCACAAGAATTTATACTCTGTTAAAAGTATTACAAATGGGAAAGGCACATGCCTTCAGTGTCATTGCCCAGAGCTCACTACTCAAAGAGGCTCAGTGCCTACAAGAAATGATTATAAGAAGATTACAGAATATTTGAACTGATGAATAGCATCTACCAATACAAAAGTTTAGTTCCCGTTAAGTATAGAATACTGATCTTACACACTTCATCCTTACTCTGCCCTATTTCACTCTTCGACCATAATCCGAACTTAGATCTTCACCTTCACACTTCTTTCTATCTTTTTTGCACTTACTCCATCATCATATTTCACTCACATAGCCAAAAGAATCGAAACCATTGGCTATATATATCCACATCAAGAAATCCAATCAACTGTAGTCAGATTTAGGAAAACTTAGAACATTTATTAAGAACTTTGCTCTATCAGCTAAATCCATGCACAAACAATAACACGGACCAAAAACTTGTGTCCTCAAACCATCAATCATGTCATCCAATACCACTGATTATCACAAATTTCTTAACCAACAACTTTTCTTCATCCAGACCAAGATCAAATACTAGGTTGGCTTGTTCCTCTTCTGACTGTACTGACTAACTGGAACCTGATACTCAAATGCTTATAACTTTTGAATCCTTTATCACTAGAGGCTAAACTTCTAGATTTAGATAATCCTAAAAATCCTTATCACTCCCTCAGATTCGTAGTACACTGTGATTTACCACCGGAGAGATCCAGACTAAGTTATTGGACCCTGTCACATGCTCTGTTTCTGACTACCCAGACTTAAACAAATCTTCACTCTAACTTCTGGTATGATCTATTGATGTAATGTGGATGTGTAAGATGGATTTAGTTGCCATCAATGACAACACCTGACATGCTTAGCAGTGTCTCTTGCCAACAATCTCCCCCTTTGGCATTGATGGCAACACTTAGTGAAAAATGGCTAAGTGTTAGAACAACTCTCCCTTACTATGTGCACTTATGATTTCTAATTTTCCCCCTTAGATTAATTCTTCATTTTTCATTGCTCTTCCTCTCCCCCTTTGACATCAATGGCAAAGGGTGGAATCTGCATACCAAAATTTATCAAAAATTCTATGTACATGTATAAATACAGACAACTCTTATGACTTATTTACATAAGTTTGAACACATCACCAAAAACATTCTTCAACAATGCCAATTCATTGTCCCAACTCTTCTTCATGCTATTCAAAATTGAAATGTGACGACTGAATAGGAATGCTTGTGACTTTGCCTTCCATAGGTCAGTGGGATCACTTGTCTTAGCAGCATCTTGGGCTTCTATCAAGCGATTAAACATTGATTCCAACCTTGGGGAAATTAGTCCCCGGAGCTCACACATCCTTGCCTCAATATTCTCCTTTTCTTTCATCAGTTTCTTTATTTCATTAGTCAAGCCAATTACTTGGCACTCTTGATTGGCTATTGATACTGTTAGAAGATCAAAAGATTGGGATACACTTGACAATTTTTTCTTAGACTCCTTTATTTTTGTTTCAATATCCTCTATAGCTTTAGGACAAGATAAACATAATTTATATACATCTCCTCCTACTATAAGAGCATTTTGAATACTCTTTACACTGGTATCTAGCACAATTCTATCTATGCCAATCATCCCTTTCAGAACATCAAATCTCTTATTATTAAATTCATTTTGAAATTTGACCTCTGCAAACTTTTCAAGAGAGTCAAAATGGGTACATACAGAGTTTATCAGACTTCTTAATTGATCAGAAGGAGATGCTAAAGAATCCTTCTAAAATGTGGGCATGATTTTTCCTAAAATTCTAGATGCAAGGCCAAGCAGCTGGCTATCTTCTATATGAGACTTCAATATTTCTTCTCTAGCCTTAGCTTATGCAATAGAGGCCAATTTTATCATCTGTACTGGTGATAAGGTATCAAAACTGATTGGACCTTGTATTATGTCCTGATCTTCTGCAATCTATTTATCTCTTTCCAAAATTTCTTTCACTACTTCTGCAATGTCTCTTGCCCAAAATGGTGTCTCAGATTTATGATCTTCAGGGCCTTCATCTTCTCCCTTTTGGGAGTCCTGTTCACCATCTTCATTCTTTTTCTCTAGTTCTATCTTCTCTACATCATTATCAGAAGCATCCTTGCTTTTCTCTAACTCAGAAATATCTTTTACATTCTCCTCTAGAAGATTCGGTATGCCCTCAGTGGTAGTGTTATCAAATTTCTCAACATCTGAAATGAAGGAATCAATTCCTTTATCAGCTTTCTTTTGTTGATCTTCCCTCATCATTTATTCATCTTCTTTATTCAATGTTTCATTTTTCAGAGAGGAAGCATCATCTACTCTAGTTTGTTGTTCATTCTTCTACAACTCTTCATCATTCAGAATTGATGCATCCTCAGTATCAATTGGTTCTTCTGTAACCACATAAAATTTGTTCTTATCCAGTGCTTTCCTTAGAATATGTTCTGTTTCTTGGACAACTTCATCAATGTCTCCAATCATCAACTTGTTCATCCTTATCTTGCTTCTGAATTCATTTTTGACTTATTTAAACATTTTATCTGCCTCTTTATTGGAGATTACCAAGCATAGACTGGATAATACATATCCTTTGTCTTGGCAACTTCTTTTCTCATTTCCAGAATGCCTCTTAAGCTCTTAGGAAATTCTGACAAAATCTCTATTAGTGCTTTATTGAATACATTCAAATATTTGATAGTAGCATCTTCCAAAAGTCTCTTGTTAGCATCATTGTAAAGATCATAGAATTCAGTTATTGGTTTTAGATTACCATCAACAGTGATTGTTTTGACAATGTCCTCCACATAAGGAGTTGGATTCTCAACATCATCCTCAGACTTATGCTTCTTATTTGTCGTTTTGCTCCCAGAAGGCTTCTCTTTAGACACTTTTACAGCTTTAGTGCCTATGGCTTTCAACTCTTTAAGCTCATCATCTGAGTCTATCTTTTCTTCACCCTCCTTCTCCATACTTCCATATGACCTCTTAGCCATTACTTTTGTTCTTTTTCTTTCCTTACTGGATGATTTGCCTTCTAGTTTTTTAGGTTTGGCTGGTATTGGGGGAACAGGGGCAACAACAGAGCTCCTAGTAATCCTTGATGTGGAGGAGGATTCTACTGGAGCACTTCCTTGTTTCTTATCCTGCTTCTCCTTCTCATCTTTTTCTATCCTTTGTATATTCTACTTCACAGCTTCCTTAGTTATGCCAATGCTTTCAGCATACATTTCCACCTGTCTTTGAGCTTTTCTCTTGATTTGTGGCTTTCGAAGCTCAACAGGGAGTTTCACACTTAGCTCCTCATATGTCCCAATTATTTTAGTTGTGGTATGCTTGGGCTTGCTCAAAATGTGTTAAGCATACATATCTAATACTTGCTCATCAACCTCATACCCCATGGGCATGATCCATACTATCCTTGGTTCAGCAACTTCCATTAAACATTGATCTGTATCCACCATAAAGTAAACTGTATCCTTGTATTTTTCAACCATAGATGAAGGAATTATTTCCCTTGAGTGCATCATGCTCTAAAAATTCTTGAAAAATCCCCAAAGAGAAGTCCTTTGGGCATTGGAATCTCTAATGTTGTTCAAGTTCTCTCTTATCTATATAGCAACAGGTTTATCATTGGTCCAACACATGCTTTTCTTGTCAAGTAACTCATTCAAGAAATAGAAGAATAAACACAAGACCAGTGTACCATATTTGAAAGTGTTCTTTTTATCCTTCTTGACTTTATTCAAATTTTCCATCAACTAGTTTTGTAGCAAATCATAAATCATAATCAATATTCTCTCTCAACATCTGGTAAGCTGCATAGATAGTTGTACTGGATACAAAATTTTCCCTGCTGGAATGATATATCTTGTATCCAATCACCATTGAAGTGAATTTGACATCTAGATTAGTGATGTCATTTATAGTCATTGCCCTTTTGTCAAACCTTGAACCAGTAGCAATAGTTACAGTTTGATTCTTTATTGATTTCAACATTGGCAGTCCATTGGATGAGTTTAATCCTATCATGACCTTGGTGGCATCCTTGGTGATTTTGAAAGGTTTTACTAGCCACATAAACTCATCATGCATTCGGCTTAAAACATACCAGACCCATTCATCTTCATTGAAGGATGGAAACCCTATAATCTAAATAAAATGTTTATCATGTAGTGCCTTGTATTTAGGTTTAAGACCATGAATTTCATCTCTTAGATGATTCTTGAACAAATCTACTAACTTTAAGTCTCCAAATTCATCTATGCTCACATGAATATAGGCCCTAATATCTTCAACATGCAATACACCATGCAGAACATTTGAAAAGGCACCTAATGGGTCAACTTCTACTGATTTGTGTAGATGTTTCTTGAATTTGGGTTGGGGCCTTTCAGTAATATCAACAACCAATGGTGTAGCCATTGCAAAAGATCACAAGTTTAAAGTTTTAGAAAAAATACCTTTTTCTACACAGAATTAGGGTTAGCTGATGAATTCACCGGTCGCACTTCAAATCCTTGAAATCTTAGCTCCAGTGCTCTTCTGCTTGCTCTCTTTGAATGCAAAGTGATCCAAATGATGAAAGGATAACCTTTTATGCTCCGCAAAACCTAATTCTCCATTGTAATAAATGCTCTTCCCTAATACATCCTGTTGCACTATTTTTGCATGTAATTTCTCATGAATCACTTTGCAAAACACCATATCCACTTCTGTTCATTCAGAAATCCTTTCAAATGATCTGCAATAACCCAAATTATCTTCTCTCATCATGCCAGATTCTAGCACCCACTTACTAGTTGGGGGAATTTGATTTTCAATGCAGCTCCCCCTAAGCCAGAGCTCCCATTTTAGTTCCCTAAGGAATTCTCAGCACTAGACTCTGGTGTGGACCCATCACCATCATTTCTTACACCTTTCTTCACCCATGTCTTGTTCATTTCATTCTGGATCTCATTTACATCAACTTTGCCCTTGCCTTTGTCTTGTCTCTGCTCATTTGGTTTTCTATTTTTCAGACCTCCTCTTTTATTATTCTTGCTTCTGCAGAATCTTGCAATATGACCAAATTAGTTACAATTGAAGCACACAACATTTCTTTGCCCATTTGATTGATTTCCTCTTAATCTAGACTAATTAGCCTTATGTCCAAATCTATTGCATACAAAGCATTTGCCATTGATAGAGTTGTCATTTCCTCTATTGTTGGAGTTATTCATTATCATACTTCTACATTAATTGGATCTATGACCATACCTCTTACACTTGAAGCATTGACCGGAGAAGGATGGACCACTTTGATTTACTCTGGTTCTACACTAAGTAGCTCTATGACCAAATTTATTGCAATTGAAACAATTTCCATTGAAAGATGGATACTTTTGAGCATTAGGTTGTCTTACTGGAGGTCTTCTAGGTCTGTTTCTCCCATTCCTTGATTGAGAATTTCTTTGTCTAGATCTGGAGCTTTCACCTTTCTCATACCCAAGGCCATGCTTATCATAAGCCTTCTTTTGACTCTCAAGCAACACTTCAAGTTTAGCTAAGCTTATCTTGAACTTCTCCTTTTATTCATTTGAAACTTCTAGGTCATGTTTAATAATAACAACTTGCCTCTCAAGTTCTTCATTTTCATTGGATTCTTCTAGATCTGACTCTAAGTGGCCAATTATTCTATCTAATCTACAACATTCTTCCATTCTTTCTTTCAAATTATGATTCAGGTTTTCTTCATTTTTCTTCCTTTCGTCAATTTCTTTGGTTAATCTCATCACCCTAAATTCCATCTCATGTTTTAGAATAGAAGCTTCTTTTGTCAACTTCTCACATTCCCTTGTCTTCTCTTTTAAGGCCTCATCCATGTCAGTTTCTTCATTGTAATTTACTAACCTCTGAAGTAGTTCCTTTCTCTTCTCATTAGATTTGCTTAGTTGTCCTTTTAAGGTTTCAATGAAATCATCAGCTTCTTTAAGGTTCTCTTTCAGTTCTTTGATTTCTGACTTGTACTAACTGAGATCTTCTAAAGTAACCTGAAGTTGTTCATTTATGTCATCAGAGTATCTAAATGAACCCATTGAAACTCTTTCCCAAATCTTCCTCAAGTTGTTAAGCTTCTCGCAAGGAACCTTGTTCTGATACCAATTGTTGGAATCAGGGTAGACAACTGAGAGGGGGGATGAATCAGTTGTCTCAAAACTTTAACAATTGCTACAATTTATCTTCTTCACCCCTTATTATCAGATTAATGATATAACCATGAAAACTTAAATCAACAACACATGAATAGAAACAAATCAACACACATAACATCAAGATTTTTATGTGGAAACCCAGTTAAGAGAAAAACCATGGTAGGGGTGAACCCACAAGAATTTATACTCTGTTAAGAGTATTACAAATGGGGAAGGCACATGCCTTCAGGCTCACTACCTACAAGAAATGATTACAAGAAGATTACAAAATGTTTGAACTAATGAATAGCATCTACCAATGTAAAAGTTTAGTTCTAGTTAAGTATAGAATATTGATCTTATAGACTTCATCCTTACTTTACCCTGTTTCACTCTTCGACCATAATCCAAACTTAGATCTTCACCTTTGTACTTACTCCATCATCATATTTCACTCACACACCCAAAATACTCAAATCCATTGGCTATATATATATCTGAATCAAGAAATTCAATCAACTGTAGTCAGATTTAGGAAAACTTAGAACATTTATTAAGAACTCTGCTCTGTCAACTGAATCCATGCACAAACAACAATGCAGACCAAAAACTTGTGTTCTCAAATCATCAATCATGTCATCCAATACCACTTATTATCACAAATTACTTAACCAACAACTTTTCTTCATCCGGACCAAGATCAAATATTAGGTCGGCCTATTCTTCTTCTGACTATATTGACTAACTGGAACCCGATACTTAGATGCTTATAACTTTTGAATCATTTATCACCTGAGGCTAAACTTCTAGATTTAGATAATCCTGACAATCCTTATCACTCCCTTAGATCCACAACACACTGTGATTTACCACTGGAGAGATCCAGACCAAGGTACTAGACCCTGTCACATGCTTTGTTTCTGACTACCCAGACTTAGACAAATCTTCACTATCACTTCTGGTATGATCTATTAATGTAATGCAGATGTGTAAGATGGATTTAGTTGCCATCAATGACAACACCTAACATGCCTAGTAGTGTCTCTTTCCAACATATCCAACAGTGCATACCATGCCTTGGGGGCTTGTTTTAATCTGTACAAGGCTTTCTTCAATCTACATACCATGTAACCCTGATCTGATGACTAAAATCCTTCTAGTTGTTCAATATAGACTTCTTCTTCCAACTCTCCATTTAAGAAAGCAGAATTCACATCCATTGGTAAACCTTGAAATATTTGTATGCTACAAAAGCAAAAAACATCCTTATTGCTTTAATCCTTGCCATTGGAGCAAAAGTTTCTTCAAAGTCTATTCCCTCAACTTGAGTGTATCCTTTGCATACCAACCTTGCTTTGTTTCTTACCACTTCACCATTATCATTCATCTTGTTTCTGAAGACCCACTTTGTGCCAATTACATTCTTATCTGTTGGTCTAGGAACAAGATCCCAAGTCTGATTCTTCTCTATCTACATCAATTCCTCTTCCATAGCCTTTGCCCAATTCTCATCTTTGCAAGCCCCATCCATAGTTTTAGGTTCAATCTTAAAAATTAGACAAAAATGTACTTGTTCCTCTGTAGCTTTTCTTTTGGTTAAAATTCCTTTCCTCTTATCTCCTATGATTTGATCTTTAGAATGACTAAGTCTTACATGCATTGGATTTTTAGTAGCACTTACCAGAACTTTCTTTTCTTCATGTGAGTTGTCTTCATGCTGCAAGACTTTTGAAACATCCTGATCATCTGACTCATATCCACTTAATTCTAAAGATCTTTCCTTACATTCATCAACTTTAACATTTGTAGTTTCAATGATCTTATTCAGCCTCTTATTATAGCGCCGGTAGGTCTTGCTCTTAGTGGAGTAACCAAGGAAGATTCCTTCACATCTAGCATCAAACTTGCCTAGATCTTCTTCCTTTTTGATTTAACATTTGCTACCAAAAATGTTGAAATATTTCATAGTAGGAATTTTACCATACCACAACTCATAAGGAGTTTTAGAACTGTTACCTTTTACTTGGACTCTATTTAGAATGTATACAGCATTGTGAATTACCTCTCTCTAATATGCTTCCAGAAGATCAGCTTCCTTCATCATGGTTCTAGCAGCGTCTTGAACTGTTCTATTTTTCCTTTCAACAACTCCATTTTGCTGTGGAGTTCTAGGTGCAGGTAGCTGTCTCTCTATTCCATGTTCTTCACAACAGAAATTGAATTCATTTGATGTGAACTCTCCTCTTCTATCAAGCCTTAAGCATTTGATTTTCAAATCCATCTCATTTTCAACCATTGCCTTAAATGCCTTGAACTTGTCTAGAGCTTCAACTTTTTCTCTAAAAAAGGTGACCCAAGTCATTCTAGAATAATCATCAATAACCAACATGAAATATCTATCTCCTTGCAAACTTCTTACTCTAGTAGGTCCACACAAATCTATATGCACTAGCTCAAGTAGTCCTCCAACTGATTGGTCCTTACATTTGAAACTTGTTCTTGTTTGTTTCCCAAATTGACACTCCTTCCAAATAGGATTAGTACACTTCACAAGCTTAGGCAAATCTCTAACAACCTGTGCAATACTTATCTTCATAATATTATCAAAATTTATGTGACACAACCTTCTATACCATAACCAACTCTCATTAGTTTGAGTTAACAAGCAATAGTTATCAGTTCCTTTCAAGTGATAGATATTACCTCTGGTCTTCTTGCCAGTTGTAATTACTATTCTGGAGCTTTCTTTGATCTTGCATCCATTGTCCTTGAAGCTTAAATCATAGCCCTTGTCACACATTTGACCCACACTCAAAAGATTGTGCTTTAATCCTTTCACATACAAGACATCTTCAGTATTATGCTAGCCATCAAAAGAAATATATCCTTTTCCACAAATCTTACCAGTTGTATCATCTCCAAACCTAACTAGTTCACCATCATATCTTTCTAAACTTAGAAACTTACTTTTTTCACCAGTCATGTGGTGAGAACAACCACTATCAATAACCCATTCATCCTTTTCCTTAATAATCTGAGCAAGCAAAGCACTTTCCATCAGTTTTTCTTCCTTCACATAGCTAGTAGAATTAGTAGACATGGGATCTTCTTTAATAGAAATAAACAATCATTCATTTCCAGAGGTGCTAGCATTGTTTGGTTCACGATTATCTGATACTCCTTCATCATCATCAAAATCTTCAACATAATAACACTTCTTTTGAGTCCTAGGCCTGTTCTCATATCTTTTTCTATTTCTTTCAATTCTTTTAGGACATTTGGAAGCAAAATGACCTACTTTTCTACAAGAAAAACATTTGAAAGGTAATTTGCCTTTATACTTACTGGATCCTCTTTGTAGTTTGTCCACAAAGTTAGCTTCAATTTCATCAAACTCATCATCAAATTCTACCTTGTACTTTTTTGATCTGGAAGTTCTTCTAGGAGCACTGGCTTTGAAGGCCATCTCAACTTTTGATAGAGCATTACCAAACTCTCTTATTTCAAAGGCAGTAAGCTTACCAAGCACCTGATCCCTATTAACCCTTTTTACTTGCATGAATTTTTCGAATGCAGCTACCTTGTGATAGTAGGACTTGGGCAGAGATCTGAGAATTTTCATCACAATTTCCTTATTGTCGAGAGTTCCCCCAATAGATTTTATCCTTGTGACAAGTTCATCAACTCTTTGCATAAAGGCTGATATGTTTTCATCTTCATTCATTTTGAAACTTTCATATTTCACTTTCAGACTTTTTAACTTGGCTTCCTTCATAGAATCATCTCCTTCATACATATTTTCCAACTTTTCCCATACCCATTTGTAGTTTCAAGATCCATAACTTTCATCAGTATTGACTCGGTTAATGAGCTTAGAAAAGCATCTTTTGCCTTGACATCCATCTCATATTCTTTGATTTCATCTTCAATCATCAGACCATTTTGAGGCATGGTGTATTTTGTTTCTGTAGCTTTCCATACTTTGTAACCGAGACTAAGAAGATGATATTTGATTCGAGCCTTCCAGAGACCATAATTCATTCCATCAAAATGCAACACTTCCTTCTTGTAAGACATTTTGGATCTTCCTCAAGCTATTAACCTTCCTTCAGAGGAACTTGGCTTTGATACCAATTGTTGATATGCATCAGACAACTGAGAGGGGGATGAATTAGTTGTCTCAAAAACTTAAACACTTTATGCAATTATACATTAATCACTTATCCACAATTATTATGATTTAATAATGAATGCATGAAATTAGAAACTTAACCATAGATACACCATCAAACACAAGAGACACTAGATTTTACATGGAAAACCCCAAAGTGGGGAAAAACCACAGAGAGGATTAACTCTCAATATATATTGCAATCTTGAAATAATGATGTTTAGGCTTGGTCACTCCATGGGCCTAAACATACTGGCTCACTACCATGAAGAACAATTAGGTCTAGTAGGCTCACTACCTCAACCCTAAACCTAGCAAGAAAACCCTAAGGGCTATTAAACCCTACTAGTGGCTCACTACCACAATCAACACCTTTTTATGTCTATGATTGAAGTACAATAATTCCTCTGCTTTGCTCTTCTCTTCTTCTTTTCTACCTTGCCTCTTCTTTGCCCTGCCTTTTGGACCTTTCTTATTATCTTTCCATCTTCACTCAAGGATAACTCAACTACAAGTATTTATAAACTTCAACAACCTTGGAATGATCATCAAGGTTAGCATTACAATCATCAACCATTGGAGAAATCTCCAAGGTTAGCATTACACACATTTAAAAAATAGGTCTTGGCCTATTACAATATTATGCAAAAAAAATGAAGTAAATATTTATGTGGATCATGCCATGCCTTCGCTAGGACTCAAACACGATCTTCCATGATCTTCAAGGGATCTCTACAATTACTCGAGTTAACCAAGGCAGCTAAGACTGATTACATGCTATATTATCTGGGAACAATCTTCAAACACAATCTCAATTCCTTAATGCAAACAAATGTCAAGATAGGAACATGATTAGGAGACATCCACAAGCACGTTGTAATCATCAGGAGCAACTGCACAACCTTTAACCACTTTACCCATAAGAATCTTCACACTAGAACACATGAACTTCACTATCTTCAACTGTCATGAAAGAAAGATAGATTGTGTACCACTAAACCACAAACCATTGCAACTATAGGCACTTAAAATCATCCTAGACTTCCCTCTAGAACCACAAAGCAAAATACTTTAATGCGGAGGAATGCAGAGTAGAATACTTTCTCCCTATCCCATCTGAACTTATAGAAAAAGAAGGTTTCACTCTAGTGAACACAACTCACTTAGATCTTCATGTATAGGGCTCAAACCTAGAATGTAGCATCCTCATACATACCTCTAGCTTACTTCCAAACCACATACCATGATCTTCAAACAACAATAAATTCATAGCAGTTTACCAAACTATTCTTCAGCATACAACTCACTGTATGTACTACACTTCACTGTAACTCACTTGTTTCTTCTGGAGAGGCTAATTTTCTCAATATCCTAAACCTACAAATCTTGTAAAAAATAATAGAATAAGATACAGTTAACACCAATTACAACAAAGATATGTTGACATCAGTGACAACACCGATTTGGCACATACTTGCAACAAAATCTTCTAGATAGAGCGTTTGGAGGTTGTGTGGAAGTTCTTGATGATTGTAACATGCTTGTGGATTTTCTAGATCATGTTCCTTCTTTTTTATTGGTACACAAAGTGTAATTTAGATCATGGTTGAAGCATGTTCCTAAAGGTCTTAGTGTTAACACCAGTTTTGGATGACCTGGTTGTTTTCACTACTTACGGTTATGCTTTGGAGTTTGTGAAAGCATGTTGTTGCATGGATGATTGAATTTGAGGCCCTGCTAAGATGTGGTGTGGTCTACATTCATTCCTTTCCACCACGAGAATGTTTAGGTCTAGACCTAATTTAAATATTGGTTAAGTTTATTGTTTGTGCCGACCTTGAAGATTGTTTCCAAGATTGTGGATATATAAATATGAGTTAGATGATTAGGAAATTTAGTGAAGTTATGAAGATAGATGAAATGGCTACATGAGAAGCATCATTTGTTGCAGGTGTGATCTAAATGGTATGATAGTGAGTAGTAAAGAATATAATTTTGATGCAGAGAGGTTGCGATAGATTCAGTTGAGTTTGTGGTGGATTCCTGGTTGTTGTGAGATCCATTCTCATTGTAACTATCTTCTTCTACTTTAGGTAGTGAGCCCCTTTGGTAGTGAGCCTTGTTGTAATTTTGATATATCATTTATATTGTGAGTTAACCCTCACCGTGGTTTTACCCTCATTGGGTTTTCCACATAAAAAATCTGGTGTCTCATGTGTCTCATGTGTGGATGTGCTTAAGTTTATGATTTCATTCTTTCATGGTTAAATCATGATAACAATGATTAAGTGGTTGATGTGTTGATGCTTATAATAAGTTAGGTTTTGGTTAAAAATGATTCACCCCCCTCCTAGTTGTCTTGTTCATTTCAATAGTATGTACTTCTAAAACAATTGTAATATTCTTTCTTTTGAGGTTGGATTTGAGCAGTAGACTCAAGCAGCTCTCAATGGTTTTTTTCCTCATAGGGTTTCCACATAAATATTTGTGTCATCATCATCTTTATGTGTTTTCTTTGAATTTTGTGCTTGTCAAAAGTTAACATTGGTTAATTGCTTTTTTTTGTATATCACTGATTCATCCCCCCTCTTAGTGATAGTGAGTATTCCAACAACAGGTCATCGTGGGCCAAATAGTGGTAGTAGGAAAAAAAATTATGTCTTTACTTAGCCAAATTGTGAATTGGGGAAGTTTGACTTTCTTAGGCATGTAAAGAATATTCATTTTGGTTTGGAATACCAAACCAAAATGGATATGTGTTTTGTGGGTCCCAAAAAGGATATCCATTTTGGAGACAATAAAAACTCAAAAAAGAGGCCACATTTTGCAAACCCACAGCTTGAAAAATGTAGACCTCTTCAAAAATAGATATCAAAGTTTGTTAGAATGGATTCATAAATTCAAGTAATTTTTTTTTGTTTTTTATCCTAAATGGGTATGTTTTATATTTTAATTAGGCAAAATGTATGAACAACATGAAAACCCAAACCCCCCCCCCCACCAAACCCCCCTCCAATAATCAAAGAGAAAATTGAAAGAAACATTGATCAAATAAGTAGGATTGTAGTAATGTATCACCGCTACCCTTAATTTTCTTCAATGATATGAAATTTAGAGGGGATTATTACTCGTGTTTGAACCCTCACAAGTCAACATGAATCATTTAGGCAATGGCGAGAAACCAAGAAGGTAGAATATCATGATGGTTTATCATATGATCAAGTTAAAGAGTTAGACATTACCAAAGCTATGTTAGCCCAAAATTTTGTCAATCCTAAAACTAGATTGCATGTTGATGTTCATAAGCCTAAGTATTCAATCAAATGGTGTACACATGAGGGTATTAGTTAGAATTTTTGGGATCATTAGTGGATGGTTTTTGATAAACCACCCAACAACAATTTAGACATACCTTTGTATTTCCTTTGTAAACTATATGTAGAGTTTGTAATGGGTTGCCATGTGAATTATTTTAATTTTAGAGAGTTCCATGGAGCAGGTAAGGGAATGACTCAAGATAGACATAGGGCAATGTGACAAGTGTAAGATCCTTTAACTCCCCTTCCTACTATCCCTTCTCTACACCCAATTCAACACCCAAACATTGTTGCGAATGCAACACAACAGTGCCTCATTGCCATACACTCTTTGACCGAGAAATTGATTACACAGACCTCTCAGTTTGCATAGCCACATGATGTTGGTGGTGATATTGGATCACCCAATATTACTAGACCCTCCTTGTCCACACATGTTTGTGTGCCCCATCATTGCATTTTTTACAATTAGTCGTGCTTAGGTCCTCTTATGGAGAGTAGTGAGCCACCCTTGAACATTGTAGAGTATGATGTCTCCCTTGATGATATGAGGTAGAGGGGTCCATAACTTAAGCTAAGGGGTCAGGGACAAGAGTAGAAGCAGAAGCATCAGTGGGTAGAGAAGGAGAAGAATATGGCCAATCTTTTATAGAGGTAAAATTTAAAGTGAAATTTCATGGTGTATTCCATTTGAATAATATAAACAAATATTAGTACTAATGTATCTAAGGGGGATAATAGTTGATGACAGAGGAGTTGACAAAAGTTCATCATGGAACTCTTTCTACCATCCAATTTGGCTTCGACTTGTTAGTATATTTTTTCTACACATCAACATTTTTTATTGTATGCATTTAATTCTTTATGATTAATTATATATTAATTTATATCTTGATGTTATTTTACTTTTATAGTCAATTCAAATTGTGAATGATGTGGCATCTTTTCCAGTAGTCTTTATTCAAACTCTTGATCGACCCAAGGAACCATCATTTGCAAAATGACTTTCTGAACGCTAACAAAAGGTGGAGGTAATTCGATTGAACTATACTTTAACTGATAATTTAGAAAACTTAAACATAGTCATTTAGATAAATAATAAAATAGAGAATCATGGTGTTTGTTACATGTTTGATCATATAAAATAATGGTTAAAAGTTCATGAAAATGAGAAAGAAAGAAAGGAACATGTATTATCCATTATTCATAATATAGATTTGAGCCTTACTAACACATCAATTATTCATTTAAATATTCATACATATTTTGTAATTGATTTGAAACTAGTTTGATTATGTGATCTATTTTAGTGCATTGATTGATTTATCTTATGAGGATTCCATTATGACATACAATGTTCATTAATCGCCAAGATAATTGTACCTTGAACACTTTCTTGTAACCTATCATTCCTTATCTATTCACATGACTCCTAAACTTCATGACCTAGATCTTGTGTAGAGGTCTGCACTAGATCATATGGCCTTAACTTGATATGTTTGGCAACCTCTAAATTTTCTCCTAAACAAACTCAACCTCTCCTAAAGTTATTCAACTTCTTCCTTGAATAGAAAACATGGTTATCTCCTTAATACCACATAGACTTCATCCCTATAAGTTTGGATTTTAAACTTATAAGATTTATCCACTCATCCTTATCCACCTAGACCTAGTCAACTTACCCTTTTTTTACTTCTCACTTCACTCATTCATCTCTTTACAACATGTCAAGGTGGTTTTACAATATGAAAGAATATAAATATGTTTTATGTTCTATGAAGGTCATTTTAACCTCTTGATACCTTTCATATTCACGTTTGAGGCCTCCAAAAGTCCTTATACAACTTGAATTTTTAAATAGTCCATATCCAAATGACTTAAATGGATGTCTTGACTTGCATGACCACTTGGAAACATGGAAATGTCCTCCTTTCCATCTCCTATCAAAGTCACTTGATTGGTTTTGAGCCTATGCTCCTAGATCACAAGGCCTAAGTGGTGAGTTTTGGTGCCTCCAATATATTTTAGGTTTTAGGGGAATATTCTACTAGATACAAAATTATTTGAGGATCCACTTATAATGAAAACATTCTAAATATGTAGACAAATACTATTATTATGTGTATAACTACTGAGGTGACAATATACATGCATCAGAATACTTCATATTATATGTTTATCCTATGACAAATGTAAAATTGAGTACAATAAATACCTTGTATTTTCTCATGAAATGTAAGAGGTAAAATAAATTCCATGATAGCTCATTTTTAGTGAATCTTTAAAAAATTCATTTTAAGGACACTTCTCACTAGCCATGTGCTGATGTGGAGAGTTGCATGATGAGTCACACTTCTAAACCTTAGTTACAGATAGATAAGAGTCCATATAACATTTCTAAAAAAATAGAGGTCCTACAATAGTCCATTTAACTTCTACATGGTCATAAATTTATCCCTAATGACTAATAGATCCTCTCCCCTAATGCTAGTGAGCAATTTGCCTTTGTTTTGTTTAAACTAGAATATAAATTTAAAAATTATTATAATTATTTATATACATAGAGTCTTACATTATTGTCATTTTTTCATACAAGATATATTAGTCGGTTCATCCATGATGAGTCCTTCTCAATTGATGCGGAGGCCTTGATGGTGGTATATTCTTATTTTTTACTAGATAAGATTTTGTTTAGTACAATCTAGATTGTTTATGTGTAACATATCTAACCTTTTTTAATGTACACATTTCTTGTTTTTTTAATAATTATATATTAATTTATGTCAATGTTACTTTACTTTTATAGTCTCTTGAGAAAGTGAGTGATATGCCACCTTTTTCATCACACTTTAGTAGGATATCTGATCATCTTAAGAGAAAATCATTGATAGAATGACTGAATAAATGACAAGAAAAGTCGAGGTAATTGAGTTGAATTTTTATAAATAATTGATAGCTTATAGAGGTCTTATAGTTAATTGTAGTGATTTAGATGTATGTTAATAAATGAAAGTTCTAAATTGTAGTAGATAAGATTCTATTTACTAATTCTAACTTATTTATATTTACCATTGAAGAGATTATTCAAATTTGTGGTTTGACTTGTCAATGCAGTCAACTTTGCAGCCATAAACTACTAGACATCATGGCACAAATAGGACACTTTTCAAAGATCCATCACAGATTCAGGAATCACCAAAGACATAGGGTCAAGTGGACCTTTAGTATTTGATGTAGCTATTCACCATGTAGATTGTATATAGATTTTGAGACATGGCATATGCCACATTTTGTAAAAAATGTTTAGAGTTGGAATATTTTCCAAATTTTTGTATATGTCTACCATTATGGACTAGATTTTAATATATACATATATATACACACCTTGATATACAATATAATTTAAATTCCTTATGTGCATGTATTCCTTCTTTGAAACTTAAAAGTTTAATGTATAATCAATTTACAATGGTTGAGTTATGATCAATAACATGTTATAGATTGATTTCTTGTTATATATGATTCTTTTTCTTGGTAGAAGGATGATTATGTATTTTCATACCTCAATACATAACTTGATCTCAATTGCCATGTGATTGTGGTTTTAGTTAGATATGGGATTTTCTTAGAACATTTGACATGTTAGATTTTCTTAGAACACTAGATTTGATATAATAATCATTGATAATTTCTCATCTTACATGTTAAACATGCAAGATACATGTTAAAAATGACAAAACATGTGATGTTTTTCATTTAATCCAAGATAGTTATTTTTGTATTAATGAGCAAAGACATGTTTGTGTGTTTACCCATTTCGTTATCTAGTTTATGCAAAGAAATGTCATCCACAACCCAAATTCAACAGTCATTGCGTTTGGAAATATAAATAGGTGTACATCTTAAATGGAAGTATGTTTCAATATCATATCCTCATTTCATGGTCTGTAGGTCTCCATGTAGGGAGAGAGACATGTTTGGCATGATTCACATATCCTCATTTCACCATCTATATGGTCTCCATGCTTTGCATATCCTCATTTCATAGGTCCACATGTTTGACATGATTTTCTTATCCTAATTTTACCTTCTATATGGTCTACATGCTTTGTATATCCTCATTTCATAGGTCCACATGTTTTACATGATTCACTTATCCTCATTTCACCTTCTATATGTATAATGTATCCTCATTTCACCTTCTACATGTATAACATGTCCTCATTTCACCTTCTACATGTATAACATATCCTCATTTCACCTTCTATATGTTTAACATTATTTCCATAAGCTCATTTCACCTTCTATATGTTTAACATGATTTTCCTATCATCATTTCATCATCTATAGGTCTAGTATACCCTCATCTCACATTCTATACGGGTTATGGTAAGAGTAGAATGAGGTAGAGAGGAAGAGAGAGATACAAAGGGAGAGAGATGTACATTTGGCATGATTTGCAATCCTCATTTCACCTTCTATATGGTCTACATACTTTGCATATCCTCATTTTCCTCGTGCCTACATGAGTTATGGAAGTGCATTCCAATGTTTGTGGGGGAGTGAACATTTTGCCCTTATAGACGATGAAGATGACTAGATAGGGAGAAATACATTTGGAATGATTAAAATTTGGACCTAAACAATGGTGTCAATAGGTTAGTGTGGGTGGGTTTATGATAGTGGAGGCCCTGTTTCATTCCCCAGGTGTCCCAATCGAATCAGGCTATAATGTACTAGCAAAGTCTCTTAAGAGACCTAAGAGCCAAAAATTTCTAGAATTTGACAGAGTAGTTATCGCACTTCATGGCACCTATGAATGATCCATTTGGACCTATAGCTAGATGTCAATCCCCTTCACAATAACCTCTCTTATTGTTGAACAACTCAATATCGTTTGACCATGCCAACGGTGGATGCATTCTTGAAAAATGCCTTAGTGACATGTAGTGTAAAGGCGCCAAGAGCCATATTTTACATTCTTCACCCCATGGGACCTAATAGACAGTGTCAAAAGTTTGGGGTGGGTGGGTTTATGCTATTGAGGGCCTTGTTTCATTCCCCAGGTGTCCCAATCGAATGGGGCTACAGTGTATCGATAAAGTCTCTTAAGAGACCTAAGAGCAAAAAATTGCCAGACTTTGACGGAGTAGTGCTCACAATTTGTGGCACCTACAAATGATTTTTTTAGACCTAAAATTGGATGTTAGGCCCCTCCATAATAATGTCTCTTGGTTTTGACAAACTCAACATTGTTTGACCATGCCAATGACGGATGGATTCTTGCAAAATGCCTCAGTGACGTGTAGTGTAAAGGTGCCAAGAGCCATATTTTGTGTTCTTCACCCCATGGGACCTAACTGATGGAACTAAAAGGTTAGAATGTGTGGGTTTATGCTAGTGGAGGCCCTATTTTGTTCACTGGGTTTCCCAATTGAATCGGGCTATAGTGTACCGGGAAAGTTTCTTAGGAGACCTAAGAGCCAAAACATGCCAGACTTTGACAGAGTAGTTCTCACACTTTGTGGCACCTACAAATGATACATTTGGACCTATAGATGGATGTCAGGCCCCTCCATAATAACCTCCCTCAATTTTGACCAACTCAACATCATTTCATCGTGCCAAAGGCAGATGCGTTCTTGTAAAATGCCTTAGTGACATGTAGTGTAAAGGTGCCAGGAGCCATATTTTTCATTCTTCACCCTATGGGACCTGAAGAATGGTCCCAATAGGTCAGGGTGGGTGGGTTTATCCTAGTAGATGACCCATTTCATTCTCCATATGTCCCAATCAAATCGGGCTACAATGTACCGATAGTCTCTTAAGAGACCTAAGAGCAAAAAAATGCCAAACTTTGACAGAGTAGTCCTTAAACTTCATGGCACCTACAAATGAACCATTTGAACCTATAACTAGATGTCAATCCCCTCCATAATAAACTCTCTCATTTTTTACTAACTCAACATCGTTTGACCATGCCAACGGTGGAAGCATTCTTGCAAAATGCCTCAGTGACATATATTGTAAAGGTGCGAAGAGCCATATTTTGTGTTCTTAACTCTATGGGACCTAACCAATGGAACTGATAGATTGGGGTGGGTGGTTTTATGCTAGTGGAGGCATTATTTCATTCCCCAGGTGTTCCAATCGAATCAGGTTATAATGTACCAACAAAGTCTCTTAAGAGACCTAAGAGCAAAAAATTGCCAGACTTTGACGAAGTAGTCCTCTCACTTCGTGGCACCTATGAATGATTCATTTGGACCTATAGTTGGATGTTAGGCCCCTCCATAATAAACTCTCTTAGTTTTGACCAACTCAACATAGTTTGACCATGCCAACGGTGGATGTATTATTGTAAAATGCCTCAGTGACATTTACTGTAAAGGTACCAAGAGCCATATTTTGTGTTCTTCACCCTGTGGGACCTAACTGATGGTGCTGACAGGTCAGGGTGGGTGGTTTTATGCTAGTAGACATCCTATTTTATTCCCTAGGTGTCCCAATTAAATTAGGCTACAGTGAACCAGCAAAGTATCTTAAGAGACCTAAGAGAAAAAAAGTTCTAGACTTTGATGGAGTAGTTCTTGGACTTAATAGCACTTATGAATGATTTGTTTGGACTTGCAGCTAGATTTCAAGTCCCTCCACAATAACCTCTCTCAATTTTAACCAACTCAACATTGTTTGACCGTGCTAAAGGTGGATGCATTCTTGCAAAATGCCTCAGTGACATATAGTGTAAAGGTTCCAAGAGCCATATTTTGCATCCTTCACCCCATGTGACTTAACCAATAGTACCAATAGGTTAGGGTGGGTTGGTTTATACTAGTGGAGGCCCTGTTTCATTCCTCATATGTCCCAATCGAATTGGGCTACAGTGTACCGACAAAGTCTCTTAAGAGATCTAAGAGCAAAAAATTGCTAGACTTTGATGGAGTAGTCCTTGCACTTTGTGGCACCTGCAAATGATCTTTTTGGCTTATAGCTAGATATCAAGCCCCTCCACAATAACCTCTCTCAGTTTTGACCAACTCAACATCATTTGACTGTGCCAACGATGGATGCATTCTTGCAAAATGCCTCAGTGACATTTAGTGTAAAGGTTCCAAGAGCCATATTTTTGCATTCTTCACCTCATGGAACCTAACTAATGGCATAGACAAGTCAGGGTGGGTGGGTTTATGCTAGAGGAAGCCATTTTTCATTCCCCAGGTGTCCCAATCAAATAGAGCTATAGTGTATTGGCAAAGACTCTTAAGAGACCTAAGAGAAAAAATAATTCTAGACTTGGACGGAGTAGTCCTTAGACTTTGTGTCACCTACGAATGATCCATTTAGACCTACAAATGGATGTCAGGGTCCTCGACAATAACCTCTCTTGGTTTTGACCAACACAACATCAGTTGACCGTGCCAACAACGGATGCATTCTTGCAAAATGCCTCAGTGACATATACTGTAAAGGTGCCAAGAGCCATATTTTGTGTTCTTCACCTTGTGGAACCTAATTGATGGTGTCTACAAGTTAGGGTGGGTGGACTTATGCTAGTGGAGGCCCTATTTCAATCCCCAGGTGTCCCAATCGAATTAGGCTATAGTGTACTGGTAAAGTCTCTTAGGAGACCTAAGGGCAAAAACTTACCAAACTTTGATAGATTAGTTCTTGGCCTTCATGGCACCTACGAATGATATATTTGGACCTACAGATGGATGTTAGGTCCCTCCACAATAACCTCTCTTAGTTTTTACCAACTCAACATTGTTAAAATAAAACATTAAAAACTCCAAAAATTACCTTGGGATCTCCAAACATAACATTACATGCAACCATCCATGTAGTCAAGGTAAAAATCATTTCTTTCCCATGTCCAAAAAGCCTTTTTCTTTTGAAAGTTTCATGTAATGATGCATAGAGGGAATTTTTATATTCAAACTAGTCTTGTTTAGGTTTTCTTTCAATTTTGACATCGAGTTAGGTCATGGTTAAGCTTTTGGTTAGGTATAGTTTGCATTCATCTCCTTGAGTCTTTCCTCCTTTAGGGTTTTCCATACTTGTTTGTAGGTTTCATGGTATGTAGATCATCTAAGGAAGATGTTATACTAATTGAATAAGTATGATCTATAGAAGAAGATAGTGAATTCCTAATGGTCAACTTTGATTGAAAGTATATGCATAGCAGAAATGTGAGACAACAAGCCAAGTAGAAGGTTTGTAAAGTAAGAATTGTCTGCATCTATAGGCCCCTGTCAGGCCATAAGAGAGGAGTCAAGAACATGAAAATTTCTAATACATGGAAGACTCAAAAGGATTATCCTAGGATATGTGGTGGAGATCACAAAAGAGATTGCACACAAAAGAAAATGAAGAGTTTCATATTAAGTATGATAGGAAAGAAAATGAGATATGAAGGTTTTTCACCATTAGAGGACTCCAAGGATCATAGTGAAGAATGTGTACAAAGAAGAGCCCTTAGAGGTATTGTTTGGTGAGTTTTGAACACTGTCAAATACTATTAGGTCCTATTATCAAAGAAGATACCACATTACTTTGAAAAGGTTTGTCAACAATCACCACAAAGACTGTCATTAGTCATAAAAACTCTATCAATCATTTCCAAGTCAGTTTTAAGAGTTTGGTGTTGGTTTTGTTCAGTAGTTTGAGAGTTGTTGGATGTTTTGAAATATGTATGAGATCTATTTAATAGTCCACAATACCTATTAAATCATCTCAAGGTTTGTGTAATCATTATTGACCCAACACCATGGAGACTTGTCCACAAAGGTTTGAGAAAGGTAAACATAAAGTTTTAAATCCTTATTAGTTCTACTTCATTGTTTTGCATGTTTTAGTAGTGGTTTTATCTGCATACCTCCTAGATACCCTTGTGCCAAAACTAGAGACTCGTGCCTTGTCAAAGTCTTAGAAAGTCTGAGAAAGGTAGATAGACCTCTGAGAGGCCCACTCTATCAAGCCTCACAAAAGATTGCTAGGGTTCTAGGGTCTTAGGTCACTATCTAATGTTATAAGGTTTGTCAAAGCATATAATAAACTCTAATGAATAGTATGTTGTTTTGTAATGGATAAGGAAGATGTCTTCAAGAGGCAGAGACAAGATATTCCAAATGTTTTGATCTTTGATAGAAACTAGAGGTCCACAAGGTAGAGGTAGAAGTGCAGCATGACAGTTGGAGCATACAAGATCAACACCAAGTATGGTTGTTAGAATGAAGGTGCAAACCACATAATGGAAATCTAATTCAAACCCTATTTATGTGCTTTAAACAATGTAGAATCAATGGAGATTGCAATAGAAATTAAAACCCATTACACAAAATAACATGCATCAAGAACTGAACACATAACATAGTATGTAATGTGGAGAAAACCCTTTCAGGTAAAAAACTCCACCAAGAAAAGAGGCTCCAAGCTATATTATCTTCAAATATGAGATTACAATACATGCACTTCCTCTCCTCTCTAGTCTTCAATCCAGTGCCACATCTTACACTAAACTCTGATAAAAACATAGTACAAATATCCCTATAAAAGGGGGTTACCTTCTAGGGCAAGATAACTGATATAATATCGACCATCGGATCTGTGACCTAATGATGAATGGTCTAGATTTACAATGATAAAATATAAAATAAAATGTGGTTTCGAGGGCCCATCGAGGTGCGCAGCCCTCAGACCCCCCGTCAGGGGGATGATCCCCCCAGACCCCTCATAGGGGGAAACCCCCCTACAACCCCTCGTTGTAGGTGAGTTAGCATCGAGGAATGGATATAAACATCTAGCTGAAACAAGACCACTGCTAGTGAAACCTTTCATCCCTTATGGGTGATTTACAAACAATACTAGGAGTAATTAATTACATAGGATTTACAAGGTTGATGGCACCTTAATCCTCACATTCTCCTATTGAATGTCAGGAACATTGAGAGGGAGGGTGAATCGATGTTCTAAAAATCTTTTCATGCACTTTAACTTTCAACCATTTCCCAAGATTAATTAGACAAAGGCACAACATGCATGTGCACAACAACCATAAAAACATGACACATGACACATGGAAAACCCAAAAGGGAAAACCACAGAGAGGATTAGCTCTCATATATATATTGCAATCTTTACAAGTAATGATGTTCAAGCTTGGTCACTCCACGGGCCTGGAACATGCTAACTCACTACCATGAAGGATAACTAGGTTTAGTAGGCTCACTACCTCAACCCTAAACCTAGAAAGATTACAATAAGGGTTGTTAAACCCTGAGGGCTATTAATCTCTATTGAAGGCTCACTTCCAAGATCACTGCCTTGATGACGAAGGCTCACTTCTAGGTACAAAGCAAATTGCACATGAAAACTAAATACTACTTAAGCATCTACCACTATGCCAGGGTGCAGTCATTTAACAACTAAATTCTGAATCCCAAGTCTTCATTATCACTGATCTGTGTCACTTCTCTACTATTCGCATATTTACATCCACTCACACTCCTCTTCCTCACTTTTCAACTGATATCCATCGCTCTTATATATCCACATAATGATTTGATCCATAATCAGGTCAGCATCCAAGAAATGAAACGTGTACATAGAAAGATGTAGCTTGTTAGCTTAATCCAATGCACTATATGTTGTGCAGACCCAAATCTTTGGTCAAACGTGTTCATATAGGTCATCTCTAATCATTCAAACACTTACATAGGTCCTTCAAATACTATCTCTTCTACGCACAATGATTTATCTCACCAGTCAGCCTTTTCCTTAAGGGCATTCTTAGCAGGTTCATCTATTGACTTACAACTTTTACTGCAGAACACAAAACACCTCCAAAATCATATCAAGGACTCTTTACACTTTCCCAAACTTACCCTTAGAACAACAAGGCATGATACCATCTTGCAGAGAAATGTGGATCATTAGAACTTGGACTCTGTCACTGTCAAAAATTGTGTTGATACTCAGTAGCTTGCAACTATCCTTCCGATGGACTTCAGATCCCCCAACTTTGGAATAAGACACTTCATACAAGTGTTTACAACACCTTGAAACCACATAATAAAATACTTATCTACAGAGGAATGCAAACCACTGCACTATACTCTGTTCATTATTCCTGCTATACTTTTACTTACTCGGACTTAGACATTTCTTGAAGGTGACTTTCGGAAAAATTTAGGACTTAATATTTGAAGCATAACACTATCAATCAATTGAGAACATCCCACCTAAACTGCATTACCAGGTGGTGCCACAATAATGGCATACACTTTCTGGGACATCCTAATTTTTGCTGAAATCACATATTTTTAGAAAATATAATGATTTAATCCTTGAAAGGTTCCATTTAAAGGATTTTAATTAAAGAGGGTTTGATCAAACCCCCTTAGATTCAAACCCCATTGGATATAACCCCATTAGTTTTAAACCATACATATAATAGAGTCTCCTCTACACCTGTCAAAATGCTGATAAAAAAACACTTTTGATTTACCTTTTGGGGGATCAAATGAATTCATTTAAAATTTATGTTTTGTAAGTATGTAGTCCTTATTATATTCCCAAAAAGTATAATTTTAAATATATTTAATTTGATTATTAGATTTATTTTTTATTTCTTGTGAATGTAGGTTTTTCACTAAACATCAAATTCTCTTTTCTACCCACATGGAAAATTAGTAAATTAGTGAAAAAAAATCCAAAAAAAATCTATTCCCTAGGTATTGATGTCCTTGTTTCAACAAAAAAAAATTGAATTTCGATACATACAAAAAAAGTTATGTTTTACAGAATATGCCTACGTCTAAATTATAATTGGTTTGACTTCAAAACTTAATTAATAAAAAAATATTCAACAAAACATTATGAAACTAGATTCATGCCCTATATATTGGTGTTACCAATCTAAATTCAAAAGAATCAAAATTTTATCCTTTGTAGAAAAAAAGTTATGTGCTACGGAATAGACATCACTTTAAAAAAATGTTGTTTACTATTAAAACTAGTTATCAAAGGAGATGCATAAGCTTTTACAATTTCACTCCATTTTTTAAAAAAAATATATGTTTAGAATCTACAAACAAAATCTCACAAATCACTAGTTTGCATCATCTTCAAATTACTAATGGTTTAGTGGCTATAGGTGTCAAAAAGTGAAGATTTAGTTCAAAATGTTGATTTCAATGTCAAGTTTGGCCAAAAAGTGTAACTCATTATTGTGGGATGACCCTATCGGATCATCATCTACAAAGGCATACTATCCAACTTACTGTCATCTATTTTGTGTACATCCATACTTAGCTATTTTTCCCAACCAGACCTGTCAGCTAGACCTGAAATTTGATGTGGGTCTTCAGAGATGTGTCTCTCTAACATGCTAATGAGATCCTTGAGCTTTCTTGCCATCAATGACAACATACAAGTCGATACTAGAGCAGTGTCTTTTGCCAACAATCTCCCCCTTTGGCATTGATGGCAACACTTAGTGAAAAATGCTTGACTGCTCCCCCTTACTATATACACTTCATTCTCCTACTCCCCCTGAGATGTTTATCTATTTTTCACTGATCTTCTTCTCCCCCTTTAACATCAATGGAAAAGGGTGTTATCTGGAACCAAAAATTTGTCAAATTTTCAAAAAATTTATGTACTCTGCTACATATTTACAAGTACAATCTTCATCTTAATTTGTGAACGAAGGCAAAATGTCACTATAGATAGTCTTTATTAGAGCTATCTCTCCATTCCATCTATTCCTTACACTTTCTAGAATAAGGATGTGACCATTCATAAAAAATACTAACTTCTCTAATTTCTATATATCTGATGGTGTATCAACTAGTGCTTGAGATTTCAAGGCCTCATCTGCCAAAAAGGTCATGGAATCAATTTTTGGACTTATTAGTTCTTTCAGCTAGCATAGCCTGTCTTTGATTTCTCCCCTTTTCTTCATCAGAGTGTATAAATCATTATGAATATTTGCAACTTGTGTTTCTTTTGCATTTATTGACTCCACTACTGGATTATATGTCTCAGAGATATTTAGGAGTTTGAGTTCTAAGTCTTTGATTTTATCTTCTAGCTCCTTTGTGATTTTTGGCCAAGATAAACAAAATTTGTATATTTTTCCAACTTCTTCAATGGCACTTTGTATGTTCTTAATTCCATTATCTAACAAAGTTTTGTCTTTGGCTATCATAGTCTTCAACTCAGCCAATCTATTTTCATTAAAATCTTTTCTAACCTTTGCTTCTGCAGATTTTTCAAAAGACTCAAAATGTGTACTTATAGAACTCAATTGATCCTTGAGATGATCAGTAGGAGATAACGAGATATCCTTTTGAAATGTTGGCATCAACTTTTCCAGAACAATTGTTGAATCATTGATCAATTTACTATCTTTGTCATGGGATTTTAGCATTTCTTCCTGTGCCTTGGCCTAAACAATGGATACTAATTTAAACTTTTGTGCAAGTGACAATGAGGCCAAATTGATTGGTCCTTGAAGAAGTTTAGACACCTCTGTAGTTTGTTCCCTTTCAGCACCAACTAAGACATCTGCAATGTCTCTTTCTCTCTCAGATATTTCTTCTCTACTTCATTTCAGAGGATTCATGTCCATGTTTTCTTATTGATCTATGTTTTGTTCTAGTGTAGGGCTCCTTATTTGTTCCCTACCTTCTACATCCTCAATTTGTCACTCAGGAAATAGATCCGTTTCAATTTTGCCTTGATCAGACATATTCGATGTGTTTGTGTTAGGAACTTGATCACTATGTTCTAGTCCTTGATTAAGGCTTGTCTTTGGTAGGGATGTGTCTTCATCATTTGTTTCCTTACTGTCATAGATAGAGGAAATATTATATTTCTTTAGAATGTCCAAAATGATTTCCTCTATTTCCTTGACAACTTTGTCAGCTTCTCCTATCTTTAATGCATTCATTCTTTTCTTTGATCTAAACTCATTGTTAAGTGCCTTGGAGATTTTTCCCTTTTCTTCTAGAGTAATATCCAGACATAATTTTATCAGTGTGTGTTCTCTGAGCTTAATATGTTTAGGCATAGTAGTTTCCTTTTTGACTAATAGAATATTGCTCAAGGTATCTAGGAGATCACCAATGATCTCAATGAGGGCTCTATTGTATATGTTCAGATACTCTATGATAGCTTCTTCTAGAATCCTTTTGACAACATCATTGTAATCATCATAAAATTTAGCCACAGGTTTCAAGTTACCATCAACAGTGACAGACTTTAATACATCTTCAAGCTTTAATGTGGCATGAGACTCATCTACCCTTTGTCTTTTGTTAGGTATCTTCCTTCCGGATGACTTCTCCTTGCTACTTTTGGAGGCTTTAGTAGCCTCAACTTTCATTATGTTTACTTCCTCATCTAATTTTGTCTCTTCATCCTTTTCTCCCACACTGACATAGAGTATTTTCCCCTTCATCTTCTTCCTCTTTGTATCTTTGTCGGAGGGTTTCTTTGATGATGTATCAGATGAAGTAGCAAAACTTCTAGTAGTCCTTTGTGTTGTTTTAGGCTTTTGTTGCTTCTTTGTAGGTTCTTCGAGAACCTTAGCCTGTTCACTTTCTTGTTTTTTCCTTCTTTTCTTTCTCTGCATTTTCTCTTGATTCCTTGAGTTGCTCTTTGTTGATGCCATACCTTGCAACAATTTCTTCCACCTCTTTTCTCACTTTTTTGGTGGATTTAGTTTGTCTAAGTTCAACATACAGTTTCACAGATAACTCCTCATATGTTCCAAACCTTTCTTCCTTGGCCTCTTTAGGTTTGTTGAGCAGGTGTTGGGCATAGTTTTCCAAAATTTGTTCATCTACCTCATAACCCATGGGAATTACCCATATAGTTCTAGGTTCCACAACCTCCATTAAACATTGATCCTTAGTGACCATGAAAAAAATTGTATCCTTGTACTTATCAACAATTTTCTCAGGAATTATTTCTTGAGAATGCATCATACTTTGAAAATTCTTGAAAAATCCCCATAGGGCTACTTTTTGCTCATTATAACTTCCCAAGTTGTTAAGATACTTTCTAATTTGCACAACTACTTGTTTATTACTCAACCAAATCAATCCTTTATGACTTGGGAATTCATTCAAGAAATAGAAGAATAAACAGATAATTAGCGTACCATACTTGAATGGATAGTTCTTGCTTTCCTTCATCTTCTTCAGATTCTCCAGTAGTTGGGTTTGCAGCAGTCTGTACAAATCATAATCTGCATTGTCTTTGACCATTTGATAGTTGGTGTATATTGTAGTACCAGAAATTGAGTTCTCCCAGTTTGAGAAGTAAACTTTGTAACCTATGACCATTGAGGCAAACTTTACTGTAGGATCAATGATATCATTTATCATCAATGCTCTTTTATTGAATTGTGCTCTGGTAGCATTAGTAACCATTTAATTCTTGGTCACCTTTAATAATGGCACTCCTCCAGTGGACTTTAGTCTAGTGACTACCTGAATTACCTCTTTGGTTATTTTTAAAAGGTTGTCCTTTCCCTAACCACATGAATTCATCGTGGATTCGACTAAGGATATAATGGACCCATTCGTCCTCTGCAAATGTGGGAAACTCTACATACTGGATGAATTTCTTCTCCTTCAAGGCTTTGTATTCTTCCTTTAAATCAAATTAATCATTACTTTAGTGTTTTAGGAATAAATCTGAGAATTTGTTGCCACCGAGCACATCTAGGGCCACATGGATGTATGCCCTAACATCTTCCACATATAGGACTCCGCAGGGTATTTTTGAGAATGCACCCATTGGATCCACTTCGGTTGCCTTGTAGGGGTGTTTCTTAAACTTAGGCTGAGGTCAATCAGAAATGTCTATGATTTGCAGAGTTGCCATTGCAGAAATTCAACAAATTCACAAATGAGGTTTTGATGAAAATGCCTTGTTTCGCTAAGTTAGGGTTTCCTTTATTTGAATGCTTCAAATCTTGGTTGTTGCTGCTCAAGTTTAGCTTCAATCTCTCTAAATTCCTAATAGGTCTGAGTACAAAGTGATTTAGAAACCAAACAAGTTCCTTTTTATCCTCCGCGTGGCTTGACCTAGTCATCATTAAATGCTCATTCCCAAAAAGCTATCAAAACCCTTCACTATAGAGTACAGTCAATTAGGATTGCTCTGCAATATGCTGCATTGACCCTTTTTCTTCCAATTTTTCTTTTAAGAGTTGTGTCAGATCATATTTCATCATACACCTTCATACCAGATTCTAGCACCCACTTTCTGGCTGGGGGATTTGGATTTTCAACACTGCTCCCCTTGAGCCAAAGCTCTCAATTTACTTCCTGGAGGAAGTCTCTACACCAGATGCTAGTGTGGATCCATCCTTAACCTCATTTGCACCCTTTTTAATCTAGATCATACTCATCTCATTCTTGGTTTTCATTGGATCAACCTTTTCTTTTCCCTTATCATTCCTATGCTCTATTTTTCTCTCTTCAGCATAGTAATTTCTTTTCATATTCTTACTTCTGCAGAATCTTACATGTCCAATTTTGTTGCAATTGAAACATACAATGTTTCCTTTCTCTTGATTTCTTTCTCTGAATAAATTCATCCTTGTTCTATATTGATTAGCCATGTGTCCACATCTATTACATGTGAAACACTTTCCATTGAAGAATTGACCACTCCCAGAATAATTTGGCATATTTCTTGACATACTTCTGCACTCATTTGCTTTATGACCAATCTTCTTACAATTGAAACATTTGCCAAAAAAGGATGGAACATTTTGATTCATTCTACTTCTACACTAAGTAGCCCTATGATCATACTTATTGAATTTATAATAGTGACCATTGAAAGATGGGTACCTCTGAGTGTTTGGCTGTCTGACTAGAGGTCTTCTAGGTCTTCTTCTTTGATTTTTAAACTGGTGTCCTCTATTTTTCCTTGACTCATTGTTTATTTGACCAGATTTTGAACTTTCTCCTCTCTCAAATCCCAAACCTTGCTTGTCATCAGCACTCTTCTAGCTAGCAATTATTTCATCAAGCTTTGTAGTACTTATCTTGAATTTTTCTTCAAAGATTTTGCCCTTTTCCAAGTCTATTTTTAGACTTACAATTTCTTTTTCAAGTTTTGCACAATCTTCTGATCTATTCTTTACAATTAAATTCAGATCATCTTCTACTCTAGTTCTTTCTATAACTTCTAATTCCAAATCATTCAAGGCTTCATTTGCTGATAAAAATTGATCACTAACTTCATTTTATTTGTCTTTGAATTTCTTGACTTGCTCTTTTAGCTTCAAGATGGATTCATCAGCTTGTAAGTTTTCTTTCAGATCCCTGACTTCTACTTTAGAGCTTTCAAGATCCATAAGAGTATCTTCTAGTTGGTTGTAGCTTTCATAATTTCCATATCTTCTTCCTGCCATGATCACACTATCCCAGATCTTCCTTCAGTTGTTAAACTTTTTCCAAGGAACCTAGCTTTGATACCAATTGTTGAATGCCAAGAACACTAAGAGGGGGGTGAATCAGTGTTGTAAAAATCTTTTCATGCATTTTAACTTTCAACCATTTCCCAAGATTAATTAAACAAAGGCACAACATGCATGTGAACAGCAACCATAAAAACATGACACATGAACACCAAGATTTTTATGTGGAAAACCCAAAAGGGAAAAACCATGGAGAGGATTAGCTATCAAATATATTTGCAATCTTTACAAGTAATGATGTTCAAGCTTGGTCACTCCACAGGCCTGGAACATGCTGGCTCACTGCCATGAAGTACGACTAGGTTTAGTAGGCTCACTGCCTCAACCCTAAACCTACAAATATTACAATAAAGGTTGTTAAACCCTGAGGGCCGTTAAACCTTGTTAAAGGCTCACTACCAAGCTCACTGCCTTGATGACAAAGGCTCACTACTAGGTACAAAGCAAATTGCACATGTAAACTAAATACTCCTTAAGCATCTGCCACTATGTTAGGGTACAATCATTTAACAACTGAATTCTAAATCCCAATTCTTCATTATCACTGATCTATGTCACTACTCTGCTATTCACATATTCGTATCCACTCACACTCCTCTTCCTCATTTTTAAACCAAAATCCATTGCTCTTATATATCTGCATCATGATTTGATCCACAATCAGGTCAACATCCAAGAAATGAAACGTGTACATAGAAAGATGTAGCTTGTCAGCTTAGTCCAATGCACTATATGCTATGCAGACCCAAATCTTTGGTCAAATGTGTTCATATAGGTCAAATCTAATCATTCAAACACTATCTCTTCTTTGCACAATGATAAATCTCACCAGTCAGCGTTTTCCTTAAGGACATGCTTAGCAAGTTCATCTGTTGACTTACAACTTTTACCACGAAATGCAAAACACCTCCAAAATCATATCAAGGACTCTTTACACTTTCCCAAACCTACCCTCAAAACTGCAAGGCATGATACCATCTTGTGGAGAAATGTAGATCATCAGAACTTGGACTCTGTCACTGTCAAACATTGTGCTGATACTAGTAGCTTGCAACTATCCTTTTGGTGGACTTTAGATCCCCCAACTTTGGAATAAGACACTTCATATAAGTGTTTACAACACCTTGAAACTGTATGACAAAATACTTATTTGTGGAGGAATGCAGACCATTGCACTATACCTTGTTCAGTATTCCTGCTATACTTTTACTTACCTGGACTTAGACATTTCTTGAAGGTGACTTCCGATAGAAGTCAAGACTTAATATCTAAAGCATAACACTATCAATCAATTGAGAACATCCTACCTAAACAGCATTACCGGATCATCATCTGCGAAGGCATGTTGTCCAACTTACTGTCCTCTATTCTGTGCACATCCATACTTAGCTATTTTTCCCAACCAGACTTGTCAATCAGACCTAAAATCTAATGTGGTTTTTCAGAGATGTGTCTCTCTGACATGCTGATGAGATCCCTAAGCTTTTTTTCCATTAATGACAACATACAAGATGATACTAGAGTAGTGTCTCTTGCCAACATCTCCCACTTGACATCATACATTGTAAATACCCATAGGCAAACCATAAAATAATTAGGCACTAGAAGTAAGGACCATGGCCTCTCTACACCAAACAAATTTCTCTATGCTCCCAGGCTTGGTCAAAGCATCTGCAACATTCTCTTGAGTGTCTACCTTCTTCAGCTCAATCTGCCCACTTGTAACCATTTCTCAAACAAAGTGATACTGTACATCAACATGCTTAGTCCGAGCATGATAAATAGGATTCTTGGCCAAACAAATAGCACTCTAGCTATCACAACCAATCTGAATATTCCTGCAATCAAAACCAATACTTGTACACAATCTCTTCAACCAAATTACCTTCTTAGAGACATGAGTTGCAGCCATATACTCTATTTCTAGTGGACAAAGCAACTGTGGGCTGCCTCCTACTCATCCAACTCACTGCTCCTCCAAACAGAGTAAATAAATAGCCACTAGTGGACCTTCGACTATCTAAGTCACTTGCCCAATCTGCATCAACAAAACCCTGTATGTCCAAAGATTCATCAGCACTATCAGTACCAGAAAAGACCAAACAATAACTAGGAGTACCTACAAGATATTTAAGCACCCTCTTTGCATAATTGCAATGATGTCTACTAGGGTTAGACATAAATCTACTCAAAATTCCCAATACTTGGGCAATATCTGGCCTAGTGCAAATCATTGCATACATCAAACTCCCTATAACACTAGCATATGGCACATTAGACATATCCTCAAAATCATCTTCATTCTTTGGACACATATCTAATGAAATAGTACCAATGGGTAAAGGAACTCTAACTGGGTTACATTCCTGCATACTGAATCTCTGTAAAATGGTATTCACATACTTACTTTGAGACAACCAAAGCTTTCTATTACCTCTATCCCACCTGATCTCCATGTTGGAAAGAGACACTTCTAGGCATGTCAAGTGTTGTCATTAATGGAAATGGAATCTATCTTACACATCCGCATTGCATCACTTGGTCATACCGGAAGTCAGAGTGCAAATTTGTCTAAGTCTGGATAGACAGGAATAGAGCATATGACAGGGTTCAGCATTTTAATCTGCATTTCTCCATAGGTAATCATAATGTGGTGCAGATCTGAAGGAGTGTTAAGGGATGTCAAGGGTACCTAAATCTAATACTTTAGCCTCTAGTGATGAAGGGATTAAAGCTACAAGCATCTGAGTATCAAGTTTTGGTTAGACAGTTTAGTCTGGTGAACAATAGGCTGACTTAGTGTTTGATCCTTGTGCAGATTAAGAGAAGTGGTTAGTTGAGTAATTTATGAGATCTAGTGGTATTGTCCAACATGTTAGGTGACTTGAATACATATGTTTTGGTCTGCATTGATGTTTGTGCATGGATTCAACCAATAGAATAGTGATCTTCAAAAAGTTTGTAAGTTTTCTTGAGGCCGATTGCAATTGATGAAATCTCATGTTGTGGATATATATAGTCGATGGATTCAAATATTTTGGGTTGTTAATGTGTGAATATGATGTGAGAGGTGTGAACTGTGGTAGTAACAAGTTTAAAGAAAAGAGATCTAAGGTTTGGATCATGGCAGAACAGTGAAACAAGACAGTGAGAGATGAAGTGTGTGAAGTCAGTATATTGAGCTTAACCAGGACTGCAATATTGCATTGATAGATGCTTTTCTTTAGTTCAAACATTTTAGTGAACTCTTGTAATTGATCTTGTAGATAGTGAGCCTCCTTTAAGCAGTGAGCTCTGGGCAGTGTACCCGAAGACATGTGCCTTCCCATTTGTAATACTTTTAACAGAGTATAAATTCTTGTGGGTTAACCCCCACCGTGGTTTTTTCCTTAACCGGGTTTCCACATAAAAATAATGGTGTTCATGTGTGATGATCTTATTGTTATTGTTATATTGTTCTTATGTTCTTATTTCTTTCTTTTGAATGTATGTGGTAAGTTTATAAATGAACATAATAATAAGTTTTGCAGAACACTGATTCACCCCCCCAGTGTTCCTTAATTTCAACAATTGGTATCAAATCTTGGTTCCTTGGAAGAAGTTTAACAGCTTGAGGAAGATCTGGGAAGGTATTTCAATGGGTTCATTTAGGTATTCTGATGGCATCAATGAACAAATTCAAGTTGCTTTAGAAGATCTTGATCAGTCTAAAATAGAAATCAAAGAACTGAAAGAGAACCTTAAAGATGCTGAGGATTTCATTCAGACTTTGAAAGCATAATTAAGAAAATCTATGGAAAAGAGGAAGAAGCTACTTCAGCGGTTAGCAAATCAAAATGAAGACAATGACATGGATGAGGCTCTAAAGGAGAAGATAAAGGAATGTGAGAAGCTGGAAAAAGAAGCCATTGTCTTAAAACATGAGATGGAATCCAGAGTGATGAGACTAACCAAGGAAATTGAGGAAAGGAAGAAGATTGAGAAAAACCTAAATCGGTCTCTAAAAGAAAGAACAGAAGAGTACTGCAGATTGGACAGAATAATTGGCCATCTAGAGTCTAATCTACAAGAAACTAGGTATAATGAGGAACAACTTGAAAGGCAAATTGTCATTCTCAAACATGACCTAGAAGCTGCAAATGAATACAAAGAAACGTTCAAGATAAGTTCAGCTAAACTTGAGGTGCTCCTTGATAGTCAGAAGAAGGAAGATGATAAGCGTGGTCTGGGATATGAGAAAGGTGAAAGCTCTAGATCCAGTCAAATAAATACTAAAGCAAGAAATCAAAGAAGGAATCCTATAAGGCCTCTGGTAAGACAACTTAATGCTCAAAGATATCTATCTTTCAATGGAAATTGTTTCAGTTGCAATAAATTTGGTCATAGAGCTACTCAATGCACAAGTAGAGTGAATCAAAGTGGCCCATCTTTCTCCAGTCAATGCTTCAATTGTAAAAGGTATGGTCATAGATCCAATGAATGCAAAAGTATGGTGATGAATAACTCTAACTACAGAGGAAATGTCAGTTCTTTTAATGACAAATGTTTTGCATGTAATAGTTTTGGATCAGTGCAGATCAAGAGGAAACCAAGTAAATGAGCAAAGAAATGTTGTGTTCTTTAATTACAACAGATCCAATCATATTGCAAGATTTTGTAGAAGAAGGAATGATGATACAAAAGGCCTGGTAAATAGAAACTAGAATATGCAGAGACAGAACAAAGGCATGGGCAAAGTAGATGTGAATGAGATCCAGAATGAAATGAACAAGACATGGGTAAAGAAAGGTGAAATAAATAATAGTAATAGATCTGCACTGGAATTTGATACTGATAATTCCTCTGGTAATTGAAATTGGAGCTCTGGCTCAGGGGGAGCTTGATGCAGAGCGCACAGTGGAAGCACACAACTGATCTAAAATTAATTCGTGAGAGTCTGACTTATGTCTCAGAGATCTACTCTTGTCGGCCAAACATACCTCGTCGACCACCTTGCAACTTATCTCTCTGATCTCGCAACTCTCCCCGATGGATGACTCTACGTTTCTTGCCTATCAAAAAGGCTATTACTAATGGCCATGTTAGGGTTTGTTTCTCTAATACACCAATGGAACCTTTGAACCACACTCATCGGCAAGACTTAGATCATCAGCAAACACTTATGAACATTGGCTGATGTGCCGATACACTTGACTTCGTTTGGCTATCCCCTGTCACTTCGGTGAGACTTCCTTCGTCAGCGAACTCCTTGTTTGTTCTCCTGATATGCCAATATATGTTATCTTCAGTGAGACTAAATCTGTTCTCCACTGATGCACCTCCTATCGGTCCAACACCGTTGATTGGTATAACTTCCAAATGTCTCCCCAAAGGGCTATATTACACCGATGATAACTTATGTAACTCTGCAACTACGCAGACTCTAAACAAGTATATAGAACAAAAACTCAATAGAATGGAAGGGGGTCTATAATCCTCTACAAACACTTGATCACCTATCAATTTGGCCACTCCACTAACTGTTCTCACATGACAGCACTTTTCTTATCGTTTCAATGACTAGTCACATAGAGATGCCTAGTCAAACTCATGCCAAACTCCTTGGATCCTTGAGTGCTTAACCCAAAACCACAAAAAACACAAAATATACATTGTATTCCTCCATCACACTAAAAATGAGAATCTTTCTTTCAGTGGATAGAGGAATAACACTCCATTTATTCATAAAACCCTAGTTTCTAGGTTTTCATACCAGTCTTTGCAAAAAGGTCAATATCTCACAACCTACAACACTTCAAGACACCAAACCACTTCCAAATGAAATCTATCTCAATGCATGAATATCTTCAATCAGTTTCAAGTGGTCACTTATCCGTACAGGTCGTACAGAATGACTGTTACAGCGAATTACTCAGAAAAAATAGTGTTTCAGCACATCAAATCTCCAAATCTTCATTCATACTTCCAAGTTACATCATACTTCACCTATAGAAGGCTTGAGACATTATTTAACCTCCCTCCCAACCATACAAACTAATTTTGAAAGTCAGTTAGCCGTTGGGTTTCTCCTCTCACAAGAAAACTACATGTTTTCATTGTGTTATTACATCAAACTTGACCAAAACATGGTATACATAGGTCTAGTGACCAAATTGACATAAAATCCTTATTACAAACATGATGTTTCTTAAAAATTATTATTGAAAACATAAACAAAACATGACATGCATAGAATTCAAATGATCCAAGATTGGATCCACCATAGAGAAGGTGCTCTTGCACCATACTCCCCCTGCAAGAAAAACTCAAGTCCCTTGAGTTGCCAACTATTGAAGTGTCTTCCCGTGCTTCAAAATATCTGTCTCACTCATGCATGTAGCCTCTAAATTAGGAAGATCCCTCCACTTGACCAAGTACTCCTTGTACACACCCTTCCTTGTCTTTTTGACAACTTTGGAATCTAAGATGCATTCCAACTGTAAAGGCTTATTTGGAGGTAGATCTCTGACCCAATCTTCATCTTTAATCACAACATCTGATTCATCTTTAGAATTCAATGGTGGTCTAAATGGAAAGATATCTGAAACATTGAATATGAGAGAAATACCAAGACCAGATGGTAATTCTATTTCATAGGCATTTGGACCAAACTTATGCACTACCTTGCATGGTCCTATTTTCTTCATCAAAAGCTTGGTTGACTGTCCTTTAGGCAACCTTTCCTTCATTAGATAGGCCATCACCAAATCTCCCACCTTGAACTATACATCTCTCCTTTTGAGATCTGCCCTATCTTTGTATTTGGAGACTATTTTTTCCAACTAAACTTTGACTTGATCATGAACTGCCTTCATGGTGGTAGTAAAATCTTCTCCTAGAGCACTCCTCTTATCCCAACCTTGTAGGCCTTTGATTTCAAGTGGTCCTCTTGGATGGAAACCATAAACAATTTCAAATGGACTCTTCCCAGTGCTTCTATTCACTAAATCATTGTAAGCATACTCAGCTTGACTGATAACCAAGTCCCATGCCAACCCATGCTGCTTGGTAAGGCATCTTAGAAGGTTTCCTAGGGACCTATTAACAACCTCAGTTTGAGCATCAGTTTGGGGATGGTAGGCTGATGAGAAAGACAATTGTGTTCCCAATTTTCTCCATAAGGTCCTCCAAAAATGACCAACAAACTTGGAGTCTCTATCAATGATAATTGAAAGGGGCAAACCATGGATTCTAATGACTTCTCTAAAAAAGAGACCAGCAATGTGAGATGCATCATTTGTGCATTTGCATGGCACAAAATGAGCCATCTTACTAAATCTATCCACAATGACAAAAACACTATCCACACCCCTTGTTGTCTTACGAAGACCAAGTACAAAATCCATACTAATGCTCTCCCAAGGCCTATTGGGAATAGGAAGGGGTTGGTACAAACTAGCATTAGAAGACATACCTTTGGCCTTTTGACATATGGTACAACTTGCAACATATCTTCTTACATCTGATTGTACTTTTGGCCAATAGTAGAATCTAGTGACTTGTTCCAAAGTCTTGTCCAACCCAAAGTGTCCTCCTAAGGTTCCATTGTGCTTCTCTTTGATGATGTTATCCCTCATTGAACACTTAGGAACACATAGCAAACTGTCCTTGAATAAGAGACCTTCCTGCAACACACAATCTAAATATTCACCATGAAAAGTGTTAGCCAAACTAGCACAAACTTCATAAGCAACTTTGAAATATGCATCCTCCTTGTATAACCCCTTCAAACAATCTATCCCCATGCTTTCCATCTGTACTTCATGAATGACAAACATCCTTCTACTTAAAGCATTAGCCACTTTGTTGGCAACACCCTTTTTATGCTTAATAGTGAAGGTATAGGCCTACAATTGTTCCATCCACTTAACATGCCTATGATTCAATTTTTCTTGACTATTTAGAAAGCTAAGAGCATGGTTATCAATGAAAACAATGAATTCTTTAGGCAACAAATAGTGTCTCCACTTTTTGAGAGCTTGCACCATTGCATAAAGCTCTAGGTCATAGTAGAGTACCTTTGTTTAGCCTCATTCAACTTCTTTGAAAAAAAGGCCACTGGATGTCCATCTTGACTAAGAACAGCACCTATTACTTGCTGACTTGCATCACATTCCACTACAAAAACTTTGTCAAACCCAGGGAGTACTAATGTAGGTAACTCATCCACTTTCTTCTTTAACAATTCAAAGCTATCATCTCCTTGCTTTGTCCATTGAAATTTGCACTTTATTCCACCCTTGATGGTGTTAAGAATAGGAGCACTTATGTGACTGAATCCTCTAATGAACTTCCTATAAAAAGTTGCCAAGCCATGTGGTGCAGGAGCACCTTGACTTCCACAGAAGTTTGATTAAAATGATCCAATATTTTAATGATTCATCATTGTATAAAGGTTAATCAAGTCATTGTTATGTATTAGAGGACACTAGGAGGTTCAAACAGTGCATACTATTGCCAATATTGTAAAAATATAAAACAAATATGGAATGTCAAAGGTCATAGGTTAGTTTCCTTCATTGGAGAAGTTGGAAACTGAAGAGTCTTGTGTCTAATGCCTTTAATAGGCCTTGTAACATCCAAGGAATGTGGAGGTGGTTGGAGATTTCAAAGGAAATAGAAAAAAAGCAATGCTTTTATGTGTTTTTCTTTAGAAAACTGTTGTCTTTTTGCATTGTACGGCCCTGTACGGGTAGGGAGTCATTTCTTAGTGATTTTGTATGAAAGATATTTTAATCACCTTCCCTTTTCTTTTGGTTGCATGCATTTTGGTTTCGTTTTACTCAAGATATTGCATTTTTTGTGTTGACAGTCCAAACCCTCTGTTAGGGTAAACAGCAAACTAAGATAATGGTGATTCTTCTTCTGTTATCCATTGCATGTTGCTTTTCATTGGTGGAAATGATTATGATAGTGTTGGCTTTCATGCTCTTAAGGTCTCAGACCCAATAACTAAGGTGGATATGGGAAAGAACCAAAGTTTGTGACTGTATTGCTGCACACAATCCAGATAAGCAAAGATAAGAAGAACTCTATTTCCCTTGTTTTGTCCATTGACAGTAGCTAATCTTCGATGGGAAGGATCATGACAATGTTTGCTTTCATGTTCATAAGGTTTTAAACCTATAACTAAGATTTAAGTATGGGAGAGTGAAGTCTTATGATTATTTTCTGTATGATGTCCAGAAAACAGAGTTTCGAGGATAGTCTTGTGATATAGGTGTAGGATTTGTTAAAAACATTGATGGGAATGGACTTTTGGTGAACTAGTAAGCTCATGCAGACATTTTATGATGTTTTCCATGCACATGCAAGGTGTGGGAAGTCATGGAGTTACCCAAACCAATAAGCCCTTGTGTAGGCTAAGCCTATTAGGCCTAATTTAGCACAGCGACAGTCCTATTTTGGATAGTTTCTTCTAAAGTAACCTACATTGATTTCTAGATATGTTTTACAATGCCTTAATGGGTACTCAAAATAGGTTTCATATGTTGGAAATCAGGTCGAGTTTGAAAGTTATGGTCAAAAAAATAGTAAATTTCTGATTTTTTAAGTTTTTGTGCTATGAAACAAGGGATTTATGAAGGAAGAGTTACCTCAAAGAGTGATAACCTTGTAAAGTGAGTTGATTGAAACCCTTTGATATGAAATATGCTATAAGGAGTTGTGTTGTTCTCCCATCTCTGCATCAAATTGGTATCAGAGCTAGAAAAAGCTCTAGAAGGAGATGTTGTATTTGTTCCTGTCACTGAGAAGGTAGGTGAAGAACTGAAGAATATGTTATGTTGGTAAGTTGTTTGGTTGCAGGTGCAAGTTCACGCACTGTTGTAGGCAGACAAGAAGGTCTGTCAAGAGGGCCAGAGGAGATGGTCCATTGGTTGTCGCCAAAAGTCTTGGGGAGAGAGGCAAGAGAGGACTCCCAGGTGAGGGACAGGAGTGTTGTTGTAGCAAGAAGGAGTGGACTTCTGATGCACCTTGGAGGCAGCCAGTCAAACTAATAGGAGTCATAGTTGGAAAGTAAAGAGGAAGCAGAGGAGGCATCAAATCAGGGTTGAAGACATAAAGAAGCAAAAGTCATTTGAAGCAGACCACACAACTCTTGGGACAAGAGTTTTCTTCATGTTGAGGAGTATGGTGCAGGAGCACCTTGACTTCCACAGAAGTTTGATTAAAATAATCCAATATTTTAATGATTAATCATTGTATAAAGGTTAATCAAGTCATTGTTATGTATTAGAGGACACTAGGAGGTTCAAACATGAAAAATAGTGCATACTATTGCCAATATTGTAAAAATATAAAACAAATATGGAATGTCAAAGGTCATAGGTTAGTTTCCTTCGTTGGAGAAATTGGAAACTGAAGAGTCTTGTGTCTAATGCCTTTAATAGGCCTTGTAACACCCAAGGAATGTGGAGGTGGTTGGAGATTTCAAAGGAAATAGAAAAAAAGTAATGCTTTTCTGTGTTTTTCTTCAGAAAACTACTGTCTTTTTGCATTGTACGGCCCTGTACGGGCAGGGAGTCATTTCTTAGTGATTTTGCATTAAATATATTTTAATCACCTTCCCTTTGCTTTTGGTTGCATGCATTTTGGTTTCATTTTACTCAAGATATTGCATTTTTGGTGTTGACAGTCCAAACCCTCTGTTAGGGTAAACAGGAAACTAAGATAATGGTGTTTCTTCTTCTGTTATCCATTGCATGTTGCTTTTCATTGGTGGAAATGATTATGATAGTGTTTTCTTTTGTGCTCTTAAGGTCTCAGACCCAATAACTAAGGTGGATATGGGAAAGAACCAACGTTTGTGACTGTATTGCTGCACACAGTCCAGATAAGCAGAGATAAGAAGAACTGTATTTCCCTTGTTTTGTCCATTGACAGTAGCTGATCTTCGATGGGAAGGATCATGACAATGTTTTCTTTCATGTTCATAAGGTTTTAAACCTATAACTAAGATTTAAGTATGGGAGAGTGAAGTCTTATGACTGTTTTCTTTATGCTGTCCAGAAAACAGAGTTTAGAGGATAGTCTTGTGATATAGGTGTAGGATTTGTTAAAAACATTGATGGGAATGGACTTTTGGTGAACTAGTAAGCTCATGCAGACATTTTATGATGTGTTCCATGCACATGCAAGGTGTGGGAAGTTATGGAGTTACCCAAATCAATAAGCCCTTGTGTAGGCTAAGCCTATTAGGCCTAATTTAGCACATTGACAGTCCTATTTTGGATAGTTTCTTCCAAAGTAACCTACATTGATTTCTAGATATGTTTTAAAATGCCTTAATGGGTACTCAAAACAGGTTTCAGATGTTGGAAATCAGGCCGGGTTTGAAAGTTATGGTAAAAAAAATGTAAATTTCTGATTTTTTAAGTTTTTGTGCTATGAAACAAGGGATTTATGAAGGAAGAGTTGCCTCAAAGAGTGATAACCTTGTAAAGTGAGTTGATTGAAACCCTTTGATATGAAATATGCTATAAGGAGTTGTGTTGTTCTCCCATCTCTGCATCACCATGGAAGCTTCTAACATCTCCCACTGTCCTAGGAGTAGGCCAATTGAGAATGGCCTCAACCTTTGTGGGGTCCATCTTCAAACAACCATGAGAAATCACAAAACCTAGGTATACAAGTTTAGTTTTCATGAACTCACACTTATCCAAGTTGATCATCAACTTATTCTCATGCAACTTCTTCATCACTTGTCCAAGATGCTTCACATGTTCTTTTGTCCTGCTGAAAACAAGTATGTCATCAAGATAAACAATTACAAATTTGCTAATGAATTCAACAAGTACCTCATTCATCAAATGCATGAATGTACTTGGAGAGTTGCTAAGGCCAAATGGCATGACAATCCACTCATAGAGACCTTCATTTGTCTTGAAGGCACTCTTCCATTCATCTCCCTACCTAATTTTGATTTGATGATAACTAGATTTCAAATCAATCGTTGAATAATAACATGACCCTCCAAGATAGTCCAAAAGATCCTCAATCCTTGGCATAGGGAATCTATACCTTATTGTGATCTTATTTATGGCCCTTGAATCTGTACATAGTCTCCACTTCCCATCTTTTTTTGGAGAAACTACACTAGGGACTGCACATGGACTAAGACTCTTTCTAATCAGTCCTTTCTCTAAGAGTTCTTGAATTTGTCTACTCACCTCTTCATTTTGCTATGGTGTCAATTTGTAGGCAGCCTTATTGGGCAATGTGGCACCTATAATCAAGTCAATTTGATGACTTATATCTCTCATGGGTGGTAAGGAGTTAGGAGTATCCTCTACCACAAGATCTTGGTACTTATCCAACAATTGCTCCACTTCTAGTGGAATTTCTTTATGCTTTTTGTTTTGCTAACCTGATTCATCTTTAGGATTCATTACCAAGGCATGCCCTTGGTTATCCTTCTCCTTCATGAGGTGTAAGAACTCTTTGCCACTAACTATCATGACATTGGTGTCATTGCTCTTGCATAGGATCCATTCTAAACTTCCTTCCATTCTTGGTGATGAGGTATGTGTTCTTCTCACCATCATGTTGTGCCTTCACATCATACTGCCATGGATGTCCAAGAAGAAGGTGACAAGTGTCCATAGGAATAATCTCACATAGTACCTTGTCCTTATAATCACCTATCTCAAACTCAACCCAAGTTTGTTCTTCTACCATGTAATTTGACTCTTATTCAACCAAGAGATCTTATGAGGACTAACATGGGGCAGCCTTTTCAACTTACACTTCTCTACCATTTCAGTAAACACTACATTCTCTGTAGAACTTGAATCAACAATGATTTTACAAAGTTTACCATATGCTATACCTTGGGTTTTGAAGAGAGTCTTCCTTTGTGGGGGTTCTTGTTTCAATGGCATCTTCATTAAGGTCCTCTTGATCATCATGTTCTCTCCTTCAAGGACTGGTGTAGCACTACCAATGGGTGAATTCACACTTTGGCAATTATCATCTTTCAACAACTGATTCCTTCTTCCACCATCATGGGAACTAGTTGCCTTCTTAGGGCATTTGCTCATAGTATGGCCTACTTGATTGCAGCCATAGCATCTACCAGTGAAAACTCTAGGTCCTCTTCCTGCACCACCACTTCTACCTCTACCATTTGGTCTTCTCCAACCTCTAAAACCACCACCTCTATGGTCTACATCAGAATGAGACTCTTGTTGACTTGGGTTTTCATTTCTACTTGACTGTCCTCTACCAAAACCGCCTCTTCCCCTATTATTTCTGCCACCTCTTCCTCTAGTGTTTTGATCACTCTTTCTTTTCAACTTCTCTTCTGCCCTAGAGCCTAATTGAAAACACTCATCCATTATTTTAGGAACCACCATACTAAATTCATCTTGTATGTTATACCTGAAGCCATCGAGATATCTAGCCACCATCTCTTTCTCCTCCTCCTTGTGATTGACTCTCATGCCCAATCTATGAAATTCTTCAGTATATGTAGCCACATCCATATCTTTTTGTCTGAGATGATTAAACTTCCTAATGTTCTGCAACTCATAATCAGATGGCATGAAGTTGTCTCTTAGCATGGCCACCATTCTATTCCATTTAGTGATAGGGTTCTTTCCAACTTTCTCTCTTTCACCTTGCATATAGTTCCACCAAACTAGGGCAAAACCTCTCAATCTTGTCTTAGAAGACTTGACTTTCTTGCTGTCACTATACTCCTTGAAGTCAAAATAGTTGCACATGGCTTCAATCCAATCCATGAGGGCATCTCCATCTAGTTTCCCATTGAATGTAGGAACATCCATCTTTGGATCACCACTATCTCCATGAGCACCTTTGAGTGCATTCAAGAATGCCTTTTGGTCTGCAGACATATCTTGTTCTTGAGGGCTCCCCTCTGCCTCTTCTTCTTCTTCTACATTAGAAGCACTTCTATCCTCATTACTCTTACCCTTGGACCTCTCTTCTTTCAATCTTGCTTCAAGCATCTCCTCTACCATCTTCTTGATGGCTTCTTGGCTCATAGACTTGGAAGGCATTGTGTTAGCCTCAGTTTCTATCTCCTCGTCTGACATATGCTGCTCTAACTCAAATATTGGCTCTAATACCAATATGATGTAGAGCACATAGTGGAAGCACACAACTGATCAAAAATTGATCGGTGAGAGTCTGACTTATGTCTCAGCGATCTACTCTTGTCAGCCAAACATACTTCGTCAGCCACCTTGCAACTTATCTCTCCGATCTCAGAACTCTCCCCGATGGATGACTCTACATTTCTCACCTATCGGAAAGACTATTACTATCAGCCATGTTAAGGTTTGTTTCACCAATACACTGATGGCACCTTCAAACCACACTCATCAGCAAGACTTAGATCATCAGCGAACACTTATGAACATTGGCCGATGTGTTGATACACTTGACTTCATTGGCTATCCCCTTTCACTTTGATGAGACTTCCTTTGTCAGTGAACTCCTTGTTTGTTCTCCTGATATGCTGATATATGTTATCTTTAGTGAGACTAAAGTTGTTCTCCATCGATGCACCTCCTATCGGTCCAACACTGTTGATCAGTATAACTTCCAAAAGCCTCTCCGAGGGGCTATATTACACTAATGACAACTTCTGTAACTCTGGAACTATGCAGACTCTAAACAAGTATACAGAACAAAAATTCAATAGAATGGAAGGGGGTCTATAATTCTCTGCAAACACTTGATCACCCATCAATTTGGCCACTCCACTAACTATTCTCACATGGTAGTACTTTTCCTATCGTTTCAATGACTAGTCACATAGAGATGCTTAGTCAAACTTATACCAAACTCCTTGGATGCTTGAGTACTTGACCCAAAACCACAAAAAACACAAAATATACATTGTATTCCTCCATCACACTAAAAATGAGAATCTTGCTTTTAGCGGATAGAGGAATAACACTCCATTTATTCACAAAACCCTAGTTTCTAGGTTTTTAGACCAGTCTTTGCAAAAAGGTCAATATCTCACAACCTACAACACTTAAAGACACCAAACTAGTTCTAAATGAAATTTATCTCAATGAATGAACATCTCCAATCAGTTTCAGGTGGTCACTTATCTGTACAGGCTGTACAGAATGACTGTTACAGCGAATTACTCAGAAAAAATAGTGTTTTAGCACATCAAATATCCAAATCTTCATTCATACTTCCAAGTTACATCATACTTCACCTATAGAAGGATTGATACATTAATTAACCTCCCTCCCAACCATACAAACTGATTTTAAAAGTCAGTTAGCCATTGGGTTTCTCTTCTCACAAGAAAACTACATGTTTTCATTATGTTATTACATCAAACTTGACCAAAACATTGTCTACATAGGTCTAGTGACCAAATTGACATAAAATCCTTATTACAAACATGATGTGGCTTTAAAATCCTTATTGAAAACATAAACAAAACATGACATGCATAGAATTCAAATGATCCAAGATTGGATCCACCATAGAGAAGGTGCCCCTGCACCAGAGCTGCATTGAAAATCTAATTCCCCATACCAATAAGTGAGTGGCTGAATCTGGCACATTAAGAGAAGATAAAATAGACTATTATAGATCAGTTGAAGGAATTTTTGGAAATAAAAAGGTTGATGTCACAAATTGTGGAGCAGTCTGAGAAACTGTATCAAGAAATAGGGTATCTAGAGGAGTTAGGGCAAAAACATTTATTACATCAAAAAGGTAGGTGTGCAAAGATTAAAAGGAAACTCAAGTGACTTCAAAATCACTTTGCATCGAAGAAGAAAGAAGAAAGGTGAGCTCTGTGCAAAGGATTTCTAAAAGCTAAAGTGTGAAGAAGATTTCCAAGAAAAAACCCTAATCGGCAAAACAAGGTATTCTCTGTAAAGCTTTTTGAATATGCAATTTCTAAAAATGGCTACTCCATTGTGTCATGCCCAAATTTCTAATGTGGTCATGACACACAACACATGTGTCATGTCCACATTTGTCATGTGGTCATGACATGAAATATCAAAAACTTTTCTGCATGTCTCTAGAAACCCCCTCACACTCGTCAGTGTGCTCGGTGGCAATACGCATAAGGCGTAAACATGTCAATCAAAAATTAGGGAAGTGCACCTACCTACACAAACCCCTACATGATGATAGCTGACTAGGGGGTTATACGGCATGATGTGTTTCACTTCTAGGGTTAGAACATGTTTAATTCAAACCTTAAGCTTGCTAGGCAAAAGAGGTGATTTCGACCGAATCGAAATCAAACCCTAACTCTAATGCATAAATGAAATTGAATATAATAACGCATCCAATGACATGATGGTCGCATGAAGAAATGGAGTGATTAAAAGATGTCACAAAAATGCCATAAAAATGAAACCCTAAAATCTGGGAAAATTTTGATAGCATAACGTGTTTTCAATAATTGAAATAAAAATTTTAAAAAGAAAAATCTCCAAGAAGAAATTAATGCAAAAATTAAAATAATTAATCATAAGGAAAATTAAATAAATTTCCAAGGTCAAATAAATTTGACCACTCAACAAAATTATAAAATTCAAATTAGAAAATAAACGACCAAAAATACAACTCAATACTTGAGTCCATTAATAAATATAATCTCGACAATTACATTTATTAATTAACTCAAGTTAAAATAAATAAAAGGAGGATAGATAAAAATATCCCCTCTAGGATAAAATCGATTAGAATAAAATTAAATTCAAATCAGGGAATTCCCAACCCATTAAATTAAAACACACAAGATAATTAAAAAGAAAACCCCAAAATAATTAACCTACAAAGGGATAAAGCTTCCCATCTAAAATAAAATCAACCCATTCCACTAAGTTAATCCCACATGGAATAAAATCCAATCCTCAAATTAATATTGAATCAACTAAAATCAACACAAGGAAAGTCAATTAATTCAAAAAGACTTGAAAAGCAAAGGAGAGAGAAACAAGAATTCCCGTGCACATGAAATAATTAAAAGAATTAATTAAAATAACAAAACTAATTCCCTCACATCCTCCACTCAACCCTAACTCCAATATTTTATTATTTTCTCAAATGGAAGCCCTAATATTATTCTATTATTTCCTTATGGCAAAACCCTATCTCATTCCTTTCCTTTTCTCCTCTTTGTTTTATTTTCTCTTCTTCTCTTTTGTATTTTGTTTTGCCTCCATTATTGCAGGTTGAAGGTTTTGTTACACATGGCTGCCATGGATTTAATTTAGAGGTATATTTATTGAATATATCCCTAGGGTTTCATTTATCTACATGTATTCAAATATGAAGTTGTAATTAAACCTATGTTTGATTGATATATAGGGGTATTATATATATATAATTTGTAGGTTAAGGAAATATGAGTAGGCAAAGAACAAATGCTGAGTGGCAAAAATGATGGGCGACAAAGGTTGTTTGTGCCGACGCCGCTACCACAGATCTATGGCTTCAGAGTTTAATGGAGGCTTTATCAGTGAGGGGGACAATATAGGTGACGCCACGGGGAGAGGGGAGAGGGGAGAGGGGTGTGGGGAGGAGGTCATGCCTCTACCCACACCCTTGGGTGTGGGTGGAGGCACGGCCTCCTCCCTACACTCGCCTTAAATTTACCAAAAGCAATGGCAGTGGGTGGCGGCTTCTAGTCGCCGGTCACTGCATAACTTTTTTTTTTTATCAAAACAACAAAAAACTCAAAAACCTAAGGGTTTCAATCCTCAATGTAAATTTCAACAACAACAAATGGTGCTTATTTATATTTTGTTTAAAATAGTTTTCTTAAAATATAATGTATATATATACACATACTGTTTATACACAGAATTATTTATGAGTCTAGATTAAATATATAGCCAGAATAATATATAAATGTATTAAATATCTATATATATGTATATATATTTTGTATATATATATATATATTTATATGTTATCCACATTCAACTTAAATAAAGATAATATAACCAGATTTGAAAATCTATCTTAACCAAAAGGGTATGCTTTTCTTTTGAATGCAAAAATAACAAGACAATCATACTGCTTCATTATCCTCTCTCTTTTTTTCTTTAACAATAAATACACAATCATAATTTCATTGTCTATGAGCATAAAATATAGTTTGCACATCAATCTTTATTTTTCTTTGACAAAATAGAAGCATAAAAATAGGAATAAAACACATTTATTTATTTTAAAACTCATTTCCAACAGCACTATTTGTTTACTTTTTTATTTAGTATGCAACCATTTCAACTACAACATATACATAATTTCTTGGATGAAAGAAAAGAAAGAGCAAGTTATAAACATTTATTTTCTTTGAAATACATAACAACACTTTATATTTCCATAGACAGATTTCTATAAACACTTAAACACAATAACATAGCATAATGAACATCTTTTGAATAACAATAAGGAGTAACTTACATTAAAATTTTCCCTTCACACCAATACAATAAGGAGTACAAATTTTACAACTTCAAAATAATAAGGCCTTCAAGGCCATGGCTCACAACAGCCAACCAAATTAAGGCAAATGAGATAACAATGAACTCCTCCAAACTCCATTTTTCCAATAAAAACCTTAAATGAAGCAAACACAAAAATGGGGAACTAAGGCCATACAAATCGCCCTCCTCCCTACCATAGACCTGCTAGTGGGTCACCCCTGAGCTAGGAAGGTAGAAATCACATGGTTTAACACACACACACACACCATAATGAATGGAATCTACAAACACACAAAAATTGCCCCAAGGATTTGCACAAGACTAAACTCATGAAAATGAGTTTGAAGGGGATAGGGGAGTGGACCCCTCAACTCAAGAGGTCACTCGAATAACTCAAAATCACAATCTCAAGGCCTCAAGCCAAAACCAAATAATATATGTCTCCAAAAATCTCAAAACCATCATGGCACTCTTACCATCAAAATACTCTCAACACCATAGAAAAGCCCTCAAGGCTAAAATAGACTACACTGAGAGGTGACCTCAAGGAGGTTCACTCTCCCCCACCTTATACGAGTTGATCCTTTTCTCCAAATGGGGATGCGCTCACAAACTCCCAGCTCACATAAAAGAGAAAATAACAACCAACGTAAATTTAAAAAGCACAAATACTAAATAAAATAAACATAGGGAAATGGCTATTGCCATGGAGCTTACCTTCAAAAGCCCTAAAATGGAAGCACCTTTGAAGAAGAGCCCACACTTCTCCAAAACCTCCAAGCTTCCAAGAATTTCTCCAATACTCCCAAAACCTCCAAAATAGAAAGAAATTGCAAAAAGCAAGAACCCCACACTCCTCTCCAAGAGGAGATACTATAGGCCTTCCAATTTGGCCTTGAGGAATGAGAACGTGACACTTATCACCTTCTCCTTCCTCATCCCATGCCACTTGCAAGGGAGAAGGAGTGTGAGGGTGACAAGTGTCACCCTCAAATCCATTCAAACCCTCACCTTATCCACTTGTGCTCTCACACATGTGTGAGAGACCAAGTGGAGAGGTGACAACTCCCTTCAAGCCTCCATGAGGATAAGGGATGCCACATGGCATCCTCTTATTCTCCAAGAGAGCCATCTCCCTCCAAGATGCTCTCACACGTGTGAGAGTCTTGGAGGGAGATCCCACACACTTGGGGGTCTTGAAGACCCCCCAAGTCTTCTTGGTGGAGGAATCCCCAAGCTTTGGGAAGGGAGATGGGTCTTTCCCAAAGCATGACTCATCTCCCACCCTAAGCCAATTTCAAATTTCATCACATTTACTAAACCTCAATTTATAGTGAGTAGATATGAGTTACCCTAGGGTTTAGTAAGTCTAAATGGACCCTAGACCCTAGGGTTACCACCTAGGGTAAGTTTGGGAATAAACACCTAGTGAGGTATAAAATCACTTTAAATGGCCCAAAATAATAAATTACCAAATGGTGTAAATCAAAACACAAATTTACAACACATGATATAAATTAATTTAAAAAGGGTGAACTAGGCCAAATAAATAAATCAAACATGTGCTAAAACATCATCCGATCAAACGTGATCCTCATCCCTCTTGGGAATGGATTGACTTTACAAGGAATTACAAATGTGTGAAGACTACCTTCAATTTCTTGTGGCCTAGGAATATAACCTACGCAACTAGATCAAGCATCAATCACATCATGGATAATTATAGCCGAAGCAACAGAAATTAAAGTCATGTCAATGCATACAACATTAATCATTCACACATGTAATTAAAATTAAAACTGCATTTTATATCTAATGTCTCATAATCATCATCAAATATATCTCACATGTCTAACATAATCAAAACTTCAAAGCATGATCTAATCAAATCACTACATGTCTAATCAATGCCAAACCAAAAATTAGGAGATATAGTCTAAATCTGCATAATGAAAATAATAGTCTCTAAATGTTTGATAATGTCACCAATCTATAATGTAAAACGATCAAAATAGGGAAGTGAAAACTAATCAGCCTCACATCCTCCCCTCTAAGACTAAACTTCCTCTTGGAAGTCATTAAAAAGGTGAGGGAAGAGTGCCCTCTAACTACCTACATCCTCCCAAGTTATTGTGACCTCATCATAACAATCCCACTGGACCCTAACCTGGTCCAACTGAGAAGCTTTGATCTAGTCTCTTAGCATCGACATACTTCTTTTGTCTATCCTGTGCCTCCTGAACTCTATGCCTAATTAGTGTGACCTGCTACTCCATATCCTAAACCAACTCTAGACCAATGGCAACTTTGTCTTCTATCTGATCCCAACTCAATGGTGTCCTACATGGTCTGTCGTATAAAGCTTGAAAATGAGGCATACCCAACGAGCTGTAATGCCCATTATTGTAGGCAAACTCAACTAGATATAGATACTCCTCCCATCTAGACTGATGGTCCATAACATACATACAGAGCATGTCCTCCAACACTTGATTCACCTGCTTTGTATGTCCATTTGTCTCAAGGTGATAAGCAGAGCTAAAATTGAGTTGTGTGCCCAATGCCTACTGCAAAGCGCTCCAAAAGGTTGAAGTGAACACTAAGTCCCTATTAGAAATGATGCAGCGAGGTACCCCATGCAATCTCACAATATCATCCAAGAATACTCTCGCCACTGCTGGTGCATTGTACGGTATGCATACAGGTGAGAAATGAGCCAGCTTGGTCAACTTGTCAACTGTCACCATGATGGCATCATGGTGACGCGAAGACATAAGAAGACCAACAATGAAATCCATAGAAATGGTGTCCCATTTCCACTCAAGTATCTCATGAGGGTATAAAAGACCCGCTGCATGCTGATGCTCAGCCTTGACCCTATGGCACTCAAGGCATTAAGCAACAAACACTGCAATATCTCATCTCATACCTACCCAATGGTACAGTTGTCATAGGTCAGCATGCATCTTCTTCATCCCTGGATGTGATACATATGGTGCTCTATGAGCCTCTGATAATACTACAGTATGTAGGTCGCCTGCACGGGGTACATAGATGCGCTGTCGATGACAAAGTAACCCATTTGCCTTAACTGAGTATCCTAGAAACTTGCCCACAAGGGCCCTCTGTGACTAGATCTCCTACTACATCTCAAGAAACCAGTCATCCTTAGGTAGACGTTGAATAATGCATCATCTCAAGTCCACACTCAGAGTCAAGGTCAGGATCTTGTGATGCCTCTGACTCAATGTGTCAGCAACCATGTTCTCCTTCCCTTTGATGTAGTGGACATCAAAGTCATACTTGCAAAGAAACTCCATCCAATGCCACTGACGGGCATTCAAATTCAGTTGTGTAAATATGTACTAAAGGCTGTGATGATCTAAATGAAGCTCAAAACGACGACCCAATAAGAAATGCTTCCAATGAACTAGAGCATGAACCACTACTGCAAGCTCTAAATCGTGAGTGGGGTAGTTCAGCTCATGGGTCTTGAGCTTTCACAACTCATACGTGATTGCTTTACCACCCTACATAAGTACGGCTCCCAAACCCTTAAGTGATACATCTGTACAAACCATAAAATCTACTACTGGATTAGGAACCACTAAAATGGGAGCACTGGTAAAATGCTCCTTGAGGACCCTAAAGGCCCTCTCACACTACTCAGTCCAAGTAAAACTCTTCCCTTTTCGCTGAAGGGAAGTGATGGGGTGCGCTATCTGAGAAAAACCCTCAACAAATCGATGGTAGTAACTAGCTAACCCCATGAAACTCCTAACCTCTATCACACTAGTGGGTGCTGGCCGATCTCTAATAGCCCTAATCTTCAATGGATCTATGGAGATTCCATCACCAGATAGCATGTACTCCAAATACTGTACCTCTGTCCTGAAAAATGCACACTTCGCTAGGTTGCCATAAAGATTTTGTTCCCTCAAACACTATAAAACTTGACGTAGGTGCTCCTCATGCTCCTCAATCTGCAAATAGATCAAAATGCCATCAAGGAAAATAATCATGAACCGATCTAAATAGGTACAAAACACCCCATTCATGAGACTCATGAACACTGTAGGGGCGTTTGTCAAACCGAAGGGGACCACAGTGAAGTCATAGTGGCCATATCGAGTCTGGAAGGCAATCTTATGGATGTCTGCCTCTATGATATGCAATTGATGGTAACTAGACTTCAGGTCAATCTTAGAGAACACCCTGGCTCCCTATATTTGATCAAAGAGGTCACCAATCTTAGGTAGAGTATAATGGTTCTTCACCATCACCTTATTCAAATACCTATAATCCATGCATAATCGAAACGACCCATCCTTCTTCACGAAGATAACTGGAGTGCCCCAAGGTGAAATGCTTAGTCAAATGTGCCCCTTCTCGAGAAAGTCCTTAAGCTGCAACTTGAGCTCTGTGAGCTCATGAGTGGTCATCTTGTAGGGTGTACGAGACACTAGATCAGCACCTGACACTAAATCAATATGAAAGTCTACCTCACGACGAGGTGGCATCCCTAGTAACTCTATTGGAAACACATCGACAAACTCTCTCAAGATGGGGTGGTCATCTAATGATGCCTTAGGCTCATCCTCTGATCTATTACTAACTATGATGGATAACATCTGACATCCCTTCTACATGCAGTTCTTAAGCTGCTAAGCTGATATCATGTGAACTGTCATGGGCTTCTACATGCCCACTATCTCAACTGATGTGTCATGATCGTCCAAACAACTAATCACCTTTCAGCGACAATCTAGCTTGGCTCGATGAGATGCAAACTAGTCCATACCCAAAACCACACCATACGAACCTAAAGGCATAACCCTAAGGTCACATAAAGTAGTAAAGATCCCTAAGGATATCTCACAGTCATGGACTAAGGCATCTACTACCATCTTGGCCCCAATGGCCAACTCAACCTCCCACCTATCACCCTGCCTAGAGGCCACAAGCCTGCAACGCTCCACTAATGATGGAGATATTAAAGAGTTAGTAGCACCAGAGTCAAAAAGAATAGAAATGGGGACACCCCTAATCATACCTGAGGTCTCAATAACTGATGCCTAAAAATTAGCCTGGCGGTTATCAACTGCTATGAACATATGGTGGGATCTACCCACATCTCCAATTGTCTGCTCTAAACCTCCTACACAAGGTTGTCCACCTGCCATAAAACCTTGTGGACACTCTCTGGCTAGATGTCCCACTCCACCACATACGTAGCATGGGCCCCGAGCCTGTACTTGTCCAGACTGAGTCCTACCACTCTGCTGTTGTCCAGATTGACCCATGACCCCTGTGAACACCTGTAAGATTGATGTGATTTAATAGGCCCTGTAGGTAGTCCCTGTTGTCTCTAATCCCTACGCGGACCCTACTTCTGCCAACCTTGATTATGACCCCTGTGTGCCCTCTATTGTGGCCTATATCTTTTCTACTGCTGCAGCTACTACTACTGTGGAGGCCTAGGAGGTAATGGCACAGAACTAAGCCCTCCTCTCTAAGGTGGTGGTGATGGTCTACGATAACTCTACTGATGCTACTGCTGCCCACGATCCAAAAATTGAGGGTGTGAACCCTACCCTTGTACCTGTATCTCCTCAGCTATGTATGCCTTCTCGGCAATAATACTCAATGTCTGGGAGTCTGCCATGTGCACAGGCCCTACTATCACGTAGTTCAATCCTCTAATAAACTTATGAACCAGGAGTTTCTCATCATGGAGATACTTTGCATATCATGACAACTCAGTAAACCTACCCTCATACTGTGCCACAGTAAGCCCTCTCTGCTGAAGGTCGTGAAACTCGTCTATGTGATGCTACCTGTAGTGGTCTGATAAATATCGCGCATTAAAGTGCTCAATGAAAGTCTTCCATGAGAGTGTATCTAATGACAAGCGGCGCTTGCACTCCTCAGTGCACCACCAAGTAGCTGTTGCATCTCGCAATAAGTGGAGTACCACGCGTTCTTTCGTATTGCCCTCGTAAGGGTGCAACACAAAGCATCTGTCCAAACTGATATGCCAGGCCTTAGCCTCAGCATCCTCTGTAGTCCCAGTGAAAGTAGGTGGATTAAGCCTCAATAAGTCCCTGATAGGATCTCCTCGGTCTATGTGCCCTCTGATAGGCTCATCTCTACCATAATCGTAAGGCCCATGATGATACTGCTCTACTCTCACTACCTCATCTCGCCTTGCCTGATGCGGAGGGCTCTTGCTACGACCTCTAAAAGCTGAACCAACCTCCTCTACAATAGTGTTAGGAACCTCTACAAAGGGCTCTACATGTGGTGCCACTCCCAGCTTGATGCGGGGCTCAACATGTGGCTCCTCTCATAGATCAACGCAGGGCTCAGCACGCGGTTCTGCTACTGCTAGTGGTAATCTCTCCAACACTACCTGTAATGCCTGCAAAATATGTGGCCTAATATCAGGCACTAGTAAGGCCTGCGGTGCCTACTGCATTGGTGGTGCTGGGGGTCCGTGACCCTCTACTAAAGACTCATGCTCCTCTTATATCTCTATGGATGCTATGCTGTGAGAGTGCGCTCGCCTAACTCACCGGGGAGGCATCCTATAAGAGCAAGGTATTTACAAATTAATCAAAATTGTAGAATTAATAATGTGCCCAAACAAGCTCAGTGTTTAAACTTGGGCTCTGATACCAAATGTCATGCCCACATTTCCCATGCGGTCATGGCACGCAACACACGTGTCATGTCCACATTTGTCATGTGCTCATGACACGAAATATCAAAAACCTTTCTGCATGTCCCTAGAAACCCCCTCACACACGTCAGCGTGCTTGGTGGCAATACGCATAAGGTGTAAACATGTCAATAAAAAATTAGGGAAGTGCGCCTACCTATGCAAACCCCTATGTGATGATAGCTAACTAGGGGTTATGCAATGCGATGTGTGCTGCCTTAGGGTTAGAATAGTTTTAATTCAAACCCTAAGCTTCCTAGGCGAAAGAGGTGATTTTGACTGAATCGAAATCAAACCCTAATTCTAATGCATAAATGAAATCGAATATAATAATGCATTCAATGGTATGATGGTCGTATGAAGAAATGGAGTGATTAAAAGATGTTACAAAAATGCCATAAAAATGAAACCCTAAAATCTGAGAAAAATTTGATAGCATAACACGTTTTCAATAATTGAAATAAAAATTTTAAAAAGAAAAATCTCCAAGAAGAAATTAATGCAAAAATTAAAATAATTAATCATAAGGAAAATTAAATAAATTTCCAAGGTCAAATAAATTTGACCACTCAACAAAATTATAAAATTCGAATTAAAATAAACGACCAAAAATACAACTGAATACTTAAGTCCATTAATAAATATAATCTCAACAATTACATTTATTAATTAACTCAAGTTAAAATAAATAAAATAAATAAAAGGAGGATAGATAAAAATATCCCCTCTAGGATAAAATTGATTAGAATAAAATTAAATTTAAATCATGGAATTCCCAACCCATTAAATTAAAACACACAAGATAATTAAAAAGAAAACCCCAAAATAATTAACCTACAAAGGGATAAAGCTTCCCATCTAAAATAAAATCAACCCATTCCACTAAGTTAATCCCACCTGGAATAAAATCCAATCCTCAAATTAATATTGAATCAACTAAAATCAACACAAGTTAATTAATTCAAAAAGACTTTAAAAGCAAAGGAGAGGTAAACAAGAATTCCTGTGCACATGGAATAATTAAAAGAATTAATTAAAATAACAAAACTAATTCCCTCACATCCTCCACTCAACCCTAACTCCAATATTTTATTATTTTCTCAAATGGAAGCCCTAATATTATTCTCTTATTTCCTTATGGCAAAACCCTATCTCATTCCTTTCCTTTTCTCCTCTTTGTTTTGTTTTCTCTTCTTCTCTTTTGTATTTTGTTTTGCCTCCATTGTTGCAGGTTGAAGGTTTTGTTACACATGGCTGCCATGGATTTAATAAAGAGGTATATTTATTGAATATATCCCTAGGGTTTCATTTATCTACATGTATTCAAATGTGAAGTTGTATTTAAACCTATGTTTGATTGATATACAGGGGTAATATATATATATATATAAATAATTTGCAGGTTAATGAAATATGAGTAGGCAAAGAACAAAGGTCAAGCGAAAAAAATGATGGGTGATGGGGTTGTTTGTGCCGCCACCGCCGCCACGGATCTGTGGCTTCATAGTTTAATGGAGGGTTTATCGGTGAGGGGGACGGTATGGGTGATGCCATGGGGAGAGGGAAGAGGGGAGAGGGGTGTGGGGAGGAGGCTGTGCCTCCACCCACACGCAAGGGTGTGGGTGGAGGCATGGCCTCCTCCCCACACCCCTCTTACATTTACCAAAAGCAATGGTAGTGGGCGGCGGCTTCTGGCCGCAGCTTACTGCATAACTTTTTTTTTATCAAAACAACAAAAAACTCAAAAACCTAAGGGTTTCGGTCCTCAATGTAAATTTCAACAACAACAAATGGTGTTTGAATTATATTTTGTTTAAAATAGTTTGCTTAAAATATAATGTGTATATATACACACATACTGTTTATACACAGAATTATTTATGAGTCCAGATTAAATATATAACTAGAATAATATATAAATGTATTATATATATATGTATATATATGTATATATGTATATATGTATATATGTATATGTATATATATATGTATATATGTGTATATATATATGTGTGTGTGTATATATATACATACATATATATATATATATGTATATATATATATACACACACACATATATATATACACATATATATATACACACACATATATATATGTGTGTGTATATATATGTGTATATATATATGTGTGTGTGTATATATATATATACATATATATATATATGTATGTATATATATACACACACACACACACACACACATATATATATATATATATATATTCTCCACATTCAACCTTAAATAAAGATAATATAACCAGATTTGAAAATCTATCTTAACCAGAAGGGTATACTTTTCTTTTGATTGCAAAAATAACAAGACAATCATACTGCTTCATTATCCTCTTTTTTTTTTTCTTTAACAGTAAATACACAATCATAATTTCATTGTCTATGAGCATAAAATATAGTTTGCATAGTAATTTTTTTTCTTTGACAAAATAGAAGCATAAAAATGGGAATTAAACACATTTATTTGTTCTAAAACTCATTTCCAACAGCACTATTTGTTTACTTTTTTATTTAGAATGCTACCATTTCAACTACAACATATACATAATTTCTTGGATGAAAGAAAACAAACAGCAAGTTATAAACATTTATTTTCTTTGAAATACATAACAACACTTTATATTTTCATAGACATATTTCTATAAACACTTAAACACAATAACATAGCATAATGAACATCTTTTGAATAACAATAAGGAGTAACTTACATTAAAATTTTCCCTTCACACCAATACAATAAGGAATACAAATTTTACAACTCCAAAACAATAAGGCCTCCAAGGGCATGACTCACAATAGCCAACCAAAATAAGGCAAATGAGATAACAATGAACTCCTCCAAACTCTATTTTTCTAATAAAAGTTTGCAATGAAGCAAACACAAAAATGGGGAACCAAGGCCACGCAAATCGCCTTCCTCCCTACCATAGACCCGCTAGTGGGTCACCCTCGAGCTAGGGAGATAGAAATCACATGGTTTAACACACACACACCATAATGAATGCAACCATTTCAACTACAACATATACATAATTTCTTGGATGAAAGAAAACAAACAACAAGTTATAAACATTTATTTTCTTTGAAATACATAACAACACTTTATATTTTCATAGACATATTTCTATAAACACTTAAACACAATAACATAGCATAATGAACATCTTTTGAATAACAATAAGGAGTAACTTACATTAAAATTTTCCCTTCACACCAATACAATAAGGAGTACAAATTTTACAACTCCAAAACAATAAGGCCTCCAAGGCCATGGCTCACAACAGCCAACCAAAATAAGACAAATGAGATAAAAATGACTTCCTCCAAACTCTATTTTTCCAATAAAAGTTTGCAATGAAGCAAACACAAAAATGGGGAAACAAGGCCATGTAAATCGCCCTCCTCCCTACCATAGACCCGCTAGTGGGTCACCCCCAAGCTAGGGAGATAGAAATCACACGGTTTAACACACATACACACACACCATAATGAATGGAATATACAAACACACAAAAATTACCCCAAGGATTTGCGCAAGACTAAACTCATGAAAATGAGTTTGAAGGGGGTAGGGGAGTGGACCCCTCAACTCAAGAGGTCACTCCAATAAATCAAAATCACAATCTCAAGGCCTCAAGCCGAAACGAAATAATATATGTCTCCAAAAATCTAAAAACCATCATGGCACTCTTGCCATCAAAATACTCTCAACACCATAGAAAAGCCCTCAAGGCTAAAATAGACTACATCGAGAGGTGACCTCGAGGAGGTTCACTCTCCCCCACCCCATAGGAGTTGAGCCTTTTCTCCAAATGGAGATGCTCTCACAAACTCCCAACCCACATAAAAGAGAAAATAACAACCAACGTAAATTTCACAAGCACAAACACTAAATAAAATAAACATAGGGAAATGGCTATTGCCATGGAGCTTACCTTCAAAAGCCCTAAAATGGAAGCACGTTTGAAGAAGAGCCGACACTTCTCCAAAACCTCCAAGCCTCCAAGAATTTCTCCAACACTACCAAAACCTCCAAAATAGAAATAAATTGCAAAAAGAAAGAACCCCACACTCCTCTCCAAGAGGAGATAATATAGGCCTTCCAATTTGGCCTTGAGGAATGCGAAGGTGACACTTGTCACCTTCTCCTTTTTCATCCCATGTCACTTGCATGGGAGAACGAGTGTGAGGGTGACAAGTGTCACCCTCAAATCCATTCAAACCATCACCTTATCCACTTGTGCTCTCACACATGTGTGAGAGACCAAGTGGAGAGGTGGCAACTCCCTTCAAGCCTCCATGAGGATAAGGGATGCCACATGGCATCCTCTTATTCTCCAAGAGAACCATCTCCCTCCAAGATACTCTCACACATGTGGGGGTCTTGAAGACCCCCCAAGTCTTCTTGGTGGAGGAATCCCCAAGATTTGGGAAGGGAGATGGGTCTTTCCCAAAGCACGACTCATCTCCCACCCTAAGCCAATTTCAAATTTCGTCACATTTTCTAAACCTTAGTTTAAAGTGACTAGATATGAGTTACCCTAGGGTTTAGTAAGTCCAAATGGACCCTAGACCCTAGGGTTACCACCTAGGGTAAGTTTGGGACCCTAATAAACACCTAGTGAGGTATAAAATCACTTTAAATGGCCCAAAATAATAAATTACCAAATGATGTAAATCAAAACTAAAATTTACAACAAATGATATAAATTAATTTAAAAAGGGTGAACTACACCAAGTAAATAAATCAAACATGTGCGAAAACATCATCCGATCAAATGTGATCCTCATCCCTCTTGGGAATGGATTGGCTTTACAGGGAATTACAAATGTGTGAAGACTACCTCTAATTTCCCATGGCCTGGGAATATAAACTATGCAACTAGATCAAGCATCAATCACATCATGGATAATTATAGCCAAAGCGATAGAAATTAAAGTCATGTCAATTTATACAACATTAATCATTCACATCATAATTAAGATTAAAACTGTATTTTCTATCTAATGTCTCATAATCATCGTTAAATAATAAATCCACCTAATGAACTTGTAATCACATCAATAATTATCATCAAAACATCAAAGCATAATCTAATCAAATCACCACATGTCTAATCAATGCCAAACCAAAAATCAGGAGATATAGTCTAAATTTGCATAATGAAAATAATAGTCTCTAAATGTTTGATAATGTCACCAATCTATAATGTAAAACAATCAAAATAGGGAAGTGAGAAATAATCGGCCTCACACGTTGGTTTTTGATATCACCAAAAGGCCCTGAGCTAAGTTCAAAAAGTACCCACACAAATCTATAGAGGTCAATCTGTTAGGTGCCTTCTCAAACGTTCTGCATGGAGTGTTGCACATTGAAGATATTAGGGCTTACATTCATGCTAGCATAGATGAATTTGGGGATTCAAAGATACTATATTTGTTTAAGAATCATTTGAGGGGTGAAATTTATGGTCTTAAACCTAAGTATAAGGCACTGGAAGACAAACATTTCATTTATATTATAGGGTTTCCATCCTTCGATATGGACATGTGGGTCTAGTATGTACTGAGGTGAATGCATGATGAATTTATGTGGTTGAAGAAACCTTTTAAGATCACAAAGGATGTCATTAAGGCCGTGACAAGATTGAACTCATCTGGTGGACTGCCAATGCTTAAATCAGTAATGAACCAAACTGTAACTGAAGCTACTAGCTCAAAATTTGATAAGAGGGCAATGACAATAGATGACATAATTGATCCGGATGTCAAATTTGCATCTATGGTGATTAGATATAAGATTTACCACTCAAGCAGAGAAAACTCAGTATCTGGTATAGCTATTTATGTTGCCTATTAGATGTTAAGAGAAAATGCTGACTATGACCTGTGTGAGCTTCTGAAGAACCAGCTAATGGAAAACTTAAACAAGATAAAAAAGGATAAGAAGAACACATTCAAGTATGGTACATTGGTCTTGTGTTTATTCTTTTATTTCATGAATGAGTTTCTTGGAATGATTAGTCTATGTTGGACCAGTCACAAACCTGTTGCCATTCAGATAAGAGAAGACCTGCACAATATTGGTGACTCCAATGCCCAAAGGACTGCTCTTTGGGGATATTTTAAGAATTTTTAAAATATGATGCAATTAAGGGAAAGAATCCCTATGTCTATAGTACAAAAGTACAAGGACACTATTTTCTTCATGGTAGAAACATATCAATGTTTGATGGAAGCAGTTGAACCAAGGACTGTATGGATCATGCCCGTGGGGTATGAAGTTGATGAATGAATACTAGATATGTATTCTCAAAACCTTCTAAGCAAACCAAAAGATACCTCAGTTGAAAGATTTGGTACATATGATGAGCTCAATTTGAAACTGCATGTTGATCTTTGGAGACTTGAATCCAAGAGAAAAATCTAAAGGCAAGTGGAAATGTATGTAGAAATTATTGGAATAACAAAAGAAGCTATGAGAAAAAATAAGGAAAGGATAGAGAAATTTGAGGAGAAGCGGGATAGAGAACAAGGAAGAGATCCGGTAGAATCCGCCTCCAAATCAAGAACTACAAGAAGTTTTGGTACAACCTCCAATGCATCACCTTCTCCTATAGTAGAGAAATTCAAAGAAAAATCCACCGGTAAGGAAGGAAAAAGAACAAAAGTAATGGCCAAAAGGTCATATGCTAGTGTAGAGAAGGAGGATGAAGAAAAGTCTGATTCAGATGATGAGGTTAAAGAGTTGAAGGCCTTAGGTACCAATGCTGCTAAAGTATCAAAGGAAAAGCCCTCCAGGAGCATAAAGAAAGAAGAAACATCAAGGACTGCCCAAGACAAGCCCTCCAAAAGTGTAAGGGCAACCAAAAGGAAAAAGATTGAGACACATGTTGAAAAATCTACCTTGTCAATTGAAGACATTATGAATGCAGTAACTGTTCATGGGATTTGAAACCCATAATAGAATATTATGACAGTTTGGATGATACTAACAAGAAAATCTTGGAGGATGCTATTGTCAAATACCTGGATATATTCAAAAGAGCACTCATGAAACTTTTATCAGATATCCCTAAGAGTCTAAGTGACATCTTGGAGATGAGAAAAGAAGCTATGAAAGCAAAGGATTTGGAGTCAAGGGAACATGTGTTGTCCAGTCTATGTTTGATGATCTCTAGAAAGGAAGCAGATAAAATCTTCAAAGAAGTTAAAAATAAATTCAGAAGCAAACTTAGGATGAACAAGCTGATGATTGGAGACACTGATGAAGTTGTTAAAGAAACAAAACAAATTCTAAGGAAATCCCTAGACAGAAATAAGTTTTATGTGGTCACTGAGGAACTTGATGATGATGATACATCCCTTTCAAATGAAGAAGAGTTGAAGGAAAATGAGCAGCAAGTTGAGGTAGATAACTTCTCTATTCTAGAAGAAGAAATATTGAATAAAGAAGATGAAGAGATGATGAAAGAAGATAATGATGATCATGCAGAAGACACTCAAATTCCTTCGAACCAATCTGGTAAAGAAAATATAGAGATGAACATGGAAATCAAGGACAAGGAAGATCAAGAAAAAGAAACTGAAGATGGAATTGATTCCTCCATTCTAGATGTTGAGGAATTTGATAATGCTGCTACTGAGGATACACAAAATCCTCTGGAAAAGAATGTAGAAGACATTTATGATAAAAGGAAGAATGCCTCTGATAATGATGTAGAGAATGTAGAAGTAGAGAAAAAGAAAGAAAATGATAAGCAAGACAATGTGGTTGTCTTTAGAAAGGGAGAAGATACAAGCCCTAAAGAGCATAAAACTGAAACATCATATTGGGCAAGAGACACTACAGAAGTAGTGAAAGAAATTTTGGAGAAAGATAAACAAGTTGCAAAAGATCCAGATTTATTTCAAGGTCCAATTAATTTGGCTATTCTCACTAGTATAGATGATAAATTTGGCCTCTTTTACACAAGCTAAGGCCAGAGAGGAAGTCTTGAAATACCATATAGAAGACAGTGAGTTACTTGGTCTTGTGTCCAGAATTTTGGAGAAAATCATGCCTATATTTTAGAAGGACTCATCAGCATCACCCTTTGGTCAGTTGAAGAGATTAATAAACTCTATAAGTACTCACTTTGAGTATTTTGAGAAATCAGCTAAAGTCAAAATTTGGAATGAATTCAATAACAAAAGATTTAGTGAGCTAAAAGGAATAATTGAAAAGGATAGAATTATGTTGGATACTAGTGTAAAGAGTATTCAAAATGCCCTCACTGAAGGAGGAGATGTATACAAATTTTGTTTATCTTGGTCTAAAGTTGTTGAGGATATTGAGAAGAAAATAAAGGAGTTAGAGCAGAAATTGTCAAATGTATCTCGATCCTTTAATCCTTTGACAGTATCTATGGCCAGTCAAGAATGTCAGGTAATTAATTTGATTGATGAAATGAGGAAAATGGTGAAAGAAAAAGAGAACATTGTGGCAAGGATGTGTGAATTCCAGGGACTAATTTCTCCTAAGTTAGAAACAATGTTCAATGCTTTGACATAAGCTCAAGCTGCTGCTTTGACAAGTGATCCCACTAATCTATAGATAACATAATCATAGGAATTCTTATTCAATTCTCATATTTTAGTTTTGAATAGCATGAAGTCAAGTTGGGACAGTGAATTGGCACTATTGAAAAACATTTTTGGTGATGTGTTTAATTTTATGTAGATAAGGAATAAGGATTGCTTGTATATATATGCCCATTTACATAGAGTTTTTGTGAAAATTTTGGTATGTAGATCTTAACCTTTGCCATTGATGTCAAAGGGTGAGAGGAAAGTAGTGAAAAATGAGGAATTCATCTAAGGGGGAGCATTGCAAATCACAACTATACATAGTAAGGGGGAGCTATTCCAATACTTAGTCATTTTTCACTAAGTGTTGCCATCAATACCAAAGGGGGAGATTGTGATATAGAGGAGGTACTTACTCACACTACAACTTCCAAAATGTGGTTTGACTGACCATACAAACTAGGACAACATACTGACAAATTCAAGGTCTTGGGATAGGCTAAAAGTGCCAAATTTGAGGTTAGAATGCAAATGTAGAGTGTCAAGCTTCCTACCCACCTTGGACAGCATTAAATTACCCTAAAGACACCTTACAACCCATTCAAAATACTTAATTCTTGACTGTTCCTATGGTTTCTTCACAAGCTAACCCACTAGCTAGTAGCCCTATCAATAAGGGTTTTAGAGAAAAACTTGAAGGATTCAAGGCAAACCCAATAACAAAATAGATTTTTGGATACCCATTATGGATTTCCATACCATATTAAACATGCAAACATAGTTTTTTGTGACATATGCTTCAAAAAAATGACTGTTCTAATTGTACTAACCCCAATTAGTTCTCCTCCACATAGCAAAGGACCATGAAACTTATTCTAATTCTCTAAACCTGTTCCAAGACAGAAAACATGTTGAAAATGGTCTATATAAATTGTTTTCAAGGCTCTTTGGTCAACCCACATCTAATACTCTTCAACCCACTATTTTACCAATGCTCAAGATGCCTAATACATGATGATATTAGGCTATTTTTTTGCTCTAACAGGTCTCCTCCACCAATTTCCTGCATCTGCAGCATAAAAATTAGAGAAATAGAAACAAAATAGCTCCATCCCATCCATTATTGGGTTAGAGTGTGGATGGAAATGGCTCTAAAGCCATCGATTTCTTAAGAAACCCCAAAACTAGATTTTTTGGACCAAAAATAAAAAAATATACAATAAGATTCTTAAACAATAATATTAATCTACCAAACCAAATGTAAAATAGAGATAACACAGACCTCTTCCATATTTCATTTGATTACCTCCATGAAAAGGCCATACATTTTCGTACAAATGTTGAAAAACTAAGAAAACCACCAAAAATTGCAAAAAAAAAAAAAAATTCTCTTATTTCTTTTGAAAACTTTCCCACACAAGCTAATTTGATGTCTCCAAGATCTCATGAGCATATTACATTAAAATCCATTATTTTCTCCTCTTTCCATCTTGGAAAGCCAAAAAAAGAAGGTAATTAAAGCCTTCCATAAACAAAACAAAAGGCTGTCCTAAAATCTAGGAAAAAAAAATCTGTAGACCTATTATTAGAAATTTTCCTTTTCTAAGGCCACCACTACATGGTCATGCCCTTAGTGGTTTTTATTACAATATTTTAAAATCAAAATCCACTATGTCTCTTATTAATGAGACCATTATATCAAAATTTGACTCTAGAACATACTAACATAACTAGGAAAATATGTAAAATTGACTTAATAGACTAGACCCCAAGAACCTTGCTAGGTGCCCTGCACCATACACCCTAGGAGAAAGGATTTTAGGCATCTCCTTAAATCAGATCAGTCATAGTAGTGCCATGCTTTTCAATGTCCTCAGCTGTCATCCAAGTGGCATCTTCATGAGGAAGACCTTGCCACTTCACCAAATATTCATTATAAACTTTATGTTTGGTTCTCTTGACCTCCTTGCTGTCTAGAATTGCTTCAAGTTTCAATGGCGCAGTAGGAGGAAGATCCTTAATCCAATCAATATCATCACCTTCATGAACACCTATACCTGCATCCAAAGATTCCTTAAAAGAATATAAATCAGCAATGTTAAAGATTAGTGAGATAGCAACTCCAGGAGGGAGTTTTATCTCATATGCATTTTCACCAAACTTATGGACCACCTTGCATGGTCCAATCTTCTTCATCAGAAACTTAGTGTATTTTCCCTTGGGTAACCTCTCTTTCCTGAGATAAGAAAGTACTAAATCTCCCACTTTTAGTTGAACATTTCTCCTCTTTAAGTCTGCATGCTTCTTGTAGTTTTCAACACTCTTCTTGAGCTATTCTCTAACTTGATCATGGATGTCTTTCATGGCCATAGAAAACACCTCTCCTTCAGCACTTCTCTTCTCTACTCCCCTTAAATCTCGTAACTCAAAGATACCTCTTGGATTCAATCCATATACTACTTCAAAAGGGCTCTTACCTATGCTCCTATTAATGGAGTCATTATAAGCATACTCTGCCTGTGGGATGACGAGATTCCATTGCTATCCATATTCCTTTGTATGACATCTAAGTAGATCCCCCAATGATCTATTCACTACTTCAGTCTGCCCATCTGTTTGTGGATGATAGGCAGAGCTGAAAGTTAGATTTGTGCCTAGTTTCTTCCATAAGGTCCTCCAAAAATGACCTATAAACTTGGAATCTCTATCTAAGACAATGGTGAGGGGCAGCCCATGAATTTAGCAATCTCCTTGAAGAACAAACTGGCAATATTTGATGCATCACTAGTGCATTTGCATGGAATGAAATGTGTCATCTTGCTAAATCTATCTACAACTACAAAAACACTGTCTACTCCTCTCTGTGTCTTAGGTAGGCCTAGCACAAAATCCATACTAAGATGTTCCCAAGGTCTGTTAGGAATTGGAAGACGCTGATATAAGCCTGCATTGGAACTAGAGCCCTTGGCTCTCTGGCAAATTCCACAAGATTTAACAAATTTTCAGATATCATTATGCATCTTAGGCCAAAAATAAAACCTTCTTACCTGATCAAGTGTTTTGTCTATGCCAAAGTTTCCTCCAAGACTTCCATAGTGCTTCTCCCTTATAAGATTTGTCCTCATAGAGCATCTAGGGATGCATAACTAAGGTCCCTTGAATAGCAATCCTTGTTACAGTAGAAAATTAGAAAATTCTTCATTAAAAGTACCTTAAAATTGGTGGAAAATGGAGTAGGCATCCTTGAAATCTAGATCAGCAGCATACATGTCCTTTAGTGCTTCCAAACCAACACTCTAAAGTTGTAATTCATGCACTAGGACTGATCTTCTACTCAGTGCATCAGCTACCTTGTTTTCTTGGCCCTTCTTATGCTTGATTGTGAAAGTATAACTCTGTAAATACTCCACCCACTTGATGTGCCTATGACGTAACTTGTCTTGGCTATTCAAGAAACTCAGTGCATGATTGTCTGTGTTGACTACAAACTCTTTGGGTAAGAGGTAATGTCTCCACTTCCTTAGAGATTGTACTAATGCATAAAGCTCCAAATCATATGATGAGTACCTCCTCTTGGCCTCATTGAGATTTTCACTAAAGAAATCTACTGACCTACCTTCTTGGCTCAGGACTACACCTATGGCTGCTCCACTGGCATCACATTCTACTGTAAAGACTTTGTCAAAGTTAGGAAAAGCAGGTATTGGCTATTGTGCCACTCTCTTCTTCAGGTATTCAAAACATTTTGCTACCTCTTCAGTCCATTGAAACTTTATTTTCTTATCTCCCTTAATGGTATCAAGAATAGGAGAACAAATATGACTAAAATTCTTAATAAACTTCCTGTAGAAGGTAGCCAAACCATGAAAACTTCTTACTTCTCCTACTGATTTTGGAGTTCACTAGCTAAGAATAGCTTCAACTTTGGATGGATCCATCTTCAATGTGCCTTTAGAAATGACAAAACCCAGGTAAACTAGCTCTTCTTTCATAAACTCACACTTCTTGAGGTTTATCATTAGCTTCTCCTCATTTAATCTTTGTAAAACCATGTCAAGGTGCTGCAAGTGCTCCTCTTTTGTTTTATTGAACACAAGAATATCATCTAGATAGACAACTACAAACTTCCCAATACAAGGTTTCAGGACCTCTTTCATTAACCTCATGAATGTACCAGGAGCATTTGAGAGTCCAAAAGGCATTACCATCCATTCATAGATTCCCTCATTAGTTTTGAAGGAAGTCTTCCATTCATCTCCTTCCCTTATCCTGATTTGGTGATATCCACTCTTGAGATCAATCTTGGAGAAGTAGCATGCACCTCCTAAGCAATCCATGAGATCCTCTATTCTGGGGATTGGGAACCTGTAGCTGATGGTGATCTTATTTATGGCCCTTGAGTCAGTACACATCCTCCATCTCCACATTTCTTGGGTTCTAATACTATAGGAACAACACAGGGACTTAATCTCTCTCTAATGAGTCCTTTATCCAACAATTCTTGGACTTGTGCTTTGATCTCTTCATTCTATTGTGGAGTAAGCCTGTATGCAGCCTTATTAGGCAAACTGGCACTAGGTATCAGGTCTATGTGATGGCTGATGTCTCTCATGGGAGGCAATGAACTTGGCAGCTCATCTACGACTATGTCTTTATACTTGTCCAACAAAGACTGAACTTCACTAGGTATCTCTTCTACCTTATTTCCTGTTGCATCAAACTTAGTCTTATGTCTGATCACTACTGCAAATCCTTGGCCTTCCTCTTTCATTGTTTGTAAAAACTCCTTCTCTCCTACCATCATGATGCTAGGACCAATCTTCTTATCAGACTCTTCTTCAGAAAGAGGTGTTAATTCAAATGAGACCCCATCCTTTTCTATCACATAAGTGTTATTCTGACCATCATGTTTGCTCTTTCTATCATGTTAGTAGGGTCTTCCTAGCAATATGTGACAAGCATCCATAGGGATGATGTCACAAAGGGTCTTATCCTTGTAACAACCAATGTTGAACTCCACCCATGTCTGTTCATTTACTGATACTTGTTGCCCCTTATTCAACCATGACACCTTGTAAGGTGTGGAGTGAGGAATCTTCTTCAAATGTGGCTTCTATACCATTTCTAAAGAAACTAGATTATCAATGGATCCTAAGTCAATAACTACCTTGCACACTTTTCCATGTGATTTCCATGTTGTTCTAAACAATGACTTTCTCTGTGAAGGCTCCTTGGCTACTGGCACTTTGAGGAGTGTCCTCCTGAACATTAATGCATCACTCCTCTCAGGAGTAGTACGTTGTAATGGTGAATAGACACTTTTGCTATCTTCTTCATGTACTATTTAGGTCCTTCATTCACCTCATTAAGAACTTGATGCTTGCTTCTCTGGACATTTGAATGCAGGGTGTCCAAACTAATGACAGTGTAACATTTGCCTGAGAAAGTGTTTGATCCTCTACCTTGGCCACCAAACCTTCCTCTACTATTGGATCTTCTTCCTCTAAAGTTACCTCTTTCACTTGATTCACCTCTTGGTTCTTCATTCTCTTTATTGCTACCACTTGATTCTCCTTGTTGTTTTTGGGACTATCCTCTTGCATCAAAGTTCCCTCTTCCTCTAAAACTTCTTCCTCTACCCCTAGTCTACTACTCTTGTCTCCTTTTGATCTTTTCTTCTGCCCTCACTACCAATTGGAAGCATTCCTCCACATTTCTAGGGGTGGCTAGACTGATTTCATCTTGAATATTGAGCCTAATCCCATTGATGTACCTAGCAATCTTTTTAACTTCATCTTTAGTGTGTCATGTCCTCATGGTCAACTTGTGGAATTCTTCAATATAGGCTATAACATCCATGTCTTTTTGTTTTAAATTCTACAACTTTCTAAAAGTTTGGATTCTTGCAAGTATGGGCCTAACCGGTGTTGTCATTGATGTCAACATACTCATGCTGCATTAATGAGAGGGATTGGATGAGCAAAGAGAAGCAATGGAGACAGTGAAGTGGAGATCCCAGCCAAGATGTAGATCAGAGGTTGCAGTTCAAAGGGTTTGTAGATATGAGTCTTGAGATGATAAAGTCAAGTTTTTATAGGTCCACATAAAGATCTAAAGAAGTTATGGCCGCTTAAGTAGAACCAGCTCCGACGGGTATTCAGAGGTGACAGAGTGACACAGATAGGTCCGGTGAGATCCGATAATGCACTATCCCATTCTGGGGATTTGAGGGAGTGTTGAGGATGTCCGTATGAAGTGTCAACATGATTGGTTCATGATTTAAAGGTCTGGAAGAACCTATTCCTTTGTGACAGTAATGACAGTCTGTGTTCTTAAAGCTCCAGATGAAGGAGAGGAGAATTCCAGCAAGCAGATGAAGTGTGGATGTTCTCAAGTGATTCGGGAAAGGTTGTGGTGATCCTTGGATTGTGTCCAGTTCATGTTGGTGGTCCGCATTGAAGTTAGAGTACACATTTGAAGAATAACCACTGGATGATGGTCTTGTTCCTGAGACTGGTTGACCAGATATATTACACGTCTTATGGATGATCTTGTAGATGTTTGTCGACCTAGATGAGTATTCCTAAGTCGATGCCTTGTATAAATAAGGGATTGTGAAGTCTTTCCAAAGTGTGTCTTGTGGTGATGAGTGTGTGGTAGAAAGGAGGAGTGCAAAAGCCAGAGTAGAAGTATTGGGCTTAAATGGAATTGATTCAAGCATGGTGAAGATGCTATTCTCTAGTTCATGAAGGTGATACTTATTTCTTTGAATACAGTGTGTCTCTTGTAGGGAGTGAGCCCTAAATGGCAAGTACCATTTTGTTCTTTCTATTCTTCTAACAGAGAATACATTCTTGGGTTAATCACCCTGTGGTTTTTCCCTTCACCAGGTTTTCCACGTCAAAATCTTGGTGTCTTATGTGTTGATGAGATTTTGCTTTTGATTTGAATGCATTATGTTTCATGTTTAATATACTGCTAATCACCAAGAAGATTTAAGTGTGTAAATTGGAGAAAGTTTTGCACAACTGATTCACCCCCCCCTCAGTTGTGTTCCATAAGTCTAACAATTGGTATTAGAGCCAAGTTCCTCTAAAAGGAGCTTAACCGCTTGAGGAGATCCAGGATGTCATCTTACAAGAAGGATAGTCCGAAGTTTGATGGAACCAACTTTGCCCTTTGGAAAGGTCACATGAAATGTCACTTGCAGTGTATGGGAATGGCGTACTGGTCCATGGTTACAAAAGCATATGTACCTCCATAAGGTGGTCGGACAACCCTAAATGAAATCACAGATGCTGAAAACAATCTATGGACCAAAGAGGCTCTTCTAAGTGCATTATTTGACTTAGAGCTCTCAAATGTTATTGACCTACCAACTGCCTTTGAGATTTGGAATAAACTGAAACTTTTGCATGAAGGAGACCAGTATGTTAAATGTGCAAGGTTACAAAGTCTAAAAGGGAAATTTGAAAAACTGAAGATGAGAGATGATGAAAATATTACCACTTTTATGCCAAGAGTGAATGAGCTGGTTTGTGGAATTAGAAATGTTGGTGGAGTCTTGGATGAAAATGAGATTGTTGGTAAAATTCTCATATCCCTTCCTTCTTCTTACAAAATCAAGGCTGCTGCCATTGAAGAATTTAGAGCCCATACAACTGTCACAAGAGATCAATTGGCTGGGAAATTGGCTGCATTTGAAATGACAAAGTTTGGAGACGACCCCCCCAAGATTGAATCCACATTCAAAGCCAGTGCCTCTGTTAAAGGTAAACAAAGGTTTGATCTAGGAGAGAATTCTTCAAGGAAATTGTCATGGTATGAAAAAGTAAGAAAAGATCTAGAAGAAGAAGAAGTAGAAACTACTCAACTTGAAGCCCTTATTACAAAGAGGCTGCCAAGAGGATCCGGTAAGTATGAAGGAAAATTACCTTTTAAATATTTTAACTACAATAAGATTGGTCATTTTTCCTCAAGGTGTCCGGCAAGATTTTCAAAGAAAAATCCTAACAAGCCAAGGTTCCAAAAGAACTGTTACTACGTACATGAAGATGATGATAATGAAGGAGTAACAGATGATGAATCAGAGATAGGAAACAAATCCATAAATGAATGGGTGTTCATTGCCATCAAGGAAGAAGATCCAATGTCCTCTGTATCTGTCAATCTTAAGACTATGGAAAGAACTCTGGCTGCCCAAATTAAAGAGAAGGATGATTGGGTCATTGACAGTGGATGCTCTCACAATATGATAGGTGACAAAAATAAGTTTGTAGATTTAGAAAGGTATGAAGGAGGAGTGGTAAAGTTTGGTGACAATTCTGCTGGTAGAATTCGAGGAAGAGGAACTATTTCTTTTGATGGAAGGAACAATATTGGTAATGTACTTTATGTTGAAGATTTGAAGCACAATCTTCTTAGTGTTGGACAGTTGGTGGACAAAGGCTATGATCTCTGATTCAAGGATGGAAAATGCAAAATCTTTGAAAGTTCTAGAACAGAGATTGCATCCGGTACTCAAACTAAAGGTAATATCTTCCACTTGGTTGGTACTGGTAAAAACTACTTATTTGTTCAAGTTGATCAGAGTTGGTTATGGCATAGAAGGATGTGTCATGTAAATTTTGATAATATTATCAAGATAAGCAATACTCAGGCTGTAAGAGATCTTCCAAAATTGGTGAAACCTACTAACAACTTGTGCAAGGAATGTCAGTTGGGTAAGCTGAGCAGAGTCACATTCAAAAGCAAGGAACTGTCCTCTACCGGATTATTGGACTTAGTTTAGATTGATCTTTGTGGTCCGCCAAGAACCAGGATTATTCAAGGTGATATATACTTCATGCTAGTAATTGATGACTATTCCCAGATGATGTGGGTAATCTTTCTAAAGGAGAAATCAGAAGCTCTTGAGAAATTCAAAATATTCAAGGCTATGGTAGAGAATGAAATAGGATTAAAGTTAAAATGTCTGAGGTTTGATAGAGGTGGAGAATTCACATATGGTGAGTTCTTAGAGTTCTATGAGAAACATAGAATTAAGAGACAGTTGTCTACACCTAGGACTCCACAGAAGAATGGAGTAGTGGAGAGAAAGAACCGGACCATCCAAGAAGCATCTAGGACCATGATGATGAACAAAAATGTTCCTTAAATCTATTGGAGAGAAGTTGTTAGCACTGCAGTCTATAATCTCAATCGAGTTCAAATCAGAAGCAATACCAGTAAGATCCCTTATGAACTTTGGTTTGGCATTACTCCTACTGTAAGATATTTTAGAGTCTTTGGTAGCAAATGTTACATCAAAATAGATGAAGATCTAAGCAAGTTTGATGCTAGAAGTGATGAAGGAATATTCTTGGGTTACTCTACTCAAAGAAAAGCATACCGGTGTTATAACAAGAGACTAAGAAAGATGATAGAAAGTACAAATGTGAAGGTTGATGAGGGAATAGAGAAACCCTCAAGGTTTTATGAATATGATGAAGATGATCAGAATGGTGTTCTGGTTCAAGGAGTTCAATCCTCTTCTGAAAGTCAGATTCAAACTGATCTGGTAAATCAGGAAGAAGGGATAGGTCTGAATGAGCCTAATCAAGAAGCAGAAGTGTAAGAAACTCCCAAAGTTTCAAGGTATGTTAGACTAAACCACTCTAAAGATCAGATCATAGGTGACAAAAGGAAAGGTGTGCAAACTAGAAGGAAAATTGCTCAAAATTTAGATGAATATTGTCTGAGTTCAAAGATTGAACCTAAGACAATAAATGAAGCCTGCAATGATGAAAACTGGACCAAAGCAATGGAGGAAGAGTTGATGCAAATTGAGAAAAATTACACTTGGGATCTTGTTCCTAGAACAAACGAAATGAAGTTTGTGAAGTATTCAAAAATAAAGCCAGACTGGTCTGCAAGGGCTATTCTCAAATAGAAGGAATTGATTTTGAAGAAACATTTGATCCGTTAGCAAGAATTGAAGCAGTCAGATTATTTCTTGCATTTTCTGCCTTCAAGGATTTCAAGGTGTATCAGATGGATGTCAAGTCTGCTTTCTTGAATGGTAACTTAGAAGAAGAAGTGTATATTGAACAACCGGATGGATTTCAATTATCTAAGCATGGTGATATGGTCTGCAAGTTGAAGAAGGCACTGTATGGACTAAAGAAAGTCCCAAGAGCCTGGTATGAAAGATTGGACAAACATCTTTTGAAGATTGGTTTCAACAAAGGTATTGCTAACATTAACTTATATTTCAAAATTGATCATGAAAACATCTTGATTGTTGAAGTATTTGTTGATGATATCATCTTTGGAGGAAGAGACAATATGTGTAAAACTTTTGCAAATCAAATGAAAAGTGAGTTTGAGATATCAATGCTTGGTGAAATAAATTTCTTCTTGGGTCTGCAAATTACTCAAACAAAGAAAAGAATCTTTATTTCTCAGACCAAATATGTGAAAGAATTGTTGAGGAAATTTGGAATGGAAGATTCAAAGCCAATGAATACTCCCATGGCAACCGAATGTAAGTTGAGCAAAGATGATGACTCTCCTAAGGTAGACCAGACAAAGTACAAATCAATGATTGGAGGAATGTTGTATCAAACTCAAACTAGACCAGATATAATGCAGGTTGTTGGTCTTGTTGCGAGATTCCAAGCTGATCCCAGATAATCTCATGTCATGGCAATCAAAAAGATTTTTAGGTATCTAAAAGGAACAGTAGAGTATGGTTTGTGGTATCCTAGAGATCATGATTTCTCTCTTCATGCATATACAAATGCAGATTGGGAAGGAGATGTGGATGACCGGAAGAGTACCAGTGGTGGAGAATTCTTTTTGGGAAAGAGACTGGTTTCTTGGCTAAGTAAGAAACAAGAGGCAATATCCCTGTCTACAACTGAAGAAGAATACATTACAGCAGCAGGTAGTTGCACTCAAGTTTTGTGGATGAAGCAAATGGTAAGAGATATTAAAGTAGAGTATGAGGAGCCTATCACAATCTTCTGTGACAATTCAAGTGCTATAAATATATCTAAGAACCTAGTGCTGCATTCAAAGACTAAGTATATATCTATCAAATTTCAATTCTTGAGAGAGCAAGTGAATAAGAACGAAGTCAGATTGGAGTTTGTGCCTTCCAAGGATTAGATTGTAGATATCTTTACTAAACCTCTACCTAAAGACTACTTTGAGTATCTCAGGGAGAAGTTAGGGGTTATTAACCCTCCGGTGATGAACTAAGGTGCACCGAGGTGCATCAGTCTAGTGGATATCACAGTCATATCTTGTGATCTAGATTGATGGGAGCTGCTACTCAGGGGGAGTAGTAGTTATGATTCTATAGTGTTGGAATTGCAAGTATGAGCCCTTTGCCATTAATGTCAAAGGGGGAGAGAAGACATGTGAAAAACAAGTGGTTGATGCTCAAAGGGGGAGCAGTAAAGGAAGAGAAGACATGTGAATGGTTGTTCCTGATAGGGGGAGTAGTGACAGTAAGGAGAAATTCTTGTCTTGATGGTTTTTCACATCATATTTTGCCATCAATGAAAAAGGGGGAGATTGTTGCAAGTATGGGCCTAACTGGTGTTGTCATTGATGTCTACATACTCATGTTGCATTAATGAGAAGGATTGGATGAGCAGAGAGAAGCAATGGAGACAGTGAAGTGGAGATCCAGAAAAGATGCAGATCAGAGGTTGCGGTTCAAAGGGTTTGTAGATATGAGTCTTGAGATGATCCAGTCAAGTTTTTAGAGGTCCGCATAAAGATCTGAAGAAATTATGGCCGCTCAAGTACAACCAGCTCTAGTAGGTATTCAGAGGTGACAGAGTGACACAGATAGGTCTGGTGAGATCCGGTAATGCACTATCCCATTCTACGGATTTGAGGGAGTGTTGAGGATGTTTGTATGAAGTGTCAACTTGATTGGTTCCTGGTTTGAAGGTACGGAAGAACCTATTCCTTTGTTATAGTAATGACAGACCATGTTCCTAAAGCTCCGAATGAAGGAGAGGAGAATTTCAGCAAGTAGATGAAGTGTGGATGTTCTCAAGTGATTCGCGAAAGGTTGTGGTGATCCTTGGATCATGTCCAATTCATATTGGTGGTCCGCATTAAAGTTAGAGTGTGCATTTGAAAAATAACCACTGAATGATGGTGTTCTCCCTGAGACTGGCTGACCGGATGTATTACACGTTTTGCGGATGATCTTGTAGATGTTTTTTGACCTAGATGATTATTCCTAAGTTGATGCCTTGTATAAATAAGGGATTGTGAAGTCTTTCAAAAGTGTGTCTTGCGGTGATGAGTGTGTGGTAGCGAGGAGGAGTGCGAAAGGTAGAGCGAAAGTATTGGGCTTAAATGGAACTAATTCAAGCATGGTGAAGATGCTATTCTCTAGTTCATGAAGGTGATACTTATTTCTTTGTAGACAGTGTGTCTCTTGTAGGCAGTGAGCCTCTTGTGAGCAGTGTGCTCAGGCAGTGAGCCCTAATTGGAAAGTGCCATTTTGTTCTTTCTATTCTTCTAACAGAGAATACATTCTTGGGTTAATCACCCCATGGTTTTTCCCTTAACTGGGATTTCCACATCAAAATATTGATATCTTATGTGTTGATGAGTTTCTTCTTCTGATTTGAATGCATTATGTTTCATTTTTAATATACTGCTAATCACAAAGAAGATTTAAGTGTGTAAATTGGAGAAAGTTCTGCACAACTGATTCACCCCCCCTCTCAGTTGTGTGCCCTAAGTCTAACAATTGGTATCAAAGCCAAGTTCCTCTAAAAGGAACTTAACCGCTTGAGGAGATCTAGGATGTCGTCTTACAAGAAGGATAGTCTGAAGTTTGATGGAACCAACTTTGCCCTTTGGAAAGGTCACATGAAATGTCACTTGCAGTGTATGGGAATGGCGTACTGGTCCATGGTTACAAAAGCATATGTACCTCCATAAGGTGGTCCGACAACCCTAAATGAAATCACAGATACTAAAAATAATCTACGAACCAAAGAGGCTCTTCTAAGTGCATTATCTGATTCAGAGCTCTCAAATGTTATTGACCTACCAACTGCCTTTGAGATTTGGAATAAACTAGAACTTTTACATGAAGGAGACCAATATGTTAAATGTGCAAGGTTACAGAGTCTAAAAGGGAAATTTGAAAAACTGAAGATGAGAGATGATGAAAATATTACCACTTTTATGCCAAGAGTGAATGAGCTAGTTTGTAGAATTAGAAATGTTGGTGGAGTCTTGGATGAAAATGACATTGTTGGTAAAATTCTCAGATCCCTTCCTACTTCTTACAAAATCAAGGCTACTGCCATTGAAGAATTCAGAGCCCATACAACTGTCACAAGAGATCAACTGGCTGGGAAATTGGCTGCATTTGAAATGACAGAGTTTGAAGATGACCCCCCCAAGATTGAATCTGCATTCAAAGCCAGTGCCTCTGTTAAAGGTAAACAAAGGTTTGATCTGGGAGAGAATTCTTCAAGGAAATTGTCATGGTATGAAAAAGCAAGAAAAGATCTAGAAGAAGAAGTAGAAACTGCTCAACTTGAAGCCCTTATTGCAAAGAGGCTACCAAGAGGATCCAGTAAGTATGAAGGAAAATTACCTTTTAAATGTTTTAACTGCAATAAGATTGGTCATTTTGCCTCAAGGTGTCCGGAAAGATTTTCAAGGCAAAATCCTAACAAGCCAAGGTTCCAAAAGAATTGTTACTATGTACATGAAGATGATGATAATGAAGGAGTAACAGATGATGAATCAGAGATAGGAAACAATTCCGGAAATGAATGGGTGTTCATTGCCATCAAGGAAGAAGATCCAATGTCCTCTGTATCTATCAATCTTAAGACTGTGGAAAGAGCTCTGGCTGCCCAAATTAAAGAGAAGGATGATTGGGTCATTGACAATGGATGCTCTCACCATATGACAGGTGACAAAAATAAGTTTGTAGATTTAGAAAGGTATGAAGGAGTGGTAAAGTTTGGTGACAATTCTGTTGGTAGAATCAGAGGAAGAGGAACTATTTCTTTTGATGGAAGAAACAAAACTGGTAATGTACTGTATGTTGAAGGTTTGAAGCATAATCTTCTCAGTGTTGGACAGTTGGTGGACAAAGGCTATGATCTCTAATTCAAGGGTGGAAAATACAAAATCTTTGAAAGTTCTGGAATAGAGATTGCATCCGGTACTCAAACTAAAGGTAATATCTTCCACTTGGTTGGTACTAGTAAAAATTGCCTATTTGTTCAAGTTGATCAGAGTTGGTTATGGCATAGAAGGATGTGTCATGTAAATTTTGATAATATCATCAAGATAAGTAATACTCAGGTTGTAAGAGATCTTCCAAAATTGGTGAACCTACTAACAGTTTGTGTAAGGAATGTCAGTTGGGTAAGCTGAGTAGAGTCATATTCAAAAGAAAGGAACTATCTTCTACCAGATTATTGGACTTAGTTCACATTGATCTTTGTGGTCCGGCAAGAACCAGGAGTATTCAAGGTGATAGATACTTCATGCTGCTAATTGATGACTATTCCTGGATGATGTGGGTAACCTTTCTAAAGGAGAAATGAGAAGCTCTTGAGAAATTCAAAATATTCAAGGCTATGGTAGAGAATGAAACAAGATTAAAGTTGAAATGTCTAAGGTCTGATAGAGGTGGAGAATTCACATCCAGTGAGTTCTTAGAGTTCTGTGAGAAACATGGAATTAAGAGGTAGTTGTCTGCACCTAAGACTCCACAGAAGAATGGAGTAGTGGAGAGAAAGAGCCAGACCATCTAGGAAGCATCTAGGACCATGATGATAGAAGCAAATGTTCCTCAAATCTATTGGAGAGAAGCTGTCAGCACTACAGTCTATACTCTCAATCAAGTTCAAATCAGAAGCAATACCAGTAAGACCCCTTATGAACTTTGATTTGGCATTACTCCTACTGTAAAATATTTTAGAGTCTTTGGTAGCAAATGTTACATTAAAAGAGATGAAGATCTAGGCAAGTTTGATGCTAGAAGTGATGAAGGAATATTCTTGGGTTACTCTACTCAAAGAAAAGCATACCGGTGTTATAACAAGAGACTAAGAAAGGTGATAGAAAGTACAAATGTGAAGGTTAATGAGGGAATAGAGAAACCCTCAAGGTTTTATGAATATGATGAATATGATCAGAATGGTGTTCTCGTTCAAGGAGTTCAATCCTCTTCTGAAAGTCAGATTCAAACTGATCCGGTAAATCAGGAAGAAGGGATAGGTCTGAATGAGCCTGATCAAGAAGTAGAAGTGCAAGAAACTCCCAAAGTTCCAAGGTATGTAAGACTAAACCACTCTGAAGATCAGATCATAGGTGACAAAAGTAAAGGTGTGCAAACTAGAAGGAAAATTGCTCAAAATTCAAATGAATATTGTCTGATTTCAAAGATTGAACCTATAACAATAAATGAAGCTTACAATGATGAAAACTAGACTAAAGCAATGGAGGAAGAGTTGACGCAAATTGAGAAAAATCACACTTGGGATCTTGTTCCTAGGCCTAGAAACAAGAATGTGATTGGAACCAAATGGGTCTTCCAGAAAAAAACTAAACGAAGTTGGTGAAGTAATCAGAAATAGAGCCAGACTAGTCTGCAAGGGCTATTCTCAAATAGAAGGAATTGATTTTGAAGAAACTTTTGCTTCGTTAGCAAGAATTGAAGTAGTCAGATTATTTCTTGTATTTACTGCCTTCAAGGATTTCAAGATGTATCAGATGGATGTCAAGTCTACTTTGTTGAATGGTGACTTAGAAGAAGAAGTGTACATTGAACAACTGGATGGATTTCAATTATTTGAGCATGGTGATATGGTCTGCAAGTTGAAGAAGGCACTGTATGGACTAAAGCAAGCCCCGAGAGCCTAGTATGAATGATTAGACAAACATCTTTTGAAGATTGGTTTCAACAAAGGTACTGCTGACAGTAACTTATATTTCAAAATTGATCATGAAAACATCTTGATTGTTGAAGTATTTGTTGATGATATCATCTTTGGAGGAAGAGACAATATGTGTAAAACTTTTGTAAATCAAATGAAAAGTGAGTTTGAGATGTTAATGCTTGGTGAAATAAATTTCTTCTTGGGTCTGCAAATTACTCAAACAAAGAAAGGAATCTTTATTTCTCAGACCAAATATGTGAAAGAATTGTTGAGAAAATTTGGAATGGAAGATTCAAAGCCAATGAATACTCCCATGGCAACCGGATGTAAGTTGATCAAAGACGATGACTCTCCTACTAGACAAAGTACAGATCAATGATTTGAGGAATATTGCATCTCACTTAAACTAGACCAGATATAATGTAGGTTGTTGGTCTTGTTGCGAGATTCCAGGCTGATCCCAAAGAATCTCATGACATGGCAATCAAAAGGATTTTTAGGTATCTAAAAGGAACAGTTGAGTATGGTTTGTGGTATCCTAGAGATCATGATTTCTCTCTTCATGCATATACAGATGTAGATTGGGCAGGAGATGTGGATGACCAGAAGAGTACCAATGGTGGAGCATTCTTTTTGGGAAAGAGATTGGTTTCTTGGCTAAGCAAGAAACAAGAGGCAATATCGTTGTCTACAACTGAAGCAGAATACATTGCAGTAGCAAGTAGTTGTACTCAAGTTTTGTGGATAAGGCAGATGCTAAGAGATATTAAAGTAGAGTATGAGGAGCCTATCACAATCTTCTGTGACAATTCAAGTGCTATAAATATATCTAAGAATCTGGTATTGCATTCTAAGACTAAGTATATATCTATCAAATTTCACTTTCTGAGAGAGCAAGTGAACAAGAATGAAGTAAGATTGGAGTTTGTGACCTCCAAGGATTAGATTGTAGATATATTTACTAAACCTCTACCTAAGGACTCTTTTGAGTATCTCAGGGAGAAGTTAGGGGTTATTACCCCTCTGGTGATGAAATAAGGTGCACTGAGGTGCATCAGTCCAGTGGATATCATTGTCATATCTTGTGATTTAGATTGATGGGAGCTGCTACTCAGGGGGAGCAGCAGGTATGATTCTATAGTGTTGGAATTGCAAGTATGAGCCCTTTGCCATTGATGTCAAAGGGGGAGAGAAGACATGTGAAAAACAAGTTGTTGATGCTCAAAGGGGGAGCAGTAATGGAAGAGAAGACATGTGACTGGTTGTTGCTGATAGCGCGAGTAGTGACAGTAAGGAGAAGTTCTTGTCTTGATGGTTTCTCACATCATATGTTGCCATCAATGACAAAGGGGGAGATTGTTGCAAGTATGGGCCTAACTAGTGTTGTCATTGATGTCAACATACTCATGCTACATTAATGAGAAGGATTGGATGAGCAGAGAGAAGCTATGGAGACAGTGAAGTGGAGATCCCAACCAAGATGCAGATCAGAGGTTGCGGTTCAAAGGGTTTGTAGATATGAGTCTTGAGATGATCCAGTCAAGTTTTTAGAGGTCCACATAAAGATCTAAAGAAGTTATGGCCTCTCAAGTAGAACCGGCTCTGATAGGTATTCAGAGGTGACAGAGTGACATAGATAGGTCCGGTGAGATCCGGTAATGCACTATCCCATTTTGTGGATTTGAGGGAGTGTTGAGGATGTCCGTATGAAGTGTCAACTCGATTGGTTCATGGTTTGAAGGTCTGGAAGAACCTATTCCTTTGTGACAGTAATGAAAGACTATGTTCTTAAAGCTCTAGATGAAGGAGAGGAGAATTTTAGCAAGCAGATGAAGTGTGGATGTTCTCAAGTGATTCAGGAAAGGTTGTGGTGATCCTTGGATTGTGTCCAGTTCATGTTGGTGGTCCGCATTTGAACTATAACCACTGGATGATGGTGTTCTTCCTGAGACTAGCTGACTGGATGTATTACATGTCTTGCAGATGATCTTGTAGATGTTTGCCGACATAGATGATTATTCCTAAGTTGATGCCTTGTATAAAGAGGGGATTGTGAAGTCTTTCCAAAGTGTGTCTTGTGGTGATGAGTGTATGGTAGCGAGGAGGAGTGCAAAAGGTAGAGCGGAAGTATTGGGCTTAAATGGAACTAATTCAAGCATGGTGAAGATGCTATGCTCTAGTTCATGAAGGTGATACTTATTTCTTTGTAGACAGTGTGTCTCTTGTAGGCAATGAGCCTCTTGTGAGCAATGTGCTTGGGCAGTGAGCCCTAATTGGCAAGTGCCATTTTATTCTTTCTATTCTTCTAATAGAGAATACATTCTTGGGTTAATCACCCCATGGTTTTTCCCTTAACCAGGTTTTCCACATCAAAATCTTGGTGTCTTATGTGTTGATGAGTTGCTGCTTCTGATTTGAATGCATTATGTCATCTTACAAGAAGGATAGTCTGAAGTTTGATGGAACCAACTTTGCCCTTTGGAAAGGTTGCATGAAATGTCACTTGCAGTGTATGGGAATGACGTACTGGTCCATGGTTACAAAAGCATATGTACCTCCACAGGGTGGTCTACCAACCCTAAATGATATCACAGATGCTGAAAACAATCTATGGACCAAAGAGGCTCTTCTAAGCACATTATCTGACTCAGAGCTCTCAAATGTTATTGACCTGCCAACTGCCATTGAGATTTGGATTAAACTGGAACATTTGCATGAAGGAAACTAGTATGTTAAATGTGCAGGGTTATAGAGTCTAAAAGGGAAATTTGAAAAACTGAAGATGAGAGATGATGAAAATATTGCCACTTTTATGCCAAGAGTGAATGAGCTGGTTTGTGGAATTAGAAATGTTGGTGGAGTCTTGGATGAAAATGAGGTTGTTGGTAAAATTATCAGATCCCTTCCTACTTCTTACAAAATCAAGGCTACTGCCATTGAAGAATTTAGAGCCCATACAACTGTCACAAGAGATCAATTAGCTGGGAAATTGGCTGCATTTGAAATGACAAAATTTCGAGATGACCCCCCCAAGACTGAATCTGCATTCAAATCCAGTGCCTTTGTTAAAGGTAAACAAAGGTTTGATCCGGGAGAGAATTCTTCAAGGAAATTTTCATGGTATGAAAAAGACAGAATAGATCTAGAAGAAGAAGTAGAAACTGCTCAACTTGAAGCCCTTATTGCAAAGAGGCTGCCAAGAGGATCCGGTAAGTATGAAGGAAAATTACCTTTTAAATGTTTTAATTGCAATAAGACTGGTCATTTTGCTTCAAAGTGTTCGGAAAGATTTTCAAGGAAAAATCCTAACAAGCCAAGGTTCCAAAAGAACTATTACTACATACATGAAGATGATGATAATGAAGGAGTAACAGATGATGAATCAGAGATAGGAAACAAATCTGGAAATCAATGGGTGTTCATTGCCATCAAGGAAGAAGATCCAATGTCCTCTGTATCTGTCAATCTTAAGACTATGGAAAGAGCTCTGGCTGCCCAAATTGAAGAGAAGGATTATTGGGTCATTGAAAGTGGATGCTCTCAGCATATGACAAGTGACAAAAATAAGTTTGTAGATTTAGAAAGGTATGAAGGAGGAGTAATAAAGTTTGGTGACAATTCTGCTGCTAGAATCAGATGAAGAGGAACTATTTCTTTTGATGGAAGAAACAAAATTGGTAATGTACTGTATGTTGAAGGTTTGAAGCACAATCTTCTCAGTGTTGGACAGTTGGTGGACAAAGGCTATGATCTCCGATTCAAGGATGGAAAATGCAAAATCTTTAAAACTTCTAGAACAGAGATTGCATCTGGTACTCAAATGAAAGGTAATATCTTCCACTTGGTTGGTACTGGTAAAAACTACTTATTTGTTCAAGTTGATCAGAGTTGGTTATGGCATAGAAGGATGTGTCATGTAAATTTTGATAATGTCATCAAGATAAGCAATACTCAGGCTGTAAGAGATCTTCCAAAATTGGTGAAACCTACTAACAGCTTGTGTAAGGAATGTCAGTTGGGTAAGCTGAGCAGAGTCACATTCAAAAGCAAGGAACTGTCGTCTACCAGATTATTGGACTTAGTTCACATTGATCTTTGTTGTCCGGCAAGAACTAGGAGTATTCAAGGTGATAGATACTTCATGCTGCTAATTGATGACTATTGCTGGATGATGTGGGTAACCTTTCTAAAGGAGAAATGAGAAGCTCCTGAGAAATTCAAAATATTCAAGGCTATGGTAGAGAATGAAAGATGATTAAAGTTGAAATGTCTGAGGTTTGTTAGAGGTGGAGAATTCACATCTGGTGAGTTCTTACAATTCTGTGAGAAACATGGAATTAAGAGATAGTTGTCTACACCTAGGACTCCACAGAAGAATGGAGTAGTGGAGAGAAAGAACCAAATCATACAGGAAGCATCTAGGACCATGATGATGGAAGCAAATGTTCCTCGGATCTATTGGAGAGAAGCTGTCAGCACTACAGTCTATACTCTCAATTGAGTTCAAATCAAAAGCAATACAGGTAAGACCCATTATGAACTTTGGTTTGGCATTACTCCTACTGTAAGATATTTTAGAGTCTTTGGTAGCAAATGTTATATCAAAAGAGATGAAGATCTAGGCAAGTTTGATGCTAGAAGTGATGGAATATTCTTGGGTTACTCTACTCAAAGAAAAGCATACCGGTGTTATAACAAGAGACTAAGAAAGATGATAGAAAGTACAAATGTGAAGGTTGATGAGGGAATAGAGAAACCCTCAAGGTTTTATGAATATGATGAAGATGATCAGAATGGTGTTCTGGTGCAAGGAGTTTAATCCTCTTTTGAAAGTCAGATTCAAACTGATCTGGTAAATCAAGAAGAAGGGATAGGTCTGAATGAGCCTGATCAAGAAGCAGAAGTACAAGAAACTCCCAAAGTTCCAAGGTATGTAAGACTAAACCACTCTAAAAATCAGATCATAGGTGACAAAAGCAAAGGTGTGCAAACTAGAAGAAAAATTGCTCAAAATTTAGATGAATATTGTCTTATTTCAAAGATTGAACCTAAGACAATAAATGAAGCCTGTAATGATGAAAACTGGACCAAAGCAATGGAGGACGAGTTGATGCAAATTGAGAAAAAGCACACTTGGGATCTTATACCTAGGCCTAGAAACAAGAATGTGCTTGGAACGAAATGGGTCTTCCAGAATGAACTAAATGAAGTTGGTGAAGTAAATAGAAATAAAGCTAGACTAGTTTGCAAGGGCTATTCTCAAATAGAAGGAATTGATTTTGAAGAAACTTTTGTTCCGTTAGCAAGAATTGAAGCAGTCAGATTATTTCTTGCATTTGTTGCCTTTAAGGATTTCAAGGTGTATCAGATGGATGTCAAGTCTTCTTTCTTGAATGGTGACTTAGAAGAAGAAGTGTACATTGAACAACCGGATGGATTTCAATTATTTGAGCATGGTGATATGGTCTGCAAGTTGAAGAAGACACTGTATGGACTAAAGCAAGCCCCAAGAGCCTAGTATGAAAGATTGGACAAACATCTTTTGAAGATTGGTTTCAACAAAGGTACTGCTGACAGTAACTTATATTTCAAAATTGATCATGAAAACATCTTGATTGTTGAAGTATTTGTTGATGATATCATCTTTAGAGGAAGAGACAATATGTGTAAAACTTTTGCAAATCAAATGAATAGTGAGTTTGAGATGTCAATGCTTGGTGAAATAAATTTCTTCTTGGGTCTGCAAATTACTCAAACAAAAAAAGGAATCTTTATTTCTCAGACCAAATATGTGAAAGAATTGTTGAAGAAATTTGGAATGGAAGATTCAAAGACAATGAATACTCTCATGGCAACCGGATGTAAGTTGAGCATTCTTTTTGGGAAAGAGATTGGTTTCTTGGCTAAGCAAGAAACAACAGGCAATATCCATGTCTACAACTGAAGCAGACTACATTGTAGCAGCAGGTAGTTGCACTCAAGTTTTGTGGATGAAGCAGATGCTAAGAGATATTAAAGTAGAGTATGAGGAGACTATCACAATCTTCTGTGACAATTCAAGTGCTATAAATATATCTAAGAATCCGGTGCTGCATTCTAAGACTAAGTATATATCTATCAAATTTCACTTTTTGAGAGAGCAAGTGAACAAGAATGAAGTAAGATTGGAGTTTGTGCCCTCCAAGGATCAGATTGCTGATATCTTTACCAAACCTCTACCTAAGGACTCTTTTGAGTATCTCAGGGAGAAGTTAGGGGTTATTACCCCTCCGGTGATGAACTAAGGTGCACTGAGGTGCATCAGTCCGATGGATATCACAGTCATATCTTATGATCCAGATTGATGGGAGCTGCTACTCAGGGGGAGCAGCAAGTATGATTCTATAGTGTTGGAATTGCAAGTATGAGCCCTTTTCCATTGATGTCAAAGGGGGAGAGAAGACATGTGAAAAACAAGTGGTTGATGCTCAAAGGGGGAGCAGTAAAGGAAGAGAAGACGTGAATGGTTGTTGCTGATAGGGGAAGTAGTGACAGTAAGGAGAAATTCTTGTCTTGATGGTTTTTCACATCATATGTTTCCATCAATGACAAAGGGGGAGATTGTTGCAAGTATGGGCCTAACCGGTGTTGTCATTGATGTCAACATACTCGTGCTGCATTAAAGAGAAGGATTGGATGAGCAGAGAGAAGCAATGGAGACAGTGAAGTGGAGATCCCAGCCAAGGTGCAGATCAGATGTTGCGGTTCAAAGGGTTTGTAGATATGAGTCTTAAAATGATCCACTCAAGTTTTTAGAGGTTTGCATAAAGATCTGAAGAAGTTATGGCTGCTCAAGTAGAACCAGCTCCGGCAGGCATTCAGAGGTGATAGAGTGACACGGATAGGTCCAGTGAGATCCGATAATGCACTATCCCATTCTACAGATTTGAGGGAGTGTTGAGGATGTCCGTATGAAGTGTCAACTCGATTGGTTCATGGTTTGAAGGTCTAAAAGAACCTATTCCTTTGTGACAGTAATGACAGACTATGTTCTTAAAGCTCCAGATGAAGGAGAGGACAATTCCAGCAAGAAGATGAATTGTGGATGTTCTCAAGTGATTCAGGAAAGTTTGTGGTGATCCTTGGATCATGTCCAGTTCATGTTGGTGGTCCTCATTGAAGTTAGAGTGCACATTTGAAGAATAACCACTGGATGATGGTGTTCTTCCTGAGACTAGCTGACCAAATTTATTACACGTCTTGTGGATGATCTTGTAGATGTTTGCCGATGTAGATGATTATTCCTAAGTCAATGCCTTGTATAAATAAGGGATTGTGAAGTCTTTCCAAAGTGTGTCTTGTGGTGATGAGTGTGTGGTAGCGAGGAGGAGCGCGAAAGGCAGACCGGAAGTAGTGGGCTTAAATGGAACTGATTGAAGCATGGTGAAGATGCTATTCTCCAGTTCATGAAGGTGATACTTATTTCTTTGTAGATAGTGTGTCTCTTGTAGGCAGTGAGCCTCTTGTGAGCAGTGTGCTCAAATAGTGAGCCCTAATTGGCAAGTGCCATTTTTTTCTTTCTATTCTTCTAATAGAGAATACATTCTTTGGTTAATCACCCCGTGGTTTTTCCCTTAATCAGGTTTTCCATGTCAAAATCTTGGTGTCTTATGTGTCGATGAGTTTCTACTTTTAATTTGAATGCATTATGTTTCATGTTTAATATACTGCTAATCACCAAGAAGATTTAAGTGTGTAAATTGGAAAAAGTTTTGCACAACTGATTCACCCCCCCTCTCAGTTGTGTGCCCTAAGTCTAACAATTGGTATCAGAGCCAAGTTCCTCTAAAAGGAGCTTAACTGCTTGAGGAGATCCAGGATGTCATCTTACAAGAAAGATAGTCTAAAGTTTGATGGAACCAAATTTACCCTTTTGAAAGGTCGCATACAATGTCACTTGCAGTGTATGGGAATGGCATACTAGTCCATGGTTACAAAAGTGTATGTACCTCCATAGGGTTGTCCAACAACCCTAAATGAAATCACAGATGCTGAAAACAATCTACAGACCAAAGAGGCTCTTCTAAGTGCATTATCTGACTCAGAGCTCTCAAATGTTATTGACCTATCAACTGCCTTTGAGATTTGGAATAAACTGGAACTTTTGCATGAAGGAGACCAGTATGTTAAATGTGCAAGGTTACAGAGTTTAAAAGGGAAATTTGAAAAATTGAAGATGAGAGATGATGAAAATATTACCACTTTTATGCCAAGAGTGAATGAGCTGGTTTGTGGAATTAGAGATGTTGGTGGAGTCTTGGATGAAAATGAGATTGTTGGTAAAATTCTTAGATCCCTTCTTGCTTCTTACAAAATCAAGGCTGCTAGCATTGAAGAATTTAGAGCCCATACAACTATCACAAGAGATCAATAGGCTGGGAAATTGGCTGCATTTGAAATGACAGAGTTTGGAGATGACCCCCCTAAGACTGAATCTGCATTCAAAGCTAGTGCCTCTATTAAAGGTAAACAAAGGTTTGATCCAGGAGAGAATTCTTCAAGGAAATTGTCATGGTATGAAAAAGCAAGAAATGATCTGGAAGAAGAAGAAGTAGAAACTGCTCAACTTGAAGCCCTTATTGCAAAGAGGCTACCAAGAGGATTCGATAGGTATGAAGGAAAATTACCTTTTGAATGTTTTAACTGCAATAAGATTGGTCATTTTGCCTCAAGGTGTCCGGAAAGATTTTCAAGGCAAAATCCTAACAAGCCAAGGTTCCAAAAGAACTGTTACTACGTACATGATGATAATGAAGGAGTAACATATGATGAATCAGAGATAGGAAACAAATCCATAAATGAATGGGTGTTCATTGCCATCAAGGAAGAAGATCTAATGTCCTATGTATCTGTCAATCTTAAGACTGTGGAAAGAGCTTTGGCTGCCCAAATTGAAGAGAAGGATGATTGGCTTATTAACAGTGGATCCTCTCACCATATGACAGGTGACAAAAATAAGTTTGTAGATTTAGAAAGGTATGAAAGAGGAGTGGTAAAGTTTGGTGGAAATTCTGCTGGTAGAATCAGATGAAGAGGAACTATTCCTTTTGATGGAAGAAACAAAACTGGTAATGTACTATATGTTGAAGGTTTGAAGCACAATCTTCTCAGTGTTGGACAGTTGGTGGACAAAGGATATGATCTCCAATTCAAGGATGGAAAATGTAAAATCTTTGAAAGTTCTGAAATAGAGATTGCATCCGGTACTCAAACTAAAGGTAATATCTTCCACTTGGTTGGTACTGGTAAAAATTGCTTATTTGTTCAAGTTGATCAGAGTTGGTTATGACATAGAAGGATGTGTCATGCAAATTTTGATAATATCATCAAGATAAGCAATACCCAAGCTGTAAGAGATCTTCCAAAATTGGTGAAACCTACTAATAGCTTGTGCAAGGAATGTCAGTTGGGTAAACTGAGTAGAGTCACATTCAAAAGCAAGGAACTGTCTTCTACCAGATTATTGTACTTAGTTCACATTGATCTTTGTGGTTCGACAAGAACAAGGATTATACAAGGTGATAGATACTTCATGCTGCTAATTGATGATTATTCCTAGATGATGTGGGTAACCTTTCTGAAGGATCAGAAGCTCTTGAGAAATTCAAAATATTCAATGCTATGGTAGAGAATGAAATAGGAATAAAGTTGAAATGTCTGAGGTCTGATAGAGGTGGAGAATTCACATCCGGTGAGTTCTTAGAGTTATGAGAAACATGGAATTAAGAGATAGTTGTTTGCACCTAGGACTCCACAGAAGAATGGAGTAGTGGAGAGAAAGAACCAAACCATCTAGGAAGCATCTAGGACCATGATGATGGAAGCAAATCTTCTGTAGATATATTGGAGAGAAGTTGTCACCACTGCAGTCTATACTCTCAATCAAGTTCAAATCAGAAGCAATACCGGTAAGACCCCTTATGAACTTTGGTTTGGCATTACTCCTACTATAAGATATTTCAAAGCCTTTGGTAGCAAATGTTACATCAAAAGAGATGAAGATCTAGGCAAGTTTGATGCTAGAAGTGATGAAGGAACATTCTTGGGTTACTCTACTCAAAGCAAAGCATATCGGTGTTATAACAAGAGACTAAGAAAGATGATAGAAAGTACAAATGTGAAGGTTGATGAGGGAATAGAGAAACCCTCAAGGTTTTATGAATATGATGAAGATGATCAGAATGGTGTTCTAGTTCAAGGAGTTCAATCCTCTTCTGAAAGTCAGATTCAAACTGATCCGGTAAATCAAGAAGAAGGGATAGGTCTGAATGAACCTGATCAAGAAGTAGAAGTGCAAGAAACTCCCAAAGTTCCAAGGTATGTAAGACTAAACCACTCTGAAGATCAGATCATAGGTGACAAAAGCAAAGGTGTGCAAACAAGAAGGAAAATTGCTCAAAATTTAGATGAATATTGTCTGATTTCAAAGACTGAACCTAAGACAATAAATGAAGCCTGCAATGATGAAAATTGGACCAAAGTAATGGAGGAAGAGTTGATGCAAATTGAGAAAATTCACATTTGGGATCTTGTTCCTAGGCCTAGAAACAAGAATGTGATTGGAACCAAATGGGTCTTCCGGAACAAACTAAATGAAGTTTTTGAAGTAATCAGAAATAAATCCAGACTAGTCTCTAAGGGCTATTCTCAAATAGAAGGAATTGATTTTGAAGAAACTTTTGCTCCGTTAGCAAGAATTGAAGCAGTCAGATTATTTATTGCATTTTCTACCTTCAAGGATTTCAAGGTGTATCAGATGGATGTCAAGTCTGCTTTCTTGAATGGTAACTTAGAAGAAGAAGTGTACATTGAACAACTGGATGGATTTCAATTATCTGAGCACGGTGATATGGTCTGCAAGTTGAAGAAGGCACTGTATGGACTAAAGCAAGCCCCAAGAGCCTGGTATGAAAGATTGGACAAACATCTTTTGAAGATTGGTTTCAACAAGGGTACTGCTGACAGTAACTTATATTTCAAAATTGATCATGAAAATATTTTGATTGTTGAAGTATTTGTTGATGATATCATCTTTGGAGGAAGAGACAATATGTGTAAAACTTTTGCAAATCAAATGAAAAGTGAGTTTGAGATGTCAATGCTTGGTGAAATAAATTTCTTCTTGGATTTGCAAATTACTCAAACAAAGAAAGGAATCTTTATTTCTCAGACCAAATATGTGAAAGAATTGTTGAGGAAATTTGGAATGGAAGATTCAAAGCCAATGAATACTCCCATGGCAATCAGATGTAAGTTGAGCAAAGATGATGACTCTCCTAAGGCAGACCAGACAAAGTACAAATCAATGATTGAAGGAATATTGTATCTCACTCAAACTAGACCAGATATAATGTAGGTTATTGGTCTTGTTGCGAGATTCCAGGCTGATCCTAGAGAATCTCATGTCATGGCAATCAAAAGGATATTTAGGTATCTAAAAGGAACAGTTGAGTATGGTTTGTGGTATCCTAGAGATCATGATTTCTCTCTTCATGCATATACAGATGCAGATTAGGCAGGAGATGTGGATGATCGGAAGAGTACCATTGGTGGAGCATTCTTTTTGGGAAAGAGATTGGTTTCTTGGCTAAGCAAGAAACAAGAGGCAATATCCCTGTCTACAACTGAAGCATAATACATTGCAGCAGTAAGTAGTTGCACTCAAGTTTTGTGGATGAAGTAGATGCTAAGAGATATTAAAGTAGAGTATGAGGAGCCTATCACAATCTTCTGTGACAATTCAAGTGCTATAAATATATCTAAGAATCTGGTGCTTCATTCTAAGACTAAGTATATATCTAAATAATTTCACTTTTTGAGAGAGCAAGTGAACAGGAATGAAGTCAGATTGGATTTTGTGCCCTCTAAGGATCAGATTGTAGATATATTTACTAAACCTCTACCTAAGGACTCTTTTGAGTATCTCAGGGAGAAGTTAGGGGTTATTACCCCTCCAGTGATGAGCAAAGGTGCACTAAGGTGCATCAGTTCGGTGTATATCACAGTCATATCTTGTGATCCAGATTGATGGGAGCTGCTACTCAAGGGGAGCAGCATGTATGATTCTATAGTGTTAGAATTGCAAGTATGAGCCCTTTGCCATTGATGTTAAAGGGGGAGAGAAGACATGTGAAAAACAAGTGGTTGATGATCAAAGGGGGAGTAGTAAAGGAAGAGAAGACATGTGAATGGTTGTTGTGGTGCAGGAGCACCCCTACAAGACAGAATATAGGTTCATTGTCCGCATGACAGGACATTAGTCTATTTTTAGCATGTTTGACTTCATAATGTAATAAGGTCCATTGGACCAATGCATATGTATTAGATCAGCCTAGGAGAGTGTGCAGGCAGTTAGAGCTCGTGATCAGGTAGTATGAGCTGTCCTCTCCCAGCCGTTTGGAAGCTCCCAGCCGCTGGGAATCGAGTTGGTAGTACTCGCAGGATATTGCTATAAATAACTCAGATCAGCTAGGGTTTGAGATCACACAGTTAGAGAAGAGAGTAGAAGAGAGAGTAGTAGTTATGTTATGTTGTACTGGTGATTGAGTGACATCCAGAGTTCAGTCCAGACATTGTGAAACATTGTTGTAGAAACAGGACATTTGTGTTTCATCTAAATAAGATCTCATCAATTGCATTTTCTTGTTTATCAGCTGTTTATGTTTTGATTTCTGTTCTGATTACAGGTTAATGGATTCTTTCAACCCTTCCACTGGTTGATTCTGTGAATCGGTGGAATGGTCATGCATGTTAGTTTAGGTTGTATTTTAGTTTTCCGTTTATGCATTTCATTGTGTGGGAGATCGATTGGTAGCATGCTATAAATCAACCTAGCATCCTCATGTGCTAGGGTTTAGGAAGATAAACTGTTAAGTTTTGATCTGAAGGTGATCCGGCCCGATCATCATATTTTCTTTGTGAAATTGCGTAGTTCTGTGAGTATGCATGCAGCTGACAGATATACAGGGATCTGCATGTGCTTTTCCAGACGGAGTGAATCGCATCAACATCTGTGAGTATATCGCTATCTGGATCGGGTTATGAAGCTGACGAAGACTGTATGTTTTGAATGCATCAGGATGATATAGGTTGGATATATACTCAGTGTGTATATCATCATCAGGATCATCTTTCGTGTGTATCCATCGTCCGCATATCACTATCGCATGCAGGAGTGAAAGTTCACTTTTTGGCTAAGGACCGGAAAGGTCATCATCAGGATATTGCGAATATCACCCTATGCAAGTTTATCCTGCTGTCGCTAAGTGTTTTGGCATCGGTGTAAGTCATCGGCATAAAGTTTGGTTAACATCATCAGGATGTTTCAATATGACCGGATAAGTCATATCTTGATGCTGTTGTTTGAGTAGTTGGATATCAGGGTGACGTAAGCATCGAAGGAAAGGTGCTTGAAGTTGTCGTCATCAGGATATATCGGAGGAACCGGATATTTTATATCCTGCTGATGAAGGTGGTGCTGAATATCATGATGATGAAAATAGAGTTTGGCGGTAAGATGAACAGTGAACATCAGGAGGATGTTTGTGCTTGCCGAATATGATGATGCTGCTGATAGCTGAATATGATGATGCTGCTGACAGGTGAAAGGCGAAAGGCGATAAGGAAGTGAATAGTAGTTAGCAGGAGGATATTTCATGCCTCTTCGAAATATGATGATGCTGTCTGTGTTAGCAAGAAATATGATGGTGATGATAAGCCGATAGGTATTACATCCTGCATGTCTGGGATTTTAACATGTTGGTAGTGTTAATGACTCCTCCTTCCCATTTGTAAGCTTCTGTTGCGTTTCCTCTGCATCATAGTGGTATCAGAGCAAAAGGAAGGATCTTCTGGAAAAGATCAGGATATAACAGGATGTCAGATGAAGAAGGAACATCTGAGATGCCGGCAAGGATGACCAACGTTGAGTTGGCAGTTCTGGTAAAGAAACAGATTGCAAAGAGCAAGGCCATGAAGGCTCAGAATCAGGAATTGAAGGATGAGTTAGAGAAGTTGAGGAACAGAGTAGGTTCTGGTAGAGAAGAAGATAGGGAAGAAGAAGAGATCCCTAGTTGGAACGAGGAGGTCGTTCCTGCAGACTAGAGACCACTGTTGAACGCCCTCAAGGCCATGGAGAGGAGAACCATGGATGTGAAACTGGATTTGCCAGTGTTTATAGGAAAGATGGAACCTGATTCAGTGATGGAGTGGATAGACTCCTTGAACAATTTCTTTGAAACAGAGGAGATACCAGAACAACAGAGGGTGAAAATAGCCCAGTCAAAAATGAAAGAAGCTGCCTTGACATGGTGGAATTTCGTCCAAGATGATAGAGTACAGGAAGGAAAGCGTAGAGTCACTACATGGAAGAAAATGATGGCATTAGTAAAGGAAGCTTATGTCCCATTGGATTACAGTATCCAATTACACAAGAGGAAGCAAAACCTGAAGCAGAAGGAGCTAGATGTCAGCTCATATACAGAAGAATTCATGAAACTTTGTATGAAAACAAAGGTAAAGGAAAGTGAAGAAGAGAAGGTAGCCAGATACCTTAATGGATTGAGGTTCAACATTCAGGAAGATTTAAGTCTGCATAATCCAGATACTGTTCAGAAATGCTTTCAGTTGGCATTGAAAGTGGAAGAGAAGTTAAAGAGAAAACAAGAACAACACAATAGAGGAAGAGGAAGACAACAAAGGGGTGGAAGAGGTCCTTTTAGAGGTAGAGGACATGGACATGGATATCAGGGGGAATCCAGTCATGACAATAGTAAGGAAAATTATAGTCAGCAAGGAAACTTCAGAGGTAGAAGACCTTTTAGAGGAAGATCCCAGGGCGGAGGATCCATCAGATGTTATAACTGTAACAAAGAAGGCCATATAGCCAGCAGATGTCCAGAAAAGGCCACAAGCTCAACAGGAGAAAGGAGAACAAATCTGATCCAAGAACCTGATAATCAAAGTATGACAGGCTCTAATGCTTTTCAGAGTGTGAATGCTCCTGATAATTATGGATACCCAGAAAGTGGAGAGTCTCTAATGATGAGAAGAACAGTGACCACCATGAAGGTACCTGACAACGAATCCCCTCAAAGAAAGTCTCTTTTCAGGACTATTTGCAAAGCAGGAGGTAAGGCATGTAAAGTTTTGATTGATTCTGGTTCTACTGAAAATTTTGTGTCTGAAGAAATGGTGACAAAACTTAAGCTTAGGAGATTGCCTCACCCATCCCCATACAAAGTCTCATGGCTTACCCAAGGTCAGCAGACAATTGTAGAAGAGCAGGCTTGGGTAGAATTTCAGATTGGAGCATATAAGGATAAGTTGTTGTTTGACATTACCACGATGGATGCTTGCAATCTTTTATTTGGTAGACCATGGCAGTATGATTTGAAGGCACAACATGATGGTATTAGGAACACCTATACAATCACGAAAGATGGCAAGGTTATAAAGTTACTACCATTGACGGAGAAGGAGGAGAAATCTAAAGGAAAAGAGGTGAAGGTAATGCTGATGGAAGGTAAACAGTTCATGAAAGAAGTAGCAGCAGAAGGTGCAGTTGCATATGCCCTAATCCCATGTATGAGGGTGAATAAAGAACAGCAGCAAGAAGTCAAGGAAGAGAAAAAGCAAAGGTTCATAGACCCAGCTATCCAAGAGCTATTGGATAAGTACAAAGGTATCATCTCAGAGGGAATGCCAAGATCCCCACCACCTGTCAGGGATATTAGTCACTGCATAGACTTAATTCTAGGGTCAACACTTCCAAACAAAGCAGCCTATAAGCTAACTCCAGAACAGAATGCAGAAGTAGCCAGACAAATTGAAGAATTATTGGATTCAGGTCTGATTGGGAAAAGTTTAAGTCCATGTGCAGTACCAGCTGTACTAGCACCAAAGAAGGAAGGTACTTGGAGGCTTTGCACAGATTCTAGAGCTATTAACAAGATCACAATTAGGTATAGGTTTCCAATCCCTAGGATAGAGGATTTACTTGACTGTTTGGGAGGTGCTAAGTATTTTACAAAAATTGATTTGAAGAGTGGATATCATCAGATCAGGATTAGACCAGGAGATGAAAGGAAAACAACATTCAAAACTAATGAAGGGTTATATGAGTGGAAGGTTATGCCTTTTGGTTTATCTAATGCACCTAGTACTTTTATGAGGTTGATGAATGAGGTTTTGAAAGAGTTCATTGGTAAGTTTGTCATAGTATATCTAGATGACATTCTGATTTTCAGCAACACACAAGAAGAACATCTCAGACATATAGATTTGGTTCTTAAGAGGTTACATGAAGAGCAGCTGATGATCAATTTAGACAAGTGTTTGTTCATGCAAGAGGAGATCACATATTTGGGTTTTGTCATTTCACAAGGAAAGTTACAAATGGATAAGGAGAAGGTAAGTGCCATATTGTCTTGGCCAACCCCAAAGACTATGAATGATGTCAGAAGTTTACATGGGTTAGCAACCTTCTACAGGAAGTTTATAAGAGGGTTTAGTCATATTTGTGCACCCATGCTTGATACCATCAAAGGAGGACAGAAGTGCAGATTTGTTTGGACTCAAAGAGCAGATGATTCTTTTGAAACATTGAAGAAGAAGGTGGCACAGCAGCCAGTCCTTGCACTTCCAGACTTTAACAAAATATTTCAAGTGGAATGTGATGCCAGTCACATGGCCATTGGAGCAGTACTCAGCCAAGAAGGTAGACCTATTGCATTTTTCAGTGAGAAGCTCAATGATGCTAAAAAGAGGTATTCCTCATATGATTTGGAAATGTATGCTTTAGTCCAGTCACTCAAGAAATGGAGGCATTACTTGATGCCAAAGGAATTCATAGTATTCACAGATAACCAGGCTCTGAGTTTCATAAACAGCCAGGAAAAGCTGAACCACAGACACATGAAATGGGTAGAAACCTTACAAGCTTTTACTTTTACATTGAAGCATAAGAAAGGAGTCAAGAATAAAGTTGCAGATGCTTTGAGCAGGAGAGTTCTAACAGTCAACCAAATTCAGTTAGAAAGTGTTCGCATTGATTCACTAAAGACCATGTATGAGACTGATGAAGATTTTGGGGAGATATATCATGTATGTACTTCTTTTGGAGAGAAATATCATGCTGAATTCTCTGAATTTTTGATTTAGGATGGATTGTTGTTCAAAGGTGGACAGTTATGTATTCCAAGGTGTTCTATGAGGTTAAACATCATTAAGGAGAAACATTGTGGAGCTATGGCAGGTCATTTTGGTCTAGATAAGACTCTTGATCTTGTCCGAAGACATTACTTTTGGCCTAAGTTACAATCAGATGTCAGAAAGTTTGTAGAGACATGTGTGATATGTCAGAAAGCTAAAGGCAGGTCGACTAATGCAGGTTTATATCAGCCCTTACCCATTCCTTCCAGACCATGGGAAAGCATAAGTATGGATTTTGTCTTGGGTTTACCAAGGACAAGGAAAGGATTTGACAGTGTTTTTGTTGTAGTGGATAGATTCAGCAAAATGGCACATTTCTTGCCATGCAAAACCACTGCTGATGCTTCATACATTGCAGATTTGTTTTTCAGGGAGATTGTCAGAATCCATGGATTGCCATTGAGCATAGTGTCAGATAGGGATGTGAAGTTTATTGGTCACTTCTGGAGAACTCTTTGGAAGAAACTTGGAACAAATTTGTCTTTTTCCTCTGCATATCATCCTCAAACGGATGGACAGACTGAAGTAGTGAACCGTTCCTTAGGAAATTTGCTTAGGTGTTTGACAAAACAACATGGAGAAAAGTGGGATAATATTCTATCTCAAGCTGAATTTTCCTATAATGATACTGTCAATAGGAGCACAGGGAAATCACCTTTCCAGATAGTTTATGGTGTGCATCCAAGAGGAATTTTGGAATTAAGAGATCTACCTACAGTAGACCCTATTAGTGCAGAAGGAGAAGCTTTTACAGAAGCCCTAAAAGAGGTTCATGATCAAGTCAAGACCCAACTGCAGCAAACCACCTTGAAGTATAAGGAATATGCTGATAAAAAGAAGAAGGATGTTCAGTTTGATGTTGGAGATTTGGTATGGGTTCATTTGAAGAAGGACAGACTTCCTAAGGGAAAATATACTAAACTCATGCAGAGAAAAGTTGGACCATGTCAGATCTTGCACAAGCATGGACAGAATGCTTATGAGATACAACTCCCCCGTGATCTTGGTTTGTCCCCTATATTCAATGTATGTGATTTAACTCCATACAAGTCTTATCCAGATGCAGACCAGGAACTCCTACAGGATACAGTCCATGATAACATTCCCAAGCATGATCCTCCACAGTTGCAGAAGGTTTTGGACACCAGAGTGGTCAAACAGACCCGGAACAAATAGTACTTGGAGTATCTAGTCTCTTGGAAGGGAAAACCTAATTCTGAAGCAGTCTGGATGACTGAAGAGCAGATCCAGAAACATGGTGCAGATCTTCATACTCTCATCTCAAGTGGACTTGAGATTTCTTCTTCTGGGGAGTATGGTGCAGGAGCACCCCTACAAGACAGAATATAGGTTCATTGTCCGCATGACAGGACATTAGTCTATTTTTAGCATGTTTGACTTCATAATGTAATAAGGTCCATTGGACCAATGCATATGTATTAGATCAGCCTAGGAGAGTGTGCAGGCAGTTAGAGCTCGTGATCAGGTAGTATGAGCTGTCCTCTCCCAGCCGTTTGGAAGCTCCCAGCCGCTGGGAATCGAGTTGGTAGTACTCGCAGGATATTGCTATAAATAACTCAGATCAGCTAGGGTTTGAGATCACACAGTTAGAGAAGAGAGTAGAAGAGAGAGTAGTAGTTATGTTATGTTGTACTAGTGATTGAGTGAGATCCAGAGATCAGTCCAGACATTGTGAAACATTGTTGTAGAAACAGGACATTTGTGTTTCATCTAAATAAGATCTCATCAATTGCATTTTCTGGTTTATCAGCTGTTTATGTTTTGATTTCTGTTCTGATTACAGGTTAATGGATTCTTTCAACCCTTCCACCGGTTGATTCTGTGAATCGGTGGAATGGTCATGCATGTTAGTTTAGGTTGTATTTTAGTTTTCCATTTATGCATTTCATTGTGTGGGAGATCGATTGGTAGCATGCTATAAATCAACCTAGCATCCTCATGTGCTAGGGTTTAGGAAGATAAACTGTTAAGTTTTGATCTGAAGGTAATCCGGCCCGATCATCATATTTTCTTTGTGAAATTGCACGGTTCTGTGAGTATGCATGTAGCTGACGGATATACAGGGATCTGCATGTGCTTTTCTAGACGGAGTGAATCGCATCGACATCTGTGAGTATATCGCTATCCGGATCGGGTTATGAAGCTGACGAAGACTGTATGTTTTGAATGCATCAGGATGATATAGGTTGGATATATACTCAGTGTGTATATCATCGTCAGGATCATCTTTCGTGTGTATCCATCGTCCGCATATCACTATCGCTTGCAGGAGTGAAAGTTCACTTTTTGGCTAAGGACCGGAAAGGTCATTATCAGGATATTGCGAATATCACCCTATGCAAGTTTATCCTGCTGTCGCTAAGTGTTTTGGCATCAGCGTAAGTCATCGGCATAAAGTTTGGTTAACATCATCAGGATGTTTCAATATGACCGGATAAGTCATATCCTGATGATGTTGTTTGAGTAGTTGGATATCGGGGTGACGTAAGCATCGAAGGAAAGGTGCTTGAAGTTGTCGTCATCAGGATATATCGGAGGAACCGGATATTTTATATCCTGCTGATGAAGGTGGTGCTGAATATCATGATGATGAAAATAGAGTTTGGCGGTAAGATGAACAGTGAACATCAAGAGGATGTTTGTGCTTGCCGAATATGATGATGCTACTGATAGCCAAATATGATGATGCTGCTGACAGGCGAAAGGCGAAAGGCGATAAGGAAGTGAACAGTAGTTAGCAGGAGGATATTTCATGCCTCTTCGAAATATGATGATGCTGTCTGTGTTAGCAAGAAATATGATGGTGATGATAAGCCGATAGGTATTACATCCTGCATGTCTGGGATTTTAACATGTTGGTAGTGTTAATGACTCCTCCTTCCCATTTGTAAGCTTCTGTTGCGTTTCCTCTGCATCATGTTGCTAATAGGGGGAGTAGTGACAGTAAGGAGAAGTTCTTGTCTTGATGGTTTTTCACATCATATGTTGCCATCAATGACAAAGGGGGAGATTGTTGCAAGTATGGGCCTAACCGGTGTTGTCATTGATGTCAACATACTCATGCTGCATTAATGAGAAGGATTGGATGAGCAGAGAGAAGCAATAGAGACAGTGAAGTGGAGATCCCAGCCAAGATGCAGATCAGAGGTTGCGGTTCAAAGGGTTTGTAGATATGAGTCTTGAGATGATCCAGTCAAGTTTTCAGAGCTCCGCATAAAGATTTGAAGAAGTTATGGCCACTCAAGTAGAATTAGCTCTGGCAGGTATTCAAAGGTGATAGAGTGACACAGATAGGTCTAGTGAGATTCGGTAATGCACTATCCCATTCTGTAGATTTGAGGGAGTATTCAGAGGTGACAGAGTGACACAGATAGGTCCGATGAGATCCAGTAATGCAATATCCCATTCTACGGATTTGAGGATTTCTGTATTAAGTGTCAACTCGATTGGTTCGTGGTTTGAAGGTCCAGAAGAACCTATTCCTTTGTGACAGTAATGATAGACTGTGTTCTTAAAGTTATGGATGAAGGAGAGGAGAATTCCAGCAAGCAGATGAAGTGTGGATGTTCTCAAGTGATTCAGGAAAGGTTGTGGTGATCCTTGTATCGTGTCCAGTTCATGTTGGTGGTCCACATTGAAGTTAGAGTGCGCATTTGAAGAATACCCACTGGATGATGGTGTTCTTCCTGAGATTGGTCGATCAGATGTATTACATGTCTTGTGGATGATCTTGTATATGTTTTCTGACCTAGATGATTATTCCTAAGTTGATGCCTTGTATTAATAAGGGATTGTGAAGTTTTTTTTTAAAGTGTGTCTTGCAGTGATGAGTGTGTGGTAGCGAGGAGGAGTGAGAAAGGTAGAGCGGAAGTATTGGGCTTAAATGGAACTGATTCAAGCATGGTGAAGATGCTATTTTGCAGTTCATGAAGGTGATACTTATTTCTTTGTAGACAATGTGTCTCTTGTAGGCAGTGAGCCCTAATTGGCAAGTGCCATTTTGTTCTTTCTATTCTTCTAACAGAGAATACATTCTTGGGTTAATCACCCTGTGGTTTTTCCCTTAACCGAGTTTTCCACATCAAAATCTTGGTGTCTTATGTGTTGATGAGTTTCTGCTTTTGATTTGAATGCATTATGTTTCATGTTTAATATATTGCTAATCACCAAGAAGATTTAAGTGTGTAAATTGGAGAAAGTTTTGTACAACTGATTCAGCCCCCCCTCTCAGTTGTGTGCCCTAAGTCTAACATCGATTGCATAATCCTTAGGAAGAAATTTACTCTTGACATTGGACACCATCTGGTCCCATGAACTAATCTTTGCTTTTCCCTACCTCAATCTTTCTGATTGAACATAGTTCCACCATGTCAATGTTGGCCCCTTCAAGTTGGTCTTGTTCAATTTGACCTTCTGCACCTCTAGCATCTCCTTGTACTCAAAGTAGTTATCCAAGGCATCAATCCAATCTAATACTTCCTCAATGTTCATTTTTCCTTCATACATGGGCAATTCTAGTTTGACATCAGTGCCCTCTCCTTTCATAGTCTGTAGCATCTTCATAAATCTTCTATCATCTGGATCCATCTCTTCCACATTGGATCCCTCTTGAGGGCCTGTATTCTCACCCTCATTCTCTTGGTCATTGTCTTCCTCAATGACCCCACCTCTTCTCAGGTTTTCTTTAATGGTTGCAATTCTAGCTAGGACTCCTTCTTGAGATTCCTTCATTATTCTCACTTCTCTAGTGAGGACTGGACTGGCTCTTGGAGGCATCTTGCACTATCCTTTCTTCTCACTTCAATTTCCCTCTTTCTGCCCAAATAGAATATTTCCTAGGCTCTAATACCAATTGATACAGAGGAGGTACTTACTCACACTACAACTTCTAAAATGTGGTTTGACTGACCATACAAACTAGTACAACATACTGACAAATTCATGGTCTTGGGATAGGCTAAAAGTGCCAATTTTGAGGTTAGAATGTAAATGTAGAGTGCCAAGCTTCCTACCCACCTTGGACAGTATTAAATTACCTTGAAGACTCCTTACAACCCATTCAAAATACTCAATTCTTGACTGTTCCTATGGTTTCTTCACAAGTTGACCCACTAGCTAAGAGCCCTGTCAATAAGGGTTTTAGAGAAAAAATTGAAGGATTCAAGGCAAACCCAATAAAAAAATAGATTTTTAGATACCCATTATGGATTTTCATAACATATTATACATGAAAATATGGTTGTTTTGTGACATATGCTTCAAAAAAATAACTATTCTAATTGTACTAGCCCCAATTAGGCCTCCTCCACATAGCAAAGGACCATGAAACTTATTATAATTTTCTAAAACCTGTTCCAAGATAGAAAAAATGTTGAAAATGGTCTATATAAACTATTTTCAAGGCTCTTGGGTCAACCCACATCCAATACTCTTCAACCCACTATTTTACCAATGCTCAAGATGCCTAATACATGATGATATTAGGCTATTTTTTTGCTCTAACAGGTCTCCTCCACCAATTTCCTGCATCTGCAGCACATAAATCAGAGAAACAAAAACAAAATAGCTCCATACCATCCATTATTGGGTTAGAGTGTGGATGGAAATGGCTCCAAAGCCATCGATTTCTTAAGAAACCCCAAAACTAGATTTTTTGGACCAAAAATTAGAAAAAATGCAATAAGATTCTTAAACAATAATATTAATCTACCAAACCAAATGTAAAACAAAGATAACACAGCCCTCTTAAATATTTCATTTGATTCGCTACATGAAAAGGTTGTACATTTCCGTACAAATGCTGGAAAACTAAGAAAACCACCAAAAATTGCAGAAAAAAATATCTTTTTCTCTTATTTCTTTTGAAAACTTTTCCCACACAAGCTAATTTGATGTATCCAAGCTCTCATGAGAATATTACATTAAAATACATGATTTTCTCCTCTTTCCATTGTGGAAAGCCAAAAAAAGAAGGTAATTAAAGCCTTCCATAAAGAAAACAAAAGGCTGTCCTAAAATCTAGGAAAAAAAATCTGTAGACCTATTATTAGAAATTTTCCTTTTCTAAGGCCACCACTACATGGTCATGCCCTTAGTGGGTTTTATTACAATATTTTAAAACCAAAATCCACTATGTCTCTTATTAATGAGACCATTATATCATAATTTGACTCTAGAACATACTAACATAACTAGGAAAATATGTAAAATTGACTTAATAGACTAGACCCCAAGAACCTTGCTAGGTGCCCTGCACCAGATTGTTGGAAAGAGACACTGCTAGGCATGTCAAGTGTTGTCATTGATGTCAAATTAATTTATCTTACACATCTGCATTGTATCACTTGATAATATCGGAAGTCAGAGTGCATATTTGTCTAAGTCAAGATAGACAAGAACAGAGCATATGACAGGATTCAGCATTTTAATTCGCATTTCTCCACAGGTAATCATAATATGTTATGGATCTAAGGGAGTGTTAAGGGATGTTAGGGATACCTAAATCCAAGTTTTTAGCCTTTGGTGATGAAGGGATTAAAAGTTACAAGCATCTGAGTATCCAGTGTTGGTTAGACAATTTAGTCTGGTGAAGAACATGCCGACTTAGTGTTTGATCCTTGTGCGGATTAAGAGAAGCGGTTGGTTGAGTAATTTATGAGATCTAGTTGTATTGGACAACATGTTAGGTGACTTAAATACACAATTTTTGGTCTTCATTGATGTTTGTGCATGGATTCAGTCGACAAAGCAGTGATCTTGAAAAAGTTTATAAATTTTCTTGAGGTTGACTGTAGTTGATGAAATCTCATGTTGCAGATATATATAGTCGATGGATTTGAGCATTTTGGGTTGTGAATGTGTGAATATGATGTGAGAGGTTCAAAGTGTGGTAGTAACAAGTTCAGAGAAAAGAGATCTAAGGTTCGGATCATGGAAGAACAGTGAAACAGGGCAGTGAGAGATGAAGTGTGTGAAGTCAGTAGATTGAGCTTAACCAGAACTATAATATTGCATTGATAGATACTATTCTTTAGTTCAAACATTTTAGTGAACTCTTGTAATTGATCTTTTAGGTAGTGAGCCTCCTTTAAGCAGTGAGCTCTAGGCAGTGTGCCTGAAGGCATGTGCCTTCCCATTTGTAATACTTTTAATAGAGTATAAATTCTTGTGGGTTAACCCCCACCATGGTTTTTCCCTTAACCAGGTTTCCACATAAAAATCCTAGTGTTCATGTGTGATGATCTTATTGTTGATGTTCTTATGTTCTTATTTCTTTCTTTTGAATGTATGTGGTAAGTTTATAAAGGAACATAATAATAAGTTTTGCAGAAAACTAATTCACCCCCCTCTCAGTGTTCCTTAATTTCAACACTCCATACCTAGAATATACCTGGCAGCTCCAAGATCTTTCATATCAAATGCACCTGAAAGTTAAGCTTTTAGCTCACTGATCATACCCTTAGTATTACTGAAAAATAACATATCATCGACATACAATGCAATGACCAGTATAGAATCATCAATACAATAAATATAAACACACTGATCCTCCTCACTTCTAACAAAACCCAATTTCAACACAAATGAATCAAACTTTTGATACCACATTCTGGGGGACTATTTCAAACCATAGAGAGACCTCTTTAACTTGTAAACCTAATTCTCTTTCCCTTTTACCTCAAAACCTGTATGTTGTTGCATATAAATTTCTTCTTCAAGATCTCCATGCAAGAATGCGGGCTTAACATCCATTTGCTCAATCTCCCAATCATAAGCTACAACAATGGATAAAAGAAATCTAATAGAAGTCAATTTAGCAATAGGAGAGAGTATCTCACCAAAATCAACTCCCTCTCTCTAGGAGTAATCCTTGGCTACCAGTCTAGCCTTGTACTTCTCCAATGACCCATCTGCTCCAAACTTCTTCTTGAAGACCCACTTACAACCTATGGCCTTTCTTCCTTTGGACAAATGAACAAGATCCTAGGTGTTACAAGATTCTAAAACCATCATCTCCTCCTACATGGCTAACTGCCAAGACTCACTATCATCTACAAGAATAGCTTCCCTGTAGGATCTAGGCTTATTGTCAGTACTCAATAAAGCAAATACACAACAGAAATTTGGTGGGCTATACCTGTCAACTAGGTTCCGTTGTCTTGTGGATCTCTTCAAGGGTGGAGTAAGAGACTCTACTTGTTCTTCTACATGATGATCTGTACCAACTTCTTTTGTAACAATAGATTCATCTTCATCAAAACTACTTGAATTTTCTTCTTCTTCTTCACCCCCCAATGGGTATAGAAATAATCCACTCTTTGAAGAAGACCCTTTAGAGGCCAACATTCAGGGGAAGCATGAATTTACACTAGATTAGAATGCAAAGTTGTTTGAGGACACAAGATTCTCATTAATGGATCAAAATTCAGAAGCTTGTTCTATTAATGCTTCCTAGACCCCTACTTTTCATCAGGTTGAATTGTCAAATCAAATTCTAGAAAGTAAAATCATAGTGTCAAATTTTAAGGAGAAGGTTGAGTATGATTGTTTCAGTTTGACACTAACTCAACAAAAAATAAGGTTGCCCTCATTATTAGTTAGCAAATGGATTATGAATGCTTTCTTTTTTTAGATATATATGAAGACCAACAATCAGGAAATGATAATTATTTCAGTTGGCTAGATATGATTGAACCATGTGTTAACCCTTTATTTAGTGACAATATAATTCAATCACCATTGGTTCAGAGAATCTAGGGAGATTTTGAAGAGGATGGATTTAAGTGTCCTATGAGTATCTAAACATCCATGGTGAAGTAAGATGGATTATAATGAAGGTTTTAGAAAAAACCTAATGAAGTCATTGTAAAATAGAATATTTGATAGAGGCAGGTTCTATTTTTCCCTTGCATAATGGCTTGGGGCTATTATGTGTATTATTGTTTGGTCTGCTCCTCCAAAATCTTTCTATGATCTCACTCTATTCAGGCTAAATAGACATCCCCAACTAGAGCCATTGATGGTACCTTATAAAATTTTTCCATATCTCTGGTATTTAGCCCAAAGATTTGTGTCATCAGGTTAGAAGATCTCTAGACTAGGGTTTTCACATAGTAACAAATATTCTGAATAAAACCCCTTAAACCCTAAACCCTTGTGTTGAGCATGTTGGAAATCACTTTTGTTATATTTTTATGTTGACTACCTATCACCTGTTGCTCAAGCATTTAACTTGCCTCTTTATGCCTAAAGGATTGGTGCAGGAGCACCTACCTGACAGCTGGTCTTGATAAGGCAGTTAGTAGTTTAGGTCTTGTTTGTGTTTCCAAGAAGGTCTGTTAGACCAGTTGCATGTAATAAGGTCAAGCTGATCATGATAAGATCATGCTGACCGGGCTTTTGCTATTTTTAGCTAGTTAGTTATAACAGCTGTCATGATGTATGTTTGGTGGGATCTCCCAGCCGCTTGGAGAGTTCCCAGCCGCTTGGAGTCGGGTCAGTAGTACTCGTAGGAAAGTCTTTATAAGCATGAGATCGGTTGATTGTAGAGCATCGATCAGCAGTATAGTCTTGCATCAAGCAGAGGAGTTCGAGTGTGCTGTGTGAGCAGCAGTATATTGTATTTACATCTTTTGAAATCAAATAAAGAGATCCTGTTATTGTTCATCCTCGGGTGAATTCCATTTCTTGTTCGATTCGCTGGTTTGGTGGCCATATGGATTTGCTGATCCATTCCACAGGTTGATCCGTCTGATCGGTGGAATGGCAATGTACAGTAGGTTAGTAGTTAGTTTGTTTTCCGTTTGCATGCAGGTGTGCAGGATCGCGGTCGACAGATGTTGAGAAACCTAGCATCCTCATGTGCTAGGTCAAGTTGAGAAGTTTGAGTTGGAAGGTCACCCTGAGACTGGATCGGGTCATCCCAGGAGGATCGGCGAAGTGGAATTTCGCTGAGTGAAGAAGTTCGCTAAAACGGCATCATCAGGATATTTTTGCAAATATCCTGCAGACAGTTTGGACATCGTCATCCGGATAAGTGAAGGAGAGCATGACGCTTTCAAGTGCATGAAGTGTGAGTTCGTCAGGGTGATCATCATCTGGAGGAGCCGAGGAGGAGTGCATCGGCATCAGGAAGAAGATCGGGTCATGAAACTGTTGGAGTTTTCATGTTGCGAGTGCATCAGGATGTTTTGAGTCGGACATAGACTAAGTGCATGTATCGGCATCAGGATCATCATATCGGGAGTGCCAAACATCTGCGTATCGCGAGTAGATGCGGAAGAGAAAGTTCGTGTTTTTTGACTAAGTGTTGAAGAGGTCATCAGGATATTGGGTGACGTCATCGTCATCAGGATATAACGTCATCGTCATCAGGATATTGAGATATCCCCCTATGCGAGTTTATCCTGCCGTTGTTAAGTGGTTAAGTATCGGCATCGGCAGAAGGTGTGAAGCATCATCAGGAGGTTTCGAAGAGAACCGGATAAGTTATATCATGATGCTGTTGTTTGTATCATCGGCTAGCGGAGCATCAGAGGTAAGCTGCTGAAGGTGATCGTCATCAGGATATTTGGGCAACCGGATATTTGATATCCTGCTGACGAAGAGAGTGGAAGGTCATGATGATGACGCTAGTGTTTGGTGCCTGATGAACAGTGCAACCGGAGGATGTTTGCACCCGCTGAATATCATAGGCGACTGGCGGAGGAGGTGAATAGTAGTCAGCAGGAGGACAATTGCGAGTGTCCGAAATATGATGATGCTGTTGGTTTTAGGAAACATGATGATGATGCTGACAGTATAAAGTAGAATATGATGATGATGGCGAAGATGATGATGATGAGGTTGGTCTGCAGACATTCATGCTATATGCGAAGGTTATAGTGTGGATGCCTCTGCATCATAGTGGTATCAGAGCTCAGCAAAAGGTCTGGGCTGTTGTGTGTTGATTCTGTCACCGAAAGGGCAGAGGTAGAGATAGAGTTGGTTGTGTGTTGTGTGTTGATTGAGAGGTTGACAAAATGCCTCCTAAAGGTAGTGGTACTGCAAGGGAATTGCAGGAAATGAAGGAGAAACATGCTAGAGAGATGAGGAAGATGAAGGAGCTTGCTGAAGCACTTCAAGCCAGGCTGACAGCCCTGGAAAAGAACAAAAAGAGAGAAGTGGAAGACAGTGAGTCTGAAGAAGAAGCAGATACTGTTGAAGAGTATGAAGAGGTAGCTGAAGATCTGGATGCTGAAGACCAGAGATTGGCAAAACTGTTAAAGGCAGTGCAGAGTGAAAAACCTAAGGTAAAGGTTGATGTTACCAAGTATACTGGAAGCTTGAATGAAGATGAATTGTTAGATTGGATTGCTGCACTTGATAATCACTTTGAATGTGAAGATGTTGCTGAGGATCAGAAGGTAAAGATTGCAAAGACCAAGTTAGGAGGTCATGCTTTGGTATGGTGGGATTATGTACAATCTAAGAGAAGAAAACAAGGGAAGTCTAAGATCACTTCATGGGATAAGATGGTAGCAAGGATCAAGGGTAAATTCTTGCCAAGGGATTATGAAATCCAGATGTTTAAGAAGCTGCAATTTTTAAAGCAGAAAGACAGGGATGTGAAGGCATATACTAAGGAATTTTATCTGTTAAGTATGAGATCTGGTCATCATGAGAATGAGGTAGAAAAGGTGGCTAGGTACTTGGCTGGTTTAAGGTTTAACATACAGGATGAGTTAGTGTTAGCTAACCCTAAGAATGTGGAAGATTGTTATCAAATGGCAATCAGGATTGAAGAAAAGATGAATAGAGGACATGATCAGTCCATGAGAGGAAGAGGAAACAATAGGGGAAGAGGAGCAGCCCCTGCACAAAAGCAAACAAATGAGGGTCAAGAAGACACTGGTAAAGGTCAGGGACAGTCTGATTTCAGAGGTGGATGGAAAGGTAATAGAGGAAGATTTGGAGGTGGTAGAGGTTCTACTACATTTTCAGGAAAATGTTACACCTGTGGAGAGTTTGGTCATCCATCTTTCAAATGTCCAGAAAACAAAGGTTCATCATCCAGAAATGATAGAACTAGTGACAAGAGAGTACAACTGGTACAAGAAGAGAAAGTAGAAGAAAGTGCACAGAGTTCAAACAAAGGTCCTGAGAATTATGGATATCCAGAGAGTGGAGAATCACTGATGTTAAGGAGAATTAGTTTGCAGGCATCAAAGGATATGATGCAAAGAAGAGCTCTTTTCAAAACCACATGTAAGAGCAAAGGTAAAGTATGTAAGGTTGTCATTGATACTGGTTCAACAGACAACATGGTATCTCAGGAGATGGTGGATAAACTGAAGCTGGAAAGGATTCCACATCCACACCCTTACAAGACATCTTGGGTGAGTGATAGGCAATCACTTTTTGTCTCTGAACAGGCATATGTGGATTTCCAGATTGGGCCATATCAGGATAGGATTTTGTGTGACATATTGCCTATGGAATGTTGTCACCTACTGCTAGGTGGACCATGGCAATTTGACAGAAGGGTACTGTATGATGGGTATGCTAATACCTACACCATCAAGAAGGATGGGAAGACTATTAAGTTGATGCCATTGCAGGCAAAAGCTGCAGTACAGAAGGCAGCTCAAATCATTTTAATGGGAAAGAAGGAGTATGTGCCGATGCCTAGAGGAGCAGGCATAGAGGCAGTTCAGGATACTGCAGGGAAAGGAGTTGTTACAGACAACAAGATGAAGAAAGTTTCAGTTGTGACTGACAGCGGTCAGCAGCAGGTTCAGAAACAGGGGTGCAAACAGCAACCAGTTGAGAAAAATGACAAGGATGTTGTCATAGTTGGGACTATTGCTTGTCCTATAGAGATTGACAGGAAGATAGAGTTGAACATTGCAGAAGTTCAAGAGGCAGTTCAGACAGAGGTTCTGGTCAGGCAACCTGACAAACACAAGGTATGTGAGAGAAAGGCCTACATCAACAGGCATGAGGATTTACTTGCCAGAAAGCAAGTTACAGTTCAGCAGAAGGCTTGGAGCAGCCAAGAGCCAGCAGAGGACAAAGCTGGAGCAGGTCAGACTATTGACAAAGCAAAGTGTAAAGGTGGAAGACTTCCACATGCTAAACTCATGGGACATGAGTTCTTTTCTTTTGGGGAGTATGGTGCAGGAGCACCTACCTGACAGCTGGTCTTGATAAGGCAGTTAGTAGTTTAGGTCTTGTTTGTGTTTCCAAGAAGGTCTGTTAGACCAGTTGCATGTAATAAGGTCAAGCTGATCATGATAAGATCATGCTGACCGGGCTTTTGCTATTTTTAGCTAGTTAGTTATAACAGCTGTCATGATGTATGTTCGGTGGGATCTCCCAGCCGCTTGGAGAGTTCCCAGCCGCTTGGAGTCAGGTCAGTAGTACTCGTAGGAAAGTCTTTATAAGCATGAGATCAGTTGATTGTAGAGCATCGATCAGCAGTATAGTCTTGCATCAAGCAGAGGAGTTCGAGTGTGCTGTGTGAGCAGCAGTATATTGTATTTACATCTTTTGAAATCGAATAAAGAGATCCTATTATTGTTCATCCTCGGGTGAATTCCATTTCTTGTTTGATTCGCTGGTTTGGTGGCCATATGGATTTGCTGATCCATTCCACCGGTTGATCCGTCTGATCGGTGGAATGGCAATGTACAGTAGGTTAGTAGTTAGTTTGTTTTCCGTTTGCATGCAGGTGTGCAGGATCGCGGTCGACAGATGTTGAGAAACCTAGCATCCTCATGTGCTAGGTCAAGTTGAGAAGTTTGAGTTGGAAGGTCACCCTGAGACTGGATCGGGTCATCCCAGGAGGATCGGCGAAGTGGAATTTCGTTGAGTGAAGAAGTTCACTAAAACGGCATCATCAGGATATTTCTGCAAATATCCTGCAGACAGTTTGGACATCGTCATCCGGATAAGTGAAGGAGAGCATGACGCTTTCAAGTGCATGAAGTGTGAGTTCGTCAGGGTGATCATCATCTGGAGGAGCCGAGGAGGAGTGCATCGGCATCAGGAAGAAGATTGGGTCATGAAACTGTTGGAGTTTTCATGTTGCGAGTGCATCAGGATGTTTTGAGTCGGACATAGACTAAGTGCATGTATCAGCATCAGGATCATCATATCGGGAGTGCCAAACATCTGCGTATCGCGAGTAGATGCGGAAGAGAAAGTTCATGTTTTTTGACTAAGTGTTGAAGAGGTCATCAGGATATTGGGTGACGTCATCGTCATCAGGATATGACGTCATCGTCATCAGGATATTGAGATATCCCCCTATGCGAGTTTATCCTGCCGTTGTTAAGTGGTTAAGTATCGGCATCGGCAGAAGGTGTGAAGCATCATCAGGAGGTTTCGAAGAGAACCGGATAAGTTATATCATGATGCTATTGTTTGTATCATCGGCTAGCGGAGCATCGGAGGTAAGCTGCTGAAGGTGATCGTCATCAGGATATTTGGGCAACCAGATATTTGATATCCTGCTGATGAAGAGAGTGGAAGGTCATGATGATGACGCTAGTGTTTGGCGCCCGATGAACAGTGCAACCGGAGGATGTTTGCGCCCGCTGAATATCATAGGCGACTGGCGGAGGAGGTGAATAGTAGTCGGCAGGAGGACAATTGCGAGTGTCTGAAATATGATGATGCTGTTGGTTTTAGGAAACATGATGATGATGCTGACAGTATAAAGCGGAATATGATGATGATGGCGAAGATGATGATGATGAGGTTGGTCTGCAGACATTCATGCTATATGCGAAGGTTATAGTGTGGATGCCTCTGCATCAAGGATATTGTTTAACCGACCCCTTGCCATACAGTCACCGCCTCTGACTCATGCCTAATATTCTTTATTTTAACGATCCCATGGCCCCTTTTTCCCTAGTAGATGAAGGATGTTTTAAAGGATGTATGCTAAGGTTTGATCTTGCTAACCCTTTTTTGATAGGTGGCAATTATTGATTCACTTTAGCCAATCCACAACCATTAAAATATTGACAAAGAAAATGCATGTGAAACTGCAGAAAGGGTGTCACCTGGCTAAAAACTGTCTTTAGTTGCAAAGAATGAAAATGGTGGGTCCTTAGTACTACGTGGTGGCTTTTCTATGGCTTCCACTGTTCTATCGAGCTTCACCAAAGGGTGCCTCTAAACAACTGTGAAATGGTGCAAACATGACATGTGGCCTCTGGAGGGTGGGACAATGCTTTGGGGGATGAATTCATGACATGTCAAAATATCTAGAATTGGTGATGCTTTTTGGGAGTTGTCCCATTGCATGTCATTGATCCAACAGTTCTCTGCCATTCTGCAAGGATCAAATCTTCTATTAGATCTTTTGAGTGTGGAACTGTGGATAATGTCCTAATTGTACCATTTGAGGGATCTTCTTAGGATCATGGTTCCAGGTGGCCAGCTATTATTGGTAAATACCCAACAACAATCTCCTTTCATGTAAGGGAATAAATCGGTACCATTGATTTGAGCCAACTAAGGACCTGATCAATAGCTCATATTTAGAAAACTGATGAAGGGATGTGTTGGCACTGGATCTAATGATACTTCATTGCAAAATTAATTTCTCAAGCCTATGTAGAGTCTCCATTGCCAGCACCATGAGGGAATTTACTAACTAAAAGATTGCTTATACAGAATCAACCTCTGGAAATCCATGCTTCTACCATAAATGACCTTTCATCTGCTATGTGACGAGTTATGGCAGGATGAGAAAGCTAAAATGATGAAATTGAGATACCTGATATGGCATCTTCAATGCAAGAAGCGATTTTTTCACTTAAGCAAAATAATGAAATTCTATCTTTTTGCTCGTTTTGGTAATCTTCAAAAGATTTCTATTTATGGCAAAAATACCTTGAAATGACTAAAATTTATTAGACCAAGGATGTAGTGGATGTGTGCAAGATATCCCAAAGTTTCTATAAATAGGTGTTTCCTGGTGTTGCCTCCTACATTTTTTAATCATCATGATAGTATGGCTTTCCCCTATTCATGTATGTTCTTTTTGCTCCCCTATTCTATTGGATTCTCTTCCCTATTCTCATGGTTATCAATATGCCCTTACATAATTAGGAGACTTGGATTTTTTTCCTCTGCAATAGGTGGTACAGGGAAAATTAGGGAATAGTAGCAGCATCCATTGAGCCTCTATGATTTCTTCTCCCTTCTCTTATCTTATTTGAATGTGGACCTTGAGGGCTAATCACTGGCTTCAGTAATTTCTTATTTCTATGTGTTGGTAGATTATCTTCTTAGGTAGAGAGGCATCATTGCTTCCTCTACCCATCCCTTACATCTAATTTTCCTTATAGATCTTTAAACTCTAGGTGTAAGGAGACTGCCCACCAAGATGATATAGACAAGGGTAGAAGAAAGAATTGTTACTATTGTTGCCATTCTCTTGACTTGGTTTCCAACACTGCTGGAGTCAGCCATGTGTGGACTCCTCAATTTTTTGCATGGTTGAGGAAGTTGGAAACCTCCTAACAAGAAGTGAGGAGTCACACCTGTGCTAAGAAATGTAGAAATAGTGAATGAATTCAGGCTTCCTGGGTTTCATTTTGATAATGTTTCTTGCATTTTTTTCACCTTCTAGCATGTGGTTTGAATGGGTAGAGTAGTGAATGCTCTTATTGAACAATTATATGGCACATGATGGGTATGTGAGCTCTAACATCATCTGACAAATGGTCACCCATCAACATCACAGCCTGAAAATCCCCTGCCAGAGTGAGCATACAATTTAGAAGCATGTACCTCAACATGTGTGGGTTTTTTTGTTACAGGATATCTCTCTTTGTAACTGAGAGACGGTTACACCTGCATCTTTTTGTAGCTTCATCTTCTGGTTAATCAAATTGTAACTTCTTTTGTCTTTAAACTTGTAGCTTGTCTGCTCCCTTATTTTATAAAAGGGAATTCAAGGCTTATTGAGAAGCATTGGTTTGAGGTCATGTCTTCTAGACTCAGTCTAAAGTGTGGGATCAATCTAGTCATAGAGGAGTTGTACATAGTTATCTTTTTGAAATAAAGATTAGCCATCTTGTTTTAGTCTTCATTTTGAGTTCAGAATCTTGATGCAATTGCAAAGTTGTTTTATAATTCATTAACAGTTTACTTGACAAGTTATTGTTGAGTTTTAGAGCATACTATCTCCTACTCATGTACACATTATTACATTTATGAATATAAAATTGATTAATGATCAATTTATTCATCATTATAGTCTTTCCTATGTTTGTATATTCTTCTTGTGAAATTTAATCAAGTAGTAAAATAATAGCTATAAGAGGATATTGAATGTAGTATTGGTTTACAGGGATAACTAAGCATGATTAACTTTGAAGCTAGTGAGGTATTGTAATGTAAGGCATTATCTTATCTTCATAGTAAACTAAGACTGATCACATAATGGTTCTTTTGTATTTACATTTGTTTTTTGACTCTATGACCCTTGGAATAGGCACTGATTCATTTAAGATGCTATACTATACTTAACCCCCCTTGATTATCCTCATCTTTAAATATCAAAACAGGTTCCCCTTTCAGCTGTAGATTTTAGTTGCTATTTTATTTACATGTTCCTATGCAAAGAATTTTGTTGAAGCTTAAGAATCTAGCCCATTACTTTCCTCTATCATTAATTCTTAAAGCAATCTAGAAGGAACATATCTATTTTAGTAACAATGTTTTAAGTAAGTATTTAGAGACCCCCCCCCCATTTTATTAAATACTATTTTCAAAACAAATAGGAACACCCTCCTTGGCCTTATAGAGCCTAAAGTGCAGACGAAAAGGGATTGAAACCCCATTTCATGTTCATTAGCCAATCCCTCGAGACAGATCAGGTACTAGAAATGGCTATTTTATAGATCTATTTTCTTGAGATCAGGTTGGGAATTTAAAACAACCAATAGACTAAGAGGAAGGAGATGGCATAGGAATACTTACCTGGATGCCTCCTACTATTGTGGCACTAGACATTTCCCCCAATATGGGTTCTAAAACAATGCAAGAGACTCCTACAACTTGAGCTTCCATAGTTTCCTTCTCAGTCACTCTCGCCTTGACCCTTCCTTCTTTTCATTTTGTATCTAAATTATTTCTCTGCTCCTGTTCTTCTCCAAAAAGGTCACTTACATCATAAGGTGAAGCAGGATCTTCATGTTCCTCATCCCATATCTACTCCCACTGCTCATTAGTGGGGACATTGCCAAAATTCAGCTCCATTTCAAAGATCTCCTGCCTATACTTCCAATAGGCATTGATTTTCTCTATACTCCAATCATCCTTTAAAAGAGCATCCCTAAGGCTACAATTCAATAATTTCAAAGGATCATAATCCCTTTTAGGCTGATAAAATGTCACCCACGTGTTAGAAATGAAGGTGTAAACCACAATGGAAGTCTGATTCAAACCTTATTTATGTGCTTTAAACAATGTAGAATCAATGGAGATTGCAACAGAAATTAAAACCCATTACATAGAAATAACATGCATCAAGAACCAAACACATAACACAATATGTAATGTGGAGAAAACCCTTTTGGATAAAAAACTCCACCAAGAAAAGAGGCTCCAAGTTGTATTATCTTCAAATATGAGATTACAATACATGCACTTCCTCTCCTCTCCAGTCTTTAATCCAGTGCCACCTGTTACTCTCAACTCTGATATAAACATAGTACAAATATCCTTATAAAAGGGGGTTACCTTCTAGGGAAAGATAAATGACATAATATCAACCATTGGATCTATGACCTAATAACAAATGGTCTAGATTTACAATGATAAAGTATAAAATAAAATATGGTTTTGCAGGCGTTGCCCTCGAACCCCCACCGGGGAGCACGGCCCCCAAACCCCCTACCGAGGGGATGATCCCTAGACCCCTCATAGGGGGGAAACCCCCCTATGACCCCCCCATCATAGGTGAGTTAGCATCGAGAAATGGATATAAACATCTAGTTGAAACAAGATCGTTGCTGGTGAAACCTTTCATCCCTTATGGGTGATTTAAAAAACAATACTAGGAGTAATTAATTACATAGGATTTACATGGTTGATGGCACCTTAATCCTAACAATGGTGAAGTCAAAGACTGATGTAGAGCTCTTAGGGTTTTGTTGACCTATTTTTCTTCCCAGCCAACTAGCCCAAATCCAAAAATTCTCTAAGCATTTTCCCCTTTAGGAATACAGGAAAAATACCCCAAATCGGCTAAGTCCAAAAATATGTAGTTTTCCTTGTGTTTTTTAAGTATTGCAGAGTTTTAGAGTTTGGAGTTCTCACAATCATCCTTCCATCCTAACCATCTCTAAACTCTATCCTTTCCTTTGAAAAATATTCTAAGTGTTCAAAGTGCTTTAGACCTTGGAGTTTGGGACTTCCATGTTTCAGGGTTTATCTGGATATTTTGACATATATATCCCGACATTTCAAATATCCATATCAATAAGGCAAAGTGATCAAATCTTGAGCTCTATATCTTTCTTTTGAAACACGCTAAGACTTTCAGGATGCCAGACTTTGGACTATTACCCTTCCCCTTTCCTTTCCTTTTGGAAAGCGGAAGGCAGAAGGTCCGAAGGCTGACTTTCAGCGAGCTTGTGAAATAAAGCTAAGTGTTGTGGACTTCAGGGATTAGACCTTCAATCTTCTTCTTTCTCATAGAAGGTGGAAGAGGGAAGGTCCGAGCTTTGAACTCTGCTGAAACTTTCAAAAATTGGCCAAGCCTTTGACTTTAGGGGCTCAGATTTTCCTTCTTTTTCCTTCACTAGGAAGGCCAAAGATGGAAAGCCTGAGGCCTGAATTATGTCAATATTGTAATACTCCTTTGCAAAGTGGAGCTCAAAGGGCAATCTTTTCTCCTTTCTCCTTCTCTCTTGGAAGGCAAAATGTCGAAGGCCTAAGGCCCGATCTCTGACAACTTTCACGATTTTTACAGATAAAAGAAAGGAAGCAGAATCAAGGGTCTATCATGATTAATAATGATGAGATCTTGCTATTAAAGTAGATTATAGGCCAGAAGTGAAGTTCAAACATCCAACTCTAGCTGGAAATATGTAGTTGAGCACTTATTGTGTAAGTGGAGGTTCAAGCACAAGTTTTCAATGCAAATATTTGAAGATATTTGTTCAACCACTTTAGAAGATATATTATGCATTTATGGCATTCCCTTTTGTAAAATATCTTCTAACAAAGTCCATGGGGGTGCATATATTGTAATGACTTAGGTCAACGAATGAAATTCTATATATGCATAGATGAATGATGTAATGAGGGTTTGATAAAGAGACCTATTTTTGTGTTCAAACATAACTCTCCTCTATAGTAACCGTGCCTTTTGATTAACACATACTATGTTTTAGCTTTTCTTGCTTTTCTTTTAACTCTGTGTAGTCTTAGAATTGGTTATTGTTTGTGAATATCTAATTCCTTATAATCCATTCTTTACCTCTGTTAAAATCTTCATGATTTATGTCATTTTATCAATTGTATTCATTTATTTATGCATTTTAGCTCTGTGAGTGTTCTTTATTCAAACTTGGTGTATCACTTCCTTTTATTTTCTAGTTTTATCCTTCTTCCTCTTTTCCTTAATGGTGGATAGATTAGGTTTAGTCTTAGCAATAGCTAAATCTCCCATTCATCAAAGGAACCAACCTCTCTCTGGAGTTTTGATCTCCTTGTAGGGCCCCACACCTGAAGATCATATCAATGTTTCACTAGATTGTTGCAGCCCTAAAAGCCTCCAATATAGGGTGCAAATCCATGTGACAACAATTTTTAGCACACCCGGTGAGACTCTAAGCGATCTGAATCAAAGAATCAAGATGAGAATCTAGTGTTCTTCTTAGTAATTTGCACTTTGGTAAACATTTCATGCACCTGGCGATTCTATAAGCTCCTAGCTTCTTATCAGTGCAACTTTTTATGCCTATTGAAATAAGGGGTGCTTTAAGAGGTAATTACCAATTTACTGAATTGTCTACTACTTCTTCAAGGAGAAGGTCTAGGCTATCTAGGTCTCCTATGAGAAGGAATAACAATCCTATTTTAGCTCATCCAAGAGGTCAATCCACACCCTCTCCTATTAGGTTTCAATACACTAGAAGAAGCTTGCACATTCCTAGATTAAATTTGAATATCCCTAGGATGGCATGAAATTTTCCTTTTGTGACCTTCAATGGAGGTAGTCCTTTAGATTTGGCTACATATAATGACATACCAGTTGCAACCCTTAAAAGTATTTCATCCTTTATGGGTGATGGTTCTACAACCTCTGCTGAGCACATCAAAGACATGTCCAACATGTGCTAAATCCATCATATCAAGCATGAAGATGTTGCAATCAAGCTCATGGTCTCATCTTTCAAATGGGGAGATCTTCAATAGCTCAAGATCTTAACCCCTTCTTCAATACATAACTGGGATGAGCTGGGAGAATCCCTCTACAAACAATTTAGAGAGAGGGTAGACAACGTTTCACTACTGGAACAACTAACAAAAATCAAGAGAGCTCCAAGTGAGATTATGGTGGACCTTAACTTTAGATTTTAGAGGACATGGGAGAGAATCCCAACTCTTCTAAGACTATCTCCACAAGGTGCCTTTTTGTATATCTTAAGAGCTTTAAATTTTGACATAGAAATAAGACACAATCTATGGGTGTTGATACCCTACCAAATGCATATGAGGTACCCTTAAAGGCTAAAAATTGTTTAATACAAGATAGGATAATTGTTCCTAGACCTCCTATACCCATTTTCCTAGAGTTACCTTTGTAGTTCCATCAACCTATTATTGCTCCCATTCCAGAGCATAAAGCTTCCACATCTTCTCTTTCTCAAGAAGAGAATGGTCTTAAAACCATAATGGCCAATTTGACCAACAAAGTGAATAGCATAGATATTAAAACTATCCCTAAACCAAATTATAACCAAGGGTAGTCTTCTAATCAAAATTGGAGTCATGGGTACAATTCCAATAGAAATTAGAACTAGAATTAGGGTTACCAGCCTAATAGGTATCAAAATCCTAACCCTGGTATGCCTTTGCAAATAATCAGACCTATCCAACAAATACCTATTGTTAATCCAATTAGGGCTTTGGTCCCCACTCAAAACAATCTAGCCCAAGAAGTAGATTGGTGTTACCCATGCAACCAACCTCACAATCAGTCCACTTGTGCTTTTGGAGCATACGAAAGAGCCTTACTGGTACAAAACTTTCACACACAACAAGCATCATTGGAAGAGGTAGTGAATAGCAGCCTAGAGGTATCAAATGAGGCTACTTCTAAGGATTTTTGTGTTGTAAATCAACCTATGGATAGTGTTATCATGCATGTAAGTAGTATTGCAGACAACACTAGATCAAAAAAGAGGTAGTTGGAGGCTAGCCCCATGGCTACTATTTTACAAAAAGAGCCTTTGTTTCAAAGACAAAAGTGGCCATTGCCACAAGTCCAATTTAGAGTAGTAGATCTTCTGCTACAAAAGAAATTTCATTAGGCTCAAAGGTGGTTGAAAAAGCTATTGATCAATTAAAGAAATGAACATGGATTCCCCCAATGCATAAGGCAGTTGTTGTTCCTCTAAATATTGTGGAACAGATGAAGAAAATGAATATAAATGTATCAATGTGGGAAGTAATGTCAATCCCTTCTCAAAGGGATCTATTACAAGAAGCACTAAGGTAATTCCCATTAGTTGAATTAGCAGCAACTGACTCATTAGCAAAATATAAGGAAAAGAGCCTTGTTAGTCTTGTGCAACCAAGGGAAGAACAAGTAAGTTCAAAAAAGAATCCATACCCTTTTTACTTGTCTCTAATCATTGGCAAGTTTCTAGTGCACAATTGTCTGATTGACTCAGGGGCTAGTATCTTAGTTATGGCCAAAAAGATAGCAGATATATTAGGCATCAAGTATACCCATGTTTCATCAAGAGTATTACAATTGGATGGCACCTCTATAAACATTGCGGGAGTGATCAAGGGACTGGAATTGACTCTACATGCTTGTTCGAACTTAACTTTCAGTCAAGACATTTCAGTCATTGACCTTCCTCCCTTCTTTGCCATTTGTTTGTCAAGGGATTTTATAGCCAAGGTAGGTGGCTACCTTTCTTTTGACTTATCTCATATGTTGTTGAGGACTAGATATGGAACAAGGTTCACCATCAAGGCTGAACCAATTTTGCATTACCATGTGGAGAACTATGATCACACCCTAGTGAACCCACATGTTATGATTCAGGGTGAGGAAGTGCATGACTTAGAGTCTCTTGAGGTAGCATCTTCACCTCTTTCTACCCCTAATCTTTTTCTTGATGAGTGGGCAAGGGATCTTGTGATTTTGATATGACACCACTGAGGCAACTGACTTGGGAAATTATATGATTCATGAAGGGAGTTCTTCAGTCCCTTCTATGCTTAAGCTAGATGATGACTCCAATGGCCCATGGAAAATGTTCTTTGATGGTGCAAAGAGTAGAAATGGAGCTGGTGCAGAGGTTTTACTATTGATAAGAGACACTGCTTTGATGAAGGATTGCATGTTGTCATTGATAGCAATAAAGAAAAGAGATTCCACTAGTATGACAAAGAGACATTACTCCTGAAGACCAACTTGGTTTGGCAACAATGTACAAAACTATTCTAGTCCACAAGGCTAAAATGACTAAGTATGGGTAGTATTCAGAGCAAGTGATAGAAAGTTGGCCAGTATGCCTCTGCAATTGAAGATCAGTATATACGGTTTGGGTATGATGTTCATAGCTATTTGATGATGATATGTTCTAGTTCTCAAGTCTTGACTTCCTCCAAAAGTCATACTATGAAATGTCTAAGTCTGGGTGAACAGAACTAAGATAGGAACAGTGCACAGTGCCAAAGTAAAAGGGTATGCATTCTTCTGTAGTTCCATATTTTGTCTTGTGGTTCTGAAGGTATGCTAAGAGATCAAGAATGAATGCTTTTTATGAATCTTTGAGTCTCTTATGGTCCGCAGTGAGAGTTTTGATGTGACAGATGAATTGGCCAAACATGTTCTTAAGAGACAGGCCAACAGGCATGTAAAATCCATATGCGAAGAAGATATATTATTTGTGCAATAAATCTAAGTGGTTGTATGATTGGTGCCGACCTATATGAAGACCATTATATGTTTGGTTAGGTCCACATTACACACTATTACAAAAAGAGCAATATATTAATAAAAAAGCTACTAAAAACTGTTTATAAATGGCCAAACATGGTCACGTGACCATTAGTAGTTTATTGCCAGTCATTTATAATGCGACCAAATTGATGACTAAACCATTTTTAGTCATTTATTGGTTGTTTTGATTGATCAATATGGTAGTATATTTAGTTTTTGATTTAGTCATTGATTTAGTCATATATTTAGTCATATTTATTCACCGAGTTTGGTCACGTGACCATTAGTAGTTTATTGCTGGTCATTTATTTTGTCACATGACTAAATTTGTGTCAATTGGTAGTATATTTATTCATTGATTTCTGTCATAGTATATTTAGTCATATGTTTAGTCATTTATTCATTGATTTTTGTCAATTGGTAGTATATTTAGTCTAATATTTGAGGATTTAAACATAAAACACAGAAATGCACATCAATCATCAATTGCATACAATAAGACAACCATTGAGAAGGCAATTTATCACTGAACTTTATTAGAAGAAAGGTGTTCTTCTAGCTTGCACAAGTCTGAAATATCTATCTTGCTTGAAAAATGCTTAGAAATAGAGTATTACAATGTTTATTTTCAATCACAAGACTAAAAATCTGAGTTACAATGCACAGAAATGATAGATTCGAAGGATTCCAAACAATTTGTACATAATACATGTATTTTAGTCTAACAGCAGGAACCTTTTTTGTAGGTGAGAACACCTGAAGTTACAGTAATAGAGCCCATAATAGAGGAAGGCCTTGCCACCATACTTGAAGCTTTGGCATAGCTTGAGGATGCTCTAGCCCCTAATGCTCAGAAGAATACCCCATTTAACATTAGATCTCCCTCTCATTGCCAATTCCAATTCCTCCACGTACTTTCTGATGCATCTTCATGCTTTATCACCTGCACATTACTCATACTCATCATAACTATTCTACATCCATTGTAAACCAAAGAGATAAATAAGAGATGAGTTGTATAGGCCTTTTACCTCCTTTTTGAATTGATTGTCAAGGGCAAGGAATCTGTTGCCTTGGTTATTAATGGTGGGGTTTGCACTCCCCCCAATGGCATACATATCCCAGTGGGTGTAATCATTGTTCACCACATAGAAGCATCCATGTTGGCACTTGCATTACAACATTAATTTTGTAAGCTTTCAATAGAGCATAGACAAATAAACTTTAGCTTTTGAGTAAGTAATACAGAGTCTAATAAGATTGTATTCATACATAGGCATACGCTGAACAAGCCCTTCTCCAAAGTGGTTGAATACAACTGTTACTTGCATTTTAATGTCTTGGGTTGATGCAAAATAGGGGTTCAAATCAACACAAACTCCAAAAGAACTCACTTTACAAGTTTGAAAACCTATTCTTGTTAGTATCTCACATAAGCCTTCATACTGCGTTGTAACCCTCCAAACAGTGATTTTTTAGCATAACTTTCTGAATACTCCTCTAACCCACAAATACATCAGTGTTATAGATACCCTTTTGGCCATTATTTAATATATCTCAAAATGGGCTTAGGTTGTTTTGTATGGAATAGGACAAAAATAAGACTATTCCTGTGCAAACCCTAGGATTGTTACAGAACTATTTTCACAAAAAATGGCATAACTCACCCAACACATAATGAAATTACATGAAACCAAAATTATTGTAAACTAGAAACAAATATATTTCCATCCATATATTATATACATCAATGTGATGTTGTACTAGTCAGTACCATGCATGTTTTCAAACTGCAGTTTTAGAAAATAAACTCTGCGGACCTACCCTCAATAAAAATGCCATAACTTATTCAAATCTTAATTAAAATTGATGCAAAAAAATGAAATGGAAAGTAGAATCAATACTATTTCAAGACATACCTAATTTAAGTGATATACATGCCATACAAATCCGTACCAAACTCTAAAACAACAATTTAACATTCAAAAATGTAGAAATAAGGGTATCTTTTATTGATATCGTATCAAAATGTAACAACCCACCTTCTCCAACCTTCTCCCCCCTTTGGATTCATGTTTAAAACATGTATTTATTATTTACCAATCATTATTCAACTACCAACCACCCACAACTAACTTCCTAATCAAGGTTACATCTTTAATGCACTTTTTGACAATTTGACAATTTTTACAAGTTTGATCCCTAATGACTCAAATGACTCCAATTACATCACAAATGGTCTATCATGACCTTATTACATGAAAAAAGACTCAAAACACAACATAAATCAAATATTTACAAAATGGCCTCATGGAGGCATAAAGTCCATTAGGTGCTCCTACACCATACTCCCGAAGGAAAGAAAATTCAAGTCCCATTGAATGTTGGTCTGCTCCTTCCTGGTCTTCCAATTCTTGTTTAAATCATATAGAAAGAGAGATAGGAAAGATAGGAAAGAGTGTCTATTTTCATTTCAACATTGGAAGAGAAGAAAGAATGAATTATTTTCATTAATCATATGAGATAAAACCAATATGTTTACAAAGGGAGTATAGTAATAACAACTTTTTAGAACAACTCCCAAATAAGAACCAACTCATTACAACCCCAAATAGGGATGAGGCATTTGAATTCCCTCATTTACAATACATAAAAGAAGTCATTAACCCCCAAATTTTCTCTCCAAAGCTACCTCCTCCAAGGCTTCCATGTGACCTACAAAACAAACACAAAATAGGGATCCAAGCCCATGGGATGCTCTCCTCCCAACCTAGGCCTAAAGTCGGCCACCCCCAAACTAGGAGGCCTTCCAAAAACTAATTTTCAAACCACATAAAATGCTACACTCACACCAAGCACATTTACTCCCAACCAAGGCCAACACACATAACTAATCCATTTTAAAGATGGATTTGAAGGGTGAGAGAGTGGACTCACTCTACTCAAGGAGACCCACACTCTTAATACTCAAAATGCTTAATAATCACTTGGCCTCTTGCTATCCTTATCATTTCACAAAACCAAGGCACTCATGCCATAAACCAAACTCCTCAAACTCCAAATAAAGGCCCTTGGCCACAAATCTAAACCAAAAATGAAGAGGGGAAACTGAGGAGGTTCATATCCTCTCTCACCCAATACAAAGGTGAGCTTCCTCACAAGGAGAGCTCACACAAACAACCCTTTAGACCCACAACACATAAAAACTAAATTAACATAAGAATAAACATGCATAAACACATTGCATAGGTAAAATAATTAAGTAAATGGCTTAAAGCCTTGAGAAATATCTCTCAAGCTCCAAGGATGGAGTATGTTTGGTGAAGAGCTTCCACAAGTCCTCCCAAAATCTCCAAGTCCTTCACTCTCCCAACACAAGTCTAAAATATTCCAAAAGAAATGAACAAAAGAACCCTCATCTCATCAAAATGGGAGAGATATAAAGACAAGGCTCTCAAACCCTAATGGATGAGAAGGTGATACTTGTCACCCTCTCCTCCATCCACATAACCCACCTCACAACCCCACAAGAATGTGGAGGTGACCTCCCCATTCCACAAAGCTACACATTCTCCCACAAGTGGTCTCACACATGTGTGAGAGCATAGGGAGATGTGAGAACACAAGGGAAGCATCTTATGAATGAGGAGGTGACACTTGTCACCTTCTCATTCATCTAAGATACACTCTTCCCCACAAGTGCTTTCACACATGTGTGAGAGCATAGGGAAGAGGTCTCACACATGTGAGAAGCGTCTAAAGCATGAGAAGAAAGGGTAACCTTACCCAAGTGGGTGAGGTTGGGATTAAGTGAGATGGTGACCTTCCAACCATTCCTCACACTTCCCAAACTCGTCACTTGACTCAAGGGTCACATTTGGGTGGCCATACAAGGTCCAAATCAGGTTTAAACATGTTAGGAATGGTCCTAGACCCTAGGGGTATGACCTAGGGTCAATATTTGACCATTAACAACACTTAATAACACATAAAATTAATTAAAAAGGGCTTCAAACATTTAGCATTAAAAATTGTACAATCTCAACATTACACTTTTTACAACACATCAAAAGATAAAATCAAATACACCAAAATAAACATTCTTAAACACATATGACCTTAGTCCTACTTAGGACTAGGTCGGCTGAACAAGGGTATAACATAGGGTTGTTGTCTGACCTCCCATTTTCCATGGGCATGGAAAGTAACTTGCACACTTCCACAAACCCATTAATAGCACATGATAAAATTGCCAAAGCAAGTGAACAACATACATCACACACACATGATCGCAAAATCACATACAACATCAAAATAATCACATGATAATATAAATATGTCTCTTAAATCATCCATCACTCACAAGTATAATCAGGATCACCTAAGGTAAGATATATCATCAGTCTCAACATCTATGCACATACCAATAGCATCAAATGGAAATCTAACATGTCATCTAACCATCCATAAAACATAAACTATCTATCTAATCAAGAATAAGATAAGGTAATAAGGTCCAAGTGTGGGATCAACAGTCCCCAATATCCACAAGACCATCAGAAATCTATCGAAAGAGTACTATAAGCAAAATACTATAGGTGAGGTAAGAGTAGGCCTCACATCCTCCCCCCTAAGACTATACTTTCTCCTATAAGTCAGCAAAGAGGTGGGGATAGAGTGTCCTTAAACTAGTAGTGTCCTCCCATGTAGCTGAGACCTCATCATAATGGTCCCACTGAACTCTAACCTAGTCTGGTTCTCAACCTCGAAGGCCCAACGTCTGACAAGCCAAGATGGGAATTGGTTCCAAAGCTAGCTACCCATCCAACTCTACATGTAAGGCATCTCAGTCCAAAACATGAGTCATGTCATATATATAACATCTCAATACAGAAATATGAAACACATCATGGATGTGTGATAGAATAGATGGCAAGGCAAGATGGTAAGCTAAGGGTCCTATCCACTCCAAGATCTCCAAAGGTCCAACAAAACAAGGTGCAAGCTTAGAGACATTTCTATAATGGATTGGACTCTTATGTGGTTGCACTCTCAAGAACACATTATCACCCACTAAGAAGCTCTGATCCAATCTCTTGGCCTCGACATACTTCTTCTAGAAATCCTGTGCCTCCTACAATCTTTGCCTGATTGAAGTGACTTGCTACTCCATATCCTATACCAACTTGGGTCCAATAGCCACTTTGTCCTCTATACAGTCCCAACTCAAGGGAGTCTTGCAAGGTCTTCCATACAAGGCCTGATAGGGAGGCATACCTAATGAGTTGTGATGCTCATTATTGTAGGCAAACTCAACCAGATACAGGTAGTCCTCCCATCTAGACTGGTGATCCATAACATACATGAGAAGCATGTCCTCTAATACCTAATTCACCCTCTCAGTCTGCCCATCTGTCTCAGGATGATAAGCCAAACTAAAGTTGAGCTGAGTGCCCAACACCTGTTGCAATGCCCTCCAAAATGCTGATGTGAACACTAAATCTATGTTAGATATGATGCGACGAGGTACCCCATGAAGTCTCACAATGTCATTCAAGAAGACCCTCACCATTGCTGGTACATTGTGTATCATGCGTATAGGTGAAAAGTGGGCTACCTTGGTCAACTTGTCAACCATCACCATGATGGCGTCATGGCAGCAAGCTGACAAAGGTAGACCAATAATAAAATCCATGGAAATGGTATGATCCCATTTCCACTCTGGTATCTCGTGAGGGTAAAGCAAACTTGTTGGATGCTAATGTTCAGCCTTCACCCTCTAGCACTCAAGGCAACGAGCAACAAACTCTGCAATATCATGCCTCATACCTACCCAATGGTACAACTATCTCAAATTGACATGCATCTTCTTCACCCTAGGATGTGTTGCATATGGTGCTCTGTGAGCCTCTAATAAAACCAATGATCTAAGATCACCTACAAGGGGAACATAGATGCATTGATGATGTCATAGAGGACCATCTACCTCAAGAGAGTACCCTGTAAACTTGTCCTTAAGGGCCCTCTATGACTGCAACTCCCATTGAACCTCTAGAAACCACCAATCCTTTGGTAGGTGCTACAAAATGTACCCTCTCAAGTCTACACTCAAGGTCAAGGTTAGGATCTTGTGGCACCTCTGACTCAAGGCATCAAAAACCACGTTCTCCTTCCCTTTGATGTAGTGCACATCAATGTCATACTCGCAAAGAAACTCCATCCAACGCCATTGGTGGGCATTTAGATTTAGCTGGGTGAAGATATACTATAGACTATGATGGTTAGAGTGCAACTCAAAATGATGTCCTAAGAGGAAGTGTCTCCATCAAACAAGAGCATGAACTACCATTGTTAAATCTAAATCATGTGTCAGGTAGTTCAGCTCATGGGTCTTGAGCTTTCGTGACTCATAGGCGATCGCTCGACCATCCTGCATCAACACTGCTCCTAAACCCTCTAATGATGCATCCGTACAAACCATGAAGTCTATTGTTGGATTAGGTACTGCTAAGATAGGAGTACTAGTGAGATGCTCCTTGAGGACCTCAAAGGCCCTCTCACACTACTCTATCCACAAGAAACTCTTCTCTTTCCGCTAAAGGGAAGTGATGGGGTGTGCTATCCTGAAAAAGCCCTCTACAAATCTGCGGTAATACCCTACTAGCCCCATGAAGCTCCTAACCTCAGTGACATTGGTAGGTGCTGGCCAATCCTTGATAGCTCTAATCTTTGATGGGTCTACTAAGATACCATCACCAGATAGAATGTGCCCCAAATACTGAACCTTTGATCTAAAGAAGGCACACTTCACCAATTTGCCAAATAGTTGCTGCTCTCTCAAACACTGTACAAACTGGCATAAGTGCTCCTCATGCTCCTCCTTAGTCCATGAATAAATCAAAATGTTATCAAGGAATATAATCATGAACCGATCAAGGAATGTGTGAAACACCCCATTCATGAGACTCATGAATACTACAAGGGCATTCGTCAAATCGAAGGGCACCACGGTGAACTCATAGTGACCATAACGAGTCTGAAATGTAGTTTTATGGATGTCCACCTTTGTGATGTGTAATTGATGGTATCCAAACTTCAGGTCAATCTTAGAGAACGCCCTCGCTCCCTACATCTGGTCAAACAAGTTGTCGATCCTAGGCAAAGGATAACAATTCTTCACTGTCACCTTATTCAACTGCCTATAGTCCATACATAGCTGAAAAGACCCATCCTTCTTCTTCACGAAGATGATTGGTGTGCCCTAAGGTGAGACACTAGGCCAGATGTGCCCCTTTGCTAGCAATGCCTCCAGCTATAGCTTGAGCTCCGTGAGCTCATGTGTGGTCATCACGTAAGATGCACAAGACACTGACTCAGCACTTGGTACAAGGTCTATATGGAAATCAACCTCTCTGCAAGGTGGCATCCCTAGAAGCTCAGGAGGAAAGACATCTGCAAACTCCCTAAGGATGGGGTGATCATCAATCGAAGCCTCTGACTCATCCTCTAATCTATCACTAACTATGATTGCAAACATCTGACAATCCTTCCGCATACAACACTTAAGCTATTTAGCGGATATCATACGAACTGCGATGGGCTTCTGAATGCCCATCTCTATTGTTGTACCATGATCATTGAGTCACCCTATCACCTTATGATGACAATCTAGCTTGGTCCTATGGGCCACTAGCCAATCCATGCCTAACACCATATCGTAAGACCCCAAGGGTATGACCCTAAGGTCCACAACTATCGTGAAGGCATCAAGTGCTATCTCATAATCTCTAACCATTGAATCTATGACCATCTTGGCCCATGTAGCTAACTCAACCTCTCACCTAATGTCCTACCTAAAGGTCACCAGCCTGCAATGCTCCACTAATGATGGAGAAATAAAGGAGTCAGTAGCTCCTAAGTCAAACAAAATAGTAATGGGAATATCCACAATAGTACCTAGAGTCTCTATCACATAGGCTTGAAAGTCAGCCTGGTGGCTATCAACCACTGCAAAGACTTGGTGAGATCATCCCATATCTCCAACTGTAGCCTCAAAACCACTACCACGCTGACCTCCAGCCATGAATCCCTATGGGCACTCTTTGGCCAAGTGCCCTGCACCTCCACAAACATAACAAGGTCCATGCATCTGCACCTATATTGACTGAGTCTAAATGGACTTTTGTGCTCCAAGTCATACTATATTGTCCTGTGATCCTCTAAAGGATTGCTATGACCTAGGTGGTCTTGTAACTGGTGTCTATTGACGCTGGTCTCTTCATGGACCATGTGACTGCAATCCTTGATTAGGACCACCCTATTCCCTCTCTTGTGGCCATGACCTCTATTGATACTGCTGCTACTACTGTTGTGGAGGTCTAGGAGGTAAAGATGTGGATCTAAAACTACCCCTATGAGGTGGTTGGGGTTTGTGAAAACTTTGATCCTATTGATGACTGCAGCCCTGGAACTGTGGATGTGATCCATGGCCTCTTCCATGTACCTCCTCCATAATGAGTGCCTTCTCAATGGCCTCGCTCATAGAACTGGAGGCAATCATGCTAACACTGCTTGTAGGACCTAAAGGATCTAAGGACTTAAGTCAGGTGCCGGTGGCAGCTCCTGATTTTGGCCCTCAGGTGGTGGATCATTTCCCAGGCTTGCTCTTCCAGACTCACTGGCACATGGGTGCCCTCTCCTGGATCTAGATGGCATCCTACAAGAACATGGTGCCTAAAATTAAAACAAAATTAACAAAATTGCAGAATAAAATAATGTGCACTCAATACCTAGTGTTTAAACTTGGGCTCTGATACCAAATGTCATGTCCACATTCACCATGTGGTTATGACATGATAACCACATGTCATGTCCACATTTTCCATGTAATCATGACATGAATTATCAAAAAAATTCCACCTGACTCTAAAAACCCTCTCATACGCAGCATGTGCACTCGGTGATACGCACACATCACGTAGTTGTTTCAGCAACTTATGTCATGCGCATCACCCGAAGGCGGGGAAGGTCAATCACAATGTGATGATGCGACACACACTTTTCCATCCCTATGACACGTAAGACACTAAGGGGGTGTATGTCGCAAAAGGCCACACTGAGAGGGTTAGATTTTGTTTCAGATTCTATCCCTAGGATTGCTAAAATGAAGTGAGTTGATTTTGATATAAATTGAAGTCTAACCTTAGGTCCACCAAAGACCTAAGTAAGGTTCTAAACATCTAATTAAGATTATTATAAATTTCTAACTTATACATTATTCTAACATTTAAGACAAAACAGAATAAATTAAATGATCTAATAAAATCATTTAACTCAATTAAATCTAGAATAATTTCAGCAGCATAGTGGGGCAAAACAAAACTAATTAGGATAAATCCTATAGTGATGTTGGCAGCATAACACCACCTCATCAACTATAGGAGGTTGCAAAAATTAGATTAAAATAAAATTCCTAATTTAACTCCTTTCAAAAATTAAATAATTTAAATGCATAAATTCACTAATATCGCTCCCAAACATTTTGAAATAAACTTAGTAACAATATGACTATATTTAAATTTGAAACCAATGCAAACTTAAATAATTAAATCAATATAGCCAAACTATAGTCCAAACCAATTATTTAAAATAAATCAACTAGACTATACAACTTAGGGATTAGTAGTACTTTCCTCCACAAAAGTGCACAACCCATAAAGCCATTAATTAAATAAAGAATTAATTACTCACACTCACACAAAAGACAAAAGTGAACTCCAGCCTAAGAGAAGATTACATCACAAACCCCGTTTAATTAAATTAATCCACCCCTAACACTTAGGGCACCAAACCCTAGAGGAACATTATAAAAACACACAATTTCCTTACTGGTTTGTATTTTAACATTACTTCAAATTTGGTTGGATGTAGGTTTTGAGGAATGGGAAAGGGATGGATGGTACCTCCCCAAGTGGGAGGTATCATCCCAAGCATAGAATTGTTTATTTGTTTACTAGTTTCATTTTCTACATTTCCTACAGGTTGCACCATTGTTTATGTTTTCTAATATTAGTTTTACTATTTGCTCCTCTATGTTTATCTTGTTGCATAGATTAAAATGATGAAAGAAAATTATGTTAATAAAATTTTGTTAAAAAGAATAAATTGCATGCACTCATTTTCTAAGTTTACTTGATTTAAGCTTTTTGGTTTTCTTATCATTCTAAAAGGAAATGTTTATATTTGCTCACAGAGGATAAAAAAATATACACAATGACATTATAATAAACCTACAATCTATATATATATATATATATATATATATACTATGCTAAAATTTAACACAGAGGTATTTAGCATTTACTCCCAAAAGTAATTCATCTCATACTGTACTAAAGATATTGGAGAATATATATATATATATATATATATATATATATATATATATATGTATATATATATATATCATGCATCGATAGGTATCTCAAAAGAAGGTCAGCCGACTGCATAGAGAAGGCAGGTGAAAGTTTAAGGTTAAGCATAGAATACTGCTGCAGTGTATTGGCTGATGGCTTCTTCTTTAGATATTAAATAGAGTTAAAAACTAGAGGGGGGCTGGGGGCTCTGCCTCCCCACATAGTATATTACTATGTAGGGGGATGGGGTCCCCTCCCCTCCCCTCACCAAACAACAGTAGTGAATTGGCTGTAGGGGCCTTGTCCCCTATGGACCACCATGGCACCATCGCTTCAAGCGATAAGAACCCTAATGCGTAATATGATTTCGGTGCCCTAAAACATGAACTTTAAATGTTTTTAAAATGATTTGTTATAAAATGAAGTCTATGATATGAGCCATATATATATACACAACTAAATTTATTCACTAGCAAAGAAAGTATACATCTTTGTCATAAATAAAAAAACACAGAGAGCTAGCTAAATACAACAACACAATTTTCTTTATATTAAGGCATATATATATATAGAAAGATGATTCCATAACATTCTCTTTTATAATTTACAATACAAATAGGTCAACATAGAGGTAAGGAAAGAATTTAAAATTATAAGGAGGTCATAGATACATTTAAATAACATGCATGAAGTAATTATTATTTTTTTCTTTCTAAAGAATATATATATATATATATATATATATATATATATATATATATAGCAAGAGAGATAGGAAAGAGAGAGTGTCTATTTTCATTTCAACATTGGAAGAGAAGAAAGAATGAATTATTTTTATTAATCATATGAGATAAAACCAATATATTTACAAAGAGAGTATAGTAATAACAAATTTTTAGAACAACTCCCAAATAAGAACCAACTAATTACAACCCCAAATAGGGATGAGGCATCTCAATGCCCTCATTTACAATACATAAAAGAAGTCATTAACCCCCAAATTTTCTCTCCAAAGCTAACTCCTCCAAGGTTTCCATGTGACTTACAAAATAAACACAAAATAGGGATCAAAGCCCATGGGATGCTCTCCTCCCAACCTAGGTGTAAAGTAGGCCATCCAAAGATAGGAGGCCTTCCAACAACCAAGTTTCAAACCACATAAAATTCTACACTCACACCAAGCATATCTACACCCAACCAAGGCCAACACACATAACTAATCCATTTTAAAGATGGATTTGAAGGGTGAGAGAGTGGACTCACTCTACTCAAGGAGACCCACACTCTTAATACTCGAAATGCTTAATAATCACTTAACCTCTTTCCATACTTCTCATTTCACAAAACCAAGGCACTCATGCCATAAACCAAACTCCTCAAACTCCAAATAAAGGCCCTTGGACACAAATCTAGACCAAAAATAAAGAGGGGAAACTGAGGAGGTTCACATCCTCTCTCACCCAATACAATGGTGAGCTCCCTCGCAAGAAGAGCTAACCCAAACAACCCTTTAGACCCACAACACATAAAAACTAAATTAACATAAGTATAAACATGCATAAACACATTGCATAAGTAAAAAAATTAAGTAAATAGCTTGAAGCCTTGAGAAATACCTCTCAAGCTTCAAGGATGGAGTATGTTTGGTGAAGAACTTCCACAAGTCCTCTCAAAATCTCTAAGTCCTTCACTCTCCCAACACAAGTCTAAAATATCCCAAAAGAAATGAACAAAAGAACCCTCATCTCATCAAAATGGGAGAAATATAAAGACAAGGCTCTCAAACCCTAATGGATGTGAAGATGACACTTGTCACCCTCTCCTCCATCTACATAACCCTCCTCACAACCCCAAAAGAATGTGGAGGTGACACTTGTCACCTCCCCATTCCACAAAGCTACACATTCTTCCACAAGTGCTCTCACACATTTGTGAGAGCATAGGGAGATGCGACCACACAAGGGAAGCTTCTTATGAATGAGGAGGCACTGACACTTGTCACCTTCTCATTCATCTAAGCTACACTCTTCCCCACAAGTGCTCTCACGCATGTCTGAGAGCATAGGGAAGAGGTCTCACACATGTGAGAAGCTTCTAAAGCATGAGAAGAAAGGATAACCTTACCCAATTGGGTGTGGTTGGGGTTAAGTCAGATGGTGACCTTCCAACCACTCCTCACACTTCTCAAACTCGTCACTTGATTCAAAAGTCAAGTTTGGGTGACCATACAATGTCCAAATCAAGTTTAAACATGTTAGGAATGGTCTTAGACCCTAGGGGTATGACCTAGGGTCAATATTTGACCATTAGAAACACATAAAATCACTTAAAAAGGGCTTCAAACATTTAGCACTAAAAATTATGCAATCTCAACATTACACTTTTTACAACACATCAAAAGATAAATTCAAAAGGGGTAAACCATACAAAATGTCATAAATCAAATACAACAAAATCAACATTCTCAAACACATATGACCTTAGTCCTGCTTAGGATTAGGTCGACTGAACAGGGGTATAACATATGGTTATTGTCTAACCTCCAATTTTGCATGGGCATGGAAAGTAACCTGCACACTTCCACAAACCTATTAATAGCACATGATAAAATATACAAAGCAAGTGAACAACATACATCACACACACATGATCATAAAATCACATACAACATCAAAACAATCACATGATAATATAAATATGTCTCTCAAATCATCCATCACTCACAAGTATAATCAGGATCACATAAGGTAAGATATATCATTAGTCTCAACATCTATGCACATACCAATAGCATCAAATGACATCATAGAATCTAACCTCATATCATCAAATGGAAATCTAACATGTCATCTAACCATCCATAAAGCATAAACCATCTATCTAATCAAGAATAAGATAAGGTAATAAGGTCCAAGTGTGGCATCAACAGTCCCCAATATCTGCAAGACCATCATAAATCCATTGAAAGAGTACTATAAGCAAAATACTACAGGTGAGGTAAGAATAGGCCTCACACATTCATCATAACATAATGGAAGGGGGATTTTTGTCATATATTATAGTTGGAAATGCTCTGGTAGACATGTATGCAAAATGTGGAAGTATAAATAAGGCACGTGAACTATTTGATGGAATGGCTCAAAGAGATGTCATCTCTTGGAATGCAATGATTACATGATATGCACAAAATGGATTTGTTGAAAAAGGTTTATAAATTTTAAAGCAAATGCAATTGGCTAGTGTAAAGCCAAATTCCACAACCTTTGCCAGCATCCTCCCTGCCTGTGTCAAAATGGGAGGTTGGGAATAGGGTATAGACATCCAATAAAAAATAAAGTATAGAGGAATTTTGTCAGATGTTGTAGTTTCAACTACCCTCTTAGACATGTATGGAAAATGTGGAAGCATAGACAAGACAGATGAACTGTTTGATAGAATGCCTCAAAGAAATGTGGTCTCATAGACTACAATGATTGCAGGATATGCACAAAATGTCTTTGTTGAAAAGGCTTTAGAAATTTTAAAGCAAATGCAATTAGTTGGTGTAAAGCCACATTCCACAACCTTTTCCAGCATCCTCCCTACCTATGTCAAAATGGGAGCTTTGGAATAGGGTATGGACATCCATCAAAACATAGAGGATAGACGAATTTTGTCAAATGTTGTAGTTACAACTACCATGTTAGACATGTACACAAAATGTGGAAGCATAGACAAGGCACGTGAACTATTTGACAGAATGCCTCAAAGAAATGTGGTCTCATGGACTGTAATGATTGCAGGATATGAACAAAATGGATTTGTTGAAAAGGCTTTAGAAATTTTAAAGCAAATGTAATTGGTTGGTGTAAAGCCAAATTCCACAACCTTTTCCAGCATCCTCTCTGCCTATGTCAAAATGGGAACTTTGGAATAAGGTATGGACATCCATCAAAACATAAAGGATAGAGGAATTTTGTCAGATGTTGTAGTTGCAACTACCCTGTTAGACATGTATGCAAAATGTGGAAGCATAGACAAGGCACATGAATTATTTGACAAATGCCTCAAAGAAATGTGGTCTCATGGACTGCAATGATTGCAGGATATGCACAAAATTGATTTGTTGAAAAGGCTTTAGAAATTTTAAAGAAAATGCAATTGGCTAGTGTAAAGCAAAATTCCACAACCTTTGCCAGAATCCTCCCTACCTGTGTCAAAATGGGAGCTTTGGAATAGGGTATGGACATCCATCAAAACATAAAGGATAGAGGAATTTTATCAAATGTTGTAGTTGCAACTACCTTGTTAGACATGTATGCAAAATGTGGAAGCATAGACAAGGCACATGAGCTGTTTGATAGAAAACCTCAAAGAAATGTGGTCTCATGGTCTGCAATGATTGCAGGATATGCACAAAATTGATTTGTTGAAAAGGCTTTAGAAACTTTAAAGCAAATGCAATTAGCTGGTGAAAGCCAAATTCCACAACCTTTTTCAGCATCCTCCCTGCTTGCGTCAAAATGGGAGCTTTTGGAATAGGGTATGGACATCCATCAAAACATAAAGGATAGAGGAATTTTGTCAGATGTTGTAGGTGCAATTTCCTTGTTATACATGTATGTAAAATGTGGAAGTATAGACAAGGAACGTGAACTGTTTGACAAAATGCCTCTAATGAATGTGGTCTCATGGACTGTAATGATTATAGGATATGCACAAAATGGATTTGTTGAAAAGGCTTTAGAAATTTTAAAGCAAATGCAATTGGCTAGTGTAAAGCCAAATTCCACAACCTTTGCTAGCATCCTCCCTTCCTGTGTCAAAATGGGAGCTTTGGAATAGGGTATGGACATCCATAAAAACATAATGCAAGGGGCATTTTTTTCAGATATTATAGTTAGAAATGTTTTGGTAGACATGAATACAACTTCATCTAGATTTCACAAAGATAAATGATTTCATTTATTATTGGTCATTTCGTCTAAAGTACTCATCAACAAATTACAAAGGCCTCAATAACTAACAGCAAAAAATTGGAAACAAAACCAACAGACTTAGTAAAAAGTATGTTTTTCCTTAAAATAACACACTTGGAAGTCGAACAACCATGCACAAGGCAGCCAACAAACCTCTAATAGATACTATTATGAGAAAAAATTGCAAAATTACAAGTAATATCAGCTCTTCATATTTCATTAAACACTTGCCTTGAATGTTAAACATCTCCTGATCCTTTAGTCACATTCCCAGTCTGGTGTAACAACTCAATAAAGGAATTAAACACATCCATCTGCAGTATAATTAACAAGAATTTGAAATAATAAAATACAAGAAAATGGCATCATCTAAAACTTAAATATAAGCAAAATTAATACTTTAACATTTTCCTCTCACTCTTTGAACCTTTCTATCAACATTGGACAAGCCTGTAAATCAGATTCCATGCAAACTTAGAGCTCAAATGACAAGAATAAATTGTGATTCCAATGAAATATTTCACTTATCAAATAAGAATATTAATCTCTAGGAGTAACTAATGAATGAAAAAGATACTATCTTAAAACTGTGATCATACTCACCAAGGTATTTACATAATTGTTGTGTCTAGTAATTAAAGTAATTAAATAATGATAATTTTTTTTGTTGATCTAAAGATGATTGTCTTAATTGCACAAAGAAAGGTGTGAAAAGTCAAAAGCTCCAAGCACTATGTAGGCTATACTTGACAGTAGCATAAGTGAATCAATCTTCTATTCGTAGGATATGTTGCAGATAATATAATCTTATTATTTTTACAAAATCAATACACAAATGAAGCTCATGACCTCAACTTGCATGTGTCAATACATAGAGTTTCTATAGGAAACATATTATTGTATTGAGAACTACTGTCATGCATTGCCAAACCCTCTTCCATTTTTCTAACTACCCAACTATTATACTTCCCTCTTACCCTTCCACTTATTGTTATATGATCTTTCATTTCTTTGAAGGACTATCATTCTTTTGACAAACATAACATGGCTGCCTTTGCATGTAGATTGTCCCTTTATTCCATGAGTACTCTATACTTTTATGAATTCTATCATACTTCATGGCACCAAATGATAACAAAGACTCTTGAAAAATGGTTTAAAAGACTCAGTTAGGATTGTTATATGATTGTCCCTAGCTCAATATCATTGAAAATGCTCATAATCTCATTTGATGTGGATTGTGAAATGACTTAGTATAACCTTGGTACCCTCCTTAAGGACTATGAAATGGTGTGATGAGCCACATAATGGGTTATCTAAAACAATTTTATGCTCTAGGTAATAGGAGTCCAGAAGTGTGATGATGTTTATCTACTTAAACAACCATTATAAATTTTTTGAGTTAAAATCTTATAAACTAACATTCTATAATTATAAAAGATTTTAACTTAGTAAATTTGTAATTTTAAGAGATTTTAAAGTTATGGAATAAAATATTAAGAGCATACAAAGAAGATCCATGCCCAACAGGTGTAAAAAGATTATGGTTTAATACCATTGACATGCAGAGGAATTAAAAGTACAGATTTGAAGCCATTGTCATGTAGAGGAAAATTAATGAGTGGATGGTAGAGAGATTTGACTCTATGCTAAATAGCTCCCAGAATAATACTGTAAATCAATTCTTAACCAGAGATATGACATATCCAAAGAACTATTAGAAACATTACTATCTAAAAATTATACAATACCAAGAAATTTAGATTAAATTCACTTACCTGAGTCTCCAGTCATTCCTCATGATTCCTTCAACCTAGATACCTAGTTACCTACCCCTATTATCACCATCTAATCCTCCCATGAAAGTATTCATATTCACAAGAAGAAGAAGAGAGAAAAATAGAGCAAAACAAATGAATGGAATCAAAACCCCTTCCTTCTCAAATCTTTTAGAGATTTCCATTTATGAAAAGTGACCCCCAATAGAGAAAAAAGAAAAGTCCAAACAACTTCATGCTCTGGGTAACAGAGGTCTAGGAGTGTGTGAACATAACTTTTCTCTGTGAATTGATAAGTAAATTATTGGAGAAATCATCATCATAATGGTTGTGAATCGACAAGCCGCATAGGAACCTATCAACACAAACCGTGTTTAGTTCTTTGCACACATTGGAAGTGCTCCAGCAAACAACAAAACATGCAAAATGTAGAATGTACAATGAAAAATATAGTGATGAATAAAGGCCACATGCACTGATGAAACAATATTTTAAACCATTACCTATTTGAATCTGTGACACGATGCTTGGATAGATTGGGATCTAGAGGAAAGAATGTCAATGCCATTTGAAAATAAGTTATTTAAACCCTCTTCTTTGTCCTGGTAGTCATTTCACCCTATTTTGATGCCGCATGAAGAGAAATGTTTGCCACATATGTATCCCAACATGCAAAACACAAATTCCTGTCTACAAAAAACATCAGAATAAAAATTTAGGTTTTGCCCATATTCCCTCCATGAAAAATGCGAGGGAAATCAAAACCTTACGTTTTGTCCATTTTCCCTCCATGAAAAATGCCTCAAAAATCAAAACTTACCCACTTTAATATCATAGTGTGATTAATTATTTAGTCATTTATTTGTGTGACTAAATTTATTTGTGTGATAATCAAATTAGTCATTTATAGTTGTGTTGCAAAAAAAATAGTAGAATTTAGTCATTTTTAGTTGTTGTGACTAAAAGTTTTAGTCATGTAGTCATTTATTTGACAAAATTCTACTAGTGACAGTTTGTACACATGATCAAGCCAACAAGGTAAAACACATTGTATACACGCTTCATGTCTAGCTTGCTGACCTCATTATGAGATGAATCTTGTTGCAGATATAAATACTCGATGGATTGCGATGTTGAGAGGTGAATATGTGGTGTAGATGTGCAAATTCAAAATGTGAAGGATTAAAGCAGAGTGCAGAGCAGAAAAAGAAAACAAGGGCAAAAAATAAAGTATATGTAGTAGAAGTGAGAAGTAAAGCAGGATAAATGAAGACCTTTGAATATGTGTATTGAACCTTCAATGGAACTATGATCCAACATATGGTAGATGCATTTTCAATAGTTCATTACCAGTAGTGAGCCAAATTTATTCTTTCTTCTATCTTTCTTTCTTAGTGGACAGTGAGTCCACCTACAGTGAGCATTTCTTTGGGTAGTGAGCCTTATGTAATCTGGTATTGTTATCATAATATATTGTGAGCTAACACTCATCGTGGTTTTTCCCTTTTTGGGTTTTCCACGTAAAACTCCTGGTGTCCATGTGTTATGTCTTTATGGTTGATGTTCTTATGTTTTGGTGCAGGAGCACCTACCTGACAGCTGGCCTTCATGAGGCAGTTAATTAGTTTGAGTCTTGTTTATGTTTTCAAGAAGGTCATGCTGATCATGATAAGATCATGCTGACCATGCTTTTACTATTTTTAGCCAGTTTGTTAGAACAGCTGTCATGCTGTAGGATCAGTTGGATCTCCCAGCCGCCTGGAGAGATTTCCCAGCCGCTTGGAGTCGGGTCAGTAGTACTCGTAGGAAAATCTATTTAAGCATGAGGATCGTTTGATATTATAGATATCATCGATCAGGCTTTGTTGAGAGAGAGAGCGACTGAATATTGTAATAGCATCTTTTGAAATCGAATAAGAGATCCTGTTGTCTTCGTTTTCTGTTTGATCTCCTTTGTGTAATCGATTTGCTGGTTTGGGTGGTTTCATGGATTCACTGATCCATTCCACCGGTTGATTCGTCTGATCAGTGGAATGGTTATGTATAGTAGGTTAGGAGTTAGTTTGTTTGTTTGCATGCAGGTGTACAGGATCGCCGTCGAGAGATGTTGAAGACCCTAGCATGGGTATGTGCTAGGTCGAGCTGATAAAGTGTGGAAGATCACCCTGGAAGTGGATCGAGTCATCCCAGGAGGTTCGGCGGATCAGAACAGTGAAAATCCGCTAAGGCTGGAAATTTGTCAAAACGGCATCATCAAGATATTTTGGTGAATATCCTGCAGTCGCTTCGGGTATCGTCATCCGGATAAGTGAAGATGAGCATGATGCAGTTGAGTGCATGAAGTGAATGTGCGTCGGGGTGATCATCATCAGGAGTTGCCGAGGAGGAGCGTATCGGCATAAGGAAGAAGATCGGGTTGATCGCGGGCCGAAAAAGCTAAGTTTGGCCAACAGCAGGATATGACATCATCATCATCAGGATATACGTCATCAGGATATTTCAGAGCAGCAGGATATTGAGGAGCTGCATGTGACGTCATCGTCATCAGGATAATCATCATCAGGATATTGGGTGACGTAAGCATCGAGGGGACGGTGCGTGGAGTTAAGGTTTTGTCATCATCAGGATATATGGAAGGAATCAGATGTTCCATATCCTGCTGATTAACATGATGTTGAACATCATGATGCTGAAGATAGTGAAGACGGAAGTTGTCGGTGAGATGAACAGTGGACGTCAGGAGGATGTTCGCGCTTGCCGAACATGATGATGCTGCCGAATATGATGATGCTGTTGACAGGCGAAAGGGCGAGGGCTTGTCATCAGGAGGATATCGGTCGGCGACAGTAAATATGATGATGATGATGATGATGATGATGATGATGGGCTGCAGACATCCATGCTATGTGTTAATGTTTTAGTGTGGATGCCTCTGCATCATAGTGGTATCAGAGCTCAGCAAAAGGTCTGGGCTGTTGTGTGTTGATTCTGTCACTGAAAGGGTAGAGGTAGAGTTGATTGTGTGTTGTGTGTTGATTGAGAGGTTGACAAAATGCCTCCTAAAGGTAGTGGTACTGCAAGGGAATTGCAGGAGATGAAGGAAAAACATTCCAGAGAGATGAGGAAGATGAAGGAGCTTGCTCAAGCACTTCAAGCTAGGCTTGTAGCCCTAGAAAAGAACAAAAAGAGGGAAGTGGAAGACAGTGAATCTGAAGAAGATGAAGATACTGTGGAAGAGTATGAAGAGGTAGCTGAAGATCTGGATGCTGAAGACCAGAGACTGGCAAAACTGTTAAAGGCAATGCAGAGTGATAAACCTAAGGTAAAGGTTGATGTTTCCAAGTATAATGGAAGTTTGAATGAGGATGATTTACTGGATTGGATTGCTACACTTGATAATCACTTTGAATGTGAAGATGTTGCTGAGGATCAGAAGGTAAAGATTGCAAAGACCAAGTTAGGAGGTCATGCTTTGGTATGGTGGGATTATGTACAATCCGAGAGAAGGAAGCAAGGGAAGTCAAAGATCACTTCATGGGATAAGATGGTAGCAAGGATCAAAGGTAAATTCTTGCCTAGGGATTATGAAATTCAGATGTTTAAGAAGCTGCAATTTTTAAGGCAGAAGGAAATGGATGTGAAGGCATATACTGAGGAGTTTTATAAGTTGAGTATGAGATCTGGTCATCATGAGAATGAGGTAGAAAAGGTGGCTAGGTACTTGGCTAGTTTGAGATTTAACATACAGGATGAGTTAGTTTTAGCTAACCCTAAGAATGTGGAGGATTGTTATCAAATGGCAATCAGGATTGAAGAAAAGATGAATAGAGGACATGATAAGTCCATGAGAGGAAGAGGAACCAATATGAGGGGAAGAGGAGCAGCCCCTGCACAAAAGCAAACCAATGAGGGTCAAGAAGACACTAGTAAAGGACAGGGACAGTCTGATTTTAGAGGTGGATGGAAAGGTAATAAAGGAAGATTTGGAGGTGGTAGAGGTTCTACTACATTTTTAGGAAAATGTTACACCTGTGGTGAGTTTGGTCATCCATCTTTCAAATGTCCAGACAACAAAGGTTCATCATCCAGAAATGATAGAACAAATGACAAGAGAGTACAACTGGTACAAGAAGAGAAAGCAGAGCAAAGTGTGCAGAGTTCAAACACTTATCAAAAGGATAAGGAGCCTGATAATTATGCATACCCAGAGAGTGGAGAGTCTCTGATGATGAGAAGAACAGTGACTACCATGAAGGTACCTGACAACGAATCCCCACAAAGAAGAGCTCTTTTCAAGACCACATGCAAGAGCAAAGGTAAAGTATGCAAGGTTGTCATTGATACTGGTTCAACAGACAACATGGTATCTCAGGAAATGGTGGATAAACTGAATTTGGAAAGGATTCCACATCAACACCCTTACAAGGCATCTTGGGTAAGTGATAGTCAATCACTTTTTGTCTATGAACAGGCATATGTGGATTTTTAGATTGGGGCATATCATGATAGGGTTTTATGTGACATTTTGCCCATGGAATGTTGTCACCTACTGTTGGGTAGACCATGGCAATTTGATAGAAGGGTATTGTATGATGGGTATGCTAATACCTACACCATCAAGAAAGATGGGAAAACTATGAAGTTGATGCCATTGCAGGCAGATGCTGCAGCACAGGGGGCAGCCAAAATCATTTTAATAGGAAAGAAGGAGTATGTGCAGATGCCTATAGGAGCAGGCATAAAGGCAGTTGAGGATACTGCAGGAAAAGGAGTTGTTCAGGACAACAGGTTGAAGAAAGTTTTAGTTTTGACTGACAGAGGTCAGCAGCAGGTGCAGAAACAGGTTTGCACACAGCAACCAGATGAGAGGAATGACAAGGATGTTGTCATAGTTGGGACTATTGTTTGTCCTATACAAGTTGAAAGGAAGACAGGATTGAACATTTCAGAAGTTCAAGAGGCAGTTCAGACAGAGGTTCTGGTCAGACAACCTGACAAACCCAGGGTATGTGAGAGAAAGGCCTACATTGACAGGCATGAGAATTTACTTGCCAGAAAGCGAGTTACAGTTCAGAAGACTTGGAGCAGCCAAGAGCCAGCAGAGGACAAAGCTGGAACAGTTCAGCATATTGCCAAAGCAAAGTGTAAAGGTGGAGGACTTCCACATACTAAACTCATGGGACATGAGTTCTTTTCTGTTGGGGAGTATGGTGCAGGAGCACCTACCTGACAGCTGGCCTTCATGAGGCAGTTAATTAGTTTGAGTCTTGTTTATGTTTTCAAGAAGGTCTGATAAGACCAAATGCATGTAATAAGGTCATGCTGATCATGATAAGATCATGTTGACCATGCTTTTACTATTTTTAGCCAGTTTGTTAGAACAGCTGTCATGCTGTAGGATCGGTTGGATCTCCCAGCCGCCTGGAGAGATTTCCCAGCCGCTTGGAGTCGGGTCAGTAGTACTCATAGGAAAATCTATTTAAGCATGAGGATCGTTTGATATTATAGATATCATCGATCAGGCTTTGCTGAGAGAGAGAGCGACTGAATATTGTAATAGCATCTTTTGAAATCGAATAAGAGATCCTGTTGTCTTCGTTTTCTGTTTGATCTCCTTTGTGTAATCGATTTGCTGGTTTGGGTGGTTTCATGGATTCACTGATCCATTCCACCGGTTGATTCATCTGATCGGTGGAATGGTTATGTACAGTAGGTTAGGAGTTAGTTTGTTTGTTTGCATGCAGGTGTACAGGATTGCCGTCGAGAGATGTTGAAGACCCTAGCATGGGTATGTGCTAGGTCGAGCTAATAAAGTGTGGAAGATCACCCTGGAAGTGGATCGAGTCATCCCAGGAGGTTTGGCGGATCAGAATAGTGAAAATCCGCTAAGGCTGGAAATTTGTCAAAACGGCATCATCATGATATTTTGGTGAATATCCTGCAGTCGCTTCGGGTATCGTCATCCGAATAAGTGAAGATGAGCATGATGCAGTTGAGTGCATGAAGTGAATGTGCATCGGGGTGATCATCATCAGGAGTTGCCGAGGAGGAGCGTATCGGCATAAGGAAGAAGATCGGGTTGATCGCGGGCCAAAAAAGCTAAGTTTGGCCAACAGCAGGATATGACGTCATCATCATCAGGATATACGTCATCAGGATATTTCGGAGCAGCAGGATATTGAGGAGCTGCATGTGACATCATCGTCATCAGGATAATCGTCATCAGGATATTAGGTGACGTAAGCATCGAGGGGACGGTGCGTGGAGTTAAGGTTTTGTCATCATCAGGATATATGGAAGGAACCGGATGTTCCATATCCTGCTGATTAACATGATGTTGAACATCATGATGCTGAAGATAGTGAAGACGGAAGTTGTCGGTGAGATGAACAGTGGACGTCAGGAGGATGTTCGCGCTTGCCGAACATGATGATGCTGCTGAATATGATGATGCTGTTGACAGGCGAAAGGGCGAGGGCTTGTCATCAGGAGGATATCGGTCGGCGACAGTAAATATGATGATGCTGACAGTGTTAAGGAAAACATGATGATGATGATGATGATGATGATGATGGGCTGCAGACATCCATGCTATGTGTTAATGTTTTAGTGTGGATGCCTTTGCATCATGTTTATTCTATTTTCATGTTATTGATTTTGGTAATTGGATAAATGAACATGTTAAGAAGTGGTTTTGCAGAATACTGATTCACCCCCCCTCTCAATATTCCTTGTATTCAACAATTGGTATCAGAGTAAGGTTCCTTGGAAGAAGCTTAACAACTTAAAGAAGATTTGGGAAGGTGTACACATGGCTACCAGAAGATATTTCACTTCTCCTGAAGCCTCATATGGAAGCAATAAATAATTACAAGCTTCTCTTATTGATCTTGAAAAGTCTAAAGCAGAAATCATGGATCTGAAGGATAACATACAAGAAGTTGATGAATGCATCCTAAAGCTAAAAGAACAAGTCAAGAAATTCAATGAAAAATACAAAGAGGTTAATGAATAATTGATATCAGCAAATGAAATCCTGGATGACTTGAAAGTGGAAGTTATAGAAATATCTAAAGAAGAAGAAGATCTAAATCTAATGGTAAAAATCAAGCTAGAAGAATGTGATAAACTTGAAAAAGAAGTTGTGAGCTTGAAACTAAACTTGGTAAAAGCTAAGAGCTATGAAGAAAAGTTCAAGATAAGTTTTGCAAAACTTGATGAGATGATTGCCAGTTAAAAGAGTTCTAATGACAAGCAAGGCTTTGGATTTGAGAAAGGAGAAAGTTCAAAATTAGGTCAAGCAAACACTGTGTTGAAGCAAAACAAAGGCAACTAGTTCAGGAATTAGAGAAGAAGACCTGGAAGACCTCTGGTCAGACAACCAAATGCTCAAAGGTACCCATCTTTCAATGGCCATTGTTTTAATTGTAATAGGTTTGGCCATAAAGCTACTCAGTGTAGGAGTAGAATAAATCAGAATGATCCATCATTCTCTAGTCAATATTTCAATTGCAAGAAAATTGGTCATAGATCAAATGAATGCAAAAGTCTGGTAAGGAATGGCTTTTACAATACAAGGAATACTCAATCATTCAATGGAAAGTGTTTTGCATGCAATAGATTTGGACATATGGCTAATCAATGTAGATCAAATCCAATCAATAGAAAGAATCAAGGACAAAGGAATGTGGTATGCTACAATTGCAATAAATATGGACATGTTGCAAGATTCTATAGAAGCAAGATTGAGTAGAAAGATTATGCTACAGAAAAGAGGAAAATAGACCAAAGAGAAGATAAAGGCAAGAAAAAAATTGATCCAATGGAAGTCAAGAAGGAAATGAGCAAGGTCTGGATTAAGAAAGATGTTAATCAGGACAAGGATGCATCCACTCTAGTTTTTGGTGCATATACTTCCTCTGGGAAGTAAATTGGGAGCTCCAGCTCAGGGGGAGCTGTGTTAAAAATCCAAAACCCCCAGTGAGAAAGTTAGTGCTAGTATTTGGCACAAAGATATGTTGAAAATATGCATATGACAGATCCTTTGAAAGAAATTCTGGTGAAAAAGGTTCAAGTACAGAACATTGCAGAGCAATCTTAATAGACTGTATTCTATAGAAATGTGCTTTGACAACTTTTGAAAGATAGTATTTATGATGTTTAGGTTTTCACAAGAGAAAGTTAAAAGGGTTGTATCTGAAGGAAGAATCACTTTGCAATCAAGCTCTCAAGTGTCTAAGGCAAAGAGAAGAAAAAATTCTAGCAACAATAGCTCAATTTCCAAAGAAATTCAAGGTGAGATCAAGCCAAACCCTAATTCAGCAAAAGAGGTATTTACAACTTGAAAACCATTCTATCAAGTCTAAATTATTCTAGAAAATGTTTACTCCTCAAATAATTGAGATAATGGAAAAGCCTCACCCCAAGTTCAAGAAACATTTCTTCAAATAACTGGAAAATGATCCTGTAGGGGTATTCTCAATTACTCCACATGGAATTATGCACATGGAAGATGTTAGGACACATATTCATACCAATTTAGAGGAATATGATCACATGAATCTTTGAAAATTATACTTGGATGAACTGACTACTATTGATGTTGAGTTGAAAGATGAATATAAAGTTCTAGGAGAAAAGAAATTAGATACCTGGTTGGACTTTTTTGCTATCTCAAATGATACATGGGTTATGTTTATTCTAAGAAGAATTCATGATGAGTTTTTGTGGCTTGATGAACCATATATGATAATGAAAGAAGCTATCAAAGTTGTAACTAGTATGAGTTCCTCTGAGAGAACTCCAGGTGAAAAGAAAATAAAGAACAATTTAGTAATGTAGCTAACAGGAGCCAAATTTGATAAGAAAGCTCTCACGGTGAATGGTATTAAGGATCCAACTGTCAAATTTGTATCAATGGCTATTTGTACAAAATATATTTTTCCCACACAGAAAACTCTGTGTCTGCACCATCCATATACACAGCATATGACATGGTAAAAAAATATGAATTATAACCTATGTGAATTTCTCTAGAGTGAATTAATAGAGAACTTAAAAAGAACAAAAGAGACAAATTATCCCTTCAAATATGGAACTTTGATCACTTGTCTACTCTTCCATTTCCTGAGAGGGCTACCTAGCTTGGGAAGCATTGTCTGTCTTGATCACACACTAGTAGCAACTCAAATAAGAAATCACCTGTAGAGTTTGGGAAATGTAGACAGACAATGAAATCTTATGGGGATACTTCATGAACTTTCAAAATAAAATGTTATGTAGGGTCCAAATACCTAAAAAGGTAGTAATGAAATATGAAAATGACATTGTCTTCATGGAAGCCATGGAACCAAGAATTGCATGGGTCCCTGCATTAGGGTGTGAAGTTGTAGAAGATATCTTGACTGAATTAGTTGATGTACTACTGAATAAACCAAAAAATCTCAAAGAAGATAGGTTTGGGACATTCAAAGATTTATCTAAGGAATATGAGCATTCAGAGAAAATATTAGATGAACAAACTAATGAGGCAAAAACCAAAGTAGAAGGATCAAGACCCTTAAATGTTTTGGTAGAATAGAAGTCAAACACTCCAGAAAGAAAAGATGAGAAAGCTAAAAAGGAAAAATATGCATTTAGCCCCAAGAAAAGAAAAAGGATCCCATCAATTATAGAAGCCACTATCAAAGTAGAGAAAGAAAATCCAACAGAAGAAAAGAAAAGAAAGAAAGTTACACTTAGTGAAGAACAAGCATCAAGAGACATTGTTGCAGATCAAATTTCAATTGACTATGTTAGAAAGTTTTTGGAAAAATAGCAAAGATTACAGATCCTAGAATCACCCAAGACTCTACAAGGACAAATAAATCTAGCTTCTATGTCTCATGTGGAAAAACTCAAACTAGTATAAATCGTGGAAGCTAAGGCTCAGGAAAAAATGTTGAAGACATATACATGACAATAAACTCATTAATGAGACATCTAGTATTCTAAAGAAGATGATGCCCTCATACTAGAAAGATACATCAATGTTATCAACTGCTCATTTCAAAGGTGTAATAAATTTTGTAAGTACTCATTTTGAATCCTTTGAAAAGTCTGTTGACATTAAAGTTAAAAAGGACTATGAAAACAAAAGACTAGCAGTATCAAAAACCAAGTTAGACAGTGACAAAATTTTGTTAGAAAGCAGCATCGAGAATATGAAAAATGCAATCAAGGAAGCCTATGATATATACAAATTTTGTTTGTCATGGCTTGAAACCACTAAGGAAATAGATGAAAAAGTCAAAAGTATGGAGCTTCAACTTACAAATATTTCTAAGACCTTTGATCCAGCAGTTGACTCAATCAGTAACATAGAAACACAAGCTTAAAATAGTTAGAACAACATAAGTAGTCTTCTCAGTAGACAGGAAGAAGTTAAAAACAAAATGTGTCTATTGAGAAGGATAATAAGCTCAAAATTTGAGATCATGACAAGTCTAGCTGCAGAAGCCTTAAGGGTTCAGGATACAACTGACATACCTATCAGCGTGAAGAAGGCAGAAGATTTGGTAATTCAAGTAAATGAGAATATCCAAATTCTAAATAGTGCTAGGAATAAGTGTGATAAAGAGATTATACAATTAAATATTGTGTACAAGGATATTCTTTCAACTACAACAAATTAAGTTGAAGATTGTATGTGTACATATGCGGCAGAGTATGAAAATTTTTGTAGTTTTGACACAATTTTTACCCTTGTACATACACCTTTGCCATTGATGTCAAAGGGGGAGAAGAAAACTAGTGAAAAATGAACAAACATCTAATAGGGAGAAGAAATATAGAGTAAGGGGAAGCAAACAAGCATTTTTCACTAAGTGTTTCTAGGAATACCAAAGGGGGAGATTATTGGCAAGAGACATTGCACTGATGAAGGATTGCATGTTGTCATTGATGGCAACAAAGAAAATAGATTCCACCAATATGACAAAGAGATGTTGCTCCTAAAGATCAACTTGATTTGGTAACAAGGCACAAAAGTATTCTGGTCTAGAAGGCTAAAATGGCTAAGTATGGGTAGTATTCAGAGCAAGTGACAGAAAGTGGGTCAATATGCCTTCAAAGTTGAAGATCAGCTTATGCAATTTGGGTATAATGTTCATAGCTATTTGATGATGATATGTTCCAGTGATCAATTCTTGACTTCGTCTGAAAGTCATACTATGAAATTTCTAAGTCCAGGTGAATAGAACTAAGATAGGAACAATGCACAGTGCTAGAGTAAAAGGGTCTGCATTCCTCCGCAGTTACATATTTTGTCTTGTAGTTCTAAAGGTATGCTAAGAGGTCAAGAATGAATGTTTGTTATGAATCTTTGAGTCTCTTGTGGTCCACAGTGAGAATTTTGATGTGACAAATGAATTGACCAAACATGTTCTTAAGAGACAGGCCAAGAGGCATGTAAAATCCATATGCAGAGAAGATATATTATTTGTACAATAAATATAAGTGGTTGTATGATTGGTACTAGCCTATATGAAGACTATTATATGTTTGGTTAGGTATGCATTATAGTTTGTATGCATGATCAATCTGACAAGGTAAAGCACATTGTATACATGCTTCATGTCTAGATTGCCGACCTGATTATGAGATGAATCTTGTTGCAAATATAAATAGTCGATGGATTGCAATGTTGAGAGGTGAATATGTGGTGTAGATGTGAAAATTCAAAATGTGAAGGATTATAAGTAGAGTGCATAGCAAAAAAAGAAAACAAGGGCAGAAAATAGGGTATATATAGTAGAGGTGAGAAGAAAAGTAGAATAAATGAAGACCTTTGAATCTGTGTATTGAACCTTCAATGGAACTATGATCCATCATATGGTAGATGCATTTTTAATAGTTCATTACTGACAATGAGCCAAATTTCTTCGTTCTTCTATCTTTCTTTCTTAGTGGACAATGAGTCCAAGTGAGCCCTATGGTAGTGAGCCTTATGTAATCCGGTATTGTTATCATAATATATTGTGAACTAACACTCACCATGGTTTTTTCCTTTTTGGGTTTTCCACGTAAAAATCTTGGTGTCCATGTGTTATGTCTTTATGGTTGTTGTTCTTATGTTTATTCTGCTTTCATGTTATTGATTTTGGTAATTGGATAAATAAACATGTTAAGAAGTGGTTTTCCAAAATACTGATTCACCCTCCCCCCTCTTAGTATTCCTTGTATTCAATATTTACTAGTCTCTTCGACATATAAGAAGTTGCACTTTGCTCATAGATTACATTTTTGTGCACAAATAATGTAGCACAGTATGAGGCATTGGTTCATGGTTTGCTACTTGCTAAGAAGAAGAACATCAAACATCTAGAGATCTTTGGGGACACTGAATTAGTGGTCAACCAAGTTAGAGAAAAATGTGCAACTAAAAATTAGCTTCTAAGAGCTTACAGACATAGAGTTTGGGGCCTATTTGAGAGTTTTGATGCTCTCAACCTATAGGGAGTCCCAAGGAAATTGAATGCTGAAGTAGATCAATTGGTAACAGTGGGGTCTCAATTCTCTCCACCTATAGATTTGTTTTAGGGTCCTTATCAACATGTGAAGATAGTAGTTCGACCCTCTGTTCCTGACAACAATATTCATTGGTAAATCTTTGATAGCAATGAGTAGTTTGCAAGCTTCATTCAAAATGAAGTCAAGTTCTCTTCCATGGTGTAGCCCAAATTGCAAGAGGGTTATGGTGATCAGTTTGTTCAACTCAAAACCAATAAGCTACCAAGGGTTTTTAGTTACTCTTGAGGCTATATTTAGTCCATATGATGAGTTTAAGGGTGAGAGGAAGAACATGATGTTCAAAAAGGAGGATTATCAAAAGGTCATTATTGCCCAAGGTAAAGAGTTATTGCTGGGAAAGGTATGTGGTGACGTTGAGTAGCAACATTTTATATGTGTTGCTCAGAAATACAGTGATGTTCTAGTATGGACTTATGAAGATCTAAAGGGTTTCAATCTAGACATTGCTAAGCATGCCATAGATTTGGATCCAAACACCAATCCTATTTGCCAAAAGTAGAGACCCATAAACCCAAAGATTAAGCCGCTTATGAGAAAAGAGCTTGCAAAACTCATATAGGCAAGAATTATCTTTCCCTTTAAGTATTCAACTTGGGTAACTAATCTAGTGCCTATGAGGAAGAAAAATGGTGAGATAAGGCTTTACATAGACTTTTGAGACCTGAATCGTGCTTCCTTGAAGGATCACTACTCTCTTCCGTCTATAGATCAAATTTTACAAACTATTACAGGGGCAAAGAGGTTTTCACTATTTGATGGTTTTTCTGGTTATAACCAAATCTTTGTCAAAGAGGAGGATATATTTAAAACAACATTTAAAACTAAATGGGCAACCATGGCATATGCAAAGATGCCATTTTGTCTTTCTAATGATAGTGCCACATTTCATAGAGAAATGGATATTGCCTTCAAAGGTTTTATAAACAAGTTCATCCTAATTTATCTAGATGATATTATAACCTTCTCCAAGAGAGGAGAAAATCATATGGAGCATCTGGAGAAAGTTTTCCCAAGATGCAGAGAATTTGGAGCATCTTTGAACCCTAAAAATGTATTTTTGTTGTTTCTCAGGATAAGCTTCTAGGCCATCTAGTGTCTACGGATGGGATCTCCATAGATGCTAAAAGAATGTCATCTCTTCTTTCTCTGCATCTACCTACTCATAAAAAGGCTTTACAATCATTTCTAGGGTAGATCAACTTTGTTAGGAAGTTCATTCCTAACTGTGTTATCTTGGTAAAACCTCTAACCCTTATGCTTAAGAAAGATGTTTTCAGATGGACCAAAGAAGGGAAAGATGGTTTTGAGAAGATCAAAGAAGAGATTGCCTAGGCTCCTACTCTCATGAATCCAAATTATGAGGACTTCATCCTTTATGTGCATGGAGGAGAGAGCAGCGTTGATGCTATCCTGATGCAAGAAAATGAACAAGGAATGGAACAACCCCTGGCCTTCTTTAGTTAGACCTTGAAATATTATGAGATTAGATACAACCCCATGGATAAACAGGTATTTGCTATTGTAGGCATGAGTTTTCCACAGTCTATATAATATAGATGAAATGCTTTTGGATTAAATTATGTGTATTTCTTTGCTATTGTTAGAGCTTTGAAAAAATTCATATATATGTTGGCAAATAACCATATTGAAGTTTTAGTTTCTCATACTAGAGTGAGATTATATAATGGACATTGAAATTAGTGAAAAGAGAGTGAATTGGGTCACTAAGATCCTAGAGTATGATGTGATCATCAAGGCCACTAAACTAGTTATCTAGAGGCAGAGGATTGTGTGAACAACTAGCTCAGACTATAGTAGATGAGGTGAGTTCATCTTACCATTTGAGTGAAGAACAGCCTATAGTTGAATCAGTAACTGTGAATTCTTGGACAACAGATATGGCTAAGTTCCTATCCACTGGTGAGTATCCCTATGGATTGGATAGAACTAAAAGAAGACACTTCAGGTTGCAGTCTATTCCTTATGCTTTGGTGGATGGTGTTCTCTTCAAGAGAAACCTAGATGGAGTCTTCTAAGGTGTATAGAGGAAGATCAAATTGATAGATTACTCAGCGAGTTTCATGCTAGCCCAGTTCGAGGTCACTTCTCTGCTAGAGCTACATCAATGAAAATAATGAAAGCATGTTACTTTTGGCCCACATTATTCAATGATGCCCATGTATGGATAAGAAAATGCAAAGAGTGTGCTCTCTTTGCTGGAAAGAAATGATTGGTATCCCTCCCACTCCATCCTAGTCAAGCAAATCATCCTTTCTCACAGTGGGGTTTAGACTTTATTGGCATGATAAATCCCACTTCCAATGTTGGTCACAAGTGGGTTTTGACTGCAGCAGATTACTTCACGAGATGGGTTGAAACAGTCCTACTAAAAGAGGCCACTAATAAAAAATCATGGATTTCTTAGAAGAAATCATGACGAGGTTTGGAGCTCCTCATACCATTATTTCTGATAATACAAAAACATTCACTGGTTTTAGAATTGATGACTGGGCTCTAAAGTACAATGTTTTCTTGAAGACTTCATCCAATTATTACCCACAAGGTAATGGGTTGGTTGAATCCAACAACAAGAACTTGATGAGAATTCTAAAGAGGACCATGGAGACAAACTAGAGGCAATGGCACAACAAGATCAAATTAGCTCTTTGGGCTGATAGGATCACCTAGAAGAGAGCTATTGGTATTTCTCATTTTGTTCTTGTTTATGGAAGAGAGGCTAGATTGCCTTTATGTTTGGAGATTCCTTCATTGGAATTGGATCAACAATTAGAACTGGAAGGAGAAGATGTGAGGTCTATAAGAATGGTTGAATTGACTGAATTAGAAGAGCATAGATAGTCATCCATGTGTACCCTGGAGGAACATCAAAAACAAACCAAGAAATGCTTGGACAAGAAGACCAAGAATCATATTTTCAAAGAGGGTGATCTTATTCTGAAGTGGGATGCTAACAGAGCCAAACCAAGAGGCCACACTAAATTTGATGCAATTTGGAGTGGCCCATATACCATCACCAACTGTCAGCAAGCCAATGCTTTCATTCTTTCAAGGCTAGATGGTGACTCTCTACTTATCTCAGTGAATGGGATCCATCTCAAACCTTACTTTTAAGGTTGGTTTGAGATTATGTATATATTCTTTTAGTTTATTTTTGTTTTAGGTTCCCCCTTTCAATAAGTGCTTTTGCACCAACTACATTGTCATTAGAAGAATGTATTCCTTGTTCCCTTTTGTGGTCTTGTTTTGAGGCATGTTTCAGTTGTGCTGGTATGTTTTAGACCTTTAACTCTATGCCCAATGAATGCTTAATGCCACTAGTTCTCTTTTGTTTAGCTCAAAAACACCCCTAAGAAGTCACCAAAATGTTGACCTATTTTTCTTCCCAGCCAAATAGCCCAAATCCAAAAAATCTCTAAGTGTTTTCCCCTTTAGGAATGCAGGAAAAACACCCCAAATTGGTTAAGTCCAAAAATTTATGTTTTTCCTTGTGTTTTTAAGTGTTGTAGAATTTCAGAGCTTAGAGTTCTTGCTTTCATCCTTCCATCCTAATCATCTCCAAACTCTGCCCTTTCCTTTGTAAAATATTCTAAGTGTTCAAAGTGCTTCAGACCTTGGAGTTTTGAACTTTTGTGTTTTGGGCTGTATTTGGATATTTTGACATAGATATCCTGATATTTCAAATATCCATATCCATAAGGTAGAATGATTAGATCCCAATCTCTAGCCCTTTATTTTGAAATATGCTAAGACTTTTGGGGTGCTAGACTTCAGACTTTTCCCCTTCCCCTTTCCTTTCCTTTTGGAAAGCCAAAGGCAGAAGGTCTAAAGGCTGACATCCATCAAACTTGTGAAATAAAGCTAAGTGTTGTGAACTTTAGGGATCAAACCTTCCCTCTCCTTCTTTCTCATAGAAGGCAAAAAATGCAAGGCTCGAGCTCTGAACTCCCCCAAAACTTTCAAAAATTGGCTAAGTCTTTGACTTTTGGGGCTCAGATTTTCCTTCTTTTTCCTTCACTGGGAAGGCAAAAGATAGAAATCCTGAGGCTCGAAGTCTGTTGATATTGTAATACTCCTTTGCAAAGAAAAGATTAGAGGGTAGTCTTTTCTCCTTTCTCCTTCTCTCTTGGAAGGTGAAACATCGAAGGCTTGAGGCCTGATCTCCAACGACTTCTAGGATCTTTAGAGATAATGGAAAGGAAGCAGAATCAAAGGTCTACCATGATTAATAATGATGAAATCTTGCTATTAAAGAAAATTACAAGTTAGAAGTGAAGGTCAAACATCCAACTCCAACTGGAAATATTGCAGTTGATCATTTATTGTGCAATTGGAGGTTCAAGCGCAAGTTTTCAATGCAGATATTTGAAGATATTTGTTCAACCACTTCAAAAGATATTTTTTTTGCATTTATGGCATTCACTTTTGTAAAATATCTTCTAATAGATCCCATGGGGGTCAATATATTGTAATGACTTAGATTAATGAATGAAATGCTATATATGCATAGATGAAAGATGTAACAAGGGTTGGATACAGACACCTATTTTTGTGTTGAAACATAACTCTCCTCTGTTGCAACTATGCCTTTTGATTAATACATATTGTGTTTTAACTTTTCATTATTTTCTTTTGACTTTGTGTAGTCTTAGAATTGGTTGTTGTTTGTGAATGTCTAATTCCTTACAATCCATTCTTTACCTCTATTAAAATCTTCATGATTTGTGTAAGTTTATCAACTGTATTAATTTATTTGTGCATTTTAGCTTTGTGAGTGTTCTTTATTCAAACCTAGTGTAACACCTCCTTTTATTTTCTAGTTTCATTTTTCTTCCCCTTTTTCCCAATAGTGGATAGATTAGGTTTAGTCTTAGCAAAGGAGCTAGCTTCTCTCTAGAGATTTGATCTCCCTACAAGGTCCTACACATGGAGATCATCTCAATGTTTCACTAGATTTTTGGAGCCCTAAAAGACTCCAACACAAGGTGAAAATCCATGTGACAATAGGTTTAAAGAAAATTAGAAAAGATAGCATGAATGCAAGTGTAATGCTTGGGAAAATAGTGACAAAAGGTCTGCTACAGTTTAAAAAATGGAAGGCAGAGAAAGTTTTGAGGGATCTGGGTCATTAATTCAACATCTACAAGAGATCTATGTGCATACAATACTCAAGGATAGTCAACATTTTTTTCTTTCATTTTGGGGAAAGACATGGGCATTGTCTCAGAGGTATACAATAATATCTTAGAAAATGTATCATTGAGAAACAATATATGATTCTGTTAATAAGGTGGAATAATGTCTGTAAGGAGAATAGGGAGCATACTTGATACAATGAAGATATAAGTCTTGAATAGAGATTGACAGAACTAGACTTGAAATTCTTCATTAGTAATAGTGGTAAAGTATGGTAATCCATAGATTTTGTCCACAAGAGAGCTTGGCTAAAAGAGGACTAACAATGAATAGAAAAATATAGGTTTGACTGCCCAGCTAGTACCACAAAATTAGTACGGATACAAGTTTTTGTGAACAACAAGTACATGAAGAACCTGAAATTCTAGTAGGATGGGTCATATGGACTGTGATGACAGTCATGAGGATAGTAGGAGAGGGTGGAAGCAAGTGTATTACTCTGCCCTAAATATTTACATGAATGATGGTCAATAACATGTACAATGAGCAGAGATCAAGGAGATCCTATATAATTAGTTGTGGTTGAGAAAATGAAGAAAAAATGAGGTTCCTCATGTAGAAGACAATCTTAGGATGAGAGAAGGAAGGAGTGGGATCAATGAAACCATATAGAATCAATTGTAGTTGAGTTAAAGGAGAAAAGTAAGGAGGAGGTACCTCATGTAAGATTAGACTAGGAGGAGAGAAGTAGAAAAAGAAGAGTGAATGTTCTTGTTTTAGAATTGTGTAGTAGGAGGGTTTGAGTGTTTCTTAGAGAAATCAATGTATGTTCCATCATAACCCTTGACAACATGAGTAATAAGTTGTGCCATGCACCAATAAGGGATATTAAGAGAGTTGTGGTTGTGGTGTATTTGTAAAGTGAGAAATAAGTGCACACAATAGTTCAAAGAAGTGAAAACTATGTCATATGCATTAAACCACTAAAGTACATCTCCATGTAAAGTATTAGGAAAATAAGAAACAATAATATTTTCATAATAATGGAATTTCCATACAAACAAGCCATAAATTTTTGTAGATGTAATGTAGGACTTTCATTATCACAAAATGTAGATAATATTACATATTTAGAAGAATAGGTAGTAAAGTGACAAGTATCTCAAGCATACAAAATCACTACTTGGAGGAATGATGTTCATGTAATCAATTTGAAGTGCATCAAATGTGACCATTAAGAAATGGTCTATGATGGCTTCATGTTCAATGTCATCATGAGAGACAGCCTCCTCGTTAAAAGGAATATGTGTAAGAGAAGGGGAGGAAGAAGATGTAGTAGGACATGCATTAATGTGCAAGGGAGGTTCCTAAGAAAGATAATCATCATAAAGAACATGAACCTCATCTTCATTGTGGAAGACTCACTTGGGTATCTAAAGATAATTCCTCAAGATGGAATAATATGGGATGGGATAATATGGGATTTGTTATTAGAGAAATAAGCTTCAAAAATATAGAGAGAGTATCAGCAAGCGCAAGGAAGAAGAACGAGAATGCCTAACTATCCTGTAATGGTCATCTTTGAAAAATTATCCACTACAACATAAAGTTACTATGATGCTTTGTCACAAGGATTAACATATCTCAGGCCTCAGGCCATATGGCTACTTGTTGGGCATAAAATTTGGAAGAGACTTATTTTATTTACCACTAGAAATTAGTGGCAAGTTTCATGGGAAATATTAATGTAAATGGCGCGCGTGTCCAAAAAAATGGCTCTAAACTTTTGTGACCGTTACCTCCCACATTTCTTTGGTACAAGCACACTCCATAGTTCTCGAGATTGGGCTTTGCATAATTCTTTAGAAAAGGAGTCTTATAGGGACATACCAGGAACAATAAAAGGCAGGGCCATCTGAGCACTGGAAGATCCCCTAAGTAAATTTCCTCAGTGGCACTTAAGACAAAAGAGAGAAGAGTTAGATTTTGGGACAAAATTCAACAGTCCCCTATTTTTTCTTGTCATAGGACTTAGCATAAAGCAATCACTGATGTAGGGATTTAGAGGAAGGTGTACAAGAATAACAGAGTGCATCTTAATGTACAAAGAGAGCCTTGTTGGTGATGATGTTAGTCACAACCAAGAACACAAAACAAAAGTCACACAACAACCCTTGTTTATCTTGAAAGATACGATGAATTCAAAGAATTCATGATCCCAAGTCCCCAATGATTAGTTCATAATCTACTGATGTTGCTCTGTGGTTGATGTGTGTTGTTGTTTTCCATTTAGGGGTCTTACATAGATCTATAGATTTTGTTTCTGCAACAATGCTATACAGAGAAGTGACTCTACACAACATATATCTCCAAATGATGTGTCTAAGTTGATATTTGCATGAGTTCTACCCTTATTTGTGATTCTCTGCATGACATTTTCAATACTACATGCATTTGGCTCAAAACATGCTAATGATATTTAGTTATCTTCGAGATGTCAGCATATTTCTTTGTTCTACTTAATATTTATCATGATGTGTAGTTTATGAAAGTGATTTCAATGAAATTAAAATGAGCAAAAGGGTTAGAGAGTGAGATTCCTAAAATTACTTGACTGAGATCATTAATCCACATACATGTTCCCATATAGCAATGAAGAGAAGAAAACTAAAATCATACTTCACCAAGACAGTCCACAAATCTGCATGATTTAGTGCAAATCTTCAGGGGAAAAGTTGACAACAACATACAATGAAATGAAATCACTTCTATAGAACACAACATTCACCAGTACATATCCAGAAATCAACTTGAAGATTACTTAAGTTTTACAATCAGGATGTAATCTGAAGCTTCATCTCCATACATTATGTTCATAAAACAAGTACATTTAGAATGATCTGAGGAAAGAACCTTGAATGTTTCAACAATTCAGTCCTCAGTAGTCTCAGTAATCCGATCTCCCACCTAAAATTACTATAGGTCTGATATTGTATGAATGACCTCCCTTTTTATAGTACAGGGGCTCTATATATACGTGACTCTGACTTGCCCTAAAATGGTTCCAAAACCCTAGGAGATCAACAGTCTGCATCTTGAAATGCAGCATCCAACGGTGAGAAATGAATCCCACCAAGAATTTGAGCAGCATACCCAGACAGGGCGTCGCTCGCTCAATAATGTTTCCACCCGCAAACTCCTCCGTATTGAAAGATTTGTCTTCTTCTGGTGTGTTAGGCTTCTCGGGATCCAGTGCCATCCTGCCATTAAAGCTTCATCCTTATGTTCACCTGCACGCCACCACTGTGTCGGCAACTCTACTTCTTCAGCTACTCCAACAATCTGCAATAAATAAGCAGGAATAAGCATCATCGTTTGGTAAGTCAGCAGGAAAAAATGAACATTTACACTGAAACAGGTTCCGAATGCACAAAAATAGTCATCAGGCTCAAAAACCATGGAAATTGCACATCAAAAATGCATATGCAGCATTAAAACCAGTCGGGTCAACCATCGTTGACCAAAAACATGCATTCGGGCTCTAAAAATGGATTCAAAAATCTAATTGCTTCACTTTCCCGCCCCTTTTTCTTGTGTAAATATACAAGCTGGACGTGATACATCGGATTAATCGAATTTCAAACTATTTGAATTTCGGCTTGTATGTTGCAATGCATCTCAGTTTGTATATCGTAACATAGAAACGCATATGCATACAAAGAATTTTTTGTATTGGACTTCCATTTCGAATCCAACTTGTATGTATAACAATGCATCTTTGATATACAATCTGGAATTATACAATGAATTAACTCCTTTTTATTCCCTTTTCATGTCCGTGCAATGTATAAGTTATTGCATATCGGCTTTGTATGTCGAAACATACAAAGAACAAAATATACAAAGACTTAACTCTTTTTAAACTTCTTTTTGCATCCGCAACTTGCACAAGAATGTAGTATGTATCATTTGACTTGTATGTTGCGCAACATACAAAGCGCGGATATACAAGCATTATTTCTCTTTTAATAACTTTTTGAAATCCGTGGCTTGCATGTTGGCGATGTATAAAATGCAATGTATGTTACAGAATATACATTGCGGGGAACATACAAGCATTTTACTTTAATCTATAACATTTGGGTTCCATTGCTTGTATATAATGCAATGTATATTTCGTAATATACATTGCGGAGTTATACAAAGATTTAACTCCTCTTTATGGTGCTCTCGGGTCCGCGGCCTGCACATTGCAAATGTATATATCAAATGTATGTCAGATACATACAAACAAAAACATACATGCGACGGACCTAAACAAACATTCATTTAAACTCTTAACTATTTCGGGTCCGCCTTGTATGTACAAATAGAACATTAACAAATGCATACAAGGCAAAAAGACATACAAATGACTTTGTATATGGACCTGACTACTCATGCGACCAAGCATAAAATAACTTTTGCATATACAAACGACTTTGTATATGGAAAGTGATATACAAAGGTCTTTGTATACAAGCAAACTCGCATACAAAGGGCCTTGTATATGCAACCCGATATAAAACAGACTTGTATATGCAAACAACAAACACTTCACTTGTACATTTTACCAAAATGCTCATAACTTGCAAAATATGGCAAATTTTAAGATGGTTCAAAAAGTAACCCTAGCTCATTTTGACAAGGAATCCAACCATACTATGCACTGGTACTGAAAATACATTTTTCTCTATTTCCATCAAGGTTTGCAATTTTCACTCACTTTTCCCTTTACCACCAAGCGAAACAACACACACAAGCAAAAAGTAAAAAGCCACAGCAGGGGTCCTTATTTTGCTAAGGAGTAAAATGGGGCATGTTGTGAACATGACAACAACTAGCAACCAAACAAAACAATCAAATTCAACCCATTAAAGAAAATTGAACGAAATGAATTCATAACTTCCAACTATCTTTTCTGAAAATCATCATTCAACTTAGGACTTAATGTATTCAATAAGGTGCATGAATTTTTATTTCAGTTTAAGTGGGTGCATGTGATTAATAAGCCTCATCTTGAAGATCAGTTGAACAAACCAGTGACTGATATTAGACTACGTAGGTGAGGACATTCCCTCATAACCGAATGGATAGAGCCTTGCTGCCAGTGAGCGTCCATAGCCCCGGCAAGGTTATCGTTACAATTCAACTAAGTAGAGCCCCACTGCCAGCGAGTGTCCATAGCCCTGGTAGAATTACTTAGATGGCTTAATTTGGATTTTTAGTTTAATCCATTTTATTCATTTATTTTTTTTTTGTATTTCTAATAGAGATTTCACAAGATATTGCATTTGTAACTTCATGATGCAAGGAGTGGTCACATGCTGAGATTAAGCTGAGAATTGTAATGGTAGCAAGGGTGACCTCTGATTTTTCACCTAATATCTACACTGGTAAGTTCAACAAACCCAAGGATTTTAGGTGTGTCATTGTGAGAAACATTCCTTGAATACTCAACCCATTCTTATTGAATACAAAATTTCACAAGTCAAACAACTCTCTACATTCATGACAGTCACAACAAGTTATGCATAAATTTCAAATAATTAACCTTAATGACCTGAATTTTCCATTGTTTTCAATGGTTGTTAATCTACTCCTTCATACCCTAAATCAAAAGAAAGATCCCTGCTAAGGGAACAAAGAAACCAAAACAAAACAAAACAGGCAAAACAAAGCCACTATACAAACAACTATACAAAGAAAGTACACTATGATACACATGATTGTCATGATGCAACTTCAGGCCTAAAAATAGTGTTTGAGGAACTGTCCATTAATTGGAAATGGAACATCCTCACCTATTAAGGACTTGAGCCTGTAGGTGTTGTCTCCTAAAATTTTAGAAATTTGAAAGGGGCCTATCCAGAGTTTGCCAAATTTACCATGATCACCCTTCCTTTCATGTGCTTTGTCCCACATCAGGACTAGATCTAAGATCCTGAAAGCCTTGATTTTGGCTCTCTTGTCAAACCAGTGCTTGACAACAGCCTGGTGTTTAGCAAATTGGTTAATTGCTACACCTCTTTTCTTCTAGGTGCATTAGTTGTAGCAATCTAACTTCCTGTTTATCATCTATGCCTAGGTACTCTTGTGCGAACTGCAGTGTAGGAATCTTGAAGTTAATAGGGAGGATGGGATCCACCCCATATACTAGGTGAAAAGGTGAATTTCCTAATGCAGCTTTGTTCCTGGTTCTATCCACCCACAAGGCATATTTCAATAGAGTGTTCCATTCCCTTGGGTTCTTATCTATCAGCTTTTTTATGATGTTCAATAGGTTCTTGTTTGTGGATTCTGCTAATCCATTCCCTTGGGGATAGTAATTTGAGGAGAATTTTAAAATGATCCCATGATCAAAAGCCCAACCTAACAATTTAATTGAAGCAAAAGCAGGCCCATTATCACATACTAAGGCATATGGAACTCCATACCTGGTCACTATGTTGGTTTCCAAAAAACTAATGACATCTTCAGCATTGCATGTCTTGCTGCTAATAGCTTCAGTCCACCTGGTGTAGTAATCAGTAATAGTTAAAACATACCTGTGGCCTGAGGATGATGGAGGATTGATGGGTCCTATGAAGTCCATTCCCCATTGAGCAAAGGGGCGCATCTCCATCACTGGCTGCAAAGGTTGAGCAGCATATTTCTCTCTATTTGCAGCAACCTGACACATATGACAGCATTTGATGTGTCCAGTTGTGTCTTTTAAAATTGTGGGCCAATAATACCCCACCCTGAGGATAGCATGAGTGGTGGCTAAGGATGACTCATGTGCAATCCTAAATTTATCGTGCAATTCTGCTAGCACCTTATCTTCTTCTGATCTTTCTAGGCACCTTAGGTATATCCCCTCATAGTTTTTCTTGAAAAGGGCTCCTCCTTTTAGCATATATTTCAGTGATCTTATTATTAAGGCTCTCCTTTGTGAGGCTTGCAGTCTTGAGGGACATCTTCCAGTGATCAGGATGTGTTTTATATTTGAGTACCATTATCCATCATCATTTGCATTTACAACATACTGCTGGTTCAGGATATTAGGATCAATCTCTAATATCATTTGGCTTAATGCCTGCCCTCTTACCAACTTCATAGGTGTTATGTCCATATCGTACTCCTAGAGGACAATGATCCATTTAGCCCTCTTTTCTCCTAGTTCACTTTGCATTAACAACATTTTCACTATTGCATTAGGTACTACAACAATCATCTTACTTCTTAGGATGTAGTGCTTGAACTTCTTGATTGCTCAGACCAAAGCCAGCGCCTGTCTTTCAATGTCCATGTACCTGAGCTCTACATCTCTGAAAGGATAGCTCATGAAGGCTATAGGCTTTTCTTCCTTTTCTTCATTTTTCTGTGTCAGCACCGCTGCAGAGGTATGTTCTGAAGCAAATGAATAGATGTAGAAGTCCTTGGTGTAATTTGGACTGATCAGAACTGGAGCATTTGATATGGCTTTCTTAATGTCTTCAAAAGTTTCTCTAGCTTCTGGTGTCCATTCAATTTTAGTGTCCTTCTTGAGCATGGCGTTCAAGGGCCTGATAATCTCTGCAAAGCTAGTGATAAATTTTCTAACAAAATTAATCTTACCAAAGTAAGATTTGAGCTCTGTCTTGCTTCCAGGTAGTTGTATCTTCATGATGGATTCTATTATGTCAGGATCAATGATGATCCCATTCTTAGTTATCAGTTGGCCTAGCAATTTCCCTGTGGTCATCCCAAATATGCACTTCTTGGGATTCAAGGATATCCCGTATTGCTCGCATGTCTTCAGCACCTTTCTTAGGTCTTCCACATGGTTTCCTCTATCCTTGGAGAACACCATTAAGTCATCCATATATATTACTATGCACTTACCAATCAGGCCTCTAAAGGCTATGTCCATTGCTCACTAAAATATGGCTGTAGCATTTATCAATCCAAATGGCATGCGCCTGTAGGCGAAGATCCCCCATTTCATGGTAAATGCGGTTTTCAATCTATCAATTCTGTCCACCATCACCTGGTTGTATCCAGAGAAACCATCCAAGAAGGACATCATCTTGGCACCGTTCACAATCTGCAGGACTTCATCTAGAGGAGGCAAAGGATAATTATCCTTTTCAGAAGCTCGATTCAAGTTCCTGAAGTCCACGCACAGTTTGATGTCACCATTCTTCTTCCTCACTGGGACCAAGTTTGCCACCCACGTGGAGTGTCTCATAGGAAATATGATCCTGGCATCGAGTAGTCTTTTAACTTCTTCAAAAATGATTGGCTCCAATAAAGCATTGATGGGTCTTTGCTTTTGCCGAAAAGGTTTGGCGTCCGACTTCAAAGGTATCGTATGAATGATGACTGACGTATCAAAAGTTTTCAGTTCATCATACGTCTAGGAAATAACATGGATGTGCTCTTTGAGGGCTTGAGTTATCCCTCTCAACTCTTCTTCTGTACAGACCTTCCTAATCAGAACATTTTTCCTTTTATCACCTTGTCCAATGTCAACCTGTGAATACTGTCCCTCATCAGCCTTTTGAAGATCTTTCTATTTCAGTATGTTGTCCAGATCAAATGCTCTCTCTAGCTCTATCATTCCCCTAGGGATTTTTTTACTTAGCAGCTCCAAGATTTCTTCTTCCTCCTAGACATGATCTTCTAGATTCTTTTCATCAATGATTTGTGCTTCGAAAACACCTCTGTTTGAAATAAAATCCAATATATGTTGATCATCATTGAATACTTGGAGATTAGTTACATTATCAGGTACTGAGGGCACTAATACTAATTCAACTGAGAATCTTTTTAAACCTGATATGGATAGTGGCTCTAGAGTACTAGCAGCCTGGGCTAAAGCATCCGCTCAATGGTTCTTCTCTCTGGGTACATGGGTGATATTGAATGCGTCAAACTCTTCTATTAAGTTCCACACCCTGTGCCTGTAATTGGACAACCTTCTATAATTGCAAGAGTATATACCTCTTACCTATCTGACAACTAATTCTAAGTCTCCATAGACATCTAGAATTTTCACCTTCTTTCTAAGCGCGAATAGTATCCCATGAATTAGAGCTTCATACTCTGCCGCATTGTTTGTACATGGGAATTGCAATCTATATGTTGCTAAATAGGATTTTCTAGATGGATCAATGAGGTCTATTCCTACTCCAGCTCCTTGTTTTGACTTGGATCCATCAAACCTGAGGATCCATGGCCTATCTTCATCTAAAATCTTGTCTGGTGCTTCTTTCTTTCTTTTGGCTCTGGCAGCTGCACCACTTGATATCCACTTTAATTTTGGTGTCATAGCCTTCTTAGGCACCACCTTATCAGCTTTAAGAGAAGCTAATATTTCTTCTTTTCTCCTATCATCAGGAAGAACATTCTCTGGACCAAGCAGCGTATGCCTTCTCAAGATATGGAGGCACAACGAGGAAGACGTCTCCGAGTGAGGTGCCTCATGCAACCTGCACCACTTCTCAATCAAGGCATCCTGGGGAGGCCTATGCTGCTGCGTCATCTTTTGGATTTCTTTTGACAGAAACTCTTCAAATTTGGACAGATTGCTGCCACTATCCTTGTCAGATAACTCGTAATCAGACTCCACTAAACAATCACTCCCGGGGGTGATTCTCTTCTTGTTCTTAGCATTTACTCCCATTGCATACTAGTATCTCCTCTGTCATATGAACAAAACTTTCATCCTTCTATGTGCACCCTCCTGTTCCTGCGGAAGACAAACAAAAATTAGTATCACTATCGTTATCTGTGGAGCTCACCGCGGACGATGATACTTCGTTGTATGCTTGTTCCAACTCCAACATGTCTAAACATGCATCACAAGTTTTTTCAGAATGAGCCTCATCATGCAACCTACACCATCCATCAATCAAAATATCATGAATAGGCACATTTAATAATTGACATCATTTCACTTGCCTAAATAAATGCATCTCAAATTTCTTGAAATGATCTAGTTCTATTTCATTTCCAAGGTTACAATCGGGCTTTGAATCTATTCCATCACTCTAAAGGTCACTGTTATGATCATGCATGTCAAGCATTAGGATCTCTTCTATGCTGGTGGTTTGAGGTCTGATGGAGTAAACTCCAGGTTCCACATCCACATACATGATTTCATTGGTTTTGTTATATTTGGTGATCATGTGTCTCATATGAGGTTCAGCTTCGATCTTTATCTAATTTGGTGTACCCTTCCAAGGTAGCCACATATGACTGAAATTAGTTGACATATATTTGTTGAGATTTTTTGATCAGTCTCTACTGAGTAACATTTCATATGTATCAAGTATATCAACTAACTAAATATCAATATAGTGCTGGATTCTGGGATCTGATGCTAGCTACATGTGAATGTGAGTTAGTTCCCCTACCACACTTACTTCTGTTTTGTCCAATTGTGTTACTTTCTTTAATGATTTAGTAGGATGTAGCCCTAAAGTGTTGCATATGGATAGGGGCATCACATTGGTGGACACTCCTAAGTCTACTAAGCAGTTATGCAAATTTTTACCAAACATCCTTATGGTAAGGAGGAAAGGAGGCGACTCATTCTTGGCTTTGTATAGGGTCATGTGGGAGGTATCTGCGGCTTGAACGGTAGCTGAGGTTTTAGGTTTAGCGTTAACATTCTTGGTAGAATGATCTTTATTTCCAAATTCGCCCGGGGTATGACTATCTTCCTTTTGAGCAGAACCATCCAATAATTTCATGAAAGCATTCTTGATAGCAAGGGTTCTAAGTAACTCTGACATCAATAGACTGATCTTTATTTTTTTTATTTCATCTACCAGATATGTAACCAATTTGTCAGATTCAAGAAGTAGATTTGTAGCTTTTGGCGCTATGCTATGTGGTGGCAAATACTAAGCATTGACTTTGGGAAGTCCAGGGTTATTTCTTGCCTTGGGATTAGGTGGAGTATTGAAATTGTTTGGAGGCAATGAGGTGGTCAAAGGATCAACAGATCTGTTTGGGTTATTCCTTAAGTTGTAGTTATGCCTACCCTGAGGTTGCTGTTGATAAGCATTGACTTCCTCATGCTCAATTGATGGCTCATTCTCATCCTCAAAGGGAAAAACATAGTTAGACTCGAAAGCCATGGCTGATTCCTCACATGTTGAAGTGTAATCTTGATATGATGATATTGTCTGCTGATAAGGACAATGCATGAAGCTTTCCAGCATTAGGGCAGAATTGTACTCACAGGGGACAATTTCATTTCGCTCTACATAATGTGAGTTACCTGAGGTACTGGCCACTTCAGCTTGGAATATGCTAGTAGCAATCCTAAATTGGGGATAGTCCAACTCTGCATGAGCATTGGTGTTATGTATCCTGCACCAGTTTGTAAGTGCCACCTCTACAAGGTTTACTCTGGTGGTCTGTTTAGGTTCACCAAGAGGCTGATTGTCTAGGGGTGATGGTAAGGAACCATTGTTTAGCCTGGTGTTCCACACTCTAGGCTACCTAAGAGGATTGTTGTTGCCATTGTTGTTATTGTAATTGTTGTTGTACCCCCTGTTAGGATAATTAGGTCTGTCATTGGCATAACCTCTATTTTGATTAGGCTGAGAGTAGAAGTTTTGGTTTCTTAGATGAGTGACCTCAGTAGTAATTTTCCTTTACTATGCTGATATTTCTTTGATTTCTTCCTTCTCTTCCTGAATCTTGGCCACTACATTCTCCGTCTGAGGCTTGAAAAAGGAAGACCCACTGTTATTGTCGGATTGTTCTACAACCTGAGGCATTTGTGTTTGATATGATAACATTTGGTTACTCCCACTTGGTGGTGGCATGACGCTGAGTGGTGGTATTTGCAAGGGGGCTGGTATCATAGCTGAAGGCATCATGTCTCCATTGGTCTGTTGGTGGACAGGATATGTAGGATAACTAGGGAGTGTAGGGAAGGCAATGTTTGGTGTGGGGGAAGGAGCCAATTGCTGACTAACTTTGATAGCTTCCTCAAAAGCCTGTGCTAAGGTTGTTATGCTAGGGTGAGTCCTTTTGATAAACATAGAGGTCAGGGGATCTAAAGCTGAATAATAAATGCTCCTAGCAGCTTCATCTGTTACGACGTAGGGGGCAATTAGTTTAGACATCATCTTCTGGAATCTAGCATTGAAGTTTGCAATAGGTTCCCCTTTGCATCTCTCGATTGTGGCAAATAGATGATAGTTCATTGAAGGATCTATAGGCACCTTGAACCTATCCTTAAAAGCTTTCTCTAAGGCATCCCATGAACGGACTGAACCCTGACCTAGACTGGTGTACCAGTTATAGGCCTCTTCCCCTAAGGAGAATAGAAACAATCTGCATACCACATCTTCAAACTCAATTCTAGCCCTACAACAGGCTTCCTTGAAGGTTCTAACATGATCATCAGCATCTTGGTACAGATGATACCTAGGGCAAATTTTATCTAGATTTTTAGGCAAAGCATGATATGCATTGAAGGCCAGCGGTGACTCTGCAACAAAGAATGACATTGGAAAGGGTGGGGGTTGAATCTAGGGTGCGACAGGCTGAGGCTGGGCCTGAGGTGTGACAGGTCATCCTATGGGTATTTGAAAGCCAATAGGAGTTACAGGAGCACACTCTAGTGAGGCTCCTGTCGCACTAGAATCGGGGGTGTGGTGAATGTCCACAGTTCTGGGTCTGAATCCCCTGACAGGTAGTTCTTCAAAGAGTCCACTAGATCTGGACCTAGTATTTGGCCTGAAAGCTAGGATTTCTCTAGTTTTCAAGGAAAAATGGTAGGTTTATGGCCAAATTTTGAAACTGATGGGACATTTAAGCAATGTATGCAAGAATCTACAGTTCCCTTTGTCAGCCCTCCTTCTAGCGCTAGTTTTTTTATGTTGGTGATGATGTTAGTCACAACCAAGCACACAAAACAAAAGTCACACAACAACCCTTGTTTATCCTGAAAGATACAATGAATTCAAAGAATTCATGATCCCAAGTCCCCGATGATTAGTTCATAATCTACTGATGTTGCTATATGGTTGATGTGTGTTGCTGTTTTCCATTTAGGGGTCTTACGTAGATCTATAGATTTTGTTTCTGCAACAATGCTATACAGAGAAGTTACTCTACACAACATATATCTCCAAATGATGTGTCTAAGTTGATATTTGCATGAGTTCTACCCTTATTTGTGATTCTCTGCATGACATTTTCAATACTATATGCATTTGGCTCAAAACATGCTAATGAGATTCAGTTATCTTCAGGATGTCAGCATATTTCTTTGTTCTATTTAATATTTATCATGATGTGTAGTTTATGAAAGTGATTTCAATGAAATTAAAATGAGCAAAAGGGTTAGAGAGTGAGATTCCTAAAATTACTTGACTGAGATCATTGATCCACATACATGTTCCCATATAGCAATGAAGAGAAGAAAACTAAAATCATACTTCACCAGGACAATCCACAAATCTGAATGATTTAGTGCAAATCTTCAAGGGAAAAGTTGACAACATGCAATGAAATGAAAGCGCTTCTATAGAACACAACATTCACCAGTACATATCCATAAATCAATTTGAAGATTACTTAAGTTTTACAATCAGGATGTAATCTGAAGTTTCATCTCCATATAGTATGTTCATAAAATAGGTACATTTACAATGATCTAAGGAAAGAACCTTGAATGTTTCAACAATTCAGTCCTTAGTAGTCTCAGTAATCTGATCTCCTACCTAAAATTACTACAAGTCTGATATTGTATGAATGACCTCCCTTTTTACAGTACAGGGGCTCTATATATATGTGACTCTGACTTGCCCCAAAATGGTTCCAAAACCCTAGGAGATCAATGGTCTGCATCTTGAAATGTAGCATCCAATGGTGAGAAATGAATCCCGCCAAGAATTTGAGCAGCATACCCAGACAGGGCGCCGCTCGCTCAATAATGTTTCCACCCACAAACTCCTCCATATTGAAAGCTTCATCTTCTTCTGGTGTGTTAGGCTTCTCGGGATCCAGTGCCATCCTGCCATTAAAGCTCTGTCCTTATGTTCACCTGCACGCTGCCACTGTGTCGACAACTCTGCTTCTTCAGCTACTCCAACAATCTGGAATAAATAAGCAGGAATAAGCATCATCGTTTGGTAAGTCAGTAGGAAAAAATGAACATTTACACTGAAACAAGTTCCGAATGCACAAAACACAGTCATTGGGCTCAAAAACCATCAAAATCGTGCATCAAAAATGCATATGCAGTGTTAAAACTAGTTGGGTCAACCAGCATTGACCAAAAACATGCATTCGGGCACCAAAAATGGATTAAAAAATCCAATCGCTTCGCTTTACCGCCCCTTTTTCTTGTTTAAATCTTTGTATCTTCCGATATACAAGCTGGACGTGATACATCAGATTAATCAGATTTCAAACTATTTGAATTCTGGCTTGTATGTCACAATGCATCTCGGTTTGTATATCACAACATACAAATGCATATGCATACAAAGAATTTTCTGTATTGGACTTCCATTTCGAATCCGGCTTGTATGTATAACAATGCATCTTTGATATACAAGCTAGAATTATACAACGAATTAACTCCTTTTTATTCCCTTTTTGCATCCATGCAATGTATAAGTTATTGCATATCGGCTTTGTATGTTGAAACATACAAAGCACAAAATATACAAGGACTTAACTCTTTTTAAACTTCTTTTTGTGTCCGCGACTTGCACAAGAATGTTGTATGTATCATTTGACTTGTATGTTGCACAACATACAAAGTGCGGATATACAAGCATTATTTCTCTTTTAATAACTTTTTCAAATCTGCGGCTTGCATGTTAGCGATGTATAAAATGCAATGTATGTTACGGAATATACATTGCGGGGAACATACAAGCATTTTACTTTAATCTATAACATTTGGGTTCCATTGCTTGTATATAACACAATGTTTATTTTGTAATATACATTACGGAGTTATACAACAATTTAACTCCTCTTTATGGTGTTCTCGGATCCATGGCCTGCACATTGCAAATGTATATATCAAATGTATGTCAGATACATACAAACAAAAACATACATGCGACGGACCTAAACAAACATTCATTTCAACTCTTAACTATTTCGGGTCCGCCTTGTATGTACAAATAGAACATTAACAAATGCATACAAGGCAAAAAGGCATACAAATGACTTTGTATATGAACCTGAGTACTCATGCGACCAAGCATAAAATGACTTTTGCATATACAAACGACTTTGTATATGGAAAGTGATAGACAAAGGTCTTTGTATACAAGCAAACTCGCATACAAAGGGCCTTGTATATGCAAACAGCAAACACTTCCCTTGTACATTTTACCAAAATGCTCATAACTTGCAAAATATAGCAAATTTTAAGATGGTTCAAAAAGCAACCCTAGCTAATTTTTGACAAGGAATCCAACCATACTATGCACTAGTACTGAAAATGCATTTTTCTTTGTTTCCATCAAGGTTTGCAATTTTCACTCACTTTTCCCTTTACCACCAAGCGAAACAGCACACACAAGCAAAAAGCCACAACAGGGGTCCTTATTTTGCTAAGGAGTAAAATGGGGCATGTTGTGAACATCACAACAAGCCTCTATTTAGGGAGCCACTAAAGACCCAACAGGAAGCTTTCCATGCCTTTCAAAGAAAATGGACTCATTCTCATCAAGGAAATAAGGACCGACCAAGTAGATGGAGACTTTTTTTAGGGAAAGAAGTATTAGAGGTGACAAGTGGTTTGGAAGAGAAATGAATGGTAAAAAGTGGTACCCTTGCCCTTGGCCACAAAAGGCCCTCATCAAAGAGACTAGTCCCCCAGTAAAAGGAATCTTGAAGATTAAGCCCACATATAAGAAAGTAGTGATAAAGGCTGATTTCTAGCAAGGATAGACCGTGAAAATGACTCTTACAATAACAAAATCTCTCTTCTCAAGGAAAATGAGGTCATTTGTAAGGTTCTCTCACCTCATTTTTCTGTTAATGATTTTACAGCTTGGTGTTCTTCAGAATGGCTAGAGATTAAGGAGTTTGGTTCTTTAGGAAATGGTTTTTTTTTGTTTTTGTTTTTCTAACAAAAATGATAGGGACATAGTTTTGAGTAAGAGACTATGGAAGTTTGAAAGAACAACTATTTTTTGTCATGCTTGGAAACCCAACTTTGATATCAGTAAAGAACATATTCCTATTCTTCCCTTCTGGATACAACTCCCATGTGTACCAATGTAATATAGGGATCCTGACATTTTGCTAAGCATAGGAAACTCTCTAGGAGTGTGTGTGGAGACTAGTGTTAGTATTGATTCTCTTTGGTCCTCCACCATTAGATTATGTATTCTTGTGGAAACAAAGGAACTTCTACCCAAGAGGGTCAAACTGGAAAAGTTGATGTAGGGACTTGGGATGAAGAAATCTTACTTGAAGATGGCTTAACGCCTGATGATCTTCTTCACTTGAATAGTCTTATGGGTCATAAGAACATGGAGGACAAGACAAATTCAAGTGCTCAAGGAGATCTTGACCTCCATATTGAGGTTGCTAATGAAGGGGATGAACAAACCTAGTTGGGATATAAGAACCTTATGCTAACTACTCCATTTCCAGTTTCTCCCCAATACCAGCCCCAAGATATAATAGACCAAGGTGTATACATGGAAGTTATCTCAACCAAGGTCTAGGAGATAGTTTCATTCCCTTTTTAAGCCCCTTTGACCTTTCATCAGAGTGTTCTATCCTCTGATATCAATGAAATGGTGGGTTTCCTAACAGAAGGAGACATTGAGGGTTACGGGTGTTCACAAGACTCTCCATAGAATGTCTCTACTCAGGTCGGTGAAGTTTTAACAAGGATCAGGACTTTAGATGACAAAATAAGCTCAAGAATTTCTCCTTAAGGCCTTAAGGATGAAAGAGATCAGGTGGACAAGTATTTAGAGCCATGAGGGGAAGAGATGTGACAAGTAGATTGTCGTATGTTCCTGGGTCAGGATCATAAACCTGAGGAAAAGCCCATAAGTTCAGATAGTTCTGATATCAGGTTACAAGGCTTGTTTGAGGAAGCCCTAGTTAAAGTGGCTAGTAATATCTTTGATAAATTGGTGGAAGAAGTCCTTTAGGAGGAGGAAGGGGATAAAGAGCTTCAATTAATAGGTATCAAGCAGTCTCCTTTAGCACACAAGGGTAGCAAACACACCCTGATTAGAAGAAACACAAGGCAAAAGAAACTCAAGTCCTAGAGAGACATTCTAGATGTGGTTGATGCAGAGTGCACAGTGGAAGCAGGAAAAGAACAACAAACTTGATCGGTGAGATGTGGCCTATGTCTTAGCGATCCTCACTCATCGGCCAAACATATCTCCATTGGCCACCTTACAACTTCTCCTACTAATCCCCCAACTCTTCCTGATAGCCAACTCCACTCGACTTAACCGTAATGGTTAATCATGACTCTATCAGCTAGACAATTATTATCGTCCACTCCAAGATTCATTACACCAATACACCGATGCATTCTCAACTCACATACAATACTTCACTCGTCATCGCCGGTAGACTACAGTGCATTATACACTAATTCACCACTACAACTGGTCGCCAGTTGTATGTTGCACACATACAACCTCAACATACAATGCCAATATGCATTTGGTGGGGACCACCCATCTTTGGTGTGACTTGACTCTTCAGCAATCCATTTTGTATGTCTCCCTATTATGCCGATACAACCAAATTTTGTATGCAAGACTTGACTTGCTATTCTGGTGCGCCAAAGTATCTTTGCCCTGTTACTTCCGGTCACCTGTTGTATCTGCAGAAAGGTGAACTCCCAACATGCATTCTATGTTACCACTAAGGCCGATCATCCTTTGTATCATATGAAATGTATATTCCCAACATACAATTGCAATATGCAATCACAACATACATTCGACAACCCAATACAAGACTTGCATCGATGTATGTTCTCCGAACTTCGTCGATGCCCTTTTATCGGCCTAACACTGAGGATTGGTGGGATTTCCAAAAGCTCCTCTGAGGCTTATGTTATGCCGATGACACTTTAGTTGTTTTGCGATAGCGCAGACACCCAAACTGCATACATAGAAACAAAGGCTCGATAGTACGGACACCCTCTGCGAACACTTGATTGCCTAGCAATTTGGTCACTCCACAACAACACTTTTCCTAACACTTCTACAACTAGTCACATAGAGATGCCTAGTCGACTTATGTTGAACTCCATGGATTCCTAGGTGTCTAAACCAGAAAAATAGAAAACACAAAATACATGTTGTATTCCTCCATCACACTGAGAATGGGAATGCTTTTAGTGGACAGATGAACAACACTCCATTAGTTTACCAAACCCTAGTTTCTGGGTTTCAGACCAATCTCTGTAGAACTAATAATATCTCACAAATTTATAACTTACAAGACACTAGAATACTATCAGAGAGGAACTACTTTATTGCATGGACACTTCTAGTCTGTACAAAATAACAATCACAGAGAATACTCAAAAAGAACAATATTCAACACCCAAAAATCTAGTTCTTTGTTCATTCACTCCTCTTCAAGCATGCCCCGTTACATCACACTGGTCACTTATAAAAGGCTTGAGACAGCAGTTTACATCCTCTAACCGTGCAAAACTGATTTGAAAATAGTTAGCCGTTGGATTTCTCCTAATACAAGAAAACTACATGTTTTCCTTGTGTGATTACATCAAACTTGACCAAAACATGGTCTACATAGGTCTAGTGACCAAATTGACTTTATTACAAACATGAGATGGCTTAAAAGCCTTATTGAAAATAAAACAAAACATGACTCCTGCTCCATAGAGAAGGTGCTCCTGCACTATACTCCCCCTGCAGGAAAAACTCAAGTCCCTTGAGTTGCTAACTATTGAAGTGTCTTTCGATGCTTCAGAATATCTGCTTCACTCATCCAGGTAGCTTCTGAATCAAGAAGATCCTACCACTTGACCAAGTACTCCTTGTACACATCCTTCCTTGTCTTCTTGACAACCTTGGAATCTAAGATGCATTCCAACTATAAAGGCTTACTTGGAGGTAAATCTCTAATCTAGTCTGCATCTTCAATCACAGCCTCTGATCCATCTTTAGCATTCAATGGAGGTCTGAATGGAAAAAGGTCTGAAACATTGAATATGGCAGAAATACCAAGACCGAATGGCAATTCTATCTCATAAGCATTTGGACCAAACTTATGTACTACCTTGCATGGTCCTATTTTCTTCATCAGAAGTTTGGTTGGCTATCCTTTAGGCAACCGTTCCTTCCTTAGATAGGCCATCACCAAATCTCCCACCTTGAACTGTACATCTCTCCTTTTGAGATTTGCTCTATCCTTGTATTTGGAGACTATTTTCTCCAACTGAACTTTGACTTGATCATGAACTGCCTTCATGGTGGTAGCAAAATCTTCTCCTAGAGCACTCCTCTTATCCCAACCTTGTAGGTCTTTGAGTTCAAGTAGTACTCTTAGATGGAAATCGTAAATAATTTTAAATGGACTCTTCCTAGTACTTCTATTCCTCAAATCATTGTAAGCATACTCAACTTGACTGATCACCAAGTCCCATGCTGTTTGGTAAGGCATATGAGAAGGTTTCCCAAGGACCTATTAACAACCTCAGTCTGACCATCAGTTTGGGGATGGTAGGCTGATGAGAAAGACAATTGTGTGCCGAATTTTCTCCATAAGGTCCTCCAAAAATGACCAACAAAATTGGAGTCTCTATCAGTGACAATTGAAAGGGACAAACCATGGATTCTAACCACTTCTCTGAAAAAGAGACCAACAATGTGAGATGCATCATTTGTGCATTGGCATGGCACAAAATGAGCCATCTTACTGAATCTGTCCACAATGACAAAAACACTGTCTACACCCCTTGCTGTCTTAGGAAGACCAAGTACAAAATCCATACTAATGCTTTCCCAAGGCCTGTTGGGAGTAGGAAGTGGTTGGTACAAACTAGCATTAGAAGACATACCTTTGGCCTTTTGACATATGGTACAACTTGCAACATATCTCCTCACATCTGATTGTACTTTTGGCCAATAGTAGAATCTCGTGACTTGTTCTAAAGTCTTGTCCAACCCAAAATGTTCTCCTAAGGTTCCATTGTGCTTCTCCTTGATGATGTTGTCCCTCATTGAACATTTAAGAAAACAAAGCAAATTGCCTTTGAATAGGAGACCTTCCTACAACACAAAATCTGAATATTCACCATGAAAAGTATTAGCCAAACTTGCACAAACTTCATAAGCAGCCTTGAAATCTGCATCCTCCTTGTATAACTCCTTCAAACAATCTATCCCCATTCTTTCCATCTACACTTCCTGTATGACCATCATCCTTCTACTTAAAGCATTAGCCACTTTATTGGCAACACCCTTTTTGTGCTTAATTGTGAAGGTATAGGCCTGTAATTGTTCCATCCACTTGACATGCCTATGATTCAACTTTTCCTGACTATTTAGGAAGCTAAGAGCATGGTTATCAGTAAAAACAATGAATTCTTTGGGCAGCAAATAGTGTCTCCACTTTTTGAGAGCTTGCACCATTGCATATAGCTCTAGGTCATAGGTAGAATACCTTTGTTTAGCCTCATTCAGCTTCTCTGAAAAAAATGCTACTGGATGTCCATCTTGACTGAGAACAACACCTATTGCTTGTTGACTCGCATCACATTCCACAACAAAAACTTTGTCAAAATCAAGGAGCACCAATGTAGGTAATTCAGCCACTTTCTTCTTCAATAATTTAAAGCTATCATCAGCTTGCTTTATCCATTGAAATTTACACTTCACTCCACCCTTGATGGTATTGAGAATAGGAGCACTTATGTGAATCCTTGAATGAACTTCCTATAAAAAGTTTCCAAGCCATGGAAACTTCTAACATCTCCCACGGTCTTAGGAGTAGGCTAATTGAGAATAGCTTCAACCTTTGTGGGGTCCATCTTCAAACAACCATTGGAAATCACAAAACCAAGATACACAAGTTCAATTTTCATGAACTCACACTTATCCAAGTTGATCATCAACTGGTTCTTATGTAATTTCTTCATCACCTGTCTAAGATGCTCTAGATGTTCTTCCTTTGTCCTACTGAAAACAAGTATATCATCAAGATAAACAATTACAAATTTGCCAATGAATTCAACAAGTAGCTCATTCATTAAACACATGAATGTGCTTGGTGCATTGCTAAGGTTGAATGGCATGAGAAGCCACTCATAGAGACCTTCATTTGTCTTGAAGGAAGTCTTCCACGCATCTCCCTGCCTAATTCCAATCTAATGATAACCAGATTTCAAATCAATCTTGGAATAATAACATGACCCACCAAGATAGTCCAAAAGATCCTCAATCCTTGGCATAGGGAATCTATACCTTATCATGATCTTATTAATAGCCCTTGAATCTATACATAGTCTCCACTTTCCATCTTTCTTTGGAGCGAGTACACTAGGGACTGCACATGGACTAAGACTCTTTCTAATCAATCCTTTCTCCAAGAGTTCTTGAATTTGTCTACTCACCTCTTCATTCTGTTGTGGTGTCAACTTGTAGGCAGCCTTATTGGGGAATGTGGCACCTAGAATCAAGTCAATTTGATGACTTATGTCTCTCATGGGTGGTAAGGAGTTAGGAGTATCCTCTACCACAATATCTTGGTACTTGTCCAAAAATTGTTGCACTTCTAGTGGAATCTCCTTCTGCTTTTTATCTTTCTGACCTAATTCATCTTTAGGCTTCATTATCAAGGCATTCCCTTGGGTATCCTTCTCCTTCATGAGGTGTAAGAACTCTTTTCCACTAAACAACATGACATTGGTGTCATTACTCTTCTCTCCAATCTGCTCTGGCAAAGGATCCATCCTAAACTTCCTACCATTCTTAGTGATGAGGTATGTATTCTTCTCACCATCATGTTGTGCCTTCACATCATATTGCCATGGATGTCCAAGAAGAAGGTGGCAAGCATCCATAGGAATAATCTCACATAGTATCTTATCCTTATAATCACCTATCTCAAACTCAACCTAGGTTTGTTCTTCTACCATGTAATTTTGATTCTTATTCAACCAAGAAATCTTATGAGGACTAACATGGGGCAGCCTTTTCAACTTACATTTCTCTACCATTTTAGTAGACACTACATTCTCAATAGAACCTGAATCAACAATGATTTTACAAAGCTTACCATATGCTTTACCTTGGGTTCTGAAGAGAGTCTTTCTCTATGGGGGCTCCTGCTTCAATGGCATCTTCATCAAGCTTCTCTTGATCATCATTCTCTCTCCTTCTAGGACTGGTGCAACACTACTAATGGGTGAATTCACACTTTGGAAATCATTGTCTTTCAACAACTGATTCCTTCTCCCACCATCATGGGAACTAGATGCCTTCTCAGGGCATTTGCTCGTAGTATGGCCTACTTGATTGTAGCCATAGCATCTTCCAGTGAAAACTCTGGGTCCTCTGCCTGCACCACCACTTCTACCTCTACCATTAGGTCTTCTCCAACCTCTGAAACCACCTCTACATTCTACATCAGAATGAGACTCTTGTTGACTTGAATTTTCATTTCTACTTGACTGTCCTCTACCAAAACTGCCTCTTCCTCTATTATTTCTGCCACCTCTTCCTCTGGTGTTTTCATCACCCTTTCTTTTCAACTTTTCCTCAGCCCTAGAGGCTAATTAAAAACACTCATCCACTATTTTAGGAACCACCATACTGAATTCATCTTATATGTTATACCTCAAATTGTCGAGATATCTAGCCACCATCTCTTTCTCCTCCTCTTTGTGATTGGCTCTCATGCTCAATCTATGAAATTCTTCAGTATATGTGGCCACATCCATATCCTTTTGTCTGAGATGATTAAACTTTCTAATGGTCTGCAACTCATAATCACATGGCATGAACTTGTCTCTTAGCATGGCCACCATTCTACTCCATTTGGTGATAGGATTCTTTCCAACTTTCTCCCTTTCACATTGTGTATAGTTCCACTAAACTAAGGCAGAACCTCTCAGTCTGGTCTTAGCAAACTTGACTCTCTTGTTGTCACTATACTCCTTGAAATCAAAATAATTACACATGGATTCAATCCAATCCATGAGGGCATCTCCATCTAGTTTCCCATTGAATTAGGAACATCCATCTTTGGATCACCACTACCTCCATTAGTACCTTTGAGTGCTTTCAAGAATGCCTTTTGATCTACAGACATACCTTGCTCTTGAGGACTTTCCTCTGCCTCTTCTTCTTCTTTTGAATCAGAAGCACTTCCTTCTTCTTTACCCTTACCCTTGGGTCTCTCTTCTTTCAACTTTGCTTCAAGCATCTCCTCTACCATCTTCTTGATGGCGTCTTTACTCATAGACTTGGGAGGCATTGTGCTAGCCTCAGTTTCTATCTCTGTGTCTGACATACAGGGTTTCAATTCAAATATTGACTCTGATACCAATATGATGCAGAGTGCATAGTGGAAGTAGGAAAAGAACAATAAACTTGATCAGTGAGATGTGGCCTATGTCTTGGTGATCCTCACTCATTGGCCAAACATATCTCAATCAGCCACCTTACAACTTCTCCTACCGATCCCCCAACTCTTCCCAATAGCCAACTCTACTCGACTTAACTGTAATAGTTAATCACGACTCTGTTGGCTAGATAATTATTATCGGCCACTCCAAGATTCATTATGCCAATACACTAATGCGTTCTCAACTCACATTTAATACTTCACTCATCATTGCCAATAGACTATAATGCATTTCACCACTACAACCAGTCACCAATTGTATGTTGCACACATACAACCTCAACATACAATGCCAATATGCATTTGGTGGGGACCACCTATCTTCAGTGTGACTTGACTCTTCAGAAACCCCTTTTGTATGTCTCCCCATTATGCCGATACAACCAACTTTCATATGCAAGACTTGACTTGCTATTCCGGTGGGCTAAAGTATCTTTGCCCTGTTACTACCAGTCACCTCTTGTATCCGCAGAAAGGTGAACTCCCAACATACATTCTATGTTACCACTCTGACTGGTCATCCTTTGTATCATATGAAATGTATATTCCCAACATACAATTGCAATATGCAATCACAACATACATTCGACAACCCGATACAAGACTTGTATCGATGTATGTTCTTTGACCTTCATCGATGCCCTTCTATCGGCCTAACACCGAGGATTGGTGTGATTTCGAAAAGATCCTCTGTGGCTTATGTTATGCCGATGACACTTTAGTTGTTCTGTGATAGCGCAAACACCCAAACCACATACACAGAAACAAAGGCTCGACAGTACGGACACCCTCTACAGACACTTGATCACCCGGCAATTTGGTCACTCCACAATAACACTTTTCCTAACACTTCTATGACTAGTCACATAGAGATGCCTAGTTGACTTATGCCAAACTCCATGGATTCCTAGGTGTCTGAACCAGAACAACAAAAAACACAAAATACATGTTGTATTCCTCCATCACACTAAGAATGGGAATGCTTTCAGTGGACAGAGGAACAACACTCCATTGGTTTACCAAACCCTAGTTTTTGGCTTTCAGACTAGTCTCTATAGAACTAACAATATCTCACAAATTTATAACTTACAAGACACCAGAATACTATCAAACAGGAACTACTTTATTGCATGGACACTTCTAGTATGTACAAAATAACAATCACAGAGAATACTCAGAAAGAACAATATTCAACACCCAAAAATCAAGTTCTTCGTTCATTCACTCCTCTTCAAGCGTGCCCCGTTACATCACACTACTCACTTATAAAAGGATTGAGATAGCAGTTTACATCCTCCAACCATGCAAAACTGATTTGAAAATAGTTAGCTGTTGGATTTCTCCTAACACAAGAAAACTACATGTTTTCCTTGTGTGATTACATCAAACTTGATCAAAAATGGTCTACATAGGTCTAGTGACCAAACTGACTTTATTACAAACATGAGATGGCTTAAAAGCCTTATTGAAAAAAAAAACAAAACATGACTCCTCCTCCATAGAGAATGTGCTCTTGTACCAGACTACAAGATGGAAAGGTTAGTCCTAATCAACTAGAGAAATACTTTCAGAATAACATAGATGTGTTGATCCCAGATTTAAGAGAAGAAACAAAGGACAGGAGTATTTGTCTTTCTGATTTACAAACTGAAAGTATAAATATGCAAGTAGATCAAAATGAATTGCCCATGAATGAACAAGATAGCACCTCACATGTGATAGAAAAGGCAAAACATGCCAAAACTAAAGCTCAAAAGAATAAAGATGGCATGTGGACATTAAAGTGTGATGGATCTAAATCTAAACAGGCTAAAGGTGTAGGTGTGCAACTTATAGATCCTCATGGTAAGTCATATTTGGTAGCATGTAGGTTACAATTTTCTTGTACTAACAACATTGCAGAATATGAAGCTTTAATTTATGGACTTGTTTTGGCTATCAAGAAAAAGGTAAAAATGATCAACGTATTTTTAGATTCTGAGTTAGTGGTCAAGCAAGTAAGGAAATTGTATGCATGCAACTACAAAAGGATGGTTTGTTACAAACATAGGGTGTGGGATTTGATAGATTCATTTGATGCTTTCAACATAGAACATATCCCTAGAGAATTGAACCATAGACCAGATGCATTAGCAATTTCTACTAGCTCGTTAGAACCCTTAACATTGTCAGGTTTAAAAAGATTTGTTGTTGAATTAGTAAATGTTCCTAGCATACTAGATAACATTACTCATTTTTAGGTATTTGAAGGGGATCAACAAATTGTAGATTTTCTAACTTGTAATGAGGTATTTGAAGCTCAAATTATTGATGAATAGGAAAGGCCTAATGTGTCTTGGGATGAAGAAGACATAATCAACTTGAAAAGCAATTTCTTACCTAAAGGGGTGATTGAGTTAGAACAGATTTTTGACTTTGATGGGGTAGTAAGATAGAAAGATTTGCCCAAAACTGAATGAGGTGAGTGTGATCCATATAACCTTGGAACAGAGTAGAGTCCACAAAATGTACTTATTGGAAAGGCTTGCTCTGAAGAGTTGAGAAAAGAAATTGTGGATGTTCTGAAAGAGTGCAAACATGTCATAGCATGAACGTATGAAGATTTGAAAACATATGATATGTCCATCATAACTCATGTGATACCTTTGGAACCAGATGTCAAACCGTTTAGGTAGAAACAAAGGCTTGTGAACACCATTTTAGAGCCTTTAATCTTCGAAGAAGTGAAAAAATTGCTGTCTGCTAGAATAATTTTCCTAGTCAGACATTCAACCTAGGTAGCTAATTTAGTACCTATGAGAAAGAAAAGTGGAGACATTAGGTTATGTGTAGATTTTAGAAACTTGAACAAGGCATCTGAAAAAGATAATTATCCCCTGTCTCCAATAGATGAAGTGTTACAAGCAGTGAATGGGGCTAAAATGATGTCTTTCTTGGATGGATTCTCAGGATATAACTAGGTCTTAATAGATAGAGAGGATAGATTAAAGACCACTTTTACTTGTAAATGGGGGAATTATGCATACATAAGGATGCCTTTTAGTCTAATCAATGCAAGTGCCACTTTTCAGCGAGCCATGAACATTGCATTCTATGGATTGTTAGGTAAATGCATTGTAATTTATATGGATGATTTAACTCTAAAGATACATCCACTCATGCTGAAGATCTAAGAAGAGTACTTAAACAATGTGAAAGGTACGGAATTTCTCTCAACCCTAAGAAATGTTCATTTGGGGTAACTGAAGGAAAGTTGTTAGGGCATGTTATTTCTAAAAATGGGATATCTATTGATCTTGATAGAATAGAAGGAATAAAGAAATTGTAGTTACCAAACAGTAAGAAAGAACTAAAGTCATTTTTTGGTAAGATTAATTTTGTCAGGAAGTTTATTACAGGGTTTGTAGAAATTGTACAACCATTGAACGCCATGTTGAAGAAGGATGCAAAGATAGAATGGACACTAGTAGATAAAGCTGCATTTGAAGATATTAGGGAGGCCATTTCTGATGCTCTTGTGTTGACAATTCTAGATTATACAAAGCCATTCTACATTTATTCTTTTGCATCTTCACATTCAATTGTAGCTGCTTTGACACAAAAGGGAGAAGACAATGACGAAAAACCCATAGCCTTCATGAGTGCACCTCTGAAGGATGTACAACTGAGATATCTTGATACATAAAGATAGGAGTTTGCATTAATAAGAGCAGTGAAAAATTTTAGACACTATATCTTACGCAGTCAGGTTAAAGCCATAGTACCAGACACAGCTGTGAAGATGTTGTTGATGCGAAATGAGCCTGGAGAAAAAAGAGCAAAATGGATTACAACATTGCAAGAGTTTGATATGGAAATTATCCCAATGAAGTTGGTCAGAGGACAAGCATTAGTGCAGACCATAGCGAACACAGATCCAAATTTGGTGAAACAATAGTATGTGTTGAATACTAATGATGCCTCAGGGTGGTATGATGATTTGAACACTTTTCTAATATTAGGCAAATATCTAAATAAAATGAAATCTTCTCAAAGGAGAGCTTTAAAGATTAAAGCACAGAAGTACATGGTACAAGGAGGTCTTCTATTCAAGAAGAACCATGAAGTAATATATCTAAGATGTTTAAACAGAGTTGAAGTAGATAAGGTGTTGTCAGAATTGCACAACAAATATGGAACTGCTCATGGTTCTCATTTAGCTACAATGCTTACGATATTGAGAGCAGGATACTATTGGCCTACAATGTTTAAGGATACAGAGAGTCACATTAGAATTTGTTACACCTGTCAAACTACAGTAGATAAAGGAAGGAACCAGACTAATCCATTACAGCCAGTGATTGAGTCTAGACCATTTGCACAATGGGGCTTAGATTTCATTGGGGTCATAAATCCTCCATCATCTGTAGGACATAAGTTTATACTGACAGTAACTGACTACTGTACAAGGTGGATTGAAGCCACATGTTACAATTTCTCTACTACTAAGGTAGTTATCAAGTTCCTTGAAGAAAACATCATAACTAGGTTTGGAACTCCATATTCACTGGTATGTGATAATGGCCTTGCTTTTTCTTCTCTAAAATTTTCTAAATGGACATTTGAGTATGGGATAGTTTTAAAGTTTTCTTCAAATTATTATCCTCAAGGGAATGGGTTAGCTGAGTCTACAAAAAAAAAATTATTGGATATAATCAAGAAGCTAACTGAAAAGAATCCTAGAGAGTGGAACACATTGTTGAAATATGCATTGTGGGTAGATAGAACTAAGGTTAAGTCAGCCTTAGGAAATGCACATTATCACTTAATTTATGGGACTGATCCCATACTTCCAGTGAATTTAAGAATACCAGTCTGAAAGTTTGCTAATGAATATTTAGGCTTTGATGATCATAGAGAGGCCAGAATAATACAAATGTTACAATTAGATGAGAAAAGAGATGAAGCCATTGAGAAATTTGCCAAACATCAAGCAGTAGTCAAGAGATGGTTTGATAAAAGAGCAAGAGTCAAAATGTTTAGAATATCAGACTTAGTGCTGTGCTAGGATAAAGTACATGAAAAGAAAGGAAATCATGGAAAATTTGATAAATTATGGTTAGGTCCATTACAGGTCGCAGAAATAATTGGAGACAATACTTTCAAGCTCAAGACCTTGATTGGGGAAGATGTGCCATTACCAGTAATGGCCAACATTTGAAACATTACTTTCAGGCTTGAGGTGAGAGCAGTTAGTTTCTGTGTATCATAATGTAAATAATGTACAGTTTTGGGTTGTTTTTGTTTTGTTTTGTTCTGTGTTGTTGTTTTGTTCTTTTATTTTTCTTTTTGTTTAGGTTTGTTTGTGTGTTGTGTCGTCTTAGTAGGGATGTTTGTTTTTCTTTGAAGTATATAGGAGCAAACTAACAACCACTAAAAACAATGGAAAATTCAGAATGTTCAGGTTAATTATTTGAAATTTATGCATAACTTGTTGTGACTATCATGAATGTAGAAAGTTGTTTGACTTGTGAAATTTTGTATTCAATAACTATGGGTTGAGTATTCAAGGGAAGTTTCTCGTAATGACACACCTAAAATCCTTGGGTTTTTTGAACATATAAGTGTAGATATTAGGTGAAAAATCAGAGGTCACCCTTGCTACCATTACAATTCTCAGCTTAATTTTAGCAAGTGATCATTCCTTGCATCATGAAGTTACAACTGAAATATCTTATGAAATCTCTATCAAATACAAAAAATATAAAATAATAAAATGGATTTTACTGAAAATCTAGATTAAGCCATCTAATTAACTCTACCGGGGCTATAGATACTTGCTGGTAGTGGGGCTCTACTTAGGAGAATTGTAACGATAACCTTGTCGAGGCTATGGATGCCTGCTGGCAGCAAGGCTCTATCTGGTTGGCTATGAGGGAATGACATCAACTATGTAGTCTAATGTCAGCCATTGGTTTGTTCAACTAATTTTCAAGATGAGGATTATTAATCACGTGCACCCACTTAAATTGAAAGGAAGATTCATGCACCTTATTGAATACATTAAGTCTCAAGTGGGATAATTATTTGCAGAAAAGATAGTTGGAAGTTATGAATTTATTTCATTTAGTTTTCTTTAATAGTTTTAATTTTGATTTTTTTGTTCGGTTGCTAGTTGTTGTGAAGCTCACAACACGCCCCATTTTACTGCTTAGTAAAATGAGGACCCCTGCTGTGGCTTTGCTTTTTTGCTTTTATGTGTGGGTCTATTGGGTAGCAAAAGGGAAAAGAGAGTGAAAGTTACAAACCTTGTTGAAAATAAAGAAAAAATTGCATTGAATGCCAGAGTAGAATATGGGTGGATTCCTTGTCAAAAATGAGTGAGCGTTGCTTTTTGAACCATGTGAAAGTTCCCATTATTTTGCAAGTTATGACTGATTTGGTAAAATGTACAATGGGAGGGTTTCTATGTTGCATATACAAAGTCCTTTGTATATAGGGTTCCTTCCATACAAAGTCCTTGGTATATCGTTTTGCATATACAAAGTTGTTCACTTATATACTAAGTCGCTTGCATACAAGGTCTTTTGTATATCGCTTTGCATATACAAAGTTTGTTTGTATATTTTTATACTTGTATGCATTTCGCTTACACTTTATTTTTATATGCATGCCGCGGACCCGACAAAGTTCAAAGATTGAATGAATAAATGGTTAAGTCTGATGAATGCATAAACTATTTGTATGTTAGGCAAAGGGTGGATATACAAAGGCTTTATGCAAGTCACGGAATTGAAATATTATGAAATAAGATGTAATTGTTGTATATTTTGGGCTTTGTATATATGTTTCAGGACATACAAAGCAAAATATACAAGGCTATATACATGCTACGGAACTGAAGGAAGTTTTAAAATTGGTTTTATTGTTGTATCGTAGAGATACAAAGGGGGAAAGTAATGTGGACCCCACCGTTTGCATATCAGATTTGCATCATAACAATGTATGTCTTTGAAAGATACAAGCCAATATGCAAAGCGAGAGATAATGAAGAGCATCGGCCAGAGTAGTGTGATCGGAATGAAATTCTTAGCTCACCCTGACCGAAGTAAGTTACACTGATGGCGAAGATATGCAAGCCAATAAAGAGTTATGTTGGGCAGATGTGTATCATCTGTGGAAGAGTTTTAGATCATACTGACCATAGAACGTTACACCAATGAACAAAAGAGTTGCTAACCGATAAAGGTTGCATCTGTGTGAAAGGTATGATCAGAGTGTAACTACTGGACCAACCCGATGGGGGTAAGTTACACCGATGAAGAAGATATGCAAAATGATGAAAAGATACATCAGCCAGAAATGTAAGATCAGTGGGAAGTTTATTGATCAACCCGACTGTGAGGTTATGCCGATAGGGAAATACAAGCATGCGGAGGTTGCATCAGCCAGAAATGTAAGATCGGTAGGAAGTTTTTTGATCAACCAGACTGTGAGTTTACACCGATAGGGAAATACAAGCACATAGAGGTTTCATCAGCTAGAAATGTAATATTGGTAGGACATTTTTTGATCAACCCGACTGCGAGGTTACGCCGATAGGGAAATACAAGCACATGGAGGTTGCATTGGCCAGAAACATAAGATCGGTAGGAAGTTTTTTTATCAACTTGACTGCGAGGTTATGCCGATAGTGAAGTATACAGAATGAAAAATACAAGCAAAGCCTACAAAAGGGTTTGTATATAGAATTGGACTGGCGGTAAAAAGGAGGTTTAATGGCACATTAATTGTTGTATTTAATACCCATCTAACATTTTGAAGAAGTGTAAATTGACGAAGGTGGCAAGAATTTTAAATCTATTTTTATGTCTATTTCGCAAGTATGCAGGTAGATATAAAGGTGGAGCTTTAATGGCGATGACATCACAAAGAGCAGATCGGATTGCAAAGGGAAGCGAAAGGAGAAAAGGCTTTCAATGCGAAGAGAAATGTAAGTGGAAGGAAACATTATTATATGAGCAACAAAAGATATTTTCATAGTTGTTAGGGTTTCCAAAGGGCATCCTTACACTCAGTATGGGTATGCTACTCAAAGATTTTTGGCAAAATTTGTTTTCCACCATTGATGTTGTACTTGAGATATAGACCATTGATTGACTAAGGTTTTGTAGTTGTATTGGGGATAGTCAAATCTATATATTGAGCCCCTTTACTCTATAATAGGTTACACAGGGATTCATAGGACTAGGGAGTTTTTAGAAGATAGCTAGCAGTTGTGATAGGAGTAGTGTAGTTTAGAGGAGGTTGCGTGTGTCTGCAATAAGGAATGCATGGAACATCTAGCTTCCTTACTGTATCTGTAAAGCTTTGTAAGTTTTTGTGAATTTGATTAATGAAGCTAAGAGTCATTCATACATTGTAAATCATATATGACTGTGTTTTGAATATAAATGAATCTGGAATTCTGCGTCTATATTCAGAGTGTCTTTTGGCTCTTCTTTGTATTTGAAATAATATCTCTTAAAGCTTACAATCTTTAATGTATGTTCATGAAAATACTTAGGGCTTACATTTAAAGGTTTGGTCTGTGGATTTGATCAAGTTTGTTGTACTTCTTGCAACATGCATAATAGAACATTTAGATCCTGTAGTAGAATGAAGTTTAATTTAGTTTTCTCTAACTTTTCCCAAACCATTTGAAATACTTAGCTTAAACACAGAAATTTAAAGGAGATTGTCTAATATTTGAAGAAAACATGAACAACTGAGTTGATATTTGACATTTTTCATAATATTTGAAAAGAAAAGCTTGTGTTAGTATAAATCATATAAAGCTTTGTGATACAGTAACAAATCTGTGCAAAAGAATGAAGAAAATGTTGATATTTGTGATATTTTGCATAGTTTGAGTCCAGTAAATCATCCAAAAACCCTAAATCAAGTAAGGCCCCTTGCATATTACAGCTTCATATCAACCTACTAAATTGTCCAATAGGTCAAGACCTGACTATATAGAAACTTGGGATTAAGTAATCTTTATTGATTTCTTCATATCTTTCAATACAATTAGGTTCATTTTGTGAATTTTAACTTTTGTTATGAAAGTGTAAAAACAATCATCAATAGTACTCTTTCTAAGGTGTGAGAACTTTTTTTCTAACCTATGTAGAGTTCAAGATGGCCTTAAGAGAACTTTGTTTAAAGGTAGTGTTTAGAGGGTGCATCATGTCCGAAGCAACCAAAAATTGTAAGATCATCTATTCATTTGTCCAATTTGGAGAAAGTTGCAGTGAGTGGAAAATTTTCTTTTGCCCCAAGTTTATAACTGGAGGTTGTATGGTATGGTCATACGAGACATATTCCTTTATTTACAAAGTTTAAGGTTGCATTCTGTTTATGGGAGAGGACCCAATAGTTGAGCATATACCAATAGTTGTGATAATATTTTTGGATTTAATGCCCAATATTTTTAAAGTTTAGCCCTAGTAGTTGTGACTTTAAAGTTGTTAGTGTTGACCATATGTACTTATAATTGAATGAAATGTGTTCTTGAGATCTAGAAAAAACAAATCATGTGGTGCCACATCAACACACCAACAAAAAATAATTTAATGTACAACTATAAGTCTACTTTTTTGGGGGGGTCTTTTTAGACACCTCAACAAAATGCATGTTGATATTGGGGTAAGTGCAAAAAATTTGGGGGCCAAAAAGTGGCCAAATTTTTTTCAAAAAAATTAAGACATAACGTGAGTGCATTATAATGAGCTCATGTTATGGTTTGGTAATGACAAGCCTAAGGCTCGACAAAACCAAACCATAACATGCTTGCGTTATAACACAAGTGTGTTATGTTTTATTATATATTAAAAAAAGAACATTTTTACTCATTTGATTTCTTTTATTCTCTCTACACCCGCAACTTGCGAACTCTAAGGAGTGCGCTCGCATTTTTGAAGACCCAATTCAACACCAAAATCTCACTGATTCATCGCCAAAATGCCGCCACAACGTCGAGCAGGCCAAAGAAGTAAGTTTTATTTCTTTTTTTGTCTGAATTTGTTTCTAAATAGGTAGGTTTGAGTTGATTTTTGATGTAAATTTCCTTAATTGTCAGGAAATGTTAATGCACCTCCTTCTCCTCCTCTAAATCCACAAAATCTTAAACAGGAAATACCTATCGAAGAACAACCCAAATAACAAACTCCTCCATCCATTCCTCAATATGCCCCTGGAACACAAGAAAATCTAATGGGGCAAATTGAAAACAGTAAAAAAGAAATTGAAGACATAATTGCAAGGTTGAAAGATCCTTCAACTTCAACCTTGCATAAATCCATGGTTGCTCAATCTCTTGAATCTATGTTATCAAATGTAGATTCAATTAGCAAGAAAATATCTATTTGGTCAAATAAGAGGAGAGAGTTTAGAGAGTATTATGCAGACAAGCTATTATATGAAGATGTGAAAAAGTTACAAATTACAAAATTGGACTTGTGTTCCATTTTCACAAACCCACAAACAAATCAAACTCCACCATTACATGTAAGAGGTTCCCTATCCATTGGTGCAACAACTAAGTGATAAGTGATAATTTTGGGTAGAGGTGGTGGATGGTTTTTGACCATCCTCCATGCAACAATAATGAGTTCCCACAATACTTTTTGAGGAAACTATACTATGAGTTTGTTCTCAATAAAGTGCCAAACTATTTTGATATGTGGGAGTTTTAGGGTAGAGGTGGGGGTTAGCACAAGATAGACCAGCGGAATGTGTTGACCCATAGTGGCTAGTGAGACGAGTAATCAGCAGACCAGCCCATGAGCATGTGTCTATCCCTTCCATTCTGAAGGAAAGTGTTGAGGTCGAGACACTTCAGTCCATTAGTGCCTTGACCTAAAGCATCATAGAGCATGCCAATCCTATAGCATAGTGTGGGTTAGGAGATAGTGCGAGGAGTAGGGTTCCACCCCATACTTGTTAGACTTGCGAGTCAGCCTATGGTTATAACCCCATGGATAGTGAGGCTGCAGGTGTGCATTCTACATATGCAGCTGAGTAGATGGTGATGATAGATACCCTCCTAAGTGTGACTTTCGACCTTGATACTCAAGTAAATATTAGCAAGTTTATTGAATTTAATTTATTAAATTTTATTTTTGAAATGCAAGATTAACTAATTTAGTTTGATGATTTTGATGAAATTTTAAGGTCATAACATTGATGCAGTTCTCAGCAATACTCCACCTGCATTTTACACTATGACATCTACTATCAGGGTGTGTAACTAGTAAACAATTATAAATATTACATGTGAATAACATTGTTATATGAATGGTATTCTAATATCTAATTTTGGATGTTGAATAGGTTAATCTTGGATATTTCATGGCAACACCTGCCAGTGGTGGTGTAGTATAAAGATTCACTAAGGTAATAAAATAAATAGTTTAACTAATGAATTGTACTCATTAGATTTTTGTATTTTATATTCATATCATTGATTACATTGCATTACACATCTTTCAAACTCAAAGCATTATTAAACATTGCATAACTAATAGCTAGATGTTGGTAGATGACAAAATTTCAATTATAATATAGTTAAATTTGAAAAAATGGCAAAGAAATGTGCTCTCATGGAATGCCATGAGAAGCAGATGCATAGACAAGGACATCACCATGAGACCACTTTTCTTTGAGTCATCTTTTCAAATAGCTCACTACCTTGTCCATGCTACCATATTTTCCATACATGTCTACCAAAGCTTGTTGATCCCCTCCACACTATTCTTCAACAAATTCTCTCTAAAAATCTCATCCAATTACCACCAACTAGACCCCAGGACATGATACCAGAGAAAGGCATTAGCCTATGACATCTTATATAGCATATGATTGACTCGAACATCATCTAGGTTTTAGGTATTAATTATGAGGGCAACAAGTCACCCCTAACCAAAATCTGCAAATCTACACTAACCTTTTCCCCTACAAACTTATGTCAATCCTATTGGCTCAATTTCTTCCATCTCTACATCTATAAGAAAGAGCTATAGTATATCACCAAGAGAGCAAAATCTTCACTATGATTATGTGTATTATGTGTCTGGTTGTATCACAGTGATGCATTATTGATAATGAATATCATAGTGTGCTTTATTATGTGTATGTTAGGAACCATGACTTGCATCACTATTCTAGTTTCATAATTGAATAATGTTGTTTTATTTTCAGATGATGTAGGCTGTGGAGACACCTCTTGAAGTTCATAAGGCAATGGAGCATGGTGTGTCCACTACGATTCATAGCTTCATGCCATTGACGACGGTATGAGGTAGATTAGTAAATTTTAATTTACATTTGTTGTTATAGTTGTTTATTTTTGAAAAATCAAATGATTATTGATTTGAAATTTAATTTCTATCTGGATAGTTTCTATAGGACATGACATCACCATAGCCTAATCCTACTACTAAGGCAAATAAGGAGGCAAATTATATGGTAGTGGTAAGTGATTATTTTGTTAAATGTTTCATTTTTTATAACATATAATTTCTATATATTAATGTCTACAGATCCACGAAGAACTAAATAGGAGGAGCAACCCTCGAGTTCATAGTAGACCACCCTCATACATGTCTCTATCCTCCCAAAGATCAAAGGTTGCTTATGATCTATTCCCTTCACCAAACAGAGGGGAATGAATACTTATTGGGGTCCTTTGTTGTATACCTATATGGCATTTGTGAATGTGTATTTTCTATTGAATATAGAAGACATTGTATGCCTATATGGCTATTTTGTATATATGTTATACTTATATCGACAGATATTGATGTATGTCTATATGGATATTTGGTTAATATAATTTTTTTTATTGATGGCATCCATATTTGCATTATAAATCCACATTTCAATGTACATTTGTAGATGGTTACTTCAAATATTTATTATCCAATTGTATTACTAAGGATGCTTGTTGATCCAATAAGCCAGCTATTGTTATTCAAGTATCACCTAAACCTCATTCTAGAACTAAAAGATAAAAGTTGTATTTAAAATAAAAATGAATCATCATGTTGAATAGAAAATATTCATATTGTTTATGAGTTTCTCAATTGAAAATATTCAAATGAGTATGCTGATCCATATTCTTTATGAGTTTGTCAATTGAAAATATTTCCTAATTTATTGTTATTATACCATATTGGGATGCAAAGAGTATGCTTGTTGTTTTGAATAAGATAGTCAAAATCATATGCTTATGAGCACCTGATGACCATTGTGGTTATTAAATGTAATTCCTCTTGCATATAAGGCGAGGTTATGAGAGTGCATTGAGTCTTACCTAATTTTAGTATGCAACATAACATTGGGGCTATAGGCTTCCATAAGTCATTAACAATCAAGGTTCAAGTTGACCATTGATGTCAAAGGGTCCAGGTTGTTTGTCATTGATGTCAAGGTTGATGCCATGATGTTGATAAGGTGATATAGTAATTCAAGGTAGGTGATGGTCATGAGGTGCATGATGTTGTGACTATGGTTTTCATGATAAGGTCTCTTAGTTCATGTTGATGTTGCACAAGACAAACATGGTTGATATGATGCAAGGTTCATGTTCATAGTGGATATGGTTTTGTTCATGCAAAATTTTGTTGTGAATATGGTTTTCATGATAAGGTCTATCTTGGAAGGTTGATATGATGCAAGGTTCATGTTCATGGTGGATGTGGTTTTGTTCATGCAATAAGAAGTCAGAGAAGACACAAGCTTTCATTATCATAATTCAATGTCATTATCAAGGAGAGTTATATTTATCAAGGGAAGTCATGAGTTTGATTCAAATGTGAAGTTGTTCATCTCTTAGAACCCTAGGCCTATGATAAGTGTCATACTCTAATGTCTTCTTCTGATGTCCCTGAGGTCTCCAAAATGTCCTAGATATCTCTTGATGAAAGTTAGAATGTTTGAGTCTTTCTTATTGATAGTTAGGGTTTGCATATTGGGCATTAAACCCTAAAAAGAATCTACTTTTCTTAAGACTTTAAAACCCTAAATTGTCTGTCATGTGTAAAGTACACTTTTGCTTTAATTTAATATTGACTTATAATCACAAGTTACTATCACTTAAATCAACCTACTAAAGGGTCTTTAAGTCATTAGTTTACCGGTCCTTCAACCTAACTCAATCGGCCTCTCTAGTAAACTCTCATAAGCTCGAGCACCATATCATAATCGAATGTCATATTTAATTGATATGAGGGTGGGGAAAAGGATTGGAAGGTCAGTATTTAAAAGGAATTTGGAATACAAATAGTTATCTCTATGCAGTTGAATTTGATGGCCATGCCTTTATAAAAGGCTAAAAGATAGCTTTATGCAACATATCATGGTATTTGTAGTGTTTGAAGATTGAAGACTAGTTAGTGTTTGTAGTTCAGACTGTTTTGGCATGTTTGGGTGTGAAATAGGACCATGCCTATCCTAAACATACCCATCCAGATGCATTGGAATTGTCAGTTTGGCTGCACCAGGAGAAGAACAAAAGTTACACCCCTTTGCAACTTTACACTACCTCCTAATGATTTTTGGGGCAGCAAAAAATCTTTCACCACAGGAAAATGCCTCAAAGATATAAAAAATGAGAGGGGTTATTATAGAGGGAACCTATGTGATCTCATTGCCTTAGATGGAATGTATCTAAGTGACAGTTTTTGAGTAACAACTCATCAAAGATCACTACCTTTTTGCACTTTGGACTCTTTAGGGATATCACTGGTACAATGTAGCTCAGACTGTTTTGGCATGTTTGGTGCAAAACAGGACCATGCCTAGCCTAAATGTACCCATCCAGATGTTGGAACTATTAGTTTGGCCACACAAGGAGAAGAACAAAAGTTACACCCCTTTGCAACTTTACATTGTCTGCATCTAACGATTTTTAGGGCAGCAGAAAACCTTTCACCATGGGAAAACACCTCAGAGATTTAAAAAATTAAGAGAGGTTATTGTAGACCCTACATGATCACATTATCTCAAACAAAATGTCTGTAAGTGACACAGTTTTCAAGTAACATCTCGTCAAGGATTGTTGCATTTTTGCACTTTGGACTCTTCAGGGATATCATCGATACAATGTAGCTCAGACTGTTTTGGCATGTTTAGGTGAAAATAGAATCATGCCTAGCCTAAATGTACCCATCCAGATGTGTTGGAATAGTCAATTTAGTCACATCAGGAGTAGGATGAAAGTTACATCCCTTTACAACTTTACACTGCCTCCTGATGATTTTTTGGGTAGTAGAAAACCTTTCACTAGGGACAAATTCCTCAAAGATATAAAAAATTGAGAGAGGTTATTGTAGAGGGACCCTACATGATCATGTTTCCATAGACAAAATGTCTCTAAGTGACATGATTTCTGAGTAACATCTCGTCAAAGATTGCTACCTTTTTGCACTTTGGACTCTTCAGGGATATCATCGGTATAATGTAGCTTGGACTGTTTTGGCATGTTTGGGTGAAAAATAAGACCATGCCTAGCCTAAACATACCCATACAGATGTGTTAGAATAGTAATTTTGGTTGCATCAAGAACATGATGAAAGTTACACCCTTTTGCAACTTTACACTACCTCCTTCTAACGATTTTTTAGGGTAGCAGAAAAGCTTTCACCACATGCAAAGGATTCAAAGATATAAAAAATTGAGAGAGGTTATTATAGAGGAACTCTACATGATTGAATTTCCTTAGACATGAGGGACTCTTAGGGATAGCGTCGATACAATGTAGCTCGGACTGTTTCGGCATGTTTGGGTGGAAAATAGGACCATGCCTAGTGTAAATGTACCCATATGGACGTGTTGGAATAGTCATTTTGGTCGCATCAGGAGAAGGACAAAAATTACACCCCTTTACAACTTTACACTCCCTCCTTTTAACGATTTTTGAGGCAACAGAAAACCTTTAACCATGGGAAAACACATCAGAGATATAAAAAACCAAGAGAGGTTATTGTAGAGGAACCCTACATGATCACGTTGCCTTAGACAAAATGTTTCTAAGTGACATGGTTTTTGAGTAACATCTTATCAAAGATTGCTGCCTTTTTGCACTTTGGACTCTTCAGAAATATCATCAGTACAATGTAGCTCAAACTATTTCGGCATGTTTGGGTAAAAAACACAACCATGCCTAGCCTAAACATACCCATCTGGATGTGTTTGAACAATCAGTTTCATCACATCAGGAGTGGGATGAAAGTTACACCCCTTTACAACTTTACACTACCTCTTTCTGATGATTTTTGGGGCAGTAGAAAGCCTTTCACCACGAGAAAACACCTCAGAGATATAAAAAATTGAGAGAGGTTATTGTAGAGGAACCGTATGTGATCACGTTTACTTAGACATAATGTTTCTAAGTGACACAATTTCTGAGTAACAACTCGTCAAAAATTGTTGTCTTTTTACACTTTCGACTCTTTAGGGATATCGTTGGTACAATGTAGCTCAGACTATTTTGACATGTTTGGGTGAAAAATAGGACCATACCTAGCCTAAACGTACCCATCTGGACATGTCAAAACTGTTAGTTTAGTCGCATCAGGAGGACACCAAAAAGTAAAAGTTACTTTGTGCAACTTGACAACATTGACACTTTTTTGCAACAAGACTCAAAGACTCAAACTGACCTCAAATGTCTCAAACTGACTCAAAAACATATGAAATGGTCTTAGAAGACCTTATTACATACAATTGACTTGATCAAATCAAAATTTCACTTTTTGACCCCTCTTGGAGGCATGACAACCTGGGTGCCCCTGCACAATTAGTGCAACTGAAGTCGATAAAGTTTTCCTATTAAGAAAAAGAGCTTCCCTTAGCTTTAAGAAATATAAATATTCTATACTGACAAGGCCAACCACATGAAGGTCGAAGCTCATGTGGCCTCACCTAAGACCTAAGACACATGTATTCTAGTAGACGTAGGACACCTAAGACACCTATTGTATAGTATGTATCTAGATTCTATATACATAGTAGACCTAAGACACCTAGTCTTTATAGCTTATTGTAGTCTAGACCTAAGTCAACTAGACACCTAGATTATAGTTCTACCTAAGACACCTATTATGGTAGACCTAGTTGACATATAGTACCTACCTAAGACACCTAGATTAAATTATAGAAGACACCTACCTAAAAGACACCTAGATCATTATAGATTATACCTTATTCTAGTCTCTAGACAAGTTGTTGATATATAGTATCTACCTAAGACACCTATATTAGATTAAATACCTTTTTTCTAGTCTCTGTCTACCTAGTTGACATATCATATATACCTAAGACACAATTAGAGACACGTATTATCTAGTTAGAAACCAAGACACCTAGAGACACCTATATTTTATACATTACCTAGATTTTATACATTATTTTCAGGATCAACTTCATCCATCACTTAGGTCTAACCCCATGAAGCATAACATGATGATGTAAAAATGTGTATATGTGTAAAAATGCAACAACAAATAAAAAAAGACAAACCTTACAAATTAATGTGCATACTTACAACTCAATGTAACATGACTTTACAAAATCAATGTGAATACTTACAAATTAATCCAATGAACCATCTAGGTCTACTCGACTCTTTATTGTGTCAAGTATTGCTTCGTGGTCAGATTCATGCACCTTCCACAAGGCCTTGTTCAAAGGTCTACCTTTATATTGTATCAAATGAACATTGGATGCCATGACAAGGTTTGAGTAATGAAGAATCTTCTGATGCGTGTCAAAGTCCTGAAATAGCCAAACATTAACACTCTTATGTGGGTACCTTCTAAGCCATGTTCCAATAACAATGACTGAGCCTATAGGGTATTCAATGTTTTCTCTATCTATAACTAGGGCCTCCAATTTCTTTTTGGCCTCAACACAACCACACAGGTAATAATCTATTCCCTCTTCATTATCTTCATCTGCAATAATTGCATATACATGCCATACATTGATATGTGTAGCAAATTAGATGAAATTAGTCAACATTACAAAAACACTACAAAGTAAGATGACATTACGAATTTCAAAAACTATGCAAATAGATATATTACCTAGTTGAACTAGATCTAATATGTGGTCAAAGTCAACTGATGATTCCATCTGTTTTAGTTCCAGTGCCATTGGGGGTCGATACATGTCAAGTGGGCTGAGATAACTTAACTACCATTCATCAACCCACTCATTTGACTCACACTCATCCCAGTCTTGAATTGTATTGGAAGAAAAAAAGCATGACATCTTTCGCGTATGGATATTCCATGAACCTGCAATTGAGCTTCTGAAAGAGTGCATCTCACTTGATCCTATTAGAGTAGAATAGTCTTCATATGATGCAATGTTAGTATCATCTATCAACCAAACAATCTATGAACTGAAGACTTACCTTCATTACCTGGACCCATGGAAGCATTACACCACTCGACGATCAATTTTGCATCTGTCAACTTTGCATTGTCTTTATACTTTAACTCTTCTCATCTTATGGCTCTTTTGATACATGCTCCCCCTTTCCATGCCCAGCCTCACAAAAGTTCCACATATGTTGAATACCTGTAAAATTATACCTCTTGCTTAGCCAATAGAAATTCTATGAGTTCTTGAATTGTGACAGATGGTTATCTGACCATATGATATGTTGATTGAATGATATGCCCCTTCTAGCCAAATCATTGTAGTACACCTAAAATCAACCTTGCACAAACTCTGTAGAATACATGCGATCATCACTGATATAGAAATGATACTCCCTTATGACCTATGTGGAGTTGTAATATTGTGATTGCACCTCATGCTATGGATGTAGACTATAGTTCTCTACAAAGTTGATGACTGAAACAATGCTACCAACCAAAAATGTGTCCTTGCATAACTTGAATTGCAAGTCCAACCATTGAGCTCTATGGGCATGTCTTGCATACTCATACACTATGCTATCACGAAATAAGGCATAAACTAATACACTAGAATATTTTCAATAACCAATTCACACCTCTTTGCTTCTTTACTATCTTTTGTATTGTATGCTACCATTTTATACTTGCTAAACTCTACTAGTTCATTTCCAACTGCATGTGTTCTTTTGATATGTTCACATATTGGCATACGTTGCAAGCAACCGCAACGATGACATGTGCCATCCAAGCATAATTTATTGTAGAATATTTGACCTTCCTCTCTTTTACATAAAATTCTTGATATGAAGTCTCTTGAAGATGTTGGTGGGGCACATAAGCCACAACCATGCAAAACATTGTTAGTATGCAAATCTAAATATATAGACCAATAGACATCAAAATGGTTAGAAAATTCAATATGTAATCTACAACAACAAGTAGTGCATGTGTGATTCATCTTGACATACAAATGTTTTAGCATTTCAAAATATCTTTGACAAATTTTAATTTGAGGATACTTCTCTAGAAATTTACCAAAAAACTATGTTTGAGTCTTATCCAAAAAATGTTTTGGATGTGGTTCACAGTTCTAACTACTGATTCTCCTTCTTACCACATCCCTTTGATTCGAAAATACCCTTGTGTAATTCTTCCAAAATATTCAATTAGTGATCTCAATACTTCAACAATTAGTCTATCTTTTCATGGTAGTCTCCTTGAGAATACCCATAATTCATTGGCATTAGTGTCCTCAATTATTTGGCATCTGCCAATGGCTCTTGATAAAGTTTTCTTGTTAATTCTCAATGCTTGACTTGTCTTTCTAATGAGATGAGCTTTCCTCATTTGAGTACTTACTATAGTCGATGTAATCACACGTCATGTTGTATTACTATCTTTTGTGCATGAGGTGTTACCCACACTCTCATATGCACTCATTAGATTCTTGACAATAGATTTTTCTCTTGAAGCTTCTGATGTTCTCAACCCAAGAATCTTCATGATGGACCTATACTTTATACTTCGCATCATTTCAATGAATAGTTGACATCTTGCGGTCTCATTTAATTTTTCAAAGAACAATCTCCAAATCTTATGAGCATATCTTCTGCAAGTGTGTTTTAGAATCTTACCTTCCATTGGTTGCAAAATATTCTCATCAATATCAATCAAAGACTTTGGCTTTCTATGCAAAATTCTAGGTGGTGTTAAGTTAGGTAAATTCATCTCATCATTAGGAATTTCATCAATATTTAAATGAGATGGGCTAGATGGCATACCTTCGATCGAAGATGGAATAGATGACATAACTTGAGGTTCTGGTGGGAACAATGGTGTACCTCATTCATCACATGTGAGTGATGATGTGCTCTCAACTTGATATGTGGTAGGTGGTGTCCCTCAACCCTTAACTCTAATCTCTCAACGCTCAACCCTATCCCTAAACCCTCAACCCTAAAACCTCAAGCCTCAACCCTCAACATCAAACCCTAATCCCTCAACCCTTAACTCTAATCCCTCAACCCTAAACCCTATCCCTAAACCCTCAACACTATACCTTAAACACTAATCCCTCAACCCTAAACCCTAAAACCTATCTCTAAACCCTAATCCCTCAACCCTTAACCCTAATCCCTCAACCCTAAACCCTAATCCCTCATTCTTAAACCCTAAATGCTATCCCTATTCCTAAACCCTCAACAGGATCGATACTATACCTTAAACCCTAATCCCTAATCCCTAAACCCTCCAACCATATCCCTAATCCCTATACCCTCAACACTCTACTTTAACCCTAATCCTTTGACTCTCAACCCTTTCCCTAAACCCTGAACCCTCAAAAGTCAACCCTCAAGCCTTAACGTCAAACCCTAATCCCTCAACCCTTAACTCTAATCCCTCGACCCCTAACCCTATTCCTAAACCCTTAACCCTAAAACCTCAACCCTTAACCCTTAATGTCAAATCATAATCCCTCAACCCTTAATTCTAATCCCTCAACCCCAAACCCTATCCCTAAACCCTCAACACTATACCTTAAACTCTAATCCCTCAATCCTAAACCATAAACCCTATCCCTAAACCCTAATCCCTTAACCCTCAACCCTAATCCCTCATCCCTAAACCTTAAACCCTATCTCTATTCCTAAACCCTCAATGGGATTCATACTATACCTTAAACCCTCCAACCCTATCCCTAATACCTATACCCCCAACATTCTACTTTAACCCTAATCATTTGACCCTCAACCCTATCCTTAAACCCTCAACCCTAAAACCTCAACCCTCCACCCTCAACGTCAAACCCTAATCCCTTAACCCTTAACTCTAATCCCTTGACCCTCAACCCTATCCCTAAACCCTCAACTCTAAAACCTTAACATCAAACCCTAATCCCTTAACCCTTAACTCTAATCCCTCAATCCTAAACCATATCCCTAAACCCTCAACAATATACCTTAAGCCCTAATTCCTCAACCCTAAACCCTAATCCCTCAACCCTCAACCCTAATCCCTCATCCCTAAACCCTAGGTGCTATACCTATTCCTAAACCCTCAATGGGCTCAATACTATACCTTAAACCCTGATCCCTTATCCCTAAACCCTCCAACCCTATCCCTAATCTCTATACCCTTGACACTCTATGTTAACCCTAATCCCTCGACCCTCAGCCTTATCCCTAAACCCTCAACCCTAAAACGTCAACCCCTAACCCTCAACATCAAACCCTAATCCCTCAACCCTTAACTCTAATCCCTCAACCCTAAACCCTATCCCTAAACCCTCAACACTATATCTTAAACCCTAATCCCTAAACCCTAAACCCTAAACCTTATCCCTAAACCCTAAACCCTTAGCCCTCAACCCTAATCCCTCAACTCTCAACCCTAATCCCTCATCCCTAAACCCTAAATGCTATCCCTATTCCAAAACCCTCAATAGGCTTGATACTATACCTTAAACCCTAATCCATTATCCCTATACCCTCGACACTCTACTTTAACCCTAATCCTTCGACCCTCAACCTTTTCCCTAAATCCTCAACCCTAAAACCTCAACCCTCAACCCTCAACATCAAACCCTAATCCCCCAACCCTTAACTTTAATCTCTCAACCCTCAACCCTATCCCTAAACCATCAACCCTAAAACCTCAATCCTTAACCCTCAATGTCAAACCCTAATCCCTCAACCCTTAACTCTAATCTCTCAACCCTAAAAACTATCCCAAAACCCTCAATACTATACCTTAAACCCTAATCCCTCAACGCTAAACCCTAAACCCTAATCCCTCAACCCTCAACCCTAATCCCTCAACCCTCAACCCTAATCCCTCACCCCTAAACCCTAATTTCTATCCCTATTCCTAAACCCTCAATGTGATCGATACTATACCTTAAACCCTAATCCCTTATCCCTAAACCTTTCAACTCTATCCCTAATCCCTATACCCTTGACACTCTAATTTAACCCTAATCCCTCGACCCTCAACCCTATCCCTAAACCCTAAACCCTAAAACCTCAACTCTCAATGTCAAACCCTAATCCCTCAACCCTTAACTCTAATCCCTCAACCCCAAACCCTATCCCTAAACCCTCAACACTATACTTTAAACCCTAATCGCTCAACCCTAAACCCTAATCCCTCATACCTAAAGCCTAAACACTATCCCTATTCCTAAACCCTCAATGGGCTCGATACCATACCTTAAACCCTAATCCCTTATTAAGATTATTTTAAAAGATCACCATACTCTCTCCACCTATTTGCTTGAATTTAAATTGGGGCCATGAAAATGTGCACACATCTGCTCCCAATGTATAACCTGGGTGTAATTAAAACCATCAAATGGGTAAAATAAACAATTTTGGGCATAAAAATCAATCAGTCTTTTAAAAATAGATATTAGTAACTATACATTTTAGTACCATTTCTTTCTTGATTTCTATTTTTAATTAACTAATTTTTGTTTGTTTTAGATAAAATATTACAATCCTCATGAACATCTTTTCTTGTATAATTTTCTCCTTTATCTTTGGCTTGTCTTTTCCCTCCTAGAAGTTGTTTTAGAAGGATCCTTATTTTTATCTTTTGATCTATATGAACTCTAAAAATAAATCTATGTTTCTTGTTGTCCACCTACTCAAAGATGCAAATGTATCCTTCCTTGTTAGTATTATGACATACAAAAGATGCCCACCCCACACTTGGGGTAGGTATATTGTTATGAAACAGGCAAATAATCTCCCATTGTTTACTAGATCTATCCACAAGAACAACTAAACTTTTTTCTCTTGGTAATTATAGAGTGCATTCATCTATTTTTGGCAACTCCTACATTCCCAAACCATTAAGTTATTTTAACCCAATAAATAGGTGATTACATTGATTTAATACTCTACTATTAAAGCTTAGCATTCACACAAATGCAGATGTTCATATTATAGAAGACTGCATTATATTTGACTATTCTAGAGATCCCTTAGAAAAATGTAATAACAAAACTGCTTTTCCTTATGTTAGCTTACAATTAAACCCATTCTTTTTTACACTCTTATCTTAATAAAGTAAGAGTAATAAGAATAGAAGGCAGAGAATTTGATCTTACTAGTATGCATGGTTGGTTTACATTCCTTGACTTCATTTTCATTGAATAAAAAGGTTTATCTGATTTGAAATATGGGGTAGAGTTCACTGTCATGTGCTTTCTTAGATGATAGGGTCCATAATGTCTAGGGTTCTTCAAAGAAAGGCCTATAACAGAATTTATTTTTTGTTATACCAATCCTCCTGGTAAAGCTACAATTCAAATGCCTGCTTTGAAAGTTGAAATAAATTAAATTGGACTTATAATTTTTATTTTCTTCCATTGCTTCAACAACATCATTGTTTCTTCATCAGACACCAATTCAATCAGCAACTTGATGCCCATTGGTTGACTTGAACTTCATCATCTATTAGAAGAAGGGCATTTTTTATATGTATCAATGTTGGTATTCATAAGCTAAAGAGCATTGATATTTTTCACACACCCTATTCTTTGAAATATCTTAACCTTAAAATATGACTTGAATATGTACTTGAACACAATAAAATCTTAAATCTCTATCCCATGATAATTCACAAAATTTTCCCAACCCTGCCTAAATTCCATTTTATTTATGGTACCCCCTAATTGCACATCCCACTTCTTCCCACCTAGGCCTTGCAACACCATATGTTCATCTATGTTTTCTATAAAGTGTGAAACAAATGTAGGAGGAATGCGCTACCATAAACACATTACATAGTTAGATTTTACAAGTTCTTAATAGTGTACAAGAAATAAAAGAATAAAAAATAATGTATAGAGTTACCAGTTTTTGTGTAAAGTCTCCAAGCATAACTTTGAATAAGGAGGCACGCTCATTAAATCAATTCATTCAACAACTTGTTTCCCATTGGTTGACTTGAACTACATACTCTATTAGAAGAAGGGCATCTTTTATGTGTAGCAATGTTGATATTCATAAGCTAAAGAGCATTGATGTTTTTCACACACCCTGTTCTTTGAAATATCTTAACCTTAAAATATGACTTGGATATGTACTTGAACACAGAAAAATCTCCAATCTCCAGCCCATGATGGTTCACAAAATTTTCCCAACCCTGCCTAAATTCTAGTTTATTTATGGTACCCCTTAATTGTACATCCCTAAACCCTAATCCCTAAGCCCTAAACCATAAACCCTAATCCCTAATTATAATTTATGGTACCCTAATCCCTAAACCATAAACCCTATCCCTAAATCCTCAACCCTCAAAACTTAAACCTTAAATCCTAAACCCTATCCCTAAACCCTCAACCCTCAACACTATACCTTAAACCCTAATACCTCAACCCTAAACCCTATCCCTAATCCCTCTACCCTCAACACTCTACCTTAATCTTAATCCCTCGACCCTCAACCTTAAACGTTATCCCTAAAGCCTCAACCCTAAACCCTAATTCCTGTTGACCTTAAATCCTTAACCCTTATCCACCCCTCTCCTCCCCTATCTACCTCACCCCCTTCTCTACCCTCCTCTACCCTCGACACTATACATACATATAGGCATACATACATACATACATACATACATACATACATGCTTAATAACCTTGAACATAAAACAATACAAGGGGGACATAATGCGAGCACATTATAACGCACTTGTGTTATGTCAAACATGACAAACATTGAGCAAACTTTTGCAAAAAAAAAAGAAAAAATGCAAAACAGAACATAACGCAAGCGTGTTATAACATGAGCATGTTAGCATTATAACACGCTCGCGTTATATTTTGCTTTGGGAATCCCAAGCCTTAGGCTTGGGATTTGCTTTGAATTTCCAAGCCAAAGGCTTGGAGTGCCTTCCCAATGTCCAGAGACGTGTTTTTGCATATTCTACAGGATTTCACATAATTTCATTCATGCTAACCCTTAGATTTGCACGTGTTTCAAGGTTGAACAAATTAAACACCTGGGTAATGTTAGGCTTTCTCTTCGCTATTTAATGATGTAATTTTTTTCACATTTTGACAATGCTAAGCTTTTCATCTTTAATTTTTTTGTTTGTGTCTCTATTTTTTGGCAAAAACTAGTGTTTGGCTTTTTTTTCATTGTAAATTAACCATTCATTGAAATTTCAAAAAAAATATATTTTTAGAAACTAGACTCCATTCTACACATATTAAAAAAAAAAATTCAATTAGTTTTCAAAATCTATAGGGGTAGTACGGCCAAAATTCTATTTTTTAGGATGTGTCGAATTTGAAAATTAGTAAAAAAATCAAATTTTCATTAAAAAATTATCAGAAAAATTGGGCATAAACTACATGTTGTTAGCTAATTTCTCACTGAAGTGATTTTAAAAATACCAAAAAAAAATTAATGTTTTGAGGGAGCCACAAAACATGATATGTTATGCTTTTTTGATAGAAACAATACCAATTTTTGTGGCTCCCTCTTTTGAACCCCTTAATCTATACCATTTAAAAAAAAATAGTAGTTTAGAAAGTAGACTCCAAGCACTACGAACATTGTTTTGGTTGTATCTCCAAATTTTGAGTGTAACTTTTCTCAATTTCTCATCCAAGACCAGCATTTCCTGATTTTAGAAAAAAAGTGGCCACTTAAGACCCCTTTTTGGCCCCCCCATCTTCTTGCACTTACCCATTGCATCATATTTGATGATGCAGCCCTAAAACCTTAATTAGAAATAGGAAAATAAAGTGTTGTAAAATTTTTAAAATACTTTGAAATTGTCACATATGATTTTGAAAAGTGTGAAGTTAAGGTGCTCACCACTAGGTCCTCTCCCCTATAGTGGTCCAATTTAGAGTACTTAATTAGCATTATTATGAGTACCTGCATAGCTCTCGAGGCATACCACTGCAAAATGTACCACTCTCTTCATGTTGTACCAAGCAGGCCAGTCATGACTTTTGACAACTCGGTGGTATTCATAACACTTATCTCCATGTGGACCAAGCAATAGTCTGTAGAGGGGAATAAAGACACTTTTTTTGGGTGCTATGACATGGGAAGAGAATTTGTTGGAAATTTAGCTATTTAAGGCCATAAAATATTCTAGTGTGCTTTTCCTATCTTGTCCTTTGGTAGGCCCACACTAAGTTTTTTAATATTTAGCTTAAGCATGATTTAGGGGACAGGGCCCCATAGTGGGTCACCCTAACTTCACCCCTACACCTGGCATGCCACGTCATCCGAATAACTTTTTTTTTGTAATTTCCACGTAGATAATGATGTGGACAACCTGAATATTTCATTTTAACATGTTAGACATCAAGTTGCCATGTGGATGACACATATCTTTGGCGGTGTCAAATTTCTGACCATTTTTAGCTATGAATCAACGATCGGACACACCATACACCAGTGGCGAGAAGTGGCATTGTCAGTTGTGCTTGCAATGTCATGTCGCAACCGAAAAACTCACCACCTTTTCATCGCACACTTGCATTAACAAGGTGAGCCAGATGCATTTACACCAATGCAGATGCATTTACTTCACTTCCCTCCTTGTTTCGTTAGTTATCATGCCTTGCCTTTTTACAGCTATGGAGCATTCAATGCTCCCATCCTCCACACTCAACAAACCCTTTGACACCATTACTGACTCTACTCTCTACATTTGGTCATTACAGATGTCACCCATACTGGTTCACCTTGGCACTGTTAAGAAACTTGCATCTATTAGCTTTGCTCATTTTTCCTTCAACCCTAATAAGGATTTCTTATCCTGCTAAGGCAATGATCTTTATAGCTCGAAAATAAAGAGGATTTATTTGATTTTTTTTCTATTTGAAATGTTTTTTGTGCTCAAATTTATTTGGTTTAATTTTTTTCTGCTTCCGCTCGTGGCTTCACTCGTTTATCCTTCGACCCTAGTAAAGATATCTTATCCTACTAAGGCAATGATCTTTCTAGCTTGTAAAAAAGAGGATTTATTTGGTTTTTTCTATTTCTATGTCCTATGGTTTATGCATGCAATATATATTGTTGTGGGTGGTCATAAATGGAAGGCTCCTTTCATTTTCTGTCTGCATGAAATCATTAGGCTTCGGTATTCAAATGGGTATTCGTTTCTTTAGTTATTTTTTGTTTGCAATGGGATTTTTTCCATCTTTTGCTGTGTGTAATCATGAATGGAATTTTCTTATAATTTTCTCACTGTTGTAATCATGAGGGTCTGGTATAAAAAAGGGGTTATTATTTATCGATGGGTATTCACTTATTTCATATATTTTTTTTGTTTGTAATGGGATTTTGTCCATCTATAGCTGTCTATAATCATACATGGAAGCCTCTTATGATTTTCTCACTATTTGAAATCATGAGGGTTTGGTATTAAAATAGGGTTATTATTTATCCATGGGTATTCAATAATTTTATAATTTATTTGTTTGCAATGGGAATTTTCTCTATCTATTGTAATCATAAATAGAAAGTTCTTATGGTTTTCTCACTGTTTGAATTCATGAGGGTTGGGTATTAAAATGATGTTACTATTTATCCATGGGTATTCAATTATTTTATAACTTTTTTGTTTATAATGGGATTTTCTCTATCTATTGTTGTCTATAATCATAAATAGAAGCTTCTTATGGTTTTCTCACTATTTAAAATTATGAGGGTTTGGTATTAAAATGGGATTATTATTTATCCATGGGTATTCAATTATTTTATATTTTTTTTGTTTGTAATGGGATTTTTCTGTCCATTGCTATTTGTAATCATAAATGGAAGCTTCTTATGGTTTTCTCACTATTTGTAATCATGAGGGTTCGGTATTAAAATGGGGTTATTGTTTATCTATGGGTATTTGATTATTATTATTATTATTATTATTATTATTATTATTATTATTATTATTATTATTATTATTATTATTTGTTTGCAATGGGATTATTCTTTATCCATGTCTATTGATTGTTTTTTGGTTTGCAATGGTTTTCTTCCATCTTTTGTTGTATGTGGTCATTAATTGAAGGTTGTTTTGTTTCTTTGTGGTGTAATGTCTAGTTTAGTGCTTAAGGCTCTTTGTTTCTTTAACTTTGTACTACAGAGATTCAAAATATTCCAAATGGAAAAATTAGTGTTCAATGGTGTTTGTTGCAACACTTTATCTACTTTATGAGTAGCGTTTATCAACATAGCTTAATGGCCATTTTCTATGTTTTGTAACACATTTATTGCTTTTGGAAATTGCAAAATTTTGTTCAAGCATCACCATGACTCTTTAATTTAACTTACAAATTTTAGTTTACAGTTTCTAATTATAGAAAATGGAATGACAAATGTTTTAATGTGCTGCAACATTTTTTTACAAGTGTATTTTAAATTTATAATTGATATCATATTGAATACCTTTTAAAGTATGTTTACTTCAAAATTCAATCTGCAAGATGTCCTATTTTCATAGTGGGTCACCCTAACTTGACCCCTCCAATTGGTGCACCACGTTATCCAAAATAAATAAAATTTTCATCCGCTTCTTGGGGTTACTGTTTATCCATGGGTATTCAACTATTTTATATTCGATGATGTGGATGCATGAATCTTATCTAGTTGATACATACATACATACATACATACATACATATACATATATATATACATATACATATACATATACATATATATATATTAGGGTTAGCCAGCAGAAGATATCAATTAAATGCAAATAAAGCTTAAACTAAGGAATGAAAATACATAGAAATAATAACAGTGAGAGATAATTTTTTAACGTGGTTCACCCAAACTCGGGCTACATCCACCAACAGAGAGTCCAATATTATTATCCAGTAAATCAAACCAAATACAACCAGCAATCCTTGCAACTCAATACTACTGCAAAATGCTATAATACATAAATGAAAACCCTAACCCTTAGCCATTTTTATCATGACTTTTGTCAGTTATGAAATATGGTTTTTTTTAATGTCAACCAATGAAAAAATAACTCCCGACGCCTTAATAAAAAAAATAAAATTGTGTGAGATTTCGAGGCTATTTCCCCCGAGCCCCCATAGAGGTGCTGCCCCTTGACCTCGCCTTGTATCGCAATAGGGAGCACGCCAGGGGCACTGCCCCTTGACCCCGTCTTGGGGGTGTTGCCCCCAAACCCTCACAAGGGGCGCTGCCCCTTGACCTCATAGGAATTTGGGGGGAAACCATGCTGATAAAAGTGGGGTAAATTTAACCTCTGAGTTTGATTAGTCTCCATATAACAATAATAACCAAAAAAACCTTCCATTCAAACTATGTCCTAGTACCTAAAGATATTTTGCAATATTTGACACTATGTCCTAGTAGTGAAATATATTCTTTAATTACTGAAAAATATTGCATGCATAAACCATAGGACAAACATACAAAAATATATTCCCATTGCAAACAGCAAAATCCAAGCCGAGATATGTGTTCTGCCCCTTGATTTTCCTACTTCTACCGCTTGATTTTCCTACTTTGAGCTAACTACACATTTTGCAAAAATTGACACTTTGTCCTAGTAGTAAAAGATCTTCTTTAATCTATCATCCACACACAAGAGGACATCAATTTATTAAAATCTAGCACAAATAGCCCAAACAAGCATTTAACCAAATCAATCAACTCTCCATTAATTTCACACCATTGAAGGTTTTAGGCTCACCAATCAATTAGTCAAAAAACATTAAAGGAAATCAACCAATTCAGAGAAAATAAGCATTCAACCAAATCAATCACCTCCCATATTTAATACCAAATTCAATTTTATAGACATCCATCAAATCATTCAAATGAAGTGCAATAAAAACTATAGTCTGAACTTAGAGGACAAGTCTACAGTCATTGATTCAATTAAGATGTTGCATGCATAAACCATAGGACATAAAAATAGAGAAAATCAAGCCCATCCTCTTTTTTTTTTCAATATAGAAAGATCACTACCTTAGAAAGATAAGATATCCTTACCAGGGTTGAAGGATAGCCGAGCGAAGCCACGAGCAGAAGCAGACAAAAAATTAAATAACCAAAAACCCATTTGAAAATAGAAGCTTCAAAATAGACAAGCAGACAGAAAACCAGAAGAACGTTAAATTTACGAGCACAGAAAGCATTGCAAATAGAAAAAAACCAAATAAATCCTCTTTGTTTTCAAGCTATAAAGATCATTACCTTAGTAGGATAAGAAATCTTTACCAAACAATAAAAATAGAAAACATTTTAATACCCATGAATAAATAGTAACCCCATTTTAATACCGAACCCTCATGATTACAAACAGTGAGAAAACCATAAGATGCTTCCATTTATGAATGAAAACAACAATAGATGGAAAAATTGCCACTACAAACAAAAATAAAATAAAATAATTGAATACCCATGGATAAATAATAACCCCATTTCAATATGTAGAGAACATATTTTGTTTTGAACGAATATATATACACATATTATGCATATGCATATGCATAAGTATGTGTATATGCATATACATATGTATGTTTATACATATGCATATGTATGTGTTGGAATTATGGCAGACAACTGAGAGGGAGGGGTGAATCAGTTGTCTCAAAACTTTATCCTTTTCTACATATCTAATCTTCTTTATAACTTATTAGCAGATTAATGATATAATCATGAAAGCATGAATCAACAACACGTGTATAGAAACATAATCAACACACATAACACTAGGATTTTTACGTGGAAACCTAGTTAAGAGAAAAACCAGGGTGGGGGTTAACCCACAAGATTTTATACTCTATTAAAAGTATTACAAATGGGAAGGCACATGCCTTCGGGTGCACTGCCAAGAGCTCACCGCTCAAAGGAGGCTCACTACCTACAAGATTGATTACAAAGAGTTCAAATAAGTATTTCAACTGAAGATTAGCATCTAATCATGCAAGATTATAGTTTTGGTTGAGCTCAGTACACTAACTTTACACACTTCATCTTTCTCTACTTTGCTTTACTATTCTGCCATGATTCAACCCTCATATCTTTTTGCTTCACACTTGTTACTGCCACACTTCACACCATTCATATCATATTCACATAACCACACCACAAAATGCTCACATCCATCGAATATATATATCTGCAATATTAGATTTCTTTAATTACAGTCAGCGTCAAGAAAACTTAGAAGCTTTTTCAAGATCGCTATTCTGTTAGTTGAATCCATGCACAAATATTTATGCGGACCAAAACCTATGTACTCAACTCACCACACATGTTGACCGATACCACTAGATCTCATAACTAACTCCACCAACTACTTCTCTTAATCCGCACAAGGATCAAACACCAAGTCAGCTTGTTCTTCACCAGACTAAACTGTCTAACCAAAACTCAATACTCAGACGTTTGTAACTTTCAAATACTTCATCATCGGAGGATAAATCTTTGGATTTAGGTAGCCCTGACATACTTTATCATTCCTTTAGATCCATGGCACAATATGATTTCCTATGGAGAAATGTGGACTAATATGTTGAACCTTGTCAAATGCCATGTTCCTGTCTATCTGGACTTGGATAAATCTACACTCTGACTTCTGGTATTATCAAATGATGTAATGTGGATGTGCAAGATAGATTTAGTTGCCATCAATGACAACACCTAACATGCCTAGCAGTGTCTCTTGCCAACAATCTCCCCCTTTGGCATTGATGGCAACACTTAGTGTAAATGACTAAGTGTTAGAATAGCTCCCCCTTAGTATGAACACTTGTGACTCCCCCTTAGATGAATTCTTCATTTTTCACTACTTTTCCTCTCCCCCTTTGACATCGATGGCAAAGGCTAGAATTGGCACATCAAAATTCATGTAAAACTTTTATGTACATGAGTCAAAACATTACATACTTCCACATATGAACATACAATCCTTAATCCTTGTTCATCAGCAGAAAGGTATCACCAAAAATGTTTTTCAACCATGTCAATTCATTGTCCTAGTTCTTCTTAATGCTACCTAAAATAGATATATGCCCACTAAACAAACATGCCTATGATCCTGCCTTTTGCAGATCACTAGGATCACTAGTAGTAGCAACAACTTGAGATTCTGCTAATAGATCATACATAGTTTCTAACTTAGGGGAAATTAGTCCCCGAAGCTCATCCTATCTGCCCAAAAATTTAACCTTTTTCTTCTCCAAATCACTCAATTCATTCCACAAACTTACTACTTGGCATTCTTTGGTAGATACAAACTCAGTTAAAGGAATATATGACTGAGAAATGTTAGACAATTTGAGCTCTAAGTCCTTAATCTTCTTCTCAATATCTTCCATAGCTTTAGACTGATTTAAGAAAAACTTATAAATCTCTACTCCTTCAGAGAGGGCATTTTGAATACTTTGTACACTAGTATCAAGCCCTGATCTATCATAACTAATTATTTTCTTTATTTTAGCAAACCTCTTCTCATTAAATTTATTTCTAATTTTAACTTATGCTAACTTCTCCAAGGTTTTAAAATGAGACCTTACAGATTTTATTAGACTTTTCAATTAGCAGGAGGGAGAGTCAGATGAATCCTTTTGAAAGGTGGGCATAATCTTTTCCAGAATTTTGGAGGCAAGACCAAGCAACTCACTATCCTCAATGTGAGTTTTCAGAATCTCCTCTCTTGCTTTTTCTTGTGCCACAGATGCTAACTTCATCTTTTGTAGAGGGGAAAGAGTGTCAAAATTGATAGGTCCTTGAAACAACTCCCACTAAAACAAATCCCTATGATTAGATCCCTTTTTTGCTCTATTTTTTTCTTCCACCCACTATTTTAATGTATTTTTCTCCAATTTTTTAAAAAAGTCTATGCTATTTATCGGGATGGTGCTATTTTTGGCATTTTTTGCGTCGATCAGAACATGTAGGTGCTAAATTAGCCACAAATTAGTGCCTAATTTAGTGCCAACTTTAGCACCGATAGTAGCACTGACACTAACACCTATATTAGTGACACCTTTAGCATCGACATTAGCACCGACTTTAGCATCAACTTTAGCATCGACTTTAGCATCGACATTAGCACTGACTTTAGCATAAACTTTAGCATCGACTTTAGTGCTGACTTTAACACCTATCTATGTTAGATAAATGTCACATGGTGGAGGAGGGTGCCAGGATGAGTGATGATTGTTGTGGCAATGTTGTGGTCAAATGTGTTATGAAAATGAGGTGGCATGGGTAGTGGGCTATCAATGTTAGGAAAGGGGTTAGGGAGGCTGTAATGGAGGAAGGGATGTGTGTCATGGTATATATATATGGAGAGAGAGAGAGATTGGAATATTGTAGAGAGAGATAGATAGATAGCAATAGAGAGAAACTAATTTGTGCTTAGTTATGATGGATGATTATAGAAATTATAATGAGTGTGATATGAACTTTCTATTGGTGATTTAAGCTTTAGTCTAGTATAAAGAAACTAATTTGTGCCTAGTTATAATTTCAATGAAATTTAATTGATGTGCAATTTAATCAATTACATCTCTCTATAATTACAAGTCCTCGCTATTCTATCCACCTTGTCTAGCATAATCTATGAATTTTTTATTATGATCGCCTCCAAAAGATATGTTGCGGCAAATGACCCATTTAAGAACTCATCCTAACAAGCATTAGCCTATCATAAAAGAGTGATTGTAAGGCACTACACTAATTCATGATCTTCAGGTTGAGCTTATGAGCTAAATTACATGTATTTTGCATATGCACCTAAGACAAGTCAAGGTTTGAACAACTTACACAAATTTGTACCAAAAATTGAAGACTCTTGATATGAGTTATAGTATACAAAGATGCAAATTTCATGTGAAAAGTTTATTTAAAAATAAAGGAATAAAAACTCTTTTTATCAAAATCTTTAATTTCAAAGTGGGTATTATACATGAGAAGATACAGTACAAAAACTATCTATGAACACAATTGGTGTCGATGTTCTATGCATATGATATTGATTAGTGATTTCATAGATACTTTTCTCCTCAATCATGAGTGTTGACATTAGTTCTGATTCACAAGAAGGGATATTACTTCAAGCAACTTAAGATTCTAATGCTAAATTTGAATGGCAAATGCACAATTGAATGCAATAGGATAACACTTTGGCAAAGAATTATAACAATATCCTAAAACAACTCTTCTATCTAAACACTTCAATCAATACTTTCTTCTCTAGGTCATCCATCTCTAATCAAAGGAGCCACTAATGCATAGAGTTAAAATAATGTTGTCAATTGTCATTTGAGAATTAATTACTTTCTACACAATTAATGAAAATAACTTTTGCAATGAAATGTACAATTATATTTATGCTCACACAATGACTCTTACAAAGCCACTAAGTTTTGATTTAATAGCTACTAGAATCATGATAAAATCTTCCATGACTTGTTAATTACAATTGTATTTCCCCTTCTGATACCCATGACTACATCCATTCCTATAAATTTTGTTCCATGTTCCAGAAGTAAAAAAATAATTGCATACCAATAACAATGTCCTTGCAAAATATAGATAAGTGTAGTTTATATAACCAAATTAACACTATTATCACCTCCAAATCTAACTACATTAGAGGTAATTTATTTGCAACCCCTTTCTTTTCCAATTGATATATCTATTTGTTGTATGTTTTAAATTCTATTTTTGGTCATTTGTTGACATTAATAGAATTATTTAGAAGGGTTTAATGTATCTAACATCTTGATAATTTTATTTTTTGCAAACTAAATCAATTTGCTATGTATTTGACAAATTCTCTACGCACTTAACTTTTTCAAAATAGTCTTTTGAAAATAGTTTAAATCTTTTCCAAATCTCTAGACAACTAGAATTGAAGTAAAAGGTTGCCTTATTGCCTCAAGACTAAAGATGGTAAACAATATATAGTTACAAGGAGCAGTATGCATTCTACTTTATAATTAATTCACAAATGTCATCTAAGCCAACTACCATATGACTTGCTAATGCTTATTTTATTTTACTGCTCTAATACATACAACCTTAGACATATGCCTCCCATCATGAACTAGAATAATTACCATATAAATTGCATAACTCATTTTGTATAAGTACAAAATAATCTTGCACAGTTGATTATTTCATGTTTAGTTTGCATCAATGACCTACTCTTAATTCATGTTTAGTAAAGGTGATTTGAAGGAAGATCAAAGTTGCACTCCAAGTAGATGTGTGGATACAGAAGGGCTTAGCAGAATATGGAAACCTTTAGATTTTGTGTTTTTTGTTTTTCCATTTCAAAACTATTTGTTTTCTTTCTTTACTAATGAACATTTATTCAGAAGCCCTTTCCTACACTCAAATCTTTAGTTTTAAACTCGCTTGCATGGAATATGCATTAAAGGTATCAATTATATATGTTCCATGATTTAAATCCATTATTTTGTGGTTCTCAGTATGACAGAAAGGAGGATGTTGTTGCTTCTTAGACTTGTTACACACCTTGCACTAGGTCCACAAGCTAGTGGAATGGTATCCGAGGACACAATGGCTCTCATATCAAATTTTTTTGCAAGGAATCAATTTAAAAAGGTCTGAGGCCTAGATTTGATTCCAACCTAGGATTACATCACAATAATGTCATATTACAGTCTTTAGATATGTGTATAGTTTATTTGCATGGTAGCAACCATTCAATAATAATTCCTCACACACCACACTGTAACTGAGATGTGTGAATGCCCTAAAACTATACAAGTTTAGTCCAAAAACTATCATAAGATCATGCCTAATATGATCACAGATACATCATAGTTTAGGTTTCTAAATGATTGAGTCCTCCTTTTTCAAATGTTGTAGTTGCAACTACCCTATTAGACATGTATGCAAAATGTGGAAGCATAGACAAGGGATGTGACTTGTTGATAGAATGCCTCAAAGAAATGTGGTCTCATGGACTACAATGACTACATGATATGTAAAAAATGGATTTGTTGAAAAGGATTTAGAAATTTTAAAGCAAATATAATTAGCTAGTGTAAAGCCAAATTCCACAACCTTTACTAGCATCCTCCCTGCCTATGTCAAAATGGCAGCTTTGCAATAGGGTATGGACATCCATCAAAACATAAAGAATAGAGGAATTTTGTTAGATGTTGTAGTTGCAACTACTCTCTTAGACATGTATGCAAAATGTGGAAGCATAGACAAGGCATGTGAACTATTTGACAAAATGCATCAAAGAAATGTGGTCTCATGGATTGCAATGACTGCAGCATATGCATAACATGGATTTGTTGAAAAGGCTTTAGAAATTTTAAAGCAAATACAATTGGCTAGCGTAAAGCCAAATTCCATAACCTTTGCTAGCATCCTCCCTACTTGTGTCAAAATGGGAACTTTGGAATAGGGTATGGACATCCATCAATACATAAAGGATAGAGGAATTTTGTCAGATGTTGTAGTTGTAACTGCCATATTAGACATGTATGCAAAATGTGGAACCATAGATAAGGCACGTGAACTATTTGATAGAATTAAAATATGTTGTAGTCATCTAATCCTCAATCATAACTTCCTCGCAATGAATCGAGGCCATTGTAGAGTTAAGCCTAAGGTTTCTTCTTAGTTCAAAATGAGGATTAGGTTGAGACCTTGACATTAAAGCAAAATATAAATCAATGAAAAGGAAATTGCATCCAATTAATCCTAATTTTTTCTGCCAAAAATTCATACCAAAGATTGAATAATTTAAGGATATTGCAATAGGTAATTTGTATCGACACAAATAATATTACTTAAGCATTATAAAGTTTAGGCCATAAGAATCATCCTTTTTTAAATATGGATTGCAAATAATTCTAAAAATTTAATAATTCTAAAAATTTAGAAGTCTTGGTCATTAACATTACTGTCTGCTACAATGTCATCAAGTGTATCATTGTCAATGTTCATATGTTCTTTCAAGCATTTAATATTATCATCATCCTCATCTTGACCTGCATCATCTTCATCATCATTGAAATTTGACTGTAGACCATCTATATTGTTACCAAATGTATTTGGATCATCATTTTCTATACCATCCATATTGTTGTCTTCATATTTTGATGTTGATGTGATTAGTATGTTCTAAATAACCCAACGGCTTGGTTACCGTTCTATCGTGGGCTATGTTTTGGCCCCCCAAGGTATAGCAGTATAGTGTGTAGTGTATAGTATTAACTATTCTCACCGTCAAATCCTCGGGTTGAGCTTCAATCTTCATATTTTGATGTTGGTGTGATTAGTATGCTTTAAATAACCCAACGGCTTGGTTACCATTCTACTGCAAGCTATGTTTTTACTCCCCGAGGTATAGCGGTATAGTGTGTAGTGTATAGTATTAACTATTCTCACCATCAAATCTTCATGTTGAGCTTCAATCTTCATATTTTGATGTTGGTGTGATTAGTATGCTTTAAATAACCCAACAGCTTGGTTACCATTCTATTGTGGGCTATGTTTTGGTCCCTCGAGGTATAGCGGTATAGTGTGTAGTGTATAGTATTAACTATTCTCACTGTCAAATCTTCGTGTTGAGATTCAATCTTCATATTTTGATGTTGGTGTGATTAGTATGCTTTAAATAACCCAATAGCTTGGTTACCGTTCTACCACGGGCTATGTTTTGGCCCCCCAAGGTATAGCAATATAGTGTGTAGTGTATAGTATTAACTATTCTCACCGTCAAATCTTCGTGTTGAGCTTCAATCTTCATATTTTGATGTTGGTGTGATTAGTATGATTTAAATAACCCAACGACTTGGTTACCGTTCTACTGTGGGCTATGTTTTGGCCCCCCAAGGTATAGCGGTATAGTGAGTATTAACTATTCTCACTGTCATACCGTGGGCCTTTTCAGAATGTTCTACAGTAAGGAGGTATCACGCGAGTATTATGAAGGCTAGCCAATGTGATAGCGGTATCGTGGTAAAAGGCAAAGATGAATTTATGAATGGTGATAACATGATTTATTATGGAAAAATAAAAGGAGTTATGGATACACAAATAAAACACTCAGAACTTTTATGAAAATTTTGGTTCCAACAGATCCATTCACCATACCTCTCTCACCTTGTCAATTGATAAATTGTTAATTTTTTATTTTATTTTTCTACAAAATGTCATAAATGATAAAAACAAAAAAGTTCCCTTTACCTTTATCACTTTGACACTTTTGAGTGAAATGGGAATTTGAGATGGGAGTCGATGGTTGGGATTTTTTAGAGGTACATGCCTCATTACACTTGATTTAATGTTGCTTAGGTACCCATACCATTTTGGTTTTGGACTTTTCTTGTGGAAGTATGGGCTTGGATAACTTTTTGGATTGATTTTTCTTTGACTCTTTGTTTTTATGTCTTGAGGCATGAGGACCCTTAGGATATTTGGCTTTATCAGTAGAGGCATCTAATTTTCCATTTCTAGATCCCTTGAGGATGGTGGAATGAGTGGAAGCTTTAAGTTCAGATTTAAGATTAGGGTTGAGGGTTGAGGGTTGAGGGATTAGAGTTTAAGGTATAGTGTTGAGGGTTGAGGGTTTAGGGTTTAGGATTGAGGGTTTAGGGCTTGGAGTTGAGGGATTAGGGTTTAGGCATAGTATTGTTTAGGGTTGAGGCTTTAGGGATAGGGTTTAAGGTTTAGCGATAAGGGATTAGGGTTCAGGGTAGATGGATTAGGGTTTAGAGTTGAGGGATTAGAGTTTAAGGTATAGTGTTTAGGGTTGAGGGTTTAGGGTTTAGTGTTGAGGGATTAGAGTTTAAGGTATAGTGTTTAGGGTTGCAGGTTTAGGGTTTAGTGTTGAGGGATTAGAGTTTAAGGTATAGTATTTAGGGTTGCAGGTTTAGGGATAGGGTTTAGGGTTTAAGGTTTAAGGGTTGAGGCTTCAAGCTTTAGGGATAGCATTTACAGTTGAGGGATTAGGGTTTAGGGTGGAGGGATTAGGGTTTAAGGTATACTTTTTAGGGTTGAGGGTTGAAGGTTGCGTTACACTACAATGAAAGGTTATAGTCCCATTAGAGAACGATGTCCTCACGCATGGACCATGCTGAGTGCCCTCATCGATGTTGGTAAGGGATACATGGAAGGCAAACAGATTAGGCAGATAGTGGATTATGACGTGAATTATAGAGGGGAGAAAACTGGATTATGATGTGGATTATATAGGGAAAATAGTGGATTATGATGTGGATTATGTCTGACTTATGCCAAAGCATGGACCATAGGGATGGTATGTGGACGGTATGTATGATAGTGGATGAGTGATGGTAGACTTAATGCGGAATGGAAGGGAACCATAACCAATGGTTGCACACATCCCCATAAACATTGAAGCTTGTGATGCGAAGGTGGTGTAGGGTGTAATGGAGATGTTTTCCTAGGAGATGGATGATGAAGGGCTTTAGGAACCCACATAGACATAGGCATTTTATTACTTTTGTTTTGCTTTTGGGATGGAATGTTTTGACACTTTAGAGTGGAATGGGAATTTGAGATGGGATTAGATGGTTGGGATTTTTAGAGGTAGATGCCTCATTTAACTTGATTTAATGCTACTTAGGTACCCATACCATTTTTCTTTTGGACTTTACTTGTGGACGTATGGGCTTGGATAACTTTTTGGATTGATTTTTCTTTGAATCTTTGTTTTTATGTCCTGAGGCATGAGGACCCTTTGGATGTTTGGCTTTATCAGTAGAGACATCTAATTTTGCATTTCTTGATCCCTTGAGGATGGTGGAATGAGTGGAAACTTTAAGTTTAGCTTTAAGATTAGGATTGAGTGTTGAGGGTTGAAGGATTAGGGTTTAAGGTATAGTGTTGAGGGTTGAGGGCTTAGGGTTTAGTGTTGAGGGTTGAGGGTTTAGGGTTTAGAATTGAGGGATTAGGGTTGAAGGCATAATACTATTTGGGGTTTATGGTTTAGGGATACAGTTTCAGATTCATCCTTCAAGTGTGGAGGGTTGAGGCTTTAGGGATAGGGTTTAATGTTTAGAGATAAGGGATTAGGGTTTAGGGTTGATGGATTAGGGTTTAGTGTTGAGGGATTAGAGTTTAAGGTATAGTGTTTAGGGTTGAGGATTTAGGTTTTAGTGTTAACGGATTAGAGTTTAATGTATAGTGTTTAGGGTTGAGGGATTAGGGTTTAGTGTTGAGGGATTAGAGTTTAAGTTATAATGTTTAGGGTTGAGGGTTTAGGGTTTAGTGTTGAGGGATCAGAGTTTTAGGTATAGTGTTTAGGGTTGAGGGTTTAGGGTTTAGTGTTGAGGGATTACAGTTAAAGGTATAGTGTTTAGGGTTGAGGGTTTAGGGTTTACAGTTTTAGGGTTGAGTCTTCAGGCTTTAGGGATAGCATTTATAGTTGAGGGATTAGGGTTTAAGGTATAGTTTTTAGGGTTGAGGGTTGAAGGTTGCGTTACACTGCAATGAAAGGTTATAGTCCCATTAGAAAATGATGTCCTGGTTCATGGATTATGTCGAGTGCCCTCACCGATGTTGTTAAGGGATACATAGAAAGCTAATGGATTAGGCAGATAGTGGATTATGACATGGATTATAGAGGGGAGAAAAGTGGATTATGACGTGGATTATGTAGGGAAAATAGTGGATTATGATGTGGATTATGTCAGACTAATGCCAAAGTATGGACCATGGGGATGGTATGTGGAGGGTGTTGGTGCCTGAATTCACTGTTAGTTAATTTAGCAATTTTCATGCAGACACCTTCCCAAAAAATCCAAAAAAAAGGTTCTAAGTTTTGGCACCCCTCAGTGTTTTTCAGCATCTGCATCTCATTTCTTGAGGAGGGGTCTTCGTCTTTTCTCCATCGACATGGGTTCGTTTTTGTGTCTTCGACATTTCAGTTTGTACTTGAACCCTTTTTTCTCTATGTTCAATGGTTCAGCGGTTCTGGGTTCAATTTTCTTCTAACGGGTCGCATTATGCATTTGCCTTGCACAAATATTGTATCGTTGAACCTCCCGCTTGAACCCCTTGCTCAACGGTTCAAGGTTCAATAGTTTGATGCTTTGAGTTTTTTGGTCTTGGTCGAAGTGTTTTACCGATGGAGTATTGTTTTGGAGGTTTGAACCTCACCGGCGTACCTCAGTATTGAACCTCGCCATTGAACCGGTTCATCGGTTCAATGGGTCAGCGGGGTTATGTTTGTGTTGCCGACAGAGAAGCTATCAGGTTCAACCTCACAGTTGAACCTTTCTTTTGAACCTAGCTGTTGAACCGGTTCAGAGGTTCATTGGTTCAACCCGTCGGAGGGGGAAGTAGGAGGCCGATATGTTATCGGCAGGAGTTGTTACATCGGTGAAAGATTTCTTGAGTGCTCCAATTGTTTTGGTCTGGCCGATGGATGTCCATCGACATGTGTTTGGCTATCGGCGAAGCGAATTTTTGGGCCGCCGATGTAAGGTGTTTGGTCGATGGGGTGTCATCGGCGTGGGTCTGACCGATGAAGGGGGAAGCTGATATGTTATTGGCAGGAGTTGTTCTATCGACGGGAGGAATTTCATGTTCGCCGATGGTGTCAGTCACACCGACAGGATAGTTTGGAGTAGCGATCAGAGAGACTCATGCTATCGGTGGAAGTATGGAGAGTTGGCCCAATGGTTCATCTCTGGCTGATGGGTAAGTGTAGTGTAGCGGTCGGTGAGACAACTGAGGTCAGGGGGAGAATTGTGGGGTGTGCCAATGGCTTGGGTCTTGGCGATGGGTATTAGGAGAAGGAGCGTGCGTCGAGCGTGGCAAAAGCACTCGACACTTGGTATCTATGTGGCCCTACTTTTAAACTAATAAAGTGATCTCCTCACTATGCATGTGGGATTATTCCCCTATGTATTTTGAACCTGCGAAGAAGCACGTTTTGGCGGGAAATTCTTTTTGAACGCAGCGGCAGTTTTCATGCGGCCACAGGTGGTTGAGTCATCAATGGCGATTGTAGCAGGGCTATGGGCGATGGTACACATGATCAGGTGGCCTGATTTATGGATGAAGACTTCTAGATGGCAGCGCAGGGCTCAAGGCCTCCCTTGTCTGTTGTAGCAATAACTTCTGAGTGCCATTCTTCCTGTGTGATCTGTATCTGGCAGATTTTTTAAAGCCATGTAATTAATTGCTGTGAGGTACACTTTCTGGCCAATATAGGTAGACTGTGTTACCATTTTTGAGGTTGTTGAAGGCTTGTGGCATGTTTTGTGTAAATAATGAAGAGCAGGGCATGATCTTGGCTGTTTGATACCATTTTAGAGTTTATGAGTTGCAACATGAGTGTATTTTGCACATATTTTTAGTTTTAGCGTTAATGTTATATGAAAAATGCTTATTGCATGTGTCTATCTGCTTGTCTCCATTTGCTGCATGTTATTCTCCTTCTTTTGAATCTGGTTGCATGTCAGCAGGGATATCTGTAAGTAGAAGCAGCTAGATACCCATTCTTGGGTGATGTTTGTAAGGCAGGCATCAGTCCAACCCCTGAAACTTGAGTGAAAGTTGCAAACCATATGTTGTATATGTCTAGTTGACTCCTTACCCAATGGATAGGCACCAGTCTGCTCCTGGATCAGTAGTTATGAGCCAAAACCCCTTGTCTTGCATCCAGGACATTATGTCCACCCATTTCATCACTTCCACCTGTTAGTTGTAGGAGTAGGATTAGGAACCTCTGCATGCTCTCATACCTAACCAAACATTATGTCCAAGAATGTTGCCAACCTTGTGATTTGTTACACAAATCTTGGTCCATACATGAGAGTATTATGCTTGTTGCTGTCAAGTTAAATCCTTCTATCATTGAGCTAGTCAAGGTTATACTTTTATCAAATAGGGACACCCCCCTTGGTGCAGCAGAACCAGAAGTGAAGGGGAGGAGCTCACACAACCTCCTGTATTCAATTGGCTGAATCTACCTATGCATTAGAAGTGGCAAACCCTAATGCTGATTCAGAAGAAAAACCAACAAAAATGGCGATTCTGCTGGGGATGGATTGATAAAAACTAATAAATTTGTGGCCAATCCGAGTCACCAACAAAAATGGTGACTCTGCTGGGGATGGACTGATAAATAAAAGGGAATATATTTGTGACCCATCCGAGTCACCAACAAAATGATGCTCTGCTGGTGGAATGAACTCAGAAAAATATGTGTTGAGCTTTCAGCTGTTGAAAATTTTGTCCTCTTTAGAGAGGTGGCGACTCTGCAAAAAAGTTCTGAATGCACATGAAAGTTGATGTGTGTGTTGTGACAAAAATGTGTTGTTCATATTTCTGCATCTGTATGAGAAAAGGTACCTTGTTCCTTCCCCTTTATATTTGTTGTTTTGCTGCATAAGTTAGATGCAGGGGGAAGCCTTAGGTCTTAGGCAAACAAGGGATGTCTAAAAATAGAAATTTCATGAATCCAAGTATGAATTATCCCATACTCAGTCAGGAAGGGAATGATAAAAGAATAGAAGAGATAAGAAATAGGTTGATACTCTTGGAGGATGAGCAGGCCCAGTTAAAAAACAATAACCCTGTTGTGTCTGCCAGTCAGAAGGCTAAACCTCTTCTCAGCCCTTTTGATCCTTTGTATGACCAACTAGATTTGTCATGGGTTGATTATAAAGTAGAAAATATGCCTGCTAGGATATACCATCGGATGCCTAGATTTAGTGGTCACAGTGTGCGTGATGGGAATGCACGTATCCAAAATTTTCATGAGTTCATGGGAAAACATTCATTTAGAGATGAGGATATGTGGATGAGGTTTTTTGTTAGGTCCTTTGATGCAAAAGCAAAAGACTGGTATTTGAGCTTTCCAAAGAGATTTTTTGCCTATTGGGATGAGCTTACTGACTGTTTCAAAGAAGAATTTGCAAAAGAACCAGCTGATCTTGTTGCATAATTGATGAAAATCAGAAAACAAGATGAAGAGCCATGTGTTGTTTTCAGTCATAGGTTTGCAGTAGCCCTTTCATAGATCCCAGAAGTCTTCAGACCTGATATTTCAGCCTGTGTTGGCATATTCTTTGAAGCTTTTGAGGAGGGCTCTAGTGCATTACTGAGGGATTTCAAGGTGACAAGTATGCAGATGGCATACAAGTTCGTAGAAAATATAGAAAAAATCAGAAATGAGCACCTGCTGAAATCCCTGTCCCCAGGCTTTGGTGTGAATAATGGTTGTGAAGCTGCAAATGACCAAGTAATTAAGGCATCATGTGAAGATGAAAAGATGAATATTGAAGGTGCCAGCGAAAGGACTAGTGAGGATTCCCATTGCAATGATGAGGCATCTAACCATGAAAACAACAACGAGGTTGTGGACAGTAATGAGCAATTGTTGGAATGGACTTGTGGGGATAATTGTGAGTATTGTACTCAAGACAGAGAAGATGTAAGCAAACAGAGAAACAGTCCTATGTGTGACCCATTGACTTCTTTTCAAACACATGGGGATCATGAAGAGCAGTCAGAGATTGAAACAAGTGCTAGTGCAGAGCATGATTGTTCTTTGTTTGATGGTTGTTTTGCTTATGACACACAGGCTGATACTCCTCCACAAAGGGAATCCATTGGTGATGAAGATGCATGCCTTGCTGCCCATGAACAAATGGCATATTATGATCAAGCTGATGCACCTGGATCACCCATTTATGACACATGTGGTGATGAGGATCTATTTGAGTATGGTGAAGATCTAGACACTATTTTTGACTTGGATTTTGTTTCTCATCCTGATGAAAGAGGAAACAACATACATTAGGTAAGTGACTGTGAGAATGTGCCTGATTTGAAAGAGATGCCAGAGCCTGATCTTTTCTAGTTTGGTGCTGCTATTGGTTGTGTACATGATGTGCACAATTGTGAATTTGAAAGCTTTTCTTTTGAGAGGCCAACATATGAAATGAGCTCTGATTTTCCTAGCTGCATGGTGGACTTTGAGTGTTTTCAGTTTTCAGTCTAGCTAGGAGATCATTTTACAATGCATAATGCTGATACAAATGATAACATGTGTTATATTCCATTTGAGTATGCATTGCTTGATACATTCTGCATCCATTTGTTTCCTGATGCTAAGGGTTGTTTGCATAAGGTTGACAGTGACAAAATAAATCAGAGGGTTGAATGTGCAGATGACCAGGTTTGTTTGTGGGTGGATCTTTGCAGTATCTCCAAGCTTGACCCAGTGCATGCAGATGAAAACAAGATATTTGATAAAGGGAGATACATGTTTTTCTTTTCTTGGTGTCCTTAGGCCATCAAGAGTGTTTTGTGATGCAGATCATTATATTTTCATGACTTTGTGCCCAATGGATAAGGCACTGGTCTGCATCCCAGATATCTAGGGTTCTCGCTACAGTCTTGCACCTGCACGTCCCCAATCAGAGCCACTGTTGGTGCCTGAATTCACTGTCAGTTAATTTAGCAATTTTCATGCAGGCACCTTCCCAAAAAATCTAAAAAAAAGGTTCTAAGTTTTGGCACCCCTCAGTGTTTTTCAGCATCTGCATCTCATTTCTTCAGGAGGGGTCTTCATTTTTTCTCCATCGGCATGGGTTCATTTTTGTGTCTTCGACATTTCGGTTTGTACTTGAACCCTTTTTTTCTCTAAGTTCAATGGTTCAGCGGTTCTGGGTTCAATTTTCTTCTAACAGGTCGCATTATGCATTTGCCTTGCACAAATATTATATCGTTGAACCTCCCACTTGAACCCCTTGCTCAACGGTTCAAGGTTCAATAGTTTGATGCTTTGAGTTTTTTGGTCTCGGTCGAAGTGTTTTGCCGATGGAGTATTGTTTTGGAGGTTTGAACCTAGCCGGCATACCTCAGTATTGAACCTCGCCATTGAACCGGTTCATCGGTTCAATGGATCAGCGGGGTTATGTTTGTGTTGCCGACAGAGAAGCTATCAGGTTCAACCTCGCGGTTGAACCTTTATTTTGAACCTAGCTGTTGAACCAGTTCAGAGGTTCATTGGTTCAACCCGTCGGAGGGGGAAGTAGGAGGCTGATATGTTATCGGCAGGAGTTGTTACGTCGGCGAAAGATTTCTTGAGTGCTCCGATTGTTTTGGTCTGGCCGATGGATGTCCATTGGTGTGTGTTTGGCTATCGGCGAAGCAAATTTTTGGGCCACCGATGTAAGGTGTTTGGCCGATGGGGTGTCATCAGCGTGGGTCTGACCGATGAAGGGGGAAGCCGATATGTTATCGGCAGGAGTTGTTCTATCGGCGGGAGGAATTTCATGTTGGCCAATGGTGTCAGTCACACCGACAGGATAGTTTGGAGTAGCGATCGGAGAGACTCATGGTATCGGTGGAAGTCTGGAGAGTTGGCCCGATGGTTCATCTCTGGCCGATGGATAAGTGTAGTGTAGCAGTCGATGAGACAATTGAGGTCGGCGGGAGAATTGTGGGGTGTGCCGATGGCTTGGGTCTTGGTGATGGGTATTAGGAGAAGGAGTGTGCATCGAGCGCAGCAAAAGCGCTCGACACTTGGTATCTATGTGGCCCTGCTTTTAAACTAATGAAGTGATCTCCTCACCATGCATGTGGGATTATTCCCCTGTGTATTTTGAACCTGCGAAGAAGCACGTTTTGGCAGGAAATTCTTTTTGAATGCAGCGACAGTTTTCACACGGCCGCGGGTGGTTGAGTCATCAATGGCGATTGTAGCAGGGGTATGGGCGATGGTACACATGATCAGGTGGCCTGATTTATGGATGAGGACTTCCAGATGGCGGCGCAGGGCTCGAGGCCTCCCTTGTCTACTGTAGCAATAACTTCTGAGCGCCATTCTTCCTGTGTGATCTGTATCTGGTGGATTTTTGAAAGCCATGTAATTAATTGCTGTGAGGTACACTTTCTGGCCAATATAGGTAGACTGTGTTACCATTTTTGAGGTTGTTGAAGGCCTGTGGCATGTTTTGTGTAAATAATGAAGAGCAGGGCATGATCTTGGCTGTTTGATACCATTTTGGAGTTTATGAGTTGCAACATGAGTGTATTTTGCACATATTTTTAGTTTTAGCATTAATGTTATATGAAAAATGCTTATTGCATGTGTCTATCTGCTTGTCTCCATTTGCTGCATGTTATTCTCCTTCTTTTGAATATGGTTGCATGTCAGCAGGGATATCTGTAAGTAGAAGCAGCTAGATACCCATTCTTGGGTGATGTTTGTAAGGCAGGCATTAGTCCAACCCCCTGAAACTTGAGTGAAAGTTGGAAACCATCTGTTGTATATGTCTAGTTGACTCCTTACCCAATGGATAGGCACCAGTCTGCTCCTGGATCAGTAGTTATGAGCCAAAACCCCTTGTCTTGCATCCAGGACATTATGTCCACCCATTTCATCACTTCCACCTGTTAGTTGTAGGAGTAGGATTAGGAACCTCTGCATGCTCTCATACCTAACTAGACATTATGTCCAAGAATGTTGCCAACCTTGTGATTTGTTACACAAATCTTGGTCCATACATGAGAGTATTCTGCCTGTTGCTGTCAAGTTAAATCCTTCTGTCATTGAGCTAGTCAAGGTTATACTTTTATCAAATAGGGACACCCCCCTTGGTGCGGCAGAACCAGAAGTGAAGGGGAGGAGCTCACGCAACCTCCTGTATTCAGTTGGCTAAATCTGCCTGTGCATTAGAAGTGGCAAACCCTAATGCTGATTCAGAAGAAAAACCAACAGAGGGTATGTATGATAGTGGATGAATGATGGTAGATTTATTGTGGAATGGAAGGGAACCATAACCAATGGTTGCACACATCCCCATAAGCATTGAAGCTTGTGATGCGTAGGTGGTGTAGGGTGTAATGGAGATGTCTTCTTAGGAGATGGATGATGAAGGGCTTTAGGAACCCACATAGACTTAGGCATTTCATTACTTTTGTTTTTCTTGTGGGATGGAATGTTTTGACACTTTTGAGCGGAATGGGAATTTGAGATGGGAGTAGATGGTTGGGATTTTTTAGAGGTAGGTGACTCATTTAACTGGATTTAATGTTGCTTGAGTACCCATACCATTTTGGTTTTGGACGTTCCTTGTGGAGGTATGGGATTGGATAACCTTTTGGATTGATTTTTATTTGACTCTTTGTTTTTATGTCCCAAGGAATGAGGACCCTTAGGATGTTTGGGTTTATTAGTAGAGGCATCTAATTTTACATTTTTGGATCCCTTGAGGATGGTGGAATGAGTGGAAACTTTAAGTTAAGCTTTAAGATTAGGGTTGAGCGTTAAGGGTTGAGGGATTAGGGTTTAAGGTATAGTGTTGAGGGTTAAGGGTTTAGGGTTTAGTGTTGAGGGATTAGGGTTTAAGGCATAGTAACATTTAAGGTTGAAGGTTTAGGGATAGGGTTTAGGTTTTAAGGTTCAAGTGTTGAGGGTTAAGGCTTTAGGGATAGGTTTAAGGTTTATCAATAAGGGATTAGGGTTTAGAGTTGAGGGATTAGGGTTTAGTGTTGAGGGATTAGAGTTTAAGGTATAGTGTTTAGGGTTGTGGGTTTAGGGTTTATTAATGAGGGATTAGAGTTTAAGGTATAGTGTTTAGGGTTGAGGGATTAGGTTTTAGTGTTGAGGGATTAGAGTTTAAGGTATAGTGTTTAGGGTTGAGGCTTTAGAGTTTAGTGTTAAGGGATTAGACCTTAAGGTATAGTGGCTAGGGTTGAGGGTTTAGGGTTTAGTGTTGAGGGATTAGAGTTTAAGGTATAGTGTTTAGGGTTGAGGGTTTAGGGATAGAGTTTAGGGTTTAAGGTTTAAGGGTTGAGGCTTTAGGCTTTAGGGATAGTGTTTACTATTGAGGAATTAGGGTTTAGGGTGGAGGGATTAGGGTTTAAGGTATCGTTTTTAGGGTTGAGGGTTGAGGATTGCATTACATTGCAATGAAAGGTTATAGTCCTATTAGAGGAAAATGTTCTAGTGCATGGACCATGTCGAGTGCCCTCATCGATGTTGGTAAGGGATACATGGAAGGCAAATGGATTAGGTAGATAGTGGATTATGATGTGGATTCTAGAGGGGAGAAAAGTGGATTATTACATGAATTATGTATGGAAAATAGTGGATTATGATGTGGATTATGTCAGACATATGCCAAAGCATGGACCATAGGGATGGTATGTGGAGGGTATTTAGGATAGTGGATGAATGATGGTAGATTTATTGCAAAATTTAAGGGAACCATAACCAATAGCTGCACACATCCCCATAAATGTTGAAGCTTGTGACACAGAGGTGGTGTAGGGTGGAATGGAGATCTTTACCTAGGAGATGGATGATGAAGGGCTTTAGGAACCCACATAGACTTAGGTGTTTTATTACTTTTGTTTTGCTTGGGGGATGGAATGTTTTGACACTTTTGAGTGGAATGGGAACTTGAGATGGGAGTAGATGGTTGGGATTTTTTAGAGGTAGATGTCTCATTTAACTTGATTTAATGTTTATTTAGTACACATACCATTTTGGTTTTGGACTTTGCTTGTGGAGGTATGGGCTTGGATAACTTTTTTGATTGATTTTCATTTGACTCTTTGTTTTTATGTCCTAAGGCATGAGGACCCTTAGGATGTTTGGCTTTATTAGTAGAGGTATCTAATTTTGCATTTCTGGATCCCTTGAGGATGGTGGAATGAGTGGAAGATTTAAGTTTAGCTTTAATATTAGGGTTGACGTTTGAAGGCTGAGGGATTAGCGTTTAAGTCATAGTGTTAAGGGTTGAGGGTTTAGGGTTTAGAGTTGAGGGATTAGGGTTTAATACATAGTACTATTTAGGGTTGAGGGTTTAGGGATAGGGTTTAGGATTTAAGGTTCAAGTGTTGAGGTTTGAGGCTTTAGGGATAGGTTTTAAGGTTTACTGATAAGGGATTAGGGTTTAGGATTGAGGGATTAGGGTTTAGTGTTGATGGATTAGAGTTTAAGGTATAGTGTTTAAGGTTGAAGGTTTAGGGTTTAGTGTTGAGGGATTAGAGTTTAAGGCATAGTGTTTAGGGTTGAGGGATTAGGGTTTAATGTTGAGGGATTAGAGTTTAAGGTATAGTGTTTAGGGTTAAGGGTTAAGGGTTTAGTGTTGAGGGATTAGAGTTTAAGTTATAATGTTTAGGGTTGAGGGTTTAGTGTTGAGGGATTAGAGTTTAAGGTATAGTGTTTAGGATTGAGGGTTTAGGGTTTAAGGTTTAATGATTGATGATTCAGGCTTTAGGGTGGAGGGATTAGGATTTAAGGTATAGTTTTTAGGGTTGAGGGTTGCATTATGCTACAATGAAAGGTTATAGTCCCATTAGAGAATGATGGCCTCGTGCATGGACCATATCGAGTGCCCTCATCGATGTTGGTAAGGGATACATATTTAGGGAAAATAGTGGATTATGATGTGGATTATGTCAGACTTATGCCAAAGTATCGACCATAGGGATGGTATGTGGAGGTTATGTAGGATAGTGGATGAATGATGGTAGATTTATTGCAAAATAGAAGGGAACCATAAACAATGGTTGCACACATCCCCATAAACATTGAAGCTTGTGATGCAGAGGTGGTGTAGGGTGCAATGGAGATGTTTGCTTATGCGATGGATGATAAAGCTCTTTAGGAACCCACATAGAATTAGGCTTTTTATCACTATTGTTTTGCTTGTGGGATGGAATGTTTTGACACTTTTGAGTGGAATGGGAATTTGAGATGGTAGTAGATGGTTGAGATTTTTTAGAGGTAGATGCCTTATTTAACTTGATTTAATGTTGCTTAGGTACCCATACCGTTTTGGTTTTGGACTTTGCTTTTGGAGGTATGGGCTTGGATAACTTTGTGGTTTGATTTTTCTTTCACTCTTTATTTTTATGTCCTGAGGCATGAGGAACCTCAGGATGTTTGGCTTTATCAGTAGAGGCATCTAATTTTGGATGTCTAGATCCCTTGAGGATGGTGGAATGAGTGGAAGCTTTAAATTTAGCTTAAGATTAGGGTTGAGGGTTGAGGGTTGAGGGATTAGGGTTTAAGGTATAGTGTTGAGGGTTGAGGGTTTATAGTTTACAGTTGAGGGATTAGGGTTTAACACATAGTATTGTTTAGGGTTGAGGGTTTAGGGACAGGGTTTAGGATTTAAGGTTCAAGTGTTGAGGCTTGAGGATTTAGGGATAGGTTTTAAGGTTTAGTGATAAGGGATTAGGGTTTAGGGTTGAGGGACTAGGGTTTAAGGTATAGTGTTTAGGGTTGAGTGTTTAGAGTTTAGTGTTGAGGGATTAGAGTTTAAGGTATAGTGTTTAGGGTTGAGGGATTAGGGTTTAGTGTTGAGGGATTAGAGTTTGAGGTATAGTGTTTAGGGTTGAGGGTTTAGGGTTTAGTGTTGAGGGATAAGAGTTTAAGGTATAGTGTTTAGGGCTGAGGGTTTAGAGTTTAGTGTTGAGGGATTATAGTTTAAGGTATATTGTTTAGGGTTGAGGGATTAAGGTTTAAGGGTTGAGGCTTCAAGATTTAGGAATAGAGTTTACGATTGAGGGATTAGGGTTAGGGTGGAGGTATTAGGATTTAAGGTATAGTTTTTAGGGTTAAGGGTTCAAGGTTGTGTTACACTATGATGAAATTTTATAGTCCCATTAGAGAATGATGTCCTCGTAGATGGACCGTGTCGACTGCCCTCATTGATGTTGGTAAGGGATACATGGAGGGCAAATGGATTAGGTAGATAGTGGATTATGACGTGGATTGTAGAGGGTAGAAAAGTAGATTATGACATAGATTATGTACGGAAAATAGTGGATTATGATGTGGATTATGTTGTACTTATGACAAAGCATGGACCATAGGGATGGTATGCAGAGGGTATGTAGGATAGTGGATGAATTATGGTAGATTTACTATGAAATGGAAGGGAACCATAACCAATGGTTGTAGACATCCCCATGAATGTTGAAGCTTGTGATGCAGAAGTGGTGTAGGGTGCAATGGAGATGTTTTCCTAGGAGATGGATGATGAAGGGCTTTAGGAACCAACATAGACTTAGGCATTTTATTACTTTTGTTTTGCTTGTGGGATGGAATGTTTTGACACTTTTGAGTGCAATGGGAATTTGAGATGGGAGTAGATGGTTGGGATTTTTTAAAGGTAGATGCCTCATTTAACTTGATTTAATGTTTCTTAGGTACACATACCATTTTGGTTTTTGACTTTTCTTGTGGAGATATGGGCTTGGATAACTTTTTGGATTGATTTTTCTTTGACTCTTTGTTTTTATGTCTCGAGGCATGATGACCCTTAGGAAGTTTGGCTTTATCAGTAGAGGCATCTAATTTTGCATTTCTGGATCCCTTGAGGATGGTGGAATGAGTGGAAACTTTAAGTTTAGCTTTAAGATTAGGGTTGAGGGATTAGGGTTTAAGGTATAGTATTGAGGGTTGAGGTTTTAGGGTGTAGGGTTTAGGGTTTAGAGTTGATGGATTAGGGTTTAAGTCATGGTACAATTTAGAGTTAACAGTTTAGGTATAGGGATTAGGATTCATCCTTCAAGTGTTGAGGATTGAGGCTTTAGAGATAGGGTTTAAGGTTTAGTGATAAGGGATTAGGGTTGAGGGTTGAGGGATTAGGGTTTAGTGTTGAGGGATTAGAGTTTAGGGTATCGTGTTTAGGGTTGAGGGTTTAGGATTTAGTGTTGAGGAATTAGAGTTTAATGTATAGTGTTTGGGGTTGAGGCATTAGGGTTTAGTCTTGATGGATTAGAGTTTAAGGTATAGTGTTTATTGTTGAGGGATTAGAGTTTAAGGTATAGTGTTTAGGGTTGAAGGTTTAGGGGTTGAGGCTTCAGGCTTTAGGGATAGTGTTTATAGTGGAGGGATTAGGGTTTAGGGTGGAGGGATTAGGGTTTAAGGTATAGATTTTAGGGTTGAGGGTTGAAGGTTGTGTTATGCTGAAATGAAAGGTTATAGTCCCACTAGTGAATGATGTCCTCGTGCATGGACCATGTCAAGTGCCCTCATCGATGTTGGTAAGGGATACATGGAAGGCGAATGGATTAGGCAGATAGTGGATTATGATGTGGATTCTAGAAGGGAGAAAAGTGGATTATGATATGGATTATGTAGGGAAAATAGTGGATTATGATGTGGATTATGTCTGACTTATGCCAAAGCATGGACCATAGGGATGGTATGTAGGATAGTGGATGAATGATGGTAGATTTATTGCAAAATAGAAGGGAACCATAACCAATGGTTGCACACATCCCCAGAAACGTTAAAGCTTGTGATGCAGATGTGGTGTAGGGTGCAATGGAGATGTTTTCTTAGGAAATGGATGATGAAGGGCTTTAGGAACCCACATAGACTTAGGTTTTTTATTACTTTTGGTTTTCTTGTGGGATGGAATGTTTTGATACTTTTGAGTGGAATGGGAATTTGAGATGGGAGTAGATGTTTGGGATTTTTTAGAGTAGATGCCTCATTTAACTTGATTTAATATACCATTATGATTTTGGACTTTGCTTGTGGAGGTATGGACTTGGATAACTTTTTTGATTGATTTTTCTTTAACTCTTTGTTATTATGTCCTGAGGCATGAGGACCTTTAGGATGTTTGTCTTTATTTTGCATTTCTGGATCCCTTGAGGATGGTGGAATGAGTGGAAGCTTTAAGTTTAGCTTTAAGATTAGGGTTGAGGGTTGAGGTTTGAGGGATTATGGTTTTAGGTATAGTGTTGACAGTTTAGGGTTTAGGGTTTAGAGTTGAGGGATTATGATTTAAGGCATAGTACTATTTAGGGTTGAGGGTTTAGGGATAGGATTTAGGATTCATCCTTCAAGTGTTGAGGTTTGAGGCTTTAGGGATAGGGTTTAATGTTTAGCGATAAGGGATTAGGGTTTAGGGTTGAGGGATTAGGTTTTAGTGTTGAGAGATTAGAGTTTAAGGTATAGTGTTTAGGGTTGAGGGTTTAGGGTTTAGTGTTGAGGGATTAGAGCTTAAGGTATAGTGTTTAGGGTTAAGGGTTTAGGGTTTAGTGTTGAGGGATTAGAGTTTAAGGTATAGTGTTTAGGGTTGAGGGTTTAGGGTTTAAGGTTTAAGGGTTGAGGCTTCAGGATTTAGGGATAGCGTTTACGGTTGAGCAATTAGGGTTTAGGGTGGAGGGATTAGGGTTTAAGGTATAGTTTTTAGGGTTGAGGGTTGAAGATTGCGTTACGCTGCAATGAAAGGTTATAGTCCCATTAGAGAATGATGTCCTTGTGCATGGACCATGTTGAGTGCCCTCATCAATGTTGGTAAGGGATACATGGAAGGCAAATGGATTAGGCAGATAGTGGATTCTGACATGGATTCTAGAGGGGAGAAAAGTGGATTATGACATGGATTATGTAGGGAAAATAGTGGATTAAGATGTGGATTATATCAGACTTATGCCAAAACATGGACCATAGGGATGGTATGTGGAGGGTATGTAGGATAGTGGATGAATGATGGTATATTTATTGTGCAATGGAAGGGAACCATAACCAATGGTTGTACACATCCCCATAAACATTGAAGCTTGTGATGCGGAGGTGGTGTAGAGTACAATGGAGATGTTTTCTTAGGAGATGGATGATGATGGCGCTAAATTAGGTGCACTTTGCGCTAGTTTTGGCATCCTAAGGAGATTACATTTAGGGCTAAAAGTTGGTGCAAAAGTCAGCGTTAGAGATGCTGACTTTAGTGTTGACTAATGAATCCAAAAAAAAAAAATTTGCATTAGCGTTAAAACATACCACAAAAAAAAAACACAAATAAGTTAATATATTTAAGCCCACAACACAATGTACTCTGCCTCTATTTTAGGTTTCCTGTGAAGCAATGACTTTATTATGTTGAAAATGGAAGTTACTGAAAAAGTTTCTACAATAGATCTGTGAATTTGTATTTTATTTATTTTTGGTTCTAGACATTCATAAGATAAAAAATTGCTTTAGCTAGCTACTAAATTTGGGGTTTCTAGCTACCTCAGCCATTCAATCAAGCTTGTTCGTCTGCCTTTTAGCAAGTAAGTTAACTCTTGACCTAGGTTTTTATCGATTTTAATATAATTTTGAGCTTAAAGAAAGTTTTTCTAAGATATTGTACTCACGCTTTAGGGTAATTTTGAGTAGTAATGTTGTTAATTATCCTTTCTTGTAGTATAACTTACATTTACCATTTTTAGAAGGCCTGTTGAATAAGGTCTCTTTGTATATCATACCCAAAATACAAGATGTCAAGATTTGATTTTGGCTACATATTTGTTTTTAGCTACAATTGGTCAAGCACGCTGTTAATTCATACCTGGCTATGATTGCCTCCACAGACTGGATGAAAATAATTTGCCCTAGGTCACCTCAAAATGTCAAGCAATAGAGGCAAGGGAGTAAACTCTGGCCACAATTAGGTAATTCACTATCAATTTATAGATTTGTGAATGTTTCCATTGTTTCTTTGATTTTTAGTATTTAGTTTTATATTTCTAAATTTAAAAGAAGAATTTTATTTTATATATATATATATATATATATATATATATATATATATATATATATATATAGGGACATGATACTAACAAAGATAAAGAGGCTGTTGTGATGTTCACAACATGCCCCATTTTACTCCTTAGAAAAATGAGGACCCCTGCTGTGGCTGTCGCTTTTGCTTTTGTGTGTGTTGTCTTGCTTGGTGGTAAAGGGAAAAAGAGGGGTTAAAATTGCAAACTTTGTTAAAAATAGAGAAAAAATACATTTTCATTACCAGTGCATAATATGGTTGGATTCCTTGTGAAAAATGAGCTAGGGTTTCTTTTTGAACCATCTTAAAATTCACCATATTTTGTAAGTTACGATCATTTTGGTAAAATGAACAAGAGGAGGGTTTGTTGTTTGCACATACAGGTTTGCTTGTATATTGCTGTTCATACACAAGTCCTTTGTATGTGCAAATTCATTTTATACTTAGTCGCATTTGCAGTCAGGTTGCATATACATTATTTGTTTGCATGTTGGGTCGCTGTATATAAGTTACATACATTGCCCTTTATACATTGCTTTCATATACAAGGGTGATTGTATATTCTTTTTCCTTGTATGCATTTGGTTAAAGTTTTGAAATATACATGCAAGGTGGACCTGAAATAGTTTTATGTTGAGTAAATAAATGTTAGAAACCCGTTGTATGTACATTGTGGTTTGTATGTTGTGCGCTTGTATGTTTCGACATACAAGCGAAATATGCAAAGGGCTACATGCAAGCTGCGGACCGGACAGAACTCACAGTTGAAAGGTATAAAAGGTTTACGTCCACCACTTGCATCTTTTGGTTTGTATGTTCATACATGCAAAGGTTATATGCAAGTGCTACATGCAAGCTGCGGACCTGAAATGTTAATTAAGCAGGATTAAATGGTTGTATGTTTCGGCGTTTGTATGTTTCATACATACAAACGATACATGCAAAGGTTATATACAAGGCACTATTCACATACAAGCCAGATTTGAAACAAAGGTCCAAAATACAAAATTCATTGTATCTCAGAAAATACATACATTCCAAAACATACAAGGGGTGGACCTAAATAGCTATGAAGTAACGATAAGTCCTTGTATATTTCACACCTTGTATTTTTTTTTTTTGCATGCATTTTGATTTATGCAATGGCGGACTTGAAAAAATTATGAAGCAGAGTTAAACCATTGTATATTTCATGTGTTGTATGTATCCTACATACAAGGAAATATACATTGCTTTATACATTGCCCGGAACTAATTTTTTTTATGAAACAGGGTTAATTTAATGTATATCGGGCTTGTATATTCTTATAGACAAGGACGACATACATTGAACTTATACAAGGGCCAAAATCCAAATAGAATAAAATCTGATTTAATACTTATATCATGTCCAAAATCTATATCGAAGGATACAAGGGTTTCGTACATCGGGCGGAATTGAAAAATTATAAATAGAAGTTAAGCGCTTGTATATTTCACGTTTGTATATTGCGATATACAAACTGATATACGTTGCATACATACAACGCGGAATCTAAAGGAAGATTGAAATCCAATTTAACGAGGGTGCCACGTCTAACTTGTATATTGCGATATGCATGGATTTAAACAAGGAGGTGAGTGGGAAAACTGAGCGATTGAAATTTTAAGGCTGATTTTGGGGCACGAATGCATATTTCTGGTCAACGATGGTTGACCCGACCAGTTTAACGTTGAATATGCATTTTGACCCACATTTTTCAAAGATTTAAGACCTGATTTCTGCGTTCACATAGTCACGACTGGATTTGGCAGTTGTTTTTCTTCCTGCAGGTTTATTAAATGATGATACTTATTGCTTATCCATTTTTTGTAGGTTTGTAGTTGAAGAAGGGGCTGAAACTTGATGACAATGACATCACGGAGGAGGAAATCTGATCTCAGAAGCAGAGGAAGATAAGGATGAAGGGCAAGAAAGTCAAGGGTCTTCATTGATGAGGACAAAATGCAGTTGAAGACATTATTGCAGCAGACCACAAAAGTTATTATTGAGCTGCTAGGGTTTCCAGAATGGCATATTTCACCCAGATTAGATGTATGCTCTGAGATATTTTGGGAGACTTGTTCTCCAACATTTAGTGCTATAACCGGAGGTTTGAACCATTGTTTAAACTAAAGTTATGAGTTGTATTGAGGACAATCAAAGTCTATATATTGTGCCTCTCTACATTGTAAAACTTTACATAGGGGCTACATAGAGATTTGTAGTGGCAAGAATTTGTAAAAAATAGCATTTAGTATAGTTTAGGAGTAGAAGAAGGAGGTCGCCTGTGTCTACAATAAGGAATGCGTGGAACATCTAGCTTCCTTACTATATCTGTAAAGTTTGTAAGTTTGTTGTAGTTTGATCATTGAACCTAAGAGTCATTCAAATATTGTAAATCTTATATAACTGTCTATTTCTAATGCAATTGAATCTGGAATTCTACATCTATCTTCTGAGTGTTTTCTTGCTCTTCATTATGTTTGAAACATTTTCTCTTAGAGCTTGCAATCTTAAGTGTATGTTTGTGAAAATGCTCAGAACTTACACTTAGGGTTTTGTCTGTGGATTTGATCAATTTGCTGCAATATTTATAAAGTGCATAACAGAACAATTCGATCCTTTGGTAGGATGAATGAAGTTTAGATTAGACCTTTCTAACTTTTCCCAACCCATCTGAAAATACTTAGCTGAAAATGTAGAAATTTAAAGGAAATTGTCTCATATTTGGAAGAAATATGCATAAGTTGAAAGTAGACAGTTTTCATAATATTTAAGAAGAGAAAGCTGCAATAATTTAAGAAAACCATTTAAGGCTTTGCAGCACAGTAACATTTTTATGCAAAAGGAATGGACAACTTGCTGATATTTATGATCTTTTTGCATAGTTTGAGTCCAGTAAACCAACAAGAAACCCTAAACTACGTAAGGCCCCTTGAACATTACAACTTCATGTCGACCAACTGAATTTGTCCAATAGGTCAAGACTTGACCATATTAAACTTGGGATTAGGCAAATCCTAACTGATTCCTTCATATCTTTTAAGTCAGTTTTGGTTCATTTTATGTGAATTTTAACTAATTGTTATGATTGCATTAAAACAATCACCAACAATTTTTTTGGCGCTAGAAGGAGGGCCCAACTTGAGTTAGGGTTTGTTTCAAGTAGAGCTAGCTCATAACAGCGATAGAGTGACCAGATCTAAATCTAGTTCAGGGGTTGTATTTGTGCAATTACCTGATATAAGGCAAAGTAAGAGCCCTTTGATTTGGAATCCTAAAATATTGTAAGTAGGAGGCTAATCTGAAACACCCCCTGGATCACCTTATACTATCCATAACTTTGTGAGTCCTAACAGATCTTCATTCAGATCTCTAAATCTTGGTTCAGGTACTCCTAGAGGTCCTAGTACTCCAAAAAATCCCAATCCCCTAGGAAATCCAGGTATTCCCATAGGTCCAGGTCAAGCACAAGTACCTACGATGGCTTATTTTAATACCAACTCTCCCATACACTTTAATGATTATAACGAGATGCCAAAAAATCTAGAAAAAATATGTCCCAAATACCAATTACACCAAGACCCAGAAGACCACATTAGAATATTCTAGGAGGCATGCTTTAGGGCTAGATTAGAGCACGAGGATGTTGTGTGTAGATTGTTTCCCTACACCTTTAATGAACAAGCCTCTAACTGGTATGTAAACTTACCCAATGGCTACATTTCTTCTTGGTCACTTATGGAAGAAACATTTCTATCTAGATTTAGAGGACCCATTGATCCTTGCATCTTGTATCACAAATTGGCTACTATAAAAAGAGGAGAGGGAGAGCTAATTGATAATTTCAATGAAAGATTTCAAAAGGCCTACTCTAGGCTGGTAGCCCCTTACACCGTGGATGATGATACCTCATTAGCTATGTACTATGCTACCTTGGATCCTTTAACTACCATGTTTGTCAAAAGAAAACCTGACATAGATTCAATATCCAAAGCCTATAAAGAGGCAGCCTCAGTAAATCAAGAGATGAGACATACAACTTGTAGCCCATTTGTTAATGGAGGAAATTTTGGGATGCAAAATCAGGCACAACCTTGGAATGGAGTCCCTATGCATCACACTCCATTATTAAATCTGGTCCCTACATACACACTTGTGTATAGTCCTACCCCAATCCAAGCCATAGTTCCTCACACGGGTAACACTTCTAATAATAGTCAAAATAATGGTTAGCCTTTCTTCCAACCTCCTAGAGATACAACTGTGGCAAAAGCACAAGAGGAAAAGGAAGAAGTCAAAGAGATCAATGCACATTTGAAAAGAATAACCACCGAAGTGACACAATTAAGAAATGAGAATCTTTATGGAAGAGGCAACCAAAGATACAATCAAAATCAAAATTATAACCAAGGCCAAAATCTGAACTATAGTTCAAATCAAAATTAGCATTACAATCAGAACTATAATCAGAGTCAACCCCAGAATAATAGCCAAGGCCAATGTTCAAATCAGAGCCAAAACTATAATCAACATCAAAGTCATAACTAAGGGCAACCAATGCAAAATAGAGGGCCAATGGTAGATAATAGAGCCTGGGGTAACAATAACAGAAATTAGAATCAGCCTAGGCCATCCAAGACATAGAACACTGGACCAAACAACGGTACTCTAGCTTCTCCTTTTGAGAATATAGATAATCATGATGCAAAACAAACGGTTGGCATCCAAATGGCCAATACATCACTGAAAAATTGGTGCAGACTTCACAATACCAATGCCCATGCTGAGCTTGACTGTCCATAGTTTCATTTAGTAGCCAACATATTTAATATAGAGGTGCAGCCTCCTACTTTTGAATTTCTCATTCCCAAAGGTAATGAGGTAGTACCCTCAGGGTATGACACAGCTTTAGTTCTAGAAACCTTTACCTTTGCAACTACCGAGGAGAAAGAGGATGAATTTTTAGAAGATGAACCATACTTTTGCAAAAATCTTTATCCTGAATCAGCCTTTGTGTTAAATGCTTTTCAGTTTCCTTTTGAAACTAAAAATGAGGTATTGACTGAAACAGAAGAGGTGCAGGCTTTTCAACAAACAAATAAAAACCACACCTACAATTTGAGGAACAACACTAGGTCGGGAGGACCTTTCACCACTTCTATTCCTCCTAACAACTTCAATACCCCCTAGATCAGAATGCTAACAACAATCCTGCCATACTTAAAGCTAATCACCATACAAATAGTGGAACAGTAGTACAAAAGGCCCAAAGAAGTAAAGCTGAAACTATAGAGACAACAAGATTACTGAATTACTTGTTAGAAGAAATAAAGAAAATTAAGGTCAGTATACCTCTGAATGAACTATTGAAAACTCTAGGGATTAGAAATGCTTTTATAAAATCTCTAGATACATCCATGATAGATGAGGGTGCTGCTGATATAACTGTTCCTAATAGAGATTCACCGCCTAAAGAGAAAGGTAAGAAAGTTGAGCTGCCTTTCAATACAAATGTAGTAATTTATGCTGATAAGAAGGATGCTCCTCCTTTCTTGTTGACTGTTAGATTGTGTGGGAAGAACATACACAATTGCATGGTGGACTCTGGTGCATTAGCCAATGTAATGCCCTTAGGGATATGTAAAACTCTCAGGCTGACTCCCACCAAATTTGCCAAGGTTGTCACATAGATAAAACTGAGGTTAGTGTGATAGGAGAATTGATGAACATTCAGATGCAATTAGCTTCAGACCCTAGGGTAAGCCAATTCATTGACATTCAAATAGTGGATATACCCGTGAATTATGGGATGTTGCTAAGTAGGGATTGGTCCAAGACATTAAACGAATATATGGCCACTGATTTTTCACATATGTGGCTACCTTGGAGAGGTGTCCCAAACCAGATTAGAATAGAGGCGGAACCCAGGATGAAACATATGATAATAGAGTATAATTGAATGAATGAAATATTATATGCTGTTGTTGAACCTCGTGTTTATAGGATTACTAACAATGGGGTACAAACTGAAGAGATTATGATGTTAAACATTAGAGAAAAAGGTGCCAGCAAGGAGACAACATTATTCATTGAGTCTAATGGAAATTATTCAGATGAAGAAAATAGTGCAATAGGCAAATTTGGTCGTGCCATTGGGCAAGAGGTGGAAGAATGCATTAAACAAAAGCTGCCAGTCCAATGTAGATTGTATAAAAACAGATGTAGAGGGTAGGATTACAAAGACATCATTGAATATGAATACAAAAAATGCATGAAGAGGGTAGGGTTACAAGAGGGGAATATGAATCCTGATCAACCACAGAGATACGTTCAGAGTGATGTAGATGCTCTGATTTCAAATTTAGAAGAGAGAATAAAGGACAAAGGTAGTTGTCTTTCTGATTTACAAGATGAAAATACATATATGCAAGTTGACCAAACAAAAATACCCATGAATAAACAGACCAGCACCTCACAAGTAATAGAAGGAACAAAGCGTGCTGAAATAAAAGGTCCGAAAGGTAAAGATGGTATATGGACACTAAAATGTGACGGGTCCAAATCAAAGCAGGGTGCGGGTGCAGGTATTGAACTCTTAGATCCTTAGGGTAGGTCATACCTAGCAGCATATAGACTACAGTTTTCCTATACTAACAATACTGATGAATATGAAGCCCTAATTTTGGGACTTGTCATGGCTGTTAAGAAAAGGGTGAAAACGATTAAGGTATTTTCAAACTCTGAACTAGTAGTTAGACAAGTAAGGAAACTATATGCTTGCAACTACAAGAAAATGATTTGTTACAGACATAGAGTATGGGGTTTAATAGATTCATTTGATGCTTTCAACATAGAGCACATCCCTAGAGAGCTGAACCACAGGTCGGATGCACTAGCATTTGCTACTAGCACATTAGAGCCCTTGGCACTGTCAAGATTGAGACGATTTGCTGTTGAGTTAGTTAATGTTCCTAGTATCCCAGACAATGTTACACACTTTCAAGTATCTGGAGGGGATCAGCAAATTATTGACTTTCTGACCTGCAATGAGGTATTCGAAGCTCAAATCATTGATGAACAAGAAAGACCTAAGATAACATGGGACGAAGAGGATATAATCAACTTGAAGAGCAACTTCTTACCCAAAGGAGTAATTGAATTAGAACATATTTTTGACTTTCATGGAGTAATAAGACAGAAGGACTTACCCAAAACAAAGGGGGGTAAGTGTGATTTATACAACTTAGGGACAGAGCAAAATCCACAAAATGTGAAGATCAGGAAGGCTTGTCCTGAGAAAATAAGAAAAGAAATTATTGATTCCCTGAAAGATTATAAACACGTAATAGCATGGGCATATGAAGACTTGAAAACATATGATACGTCCATCATAACTCACGTGATACCGTTGAGGCCAGAGGTTAAACCGTTTAGGCAAAAACAAAGGCCTATGAACGCCATCCTAGAGCCTTTAATCTTTGAGGAAGTTAAAAAATTATTGTCTGCTAGAATAATTTTTCCAGTCAGACATTCAGTCTGGGTAGCTAACCTAGTACCAGTAAGGAAGAAAAATGGAGACATCAGATTATGCGTAGATTTTAGAAATTTGAACAAAGCATCTGAAAAGGATAATTATCCTTTGCCTCCAATAGATGAAGTGCTGCAAGAAGTAAACGGAGCAAAGATGATGTCTTTTTTAGATGGTTTCTTGGGCTATAACCAAGTTTTAATTGATAAAGATGACAGATTAAAAACCACCTTCACTTGTAAATGGGGAAATTATGCATATAGGAGAATGCCTTTTGGTCTGATTAATGTAGGTGCCACTTTTCAAAGAGCCATGGACATTGCGTTCCGTGGGTTATCAGGTAAGTGCATTGTCGTGTATATGGATGATCTGACTGTGTATTCTAAAGATGTATCCACTCATGCTGAAGATCTCAGGAAAGTCCTTAAGTAGTGTGAGAGGTACATAATTTCCCTTAATCCTAAAAAATGTTCATTTGGAGTTACTAAAGGTAAATTACTAGGGCATGTCATTTCTGAAGATGGAATATCGATTGACCCTGATAGAATATAATCATTAAGAAATTTGCAAATACCAAATAGTAGGAAAGAGTTAAAATCATTTTTTGGTAAGATTACCTTTGTTCGAAAGTTTATCACGGGTTTTGCAGAAATCGTGCGGCTGTTAAATGCCATGTTAAAGAAAGATGTGCAGATGGAGTGGATGCCTGTGGCTAAGGCTACATTTGAAGATATCAAGCGGGTCATTTCTGATGCCCCTATACTGACGAGCCCAGACTATGCCAAGACATTTTATATCTACTCCTTTGCATCCTCCCATTCAGTCGCAGCTGCCCTAACATAGAAGGATGAAGACAATGAAGAAAGGCCCATTGCATTTATGAGCGCACGTCTGAAAGATGCACAACTAAGGTATCTGGATACCGAAAGACAAGCATTTGTGTTAATGAGGGCTATGAAGAAATTCAGACATTATATTCTGTATAGCCAGATCAAAGCCATAGTTCCAGACGTAGCAGTAAAGATGCTGCTGATGCAGAACAAACCTAGAGAAAAGAGAGCCAAATGGATCACCACGCTGCAAGAGTTTGACATGGAAATCATTCCAATGAAACTGGTCAGAGGGCAGGTGTTGGTGCAAACAATAGCAAACACAGATCTAGATTTGATAAAATAATAGTATGTACTGAATTCCCAGGACACATCAGACTGGTATGGCGATTTAAACATTTTTCTAATAGCTGGGAAGTACCCAAATAGGATGAAAGCTTCTCAGAGGAGAGCTTTGAAGATTAAAGCACAAAAATATATGGTGCAAGGAGGTCTTCTATTCATGAAGAACCATGAGAGAATTTATCTAAGATGTCTAAATAGAGCTGAAGCGGATAAAGTGTTAATAGAGCTGCATGACAAGTACGGAACTGGTCATGGTTCCCATTTAGCTACAACACACAAAATACTGAGGGCAGGCTACTACTGGCCCACGATGTTCAAAGATATAGAGAGTCACATCAAGAGTTGCTACACATGTCAGACTGTAGCAGATAAGGGAAGAAATTAGGCCAACCCATTACAACCTATGATTGAATCAAAGACCATTTGCACAGTGGGGCCTAGATTTGATTGGAGTCATCAATCCTCCATCTTCTGCAGGACACAAGTTCATACTGATGGTGACGGACTACTATACAAGGTGGACTGAGGCCGCATACTGCAAGTTCTCCACAACTGAGGTAGTTATCAAGTTTCTTGAAGAGAATATCATCACCAGGTTTGGAACTCCCTATTCATTGGTATGTGACAACGGCCCTACTTTCTCTTCTTTAAAGTTTTCTAAATGGGCATTTGACTACGGGATTGTTTTAAAGTTTTCTTCAAATTATTACCCTTAAGGTAATGGATAAGCTGAGTCTACAAACAAAATTTTATTAGACATAATCAAAAAGCTAATTGCAAAAAGTCCTAGAGAGTGGAATACCTTGTTAAAATATGCATTATGGGTAGATAGGACCAAGTTTAAAATAGCTTTAGGTAGTGCACCTTATCATTTAGTTTATGGGACTGATCCCATACTTCCAGTAAATCTGAGAATACCAATCTGGAATTTTGCCAATGAGTATTTAGGCTTTGATAATCATAGGGAAGCCAGGATAGTACAAATGCTACAACTAGAAGAGAAAAGAGGTCAAGCCATCGAGAAATTTGCCAAACACCAAGCAGTAGTTAAGAGGTGGTTTGATAAGAGGGCAAGAGTCAAGACATTCAGGATATCAGACTTAGTGCCGTGCTAGGACAAAGCACATGAAAAGAAGGGGAGCCATGGAAAATTTGATAAACTATGGCTAGGTCCATTCCAAGTCTCAGAAATAATAGGAGACAAGACATTTAGACTTAAGACCTTGACTGGAGAAGATGTGCCATTACCAGTTAATGACCAACATTTGAAAAACTACTTCCAGGCTTGAGGTAAAGGGCAGTCCATTTTTTGTGTAATATAGTGTGGGGTAGTGTACAATTTTCTTTGCTTTGTTTTTTGTTTTCTTTTTGCTGTTTTCTTTTGTAGGTTAGTTGTTTGTATATTTTTGTTTTTTGTTTCTTTCTGTTTTGCTGTTTGTACAGCTTTCTTCTTTTTTTTTGTTTTTTTTTTGTTTTTTTTCTTGTACAGTCTGTTTGTTTGGTTTGTTGTTTTCTCCTTAGCAGGGATCTTTGTTTTACTTTAGAGTATTAAGGACCAAGCTAACAACCATTGAAAACAGTATAAAATTTAGAATATTCAGGTTAATTATTTGTAATATATGCATAACTTGTTGTGACTGTCATGAATGTAGAGAGTTGTTTAGCTTCTGAAATTTTGTATTCAATAAATGTGATTGAGGATTCAAGGGAGGTTTCTCATGATGACACACCTAAAATCCTTGGGTTTGTTGAACCTACCAGTGTAGATATTAGGTGAAAAATCCAAGGTCACCCTTGCTACCATTACAATTCTTAGCTTAATTTCAGCAAGTGCTCATTCTTTGCATCATAAAGTTACAAATTGCTATATCTTGTGAAATTTCTATCAAGCATCAAAATCAATAAAGTATAAAAATATAAAAATATAATAAAGCAGATTATACTGAAAATCTAGATTTAAGCCATCTAAGTAACTCTACCGAGGCTATGGATGCTCACTGGCAATGGGGCTCTACTTAGGAGAATTGTAACGATAACCTTGTCGGGGCTATAGATGCTCGCCGGCAGCAAGGCTCTATCTGGTCAGCTATGAAGGAATATCCTCAACCACGTAGGCTAATGTCAGTCACTGGTTTGTTCAACCAATCTTCAAGATGAGGATAATTAATCATGTGCACACACTTGAACTGAAAATGAAAATTCATGCACCCTTATTGAATACCTTAGGTCTCAAGTTGAATAATAATTTGCAGGAAGGATAGTTGGAAGTTCCAGATTTATTTCATTTAGTTTTCTTAAATGCTTTGAATTTAATTATTTTTGTTTGGTTGCTAGTTGTTGTGATGTTCACAACACGCCTCATTTTACTCCTTAGCAAAATGAGGACCCCTAATGTGGCTTTTGCTTTTGCTTTTATGTGTGTTGTCTTGCTTGGTGGTAAAGGGAAAAAAAGGGGTTAAAATTGCAAACTTTGTTAAAAATAGAGAAAAAATACATTTTCAGTACTAGTGCATAATATGGTTGGATTCCTTGTGAAAAATGAGCTAGGGTTGCTTTTTGAACCATCTTAAAATTCACCATATTTTGCAAGTTATGATCATTTTGGTAAAATTAACAAGAGGAGGGTTTGCTATTTGCACATACAAGTCTGCTTGTATATCGTTGTTCATACACAAGTCCTTTGTATGTGCAAATTCATTTTATACTTAGTCGCATTTGCAGTCGGGTTGCATATACATTATTTGTTTGCATGTTGGGTCGTTGTATATATGTTACATACATTGCCCTTTATACATCGCTTTCATATACAAGGGCGATTGTATATTCTTTTTCCTTGTATGCATTTTGTTAAAGTTTTGAAATATACATGCAAGGTGGACCCGAAATAGTTTTAAGTTGAGTAAATAAATGTTAGAAACCCATTGTATGTACATTGTGGTTTGTATGTTGTGTGCTTGTATGTTTTGACATACAAGCGAAATGTGCAAAGGGCTACATGCAAGCTGCAGACCCGACAGAACTCACAGTTGAAAGGTATAAAAGGTTTACATTCGCCACTTGCATCTTTTGGTTTGTATGTTCATACATGCAAAGGTTATATGCAAGCACTACATGCAAGCTGCAGACCTGAAATGTTATTTAAGCAAGATTAAATGGTTGTATGTTTCGACATTTGTATGTTTCATACATACAAACGATACATGCAAAGGTTATATACAAGGCACTATTCACATACAAGCCAGATTTGAAACAAAGGTCCAAAATAGAAAATTTATTGTATATCAGAAAATACATACATTCCGAAACATACAAGGGGCGGACCTAAAATAGCTATGAAATAACGATAAGTCCTTGTATATTTCGCGCCTTGTATTTTTTTCTTTGCATGCATTTCGATTTATGCAATGGCGGACTTGAAAAAATTATGAAGCAGAGTTAAACTGTTGTATATTTCATGTGTTGTATGTATCCTACATACAAGGAAATATACATTGCCCAGAACTAATTTTTTTTATGAACAGGGTTAATTTAATGTATATCGGGCTTGTATATTCTTATATACAAGGCCGACATACATTGAACTTATACAAGGGCCGAAATCTAAATAGAATAAAATCTGATTTAGTGCTTGTATCACGTTCGAAATGTATATCGGAGGATACAAGGGTTTTGTACATCGGGCGAAATTGAAAAATTATAAATAGAAGTTAAGCGCTTGTACATTTTGCATTTGTATATTGTGATATACAAACCGATATACGTTGCATACATACAATGCGGAATCTAAAGGAAGATTGAAATCCGATTTAACGGGGGCACCACGTTTGACTTGTATATTGCGATATGCATGGATTTAAACAAGGAGGTGAGCAGGAAAACTAAGCAATTGAAAATTTGAGGCCGATTTTGGGGTCCGAATGCATATTTCTAGTCAACGATGGTTGACCTGACCAGTTTAACGTTGAATATGCATTTTGACCCATGTTTTTCATAGATTTAAGACCTGATTTCTGCGTTCACACCGTCAAGACTAGATTTGGTAGTTGTTTTTCTTCCTACAGGTTTATTAAATGATGATACTTATTGCTTATCCATTTTTTGCAGGTTTGCAGTTGAAGAAGGGGCTGAAACTTGATGACAATGACATCACGGAGGAGGAAATTTGATCTTAGGAGTAGAGGAAGATAAGGATGAAGGGCGAGAAAGTCAAGGGTCTTCATTGATGAAGACAAAATGTAGCTGAAGGCATTATTGCAGTAGACAACAGAAGTTATTATTGAGCTGCTAGGGTTTCCAGAATGGAATATTTCACCCAGATTGGATGTATGCTCAGAGATATTTTGGGAGACTTGTTCTCCAACATTTATTGTTGTAATCAGAGGTTTGAACCATTGTTTAAACTAAAGTTTTGAGCTATATTGAGGACAATCAAAGTCTATATATTGTGCCTCTCTACATTGTAAAACTTTACATAGGGGCTACATAGAGATTTGTAGTGGCAAGAATTTGTTAAAAATAGCATTTAGTATAGTTTAGGAGTAGAAGAGGGAGGTCACCTATGTGTACAATAAGGAATGCATGGAACATCTAGCTTCCTTACCGTATTTGTAAAGTTTGTAAGTTTGTTGTAGTTTGATCATTGAAGCTAAGAGTCATTCAGACATTGTAAATCTTATATGACTATCTATTTCTAATACAATTGAATTTAGAATTTTGCATCTATCTTCTAAGTGTTTTCTTGCTCTTCATTGTGTTTGAAACATTTTCTCTTAGAGCTTGCAATCTTAAGTGTATGTTTGTGAAAATGCTCAGAACTTACACTTAGGGTTTTGTCTGTGGATTTGATCAATTTACTGCAATATTTATAAAGTGCATAACAGAACAATTCAATCCTTTGGTAGGATGAATGAAGCTTAGATTAGACCTTTCTAACTTTTCCCAATCCATCTAAAAATACTTAGCTGAAAACGTAGAAATTTAAAGGAAATTGTCTCATATTTGGAAGAAACATGCATAAGTTGAAAGTAGACAGTTTTCATAATATTTTAGAAGAGAAAGCTACAATAACTTAAGAAAACCATTTAAGGCTTTGCAACACAGTAACATTTTTATGCAAAAGGAATGGACAACTTGCTAATATTTATGATCTTTATGCATAGTTTGAGTCCAGTAAACCAACAAGAAACCTAAACTACGTAAGGCCCCTTGAACATTACAGCTTCACATCGACCAACTGAATTTGTCCAACAGGTCAAGACCTGACCATATTAAACTTGGGATTAAGCAAATCCTAACCGATTCCTTCATATATTTCAAGTTAGTTTTGGTTCATTTTATGTGAATTTTAACTAATTGTTATGATTGCATCAAAACAATCACCAACATAGGCATTGGCTTCCATATTGGGGGTAGAGGTAATGAACAAATTGGATGATGTTGACTTGACAATGCTTTCCAGATACATAGAAAAACGATCTAGTAAATCCCCTAAAATATTGCAACCAAATCAATAGTGTCAAAGGGAATCAACTGATTCCCCAACCAGTCATGGATTGGGCAAAAGATCTAGGAGGAAATCAATAACAGTAACCTTTAAGAATGTGGAACAGGGAGTAGAGGCTTACAATGTCCTAGCCACTCCTGGGACATAGACTTCTTCGACCACCACACCATGTTTTACATCTTGCATTGGTAGCTACGATACCAAGATAGAATATGATATGGTTTCAGGGGAAGTCCAAAAGACAGATGCTAGAAAAACATTTATGAATAGGTTGAAGGAATCATGCCTTCAATGGTTCAAAGACCATCTACACTTGCCATTCTCAAAGATACCCATGCACCTACAAAAAGCAGTTATCCAAGACATGGAGACTAAATTTGGCATAGGTTGGTCTATAAAGAAAATAAAGCTACGAATGTCTCAAAACTGCAAGAGATTTCAGTGCAACCAAACAAAAAAGATAAAAAAAATCCCTCACAAGTAAAGGCTCAAAAAAAGGCCAATTTATGTAAGTCTCAAAGTATGGAAAGAGCTTGTCAAAGCATATGAGAAGTCTAATGCACGGAGGAAGTCCGGTGAGGAGAGTACGCAGGTATTTGAATTTGCTCATAAGATTATATCAAATTTATTAAATGATTTTTAAATTTTATTTGTGCATAATTAAATTGAATTAGTATATGTTTCAGGACAAGGCCTCCAAGGCTAGGCTTGACAAACTTTGTGCCACTCATCACAGTTGCCAGAAAGGTTTACAGGCCTTGATCTGTACATTTGTAATTATATTTAATATGTTAAATGATATTTTTTATTTCCTGGGAAAAAGTAAATGATTGCATATTAGTTCGTTTAACTAGTCAATGTGCCATGTTTTGACAGGAGGAGAAATATGGCCGGCAACCAACGCAATTTGAAAAGGAAATGTTACAAAGAAAAAAGTGGACGATTTTGTAATCTGGATGGAGAATGAGGTATCAATAGTTGATTTTCAATAACTTAGTTGGATATTGTTGTGTTAATATGTCAATTTGCATTTCTTGTGTTGATTTCCAATAATCTTTGAAGACGTTATAGAGTGATACTTGAGACAAACAGTTACAATTGTACTCTATTTGTTGTGTTTGGTTTCTATTGGTCTTCTTGTCTTTTTGACTCAAGTGGATTGTTATTCATAGGTCACTTGTCAGTCTTGTTGATCATGTGGATGTAGTTATCATTGAGTTTTCAGGTGGTCTCCTAAGTGAACAGACCAAAGGGTTTATCTCAAGTCTTTGTTTCCTAACCTTTTTATTATAAGACTTAAAGGGGGGCATGCATTATAGTTACGTTGTTGGTTATATTTCAAACCTTGGAGATATAATAGTCGACATTTAAATTTTAATATGCACATTTTTTTTTGTTGTGAAGGAGCCATCATTGGCAGTAGGAATTAAATCTCCTCTACCATAATAGCTTTGGGAAGTACTAGTCTTTAATGTGCTTGGTTTTGGGTTATGTGAGGGAGAAAAGGAAGGAGTGGGGAACCATTTTGGGGGGGAATTCTTCTTTTTGACTTGGGATCGAGGAAGGAAGGTTGATGGTTGGACTATAAGTGATTTAGAGGAAGGGAGACTTTGGGTGTGCTCATCATGTTGGCTGAGTGTCTTGTTGTTTAGGCTGGAGATTACAATTCAAATCACCAACTAGTCTTCTTCAACTAAGCTAACCTTTCTTTGAAGTAAAGCTCCTTGTCATCCATTCTTGTAAAATTACATTGACCATTTTGGTGAAACATTTCCTTTAAATTGTGTAACTGTATGTGGTCTTATGAAAGCCAATGCTAAAGGGTTTGGATGAGGAAAATATTGTTAACTATGAGAGTTCAAACTTAAGATCATGGGACTTACGAACTATAGAAAACTATTAGTTATTGTGTTTTAGATTTCTATCATGAAGGAAGCTACATTAATTTGGTCACAGTTTGAGGTGGAGTTTCAAACCCTGGCTAGAATTGCTAGAATGCTGTCATTGCAACATACCATGAGTCTTGAGGAAACCTGGCCTGGTTCATGGTTATTTTTTTGACATGGTTGTAAATCCTAATGGGGTTGGTATTTCACCTATAAATTTCCACTCTCTCGGTCTTCTTAGGATTAATAATGCCACTTCTAGGTGGGCTTTTGGGATGGTTTTGGATCCTTGGTTTAGGTCAATTTGCCCCCCAACACTCTGTCCAAGGTTATGAGGTTTACATTACTAAAGCCACAATCGTATACAATGATGAAACAACACTACATGATTGTATTTGATTACCAGTTGACTCTTGGAAAGAATGGGTTTTGTCAATTGCATATAGTTGTGTAACATTGCAATAGTTGTATTGTACTTGTAACTAGAACAATCTATTGTGAAGGCATTCGTTTGATGAGAATGACCTTTGAGTTAATTGTAATGACTTGTACTAACTTATAAATGTGATTTCAAACTAGTATTTATTAAATTGGAGACTGTTTGTGAACAAATTTATCTTACTATGGACTTCCCTACGTTTGAATATCTGAGCACTACCCACATAATAGTAGATATTATGTACTTGTGATCACTGCATCATTTGGATAGAGGACTCATAAATGGAATATAGGACCTTTTGTTTCATTGTCCATAAAATCCTAAGGGTTGATTAAGTTATTGTGCATGGATGTAAATGGAAACTTTAAGCTCTCCAAAGCTTGATTATTGTTTGCAAAGTAGCATTAATTTCTTATTTTAACTATGGAAACATCTTGTGGACACTAGTATGGTGCTGACTAAGGAATTATGTTGTAAACAATGGAAAGGTCTATGCATGTTAATCATAGACTATAACCCTACATTTTGAAGGAAATTGTTACTATAGATGTGATATATATTGTACAGTGGTATCTGGTCTATGGCATGACATCTTTAGTAGGATGTACCTTCAGATTTCTGTAGCACCATGTCTAGGCTATGGTACCATAAAGTTAAGTGTGCATTGTATGTTGTTATTGTAATGGAGGTTGTTGTATGCAAATCTATAGTGATATAAGGAGACTCGACTCTCATCATTTCATTACACAAAGTGAGTGACAAAACAACTACCTAATTTAAAATTGGCCCCTTCTTTAAGCAAACATATGTAGCAATGAGACTTAGAATTCTTGAAAATGAGAAGCATCCTTCTCCCCATACAACCTGCTAACTAGGGCCTCTCTATTTACGTGCATGGTTTGTTTATAACTAAGAGGGGGGGTGAATCAGTTATCTTAATTAACTTAACTTTCCATTCTTCTTTAATAATAGTAGTGCAGCATCAAGACATATAAGCATCCATAATCATGAAAGCACAAACAAATTCAATTCATATAACACAATGATTTTGACATGGAAAAGCTTGTTAAGGGAAAAACCATAGGGTGACTAACCCAAGAATATATTCTCTGTTAGAAGAATAGAAATGCAAAAATGACACTTGCCAATTAGGGCCCACTACCCGAGCACATTGCTCACAAGAGGCTCACTGCCTACAAGAGACTCACTATCTACAAGATACAAAGAAAGTAACAAGATACTTGAACTAATGAGAAGGCATCCACATATGTTGAGGGTCAATTTCGGTTAGGCTTAATACACTAATCTACTGCACTTCATTCTTTCTCTTCTTTGGTGCTGCTATCCTGTCACATATCGGACCTGTATTACTATTGTCAAAACTGCTCTTCTTTCTTTTCTTTGCACTACACAACACACCACACACACCTTCGCATCGAAATCCTTCTGGTATATATATATCCACACTAATGATTTCAACACCCTTTCTAGTCGGCATCCAGAATAGTCAATATTTTCCCAAACTCTGATCTGTCGGCTGAATCCTTGCTTATCAAGTGATGTGTATCAAGGAGATGCTTATAGAAGTCATCAATCATGTCAGCCAATCATGAATGATACCTCAAGAAACTTGATCACCATCAATATCTCATCCGGATTAAGGTCTGATGCTCTGCCAGTGAGTTCTTCCTCAGTCTACTCTGCCAAACAGGAACCCAACACTTAGGTGTTCATATCTTTTCACTCTTACATCACCGAAGGCTCAATCTCTGGAATATATTAGTCAAGGTACTCCACTTGACTTTCCCAAGTCCGCGCTTTACTAAGATACTTCCTCTGAGAGATTCGGACCTTATTGTCGGACCTTGCTATATACTATGTTCTTGCTTACCTGACCAAGATACACTTTAGTCTGTCTTCTGGTATGGTAATAAGATGTCCTGCAAATGTGTGGGATGGATTTTGTTGCCATCAATGACAACACTCATGAGGCCACATAGTGTCTCTTTCCAAGAATCTCCCCCTTTGGCATTGATGGCAACACTTAGTGAAAAATGACTGTCACACTGTACTCCCCATTAGCTGATGCTCTGTTCTAATGTACACTTTCTCGGAGTTCCCCCCTTAGCTAGATCCCACATTTTTTCACTACTCCTCACTCCCCCTTTGACATCAATGACAAAGGGTAGAATCCGCACACCAAAATTTTCAAAAGTCAATCTATACATATCTGCATAAGTAGATATATACAAGTTGTACTTACATATACTGAAGTATATCTGCAAAAGTATTCTTCAGTTGTATAACTTCTGTCACCCAACTCTGCTTCATCCTGTCCAAAATTGAGATGTGACACTCAATAGGAATGCAAAAGCTTCTGCCTTCTTGAGATCTGTCGGATCACTAGTCTGGGTTATGGCTTGAGCATCAGTTAGGGCTTCATGCATGGCCTCTAACTTAGGGATAATGATCCCTCTAAGTTCACTTAACCTGTTTGTTCTATTTTTCTTCTCCTTCTCAAGCTTCTTTATTTCATTTGTGACTACAATAGTCTGACACTCCTTGATTTATTATGGAAGAGGAGAGAGGATCAAAACTTTGAGACAATCTTAACAGTTTGTCCTCTTGCTATTTTACTTTCTTCTCAATATCCTTGGTCACTTTAGGCCAGGACAAATAAAATTTATATATATCTCTACCATATTTAAGAGCATTTTCTAGGTTCTTTATCCCAATATCCATAACTCTCCTATCATTTGTTATTAATCCTTGTACTTTAGAGAATCTCTTTCCCAAAAACTCCTTCTAGACCTTTTCTTCTGCTGACTTTTCTAAGGAATCAAATGTGTATGAACAGAATTTACAAGACTTTAGATTACCGGATGTGGAGGCCAAAGGATCCTTTTGGAAGGATGGCATGATCTTCCCCAATACACCGGATGCAGTTTCTATGAGCTCACAGTCTTCCATGTGAGACTTCAGAAGTTTTCCTTTTACCTTTGCTGGAGTAAAGGATGCTAGCTTCATGGTTTGAACTGGGGAGAGGGAATCAAAATTGAATGGACCTTCAAGTAGTTTCGATTCATCAAATTCCATCATCTCTTTGGTCAAGAAATCTTTGACAGTTTCTGCAATGTCTCTTACCAGAGATAGAGTCTTCTTTCCTTCTGCATTCTCAGAACTATCTCCTGGGTCTTTTCTATTTGGTCTTTTTCCTTTTCCTTTACTTCATCTTCTTGACTGGTTTTCTCCTCTAATATTTCCTCTCCTTTAGATCCAGAGTCTGTAGGGGAAACTGAAGGAGAGATGTTTGCTTCTTTATGGACTTCCTCTTCCAAAGCAGAGGAATCTAGGTCCTTAGTTTTCTCCTCACCCTATTTCTTTTGAAACTTCTACATTTTTCTCTGTAGGATCTTCCTTTGATGTACTGAGTCCTTCATCATCCATGACAGAGGGTTCATCACCTATGTCCTCTATAACAAGAATATTGAATCTTTTATAGGCATTCCGGAGGATCTCTTCTGTTTCTTTTGCCACTTTGTTAGTCTCTCCAAGCATAAGCTGATTCATTCTAGCTTTTCTCCAGAACTCATCCTTGCAATCTTTGAAGATCATATTTTTTGTTTCTAAGTGATTAAAGGATAGAGATGAATAGCTATCTATTCCCAAATCTCAAGGTCCTTTGCCTTAGCATTATTCTCCTTATTTATAGTTCCTTCTCTAGGCTCTTAGGAATTAGAGATATGATTTCAATAAATGCCTTATTATAGATATTCAGATACCTGATTGTAGCTTCTTGCAAGATCTTCTGGTCAGCTTCATTATAATCATCATAGAATTTAGTCATTGGTTTTATGTTCCCATCCACAGTGACTGATTTGACTACATCATCAATGGATAGAGTGGGCCTTTCAACAAACTCTTTGCCTCTGCTTCACCGGAATTCTTCTTCATTTTCTTGATCTCCTTATCAGATTCTATTTCTTCATCATCCTTCTAACTGATGTAAGACCTTGTGGCCTTTGTCTTAGTTCTCTTCTCTCCCTTTTCAGAAGTCCTAACTTCCCAGCTTTGATGCTTTCTAGCTGTTAGAGGTGGTAGGTGCAGATCTCTTAGAGGATCTGGTCTTGGGAGGGGGCTTGCACTAGAGCACTATCTTTCTCAGTTTCTTGCCTTTCTTTCTCTACCCTTTACATCTTCTCTCTATTTGCATCGAGTGCATCTTTTGAAATGCCATACCTTTTGGCAACATTCTCTACTTCTTTTCTCACTTTTCTCTTCATCTCTGGTTGTCTAAGCTCCACATGAATCTTTACAATCAACTCTTCAAAGGTTCCAAAACCTTTCTACCTTAGGATCCTTGGGTTGACTTAGCATGTGTTGAACATGTAGCTCTACAATTTTCTCATCTACTTCATACCCCATTGGCATGATCCAGACTATCCTTGGCTCCACTACCTCCATTAGGCATTGATCAGTTTTCTACCATAAAGCATACTGTATCCTTATACTTTTCAACCAATGATTGGGGATTCTTTCTCTGGACTGCATCAAGCTTTGAAAGTTTTTGAAGTAACCCCACAGTGCTGTGTTCTGTGCCTTGGCATCACTTATTCCATGCAAATAATCTCTGATTTGTATGGCAACAGGTCTATTAATTTTCCATATCCAACACTAGATCCAGGTAGCTCATTCAGGTAATAGAAGAACAGACAGAGTATCAAGCCACCGTATTTGAAGTTCTTCTTGTCCTTCTTTATCTTCTACAGATTCTCCAAAAGTTGGTTCAGAAGGAGCTCACAGAGATCATAGTCAGTATTCTTCTTTGACATTTCATAAGCAGTGTAAATTAATGTTCCAGAAATAGAATTCTCTCTGCTGGAGTGATATATCTTGTAGCCAATTATCATGGCGGCAAACTTGATATATGGATCTGTGATATCCTCAATTGTCATTGCTATTTATCAAATTTGGATCCTGTTGCCTCACTCACTGTCTGAATCTGATAACTACCTTAATGGCATCCTTGGTTATATTGAATGGCCTCATCAACCACATAAAGTTATCATGCATTCTACTCAGAATATATCAGACCCATTCATCTTCAGCAAAATAGGGGAAATGGATGCACTGTCCAAAATGCTTGTCCCGGATGGCTATGTACTGAGGTTTGAGTTCAAATGATTCATCTATTAGTTACTTATGATATAAATCCATCAACTTGGATTCCTCAAAATCCTCAATATTCACATGAATGTATGCCCTAACGTCTTCAACATGCAAAACCCCATGTGGAATGCTAGAGAATGTGCCTAAAGGATCTACTTCTAGGGATTTATAGGGATGTTTTCTGAATTTTGGGCGCGGCCTATCAGTGATCTTCACAACATTCAGAGTAGCCATCTTTTAAAGATTCAGAGAGAGTATTTTAAGAGCAAAAGATACCTTTTTACGCCTCTAGGGTTCACAAGATGAGCCGAAAAGATCACCGGTTGACTCAAATTCTGTGATTGATCCTTGAGAGAGATGAAGCAAACTTGTTTGCAAAGCTCTTCTTATCTTTTTCACTAATGTAAATGTGCAAATGACAATCAAATGAACCCTTTTATTCTTACACAAACCCTAATTTCATTTTGCAATAAATGCACAACTTAAGTTATTTCAGTTGCCTTGTTTTCTTTGTTCTGAGAGATCTTCCGGATTACTGGATGTAGTTAGGATGGTTCTTGGTGGAAAATGACAATCTATCTCCCTTTCCCCAATTTAATCCATCTAACCACAGATCTAAATATTTCAAGTTTGAATCATATCGGATCTAACTGTGAGAATTCAGCATTTACCAGATGACTATAAAACCGGATTGGACTTGGATGATTAACCTCTTCAAAATTCTTGCAGATCTTCCATATCTTTACCATGGCTTGTTTAGATTTTTATCTAAGAACCCTTTAATCCACAACTTTCCATTTGCCAATTTTAGGCACCAATTGACTGGCTGAGGGAACTTGTTTTCTTTTGTGACTCCCCCTATGCCAGAGCTCATTTATTTAGTTTTCGGAAGGAATATCAGCACCAGATTCTAGTGCAGATCCATCCTCAACATTTTCTGTGCTCCTCTTTACCCAAATCTTGTTCATTTCTCTTTGAATTTCATCCACATTTACTTTTCCTTTTCCTTTGTCTTGGTTTTGATTATGATGCACCGGACCCTTTTTGTCCTGATTCTTGCTTCTACAGAATTTGGCAATATGGCCAGATCTATTGCACTTGTAGCAAAACAACACTTCTTTGCATATTTGACTAATATCCTTTTGATCTACACTGATTAGCCATATGTCCCATTCTATTGCATGCAAAGCATCTACCATTGAATGAATTGTTCATTTGCATATTTCTACACTCATGAGATTTGTGACCATACCTTTTGCAATTGAAAACACTGTCCAAAGAAGGATGAATTAGTCTAATTCATTCTTCTTCTGCATTGATTTGCTTTATGACCAAAGTTATTGTAGTTGTGGCAATATCCATTGAAAGATGGATATCTTTGAGCATTTGGTTGTCTTACCAGAGGTCTTCTAGGTATGTTCCTTGGATTTCCTGATCCAGAGTTCTTCTGACTGGACCTGCAGCTTTCACCTTTCTCATACCCCAAGCCTTGTTTGTCATCTACCCTCTTCTGGATTTGAAGAACTTCAAGTTGGACAGAGCTTATCTTGAATTTCTCTTTGTATTCATTTTTTGTTTGAAGATCCCTTTTAAGAGTGTCAATCTAATTCTCAAGTTGTTCTTCATTATATCTAGCTTCTTCAAGATCAGATTCTAGATGCCTGATTATTCTATCCATTTTGTGGCAGTCTTCTAACTTCTCCTTGAGAGATTGTCTTAGATCATCTTCAGTTTTTCTTTTCTCTTCAATTTCTTGGGTGAATTTCATAACTCCTGATTCCATTTCATGTCTTACCATAATGACCTCTTTTGATAACTTTTCACATAACTTGGTTTTCTCCTTCAGATCTTCATTTGTATCATTGGCTTCACCTTGACTTGCCAATTGCTGAAGTAGTTCCTTTCTCTTTTTCATAGAGATACTCAGTTTCTCTTTTAGTTCATTTATGAAATCATCAGCCTGTTTGAGTCTTTCCTTCAAGTTGTTGACTTCGGAGTGAGATTGCTCAAGATCATCTAGGGCAGACTAAAGTTGTTCCCTCATACCATACATATCCATTGAGATTCCTAGATCTTCCTCAAGCTGTTAGGCTCTGTTTGGAGGAACCTGGCTCTTATACCAATTGTTGATAACTGAGAGGGGGGGTGAATCAGTTATCTTAATTAACTTAATTTTATGTTCTTCTTTAATAATTCATGCAGCATCAAGACATATAAGCATCCATAATCATGAAAGCACAAACAAAGTCAATTCACATAACACAATGATTTTGATGTGGAAAACCCTGTTAAGGGAAAAACCAAAGGGTGACTAACCCAAGAATGTATTCTCTGTTAGAAGAATAGAAATATAAAAATGGCACTTGCCAATTAGGGCTCACTGCTCACAAGAGGCTCACTACCTACAAGAGAATCACTATCTACAAGATGCAAAGAAAGTAACAAGATACTTGAACTGATGAGAAGCATCCACATATGCTAAGGTTCAGTTCTGGTTAGGCTTAATACACTAATCTACTGCACTTCATTCTTCCTCTTCTTTGGTACTGCTGTCCTGTCACATACTAGACCTGTATTACTGCTATCACATTGCTCTTCTTGCTTTTCTTCACACTACACAACACACCACACACACCTTCGTATCCAAATCCTTCTGGTATATATATCCGCACTAATGATTTCAACACCTTTCTAGTCAGCATCAAGAATAGTCAATTTTTTCCCAAACTCTGATCTGTCAGCTGAATCCTTGCTTATCAAGTGATGCATATCAAGGAGATGCTTATAGAATTCATCAATCATGTCGGCCAATCATGAATGATACCTCAAGAAACTTGATCACCATCAATATCTCATCCGGATTAAGGTCTGATGCTCTACCGGTCAGTTCTTCCTCAGTCTACTCTACCAAACAGGAACCCAACACTTAGGTGTTCATATCTTTTCACTCTTACATCACCGAAGGCTCAATCTCTAGAATATATTAGTCAAGGTATTCCATTTGACTTTCCCAAGTCCATGCTTTACTGAGATACTTCCTTTGAGAGATCCGGACTTGACTGTCAGACCTTGCTACATACTCTATTTTTGCTTACCTGACCAAGATACACTTCAGTCTGTCTTCCGGTATGGTCATACCATGTCCTGTAGATGTGTGGGATGGACTTTTTTTCCATCAATGAAAACACTCATGAAGCCACATAGTGTCTCTTGCCAACATGGTTGACATCCTTGCCATTGCTTGCTATCTTGAAGACACCCTAAACTTTATCATTGAGATACCTGTTAAATTTGTGCTAGTTGTATGCATGTGTTTTCTTGGTGCCTATAGATCACATATGAATATAGGCTTAGGAGTATTTATAGCAACACTACTTTTTGATTTGGATCCTAAAAATGTTGCACAACTTATGTTCTTCTCTCAAACATCTATCCACAAGTGCGCAGGTGTGGTGAGGTAAGCAGATTGATGAAAGAGAGAGGAATTAAAAAATGCCCAGACACAGTTGGATTGAAGGCCATAAAATGGTACATTCTTTTTTGTGTAGGAGACATATCACATCCATAGACAAAGGAGACCTATGCAAAGTTGGAGAAATTGGCTTGGAAGATGAAGGCGGCAAACTATTTTCTAGATTCAAGAATTTACTTAATGTTGTGGAAGGATGGGAAAAGGAATTATTTCTCTACCACCATGGTGAAAAGTTGGAAATTGCATTTGGTTTGTTAAACATGCCCCATGGAACAACTATTAGACCTTTATCTTAAGGTTACTCATGAACCTTAAGATAAATAATTATTGAAAAAAATCGTGCATTCATTAATGACATGTAAGAGAATATAATCAATTGCTACTTAAAAACTCTTTAATGTTTCTATCTAATGCAGGTTATTAGATTAATAGTGAAAAAGAACATACATTGACCACATAATGTGTGGCACTTAAGGTTATGTAATAGAATTTATAGTTGATAGTTAAATTGTATAACAAATTTTTTTATGATCTTTAGTAATGTTTATTAGAATTGTTGCATGTTTTACATAATTGGAATGACATATTAGCTGTAACTTTTTTGAAATACTTTATGGTATGTGCACTTTGATATGATGCAATATGATTATGGTTTCATTTCATATGTTGGAATATTAGATATATAAAGAAAAATAAATTATTACATGAAATAAATAATAAATTTTTATTTTAAATATTTTTTTTTGTAGAACATGGGTCTTCTAGAAGATGAAGATGACCTTGATGATATAGATCCAGATTATATTGGTTCTGGTAAAGATCACATGGTAGAGGATGATTATGATGTAGATACAGAAGATAATGAGGCCAATGACGATGATGATAATGACGACGATGATCATGATGATGATGATCACGATGATGATGAGGTAGTTGCTGGTAGTAGCCAGTGACATTCATGATCATATAGACTGCATCATGGATCATTGTTGATATATTGTTATGATGCCTCTTTTCATGGTTACTATCATATGTATCATTTTCACGGCCTACAGTACCATATTATTGAGTTGTATCATTTTCACATGTATCAATTTGACTTATATCATTTTGACATGTATCATATTGAGTTGTATCATTTTGAGTTACATAATTTATCATTTTACTTATATCATTTGTACATGTATCATTTTGACATGTTATTGATCTAATGGCATATTTGACTTTCACTTGTTTTAGTTATATATGATGATGTTCTTATCAGTATTGACTTGTCAATTTATATATATTGAAAGTGGTCAATGATTTTTGGATGGATATTTATTACGTATGATGATTTTAATTTACTATAGGATGGATGTTGTAAAATTCAATTAAATTATAGATATTTGACTCACTTGTTTTAATTATAGATGATGATCATGTTATAATAATTATCTTGTTACTTAATCATATGACTTAAATAATTAAATTAATTACTTTATAATCATATGAGTTATTTAAGGGGCATGATATATTTAACTAATTAAATTGAAATAAAACATATTAAATTAATAAATGTAAGAAAAACAATAAGCATTTTTAGAAGCAACAAAAGACACAAAAATGGAAGCAAAATTGGAAGCAACAGTGGAAGAAAAACTAGAAGCAAAATTGGAAGCACAACTAGACGCAAAATTGGAAGCCAAATTAGAAGTAAAATTGGAAGCAAAACTAGAAGCAAAATTGGAAGCAAAATTAGAAGAAAAACTAGAAGCAAAATGGGAAGCAAAACTAGAAGCAAACCTAGAAGTAAAACTAGAAGCAAACCTAGAAGCAAAATTGGAAGCAAAACTAGACACAAAACTGGAAGCAAAACCAGAAGCAAAATTGGAAGAAAAATTGGAAGAAAACCTAGAAACAAACTTGGGAGCAAAAACCAGAAGTAAAACCAGAAGCAAAACTGGAAGCAAAATTTGAAGCAAAACCAAAAGTAAAATTGGAAGCAAAATTGGAAGCAAACCTGGAAGCAAAACTCAAAGCAAAATCAGAAGCAAAACCCAAAGCAAGACTGGAAGCAAAAGTGAAAGCCAACCTAGAAGCAAAACTAGAAGCAAAATTGAAAGTAACACAAGAAGTAAACCTAGAAGCAAAATCAAAAGCCAAACTGGAAGCAACAAAATCTAGCACTAAATCCAGCATTAATCCTATCACAAAATTTCAGTGCTAAACCTGATGCTAACCCTGGTTGTTACAATTGGAACTAAACTTGGTGCCAAAGTGAAATTTAGTTTGGCACTGAGTTTTACTTCGACATTTGGCTCCAATTCATGAACTTAAATGCACTAAAATCTGGTGCTATTTTAGGCACTAATTGCTTGTTTTGTTGTAGTGTCTAGTTCATCAAACTCAAGCTTGTCTTTCTCAAGTAATTTCTTCACTGCATCTACAGTGTCTCTTGCCAAAAATGCAGCTCCATTTTTTAGATCTTGCCGGTACTGTCATCTTGCTTTTGCTTTTAAATATTCTCTATTATTTCTCTTTCTTGTTCATCCTTGTCCTTAACCTCTTTTGCTTATTGCTCTTTATTTTTCACAGAATCTTCTTCAGCAGGAGCATCTACTTCTATATACATCTCTGTCTTTTCTCTAGTAGATTGGTCCAAAGGAATTTGAGTGTCCTCTACATCATCAAAATTAACTTTCCCCACCATCTCTTCATCTCCTTTATTTAGCATTTCATCTTCTAGAATAGAGATGTCAGCATATTGTTCACTTTCTTTCAACTCCTTAACATTTGGAATGGAGGAATCAATTACATTAACAATTTCTTCTTCAACAGTGGGAAGATTATGCCTTTTTAATGCCTTCAGAAGAATCTCCTGAGTATCTTCAACTACCTTATCAATTTCACCTAGCATGAGATTATTCATCCTGAACTTACTCTTGAAGTCTTGTTTCACTTCTTTCAATATCAGGTTCATTTGTTCTGGAGAAATTTGAGGACATAATTTTATTAGCACATGCTCCCGAAGCTCAATATCTTTAATTTTTGTATTTTGTTTTCTTATTTCTAGAACTTTTGTAAGACTTTCCAAAATTTTAGAAGTTATTTCAAATAAAGTCTTATTATAGATATTCAAGTATTTGACTATTGCCTCGTCCAAAACTCTCTTATTAGCATCACTATAATGATTATAAAATTCAGTCATTGGCTTCAAGTTTCCATCTATAGTAACTGAATTAATGATGTCATCCATAGAGAGACTAGGCTTCTCAACATAAGCCTCTATCTTATGCCTCTTACTTGAATTTATGCTTCTAGAGCTCTTCTCCTTAGACACTTTAGCATCTTTAGTGCCTAAGGCCTTCAACTCTTTAACCCCATCATCTGAGTCAGTTTCTTCTTCATTTTCTTTCTCCACACTGACATATGTTCTTTTGCTCTTTACTTTTGTCCCTTTTCCTTCCTTACCAAAGGTTTTTTGTAATAGGAGAAGATAATGCACCTAAGATTGTACCAGAACTCCTTGTAGTTCTTGATTTGGAGAAGGATTCTACTAGAACACTTTTCTATTCCCTGTCCTACTTCTCCTTCTCAACTTTCTCTATCCTCTCCCTATTTTGTTTCACAACTTCCTTTGTTATTCCAATACTTTCTGCATACCTTTCAACTTGCTTTGAACATTTTTTTTGCTTTATGGTTTCTAGAGCTCAACAAACAATTTCACACTAAGCTCAATGTATGTTCTGAATCTCTCAACTGAGGTATCTTTGGGTTTTCTCAAAAGGTGTTAAGCATACATTTCCAATATTTGTTCATCAACTTCATACCCCATGGGCATGATCCATATAGTCCTTGGTTCAACTTCTTCCATTAGACATTGGTCTATTTCCACCATAAAATAAATTGTATCCTTGTACTTTTCTACCACATAATTTGGGATTCTCTCCCTTGTTTGCACCATATTCTAAAAGTTCTTGAAGTATCCCTAAAGAGAAGTCCTTTGGGCATTGGATTCACCTATACTGTGCAAGTGTTCTCTGATTTGTATGGCAACAGGCTTATCACTAGTCCACCACATGCTTTTCTTACCGGGTAGCTCATTCATGAAATAGAAGAAACAAACACAATACCAATGTACCATACTTAAATGTATTCTTTTTATCCCTTTTGATTTTGTTCAGGTTCTCCATTGACTAGTTTTGGAGCAGCTCACATAGGTTATAGTCAGCATTTTCTCTTAACATCTGATAGGAAACATAAATAGTTGTACCAGATACAGAGTTCTCCCTACTGGAGTGGTATATCTTATACCCAATCACGATAGAGGCAAATTTCACATCTGGATCAGTTATGTCATTGAGTGTCATTGCTCTCTTATCAAATTTTGATCTGATAGCTTCAGTCACAGTCTAATTCTTTACTAATTTTAACATTGGCACTCCACTGGATGAATTCAATCCTATTACAGCCTGGATAGCATCCTTGGTGATCTTGAAGGGTTTCATCAACTACATGAATTCAACATGCATCTGACTCAGTACATACCAGACCCACTCATCTTCACCAAAGGATGGGAACCCAATAACCTGTATGAAATGTTTGACTTGCAGTGCCTTATACTCAGGTTTAAGACCATGAATCTCATGCCTTAGATGATTCTTGAACAAATCTACTAACTTTGAATACCCAAACTCATCTATGCTAGCATGAATATATGCCCTAATATCTTCAACGTGCAACAAACCATGCGGAACACTTGAAAAGGCACCTAATGAATTGACCTCTACAGATTTGTGTGGATTCTTTTTGAATTTAGGTCAAGTCCTTTCAATGATGTCAAAAACCAATGAAGTAGCCATGTCAAAGATTGCAAATTCAGAGAGCTTTACAGAAAATACCTTGTTTCACCAGTTAGGGTTAGCTATTGAATTTGCTTTTTGTACTCCAAATCCTTGAAGTTTCAGCTTAGATGCTCTTCTCCTTGTTCTATTCGAATGCAAAGTGATTCAAATGTTGAGTAAATGACCTTTTTATGCTCCGTAAAATCTAATTCACCATTGTAATAAATGCTTTTCCCTAATTCATCTGGTTACTCTATTTCTAAACATAGTCAATCTTCAATTACTCTATAATTAATCATTTTAGCTTATTTTTCTTCTAGAATTTTCTTCAACAGATCTGTAATAGGCTTCCTTAAATTCATTCATCATGCCAGATTCAAGCACCCACTTACTAGCAAGGGGAATTACATTTTCAATGTAACTCCCCCTGAGAAAGAGCTCCCATTTCAATTCCTGAAGAAATTATCAGCACCAGATTCTGATATAGACCCGTCACCTTCATTCTTTGCATCTTTCTTCACCCATGTTTTATTCATTTCTTTCTAGATCTCATTCACATCTATTTTTCCTTTGTCTTTGTCCATCTTCTGCTCTATTCTTCTTGCTTATGAGTTCACCTTTTTGCTTCTGCAAAATTTAGCAATATGTCAAGATTTGTTGCAGTTGAAACATATAATCTTATTTCTTTGACAATTACATGTTGGAGCAAGTTTAGATCTACATTGCATTGTCATATGCCCAAACTTGTTGCAAGTAAAACATCTTCCATTGAAAACTTGTTTGTCCTTAGGAGGATTCCATGATCCACTTCTACAATCCTTAGCCTTATGACCTATCTTTTGCAATTAAAACATTTACCATAGAAGAATAATACATTTTGATTCACTTTACTTCTGCATTGATTAGCTCTATGACCATACCTATTGCACTTGAAATAATTACCATTGAAGGATGGATAGCTTTGACCATTAGGTTGTCTTACCAGAGGCCTTCTAGGATTCCTTCCTTGATTTCTTGCTTCAAGATTTCTTTGACTGAATCCAGAGCTTTCACCTTTCTCAAATCCTAGACCATGCTTATCATCTACCATCTTCTGACTATCAAGCAACACTTCAAGTTTAGCTTGAGCTTATCTTGAATTTCTCTTTATATTCATTTGTAACTTCTAGGTCATTTATGAGAATGTCAATTTGTCTTTCAAGTTGACCTTCATTATCCCTAGTTTCTTGTAGATCAGATTCTAGATGACCAATTATTCTGTCTAATCTGCATCACTCTTTTGTTCTTTCTTTCAGTGATTGATTCAGTTTTTCCTCAGTCTTCTTCCTTTCCTCAATTTCCTTGGTCAGTCCCATCACCTCAAATCCCATCTCATGTTTAGCACAACTTCTTTTGTCAGCTTCTCACATTCCTTTGTCTTCTCCTTTAGGGCCTCATCCATATCATTGTCTTCATTCAGATTTGCTAGCTGATGAAGTAGCTCCTTTCTCTTTTCATTAGATTTGCACAATTTTCCTTTTAAGGTCTCAATGAAATCTTCAGCATCTTTAAGGTTCTCTTGCAGATCTCTAATTTCTACTTTGGATAGGTCAAGATCATCTAAGGCTACATGAAGTTGTTGATTAATACCATCAGAGTGCTTAAATGAACCCATTTGAAACACCTTCCTAGATCTTCCTCAACCTGTTAAACTTCTTCTAAGGAACCTTGCTCTGATACCAATTGTTGGAATCAGGGAAGACAACTGGGGGGGGGTGAATTAGTTGTCTCAAAACTTTATCCTTTTTTGTATCTAATCTTCTTTAAAACTTATTAGCAGATTAATGATATAATCATGAAAGCATGTATCAACAAATGAGTAGAAACATAATCAACATACATAACACCAGGATTTTTACATGAAAACTTAGCTAAGGGAAAAACCATGGTGGGGGTTAACCCACAGGATTTTATACTCTGTTAAAAGTATTACAAAATGGGAAGGCACATGCCTTCAAGCACATTGCCCAGAGGTCACTGCTCAGAAGATGCTCACTGCCTACAAGATTGATCGGAAAGAGTTAAAAGAAGTATTTGAACTGAAGAGTAGCATCTAATCACATAATATTATAGTTCTGGTTGAGCTTAGTACATTGACTTTACACACTTCATCTTTCTCTACTCTGCTTTACTATTCTGCCATGATCTGACCTTAGATCTCCTTGCATCACACTTGTTACTGCCACACTTCGCACCAATCATATCATATTCACATAACCACACCAAAAAATGCTTGCATCTATTGAATATATATATCTGCAATATGAGATTTCTTCATTTACAATCAGCCTCAAGGAAACTTAGAAGCTTTTTCAAGATCATTGTTTTGTCGGCTGAATCCATGAACAAACATTTATGCGGACCAAAACCTATGTACTCAATTCATCACACATGTCAGTCAATACCACTGGATCTCATAACTAACTCCACCAACCACTTCTCTTAATCCACACAAGGATCTTGAACACCAAGTCAGCATGTTCTTCACCGAACTGAACTGTCTAACCAAAACCTGATACTCAGATGTTTGTAACTTTCAAATCCTTCATCACAAGAGGCTAAATATTTGGATTTAGGTAGCCCTAACATCCTTTATCATTCCTCAGATCTATAGGACAATATGATTTCCTATGGAGAAATGCGGACTAATATGTTGAACCTTGTCAAATGCCAATTTCATGTCTATTTGGACTTGGATAAATCTATACTCTGACTTCTGTATGATCAAATGATGTAATGCGGATGTGCAAGATAAATTCTATTACCATCAATGATAGTACCTAACATGCCTAGCAGTGTCTCTGCAAATAGTATGTTTATATTACATTTTGATTGTATATGGATAATCAATAGCCCCATTTGAATACTAAATCCTCATGATTACAAACAAGATAGAAAATGAAATAATGGAGAGGCTGATTGACTTGGTTGAATGCTTGTGTGGTCTAAAATGTTAACTTGATGTCCTCTTTTTTTGAGTACTTTACTAGAGTTCCTTACACCTCTGAATGTGGATGCATATCCATATACAATCATGTTCTTACATACATACAAACATACCTCATTACGCGCAAAAACACAGTTCTAAATTCCCCTAAATATAAATCATGCTATTACAAAATGCAAAAAAATGCCTCTCTAGGCTACAATTTCAAACTTGTTTGTTTACAATGATTGGTTGCTACCAATCTCATTCAAACCATGCTCAAAAATAGTTAGGGATATAAATGTTCACCATCTCCCTAAACAAGGCATGATTTTTGGGCAAAGGGTTTAAGGGTTGCTTAAATGCCTTTCTCTTCATAGAACCTTCCTTTCCATTTCAAATGCTTTTTCCTATATTGCTACTTTGAATCATTTCTTGCTCCCGTTTGAGCTCTTTTTCCACTTTCTATTGTTTCTTTGCTTTCTGAGCTATCTCTCTATCTAGTTTGGCTTGATCCTTCAATTCCTTTGTAACAACACGTGATGCCTTTCTATCCTCAATCTACTCCCTCTCTCGTAGTTTTAACTTATGAATTACTTTCCTACTTTGCTCTTGTTTCATTAACAGGTTCATGTATTCATTTGTTGTTAATAATTGGGTATCACCCTCTCCACACTGGTCATAGTAATGTACCATTTCATCTACTTTCAACATTATATATGGAGAGGGAAAAGAGAATGTGCTGCCTTCTTCCTGTGGATGCAAGTCATATCCTAAATTCATGTCTCCCTCCACAATCCATGATGGATGGCTTGGGGGAGATAGAAGGCTAAGTCCATCCATGGTAGTCTCTTGTTGACTTTCAGCCATGTCATCAACTAGTTGACCCCCCCACTATTTCTTCTCCCATTATTTCTACTATTGTAGGATTTAAATCACTATCGACAAACCCTGACAACAATGTGTTGGTAACTTCCACATCTGACACATCAATCGTGGAAAGACTAAGGATGTTCTACACTGCAGAAGCATCATCATGCATGCTGAACTAAAAAGTTTTGCTGGGGTGCATGTCATCCATATCCTCTTTCCTCCACTCCCTTTGAACTGAAACCTTCTTGCTTCTAGAATCTGCATTGACTTAAATAACTGGCTTAGCTGGTTAAGGATTACTCTTGTTAGCAACTTGATTGTCTTCATCTAGTGGGAAATGAACTCCTCTTTTTTTTGGAGGCATGGTTGTCTTTAGTCTCTTGGTGCCATGGTGGGTCTACATTTGAGCTTTGTTCTTCATCTACACATGTCAACAAACACCTTTAGACATCAGTTTTGTCATTTGGAATCTTTTGATTCTCTTCAGTACAAAGTTAAAGAAACAAAGAGCATAAAGCATTGAATCAAACATCCCACTTGCCTGTGTTGATTAGTAGAGAGGCCTATAGGGTGGTGTAGCCTAACTATAAGGATCTACTTGAGCTTGTACGCGACTGGTACAACAAATATGATTACTTAAGAATGTGTGTAATGAAGTTGACAGTGTAAAATCTTTATAGCAATATAATAACATAGACCAACAATCAGCTATATTAATATTAATCACAGACATTACAACATTTGGCATTCCATTTTCTTCATCTTTGTAATTGCAGTTTGTAATTTCAATTTGTAAGTTTAGTCAGAGAGTTCATAGTGATGCTCTAAATAGAAGATGTGTGATGTTATATGTTTGTTTTGATTGTTTCACATTATGATTAATGAAGTTCTATGATTGATTTGATAGTTTCATATTTTGATGTTCTATTCTATGTTGTATATTTCAATTTACAGTTTGGTTGTAGTTATGATTTCATATGTTGTATGTTTGTTTTTTATGATTTGACATTTGAGAATGCTACTAAAATTTTCCCACAGCAAGGAAAGTTCTGTAACAATGATTAGCTAACATAAGCATTCAATGTTGATACTCAAGTTGCTACAAGGTTATCTATTCAAGTCAATTCTTAAACAAGATGAGATGCTTGTGTTACTATCTTTCTTGTAGTGGAATGGGAGTTGTCCACTATACAGCCCACTTAACAAACCACTACAGCACTCAGTAGATTGAGAAAACAAACACAATGGACTGGCGAGAATAAGAAAACATGCAAATAGGCAGGACTATTTAGCAAAGCCAACTAAATATCATACAATGTAGGTTCCAGAGTGAATCCAAAGAAACCTTTTTCCCATTTTAAGTTGGTGAAGCTAAGAGATTAAATGATAACCAAGGCTTATTAGAATGTCTAAGATTAGAGCTTAGCTATAGAAGAATTTCCTAAGAAACATTTTTCTAAGCAACTCACCACCTTTTTTTTCACACACTCTCGCATTAAAAGATATTTGTGTTTAACTGTATTGTTGTTTGGTTTAAAATCTATGTCATTTGATTTAGAATTGAAGCTAAACATCTGTAAATGAAACAACAATAGAGTTTAAACTTAAACAACAAACATTTGAAATGGAAACAAACATTGTAGTGATGTTGGAATATTGAACTGACCTAAATGTTGATAGAACTTTGCAATTCCAAGCCTCGAGGAGTCTTGTGTATGAGATGTTGGAATTTATGTAGGTGCTAGGTGAATATTTTGTCGTTAACTCACTAATGGCAAAATGGGTATATCAGCCACAGCTATGATGAGACAAAGTCTCTCCTCTCAGGAAGGCGAGGTTTCATTTTAACTATTACAAACTTATTTACACTAAATACTAGCTTTGGGGGTGTGTTACATTCATCCTTTTCTCTTCTTTCAGAAAAGATGTTTACAATGTTTCACGGTAATATTCAATAATGCTTCTACACTTAAACAATAATCAATAATATTCTTGTAAGTCGAAGCACAAAGTCTTTCAACTTACTTCACAAAAAGATTCACGAACCAAGTAAATAATCTCAAGTACAAAGTCTTCAAATTATCCCCAGAAAGATTTTAAAAGTAACCATATCACTAGTTGGAGCACAAAGTCTGTCAACTAACAACACCACTGATCCATGTGAATGTGATTGAAATCATAGCCCAAAGTCTACAAGTTCTCAACACAGTTCATATACAAAGTGAACAACTACAAGCTCAAAGTCTTTATAATCCTTCACCAAGAAACACTTTCAACACACATAGATTCAAGAACATAATATAACACAAAGTTTATATAACTTATCTTGAACATCCTCCAATCGTCATAACCAAGCACCACTTTATCCAATCAATCAACAAGAGAAATCAGCAAAATGCCATATGTACATCCTCACTCATACAAATTTGATTCAACACAAAGTTTGATATCAAAACTCACCTTCTTTATTGTTTGGAATTGATCATACAATTTGAACACAAAGTCTCAAAGTTGAGTCTCAATTTGGGCAGCACTTTGTTGCATAAGATTAAAGATAGATATTTACAATAGAGGCCCTCTTTATTTATAGGGAGGGGCCTAGAGCGAAAATAGGAAAAATCAAACTACTTTGACTTATTCAACAAAAGAGTCCCTATTTGACTTAGGACTTCTTTTGTCTCACATGTACTTACATTTTGGAAAAATACATGTGAACATGTCCAAAACAAAATACAAATTGCATATACAAAACTGAAAATAAACTAAGGCACAGAGAATAATATCAGCAGCCACCATCATTCTTCATTGTGACTGCTATTGAAAGGTAAGACTGCAGATTGCATATCTGGTTTCTGTTCATCACCACTATCAACACTCTTCAGGAAATTGTGATACATGGCCTTCACTGCTTCCATCTCATAAATGTCCGGTCCAACCATATTGTCTAAAACAACATGAGCTTTGGCGATGGCATCTTTCACCATCTTTATCGCCTTCTTCAGTGATAGGTCAGTCATTTGGAAAGTGACCACCTTTAGATGACATGATAACCTCAGTAGTTCACAGAAGAACTACAACAAAAAGTCATGATCATGCAATTAGGAGAAATACTGGTAATCTGGGAAAATTACATGTCGACGATCATGACTATGGGAACACGCTTGAAATGGCTAGAGTGCGAGCAGGTCGAAGAATGGAGGAAAGCAGGCTCAGGAAGGCAAAATTGAAAATATCCTAGAGTTGGAAAAATTTAAGAGAATGTGTGCACAGGCGGCAAAATTTGCCGCCCTTGCATATGAGGGATATTTTCACGTGTATCGGCGGTTAAATTCGTCGCTATTGCATGTTCCAGGAAATTTGTGCTATATGTTGGTGCAGTAGAAACTGCCGACGCTACATTTGATAGGAAATTACAAGTGCTATACATCAGCGGTAAAATTTGATGACAATGCATATTGATATGGGGAATTCACAAGTGTTCAAGCGATGAAAAACGCTAACTTTGCATATAGTAGGAGTTTCAAGGTTTTAGCGTAGGAGCTCGAGCGGTAAACTTCACCGCCACTACACAGGGACAAGCACAATGAACATGTTCGAGTGGTCAGATTCACCGACAACACATACAACAATGGTTATGAAGGGTGTCTCAAGCGGTAATTATCGTCATTTGGATTTACTAGTTTTCAATCTAGGGCACAAACAAAAGGACCTAGACAACGCACAAGTATTGGGAAAAACTAGGGTTATCACAACAAGGCCGGGAATCAAACAACAAAAGAAACACGACAATTAACTTTGAGCATCATCTGAACAATAAAACTCTTCAATAATGTGAACAAACAAGAGGAAGAAAACCCTAGTAGGAAAAAAATGAAAATAATGCTTTTCTTTTAGAAACTTACCTGTCAAAAAGAATGAAAACCCCAAGCTTGATGGTGGTGATTTGAAATCTGTTTTGAATCCAAGGTTACCACGGTCGAGCGGTTTGAGGAGGGTCTAAGAGTTGACTAGGAAGCATTTAGAAGAAAAGAAATGACAAAAAACAACGAAATAACACATTCAAAAGGTTCGAAAGACATGATCTTAATGCCAACACGAGTGGCAATTAATGCCACTAGAGTTCATGATTTCAAAGATCGACCTCGCTCAGGCGGTGAAAATCACCGACCTCATAGGGTGATTTCCAAAATGCAAAAGCGGTAGAAACCGCCAATTTTGTACATGCGCATTTTGATCAAGAACATGTAACGGCGGCAGAATATGCCAACCTTGCACATGTTAAAAGGAAAAACTATGTAAAAATGACAAAAAGTGCCAACCCAACACAAGTGAATAATAGAATATGCAATAGTGGAAAATTTGGCCGACTTTGCATATAAAGGTTTAAAATTTCACTAACACCCAAAAAATGATCAAATCTGATATTTTGGTCAATTTACGACTTAATCAATTTTTGCAAATATCAAGGAATCAATTCAAGGGAATGTCGCAAACTAGTTTAGGATGTCAAACGTCTTCGCACGAGATCAAGGGAGTCTTGTCTCGATTTGAGAACTTAGAGTGTAGATTCACGAAACAAACAAGTTTCGTGGGGGTTGTCTACAAAAATGAGCGTAGCTAATTTTGAGAACAATAGTAGGAAAACTTGGGATTTAGTATTAAATATGGGAGGTGATTGATTTGGTTGAATGGTTTTTTTCTCTGAATTGGTTGATTTCCTTTAATGTGTTTTGATTGCTTGATTGGTGTGGAATTAATGGAGAGTGGATTGATTTGGTTGAATGCTTGTTTGTGTTGTTTGTGCTAGATTTTAATAAACTGTTGTCCTCTTGTTTTGATGGCTATTTTGGTGAGCCTTACACAGTTATATGTGGCCTTTTATGTAGGTATTAAGGAAAAGGGTCCAGTATATGGGCATTTATCACTATTTTGAGTGCACTTGGGCACTATTACAATTTACTTGGGACTCTAACTTTTTATTATATGCGCTTTTTTGGGATAGATCTCCATGTTGGATGGGATATGTTGTAATGAAAAAATGTTTAAAACCATTTATTATAATGCAACTTGGAACTTAAATTTGGTTGATGCCTAGTCATGTACTTGGAAGATATGGATGCTTACTTATTAATATAAATGCTTTAATGTGACATTTGGGTTCTATTGCATCCACTTGTGTACAAGTTTAAAATAATGTCAGTTGCATTTATGTTTTAAAATCCTTGTTAATAATTTGTGTATGCCACCTAATATTAATAAAAAAATACTAAAAATTAAACAAATGTGATGGGAACATTGATTGGTCCCCATATGTCTTATTTTTGGAAAAAAATCAAATATTTAAAAGATCTCTTATTAAAAAGTAATGGGCCAAGTTTGGTCAACTCCTATACCCAGTATAGGAGCCTGACCCACTATGGGGACCTCTCCCCTAAATGGCTTTATTTACCCTTTGGATTATCCTCTTCCTGATGATGGTTCATTGAGTGTGACCCAAAATGTCGATGCAAAAGAATACACACAGTCAAATCCAAAAGTAATTTCTTCTTCATTCTATGGGCTGTGGAAAGCTCATGCCTACTATTTCTATCTAAATATTTAGCCCTTAGTAGATAGATATAATTAGTGCCCCCTCCTTCTTAAGCTAATTACATGGTGTGAAAAGTTCTTTTTAAAAAGGTGCTAAGGACTATGGATTTTTTTAGCCCCATGCTCATCCCCAAGGGCTCACTTTGTGAGTTACAAACTTTTTTAGAGTACCAACACAGAAACAAGCATATATTTTTCCTTTGACTTCTTATAGGTATTGGAGAGATATTTTTGAGCTTCATGCCTCAGTGAAGTTAATTTTATCTAATTGTGATAAGATTTATTCTAAATTTGTAATCAAATCTCCCTATTCCTCAAAATCTTATAATTGCACTAACATGAAGTGCCAGAATTATTTTTTTCTTGGGGTATATTTGGGTGGGGGTATTGTATTCACAAACTAATATAACCTTTTTTTGTGGGGAGTGGGGCAAGGAGTGGAGGGGTTCATCATGGGTTTTGGTATTAAATTTCATCATTCTATTATCAAGCTAAATTCAAATAACTATTTATCTTGGAAACAAGGGATAGAGAATGATTGCATTACACAAGATCTATTTCCCTATCTTTTTGGATGTGTTTTTGGGCCAAGGGACTATGAATAGTAGCATGCATGGTTTAACAATAATGACATGGTCTATAGACTAATATGTCTAACAATTTTTGAGAATATGATACATCAGATTAAGCACATAGTGTGTACTTTCACTATTTAGACCATCATCTAATAACTGTATGAAGATCTTGATTTTTCATTTGAAAGTGATGCTTACTTGGAGAACCTTTCATATGGGGATGATATTGAGATTTCTACTAATCCTCCTCCTCCTTCTGACAATCCATCTACAATTGAGGACATTCCTCCTATACTTTTTGCTACTTTAGAGTTCAAAGTTTCTTCTTCAAGAGCCTCCAGTGATTCTTTAGTAGCAAGATTAGATGTCTTCTAGGTTCACCTCACTAGGAAACATTCCTACTAGACATCTCTTATTTTTTTGTAATGTCTCACATCTCAAATCTAGATGACACCATTAAGAGCACAATGTTCCTCTTGCAAGACACTCCTCCATCACTTTTTACTTTATTAGAATTTAGTGTTACTTCATTGGGGGCTTTTAGAAATACTTTGTAGCAGGTTCATATTAGTCTTCCAAATCTACCTCATTGGTATATTTTCCCACCAAACATCTCCTTCTTGTTTGTTGATTCCCATCTCATGGATCTCAAGGACACTATCAAGGAAATTGCTCTCCTTTTTGAGGATATTCCTCCTATGCCTACCATCTTGATAAATTTGAGTGTTGCTTCACCAAAGGCTTCTGATGATTCTTTGCAATAGGTTTAGATCTATCTTCTCAATCCACTTCATTGGGACATCAACTTTCTAGATATTTCACGTCTATTTGTGTAGTCCCTCTTTTCAAATCTTGAGGACACCTTTAAGGAAATCCATCTCCTCTTTAATGATAGATCTTATGGAGTTGCATCTCCTACTTTGGATGTCATTAGAGAATATTTAGACCCTTTTGTTCTTTCTCTGACTAATCATGCTTCTATAGTGACATATTCTACAAATACTAATGAGTCCATAGATTTGACTAATTATTTATGTTGACATCTTCTGCAAGAGTACCAGATTCTCATTGGTTTAGTTGTCTTACCTATGGTGAGCACCAGGGTAAGTGTACAAAGATGGGGGACCAAAAGGGAGTCTTTAGTGGCCACTTTTTTCTGAAATTAGGAAAGATTGATGTTGGATGAGAAATTGAAGATATTTACACTCAAAATTTGAAGATGCAACAAAAACAACAGTCATAGTGCTCTAAATCTTGTTTCCAAACTACTATTAAAAAAAATGGTTGAGATTAAGGTGTTCAAAAAGGGGGACCACATAAATTAGTCCTAGTTTTTTCAAAAAAAAAACATAACATAGAGTCTGGTGTGGTCCCCCTAAAATGTTAACTTTTTTTTAGTATTTCAAATATCACTTGAGTGATAAATTAGCTAACATTGTATAGTTTATCCCCAATTTTTCTAATAATTTTTTCATGAATAATTGATTTTTTACTAATTTTAAAAGTGTACACATCCTGAAAAACAAAAAATTGAGCGTGCTCCCCCCTAATTTTTTTGAAAACTAATAGAAAATCAAAATTTGTTGTTGAATATGTCTAGAATGGAGTCTAGTTTCTAAAAATGTAATTTATTTGAAATTTCAATGAACGGATAAAAATAAAAGTCAAAAATACTACACACTAGTTTTTGACAAAAAATGGATACACTAATAAAAGAAATTAATGATGAAAACCTTAACATACTCAGAATGTGAAAACAATTATATGGTTAGAAATCTAAGAGAGACCTTAACATTAATGTGGTATTTTTTTGACTTGTCATTCAAACAAGTAAAAATTTGATGGGGAGCATGCTCAAGATTATGTAATTTTTTTTACAATCTGCAAAAACATGTCTTTGGATGTTCAAAACTCAGTCCAAGCCTTTGGGCTAGAAGCCCAAGGAAAATCCAAGACAAAGGCTTGGAAATTATTAAATAAAATAATAACGTGAGTACATTATAACACACTTGTGTTATGTGCATGCATTCACATAACACGAGCATGTTATAATGTGCTCATGTTATTGTGAAATAAAATCTCTCTCTCTCCCTCTCTCTCAATCCTTCTCTCTCTCTCTCTCTCTCTCTCTCTCTCTCTCTCTCTCTCTCTCTCTCTCTCTCTCTCTCTCTCTCTCTCTCTCTCTCTCTCTCTCTCTCTCTCTCTCTCTCTCTCTCTCTCTCTCTCTCTCTCGCCTATCTACCTCCTAGTTTTCCTTTTCCTTTCTAATTTCCCTATAGATCCCACAAATTTTTCCCTATTTTACTATTTTCCACCTCTCCTCTCATCATTATTCCCATCCAATTAACTTTTATTTTATCTTGTTTCCATTTTATCCTCCCAATTTATATCATCATCCCTTTTTGCATGTCTTAGTTTTCTTGTTTCCATTTGCTTTGTCGATAAGGGAGAGAGAGAGAGAGAGGTGCCAATGATGGATGCATTCTTGCAAAATCCCTTAGTGACATTTAGTGTAAAGGTCCCAAGAGCCATATTTTGGATTGTTCACCCTGTGGGACCTAACTAACAGTGCCAATAGGACAAGGTGGGCGGGTTTATACTAGTGGAGGTAGTAGCAAGAAGATGTGTTTTTCATAAGCAAAGACCCTAGTTTTCATAGGGGAAGACATGTGGTTTTAAGAGGTTTTGGGACTTATTTGAAGAGATATACTAGTTTATTGTTAAATAATTCATGACATCAAATCACTATATATAACCATCAAATTTAGTATTAAACATAATTAAAAAATACACCTTAAAGAGTGTGCTACTAAATGGTTATCAGTTCTTAGCACCAGATGTGAATAAACACAAGGATGATATGTAAGATAGAAAGATTATTATATTATGGTCATAATCTCCTCATAAGTTTTATGGAGTAAAAAGTGGACACATGCCCTTTTACCTCCTTATTTAGCTCCTAGGTCCCCATGATAGCATTATCCATCCTAAATATTCATCCTGATACAAAATCCCCCAGAACCAATGCAAATTGGGAACAAGGGGCCCATATTCTACCTTACCCTAAACCAAAAATGTGCCTTGGGACTTGGGCACTCACGCTCAAGTCCTCCCTGATTGGTCGGGGCAAATTCAAATGGATGTTGGCATAAGACATTTAAAATGATTTCTCTTTGTCGGCTCTTCTGGTTAATTTGATGAATGTTAGTGGGAAAGCATATATAGGCATGTTTTTGAATTCATTTGTAAGGAAGATAGTCATAGCTAATTGGAAGCATTGGAGTAAAGAGAATTCAAAGAATTCATTGTGATTCTAGAGAAGATTTGTATTGTCATTGTGTGTGTTGCTATAGGTTTGAAGTTATCATCTATCTCTCCTTATGAGTTGAAGAGATTTCATCCTCATAAGGGTTTCATCACATAGGTGATATCATTTGTGTTCATCATCATTTGATTTCATGTTTAGCCTTTGCCCTGAAAGGGAATGCTCTCTCTATCAAACAATAGTGTTGGGAGGCTTGAATGCTATCCCAAGATTTGACTAAGGCAAGTCCTTAAACACCATAACCCCCAAACCCCTTTTCTTCTTGTGTGTAGGTTACAAGTGCGAGATCTGGGAAGGTGAAGACACAAGAAGACTAAGTAAGGAAAAGGGTTTCAGGATTTGATAACATTTCAAGAATATTCCTCTATGGAAGACTTGGGCACTTGTGAAATAGTCCTTCTATCTAAACAAAATTCAAATATGGCTTCTGAGCAGTCTCTAGAACATTTTCTTAGTTCTGACTTTTGGTAGATTCTCACTTCAAGGAATTGGGCACCTATGAATTTTTCCTTTGACACCTATGATTTTGAAATTAGGTTCTCCTCTATTCACTAATCTTAGTGCTTCTTTTGGATTGTTTGTATCTATCACCATTTGTTAGTTATGCTCTGATCATCATAGAACTGAAGTTTAATGCATATTTGACCTAGGGTTTGATAAAAGGATTCATTAAATCTAATCTTTCCATAGCACACTTGAGTACAATATCTATAGCTTATTCCACCTCCAATTGGTAGTGATTTGTCTTGCTCTTGTCCGTGAATGTTATTGTGGAAGAGGGTTTGGTCTAGTGTGCATGCTAGTCTTCTTCATTCTCTTTTTCATACATAACATTTTGGTGAACCCATAGAATCTTACTCTTTGGCATCCTTCTTGCATCAGATCTGAGCTATTTTATGTCTTAGATCTAATTATATTCCATTCATTCATCATTTTGCATAGTTTCACAGCTTAATTTCAGTGTTAGAGTTTCACAAATCCTTGCATTTTTAGTAAATATAGCTAATCTTCAACCAATGGTTTCAAGATTGGCATGTTGTGGTAAATATTTCTGCATTATTGGATTTATTAAAGGATTTTAGTCTTTTGTACCTTATCATCCTCACCGTTTCAAGACATATTTTGCATATTTGCATTGAAAAAAGTGAAAAAATCAAGCATTTTAGGCTTACAAAAGGCATAGATTTGTGCATTGCTTTCATTACATATGATAGAAAGATTTAAATTTATGATTTCTACATCAGATCTGATTTGTATTATAGTATACAATCATTTCATGGTGTTGTACCTTGCATTTGAAGATCTCATTTGCTAGGGTTTTGTTGAAAAACTTGCATTTTTCTTAAAACCTAATCAATTTCAAAAGCTAGCATTTGTAGTCAAAATCTTATTTCAAATTTTGCTGCTGTTATAAACATCTTCAATTTAGATCTAGAATTAATTTATAGCATATTTTCATTATTAGTTTGAAAATTTTGCATCATTTCATACCTTGGTTTGAAAATTCACATGTTTGTAATTACACATTGTGTATTTCAACATAAGAAATTTGACATCTCTTTAACATTTCTTTGCAACAAAATCTTAAAATTGTATATATTACCTTTTGTTCAGCATTCTAAAATTATATTCACTTGATTTGTAATGACACTAGTGTGTTTTTGATCTTTGAAAAAACTTCAAAAACTCGGTTTCCTCAAACTAGTGTTGCCATGTACAAAAGTCTCTCATATTGGTTGTATTTGATAAATGAATAAATCTTATTGTACATTGCTATTCCAAGACATTTCATGATGGCATATTCATGTTATTCCTCTTTGAAATCTTTGTATAAGTATATCATAGATTTTGAAAATTTCTCTAAATTCACTAATGTGAACCCTCATGTTTAAGAACACATAGCATTCGTAAATGATATTGATGTTTCTAAATGTTCTACATTTGAACTCAAATTAGTTTATTATATACATGATTTTGATATTTTCACAATAATCATGAATGCATATCCTTTGATATTAAAATATTTAACCAAATTCATCTCCACAAATACTCATGAGAAAGATGATTGTGAAGGTTCTTCTTCTTCTATTACTACTATAAATCATGAAAATGCCTTAGATCTACTATCTAAAGTATATGATGATGATGATGATGCTAATTCTATGAGTCATCCTATTCCTCTATTAGTTGAATGTTCAATCACCTTAGATATCACTAAGGAAGTGAAGACCCTCAATCTTCCTCCTTTGGCTGAACGTTTAAGAACTTTGAACATCACTAAGGATGTGAAAACCATGAATAGTTCTCCTTTGGTTTCATGTTCAAACTCCTTGGACATCACTAAAGATACAATCATCAACAATTCTTTTAACAACAGTTTACCTTCCCTTCATTCCAATGCTCTCCATCCAAAAGATGAAGCATTGATGAATGAAGAAAGGTCTCTCACATTAAATCCTTTAGGGATGGATGTCAAACTTAATCAATGTATAAAAAATGCTAACTCAATCATCACTAATAGACTCATCCCACCCACTAAGGGGATAGTGGATAAGTGTATTAATGTTCCTAAACTCATTATACATGGGGCACCCAATGTACCTCCTCACTTCAAACTAGTGATTATGATTCAAGGTGCTCCAACACCACCTAGACCCCCAGGTTACATTATTAATTTTGCAAAACAAATTACTCAAGGAAATCAAGTGTATCAAAATGTGTCACAACAATCCTATCATAATGTGGTTGCTCACACATACAATACGTGAAATAATAAACAAAGTAAACAATAGTTGAACATTCCAATCACTTTACCAACTTCTCAACCTATGCTTCCTCAACCACCTCATCTTACTCATAAGGTTGGTCAAGATTATGATCTTGTTAAGTAGCTTCGTGCTACTCCAACTAAGATCTCTCTCTAGGAACTCATACAAATGTCACCTACATACCACAGAATGCTCCAAGAAGATTTACAAAAGGTGATTGTACCACCTGTTGTTAAGTCTAATGATGTAGCAACTCTGTTAGATTGTATGCATGCGATAAAAATAAATATTATATTTCAACAACATGAATTATCATCAATTGAAGTGCAAAATCAACATGGTCCTCTTCTAATCTTTGTCACAATTAACAAAAAATTGGTAAAATGAGTTATGATTGACAATGGATCAGCTCTTAATGTTTGTGGCATTGATTTACTACATAAGATTAAGGTTGACACATCTTTAATCAAACTGAATTAAATTTAACATTCATGGTTTTGATAATGTTGGTAGGCAATCCCTGGGTACCATAACTTTATCCATAAAGGTTGGACCTGTGACATTATCTACCCTTTTCCTTGTCATGCCTGGTGCACTTTCATATAATATGATTCTCGGTATACCATGGATTCATGCCATGGGGCAGTTCCATCTACCCTTCATCAATCAGTAAAGTTTATTTACAAAAATAAACTTCACACCATCGAAGTTGATCTAGAGACAAAAATTTGTTTACAAATTGAAAAACAAAAATAATTTATCAATCATAAAACTCTAAATAATTTAAAAGTTGATTCATCAATACCTCTTGCCATAGATAATGTTGTACAAGATTCTAAACCATCATTGAATGCACTTCTTAGTGATGATTGGGGTTCATTAGATTTTACTCCTTCCTTCATAGGGGAATATAAAATTAATAACCATAATCTTGGAACATCAAAAGTTGCCTCGATCTCATCTAAACAATATTTCAAAATATATAAGAAACCTAAAGTTTATTTAGTAGAAAACAAAGATAATACTTTCACTTACACTACAGAATATGAGGCCTTGCCTTCTTCTAAAAACATGGAGTCTCTCTATGGTCGTGGATTTCAAATCCTTTACAAAAATTGTAATTATGTAGGTAATGGTTGTGGTGTAAAATAACAGTGAATTAAGGTCCCCTTAGAAGCTGTTACACATAGTGTTGGAAACTTGGTGGTGTTGTCATTGATTTCAACTCCCGATAGATGGTTCACTTGGTTTCCAAGTTCTTTTAAGAAAATTTGATAAAATGGTGTGTAGTGTGACATAGGTACCCTTAGTATTATGCTCCGCATTTCTTCCTAATTGAAGATATGCTTGTATATTTTGGAAGTGTTGATCAGAGTTGTTCAAATGTGTTATATCTATAAATTCAGGTTCTGGATTGTGCGGAAGTGGAAGAGGTGTTTGACAGTGTGTTTGCCTATGTAGATGACTGTTTCAGAGAAATGAGATTGATCCGCATTGAGCTTTCCTATCTTGTGGATCTGGGAAAGTGCTAATATTATCTACATCCACCTTCTTTAAAGTTTCCAGTGTTGGGATGCTTCACAGGTTTAGTTCTTGTTTTGGTGATTAGTAACAATGTGTCTTGATGTGCATAATGAAGACATTCTTTGTTCCAGATGGTTGCGGCAGTGTTGTAGAAGTTTATGATGATGATGAGTATTTTGGGAAGCTATGTGAATGCTTTAGAGTGCCTCTCTCTGGTCTGCATGATGTTCTTAGACTTGGAGAAGCGTGAATATGGTCATTAGCTCAGGTTTGGTTGACCTGGCTTACTTGCACCAAGTACAAAGGTACCTCATGGATTGTGAATGTGATGAGAAGCATGATGATCCAAATTTGGGTTCTAGTTAACCCTTGATGTGGTTTTCTTTCAATTGTTTCCACCACGAAAGTGTTTAGTTCTAACCTAAGTGATGTTGCATGTGTGTAATGCACACGCTTTATTAGGACTGACCTAATTGAGATAATTCTTGGTTGTAGATGGTATAAATGCAAGATGAAGATGAATGGAGCAAGGCAAAGAATAACATGTGAATGTGAATCAAGGGTAGTGAAGTTGTGTGCAAACATAAATGCTTATGACTCCGGAATGCAGTGAGCAGAAGGTGTCTACATTTTAGTGTGCCAGAAGTTATTGGGGGTAGTGAGCCAAAGGTTGCAGATGGAAAGGAGTGGTAGTGGTGGATCTCTCCTATTACTTTGAGATAGCGAATCTCTCTGTAATAGTCTACTTCTTTCTTCTCTCTTATGGGTAGTGAGCCCTTGGTAGTGAGCCTTTCTTCTAGGTAGTGAGCCCTTGGCAATGAGCCTATTGATTTTTAGTGTTGTTATTTATTTATATGTGAGCTAATCCTCATTGTGGCTTTTCCCTTATTGGGTTTTCCATGTAAATCTAGTGTTCTCATGTGTTTGGATGTGTTTACATTGTTGCTTCATATGTTAACATTCTGCTAATGCATATTAAGAGGTTTATGATTGAAATTACTTTGAGGGTTTAAAGTTTTAATATACAACTGATTCAGCCCCCCTCTCAGTTTTCCTATGCATTCTAACACATATCTATTTAGATGGTATTAGATACCATCCTTTGAATCCCACCAAATCCTACCATCATCCTACTCTTAATGTTAATATAATATCAACAAATATGATATCCTGAGATGATAGACATTAATTGTTCATCATAAAATATCTTGTTGAAAGAGGTGTTGTGTGGTTACACAACACACCCCATTTTGACTTGGCAAAATAGGGACCCAACTTTTTGGCTTTGCTTGTGTGTTTTCTTGCTGGCAGTCTGGTAAAATTTAATCAATGCAGATAATCATGTACAATGGCTAGGGAAGTCATCATCATGAGGTTAGTTTGTCAAAGTTCATATTTCATTTCATTAACCTCAAATTTTGAAAGAGCATTAAATTTAGTGAGGGTTTGCTTTTTACATCACCCTGATATTCCTTAGGATGTGAAAGTTATGAACGGTCAAAGCCTTGGTCAAACCTGATATTCATAAAGGGGGGGAGGTAAGTCATCATCATATTTCCCAATATCAGTTATCTTACGAAAAATCACCCTGATCCAATTTATCACCTGATAAATTATCTGTTCGCGACCTGCGGACATCATTTTTAGGTGGTTATGATACTTACCCGTCAAATAACAGCATATATTCTACGAGGATGATATTTTGAAACATCACCTAATATTTTGAGTATAACCTTATCTTTCAAATATCATCCAGTCGCAAAATATCACCCTGGAGCCATTATCCTGATGACATCATCCAACCCGATAATAAAGAGAATCAACATGATGATGACATTGTTATCATTTTTTTTACCTCACAGAGGTATATTTCCTAAAATCACCCTTTCATAAATCATGACGATGACGTCATAGTGCTTCAACGATAGACTAAACCAATATCATGGTGACGTCATTAGGATATCCTGAGAGAGGCTACTTAAGTAATGCAATGGGTCATTATCCTTTTTGAAATATCCCCTGATATTTTGAACATCACCTGATCTTTTATAACATGACACGATGGTCCAAAAATAACCCAATACACTGACATATGTGTTCCTGCTAAGATGCGGATGGTCATATTATGAGACAGTCATATTTTGAACATCACCTGATATTCAAAACATCACCTGATATTTTAAAATATCATCCTCCTCTTCTTGTCGCGCGACATTGAATGCTCATTAATGCGGTAGGTGTTTCCCACTAATGGTTAACGTGATGCTCACACCTGGCAACCTCTGCAGGTGTCCGTGCAGAAACTTAATGATGAAGTTTGATTTAATTAGATTGTGCCCTAACTAACCAAATAAATGGGTTTAGAATGAATTCATAACATCATTATGCATTTAACTCGCGATAGGATCAATTTTTTATACAGAGCCAAGTTCCCAACTTTCTTACGAACCACATGCAGACATATACAGCTTGAATCAAAACGAAGGGTGTGATTATCAACATTTTCAAGATTATCCCATATAATCATCATTGTAATTCAAAGGGATAAGCGCACCAGGTAAGTAATTGAAACCCTCTTGCTATTATTCTATGCATATCCAGGTAAAATGATGTTCATTGATTTGAAGCTAGGTTTTCCATATATCATGATGAAATAACTGTTTAATAAGCATATGCGTGATGCCATAAAGATGTAGAATATATATATAGATATGCATTCATGAGATGAAGTATTAGTCTTGAGACTAGTTCTCGGCATTGCAGGAAATCATGGCGGACAAAAGATTGATGAAGTCCGAGGTAGAATTTGTTAAGCCAATGTTTGCACAGCCTGAAGGTGTGCAATTCAAATATGGAACTATTGGTGACACTCACCAGGGTAATATAGATTTGGTTGCATGGGCAAACAAGATCAACGTTAATAATGAGGATGCTCTGCTTGAGGCCGTTTTTGTGTCCAGGATGTGGAATGCAGCTAGTTTTCCATACTCCATGGAAGCTCCTGAACTGGTTATTGAGTGTGCCAGAAATTATAATCCCCAAACAAGGAAGGTGGAGAAGCATGGGAGAGTGTATGCAGACTTATCTATCAAGGGCTTTTCCACCATGTTCAATTTGCCATTGGGTAATAATGTTGTCAACATTGACCTGAAGAAGCTAGAAATAGAGTATGAAGTTAATAAGAGGGCTGCTAGGAAGAGAATTTATGGATGGAGGGCTAAAAATAGTCCTTATATAGCTGCAACTAAGTTGCCTATTCATTTATATAAATTTGACTTTGATGACAAGTATCAGTTCATGATCACCCTACTCAGTCGGGCAACAGGACAGCCAACAGCTGGAAGTTTCAGAGATTGGATGTATGGAGTCATCCTAATGTGCTTATACACTGAGAATAGGCCATTATGGCCCAAAATGATAAGTGATGCTCTGGATGAGCAACTGAAAAACCTAGGAGGTACAGAATGTGCTTTCTGTATGACCTCATACATTGTTTATGCATGTGCCTATAAAGGTACATTTAATGGATTGACTACAGAGGGGAAGATTGGTGGCACCACCAATGATGCACACATCTAGGACCATTATCCCCAGTTACAAAGAGTTAACTACCTCCAAGATTATAAATTGGTGAATGATGCATTCTCTATGCATCTAGTGAGGACCATGGAGGAAGATAGAACTAAGAGACTGAGCATGGAAGCTTAGGAGGTATTATATAAGGATGGAGACTGGTTCATTCAATTTGCAACCTTTTTATACATTAGGGTTGAAGGATTTCAAGACTACCCTCTTGTGCTCCCAAGATATCCAACTGATGCTGTAGTATTGATGGAGTTCATGAGACAGATTGTAACAATACTGGATGCCTACAAAGCTAATAATAAGCTTCCTCCAGTATTATTTCCAGTAACAATGGGCTGGTATATGTGCCTAGATAGTGAAAATATTAAGAAAGCCATAGTTGGCTTAACCATGATGAAGTTACAGCCATTTCCATTGATAAGACCATATGATCCTTATGGAAGGATGCAAAAGATCATGGGACAGCCCATTCATCAAGGGCATCTTGAAGATTTTTGGGCAGATTGCGAGGATGAGGCTGAAGCTCGACGAAGAAGATATCAAAGGTTAACAATCAACCAAATCAGAACCTTTGGTTGCATTTCCATCCCAGCCTAGATGAAGAAAGATGATGGAAAGATAATGGCTGATGAATAAGAAGAGAAGAAGATATACAACGATACCATATCTACCCCAGATCTCACAATGCAGGAGGACATCTCCTTAGATCCATTCACGGGAAGGATATTACAGCTAACCCAAGCTTGGGTTGATGACCAAGTAAATATACTGAAGAAAAAAGGTGTGGCCCTTACAGTTGATAGAAAAAAGAAGGGACAAGAGCTCTCTGCTGATGAATATGACAATTTCCTGAATGAGAAGAGGAAATCCAAGGGAGATAGGTTGCCACCTCAGTAAAAACAAAGCAAAAGACCTCCTAGAGGCAAGAAAGCTGTAGAAGAACCCAAAGGGGTCATTATTGAGAGAATAATAGCCACAACTAAGGAAGCGGTAGCATCAGGAGAAGCATTAGCTTCAGGCCAAGCTTTAGCATCATCTGTGCCTCCTCCATTGGATAAACAAAAGTCCAAGAGAATACAAAAGGTTGATGTAGTGGTTACTGAGACCTATGAAGAAGGTCAAGCTTCACAGAAACAAATGGAAGAAGATATCCCTCTAGAAGAGGAACCTAAGGAAGAAGAAGGCCCCATATCCTTCACAAGGAAAAGAAAGGTACCTCAGGTGATGACACCCACACCAAAGAAAACAAGGACATCCATGAGAGGTGAAATAAAACAAAGCACCATTATTCTAAGAGGGGCAGGTAGTGAAGTTTTCAAAAGGGAGTTACAACACAATGTACCACTTCCTGCCATTGTGAAATTTAAAGCTGAACAAACTGAAGAGCAGTTCAAAGAAACTTCTAGAGCAGTTCTAGGTGGTATTGTCTCATTAGAGGAAATAGTAGATTTACCTGATGATGATGTGGTTAAAGATGTAAATGCTCAGCAAATGGAAACACTTTCTGCAGGAACCCACATCACTCCTTTTGGGACCCCATCAACACAAGGAACTGGAGAAAAACAAGTTGAACAAGAAAAAGAAAGAAGCCCCAAGAAAATTGCGCATCAAATAGGGCTAGATGAGTTAGTTGAGCAGGTCACCAGCCCTGAAGTGGTGGACCTTTCATATATAAAGGATGCGAGTCCTCAGCATCAGACCAATGCACCTGATGAGGTGAGTAAAACTGAAGAAATAAAGTTGATGGAAGTAGGAATGCATACTCCAGATTTGGGTCAGTCACAACAAGATATAGCTGATAAACTTGAGATAGTGGAAGTCTGAGAAAAAGATGAGGAGGAAAAGGTCATGTCAAATGAGGATATTCTTCAGACTAAAGAGACTTCAGGAGATAAAGAAAAGTCAGATCATGATGATCTGAAAACTCAGGAAGTCATGTGTACTTCAGGTACAGATAGAGATATGACGCAAGATCAAGAAGAGGTACCTAAAATACATGAAATAATATTCATCGATGTAAACATACCTCAAGATAAGGAAATCAATAAAGTGAATGAAATTAGAATGGAGGAAGTGAAAGATTAGGGTCATGATATTCATGATGATCAACAGGTTCACCCTTCAGGAGAAGAGGTTCCTCATTAGGAGGATGTACCAAAAGATCATTCTCATAAAGAGCATCATGAGGAAGAACAAAGAAAATCACCTTCTCCGTCTAACGCAGATGCACTTATGGGAGATCAAGGTGATGATCATGATGATAATGCAAGAAACCAAGGTACAAAGGATCAAGTTCCTCAGTGGCTGGAAAGATAAATTTGCACTGAAATAGGTATGGAAATTCAAGAATGTGATGTGTCTACATTATTTTTAGAGACATTAATAAAGCCCAAGAGGAAGGCCAGGTTGACCTCGGCCATTAGAAGAGATCCTACAATAGGTAGGAGGACAACACAGGTAGCACTTCCTACTGTAGATAAAGAGAAAGGTAAAATCACTCTGGATGAATTCCATATCAGCACAGTGGATTTGGGGTTTGCTAACGAAGACCAGGAGGGTCAAGAGGGAAAAGACATAATTGATTCTTTGATCTAGAAAATCAAAAGAAAAAAGGATAAAAATAAACAACACAAAGAGCACATTACTCAGTTGCATACATGTATAAAAGAGTTAATTAACCCTGAAGATACTTCAACTGATCATGCAGTCCCATTGACTGCTATTTCCCAAGAGGAGGAAAATAAGTTGGATCTCATGAAACATGAGTCATCCATAATGAGAAGGTGGATGTACTCCACATTTGACATAGCAGAGGAAGTAGTAAAAGTGGTGCAGGAGCACCCGCACATGATCAGGATATAGGTCCGCATGATGACATACATGATCAGGATATAGGTCCGCATGATAACATACATGATCAGGATGTAGGATAGTTATCATCATGATGACGGGATAATCTATTTTTAGTATGTTTGACTTATCATGTAATAAGGTCCACTGGACCGATGCTATGTAATAGCTCAACATAGGAGTATGTGTAGGCAGTTAGAGGCAGTTAGAGATCGGGATAGGAGAGTCTGAGCTGTCCTCTCTCCCAGCCGCTTGGAAGCTCCCAGCCGCTGGGAAGTGATGTTAGCAGTACTCGAAGGATTTGCTATATATACCTTCGATCTGTAGGGTTTAGACATAGTTTGATATAGTTTTGATATTGATGTACTGGTGTTGAGTAGATATTCAGGAGAGCAGTTCAGACATTGTGAAGCTGTATTCAGGACACTGAATTTCAATTGAATAAGATCTCGTCTTTTGCATTATCTGTTTGCATCTGTGTTGAATTCCTTTCCGTTTTGCAAGCTAATGACCACTTTCAACCCTTCCACCGGTTGATCCTGCAAATCGGTGGAATGGTCCTGTATCATAGATTAGATTGCATTGGTGTTTTCTGCTTGTGCATTGCATTGTTTAGGAGATCTGTTAGAAGCATGCTGTAAATCAGCCTAGCATCCTCATGTGCTAGGTCTAGAAGATAAACTGTTAGATTTTGGTTTGGAGGTGATCCGGCCCGGTCGTCACATGATCCTTGTGAAATTATGCGGTTGTGAGTGTTTTCATGCAGTGGAAGGATACACAGGAGTCTGCATGTGCGTTTCTAGTCGGAACGAGCCGCAACATCATCTGCGAATCCATCGCCATCAGGATCGGGTCATGAAGTTGTTGAATTTTGCATGTTGCAGGTGCATCATGATGTTTTGAGTTGGATATATACTCAGTGTATATATCGCAGTCAGGATCATCTCTCGGGGAAGGTCATCATCCGCATATCGCTAACGGATGCGGGTGTGAAAGTTGAGTTTTTTTGGCTAAGTGTTGAAGAGTTCATCAGGATGATGTGTGACGTCATCGTCATCAGGATATGACGTCATCGTCATCAGGATATTAGGAAATCCCTCTATGCGGGTTTATCCTGTTGTCGCTAAGTGGAAAGGTATCGGCGTAGGCAAGAAGTTGTATCAGCATCATCAGGAGGTTTCGAAGAACCAGATGTTTACTATCATGATGCTGTTGCTTGTATCGTCGGGCAGTGAAGCATCGAAGGCAAGTTGTTGAAGTGGAACGTCATCAGGATATTTGGACAACCGGATATTTGGATATCCTGCTGACAAAGGTGATATTGAATATCATGATGATGTCGCTTGTATTTGGCACCCGATGAACAGTGCAACCGGAGGATGTTTGCGCCTGTTGATTATCATGATGATGATGACAGGCGACAGTCGAAGGAGGTGAATAGTAATCGACAGGAGGATATTTGCGATCATCAGAAATATGATGATGCTGTTGAAATATGATGATGCAGTTGGTGTTGTTAGGAAATATGATGATGAGGTTCAGCCGATAGTGACGTTTATCATGCTGTTTGTTTTGTTGGCAGCTCCTTCCTGTTAGGTTGCCTCCGTTGCATTCCACTCTGCATCATAGTGGTATCAGAGCAAAGGTTAGGATCTTTTGGAAAAGATAAGCAGGATGTCAGACGAAGAAGGAACATCTGAGTTTCCAACAAAGATGACCAACGCTGAGTTGGCAGTTCTGGTGAAGAAGCAGATTGCAGAAAGCAGGGCCGTGAAGGCTCAGAATCAGGAGTTGAAAGATGAATTAGCAAAGTTGAGGAGCAGAGTAGGTTCTGGTAGAGAAGATGATAGGGAAGAAGAGGATGTCCCTAATTGGAGCGAAGAGGTCGTTCCTGCAGACCAGAGACCGCTGTTGAACGCCCTCAAGGCCATGGAGAGGAGAACCATGGATGTGAAGCTGGACTTGCCAGTGTTTACAGGTAAGATGGACCCTGATTCAGTAATGGAATGGATAGACTGTCTGAACAATTTCTTTGTGACAGAGGAGATACCAGAACAGCAGAGAGTGAAGATAGCACAGTCAAAGATGAAAGAAGCTGCCTTGACATGGTGGAACTTTGTTCAGGATGATAGAGTGCAGGAGGGAAAACGTAGAGTTGCCACATGGAAGAAGATGATGGAGTTGGTAAAGGAGGCTTATATTCCTTTGGATTACAGTATCCAGTTACACAAGAGGAAGCAGAACCTGAAGCAGAAGGAGCTAGATGTCAGCTCATATACAGAAGAGTTCATGAAACTCTGTATGAAGACCAAGGTGAAAGAAAGTGAAGAAGAAAAGGTAGCCAGATACCTTAATGGACTGAGGTTTAATATTCAGGAAGATCTGAGTCTGCATAACCCAGATACAGTGCAGAAAAGTTTTCAGTTGGCACTGAAGGTGGAAGAAAAGCTGAAGAGAAAGCAAGATCAGAACAACAGGGGAAGAGGAAGACAACAAAGAGGTGGAAGAAGTCCTTTCAGAGGCAGAGGACAAGGACAGGGATATCAAGGAGAGTCTAGTCAAGACAATAGCAAGGGCAACAATAGCCAGAGTCAGAGAGGGAATTTCAGTCAGCAAGGAAACTTCAGAGGTAGAAGACCTTACAGAGGAAGATCCCAGGGCAGAGGATCCATCAGGTGTTACAACTGTAACAAAGAAGGCCATATAGCCAGCAGATGTCCAGACAAGGCCACAAGCTCAGCAGGTGAAAGGAGGACAAATCTGGTCAATGAACCTGATAATCAGAGTAGGACAAGTTCTAATGATTTTCAGAGTGTGAATGGTCCTGAGAATTATGGATATCCAGAAAGTGGAGAGTCCCTGATGATGAGAAGAACAGTAACTACCATGAAGGTACCTGATCAAGAAGCCCCTCAGAGGAAGTCCCTTTTCAGAACCACTTGCAAAGCAGGAGGTAAGGCTTGTAAAGTTTTGATTGATTCTGGTTCTACTGAGAACTTTGTGTCTGAAGAAATGGTGGTGAAGCTGAAGCTTAGGAGATTGCCTCATCCATCTCCATATAAAGTCTCATGGCTTACTCAAGGTCAGCAGACAACTGTAGAAGAGCAGGCTTGGGTAGAATTCCAGATTGGTGGATATAGAGATAAGTTGTTGTTTGATATCACCAAGATGGATGCTTGCAACCTTTTGTTTGGAAGACCATGGCAATATGATCTGAAGGCACAGCATGATGGTGTTAAAAACACCTACAAAATCACTAAAGATGGTAAAGATGTAATACTACTCCCATTGAAGGAGAAAGAGGAGAAGCCTAAAGGCAAAGAAGTGAAGGTCATGCTGATGGAAGGCCAACAGTTTATGAAAGAAGTAGCAGCAGAAGGTGCAGTTGCATATGCCCTAATCCCCTGTATGAGTGTGAATAAGGAACAACAGCAAGAAGCCAAGAAGGAGAAGAAGCCAAGGTTGATAGACCCAGCTGTCCAAGAGTTATTGGATAAGTACAAAGGTGTTATCTCAGAGGGAATGCCAAGATCCCTACCACCTATCAGAGATATCAGTCATTGCATAGACTTGATTCCAGGGTCTACACTTCCAAATAAAGCAGCTTATAAGCTTACCCCAGAACAGAATGCAGAAGTAGCCAGGCAGATTGAAGAATTGATGAATTCAGGTCTGATTGGAAAGAGTTTGAGCCCATGTGCAGTACCAGCTGTACTAGCACCTAAGAAGGAAGGCACTTGGAGACTTTGTACAGATTCCAGAGCCATCAACAAGATCACAATCAGGTATAGGTTTCCAATCCCCAGAATTGAGGATTTACTTGATTGTTTGGGAAATGCTAAGTACTTTACCAAGATAGATTTGAAGAGTGGGTACCATCAGATAAGGATTAGACCAGGTGATGAGTGGAAGACAGCATTCAAAACAAATGAAGGTTTGTATGAATGGAAGGTTATGCCATTTGGTTTGTCTAATGCCCCTAGTACTTTCATGAGGCTGATGAATGAGGTTCTGAAGGAATTTATTGGTAAGTTTGTCATAGTCTATTTAGATGACATTCTGATTTTCAGTAACACCAGAGAAGAACATCTCAGGCATATAGAGCTGGTTCTCAAGAGGTTACATGAAGAGAAGCTGATGATAAACTTGGACAAGTGTTTGTTCATGAAACAGGAGATCACCTATTTAGGTTTTGTCATCTCACAAGGCAAGCTGCAGATGGATAAGGAGAAGGTGAGTGCCATTTTGAATTGGCCCACTCCACAGACCATGAATGAAGTCAGAAGTTTCCATGGGTTAGCAACCTTCTACAGAAAGTTCATCAGAGGGTTCAGTCATATTTGTGCACCCATGCTAGATACCATTAAAGGAGGACAAAAGTGCAGGTTTGTTTGGACTCAAGGAGCAGATGATTCCTTTGAGGCATTGAAGAGGAAGGTGGCACAGCAGCCAGTCCTTGCACTTCCAGATTTCAATAAGATCTTTCAGGTAGAGTGTGATGCCAGTCACATGGCCATTGGAGCAGTACTCAGTCAAGAGGGTAGACCAATTGCATTTTTCAGTGAAAAGCTCAATGATGCTAAGAAAAGGTATTCATCATATGATCTGGAAATGTATGCTCTAGTACAGTCCCTAAAGAAATGGAGGCATTACCTGATGCCAAAGGAGTTTATAGTCTTCACAGATAATCAAGCTTTGAGTTTCATCAACAGTCAGGAGAAGCTGAACCACAGACATATGAAGTGGGCAGAAACCCTACAGGCTTTCACTTTTACCTTGAAGCACAAGAAAGGGGTTAAGAACAAAGTTGCTGATGCTTTGAGCAGGAGAGTTCTCACAGTAAATCAGATTCAGTTAGAGAGTGTTGGCATTGACTCACTCAAGACCATGTATGAGTCTGATGACGATTTTGGAGAAATATATCAGGTCTGTACTTCTTTTGGGGAGAAATACCATGCTGAGTTCTCTGAATACCTGATCCAAGATAGATTGTTGTTCAAGGGTGGACAGTTGTGCATTCCCAGATGTTCTATGAGGTTGAATATAATCAAGGAGAAACATTGTGGAGCAATGGAAGGTCATTTTGGTCTAGACAAGACTCTTGATCTGGTCAGGAGGCATTATTTCTGGCCTAAGTTGCAGTCAGATGTCAGGAAATTTGTAGAAACCTGTGTAATTTGTCAGAAGGCTAAAGGCAGGTCAACTAATGCAGGGTTATATCAGCCCTTACCCATACCTTCCAGACCATGGGAAAGTATCAGTATGGATTTTGTTTTAGGTTTGCCAAGGACCAGGAGAGGATTTGACAGTGTCTTTGTTGTAGTGGACAGGTTCAGTAAGATGGCACATTTCTTGCCATGCAAAACCACTGCAGATGCCTCATATATTGCAGATTTATTCTTCAGGGAAGTTGTCAGAATTCATGGGTTGCCTTTGAGCATAGTTTCAGACAGAGATGTGAAGTTTGTGGGTCATTTCTGGAGAACCCTATGGAGGAAGTTGGGAACCAATTTGTCATTTTCCTCTGCATATCATCCTCAAACGGATGGACAAACTGAGGTTGTGAACCGTTCCTTAGGGAATCTACTTAGATGCTTGACAAAACAGCATGGAGAGAAGTGGGACAATATTCTGTCTCAAGCTGAGTTTTCATATAATGATACTGTCAACAGGAGCACAGGAAAATCGCCTTTTCAGATAGTATATGGAATGCATCCCAGAGGTATTTTAGAGTTGCGAGAACTACCTACAGCAGATCCTGTTAGTGCCGATGGAGAAGCTTTTGCTGAAGCAATCAAAGAAGTTCATGATCAGGTTAAGACCCAACTCCAGCAAACAACTTTGAAATATAAGGAGTATGCTGACAAGAAGAAGAAGGATGTTCAATTTGCTGTTGGAGATTTGGTTTGGGTTCACTTGAAGAAAGACAGGCTCCCTAAGGGGCAGTATACTAAGCTCATGCAAAAGAAAGTTGGACCATGTCAGATTTTGCAAAAACATGGACAAAATGCTTATAAGCTCCAACTACCACCTGATCTTGGTTTATCTCCTATCTTCAATGTATGTGACTTAACTCCATACAAGGCTAATCCAGATGCAGATCAGGATATCCTACAGGATACAGTTGCTGAAGACATTCCTCCACATGATCCTCCACAGATACAACAGATTTTGGACACTAGAGTGATCAAGCAGACCAGGAACAAGAAGTACTTGGAGTACCTCGTCTCTTGGAAGGGACAGCCGACTTCTGAAGCAGTATGGATGACTGCCGAACAGATACAAAAACATGGTGCCGACCTGGATACTCTCATCTCAAGTGGACTTGAGATTTCTTCTTTTGGGGAGTATGGTGCAGGAGCACCCGCACATGATCAGGATATAGGTCCACATGATGACATACATGATCAGGATATAGGTCCGCATGATAACATACATGATCAGGATGTAGGATAGTTATCATCATGATGACGGGATAATCTATTTTTAGTATGTTTGACTTATCATGTAATAAGGTCCACTGGACCGATGCTATGTAATAGCTCAACATAGGAGTATGTGTAGGCAGTTAGAGGCAGTTAGAGATCGGGATAGGAGAGTCTGAGCTGTCCTCTCTCCCAGCCGCTTGGAAGCTCCCAGCCGCTGGGAAGTGATGTTAGCAGTACTCGAAGGATTTGCTATATATACCTTCGATCTGTAGGGTTTAGACATAGTTTGATATAGTTTTGATATTGATGTACTGGTGTTGAGTAGATATTCAGGAGAGCAGTTCAGACATTGTGAAGCTGTATTCAGGACACTGAATTTCAATTGAATAAGATCTCGTCTTTTGCATTATCTGTTTGCATCTGTGTTGAATTCCTTTCCGTTTTGCAAGCTAATGACCACTTTCAACCCTTCCACCGGTTGATCCTGCAAATCGGTGGAATGGTCCTGTATCATAGATTAGATTGCATTGGTGTTTTCTGCTTGTGCATTGCATTGTTTAGGAGATCTGTTAGAAGCATGCTGTAAATCAGCCTAGCATCCTCATGTGCTAGGTCTAGAAGATAAACTGTTAGATTTTGGTTTGGAGGTGATCCGGCCCGGTCGTCACATGATCCTTGTGAAATTATGCGGTTGTGAGTGTTTTCATGCAGTGGAAGGATACACAGGAGTCTGCATGTGCGTTTCTAGTCGGAACGAGCCGCAACATCATCTGCGAATCCATCGCCATCAGGATCGGGTCATGAAGTTGTTGAATTTTGCATGTTGCAGGTGCATCATGATGTTTTGAGTTGGATATATACTCAGTGTATATATCGCAGTCAGGATCATCTCTCGGGGAAGGTCATCATCCGCATATCGCTAACGGATGCGGGTGTGAAAGTTGAGTTTTTTTGGCTAAGTGTTGAAGAGTTCATCAGGATGATGTGTGACGTCATCGTCATCAGGATATGACGTCATCGTCATCAGGATATTAGGAAATCCCTCTATGCGGGTTTATCCTGTTGTCGCTAAGTGGAAAGGTATCGGCGTAGGCAAGAAGTTGTATCAGCATCATCAGGAGGTTTCGAAGAACCGGATGTTTACTATCATGATGCTGTTGCTTGTATCGTCGGGCAGTGAAGCATCGAAGGCAAGTTGTTGAAGTGGAACGTCATCAGGATATTTGGACAACCGGATATTTGGATATCCTGCTGACGAAGGTGATATTGAATATCATGATGATGTCGCTTGTATTTGGCACCCGATGAACAGTGCAACCGGAGGATGTTTGTGCCTGTTGATTATCATGATGATGATGACAGGCGACAGTCGAAGGAGGTGAATAGTAATCGACAGGAGGATATTTGCGATCATCAGAAATATGATGATGCTGTTGAAATATGATGATGCAGTTGGTGTTGTTAGGAAATATGATGATGAGGTTCAGCCGATAGTGACGTTTATCATGCTGTTTGTTTTGTTGGCAGCTCCTTCCTGTTAGGTTGCCTCCGTTGCATTCCACTCTGCATCAAAAAGCCTCTTCGAAGAGGTGGAATTCCCTTAGTGGCTCCAGGAAGAAGGTAGATAAATCGCAAATGGAGACAGGGAAAAGGTCTTTCCAATTGGAGAAAATATTGGCTGTCCTGGAAGAAATAAGGAGGATTAATCCTCAGATACTTATACATAAGCAAGTGTTGAATAATAACAATGCATTATTGATAGATATATGGTATAAAGACATCCAATTTGAATGTGATGTACTCAAAAGATGCAACAATAAGTTGAGAGAAATCAGCGTGAGGCTACATGATATGTCTTTTGAAGCAAAAATTTTAGAAATGTTGGAAGGAAAGGTAAAAGGAAAGATAGAAAATCAAGACGAGGAGTTTGCAATCCAAGCTCTACATAATAACTTCCAATTCATTGCTAATGATCCACTAGGCCAATTGACAGAAGAAGTCATGGATAGACTGGTGAGGATCAAGGTGAAAATGGAAAATTATAATGAGACATTCTACAACAAAAAGAATAAACTGGATAGCATCCAAAGTAAATATCAAGCACATAAACATGCCATTATCAAAGCAAAGACTCAGGATGGTGGAGAAATAGATAAAATAGTGCTGTTGTATGAAAATGTTAGGGTAGTTATGTAGGCTCATATACAAGGTCCCCATCATCAGGATAATGAATATACAGCAAGTGATGATGATGACAAAGAACTTGATGAGGATGTATCATAAAGGGAATATATGCATCAGGTACTTATGAAAGTATAAGTTGCCTAGATGGTTGCCAGCTAGCAACCTGTGCCATGTGGAAGGGATTAACTTAGTCAATGAATGTGAACCGTAGATTATAATAGATAAATCTGGATCATAGATCAATTGTAACAGATCCCTCACCTTGTTCTATAAAAGGTGCAGGGATGCCTTATTTTAAACATTTGAAACTTAATTGAAATCTATTTGCTGAAATATTCAAGGCTTATTTCAAAGTTGTTGTATACATATATGTTCTTGCATACTTAATGAATGAGAAGACTCTTTTGATTACAATCCATCATAAATCTTGAGTAATCTGTGTCTAAATTCTGGATATGTGCTTTGATTTGCTGCGTCCCTTGGAGTGCTCATCATGTTGCATGTATTGTTTTCATTCACCATCCTCTAAAGTTTGCATCAACTGTATCTAGTTGTGGAATGTCCTGGTGAACATATGGTTTGATTTCTTCTCTTCATGACTGTATCTGATGTATATGTGGATCAATAGCTGAAGGTTCAACTTTAATTTGAAGTATTTCTTTCAATTTCTTTCAATTTCAGAGTATTTCATCATCACAATTGGAAATAATTGATAATCTTAAGAAAATAATACAAATATGCAGACATCTCGTAGAGAATTGAACATATTCATCATATTTGGGGTTAAAGCATGTCAAAAAGGATAAATATCATGCAAAGATTTAAAGATAAACATAATATTTGAAGCATATCCTATGTAGAAGTAACTCTCTGTGCAGCATCATTATAGGAAACATTATCTTACTGGTGAGATCTACGTAAGGCCCCAAAATGGAAATAGCAACACGCATCAACCTCTGAGTAACATCAGAAGATTAAGACCTAATCAACAGAGACTTGAGATCATGAATTCTCTGAATTCATTATATCTTTCAAGATGAATAAAGGTTAATGTGTACTTTTATTCTATGTTTGTTTATGACTAACATCATGATCAACATAAATTGGCGCTAGAAGGAGGGCCATAGGACGAGGTCATCATTAGTTATTCAGGTGACAATAAAGATTGTGAGGTAACACTCAGACATCGCTAAATTTCCAGAGCTAGACATAAATATTTGTTGTTCTTAGTTGATATGCGCTAATCCTATGTAAATTTTTTGAAATCAATCATAAATATTGCAATCATTATAGTAGATCAGTATGTATTTGCAAAGATCTGCCTTATTTCAAGTAAATTTGTCCAAGCTTTGAGGTATCCTGTTCTAGAAACTTGATATCCACCTGCAAAGTGTTGCCAAACCAAAAATCACCTCATATTTGTAGTATAGCTGCAAATATTCCATAAATACTAGGTCAATTTCCAATCTTGACGACAAATATAGTCACCGCTGGTATATTCCAACTGATATTTACAAAGTTCTAGCCAATTTGCCTCAAAATTGAGAAATCCTAGCTCACAGGATAAATACCAGGTCACGATCCTCTGGACCATTTGACGAATTACCTGTTAGAGGGTTTAGACCTAGAACTGTGGACATCCATCACACTCTAGGATCTAGTGCATCAGGAGCATCACCTGAGCCTCCTCCTGGGACTCCTATTGGTTTACAAATACCTTCTGGATTATCTGTGACACCTCCTGTCCAACCTCAACCCCAGGTCCAACCTCAGTTGACTGTACCACAGGCTCAGCCTCCTCCGGTTGCAATGTCATTCTTTGCAGCAGAGTCACCTTTGACCTTCACTACATATCATGAGTTACCAAAGAATCCAGACAAACTCTATCCAAAATATCATCCTTATCAAGATGCTAATGATCATATCAAAACCTTTAAAGAAGCCTATTGTAGGGCCAGAATAGAGCATCAAGACGTTGTATGCAAATTATTTCCTTTTTCCTTAGGGGAAGAGGTTTATAATTGGTTTATTAGTCTTGGTTAGAGTTCTGTTGGTTCATGGGCTGTCCTAGAGAAATCTTTTACTGATAGGTTCAAAGTACCTATTGATCCTTCAATGAACTATCACCTATTTGCCACAATCAAGTGGTTTGAGGGAGAACCTATTGCAAATTTCAATGCTAGGTTCTAGAAAATGCTATCCAAGTTAGTTACCCCATATACTGTAGGAGATGCTACTGCCAGGAGTATCTATTACTCAGCTCTGGATCCGTTGACTTCCATGTTCATCAAGAGAACGCATCTTGAAATCACAACCTTGATAGGATCTTTTCAAGAAGCTATTAAAGTGAATCAACAGTTAGTCCCTGCTCCTACTCCAAATATTGCATTCCCTAAATTGGTTGGCATGTATCTGACATATCTTGCACAATATCCTTCCCAACCACAGTATAATGGTGCAATGATGCCTCCAGCAGTAATACCAGCACCTTTGCAGGTATCTCCATTAAGTATCATGCCTCCTCCTCCTAGTGGGAATGGCCAAGTACCTCAGTATCCTGCACAAGCACCGACACCTCAAGGTGTAGATCAGAACAATAACATTGGATCTTCTTTGTTCAAGCCTCAAACTAAAAATGTAGTGGCTAAAGCTCAAGAGGAGAAAGAAGAAATCAAAGAAATCTCTGCTCAGCTAAAAAAACTAACTACAAAGGTCACTCATCTGAGAAATCAGAACTTCTATTCTCAGCCTAACCAAAATAGAGGCTATAATAATGGCAGACCTAGTTATCCTGATAGGGGGTACAACAACAATAATTTCAACAATAGTGGTGGAAATAATAACAACCCTCCCAGACAGCCTAGAGTATGGAACTCTAGGCCAAATAATGGTTCATTACCATCACCCTTGGATAGTCAGCCTCCTGGAGAAGTTAAACAGACCACCAGAGTCAATCTTGCTGAGGCAACCCTCACCAATTGGTGTAGAATACACAATACAAATGCTCATGCAGAATTAGACTGTCCACAATTCAGAATTGCTGCTAGCATTTTCCAGACAGAAGTGTCTAATACTTCTGGAAATCCACCTCAAGTGGAAGGAAATGAAATTGTCCCTTGTGGATATGACTCTGCATTTGTATTGGAAAGCTCTATTGATCAGCATCATCAGTAGACTGTGTCATCCCACTAGAATTACAACCTGGCATGTGAAGAATCTTCCATGGCTTTTGAGTCAAATTATGTTTTCCCCTTTGAAGATGAAAATGAGCCCTCAAATGAGCCTAAAGAGGTGCATGCTTACCAACCGTAATATCAGGGTAAGCACAATTATAATCTCATAAGTAACTCCAACAGACTTTCAGGTCCATTAACCAGTTCCTTGCCTCTGAATAATTTCAACACACCTCCTAATCCCAAGGCAAGTAACAATCTGGGATTCCCAAAGGTAAATGCACAATATCTGTCACCACAAAACACAGTATCAAAAGATGTTGGCCTACCTCATAAATCTGACAAATTAGTCACATATCTGGCAGATGAGATAAAGAAGGTAAAGATCAGCCTGTCTCTATCAGAGTTGTTGAAAACTCCTGCAATTAAGAAAGCGTTTATGAAATCACTAGATGATCCTGCTCCTAGAGAGGATAGTCATTCCCTAGATCAGCCTAGTAATAGAGATCATGCTCCTAAAGATAACACTATCAAACATAAAATGCCAGCTACTGTCCAAGCTATAGAAACCTCCCACATGACCTTATACAGGGACAAAAGCGAGTCACCACCATTCCTCCTTACCATAAGGATGTTTAGCAAGAATTTACACAACTATTTGGTAGATTCAGGTGCATCTACAAATGTCATGCACCTGTCTATATGCAATTCTTTAGGACTACAACCTGCTAAATCCTTAAAGAAGGTGACACAGCTAGATAAAATAGAAGTAAGTGTGGTAGGTGAATTAACTCATAGCCACATGCAATTAGCATCTGATCCCAGGATCCAATATTACATCGATATCCAGGTAGTAGACATACCTAATACATATGGAATGTTACTCAGCAAGGACTGTTCTAAAACCCTCAATGGATATATGTCTACTGACTTCAGTCACATGTGGTTACCTTGGAAAGGTATACCTAACCAGATAAGGATAGATGCTGAACCTAGAATGAAGCACATGATCACCAAGTACAACAGAACAAACAAGATCATGTACGTGGATATTGAGCCTGGATTTTATGCCATTAGACCACAAACTATCAAGATAGAAGAGTTCCTGATGCTTGACTTTCATCATCATCATGATGATGATCATCAGGAGGACATACCGGCTGTAGAACCTGATAGTAATTTTGAGAATGATAATGAAGTAGATCGCTTCAAAAATTTTGAGATGCATCTGTCCAAGCAGGTAAAACATTGTCAATTGTTAAATATACCTGTTCATGACATTTTGATCAATGGTTGGTGCAGATTACACAACGAGGCACATTCAGAGAAAACTTGTGAAACATGCTTAGATATGATGGAGCTGGAGCAAACATGCAGTGAGGCATCATCATCATCTTCCCAGGTAAGTTCTGTATCTGGTGATGATGATGATATTGATTCTTGTTTGTCTTCTGCAGAAACCATAGAAAAGGTGACGGATCATGACAGAGATCAAATTTTGAGAACAGAAGAAATTCTGGTATATGACTAGATAAATGTTAAGAAGAAAGAGAAAATCACCCTAGGGAGTGATTGTCTGATGGAGTCAGATTATAAATTATCTGATGAAGACAGAGGCAGTAACCTGACCAGATTCAAAGAGTTTCTATTTAAAGAAATTAAAAAGATGAAAGAACAGCAGGAAATGCCACAGGATGCACTGAATGAAGGATGGTGTAGGTTGCATGAGGCACCTCATTCAGAAACTGCCTATTCATTATGCTTACATATTTTAAAAAGGCATGCAGTACCTAATCCAGAAGATCATCCTCCTGATGTTGAAAATAAAGAAAGGGAGTCAGCCTCACAAAAGAAAGGAAAGTTGAAGTCTAAGAATGTTGAAATTCCTAAATTAAAATGGATATCAGGTGGAGTAGTTGCCAAAGCTACAAAGAAGAGGGAAGGTTCAACTAAACCTCCTGTTGAAGATAAACCCTAGATCCTAAGATTTGATGGATCCAAATCCAAACAAGGAGCCGAAGTAGGGATTGATCTCATTGATCCATCAGGAAAGTCTTACTTAGCTGCTTATAGATTACAGTTCCCCTGCACCAACAATGTGACAGAGTATGAAGCTCTGATTCATGGGATACTATTTGCTCTTAAGAAAAAGGTAAAAATTTTGCATGTCTTTGGAGACTCACAATTAGTTGTCAGACAAGTAAGAGGAATTTACTCTTGCAATTATAAGAAATTGTCAAATTATAGACATAGAGTGTGGGATTTGATTGAAGACTTTGATGCATTTAATATCACTCATGTACCTAGAGAATAGAACCACAAGGCAGATGCCTTAGCACAGGCTGCCAGTACATTAGAGCCCTTGCCCATATTTGGCCTAAAGAGATTTTTAGTAGAGCTAATTTCAGTGCCATCAGCGCCTGACAATGTTACTAATCTCCAAGTTTTTGATGATGATCAGCATATCCTAGATTTCATCTCTAACAGAGATATATTTGATGCTCAAATCATAGATGAGAACGATGTGGAAGATCATGTTTGGGAAGAAGATGAAATATTAGAGTTGCCCAGCAATAGGATTCCCAAAGGTATGATTGAATTAGAAAGAGCCTTTGACTTAGATAATATGCTGAAGCAGAAGGATCTTCCCCAGGCTGATGGAGGACAATATTCACAAGTGAATATTGGACAAAATGATGACAAGAGAAATGTCTTGATTGGTAAGGTTTGCACACCAGAAGAGTTAGAAGGAATAACTCAGGCTCTTAAAGATTACATCCATGTCATTGCATGGACTTATGATGAGTTGAAGACATATGACACATCAGTCATAACTCACACTATACCTCTCAAGCCAGATGCTAAACCTTTCAGATAGAAGCAAAGGCCAGTCAATGCTCTGCTTGAACCAATAATTTTTTAAGAAGTCAAGAAGTTGTTAAACGCCAGGATTATATTTCCTGTGAGGCACTCCACTTGGGTGGCTAATCTAGTGCTAGTGAGAAAGAAGAATGGAGACATCAGACTATGTGTAGACTTCAGGAACCTGAACAGAACATTAGAGAAAGACAATTATCCTTTACCCTCATTAGATGAAGTTCTACAAATTGTAAATGGAGCTAAAATGATGTCCTTTTTGGATGGCTTGTCAGGCTACAATTAGGTCATGGTTGACAAGATTGACAAGCTGAAAACTGCCTTCACCACAAAGTGGGGGATATTTGCATATAGACGTATGCCATTTGGGCTGATAAATACTGGAGCAACATTCCAGTGAGCAATGGACGTAGCCTTCAGAGGCTTAATAGGAAAATGTATAGTCATTTACATGGATGACTTAACAGTATTCTCTAAAGAGAGAAGCAACCATGTAATGGATCTCAGAAATGTATTGAAAAAATGTGAAGAGTATGGGATATCCTTGAACCCCAAGAAATGCATATTCAAGGTAATAACAGGAAAGTTATTGGGCCACCTAATAACTAAGAATGGAATTATCATTGATCCTGATAGGGTGGAGTCTATTATGAAATTACAGCTTCCTGTAAGCAAGAAAGAACTCAAGTCTTACTTTGGCAAGATAAACTTTGTCAAGAAGTTCATCACTGGCTTTGTAGAAATAGTCAAACCTTTGAATGCTATGCTAAAGAAGGATGTAAAGATTGAGTAGACATCAGAAGCTAAGGCAGCTTTTGAAGACATAAAGAAATCTTTTTCTAATGCTCCTGTCATTATCAGTCCAGACTACACCAGAGACTTTTATATTTATTCATTTGCTTCAGAACATACCTCTGTAGCAGTGCTAACTCAGAGAAATGAAGAAAAAGAAGAGAAACCAATTGCATTCATGAGCTGCCCTTTTAAGGATGCTGAATTGAGATATGTAGATGTTGAAAGGCATGCACTTGCTTTAGTTAGAGAATTAAAGAAATTTAGGCATTATATCTTGAGAAGCAAGGTGATTGCTGTGGTGCCAGATGTAGCAGTGAAGATCCTGTTAATGCAAAGTGAGCCTGGTGAAGAGAGGGCTAAGTGGATCATAGTTTTACAAGAATATGACATGGAGATTACACCCATGAAACTGGTAAGAGGACAGGCTTTAAGCCAAATGATATCAGAGATTGATCCAAACATCACAAGTCAGCATTATGTTATCAATGCTAAGGACAATTAAGAGTGGTATGCAGATATCAAGCACATCCTGATCACTGGAAGATGTCCTCCAAGACTGCAGGCTTCACAAAGAAGAGCCCTGAAGATAAAATCCTAGAAGTACATGATGAAAGTAGGAGTACTTTTCAGAAAAAATTATGAAGGAATATATTTGAGATGCTTAGAAAAGCCAGAAGCAAGCAAAGTTTTATCAGAACTACATGACAAGTTTGGAACAGCACATGGCTCATCCTTGGCTACACCACATGCTATCCTCAGAGCAGGATATTATTGGCCTACAATCTTCAAGGACACAACTGAACACATTAAATGCTGTCATGTATGTCAGGTTGCTGCCAATAGAGAGAGATATGCTGCACAACCTTTGTAACCAGTGATGGAGGCACGCCCATTTGCACAATGGGGCATGGATTTCATAGGACCTATTAATCCTCCATCATCCTCAGGCCACAGGTATGTGCTAACAATTATTAATTATTGTACCAGGTGGACTGAAGCCACTAGCAGTAAGACTTGCAATGCAGAAGATGTCATCAGATTTCTGGAAAGTAACATAGTCACCAGGTATGGGGTCCCCTATGCTCTGGTAAGTGATAACGTCTCTACTTTTACTTCAACTAAATTATCTAGTTGGGCATTTAATTATGGGATCATACTGAAGTTCTCATCTAATTATTATCCCCAAGGGAATGGATTGGTAGAATCCACTAACAAAAATTTGCTGAATATCATAAAGAAGTTAGTAGACAAGAACCCTAGGGAATGGAATACACTTTTGAAATATGCCTTATGGGTAGATAGAACCAGAAACAAGACTCCATTAGGAAATTCACCTTATCATTTAGTCTATGGGGTAGATCCAATCCTCCCTATTAACCTGAAGATTCCTACCTTGTAGTTTGCCCAAGAGTACCTAGGCATAGACAATAACCAAGAAGTTAGGTTGCTTCAGCTGATGCACCTGGAAGAGAAAAGAAGTTAGGCAATTGATCAATTTGCCAAACATCAGGCTGTTGTCAAACTCTGGTTTGATAAAAGAGCCAAAGTTAAAGCCTTCAGGATATCTGATTTGGTCCTGATGTGGGATAAAGCCCATGAGAGGAAAGGAGACCATGGTAAGTTCAATAACTTATGGATAGGTCCCTTTCAAATTTCTGAGATAGTAGGAGACAGCACTTTCAAGATTAAGAACTTGATAGGTGAGGATGTTCCATTACCAGTTAATGGACAGTTCCTCAAACATTATTTCCAAGCCTAAGTGCTTCATGTCAGTCATGTGTATCATAATGTATATTTGTATAGTTGTTTGTATTGTGTTTTGTTTTGTTTTTGCTTTGTTTCCTTGTTGAGTTTTTGTTTTGGTTAGTCAAGATGATGTAGCTCATCACCTAAGTAAATAACAAGATTGTTAAGTTTCAAGTGATGAGAACACATTTATATATAGGTTATGACTCATTTTGAGAAACTCATCATAATCAGGTCTGTGATATCCTGTCATCAGGGTACCTTTTCCTAACCAAAGTGATTTCTTCACAATGACTCACCTAACAGCCTTGGGTTTGTTGAACACACGAGTATAGGTGTTAAGTGAAAAATCTAAAGGGACTCCCTTGCTACCAATGCAATCTCCAACCTACAATAGCAAGTGACTATACCTTGCATTTTGAGCTTACATGATGATATCAGATATATGAAGTATAAATTTTGAAAATTAAAAAAAATATAATAATAAAATTACGCCATCTAAGTAACCCTATCGGGGCTATAGACGCCTGCTAGCAGTGGGGCTCTACTTAGGGGGATTGCATAGATAACCTTGCTGGGGCTATAAATGCCTGCTGGCAGCAAGGCTCTATCCAGGTTGGCTATGAGGGATGATCTCAAACTATGTAGCTTAACACCAGTTACTCATGTTTTCAACCTGCTTTCAAGATGAGGATAATTAATCATTTACACACTACTGATCCTTAGTTAGCATTGTCACCATGAGGACATTTTGTCATTCAGAAAGATTATGATGCTTATGCTTAGAAAGAGTTAGAATGATATGTTAAAATGTGTTCACATCACTTGAATCATTGGAATTTGGTTGTTTTCTTTGGTGGCTAGTTGTTGTGTGGTTACACAACATGCCCCATTTTGACTTGGCAAAATAGGGACCCAACTTTTTGGCTTTGCTTGTGTGTTTTCTTGTTGGCGGTCTGGTAAAATTCAATCAATGCAGATAATCCTATACAATGGCTAGGGAAGTCATCATCATGAGGTTAGTTTGTCAAAGTTCATATTTCATTTCATTAACCTCAAATTTTGAAAGAGCATTAAATTTAGTGAGGGTTTGCTTTTTACATCACCCTGATATTCCTTAGGATGTGAAAGTTATGAACGGTCAAAGCCTTGGTCAAACCTGATATTCATAAAGGGGGGGAGGTAAGTCATCATCATATTTCCCAATATCAGTTATCTTACGAAAAATCACCCTAATCCAATTTATCACCTGATAAATTATCTATTCGCGACCTGTGGACGTCATTTTTAGGTGGTTGTGATACTTACCCGTCAAATAACAACATATATTCTGCAAGGATGATATTTCAAAACATCACCCGATATTTTGAGTATAACCTTATCTTTCAAATATCATCCGGTCACAAAATATCACCCTAGAGCCATTATCCTAATGACATCATCCAACCCGATAACAAAGAGAATCAACATGATGATGACATTGTTATCATTTTTTTTACCTCGCGGAGGTATATTTCCTAAAATCACCCTTTCATAAAACATGATGATGACATCATAGTGCTTCAACGATAGACTAAACCAATATCATGGTGACGTCATCGAGATATTCTGAGAGAGGCTACTTAAGTAATGCATCAGGTCATCATCCTTTCTGAAATATCACCCGATATTTTGAACATCACCTGATCTTTTATAACATGACCCGATGGTCCGAAAATAGCCCAATATACCGACATATGTGTTCCCGCTAAGACGCGGATGGTCATATTATGAGATGGTCATATTTTGAACATCACTTGATATTCAAAACATCACCTGATATTTTAAAAGATCATCCTCCTCTTCTTGTTGTGCGACATTGAATGTTCATTAATGCGGTAGGTGTTTCCCGCTAATGGTTAATGCGATGCTCACACCTGGCAATCTCTGCAAGTTTCCGTATGGAAACTTAATGATGAAGTTTGATTTAATTAGATTGTGCCCTAACTGACCAAATAAATGGGTTTAGAATGAATTCATAACATCATTATGCATTTAACTCGTGATAGGATCAGTTTTTTATACAGAGCCGAGCTCCCAACTTTCTTACGAACCACCTTTAGACATATACAGGTTGAATCAGAATGAAGGGTGTGATTATCAATAGTTTCAAGATTATCCCATATAATCGTCATTGTAATTCAAAGGGATAAGTGCACCAGGTAAGTAATTGAAACCCTCTTGCTATTATTCTATGCATATCCAGGTAAAATGATGTTCATTGATTTGAAGCTAGGTTTTTTGTATATCATGATGAAATAACTGTTTAATAAGCATATGCATGATGCCATAAAGATGTAGAATATATATATATATATATGTGCATGCATGAGATGAAGTATTAGTCTTGAGACAAGTTCTCGGTATTGTAGGAAATCATGGCGGACAAAAGATTGATGAAGTCCAAGGCAGAATTTGTTAAGCCAATGTTTGTATAGCCTGAAGGTGTGTAATTCAAATACGGAACTATTGGTGACACTCACCAGGGTAATACAGATTTGGTTGCATGGGCAGACAAGATCAACATTAATAATGAGGATGCTCTGTTTGAGGCCATTTTCTTGTCCGGGATGTGAAATGTAGCTGGTTTTCCATACTCCATGGAAGCTCCTGAACTAGTTATTAAGTGTGCCAAAAATTATAATCCCCAGACAAGGAGGGTGGAGAAGCATGGGAGAGTGTATGCAGACTTATCTATCAAGGGCTTTTCCACTATGTTCAATTTGCCATTGGGTAAGAATGTTGTCAGCATTGACCTGAAGAAGCTAGAAACAGAGTATGAAGTTAATAAGAGGGCTACTAGGAAGAGAATTTACGGATGGAGGGCTAAAAATAGTCCTTATACATCCGCAACTAAGTTGCCTATTCATTTATATAAATTTGACTTTGATGACGAGTATCAACTCATGATCACACTACTCAGTCGGGCAACAGGACATCCAACAGCTGGAAGTTTCAGAGATTAGATGTATGGAGTCATCCTAATGTGCTTATACACTAAGAACAGGCCATTATGGGCTAAAATGATAAGTGATGCTCTGGATGAGCAACTGAAAAACCTAGAAGGTACAGAATGTGCTTTCTATATGACCTCATACATTGTTTATGCATGTCCCTATAAAGGTACATTTAATGGGTTGACTACAAAGGGGAAGATTGGTGGCACCACCAATGATGCACACATCTGGGACCATTATCCCTAGTTACAAATAGTTGACTACCTCAAAGATTATAAATTGGTGAATGATGCATTCTCTATGCATCTAGTGAGGACCATGGAGGAAGATAGAACTAAGAGACTGAGCATGGAAGCTCAGGAGGTATTATACAGGCATGGAGCCTGGTTGATTCAATTTGCAACCTTTTCATACATTAGGGTTGAAGGATTTCAAGACTACCCTCTCATGCTCCCAAGATATCCAACTGATGCTGTAGTATTGATGGAGTTCATGAGGCAGATTGTAACAATACTGGATGCCTACAAAGCTAATAATAAGCTTCCTCCAGTATTATTTCCAGTAACAATGGGCTAGTATATGTGCCCAAATAGTGAAAATATTAAGAAAGCCATAGCTGGCTTAACCATGATGAAGTTACAGACATTTCCATTGATAAGACCATATGATCCTTATGGAAGGATGCAGAAGATCATGGGGTAGCCCATTCATCAAGGGCATCTTGAAGATTTTTGGGCAGATTGTGAGGATGAGGCTGAAGCTCGATGAAGAAGATATCAAAGGTTAACAATTAACCAAATCAGAACCTTTGGTTGCATTTCCATCGCAGCCTAGATGAAGAAAGATGATGGAAAGATAATGGCTGATGAATATGAAGAGAAGAAGATATACAACGATACCATATCAGCCACAGATCTTACAATGCAGGAGGACATCTCCTTAGATCCATTCACGGGTAGGATATTATAGCTAACCCAAGCTTGGGTTGATGAGAAAGTAAATATACTAAAGAAAAAAGGTGTGGCCCTTACAGTTGATAGAAAAAAGAAGGGATAAGAGCTCTCTGCTGATGAATATGACAATTTCCTGAATGAGAAGAGGAAATCCAAGGGAGACAGGTTGCCACCTCAACAAGAACAGAGCAAAAGACCTCCTAGAGGCAAGAAAACTATAGAAGAACCCAAAGGGGTCATTATTGAGAGAATAATAGCCATAGCTAAGGAAGCGGTAGCATCAGGAGAAGCATTAGCTTTAGGCCAAGCTTCAGCATCATCTGTGCCTCCTCCGTTGGATAAACAAAAGTCCAAGAGAATACAAAAGGCTGATATAGTGGTTACTGAGACCTATGAAGAAGGTCAAGCTTCACAAAAACAAATAGAAGAAGATATCCCTCTGGAAGAGGAACCTGAGGAAGAAGAAGGCCCCATATCCTTCATAAGGAAAAGAAAGGCACCTCAGGTGATGTCACCCACACCAAAGAAAACAAGGACATTCATGAGAGGTGAAATAAAACAAAGCCCCATTATGCTAAGAGGGGCAGGTAGTGAAGTTTTCAAAAGGGAGTTACAACACAATGTACCACTTCCTGCCATTGTGAAATTTAAAGCTGAACAAGCTGAAGAGCAGTTCCAGGTGGTATTGTCTCATTAGAGGAAATAGTAGATTTATCTGATGATGATGTGGTTAAAGATGTAACTGCTCAGCAAATGGAAACACTTGTTGTAGGTACCCACATCACTCCTTTTGGGACCCCATCAATACAAGGAATTGGAGAAAAACAAGTTGAACAAGAAAAAGAAAGAAGCCCCGAGAAAATTGCACAGCAGATAGGGCTAGATGAGTTAGTTGAGCAGGTCACCAGCCCTGAAGTGGTGGACCTTTCATATATAAAGGATGCGAGTCCTCAGCATCAGACCAATACACCTAATGAGGTGAGTAAAACTAAAGAAATAAAGTTGATGGAAGTAGGAATGCATACTCTGGATTTGGGTCAGTCACAACAAGATATAGCTGATAAACCCGAGATAGTGGAAGTCCAAGGAAAAGATGAGGAGGAAAAGATCATGTCAAGTGAGGATATTCTCTAGACTCAAGAGACTTCAGGAGATAAACAAAAGTCAGATCATGATGATCTAAAAACTCAGGAAGTGGTTTGTACTTTAGGTACAGATAGAGATATGACGCAAGATCAAGAAGAGGTACCCAAAGTACATGAAATAATATTCACTGATGTAAACATAGCTCAAGATGAGGAAATCAATAAAGTGAATGAAGTTAGAACGAAGGAAGCAAAAGATCAGGGTCATGATATTCATGATGATCAACAGGATCACCCTCCAGGAGCAGAGGTTCCTCATCAGGAGGATGTACCGAAAGATCACTCTCATGAAGAGCATCATGAGGAAGAACAAAGAAAATCACCTTCTCCGTCTAACACAGATGCACTTACGGGAGATCAAGGTGATGATCATGATGATAATGCAGGAAACCAAGGTACAAAGGATCAAGTTCCTCAGTGGCTGGAAAGAGAAATTGGCACTCAAATAGGTATGGAAATTCAAGAATTTGATGTGTCTACATTATTTTCAGAAACATTAATAAAGCCCAAGAGGAAGGCGAGGTTGACCTCGGCCATTAGAAGAGATCCTACAACAGGTAGGAGGACAGCACAAGTAGCACTCCCTACTTAGATAAAGAGAAAGGTAAAATCACTCTGGATGAATTCCAGATCAGCACAGTGGATTTGGGGTTTGCTAATGAAGACCAGGAGGGTCAAGAGGGAAAAGACATAATTGATTCTTTGATCCAGAAAATCAAAAGAAAAAAGGATAAAAATAAACAACATAAAGAGCACATTGCTCAGTTGCATACATGTATAAAAGGGTTAATTAACCCTGATGATACTTCAACTGATCATGCAATCCCATTGACTGCTATTTCCCAAGAGGAGCTAAATAAGTTGGATCTCATGAAACATGAGTCATCCATAATGAGAAGGTGGATGTACTCCACATTTGACATAGCAGAGGAAGTAGTAAAAGCCTCTTTGAAGAGGTGGAATTCCCTTAGTGGCTCCAGGAAGAAGCTATATAAATTGCAAATGGAGACAAGGAAAAGGTCTTTCCAATTGGAGAAAATATTGGCTGTCCTAGAAGAAATAAGGAGGATTAATCCTCAGATACTTATACATAAGCAAATGCTGAATAATAACAATGCATTATTGATAGATATATGGTATAAAGACATCCAATTTGAATGTGATGTACTCAAAAGATGCAACAATAAGTTGAGAGAAATCAGCGTGAGGCTACATGATATGATGTCTTTTGAAGCAGAAATTTTGGAAATGTTGGAAGGAAAGGTAGAAGGAAAGATAGAAAATCAAGATGAGGAGTTTGCAATCCAAGCTCTACATAATAACTTCCAATTCATTGCTGATGATCCACTAGGCCAATTGACAGAAGAAGTCATGGATAGACTGGTGAGGACCAAGGTGAAAATGGAAAATTATAATGAGACATTATATAACAGAAAGAATAAACTGGATAGCATCCGAAGTAAATATCAAGAACATAAACATGCCATTATCAAAGCAAAGACTCAGGATGGTGGAGAAATAGATAAAATAGTGCAGTTGTATGAAAATGTTAGGGTAGTTATGTAGGCTCATAGACAAGGTCCCAGTCATCAGGATAATGAAGATACATCAAGTGATGATGATGACAAAGAACCTGATGAGGATGTATCATAAAGGGAATATATGCATCAGGTACTTATGAAAGTATAAGTTGCCTAGATGGTTGCCAGCTAGCAACCAGTGCCATGTGGAAGGGATTGACTTAGTCAATGAATGTGAACCGTAGATTGTAATAGATAAATCTGGATCATAGATCAATTGTAACGGATCCCTCACCTTGTTCTATAAAAGGTGCAGGGATGCCTCATTTTAAACATTCAAAACTTAATTGAAATTCGTTTGCTGAAATATTCAGGGCTTATTTCAAAGTTGTTGTATACATATATGTTCTTGCATACATAATGAATGAGAAGACTCTTTTGATTACAATCCATCATAAATCTTGAGTAATCTATGTCTAAATTTTGGATATGTGCTTTGATTTGCTGTGTCCCTTGGAGTGCTCATCATGTTGCATGTATTGTTTTCATTCACCATCCTCTGAAGTTTGCATCAACTGTATCTAGCTGTGGAATGTCCTGGTGAACATATGGTTTGATTTCTTCTCTTCATGACTGTATCTCATGTATATGTGGATCAATAGCTGAAGGTTCAACTTTAACTGGAAGTATTTCTTTCAATTTCTTTCAATTTCAGAGTATTTCATCATCACAATATCAAATAATTGATAATCTCAAGAAAATAATACAAATATGCAAACATCTCATAGATAATTGAACATATTCAGCACATTTGAGGTTAAAGCATGTCAGAAAGGATAAATATCATGCAAAGATTTAAAGATAAACATAATATTTGAAGCATATCCTATGTAGAAGTAACTCTCTGTGCAGCATCATTACAGGAAACATTATCTTACTGATGAGATCTATGTAAGGCCCCAAAATGGAAACAGCAACACACATCAACCCCTGAGTAACATTAGAAGATTAAGACCTAATCAACAGAGACTTGAGATCATGAATTCTCTGAATTCATTGTATCTTTCAAGATGAATAAAGGTTAATGTGTACTTTTATTCTATGTTTGTTTATGACTAACATCATGATCAACAAGAGGTAAGTATTTCTCCCTCATTTAGCCACACTCAATGTAGAACCTAATCTAGTTTCCCTCAAGGGTTCTCTCCTCCTACATATATATGTTGTTAGCATTGTGTAGTGTTCCCCTGTGTAGTGTTAAGTGTTGTTTAGGTCTCCTTAGATGACCGTTGATACTCTTGTAAGGTCAAGGATACAAGATCGCCTCTATTGTGATACTTCTTCTATGTGTTTATCTATTCTTCTATTCCCCTCTCTCTTATTTTAATTGTGGTGTGTGGTGCCTTGGGGGCATAACATTGTGGAGGATGTCTTGGGGGCATCTTCCCACATTACGTTCCCGAGTTCCTTTTGTCTCCTCTCTCATTTTTTATATTTTCATTCTTCAGTGGCTCTACTAGTCAATGGATAATGAAAACAAATAAATATTGATAAGGACTATGAGTCCCTACAATAAGAAAGCAAAAATGGACCTAGTCCATATATGAAGATGGGGTTAATTTGATACTGACACTTGACTAGTAGAATCACCTCGTCTAGTAATCTATGTTGTGTTGTAAAATTGTTGTAACAAACCTTTGTAATACTCTAAATCTTCTTCTATGTACTTTTCATTATTTAGTATCTCACCTTGTAGCTACACTTGGGTTTGAGATACATGAAGTATAACCTCACAGCTATAATCAGTTCTGAACCCATAAGTGTAGCCTTGGTTTATTAAGTGATATTGTAACGCCCGCCTTGTACACCTCAAAGAAATACACATTTATACTACATGAAACAGGAACATTTTTTTTTTTTAAATGATTAAGATAACAAGTAATGTTAACATAACTAATTATGACATATTCTCTAAGGATACAAGGCTGCATTACTTTACAAACCAACTAACATAACTTAACAAACATCAGTAACTGATTCGAATCCAATGCATAATTGAATAACTGAATTCATATTCATTGCATGTCGACAAATAATGTAATCTACATGATCAAATACACAACTGATATGCTTTCCTTACACATAAGTACATCATGACATCATTACATTGCCATTTTCAAACTACATCAGAATCACATACATTATGATTGATCTATTACACAAATCTGGTACAAGATAATACACATACATCTTCATTCACTGGTACAAGTACAATCATCTGAATACTGGAATAAATCTCTTCTGCATATGAACTTGACAAGAGTAACCCATGGATAAAATAGCTCTTCCACCCGACCATGTGGAACCCTGAGGTCCACCCCCCAAGCTAGGAGTTAACATGAGGTCCCAAACAATAACAGTCAAGTAGACAAAAGACAACCAAACGCCAATACAACACATGGCAATAACATAAACAACACAACACAACTTATCTTCCAGAGGCAACACATAACGAATGGGGAGAGTACAACTAGGGAATGCTAGGCTACAGTAGGGAGAAGTGTCATCACATGGCTTGTCATGGGTTGTCCTGGTAAGCCTTCCTAGGCCCCGGCCCCCTATCTAGGGTTGTCCTGGTAGCCTCTCCCGACTCCCGGCCCCCATACAACACTCATGCGGAAACAACATACCTTTCATGAGGACAAGGTAGTTGATCTTGCCATTCCAGGCCTTCTCATCTCATCTCAAGCCTAAACAAGCACTTGAGCCATGAGTGAGGCATCCACTTATCTTGTTTAGTGTGCTTAACTACCCAACCCCCTAATTCATTATTTAGGTTATCACTTGATTAATCTACTTCCAATGGGTTATCCTGACTACCACTTTGGGCGCTGGCCCCACGTTGAAAGCCACTCCCCTACCTGCATCTAGAAGACCCTACTCAACAAACATAGCAAACATCATCATGACGATGATGATACATAAACCATGCAAGGCATTAACCATCTTGCATAACCATTATTCTGATATGAACATATACATGTAATAATGCAAGGCATTTACCTTCTTGCATATCATCTCAATTACAAGGACATACTCTTAATACATTTTTCATGGCTTCCAATGAAGTAACTCATAAGAAAAAATACTTTTTCATGAATACCAATGTCTCCCCATTGTCTAATCCAATACAACATCCCAAACAAACAAATAAATCACAACATTCATGAAGAGCCTTTCTACACATCTTGATGCATTTAGAATATTTACATTCTTTCACAACCCCATAACCAAATTCCTTATACATGACAAAAGGCGACATGACTTCAATAACTCAGAACACTTATCAACACATTACATGAAGTCGAAACACAACAACCTTTGCCTCTGGAAATGAACCCTTGATAACTTACACCTTGACCATTTCATACAATTTCAAATCACACTAACTAATTATCTAATACCTTTAAATCAAATTTCCAATACAATAATCATATACCTAATCATTAATCCATTATCTTAACAAAATGAAGAAACCATATTAAAACCAATGTCAATCTAAATTAAATTTCATTAACCATAATATATGTAATCACAACGATTTTCTTTTAAACAAATAAATAATGGCAACACAATTCTAAATCCCCAATTTTATTTGGCAACTATACTTTTGAAATAATAATAATAATAATAATAATAATAATTATTATTATTATTATTATTATTATAATGATACTAATAACAACATTGATATTAATAGTACTTCTATTAATATGCATTCAAACACATTGTAAAGTAAATAAACATTCCTTAGGGTTAATCTAAGCCAATTAGACGAAATGCATACAAGAAAGCACAACTAACCTGGATTAACAATGACGGTTTTCTGCAGACTAGAGTTGAAATGATAAACCTTAATGCACGGAAAGTAAATAAGAAAACTTTGTTTCTGCCTCCAAAATGTGACTTCTCCTCAGTGAAGTGCATTAGATTCTGCGCAGAGTCTATGAGCTGTCTGTGGTTGCGTTTACAACTACAGATTTGCCTTCTACTGCTAGATTTGTCCCCTACTCAAAGACTGCTCCTATTCTATTACAACTGAGGATTCACATGCAACCAAATGCCATTTACATTTCCCTATCACCCCAGGTAATGGTACCAAACTCATGCTTGACTCGCCCTTTGTATAATATAGACCATAAAACATACCCAAACCATTAACATCTAATATTTGTATAAAAGGAATTGCTGCAAAGGCATATTAAAATAGCTAAAATGTCAACACACAGGAAGGCATACAGACCTGGTTGCCCGACTGCAAGCTTCCAACTTTGTCTTTAGACTATTCTATCGGATTCCCTTGTTTGATTCTGGATAAATATGATCAAAAATTTTAGGCTCTTCTGTCAAATCTTCTGAAGCCTTGGAATGCTAAGCCAGGCAGATAACCCAGAAACATCAAACAAAATAGTAGATCCAAGATCAACCCAGCAGCATTTCCATCAGGAGTATTTGGGTTCCTGTTCAAAAATATGTGACCACGAACAAGAACTGACTGCACTTGCGCATGTGGAACAACCCCCAACATTTCAACTCTTTCCTAAAGAGAATATTTCTCTCTCATCTCCTCCAATCGTACCCTCTTGGGTTCGTCTCCCCCAACAATGAAGCGTACATTTGGATAAAGACGGCAACCTTCTAGAATAATCTCCACAAGGAGATCTGCACCCTTCCGATAAACCAGCCTACGTATAACAACAATTACAATTTCATACATGAGCGACAGTTAGGATCAGGCTTGAACATAGCTGTGTACAAAGTAATGCAGATGGATCTGGTCTTCTCTCTGTAGCTACATCTGCCTCAACACCAGTGATAATACTAGCACCAAGATCAACTGAAACAGAAAGAGACAAACGATCTGTATAAACTCTGCCACCAACCCTATCCCGTGCCTCTAAAACAGTCACGTGAAAGTTTAACCGCTGCAAATGCCGAGCTGCTGCTAGTCCAACTGGACCTGCACCAACAACAATTATCTTTTCCTGATCTTTTAAATCAGAATGTGCATCAGCTTTGTCCTCTGATACTGAATTTAAGATGGCTTCTTGCTTATCAGTTTGTGAGTTAGTTTGCAACTCATGCTTACGAAGATTATGCAAAACCTTTGCACTGTCAATATCACTAAACTCATCTTCAAATATTGTAGTTCAACTGTTGCTGCAAATTTTCCTAAGTTTGATGCAGCAGATCGCCTGACCATTGGCATATCATCCTGGCAAATCTGACCATATATGGACTGTAATTCTACCTTTAACAGTTTCGATGCACTAGGGTACGCGATATGAAAAAGCCCACATGCAGAAACGCGTGCCGTGAACCACTCACCAGCAGCAAGCCTCTTCACAAGTGGAATAAACCAATCAATTAAATCACCCTCCTTCATCTGGGAACCAATTTGGCATAGAGATACAACAGCTTTATCTCTCACACATGTTTCCTCTACTGTACAAAGACTTTCTAAAGGAGGCAGCCAAAACATGAGCATAATCAACTCCACCAACATAGGGAATAAAAAAACTCCCAATTCTTCAACCATTATAAGCAAAACCTCATCGTCATCGTCATTGTTTTCGCTCAAAAATAGTATTAATTCCTTCCTAGTCCTCTCTTCACCAAGAGCACGAGCAATTGTTGAAAGCCTTCGTGTGGAGTTTAGTCGTAACTGAATGTCTTCATTTTTAAGTTCATCTATAAGAATAGCAATTGGATACAGTGGCTAATCAATCGTAGCCATACTATTGCACAAGATTTAGAAACAAATCCCTGCGCACTCTTCAAATCCGATCTTTCCCTTTGAGTAAACTTTGTTTTTTTTTAAATAATCCAAGGAAAACTAAATGCGCTGAAAACAAAGAAGAGCGATCCAGAACTAGGTTAAAATGTAAGCGTATCTCTTCCTCTGCAATCTTTTTCTTCCTGCGAACTTCTCTCCAAATGCGGACCGACACCCATCAACTGGGCAATGAGCTCCTCAAACACCGAATGGATGGAGAACACGGATATTACAGACCAATCTAGAAAACTGTGGCCTCGCCTTATTTATCTTCAATTTGGCCATTCGCTACCCACCATTTACAAATGTAAACTAGTCTTGAAACAATACAAAACCCCTACAGCGATTTCATTCTATGGAGATCTCAGAACTTAATAGAAGTCTGATTTTAATAATATATGTCTGATAAATGTCAAATTTTTGTCTCCTCACAGCCAACAATGGTTGGCAGAAATAAGTATTTAAAACCACAGCAATCACAGACATAATTCAAACATAAGGTAGCTGGAACAGATATGCACAGAATAGATTCGTTAAAAGGCTTTAGAAACTTTTAAGCATGTGCAAATCGGCAGAAGCAAAACGAACATATAGCCAAGCGCTACAGATGATCTCTTGACTGGCTTTGATTATCGAATCGCTGAGTCCGTTTCAATTGCTGAAGTTCCATGCTTCTTTTTCCAGCCTTCTACTCTCTTCTTCTACCTGCAATGCTGTCCCCTTTGCCTCTACAAGCTTTTCTTTTATAACACAATCCCTTCTATCATCCAAGGAACTCGGCACACGATCCCATGCATCTCCCTCCTATGTTTATTTAATTTAATAATCCTGAAGAAGTTCTTTATTTATTTTATTGTATTTCATTTTTTAAATGAAAACACATAATTCCCGACAACATTTAATGACTTTATAGCCGACCAACCTTATTATATTTAATAAAGTTATAATATTACAACTATCTATAATTGTACAACTATATATTAATTTATTTTATTAATTTAGTTGTAAATCACTAATTGCAACATAACTTACAACTATTTCATTTATTTAAATATTTATTGTAAATAATATTATATTAAATAATACAAAATCTCTTACAATCTTTATTTAACAACTATACTTCTAATAAAATAATAATTTATTTACAACAATAATCAACAACTATCGACACAATATTATCTTTTATCAATATACTTAATTATCAACATTATACTTTCCGTAATATAATTCTAATTAAAGCACAACGACACCTTACACATTTAGACACTTTCTAACCTAGTTAGACTCCAAGGTGCAATATTACTTGTCCGCAAATCATGATCGAATGATAGACAATGACCAAAAGGATAAACTGACAACCAAACCACACTGACATGGGACCTCACGTTAACTCCAAACAACTAATCCATTGGCGAAGGCATGCTCAGACCTGGTAATCAGGTGGAGTCGATGCCTAGTACCTGCATTCCTGCAACAATGCACGGTTAAACATTCAAGATATATATCCACATACAGTCCTATAGTGAATGGAAATCGCAGTGATGTAGGGTACTCAAGAACAAGTAATACAACACTGTTCCATTCATGTTTATGAATAAACGATCAACTATGTTGAACAAGGTATCCGATATTAATCAACAACATAAAACATTCAATCCTCTTATGATCCAATATCGCAATTAACATCAAACATTTATAACATCTAGTTTATTTATCAAATTCTAAAGCATAAAATAACCTATTCTAACATCAACATCTGTTATAATAACAATTAGGTCCATCATGAATTAGCAAAATAACAAGAGATCCATCATCTACAGTCTAAGACACTATCATAAAGTCCAAGCAAACACCAATCTGATGGACGACGAGATGAGGGGCACTACAGATATGATAAATGATTTTGGTATAACTTTCATGACTTGATTTGGTTGTTATCTTAGCTTAGATTTTATAACCAAAGCTCATATATTGTTGATTATGTTAGAAAAGGATATTGATGTATTTGTGGGAACATTTGGTGATTGCAAGTACATGTCACTTTGGGACACGGGCCTTGTGAAATCTCTTCTTCTCTTGTGTGTTATTCAAATCTAACTTAAATGCAATTGATATTGGCAAGTGAGATCAACCACTTTAAGGTGGGGGCATATATTGTGGTATTATGCTTGGATATTTTAGATATTGATAAAGCGTGTTTGTGTATGCTTCCTTTTCATCGTAAGGCATTTGCGGATGTAGGTGGGGTTGTGGACTTTGTTTTGTTTTACATATACCTCCTTTTCATTATAAGGCATTTGTGGATGCATGTGGGGTTGTATACTTTGTGTATGCTTCCTTTTCACCATAAGGCATCTACGAATGCGGGTGGGGTTGCATTTTAAAAGCCCTTCTACATAAGGCCTGGGATTGTGTCTTCCCTTGCGGAGGTAGTGTTGGATCTTGAGTTATTCACCCTTAAGTGTGTCTATGGCAGTTGGGGTAGTGTAACTCAATTTTTAGGTGTGTTTGGCGTGTCTTAGATAATGGAGTCTAGCAATGAGATCCTTCCTATCACCCATGTTTTCTATGTATAAGACATATAGTGTGTCGACAACATATTATATGGCGCTTGTGTATTCTATGTGCTTTCTGTATCTTCCTTGTGTGTCTTATGTGTCTTAATTGGTTCAAAGGCATGTAGCAATGAGCTTCCCCCACATCATGTGTTTTGTGTGCCTTTGATGGTGGTGCATAGTGATGAGCTCCATCCATCACCTAGTTAGGGTTATATATATAATTGTTTAATCATGTCTTCTCTTCATGTATACCCTGTGTATTATGTAACTGTATTCATGTCTTCTCCATGTATTGCATGATTAATTATCTTCTCTATGTATTATGTGTTCTTTATTGTATTTACTGTGTCATATGTGACTGTTAAGTGCTTTCTTATGTTTGCCTAAGCTTGGGGGCTAGAAATGGTCCTTCAAACTTAGGGTGTGTATTTGCTCTAGTGTTTGATGTGCTTCGACCATACTTTAATGCATGTACTAATTGTAATATCATACACACATTAAAGTGGGGGCTAAATGTTATGGAATAAGAAGTGGACGCATACCTTTTTACCTCCTTGTTTAGCTCCTAGGTCCCTGTGATAACATTATCCATCCTAAATATTAATCTCGATGCAAAATCCCCTGAAACCAATGTAAATTGGGAACAAGGGGCCCATATTCTACCTTACCCTAAAACAAAAAGGTTCCTTGGGACTTAGGTACCCACACCCAATTCCTCCCTAATTGGTCAGAGCAAATTTAAATGGATGTCTGCATAGCAACTTTAAAAGGGTTTCTCATTGTCAGCTCTTCTGATTAATTTGATGAATGTTAGCGAGAAAACATATATAAGTGTGTTTTTGAATTCATTTGTAAGGAAGATAGTGATAGATAACTTGAAGCATTGGAGTAAGGAGTATTCAAAGCATTCATTATGATTCTAGAGCAGATTTGTATTGCCATTGTATGTGTTTGTTGCAGGTTTGAAGTTATCATATATCTCTCCTTATGAGTTGAAGAGATTTCATTCTCGTAAGTGTTTCATTACATAGGTAATATCATTTGTGTTCATCATCATTTGATTTCATCATATTTATTTCATGTTTAACCTTTTCTCTACAAGGGTACACTCTCTCTATCAAAAAATGGTGTTGGGAAGCTTGAATGCTATCTTAGGATTTGATTGAGGCAAGTCCCTAAACACCATAACCCCCAAACCCCTTTTCTTCTTATGTGTAGGTTAGAGGTGCAAGCTCTGGGAAGGTGAAGACATAGGAAGACTGAGTAAGGAAAATGGTTTTGGGATTCAATAGCATTTTAGGAATATTCCTCTTTAGATAACTTGGGCACCTGTGAAATAGTCCTTTTGTCTGAACAAAATTCAAATATGGCTTCTGAGTAGTCTCTAGAACATTTTCTCAGTTCTAAACTTTGGCATATTCTCACTTCAAGGAATTGGGAACCCAAAAGTTCATCCTTTGATACCTATGCTTCTAGAATTAGGTTATCCTCTAGTCACTAATCTCAGTGATTCTTTCAGATTGTTTGTATCTATCATTGTTTGTTAGTTATGCTCTGATCATCATAGAACTAGGGTTTAATGCATATTTGACCTAGGGTTTGATAAAAGGCTTGATTAAATCTGATCTTTCTATAGAACGCTTGAGTACAAGATCTATAGCTGATTCCATCTCCAATTGGTAGTGTTTTGGCTCACTCTTGTCCTTGAATGTTATTATGGAAGAGCGTTTGGTCTAGTGTGCATGCTAGTCTTCTTCATTCTCTTTTTCATAGATAATAATAGGATATACAAAATATACAAATATACAAATCTAAAATATAAAAATGTCTCCATGATGGAAGCTAAATGATTTAACCACTGATCTCAATCCCTTGAATACAATAGCTTTATAGTCTGGTGCAAAACACTTGCATTTAAGTTTAAAAATTGTTATGCAAAGTAAACACCATCAACTACAACTAACTTAATAGTTTTTATCAGAAGTTTGATGGAATATATCTTATATGTCACCATAGGAATTATAAAAAATGTTTCCAAAATGATAGCTAAATGCTTTAACCACTAATCTGAGTCCCTTGAATGTACAATATCTCTATTCTCCAAAAATGCATTTATATATTAAAATTTGTCAAGCAAAAAAAACTTTAACCTACTATTAACTCATCGATGGTGCATGTATTTCCATCATAACCATAAGTCATACTCAAAATACAATCATGGTCTAGGTGGAATACACAAAATGTTGTTTCTAACCACATAAGTAGATCTAAGTACTCCAACCTTGTTTGAGGCCACAAACACATAATTAGGACTAAAAATCACAAAGCTGAGTATCAAGACTTCAAATAAATTTTGTTACTCTTGTTTTGACCTTGTTGAAGTGTATGCACCCTCATAAGGGTGAAATGATTGCCCAAATAGCTATTGTAAACTTCAAGCTTGTTGCCCTATCTGAAATAACATTATAGTTTTGAGGAAATATGAACAAAACTCACAAAAATCATCTCAAACTACACACACTTGTATTATTCTTATCATACCTCATATGTACATGAATAATTCTCACAGATTTATGAAGAAAAGGATGTTTTCCTATGTTGTACTATTGTAAAGCCTTATTCAACACTCAAAGCTCATGGTTGGATCATCAGACGTGTGAAAAAGTTCAAGGGGCATTTGTGCTTCATTGTTAATTAAAAATCACCTTTCATAAATATTTTTGGGTAGAATGCAATAGTAAAGGACTAACATGTTGCAGTTTGGACTGTTATAACAATCCTAGTCATGGAAGAGGGCTAAAATACATTGTTCTTTTATGGTTTTGGGTTATTTTTCATGATGATTAACTTATTTGCAGGACTAGACTAAAAGAATGTGGTGTTTATCTAATGTTTTTGTGTAGGGTTTTGCCTCCAAAGTGAGATATAGAGGACCTAGGGGTTGGTTGCCAATAGCAACTCACTAAACCCTAGCATCTATTTTGTTGAAGGAGATCCTATTTTTTGATCTATGATGCATACTTATCACTTCATGATATCAAAATCTAATCTAATTTTTGTGTTTTTGGTTACAATTTGAAATAAATAAAGATTCAAAGCCATCAATTAGTTTACACAAGGTTTTCAAGGGTTGACTATTGTGACAATCATAGTAGACTTTCTACATTTCATGAAGGATTTTAGTCACAAGACCACAAAGAGAGGAAATTATATAAGGATTTCATGGGAAAATTTGTTAAAACTATAATGGCTTCACTAAGTTGTTATCCAACCCTTGTTGTACATTCTAGGGTTATCCATCACTTATAGGGAATTCAAGGTACAAATGGCAAGGAAGATGTAATGGTTTCCTCACATAGGTGGGTTGCCTATTAAGACATCACATGAACATCACAACACCAAGAAGAAATGCAATCTTATTTCTTGAATGTTGCCAATTTTTTAATCATGGGACCATCCTATCATTTTGCCTCATGCATAGAATGCACTGCTATGCACATGTTCTACGTTTAGTCATGGTGGAAAGGATTATTTTACTTAGATACCCTATATATCCCTATACTTTATGATAGTCATAAAGAATCATTAACACTCTATTTGGTTTCAACTAAGGTCTCTTGTCATAAGAAACCTAAGGAGTTAAGGAAGGCCACCAAGAATGAACCATGAACTCAACACAAACTTGTCTACCCATGTCATCCATTGTTTACATTATAAAGATCTTGTTCTCTTGAAAAAATCACTAATAGATTCCAAATGTGAGAGATGTGACTAGGTTTCTATTTTGGGAGGCAGTTCCAGGGGTTGCACGAGGGTTCTTTGATCCTCTAATGTACTTCTCCCTGGGATCCTTCTTTGTGCTCTGAAATCTCTTAGACAATCTTGATTCCTTCATAATCTTTTTCTCCTATTTTGTGAATGTTTTCATTGATAGTTCTCTATTGTGGCCTATAGGGTTTTATTTGTTATAATACAATCATATATGTTTTTGTCTAGTGTATTTTTTAAAAAAAACATGTCTCGTTATTTCTCCCACCTTGTGTCTACATCATCTGGGTGTCACCCAGGCATTTCTTGGAGAGGGTGATGGAGGAGGTACAATGGGAGATGTTTGTCCCTCTTAATTACAATAAATGGAAGGCAATGAAAATAGAGTACCTCCCACGAGAAGAGATGAACAAAAATCATTCAAGGAAGTGGTCAGTATGGATGAAAACAAGAGGCACCGAAAGGAGCAGGTTTTTCTGTGGCTGAAAATGTAGGAGCCCATAGTGCAAGTGCCGAGGAAAGGACATAAGGAGTTGGAAGGTCTTATTAACCCCTAACGGTGAACTTGCTTAAGCTATAAAAAATGAAGAAACTAGGTTAAAAAATGTTGCCATTTTCTTTACCTATGTCAATATGGAAAAGATGCCCTCACATAGATTCTTTGATAACTAGATTACATCTATGTGGAGAAAGAAAATGGGGATCCACTACTCTTTCTGTAGAATGATACAACCTGGCATCTTTGTTATTTTAAAAAAAAATCATGGCATGCAAAGAAGGGTCATCGAGAAACCCTACTGGAATATTGGGCTAGCATTGTTTAAAGTGTTCCCATGGGAGCCTAATATCTCCCATAAGGAGATTCAATTATGCTCCATTCCTGGATGGATACTGGTTAAAAATGTTCTGATACAGTTCTAGAATTTTCTCCCACAAATGATTGCCCCGTTTGGAAAAAGCTTAAAATTTGATGATTCCTCTCTTCTCTCCCACACCTAGATGCAAGGTTGTTGATTTCCTTTGACACTGACACTAGAATCCCTGAAATACTTGAGATAAACTGGGGTGACAAAGAATATCTTTGTGACCTAATTAGCCTGAGTAGCCTCAATTCTTGCTTCCATTGCAAATAAGATGGTCACCAGAAAAGAGATTGTCCCCTTTTAAATAAAGGAATTAGCAACAATAAAATGGGCTTTGATGCAAATAGAGAGGGATCTGGTCTGGATTTGAAGGTGGTGGAGGAGGCTCCTCTCCTGGTAGGGGTGGCTTCGACACCCCATATTGCTATACCCAATGAAAATTTGGTCAAGGAGACTAATGCCTTGGTGGTGGAAAATGTCCTCACCACTAAAATTAATGATTCTATGGATAATGGAACTTTGGTAGATGGATCTTTAAGCTCAAACCCTCTAAGTGAGGAATCTCTTATGGAGGAGAATTTTGAAAGTACACATGATGAATCTCTTAGTTTATTCTCAATAGAAAGTTCTTGGGGTAATGTTTACCCAGTTATAACATCACAGTCCCCGAGACTCAATTGTATTGTTTGGGGAATTCAAACATACCGAATAATGATGATATCCCAAAAAAAATCAATGATGAATTATGTGAAGGCCCTCCTAGAGGCTATGCCTCTAACTCTAGTTTTATTTTAGTTAAAAAAATAAGAATGCCCAGCAACTTGCATTGGACAAAATTAGAGAGTTGGCTGAACAAAGGGTAAGGATTGATAAACCTAATGATGACCTCATTAAAAGGAATGAAGCAGACCTTAGGGGATTGAACTTGGCCCTTAAACAAGGCATCATAGAAGCTAACTCCTCTTTAAAGGATACTGAGAGGAAATTCAATTTTCTTCCTTCTGTCAAGTTAGATGAGGAAGGAAAAAAGGAAAATAATAAGTCAGTCTAACAACAATATTAAGCCTAGTAAAATGGGGAAATAAGCAGTTCGGTTAATTAACATGTGCTCCTTTGACACACTGCCTATGTCAGCTTCCAATCATTCATAGTAATGTAAAATATTACATGTTACAGTTGGAATGTGAGGGCTCTTGATTCCCTCGATAGAAAATATGTAGTCAGGAGTTTCTGTAATAAAAATAAAGACATGAATGTGCTCTTTTTGCACGAAATTAAAGCTGTCAGTTTTACCTTAGATAATACATTGAGGTTCATTTGGAAAGATGCTACTAGCTTCTCAATCAGACATGATAAAGGGAAAGGAGGGAATGCAATAATTTTAAGTCAAAATTTAACTAAAGCCCTCAAAAGTTCTAGAATTTCCCCTTTTAACAGATATGTGTGGGTTACCCTGAATTTTGGGGAGTTTGACATAGGTTTGTGTTCTGTCTATGCTCGAAATGAGTATTTGCACAAAATCAAGTTATGGAAATGGATGTTATCTACCCTCCCTAAGATCCCCTAGATTTTTTTGGGGGGGGGGTCTTTAATATGGTGGAAAATCCTGATGATAAGAAGGGAGGTAAACCTTTGATGTGGAAGGGAAATGAAGAGTTTTTTTCACAGAGGCTTAAAAAGTCTTTAACCTAGTTGACCCTCTTGAAGGGGAGAAAAAAGTAAGCAAAAGTACACCTGCTCCAATTGCCAAATAGGCTATAAGAGGATCTACTCCAGGTTAGATAGGTTTTATTTCCACAAAGATGTATTCTTAACTCCCTAAAGAAAAGAATCCAATAAGGTCCAACTCCTTCCCAATCCCCTTTTTGACCATCATCCAATCAAATTTATAATCTCAATTAAGAACCACAGCAGACCTTCCAGGAGAAAGATGAATTGCTCACCTTTCAAGTGAAACTGTGAACTATTGAGGGATGGAGATTGCAGAGGGGAAATTCTTATGATTTGAGATATATGTAAAGCAAGGTTTGGGGCCCATTTTGCCTTGTTCTATTGGGAAAGACTAATTGACTCATGCAAATCTATTTTCCAGATTGTGGAAAAAAACATACTTTAGACAATAAAAAGGAAGAATTGGTCATCCAACAAAAGTTTCTATTAGTTGAACAAAGTCTTCAAGAGAACCCTAATCACTATCTCTTTTCTAAGAAAATGAATGAGATAAAACATAATTTGAGAAAGGTTTAGATAAGGAAAGCTCAAAGTGCTAAAGTAAGAGCTAAATTGAACTAGTTACAGGATGGAGATAAAGGAACCAAGTATTTCTTCAATATTTTAAAATCTAAGAACTTAAAAGAAAATATCCAAGTAATTGTGGAAAATGGGGTTTATCTTCACTTTCAAGCTGATATTGTGGAAGCCTTTAGGAAATTCTATGAAAAATTGTTTAAGTTTGAGGTTGATACAAACAGGTTCCCAGAGGCACAAGAACTTTGTTGTAAGATCTGTAAGCCAAGGATTAATGCAGACATGAAGAAAAAATTGGAAGCAAATATCTCAAATGAAGAAATTAAGAAGACCATCTCTTCGATGAGTAATGGCAAATCTCCAGGGGCTGATGGGCTCCCTGTCGAGTTTTACAAGGCCAATCTAGAGTGGATAGTGGATGACCTATTTGATCTTTATGATGAAGCTATTGAAAAAGGCACTTTAGGGGAAAATATAAACAAAGGAATTATAAAATTGTTACCAAAGGAAGGAGACAAATCAGACATGAAGAATTGGAGGCAAATCACTCTTCTAAATGTCTCATACAATATAATTGCTGAGATACTAGCCCTCAGGTTAAGAGACATTTTCCCTGAGATCATTAGCCATACCCAGACATGTTTCATAAAGCGTAGATTTATTCTTGAAAATTTATTAAGTTGGGAGGATCTACACTAGGCCAATCAGACTAATCAATAAGCAGGCATCCTATTGGATTTTGAGAAAGCCTATGATAGAATTGAATGGTCCTTCTTGTTCAAAGTGCTCAAAGCTATGGGTTTTCCTAACTTTTTCTACAAAATGGTTGAAATGTTATTTGTGGATGCCTCTACACAAGTGGAAGTAAATGGTGAGTTGTCTCCTCCATTCAGGATGGAGAGGTCCATAAGGTAGGGCTATCCTCTGGCCCCATCCCTCTTTGTCATTGATTCAAATGCCCTTTATTATATTTTAAGAACTGAACTTATAGGAAGAAAAATGGGAGTTATAATGTTGCCTAACTGATGCAGAGATAGGAGGACCAAAACTATCCTCAATAACATTAAAAAATCAAATAAATAATCCAATTTCTTTGGTCAGGTTGAAGAGAATATTAATACATATTTTTCCTCTAATTTTCATGAAGATCTAATGGTAGGGGAGAAGGTTATGATTTTTTTCCCAAAACTGCAAACCCTAGGCAGCGTTCAGACCTGCCCTCACCAAAATTGCAATATCTCTCACAAAACTTAATGAAATTATACCAAACCAAAATAATTATAAACTAGAAACACATATCTTTCCATCCATATATTATATACATCAATGTGAGGCTGTACCAGGCCGTACCATACATATTTTCAGACTGCATTTTCAAAAAATTAAACTCTGCAGACCTACCCTTAATAAAAATGCCATAACTTATTCAAATATTAATAAAATTTGATACAACAAAAATAAATGGAAAGTAGACTTAATACTCGTTCCAACCATATATGGCTTGTCCCTGTATCTATCTGTATAGAATCGTACCAAATGCTGCAACAGGACTGTTATAGGAGAATTCCAGAAATTGCAGTCACTAAAATGGTCATAACTTCCTTAATATTGTACCAAATTTGATGAGACAAAAAGGAAAGGGAGGGTGATTGAATATAATTTCATTTGAAATCAAAAATAAATGTCCTCCTACCCTTACTGGGCTGTACCATGCAAGAAAATAGTAAATTTTTGAAGTATAATACAGAAAAACATTGCTTTTTACCATTCCATTCTCAATCTTCAATCACCTCCGAGTTTTCAAAGGTATACAAGGCATTTTTAAAGGTATTACAAATGACCTTTCAGTTTCCAACTACTTGGAATGAACCAAGAGCTAAATGACTCTTCACCTTCGCTCATTCTACATCTTTTTTCCAACTTTACATTGACAACCTTTACATGGTTTGCAATATTTTGCATATTTGAAACTCCCATTGACCTAAACACATAAAAATGACTTGATAAACCTCATTACAATGTGGAAGCATACAAATTTAATCAAACTCAAAGATTTGTCTAGGGAAATATTAATTTGCCAAGGTGCTCCTGCACCACACAACCAACCAACAAAATTTTCAAGTCCCTTGGAAATGTACCAGCAACAAAAGTCTCTTTCCTCTATCTTTATCTTCAATCTTCTTAGCTACAATCTTCCAATCTATAGAAATGGTGACCAACCAACCAAAAAAACAAACTACCATCTTCACAGAGCATCCTCAGGCTCCTTCTACTCCCATCAATGGAGTACTCTTCGGGCTGCAACATCAAGTGCTTCTTCAGGTATCCATCTCTCTCACTGCTTTACAACAAACCAACTCACCAAACCATTCATCTCACCCAACAGCAGATTTTGGTGATACACCTACCACTCTCTCCTCAATGGTTTCTCTATGCATCCTTCTCCAGCCAAATCTCTATTGGAGAATGGTCATGACAGAACTCATCTTGTCTGCCCACACACAATCTCAGAAAACATCCTTCTTGCAGTTAGATGGAACAAGCACCTGCAACCAAACAACTGAGCAACACAAAATCCAAAAGGTGTAGATTTCCTCCCTCGGTGATCTATCTACACAATCAAGATCTTCTCGCTCTTCACCTACCTTCTCAGTGACAGAAAAAAAATACACACCACCCAAATCTTTCGCCAGCTCTGATACCAAAATGATGCAGAGGTAGGAGGACCAAAACTATCCTCAATAACATTAACAAATCAAATAAATAATCCAATTTCTTTGGTCAGGTTGAAGATAATATTAATACATATTTTTCCTCTAATTTTCATGAAGATCCAATGGTAGGGGAGAAGGTTATGATTTTTTTCCCAAAACTGCAAACCCTAGGCAGCGTTCAAACCTGCCCTCACCAAAATTGCAATATCTCTCATAAAACTTAATGAAATTATACCTAACCAAAATAATTATAAACTAGAAACACATATCTTTCCATCCATCTATTATATGCATCAATGTGAGGCTGTACCAGGCCGTACCATGCATATTTTTAGACTGCATTTTCAAAAAATTAAACTCTGCAGACCTACCCTTAATAAAAATGCCATAACTTATTCAAATCTTAATGAAATTTGATGCAACAAAAAGAAATGGAAAGTAGAATCAATACTCGTTCCAACCATATATGTCTTGTCCCTATATCTATCTGTACAGAATCGTACCAAATGCTGCAACAGGACTGTTATAGGAGAATTCTAGAAATTGCAGTCACTAAAATGGTCATAACTTCCTTAATATTGTACCAAATTTGATGAGACAAAAAGAAAAGGGAGGGTGATTGAATATAATTTTATTTGAAATCAAAAATAAATGTCCTCCTGCCCTTATTGGGCCGTACCATGCAAGAAAATAGTAAATTTTTGAAGTATAATACATAAAAACATTGCTTTTTATCATTCCATTCTCAATCTTCAATCACCTCCGAGTTTTCAAAGGTATACAAGGCCTTTTTAAAGGTATTACAAATGACCTTTCAGTTTCCAACTACTTGGAATGAACCAAGAGCTAAATGACTCTTCACCTTCACTCATTCTACATCTTTTTTCCAACTTTACATTGACAACCTTTACATGGTTTGCAATATTTTGCATATTTGAAACTCCCATTGACCTAAACACATAAAAATGACTTGATAACCCTCATTACAATGTGGAAGCATACAAATTTAATCAAACTCAAAGATTTGTCTAGGGAAATATTAATTTGCCAAGGTGCTCCTGCACCACTAACTAGGATAGATTATTATATGTTCAATTTTCTGATGATATAGCTCTCTTCCCAAAGGTTAATGAGTAAGAGTTCATAGAAATGGAAAAAAGACTAGACCTTTTCTGCCTGGCTTCAAGAGCAAAAATATCTACTTCTAAGTCAATTCTTTTAACATGGGATGAAAATAGACCCAATTGGCTCTCATCAGATAAATAGCAATGGGCTGGGCCTACTAAACAAGTTAGATTTCCAGGCATCCCTTTTGCAATCAGTCCTAATTTGAAGCAATTGTGGATCTGGTTGTTTTCTAAATTAGAAAAAAAAATTAAAATTGGAATAAGATGTATCTTTCACTGGCAGGTAGAACGCAAGTATGCCAAAAGATTTTGGCTGCATATTCTATGTTCTACTCTTCTATGTGGCTATTTGCAAACTATCAGTTTGAGACAATTGATAAACTAATAAGAGGTTTCCTCTGGTCTGATGGAAAAGGGATGTCTAAAAAGCATCTTGTATGCTAGGATTGGTGTTGTGTCTCTAAGGGATTGGGGGGTTTGGGACTGAAGAACCTGAGATTTCAAGGCCTTGGCCTTACAGCTAAGTGGATAATTAATTCCTTGTTTGGTAATGAGCCATGGAAAGTCTTGGTGAGGAATAACATTGCTAATTTTGTGCCAGCTAGGAAGAAAGGTTGGGGCTCTATTAACTTCTATGATGCCTTGTTGGGAGGGTTTCAAGTCAAGCCAAGGGGTTTTGTGGTCTTTAGTAGTATCTGGAAGGCATGGGAAGAGGTCAGTGACCTTGTTGTGGACAAAGATGCCTTTTCTTGGAACAAAAGAGTTATCTAGGGTCAAAGATCCATTTGGTGGAACACTATATACAAAGGCAGGCCTCTAGCCCTCCTCCAAGGGTGCTCTAGTAGGAAATGTAATAACACAGGCCTTTCTAATCTTGAAGACCTATTTGAAAATGGTGCCCCCAAGAATTGGCTATCTAGTAAGGAGTAGTACAAATTGGAAGACAATTTTTACAGGACCTTTTCTACTTTAAGCAAAGCCTTGCTATGCAATGTTAGTTCAGATGTTACTAATGTGGGGGAAGAGTGGGTTATAGAGTTGAAATGGAAGGATGGTACTGCTCTCTCTACTATCACTCCAAAAATGATTTACAAGATGCTTGTTGACTCTAATCCTATCCTCCACATTAGCAATGCTTGGGTTGACACCCTAGACATTAAAGAAATTCCTAAAATGCTTAAAGTACTTTGGTCTAAGACACTGGAACCCCAAAAAGCAGCCTTTAAATGATTATTACTGTTAAATAAGTTGTCTTTAGGCCCTGATAATGTGGTTTGTCTAATGTGCAATGTTATTGAGTTTGTCTCTCATATTTTTTTATACTCTATTTATGCTAAATTTGTGTGGTCTATTTTTATGGGGAACATTGAACTATGGAATACCAATGTAGTTGAAATTAGGCATGAGATTCTATATAGCTTTGTTAAAGGTCTAAATTCTAAGGCTAATTGTTTTTGGTTTATATTGTCTTATGAAATTTTATGGTTCTTATGGAAGAAAAGAAATGATGAAAGGTTTTAGGGCAAGGAGAGGGATCTCATTGAGAGTCCTTGGAATCTCATAAACTTCAAATTTTATGAATAGGTCATAGTCACATTGGAGCTGTCACTAAGTATATTCAAAGAGTTGGTTGAAACAGGGACCATATGTTATATAGAAGATATCAGTGGTACAGAATTTGGAGCAAGAACTCAGAGAAGATTCAATGAGAGCTTCTTCAAGCATTACTTGAGATTTCAGGAAGTATACAACAGGATGAAACAAAAGGCAAAGGAAGAGAGCCTTCTTTACAAACACTGGGAAATGTAAGGGCAAAATTATAGTTTAGATATAGAAGAGCTAAATCTTTCCCCAAGAATTGGTGTCTTTCCAGGAATTGATGAACATAATAGTAGCAATAATAGAGATTAAATTTGAGATAAGAAACTAGAATGGTTTGATGATCCAAGAATGGAGGTTAGGAAGGTCTCTTCAGAAGAATCAAAACATGGGACAAAATTGGATGATAGCCAAGGGATGTTCTATCTTTACCAGAAAGCTACAGATGAGTTGGACACATGGCAGAACAAAGAGGTTGTTGAAGAGCAGGTGAGAGCTGAGGAGAATACTAAGGTACAAGAATCAAAACATGAGCAAGAGAACAGTGAATGCAATGCTAGTATTCAAGGCCCTGTGAGTTTTGTTGCGGGAAATTAATTATTGATAGCTAAATGGTTCTTAGAAGTAGACTGAGGGATTCAAATGAACTGTTTTGTCCTTAATATATGCTACAGTTTTAAGATGTATAAAACTTTTAGTATGTATTAGGAACCTTTAGTGTTTTTTGGATTGGTAAAGAAGAAACTAAATTTTTGAGTGGTATTATTAACCACGTAGTTGTAACTTCTGATTTACTTTAAATATATTACTGCTAGATTTACAATCCAAAATAAACTAGTAATGGGACTGCTATAGCTAAAATAACACAGGACAATGTCTAGGGTTATTTTTTACTATGAAAGTATTGTTATATATGGTGGGTGGGACTATCAAGATCCTTGAAGGGTGTTTTCCAATAGATGAGATCATAGATGTGGTCATTATAACTATCATCCATAGAACCTAAACACAAGTATAAAATACATTGTAGGAAGTTTTTCCTTGCTCCTATCATTGTAGAAGATGACTTTATTGTCCAAAACAAGGTTAACATAGTGATGAGGGAAGATATTCATAAGTGTGAGGGGTTTTCATTAGTACTGAGACTATTATAAACTTACTTTTCTCCCCCCATGCATTTGGGATCATTGCATGTTGAAAAGACATAAGTGGGGCATCTAACCTTGGAAAATGGTTGCACGAGAACATTGGGTGCTACTTGGTCACTGGTAGATTGTCACATCTTAGTTTTGGGTTGTATATGCATGAGGTAGAGTTGAATGACCATTGATCTAAACAAAATTGGATAACCCTATTTTATTAGGATCCTAGAATATTGACATCCTATCCATGGGTGGCAAGAAATATTATCATCTCTGTGCAGGCACTATTTTATGAGAGCATGGTGGTCAATAGGACAAAATGAAATGTCTTCCTTTGAATTCTATGGTGAACTATCAAGACAACAATGTGTCATAGGCATACCTAAGAAGATGTGGACTTTTTTACATTGAGTGTTTGCTAAGACATTAATATGACCATGAAATCAAACCACTAGCTAGAGATGATCAATACAGATCATGAAAGACTTGAAAGTTGTCAAGAGAATGGTCCTTTTAGGTTTGGGACTATCACAATCTAATCAAGGATGATGCAATCTTATTTTGGATGAGTATTGTAACATTATCAAGCTATTAGTGAGACATGGGATGTTAGGGTTTGGTGTTAGTATACCAGTGGTTCTAGATAAGGCATGGCTTACCATTAAGTGACTACTACTATTTAATCAAAGCATATGATAGTCACAAATGTAGTAGTTAAGAAAGGTTGCCACAGTCAACATATGACTCTTGTTGTTTATGGTAGTAGTAATGAGTTTCTTTATGATGAGGTTGGTGGCATGTACTTGAATAGTCTTGGTCTCATTGTGATCAAAGTATTAATGAAGTTATTCTACATCACTCCCACATCAACGATGGGCAAATAGGATGTAGTCACCTAGGGACTATCATAACTTCACCTAAGACCTAAGACCAAAAAGAAAATCATCTTAAGACCTTTGTGGCTATTCACTTTTAGCTAGGACAATCATGAATATCTTACAGTCTAGATTGATCATTTCATGGAAATGCATGGATGAAGGTCTATTTATGGATGAAATGATGAGAAAATGGAAAATGTAAGAAGCTGCACACGAAGGTCATGATGCCAAAACTACACATAGTATAGCTGCATATTAATATATATGCCTGAAACATGAGAACCTAATGGTACAAGGGAAGTCCTGATAACAAAATTAGCTATCTTGTTATTTATGCTTGAGATATGGAAAGTAGGCATGGCATATGGGGTTTGAAGAAGTTTCTAGATCAGCACATGCCTTCCTAACCAAGTCATCACCTTGAAAATTGAATTATTAAGGAACCTATGTTGTTAGAGGAGTTACTTAGAGGAGTTAATTCATGAAAAGACAAGGCATGTGAATTTTTTGATAGAAAACCTCAAAGAGATGTTGTTTGATGGAATGCAATGATTGCAAGATATGCACAAAAAAAAATTGTTGCTTTAGAAAATTTCAAGGAAATGCAATTGGCGGGTGTAAAGCCAAATTCCACAACCTTTGACAACATACTCCTTGCCTATGCCAAAATGGGATGTTTGGAATAGGATATAGACATCCACCAAAGTATAAAGGATATGAATTTTTTTCAGATGTTGTAGTTGCAAATGCCGTGGTAGACATGTATGAAAAGTGTGGATGCATAGACAAGCCACGTGAACTATTTGACAACATAACTCAAAGAGATGTTGTCTAATGGAATGCAATGATTGTACAATATGCACAAAATAGATTTGTTGCTTTAAGGATATGAGAATTTGTCAGATGTTGTAGTTGCAACTGCCTTGATAGACATACATATGCAATGTGTGGAAGAATAGACAAGCCATGTGAACTATTTGACAAAACAACTCAAAGAGTTGTTGTCTAATGGAATGCAAAAATTGCAAACTATGGACAAAATAGATTTGTTGCTTTAAGGATATGAGAATTTTATCAGATGTTGTAGTTGCAATTACCCTGTGACACATGTATGCAAAATGTGGAAGCATAGACAAGGCACATGAACTATTCAGTAGAACACATCAAAGAGATATCATCTCATGGAATGCCTTGATTGTGGGATATGCACAAAATAAATTTATAAATTACTATGTACAAAAGATAGAAAGCAAAATATTAAGAAACACAAATGTACACTAAAAATTGTACCTCACATCTATGATGCCATGCAAAATAACTTCATTCGCAGTCTTGTATAGTCAAAAGCATGCATTATAGTTAAAGAAACAAGATTTTTAATAAAATAATTCTAAAAAATAGAAATAACAAGAACAAGTTAAGACAAAAATTAACATACCTATCCATTTGGAAGTTTAAATGCTAGTCAAGCGTACCTAAGGGGTCATCTCTTATCTTCATAGTATCCAATATTGCTTCATGATCAATATTACTAATTGTCCATAGTTTTTTTTTGTTTGCATGATGCTTTAGTAACTTAACATTTGTTGCTACAACTAGGTATGAATACATCAATATGGTTTTATGCTTCTCAAAGTCTTCAAATGCAGGGATGCCATTCTTTCTAATCATATATGTTCGTAACCAAGTCCCAACAATAACAACTGATCCTGTAGGATATGTGAACCCATCATCATCTGTCGTAGGTCATGTTAGCTTTTGTTTTCCCTATACACATCATGCCAACCAATAGTCTGATCTCTCTTCATTTCTACACAGTGCAACAATTGCATAAACATGACCTGGTTGTACAAGGTTTGAAAAATGTTTATAGTCAAATAATCTCTCCATGTCATTCACTAAAGATGATTGACCTTGAGATAAAGGGGTTAAATATTGTGGAATCCATGCATCTACCCACTCACCTGACTCACAATTATCCCAATCACATTTAATGCAACTATGACAAAAACAAGCTAATTCTCATGTCGAAATAGTCCATGCACTTGCATCTGAGCTTCAAAATGAATGAATCTTTGACAATTCATTGATTCTCTAACAATCTAATTTCTCTCTCGATATCCCCTCATCAACCAACCAAAAGAACCTACACACTTCTAAATCAAGAGCCACTCCTTGTGACAATGCATAGTTACACCACTTAACATAGAATCTGCATCATTGAATGTAGGACCACCTCCAATATTTAGTTGTTCTGTAAAAAGATCTCTCTTCATGCATGCACCCACTACATCATGTTCCCCTTTTCTATGCCCAACTTCAAAAAAATTCAAAATATGAGGTATACCCTTCTCTACATACGTCCTGCTCAACCAATAGAACATACGAGCATTCTTGAATTGAGTGGTAAAATTATCTAACCAAATGAGATGTTGATCCATTCTAATATATTTTTCTTTCAAGAACACATAAAATTATTGAAAACAATATTGCACATACTCTGATGAATGAGATCAATCATCACTCATGTAAAAATAGTATTCTCTGACAATCTTCCTATTCTCTTCTATACTCTTAGGGGCATGTCTATATGTGATGTGAACAAAAATAATAATCTGAATAGAATTGTAGTATTGGGATTGCACTTCATTTTGGGGTTGCAACATGTAGTTTTCTGCAAAATCAACTACAGAGACTATCACATCCCCAAACTTTGACTATGCTTTACTTTTACTTGCATGGAAGTAGTTGATAGACTTTAATGGATTAATGATTTGCCATTTAGAGAAAATGTCAGGATAAATCAATGATTTTATGAGTTATGATTAAGTGCATAGAATTTGAAATGTGATTAAATGTTATTGAGATTATTAAATTATGATGTATAAGGATTTACTAATGATACACTAATCTTAGTTTGTGTGACTATGAGTTGTAACTAGGAAATAGATTTACACCTCTGAGAAAAGAGGGAGGTCATCATCAGAGAGAAGGGAATAGATGTTTGGAAATGAATAGGTTTTTCCATTCAAGTCCTATGATGTATAATTAGTGAACCCTCATGAGACGAGTAAGTAGTAATCGATTCTTCTTGTTTAAGTCAATCTCGTCTTGACAGTTGTCAATTTTCCATTTAGGAAAGGTTTTCTGATGTTAAACCTTATTTGATATGGATAAAGTGATTTTTGGAAAGTATTATTGATGTTTAGGACCTTAACAATTATTTTCCTTTTTCAAAACTTTCTAATAAAAATTTCTAGTGATTCCTATCTATTACTGATGTCAACACCAAGTTGCAAGGGGGGAGAAAACCTCAAGCCCATTCTTACACCTTTCCTAATGACTAATATCAATATTCGTATTGGTAGTATTGTTACCATTATGTTGATATGTTATATTTATTTATTTGTATATTAATATATTGTTAAATAAAACTTGTTTATTAAGTCATAAGTACTTATCTTATTGTGACAAGCTTTCTACAGATTGCAAACAACTATTTTCACATAATGGAATATGACCCCCATATTCCATGATAGTGTGGAGTGAGTGGGGAAACCACTACTTATTCAGAGTAAATTATGCTTAAGGGGAGCTCGACCATTGTTGCATGCTCCTTTTGGGAGATTTAATAGGAAGAGTGGGTAGTTATTTTCCACAGGGGTATGGAACCTACAAGGAGTAAGCGGTGGTAGAGTGATAATCAAAAAATATCTGGAGTACAGAGAAGGGCACAATAAGTCTTGGAGAGAAAATAAAATAGAGAGGGATTCAAAGCTCGAGAGGAAGGTTTGAGACTGAACGTTGTATAGGTACCATCTAATATACATGTTATGGCTAAGGCTATGCATGATACAATACATGTTTCTTTTTATCTTTTGTTGTTGAAGCTTGTTTTCACTGTTAGTGTTTACCTTGCGGCTACAGAAGGATGACATTGTTAAGATGCTTGTTTTCACTATTAGTGTTTACCTTGTGGCTATAGAATGCTGACATAGTTAAGATGTGTGTTTTCACTATTAGTGTTTACCTTGCAGCTACTGAAGGCTGACATCATTAAGATGCCTATTTTCACTATTAGTGTTTACCTTTCAACTACAGAAGGCTGACATCATTAAGATGCTTGTTTTCACTATTAGTGTTTACCTTACGGCTATAGAAGGCTGATAACATTAAGATATATAGTATATTCTTATTGTTGAATAACCAACAACTAGGAGACTTTAAGAGTAATTTCTTAACTATATCGAAATAGATAACCCATGATACTGGCTATTCACATTGATACCTTGATAATCTTAGATTCTTTCTATGAGACAATAGTTAGCTATTTGTGGTGGTATGAGATTATTCTTCATAGTTGTTTTATATACCCTATGTCTTTGTAAAACAAAGTTCTTGCCTAAGCTCGTTAGTAGAGCGTTAGTGAAGGTGTATAATGACACTTTTAGATTGATAAGCAAATCTTTCTTTTTATGGGTCGATATTATAGGTAGCCTAATTTTAAATTAAACTTATTAGGTGTTATCATATTTTGCAAATGGTTGGTAGTCTCCCTATAGTATGTTTTAGACTCTGTATTTTAATGTCTTTTGAATGAACTTTTCTATGTTAGTAAACCAAGAAATTGTTGACGATTGTTAAAACAACAGATTGAGACTTAGTCTCCTGAGTTCATTTTTTGTATATCAATTTTGGGATAAAATAACACCTGTTACGAAAAGTTATTATTGTGAAGAACATAAACTATTGTCTTATATTATAAGCTCAATATAAAGATTATAGTAGTCTAAGGAGGATTAGGGGTTGAAATAATCATATGATTATAGTCACATGACCTTGAATGACAAGCACTATAAATATTTTTGAGTAGCAGAGTTTTTTCATGACACCTAGTACAAAATTGGTTAATGTGGTAGTATGTCCTGATATTATTTTACCTACATCTGACAAGAGTTTAAATGTTATTTTCTAGGATAGGTTAGAGAAGATAAATTTTGAAGAATAACCCAAATATGTTTGGTAAACATAAGATATTTCTTAGGGTTATGTTGGCAATTAAAACAAATGTATTTATTGTCGACAAGGATTAGCTGAGAATCCTTAGATCAAGATAAGTACCTTGGATGAATTTAGAAGCTTTTGATAAATTAATTCTCTATGTTGATATTTGACATCAAAACCAAGAATATGAACTTATGAAACAAGGTGTAGAGTGATAGGAAGTCATAGATTCTATGTTGCAACTCACATCAAGAGGTTTTTCAAAACACTATGCCCTCACTTTGAAACCATCCTTGGTATGGTATTCCAAAATTTGGCAATAAAATTCTAAGTTAGGTGAATTGTGGGTGAAACTTAGTCAAGTAAATCTATGACTAGTATTGGTCAAACTAAATTCACTGTAGGATGAGATAGTTTCCAAGTCAAATTAGAGGTATGTGAACTAACGACTATGTTTATTGTGAATGTCTATTTATATTGAATCTTTGGCCAAAGTAATGCATCTATCTATGAATTCATTAGTCAGTTCATGATGCTCTAGATTTACATAACCATCTAGTAGTATCATACTTAGTTTGAAGGAATCTATAGTTGTATGACCATGTTGGTTATGTTGGATACAACACTAGAAAATCAGATGGCAAAGCCTATCAATTCTTTATATATATACCCTTCGTGAAGGGTAGGGCCACTTCCAGGATGGAAGATGTGCGAGGGACCACTGGTCCATTGTTGGAGGTAAAGCACTCAGGTGATGCCCTCCCTCTGTAGCAGAAGACTCACCAAGACTTGTGAAAATAGATATCAAGATTCTAGATGCAGTTTGTTTCATGATTAAACTTATGATAGTCAAATTTATGTAAAACTATTGTTATTTCCAAGAGCAAAATATTTGTAATTGTAAAGTGAAAGATTTCACTAAAATGCTATCTTTGAATATGTTGTAAATTTCAAGTATTTTAAATATTTAGAAAAGATATGCTATTATTTCCTTGATTGTGCAGATGATATATGTTTATAAACAAATGCTCATGTTTATCATGTTCATTTACTTTTCTAGTAAATTTGGTGTGTAAAAATGAGTAATATGAGAAGGCATGTTACATATGTTATCAGAGCTACTAGTTTCAATACATGGACCTATGAGCTCACTGCTTAAATTTTCTCTTCATACATTATCAGTTGCTAATGTTTGAATGTTGTTTTGCTAGAATAATAATGTATACTAAAAATTTGGATTAGCTGAAATGATGAAATAAATACATACACTACCCAAACCCAAACCTTCAACATACCTCGAATGATATGCACAAGATGACGGCTTGATTGATCCATGTAAGATGATGGATGAAATATGAAGAAAGATGCAAAATGGAGATGGAAATGGATGCAAGAGAGAGAATGATGGATATGGTTGCATGTTGGTTGCTTGGGATTTTGGCAGCATAACCATATGAAATTAGATTGCATCCCCCAAATGGCTTAGAGGAGGCTAGGTTTATAGGAAAGACCTACTTGGAATGGATGGACAAAATTGATTAGGGTTTAGATGATATGGATGGCTAGGATTGATTAGGTTTCCTTGCACATCATGAAATCGTAGTCATGTGACAAGTGTGCAAAGGAGAATGAAAGGAATCTAATTCAAATATTTTATTTGAATTATCTTGCACATGTGAACCATATTAAATGCAAGATGTACTACCCCACATGAAACAAGAGAGAAGTGGACAAGTGTCGTCATGTGATGAAAGGTAAGGAAAATAATTCAAATTTTTAATTTGAATTATGTGAGACATGTGATTAGGGAATTAATTAAATAAAGTGTGTTTATTTAATTAATTAGGAATGTGATTAAGTTGGACAAATGGGATGGGGGATTAATTAAATAAATATGATTTATTTAATTGATTGGCTAAGTGATTATGATAGGATTAGGAGTGGGATAAGTGGGATTTGGGAGTAGGATGAGGTTGGATGACCTAGGACCTAGGGAAAAACACACAAGGTCATGTTGACAAGGTGTTATGTCAAGACATGGACACTTTTCAATGTCTACATTTACCCCTCTTTGAGTTGATGTTGGGAGATGATAAGATTTATGTCAAGTGATTATGAGTAGGATTATGATAGGATTAGGAGTGGGGTAAGTGGGATTTGTGAGTAGGATGAGGTTGGATGACCTAGGACCTAGGGAAAAACACACAAGGTCATGTTGACAAGGTGTTATGTCAAGACATGGACACTTTTCAATGTCTACATTTACCCCTCTTTGAGTTGATGTTGCGAGATGATAAGATTTATGTCATGTAACATCATTTCAAAGAAGCTAAGGAAATAGATAGAGGAAAAGGATAGGGTGATGATGGAAAGATAGGATAATGATGCCCCCTCAAGAGGCTAGGTGGGTTGGACAAACACAGGTAGGCTCTCAAAATGAAACAAAATTGGCTAAGGAAGAAAGATAAGGGAATGGATAGAAGAAATGAATGATGTGTTATGTTGCAATGAAAGTGAGCAACCATGATGTTTGATATAGCACGAGATGTCATGCATGAAGGTATAAGGACCAAAGTGACAATGTGTCTCGTGCCCCAACATAATAAAACCTTGTCTGGATATAAGATATGAATATTAGCTGGGTTGGATTCAGATACAAATGCAAGTTGAAAATGATAACACACACAAGCAAGCAAGCAAGCATGCACAAATGATTCAAAAACAAACAAGATATTGCCCCTATCAAGTTGTAAACCAATGATTAATTGATTGATTGATGATAGATAGTGTTGTCATTGTGGGGAATGATATATCCCGTTGATGATGATGATGATTAATTGATTGATTGATTGATTTAGTTTACGACAAGATTAGGATGAAGACCATTGATTGCAATTGGATAATTTGACACAATTGATTGACTTGATTGGTATGGATTAAGGATGACTTGAATTTGGATCATTGCTTGGATTGATTGATAAGGATGAAATGGAAGAAATGATTTGAAGGATAGATGATGATGATTTGATTTGATGAAGACTAGAAGAATGATGAAAGATGAAAGTGATTTATTGCCTATGCCTAAATTTAGGTACTTCCTTCATATCCCAGATTTCCTACATACCCTGTATCCATGGGATCAAGGCACTTAATGAAAAAGATGAGATGTAGTTCTAATTTGTCTTTTATTGATGGGATTATATGGATTGGATTGATCAAGTTATGGATTGATTGGGATTAATTGGATGATGTGATTTGATTTGCTTTTGATGATTTGATTGGATTGGGTGATTAATAGATTGGCTTGATGAATGTATTTTGATTTTTTTTATCTTTTTGGGAATATTTGATTTTTTGGGGGGGGTTTTGAAATATTTTGATTTGTTTTGGATTTTGACATGTTTCAATTTTTTTTGGATTTTGAGAATGTTTTGATTTTTTTAGTTTTTTGGAATGGTTTGATTTTTTGGTTTTTGACAATGTTTAGATTTTTTTGTGTTTTTGGAAATGTTTTGATTTTTTTTGGTTTTTTGGAATGTTTTGATTTTTTTGGATTTTAACAATGTTTTTTGTGTTTTTAGAAATGTTTTGGGATGTCAATGGATTTACAATTTGTGCAACCTTTGTTCTTGATACCAATGACAAGGGGAACCAAGTCTAGGTGCAAAGGAATGAATGGGATTGGAGAGGATAAAAGGATGGACGATAGCGGATGGATGAAAGGATGGACGATAGTGGATGGGAAAGGATGGATGAAAGGATCATGATAAATGGATAGGATAAAAGGATAGGCTATGGAATATAATGGATTTATTTGTAAGAGAGCAAGGACGTGATCTCCAAGGACTATATTGCATAGGAATAACATGCCCCAGTCTAGGTAGTAGACTTAGGATTTTTCAGGACAATACTTAAGGAAATAGTATGATAGGATTTGACATGATAAAGCTTATGACTTAGATGATAGGGTTCATTTACTAAGGATGAGGTATGTCAAGAGATATCCAAAACATGTTTCAACATTTGCTCCCAATCTTTGTCAAGATCAAAAGAGGAAGGGAGGATGAATGGATGCAATGTGATAGGTATGTATATGGAAATGGTATGAAAATGGTATGATAGTTTGGAAGAGGATGAGACAAGGTGCCCCCAAGTGTAAGTGACATAGAAGATTGACCTACACATGATGCTTGTTTACCAAGTTTTCATCATGGTACTTATCCAAGGTGCCTGTTTACCAGGTTTTCACCTTTGGACGAAAGGATTTCTCTTTACTTTTTTTTTAATTTTTTTTCTTTTTTGAATTTTTGTGACTATTTTAACTATTGAATGGGAAAAGGGGTGGATACGGATGGGTGGGACTCAAATGTCTAATTCCATGTAATGTGATAGTCTCATTAGAGAAGGATGTCATGACAATAGACCATGTCAAGTCATTATGCTCAAGATGTTGGTAGGGTGATTGCGTGGAAGTGAGATGGATAAGGTAGATAGTGGATTATGATGTGGATTAAAATGGAATTATGCAAAAGCATGGACCATAGGAAGGTGATGGGGGATATATGTAGGATAATGAGTGAATGATGGAGTGATGGAGGTATGGAAAGGAATCATGACCAACAGCTGCACACACCATTTTAAACATGGAAGATTTTGATTGGATGGTGGTGTAGGAAGCAAGGGTGATGTTTGCTTAGGAAATGGGTGATGGAGGACTTTTGGAACCCACATGGACTTAGTATTTTTCTAATTTTTTCTTTTCATGTGGGATGTTTGAAATGTTTGAATGGAGGGGGATGGTTGGGATTTTTGAGAGGTGGATGCCTCATTTGACTTGATTAATTTTTGTTTAGGTACCATATCATTTTATTTTTAGACTTATGTTGTGAATGTATGGGCTTGAATGGATTTTTTAATGTACCTTGCTTTGAATTTTTGGATTAATTTCCTAAGGCATTAGGATCCTTAGGATTTGTGACTTTTTGAACAGAGGCATCCAAATGTTTATTTTTAAATCCCATGTGGTGGATGAAATGAGTGGAAGCTCCTTGTTTATACAATGCGTGCATTTGTTGGTCATGATTGGGTAAGGGGATTGTATGATAGGGATATTAGGTGTGGGAAGCAATGGTGGTAAAGTGGATGGAGGAATATTTGGAGTTGGAAGTAATGGAGGTAAAGTGGATGGTGGAAGGTGAATGGTCACATGCTTTTGACATTTGTAGGATGAGGGAGGTGGAATGGCAACGTATGTTTTGGGTGTATGATAAGGCTTGTGGAAAGTGGACTTAGGAGGAATGGAGGTATTACCAACATCTTTTGATTGTTGACCTTGAGGTGTGTATCCAAGGCCATATGAGTGTGGAGGAGGGACTTTGACATGTATAAGCTCCAAGATTTCTTGTTCAAGAAGGCCTAAGCCTTTGCCTTGATAATTCATTTTTTGGAGCATGTGATCAACAACGAGACTATGTGTAATTTGGGAACTAGACTTGAGCTTGTTATTGGATGGAGAGGGTGAGGTGGAGGACAAAGGTTGTTGTTGTCCTAGGGAAGAACACTCATGCATGAAAGGAGATAGGCCAAGTGAGTATGGTGGTGGATTTGAAATGGAATCAATAATGGACGTGGATGAAGGATCATTAGGATCGTGATTATGTTCATTGTGCTCACTAAGATCCAAGTTATTTGTTTGATATTATATGCTTATATGTTCTTGGGAGGGAATTATCTCATCATGACAAGTGGAAGTTGGTGTCTCATGGTTAGGAGTAGGTGGAGGATTGGTAGGAGAAAGCAGGATATCTTTCTCATGGATGGATATAGGGTTATGGATAGGATCAAGGTACTCATGGATAGCTTCTTCATAGGTATCATCTTGATCATAAAGAAGATACATGTTATGGATAGATTGGATGGGGATGATTTATTCTTGATTAGATTTATGGGCTATTGTTTCTTCATGCTTAGGATCATGATCTTGACATAACTCTTAGTTTTCTTCAATGGAACTGGAAAGCTCTTTAATAAGATTGATAGCTTGTAGATCACATGATGGGATTAGAAGACTAGACAAAGTGTTTAAAGACTCACAGGAAGGCTCAAGAATAGGTTTTTGATGACATGGCAATGTTTTATTCCTTTCTAGTAGCCAATGAATCACATCCTTTGCAAGGCTATGGGTCAATGGGCAATATAGTGGATGGATGATAATAGTGGAAGTTGAAGGCTTAGGATTAGGATTTTTTGGATGGATAATGGAATTAGGATTTGGGCTAGATAGAAAGATAATGGAATTAGAGGGATTGGTTTTATCCAAGACAATCTTACCATAATCTTCTAGGTTTTTGAGAAATCTTTGAAATTGAACACAAGTGGATATGGTGTGGCCCCTATACTTATGGTATGCACAATATGCATCATCTTTATACCAACTAGGATTAAAAATAGATGGATGATATGATTTGAGAGGGTATAGATCCTGTTGGAGTTTTCTCTGAATTAGCAGAGGGTTTGCCAATTCCTGTGCACAGGCAAATTCAGACAACAAATACAGGAGGTTGCGTGAGCTGCCTCCCCTTCACTTCTGGTTCTGCCGCACCAAGGGGGTATCCCTATAGCTAAAGATTTAACTTTGACTCACCCAACAGAAAGATTTAGCTTTTCAGAATAGGTAGAATAGTCTCATGTTTGGACCAAGAATTGTATGATAAATCACAAGGTTGGCAATGTTCTTGGACATATCTAACTAGTTGAGGATGAGAGTATGCAGGGGTCCTATTTCTACTCCTATAAACTAACAGGTTGAAGTTTTGAAATGATATATTTTGTGTTTTGGATGCAAGACAAGGGGTTTTGGATCATAACTACTACACAAGGGCAGACCGGTGCCTATCTCAGGGCAAGGAGTCAACTAGATGTATACATATGAATGATTTGCACAAACTCAACAGAGATTCAAGTTTCAAGGGGTTAGATTGGTGCTTGCCTTACAAACATCACCCAAGAATAAGTATTTAGCAATCTCTACTTACAAATATCCTTGCTGCCATACATTCTGTCTCATACGTAACCTAAAACAGTATAATCCACTCCTTGAATAGAGGTCAGAAGTTAAGCATGCAATACAGAAAATTGTATCCTAGAATCTAAGTAACCCTTAGAAACCAGATTCAAAAGAAGGGATGCATACAACAAATGGAGACAAACAGCTAAACACATGCAAGAAGCATTTTTCATATAAACACAACATGAGACTAACATGTATGCAACATGCATTCAAATGCAAGTCATAAACTCCAAAAGAGACAGAACAACCAAAAAGCTCTATTTTTTGTTATTTCTCCCAAAAATTGCCCAAGTCTTCCACCCAAAAAATGAGTAACATAGTTCACTTATATAGCAAGAAGATGTACTCAGCAATCAAATACATTGGTCATTTCAAAATGTTGCTAGATACAATGCACCTTCAGAATGGCGCCCAAAACATTCAATGCAGTAGGCAGAAGAAGAAGGGAGTGGTTGAATTCGAGAAGTGTGTCGCCACTTGAAGATTTTCTCCCTTAAGAATGGTAGCTGGCCTATCCATTCATCGACCATACCTTTGCAAATTTTCCATTAATAGCCAACCTACCCGTGGGACGTAGCAACTTCAGAAAATATGACAGTTGCATGCCCCACCTGAAATGTGATTGCAGATAAAAGAAATCTCTCCTGTTCATGAAAATTTGAATGATGACCATCGATTCTTTCCCTCCCTCTGAGATATGTGGCTTCAAATTGTTTTGAAAAATCACTGGCCAATTAAAACGTGTCACACAGGTAGCTTTTTGCCATCACAGACTTTTCACAGCGCGAACATACCTTTTACCTTTTTCACCCATTTTGCCTTTTTTACCCATTATACATTCAAATATTTGTATATGCCTATGCATATACAAACAATCACCTTGGACATGTGTCACCCCCTAATTTGATCGCCATCGCGAAGCATTAGCCTCTTCATCGGCAATCCATTATATCTCCTTTTGCATATGTGGTTGCATACGAGATTGTATATACATACAATCACCTACATACAAAGGCGTGGACCCCAAATTTTTATAAAACAAATTGCAATTGCTATCAAGTCCAGGCTTTGTATCTCCTTCCTTGTACATTGGCATATACAAGCACCTCATCATACAAGCTGTGGACCCCAAAATGATTATTTGCTGCATTTGATTCTCCAGTCGAGTCTGGATTGTATGTTTTCCCTTTGTATATGACCCTTGTATGTGCAAAAATACAACGCGGACATACAAACAAAGATGCAAACAAACACTTGCCTTTATCAACTAAACTGCATATTCACTTCAGGTCCGGGCCTTGTATCTAAGAAATGTATATGCCCCTTGCATATGCGATTGTATGTGCAAAGATACAACCGCATATCATACAACTGGTGGGCCTGAGGCTTTGTATGTCTTCTGATATGTTTCCTTGCATGTGCAACTTGTATATGACATACAATCACCTTTGTATGAAAGAGGACCCCACTTTCCTTTGTATATTCTGCTTTGTATATTGTCTCTTGCATGCTTCCTTTGTATCTTCATCGGCCCGCCGAAGAAACCTTGGACTTGGCTGCTGATAGACAAAGCTTTTCTGATGACACTTTGTATGTCTACCCCTTGTATCTGTTCCATTGTATATTGACCTTGCATATTTGCTTTGTATATTCAAACATACAAACTCATGGCCTATCGGCGGGACCATGGAATGAGACACCGATGTGCATTGTCTCAGTGATGACCCTTTGTATATCAGCCTCTTGTATATTTTCCTTTGCATACCACCTTTGTATATGAAAACATACAATGGCGAATGTATATGCGAATATACATTCAAGAATGCATACATAAATCCAAAGGATGAAACTGAGAAATCTATGTGATGAAAATACTTGAAGCTAAAAGATTTCTGGGTTTTTCTAGGTTTTATGAAAAGATTCTCAAGGTGAGTTTTTTGGGACTTTTTGGCAAATAAAAGCATGGGTAATTGAAATATTTAAGCTTTCTCTCCTTCTATTCAGGCTTTCTCTGATCGGATTTTTTTTAATAGGAGGGAAACAAGAATATTTTGGGTTTCTCTGAAAAGGCCTGCAGATGAATACTTGAAACCCAAACTCTAGGTGGGTACCACCATTGGCTGTGTCTAGGGATGCATGCCTCTTGCAGGTATGGAAAGAACTCCAAATCTCTGGGATGCAGACTAAGTGCCTTATCCATTGGGCACAGAGTCAAATGCAACATCAACCTGCATCACAAATCACATTTTTAAAAATTTACCTAGTGGCCCAGGGCCACCAAAAAGGAAAAACCAGTACTTTCCTTTGTCAAATATCTAATTTTCTTTTGATTTCTTCAAATGAAGTTGGAAAAAACCTGGTTGTCTATAGCACCCAATGTTGCAATTATTTTTGTTGCTGCCCCCTTCTCCTTCAACACATCTACAACAAGATTCATAAGCATCTACCATTTTTAGCATTAGACAATCATGATCATATGAGTCACTGATGTTGCTTGGAAAAATAACAGACTCATATGAAATAAATGAATCCACATCAAAAAATTTCCCTTTACAAAATAAGAGCTCCTCTATATCAAACATGCACTATTTAGACAAAAAACAACACTTCACAATCAGATTCATCTTTATAAACATTCAGATATCCATAATCATTGGTCTTAATGATTTTATCATTAATGTCCACCTGGAATGTCTCAAGAGAAGGCATAAATAGCTCAGAGTGCAACCCTATGCTAAAAGATTCATAGTCACCCCTGCAACCAACACTATTCCCATCTGTATTAACATGAACATCTGCAACTTGTCCATTCACATCTAAATAGTGACCCTAATTTTCCTCTTCACCAATGCACTAATAATCAAAAGTAAAAGTTTCAACCTTTGCACTATAGAGGTGGTCATAATCTTCAAGGAAGCACTCATACTCAACATCCATATATATTTCATCATCTGAAAGGCTCACATATGGGTTCGAATGCTGACAATCATCAACACATTGCCTACCATCCCTTGAATCAGCATCTTCTGTATTTAGAGTGAAGCTATGCATATCTGCCTTGTACAAATAATCATGAATAACTGGGATATGCCTATTGTTGCAGGACACAACTTCATGTATATCTTTCATTTCATCATTTGAAATGCATTTTGCATCTGCAGGCTTCTTTTCTAGTGGCTGATTACAATCTTTGTCTTCACCATTATAGGATGTGCCCACATTTTCTACAACATCTTCATGTTTATGCATCACATCATGACTACACCCATTGTTATGAAATACATTCCCCTTTGCAAAATCATCTCTCAATGAACACACTGGGAAAGCTGAAACATATTCATTTTGAAAACTATTTTGAAGGCTTGCATTCATGAAACCTATTGGCATTCCATATTTCTGATTATTTTCAATATCCATAGCAAATTTATAGGCCTGGTGAAGTGTAGCTGGTTCTTTATCTCTCAATAAACAACTCATTTCTTCATCAAATGCAGCCAAATAAATTGCCAAGCACAATGCATCATTGGGTCTCATATATTCAAGAATCTGCTTGAGCAACTTAATAAATCTAAGATTAAAGGCTAGGACCAGTTCCTTATCTTCCTTTTGGATATTCATGAAATGTATGATCAATGAGGCCAAATCAAATCTTTCACCAAACTGCTCTAGGAATGCAACTTCTAAATCTGCCCATGAAGAAATTGAACACGCAGGCAGGTTTGAAAACTAGACCCTAGCATCATCCTCTAATGACTGAACAAAAAGTCTCATTACTACATCTTCAACCTCTACCTCATAATCTTCTATCAAATTACAAAAATTTTGTAGATGTTTATTTGCAGACTTAGAATTTGATCCACTATATTTTGGGAAACATTTTCTAATCTTATTGGGAATAACATTTGGTAACCACTTATTCCTGTGAAATTCAGAGCTTTATATCTTTCAATAACAAATGGTCTTCTTTGAGAGCACAACCAAGACTATTGCTCTATTTGAACCATTTCGAGTGAAAAGATGGAATACCTGGAAATATGTTGCAACTTTGGGTAAGTTCAATCAATAGAGTCACCACCTCCCATAGAGAGGACAAAATATCAAGAAGGAACCTTTATTTTATGGATTCATCACACCAGAAGAGCACCACATGGTTCTTCCTTGGCCTTGCTACAACAACTTCACCTGGGTCTTCTAAATTTTCAAATTGCTTGAATCCCCAGTAGATTCACCACTTTGTTGGTGACTTGGATGGGAAAGAATTCACTCTTTTACTTCAAATCAACTCCCCAGCAGAGTCACCACTTTGTTGGAGTTTTCTTTGAATCAGCAGAGGGTTTGCCAGTTCCTATGCACAGGCAGATTTGGCCAACAAATACAGGAGGTTCCATGAGCTACCTCCCCTTCACTTCTAGTTCTACCGCACCAAGGGGGGTATCCATATAGCTAAAGATTTAACTTTGACTCACCCAACAGAAAGATTTAGCTTTTCAGAATAGGTAGAATACTCTCATGTTTGGACCAAGATTTGCATGATAAATCACAAGGTTGGCAATGTTCTTGGACATATCTAACTGGTTGAGGATGAGAGTATGCATGGGTCCTATTTCTACTCCTACAAACTAACAGGTTAAAGTTTTGAAATGGTATATTTTGTGTTTTGGATGCAATACAGGGGGTTTTGGATCATCACTACTACACAAGGGCAGACCGATGCCTATCTCAGGGCAAGGAGTCAACTAGACATATACATATGAATGATTTGCACAAACTCAACAAAGATTCAAGTTTCAAGGGGTTAGATTGGTGCTTGCCTTACAAACATCACCCAAGAATAAGTATTTAGCAATCTCTACTTACAAATATCCTTTCTGCCATACATTCTTCATCATACTTAACCTAAAATAGTTTAATCCACTCCTTGAATGGACGTCGAAAGTTAAGCATGCAATTCAGAAAACTGTATCCTAGAACCTAAGTAACCCTTAGCAACCAAATTCAAAAGAAGGGATGCATACAACAAATGGAGACAAACAGCTAAACACATGCAAGAAGCATTTTTCATATAAACACAACATGAGATTGAACATGTATGCAACATGCATTCAAATGCAAGTCATAAACTCCAAAAGAGACATAATAGCCAAAAAGCTCTATTTTTTGTTATTTCTCCCAAAAATTGCCCAAGTCTTCCACCTGAAAAATGACTAACATAGTTCACTTATATAGCAAGAAGGTGTACTTAGCAATCAAATACATTGGTCATTTCAAAATGTTGTTAGATACAATGCACCTTCAGAATGGTGCCTAAAACATTCAATGCAACAGGCACAAGAAGAAGGGAGTGGTTGAATTCAGGAAGTGTGTAGAACAACCTAGAAAAACTCTATTTTTGTTATTCCTCCCAAAAAATTGCCCAATTCTTCCACCCGAAAAATGAGTAACACAATTTGTTTATATAGCAAGAACATGTACTTAGCAATCAAATACATTGGTCATTTCAAAATGCTGCTAGATACAATGCACCTTCAGAATGGCTACCAAAACATTCAATGCAAGAGGCAGAAGAAGAAGAAGGGAGTGGTTGAATTCGGGAAGTGTGCCACCGCTTGAAGATTTTCTCCCTTAAGAATGGTAGCTGGCCTGTCCATTCATCGACCATACCTGTACAAATTTGCCATTAATGGCCAACCTACCCATGGGATGTAGCGACTTCAAAAAATATGATGGTTGCATGCTTTGCAAATTCTTCCCGCCTAAAATGCAGCTGCAAATACAAAGAAATCCCTCCTGTTCATGAAATTTTGAATGATGTCCATCGATTCTTTCCCTCCTGCCAAGATCTGCGGCTTCAAATTGCTTTGAAAAGTCACCTACCAATTAACATGTGCCACGCAGGCATCTTTTTGCCATCACAGACTTTTCACAGCGCAAACATACCTTTTACCTTTTTCACCCATTTTTCCTTTTTTCACCCATTGTACATTCAAATCTTTGTATATGCATATGCATATACAAATAATCACCTTGGACATGTGTCACCCCTTGATTTGATCACCATCACCAAGCATTGGCCTCTTCATTGGCAATCCATTGTATCTTCTTTTGCATATGTGGTTGCATAAAATATTGTATATACATACAATCACTTGCATACAAAGGCGCAGACCCCAAATCTTTATAAAACAAATTGCAATCGCTATCAAGTCTGGGCTTTGTATCTCCTTCCTTGTACATTGGGATATACAAGCACCTCATCATACAAGCTGTGGACCCCAAAATGATTATTCGCTACATTTGATTCTCTAGTCGAGTTTGAATTGTATATTTTCCCTTTGTATATGACCCTTGTATGTGCAAACATACAACGCGGACATACAAACAAAGATGCAAACAAACACTTGCCTTTATCAACTAAACTGCATATTCACTTCGGGTCCAGGCCTTGTATCTAAGAAATGTATATGCCCCTTGCATATGCGATTGTATGTCCAAAGATACAACCACATATCATACAATTGGTGGGTCCAAGGCTTTGTATCTCTTCTGACATGTTTCCTTGCATGTGCAACTTGTATATGAGATACAATCGCCTTTGTATGAAAGCGGACCCCACTTTCCTTTGTATATTCCACTTTGTATATGGTCCCTTGCATGCTTCCTTTGTATCTTCATCGGCCCGTCGCAGAAACCTTGGACTTGGCCTCAAATAGATGAAGCTTTGCCGATGACACTTTGTATGTCTGTCCCTTGTATCTTTTCCATTATATATTGACCTTACATATCTGCCTTGTATATTCAAACATACAAACTCATCGCCCTATCAGCGGGACCACGGAATGAGATGCTGATGTGCATTGTCTCGGCGATGACCCTTTGTATATCGAGCTCTTGTATATTTTCCTTTACATACCACTTTTGTATATGCAAACATACAATGGCGAATGTATATGCAAATATACATTCAAGAATGCATACATAAATATAAAGGATGAAACTGAGAAATCTCTGTGATGAAAATACTTGAAGCTGAAAGATTTATGGGTTTTTTTGGGTTTTTGGCAAAGATTCTCAAGGTGAGATTTTGGGACTTTTTGGCAAGGTAGAGCATGGGTAATTGGAAGATTTAATCTTTCTCTCCTTCTATTTAAGCTTTCTCTGATCAGATTTTTTTTTTATAGGAGGAGGGAAACAGGAATATTTTGGGTTTCTCTAAAAAGGCCTGTAGATGAATACTTGAAACCCAAACTCTAGGTGGGCACCACCAGCTCCATCAACTTTGCTTGGACCAATTTCTCTAAAAGTATCTCCATGGAATCTTTTAACGAAGGGTTAGTGGAACATGGGGATGAAGGTGATGAAGGCGATGAAGGGCTCGATAAAGGTGTTGGGATAGGGCTAGTTGGCTCATGTGTTGATATGTGATTGGATGATGAAGGTGACTCAAAGGAGGCACTTGCTAGGTTGGTTTCTTCCTTGTCCAAGGATTCTAGATCTTGCGTAAGATCACTTGGACTTTCTTGATTTATGTACATAGGGCCATTTGGACTTGCATGTTGTTCTTTTAAGAACATTTGATTGCCATGTGGATAGGTTTGGTGATGAGGTGACATGATAGGATTTGTAGGTGAAAGGTTTTTTGAGGTGGATTATTGTGGACATTGGTTGATGTTGGAGGCTTATTGAGAAAGTAATTGTGATATGAAGTTAATGGAGTTAGGATCATTGGATGGTATGCTTATGGAAGCACTTGTGTTTGTGGTATTGTTAGGAATAGTGAGGGTGATTTGTGGTATGGATGTGGCAGCTTTAGTGTTTGGATTATGTACTTGTTGGGCTTGTGATTGAATGTGGGATCATTGATATTGGCCTAGGACTTGATGTTGTGGGAATTGTTGATGTTGTGGTGACATATGGTCTTCTTTCTTTCTATATAACCACCTAAGCTAACTAAGTTGATTAAGAATTCTTTTGGTGCCATAAGGATCATTGTCATAGGTTTTATTTAGAAATGCCATGTCCATGTTTACAAGTGGTAGATGTGGAGAATTGATTGGATGAAGATTTGATGATGTGTAATGGCCATAAATGATTAGGGTTTTACTTGGATGATGAGGACTAAAGTGATGATGATTAGGATGTCAAAGATGACTAGGATGATGAGATTGGATGACTTGAAGGAATTAAGATGAATGATGGTGGAATTATTAGGTTAGGTGACTAGGATGATTTAGGATAATGGTAAGGGTGATGTGGGATAACAAAGTGGGATGGTTTGGATTGAGGTGATTAGGATGAATGGATTGGGATGAAAGTGGTTTAAATGAGAAATGTAGGTGATGATATGGAGTGATTGGGATCAAATTTCAAGACCTTAGGATGATTTAATTTGTTTTCTTTTGATGAATGGCTCCCTATGCTTGAGATAGACTAATGATCTCAAGTAAGAGGGTTGATTGGATTGATTCTCTATACTTAAGGTAGACTAATGATGCTTAAGTAATAGAGGTTGGATTGGATTGATTTGATTGGTTGACTTACTTAAGATAGACTAATGATCTCAAGCAAGTTTGGATAACTGTTGATAATGATCAACGAAGGTCTTGATTTTTTATTGGGTTGATTTGGATTTGGATTTGGATTGAGATGAAAGTAGTTGGGATGTGATTTGGCTTGGAATGATTCAATGATGTGTAATAACTAGGATGATTAGGATGATGTTGATTTACTAATGTAGAATGAGGAAGATATGATTAGGATATGATTAAGAATGGCAAGATTATATGAATTTGATTGATTAGGATGATGACTAGGATGATTAGGATGATGTTAATTTGTTGATGTAGACTAAGGAAGATATGATTAGGATTGGATTGTGTGGATGATGTGATCTAAGAAATGTGTTATGACAAGTTGGTTGAAGATGATGATGTGGCAATTGTTTATTTGAAGTTTGATTAGGGAAATATCAAACACAAGATTTCACAAGCAAATGCATGAACACACACGTCCAACAAGATGATGAATTTGCCTTTCAATATTTAAATGTTATGATTAAGAACACACTTGAAGACACAACAACAAGCCTAATGTCTAGTTTAAAATAGGGTATGGCCAATTAGGTCTTGGGTAATGTTTACATGAGGTTGACTAGGACTTTGAATATGAAATCCTGCCACACAACTGGGAGAAAGGGGTAACCCATCCTTCACCTTCACTTCCCAAAGGTATAAAGTTCTTTGGGGCTTAGCCAAGAGTGACAAGATTCTAACTCCCAATGAGGGTCTCTTTCGATTCAGCCTTGATTGAGGTTGTCCCTTGAAGTGGTGTGTCTCCAAGCAGGCCTCCTAAGAAGGGTAAACAAAAGCGAACCAAGTGAGGTGTTTTTGATCTCCAAGATCACCTTGCGGTGCGAGGAGAAAGCATACACATGCACACTTGATCCACACTCGCACTTGTGAATTAACCCTAGAAAATGAAATGTGTGATCAAACAGTTCAGGCACTGGTTCTTTTTAGATCCCAAGTCCAAATTTGATTGAAGACAATAGTTCGTTTTAGCCCAATTTGATGTGTGAATGCAAGCAAGTTGTTCATTTTAAGCCCAAAATCTAAATGTGTGATCAAACATGATTAAGGGATAAGAGATGAAATGAGTGCACCTAATTAATTCACTATCCAAGCTACTATAGGTGTTCATTCCAACATTATTACAACTCCTTTGATGCCCCTACAAGTCACAAAATTAAAAAAAATGAACAAGTAAACTTGCATAGAAGATGATTATGCAAAAAAAGAGAAATATGATAAATATCTGAATAAAATGGACTGATATAGAAAAACAAGTTGCATGAACATATTCTATATGAAATTCTCTGCACTTTTAAAAAACAATCACAAAAATAAAATAAAAAATGCAAAAGATATGAGCATTTGAAGTTTATGTGCAAGTTTGACTTTGAATGATAAATAATATAGGAAAATGGTATAGTCACCTAAAAATTTATTCACCATTGCATATTCGTCTTCCCAGCTTTCCAATGAGTCCTTGTTTGCATGATTTGGCCTCCGTATGACCAAGTTATGATAAAAAGAAAAAAAATGCCCCCTTATGGAATGTAGGAGTCAAGAGGTAACCCTGACAATTTGACTTTAACTGCTAGTGGCTTAGTTAATTTTGGTCACATGCTGCAGTTTATGATTGTCTAGGGGTTAATACCTAACAATTTGCTTTGGTAGTTAGTATGGGCAAAGCCCTAGGTCATCCATATGACTAGGGCTGCCCACAATGTAAAAAGAAAAAGGGGGAGAACTAATGCTGGCCCCTCCCCATATGCATAGGAGTGCTAAACTAATAGCCTATAGCCACTAACAGCTAAGGCTTGGACTTTAGGAAACTGTCAAGTGCTAGGGTTTTACGAGGGGCGGGGAACAACTGCGACCTTGAATGATAACGGCGACAAAAAACTTTGGGATGGCAGGTCAACCTTAATGACTACGATAGCTTAGAGCTTGTCACAACAACTTTTAGTCTATGATCAAAGGTGGCAACAGCTTAAAGATTTGGAGGTGACTAAGACATGAGAGGAAGCACCATAAGTTTAAATGAGAAGGTGATCAATGGTGACAAGTTAGGTTTGAATGACAATGATGAGAAATCTGTGGCGGTGACCGTTAGATTCGAAGGCAACCATGGTTCATATGGCAGTGACTATGTGGACGTTAGGATTTAAGAAGTCTGTGATTAGTGGTTTGATTGGGCAGATGAAGTGGTGACTGTAGACAAAATGGAAGCGACAATATTAAGGCAGGTCGACAGGCAATGATAGGCAGTGTTTTATTGGTGACAAAAGTTTTGGGATGGCATTGAAGTATAAAGTTTCCAAACACAAAGGGTGAACGAAATATTGAGCTTGGCAAAATGTACAAACACCTGCACTGTAGGAAACTCATGACCAAACACAAATAGCTAGCAAAGAATTCATCCAGGGATTGAATGTAGCCTTGCAAACTAGAAAATGGCTTGAAAAGGGATTGAATAGACCTTGATCGGCCAAATGTGGTTCTGAAACGCCAAGCAATGGTGATCTCAATATATTCACAAATGGTAGGTACAAACCTTGAGATTGACAATAGGTTCTAGGTGATAGGTTCCACGAAATATGATAGTGCTAACAATAATATGAACTTTGACCCACAGATAGAAACCTTCAAAATAATTAGCAGTGACCAGACTGAAATACCCACAATATGAGGTTGAAATTTTTGTGGAAATGTGAAGGCGGTAGGGGCCTATATGGGATCGATGGAGGCTTTGAGAGATGGTCAATGTCACAGATAGAGCTGAGTGGGAAGAAACGATGGTGATTAGGTGATAGAAGTGAGCGAATGTTAGTGATGTAGGAGCATCCCTAGTTCAAGAGTAATCTTGCATCAACCAAAAACATTTGCATTTACATTTCAGTTCTTTCATTTCCTAGTTTAGTTCAGGAAGTTTAGTCAGAAGTAGTTTTAGCTTGTGGTCCAATTTCAGCATTTCACACCATGTAGATATGGACTTAGCATCTCAATTCATTCATCTACATCATATCAAGAATTCTGAACATTTGGATCAGTTACCAGAAAGTTATCGTTATCAAAAGATCCTCTATTTTCTCAATGTAGATTTCTTTGACAGTCATGAGTAATCAACTGAAGGAGAAGGATTAGGAGCATTGGCTAACTTGCGGATCCTTGTGATTCATTCTACAATGTTCCTTGTTTCGTGACTGACCTTCCTCATAGGTCCGCACTTCATTATATTCATTGGAGAAGGATTTTCAAGCCGATAGGTCTGACCTATCCAAGAACACACATTACACCTCTTCATCAAGATTATGGATCTCTTGTGGCCAACATGGAGGAATATATTTGTCCAGAAATGGTATATATTGATGTAATAGATCCTTAGGAAAGTAACTATTCACATTATAAAGATTTGTAGTTTAGTTTTGTGCGAAGGAGGTTCAAAGCTTTATCTTGTGCATACATGTAACCAGGCCTGTGAGCCCAATTTATAAGCCCACATGTTGGTGGCCAGAGTGTATTTGAATTCTTTGATATACTAAATGACTAAATTTACATATTTTCTATATTCTTATGTTGTTTCCATTGTATTTACTCTTGTTGCATGGTCTAGATAGTTCATTCTGTGAACCCTCCTACCATGACTGCATCAGTCGGCAAACTCAGAGGCAATGACAGAATCTAAGGTGGTTGTGATAGCAGTGACTAGGCCGGGCAGATGAAAGACATAGTTTGACTGAAGCTTATAGGTTTAACAGACCACCGACTAAATGTAGAGAGGTGTGGTGAACAAAAAGGCAACCAGAGATTTAAGAGATCCATGGGTCGGGTGGGAGACGATGGACAAAGATTTGATCTCAGGTAGTGCAAGAAGTGATAGAGATAGAAATAAGGCTAGCAGAAGGGTTTTGATACCTTAATAACTTCACGTCTCTTCTAGATGAATGGCTGCAAGTGGGCTAAGCAATGGGAGTAGTAGCAGTTCTATGGAATCGACAAGGTGTAGAGATCGGGTTGGAAAAGATCTAAAAAGGCTTGTTGATAAAATTTGTTGAGGGATCTAGTAGCGGCAGTATGGAAATGAAACAACACAGAGAATGGGATTTCAGTGAAGTTGATGATGAGATGTAGGGTTTTCTTATGAATGTAAACTCAGATCTGAGACAAAAAATTAACTACAACCTATTAAATCGACCCTACAACAGAATAAAACCAAATCCTACAACATACAAGATCATACATGCAACAAAAAATGATTAACGATGAAATCACAAATGAAAACTAAACCAATGATGCCAAGAGAGATGTTGTGCAGGTTGTACGGCTCCATACGGATCTGTATAGTACGGCTTATGAAACTAAAAACATTTTTAATTTTTTTCAAAAATTTTAGTCACCGAAACCTATCAAGTTTACAGTCAAAAAACTCAGAAACAATGTCCTGATCGCGATGGTGGGGTTAGTTTTTACCTAGGAGGCAACCTGGAATAGGTTACCCCCAAAACTTGCAAATTTTGACAAAAAGCAAAATTTTGACAACAAAATCTGCAAAAAACTCACAATTAGATCCGAGACTAGCCCAAAGTGTATACTAAAAATTTGGATTAGATGAAATGATGAAACAAATACATACACTAGCCAAACCCAAACCTTCAATATACCTCGAATGATATGTGCAAGATGACGACTTGATTGATCCCTATAAGATCATGGATGCAATATGAAGAAAGATGCAAGATGGAGATGGAAATGGATGCAAGAGAGAGATTGATGGATATGGTTGAATGTTGGTTGCTCAGGATTTTGGCAGCATAACCGTATGAAATTAGATTGCATCCCCCAAATGGCTTAGAGGAGGCTAGGTTTATTGGAAAGACCTAGTTGGAATAAATGGACAAAATTGATTAGGGTTTACATGATATGGATGGCTAGGATTGATTAGGTTTCCTTGCACATCAAGAAATCATAGTCATGTGACAAGTGTACAAAGGAGAATGAAAGGAATCCAATTCAAATATTTTATTTGAATTAGCTTGCACATGTGAACCGTATTAAATGCAAGATGTACTACCCCACATGAAACAAGAGGGAAGTGGACAAGTGTCGTCATGTGATGAAAGGTGAGGGAAATAATTCAAATTTTTAATTTGAATTATGTGAGACATGTGATTAGGAAATTAATTAAATAAAGTGTGTGTTTATTTAATTAATTAGGAATGTGATTAAGTTGGACAAATGGGATGGGGGATTATTTAAATAAATATGATTTATTTAATTAATTGGCTAAGTGATTATGATAGGATTAGGAGTGGGGTAAGTGGGATTTGTGAGTAGGATGAGGTTGGATGACCTAGAACCTAGGGCAAAACACATAAGGTCATGTCGACAAGGTGTTATGTTGAGACATGGAGATTTTTCAGTGTCTATAGGTAAGAACAAGACAAACCCCAAGGAAGAAGTGTTGATGATTGTTTTTACACATTCATAACAAAAGTTAAAATTCACAAAATGAACCTAACTGTCTTGAAAGATATGAAGAAATCAACTAAGATTACTTAATCCCAAGTTTCTGTATGGTTAGGTCTTGACCTATTGGACAATTCAGTAGGCTGATGTGAAGCTGTAATATGCAAGGGGCCTTACTTGATTTAAGGTTTTTGATGATTTACTGGACTCAAACTATGCAAATAATCACAAATATCAACATTTTCTTCATTCTTTTACATAGATTTGTTATTGTATCACAAAGCTTTGTATGATTTATATTAACACAAGTTTTTCTTTTTAAATATTATGAAAACTATCAAATATCAACTCAGTTGTTTATTTTTTTTTCAAATATCAGACAATCTCTTTTAAATTTATGCGTTTAAGCTAAGTATTGCAAATGGTTTGGGAAAAGTTTAGAGAAATATAAATTGAACTTCATTCTACTATAGGATCTAAATGCTCTATTATGCACATGGCAAGCAGTACAACAAACTTGATTAAATCCACAGACTAAACCTTTGAATGTAAGCCCTGAGTATTTTCATGAACATACATTTAAAGATTGCAATCTTTAACAGATATTATTGCAAATACACAGAAGAGCCAAAAGACACTCTAAATATAGAGGTAGAATTCTAGATTCATTTGTATTCAAAACACACAGTCATATATGATTTACAATGTATGAATGACTCTTAGCTTCATTAATCAACTTCACAAAAAGCTTACAACGCTTTACAGATACAGTAAGCTAGATGTTCCACGCATTCATTATTACAGACACAGGCGACCTTCTTCTACTCTAAAATAAAATTCTCTTCTAAAGTTGTTAATTACAACTGCCAGCTCTTTTCTACAAGTCCCTGGTGTTACAAATCCTTGTGTGAATCCCTGTGTAACCTATTACAGAGTAAAGGGGCTCAAAAAATAGATCTAATTATCCCTAATACAGTTCCAAAAGCCTAGTTAATCAATGGTCCACATTTCAAGTGGAGCATCAATCGGTGGAAAACCAATCCCGCCAAAATATCTCTGAGTAGCATACTCCATACTAAGCATAAAGATGCCTTTTGGAAACCCTAACACCTCAAAATATCTTCATCATTAAAATATCTTCTGGTGCTTTGCCCTTTTAATATTGTTTCTTTCCACCTACATTTTTCTTTGCATTGAATGCTTTTACTTCCCTCACCTCTTTTGTGATCTGATCTGCCATTTGTGATGTCATCACCATTAAATCTCCACCCTCCATATATCTACAAACCTACCAACAGACACAAAAATAGATTATAAAATGCACGCCGACCTCGCCAATTTATACCTTGTCAGAATGTTAGATGGGCACTAACTACGGTTAACTGATGCGCCCAAGTTTGGCCTTCAGTTGCAGTGCTAGCACTTTTAAACCCTTTTTACTACCAACCAATTCTGCATATATACCTTTTTGTATGTTTTGTTTGTATTTCCTCTGCTTTGCATATCGCGTTTCATATATTTCACTATCGGCGTAACTTTCACAGTCGGGTCGATCAATAGATTTCACTCCGATCTCATATTTTTGGCCGATGCAACTCCCTTTTAGTTTGTATATCTTCCTCATTAGCATAACTTACCTAAGTCAGGTCGATCCAAAAGTTTCATTCTGATCATATCTTTCTGGCCGATGTAATCCTTTCATCGTTTAAAGTATCTTCTCCATCAGTGTAACCTTCTTCATCGAGTCAATCAAAAAGTTACACTCTGATCATATCTTTCTAGCCGATGCAATCCTTTCATCGTTTAGAGTATCTTTTCCATCGGCGTAACCTTCTTCATTGGGGTGATCTAGAAATTACATTCCGATCATATCTTTCTAGCTGATGCAACCGAAAGCATATACATAGTGCGAAGTATACAACAATAAAACAAACTTTAATACTTTTTTTAATCCACAGTATGTATGTTATGTTGTTCATTTTCTTTGTATATTCCCTTTCACTCAAACATGCAAACCCCGATATTAAAATGGCAGACTTAACTATTTATTCATTTAAAGTTTGAACTCTGTCGGGTCCGCAGCATGCATATATCATTGCATATCCTTTTGTATGTTCCTAAAACATACATACAAAGCACAAAACATACAACAGCTTAACCAACCTTAATACTTTTTCAAATCCATGGCATGTATATCATGTTTGTACATTTATTTGTATATTTCCCTTTTACTCGAACATACAAACATTTTATACATCTGACGGAATCAACTGATTTATTCATTCAAACTTTGAACTGTTTCGGGCCCGACTTGTATGTAAGAATAAAGTATTTACGAAATGCATACAAGTATAAAAAATTATACAAACAACTTTGTATATGTAAACAACCTTGTATATGCAAACTACCTTGTATATGCAACCCGATATACAAAGTCTTTGTATGCAAGCAATCTTGTATACAATGGACCTTGTATATGCAACCCGATATACAAAGGACTTTGTATATACAAAGTACAAACCCTCCCATTCTACATTTTACCAAAATAGTCATAACTTTGTATACAAGGTTTGTAACTTTCACTCTCTTTTCCCTTTTACCACCCAACAGACCCACACAGAAAATGCAAAAGCAAAGCCACAACAACTAGTAACCAAATAAAACAATCAAATTAAAACCATTAAAGAAAACTAAATGAAATAAATTCATAACTTCCAACTATCTTTTCTGTAAATCATTATCTAACTTAAGACTTAATGTATTCAATAAGGTACATGAATTTTCCCATTCAGTTTAAGTGGGTGCACGTGATTAATAATCCTCATCTTGAAAATTAGTTGAACAAACTAGTAACTAATATTAGACTACATAGTTGATGTCATTCCCTCATAGCCAACTAGATAGAGCCTTGCTTCCAGTAGGAGTCCATATCCCCAACAAGGTTATCGTTACAATTCTCCTAAGTAGAGCCCCACTGCCAGGAAGCGTCTATAGCCCCGGTAGAGTTACTTAGATGGCTTAATCTAGATTTTTAGTAAAATCCATTTTATTATTTTATATTTTTTGTAGTTGATAGAGATTTCATAATATATTATAGTTGTAACTTCATGATGCAAGGAATGATCACTTAATGAAATTAAGTTGAGAACTGTAATCGTAGCAAGGGTGACCTGTGATTTTTCACCTAATATCTACACTGGTATGTTTAACAAACCCAAGGATTTTAGGTGTGTCATTGTGAGAAACTTCCCTTGAATACTCAATCCACAATTATTGAATACAAAATTTCACAAGTCAAACAACTTTCTACATTCATGACAGTCACAACAAGTTATGCATAAATTTTAAATAATTAACCTGAATGTTCTAAATTTTCTATTATTTTCAGTGGTTGTCAGTTTGCTCCTGCATACTTCAAAGCAAAATAAAGACCCCAGCACATAGGAAAACAACAAAGAAAACAAAACAAATGGACTATAAAAATAACTAACCACGAAAGGAAACAACACAAAGCAAGACAAGAAAACAAAGAAAAGAAATAAAAAGTCCATCGGGACTTAGTTAACCATAATGAGTCATGAAAACAAGTCTAAAAGGACTCTAAGAGCAATTAAACACTCCTAGATACCCTCTAACAATCAACAGTCAAGTCATACCATAACTATCCAACTACCTCCTGACTTAGTCAATCTCCTATCCTCCAAGGCAAAACAAGATGCTATATCATTGGCATGTGTCTACCACATCTTCACAACTCAAAGCTGCATAATGTCCAAGGCAATAAGGTCTCTTTACATTACTCCATCACTCTCCTTTGCATTCATAAGATAACAACATTCCTCAAATGGTTCATAATGTCACCATTTTGAGCTCATTGTTTCACATTTCATAGCATATGCAAGGAAAGAAATAAATATCAAGTAGAAAGGCATCGAAGTGTTTGGCAAAAATACAAATAAAAAAAAGACTTAACAAGGTCATCATATGTCTCAATGCCACTTAGTGGAATACTTAGACATTACATGTTTTAAACGTCTTGACCATGGGCAACTTCAAATGCTTATGCAAAAGAAATAAAAGACAATAAAGAAACCCTTTTGGGTCTTTAGGGTTTTGAAACCCTAAGAAACAAAAAGCAAGTTTTGACTCTCATTTGGCACTTTGCATTTTTGCAAACTTGCTCTCTCTTGTTTCATTACCGCCAACACGGGTTTGATGCTTGAGGCTTTCAATAGGTGATTTCTCCTACATTTTTTCACTGTGTTTCAACATTCTCTGCTCCAGAATCTAAAGGTAAGCATGATTATTTCATCTTTCTGGAATGAAAAATGCAAATTTCATGATTTTCTATAGCTTTCTACTCACTGTATATGTTGTATATTCCATTTTCTGTCATGCTGTGATGAATTATTTCATTTCCAGTATAAATGACTATATTTTAGATATAATGCTATAGATATTAGCATATCTATCATTTTCTTGACAAAACATTTGGCTCTGTCCCATTTTTAGGCTTCTGAGTATGGCTATTATTGTTCTGAAAATGTTGCAATAAAGTAAGCTCTTCTTTTCTAATTTTTCAGTTAGGGTTTCTGGGTACCCCCTATCACTTCTTTTGAATGGCTAAGAAGAAATACAACAGTTATTTCAAAATGGCTTCAAAAATGACCTTAAAAGTTGCATTACTTTTTTGGAAATGGAAACATACAGTGAACATTTTTTTATTTCTTTAGTTAGGGTTTTAACAAAATCAAAACCCTAACTCTATATCTCCTCTAGATATTTCACTTTCAGTATGAGATTCTCAGTTTTTGTTAACAGAAAAAAGACATTTTTGACATTATACTAGGGTTTCTACAGGGTTTCAAAAAAACAAAACCCTAACTATATTTTGAGAATGGCGATGAACAAAATAGTTGTTCTATCTCATTCTACAAGCATAAGACATTTTTAAATGAAATACAAGGGTTTCCTTGAGTTAGGGTTTCAATGAATAAAATGTACTTTAACTTCTTCTGCTACATTTTCAGCCCTATAGTTGCTTCACTACTGAAAATCTATTCTCATGCTTACTTAGGGTTTCAAAACCCTAACTCTATTCTTACACCTTCTGTATAAGATTTTCTATAGCAGATATCTAACTGATAACTTAGGGTCCCAAAACTCTAACCATATTTTAAATGGCCATGAAAATAACAGGTCTTACTGATCTTTATCTTCTCCAATTACAAGGGTTTCTACTTGTTAGGTTTCAATGAATAAAATGCACTGTGTTCTTTTCACTTTCATTTCTGTAGATATATCACACACATTTTACTCATTTTGAGCATACTCTGTTGTATCCTCTATGATGAACTCCTGTAGCATTTTTCATGATTTGTACTTCTACTCTGCATTTCTGGCATATGCCCTTGCTACAGTTCAGAATGATTTTGGGCATTTATCATGAACTTGGAAAGATTTTCAAAAAGATCTGAAAACTTATCTTCTCTTAGCATTCTAACAGTGGCTTCTATACTCTTTTACTTACATGATTGTATCTTTTCATTGCATATGAACAAGAATCTAAAAGTTTTGAGCATAATATATCATTTCTAATTTATTTCTAATAGATGAAGTTCTTGGATAGTCATTAAATTATTTTGAACTATCTGATGTTACAGTCAAAGAGATGACTATCCCTATTCCTTATTGCATGTATCACTATCTTTTCCCTGTACTATAGGTTACTACCTTAACACATTCAACAAGACCTATCACTTTCATGGACGCCACACATTACTGACAGACCAAGGATATCATGACAGACAGGTATTGTGGACTAGCAGACATATTTTCCATGACTATCCTAAAGGTAGTGAGTACTGGTTTAGTAAATGTATCTCCTTAAAACATGATTTTTCCCTATGTGTTGTATGTTGTTTGGCAGTCTTCTTTATCAGAGATACATTACCTTTTATGTCAACTGTCCTCCTTGCATCTGTAATAAATACATATGAAATTCTTCTATAACACTTATGAGCTAGGCTCAACCCTTGTGGGAGCCACATTTTCTCCACTCATAATATAAACTAATGAATCACTCAAAAACACAATTTCAACTGTATCTGCACATTAACCAAACCTATTAGAAAATAAATGCATACCCTAGATGTGTTTGATGAATTGCTTGTTTTCCAGGACATCCAAGGTATCCATTTCTTATTTAATGCATTTGAGGATTAGTTTATACATGCATAGGTATTTGTTCATGTCAGGTTAGGGACCATTCATTGCTTAGAGCATTGCTCTAACATCATTCTTTTGCTAGATGAAGGAACTACAGATGACATGGAACTAGGATGGACAAAGACAACTCGGGGCAACAGGAAAACACACCAGAACCAGAACTAGTCATTCTCAGGCAATGACTGGACTCTAACCCTACATGCACATCTTTATTTTTACTTATTCATGTATAGATTGTTCTTCAATTTCATTGAATAAGAAAGTTAATCTCACGGCTTGTGTGAGATAATGTACATTTAACATTCAATAAAGATTATTTATTTGTTCAGAAAATATTTGTATAAATCTTTTTTATGTTACATGGACATGGATGAATGCAGTAATTTGATAAACATAATATTTTAAATTATTTCATTTATGCACTTGAATGTAATGTAATAAGGATTAGATGAAATGTACCTTTTTATTTTTTAACCAAAGATCTACTTGAATGAGCTGTAGTAAAATTTAGGTAATGTTTTTGGTGACATTTGCTATATGTTTGCTTGCTAAACATCAGACCAGCTACTTAGACCTTATCCATTAGGGATAGGGTCACTCAGAGACTTCAAAAACACTTTAGATAAATAGTTTTGACTTTTGTAACTCAGCAGAACAGTAGTGAAAGACACTTGGAAACCTAACCTAAAAGCAAAATGTAGAAAGCAACCTATCTAACTATGTTGGACAGCACTTAGGGAAAACAAAAGGAAACTAAACTATGGTACAACAACACTTATTGAAAGCAAGAAACCTAACATAGTATGTATAGGTTAGATCAGACCAAACCTCAAAACAACGTTTGAGGTGTATCCCATTCACTGGGATAGGTAAAACTCCTCCATCCATATTTGATAATTGAAAAGCATTATGTTCTTTGCACTCAGTAATAATAAAAAGGACTAGTCCAAAAGTTGTCAAACTTTGTATGCTTACCTAGTCTACTCTTTAGCTCATCCCATTTGAGCACAACATCACCTTCTTTGAATACCCTTGGTGTGGCTTTCTTATCAAAGACCTTCTTGGTTTGAACCTGATGATATTCCATAGCTTTCATGGCTTTATCTCTAATTTCTTCAAGCTCCATAAGCTGAGCATATCTAACAGCCATTGGGTCTTCTTCTTCAAACATTTCTAGCTTATTCATGATGTCAAGAGATGGCAACTCAATAGATAAAGGCAGCCTTATCTCTTTTTCATAAACTAACATATATGGAGAGTTCCCAATAGACCTTTTGGGAGTTATTCTATCTACCCATAGAGCAGATTTCATCTTGGTGTGCTAGGTTCTCTGGTTATCTTCCATAGTTCTTATGATAATCCTTATCAGATACTTATTTGTGGATTCTACCAAACCATTACCTTGAGGGTAATAATTTGATGATGTATTTAAGTAAATACCATTCTTCATACCCCAATCAGTTACTCTCAGTCCAACAAAGGCTAAAGCATTGTCTGAAATGATTGATTCAAGAACTCCAAATCTAGATACTAAATCATATTAAAAGTTTAAAACAACATTCTCATTGGCTTCTTTCAAAGCCACTGCTTCAGTCCATCTTGTGAAATAATCTATTTTGTGAGTACCCACCTATGACCTACACTAGATGGTGGGTTAATGGAACCTATAAAATCAATGCCCCATCTCATGAAGGTTTGTTCCACTTGAATTGGCTGCAGAGGTAAAGTTGGCAGCCCCTCTTTGCCTGCAAAAATAGCACATTTTACACATTTTCTGGCCCATGCACATGTATCTCTGAATAAGCTAGGCCAATAATAGCCATCTCTCATTATCTTCTAGGCAATTGTTCTTGGGGAAAAATGACCCCCTGTTGTTCCATCATGGAACTCATAGAGCACTTTGTCAATCTAATCATTAACAATGCATCTTAACATCACACCATTAAAATCTTTTCTAAAAAGAATATCATTGATTAACACATAAGGAATAGACTGCAATCTAAAATACCTCCTTTTAGCTCTATCCAATCCTATTGGGCACTCACTAGTTTGCATAAAATGAGTCATGTCCTTGACCCAACTTGTTTCAACTATTGTTGTATCATTCTGAGGTGCATCTTCATCGATCAGAACCACTTCTTCCTCTTTTTCTGTTTCATTTTCAGACCTAGCAGCAAGTTGTTCACTAAGTACTCTACCCCTGACAAGCTTAGTTATCTTGATATCCATGTCATACTCCATGACTTTAGTGATCCACCTTGCCCATTTCTCATTTAGATCTTTGTTGAACAAAAAATCTTTCACACCAGGGTGAGCAACCATTAAATGCATTATGTTGTTAGAAACAAGATGCTTGAACTTCTCTAAACTCTTTACAACAACAAGGACATGCTTTTCAATAAAATTGTACCTCTATTCATAATATTGCAAACCTTGCCTAAAGAAACCAATGGGCTATTCAAAACCTTCATTTTGTTGTTGTACCAGAATTGTAGAAATTGTATCTACACTACCATAAGCATACAAAATGAAATCTTTTGAGAAATCAGGATTTACCAAATTTGGTGTTGTAGATAAAGCCTCTTTTATGGATTCAAAACTAAGCTTGGCTTCTTTTGTCTAGCTGAAAGCTATATTTGTCTTTAACATAGAAGTCAATGGCTTCACTAAATTTGCAATATCAAGTATAAATCTTCATAGAAAATTAATTCTGCCAAAAAAAATTTGCAGTCCTTTTTTGTGGCTGGGTAAAGGCAGCTCCAAAATAACCTTTACTCTTTTTGTATCAATGGTAACTCCCTTTTTTGACACAATATGTCCTAGAATCTTTTCTTCATGAACAACAAAAATACATTTTTTGGGATTGAGAGATATATCAAATTCTCTACATCTCTCAAACACTTGTTTCAGATGGGATAAATGCTCAGCTGCATCCTTAGAGAATATTGTAATGTTATCAAGGTATACAAGTACCAATTTATAAAGCAACCCCTTAAAGGCCATATCCATGGCCCTCTGAAAAGTGGAACCAACATTGGATAAGCCAAAAGGCATTCTTTTATAGGCCATGGTGCCGCACTTTCTGGTGAAAGTAGTCTTAAATTGATCTTCTTCCTTGACTAAAACGTGATTATAACCTAAATATCCATCAAGTAAAGAAAATCTTTCTGAACCGACCACTACTTGTAGAATTTGCTCCATTGAGGACAGTGGGTAGTGGTCCTTCAAGAAGGCTCTATTAAGGTCTCTAAAGTCAACACGGAGCCTAATTTCTGCATTCTTCTTCCTTACAGGAACAAGATTAGAGACCCAGGATGTATGCTTAATCAGGAAAATAATATTTCCCTCAATCAGCTTAGTTAATTCATTAATCATTAGAGGCTCAAGCTTCAGGTTTAAGGGTCTCTATTTTTGCCTTATAGGTTTGGCATTTGGCTCTAATTCTATGGTATGTTGGGCAATTTGGGGATCAAATCCCTTTAAATCTGAATAATCCCAAGCAAGTACATCTTCAAATTCTTGACAAAGAGCAATAAATGGTTTCCTATCTTCAAGTGAACAGATCTTACCAATTTTAAGGAGCTTACCTTTGAAAATTTCTAGCTCCTCATAATGTTCTTCTTTGACCTACATGCTAGGCTTGTTTTTTTTTAGCTGATCATTAGTGCTAAAGATAGATTCCAAGGTGACTAATCCCTTGGGTAGCTTGTTAGTTTTCAATTGAATGACTTGATCATCACCATATTGCTACTTAAGCTTGCCTTGATTCACTACAGAGAACTCATCTTCCTCTAACAGAAAATGTAATACCTACTCATCACTTTCAAACACTTGCCAATGAATGTTATTGTTACAGATAGAAGGCCTAGTAACAATCTTCACATGTGGTGGTACTTTTTTCCCCTGAATATCACTGAGAATATCAAATTGAACCCCTACTGTAGCTAACCTATCTGTATGTTTATTCTGACTCCTAGGAATAGAAACCAAATTAAAGTCATCAAATTCCTCAATCATGTCCCAAACCCTATGTTTGTAGGACTTCAAAACATCATTCTTTGTAACATGCAGCCCTCTTACCTGACTTACAATGAGTTCACTGTCACCATACACTTGCAAGCAGCCAATCTTCCTTTTCCTTACCCACTGCAAACCTTGAATTAATCCTTCATATTTAGCAGTGTTGTTAGTACATGAGAAAGAAAAATAGAAACTAGAATAATATCTATCACCTTGTGGGAAACAAGCATTGTACCCTCACCAAATCTATTCCTACTCTTGGAGCCATCAAAGTACATTTTCCATAACTCATCTTGCTATCCTATCTGTTGTTCTATACTTTTTACAAGGTTTGGTATTGTTGTTTCAGGTTCATGCAACATATAAACACCTATACCTATTTCCTGAATGTGTTCACTTGGGTTGTCTACCACATTTTTTTCTGCCCACTCATTTAAAAGTACCTTTGGTATACTTTCAGCCTGTAATTCTTGCGCAACAGAAAGCTCACTATCAAAAAAAATAGTACAATTGACATTAAATGTACTTGGCACATATGGCTCAATGTGATCTTTGGCAAGTAACTCAGATTTGATAGTCACTTTTGTACCATATCGGGTCCTAAAAAATATTTGGGACCAATATGAGGACAAATATCCTCCTATCTTGGTAGTACACTCTCTTGACAAACACATGGGAAAATCAGGGGGTAAATTAATAATAAACACCTCTTGGGAGATTGAAACATTTGGACAGGCATGCAATGTGAGACCTAAGTCTTTAATCACACCTATAGTATTGATAGATGTGCCATCTAGCTGGAGTACACCCTTTTCAAGGGGCTAGTATTTCAGTCCTAATTGGTCAACAATTTGTTTTGGCATGACTAAACTACTTGCCCCACTATCCACCATGCAATTATGTACTAATTTATCTCCTATTATCAACGAGACATAAAATGGAAGTGGTTTAGCACCTTTACTTGGCTGTTTACTACTATCCTGGGATGAATTTGTAAGGATATCCCTCGCTGGGTCAACTGTTGCATCATTTGACACTTTTAAATCAGATAAAGCAGATTGTAACATGTCTTTTTGACCTGGGATGGCTAAAGAATCCCACATGGATATTGTCACATTCATTTTCTTCATGTTTTCAATGATATTAAAAGGTGAAGTAACATTTGCCTGTTGATGTGACTTTGTAGTAGCAGGTTCAGCCTGAATATGAGGCTATTCTTTGGCAGCTCCTTGAACATTTCTTTGCAAAATGTGAGGGATTTGGGATGTAGTAGGATCAACAAATTTTTTTCCTTTATTTTCTACTTGTTCTATCTCATAATCCCTCTTCTTAGCTCTTGTATTTGCTATAACTGAAGTATCATCTCTATTTACACCACAAAACTCATCTCCCTACCAATTTAAGAAGGCAGTATCATTTTGAGGTTGTTCTTGCTATTGTATAGCCCCATCATTAGGTGTGTTTGGTTGAGAAACTACAACATTTTATACCATTAAGGCCTAATTTATAACTTCATTTGAATAGGTTGCCTAACTGTGTGGCTGATTGCAAGGAAAACACCATTCATACTTAGCTACAAGGTTATTTTGGACAGGAACAAGGTCTCTAATTGCATTAATTGGTGCAGGATTATAAGGCTGAAAAGGCCTTTGGCTTACATTCTACCTTGTACCCTGATAATTACCTTCGTAAGGTGGCCAGTTGGCTTGGTATGGCTGGTTTTGTCCTTGATAGGGTAGATTTTTCCCTTGGTTCACTTGTTGATATGGCTATCTATTCTAGGACTGCTGTTTTTTAATATTCGCTAACTCATTTCCAGAAGTCTGTAGAATATTCTAAATCTTTTGTTGGTTGTTTTTTAATCTCTCTTAGCTCTTGTGATGAGCTAGAAGTAGCAACCTCAGGGTTGGCAGCAACTGGTAAAGCTGCAACAACAGGTAAAGGGCTAAAAGATGGAATTGGTGATGGCATTGAAGGCTGAATTTCAAAAAAAATAGGCATTGGCGGTCTGGGTGCTATTTTTTCATCTTGAATCAGGCTATTTTTTACTCTAATTGCTATTTCATAAGTATCGGGCAAACTAGTACCTCCCATTGATTGTATCATTACTGAAATATCACTATTTAGAGCTTTCAAATAGTACAAAAATGCATATTCTGATGAAAGTCTTACCATGACATGAATTCTATCCCATGTTCTTTGAAATCAAAAATTGAAGTCCATCATTTCCTCCTAAGGAGCTCTTTTTATTGTAGTCATCTGTTCCACCAGCGATAAGTTATCAAACTTATCTTGAAACTGTTTGTTCATTTTGGTACCTAAATCATCCCAAGTTCCAATAGTTTGCACTGGTAAACTCCTAAACCATTGCAAGCATTTTCCTTTTAGTGAGGTAGCTAGCAGCCTAATGGCTACATTCTCTTGGGTAACATTATGAACTCCGCATTGAGAGGCCACATCTTTAATGTGCTCAATTGGGGTAGTTTGATCCTCCCCAGTGTAAAAAGGTAGACTCTTCAAAGCTGCCACGGGTATGTCATCATGTTGTGTAATATTTAATGGGCTGCCCCCATCAAATGCTACAAATGGTTGATTCCTTGCCATTAGAACAACTAGAGGTGGATTTGGTTGGAGTGGTACCAGAGATATAGGTACTACTGGTCTGAAACTTGGTGGTGTTGACTAAACTCTCTTTGAAATAGAGGTTCTTTTAACAGTTCTACTTTCTCTTCCTGGTGGAGACAATTGTAAATATTCAAAGGAACTAGTGTTAGTGTAGGTTTTTTAATATTTATTTTTCCTACACATTATTAAGAATACTTAGTTTATATGAGACATGGTTTATGTGAGGACACATGGCGTATCCATCAACTACATGTGTCACTCTCACCCACACATGGGTGGTTAAGTCTCACACCCTCTTTTGGCCTTTTATGCCACCTCACATAACCACTAGCTTGTCTCTTTCTAAGTAGGTTATGCCACATGTTTGGCATTTTCCAAGTAGGTATAACTCCCACCTAATTTGGTTATTTGGGAGTTATTACCCCTCTTGGAATTATATGCCCATATTATGCTATATAATCAGCACTCACCTCTCCTTCCTAGCTAGTTTAGATGAGTTCATATCAGCTCAGTCAGTTTAAGGGAGTGTTGTTGCACATTGTATCATTTTGTGTGTGTGATAATATCATCATTCTATTATTGCACCATATTCCATCATTTCATCCTCTTGCTACTCTCATGTAGAAGGCTTATCTTGGTTTTGCAGGTGATCCTGGATGCTTGAGTTCATCAGTAACTCTTACATGGTATCAAAGCGTTCAGATCTGCAAGCTCCTCGAATTTGGGAGAAATTCAAGATTGATTTTTTGTTGGGAGCATTTTGAGCCAAAACAGACTACACCATCGAGTCCAAAAGGCCCAAAAACTCCCATTTTCATATATAATTTGTCCAATTTAGATAAAGTTAAATTTGGTGCAAATTTTTTTGCCCAAAGCACCCCTTACACGCATTTCGAGGTGAATTTTTTTTAAATATATTTGATATTTTTCCTGCATTTTTTTTCAAAACAACAAAAATCAAATCATTTTGCAGCCTGGTTTTTTCATTGTATTTCTTTTATTTTTTTGCAAAAAAAAAAAATTATAAAACAAAAATCAAAATCAATTTTTTTTTGGTACCATGCATCCCTTACAGGGTACATCCCATTCAAAGGGACCAACTCACCCATTCAAAGGGAAGCAGACTCTTTTTAAATGGGGTCTAGGGTGTGGCTTTAAGCCCCCCGTAATTTTTTTAAAGCTTTTAAAATTTTTAAAGCTTATAATTTTTTTTAAAATATTTAAAGTTTTATAAACATTTTTAAAATTTTAAAAAATTCATTAAAGTCAAACTCCTGTGACTGTACTTTAGCCCTGCGTGTCCCGTACCTTCCTTGGCCTTCATGTCCATTACATTTAGCAATATTTTTAACAGTCCCACCAGATCTGGTGACAGCAAATTTATCTGGAGGTCTACTATTTTTAGCAGCAGGTTCAAATTGTCTGACAACAACTAAATTTGGCGGCTTCTCCAAACTTGGAGGTAGTTTTACCAACTTTAATGGTGACATCATGCTGACATCAGCAGGAGGAGTTTGACTTTTTGCCCTCTTCACCATTGCAGTTTTGGTTTTTGCACCTGAACTTCAGAGTGCAATATCTCAGGCATATGAAGGTCTTTTTCAGAGCAATTTTTTTTTTATTTAGGGAACAATTTCATGCTCTTTGTAGTGGTGTGATCATTTTTTTCTCAAGTGATCTAGATTTTTCAGAAAATTAGTTTTCTCAACAAATCTGGACAGTCCTGATCTTGTGAACTTCAACTAGCTATAACTTTCACATATGACCTCGGATCGTAGTGATTCTTGTTTTGAAAGTGAATATTTTTTAGAGTACTACACATTGGTGCTATTTTAAGGTTATCATTTTGAGATTAATTTGTACTTTCAGTATTTAGTCCAATTTTGGACATTATAAAACTCTAGAAAACAACTCCAGAATTGTAAACGCAGTAATAATAAAGTGCCACCATCATATTTTTCTGGGGGGGATCATTGATTGAGTGAATTTAGGGGGGTGATATTTTGGTGATTGATTGTATTCTTTTTTTGTTGTGTTCTTACAATGGGGAAACATAACATTGAACTCCTAACTCCATATAATTATGCATCATAGAAACAATCAGTATGGAATTATTTAAGGGGAAAAAGTTGCACAGGATATGTAAATGAATCTATTCTTGAACCTACTAATGTTGGTGCAAAAGCTCTGAGGGAGATCAATCGTGAGAAAACTCTTGGGTACATTTGTTCATTAGTCTCTGTTGATTTACAATTTCATGTTGAATCATGCAAGACACCTAATGAGGCTTTGGAGAGTTTTGGAAAATTGTATGGTAAAACTGACAAAATTAGGGGTTCTCAGATTGATAATGATCTAATGAATCTTGATCCTAAAAGTTTCAACCACATCCTAGACTATATCTCCAAGATTAAGCAACTTAGAACACAGTTAAAGGATTGCAAAATTGAGAAGGATGATTTACAGTTGATTCTGAATGTGTTATCAAATCTTGGTCCTGAGTATTCAGTATTTGTTTCTGGCTTTCACACCAATCGACTCTCTATGGGAGCTCCATATGTTTAGCCTACTTTTGATGATTTTTCAAATCTTCTAATCCAAGAGGAAGCAAAGCTGGTTCAAATGGGTCTCATCAAGACTTATAAGTCACAAGCATTGGTGGCTAGTGAGCCTAAGGTATAGAAAGAATCAAGGAATCCTAAATATAAACAAAAGAAGAAAAAGAACAAGCCACATAAAGAATATGAATCTTCTTCCTTGAAAGGGGAATCATCTTAAAAAGAGAAGCCCATGTGTGTGTATTGTAAGAAATTGGGGTATGATAAACATCAATGTTATTTAAAACAAATTGATGAGTTGAGGCATCTTTTAACAAAGAATAAAATCAATTTGCCTTCAACAATGTCAGAGGGTTCATCATCTTCTTCTAATCCAAAGTTAGAAAAACCAAAAGGCAAAGCACTTGTTGCAATTGCAGATTCTAAGTCAGGGAGATGGATCCTTGATTCTAGAGCTTCACATCATATGGCTTCATCACAGAGTATGTTCTCTTCATTTGAGACTTGTTCGTCACCAAACATCCTAATGACCAACAACACATATATTCATGTTTGTGGGAAAGGATCTATTAACATAGATGAAGCATCATTCAATGACATCCTTTGTGCTCCTTCATTGTCAACAAATATCATTTCTATCTATCAAATCACACATGGTGGGGACGAAAAGAGTGTTGAGTTCACACCAGATTCTATGATTATTTAGGATTTGCATAGCAGAGATATTGTTACAGTTGGGGAAGTAGATCATCAATCTCGATTGTACACCTTCTCACATTTTACTCCTATTGGTCCTTCGGCTGATGTACACACTCAGGCATCTAGTGTGGACACTTTTGAGGAGATTCAATATGGTCAAGTGAATACTGGTATTCTTTCAACTAAGGTTCTAGAGACATGTGTTGATATTCCATCTCCTACATCAATTGTTGTTTCTAATGATACTGGTACTGTTACATCCATGGTTCCTATTGATTCAGAGTAGCACGACATTCATTGTCTTCCAGACACAGCTACTAGGGTTGAGTACTTGACAAACATTGTAGGTTGTTTTGTGAGTCATATCTTATAGACTTGGAGGACACAATTAAGTGCATACATCTTCTCTTTGATGAAGTTGCTTTGTCTTCTTCAAATGTTAAGGGGGAACCTTTTGACCCTCTTGTTCTTTACCCACACGATCATTCCTCACAGTTTGACATGACTGTGACTACTATTGAGTAACATTTGGAGGAGACACGTTTTTCTTTAGAGGAGATATCTTTGTCTTCATATTTTGTTCTACATCCATCTCCACTAGGTTCTGGATTGTCATCTTCTACAATGTGGCCTAGAACACCTGATTTGAGGGTGACAACTTTTGGCATCAACATAGGGACAACTGAGCAGAGTTCAAAGACATCATACATTTTCATCATTCTTCCTACATATTTCTTTCATGAACGGGAAGATATCATGCATATATTTTTTGTCTTGTTTCTTCATAAGGGGAGGAATATTGTTCGATGATCATGGATCATCTTCAAAATTCATTGTCAGGCATCTACCATTAGTGCAAGAGACTTTATTCTGGGGAGGCTGCATAGTCTCTCTTTTCCTCTCTTGGAGGGAGTTTTGTCCTATGGGTTTTCTCTTTCTCATGTTTTGAGAGGTTTCACCATTGTACATGGGTACCTAATATGGCCTTGTAGCCGGGACCCATCTTTGCATTGTTGCATCCTTTCACCCACCTAAGCTATGCTTAAGGGGGGGTGTTAGTGTAGAATTTCTAATATTTATTTTTCCTACAAATTATTAATTATACTTAGGTTATATGAGACATGGTTTATGTGAGGACACATGGCATAATCCATCAATTACATGTGTCGCTCTCACCCACACATGGGTGGTTAAGTCTCACACCCTCTTTTGGCCTTTAATGCCACCTCACATAACCACTATCTTGTCTCTTTCTGAGTAGGTTATGCCACATGTTTGGCAATTTCCAAGTAGGTATAACTCCCACCTAATTTGCTTATTTGGGAGTTATTACACCTCTTGGAATTATATGCCCATATTATGCTATATAATCAACACTCACCTCTCCTTCCTAGCTAGTTTAGATGAGTTCATATTAGCTCAATCAAGTCAAGGGAGTGCTATTGCATATTGTATCATTTTGTGTCTGATAATATCATTATTTTGTTATTGCACCATATTCTAGCATTTCATTCTCTTGCTACTCTCATGTAGAAGGCTTATCTTGGTTTTGTAGGTGATCCTGGATGCTTGAGTTCATCAGTAACTCTTACAACTAGAACTTCTAGTTTGTATCTTTTTCATAAAAACAAGACATCATTGGAAAAACACCTATTTGTTTGTTCCATAGTGAGAGTCGCCAGATATGCAAGGAAAAAAACCTCTTAAAGGTTGAAATATACTGGCCTCATATCAGAACCAGCAATGAATATGAAATGTAAGTACTGCTTAGATTCGAATAGTCCCACCGAGATTTGCACCTTGTTAAACATAAGGTTTAGCAATCTATTAAAACATGGGAAGACCTCTAAAGTTTTGGGTAACTTTAAAAGAAGAGGTCAACCTCTAGAGAAGGCCAGCTTCCTATGGTTATCACATACAATACTTTCTATCCTACTGCTTTGACAAGGAACAGAGTGAATAAGAGATTGCATAAAAATGAAATCTATAACTAAGGTAATGCACCAAAACTAACTAGGACTTGCAAACATATCTTGTATACACTTGGTTTCAACAATATAACTTGACATACACAACCCAAAATTATATGCTTTTACATAAATATTTCATAAGAAGGTTTGTATACTCTACTCCTAATAGGAAAAATATATTTTCACAACTAAAATGAGACATCCCATGACTTGTAAATTGCATATTCTTCTGCAAAAGATGCTAAAAATGAGATAGAACTACAAGGAAATAGATAATGTCACAAGCAATTGCATCAATCAATTTGAATGCACATAATGAAGCAAAAAATTGATAAGGCAAAATAACTTATCTTTATTGGTTTCCAAGGTAAGCACTGGTATACATATCCAAAAGCAAATGAATTACAAACTCACAAAATCTGAGCAAGGATAAAAATCACAAGTCTTTGAAATCTGCATGTAAGAACTATATACAAAAGAGTCAAAAAAGTTACTATATCCACCACTATCCAAGTGGTTCCATAATACTAGGAGTCTGAAACAAACTGGGGTCAGATGCCCACAAAGAGCCTAAAATCTAGGGCCTATATCCTCTCCAAAAGAGTCCATAATGCAAAAAAAAGTCCATCAGGAATTAGTTAACAATAATAAGTCATGAAAACAAGTCCAAAAGGACTCTAAGAGCAATAAAACACTCCTAGATACCCTCTAACAATCAACTGTCAAGTCATACCATAACTGTCCAACTACCTCCTGACATAGTCAATCTTCTATCCTCCAAGGCAAAACAAGATGCTATATCATTGGCATGTGTCTGCCACATCTTCACAACTCAAAGCTACATAATGTCCAAGGCAATAAGGTCTCTTTACATTACTCCATCACTCTCCTTTGCATTCAAAAGATAACATCTCTCAAATGGTTCATAATGTCACCATTTTGAGGTCATTATTTGACATTTCATAGCATATGCAAGGAAAGAAATAAATATAAAGCAGAAAGGCACCAAAGTGTTTGGAAAAAATACAAATAAAACAAAAGACTTAACAAGGTCTTCATATGTCTCAAGGCCACCTCATGGCATACCTAGGGACTACATGTTTTAAAGGTCTTGACCACGGGCAACTTCAAATGCTTATGCAAAAGAAATAAAAGACAATACATAAACCCTATCAGGTCTTTAGGGCTTTGAAACTGTAAGAAACAAAAAGCAAGTTTTGACTCTCATTTGGCACTTGGTATTTTTGCAAACTTGCTCTCTACTATTTCATTACCGCTGACACGAGGGTTTGAGGCTTGAGGCTTTCAATAGGTGATTTCTCATGCATTTTTTCACTGTGTTTAACATTCTCTGCTCCAAAATCTAAAGGTGAGCATGATTATTTCATCTTTTTGGAGCGAAAAATGCAAATTTCATGATTTTATGTAGCTTTCTACTCACTGTATATGCTGTATATTCCATTTTATGTCATGTCATGATGAATGATTTCATTTCTAGTACAAATGACTGTATTTTAGATATAATGCTATAGATATTAGCATATCTATCATTTTCTTGACAAAACATTTGACTCTGTCCCATTTTTAGACTTCTAAGTATGGCTATTATTGTTTTGAAAATGTTGCAATATATTAAGCTCTTCTTTTCTAATTTTTCAGTTAGGGTTTCTGGATAACCCCTATCACTTCTTTTGAATGGCTATGAAGAAATACAATAGTTATTTCAAAATGGCTTAAAAAATAACCTTAAAAGCTTCATTACTTTTTTGGAAATGGAAACATACAGTGAACTCCCTTTTTTTATTTTGTTAGTTAGGGTTTTAACAAAATCAAAACCCTAACTCTGTATTGCCTCTAGATATTTCACTTTCAGTATGAGATTCTCAATTTTTGTTAATAGAAAAAAGGCATTTTTGACATTATACTAGGGTTTCTACAGGGTTTCAAAAAAACAAAACCCTAACTATATTATGAGAATGACCATGAACAAAATAGTTGTTCTATCTCTTTCTACAAGCATAAGACATTTTTAAATGAAATACAAGGGTTTCCTTGAGCTAGGGTTTCAATGAATAAAATGTACTTTAACTTCTTCTGCTACATTTTCAGCCCTGTAGCTACTTCACTATTGAAAATTTGTTCTCATGCTTACTTAGCGTTTCAAAACCCTAACTTTGTTCTTACACCCTCTGTATAAGATTTTCTGTAGCAGATCTTTGACTGATAACTCAGGGTCCCAAAACTCTAACCATATTTTGAATGGCCATGAAAATAACATGTCTTACTAATCTTTATCTTATGCAAGTACAAGGGTTTCTACTTGTTAGGTTTCAATGAATAAAATGCACTGTGTTCTTTTCACTTTCTTTTTTGTAGATGTAGCACACACATTTTACTCATTTTGAGCATACTCTGTTGTATCCTCTATGATGAACTCCTGTAGCATTTTTCATGATTTGTACTTCTACTCTACATTTCTGGCATATGCCCTTGCTACAGTTTAGAATGATTCTGGCCATTTATCATGAACTTGGAAAGATTTTCAAAAAGATCTGAAAACTTATCTTCTCTGAGCATTCTGACAGTGGCTTCTATACTTTTTTAATTACATGACTGTAGATTTTCATTACACATGAATAAGAATACAAAAGTTTTCATCAGAAGATATCATTTCTAATTTATTTATGACAGATGAAGTTCTTGGATAGTCATTAAATTATTTTGAACTATTTTATGTTACAATCAAAGAGATGACTATCTGTATTCCCAATTGCATGTATCACTGTCTTTTCCCTGTACTATAGGTGACTACCTTAACACATTCAACAAGACCTATCATTGTCATGGACCCCACACATTACTGACAAATCAAGAATATCATGACAGACAGGTATTGTGGACTAGCAGACCTATTTTCCATGATTGTCCTAAAGGCAGTGAGTACCTTGGTTTAATCAATGTATCTCCTTAAAACATGATTGTCCCTATATGTTGTATGTTGTTTGGAAGTCTTCTTTATCAGAGATCCATTACCTTTTATGTCAACTGTCCTTCTTACATCTATAATAAATACATATGAAATGCTTCTATAACACTTATGAGCTGGGCTCAACCCTTGTGGGAGCCACATTTTCTCCACTCATACTATAAACTAATGAATCACTCAGAAACATAATTTCACTTGTATCTGCACATGAAGCAAACTTGTTAGAAAATAAATGCATACCCTGGATGTGTTTGATGACTTGCTTATTTTCTAGGATATCCAAGGTATCCATTTCTTGTTTAATGCATTTGAGGATCAGTTTATACATGCATAGGTACTTGTTTATGTCAGGTTAGGGACCATTCATTTCTTAGAGCATTGCTCTAACATTATTCTTTTGCTAGATGTAGGAACTAGAGATGACATGGAACTAGGAGGGACAAAGACAACTCAGGACAACAGGACAACACACCAAAACCAGAACCAGTCATTCTCAAGCAATGACTAAACTCTAACCCTACATGCACATCTTTATTTTTACTTATTCATGTATAGATTGTTCTTCAATTTCATTGAATAAGAAAGTTAATCTCATGGCTTGTGTGAGATAATGTACATTTTACATTCAATAAAGATTATTTATTTATTCAGAAAAGATTTGTATAAATCTTTCTTATGTTACATGCACTTTGATAAATGCAGTAATTTAATAAACATAATCTTTTAAATTATTTCATTTATGTACTTTAATGCAATGTAATAAGGATTAGATGAAATGTACCTTTTAACTTTTGAACCAAAGCTCTAACTGAATGAGCTATAGTGAAATTTAGGTAATAATACCTTGATAATTTTATATTCTTTCTATGAGACAATAGTCAGCTATCTATGGTGGTATGAGATAATACTTCATAGTTGTGTTATATACCCCGTGTCTTTGTAAAACAAAGTTCTTGCCTAAGCTTGTTGGTAGAATGTCAATGAAGGCATATAATGACGCTTTTGGATTGATAGGAAAATATTCCTTCTATGGGTAGATATTACAAGCAACCTGATATTATTTCCAAAAGGACTATCTAGTCTTGATCTTAATGCTACTACTTTTAACAATGTTTTACGATCCAAGCTTAAGTCAACACAGGTTTGCCTCATTAATTAAGCCTTTCTTAATTGTTTGCTCACTATTGAGGTTGTAATTACTCTATGAGCAGCTCTTTTATCTTTCTCCTTGCTAGTTTTCCAATAGAATTGAGTGCATTGAAAAGGCTTCTAACAATAGTTTTATTGTGATCAGACACTTTATTTAATTGAACCTTTAATTTCTTTAGTAAAGGTCTCATTCAGTACATATTCAGTAATTGCACAAAAAGTTGGCATTATTCGGTTAATGTTTATTCTCAAAGTATTCATTGAAGAGTTTTGAAGCCCACAACCAAACCGTTTATGATGACCTCTTTCCTTCAAGTTTTTCCATTATGTTCTCATCAATTTCAAGTAACCATTTTGGGGTTCTTGGATGTTTTACAATTTCATCATGCTCATTCTCTTCTTGACAAACATCCTCTCTTCTTATGTCATTTGGAGATACATTGATTTTCATTGTTTCATCCATGTTATCAACCTCATCAATTTTATCAACAAATGGATTATGGAGTACAAATTCAACATCATGAGATTCATATCCACAATCCTCAAGAAAATATTTTTCTTCTTCTTTGTCCATGATATTTCTATTATCAATAGGTGTTTTGTAACATTTTGCAACATTTTTATTTGCAATATCATGGTCAATTTCATTCTTATCTAATATTTCATTATATTCAACATTAACACCTTCAATTTACATGTCATTAGATGGTAAAGAAGAAGCTTCACCTTGATGAGCACCTACCAGACCTGGTCTTCCAATCGTCTTCCTTGCTCTATCCTTTCCCCTAATTGCTTCAATTTCCTCCAATGTAACTTTCTTCCTCCTTTTTGCTTTACGACAATTGTTTCTCCTCATTAGGGGAACAAAAATATCACCCTAATGATTGTAACAAGAAAATTTTGTGTCTAAAAGTGCATAAAAGTGTTTTTTTGACTATAATAGGTAGAGATCATAGGTTTTTCAACAACAGAGAGTCTATGGGCACGGTCGTCGAGCCCAACAATATTATTTTTGCCTTCTTTGGCTTTTACATAATGGATATTTATTTTTAAAATAGATATCCACTTTAAAAATATGTTACCTAAAGCCCAATTATTTGGGCAACAAATATCTAGGTAATGGATATCCATTCTACAAAACTGATATCTGTTCTACAAAATGGATATTTGTTCTATAAAATGGATATCCATTATGTTTTCCTATGTTAACAAAACCAAAACTTATGTGTGGTTGAAAGAAGGTGGTGAACAAAACCAAAGGACTTATTGGAGACATTGCCAAGGGTGTTGATGACACAATAGAGATTTCAAGTGGTAAAGGTACTTTTGTAACCTATGAAAATTTTATAGAGATCTTATATAATATCATGTACAATATACATATCAAGGATTCCATGATACTTGGTATGGGTATGTGAGACTAGTAGTGTTGCTTTGTTGGAAGAGGCCAAGTGTAGGAAAGAAAAGGAATCTCACCAAGGTGTAGATGGACTAGAAATTCTAGATTAGAGGATATTGGCATAGTCTATGATGACACTTGAAAGGATAAAAAACTAGCATGGGAAACAGGTGGATAAAATATGTATGAACCAATAAAAAAGAAAATATATGAGGTTGTGGTTATGAACTATTCAGACATAGACCCATCAAAGGATGGAGTAGTAAGGGTAGGAAGGCAAGAGAGCTAATAAAAAATGGTCATAAGAAGAAGATGTAGATTGAAGGTTATAATGACATATTTTGTGCTTATAGATTTTTAGTGATACAACCAACATTAGGTAAAGAGGAGGAATAGTTTCCCTATAAGAAACATGTGATGGTTTCATGGAACAATGGAGTTGTGGCTAGGTAATCGACTCTGAATAACTCCACAAATCCATTTGCTAAAGGATAAGTCAAAATGTCATATGCCAAAGGATTGTGAAATATTGTAGTAGTGTCATTTTTTGGTTGAACACTTTATACATGAGTATCAACATATCATTCTAGATTTTCAATCCCAGTAATGAGCCAGTTTAAATAAGGTGAAATATCATTCTCAATATGTCTCAAACTCACATGTGTATGCCTCATGTCATATGAAACAATAGTGGAGGCTGTCAAAGATATATTATCAACTAATGTCACCTTATACTCACATATACCAAGTAAAAATTGTAAAAGATCCTCATGTTGTTATTCACTCTTAAGTATGTCTATATCATGTGCAAGATGGGATATAGGAGAAGGTACACCATAAGTACTTAAATATATGACATGTGAAAGTATGAATGGATCCAAATGGGGGTCTCTACTAATTTGGTATATCATACTGATGCATAGAAAATTTAATGGGATCTACTACACATGGGCCACTAGAAGGAGAAGAAATAAAACCATGAACAAAATATTGTCTAGAGCCAATAGTAAAGTGTTCTATGAAAGGACATGGCAATGCATGAAAGGATGTATGAGAAGCATGACATGAATTAAATCATTACTTAGTGGTAAAAAACAATGTATCACTAAATGTTTGTATCAAAATATAGTCATCATGTATAGAAGAATAATTTGAAGATATCGATTATCTATATTACCACTAAATGACTCTAGCATATGTGTATTAAGAGAATTTTCATCATAAATCACATAATCATGTAACAAACATGATGTCATTAACCTCATCATAAGAAGATAAAGAAATATCACTATGCTCATCACTAAACATATCATCAATAGGCCATGAGCCACAAGATAGACAAGATGGATCATCATGAATTACATGGGAGGTAATGACCTCATGTGAAGTTGAACAAGGTGTATCATGTATAGGCCTATCACTAGTGAGAGATGAAGTACAATTATCATAAATCTCATCACTAGGATAATGATCATAGATAGGTAATTAAATTCAACAAGTATATCATTAGGCATGGATAGAGGTGATTCATCATCACATGTAGGTAAAGGTAAGGCATATTTATCTACATTATAAGTGTCCATAGGTTTAGAGGAGATATAGAAAAATGATCATCATTATACTCATCATATCATGTATTAAAAAGGTAATTCATTCAAAGCACATGAGTCTATGGACAAGACCGACATAACATGTCAAATATATATCATCAAGATATGGGCCCTCTCTATATAGGCACCCTCAAGACCATCTCCATAAGTCAAGCGATATATTAGGAGGAGACTAGGCTTAGGCTATAGCTATATATAGTCGGTAGTTGGGTTGGCACCCCATCCCCCAGCAAAATGAACCACTACTAATATAATGCATAGGTGAGGGAGGTGTGATATCATCAATAGAAATCATACTATATGTATCATAACACATTATAAATCCATACTAGATGCATCACTACCATACTAGATGATTCACTACTATATGTATCATAACACATTATAAATCCATACTAGATGATTCTCTAGGCTTTTGGGAACTTCATATGGAGCCTAAAAGTGATTTCACACTTGGTTTAAATGGATATCCATTTGCTCTCTAATTTTCTAAATTCTTTGCTCTATGATGACCATCAAAAGCCTCGAGGGGCTACTAGATCACTAGGGCAAGTTCTCCTAGGTCAATCCCTTGAAAATACATTGTAGGTGTGGAAATATGTGTAGATAGGGTAGGGATAAGTCAACTATGTGGAAATGCATAAAGGAGGGGAGTATATGAGGGTATATAGATATTAAGAAAGGAGCCAAACTTAGCACAAAAGTGTGCCATATGTTTCTATATAAGTGCATTAAGGCATTCCCTCAAATTGGGCCCAAAATATCTTGAGGATAATGAATATCTATTTCCTAGGAACAAATATCCATTCCTAGCTCCACAAAATAGATATCCATAATGGATATCTGTTAGTAACATATATCCATTTTGCTTTAGAAATGCCTTGTATTTAGGCTTGGGATTATCATAGTTGACTTTCCCTAAATTCTAACATAGATATAGGTTTTACCCTCTTCTTTGAACTTCACCCTCCGTGTTGATGACTTTTTTTATATCGTGGGGAGACTAGGCTTAGGCTATAGTTATATATAGTTAGTAGTCGAGTTGGTACCCCCTCCCCCAGTACAACAAACCACTACTAATATGATGCATAGGTGACAGAGGTGTGATATCATCAATAGCAATCATACCATATGTATCATAACACATTATAAATCTATACTAGATATATCACTATCATACTAGATGATTCACTACTATATGTATCATAACGCATTATAAATCCATACTAGATTATTCTTTAGGCTTTTGGGAACTTCATATGGAGCCTAAAAGTTCTTTAACACTTGGTCTAAATGGATATCCATTTGCTCTCTAATTCACTAAATTCTTTGCTCTATGATGACTGTCAAAAGCCTTAGGGGGCTACTAGATCACCAAGGCAAGTTCTCCTAGGTCAATCATGTTGGTTCTTGAATCAGTAAAGGGTTTTCCAGTTCCTATGCACAGGTAGATTTGGCCAAAAAATATAGGAGGTTGCATGAGCTGCCTCCCCTTCACTTCTAGTTCTGCCGCACCAAGGGGGGTATCCCTATAGCTAAAGATTTAACTTTGACTCGCCCAATGAAACAAAGATTTATCTTTAGGGATACCCCTTGGTGTGGCAGAACCAAAAGTGAAGGGGAGGCAGCTCACGCAACCTCCTATATTTGTTGGCTAAATCTGCCTGTGCATAGGAACTGGCAAACCCTCTACCGATTCAAGAACCAACAGATGGCGACTTTACTGGGGATGCATATAAAGGTGTTATCTTGCAATCTCTGGTGAATTTTCTCCCATCCGAGTCACCAACAGATGGCAACTCTGTTGGGGAATTAATTAAGGTGCTATCTTCTCACTGGGGGGAGTCAAGTGATTTAAAGGACTGGAAATTCTAGTTTCCAATGAAGTTGTTGTAGCAATACCAAGAAAAACCATGTGGTGCTTTGCTGGCGTGATGAATCCAAAAAACATAAGTGCCTTGTTGATATTCTATCCTCTCTATGAGAGGTGGCGACTCTGTTGATTGAACCTATCCAAAGCTGCAACATATTTCCAAGTATTCCATCTTTTCATTCAAAATGATGAGTTTAGAGCAGTAAACCTAGTTGTGCTCTCAAAGAAGACCATTTTTTATTGAAAGGTATAAAGCTTTGAATTTCAAAGGAATAAATGGTTACCCAAATGTTATTCCCAATAAGATTAGAAAATGTTTGCCAAAATATAGTGGATCAAATTCTGAGTCTGCAAACAAACATCTGCAAATTTTTTGTAATTTGATAGAAGATTATGAGGTAGAGGCTGAAGATGTAGTAATGAGACTTTTTGTTTAGTCATTAGAGGATGATGCTAGGGTTTGGTTTTCAAACTTGCCTGTATGTTCAGTTTCTTCATGGGTAGATTTAGAAATTGCATTCCTAGAGCAGTTTGGTGAAAGATTTGATTTGGCCTCATTGATCATACATTTCATGAATATTCAAAAGGAAGATGAGGAACTAGTTCCAGCCTTTAATCTTAGATTTATTTAGTTGCTGAAGAAGATTCCTGAATATATGAGACCCAATAATGCATTGTGCTTGAAAATTTATTTGGCTGCATTTGATAAGAAAATGAGTTATAGATTGAGAGATAAAGAACCAACTACACTTCACCAGGCTTTCAGATTTGCTATGGATATTGAAAATAATCAGAAATATAGAATGCCAGTAGGTTTCATGGCTACAAGTTGTCAAAATAGTTATCAAAGTGAATATATTTCACCTTTCCCAGTGTCTTCATTGAGAGATGATTATGCAAAGGGAAATATATTTCAGAACAGTGTGTGCAGTCATGATGTGATGTATAAACATGAAAAAAATGTTGTAGAAAATATGGGCACATCCTATAGTGGTGAGGACAAAGATTGTTATTAGCCTCTAGAAGAGAAACCTGCAGACACAAAATGCCATTCGAATGACGAAATGAAAGATATACATGAGTTTGTGTCTTGCAACAATAGGCATATCCCAGTTATTCCTAATTATTTGTACCAGGTGGATATGCAGAGCTTCACTCTGAATATAGAAGATGTTGTTTCAAGGGATGGCAGTGAATATGTTAGTGATTGTCAGCATTCAGATGCATATGTGAGCCTTTAAGATGATGAAATATATATGGATGTTGAGTATGAGTGCTTCCTTGAAGATTATGACCACCTCTACAATGCAGAGGTTGAAAAATTTGCTTTTGATTATTAGTGCATTGGTGAAGAGAAAAAACTGGGTCCCTCTTCAGAGGTGAATGGACAAGTTGCAGATGTGTGTGCTCATATAGTTGGGGATAGTGTTGGTTGCAGGGGTGACTACAAGGCTTTCAATGAAGGGCTGCACTCTAAGCTTTTTCTGCCTTCTCTTGAGACATTCTAGGTGGACCTTAATGACAAAATTGTTGAGCACAATGATGATGAATACCTGAGTGTTTATAAAGATGAATTTGATTATGAGATGTTGCTTATGCCTGAATATTGTTTGTTTGATATAAAGGAGTTCTTATTTTTTGCAGAAGGGCAAAATTCTGATGTGGATTCATTTGTTTCATGTGAGTCTATTATTTTTCCAAGCAATATCAATGATTCATATGATGATGACATTCTACAACTGATGATAATGTATGCTGATGAGTCTTGCTGTAGAATTGTTAAAGAAAGAAAAATGGGCAGCAGCACAACCATTGCAAAGGAGGGTGCTACAGATAGTTAAATTCTTTTAGGCTTCATTTGAAGAAATTAAAATAAAATCAAATATTTGACAAAGGAAAATTCTGGTTTTTCCTTTTTGGTGGCCCTGGGCCACCAAGTAAAATTTTAATAATGTATTTTGTGATGCAGGTCGGTTCAGTGTTTGACTCTATTGCCCAATGGATAAGGACTGGTCTGCATCCCAGAGATTTATGGTTCTTGCCATGCCTGCAAGAGGCATGCATCCCCAGATAGGGCCAGTGTTGGTGCCTCCATAAACACTCAAGTTTCAGACTTTCATCTATAGGCACCTTTCATAAAAGTCCAAAAATTCTAAGTCCCTGGGCCTCATTTTATGCATATCGAGCTTTGAAAAGTGCAAAAAATAGTTGTATGCATGCATCTTTGTATATACAAGGCCATTTGTACATACTTGCAGGTTCAAATGTACATTCAGACATACAAGGCAGTTTGTATGTTCAATTGGCCTTCAAAAATGGTGAAAAATTAGTTATATGCATTCTTGTATGCATATCGGGCTTAAAAAAGGTGCATATACATTGAGGAATCTATCACAGATTTTGAGAATATTCCCTACTGGTATGTCGGTTTGCATGTATGTTTTGTGTTGTATGTTCAGATATACAATGGCTAGATACAAAGTAAAACATGCAAAGAAGATATACATTGGCGGCGTACAACAGAAACATACAAGGGTCAGTGCACATTGAGGCAGATGCAATGGTGAATGTATGTCCGACATACATTGGGTTTATACAATGAAAAATATACAAAGAAACCCGACATGCATTTGCTACAGTGATAGAGGGTCATCGGCAAGACAGGATGCATCGGCAGTCAATTCCAAAGTTTGCCCAACAGCCGATGCATATACATTGAAAAAGGATGCAAGGGGCCTTGTATATTCAGCAACATACATAGCAGGAGATACATTTGGTGGGGTCTACTTCACATACAAAGCAGAATGTATATGCAATATACATTTTCTATATGCAAAGTGGAAAGTGCAAGTAGCAGAGATACATGAGGTGGGGCCCACCGATTGCATATTTTTGCGATTGTATGTTCGCACATACAATCAAATATGCATTTACAAATATACAAGCTGGATCTGAAATGAGAATGCATTTCGGTTGATAATGTTGAAGTCCGTTGTTTGTATGTATAATCTACTTGTATGTTGGCATTGTATATGCGACATACATTGGTCATTTACAAAGGAAGAACATGCAAGCTGGACATGAAAAGGAAGATGTATTGTGGCGGATAAAGGTTTGGGGTTTGCGGCATGTATATTGGGTGCTTGTATGTGCCAATATACATTGCGAAGATGCAAAAGTTAAGATACAAGCTGGACCCGATTCAAAAGTCAGATTTGGCAAATTCAGGGCTGGCATCTGCGGCTTGCATGTATATGGCATTGTATATGCTGATATACAAGAAAATAGAGACACAAGTTGGATTTCAAACTGATTTCAAAATGCTTCATAAAAATTTGAAATCCATAGAATGTATATTGCATTTGTATCTGTAATATACAAAGGAGATATGGAAAAGAAAGATGTACAAGGTGGGACCTGATTGTAATTTCAATTTGTTCTATAACAATTTGGGGTCCACACTTTGTATGTAGGCAGTTGTTTGTTTATGCATGTTCTTTTGCATATACAAAGGGGTGAAAAGAGGCAAAATGCATGTTGCAATGGCGGACAAGTCAGCAATGGAAGCGTAGGGTGCCTAGGTGGCACGTTCTTATTGGTTGATGACTTTTTAGGTGTTTTGAGGCCGCTGATCTCAACGAAGGGAGGAGAATCGACGGCCATCTTTTAAACTCTCAGTAGCGAAGGTTTTCTTTCTATCTGTGGCCATTTTCAAGCAGGAAAACTTTAGAAGTATGCAGTTAGCTATGTTTCCAGAGGCCGCAGTAGGTTTGGCCATTAATGATGATATCATAATGGTATGGGTCAATCATTGACAACAACCTACCAGATTTATGAGGAAAATCTACGAGCGGCAGCACATCTCCCAAGCTCACCTACTTCTCCCCCTTGTTCTGCCTGCACTTTTAATGTTTTGGGTACCATTTTTGGGTGTGCTGTATCTGGCAGAATTTTTGAATTGCCATGTAATTATTGCTGAGGACACAGTCTTGCTATAAAATGTAAACTGTTTTGCTCATTTAAGGTTGTTGAAGACTTAGGCATTTTTCGGGGAAAAATAATGAAAGATAGAGCATTTTCTTGGTTGTTTTATCTCTTTTGGAGTTTATGAGTTGCATCTGAATGCACCTTGCTCATATGTTCAGTTTCATGTCATTTTTATATGAAAAATGCATTATCACATGTGTTTATCTGTCCGTCTCCATGTGTTGTATGCATTATCTTCTTTTGAATCTGGTTGCTAAGGGTTTCTTAGATTCTAGGGTATAGATTTCTGTATCACATGCTTAATCTTTAACTTCCATTCAAGGAGTGGATTAAATTGTCTTAGGTCAAGTATGGAGAAGATTGTATGTCAGTTGGGATATATGTAAGTAGAGACAGTTAAATACTTATCCTTGAGTGGTGTTTGTAAGTTAAATATAAGTCCTAACCCCTTGAAACTTGAATGGTAGTTGCAAGCCATCCTCTTGTATACGTCTAGTTGACTCCTTGCCCTGGGATAGGCACCGATCTGCTTCTGGATTAGTAGTTATGATCTAAAACCCCCTGTCTTGCATCCAAGACATCAATACAAATCCTTTCAAATTTCCAACCCATTAGTTTGTAGGAGTAGAAATAGGAGCCCTGCATACTCTCATCCTCAACCATTTAGATATGTCCAAGAATGTTGTCAACCTTGTGATCTATCATGCATATTTTGGTCCAAACATGAAAGTATTCTACCTATTGTTGTAAAGCTAAATCTTTGTGTCATTGGGTGAGTCAAAGTTAAATCTTTAGCTATAGGGATACCCCCCTTGGTGCGACAGAACCAAAAGTGAAGGGGAGGCAGCTCACGCAACCTCCTGTATTTGTTGGCCGAATCTACCTATGCATAGGAACAATTCAAGAACCAACAAATCCCTTGAAAAGATCAAATTTTCAATTGTTCTAAAATTAATAAACAACAATCAAGCATGAAAATGTCCTCAATGATGATTCAAAAGTAAATGTTGTTTCCGTTAGTGCACCAATTGAAGTGTTCCTCTAATAAATGCTTCTTGTATGCTCTAAGAATTTGAATGATTACTAAATGTGAGTTAACACTTAGATGAATGACTTTAAATTTTTAAAGATAAAACAAATTGTCAAACAAACATTGACCAAGCCTACCCCCAGTGGCTAGTGGGAAAGAGTGAGAGTTTAGGAACTTTGAATTTTAAAATTTTTAATTTTGAAATAGACTTGTGTTATGTAGGATTGCTTTTACATGTCATAGAAATGACTTGGGACCTAGAATGGGTGAATTCGAGGTAGGGGTGAATGTCTACAAATATGGGCTTAATAATGAGTTGTAGGTGTACAAATACATGCAGATAGGGTAGGGATAAGTCAACTGTGTGGAAATGCATAAAGGAGGGGAGTATATGAGGGTATATAGGTATTAAGAAAGGATCCAAACTTAGAACAAGAGTGTGCCACATGTTTCTATATAGGTGCATTAAGACATTCCCTCAAATTGGGCCCAAAATTGTCTTGAGGATAATGGATATCCATTTCCTAGGAACATATATTTGTTTCCTAAGAACGGAGAGCCATTCCTAGCTCCACAAAATGGATATCCATTATTTTAATAACATATATCCATTTTGCTTCAGGAATGCCTTGTATTTAGGCTTGGGACTATCATAGTTGACTTTCTTTAAATTTGAACATGTTTAGAGGTTTCACCCTCTGTGTTTATGACATTTTTTATTCAAATTTGATAAAACGAAAAGATTTTATTGAAGAAATTGTCATCTTTTTAAAAATACAAGATTTGCTTGATTATCATATTATTAAACAATTATTAATAATTTTCTATATAAAGTGTGTCTGAAATCTTGATGGACACACTGATTGAAAAACATCCATAACTTTCAAACCGTTTTCACCTTTTTCAAATCCGAAAGATGCATAACACTCTATGCTTTTCTGGCTATAGGTTTAAAAAAAATTGAATTCTAATTTTTTTAATCGAGTTAGGTTGGCTGGAAAAATTACCTTTTAGTAACTTTTTAAAAAAATCAGTAAAAAAATCATAACTAATTATTTTATCAGAATTGTTTTTTAAAAAAATATGTGTCACATTCGGGCATGAGTCCTTTACTTATTATAAAAGATTCAAAAAAAATGTTCCTAGTTAAGTTGGCTGGAATGACACCCACATTTTATTTTTTTCTGAAAAATTTGATAGTTTTTCATTAAAATATTCATTTTTCACCAAGTAAATTTAATTAAAAAAAATAGTAGCCCATAAACTAAAGTCAATTCTCTACAAATTTTGTTCTTACATATTTTTTAAATTGTGTAGATAATCCATTCAAATTTTCACATGAACTTGATTAAGTCTAATTTTTAGTATTTTCATTGCCACTTAGAGGTATTGTTTGGTACATCATGATCCTGCACTCACTCTGCATCCACCTTAGTTACATGACAATAGTTAGTCCATTTCATCATTTAACCATGTGATCAATAATGTCATAAACAATTATTCTTTGTATATAAATTAAAAAAAAGAAAATGCATTTTTCATCATTATTATAAGATCATAATATTTTCTCTGACTATCTATCTTCTTGACAATAAAGAAAATAAAACATTATTTTGAAAATGGGGTGTGACACATACAAACACACAAAGATGCACAATTAACATCATTAAAGTTTGTTTGCACACACATTCCACACAAAGTGAAGATAAAAGTTCATTCATACACCACACAAAATGATGGCAAAGTTCATTTGAGCACACACAAAAAAACAAGCATAGTTCTTTTAAGCACATTCCACATAAAGAGAACATCAAAGTTCATTCGTACACTCCACACAAAATGATAGCCAAGGTTAGTACAAACATACCAAAGTTTAGACATACTAAAGTTCAAGCATACACTGAATGCCAAAGTTAGTACACTCTTTTACACAGTGAACGTGAAAGTTCACACACACACACACACACAATAAAATGATCAAATATAAGTGAAAGTTGAAATTCAAACACACTTCATACAAAATGAATACCAAAGTTAGTTCACACACACACATACAAAGTGAATGCTAAAGTTTAAACACACACTTCACACACACAAAAATAAACATAATTCATCATGCCAATTTTGTAATTCACACTAAGTGAATGTGGAAGTTCAAACTTACCTAAACACACAAATAATAAATAGATCAAATCAGTGAATGACAAAAGTAGTTTGCTCACATTTCACACAAAAAATAAGTGGATGCCAAAGTGTACACACTAAACAAAGTCAACTCTAAATTTCAAATAAATAAGTGAATGCCAAAGTTGTGCTCCACACAAACAATAAATAGGTTTGAAAGTGAAACACTAAATAAACATGTTTAAATTACAACTTACTAATAGTACAACACTAATAATGACAATGTTAATAGATTGCATTGTGGTTAAGGAATATTGTGATACTTGATAATTATAGTGCACCATTTAAAATTCATGTCATTAAATGTGATGAAATTAAAAAAACTAAAAACTAAAAAACAAAGATGTCAAATTTCATGCAATAAAAAATACCATTAAATTGTGAAAAAAACAAACACAAACAAAGATGAAATTGAAAAATAAAAACTTAAAAAGAAAGATGTCAAACTTTATGCAATAAAAAATAATATAATAACTCAAAAAGAATGAACACAGACATGGCCAATGGCCATTCCTAGCAACCTTAGGAAGTGGGTCAATTCAATCCCTTCCAAAAAAAATATAAATATATATTATTTAGTGATAGGCTTATAAATGTGCTTGTAGTTGGTGCTTTTACTAGTATTAAATAACATAGTATCAAAATACATCATGGGAATAAATATTTACAAGTTATATAAATTATTGCCATTAACTTTTAGCTCTTTACACTGTGAGAGAAGATCTCAACCATAGGCAACTTTTTATTTAATATAAATAAAATATTATGAAAACACAAAACAATATAAATGAGGGCTTACCCTCCCCTAATAATTACCTCCATTTCATACTAATAATAATAATTCCTGAATTATAGATTCTAATAATTAGCTCTGGACCATGACTTTGATTTTATTCCAATATTCCCCACCTTCCTTTAATGTCTCCCATAATTCAATTGTCCCCCATCCATGGTACTTACCTAGTTGAATAGCTTCTAATTCAAGGAAATTTATAATTGTTAAGAAGCTGAGGTGTGGAAACCCTCTAGACTTTCCAAATGCCTTTGGCAATTCTCTGCACCTCCTATTCACATTCAACACCAACCTCACCAGATTGGGCGTTGTTTGCAACTCTGGATAATCACTACATTTACACCCTATTAACATTAATTCCCTCAGATTTCCCAACTCACATATCTAGCTTGGTACTGCAAACCTCTATAATCTAAGACTTTCCAAATGTTTTATTGCTGTCATGTTCTCTAGAAAGTGTGCAACCTCTCCACTCCTATTCTCGATTGACAGGCGACGCATCTTCACCAGCTGCTCAAGGATCCCTTCTTCCATCCTCTTCAATTCCATCTCATGGTTGATAGCTAACCGTAGTTCCTGAAGTCAAGTCATATTGGCCAAATCCTCTAACTTCATGAATTCATCCTCTTCTATGGACAACTCCAACCATCCTGATCGTAGTGCTCTCAAAGAGGCCAGATTTGATATTCCCTTCAAGTCATATTGGCAAATCCTCTAACTTCATGAATTCATCCTCTTCTATGGATAGCTCCAACCATCCTGATCGTAGTGCTCTCAAGGAGGTCAGATTTGATATTCCCTTTGGCATGCATTGAACACCCTTGCATTCTAAATGTTGAAGACGTGGAAGTTCACTTATCCATCCTGATAATGACTTGCACTTGTCAAGGAGAGCAAGAAACAAGAGACTTTTCAGATGTCTCACACACTCTAGTAACTCCCTAATCCTTGTCCTCCTTAAATTCAAGACCTTCAGAAGAATCATCTTTCCAACGGATGCAGGCAATGTAGAGATGCTTGTGGATCTCAAATCCAAAACGGGCAGTCCTCTCATAGTGGTAAATAAGTTTTCTTGAATGCTTGTAATCTCCCAGTTCTGAGAAAGAGAGAGTGTATGGAGATAATCAGGATGGCTCTGTGAGATGGCATTGTCATCAATATCTTTCTTGGCCAATAAAATCTAACACTAGCCAGTACCCCCACTTGTATGTGTAGAGGCTTCCTCAACAGAAAAAGCACATTTATTTTCTCTTGATATGTGGATGGCCAAATCATGCAATAAATCATGAATTCTGCAGTGGGTGGTTAAAATAACTTCAAATACTAAATTTTCAATTGCTTGATTTTCCCATACTTGAAACAGACACAGATCAACAAGTTGATCTAACCAATCCCACGCCATATCCCGTTGCTCCTCTTCTGCTGGGATGAATCCCTCTCCTATCCATAGACTTATCAGATATTCACAGTCTATGTCCTCATCCTCAGGAAAAAATTATCAGTCTCCAAGTGGGAGATTGTTGTTATATGGAGCCTAATTAGACTCAGAGGTTAAATTTACCCCACTTTTATCGGTGCAGTTTTCCCCCCAAATTCCTATGAGGTCAAGAGGCAGCACCCCTTGCGGGGGTTTGGGGGCAGCGCCTCTAAGACGGGGTCAAGGGGCAGCGCCCCCGAAACCTCACACAATTTTTTATTATTTTATAAAGGTATCGGGAGTTATTTTTCATTGACTGACATAAAAAACCCTATCTTGTAACCGACAAAAAGCTTGATAAAAAGTGGCTAAGGGTTAGGGTTTTTGATATATTATATTGTAGCATTTTGCAGCGGTATTGAGTTGCAGGGATTGTTGATTGTAATTGGTTTGATTTACTCGATAATAATATTGGACTCTCTGTTTGGTGGATGTAGCCCAAGTTTGGGTGAACCACATTAAAACTTGTCTCTCGATGTTACTATTTCTGTGTATTTCCATTCTTCTGTTTAATCTTTATTTGTATTTAATTGATATCTTCTACAGACTAACCCTAACAAGTGGTATTAGAGCGGGTTGTGTTCGATTATCGTCTGCAGGAAGGTCTCATGGTTGAGTGGGAGCAATGGCGGATGAGGGTAAATTGAAGGTTGATAAATTCAATGGGCAGAACTATCAGTTATGAAAGATGCAGATGGAGGATTACCTCTATCAAAAGGATTTATGGATGCCGTTGGAAGGAGTAGCCAAGAAACCGGCAACAATGTCTGTTGAGGATTGGAATCTTCTTGATAGAAACGCACTGGGAACCATTCGGTTGTGCCTGGCACCATTGGTGGCATTCAATATAATGGAAGCGAAGACAACAAATGGTCTGATGAAAGATTTGGCTAAATTGTATGAAAAACCCTCAGCTTCAAATAAGGTATTTCTCATGAAGCGTTTGTTTAATTTGAAAATAGTTGAAGGTGGATCTGTGACAAGTCATTTAAATGAATTTAATACGATTGTCAGTCAATTGACTTCTGTAAATGTAAAATTTGATGAAGAAGTTAGAGCTCTCTTGATCTTATCTTCATTTCCTAAAAGCTGGGATAGTTTGGTAATGGCGGTTAGTAACTCTGTTTCTAGTTCAAATACCCTAAAATTTGATGACGTTGTTGGTGTTATTCTGAGTAAGGAAATTCGTAAGAAAAGCTCAGGTGGATCCACATCAGGCAATGTTTTGAATGCAAAAAGAAAGGGTAGATCAAAGGAGAGAGGAAAAGGTTCTAGAGGTCATGGGAAGTCATGAGGAAAATCAAAGGACAAGAGATCCCAATCCAGAGGATAGAAGGATTGTTGGTACTATGGGAAACCAGGTCATCTGAAGAAAGATTGTTGGTCTTGGAATAATAAAGGAGACAAACAAGAAGGCAATAAGGAGGCAAATGTGGTAAGAAATCAGTCTGAAGATGATGCATTGATTCTTTCCCTAGATAATGCTAATGATTCATGGGTTTTAGATTCAGGGGCCTCATTTCATGCTACGCCACATAGAAGTTATTTTCTTGATTATGTCTAAGGGGATTTTGGTCTGGTTTATTTGGGAGATAATGAACCCTATCAAATTGTTGGAAAGGGAAGAATCAAGATTAAGTTGTAGAATGAGAATCATTGGCTACTACAGGAGGTAAGGCACATTCCAACGCTCAGTAGGAATTTAATTTCAGCAGGGTAGCTAGTTGAACAAGGTTGCATTGTTACACTTACAGATAAAAATTGGAAGGTTTCAAAAGGTGCCTTAGTAGTAGCAAAAGGTGTAAAAGTAGGCACCTTATATCTTTGTACAGGTCATACTATTCCTTCTACTTTAGCTGTTACAGAGAAAAAATAAATAGGTTCGGGAATAGTTGTTGCAGGTTTGCAGGAAGAGACTGGAAAAGTTGCTACAGGTTCTGAGACAACACTATGGCATAACAAACTTGGGCATATGAGTGAAAAAGATATGAAGATACTTCATTCTAAGAAAGTTTTACGAGGTCTGAAGTGTATTAATATGGATTTCTGTGAAAGTTGTGCATATGGCAAACAAGAGAGAGTCAATTTTCTCAGAGATGGGAAGCAAAAGAAAAATGAAAAGTTGGACCTTGTGCATACAGATGTATGGGGACCAGCTCAGGTATCTTCTCTTGGTGGCTCTCGGTATTATGTTACATTCATAGATGATGCAACTAGGAAGGTATGGATTTATTTCCTTAGGCAAAAATCTGATGTATTTGAAACATTTAAAAAATGGAGAAGCTTGGTTGAGAATGAGATAGGTAAAAGATTAAAATGTCTCAGATCTGATAATGGTAGTGAGTATTGTAGCAAAGAATTTGAAGATTATTGTTCCTTTAATGGAATTCGTAGGTAGAAAATGGTTCCAGGGACTCCACAGGAAAATGGAGTGGCTGAACGCATGAATAGGACAATAATGGAGCGTGCAAGAACCATGAGATTGCATGTTGGGCTACCTTTAAATATGTAGGCAGAGGCTGTCAACACTGTTGTATATTTAATTAATAAAAGTCCTTTAGCTCCTTTGGGCTATAGTATTCCAGAGGAAGCATGGACAGGTAAGAAGGTGAGTTGTTCTTTTCTAAAAACCTTCAGCTGTGAAGCATTTGCACATATAGATTCTGAAAATAGAACCAATCTAGATGCAAAATCAAAAAAGTGTACCTTTGTTGGATATGGCATTGATGAATTTGGTTATAGGCTTTGGGATTTTGAAAATCAAAAAATTGTGAGAAGCAGGGATATTATATTCAATGAGAAGGTGTTGTACAAAGATCAGTTGTAGCAGCATGAGAAGAAAGGAAAGGATTATGTGGTGTTGGATGATACTCCAAATAGTGATGTTCCAGTAGTTCTTCATGCTCCGCAACAGCAACCAAAAATACCACAAACTCTAGTGAATGTTAGACAGTCAACAAGGATAAGTAGACCACCTGAAAGGTTTTCTCCCTCTTTGTATTCTATTTTGTTAATAGATGCTGGTGAACCAGAAGGGTATGATGAAGCTATGCAGGTGGATACACAGGTTTAGTGGGAGCTTGCCATGAAAGAAGAAATGGACTCCTTGCTGAAAAATCACACTTGGGAATTATGTAAGTTACCTACAGGTAAAAAGGCTTTACCAAACAAATGGGTTTACAGGATGAAAGAGGAAGATGGAGGTAAGAAAAGATTTAAGGCCAGGTTAGTTGTAAAAGGATTTGCACAGCAAAAGGGAATTGATTTTGATGAGATATTTTCTCCTGTTGTCAAGATGACTTCTATTCGTACTATTTTAAGTATTGTGGCTGCTGAAGATTTTTATTTGGAATAGCTAGATGTGAAAACTACCTTTCTCCATGGTGATTTGGAGGAGGAGATATATATGGAACAACCCCAAGGATTTGAGGTCAAAGGTAAGGAGACACAGTTTGTATGGCTTGAAACAAGCACCTCGGCAATGATATTTGAAATTTGATAGTTTTATGGCTGAGCAAGGCTATAGCAGGTGTAATTCTGACCATTGTGTTTATTTGAAGAGGTTGGATAATGATAGCTACATTATTTTATGTTTATATGTTGATGACATGCTTGTAGCTAGGTCTAACATGGATCACATAAGAGAGTTAAAACAACAGTTAGCACAATCATTTGATATAAAGGATTTGGGGGCAGAAAAACAAATCCTTGGTATGAAAATTTGTAGAGATAGGCAGAACAAAAAATTGACTCTATCTCAGGCTATTTATGTTGAAAAGGTGTTGCAGAGATTCCACATGGAGAATGCAAAAGTTGTTAGCACACCTTTGCCTAGTCATTTGAAATTGACCAAGGAGATGTGTCCTAAGACACAAGAGGAGGAAGACAAAATGTCCAAGGTACCATATGCTTCAGCTGTAGGAAGTTTAATGTATGCCATGGTATGCACGAGACCAGATATTGCACATGATGTAGGAGTCGTTAGCAGGTATATGAGTCATCCCGGATTAGAGCATTGGAATGTAGTAAAATGGATTCTCAGATATTTGAGAGGTACATCCAATAAACACTTATACTTTGGGGGCTCTAATACTGATTTAATAGGTTATGTAGACACAGATTTGGTAGGGTATATTGATACCAGGTGAAGTACTACAGGTTATGTCTTTACTGTAGGTGGAACAGCGGTGAGTTGGATTTCCAGGTTGCAAAAGGTGGTTGCTTTGTCCACCACAGAGGTAGAATATGTAGCTGCAATAGAGGCAAGCAAGGAGATGATATGGCTGCAATCTTTCATGAAACAATTGGGCAAACAACAAGTTAACAGTTATTTGTTTACAGACAGCTAGAGTGCCATACATCTTGCAAAGAATTCTACCTTGCATTCAAAGACCAAACACATACAGTTGTGGTATCACTTCATTCGGTCAGTGTTGGATGATGGACAATTACAGCTGGAAAAGATACATACAGACAAAAATCTAGTGGATATGTTTACAAAGGCAGTGACAAGGGAGAAGCTGAGCTCCTCTTCAGCTTTGGTTGGTCTTCTAGACTGAAAATAATAAAAATAGAACAGCAGGGTCCAGGGTGCTTATTTCTAGTGGGAGCTATAGGGTCAGTGGTGTTATGATTAGTCTCCAAGTGGGAGATTGTTGTTATATGGAGCCTAATCAGACTTGAAGGTTAAATTTACCCCACTTTTATCAGTGCGGTTTCCCCCCAAATTCCTACGGGGTCAAGGGGCAGTGCCCTCGAAACCTCACACAAATTTTTATTATTTTATAAAGGCACCGGGAGTTATTTTTCATTGACCGACATAAAAAAAAACCCTATCTTGTAACTGACAAAAAGCTTGATAAAAAGTGGCTAAGGGTTAGGGTTTTTGATATATTGTATTGTAGCATTTTGTAGTGGTATTGAGTTGCAGGGATTGTTAATTGTAATCGGTTTGATTTACTGGATAATAATATTGGACTCTCTGTTTGGTAGATGTAGCCCGAGTTTGGGTGAGCCATGTTAAAACTTGTCTCTCGCTATTATTATTTCTGTGTATTTCCATTCCTCTGTTTAATCTTTATTTGCATTTAATTGATATCTTCTGCCGGCTAACCCTAACAAGATGAATCCCTGTCCTATCCATAGACTTATAAGATATTCACAGTCTATGTCCTCATCCTCAGGAAAAAAGGAAGATAAGCAAAACATGCTTTAAGAGGTGAAGGCAAGGAATCATAACTCAATTTTAATATTTCCATGACAGTGTCAGGGTCACCAATGGGATTAATTACTCTTTTGAGCTCACGACGCTTATACTCCCATTTGCTGAGTAGTGTGTGTTGTCTAGAGATGCTGCTGTCATTTTGATAGCAAGAGGTAAATTTCCACATTGCTTTACAATCTTCATACCCTCCTCTTCCATTGGTAATGGCAACCTATTTCCTTCACATCCCAGAAATGCGTAGGTACAAAATAGCCTCCAACTGTCTTCATTTGACAAATTTTTCATGTCATAAACATGAGCATATAAATTTAGAGCAATCTGCCTATTTCTTGTGGTAACCACAACTTTACAATCTCTATCACTAGGCAAACCAAGTTTATCAATCAGATTATACTATGTAGAGAGATCCCATATATCATCCAGCACAACAAGAGATTTTTTCTCTCTCAGACTGTCATGAATCAGTTAAGCCGCTATCTCTTCACTTACTTTACCATCCAGAATTTCTTTCATTATATCTATGTTGGAATCTCTATCCCATTCCAAATTCTTGACTATGTGGGAGGCTATACCCTATTGCAAATTCTTTATAGAATAAGATTTAGAAATAGAAAGCTAAATAGAATGATCATATTTGGATTTTACGGCTTTGTAGACATTTTGGAGAAGAAATGTCTTCCCCGAGCCACCCATACCAACAACGGTTATAACTTGAACTTCTGGGTCTTCTAACAAGACTATCATGTCTTCAACTTTGGAATGTATGCCCACTGGATGTGAATCTCTGGGCAGAAGACTAGATCTCTTCACCTATACTGATGTACTTGTTGACGCTGATGCATCTGCATGAAGACCCATCTGATGTTCCTTAAATGTCTTTCCAACCTCTTCTTGCACACCCATGACAATGCTTGTACACAGCATCTCAACATTCCTGACAATATTAAGGGAATGACAATTCAAAAGCGTTCAAAATCAATATGGAGAGGGTAAAAAGGAAAAATTAAAATACTAAATCATAATATGAAAGCAAACAACTGAAACAAATTAGGAAAAACTAAATGGCAAAAATAACTTAAGCCTTACTCATTAGATGTGTTGAATTCGTACCTAGAGATGAATGAAGAAGAGTGGAGGGTTGCTTTCCACTTTTCAAGCTTCTATTTGCTGAATCTCTTCTTTTTCTTATGTTTAGCAAATACAAGTTTATAAACTCCCTTGTCAGTGTAGCGAAGGTTAGTAGGCTTCACATCACAAAATACAGGAATAAACAGAGCCTTCGTTTCCAACATGAGAACCAGCTCTTCTAAACACCAAGATGACTCCGCATATCGTGGTGAGAAGATGGTGATTTGCACTCTAGAAGAGCTTATGGCATTTTGTATGATAGGCTTAATTGGATTTCCCAATTTTAACTCTTACTCATCAAGAAATTTCCAACATTCCTTTTCCTCCAGTGATTCGTAAAGCGCAAATGCCATAGTTTCCTTCACGTCAGGGCCTCAGTGGTTGATGAATGCATCATATAATTTTCTAGATATAGGGAGCATTCCCTTTTCAAATTTAGTAAAATAATGTTTGTGAGTTGAGGAGGAAGATCCCATAAACTCAAGTCCTGAAGTAAGGAGGGATGGAAAATATGACTCAGAGTGATCTGTATTTGGATTTGATAAAGCTCTATGCAAAACTTGGAAGGGTTTTTTTTAATGGAATGATGCAAATATCAAAATTATTCTAAAAGAGAAATACATAGAATAATAATATACAAATAAATTGTCCAACAAACTCCTCTTTCAATACATAAACAAGTCCTTAGCCAGGAGACAACTGCAAACTAATCAAAAGTTTTTACAACTGAAAGAGTAACAATGGCAAAGACTAACTGAAAGAGCAGTGGATCAAAACAAAACCAAAACACAACAGTTATAACTCAGACCTGGTACAGATGACCAACAAAAGGATCCAAATAACTGGTTGCACAAAATGCCCTTCCAACGAACTCCCAGGGAAGACTGAAGATATGAAACCTGAATAGAACCAGCTGAAATAGTGTGTATAATGTTTCAACTCGCAAATATATTTAACATCAATGCATGCATCAATGATAGATATGCAGATTACACAAGATTTGTTTAGACGTATTCTGACATGTTGGGTTCGATGATGCCCAAATTAGTAAGATTCTTTGTTGGGTTCAGTGAAGTTCAAATTGGCAAGTTTCTTTCTTGGTTCGATGAAGCTCAAATTGACAAGTTTCTTTGTTGGGTTTGGTGAAGTCCAAATTGGCAAGTTTCTCTCACATATTCAAAAAGGATGCCTTTTGCAACTGACTTCTTTTGGCATGTATTTGCAAATTAGAAGTTGCCCTTTTTGATGGATTTTTCATTTATTGGAGATGAGACTAATTTATAAATAGTTGTTGTTGCTTGAATATGTATTGTATTGAGAACTAATAAAAGAGATAATCCCTGAAAGTGGACATAGCCATTATTGGGCAAACCACTGTAAATCTTGTGTTTTTCCGTGTCTTTTAAATCTTTTAATTTCTATTCTTATTTTTTGCAATTTCTTTTCATTTGCTTCTGCAATTTTCATCAACAATTGGTATTAGAGCTTGGTGGAGAAACTTGGTGCTGGAAATCAGTGAAGAATTTCTGAAGCCATGGAAGATGCAGACAAATGGAAGATTGAAAAATTTGTAGGTCAGAACTTCGATTTATGGAAGCTCTAGATTTGTGCTTTGTTGATTTAGAAGGATCTTGCCATTGCACTTTAAGGGAAGTCCAAGAAGCCGGAGAAGATGTCAGATGAAGACTGGGATATCTTAGACTAGAAAGCAACTGCAACCATCATCCTATCACTGTCGAGAAATGTCCTCTTCAATGTTGCCATGAAGACAATAGCTAAACATATTTGGGACAAGCTATGTGACATGTACGAAAGGGCATCACCAACAAATTAGGTGTTCCTCTTGAAGAAACTGGTAAACTTGAAAATGAAAGAAGGTAATAGCATGTCGAATCATTTAAATGAATTTAATATTGTTATCAGTCAATTACTTTTTGTGGATGTTAATATTGACAAAGAAATGAGAGCCATGTTGTTGTTGTGCTCTCTGCATTATAGCTGGGACAGTGTAATCATGACTATAAGCAATTCGGTATCTAGTAAAAGTTGATCCGAAGAAGGGGAGGATAAGAAAAAACAAACAATGCTACAGTATGATGATGTAGCAGCCACTCTTCTCAATGAAGATATGAGAAGAGGGGAAAAAAAAATGGTGATGCCTCAACTACTGTAAGCACTGACAATAGAGGAAGGGGTCAAGACAGAGGCAGAAATAACAACAGAGGAAGATCGAAGTCCAAAAATAGAAATGGAGAATGTTGGTTTTGTGGCAAGCCAGGTCACACAAAAAGGCACAAGAAACGGTGAGCAGAAACGAAGCCAACACAACATGCCAAGAAGATGTAGGTGTTCTTATTTTAATTGAACAATAAATTCCAACTACTGGGTGGGTGCTTGATTCAAGCTCATTGTTTCATGTCACTCCATGCAAGGAGTATTTCAAAAATTTGCAACTTGGTGACTTCGGTAAGATTTTTCTTGGTAACAATGAATCTTGTGATGTTGTTGGCATAAGGGATATTTCTTTGAAATTAAAAAATGGATATACTTGGTTGTTACATGATGTTAGATATATTCCTCAGCTAAAACAAAATGTAATTTTTGCTGGGCAATTGGGTTCTCAAGGTTGTGAGATTAGTTTTGAATCTAATAGATGCAAAGTCAAAAAAGGGGCCTTGGTAATTGCAAGGGGTAGCAAATTAGGCACCCTATATGTCATAGAGAGTCATACTAAAGTGGGAGTTATTAATCCTATTTCAGATTCATCTTTGGGGACTACCAAGCAAGGGTCTTTGGATCAATTAGATGTTGATTCTATTATTAATAATTTCTTAGCATTTTTTACAGTGATAGTTTGGATCAGTTAGATGATGGTGAGTAGGTTAATGACATAGAACCTGGAGTAGATGGAATTAATGGCGATGAGAATGAAAATTTGAAGGTGATTGAAAATGAGCCCATTCGTAATGGCAATTAGAATGAAAGTTTGGAGTCAATTTGTGATGGCTCTCGTAGCGAAATTTGTGCAGCTGGTGCTATCGTTGCTATAGAATCAGGCCAGAAGAGTGTGTTATTGGGATTGAAGGCTCTATGCTCTAGAGAGGACGACGTAGATGGCCATTGGTCAAGAACTCCAAAGCATCGTGGAGGAGGATTTGGTCCTACGTAGGTGTGGGATACCCTATAGAGCTGGTTTACCATCAATATGATGTTCAAGCTGTTCTTGGCGATAAATTTGTTGCTGTCGAGAGCTATGTTCTACATAATTTTCCAGTATTTGGGTGCCATCTGTGGAGTAGGCATGGTGAAGGGATTTTAAGGCCACTACAACTATGAATTGCTTGGGGGCGATGCTAATTCGGTGGCTCATAGTCACACCAAACAAAGCGCAAGGGATTCCCATGTTTCTCTTCTAGTTCTTCTTCCCTTTAGGTTAGTTGTTTTCTTGGTCTACCTGGCCACCATTTCCATCACAAGCATGAGTGGGTGTGTGGTGTTTGAGAAGGCTTCTGAATGAAACTTCAGACTAAGAAATTTTAGAGATGGAGCTGGAATGTACGAAGGAGCAGATCGACGATCTGCTGAGAGAGACGGGCCACATGATAGGCCTGTCGAGTTTTCAAACAAATGATCGCATTGGAAGTGTAGGGGATTTTCTCAGAGAAGCTATTTAATCTTCAATATGAGATTGTTGGGTTCGATGAAGCCCAAATTGGCAAGTTTCTCTCACATATTTGAAAATGATGCCTTTTGCAACTGACTTCTTTTGGCATGTATTTGCAAATTAGAAGTTACCCTTTTTGATGGATTTTTTATTTATTGGAGATGAAACTGATTTATAAATAGTTGCTATTACTTGAATATGTATTGTATTGAGAATTAATAAAAGAGATAATCCATGAAAGTGGATGTAGCCATTATTGGGAGAACCACTGTAAATCTTGTGTTTTTTTGTGTCTTTTAAATCTTTTAATTTCTATTCTTATTTTCTACAATTTCTTTTCGTTTGCTTCTGCAATTTTCATCAACATATCATGGGGCCAATTAATAATTCATGGTTATATTTAAACGTCTTTATCCTAACATTTTTCTATAAAGCGCACCAAAAAGTTTAGATGGAGGGATATTACTGTTGGATCTAGGGCATACAACTGAGAGGGGGGGGGGGTGAATCAGTTGTATAGAACTTGTTCTATTTCAAACACTTTATTCTCTGTTGTTAGTTAGCAGCATATCAAATAATCATTCATGGAAGCACAATACATAAACACAAGAGTAGATAAGCATCAACACATTGAACACCAAGATTTTGATGTGGAAAACCCGGTTAAGGGAAAAACCACGGGGTGATTAACCCAAGAATTATTCTCTGTTAGAAGAATAAGAAAAAATGAATGGCACATGCCAATAAGGGCTCACTGCCCGAGCACACTGCTCACAAAGAGGCCCACTGCCTACAAGGAGACACACTGTCTACAGAGTGATAAAAATCACAGTCTTGAACTGGAGAATGACATCTCTACCATGTCCGGATCAGTTCCAATTAAGCCCAACAATCTCTGCTCTGCCTTTCGCACCTTTCTTCGCTACACCATGCTCATCCACATGCTACTCCCTGAAATGAATTCACAAATCACTATTTATACAAGACATCGACTTAGGAACAAGCATCTAAGTCGGCAAACAACCATAGGAGTATCCGCAAGATGAATAACACATCCGGTCGGCTATCACAAGAACATTCGCAGGATGAACAACTCATCCGGTCGGCTAAACAGAGCAATAACTTCATCCGGAAGAATAACTTCAATTCCGGGCTCTACCATCAATGCGGACCAACAACACAACCTAAACATGATTCAAGAACCTTTACAAGTCTGTCTGAATGTCCGGATACATCCGCACTTCCTCTACTTACTGGGATCTCTTGTCTTCCTCATCCGGAACTTCAAGAACACAGTCTGTCGCCACTGTCATAATGCAAGAGGTACTTCCGGACCTCCAAATCATACACAAACCAGGATGACACATCACAAGGACATCCCAAACACTCCGTCCAATCCGCAGATTAGGATGATACAATTCCGGACCTCACCGGACCTTTTTGTGATCCTCTGTCACCTCCGGATACTTGCCGGACCCGGTTCTATACCGGCAGCCATAACTCCTTCAGATCTTCATGCGGACCTCTGAAATCCTAACTGTAGCATCTCAAGATTCATATCTACTAACCCTTTAATCCGCATCCTCCGGTTCTCATCCTATACAGTATATTTACCTTCTTCTCATCACTGTTCTTCACTGTTCCTGACTGAGGCTAATTTTCTCAATATCCTCAGCACAAAGCTCATCAAATCCTTCTTGTCAGTGCAGTATGAGTATGTTGACATCAATGACAACACTGGCTCACCTCATACTTGCCAACAATCTCCCCCTTTGTCATTGATGGCAACATATGATGTGAAAAACCATCAGGACAAGAACTTCTCTTTTCTGTCACAGCTCCCCCTATCAACAACAACTCTTCACATGTCTTCCTTTGCTGCTCCCCCTTTGATCATCAACCACTTGTTTTTTTCACATGTCTTCTCTCCCCCTTTGACATCAATGGCAAAGGGCTCATACTTGCAACTCTTATGCATCAGAATAATACCAGCTGCTCCCCCTTAGTTGCAGCTCCCCATTAGTCCGGATCACAAGATATGACTGTGATTGCCACCGGACTGATGCACATCAGTGCATCTTAGTTCATCACCGGAGGGGCCATGACCCCTAACTTCTCCCGGAGATATTCAAAAGAGTCCTTGGGAAGAGGTTTTGTAAAGATATCTGCAATCTGATCCTTGGAGGGAACATACTCCAATCTGACTTCTTCCTTGTTTACTTGTTCTCTCAAAAAGTGAAATTTGATAGATATGTGCTTAGTCTTAGAATGCAATACCGGATTCTTGGAAATATTAATTGCACTTGAATTATCACAGAAAATTGTAATAGGCTCCTCATATTCAACTTTGATGTCTCTTAGCATCTACTTCATCCACAAGATTTGAGTGCAACTACCTGCTGCTGCAATGTATTCTGCTTCAGTTGTAGACAGAGATATTGCATCTTGTTTCTTGCTTAGCCAAGAAACCAATCTCTTCCCTAAAAAGAATGCTCCACCACTAGTGCTCTTCCGGTCATCCACATCTCCTGCCCAATCTGCATCTGTGTAAGCATGAAGAGAGAAACCCGGATCTCTAGGATACCATAGACCATACTCAACTGTCCCTTTCAAGTATCTAAAAATTCTTTTGATTGCCATAATATGAGATTCTCTAGGATCAGCCTGGAATCTTGCCACAAGACCAACAGCTTGCATTATATCTGGTCTAGTTTGAGTGAGATACAACAATCCACCAATCATTGATCTATACTTTGTCTGATCTGCCTTTGGAGAATCATCATCTTTGCTTAACTTACATCCGGTTGCCATAGGAGTGTTCATAGGCTTTGAGTCTTCCATACCAAATTTCTTTAACAATTCTTTCACATATTTGGTCTGAGAAATGAAGATCCCTTCTTTTGTTTGAGTAATTTGCAGACCCAAGAAGAAATTCATTTCACCAAGCATAGACATTTCAAACTCACTTTTCATCTGATTTGCAAAAGTTTTACACATACTATCTCTTCCTCCAAAAATGATATCATCCACAAACACTTCAACAATCAGAATGTTTTCATGATCAATTTTGAAATATAAGTTGCTGTCAGCAGTACCTTTGTTGAATCCAATCTGCACAAGATGCTTATCCAACCTTTCGTACCATGCTCTTGGGGCTTGCTTCAATCCATACAAAGCTTTCTTCAACTTGCAGACCATATCATTATTATCAGACAATTGAAATCCATCCGGTTGTTCAATGTAGACTTCTTCTTCCAGATCACCATTTAAGAAGGCAGACTTGACATCCATCTGATATACCTTGAAATCTTTGAAGGCAGCAAATGCAAGAAGTAATCTGACTGCTTCAATTCTTGCTACCGGAGCAAAAGTCTCTTCAAAGTCAATTCCTTCTATTTGAGAGTAGCCTTTGCAGACCAATCTAGCTTTGTTTCTGATTACTTCACCAGCTTCATTTAGTTTGTTCCGGAAGACCCACTTGGTTCCAATTACATTCCTGTCTCTAGGTCTGGGAACAAGATCCCAAGTATGATTTTTCTCAATTTGCATCAGTTCATCTTCCATTGCTTTGGTCCAATTTTCATCATTGCAGGCTTCATTTATTGTTTTAGGTTCAATCCTTGAAATCAGACAACATTCATTCTGATCTTGAGCAATATTCCTTCTAGTTTGTACACCTTTGCTTCTGTCACCTATGATCTGATCTTCAGAGTGATTCAGTTTTACATACCTTGGAATTTTGGGAGTATCCAGTACTGCTGTTTCTTGATCAGGCTCATTTAAACCTAACTCTTCTTCCTGATTTACCGGATCAGGCTGACTCTGTTTCACCGGAGAGGATTGAGTTCCTTGAACACTATCTTGGTCATCTTCATCAAATTCATAAAATCTTGAAGGCTTCTCAATTCCTTCATCAACCTTTACATTGGTGCTTTCTATCATCTTCCTCAATCTCTTATTGTAACACCGATATGCTTTGCTTTGAGTGGAGTAGCCCAAGAAAATTCCTTCATCACTTCTAGCATCAAACTTTCCTAGATCTTCATCTCTTTTAATATAACACTTGCTACCAAATACCCTGAAATATTTCACAGTAGGAGTGATGCCAAACCAAAGTTCATAGGGGGTCTTACCGGTGTTGTTTCTGATTTGAACTCGATTGAGAGTGTAGACTGCAGTGCTGATAGCTTCTTTCCAAAACATTTGAGGAACATTTTCTTCCAACATCATTGTCCTAGCAGCTTCCTGGATGGTCCGGTTCTTTCTCTCAACTACTCCATTCTGCTGTGGAGTCTTAGGAGCAGACAACTGTCTCCTTATACCCTGTTTCTCACAAAAGTCAATGAATTCACCAGATGTAAATTCACCACCTCTATCAGACCTTAGACACTTTAGTTTCAATCCGGTTTGATTCTCCACCATAGCTTTGAAGATTTTGAACTTCTCAAAAGCTTCTGATTTTTCTTTTAGAAAGGTAACCCACATCATTCGGGAATGATCATCAATTAACAACATGAAATATCTATCACCTTGCAGACTCTTGATTCTTGTCGGACCACATAGATCAGTATGTACTAATTCCAACAATCCGGTAGAGGACTGATCTTTGCTTTTAAAAGAGACTCTGCTTTGTTTGCCTAACTGACATTCTTTACACACACTGTTTGTAGGTTTTATCAACTTTGGAAGATCTCTCACAGCCTGAGTATTGCTTATTTTGATGATGTTATCAAAATTTACATGACACATTCTTCTATGCCATAACCAACTCTGATCAATTTGAACAAACAAACAACTTTTATTTGAACCAACCAGATGAAAGATGTTACCTCTTGTCTGAGTACCGGATGCAATTTCAGTTCCGGAGCTTGTAAAGATTCTGCATTTTCCATTCTTGAACCGGAGATCATAGCCTTTGTCCACTAACTGACCAACACTGAGAAGATTGTGCTTCAATCCTTCAACATATAGTACATTACCTGTTTTGCTCTTACCATCAAAGGAAATAGTTCCCCTACCTCTGATTCTGCCAGCAGAATTGTCACCAAACTTTACCATTCCTCCTTCATATCTTTCCAAGTCTAAGAACTTATTCTTGTCACCAGTCATATGGTGAGAGCATCCACTGTCAATAACCCAATCATCCTTTTCTTCCACTTGAGCAGCCAAGGCTTTTTCAACAACTTTGTGATTGACAGATTCAGAGAGCAAGGAATCTTCTTCCTTGATGGCTATAAACACCCACTCATTTCCGGATTTGCTTCCTGGATCTGATTCATCATCTGTTACTCCTTCATTGTCATCTTCTTCATGAACATAATAGCAATTCTTTTGAAACCTTTGTCTGTGAGTATTAGATCTTGCAGATCTCTCCGGACATCTTGAGGCAAAATGACCAATCTTATTGCAGTTAAAACACTTAAAGGGTAGTTTTCCTTCATACTTACCGGATCCTCTTGGCAGTCTCTTTGCAATGAGGGCTTCAAGTTGAGCTGTTTCTGCTTCTTCTTCTTCCATGTCTCTTCTTGCTTGATCATACCATGACATTTTCCTTGATGAGTTTTCACCCGGATCAAATCTCTGTTTGCCTTTCACATAGGCACTGGCTTTAAAAGCAGACTCAGTCTTGGGTGGATCATCTCCAAACTCGGTCATTTCAAATGCAGCTAGTTTGCCAGCCAATTGTTCTCTTGTGACAGTTGTGTGGGCTCTGAATTCATCAATGGCAGCAACTTTGATTTTGTAGGCAGCAGGAAGGGATCTTAGGATTTTGCAGACAATCTCATTTTCATCTAGAGTTCCACCAGCATTTCTGATTCCACATACCAGCTCATTTACTCTTGGCATAAAGGTAGTAATGTTTTCATCATCTCTCATTTTCAATCTTTCAAATTTCCCTTTCAGACTTTGCAACCTTGCACTTTTGACAAACTCATCTCCTTCATACAGAAGTTCCAGTTTAGTTAGGATCTCATATGCAGTTGGTAGGTCAATGACATTCGAGAGATCTAAGTCATTCAATGTGCTTAGAAGAGCTTCCTTGGTCCGCAAATTGTTTTCAGCTTCTGTGGTTTCATCAGGAGTTGTCGGACCACCTTGTGGGGGTATATATGGTTTTGAAATCATAGCCAAGTATGCTTTTCCCATACATTCCAAATGACACTTCATGCGACCTTTCCAGAGAGTGAAGTTGGTTCCATCGAACTTCAGACTATCCTTCTTGTATGACGACATCCTGGATCACCTCAAGCGGTTAAGCTCCTATCAGAGGAACTCAGCTCTGATACCAATTGTTGGATCTAGGGCATACAACTGAGAGGGGGGGGGGGTGAATCAGTTGTATAGAACTTGTTCTATTTCAAACACTTTATTCTCTGTTGTTAGTTAGCAGCATATCAAATAATCATTCATGGAAGCACAATACATAAACACAAGAGTAGATAAGCATCAACACATTGAACACCAAGATTTTGACGTGGAAAACCCGGTTAAGGGAAAAACCACGGGGTGATTAACCCAAGAATTATTCTCTGTTAGAAGAATAAGAAAAAATGAATGGCACATGCCAATAAGGGCTCACTGCCCGAGCACACTGCTCACAAAGAGGCCCACTGCCTACAAGGAGACACACTGTCTATAGAGTGATAAAAATCACAGTCTTGAACTGGAGAATGACATCTCTACCATGTCCGGATCAGTTCCAATTAAGCCCAACAATCTCTGCTCTGCCTTTCGCACCTTTCTTCGCTACACCATGCTCATCCACATGCTACTCCCTGAAATGAATTCACAAATCACTATTTATACAAGACATCGACTTAGGAACAAGCATCTAAGTCGGCAAACAACCATAGGAGTATCCGCAAGATGAATAACACATCCGGTCGGCTATCACAAGAACATTCGCAGGATGAACAACTCATCCGGTCGGCTAAACAGAGCAATAACTTCATCCGGAAGAATAACTTCAATTCTGGGCTCTACCATCAATGCGGACCAACAACACAACCTAAACATGATTCAAGAACCTTTACAAGTCTGTCTGAATGTCCGGATACATCCGCACTTCCTCTACTTACTGGGATCTCTTGTCTTCCTCATCCGGAACTTCAAGAACACAGTCTGTCGCCACTGTCATAATGCAAGAGGTACTTCCGGACCTCCAAATCATACACAAACCAGGATGACACATCACAAGGACATCCCAAACACTCCGTCCAATCCGCAGATTAGGATGATACAATTCCGGACCTCACCGGACCTTTTTGTGATCCTCTGTCACCTCCGGATACTTGCCGGACCCGATTCTATACCGGCAGCCATAACTCCTTCAGATCTTCATGCGGACCTCTGAAATCCTAACTGTAGCATCTCAAGATTCATATCTACTAACCCTTTAATCCGCATCCTCCGGTTCTCATCCTATACAGTATATTTACCTTCTTCTCATCACTGTTCTTCACTGTTCCTGACTGAGGCTAATTTTCTCAATATCCTCAGCACAAAGCTCATCAAATCCTTCTTGTCAGTGCAGTATGAGTATGTTGACATCAATGACAACACTGGCTCACCTCATACTTGCCAACAATTACTACTGTTGAATAGTTTTGTTTTGTCTTGTAAAATTAGATAAAATGGGAGAAACAATGTAAGAAAATTATGCGGGCTCTTTTACAATGGCACTTCTTGTTAGATGAAGCCTAATCAAACTTGGAGGTTAAATTTACCCCACTTTTATTGGCGCGATTTCCCCCCAAATTCCTACGAGGTCAAGGAGCAGCGCCCCTTACGGGGGTTTGGGGGCAGCGCCCCCAAGACATAAGAAACCCCTATTTTTTGTAACTGACAAAAAGCTTGATAAAAGTAGCTAAGGGTTAGGGTTTCTATGGATTATATTGTAGCATTTGTAGTGGTATTGAGTTGCAGGGATTGCTAGTTGTAATCAGTTTGATTTACTCGATAATAATATTGGACTCTCTATTGGTGAATGTAGCCTGAGTTTGGGTGAACCATGTTAAAAATTGTCTCTCACTGTTATTATTTCTCTGTATTTCCATTCCTTTGTTTAATCTTTATTTCCATTTAATTGATATCTTCTACCGGATAACCCTAACACTTCTCACTTGATAGTTATCAGTCTGGGAGGAAAATGAAAAAACTCATACAGAAAATGAAGTGGCCTTGTTTACACTTTACGCAACAATTTAGATGCACTGTGGTCACGAGAAATACTGAATCGACATTTGACTGTTCTTCACGTCTAGTCAAAATAACACTTCTCTATTTTGCATGGATTTCTCACATGGTTGATGTTCATCATATTGGCATTTACTGAGTGGGTCCCTTAATTCTCATCACTAACATACAACTTCCATCACCTCACAAACTTGTCAATGTGATCTCTGAAACAAAGTCAAGTCATGTAGAGAAAAACCAGTGAGTTGATACATATGTACACTGCCCAATTATGGAGTGTTATAGTACTTGTCATGGCATGGTACTATTGCATTCTATATGCAAAATTTTACATTAGTCTTGTGAATTGTTGACAAATCATTTTCTTTTATTTTTTTTATCACTAGGTATAGTTTGTAGTGTGGGCAAAATATTTTGATCGGCTATGAGACTTTTGCCTTTATTGTTGGCTTCACATGAATGAAAGCAAGCTGCATTATATGCAACAATCAATATCACCCATACCCAAAATTAAATAAAACCAATATTGACTCATACTCTAAATCAAATCAAATAGACTTTATTGTTATAGAAGTCAATATTGAATTAAATGTAGAGAAGACATTCTTGTGGGAAATCTTATGGGATATCATCTATAACGGTTAGAAATCAAATATAAAGATTTACCTTGATTTTGTTTACTTTTGTTGATATGATGTTAGTAGTATTTTTATTTCTTCATATCCCCTAGTTGTTGCAGTTTATGAAAGCATTTCCAACTATGATATATGAGAAAAAATCCAATTTATGTTAAAATGAGTTAAACCCATTACAGGGAATAAGTGGTAAGAGAGCGAAATGGACAATCAACTATTTGTTTGCAGTTTTGTACATGATTTAGTCAACTCCACCTCTGACAAAAATAAATTGTAGCGGTAGAGTTTAAAGAGCTCGTGATGCCACTCTCAGCTGAGGCTTAGTGAACCCATGCTCGATCGCCATAACAGGGTAGCATTTTACATCATTTTTTGACCTAATTTCGAAAGAATCTTTCATTAGTTTTCTTGCCAAGTTTGAAAAATAAGCCACAAAATTCTTTCTTTGGCTTTTTTTCTTGGGTATAAGAAATGATAGCCTAGTTGTGATTTTATTTGAGAGGGTTGTAGGTAATTATGTTAGCTTTTTATGTTATGTTGATTTCTAGAATTCTCAGTTCAAGTAGCTACATTCCCATTAGTCATTTTGTTTCACCCTTCGATTGTTTTATATGTTACTTACTCCTTGAAGGGATTAGTGTTTCTTTTGCTCTTTCTACAACTTAAGCAGACTGTATTTAGTAAGTAGTTATGAATTGTCTCTAATTCGGGTGGAGGGCATTAAAGAAAAATTTTCCTTTGAAAACTGGTAGGATGTTATTCAAGTAGTATAAAAGAGTTATCTTCTAGTTGTACATCCCTATATGAAAATTTCCTATTCCTGGCTTAATTGGGTCTCATTCAATTGTAGCCATTTTTTGAGTCAAGGGTTTTGTTTAGTTATGTTTTCCTGATTCTTATTTCCATAGAGTACATGGAGACTAATGGGCCCCATTTCCTTTTTTTGGAGCTAGACCCCATTTCCTTTTTTAATCTTACAAGGTGCTCTCCATCTGATTTTGTTTCCAAAGAGTACATGGAGACTAATGGGCACCATTTCCTTTTTTATTCTTGCAAGGTGCTTTCCATCTTATTTTGTCTCCATCTCTTTTGGTTGCAATAGTCCCATCTTAAATCATGATTTCAAGGACAATAAAGGAATTTTAGTCACTGGATCTGACCACTTGTTTCTTTTTGTATTTTCTTTCTTTATTAGGATGCCTAAGTTGAAAAAGTCATGTATGATGCCACCACATTGTTCACACTATGTGGGGTCTGACCAAAACATGGTTGCACCATTGTGTTATTAATATATAATTGGATTATAATCTATTTTCCCTCTCAAGGAAAAACAAAACCACTATCTAAACCACTAAAGCAGTTGCAAAACAAAATAAAATGACTAGCACAACACAAAAAAAATCCATTTTTACAGACTCACGAAAAAGTGTGAATTGTTTCATCTTACCTCGTTAGTTATACATCATTTTAGATTTTTTATTTAAAAATTGAATACAAAACTTACAAAAAAAATTATTGTTATAATGTTTGGAACAAAGGATAAATAATACATTGATGGTAGTAGTAGCCATTAGTGTATGTATGTCCTTCTCCCTCCAAACTCTATTGCATTTGGTTGGATCCTTCTCTGATTCCTCTAGGACAATTCATCTTTCCATGTCTCTTATCTACTCATGCATATAAAATTCACAAAAGTACTAATGTGTGTGATCTTCTTCATCTATATCATCATCTATGGCCTCACTATATATGTGCTCATGTACTACAATGAGTGCCTTCTCTTTAAGAGTTTTAAGACTTGTATACATAGGTTTGTACTCCAAAGCACTCTGGAGAACCTATCATAAAAGTCCATATTGAAATCCCTATTGTGAATGAAGAGGTTGCTCTTGAGGTTGATGAAAATGCAGGCTATGTATAAAAAGATGTGTTTCCTTACAGGGGTTAAAGTACGGTAACTGATTTTGAGGGTTTCAAATACATCATTGGGTAAAAGCACAATAGTGTGTCACACTTTTGGCTAACTAAATAATTCCTCGCGGATCATTTACACGTGATTTAGTTATGCTTGTTTTTTTTATGCCCAAAACCACGTTGCTCCTATGCGGTGCCTACGTGGTTGTAAGTTTCTTGGTAGAACCTTATCGGGTGGTAAGGTTACACGCGATTAGATTTTGAGCATAACCAAAGAAAATAAAAATAAAAAATAGAGGCAAAATTGTCATTTTCTCCCAGATTGATATAGTTTTGGAGTGTTCTGTCTGGAGCCCACGATGGACAGCGACCCATAGCCAAACTGCACTGCCACCTCTAGCCAACACTACACTGCACTGCAAGTTGCCACCTCTAGGTACTGTTCTTCTACTCCCACGTGCACCATTGTGATAAATAAATAATAGCCACCTATTGATTTGAATAAACCCTAATCACAAATGTTGGGATTGTTTGAAAATGATTTAGAAAATTTTATGCAATTAAATCAACATGTGTAAAAAAAGATTCCCAAACCTTTGCTTGTCTGCTTTTTGCTTGTGCCAAAATGGGAGCTTCGAAATGGAAGGGGAATCTTTGTTCTTGGTGGAATGGCATGACTATTTTGATAGAATCCCTCATACAAATGTCCTCTCATGAAACACAATGCAAGCAAGACATGCATAAAATGGATTTGTTGAAAAGGAGTTATAAAATTTTAGTAAATATAATGGGTGGGTGAAAAACTAAATTCCTGAACATTTGCTTGTGTCCAACAAAAACTTCTAAACCATCGAAGGAGGAATTAGAACATAAGAATACCATACCAAACCTTGCAGAGAAAAAATTATTGGAAAAGAAAAACCATATTCCCATTGTAGATTGTTTCATGTATATATAATTACCAAAAGAACAACTCTTTTTTAAGTTTTTAATAGTCTCTAAAATAAAATAAACATATTATGCATGTATTAACATGCAATGATCAAACTGAGCTATGAAATTAAAAATATATCTCTAAAATATTTTGTCAAATATTTCACGTGCCATGTCTATGCTTCCACATTTTGCATACATGTCTACCAGGGCAATTGACACTATAATATTAGACAAAAATCCCCCTTCCATTATGCTTCGATGGATGTCCATACCATGTTCCAACGCTCCCATTTTAGCACAGGAAGGAAGGACGTTGGCAAAGGTTGTGGAATTTGTCTTTACACCTACTAATTACATTTGCTTGAAAGTTTCTAAAGCCTTTCCAACACTACACTGCACTTCATGTTGCAAAATCCATTATGTGCATATCCTACAATCATTGCATTCCATGAGATGACATCTTTTTGAGGCATTCTGTCAAATAGTTCACGTGCCATGTCTATGCTTCCACATTTTTGTATACATGTCTACCGGGGTTGTTGACACTATAATATCAGACAAGAATCCCCCTTCCATTACACTTTGATGGATGTCCATACCCTGTTCCAACGCTCCCATTTTGGCATAGGCAGGAAGGATACTGGCAAACAAGGCTTAGATTTGACAATTGTATAGCTGTATTTAGGTATTTTTGCTGTAAAATACAATCCAAATTTTAAAAAGACTGTATCATATGAAAGGAGATATTTTGGACAAACTATCAAAATTTATATAAGATTATGACGATAGATATATTTAATTTTTATATGATTTATTTATATTAAGACATGTCATAGTATTTGAAGGGTACTATTGAATAGATAACTGTCATAAAAAAATTGCTTGATAGGCAAGGTCGACTGTCAAATTTAAGCCATGTTGGCAAAGGTTGTGGAATTTGGATTTACATCTACCAATTGCATTTGCTTGAAAGTTTCTAAAGCCTTTTCAACACATCCATTTTGTGCATATCCTGCAATCAAGGCTTAAATGTGACAGTCCACCTTGCCTGTAAAGCAACTTTTTAATGACAGTTATCTATTCAATGATGCCCTTCAAATACTATAAAATGCCTTAGTATAAGTAAATCATATAAAAATTAAATATATATATCATCATAATTTCATATAATTTTTGACAGTTTGTCCAAAATCTTTCCTTTCATATGATACAATCTTTTTTAAATTTTGGATTGTATTTTATAGCAAAAATACCTAAATACAACTATACAACTATCAAATTTAAGCCTTGTTTACTAGTATCCTTCCTGCCTGTGCCAAAATGGGAGCATTGGAATAGGGTATGGACATCCATCAAAACATAATGGAAGGGGGATTTTTGTCTGATATTATAGTGTCAACTACCCTGGTAGACATGTATCCAAAATGTGAAAGCATAGACATGGCACGTGAACTATTTGGTCATTTGTTAAAGTCAAAGTAAAAAAACATTCAAATTACAAACATATCATGAGCAAATTTGGTATCATAAGCATATTTGGTACATATCATGATACCTCTAATTTAAATATATCGTAATAAAAGACTTATATGATGTGAAAGAGAGAAAAAATGATATATAGATCCTATGAAAAGGTATATAGCAATGAAAGGATAAGATTACAAAGGGGAAGACCTATGATTCATTAAATGCAAGGATGTGATGTAAATGAAATCACACTAGATGTAATTGATTTCATTTGTTAAATACTAATTTGTAACAAGGGATGGAACCCACACATGAGAAATAAATGAAAAGTAGAGAAAAGAAGAGGTGCAAGGGAAAACATGATTGTACACATACATAGGATATAGTATATATAATGATTTACTCATGAGGGGGGATCTAGTATATATAATGCCTTATATCATTATATGATGTGAAAAAGAGAAAACATGATATGAAACAAATCTTCTTTTATTGAAATAAGTCTTCTTTTCTCCAAATAAGCCTTCCTTTGCCAAAATTTGTCTTCTTAAATTGTATTTAATCAAATTTTCTTGAGTTGAATTTAAAAAAAAAATTGTATATATATCGACTCTTTACAGCCGATACTTTATCAGCTGACTGGGTAATGACTAATATCAAATCGGGCAACAATTTATCGCCTGATAAGAATATGCCCAAAACAAAGTCGACCGTAAAGAACTCGGCTGAGTATGTCTAGTTGGCTATCTACATGGCAGCCAACTCACCTTTTTTCAAAGATTTATGAAACATTGAACTTTAACAGGGTAGTTCTCCTATCAGAATGAATTTTCTACAACAAAGAAAAATACCCTTTTGTAGAGCTCAGAGTGGAGAATCCAAATATGTAATTTTTTTCATATTTTGATTGGTTTTAATATATTTTATTTTTAAAATACTGCAAGTAGGTTGTTAAAATTAAAAAAGATGCTAATTAGAAATTTAAAAAAATAGTAAAACATATTAATTTTTTTTTTAAAAAATATGGTGCACTAGATGAAAGAGTCCTCTTCAAAAGGGTATATTTTGTTTTTTAAAATCATTAAAAAAGTAGACAATAGTTGACGTCCCATGAAAACTATCAAATTCTGACAAATTTGACTTTAAAACGTTATTACGAGAAAAATATACATCAAATTTTTTATTTTTTTCCATGCATTAGAAATTGAAGTTACCTATTTGGAAAAAAAAAATAGGGAGAAATTAAGTTTGTTTTAATTTGTTTCTTGACGTCCTGTGAACGTCACTTTTTCCTGAAATTTTCAACATTCCAAAATTTGTTCTTACACTTATAAAAAAATTTGAAAACAATTTTTAAAAAATATGAAAATTTACAAGAATAAACTTCATCAAAAGATCTACATTTCATTAGTTTACGTCATTTTAAAATTCAAAACATAAATACCACTTTTATGTGGTCAAAGTTCAGAATTTTTTTTTGTTGTTGGCCAATTCCTTTATAAAGTGTGGCACACTATTGTGCTTTTACCCCATTGTAGCCTACATTTTCAAGTTTGTGTAGAACCTTAGTCCAATATCTAATGTCCTTTCTCTCATATAGGGATGTGCCTATAATCATATAGAATTCTTCCACTCAACCTCAAAACTTTTCTTCGTTAGATTTTAGTCTCCAAGTATAAAGAGGAAAACAAATTTCTTGAGGGCAAGATGTGAAAATATTTCCATCATGGATAATCAATAATAGATTCATAATTTTCATCCTTAATCTCAAACATTTCCACCAAACTAATATGGTTAAATTTTTAAGTCCATTTTCTTTGTACACATCAAAAATCCAATATTTTTTATGGCTCTTGTAATTGTATTGAATCATGTTTGTAATCATAACAAAATTGATTGTTACAAATATATTACCTTTAAAAACATACACAGACTGACTGAGAATGGAAAAAACAAACAGATTTAAACTAAGTTGGAAAATCCCACAGTGAACTAATAATGCTATTTTTAAGATTAATGAACACTGATGTCTACTTATCATTGATTATAAAGATTGATAATTTTCAAGGAATAGAAGCAACGATCAAATGCCTTTTACTAGTTTATTGTATTTTTTTTTTTGGTACGTCAACCCACACTGATAGCATAATATTGATTAACATGCCCCTGCCTATATCTCTGTTGCTACCTTTGTCTTTCCTAGATATGGATCTCTAGCATAAACCAATAATTATATACTATTATTGGTGACCCCTTCTACCTAATCTTGAGCCCATCTTGTAGGTACTTGCTGGAAAACTATCTGAATCTACTTCCCAAAAATGTCAACTTTATAGGAAAATGTGGTTGTATCAAAATCTTACATTAGAACAAGTCAATATAGGTAACTGTTTTAAGTTCATTGCAATATCTTCATTGTTATTTTGATACATGATCTTTCTATTCCTCATTTTACTTATGCATTTCTAACTAACATTTGCAACAGATAATATGATGGCTGACCCTATTTATAATGAAACTTTGTTCTGGAGCTTTGTAATTGTAATAATTGACCTGCTCATATTGCTTGTAGCTATATATTTCATTGATAAAACTAGTCATTTTGTAATTTTCACCATCTGCATCTTAGTCATCTTGTTCTATTGCTCCACATTTCATTAACTATGCATTACATATGATCTCTCCTCCATTTCTTGTTTAAAATTGCTCTTAAGATTCAAAGGAGATCATTCTAGAAGTCAAAGAAGAATTGAAAGAGCTTTGTAGTTTGGTGTAATCAAATAAGTAAGTTCTTTTCTCTTGAACACATGGAGTATACACAAAAAAAAAATGACTTTATTTGCCTATTAAGAAATGGGAATACCCAGAACATGGAAAATTTGACTCGGTGCTAATAAGAAAAGTGTTTAAAATAGATTGCCAAGTAGTGGAGCATGCTCTTCAAGTATCAATTGACCGCGAAATTCTTCAAGACTCCCCCAGGATGTTATGCTTCTCTGAACTTAGTTACTTTCTTTTTATCCAATGCCATGGACCTCTTGTAAGAATGTACTCTCTTAGGAAATCTTTCTTTTGATTACATATAAGACTACCTCATATCTGAAGAAAGCCTAAATATTGCTCTGATTAATAACAACCTATTCAATGGGACAACCCTAGTTGGAGGGTTATTCACGCATAGGGCTATTCAAAAATGTCTTTCTATTGTTTGTATATTCAATACCATAAAATATGGCCTCTAAATTGACTATTCATGCAAAGTGAAAAATTCCCTTTGTTCCCACTACCATGAGCTTGTCGATAAATTGATGACACTTACTATTAGTAGGGTGCAAAACATAAAGGAGAGCAGATCAGAGGAAATTACACATCATGTAGAGGTCAGAGCCGACAGGAAACACATCCCTATATGTAATAGATATAGTATATATAGATATAGGATATGATGATAAGAGATAGGAGAATAAGAGTATGATATATTGTAGATTATGATGTAAAGAATGACATAGAAGCCATGGATGTAACTAATGAGGCAGAGACTAAGGGTAAGTGCAAAAAGATGGGGGGCCAAAAAGTGGCCAAATTATTTTGAAAAAAAAATTATACAAAACGCAAGCGCGTTTTGACTTGCTATAAATTAAAAAAAAAGGGTTTCTATCTCATTTCATTTCTTTCTTCTCCTCTATGCCCACGGCCTGCAAACCCTAGAAAGTGCGCTTGCATTTTGCAAAACTCAATTCAACACAAAAACCTTATCGATTCGTCACCAAAATGCCGCCACGACGTCGAGCACGCCAAAGGAGTGAGTTATTTTTTTTTTTGTTTGAATTTGTTTCTAAATAGGTAGGTTTTAGTTGATTTTTGATGTATATTTCATTAATTGTCAGGAAATGTTAATGCACCTCCTCCTCCTCCTCCTCCTCCTCCTTAAAATCCACAAAATCCTAAGGAGGAAATTCCTGCATAACAACAACCTCCTCCATCCATTCTTCAACATGCCCCTAGAACACAAGAAAATATAATGGGGCAGATTGAAAACAACAAAAAAGAAATTGAAGATATAATTGTAAGGTTGAAAGATCCTTCCACTTCAACCTTGCATAGGTCCATGCTTGCTGAATCTCTTGAATCTATGTTATCAAATGTAGATTCAATTAGCAAGCAAATAACTAGTTGGACAGATGAGAGGAGAGAGTTTAGAGATTATTATGCAGACAAGCTGTCATACCAAGATGTGAAAAAATTACAAATCACAAAACTAGACTTGTGTTCAATTTTCACAAACCCACAAATAAATCAACTTCCACCCATTACATGCAAGAGGTTCCCTATCCATTGGTGCAACAACCAAGCAATAAGGGACAATTTTGGGAAGAGGTGGTGGATGGTTTTTGACCATCCTCCATGCAATAATAATGAGGTCCCGCAATGCTTTTTGAGGAAACTCTACTGCGAGTTTGTCCTCAATAAAGTGCCAAACTATTTTGATATGCGGGACTTCCAGGGTAGAGGTGGGGGGTCAGCACAAGATAGACTAGGGGCATGTCTTGACCCACAGTGGGTAGTGAGACAAGTAATCAGCAAACTAGCCCACGAGCATGTTTCTATCCCTTCCATTGTGAAGGAGTGTGTTGAGGTCGATACACTTTAGTCCATTAGTGCCTTGACCCAGAGCATCATAGAGCATGCCGGTCCTATAGCACAAAGTGGGTTGGGAGATAGTGCGAGGAGTAGGTTCCCACCCCATACTTGTCAGACTTGCGGGTCAGCCTGTGGTTATGACCCCATGGATAGTCAAGATGCAGGTGCACAGGCTACATCTGCAGCTGAGTAGATGGTGATGACAGATACCCTCCTGAGTGAGACTTTCAGCCTTGATACTCAGGTAAATATTAGCAAGTTTATTGAATTTAATTTATTAAATTTTATTTTTGAAATGCAAGATTAAGTAATTTAAATTGATGACTTTAATGAAATTTCAAGGTCATAGCGTCGATGCAGTTTTCAGTGGTTCGCCACCTGCATTTTACACTAGATCATCTATTGTCGGGGTATGTAACTAGTAAACAATTATAAATATTACATGTGAATAGCATCATTATATAAATGGTATTCTAATATTTGATTTTGGATGTTGAATAGGTTAATATTGTAGATTTCACGGCAACACCTACTAGCGGTGGTGGACTTCAAAGCTTTACGGAGGTAATAAAATAAATAGTTTAATGAATGAATTATACTTACTAGATTTTTGTATGTGACTTGTGTGCTTTATTGTGTGTACTTCCATGTTTAGATGAATGTGTGTGTATGTTAGGAGCCATGATTTGCATCACTATTATAGTTTTCGTAATTGAATAATGTTGTTTTATTTTCAGATGATGCAGGCTGCGGAGACACCTCCCCATGTTCAGAGGGCAATGGAGCATGGTGTGGCCTCTGCGATTCATAACTCCATAGCATTGATAGGGGTATGAGGCAAATTAGTAAATTTCAATTTGCATTCATTGTTATAGTTGTCTATTTTTGAAAAATCAAAAGATTATTGATTTGAAGTTTAATTTCTATCTGGATGGTTTCTATAGGACATGACATCACCAGGGCTTATTCCTGCTACTGAGGCAAGTGAGGAGACAGATTATATGTTAGTAGTAAGTGATTATTTTGTTAAATGTTTCATTTTTTATAACATGTAATTTCTATATATTAATGTCTATACTTTTTATTGTAACAGCTAAAGATGTAGGAAGAACTAAATACGAGTAGCCCTCGGGTTCCTAGTAGACCACCCACATGCGCATCTCCATCCCCTAGAAGATCAAAGGCTACCCATGATCTATTCTCTTCACCAGCCAGAGGGGAATAACTTTTTATTGTGTTCCTTTGTTGTATGCCTATATGGCATTTATGGACATATATTTTGTATTGTATATAGTTGACATTATATGCCTATATGGAATTCTTGCAAGCCTATTTGGCTATTTTGTATATATGTTATACTTATATCGACAGATATTGATGTATGCCTATATGGATATTTGGTTAATACAAATCTTTTTATTGATGGCGTCCATACTTGCATTATAAATCCACGTTTGAATGGATATTTGTAGATGGCTACTTCAAATATTTAAAGTCCAATTGTATTACATAGGATGTTTGTTGATCCAATAAGCTAGCTATTGTTATTCAAGTATCACCTAAACCTCATTTTGGAACTAAAAGATAAAAGTTGTATTTAAAAAAAATGAATCATCATGTTGAACAAAAAATATTAATATTCTTTATGAGTAGCATAGAATGTCAACTATATGCAATACAAAAAAATGAATCATCATGTTATTCTTTATGTTTGAGATCTTGAAAATGACTAAGTTTGGTAGCCTGATATCTTGAAATACTAGGATGATTGTGCCTTAAGAAAAAGTCATTAAGATGACCACCTAAAGGAGACTTTCTTAAACATTCAAACATTGAGCAACAAGCATGAAGGGTTAAGGTGCAATTTGCAACTCATAAAGCCTCAAAAGGGCACCCAACTTAGAGAGAGCATTCATTTAAGACAAGGCACCCATTGACACCTGTTCCACCATAAAAGTGCACCTAAGGTGGAAGGAGAACAAACCTCTAGTAAGTGAAGCACACCTATTGTCTAAACCACTTCATTATGGCACCCTAGCATGAGGAGGAGTATATAAGTCAATAGGAAATGGCACCTAGAATGCAAATGAAGGAATAAGTGGCATTCTTAATACGCATCAATTCACCTTGAGCTTTCAATAAATATATCAAATTGAGCCCCATAAGCCTAGGCACCCTTTGCCTTCAAAAGAACATTGTATCAATGTCAAGAGTTGGTCGTATCAGTGTATCAACAGACCTTGGTTAGGCTTCACCGATAGTGGTCTATCTTGCTGACGAGTGTGGTTCGAAGTCGAAGACATCAGTGTATCAGAAGATAATCCCATCAGTGCATCGGAAGAGTAGTTGAGAGATTCACCGATGAAGGGGGTCACACCAATAGTCCAAATCCATTAGTGTATCGGCCCAATGAGATTAGAGTTCACCGATGTTTGGAGTCTCACCAAAAGGTGTGGTTCAAAGGTTGTCATTGGTGAGATCAATGTGTTGACAGAAGAGTTTTTGAGTGTGCTGATGGTATTAAGTCCTACCGATAGGCGAGGGACTTAGAGTCTCATATCAGAGTGACAAAGACATCGGTGTGAAAGGATATAAAGTCACCGATAGCGGTCTGTCTGACCGATAAGAGTCAATGATGGGATGTTTGTCAGAAGTGAAATCAAACGTAGTCATGGTGGCATCGGCCTATCAGCCGATGAAATTTTAATCTTGCCGATGGTATGTTGTCTTGCCAATAGTCAATTTGAAGGTTCAAAAGTTGATAATTCTATGCTTCCACTATGTGCTCTGCATCAAACACGCATCCCTACTATAGTCTAGCATTCTCTAGTTGTGTTTGTTGGTTATTTTCTCTAAATCGACAGAGGGTTTGCCAGTTCCAATGCACGGGCAGATTTGGCCAACAAATTATGGGAGGTTGTGTGAGCTACCTCCCCTTCACTTCTGGTTCTGCCGCACCAAGGGGGTGTCCCTATAACTAAAGATGTAACATTGACTAGTTCAATGACAGGAAGATTTAGCTTGACAGCAACAGGCAGAATACTCTCATATGTGGACCAAGATGTGGATGATACATCACAAGGTTGGTAATATTCTTAGACATATGTGTCTGGTTAAGGATGAGAGTACGCAGGGGTTCCTAATCCTACTCCTACAACTAACAGGTTGGGATAATGGAATGGTTTTAGTTTGATGGTTTGGATGCAAGACAGGAGTTTTGGATCATAACTACTTCACAAGATCAGACCAATGCCTATCTTAGGGCAAGGAATCAAATAGACATATACATAAGAATGGCGTGCAACTAGCATTCGAGTTTCAATGGGTTAGGACTGATGCTTGCCTTAAAAACATCACCCAAGGATAAGTATTTGACTGTCCATACTTACAGATATCCCAGTTGACATACAATCTTCTCCATACCTTAACCTAAAACAATTTAATCCTCTCCTTGAAAGGAAGTTAGAGATCAAGCATGTGATACAGCAAAACTATATCCTAGAATCTGAGAAACCCTTAGCAACCAGATTCAAAAGAAGAAAATGCATACAACAAGTGGAGATAGACAACAAAACACATGCAAGAAGCATTTTTCATATAAATTTGACACTGAAACTGAACATGTGTGCAAGATACATCATAGATGCAATACATAAACTCCAAAATGAGATAGAACAGCAAGGAAATGCTCTGTATTTCATTATCTTTCCCCCAAAATTGCCCAAGTCTTCAACAACCACAATGAGTAACACAGTTTGGCTTATATAGCAAAACTGTGAACTTAACAAAATTAATTACAAGGTGAGGTCAAAATTTCCTATCAGATACATAGCACCAGAAATGACGCTTAAAATAATAAATGCAGTAGGGGACAAAACATGGAGAGGTAAGAGAAGGACGGGGAGTAGTTGAGCTCGAGCCCTGTGCCGCCACTGGAAAATTTTCATCATAAACCTGGTACTTGGCTGTTCAACCATCGGTCCATGCCTATTTGCAATTCTGCCATAAATGGCTCAACCACCCCATCTACTGTCGAAATCTGCAGCAGAGCGTCACTAAAGTTTTTTCGCTCGAAACATGACTGCAGACACAAGGAAAAAACCATCGCTGAAGGTTCAAAACATGGCCATCGATCCAAAAACCATCACTGAGATAAACGGCTCAAAACACCTTTGAAAAGTCGCAAACCAATAATATCGTGCCACTTAGGTACCTTGATCCTCCATCGCTGACTTTCCGCCTTCACCATTTTGCCTTTTCGCCCTATACATGAAAAAGCATATACAAGCACCTTATATACAAGTCAGACCCCAAACTTTATTAGAACAATTTGAGAACCAGTTCAGATCCGGCTTGTATCTTAACCCTTTGTATATCGGCATGTACAAACACTACATACATGCATGCCGCGGACTTCAAACCGTTATGCATCAGAATGTACCTCCCTTTGAAGTCCGGCTTGTATCTCCTTCATTTGCATCTTTGCTTTGTATATTGCATATACAAACGCGATATACAACCCGCAGACCTGAAAATCTATCTATTGGATCTTGATTTCCTCTTCGGGTCTGAAATGTATATTTATTCTTCATATATTGGCTTGTATGTGCAAACATACAAACGAATGCACATACAACTGGTGGGCCCAACCATTTTCTCTCTCCTTTGCACTATTCACTTTGCATGCCGCAAGCCTATGTATAATTTTCAATGTACATTCCCTTGCACATACAAACAAGGAATCTTCTCTAGAATATTCCAGGAATGTATCTTCCACTTGCCACTGTAGAAATTGTATATTAGCATGCCCTTGTATATTTTGCTTTGTATATAACCCAATATACAAAGCGGGAATATTCCCCAGAATCTGCGAAAGATTTCATCTTTGTGTATGCACCTTTTAGAGCCTGATATACAATCAGAAATGCATCTAACTCAATTTTTCAAAGGACGATAGAGATTTTGCAAGCCCGCCAATGTACATTCTGACCTGTATGTACATACAAACCCCTTTGTATATACAAAGACACCTGCACTTAGCTAATTTTTCACAATTTTACCACTGCAAAGGCTGAAAGTGTTAGAATTTTTTGGATTTTTGGGAAGGGGCCTACATAATTAAATACTTAAAACCTGATTACTTGTGCAGGCACCACCAGTGGCTCTGGCCTAATACCCTAAACATAAATGATTACCAACATAGGCTCTGTCTGGTGACGCATGCCTCTTGCAGGCATGGTGAGAACCTCTGATCTCTGGAATGCAGACCGGTCCCTTATCTATTGGGCTACAGAGTCATGAAGTTACACTGACCTGCATCACAAAACACATTTATTTAAAATTTACTTGGCAGCCTAGGGCCACCAAAAAGGAAAAACTAGAGTTTTCCTTTGTCAAACACTTGATTCTATTTTGATTTCTTCAAATGAAGCCTGAAAGCATTTAACCATCTGCAGCATCCAGCATTGCAATTATTTGTGTTGTTGCTCCTTTCTTTTTCATTGACAAATTTACAACGAGCCTCATCAGCATACATTATCATGAGTTGTAGAATGTCATCATCATATGAGTCATTGATGTTGATTGCGAAAATGACAGACTCACATGAAACAAATGAATCCACCTCAGAATTTTGCCCTTCTTTAAAAAATAAAAGCTCCTCTGTATCAAACATGCAATATTCAGGCACAAGCAACATCTCACAATCAAATTTATCTTTATAAGTATACATATATTCATCATCATTGTGATTAGCAATTTTGTCATTTATGTCCACCTAGAATGTCTCAAAAGAAGGCAGAAATAACTTAGAATGGAGCCCTACACTGAAAGCTTCATAGACACCCCTGCAACCAGCACTATCCCCAACTGTATGAGCACACACATCTGCAATCTATCCATTCACCTCTGAATAGTGACCCTATTTTTCCTCTTCACCAATGCCTTGATAATCAAAATCAAAATTTTCAACCTCTGCACTATGAAGGTGGTCAGAATCTTCAAGGAAACACTCATATTCAGCATCCATATATATTTCATCATCTGAAAGGCTCACATATGCATCTGAATGCTGACAATCATTATCATATTCACTATCATTCCTTGAAGCAGCATCTTTTACATTTAGAGTGAAGCTTTGCATATCCATTTTATACAAATAATCAGGCATAACTGGGATATGCATATTGCTGCAGGACACAACCTCATGTATGTCTTTCATTTGATCAATTGGAGGGTATCTTGTGTCTGCAAGCTTGTCTTCTAGATGCTGATAACAATCTTTGTGTTCATCATTATAGGATGTGCCTACATTTTCTACAACATTTTCTTCATATATCACATCATGGCTGCACACATTATTTTGAAATATATTTCCCTCTACACAATCATCCTTTAATGAACATTGTGGAAAAGCAGAAATACATTCACTTTGATAACTGTTTTGACAACTTGCAGCCATGAAACCCACTGGCATTCCATATTTCTCATTGTTTTCAATATCCATAGCAAATTGGTAAGCCTGGTGAAGTGTGGCTGGTTCTTTATCTCTCAATAAATAGCTCATTTCTTCATCAAATGCAGCCAAATAAATTGCTAAGCACAATGGATTATTCGGTCTCATATATTCAGGGATCTACTTGAGCAACTTAATAAATATAAGGTTAAAGGCTGGAACCAGCTCCTCATCTTCCTTTTGAATATTCATAAAATGTATGATCAATGAGGCCACATCAAATCTGTCACCAAACTATTCTAGGAATGCAATTTTTAAATCTATCCATGAAGAAACTGAACATACAGGCAGGTCTGAAAACCAAACTCTAGCATCATCTTTTAATGACTAAACAAAGAGTCTCATTACAACATCTTCATCCTCTACCTCATAATCTTCTATTAAATTACAAAATTTTTGTAGATGTTTGTTTGCCGATTCAGAATCTGATCCACTATATTTTGGCAAACATTTTCTAATTTCATTTGGAATAGCATTTGTGTAACCACCTATTCCTATGAAATTTAGGGCTCTATATCTATCAATTACAAATGGCCTTCTTTGAAAGCACACCCAGGTTTGCTGTTCTAAACTCATCATTTTGAAAAGATTAAATACCTAGAAATATGTTGCAGCTTTGATAGGTTTAATCAACAGAGTCGCCACCTCTCACAGAGAGGACAATATATCAACAAGGCCATTTTATTTTCTAGATTCACCATGCCAGCAAAGCACCACATGGTCATTTTTGGATCTTGCTGCAACAACTTCACTGGAAACTAGATCTTCTAGCCTTCAAATCACTTGACTCTCTTTCTCTCCCCAGCAGAGTCGCCAAAATATGTTGGTGACTCGGATGGATAAAATATAACAATTCTTTTTTCATCAATTCTTCCCCAGTAGATTCACCAAAATCTATTTGTGACTCAAATGGGCAAGACTTCATTAGAGATTGTAGGATAACACTTTTACATTCGATCCCCAACAGAGTCGCCAAAATCTATTGGTTATTTTCTCCAAATCGGCAGAGGGTTTCCCAGTTCCAATGCATGGGCAGATTCAGCCAACAAATTATGGGAGGTTGTGTGAGCTGCCTCCCCTTCACTTCTGGTTCTACCGCACCAAGGGGGGTGTCCCTATAACTAAAGATGTAACATTGACTAGCTCAATGATAGGAAGATTTAGCTTGACAGCAACAAGCAGAATACTCTCATGTGTGGACCAAGATGTGGATGATACATCACAAGGTTGGCAATATTCTTGGACATATGTGTCTAGTTAAGGATGAGAGTATGCAGGGGTTCCTAATCCTACTCCTACAACTAACTGGTTGGGATAATGGAATGGTTTGAGTTTGATGGTTTGGATGCAAGACAGAAGTTTTGGATCATAACTACTTCACAAGATCAGACCAGTGCCTATCTCAGGGCAAGGAGTCAAATAGACATATACATAAGAATGGCTTGCAACTAGCATTCAAGTTTCAAGGGGTTAGGACTGATGCTTGCCTTACAAACATCACCCAAGGATAAGTATTTGACTGTCCATACTTACAGATATCCCAGCTGACATACAACCTTCTCCATACCTTAACCTAAAACAATTTAATCCTCTCCTTGAAAGGAAGTTAGAGATCAAGCATGTGATATAGCAAAGCTATATCCTAGAATCTAAAAAACCCTTAGCAACCAGATTCAAAAGAAGAAAATGCATACAACAAGTGGAGATAGACAGCAAAACACATGCAAGAAGCATTTTTCATATAAAATTAACATTGAAACTAAACATGTGTGCAAGATACATCACAGATGCAATACATAAACTCTGAAATGAGATAGAACAACATGGAAATGCTCTGTATTTCATTATCTTTCCCCCAAAATTGCCCAAGTCTTCAACAACCACAATGAGTAACACAGTTTGGCTTATATAGCAAAACTGTGAACTAAACAAAATTAATTACAAGGCAAGGTCAAAATTTCCCGTCAGATACACAACACCAAAAATGGCACTCAAATTAATAAATGCAGCAGGGGACAAAACATGGAGAAGCAAGAGAAGGACAGGGAGTAGTTGAGCTCGAGCCCTGTGCTGCCGCTAGAAAATTTTTGTCATAAATGTAGTACTTGGCTGTTCAACCATCAGCCCATGCCTGTTTGCAATTCTTCCATAAATGGCTCAACCACCCCCATCTACCGTTGAAATCTATAGCAGCACGTCACTAAAGTTTTCCCACTTGAAACATGACTGCAGACACAAGGAAAAAACCATCGCTGAAGGTTCAAAACATGGTCGTCGATCCAAAAACCATCGCTGAGATAAACGGCTCAAAACACCTTTGAAAAGTTGCGAACCAATAATATCGTGCCACGTAGGCACCTTGATCCTCCATTGCTAACTTTCTGCCTTCACCATTTTGCTTTTTCACCCTGCACATGCAAAAGCATATACAAGCACCTTATATACAAGTTAGACCCCAAACTTTATTAGAACAATTTGAGAACTGGTTCAGATCCAGCTTGTATCTTAACCCTTTGTATATCGGCATGTACAAACACCACATACATGCACGCTGCGGACTTCAAACCATTATGCATCAGAATGTACCTCCCTTTGAAGTCTGGCTTGTATCTCCTTTATTTGCATCTTTGCTTTGTATATCGCATATACAAACGTGATATACAACCCGTGGACCTGAAAATCTATCTATTGCAGCTTGATTTCCTCTTTGGGTCTGAAATGTATATTTCTTCTTCGTATATTGGCTTTTATGTGCAAACATACAAATAAATGCACATACAACTGGTGGGCCCGACCATTTTCTCTCACCTTTGCATTGTTCACTTTGCATGCCGCAAGCCTTTGTATAATTTTCAATGTACATTCCCTTGCACATACAAATAAGGAATCTTCTCTAGAATATTCCAGGAATGTATCTTTCGCTCGCCATTGTAGCAATTGTATATTAGCACACCCTTGTGTATTTTACTTTGTATATAACCTGATATACAAAGCAGGAATATTCCCTAGAATCTGCGAAAGATTCCCTCTTTGTATATGCACCTTTTAGAGCCTGATATACAATCAGAAATGCATCTAACTCAATTTTTCAAAGGGTGATAGAGATTTTGCAAGCCTGCTAATGTACATTCTTACCTATATGTACATACAATCCCCTTTGTATATACAGACACCTGCACTTAGCTGATTTTTTACAATTTTACCATTGCAGATGCTGAAAGTGTTAGAATTTTTTGGATTTTTGGGAAGGGACCTGCATATTTAAATGCTTAAAACCTGATTACTTATGCAGGCACTACCAATGGCTCTGGCCTAAAACCCTAAACATAAATGATTACCAACAATGTTCTCCCCTTTGTTTTTGTGAACACCTTTGGAAGTAATGTTGAGTTACTTGTGATGTCCTTATTGACTGGTGTTGTTTTGGATTCATGTGTAGTCCTTGTTCCTTATAGTCTATTGTCTACCTGACTGTTTGTTGTAACTTATTGAACCACTATGATTTTGAATATTTAGATTTAGAGGGCATTAGACACCAAAACTTCTTGACCTTTAACAACCCAACCTAGAATCAATAGATTTTTGTCCATCCCAACTATTCTAGTCAAGACAAAGCATGTTGATTCTCATTCAATCCAAAGTTCATTAACAGGATTATCTTATCATAATATTTATGGAAATGACAACCTAGATGGACAATGATGTGAACTATCTATAAAGAAACTTGCAAGAAGTATAGGAGGCATGAGAATCCCTCCATGTTGTTTATCAAGTTGAATGATCTATGACACATCATGTATCATTAGAAAATATTCTCAAAGAGAAAGCAAGTGAAAAACTCAAAACAACCCATAACAAGGTGGAGAAGTTTAAAGGATGGAGGTTGCAACACTTTCCAACCTCATAGCCACACTAGTCCAATGGATCAGGATAATACTATCAAGCATCCACATAATAGTAGATAATCTTATCGAAAGTCACAGAGAAATTTCTAAGGACCATAGTGTTATCCCTATGACTTGACACATACTTGTTTCATAAAGCAAAGGGACATGATATAAATATTGTTGTTGTATGGAGCCTAATCAAACTTGGAAGTTAAATTTACCCAACTTTTATCAGCATGGTTTCCACCCAAATATTTTCCTACTAGTTTTGGCACCTTGAAGTCTAAGTGCATGAAAATCATTCTGAGTTCGCAACCTAATCCAATGAATTGACACGGATCCCAAAACCACCTATTGGACCAATAGGATCCTAGGCGCTCACTTCATGCATTATGATTTCTAGGCGCTAGTTTGATGCTCCATCACAAGGAAAGTGCACCCACACTTGCAAGTGTTTTTCTTTAGGATCTAGGTGCCAGTTGAAGGTTATAGTTGCCAAGAAGAGCGCCTAGCAAGAGGAAGTCTTTTGGAGTCTCCAAAGCACATCAAACACTTGACTAACAACAAGATAACTTTTTCCCAAGTTAGGCTCTTCAAGAGGGAAGTTAAAACATGAATAAGTACCAACTTCTCTAGGTGCAAACTCAAGCTTGTTGAGGATACACATGGCGCCCAACATTCCTTGGTGATTTCACAAACTTTAAATGCTCAGAACTATTCAAGGAATGCCCAATGCCCCTTCTTGATGATAGGCACCAAAGTGAGGGTGGAATTGCACCTTGATGGCATTAGGCACTATCTAGAGTATGCTACTCCATGGAAATGCGCCTTCTTTCTTAGAGTAATTCAAACACTCCAAGATCTTCAGTGATCAATTCCCCAACTTATGAAATGTCCTCCTTCATTTTAAAACTCATTGTAATGCTCCAGAGAGATGACTATAGCTAGGCATCAATCTGGGTTAGAAATACCTCCAAAGTGCGCCTTCTCTTTCAGAATGCAAAACAAGGTCCAAAGGTGCTAATAAACTGAAGCACTTCTTTGGAAAAGTCCCAGAGGTTAAGATGCGCCTTGTCTTAATGAGGTGCAACTCTTGGGTAAGAAATCTTGTAAAGTGCACCTAACTTAGTGAAGAGGTTGATAAATTCTAAACCCTTCCTGGAACTTAGATTACTTCAACTGAAGATCATCTTGCTCTAATACATCACCAAACTTTCAATCACAAGATCAATTCAATCTTAGGTGGTCACTAAGAGTCTTTCCAATGTTGGCACATTTGAGAGGTTGAACTAGAAAGAGATGGCACCTAGCTTCCTAGACCTTATTTCAATATGTTTGAATTCCAAAGTTGACTCAATGGTATGAAGATGGCGCCATAGAGTCTTTGGACTAGTTCCTTAGAGTTTCAAAAACATTCTGGCTCCTTGAAAATTCCTCCTACATGCTTGGGCGCCATTTCAAGGTCCTAGAACCATGATGTAGTGCCTTATATCTCTAGGCATCCATTCATGATTGTGCAACTTGAGATTGGTGCCTAGAGTGAATAGGCTTTTATCCTAACTTAATACATTGCCTCCTTCTGATAATTTTTGGGGCAGCAGAAAACCTTTCACCACGGGAAAATGTCTCAGAGATATAAAAAATTGAGAGAGGTTATTGTAGAGGCACTCTACATGATCGTGTTTCCTTAGATGGAATGTTTCTAAGTGAAACAATTTTCAAGTAACATCTTGTCAAAGATTTCTGCCTTTTTACACTTTGGACTCTTCAGGGATATCATCGGTACAACGTAGCTCGGACTGTTTCGACATGTTTGGGTGAAACACAAGACCATGCCTAGCATAAATGTACCCATCTGGACATGTTGGAATAGTCAGTTTGGTCACATCAGGAGCAGGATGAAAGTTACACCCCTTTGCAACTTTACACTGCCTCCTTCTAACAATTTTTGGGGCAGCAGAAAACCTTTCACCACAAGAAAATGCCTCAGAGATATAAAAAACTAAGAGAGGTTATTGTAGAGGCACTCTACATGATCATGTTGCCTTAGACAGAATGTTTCTCAGTGACACATTTTTTGAGTAACATCTCGTCAAAGATTGCTACCTTTTTGCACTTTGGACTCTTCAGGGATATCGTCGGTACAATGTAGCTCGGACTGTTTCGACATGTTTGGGTGAAAAATAGGACAATGCCTAGTGTAAATGTACCCATTCAGATGTGTTGGAATAGTCATCTTGGTCACGTCAGGAGCAGGATGAAAGTTACACCCCTTTGTAACTTTACACTACCTCCTTCTAACGATTTTTGGGACAGCAGAAAAACTTTCAGCACGGACAAATGTCTCAGAGATATAAAAACTGAGAGAGGTTATTGTAGAGGCACTCTACATGATCACGTTGCCTTAGACAGAATGTTTTTAAGTGACACGGTTTTTAAGTAACATCTTTTCAAAGATTACTACCTTTTTGCAGTTTGGACTCTTCAGGGATATCGTCGGTACAATGTAGCTCGGACTATTTTGACATGTTTGGGTGAAAAATAGGACCATGCCTAGTGTAAATGTAGTCATCCGTATGTGTTGGAATAGTCAATTTGGTCACATCAGGAGTAGGACGAAAGTTACACCCCTTTGCAACTTTACATTGCCTCCTTCTGACAATTTTTGGGGCAGCAGAAAACCTTTCACCACGGGCAAATGTCTTAGAGATATAAAAAACTAAGAGAGGTTATTGTAGAGGCACTCTACATGATTGCGTTTCCTTAGACAAAATGTTTCTAAGTGACACAATTTTTGAGTAACATCTTGTCAAAGATTGCTGCCTTTTTGCACTTTGGACTCTTCAGGGATATCATCGGTACAATGTAGCTCGAACTATTTCGACATGTTTGGGTGAAAAATAGGACCATGCCTAGCATAAATGTACCCATTCGGATGTGTTGGAATAGTTAATTTGGTCGCATCAGGAGCAGGACACCAAAAATACAAAAGTTGCTTTGTGCAACTTGACAACATTGACACTTTTTTGCAACATGACTCAAAAACTCAAACTAACCCCAAATGACTCAAAGTGACTTAAAATCACATTGATTTTGGCACCCAATGTACATTATAAAGGTCTAGGCACTCCTTATCATTCAAACATCTTAGATGAGCGCCTAGGAAAGGAAAAAACTCTAAGTTTCATCATCATGAGCGCCTAATATAAAGAGACTTTAATGGCTCAAACCTTAGCATGGAGTCCTAAGGTACATTTCATGTCTCCTTTCATCCATTTTGGCATCCTTATGTAGATTTTTCAACTTGATTTGGCACCCTGTATGTGAAGGAAGATCTAAAGGCATGAAAGTGGATGTTGTTTTGCAAGAGTTTGGATCATCAAAATTGAAAGAAATAAGTCTATTAAGCTTGGACACCCTTGGTCTTCTTTTCATTCATTATGAGCACCTTGGGAGAATGGTATATAGGTCATCATCATGATTGGGCACCCTGGATCCAGAGTGTTGGAGAGATCATCAAATGGCATCTAGAGGAAGTAGGGTGAGTTATGAGTTTGGTCGCATTAGGAGTAGGACAGCAAAAATGCATAACATGATGATGTAAAAATGTGTATATGTGTAAAAATACAGGAGGAAATAAAACAAAGACAAACCTTACAAATTAATGTGCATACTTACAACTCAATGTAATATGACTTTATAAAATCAATGTGAATACTTACAAATTAATCCAATGAACCATCTGGGTCTGCTCTACTCTTTATTGTGTCAAGTATTGCTTCTTGGTCAGACTCACGCACCTTCCACAAGATTTTGTTCAAAGGTCTACTCTGATACTTTATCAAATGAACATTGGATGCCATGGCAAGGTTTGAGTAATGAAGAATCTTTCGATGTGTTTCAAAGTCCTGAAATAGCCAAATATTAACACTCTTATGTGGGTACCTTCTAAGCCATGTTCCAGTAATAACCACTGAGCTTGTAGGGTATTTGATGTTTTCTCCATCTATAACAGGGGCCTCCAATTTCTTTTTGGCCTCAACACAACGACATAAGTAATAATATGTTCCCTCTTCATTATCTTCATCTGCAATAATTGCATATACGTGCCCTACATTGATATGTGTAGCAAATTAGATGAAATTAGTCAACATTACAAAAATACTACAAAATAAGATGACATTACCTAGTTGAACTAGATGAAATTAGATACATATACGTGCCCTATATTACCTAGTTGAACTAAATCTAATATGTGGTCAAAGTCAACTGATGATTCCATCTGTGTTAGTTCCAGTACCATCGGGGTTCGATACATGTCAAGTGGGCTAAGATAACTTAACTGCCATTCGTCAACCCACTCCTTTGACTCGCACTCATCCTAGACTTGAATTGTACAGGAAGAACAAAAGCATGACATCTTTCGTGTATGGATACTCCATGAACCTGTAATTGAGCTTCTGAAAGAGTGCATCTCATTTGATCCTGTCAATGTACAACAGTCCTCATATGGTGCAATGTTAGTATCATCTATCAACCAAAAAAATCTATGAACTGAAGACTTACCTTCATTACTTGGACCCATGGAAGCATTACACCACTTGATAATCAATTTTGCATCTGTCAACTTTGCATTGTCTTTATACTTTAACTCTTCTCATGCTATGGCTCTTTTGATACATGCTCCTGCACCATCATGCTCCCCCTTTCCATGCCCGGCCTCACAAAAGTTCCACATATGCTGAATACTTATAAAATTATGCCTCCTAATCAGCCAATAGAAATTTTGTGAGTTCTTGAATTGTGATGCATAGTTATCTGACCATATGATATGTTAACTAAACGATATGCCCCTTCTAGCCAAATCATTGTAGAACACCTGGAAGCAACCTTGCATGAACTCTGCAGAATATGTGTGATCATCACTAATATAGAAATTATACTCCCTTATGATCTTTATGTCATCCTCTGTACTATCATTCGCATGAATGAATGCGTTGTGCACAAATATAGAAACCTGTGTGGAGTTGTAATATTGTGATTGCACCTCATGCTGTGGCTGTAGACTGTAGTTCTCTATAAAGTCGACGACTGAAACAATGCTACCAACCAGAAATGTGTCCTTGCATAACTTCAATTGCAAGTCCAACTATCGAGCTCTATGGGCACGTCTTGCATACTCATACACTATGCTGTCATGAAATATAGGCATAAACTAATACACTGGAATCTTTTCAATAACCAATTCACACCTCTTTGCTTCTTTACCATCTTTTGTATTGTATGCCACTATTTTATACTTGCCAAACTCTACTAGTTCATTTCCAACCGCATGTGTTCTTTCCATATGTTCACATATTGGCAAATGTTTCAAGCCACCGCAATGATGTCATGTGCCATCCAAGCATAATTTTTCGTAGAATATTTGACCTTCCTCTCTTTCACATAAAATTCTTGATATGAAGTCTCTTGAAGATGTTGGTGGGGCACATATGGCACAACCCTGCAAATCATTGTTAGTATGCATATCTAAACAAATAGACCTATAAGAATCAAAATGGTTAGAAAATTCAATATATAATCTACAACAACAAGTAGTGCGTGTGTGATTTATCTTAACATAGAAAGGTTTTAACATTTCAAAATATCTTTGAGAAATTTTAATTTGAGGATACTTCTCTAGAAATTTACCATAAAACTATGTTTGAGTCTCATCCAAAAAATACTTTGGATGTGGCTCGCGGTTCTGACTACCGATTCTCCTTCTTACCACATCCCTTTGATTCGGAGATACCCTTGTGTAATTCTTCCAAAAGTCTTCAATAAGTGATCTCAATGCTTCAACAATTGGTTTATCTTTTCGTGGTAGTCTCCCCAAGAACGCCCATAATTCATTGCCATTAGTGTCCTCAATTCTTTGGCATCTTCCAAAGGCTCTTGATAAAGTTTTCCTATTAATTCTCAATTCTTGACTCATCTTTCTAATGAGATGAGCTTTCCTCTGACTACTTACTATAGTCGATGTAATCACACGCCGTGTTGCATTACTATCTTTTGTGTGTGAGGTGTTACCCACACTCTCATATGCACTCATTAGATTCTTGACAATAGATTTTTCACTTGAAGCCTCTGATGTTCTCAACCCATGAATCTTCATGATAGACCTATACTTTATACTTCGCATCATTTCAATGAATAGTTGACATCTTGCAGACTCATTTAACTTTTCAAAGAATAATCTCCAAATCTTATTAGCATATCTTCTACAAGTGCGTTTTGGAATCTTACCTTCCATTGGCTGCAAACTATTCTCATCAATATCAATCAAATACTTTGGCTTTCTATGCAAAATTCTAGGTGGTGTTAAGTTAGGTAAATTCATCTCAACATTAGGAATTTCATCAATATTTAAATGAGATGGGTTAGATGGCATACCTTTGATCGAAGATGGAATAGATGACATACCTTGAGGTTGAGGTGGGAACGATGGCATACCTCCTTCATCACATGTGAGTGATGATGTACTCTCAACTTGAGATGTGGTAGATGGTGTCCCTACATGTTGACTTGCGGTAGAGGACGTGTCTCTAACTATGGTATTCAAATCTCTCGTACCACAAAATTTTTGCATTCGTTCTCTTTGTGCTACCAATACCATATCTCTTTGTGATGGTTGTGGTTCCTCTTCAATTGGTATTTCTTCATTTATCGTGTCCAATTTCCTCTTCTCACAAAGTTCCCTCATAGCCACTGCTTTCTTTGCATTCTTAGCTTCTATCTCTTCATGTGTTGGTTTAATTCTTGATCGTTTCCTCGGCATGACAGAGAATTTGTCTGTAGCATGATAAAGAGACCAATATTAGTTCCTAAGAAATGAATACAAGATAATAATGGGATTGTATTTTTATTATGTTGTAAGGATTTATTCTTGTATAGTTTGACATCATGGTATGTTAAGGTCTGTTTATTACACATAATTATTAAAGAGCCCAAGTGTAGAAAATATACATGGCATCATGTGAGATTGTAGGCTGCTTTCTTGCTTGGGAATGTGTCTATTTTAAACATGTATGATGAAGCATGATAAAGTAATTCAATCCGAAATAAGGAAATTGTAAAGAACATGCATGTAAAGACATGACATACCTAAAAAATGAAGATTCGAATGGAGAGAGTACCCAATTATGTAGTGTTTTTTTCTTCTTGCATCAAACTCCTCAACAATTTGAGTTTTTCACCACTTGCTTCCTTTTCAATGTTAAATTGAATAACACTCAAATATAATTACTAACAACAATACTATTAACCAATCTCTGATGTTACATTCCTAAAATTGAATCACAATTAACATTGCAATACTACCAAAATTGAAACTTAAATAGATATATATCAAACTTGGTGTGAAAACTATGTTATTTCCTCCTTCTCAAGTTGGGAAAGCAGAAAAGGTGGTACAATGTGTCAAATGTGCATGTGAACTTCCCAACAGCATGAAAGCACTTCTTTTTTATCAGAGCACGCGCAAAATCAGTATGAAAATAGAGCATGTGGGCCTAGATCATGAGGTCAAAACTTTTTTACCATTTCTATAGCAACACAAAATGCAAGCACGTTATAACGCACTTGCGTTATAATGCACTCGCGTTATAATGCGCTCACATTTTGTCCTGCTATAGATTGATCACATCCTTTGCATTGATCACATATCTTTCCAAACCTTCCCCTTCAAACTTGAATGACCACAAGGCTTTTGAGGGAGAACTTTTCCCATTTCCTACAAGAGCTTGCCAGATGCTCTAACATATGATAGGCATAACAATGAAGGGGCAAGCCCTCATAATCAAGTTCTTGATACAAAATGCCCATCGAGGAAGAAAGACAAATCTTATTTGGAAGTAGAAGATCTAGTTTGTGACAAATCCTTATCCAAACATAAATAGCAGGGGTTATGTCAAGCGATTTCCAATCCACTTCCACAAAGTCTCCTAAAGACTTCCTGATTGATTCCAAAACATCCACACCCCAAAACTGGAGAGGCAATCAATATTATCAAACCCATAAATCTACATTTGATGACAAAAACCCTCAACACTATACCTTAAACCCTAATCCCTCAACCCTCAACCCTAATCCGTCATCCCTCAACTCTAATCCCTCATCCCTAAACCCTAAATGCTATCCCTATTCCTAAAACCTCAACAGACTCGATACTATACCTTAAACCCTAATCCCTTATCCCTAAACCCTCCAACCCTATCCCTGATCCTTACACCCTCCACACTCTACTTTAACCCTAATCCCTCGACCCTCAACCCTATCCCTAAACCCTTGACCCTCGAACCTCAACCCTCAACCCTCAACGTCAAACCCTAATCCCTCAACCCTTAACTCTGATCCCTTGACCCTCAACCCTATCCCTAAACCCTAAACCCTAAACCCTCAACACTCAACGTCAAATCCTAATCACTCAACCCTTCACTCTAATCCCTCAACCCTAAACCCTATCCCTAAACCCTCAACACTATACCTTAAACCCTAATCCCTCAACCCTCAACCCTAAACCTTATCCCTAAACCTTAATCCCTCAACCCTCAACCCTAATCCGTCATCCCTCAACTCTAATCCCTCATCCCTAAACCCTAAATGATATCCCTATTCCTAAATCCTCAACAGACTCAATACTATACCTTAAACCCTAATCCCTTATCCCTAAACCCTCCAACCCTATCCCTAATCCTTACACCCTCCACACTCTACTTTAACCCTAATCCCTCGACCCTCAACCATATCCGTAAACCCTTGACCCTCGAACCTCAACCCTCAACCCTCAACCCTCAACGTCAAACCCTAATCCCTCAACCCCTAACTCTGATCCCTTGACCCTCAACCCTCAACGTCAAATCCTAATCCCTCAACCCTTCACTCTAATCCCTCAACCCTAAACCCTATCCCTAAACGTGCAACACTATACCTTAAACCCTAATCCCTCAACACTATACCTTAAACCCTAATCCATCAACCCTCAACCCTAAACCTTATCCCTAAACCCTAATCCCTCAACCCTCAACCCTAATTCCTCATCCTTCAACTCTAATCCCTAAACCCTAAATGCTATCCCTATTCCTAAACACTCAACAAACTTGATACTATATGTTAAACCCTAATCCCTTATCCCTAAACCCTCCAACCCTAATCCTTATACCATCCACACTCTACTTTAACCCTAATCCCTCGACCCTCAACCCTACCCCTAAACCCTTGACCCTCGAACCTCAACCCTCAACCCTCCACGTCAAACCCTAATCCCTCAACCCTTAACTCTGATCGCTCAACCCTCAACCCTATCCCTAAACCCTAAACCCTAAACCCTCAACCCTCAACGTCAAATCCTAATCCCTCAACCATTCACTCTAATCCCTCAACCCTAAACCCTATCCCTAAACAATCAACCCTCAACACTATACCTTAAACCCTAATCCCTCAACCCTCAACCCTAAACCTTATCCCTAAACCCTAATCCCTCAACCCTCAACCCTAATCCATCATCCCTCAACTCTAATCCCTCATCCCTAAACCCTAAATGCCATCCCTATTCCTAAACCCTCAACAAACTTGATACTATACCTTAAACCCTAATCCCTTATCCCTAAACCCTCCAACCCTATCCCTAATCCTTACACCCTCCACACTCTACTTTAACCCTAATCCCTCGACCCTCAACCCTATCCCTAAACCCTTGACCCTCAAACCTCAACCCTCAACCCTCAACGTCAAACCTAATCCCTCAACCCTTAACTCTGATCCCTCGACCCTCAACCCTATCCCTAAACCCTAAACCCTAAACCCTCAACCCTTAACGTCAAATCCTAATCCCTCAACCATTCACTCTAATCCCTCAACCCTAAACCCTCAACACTATACCTTAAACCCTAATCCCTCAACCCTAACCCTAAACCTTATCGCTAAATTGTAATCCCTCAACCCTCAACCCTAATCCATCATCTGTCATCCCTCAACTCTAATCCCTCATCCCTAAACCCTAAACGCTATCCCTATTCCTATACCCTCAACAGGCTCGATACTATACCTTAAACCCTAATCCCTCTACCCTCGACACTCTTATTTAACCCTAATCCCTTGACCATTAACCCTATCCCTCAACCTCAACCCTCAAGCCTCAACTCTCAACATTAAACCCTAATTCATCAACCTAAACCCTAATCCCTCAAACCTAAATCCTATCCCTAAACCATCAACCCTCAACACTATACCTTAAACGCTAATCCCTATCCCTCAACCCTTAACCCTTAAAACTTAAACCCTATCCCTACACCCTCAACATTTGACACTACATCTTAACCCTTAAACCCTCATCCCTAAAGCCTCGACCCTCAATCCTTAAACCTTCAACCCTAAACCCTATCCCTAATCCCTCTACCCTCAACACTCTAACCCTAACCATGACAATAAATGCTAATCTGTCAACCCTAAACCCTAATCCATCAACCCCAAACCCTATCCATAAACCCTCAACCCTCAACACTATATCTTAAACCCTAATCCTTCAATCCTCAACCCTAAACCTTATCCCTAAACCCTAATCCCTCAACCCTCAACCCTAATCCATCATCCCTCAACTCTAATCCCTCATCCCTAAACCCTAAATGCTATCCCTATTCCTAAACCCTCAACAGACTCGATACTATACCTTAAACCCTAATCCCTTATCCCTAAACCCTCCACACTCTAATTTAACCCTAATCCCTCGACCCTCAACCCTATCCCTAAACCCTTGACCCTCGAACCTCAACCCTCAACCCTAAACGTTAAACCCTAATCCCTCAACCCTTAACTCTGATCCCTCGACCCTCAATCCTATCCCTAAACCCTAAACCCTAAACCCTTAACCCTCAACATCAAATCCTAATCCCTCAACCCTTCACTCTAATCCCTCAACCCTAAACCCTCAACACTATACCTTAAACCCTAATCCCTCAACCCTAACCCTAAACCTTATCTCTAAACCCTAATCCCTCAACCCTAATCCATCATTCGTCATCCCTCAACTCTAATCCCTCATCCCTAAACCCTAAACGCTATCCCTATTCCTAGACCCTTAACAGGATCAATACTATACCTTAAACCCTAATCCCTTATCCCTAAACCCTAATCCCTCGACCCTCAACCCTATCCCGAAACCCTTAACCCTTGAACCTCAATGTACTCAACCCTCAACATCAAACCCTAATTCCTCAACCCTTAACTATGATCCCTCGACCCTTAACCCTTAAAACTTGAACCCTAAAACCTATCCCTACATGCTTGACACTCGACACTCTATCTTAAACCCTAATCCCTTAACCCTTATCCCTAAAGCCTCAACCCTAAACCCTATCCCTAATCCCTCTACCCTCGACACTCCTATTTAACCCTAATCCCTTGACCATTAACCCTGTCCCTCAACCTCAACCCTCAACCCTCAACCCTCAACTCTCAACATTAAACCCTAATTCATCAACCCTAAACCCTAATCCCTCAAACCTAAACCCTATCCCTAAACCATCAACCCTCAACACTATACCTTAAACACTAATCCCTATCCCTCAACCCTTAACCCTTAAAACTTAAACCCTATCCCTACACCCTCAACACTTGACACTATATCTTAAGCCTTAAACCCTCATCCCTAAAGCCTCAACCCTCAATCCTTAAACCTTCAACCCTAAACCCTATCCCTAATCCCTCTACCCTCGACACTCTAACCCTAACCTCGACATTAAAATGCTAATCCATCAACCCTAAACCCTCAACCCTCAACACTATACCTTAAACCCTAATCCATCAACCCTAAAACCTAATCCCTCAACCCTCAACCCTTGACACTATACCTTAAACCCTATGAGAAAAGATTTGAATATGGTACATCCATAGTGACTAATTAACAGTTGAAATCAAAAGGATGATCATTATGAGAAAAGATTTGCTTTGGGGTACATCTATGTTTCTTGCTATCCACCCCTCACTTAGGGAAGGTATATTGTTATGAAATAGGTAAATAATCTCCCATTGTTTACTGGCTCTATCTACAAGAACTACTAAACTATATGTTAAACCCTAATCCCTCAACCCTAAACTTTCAACCCTAAACCCTATCCCTAATCCCTCTACCCTCAACACTCTACCTTAAACCTAATCCCTTGACCCTTAACCCTAAATGCTATCCCTAAAGCCTCAACCCTAAACCGTAATCCCTCAAGGTCCTAAACTCTAATCATTTATCCCTAAACTCTAAATCCTATCCCTAAATGCTCAAACCTCAACCTTAAACCTTAATCACTCAATCCTTATCCACCCCTCTCCTCCCCTATCTGGTTCACTCCCATCTCTACCCTCCTCTTCCCTCGACACTATACATACATACATATAGGCATACATAGATACATACATACATACATACATATAGGCATACATACATACATACATGATTAATAGCCTTGAACATAAAAAATTTAAGGGGAACATAACGCAAGCGCCTTATAACGCGCTCGTGTTATGTCTTGCTTTAGGAATCCCAAGCCTTGGGCTTGGGATTTGCTTTGGATTTCCAACCCAAAGGCTTGGAGTGCCTTTTGAACAGTCACAGATGTGTTTTTCCATATTCTTCAAGATTTCACATAATTTTGTTCATGCTAACCCTTAGATTAGCACGTGTTTCAAGGTCAAACAAATCAAACACTTGGGTAATGTTAGGCTTTCTCTTAGCTATTTCAAGATGTGATTTTTTTCACATTTTAAAAATGTTAAGCCTTTCATCTTTAATTTCTTTTGTTTTTGTGTCCGTTTTTGGGCAAAAACCACTCTTTGGTCTTTTTTTCATTGTAAATTAACTATTCATTGAAATTTCAAAAAAAATACATATTTAGAAACTAGACTCCATTCTACAAATATTAAAAAAAGAAAAAAATGATTTTCAATTAGTTTTCAAAATTTATAGGGGTAGCACGGCCAAAATTCTATTTTTTAGGATGTGTCCACTTTGAAAATTAGTAAAAAATCAAATATTCATCAAAAAATTATCAGAAAAATCAGACATAAACTACATACTATTAGCTAATTTCTTACTGAAGCGATTTTAAAAATATCAAAAAAAAATTGACCTTTTGAGGGAGCCACAAAACATGCTATGTTATGTTTTTGATAGAAACAACACCAATTTCTATGGCTCCCTCTTTTGAACCCCTTAATCTATGCCATTTTCAAAATAAAAAAGTAGTTTAGAAAGTAGACTCGGAGCACTACGAACATTGTTTTGGTTGCATCTCCAAATTTTGAGTGTAACTATGCTCAATTTCTCATCCAAGGCTAGTATTTCCTGATTTCAGAAAAAAAGTGGCCACTTAAGACCCCTTTTTGGCCCCCCATCTTCTTGCACTTACCCCTAAGACCTTCTAGAGGATGATGTTGTATTCATTTGCTTATTGTTGATATAATAAGATCTGTCGGTGCCAAGTAATTCTGTGTTGTTTTATGTTACTATGTATGTAATGCTATGTTATATTATTCTTTATGTTTTTTGTCAATCTCTAGCTACATGACTGAGGTATAAACTTACTACAAAGACTTGAATGAGGACCGGATCTCCTCTAGATTTCTTGCTAAAATTTGGTTCCATTACTGGGACCCTAGAAGAAGGTAGTTAAAGATTGAAAGGGAAAAACATCCAAGAAGTAGCGCAGAGTTTTGGAAAGGAGAAAAGGTGAGGTTGACAGAGAAAATTAGGTCTCCTTAGATTTCTACCTCTATGAGAGGAGGGCAGGCACTTAAGGGGATGGCAAGTGGAAAGGAGGTAGGGTCTATAAGGACCTTTCAAATAATTTGACTATTCAAACATGGATTCCATGCGATATAAGAGGACTAATGGAACACCAAATAAAGAAAAACCCATGGTGAAAGGGGAGAAGCAGAGGAAAAGAGAGACCAACAAAGAAATCAAAATCGAATGGAGATAAGTGAAGAAGAGAAATTGAAGAAAACTCAAGAATGACAAGAACATTACCACAAAAGGATGGAAAGGGCACAGGAAATGGAGAAAGGAAGGATAACAAGAGTTGCTGAAGAAACGGAGAAAGAGTATGTGGAGCATGCCATGGAAGGTGCTGCTGGAAGGGAAGAAGAGGACAAGTGCATCATGGAGGATGTTGTTGAGTCCACCAATGAGGGTGATGCTAAAGAAAAAAGGTCAGAAAGAGGAGAAATAGAGTGTGTAATAAAGGATACTATAGAGCATGCTACTGTGGGTGTTTCCAGCGACGAATGTAGAAGAGAAAGAGAAGAAACAAGAGAATTAGGGTTTATGCCAGAGACTGCTAAAAAATATGAATTAACACTGGAAATGTTGAAGATGGATGAGGGATATATAGAGGAGATAATTTGTCGAAGCATAAAGGAGATAAGAGGAAGAGAAGAAAATGCGGTAAACATTGAGAAGAGTTTTGATGGTTTTGGAAGGTTATTTCAATCATCGTTGGAAGTCGACATGATGTCATTCACAAATGGAAGAGTATCCTCTAATTTGAAGAGACACTATGAAGAGATACAACCTCTGGACCATGAGTCACCCCGAGTTCCATATAAAGCCAAGAGAATTTTAGTAGAGAAGGAAGATATTCAAGCAAAAAAAGAAGCAAAAAGAATAGTAGAGATCTAGAACAATTTCACAGAGATTATAGGTGAAGAATACTTTGATATCTAATTATAGAGAGATAAGGAAAGAGAAGGAAAGTGAGTTTATAGAAGACAACCTAATGAGGGGAGTAGACCAGAGGAAAACTAACGCAAAGTACTAGAAACTTGGAGAACACCTATCATGGATATTCCTATTAAATTAGCAGTATTTGAGAAGGATACTACTGAAGCTCTGGAACAAATTTTTATTTTAGAGTCTATTTGGAACCAAAGAGGAGTAACAAGGGATGAAATCAAGTTGTTTGACTTCATAGGCACCTTGCAGAATGAATCATTAAAGTGGTATAGGAAGACATGTCCAAACAATGACAAGGAATGGGATGATATCAAGAAGCTATTTTTGGAAAATTTTAGAGCTTCGAATGTTCCAACAGAAGAGGTAAGTAAGATGAGAGATTTGATGCAGTTGTATAAAGAATCAATAAAGGATTTTGATAGAAGATTCAAGGAGACAACTAGGAAGTTGGAAGAACCATTGGCTGAGAAGCAAAAGATAGAATGATTTATTTGTAAAATAAGCCCTGAAATAGGGTAACCCTAGATGGAAGAATATTTCAAACATAAGGAAAAATAGTGACACTAGCCTTCCAAATAGAGTCTCAATCTTGGTGTAGACCTGATAATATGAAGGATAATCTAGAATTGAAGAAGTTGAGGTTGAGATAGGAGATCTTGGCTAAGTAGGAAGAGAATACACAGAAGCAAATACCTAATATTTGGTGCTCATACTATACAAAGGAAGGTCACTTGAGAAATGAATACCCTAAGATGGAAGGCGAAAGGCAATCTACTGCAATGAAGACAACAAAAAGGGTTAATTCAATATAATGTGGATTATACGGAGAATGGGATGAACATGAAACACAAGATTGTCCTTCACAGAACTTCTAGAAGAAAATAGATTTTGTTGATGAATAAGATGAAACATGCTACACAAATTTGACGAAGAGTAACAACATGTTCTATGTAGAAAGAAACCCACATTATCAAGGCTACAAAAAACCAAACTAGAGAAATCAAAGGAATGTCAATGCAGTACAAAATTCAAATTCTGGTAGTCCATCCTATGGGAATATCTATAATAATGATGATAGAGAGAAATTTGGAGGTTATAGAGGAGGTAGAGGTTGTGGGAGAAATAAAAGGAGGGAGGATGCCACCTATTTCAATTATGGTAAGATAGGTCATTTTTCTAATGAATGTTGGGCTGAAAGGAAAACACGATGTTCATTTTGTAATAGTACAGAGCATGATTTATTTTCTTTTGCTTGAGAGCACAATAATATTTTTGGAATACACAACCACAATCTAAAAGTCATGAGCTACAAAATAAAAAAGGAGCTAGGATCATAAGAAGGGCACCAAAGGGTCAAGGAGTAAGGACCTACTAGAAGAACAACAGGGAAGAAACAAACACACTTTCAACTGAATCTATAGAGGAGGAAGAGTACTACTAGAAAAGAAAGCCAAAGCATATTTGAAAAGATAGAATAAAAAGGAAGGAGAAAATTGCAATACTAACAAGACAAGGATCAAATATTGGAAGACACTATGTCACTAAGGTAGAAGAAGAAGACAATGAGGAGGAAGAAGAATTTGTTCCCTGTAAGAAACAACATGAGGAATTTGTAAAGGAATCCAAACAAACCATAAGGAGGGAGCAAGAGAAGGATAATAAATATAAACAACTCTTCACTAAAGGAGAAATAGAAGCTCTCAAGAAATTGGTTCAATTGATACAACATCATAGACTACTTGAGAAACTGAAGCAATTTTCTAAATATTGGAACAAGAAGCAAGGTTAGAAGAGTCAATTCTAGAGGATGGGAAGAACAGATAGAGAATGGAAGACAAAACCACTTATGGTGGATGTTCACATCAATCACAAGAAATTCTAGAATGTCATGATAGATTTGGGAGCAGATGTCAACATGATCAAAAAGAAGCTATGGGAGAAGTAGGAAGACCTAAGTTGATAGAGACAACTTACAACGTTATTTTGGTAGATGGATCTAACATGCAGACAATGGGAACATGGAACCAAGTGGAAGTTAACCTAATGGGGGTTAAACAAGTCCTAGATTTCATTATTGTAGCTATGAAGGATCAAGGAGAAGCTTTTAATACACTTTTAGGGTTGAGATGGTTTGTATATGTAAACAGTATCATAGACTCCCAGAAAGAGGAGTGATCATTTGATAATGATCACAAGACTCTCAACATCCATTTGGGATCATCAATGGAGGAAGCATTTATATAAGAAGCCAATCGGAATGAAGACAGTGATAAGCATGTCAATAATCTCTACATAATTTCAAGGTTGGATGTAGAGGAGACAATAGAAGAACCTAATTCTAAGGGTTAAGTGGAGATAGAAGATGATCACTACAGCATGAGCATTGAGGAGGTGCTAGAATCCTCATTGACAGAAGAACTGAAACTGAAAACAAGGAAAATATTGGGCTACTGAAGCATATGTGTAATCAGGATAGGAAAGGAAAACATACCGCAATTTTTTGTAGTTCATCAAAACCCACCACAGACTAAATTTATGACATGGTAGGGACAAACAAGAAGATGATATCTTAAAAAGATTAGCAAGCAAAGAAAAGAAAATAGAGAAATTGACATACCAAGATGATTGGGTTACCAGAGATACACACAAAGTAGTCACAACTGAAGAAGAAGGGAAAAAGGAAAAAGAATGAAAGAAAACAAATTGGGGAAAGGTTACTTCAAATACCAATTCACTAGATCATCAATCTTCAGAAGAAAGCAATTGATTGCAGAGAGATTTCACCATGGCAACACACGGTCTCAAATCCTAGCCACTAACAAGGGGCAAAACGTAAGTCATAAGGAGAAAAGAAATAAAGTAATGAATAAAAAGAATAAAAAAGGTAAGCGGGAAAAATTAGAGAAAAAAGGAAAGGTATTTAACCCTAATCTCACCCAAGGAAAGTCACTTTGCATTCATACTTTGATGAAATCCAAGCTCTGAAACAAGAATCAAGTGGTTAAAGTACTAGTGAAGAGTAGAAGAACACAGACAACTAGTGAATACACAATGGAAACCCCTAAGCTAATTGACATTACACACAAGCCTAGGTCGAAGTTGATGAAATATCCTTGGAAAGCCCTAGAGGTCGACAAAGACGGCAAATTTTCTAATATACTGACAGATGTGGTGTATACAAAGGATGTAAGGAAATACATTCATAACACTTTGGCAAAGATCAATTACATGAAATTTGAAGAGCTAAGGGACAAACTACTAGGAGATACAGGGTATCTACCTGAATATGCAAACATTCTGGCAAAGAAATTGGATATATGGAAAGACTTTCTTGACTTCACAAGTGCCCACGAATGCGTAAGGATCATTCTAAGCAGAGTACATGATGACTTTATATATCTGGACAAACCATCTAGAATAACAAAGGAGGCCATTAGGGAAGTCATAGGGTTAAGTGTCATAGGGCCCTACCGATAGTGAAGGCTATCAAAATAGATTAAGTGAGGGAACTAACCAGAGCTACAACAGATGGGAGAATTATGCATGTAAAGGACATCACAAATCTAGGGGTGAAATATTCCACCATGGGCATTGCATACAAGGTCTATTATGCCAATCAGGAGGGTTCAACCATAGCCACCACAATTCATACGGCCTACCAGATGGTGAAGGAGGGCAAGGATTTTGACCTTTGTGAGGTGATGTGCCAACAACTCCTAGAGAACTTGCAAAAGATTAAGGAATCAAACTATAACTTTCGGTACAATACATTAATTCTTTGCCTCACATTTTATTTTTTAAATGAGCTACCGGGGTATAAGGGGAAGCAATGGAAACAAGGCATACTAGTAGGGCTAGAGGTCAAAAGGCATATAGCTCAATTTTTTAACACCAAAGCATATGGTGCCATATATTGGGTTTTTATTAAAACCTCCAAGAAGAGATGAGGGTAAGGGATAGAATCCCTTATGGGATAGTGAAACAATACATCAAAGATATCACATACATGGAGGCAGTGGAGCCAAGAATAGCATGGGTACCTCAATTACCCTATGAGATAACTACAACAGAAGCTAATGCATATGAACAGAAGCATGTTGTGGGACACCTAGATTACCATGCACTCTATCTTCTACTCAATCATGTTCCACATCTGCCGACACATGCAAGTTATGTAGCAATTCAACTCCTGTAAATGAGGGAGAAGATGTCAATCAACCTACTTCTTGTATTCGTGATGCTAATGTTCATGATGATGTTACCGCTGCATACTATCTTTTATGAAATTTTATAGTCTTCTTTACAAACCTTCTAGTATATTTTTGCTACAATTATGATATAACTTCCTTGTTTCTATATCTGCTATTTATAATATACATGCAATTGGAGTCATCTGCTGTTATGCATCATGATACTCACTATTTTGTAAATGGGTAGAATGTATATTTGCCCCACTTTTCTTATCTTTCCTCAATGCTAAGAAGTCTTATTTGTTTCCAAATATCTTTTGCAAGATATCAAAATAATGAATTAATTGCACGTGCAGTAGTAGTTGTGTAGATTGACTACAATCGACAATAACAAGAAATTTGGGTTATAAGATGACAAAGGAATTACAAGAGAAACCAAACTATCAAGACTATGGTAAAAATAAATCAAGATACTGTAGATTACACTATCATTCCTACGAAATCTACAAATTCAAGAAAGGAAAGAAGATAGATAGGTGTTAGAAAACATGCAAATGGTCGTTATGGGGTAGAAATCTATGGGTACAACTATAACCAACATAAATGGCTAGGTACCTTTGATACAACAGAAGATGTTGCCTATGTTGTTACAAGTATGGGCCTAACTAGTGTTGTCATTGATGTCAACATACTCCCATTACATTGATGAAAAGGATTGGATGAGTTGTGTGCTGAGGATATTGAGAAAATTAGTCCTATCAGAAACAGAGAAGAACAGTGAAGACAGTGAAGCACTATGAAGTAAAGATCCCAGCTAGATAAAGATCAGAGTATATGCATCAAAGGGTTTGCAAATATGTGTTTGAAGATGATCTAGTCAAGATTTGAGAGGTCCACATGAAAATGTGGAGGGGTATGTGCAGGATCATCACGGGCCAAATAGTGGCAATGAAAAAAAAATCACGTCTTTACTTAGCCAAATGTGGGGATAGCTAAATGTAATCTTCTAAGGGTTCAAAGCTGAGGAAAGTGTAAGATGTGAATATGAGATAATCCATGGTTTAATGATTATTCAAGGGAGACTCCTTAAAATCATTATCAATGATGATGTCAATGGGGGGAATGGAGTCTATGAATGTACATGTCAGAATGTGAGCTATGACATTGGGATTGTATTGGATAAATAATAGGAAGTAGGGGCACCTGTCTAGTGATGGAAGGAGCCACTTGATCAAATGATGTTTGGGGAAGGGCTTGTCTTAGGAAAGTAAGGAATTGGGTGAGGGTCTAGGGTTTGGTGGAGAAGAATTTATGGAAAATTTGGAGGTCATTAAAATTGACATGAATAGAATAAGTACAAGACATGGCTAAGGATAAATGGTAGGCTCAAAATAGGATAACTAGGACTATGATGATGAAGATGGAAAGAAAAGTCAACAATAATAGTATGATATAGGGATTGGATTAGAAAAAAAGAGTACTACAACCAGCAAGAGGAAAGTGAGGACATAATGCAAAGTTAACATGGCATGAACTCTCTTGGAAGGCTAAGCATGGACTATAAGAAGATTGAACTAGTTGGATATGTTAGGCTCACCAAATGAAAGAACCTTAAAGGTTAACCTTAATTAGGTAAGGTTATTTTTGAGTGTGGATTGTTTATGCAACAATGTTTAAATTAATGAACATTACCTAAGGATAAATCTAACTATACTAACATTTTAATATCCATGAGAGCTAGAACTAACAATTAGACTAAAAACTTGACAAACAATACAACTTGGACACATGTAGGACTTGGAAAATGGAAAAGTGTAAGTATTAAATGTGGAAAAACAATGAAAACGTTGTATTAGTTGCACCTATGTAGAGAAGTGGTCTTTATGAAAGATGCTTAGAATTATGCTCTGTATCTATTTGTGAAGTTTGGAGGTGATTGGACCTAAAGAATATGACCACCATATGCAAAATAGCCTACCTAATGCGTGTGTGCATGGAGAGAGAGAGAGAGAGAGAGAGAGAGAGAGAGAGAGTCCTAGTTTTCTTGTTTTCATTTCCTTCATCAATAAGGGAGAGGGAGAGAGAGGGGAGAGAGAGAGAGGGAGATATAGGAATGATAGGGGGAGAGAGGCAAGACAGAGAGATAGAGAGGAGCCAGATAGGGAGATAGAGAGTGAGAGAGATATCTAGAGAGATAGGGAGATAGAGGAATGACAGGGGAGAGAGAGGTAAGAGATAGGGAGAGATAGATAGGTACAGAGAGGAGATAGAGAGTGAGTGAGATGTTGAAAGAGATAGGGAGAGAGATTGAGAGGTTGAGGGATGATAGAGAGAGGGAGATAAGCGAGAGATACTTGGAGATAGAGGTTTAGGGTTGCTCAGGTTAAGGGTTTAGGGGTTATGGGTTAGGGATAAGGGGCATTATTTAGGGTTGAGGGATTTAGAGAGAGAGAGAGACTTCTTTTGACATGCAATCATAAACCCTGAATAATGCCCCTAAACCCAAGCAACCCTATAAACCTATAAGCATTAAATAATGCCCCTAAACCCTAAAACCTAAACCATAAACCATAAACCATAAATAATGCCCCTAAGCCTTAAGCCCTAAACCCTAAACCCTAAACTTGAGAAACCATAAACCCCTAAATCGTAAACCCCAAACCCCTAAACACTAAACCCAAGCAACCCTAAACCTTTATCTCCTTATTTCCCTATCTCTATCATTCCTCTATCTCTCATTCTTTCTCCCTATGTCTCTAGCCATGTCCCTCACTCTCTATATCTCCCTATTGGTCCTCTCTCTCTAAACACTAAATCCTAAACCTCTAAACCTTAACCCCTAAACCCTAAACCCTAAACCTTAACCCCTAAACCCTAAATCCAATCAACTCTAAACCTCTATCTCCATATCTCCCTATCTCTATCATCCCTCTACCTCTCAATCTCTCTCCCTATGTCCTTGGCTATGTGCCTCACTCTCTATCTTCCTATCTCTCTCCTTGGTCTCCTCTATATCTCCCTATCATTCCTCTGTCTCTATAAACCTTAAACCTCTAAACCTGAACCCCTAACCCCTAAAAAATAAACCCTAAACACTAAATAATTTCCCTAAACCCTAACCCCTAAACCCGATAAACCCTAAACCCTAAACCCAAGTAACCCTAAGCCTCTATCTCCCTATCTCTCCCCTATCTCTCTATCACATTTGTCCCTCTACCTCTGAATCTCTCTCCCTATGTCTTTGGCCATGTCCCTCACACTCTATCTCTTTATCTCTCCCCTCAGACTCCTCTATATCTCCCTATTGGTCATCTATCTCTCTCTAAACCCTAAACCTCTAAACCTTAACCCCTAACCCCAAAACAATAAACCATAAACCCTAAATAATTCCCCTAAACCCAAGCAAACTTACACCTCTATCTCCCTATCTCTCCCTATCTCCCTATCTCTATCATCCCTCTACCTCTCAATCTCTCTCTATGTCTTTGGACATGTCTCTCACTTTATATCTCCCTATCTCTCCCCTATGTCTCCTCTATCTCTCCCAATCTCTATTAATCCACTCTCTCTATCTCTCTTTAAACCCTAAACCCCAAACCCCTAAACGCTAAACCCTAAACCTGAGCAACCCTAAATCCTAAATAATTCCCCTAAACCCTAAACCCTAAACTTGAGCAATACTAAACTCATAAACCCTAAATAATACTCCTAAACCCTGACCCCTAACCCCTAGAAACTCTATCTCTGAGTTTTCTTGTTTTCATTTTCTTCATCGATAAGGGAGAGGGAGAGATAGGGAGATATAGGAATGATAGGGGGAGAGAGGTAAAAGATAGAGAGATAGGGAGAGATAGCTAGGTAGAGAGAGATAGAGAGGAGACAAATAGGGAGAGATAGAGGAGACAAATGGGAGAGATAGGGAGATAGAGAGTGAGAGAGATGTCCAAAGATATAGGGAGATATAGGAATGATAGGGGGGAGAGAGGAAAGAGATAGGGAGAGATAGATAGGTAGAGAGAGAGAGAGAGGAGATAGATTGGGAGAGATATAGGAGACAGAGGGAGAGATAGGGAGATAGAGAGTGAGTGAGATGTCTAGAGAGATAGGGAGAGAGATTAAGAGGTAGAGGGATGATAGAGAGAGGGAGATAATGGAGAGCTAGGGAGATAGAGGTTTAGGGTTTCTTAGGTTTACAGTTTAGGGGTTACAAGTTAGGGGTTAGGGATTTAGAGAGAGACTTCTTTTTACATGCAATCGTAAACCCTAAATATTGCCCCTAAACCCTAAACTCAAGAAACCATAAACATCTAAACCTTAAATAATGCCCCTAAACCCTAAACCATAAACCGTAAACTCTAAATAATGCCCCTAAGCCCTAAGCCCTAACCCCTAAACCCTAAACCTGAGAAACCATAAACCCTTAAATCCTAAACCCCAAACCCCTAAACCCTAAACACTAAACCCAAGCAACCCTAAACCTCTATCTCCCTATCTCTATCATTCCTCTACCTATCAATCTCTCTCCCTATGCCTCCTGAGTAGCCCTAAACCCTTAAACCCTAAATAATTCCCCTAAACCCTAAACACTAAACTTGAGTAATGCTAAACTTATAAACCCTAAACCCTAATGCCTAACCCCAAGCAACCCTCTCTCTCTCTCTCAACCCTAAATAATGCCCCTAAACCTTAATTCCTAAACCCGAGCAACCCTAAACCTCTATCTCCCTATCTCTATCATCCCTCTACCTCTCAATCCTTCTCCCTATCTCTCTAGACATCTCGATCACTCTCTATCTCCCTATCTCTCCCCTTTGTCTCCTCTCTCTCTCTATGTAGCTACCTCTCTATCTATTGCCTCTCTCTCCCCTATCATTCCTTTATCTCCCTATCTCTCCCCTCTATCTCTTCCTCTCCCTTATGATAAAGGAAATGGAAACAAGAAAACTAGGACTCTCTATCTATCTATCTCTCTCTCTCTCCTAAGGAAATTGAAAAGGAAAAGGAAAACTAGGAAAGCTAGGAATAGGATTTCATTAGGAGGTAGATAGGTCAGAGAGAGAGAGATCTGAAAAAGTAGAAGTGTAGAGTCAAGGTACAATTTTACCAACTTAATTTTATCTTAACATTCCCAAAGTCTTACATGATTAAAAGTAATGTTAATCTATTTGGTGGAAAAGTGGAACCTTTGTAAAGTTGTAGATGGAAAACATGACTCCACTTCCCAAAATATCGTAAGTATATAAATGAAGGTTTTGAAAATAATTATGCATCATCAATGCAAAATCCTAATGCACTCATCCACAAATTTGTAAATTGCAGTGAAGTTCAACATCGCCATGCCTCATAAAGTTCCACAATGTTCATTTACCAAAAGACCAACTATTATTTGTATACTTTTCTTATGTTTACATACATTTCAAAAAATATCTTACAGAGTGTCAACATTACAATGCATAACATAATGAAATTTGAAGAAAAAGTTAAAAAAATCTTCAAACAAATGTAGTCAGCTTGTATAGAGCCAAACTCCATGATCTTTTCTACTATCTTATTTACTTACACCAAAGGAATTGTACATGGGCATCCATCAAAAGAATAATGATAGGGGGATTCTTATCAAATATTATATTTGGTAACTTTCTAGTAAATATTTATAAAAACTATGGAAACATAGACAAGGCATTGCTAACTATTTGATAGAATGCCTAAAAAAAATGTGATTTCATAGATTACCATGATTATAGGAAATTCAGAAAATGGATCTAAAAATTGACATTACAATTTTGTTATCAATGCTCTTTACAAAACTTAGAAAATAGACAAGCCTTTTCGATCATAGATGAAATTAGATTCAATTGTCATAAGAATATGGCAAGATATCGATAGACCACCTTTTTAGCATTTTACACAAAGCTAAAGATGAATTCTTATGACCATTCCAGGATATCTGTTTTGGGTAAAGAAAAATGGATATCTATTTTGGGAAACAAAAAATGGATATTTGTTTTGCAAAACAAATATCTGTTTTGGGAATCCAAAAATAGATATACATTTTGCAAAATAGATATCCATTTTGGGAAACATAAAATGGATATATCTATTTTGCAAAACGGATATCCATTTTGTAAAACCTAAAATGGATATCTGTTTTGTAAAACATAAAAAAAAAGAAAGAAAAATGGTATTTTACCAAATCAAAACAGATATCCATTAATAACGGATATCTGTTTTGCTTCTCTTTTGCCTTGTATGTAGGCTTGGGGCTGACATAGTTGACTTTCCCTCAATTCTAATGTTTTTACAGGTTTCACTCTCTTCTTCGAACTTCACCCTTCGTGCTAACGACTTTTTTTAATGAAAATTTGATAAAATGAAAAGGGTTTATAGAGGAAATTGTCAGCTTTCTAAAAATATAAGATTTTCTTGATTATCATTTTATTAAATAATTATTAATAATTTTCTATATTGTGTGTGTGTGAAATCCTAATGGATACACTGATTGAAAAAATCAATAACTTTCAAACCATTTCACCTTTTTCAGATCCGAAAGATGCATCACATTCTATGCTCCGTTGGTTATAGGTTAAAAAATAATTTTGAATTCCAATTTTTTTATCGAGTTAGATTGGTTGGACAATTACTCTTTAGTTTTTAAAAAAAGTCACAGTAAAAAAAATCATAACTAGTTATTTTATTAGAAAAAAATTTCAAAAAAATATGCGTCACATCCAGACATGAGTCCTCTACTTATTTTGAAAGTCTCAAAAAAACATATTTTTTTGCTCATAGTTAGGTTGGCTAGATAGAAATGCACTTTTTATTTTTTCTGAAAAATTTAATAGCAATTCATTAAAAAGTTCATTTTTCACTAAGTAAATTTAGTTTAAAATAAATAAATAAATAGTAGCTCATAAACTAAATTCAATTCTCTACAAATTTCATTCTTACATCTTTTCCAAATTGTGTAGATAATCCATTGAAATTTTCACATGAACTTCATTAAGTCTGATTTTTTGTATTTTCATTGCCACTTAGAGGTATAATTTGGCCTATCATGATCCTGTACATACCTAGAGGAGTTATGACCATGAGAGTAAAACCAATTCTAGAAACTGTTCAAATGTGATAGAGTGACACAAATAGGTCCAGTGAGATCCGGAAATACAATATCATGTTCTACGGATCTAGTGGCATGTTTGGGAGGCTAATGTAAATTGACGACTCAATTGGTTTGTAGTTTTGAGGTCCACAAGCAATCCTTCTAATGTGACAATGACGACCAACTATGTTCTTAAGGTTCTAGATGTAGATGTGAATGATTACAGTAAGCAGAAGTGGTGTAGATGTTCTTGGTGATTCAAGCAAGCTTGTGAGGGTCTCTAGATTATGTCCAATTCATGTTGGCAGTTCGCATTGAAGATTGAACTCATGATAGAAGATTTACCTTCGAGTGATGGTGTTCCTCCTAGTCTCGGCTGACTGGATGATTTGTACATGTTGCAGATAATCTTGAAGATGTTTTGCGAAGCATGGCATGTTCCTCGAAGAAGATTGAAGTCCCAACTATGTGTGGCTGACAGTGTAGTAATGCACATAATTTTTTTTTAATAAGTCAAGTTGTATTTTTGTAATTGCTCTATAATAAAATAAGTGTATATTGTGCTAACTTTGATGATCATTCCAAAGTTGATGTCATGTATAAATAAGAGTTGCGAAGTCATTCAAATGTATCCATGTGGTCATGATGAGAAGGTGGTAGTGAAGAGGAGCAAAAAGTAGAGTAGAGGTGTTGAGCTTAAATGGAAATGACTCAAGCATAGTAAAGATGCTAATCTCTAGTTCAAGTATGTAATACTCATATTCTTCTGTAGACAATGTATCTCCTATAGGCAGTGGGCCTCTTGTGAGTAGTGTGCTCGAGTAGTGAGCCCTAACTGACAAGTGCCATTTTTTTCTTTTAATAGAGAATACTATCTTGGGTTAGTCACCCCATGGTTTTTCCCTTAACCAAGTTTTCCATGTTAAAATCTTGGTGTTATATGTGTTGAAATTGTTTCTACTCTTGAATTATTGCATTATGCTTTCATGATTGAATCATTGATATGCAATTGAAAAATAAGAAGGTTCTAAAATGAATAAAGATTAGGATTTTGGTGACAACTGATTCAACCCCCCCTCTCAGTTGTTTGTCCTAAATCCAACAATTGGTATCAGAGCTAAATTCCTCTAGAAGAAGCTTAACCGCTTAAGGAGATCTAGGATGTCATCCTACAAGAAGGACACTCCAAGTTTTGATGGAACAAACTACACTCTTTGGAAGAGCCACATGGAATGTCACTTACAATGCATGGGAAATCAGTATTGGAACATAACTACAACTAAATATGTTCCCCTAAAGAATGGTCCAACAACTATGGATGAAGTCAGAGATGCAGACAATAATCTTCAAGCTAAAGAAGCCCTACTGAGTGCCCTGACTGATTCAGAGCTGACAAATGTTATGGATTTGAAAACTGCTTATGAAATTTGGACAAAGCTGGAAAATCTTTATGAAGGAGACAAATATGTTAAGTGTGCCAAGCTACAAAGTTTGAAAGGAAAGTTTGAAAACTTGAAGATGAGTGAAGATGAGAATATCACTTCACATCTAACAAAAGTAAATGAACTTGTATGTGGCATTAGATGTGCTAGTGGAATATTGGATGAAGATCAGATTGTTGCCAAAGTTCTCAAATCTCTACCTCCTGTTTACAAACATAAAGCTACTGCTATTGAGGAAATCAGATCTTTAACAACTATTACAAGGGATCAATTCATTGGTAAGATATCTGCATTTGAGTTGGCTAAATTTGGTGATGCACTTCCCAAGACTAAATCTACATTCAAGGCTAGTGCCTCTACAAAAGGCAAACACAGATATGATCTTGGAGAAAGTTCCTCAAGGAAATCAACATGGTATGATAAAGCAAGGAAAGATCTGGAAGAAGATGAGTTAGAAGTTGATCAACTTGAAGACCTTATTACAAAGAGACTACCAAGAGGATCTGGTAAGTATGAAGGAAAATTACCTTTCAAATGCTTTGTCTGCAATAAGATTGGTCATTTTGCCTCAAGATGTCCGGAAAGGTCTTCAAGGCTGAACCGTAATAGATGAAGGTTTCAGAAGAAGTGTTACTATGTTCAAGAGGACGATGATGGAGTAACAGATGATGAATCTGATATATGAAACAAACGCGGAAGTGATTGGGTGTTTATTGCCATCAAAGAAGAAGATCTAATGCCTATTGAATCTACCAATCATAAGATGATAGAAAGTGCTTTGGCTGCTCAAGTTGAAGAAAAGGATGAATGAGTTATTGATAGTGGATGCTCTCACCATATGACTGGTGACAAGAGTAAGTTATTAAGCTTGGAAAGATATGAAGGTGGAGTTGTAAAGTTTGGAGATAATTTTGTTGGTAGAATTAGAGGTAGAGGAACCATTTCTTTTGATGGAAAGAATAAAACCAGTGACGTTCTATATGTTGAAGGTCTGAAGCATAATCTTCTCAGTGTTGGATAGTTGGTGGACAAAGGCTATGATCTCTAATTCAAAAATGGAAAATGTAAGATCTTTGAAAGCTCTAGAACTGAGATTGCATCTGGTACACAAACAAAAGGTAACATCTTTCACTTGGTTGGTACTGGAAAAAGTTTCTTATTTGTTCAAATTGATCAGAGTTGGTTGTGGCACAGGAGAATGTGTCATGTAAATTTTGATAATATCCAAGATAAGTAACACTCGAGCTTTAAGAGATCTTCCAAGACTGGTGAAACATGCTAACAGTTTATGCAAAGAATGTTAGTTGGGTAAGTAGAACAGAGTCTCATTCAAAGGTAACGAAAAATCTTGAACCAAATTGTTAGACTTGGTGCACACTAATCTCTATGGTCTGGTAAGAATTAGGAGTCTGCAAGGAGATAGGTATTTCATGTTGCTGATTGATGACTACTCCTGGATGATGTGGGTGACTTTCTTGAAAGAGAAATCTAAAGCACTTGAGAAGTTCAAATATTTAAGGCTATGATAGAGAGTGTAACTGGCATAAACATAAAATACCTTAGGTCTAATAGAGGTGGAGAATTCACATCCGATGAGTTCATAACATTTTGTGAGAAACATGGGATAAAGAGACAGTTATCTGCTCCAAGGACTCCATAGCAGAATGGATTAATGGAGAGAAAGAACCAGACTATCTAGGAAGATTCTAGGACCATGATGATGGAAGCAAATGTTACTCAGATCTATTGGAGAGAAGCTATAAGCACTGTTGTCTATACTCTTAATTAGGTACAAATTAGAGGCAATACTGGTAAGACCCCTTATGAACTTTGGTTTGGCATCACTCCTACTATAAAGTATTTCAGAGTCTTTGGTAGTAAATGCTATATCAAAAGAGATGAAGACCTTGGCAAGTTTGATGCTAGAAGTGATGGAGGAATATTCTTGGGATATTCTACTCAAAGAAAAGCATACCAGTGTTATAACAAGAGATTGAGAAAGATTGTAGAAAGTACAAATATGAAGGTTGATGAAGGCATGGAAAGTCCCTCAAGGTATTATGAGTATGAAGCAGATGATCAGAATGATGTCTCAAACCAAGGAGAACAAGTCCCTACTCCAGTTTAGATTCAAACTGATCCGGAGAATCCTGAAATACAAGAAGAAGAGACAAGTTTGGATGAACTTGTCCAAGAATTAGAAGTACAAGAGAATCCCAAAACTCCCAGGTATGTAAGACTGAATCATTCTGAAGATCAGATCTATTGGAAATTAAGGTGTCTCAACCTTGGTAATTCCTTGCATTGTTAATGTTTGTATTTATTATTTAATTTCCTATGTTGTAAATATTTGTAAATTCCATATTGTCATATTGTGGGATGTGGCACGGTGATGTGTCAATCCTACATAGAATATGACAACTCGTAATTTTGTCCTCACATGAGGAGATAGGCATCCCACTTTGTGGTAGGAGCATTTTGCCATGTGACAGGATCTTCCATGTTGTGTAAGTGAATCTTGACCAAAATGGTTATGATATATTCCTATGATAGAATCTATGACATGTAAGAGTTAGAAATAGAAGGTTGTAAGATAGGTGAGGACATGTGTCTTGAAGCATCTTTGAAAAAGGCATATTTGGGTGCCCCAAGGTGGACTATGACATATTGTAAGAGAATATGCTATTTATAGCATGTGTATGATAGATTCTCTTACATTTGTAAGTTGTAGCTACTATGACAAATTCTACGACGATCGTAAGAGTCGTAAGAGCATCTGTCATAGCCCATTTTGGACATAGGTAACCCCTTTGGGATGGGAGCTATGGACAAGTGTCAAGTACATTCTACAATGTTGACCAAGTGTCCTTAGGTGTTGGTTTTGGGCTATGAGGCCAAGTTGGACACCCATTCCAAGAAAGGTCCAATATTGCCTTGTATTTTCTATAAAAACAAGTGCTTGGAGAGGGAGTTGTATCACAGGTTTTACAGGTACTATTATGCTACCAAATTGACTCTAGACATGAGTGTCAAAGACCATTGAAGCTTGCATTGCAAGTGTATTGTAAACATTTCTTTCAAATTTGTTAATACATTGTGCAGGTTTTTGAGTGTGTAGTTTTTTACCTGATAAGGGTTTTCCCCACCGTAAATCTTTGTCTCTCTTCTTTTGTCTTCTTTCTAGTTCATGTGTATTGCTGCAATATCTCATTTAGATGTTCTATGTTGTAATTGTAAGGATTAATTTGAATTTGCATAGCCCTCTCCTCATTAGATTAGTGTAGGAAGTGATTTATGTACACCTAGCTTCCTTTCAGTTAGTATCAGAGCTTGATCACCTTTGGTCCTAGTTATTGGGTAGGGGTTGTTTGAGCTGATCTTAAGTTGATTGGGAGTCTATATAGAGTATTCTAAATCTTAGTGTAGTAGAGAGATGGCAGGCACATCCAGAAGGATAGAGGTGGATGAATTCAATGGCACTAATTTTGAGTTGTGGAAGCTCAAGATGGAAGACATGCTTGTAGACCGAGACCTATGGGAAAATGTATCTAGTTTAAAACCAGTTGTTATGTCACAAGATGATTGGGATCTAAAGGATCAGAAGGCTACGGGTCTCATAAGACTCTATTTAGCTGATTCTGTTCTATTGAATGTCCATGAGGAGAAAAGTACTAAAGACCTTTGGAAGAAGTTGGGTAGTGTTTGTCAGGCCAAATCCCTAGTGAACAAACTTTTCCTGAGAAAGAAGTTGTATTCTCTTCTAATGGAGGAAGGAGGATCTGTTGCTGAGCATATGAATGCTTTTAACATGCTCATTGTACAATTGACATCCGTTGGTGTGAAGATGGAGGAGGAGGATCGTTGCATGACCTTGCTTTGTTCTTTGCCATACTCGTGGGATCACATTGTCATGGCTATTGGAAGCACCACATCCACATCCAAAATGGATGAAGTGGTTTCTTTGTTGTTATCTGAAGAGATGCGGAGAAAGTCTTATGAGGTAGTCAAAGAGGCTCTTGCGGTTCATGGAAGACCCAAGGAGAAAGGGAAAAAGAAGGACAAGAAAGCTGAGAAGGGTAGATCCAAATCTCATGGGAGATCCAAATCTCTTGGAAAGTCTAAGGCTCTTTGTTGGAATTATGGAAAAATTTGGCATTTCTGAAAGGAATGCAAGGAGGAGAAGAAAAAGAAGAAGAAAGCTCCTGATTCAGATTCTGACAAGTCACAAGAAGATGGTGATGCCTTCATTGCAGCCCTAGCAACCCATGCATCTAATGATGTGTGGCTGATCGACTCTAGCGCATCATTCCACATGACCTTGCATCGAGACTAGTTTACCAAGTATGAGGAGTTCGATGGTGGAAAGGTGTATCTGGGTGATGACTCTCATATGAAGATTGTTGGTCATGGAAGAGTCTCTATCCAATTCCCTAATGGACAAGTGAAGGTGATCTTTGGGGTTATGCACATCCCAAGCTTAGCACGAAACCTACTTTCTATAAGTATGTTGAATGATGCAGGTGTGCAAGTTATCTTTTTGAAATAAGGATGCAAGATGACTAGAGGAGCTATGGTGCTTGCTAAGGGTACTAGGAGAGGTACTCTGTTTCAACTAGAGGCATGCATTGCACAATGTAATAGTTCTTCTAACTCAAGGAAGAGGGCAGCAGTCACTTCATCCCCACCATCTAAACGAGCAGTGAAGAAATCTATTGTTTCTAATTCTGATGGTTGTAATCGTGCATTAGAAGTTAAACTTCTTGCTGAAAATACAATGTTATGGAATAAGAGATTTGGCCACATTTGTGAGAAGGGGTCTGTGTTTGGTCCTGTGAATGTTCCTTCGTTATCAAAGTTTGTATATTTTGTATCTTTTATAGATGATTACAGTAGGACATGGTTTTATTTTCTTAGAAGCAAATCTGAAGTCTATAGCAAGTTTAAGGAGTTTAAGACCTTTGCTAAAAATTAGACTGGTAAAAAGATTAAATGTTTGAGAACTAACAATGGTGGTGAGTTCTGTTCTAAAGAATTTGATAAATATTGCAAGGACCTTTGGATTGAAAGACATAAGACAACTCCATACACCCCGCAGCAAAATGGAGTTGTAGAGAGGATGAACAGGATACTAATGGAGAAGGCTAGGAGTATGCTTAGTGGAGCTGGCCTAGAACAAAAATTTTGGGCTAAAGCTGTTACCACTGCTTGCTATCTAGTAAATAGATCTCCTACATCATCTCTTGTTGGAAAGACAGCCATGGAGGTGTGGTCTGGTAGAAATCCTTGAGTAAGGCATCTTCATTTTTTGGTTGTGAGGCATATGCACATATGCGTAGGGAGAAGCAGTCAAAGTTGGAGAACAAGGATGTTAAGTGTATCTTCATTGGCTATGGTGTCAGTGTGAAAGGATATGTAAGATTTGGGATCCTGTGGCTGAAAAAGTGTTGTATAGCAGAAGTGTTATCTTCAAAGAGCTTACACCTTCTTCCACTATTTTATAGCCAGAAGAAAAATAAAAGAAAGAGGATATTGTTTAATTTCCTGCTACCCCTAAGAAGACTAAACAGAAAGACAATGTTGGACCTAATGATGAGGAAAGCTCGAGTAGCTCTGAAATCTCAGATGAAGAATTTGAACCTCAACCTCAGTCCTTGAGGAGGTCTACACTGATAATGAAGCAACCTAAAGGGTTTGGTTTTACATTGCTTGATTCTAGTTGTGCTTATGATGAACCTAGAACTGTATCAGATGCTTTGGACATGAAAGATGTAGGTTCCTAGAAGGAGGCCATGGAGGATAAAATGGCTTCTTTGGAAAAGAATCAAACTTGGGACTTGGTGCATTTGCCTCCTGGACGGAAACCCATTGGATGCAAATGGGTGTTCAAGAAGAAAATTGGTACAGATGGCAATGTTGAGAAGTATAAGGCTAGATTGGTTGCAAAGGGGTATTCACAAGTGGAGGGTATAGATTATGGTGAGATATTCTATCCCATTGCAAAGTTGACATCCATTTGATTCCTGTTGTCTCTCGAAATAGCTTATGACTTGGAGGTAGAACAGATGGATGTGAAGACAACTTTCCTTCATGGTGATTTGGAGGAAGAAATCTACATGTCACAGCCAGAGCATTACATGGTGAAAGGTAAAGAAAATTTGGTTTGCAAATTAAAGAAGTCTTTGTATGGTTTGAAGCAGTCTCCTAGGAGGTGGTACTTGAAGTTTGATACCTTTGTGTTGTCAATTGGATTTGTGAGATCAAAATCGGATCACTATGTGTACTTTAAGTTTGATGGTGATTGTATTCTCATTGTTGCATTGTATGTTGATGATATGTTGCTCATTGGGAAGGGTAAGAATATGATTTCTGATTTCAAATCTCAGTTGTCAGCACAATTTGAAATGAAAGATTTAGGGGTAGCCAGGTACATTCTAGGAATGGAAATTAGAAGAGACAAAACTAACAGAAAACTTTGGTTGAGCTAGAGTAAGTATTTGAAGACCGTTTTGGATAGGTTTAGCATGGAAGATTGTAGACCATTGTGTGTTCCTGTTTCTTTAGGGACAAAGTTATCTATTGAGGATTGTTTAAAATATCCTAGTAAGGTGGAGGACATGAGCAGAGTACCTTATGCTAGTGTTGTTGGCAGTTTGATGTATGATATGGTCTGCACAAGGCCAAACATTGCCCAAGTAGTGGGAGTCCTTAGTCAATTTATGGCTAATTTTAGACGGGTTCATTGGGATGCAATTAAGCGAGTGTTTAGATATCTGATGGGTAGTTCTGAGTATTCCATATGCTATCATGGTAATTTTACAAAACCTCCACATTCCATTGACATTCATGGATCTATGGATTTAGATTGGGTAGGTGGCATTGACAACAGAAGATCCACTAGTGCTTATATGTTTACATTGTTTGGTGGTGCTATTAGTTGGATGAGTAAGAGACAACCTATGGTTTCTTTGTCCATGACAGAAGCTGAGTACATGGCAGCAACTCATGCTTGTAAGGAATCCATTTGGCTTAAGAGATTGTGTTTAGACATTAGTGTTGATGCAGGTCAGATAACGATCAATTGTGATAGTCAAAGTGCGATTTGCCTTGCAATGAATTCAACTTTCCATGCCAGAACAAAGCATATTGATGTTTATTTTCACTTTGTATGAGACGTGGTGGAGGATGGGAAGGTAAATTTGGAGAAGGTAGATACCTCGACGAATGTTGCAGATGCATTGACGAAGCCAGTGAGCACATAGAAGTTCAGATGGTGTTCGGAGTCTATGGGCCTCTCATCCTATAGCAGTTAAATCCTGTTATTCTATTGGCTCTTACAAGGTTTTCTACAAGTGGGAGAATGTTGGGAATTAAGGTGTCTCAACCTTGGTAATTCCTTGCATTGTTAATGTTTGTATTTATTATTTAATTGCCTATGTTGTAAATATTTGTAAATTCCATATTGTCATATTGTGGGATGTGGTACAGTGATGTGTCAATCCTATATGGAATATGACAACTTGTAATTTTGTCCTCACATGAGGAGATAGGTGTCCCACTTTGTGGTAGGAGCATTTTGCCATGTGTCGGCATCTTCCATGTTGTCTAAGTGAATCTTGACTGAAACAGTTATGACAGATTCCTATGACAGAATCTATGACATGTAAGAGTCAGAAATAGAAGGCTGTAAGATAGGTGAGGACATGTGTCTTGAAGCATCTTTCAAAAAGGCATATTTGGGCACCCCAAGGTGGACTATGACATGTTGTAAGAGAATATGCTATTTATAGCATGTGTATGATAGATTCTCTTATAGCTGTAAGTTGTAACTGCTATGACAAATTTTATGACAATTGTAAGAGTTGTAAGAGCATCTGTCATAGCCCATTTTGGAAATAGGTGACCCCTTTGGGATGGGAGCTATGGACAAGTGTCAGGCACATTCCACAATATTGACCAAGTGTCCTTTGCATGGGTTTTGGGCCATGAGGCCAAGTTGGATGCCCATTCCAAGAAAGGTCCAATATTGCCTTGTATTTTCTATAAAAACAGGTGCTTGGAGAGGGAGTTGTATCATAGGTTTTACATGTACTATTATGCTACCAAATTGACTCCAAACACGAGTGTCAAAAACCATTGAAGCTTGCATTGCAAGTGTATTGTAAACATTTCTTTCAGATTTGTTAATACATTGTACAGGTTTCTGAGTGTGGGGTTTTTTACCCAATAAGGGTTTTCCCCACCATAAATCTTTGTCTCTATTCTTATGTCTTCTTTTTGGTTCATGTGTATTGCAGAAATATCTCATTTAGATGTTCTATGTTGCTATAGTTGTAAGGATTAATTTGAATCTGCATAGCCCTCTCCTCATTATATTAGTGTAGGACGTAATTTCTGCACACCTAGCTTCCTTTCAAGATCATAGGAGATAGAAGCAAAGGTGTTCAAAAAAGAAGAAAAATTACTCAAGATTTAGTGAAGTATTTTTTGATTTCAAAGATTAAGCCAAAAATAGTAAGTGAAGTATGCAATAATGAAAGTTGGGTTAATGTAATGGAGGAAGAATTGATGTAGATTGAAAAGAATCACACTTGGGATCTTGTTCCCAGATTTAAGGACAAAAATGTGATTGGGACTAAGTGGGTCTTTCAGAATAAACTGAATGAAGATGGTGAAGTAGTAATAAACAAAGCTAGATTGGTCTGTAAGAGTTATTCTCAAATAGGAGTTGACTTTGAAGAAACTTTTCCTCCGGTGGCAAGAATTGAAGTAGTCAGATTATTTCTTGCCTTTGGTGTCTTCAAAGATTTTAAGGTATATCAGATGGATGTCAAGTCTACTTTCCTAAATGGTGATTTAGAAGAAGAGGTATACATTGAGAAACCGGATGGATTTCAATTGTCTGATCATTGTCTGCAAGTTGAAGAAGGCATTGCATGGACTCAAACAAGCTCCAAGAGCCTAATATGAAAGATTGGACAAACATCTTTTGAAGATTGCTTTCAACAAAGGTACTGCTAATAGTAATCTATACTTTAGGATTGATCATGAAAATATCTTGATTGTTGAAGTATTTGTTGATGATATCATTTTTGGAGGGAAAGATAGTATGTGCAAGACTTTTGCAAATCAAATGCAAAGTGAATTTGAGATGTCTATGTTTAGGGAAATGAATTTCTTCTTGGGTCTACAAATCACTCAAAAAAAAGAAATGAATCTTTATATCACAGACCAAGTATGTGAAAGAATTGTTGAAAAAATTTGGGATGGAAGATTCAAAGCCAATGAATACTCCCATGGCAACTGGATGTAAGCTAAGTAATGATGATGAATCTCCTAAGGATGATAAAAAAATACAGGTTAATGATTGGAGGACTGCTCTACCTTACTCAAACTAGACTTGATATTATGAATGATGGTGGTCTTGTTGCCAGATTCCAAGCTGATCCTAGAGAGTCTCATGTCATGGAAATCAAGAGAATTCTTAGATATCTGAAGGGAACAGTTGAGTATGGATTATGGTATCCTAAGGATCATGATTTCTCTCTTCAAGCATATATAGATGCTAATTGGATAGGAGATGTGGATGACTGAAAGAGTACCACTTGTGGTGTATTTTTTTTGGGAAAAAGATTGGTTTCTTGGCTAAGCAAGAAACAAGAGGCAATATCTCTGTCCATTGCAAAAGCTGAGTATATTACAGTAGCAAGCAGTTGCACTCAAGTATTATGGATGAAGCAAATGTTAAGAGATATCAGAGTGGAGTATGAAGAACCTATCACAATCTTTTGTGATAATTCAAGTGCAATAAACATATCAAAAAATTTGGTGTTGCATTCAAAGACAAAACATGTATCAATCAAGTTTCACTTTTTGAGAGAGTGGGTGAACAAGAATGAAGTTAGATTGGAGTTTGTGCCCTCAAAGGATCAGATTGTAGACATTTTTACCAAACCTCTACCTAAGGACACTTTTGAGTAGCTCAAGGAGAAGTTAGGGGTTATTACCCCTCCGGTTCTGAATTAAGGTGCACTGATGTGCATTAGTCTGGTGGATCCCATAGTCATATCTTGTGATCCAGATTGATGTTAAGAGGTTGATACTCAGGGGGAGTAGTTAGTATGATTATGAAATCTAAGAAGTGGTTGCAAGTATGTGCCCTTTGCCATTGATGTCAAAGGGGGACAGAAGACATGTGAAAAACAAAAAGTGGTTGTTGATCAAATGGGGAGTAGTAAAGGAAGAGAAGATATGTGAATGGTTGTTGTTGATAGGAGGAGCTATGTCAGTCAGTGAGGAGAAATTCTTGTCTTGGTGGTTGAAATAGTTTTTCACATTATATGTTGCCATTAATGACAAAGGGGGAGATTGTTGCAAGTATGGGCCCAACTGGTGTTGTCACTGATGTCAACATACTCCTATTACATTGATGACAAGGATTGGATGAGTTGTGTGTTGAGGATATTGAGAAAATTATTCCTATCAGAAATAGAGAAGAATAGTGAAGACAATGAAGCTCTATGAAGTAAAGATCCCAGATAGATAAAGATCAAAGTATGCACATTAAAGGGTTTGTAGATATGTGTCTGAAGATGATCCAGTCAAGATTTGAGAGGTCCACATGAAAATGTAGGGGAGTTATGACCATGGGAGTAAAACTGGTTCTGGCAACTATTCAGAGGTGATAGAGTGACACAAATAGGTCTAGTGAGATCTAGAAATACAATATCATGTTCTACGGATCTGGTGGCATGTTTGGGAGCCTAATATGAATTGACAACTCAATTGGTTCATAGTTTGGAGGTCCACAAGCAATCCTTCTAATGTGGCAGTGATGACCGACTGTGTTCTTGAGGTTCTGGATGTAGATGCGAATGATTACAGTAAGCAGAAGTGGTGTAGATGTTCTTGGTGATTCAAGCAAGCTTGTGAGGGTCTCTAGATTGTGTCCATTTTGTGTTGCCAGTTAGCATTATAGATTGAGGTCATGATTGAAGATTTACCTTCAGGTGATGGTGTTCCCCCTAGTATTGGCTGACTGGATGATTTGCACATGTTGTAGATGATCTTGAAGATGTTTTGTGAAGCATGGCATGTTCCTTGAAGAAGATTGAAGTCCCAGCTATGTGTGGCCGACAGTGTAATAATGTGCGTAAAATTTTTGTAATAAGTCAAGTTGTATTTTTGTAATTGCTCTATAATAAAATTAGTGTATGTTGTGTTGACTTTGATGATCATTCCAAAGTTGATGTCATGTATAAAAAAGAGTTGCGAAGTCATTCAAATGTATCTATTTTGTCATGATGAGAAGGTGGTCGTGAAGAGGAGTGAAAAGCATAGCAGAGGTGTTGAGCTTAAATGGAACTGACTCAAGCATAGTAAAGATGCTAATCTCTAGTTCAAGTATTAATACTCATATTCTTCTATAGACAGTGTGTCTCCTGGAGGTAGTGGGCCTCTTGTGAGCAGTGTGCTCAGGCAGTGAGCCCTAACTAGCAAGTCCCTTTTTTTCTTTTAACAGAGAATACTATCTTGGGTTAGTCACCCCGTGGTTTTTCCCTTAACCGGGTTTTCCACGTTAAAATATTGGTGTTATATGTGTTGAAATTGTTTATGCTCTTGAATTATTGCATTATGATTTCATGATTGAATCATTGATATGTTGTTCAAATATAAGAAGGTTCTAAAGTGAATAAGGATTAGGATTTTGGTGACAACTCATTCACCCCCCCTCAGTTCTCTACCCTAAATCCAACATATTCTTATGACAAGGTGGCTATATCCATCAAGGGCATTAACATGACAACTAATTTTACATATAAAAATTTAGAGCCATGCAACCACATATCGAACCAACCTATTGTTTCTGTATTCCCCTCTCATTTTACCTCCATATCTGGACATTCTGCCAATGTATGTAAATATAGAGGTGTTAGACAATGCCCATGGGGTCGTTACTATGTAGAAATCCTCGACCCAAACACCAAGAAACATCAATGGCTTGGAACATTTGATACAATAGAAGAGGCTGCATATGCTTATGATAGTGCAAACATTTATATGAGAGGTACCAAAGCAATTACAAATTTTATTCCCTTGATTTCAAATCCAACAAAGTTAATTTCTGATCAATTCATTCTTCCTCTCGCTAATTTCATCTTTTGCTACAAATTCAATACAATGTATATTGACCCTGTCAATATCTTGCAAGATGCTTGCTCAAATTATACATACATGAATTCTAACATTGAACATTCTGTACTACATGCTAAAATGTACAACTCTGGTGAACCACTCACAAACAATTCCATGCACTCTTCAACAACAATGATAGAGAACAATGATCAATTTCATAGAGGTTCTTTGAGCAATTTCCAACTATTTGTATCTCTTCCTAGAGGTATTGCCAACAATATCATGAATATTTCCATTAATAGGTGTTTCAAATAAGATTCGTCAAGTAGTTTTATTCTTAATCCTGAATTGTCATTTTCATGTTCAAACACCTCCTCCACTTCTATTGTTCAGTGTCCTCTTCACAACAACAACAATGGTCATATACAATCTGGCTTGTTGGATTAGGTAATGTAGAAGTGCATTCCTTAATAGGAAGAACTACAACTAAAGAAATGCAATGCATGTTGCTCAAGTTTATCAATATCTCTACTCTGGAAGCACAAATACATGGTATTTCAAAATTGTGTTTGAAAACAAATTAAAGCCTAATGTTTCTAAAACTATATTTTATTACAATGTCTCATTCCAATGCAGTCATAGCTGTCACTCTCACTAAAATACATATACAAAACCTAACAAATGGTAGGTACTAGCCACTACATGGCACTTGTTCAATTTTAGTGGTAATGTTTTCCTTTTTCAGGGTAGGGGAGAGGACTCAATAGTTGAGCATGTTCAAATAGGTGTGATAGTATTTTTAAAAGTTTAGCACTAGTAGTTGTGATTTTAAGGTTGTTAGTATTAACTATAAGTACTTATAATTGGATAAAATGTGTTCTTTAGATCTAAAAAGTAACAAATCATGTGATGTCACATCAATGCACCAAGTCTTTTTGGACACCTCAATAAAAGGCATGCTGATGTGATGATGTATAAGTAGAGGCCTTGCCAAGTAAGTTGTAAAAATTCTCGAGTGATTCAAAATTGCCACGTATGATTTTGAGAGGCATGAAGTTAGGGTGCTCAACTACTCGGTGACCCTCTCCCCTATGGCTGGGGACTTTTCCTAACACCAGTATTTGGAATCAAACATTTGAGTGTGCACATTTATCTTATGTAAGAAAAGAAAGAGAATGGGATCTCCTCGAGACCATAAAATAATACAAAATTGGGGTATAGATTTGTGTTTTGATTAGGATGGAGTATGATATGACCCACTATCTGTAATGGAAATTAGTTCAGTCATATTTAAGATAATTGTGGCTTATTATTATCAAGGATTCTAAGTCATATTTCCTATTATATTCTTGTCTCATGCAACTAGAATTTCATCACACATTAAAGTTTAACTTTTGTTATTTTAAAACATGGCCACATTTAACCCTTTTGGTGACCCTCTATTTCCATGCACTTACCGAAGAGTGCTCTAATACATAGACATATTGACTTACACATGTTCATATAAACCTACTACTCATACCCATTCACATGTTCACCCACCCTTATGCATTCACTCTATCTACTTGTTAATCATGTCTATTTCTCACACCCATTTCCATTCGCATGTTACCCATCAAGATTTAGCGTCTTTTCTATCTTGGCACTAGTTCATGGTCATGATATCTGTTGGCAACATATGCATGATGATGAAGATACTGATGAGCATGATAGTGAGTAGTGTTGTCATTGATGGTAACAAAGTGTAAGGATATAGTTGTGTTGGTCTGTTGAATGATATGGAAGAGAATACACCTAAGTGTTGATCCGGAGAAGCTACTAAGTGAAATGTGGAGGAGAATACACCTAAGCATGATATCCTTCGATTTTGGTGTTCCACAATTAGGTACAATTTACTGGGGATTTTTCTAAGGCATTTGCAATATATAACCTATGACAGGGTCATAGTGTTTCAGTCTACATTCCTCTGCTATAAAGAATATTGCTATGCATTTGTAACGTATTGTTGGTGCATACTAAAGGAGTCTAAATCCAAGGACTCGAGTCTTGAAGCCCTCCGGAGTGAAATATAGAGTTGATAGAGTATCAGACTCTTTAATGACAGTACTAGTGGTATATTGGATTTGAGGACAAGTTCATAGATGTCAGAAGTGAGTTGTCTCCAAGTGGAAAGCATTTTGGTGTTTTGCATGTTGAGTTGTGAGAAAACCATCAGTTCATGTTGTTGTTACTTAGCTAGTTAAGCTAACCTAAAGATGTTGAGGTTGTGCAGAGTTAAGTCATGTATGAAACAATGTTACGGGAGTAAATATAGGTTAATCCGACCTATTTGAATACATGCTACTGTTGCAAGTATGAGGTTAACCAATGTTGTCATTGATGTCAACATACTCATATTACATTAATGAGAAGGATTGGATGAGCTGTGTGTTGAGGATATTGAGAAAATTAGCCTTAATCAGGAACAGTGAAGAACAGTGATGACATTAAGGTAAAAGTCCAAGATAAGATGAAGATCAGAGGATGCAGTTTAAAGGGTTTGTAGATATGAGTCTTAAGATGTTCCAGTTAAGATTTCAGAGGTCCACAAAAATATTTGAAGAAGTTATGGCTGCTTGTGTAGAACTGGTTCCGACACGTGTTCAGTGGAGACAGAGTGTCACAGATTGGTCTGGTGAGATCCAGAATTACATTATCTCATTCTGTGGATTGGAAGGAGTGTTGAAGACATTCATTTGAAGTGACAACCAGATTTGTTCATGTTTTGGAGGTCCAAAAGTAGCTTTTTCATTATGACAGTGATGACAGACTGTGTTCTTGAAGTTTCAGATGAAGAATAGAAGAATTCGAGTAAGCTGAGGAAGTGCGGATGTATCTGGTCATTCAGGCAAGCCTGCGAAGGTTCTTGGATCATGTTGAGGTTGCGTTGTCAGTCTGCATTAGTGTTAGAGCCCAGAATTGGAGATATACTTCCAGATGAAGATGTTCTTGTTCAGACTGGCCGACCGGATGAGTTATTCATCTTGCGAATGTTCTTGTGGATGATTGCCGACTTAGATGATTGTTCCTAAGTTGATGCCTTGTATAAATAAAGGTTTGTGAATTCATTTCAAAGTGTGTCTTGGAGCGAATGAGTGTGGTATAGCGAAAGAGCGAAAGGCAGAGCAGGAGTGTCTCGGGCTTAAATGGAACTGATCCAGACATGGTAAAGATGTCAATCTCCAGTTCAAGTTTGTAATACTTGTTATCTTGTAGACAGTGTCTCTTCTAGGCAGTGTGCTCGGGCAGTGAGCCCTAATTGGCATGTGCCATCTATTTTTTTCTTATTCTTCTAACAGAGAATAATCCTTGGGTTAATCACCCCGTGGTTTTTTCCTTGACCGAGTTTTCCACGTCAAAATCTTGATGTTCAATGTGTTGATGTTTATCTACTCCAGTGTCTTATGCTTTATGCTTTCATAAATGGATAATTGATATGCTATTAACTAACAAAGAAGAATCAAGTGTTTGAAGTAGAAGCAAGTTTTTTACAACTGATTCACCCCCTCCTCTCAGTTGTGTGCCCTAGATCTAACAATTGGTATCAGAGCCAAGTTCCTCTAAAAGGAGCTTAACCACTTGAGGAGATCCAGGATGTCGTCATACAAGAAGGATAGTCCAAATTTTGATGGAACCAACTTCTCTCTTTGGAAAGGACGCATGAGATGTCACTTGGAGTGTATGGGAAAAGCATACTTGTCCATGGTCACAAGAGCATATGTACCTCGACAGGGTGGTCCGATAACTCTAAATGAAATCACAGATGCTAAAAATAATCTGTGGACCAAAGAATCTCTTCTAAGTGCATTAACTGACTTAGAGCTCTCAAATGTTATTGACCTACCAACTGCCTATGAGATCTAGACTAAACTGGAACTTCTGCATGAAGGAGATGAGTATGTTAAGAGTGCAAGGTTGCAGAGTCTCAAAGGGAAATTTGAAAGATTGAAGATGAGAGATGATGAAAATATTTCCACCTTTATGCCTACAGTAAATGAACTAGTGTGTGGAATTAGGAATGCTGGTGGAGTCTTGGATGAAAATGAGATTGTTGGCAAAATTCTTAGATCCCTTCCTGCTACCTACAAAATCAAGGTTACTGCCATTAATGAATTCAAAGCCCATGCAACTATCACAAGAGAACAATTGGCTAGCAAACTGGCTGCATTTGAAATGACTGAGTTTGGAGATGATCCCCCCAAGACTGAATCTACATTCAAAGCCAGTGCCTATGTGAAAGGCAAACAAAGATTTGATCTAGGAGAAAACTCTTCAAGGAAACTGTCATGGTATGATCAAGCAAGGAAAGACATGGAAGAGGAAGAAGCAGAAACAGCTCAACTTGAAGCCCTCATTGCAAAAAGACTGCCAATAGGATCCGGTAAGTATGAAGGAAAATTACCTTTTAAATGCTTCAACTGCAATAAGATTGGTCACTTTGCCTCAAGATGTCCGGAAAGATCTACAAGGTCCAATTCTAACAAACAAAGGTTCCAAAAGAATTGTTATTATGTTCATGAAGAAGCTGATAATGAAGGAGTAATAGATGATGAATTAGAGATAGGAGACAAATCCAGAAATGAATGGGTGTTTATTGCCATCAAGGAAGAAGATCCAATATCTATCAATCATAAGGTTGTAGAAAGAGTTTTGGCTGCCCAAGTTGAAGAAAAGGATGATTGGGTTATTGACAGTGGATGGTCTCACCATATGACAGGTGACAAGAACAAGTTCTTAGATTTGGAAAGGTATGAAGGAGGAATGGTAAAGTTTGGTGACAATTCTACTGGAAGAATCAGAGGTAGGGGAACTATCTCTTTTGATGGAAAGAACAAAACCGGTAACGTACTGTATGTTGAAGGATTGAAGCACAATCTTCTCAGTGTTGGTCAGTTGGTGGATAAGGGCTATGATCTCCGGTTCAAGAATGGAAGATGTAGGATCTTTGAAAGCTTCGAAATTGAGATTGCATCCGGTACTCAAACAAAAGGTAATATCTTCCATCTAGTTGGTACTAACAAAAGTTGTCTATTTGTTCAAGTTGATCAGAGTTGGTTGTGGCATAGAAGGATGTGTCATGTAAATTTTGATAACATCATCAAGATAAGCAATACTCAGGGTGTAAGAGATCTTCCAAAGTTGGTAAAACCTACAAATAGTTTGTGCAAAGAATGTTAGCTAGGTAAACAGAGTAGAATCTCATTCGAAAGCAAGGATCAGTCCTCTACCAGATTATTGGAATTAGTTCATACTGATCTATGTGGTCTGACAAGAATCAAGAGTATGCAAGGTGATAGATATTTCATGTTACTGATTGATGACCATTCTCGGATGATGTGGGTTACCTTTTTGAAAGAGAAATCAGAAGCTTTTGAGAAGTTCAAAATCTTCAAGGCTATGGTAGAGAATCAAACTCGATTAAAACTGAAATGTCTGAGGTCTGATAGAGGTGGTGAATTCATAGACTTTTGTGAGAAGTAGGGTATAAAGAGACAATTGTCTGCTCCTAGGACTCCACAGTAGAATGGAGTAGTTGAGAGAAAGAACTGGACCATCCAGGACAATGATGATGGAAGCAAATGTTCCTCAGATGTTTTGGAGAGAAGCTGTCAACACTACAGTCTACACTCTCAATCGAGTTCAAATCAGAAGCAATATCGATAAGACTCCCTATGAACTTTGGTTTGGCATCACTCCTACTGTGAGATATTTCAGAGTATTCGGTAGCAAATGTTACATTAAAAGAGATGAAGATCTAGGAAAGTTTGATGCTAGAAGTGATGAAGGAATTTTCTTGGGTTACTCCACTCAAAGCAAAGCATACCGGTGTTACAATAAGAGACTGAGAAAGATGACAGAAAGTACAAATGTGAAGGTTGATGAAGGTATTGAAAAGCCCTCAAGATTTTTTGAGTATGATGAAGATGATCAGAATGGTGTTCTGATTCAAGGAACTCAATCCTCTCCTGAAGGTCAAATTCAGACTGATCCGGTAAATCAGGAAGAAGAGATAGGTCTGGATGAGCTTGATCAAGAAGCAGAAGTGCAAGAAACTCCCAAAGTTCCAAGGTATGTAAGACTGAACCACTCTGAAGATCAGATCATAGGTGACAAAAGCAAAGGTGTGCAAACTAGAAGGAATGTTGCTCAAAATCCGGATGAATGTTGTCTAATCTCAAAGATTGAACCTAAGACAATAAATGAAGCTTGCAATGATGAAAATTGGACCAAAGCAATAGAGGAAGAGTTGATGCAAATTGAGAAAAATCACACTTGGGATCTTATTTCTGGACCTAGTAACAAGAATGTGATTGGAACTAAATGGGTCTTCCAGAACAAACTAAATGAAGTTGGTAAAGTAATCAGAAATAAAGGCAGACTAGTCTGCAAAGGCTACTCTCAAATAGAAGGGATTGATTTTGAGGAAACCTTTGCTCTGGTGGCAAGAATTGAAGCAGTCAAACTATTTCTTGCATTTGTTGCCTTCAAAGATTTCAAAGTGTATCAGATGGATGTCAAATCTACTTTCCTAAATGGTGACCTAGAAGAAGAGGTGTACATTGAACAACTGGAAGGATTTCAGTTATCTGAGCATGGTGATATGGTCTGCAAATTAAAGAAGGCACTGTATGGTCTAAAGCAAGCCCCAAGAGCATGGTATGAGAGGCTGGACAAACATCTTTTGAAGATTGACTTCAACAAAGGTACTACTGATAGTAATCTATATTTCCAAATAGATAATGAAAACATCTTGATTGTTGAAGTATTTGTTGATGATATCATCTTTGGAGGAAGAGACAGTATGTGTAAAACCTTTGCAAATCAAATGAAAAGTGAGTTTGAAATGTCAATGCTTGGTGAAATGAATTTCTTCTTGGGTCTACAAATCACTCAAACAAAGAAAGGGATCTTCATTTCTCAGACCAAATATGTGAAATAATTGTTGAGGAAATTTGGAATGGAAGATCCAAAGCAAATGAATACTCCCATGGCAACCGGATGTAAGTTGAGAAAAGATGATGACTCTCCCAAGGTGGATCAGACAAAATATAGGTCAATGATTGGAGGACTGTTGTATCTCACTCAAACTAGACCAGACATTATGCAGGCTGTTGGTCTTGTTGCTAGATTCCAAGATGATCCTAGAGAATCTCATGTTATGACAATCAAGAGGATTTTTAGATATCTAAAGGAGACAGTTGAGTATGGTCTATGGTACCCTAGAGATCATGATTTCTCTCTTCATGCATATACAGATGCAGATTGGGCAGGAGATGTGGATGACCGGAAGAGCACCAGTGGTGGAGCATTATTTTTAGGAAAAAGATTGGTTTCTTGGCTAAGCAAGAAACAAGAGGCAATATCTCTATCTACAACTGAAGCAGAATACATTGCAGCAGCAGGTAGTTGCACTCAAATTTTGTGGATGAAGCAAATGCTAAGAGACATTAAAGTAGAATATGAGGAGCCTATCATAATTTTCTATGATAATTCAAGTGTAATAAATATTTCTAAGAATCTGGTGTTGCATTCTAAGACCAAGCACATATCTATCAAGTTTCACTTTCTGAGAGAACAAGTGAACAAGGATGAAGTCAGATTGGAGTATGTACCCTCCAAGGATCAGATTGCAGATATTTTTACTAAACCTCTTCCCAAGGACTCTTTTGAGTTTCTCAAGGAGAAATTAGGGGTTATTGCCCCTCCAGTGATGAAATAGGATGCACTAATATGCATCAGTCTGGTGGATATCACAGTCATATCTTGTGATCCGGATTGGTGATGGGGAGCTGCTACTCAGGGGGAGCAGCTGGTATGATTCTGATGTGTTAGAATTGCAAGTATGAGCCATTTGCCATTGATGTCAAAGGGGGAGAGAAGACATGTGAAAAACAAGTGGTTCATGATCAAAGGCAGAGCAGTAAAGGAAGAGAAGACATGTGAAGAGTTGTTGCTGATAGGGGGAGCTGTGACAGAAAGGAGAAGTTCTTGTCTTGATGGTTTTTCACATCATATGTTTCCATCAATGACAAAGGGGGAGATTGTTACAAGTATGAGGTTAACCAGTGTTGTCATTGATGTCAACATACTCATATTGCATTAATGAGAAGGATTGGATGAGCTACGTGCTAAGGATATTGAGAAAATTAGCCTCAATCAGGAACAGTGAAGAACAGTGATGACATTAAGGTAAAAGTCCAAGATAAGATGAAGATTAGAGGATGCGATTTAAAGGGTTTGTAGATATGAGTCTTAAGATGTTCTAGTTAAGATTTTAGAGGTCTGCATAAAGATCTGAAGAAGTTATGGCTGCTTGTGTAGAACCAGTTCTGGCAGGTGTTTAGTGGAGGCAGAGTGTCACAGATTGGTCCAGTGAGATCTGGAATTACATTATCTCATTCTGTGGATTGGAAGGAGTGTTGAAGATGTTCATTTGAAGTGACAACCAGATTTGTTCATGTTTTGGAGGTCTGAAAGTACCTTTTTCATTATGACAGTGATGACAGAATGTGTTCTTGAAGTTCTAGATGAAGAACAGAAGAATTCGAGTAAGTTGAGGAAGTGCGGATGTATCTGGTCATTCAGGCAAGCCTATGAAGGTTCTTGGATCATGTTGAGGTTGTGTTGTTGGTCCGCATTAGTGTTAGAGCCTGAAATTGGAGATATACTTCTGGATGAAGATGTTCTTGTTTAGACTAGCCGACCAGATGAGTTATTCATCTTGCGAATGTTCTTGTGGATGATTACCGACTTAGATGATTGTTCCTAAGTTGATGCCTTGTATAAATAAAGGTTTGTGAATTTATTTTGAAGTGTTTCTTGGAGTGGATGAGTGTGGTATAGCGAAAGAGCGAAAGGCAGAGCAGGAGTGTCTTGGGCTTAAATGGAACTGATCCAGACATGGTAAAGATGTCAATCTCCAGTTCAAGTTTGTAATACTTGTTATCTTGTAGACAGTGTGTCTCTTGTAGGCAGTGTGCCTCCTTGTGAGCAGTGTTCTCAGACAGTGAGCCCTAATTTGCATGTGCCATCTATTTTTTCTTATTCTTCTAACAGAGAATAATCCTTGGGTTAATCACCCCATGGTTTTTCCCTTGACCGAGTTTTCCATGTCAAAATCTTGGTGTTCAATGTGTTGATGTTTATCTGCTCTGGTGGCTTATGCTTTATGCTTTCATGAATGGATAATTGATATGCTATTAACTAACAAAGAAGAATCAAGTGTTTGAAGTAGAAGCAAGTTTTTTAAAACTGATTCAGCCCCCCCTCTCAGTTGTGTGCCCTAGATCTAATAGCTACATGATTTGGTTCTCTCCACAAAGCATATAGGGTTGAGTTTTGGGTTGACAAGACAAGAAGTCACATGGTACATCTTTCTGCCGACCTATTTGATGTTTTGGATGATTACAGTATATATACAAGATTGATTTCATGTGTGTGTGTGAGCGAGATCTAAAAAGATAAGGTTGTGGTAAAGATAAAGTGTGTTAAGTCAGTATTCTGAGCTTTAGTGGAACTATATCATTAGCATAAGTCAGATGCATTACTAACAATTCATATTTGGCGGTAAGCCACCTCTTCTTTCTATTCAGGACAGTGAGTCCTTTGGGAGTGAGCCACCTACAGTGAGTATTCTCTTTTGGACAATGGGTCCACCAATTGTATCAACTTTAACCAGTTGCATTATAATATATTGTGAGCTAATCCTCACCATAGTTTTTCCCTTTTTAGGTTTTCCATGTAAGAATCCAGTGTTCATGTGTTATGTGTTTTTATGATTGATTTCATACTTTTCTTTCTTTTTGCAAACTAAATATGCTATGTGGAATGAATGTTTAAATTCTTAAGACGTTTCAGAGAATATTGATTCATCCCCCTCTAAGTATTTTGAGTGTTCAACAATTGGTATCAAACCCTGGTTCCTTGTAAAAAGCTTAACCACTTGAGGAAGATCTTGAAGTGTGAACACATGGTGACTAGGAGATATCCTATCCCTCCAGAAGAAATTCCTGCTGATTAATTTACTGAAGAAGATTGCATAGTTGACATGAATGGAGAACTTAAATCAGCCCTTGAAGATCTAGAAAAAGTTTAATATGAGAACAAAGATCTAAAAGAAAATATTAAGGAAGTAGATGAATGCATCAAGAAGTTGAGAGAGCAAAAAGAGAAATTCATAAAAAAAAAGTAAATGAACAACTTACTCAATCAAATGAGACAATCACCAATTTGAAAATACAAATTGAGGAAGGAAAAAGAATTGAAGAATGCCTAAATGAAAAACTAAAAGGCAAATTGGAAGAATGCTTAAGGCTTGAACAAGAAATTGTATTACTAAAGACAAAATTGGAGAAAGAAAAGAATCAAGAAGAGAAATTCAAGAAAAGCTCCATCTTACTGGATGAAATGATTGAAAATCAAAACGCTCCTAAGAATAAAGAAGGTCTAGGATTTGAAAAGGGTGAAATTTCAAAGGCAAACAATGCTGAGAAGAAGAACAATAAACAAAAGAAGATTGAAGACAAGAGGATTAACAACAAATAGGTTTGGAACCAGAAGAAAATTTTTAAGAAGCCACCTATCAAACAACTAGTTGCACAAAGGTACTCTAGCTACTATTACTCTTGTAATAAATTTGGACACAAGGCTATGAATTGTAGTAGGACAAATTAGAATGTTCAGTCATTCTCTGGTCAATGTTTTACATGTCAAAGAATTGGTCGTAAAGCTAGTGAATGTAGGAATCCGACGATGAATGGTTACAATAAGAATTTGATGTTCTCATATTTCAGAGGTTACTATTATACATGCAATGGATTTGGGCATAAGGCCAATCAATGCAGATCTCAAATAAATGGAAGTAAGCTTGTTCAAAATGTTAGGTGTCACAATTGCAACAAATTAGGTCACATTGCTAAATTTTGCAGAAGTAAGAATGTGAAGGTTGATCCGGTAAGGAAGAGTGATCCAGTGAAAAATGTGGATTTGGTAGAGATGGAGAAAGAAATGGACAAGGTCTAAAAAAAGAAAGAAGAGAATAAGATGAAGGATGAGGCTGTGCCAGTCTCTGGTGCAGATATTTCCTTCAGAAACTAAGTAGAAAGTTTTGGTTTAAGGGGAGCTTCAATCGACAAACTTTAAGCCCGTGCTAAAGATATGGTGCTGATGCTCTCAACACGTGGATATGTGATGTAGTTTGACATGCAAGCTTAACATATTGGAGAGAACACTAATGAAAAATGTCTTGTTGCAGAAGATTGTAGAGAAATTGAAGGTGACTGTGTATCATAGTCAAAGCTTTGACAACTTTATCAATATGTGCATTGAATGCAAATTAGGTTTTACAAAAAGAGATTTTTAAGCAATCTCACTTAACAAGAAAATCATTGGCAATCAAACTTTGAAGAGAGAGAGTGAAAGAGCAAGGAGAAGCTAATCAAACCCTAACCAGAAGTGATTGAAAGGTATTAACAATCTTCTATCTTGCCCTAAAGTTTTTCAGTAATATTTTTAAGATGTTTACTCCACAAGTCATAGATGTAGTGGACTGACCTCGCTCTAAGTCCAAATGACATTCGTTAAAATCTATGGAGATGGATCTAGATGGTGCTTTTTCATAAATTCCATATGAAGGTTTACATATAGAGGATATAAGGATGTACATTGACACAAAGATGGAAGAATACAATCATGCAAAATTTGGAGAAGTATGGGTGAATGAGTTAACCGATGATAATTTTAACCTAAAACATGACCACAGGGCTTTGATGGAAAATAAATTAGATGTCTGGAATGACCTTCCTATTTTGTGTTATGAAGATGCATGGATTAAGTATGTATGAGCCACATTCATGAAAAATTTATGTGGCTAGATGTGCCGCATATGATAAGCAAGGAAGCCATTAGGGTTGTGATAGGGTTATGCTCCACCAAAATAGTTCTGACACTTAAATCAGTGAAAAATGATATGGTGATGAAGCTCACTGGAGAAAAGTTTAACAAAAGAGCTCTAATTTTAAATGATGTTGAAGACCCTGCTGTGAAATATGCATCAATGATGATTGGATACAAAATATACTTCACCAATAGAGAGAACTCAGTCTCTGCAACTGCTATTTACATAGCATATGAGATGGTCAAGAATGGTGCAAACTATGACTTATGTGAATTGCTAAGACAACAATTAATGGAGAACCTTCAAAAGACCAAGGACTCTAACTACTCCTTCAAATTTGGTATTCTAATTATTTGCTTATTGTTTTACTTTCTCAAAGAAATTCCAGGTACAAAGAACTGTTGATAACTGAGAGGGGGGGTGAATCAGTTATCCTAATATTTCAACTTTCTGTACTTTCTTAATAGTTAATGCAACATCGGATCAAATAAGCAAGCATAATCATGAAATGGAAATAACACCAATACACATGACACAATTATTTTCACGTGGAAACCCTGTTAAGGGAAAAAACCACGGGGTGATTAACCCAAGATATTATTCTCTATTAGAAGAATAGAAGATACAAAATGACACTTGCCAATTAGGGCTCACTACCCGAGCACACTACTCACAAGAGGCTCACTGCCTACAAAAGACTTACTGTATACAAGAAGAAAACTTGAACTGATGAGAAGCATCCACACATGCTAAAGTCCAGTTCTGATTAAGCTCAATAGACTGATCTGCTGCACTTCATTCTTACTCTCCTTAAGTGTTGTTGTCCTCTTACATTCTAAACCTATTTTTCTACCTTTTATACTATTCTTCTACTTTTATTTGCACTTCAACACATACACACACTACACTTCACATCTAAATCCATCCTGTATATATATCCGCACAAGTGATTTCAACACTTTTCTAGTCGGCATCCGGAATAGTCAATATTATCTCTAACTCTGGTCTATCGGCTGAATCCTTGCATATCAAGTAATGTGGATCAAGAATATGCTTGTAGAAGTCTTCAATCATGTTGGCCAATCATGAATGATAACTCAAGAAACTTAGTCATTAGCAATATCTCTTCCGGATTTGGGTCTGATACTCTGCTAGTACAGTTCTTCCTCTGTCTACTCTGTCAAACAGGAACCCAACACTCAAGTGCTCATATCTCTTCACCCTTCCATCACCAGAGGCTAAATCCTTGGAATCTATTAGTCAAGGTACTCCTCTTGACTTCACCAAAACTGCATTTCACTGAAATACTTCCTCTGAGAGATCTGGACCTGACTGTCGGACCTTCTGACTACTCTGTTCTTGCTTACCAGATCATAACACTTCTTTAGTCTAACTTCCAGTAGAGACTCATTATGTCTTGCCGATGTGTGGGATAACCTTTGTTGCCATCAATGACAACATTCATGAATCCATATAGTGTCTTGCCAACAAGAACATAGTATGGTTTGCACATATTCCTATAGCAATGCAAATCAGAGATCATCTAAGAAGGTTAGGCAACTTAGAAACCCAAAATGCTGCATTATGGGGATTCTTCAAGACTTTCCAAGTAAACATGCAAGAAAGAGAAAGAATCCCAAAGAGTGTCGTAGAGAAATACAAGGATGACATCATCTTTATGGTTAGCAAAGATGAATGCTAGATGGAAGAAGTGGAACCTAGAATAGTCTAGATTTTGGAGATGGGATATGAGGTTGTAGGAGATATAATTACAGGTCTTGCAGACCTAACTAAGAAAACCAAGAGATACCTCTACAGAAAGATTTGGAACATATGAAGAAAAATCCACTGAAGTGCATTTGAAGCACAAGGAGAAAGAAATAAAGAAAAGTGTTGAGAAATTGAGACCCTAATTAGAAAAGATAGTATGACCAAAGAATTCTGTGGAGAAATCAAAACACATACCTACTTCTCCAGAAGAGTCTCCTAGCATAAGAAGGTCTGCTAGGACTTCTATCTCTACTCCTATTGTCCCAAAATCCTTTGGAGCTACATCTTCTGCAAAGAAAAAACATCAAGTGCCTCTGAGCAACAACCACCTCCCAAGAAGAGAAGGGTAAAAGAAAAGGCTACAAGGGAAAAATACATTAGCCATGATGATGATGAAGAGGAAGAAGAAGGGCCTAAATTAGTTTAGAAGAAGAAAAGAGGGCCTCAAACGTCTAAAGAAGAAACATGCACCAAGAAAGCAAGAGTTGATACTGTTGATAAATGAAGTGAGGAAGAAGGTGAAAAGGAAAAGGAAGGATTCATCTTCAAAAGAAGAGAATGTAGAAGTTGTGAAACCAACCTCATAGGACCTAGTGAACACCTGCAAAACCTAAGAAACCTTCCATAAGAGAAAAAATCAAAGAGAGTAATTTACACAAAAAATGATGCAATTAATGAAATGGATTTAATGAATTACATGTGACAACTTGCTGTTATATTTGCAAGTTAAATAAAACCCAAATATGACTTAATAATAACCTAAGACTAAAAATAAGCCCTAAGTAAACTTATTAAAGTGTAATTAAATATTTAATTACACCAACAACCCCCATAAGTGCAACTTAGGGAGAAATAAAAAACCATGCAACTAATGCAAGAATGGGTCCTGGCTACAAGGCCATGTTAGGTACCCATGAACAACAAGAATATCTCATAAGGTGGAGAAAAGGAGAAAACCCAATGGGAGAAAACTCTTCTCCAAAAGAGAGAAAATACAAGTACATGAACATGTGATGGAAGAAGGACTAACACTAAGACCCCCCAAGAACTGAATCCATCACAAAAGTACAATCATGAATTATCCCCCATAAGAGAGTAAGAAGAGAGAAGGTCTAGTGACCCCCCCAGAAGTGAGAAGGATGAAACCGGGCATGCAAGGAAATGCTCCTTGCAAAAATAGAGATGAGAAGAGAGATCATGGAGCTACTCCTCAAGATGTATCCTGCAGTGCTGGAAGATGCTCGACACATAATAAAGATGAAGACCCATGAACGTCAAACAACTTAAGAAACCTTCCACAAGAGAAAAAAACAAAGAGCAATTTGCACAAAAAATGATGCAATTAATGAAATGGATTTAATGAATTACATGTGACAACTTGATTTTATACTTGCAAGTTAAATAAAACCCTAATATGACTTAATAATAACCTAGACTAAAAATAAGCCCTAAGTAAACGTATTAAAGTGTAATTAAATATTTAATTACACCAACAAAGAAGAGAAATCTGATAAAGGAGTCAAATCTCCTAAGGGAAAAGGAAAGAAAAAGAAATCAAAGAAAACAAATCTTCCACCCTTGCAACTTGAAGATACTATTAGTGTCGTAATAGAATACAAAAATCTAAAGGAAGTAATAGAAATCTATGATGAAAGATCCTCAAATGACAAATCAAACATTGAAATTGCAATAATCAAGTACATGGATGCTTTCAATGTTTCTTTAATAGAGATTATTGATTAGTTACCTGATAGTATTTCTATCTTATTAACCAAGAGATGAGATGAAGCCATGAACACTTGGATTCTAAGATGAGAAGTAAGGCAAATGAGAATATTTGTCCCTCAATTTCTGCTCAAGAAAAGAATAAGGCTATTCAAAAGTTAGCCAAAGAATTTTGGACAAAGATAAGATTGAACACATTAATGTCTAATGACAAAGAGGAAATAAAAGATTAGAGAAGGAGACCTTGAGAATAACTACAGATGTCTTGAAGGAAATGAAAATTGATATAATAGAAGAAGGGTCTTCTTCTAGGGAAAGAGAAAAGGATGATGAGCATCCTGAGAAAAATGAAGAGATTGGAGCAACAAGTACAGATCAAGTTATTCAAACTAAGAAAAATATGTCATGTCCTCTAGTGAACACTGATGCACAGGATCAAAGTGCTATCAATCCACTAGTGGAGAATATAGAGGATGTTTAAGAAAAGAAGGAGAATCTTGAGGAAGAGAAAGATAAAGAAGAAGAAGAACAGATTGAGGAGGTTGTGAAGGAAAATAAACAAGTGGACAATGCTTATGTTCCTCCAAAAACATCTAGGCATTAGGCTAAGATAAAAGAAGGTGAAGGGACACATAAAGAAATTTTGTCCTCCAGAGATCTCGGGCTCACACATGGTCTCTATTTTTGAAGAAGAAATGAAGAATACAGAAGGTGAGTGTTATGGAGTTTCTTCAATAGACTCCATCAAAGAATTCTTGGCCTTGTTGGGACCCAAAATAGCTGCAACCCAAAACTCTAAAACATTCCTAAAACCTAGGCCAAGGATTGTCATCAGGGTGATAGGAAGAGGTTTATCAACAAGTTAAGGGGGATTTTGGTCAACTAATAGGAGTGGGTATGCTCCTCTACACTTCAGGGTCAACTAGACCTAGGAGGGATATTCCTAGAGGCATGAAATAAAATACAACTAAACAAACATAGCCATACCCAATGTACACTTGACCCCAATAGTTGTCACTAGGTCAAGACAAACTAGTTGCACATGCCTCTAATTAAGATGATTCAACTGTACGAATGTACATGCATAGGAAAGATATTTTTTATCCTAAACCATGGGTGAATTTTTTCTTTTCTTTTAAAGAGTGATTGGTCCCTCTCCAATATGGACTAGTGCCTATACCATTGGGCAACAAAGTCAATGCAAGGAGGAAAGGAAATACACAGTAAAGGATCAACTCAACTAGACATATATTCACATATATGACTTCAGAGAGCTTCATACAATGGACATACTTAATGATCCAAAAGAGAGTTCCAATGATTTCTATGCAACAAAAGAATGGCAAATACAAAGCCTTGTATTAACTTAGATGTTGTCACACATCTCCAAACATTTGTTACAATCATGCTAGCAAATGTAGCAAAAAGAAATACATAGCTGCGATTATATATTTACCAAAATCATTACAAACTCCAATGAAGACATACCATTACATTTAAATATGATTTACATAATCTTCCTACTCTATACTAGACATATCCCTTCACTTATAGACTAGACGAATCATGTGTTGATGTTAGAGAAACTCCTTAGGCTCTCCCAGACCAAACAAGTGGCTCAGTAACCAAACCCAAATACATCTTTTACACATGCATATATAACATTTCATCTTCATTGTAGAAACAATGGCATGGAAGGGGAGAAGTCAATAAGAAGGGACATCAACCATACTACATTAACTCGAACTAGCATCCTTTGAAGCATGCCCTAGGATGCATATCCACAAAATCCATCATGAAATGAGTGCTCGCCCATGCCAAAAGGGATAAAGATTGATCAAATGGATTCACATTGACATGGGGAGGTGGGAAAACCATATGTTGCACAAAAATAAGCCCTTGCAAAGCATTAATGGTGACCAAGAGGGTTGTTAGCTAGTCAAATCATGCTTTCTCCATGAAGAAAGAAATCGTCAGAGTTTCAAAGTTTAGGCCTCCAGTCCTCCACCTTATCACTTGTAGAAGAAAGGAGGTGGAAGGTGAAAACTCTGAAATCTGCCATGACACTTGGAAGATTTTACCTTAGCGGAGGTTAGGTCTCAAACATTTGATGTCTGGCCCTCCTTCATGACATCATGGCCAGGTGGCAACATTTCACAGTTCTGCAAACGAGTGAGGGATCCACCAAAAGAGCACAACGAAAAAGAGGAATGCTACCATGTGGCCATCAATGGGCTTTAGAGTTTCAGCATTCAGCCTTCCTAGAGGGAATGTAGAAGAGAAAAAAGTCAATGTCTAACAGCAAAATGCTTAACCAAATTTACAAAGAAAAGGATCAGAGCTCAAGCTTCGGGCCTTCTAGCCTTCATAGAAGAACTTGAAAGAGTAAAAACCCCAATTCCTGACATCCCGTAGAATTTCCACACTTCATAAATTTTCCAAAAGGAAAAATCAAAGCTCAAGTCGTGATCCTGCCATCCTCTTGAGGAAGAAGGGAGAAGAAGAGAACCCCAACCTCTGGGTCATCCCACAATAACGGGTTACACTTTTTGGCCAAACTTGACATTCAAATCAACATTTTGAACTAAATCTTCACTTTCTGACACCTATAGCGCTAAACCATTAGGAATTTGAAGATGATGTGAACTAGTGATTTGTGAGATTTTGTGTGTAGATTTTAAATATATTTTTTTTAAAAAAATTGGAGTTAAATTGTAAATTTTTTGTGTCTCCTTTGATAACTAGTTTTTAATAGTAAACAACATTTTTTTAAAGTGATGTGTATTCTGTAGCACATAACTTTTTTTCTACAAAGGATAAAATTCTGATTCTTTTGAATTTAGATTGGTAACACCAATATATAGGCCATGCATTTGGTTTCATAATATTTTGTTGAATATATATTTTTAATTAAGTTTTAAAGTCAAACCAATTATAATTTAGACATAGGCGTATTTTGTAAAACATAACTTTTTGTGTATGTATTGAAATTCAATTGTTTTTTTTTTTGAAACAAGGACATCAATACCTAGGGCATATATATTTTTCAAAATTTATTTTTTACTAATTTACTAATTTTCTATGTGTGTAGAACAAAGAACTTGATGTTCGTTGAAAAACCTACATTCGCAAGAAATAAAAAAATAAATATAATAATCAAATTAAATATATTTAAAATTATACTTTTTGGGAAGCTTATAATAAGGACTATGTACAAAACATAAATTTTAAATGAATACATTTGATCCCTCAAAATATAAATCAAAAGTAGTTTTTATCAGCATTTTGATAGGTGTAGAGGAGACTCCATTATATGTATGGTTTAAAACTAGCGGGGTTCTATCCAAGGGGGCTTGAATCTAAGGGGGTTTGATCAAACCCTTTTCAATAAAAATCCTTTAAATGGAACCTTTCAAGGCTTAAATCATTATATTTTCTAAAAATATGTGATTTCAACAAAAATCAGGATGTCCCAGAAAGTGTAACCCATTATTGTGGCAGCACCCCTCTGGCGATAAAACACTTAGCTACTTTGTAAAGGGAAAAGGTTAGAGTTCGGCCCTTAGGCCCTCCATCCTTCTCCTTCCAAGGAAAAGCAGAAAGAAGGGGGAAGGTCCGAACTTTGATCTCTGAAAAAATTGAACACTTAGAGAAATTTGCCAAGAACAAGGTGGAGTTTGAAGACGATGGGGATGGAAGGATGAGGGACAGAACTCCGAACTCTGTGTTGGGATAAGTTGCCATTCATTTGCAATCCTAACCAATTCATGTATCTCCAAAGTTCTTAGAATATGTTCCCCAAAACATTAAGACTTTGAGAGATTAATTATTTATTAATTACATCATTTTGACTTTTGCAATTAAGTTATAAATGGATAATGTCAAACTTGGGCACCCACTTTGAGATGGGAGCCATGAAGACCTTGTTGACTTCTCCTGAGTCTAAATTTAGAGTTTGATAACTCCTAGTGAGTGGGAGTTAGACTTGGGACTTATATTTAGACTTGGAGTTGTGCTTTTTTATCTACATGAGTGGATAATGTTGAGACACCTTGCATGGATATAATATTGGAGTTAACTATATAGTGTTAGAGATGCATGAATTGGATATTGCTTGCATGTGGTCAGAATAGCTTGCATGGACTTGCATGTTTTTGCATGTACTTGCATGTTGTTGCATGTTGTTGTATGTTAATTGCATGTAATTGCATGTACTTGCATGTTGATGCATGTTGTTGCATGTTGCTCATATGGACTTGCATGTTGTTGCATGTCACTTGCATGTGCTTGCATGTTGTTGCATGTCACTTGCATGTGCTTGCATGTTGTTGCATGTCAGTCCTATGGACTTCTATGACCTTGCATGTTCTTGCATGTCAGTTATATGACCTTGCATGTAGTTGCATGTCAATTTTGTGAGATTACTTACAGAACACTCCAACTCCATAAACTTGTAGGATGGTACATCTCAGTGATTCAGGAAATGGGTATTAGTTGCATGTTGTTGAAAATGCTTGCATGTTAGTTTTAAGATATTACTTGCAGGACACTCCAACTCCAGAAAGTTACAGGATGGTACATCTCAGTATTTTAGATAATGGTTATTAGTTGCATGTTGGATCTGGTGTTTGCATGTCACTTGCATATACATAACAAGATATATCAGAATAACCTTGGGGACATCAATCTTGCATGTTCTTTGCATGATTTTGATGTGTATTTGATCACTTTAGTTATTAGAAACTCATTGGGCAAATATGGATGCCCAAATGGAGGAGTTTTTGATGTTACTTTTATTTGGTGATAAGTTTGATGTTGGAACAACTATATTTAGCCATCTTGGGTGCCCACATCATGAATGGGTAGTTAACTCAAATTTTGGACTTTGTTTGAGTTCAGTCTTCTCAATTTAAGTTAGCTTGATTTTTGCATGAGCTTTGGAAGCTATGTTAGCAATTGTAATTTATTATAATTTGAGTTTCAAGCTTTTGAATTAAGAAGCTGTTGAATTAAAAGAGGGTTTTTGATTTAATTGTAAACCCCATACATTTTCTAGAGAGTTGATTTGAGGAAAAAAGACTTAGAAGAAAAAAGCAAAAAAAAATTTAAAAGACTTGGAGAAAAAAGCAAGAAGTTTTTTTGTGAAGTGCATCAAGGACTTAGAGAAATTTTAGTATTGAATGTAATCTTTCCAAAGAGATTTAATACAAGCAGGAAACATCTCTGAGTGTGGAGTTTTTTCCTGAAAGGGTTTCTCCACGTAAATATTGTGCAAGATTTTTCTCTTCTCTTCTCTTCTCTTCTCTTCTCTTCTACAATGGATTGAATGTACAAATCAATTGTTCATTAATTGTTACAGATTAATTTTTATTTCATCTTTGCATACACAAAATTTTAAAGTTTATAGCAGCAATTCCACCTTCATTTTCAACACTCTGAAAGTCTGACTACACTAAAAACACAAGGCAAACTCAGGATTTTGGGACTTAGCCGATTTGGGTAGTTTTTCCTTACATCCTTAGAAGGGGAAACACTAGGATCTCATGGATCTTTAGGCTATTTGGCCAGAAGGAAAAATAGGATAACATCCATCTTTTAGACTTTTCCCTTGTATATTTTGAAAGGCAAACCAATGAAAACCTATGAAAGATGTCTCTGATCGGTTATAAGCTATAGGTTCAAGTGGGATTCAAAAGGAACTTGGAGGCAAAATGGGGCATTTGGAGGATTGATTTTTCTAGGCTCCAACAAGCCCAACATAGACAAATTCAGACTGTGGCTTCATCTAAGTTGTTTCAATTTCTGTCTATGGATGGACAAATAAATTTGTTCAATATCTCTCCTCTCAAGAAATTACAACTAGGAACCATTTTTTAGGCCGCTTCCCAAGAGGAGATCTATACTGCAATCACATGTAGAAGGAAATGAGCTTCTAGAAGAAGCAATAAAAGTTTTTGAAAAGATACTGTCAGACACCAAAAGGGATGCATTTATGACCCATGTACAACAAATAAAGCAATTGCTGGAATCTGTTAATAGTCATTATGTATCTTTAGAAAAGGCAGCTGAGAAGAAAGTATTGGAAGAGATTTACAGATTTATCAAAAAAATGTTTCAATTGTTACATCCCCAATTTTTGTCTTGCTATACTTTTACTTTTTGCCTGGACATAAGTAAATTTATTATGATGATTAGATTAATGACAAGGAAAAACATGGATTATTTTGAAAGTCATTTATGAAATTATGGAATGATTATGTTATTATCGATTTAATATTCATATTATGAGATTTGATTTATTATTTGAATTATTTGAATAATGATGCACTAATCATATATTGTTTGGTTACAAGTTGAAACAAGATTACAGGTTTTCAGATGACTCTCAGAGAAAAGAGAGAGAATCTTTCTAGGAGAGAGATATAGACCTCAGGTTGTAACGAGTGGTTTATTTGCCAAACTGAGTTATATGTGTTTAACAAAAATGTGAACCAATGTGTCGTAAGAATTAAGCCTTGTCTTGTCAGTTTACTTCTGAACCTAATCAATAGTTAGTCGATATTGTTTTCAAATCTTTTTAAGTCATAATAAGTTGTCTTAGTCGTTAATAACATTAATGACGTCGTTTGAGTTTGATTGTGACTATTTATGTTTGACATAAATATTATGACATTATTGTCGTAAAAAGGTTGTCCTATCATTATTAAGTACCTTGAGGTGTTATCAACGATTATTAACATTAAGACATTTTTGTCGAGTTAAGAAGATGCGTATATTGTCGACTGATTGTGATGGGGAGACAAGTTCAACCCAATCACGATATCTGTAATCCTTTGTTTAAATATTATTATTATTTTGATTAAACCATAACTATCTAATATAGAGGCAATGTTATGTATATTTGATATACTCAAATATAAGCATTGAGTGAGGATAATACCTCATAATGAGATGACAGTATTGAAGGAAATGTAAGCTAAAATATAGTAGAGCCTTCATTATTGTTAAGTGGTGGATCGAACCACATGTTTTGATTATTAAAATATTATTTTCATATTTTTAAGAGTGTCGGCCTCATCCTTGGGATGACTATGTTTATGAATTGCCCAACTGAATAAACCATATGGTGACCTTCCACAATTGACAAGTGGACTTTAGCTTAAAAATTGAGTTTAGTTTAAGACTGAGTCACCAAGGACTGTTAAGAGGTCATTAAGTTTGCAACCAAATTTCTTTTGTGGTATGAAATAAGGCAACTCTTTAGGAGTCGTGCCTGGGGGGATAATGAGTAACGACTCAGCTGAGCAGGATGTCAGGTTAGGAAAGTTAAAAAAACTTGAGAGAATAGAGAAGATAGGGGGAATAGGATCGAATGTATGTAGAGAAGTTTACAAAGGGAATACGAAATCAAGAGGCATCGACCCTGTGTCTACTCAGCACATCTCTGCCAACTCAAGTTCGTCCATTGTCCAGTATTTCTGAGTTCATATAATTATGAGGAAATCAAATAGTTCTTTTAGATTGAACATCAGTATTTTGTGGGCGATTATATGAGTTCTCCAATAAGGTTAAACCTTTTGTATTTGTGGTGTAATAGTTAAAAATTGTAATGTATTAACATTAGGAAAATGTAGATAACATTCTAAGTAAACTGTGTTGATCTATCTCTGTGATCGATGAGGACAACGAATGCAAATAATTTGGTTGATTCTTGGTAATTCAAGTGAGTAGTATGTTACAATATACTACATTGACCATTTGCTACTTCCTTTTATAAATCAATAATCTTATCGATTCATTGAACAAAGGACAAGAGACTATCTTAGTAAGAGGTTGTCATAGCTTTTATTAGCTTTGAAAATAGTTCTCTCTTATCAAATAAGTTTGTAGCAAGTTAATGGAATGATTGTGTGTTAACCAAACATTAGGCTCTTGAATGAATGAACCTTGTTTTCATATTCTCAACTTGAACTATATAGTATTGAGGTTATATCGATTTAACATGTTGTCTTGTATAGGCATAATAAATACTGTTATCTACTAAGTGAACTAGATTCATATGAGTTGTTCGTAAACTTATGTATCATATGAAATGATAGTAACATAGAGATACTATGGAAGATGGAATAAGGTTATTATGAGAATCCCATTTAAGACTATTTGTCTCTACTATTCATGAAGAGATCCAATTCAATGGAGTAGGCTAAGTCTACTAGAGAATGACCTTGTAAGGGTATATATATAATTAATGTATGTTTTGTTTATAAATATTAACAAAGTTATTCTACGTTCCTTTTTATAGGAGATATTATCTATTTAAGAATTATAGTATTCTTAACCTTGGTCGAGTTAATCAAGGGTTATTTGTGAGTCTAGAACTCCTAGATATATGATATGGTTATATTGTAGTATCAGGTTAACAAGGATAATAGGTAAACCCTAGAGTCGTTTACAACCAAATGAATGGTTATGTTATATAGACTTATGTAAGTCATAAGGTATTATTATTATGACTCATAGATTAAACTATTACCAGAACATGATGGTTACACTATTTATGTGATAATAGTTAGTGTGAATAAACTATGAGAATAGGACAGTATCCTAGTTGAGTAGGGGTGGGTGAACACAACGACTACGTTAATTATGAATGATATTGATATTAAAAACTTTGGCCAAAGTAATGTATTTGTTTTCTGGATGCATTGTCAATTCACTATATTTGGATTGCTCATCCTATCAGAAATCATACATAGCTAGAGGGCATCTAGGGTTGTATGGTTGACAGAGTTGAGTAGAATACAACATTATGTACTCAAGAAAGGCAAATTACCATTGGTCACCTAAGGTCTATATTCATCGTGAAGGGCAGGGCCACTTCCTATGTGGAAGATGTGTGGGAGACCGTTGGTCTGTGGTTGGAGGTAAATCACTAGAAAGATGCTCTCTCCAAGCAGGAAACATGCCAGGACTTGTGATAAATATGTCAGATATTCAGAGGCAGTATTTATACCAAGTTTGTATATGTAATGGATTTACATTTGTAAACATTGTAAATGAGAAAGACAATATGGTTTATTGTATCTTGTAAAAAAAAATCTTGTAATTGTAGTTACTTGATTATTTGTTGAATAAAAGAAAAATTTTCTCTATCTCATTTTTACCTTGTTAATTTACTCTATGGTAATTTTTTTAGATTTACTATCTTTAGAACGTAGATGTTACATATGGTCTCAGAGCTACTAGGTTCAACACTAGGGCTTCTTAGACCACTATGCTTGCATGTAGTCAACATTATGCAGTTAGCTAATGTTTGAAAATTTCTGTGCTAGGATGGTACGTTTTAAGAAGACATCAAGAAAGTCTGTTAATTTGAGTCAACATTTCCTTAAAGAAAAAAGATAATGTGAGGCCATTATCAAAACCTTTGAAGGAACCAATGATGAGAGTGACATTTGGTTAAGTGATACATAAAATCTAATGATTGCCTTAACTCGAATCAATCCAGTGGGAAAGGATTACTTGGAAAGGGTTAAAGATGAGGAAATAACTATGGTTAGGTGAGATCCCCGCATACCCTCAACTGTTGAGATCATAGAAGTTAGGTCTAATAGTGAGTCAGAGGGTTATATATACCTTGAGATTATGTATCTAAAAATGAATCTAAAGGATATATTCCTCTTTAGCATGACTTTTGAAGTCATTTCTTGTATAAAGAAGAATACTCTTTACTTTTGAATGAAATAAATAAAAAGAGTTATTTTTGTGCCAAACTACTATTTAAATTGAGTATTATGTTTAGATTTAATGGGTTGCATTATAATCTTGAACTAATGGACAACTCAATATTCTCAGGTGTGAGAAATCGATAAACATGGTGCAGACAAGAACTAATCAAGGAGAAATTGAAGACGAAAACCACCCACCAAATAATAAGTTGGACCAAATCATAACCATGCTTGAGGAAACCAAGAAAAGATTGGGTGATTTGGAAAAGAAGGTGGATGATAAAGGGAATATTAAGGGAGGAGGTGAAAACTCTCATGGTGAAAGCGGAGAAAATCATGAAGATCAAAGTAAGAGTACCGAACCTCATAAAGAGGTAAGGAATAGATTGACCTTGGAGCTCTCAAAGGAATGAAGAAGGTTATTCCACCAAAATTTGATGGGACAGAAACCGAAGATGCTACAGAAGCTTGGTTAACAAAGATGGAAAAGTACTTTGAGATAAGAAAGTACTTGGAGGTGACCAAGGTAGTATGGGGAGCATTCCAACTAGCAGGAGAAGCATCTACCTGGTGGATGAATAAAAAGATGGAATTGAATTTAATCTCTCTAAGGGTAACTTGGGATGAGTTCGTGGAACTCTTTCACAAAAGATGGTTACCACAACTCTATTTTGATCAGAAACTAACTGTTTTTCAGAGCCTTTGACAAGAAGATATGACAATGGTAGAATATGGAGAAAAATTCACTTGACTCCTGAAATATGTTCCACAGTATCAAAAGGATGAGAGATTCAGGATCAAAAAATTCATCATGGGCCAAAATACTCAAATTGGTGGTGAAGTGGATGTACATTTCCCATGACAATGGAACAAGTGTATGAGAAGGTGATCAAGCAAGAGCAAAAGCTAAAATCCATCTCAGCTTATCGTGATAGAAACTGCAAGAGGTTTAATGGAACCCCTAATAATCAACCCTACAAGAAAAGATATGAAAAGAGCTATGATAACAAGAGAAAAGATAAAGGACCTCAGAAGAACAAAGGTGGATCTGGTAATGAGAAGAAGAATGGCAACTACAAAAGAAATGAGGATAAAAATGGTAAGACTTCAGATAAGAAGGGACCCATTGGAGGATGCTTTACTTGTGGGGGCGACCACTATGTAAATCGTTACCCTAACAAGAATCAAAATGGACAACAAAGAGGTACTGCACTACCTACTCAACAAGAAGCATTCCAGAAAAGGATTCATGCATCTCTCGACAACTATCAAGCAAAGTATCAAATCACACCCATTGAGATGAAACATAATTTGTTTCAAGTCCCTATATCTATTTTGATTGATACATGAGCCACTGAAAACTTTGTTTCTCCTAGAATTTTGAGTAAATTTTCTAGAAAAGCTAGTTATATTTCCAAACCCTAGTCAATAGAATATGTTAACCAATCTAAGACTCAGGTAGAGCAATGTTTGTTTGAAGCCAAAGTTGACCTTCCTAGTTTCTCAATTGAAGTAAACCTTTATGTAGCTCCCCTAGGTTCCTATCATGTAATCCTAGGAATGAGTTGGTTATGGAAACATAGAGCTAAGGTTGACTATTTTCAAAAACAAATGAATGCTTAGATGACATGGGAAATCTGACCTAATTCCAAGGGATTCAAAGAGAAGTTAAAATCAAAACTATCTCTGCCAAGCAATTAAAAAGGGCTAGAAGAAAAGGTTGTCAGTTGTTTGCAGTCAAAATGGAACAAGTGGAGGAAAGGGTAGATACCCTAGTTTATCATTTGGGTAAAAGTATCCTTTTCTTCAGGAATTTTAGGATGTGTTTCCAGAAGAGCTTCCAGGATTGCCTCCCAAGAGGGTTTTTTTATTTTTCTATTGACATTAAACGAGGATCTGAACCTATATCAAAAGCACCCGACCGTATGACAACAACGAAGTTAATGGAATTGAAAGCACAGTTACAAGAATTGTTGGCAAAAGGTATGATCAGACCCAGTTTTTCACCTTGGGGTGCTCTGGTTATTTTTGTTAAGAAGAAGGATGGAACCCTTCATTTGTGTATAGATTATTGTATGCTTAATAAAGCAACAATAAATAACAAATATCCTTTGTCACGTATTGATGATCTTTTTGATTAGATGCGTGAAGCTGTTGTGTTTTCAAATATTGATTTGTGATCAGGATATCATCAGTTAAGACTCAAGGATGAATATATTCATAAGATAGATTTTAGAACTAGATATGGACACTATGAGTTCACAGTGTTGCCATTTGGTTTGACAAATGCACTTGCTGCATTCATGAATCTCATGAATAGTATATTCAGAGATTGTTTGGATAAGTTTGTTTTAGTCTTTCTGAATGATATACTCATTTATTCTAAGAATGAGGAAGAACATCGACGTCACCTGCATATTGTTCTACAAAGATTAAGAAAACATAAGTTATATGGGAAACTGTCTAAGTGCACATTCTTCCAGAAGGAGATTCAATACCTAGGTCATATTATATCAGCTAATGGAATATCTGTTGATCTGATGCAAAAATCATAGCTATTCTAGATTGGCTTGTACCAACAAATGTGCATGAGGTGCATAGTTTCATGGGCATGGTAGGCTATTATAGAAAGTTTGTTGTAAGTTTATCTAGTATTGATAGTCTAATCACTTCCCTATAGAGGAAAGGAAAGAGATTTGAATGGAAAGACAAATGTCAGGAAGCATTTGATCTCTTAAAGGAAAAGTTAACTACAACTCCAATCTTGAAAGTTCCTGACCCTGAAGGACAATTTGAGGTAATCATAGATGCCTCAAGAGAAGGATTAGGAGTGCTTATGCAAGAAGGAAGAGTCATAGCATATGAGTTAAGGAAATTGAAATCCTATGAGAAAAATTATGCACCGCATGATCTGGAATTGGCAAATAGTAACTCATGCCTTACAGATGTGGAGACATTACTTATTGGGAAAGACTTCTGTACTTAAATCAAATCATCAAAGTCTTAAATATATTTTCTCACAACTGCATTTGAATGCTCGACAAAGGAGATGGTTAGAATTGATATCTGACTATGACTTTGAGATAAACTACATCAAAGGAAAACAGAATAAAGTAGCTGATGCTTTGAGTCGTAGAAAACATATAGCTTCTATTATTTCTATTTGTGGAAATTTCAAGGATTTGGTATTGCAAAATTTATCTGGTCATGAGTTTTATGAGCAGGTTAAGCAGGCTCTGAAAGATAATCCTAAAGATCCAAGGTATGATGGTTTTTTGTTTGAGTTAGATGGACTATTGAGGTATAAAGATAGAATTTATGTTCCTAATTCAGATGTATTAAGAGATCTAGTATGGAAAGAAGTTTATACTTCACCGTATTCAGGACATCCAGGAGTGACCAACTTCTAGCGGATGTTAAACCTCTTTATTTCTAGAAAGGAATGAAGAATGATGTTGTAAGATTTGTAGCAAGTTGTTTGGAATGTCAAAGGGTAAAAGTAGAGCATCATCATCCTGCATGATTGTTGTATCCACATGATGTGCCAAAGTGGAAATGGAAAGTTATTAGTATGGATTTTTTTCAAGGTCTTCCTATGTCAAGGAATCGACATGTTGCCATTTTAGTGGTAGTTGATAAACTCACAAAGGTAGCATATTTCATACCATGAAATTTGACTGATGGAGCACCTGTTTTAGCTCGCAAATTTGTGCAAGAGGTCTTTAGATTGCATGGCTTCCCTGAAAATATTGTCTTGGATAGAGATGCATGTGTAACGTCAAGGTTTTTGCAAACTTTGTTTTCTATGCTAGAGACTAAACTCAATGTGAGTACATCATACCATCCTGAAACTGATGGGTAAACTAAGAGAGTTACCCAAGTCTTGGAAGACTTGTTGTGAATGCATTGCATGGATCATTAATATAAGTGGGAAGAATACTTACCACTTGTGAAATTTGCTTACAACAATTCCTATCATTCCGCTATTAAGATGGCACCATTCAAAACATTGTATAGAAGAAGATATCGAACTCCTATAAGTTGGGATAAGCTAGAGGATATGATTAGCATCAGACCAAAAATGCTAGCTGAAATGGAAGAGAAAGTTAAGCTGATTAGAAAAAGATTGGCAGAAGCCAATGATAGGCAAAAGAGCTATGCAGATGCAAAATGTGTTCCAAGGCAATTCTCTATTGGAGAAAAAGTTCTTTTGAGGGTTAAACCTCAGAAGAGTTCTATTAAGTTTGAGAAGTCTTCTAAGTTGGCCTCTCAATATGTGGGACCCTTTCAAGTGCTTGAAGTAGTCAATCCAGTTGCCTACAGAGTTGCTCTACCACCAATCTTATCTAGAATGCACAATGTTTTTCTTGTGTCTTAATTGAAGAAATATTTTGTAGGTAATAATCATATTTTGACTTGAAATTCTTTACAGATGAAAGACCCAGGGGTGGTCATGATCGAGCCACTCAAGGTGTTAGAAACTCGCAAGATCCACTTGCGTAACAGAGAGGTCTTGCAATGCAACGTCCAATGGGACCAATATGCTGAGGAAAATGCTACATGGGAGGATTACCATGAATTTTATAAAAAAATTCCTCATTTATTTAATAACATTACCAGTTGAAAACAATGAACTTGCTTTTTAGATACTTTTTAATAACTTATATCATTGAGGATGATGAATCTTTAGGGAAGGATATGTTACATCCCCAATTTTTGTCTTGCTATACTTTTACTTTTTGCTTGGATATAAGTAAATGTATTATGATGATTAGATTAATGACAAGGAAAAATATGGATTATTTTGAAAGTCATTTATGAAATTATGGAATGATTATGTTATTATCGATTTAATATTCATATTATGAGATTTGATTTATTATTTGAATTATTTGAATAATGATGCACTGATCATATATTGTTTGGTTACAAGTTGAAATAGGATTACAGGTTTTCAAATGACTCTTAAAGAAAAGAGAGAATCTTTCCAAGAGAGAGATATAGACCTTAGGTTACGAGTAGTTTATTTACCAAACTAAGTTATATGTGTTTAATGAAAATGTGAACCAATGTGTCATAAGAGGTGAGCCTTGTCTTGTCAATTTACTTCTGAACCTAATCAACAGTTAGTCGATATTGTTTTCAAATCTTTTTAAGTCATAATAAGTTGTCTTAGTCGTTAATAACGTTAATGATGTCATTTGAGTTTGATTGTGACTATTTACGTTTGAAATAAATACAATGACGTTATTGTCGTAAAAAGGTTGTCATATCATTATTAGGTACCTTGAGGTGTTATCAATGATTCTTAACGTTAAGACATTTTTGTTGAGTTAAGAAAACATGTATATTGTCAATGGATTGTGATGGGGAGACAAGCTCAAGACAATCACGATATCTGTAATCCTTTGTTTAAATATTATTATTATTTTGATTAAACCATAACTATCTAATATACAGGCGATGTTATGTATATTTGATATACTCAAATATAAGCATCAAATGAGAATAATACCTCATAATGAGTAGATGGTATTGAAGGAGCCGTAAGCTAAAATATAGTAGAGCCTTCATTATTGTTAAGTGGTGGATCAAACCACGTGTTTTGATCATTAAAAGATTAGTTTCATATTTTGAAGAGTGTCAACCTCATCCTTATAGGGATGATTGTGTTTATGAACTACCCAACCGAATAAACCATATGGCAACCTTCCACAATCGACAAGTGGACTTTAGCTTAAAATTGATTTCAATTTAAGACTGAGTCGCCAAGGACTGTTAAGAGGTCATTAAGTTTGTAACCAAATTTTTGTTGTGGTGCAAAATAAGGCAACACTTTAGGAGTCGTGCCTGGGCGATAATGAGTAATGACTCAGTTGAGCTGGACGTCAGGTTAGGAAAGTTAAAAAACTTGAGAGAATAGAGAAGATAGGGGGGTAGGATCGAGCATATGCAGATAGGTTTAAAGGGGGAATATGCAGTCAAGAGGCATCGACCCTGTGTCTAGTTTGTACATCTCTGCCAACTCAAGTTCATCCATTGTCAGGTATTTCTCAATTCATATAATTATGAGGAAATCAAATAGTTCTTTTAGATTGAACATCATTGTGTTGTGGGTGATTATATGAGTTCTCCAGTAAGGTTAAACCTTCTGTATTTGTGGTGTAACAGTTAAAAACTTTAATGTATCAATATTAGGAAAATGTAGATAACATTCTAAGTAAATTATGTTGATCTATCTCTGTAATCGATGAGGCTAACGAATGCAAATCGTTTGGTTGATTCTTGGTAATTCAAGTCAGTAGTATGTTACAGTATACTACGTCGACCATTTGGTACTTCATTAATAAATCAATAATCTTATCGATGCATTGAACAAAGGACAAGAGACTATCTTAGTAAGAGGCTGTCATAGCTATTATTAGATTTGAAAATAGTTCTCTCTTATCGAATAAGTTTGTAGCAAGTCAATGGAATGATTGTGTGTTAACCAAACATTAGGCTCTCGAATGAATGAACCTTGTTTTCATATTCTCAACTTGAACCACATATTATTGAGGTTATATCGATTTAACATGTTGTCTTGAATAGGCATAATGAATACTGTTATCTACTAAGTGAACTAGATTCATATGAATTGTTAGTAAACTTCTATATCATATCAAATGATAGTTGTGTGGGTAAAATAGTGCATCAATCAAATGAATAACAGATGACCCAAACATCAACAGAATGGAGAAACAAAGAAGATTCAAATAAAGCAATGAACGAACACAGCAAACCTCTTCCGTTTCAAAACTTCTGTTGTTCGCCTATCACGAATCGTCCTTTCGCAGATGAGATGAGCCCTCAGAGAGTGCAATCTTTTAAAGCTGTTTGAGGAAGTCGATGGTGAACGGCTATAGTGTGATATGCAATGAAGGTGAGCTCCAATGCAACAATGGTGATCTCAAGCTTGAGGATGACAAGTGGGTGCCAAAGGCGCGCTGGTGATATTTCTGCAGAGTAACGATGTCAAAAGCCTGGATGATTAGAATGAAGGGATGAAGCTTCATTTATAGACTTGGAGGAATAGGAATCAACGGTTGAGAGAAGACATGAAGATCAACGGCTGAAGATGGTTGAGGAATGTGCAACCAGTGGAAACATGCCAAGTGTCCCAGCTCTCTCATGAAAGGTGGGATGTGACAAAACTGATTGGAGAGTTAACAGACTTGACTGATCTGTTAACAGAATTGATTGATCAGTTAGAAGAGTGGATTGTGGAACTGACTGGATTGATTGAGGATTTGACTCAACTGACAGGTTAGTTAACAGATTTGATTGATTGGTTAACTGACCTCTGATTGGAGAAGAAATAGGCCATGTGGGTGAGGGAAAATAAGGCAATTAAATATTAAATATATTTAATTACATGTGCAACCTGATGAGGTGGACAAGGTGAGGTGGAAAAGGTGAGGTGTAAAGGTGATGTGGAATTTTGAATTTAGAACTTTAGGATAGAGGAAATAGGATTAATTAAATAATTTATGATTATTTAATTGTGAAGGACTTTAGAAGAATTCTAATTAAATAAATAGAATTTATTTAATTATGGAACAGTGAATTGATTAAATAAATTTGGAATATTTATTTAATTAATAGAAGAATGGAATAAATATTTAGAATATTTATTTAGGATGATTTGTGTCATTTTTAGGCGTATACATTTTGCCCCTCTTTGATGCAATGCAGTTTACAGTGTTGCTTCAAAGAAATTGATAGTCTGAGTGATGATACATGCCCCAGTTTGCCCCTGGTACAGGTTAAATGACGATAGGATGCCCCCTCGGGAGATTGGATGGGAAAAACAGTGAAAGTTTGGGAGACGGACGATCTCACGACGAGGAAGTGGTTAGGATAAGTTGGAGGAAAAAGGGATGCGGGCAGGGATGCAGGAAGAAAACGGGAGGAAAAACGGACACGGGAAGTAGTCACAGTCATCACCTAGCCAGAATTAGGGTTTGGAGGCTATAAATAGGAGCTGGGTCCACAAGAATAGTCATTTGCACACTTGGTTGATCTGGATTGGAGAAAGAGAACTCAGAGCAAACTTAGAGCAGCATGGCAGCCAGAGCAGCAGACATTCCACGCGAGGAGCACCAATTCGAGCGAGTCTGACGATTCGGGCGGCCAGCAGAGGCAGGACCCCCGATATGTGCTTCGAAAAATTTCTCCTAGGGTCGAGTTTAGGTGTCATAAATGCTCGTAGAAAATAGGTGAAATGAATGCGCCGAAACGCAGAATGGCGCATATGCCTCGCGAAGCTGCACTTTTGTAATTTCACGGCGCATATGCCGGTTTCGGCGGCGCATGCGTGAAAGCTGCACTTTTGTGCAATTTGGCGGCGCTTTCGTAATTGGGCGGCGCTTTTGTATTTTCACCGCGCATGCGCGAAATGTAGCAGCGCATTTGTTAAAGTTGCGCATATGTGACTTACTGCGGCGCATCCGTAATTTAGCGGTGCATACGTGGATTTCTGCGGCGCATGTGTTATAACGGCGCATGTGTGCGCTGTAGCGGCGCATATGCATTTTTGCGGCGCATACGTTGATTTTTGTGGCGCATATACCAGAAATGGCGCATTTGCTTGGGATGGCAAATTGCTTAGCCAAATTGATTCGATTAGCGTCCTGTTTGACGCAGGAATCGATGAGCTATCTCCGAGATTGCAGGAATCTAGTCAAGAGATGTAGTGTGCTGTTTTGATCAATTTGAAATGCTAAGTTTAGTTGATATAGTGCAATAGATATGTTGAGTATGGTATATGCGGCTTGAGACTGACGCCTTGCTTTGCGTGCTTGCAGGAGGAGATACGAGAGACGTTACAGTCGAGAGAGACGTTCCCTATGCCTCTATTGCACAGACATATGCTGACGGAGGCTGATAGAGTGGCGCTTGGTGCTATGGGCTTAGATTACGTTTGCTTTATGCCCGAGGTGCGGGCGAACCGAGGACTGTTGACAATTGCCGTGGAGAGATTCCACAGCGAGGACGGGACCTTCCACTTCCCCACTGGAGAGATGACGGTGACGTTGGAGGACGTCTATAGGATACTGCACTTGCCCGTGGTAGGCGAGTTGGTGGAGTACGACGCACAGCGGGACGCGGGACTCGCCGAGTGTCAGCGAGTATTTGACGATCCCGAGCTGGTGGGACAGGTCATCCCTCGGCAGGACATATATGACTGCTACGACTACTTCCTTGGGATTGTGGCTGGACTGATTGTGGGCATTGTATGCCCGGACAGGAGATCGCACGGGTTCCCTATTGGATGGGGCAGGATCATGGAGCGGATGTTGACTGAGGGCACCCGATATGCGTGGGGACCTTGCGTGCTAGCCCAGTTATATCACGACATGCATCAGGTGGTGTACCACCGCAGCACGAGTCTATCGGCTGGGGTGTTGCTGTTACAGTTTTGGCTGTGGGAGCACATAGCGGTGACCAGGCCGATATGCGTCTTTGCTAGGCAGAGGGGAGAGCCGTACAGCTATGGCTACGCAGGAGTGATTTCCCAGCACAGGCTAGGGAAGCTAGAGTATTGGCGGCATACGTTGGATGGGATAGATGTGGTCGTCTGGCGACCGTATCTGGACTGCGAGCCGTGGGATGATGAGGGAGATGAGCTGCCTTTCTGCTTTCAGACCAGGTGGTTGATAGGCCAGACACGGCACATCTTGGAGAGGCAGACGGTGGGCCGAGTACTGAGACAGTTCGGCAGGAGACAGGGTATGCCACAGGGACAGGCCATGTTCGCACGGACACATGCAGAGAGGGTCCGATGGGGGCCGATGGCTTCTTATGAGGAGGCTCTGGCAGAGTTCCAACAGCTGCCTTATGTGGCATGGGACATGAGGCGAGAGATAGCGGATGCGGGGATTACACAGGAGTATGAGGATTGGATTACTGCACATCCATTCCCGAGATATTCAGGACCTGGCATGCTGGTGCCTCGTATTGACGAGGCGGATTCAGAGGAGGAGGGAGAGGCCGGCCCAGGGCGGAGGGCCGCGAGAGGAGGACGAGGACAGGGTGGCCGGGCTGCAGAGAGGCCGAGGCAGCGGAGGAGGATAGATCGGGCTGGGCAGGCAGTGCCAGGACAGGGAGAGGTACCGCAGCAGGTGCAGCAGTAGGCACAGATGCCACCACCCCAGCAGGTACCACAGCAGTAGGTGCCACAGCAGCAGGTGCCCCAGCAGCAGGGGCTAGGACAGGCAGAGGCAGCACAGGGGCCAGTGCAGGGTGAGGCACATGACAGGACTATAGCCAGTCTGAGGGGACAGGTGCAAGAGCTGCAGGCACAGCTGAGGAGAGTGGAGAGGAGGCGAGATACAGACGCAGCGGTGATCGCTGGTTTGACTCGCGAGCGAGACATGGCCGATGCCCGGGTACGCCTTATCCGAGTAGAGAGGGACACAGCAGTGGCTGCCATGGGTACAGATGTAGCGAGCTCTTTTCTAGTTGGGCAGGTGCAGCAGGCACAGGCACAGGTAGGCCAGTTGCAGACGCAGTTGGCACAGGCGCAGACAGACTTAGCCAGAGTGCAGCAGCAGGCACAGTACTACCGAGGCTTGTACCATGGTGCCGTGTCGTCGAGCCAGAGGGCAAGGAGTTTCAAGACTCAGTCTGGGGTGGCTCACAGAGCAGGTCCATCCCAGTCAGGGGCATCTGTCATGGGACCTCAGCAGTCAGGAGTTGGCAGTGGTGGCCCACAGCAGCAGGGGTAGTCAGAGACCAGATTTTGTACATTTTGGGACATGTATCACCGTCTATTTAGATGCATATTGTATATGACACTTTGATTTTGAGAGAGATGATGATATTGTACATTTGGACCTCTTTGTATATGATAGTATGGATGATGATGCAGCTTTTTGTATCTATTGCATGCGTTTATGAGATGATTACTTCTATTGCCTGATGTGATTCTATTGCATAGTTAGATGGTTTATATGATGCTATATGAGAAATACTTTGATATGCTGCTATATGATGTCTATATGATTTAATGTGACAAATGAATGCAAAGTTAATATGATGTCTATGTGATGATGCAAATGTATGTATATGAACCATGATTTCTATGTTATGATATAACTGTATATGTGGTGTCTAAAATGAGCTAATGCAGATGTGTGTATGGAACATGATTTCTATGTTATGATGCTGTATAGATATGTGAGATGCTACTGGATATTTATATGATGTAATGCTTTGAATGTATGCATTTGTAACATGAGTACTATGTGGTGATGTAACTATATATGTGATGCACTTAGCTATGTTGTTTGATTTTCTGGGCTTTTAAGATTAAGATGTGATGCAAATGTATTGGTGACCTAATGCATTGGATGGTGCGTTCTACGAACCTAATCATGTGCATGACTAGTTTCTGCGAATGATATGATATGCTCCTATATGCCTTGTTTTTGTGATGTCCAAATGTACTCTATCGACAGAAGAATGACCTGATGGATAGAGGAATGGTTGCTTAGGAACTTTTCTTGATATCGTTACTCTGCATACTTTGAATAATGAAGATTTGTATGGATGGGTGTATGGATATAGGACTGATGTTTTGCTTTTAGATTGCTTTATTTCATCATTGGGCATTTTGTTTTTGGTACTTTTTTGACATGTTGCAAGTGAATACAAGCATCGAGGTATAATTGAACCGAGATGACCTGAGTATCGCTTACATGGAGTGTAATTGAGCAAGTTAATACAAGCATCTAGTCAAAGTTGAATCTAGATGACTTGAGTACTTCTTGCGTTTCAACAAGCAAAGATTGCCCCCGTTCATGTAAGACCTTTGATGTCCTCGATGATCTTTTGCCGATCATGTCCTTAGACAAGGCTTCACCTTACTAAAGTTTAATCCACAAACAACAAACAAAGAAAGTAATCATGCCCCCATCAGAGCATCTCTAGCTTTTGGCATCCTTGAGTAGCATAGGAAGGTATGATAGCAAAAATCAAGACTCTGTAACTTAACCCTAGGTTCCAATCTACAAAAGCATATTTGCGTTGATATGTGTTTATTTCTTGCCTTAATTTACATAAAATCATTTAGAAGACCTTGGGTGTTTGCGTTGCATTGGATAGGGTAAGATGCTCATAGTCAAGATTTCTGCTTGAAGCGCGGGTGTTTGCTTGCATTTGCTTGCTTGGTGAGAAGATGGCACAATCCTTATTGAGAAGACGGACCCTAAGGGACTGACCTAGTGCCTCGGGGGCTCATTGCTAAATGGCCTTGCCTACGTGACGACGCAGAGGCAATGTAGTTCGGGGTAAACCCTAATGGACCATGGATGGACTAGAAGAAAGATGACAAGAATGAAGATAAGAGAGGAGACGAATGGGACCTTGGGAGAGATGGAAGCCTTGGGGGCGCATTAGAATAATGGCCTTGCCTACGTGACGGCGCAGAGGCGACGTAGTTCATGGATTTGGACCACAGACACTGACGAGAGACACTACACTAGGCTCACTTCGAGGAGACGGTATGGGATAAAACCTTGGTTGACAAGGCCACAAGGTGAGTATCAAGCCATGATAGGTAACTGTCAAGTGTTTATTGTGGGATGGATATGGGTCGAATGGGGAAAATAGAGGGAGAATGGGCTCAAGGTGATTGGATTCCCAAAGATGGGGAATGCGGTTTGTCACAAGTAACACCTGTTTACCAGGTTTTCATCACTTGCTTTTATTTGCACGAGAAGCTAGAAAGTAACATGACGCCTGATTGCCAGGTTTTCATCATGATACCTATCCAAGGCACCTGTTTGTGAGGTTTTCACCAAAGGACGATTGTTTTTTTGCATGCTTTCTATTTTTTTCAATTTTTTTGTATTTTCTCTTTGTAGCTTTTTTGATTTTTTTGATTTTTTTTTTTTTTTGATTTTACCGTGCCCCCTTGCATTGGGGTTCTCTTAGGTATAGAACCTGCGAAGGTACATGCTGTTGATTGGATCATCAAACAACTCACCTTCTGATGTGGCCAACTGATATGCCCCCGATCCGTAAGCCGCTACAATTACATAGGGTCCAAGCCAGTTAGGCTCGAACTTACCTTTCTTTTCTCTGTCCTGCTGATTGCGAGGGTTCTCTTTTAGAACTAGGTCCCCAACCTTGAAGCATCTTGGTCTAACCTTGTGGTTGTAGCTTCTTGACATCATCTGTTGATAGGCTTTGAGATGGTCAAAAGCTTTCTGGCACCGTTCCTCTAGCAGTTCTAGCTCTTGCAGTCTGGAGATTCTGTACTCTTCGTCTGATATGAGACCTTTCAACGACACTCGAAGGGATGGGAGTTCGACCTCAATGGGAAGGATGGCTTCGGAACCATAGACGAGGGCATAGGGTGTAGCACCTGTGGGAGTGCGTATGCTGGTTCGATAGGCCCACAGAGCGGGATTGAGTTGGACGTGCCAATCGCGACCAGCTTCATTGACAGTCTTCTTTAGGATTTTCAGAATGGTTTTGTTTGATGCCTCAGCTTGGCCATTACCTTGGGGATAATATGGGGTGGAGAAGCGATGCTGGATCTTGAAACGCTCACAAAGTTCTTGGACATCCTGATTTTTGAAAGGTCTCCCGTTATCCGTTATGATGGATGAAGGGATGCCATAGCGGCAGATAATGTAATTCAGAATAAAAGAGGAAATTTGATTTCCGGTGACGATTGATAAGGGAACGGCTTCAATCCACTTTGTAAAGTACTTAGTGGCGGTTATGATGAATTTATGGCCGTTGGAAGAAGGCGGATGAATCTTTCCCACGAGGTCTAGTCCCCACTGGCAAAAGGGCCAAGGTGTCGTTAGAGGTCTCAACTCCTGAGCAGGTGCATGAATCAGGTTCCCATGTATCTGGCACTGTTTGCACTTTTTGACGAACTGGTATGAATCCATTTCCATATTGGGCCAGTAATAACCCAAACGCATGAGTTGCTTAGCTAAGGAAGGACCGCTGGAGTGTGTTCCGCAGATCCCTTCGTGCACGTCTCGCAAGGCAGTTATAGATTCTTCTTGTTCTAGACAACGGAGTAAAGTACCATCCAGACCACGTCGGTAAAGGGTATTGGCGATAATGGTGTAACGGGAGGCTTGTCGGATGAAGGTTCATTTTTGGTTGGAAGAGAGGTCCAAAGGAAGGATATTGTCCTTGAGGTAAGTGTAGGTCTTACCGTACCAAGGTGAATCAGATCCCACTAGGTGGCAAATGGAATGGGTTTCAAGGAGATCATAAGCCGGCTGTCGAATTGTTTCTACTAAGAACTCATACCGTGACTCATGTTCAGGTATCTCAAGAAGAGAGGCTATGGTCGCCATTGCGTCGGCTACTTTGTTCTCTATCCTGGGTATTTGCTCAAACGAGATGGTCCCAAAATGTTCTTTGAGGTCGTCGACCATTCACTTGTATGGGATGAGCTTCTCATCTTTGGTCTGATACTCGTCGTTGACCTGGTTTATGACAAGCTGAGAATCACCATAAACACATAGTGCTTGGATTTTCCACTCAGTGGCCATCTTGAGACCAATTACCAACGCCTCATACTCTGCTATATTGTTAGTGCATGGGAATAACAACCTGTAGGACTTTGGAATTGTGTCGCCTTGGGTAGTGATAAACAAGATACCTGCCCCCGATCCATGGTTGGTGTAAGACCCGTCGAAGTAGAGTTTCCAAGGAGATGCGGACAAAGTGAATAAAGACTCATCGGGGAACTCAAACTACATTGGTGAAGTGTCCTGTAACGGTGCCTCAGCTAGTTGGTCTGCGATGATTTGCCCCTTGATGGCTTTTCTGTCCACATACTCTATATCATATTCGCTAAGAAGCATAACCCATTTGGCTAGTCGACCTGTGAGAGCCGCTTTGCTGAGAAGATATTTTAGTGGGTCGATCTTGGCAATGAGTTTGACAGGATGTGCCAACATGTAGTGTCAGAGTTTTTGTGAGGCAAAAACCACCGCAAGGCATGAACGTTCCACCTGTGAGTACTGCAACTCGTAGCCCACTAAGGTTTGACTGATATAGTACACAGCTCTTTCCTTGTTCTCATAGTTTTGCTGCGCTAGGAGAGCCCCAAGAGCAGTAGGTGTAGCAGATATGTAGAGAATCAAAGGTTTTCCTTGGATCGGAGGCATGAGTATAGGAGGATTCATGAGGTACTCCTTGAGCTTGTTGAATGCCTCTTCGCACTGCTCGTCCCATTTAAATGGAACGTTCTTATGTAAGAGATGGCTGAAAGGATGGCACTTGTCGGCCAATTGTGAGATGAACCTGCGGATGGCCTGTAGCTTGCCCTATAAGGATCTCAACTGTGTTAGGGTTTTGAGCGGAGGCATGTCCATGATTGCTTTGACCTTGGCCGGGTCTACCTCTATGCCGTTTGCTGACACGATGAAGCCTAGCAGCTTGCCTGATGTGACCCCAAACACACATTTCTTCGAGTTCAATTTTACTTGGAATTGGTCCAGCCGTTGGAAGACTTTCTCTAATGTGTCCAGGTGTGAGTCCCTGGTGAGTGATTTTGCCAAGATGTCGTCAACATAATCTTCCATGGTCACATGCATCATGTCGTGAAATATAGTTGTCATGGCCCGCTGATATGTAGCTCCTGCATTTTTCAGCCCAAATGGCATGACATTCCAGCAAAAGGTACCCCAAGGACAAGTGAAAGCAGTTTTGTGCTGATCCTCTGGTGCTATTTTGATCTGGTTGTACCCTGAGAATCCATCCATTAGTGACAGCATTGTATGTCCTGCCGTGAGGTCGACTATGATATCGATGTTAGGCAAGGGAAAGTCATCCTTGCGGCATGCTTTGTTTAAGTCTCTAAAATCATTGCATAGTCGAACCCTGCCATCTGGTTTAGACACTGGCACGATGTTTGATATCCATTCGGGGTAATCAATGGCCCTGATGAACCCCACGTCTAACAATTTCTTGAGTTCTTCCTTGACCAGGAGGGCAATATGGGGATGCATTTTTCTCAGTTTTTGCTTTACGGGTTTCACCCCTGGATCCAATGGCAAGTGATGTAGAATCAGGTTTGGGTCCAAACCTGGCATGTCGGCATATGACCAAGCAAAGCTGCCTCTCTTCTTTTTAAAGAATGGTATAAACTTGGTTTTCTTAGGCGGCGTGAGAGATTTTGCAAAGTGGATTATCTTAGGCTGCTCTTCGGTTCCAATGTTCACTGGCTCTGTTGGCTCTACCACGATCTGTGACCTTTCTTGATACATGTCACTTGGGAGGGTGTCAAGCAATCCATCGTCAGGTGCCACAGTTGGGTTTTCACCTTCAGATACATCCTTTCTTTTTACTGTTTTATGATCTGACACTACCGCATGGCGGTTTTCACCGTCAGATCCCTTTTTGATCTTTACATTTTTGCGACTAGAAGGCTTGGCACCCTCCCCAAAGTAAGCTACAGTATTGAGTTCGATAGCGAAACTGGCTTTATGATCTCCTTTTGGTAAATGATCTCTAAGTCCCATATAGTCAATGTAGGCATCATCGTTCTGGAACACATCTAATTGAGGGGTCCCCTGTAGGTCCCAGTCAATAAGCTCAGGGTGTAAGAGGGGAAGGGAGTCGGATGAAAGACCTAATTCATTGATAGTGTGGATGGAAATACTAGGAGCACAGGTGGGGGTAGTGTTCTGGGTGGTACTTTCTTCCAGGTTGTTTATCGCAATGGAATCGAAACTTTCCTCGAAAGCCATAACTTCAGGGAGGGGCAAATTAGACTCCAGTGGTCTGTCCCGTTGCGTTTGTCTCTCATGATATGGGCTAAGAGTTTGGATGGTGTCAATCTCCTTGTCATCGTAGGAGTGCTCTGTCAGCTCGTCCCATTCATATTGATTGGAATCATCTGAATCTGCGTCACTATCCTCTTGGAGTGTTTGAATTGTCTCCACTAGGCAGGCATTTTCTTTGGCTTTACCTTTACCTTTGTAGCCTAGGCCAGTCGTGTTTCTAGCCGAAGAGGAGGAAGAGGGTTGTATAGGTTCGATGATCCCCTCTTTTCTGAGGCCGATAGGACCTTGTCCTTCGTATCCCATCCTATGCAAGATGGTTTCACCTCGCCCATAGAGCTCTGTAGGGAGTCTGGGTGGATCTTGGGATGTGTTTTCTTCTTCGGCATAAAGCCATTGCAAGAGATCTCGCTCCTCCGATTCATCGGATAAGGTCCCCCATTTTACAAAGGGGTTTGCGGGAGTTGTAGGAGGAGCAAAGGGCTTTAGAAAATGCCTAGGTTGATGCTTGGGCTGGCCAAAGGAGCGAGGAGACAAGGGCATTTTTGCAAGGTTGAGGCTGTGCTTAATCTGATATTCCCCCACGCCATTTTCTTTTATGGTGATTTTCATTGGTTTGGGCTGTGAAGAGGAAGCTTCGGCAGTATGGTCTTGTGGCGGAGTAGGGGCGATATGGGCTCTATTGTTGGGAATGACGCATTCAGGTTTAGCTTGGAAAGAGTTGCAGTGTTGGTAGGGATCGGGGTCGCCGTGTATGGTGACCTGCTTGCCATCGTGTGGGAACTTTATGCATTGATGGTAGGTGGAGGGGACAGCTTTCATGGCGTGGATCCATGGTCTCCCTAGCAGAATATTGTAAGTAAGCTCTCGATCAAGGACCTGACACACCACATCTTTAATTACCGGTCCCACTTGAATGGGGAGGACAACCGTGCCCTTTGTGGTGTGTTCCTCCTCGTCATAGGCCTTTATGGTAATCTTCCTCCGTGGATCCACTACCTGTTCAGAGAACCCCAATGCAAGGACTAGCTTCAAAGTGCAAATATTCAAACCGGCACCCCCATCAATGAGAACCCTCTTGATGCGGTGTCTATGTACGAATGCGACAATGTGTAGAGGAGTGTTGTGGGGTTGAGACATGGAAAGGTCATCTTGTTCCGTGAATGATATGGAAGGGGAGGATGTCAAATTACCCACCATGGTTTGAAACTTTTCTTGGGCTAGGTTAGTGGGGACAGTAGTCTCCACTAAGGCTTTCTCAAGAATCTCCTTATGAGAAGGAGATAGACGCAGGAGCTCCAATATAGAAATATGAGCCGGAGTCTTTTGCAATTGGTCGATGACATTATACGGGCGGGGGTTAGACGAAGATGGCGATGACCTTGGAGGAGTGGTGTTGATCGTGACTCTACCACTGCGGGTAATTATACTACAACCAGTTCTGTTAGGTCCTGGTTGTTGGTTGGGGGATATGACGTTGACTTGCGGAACGTGCTCAGAAATGCAGTTAATGGTGTACTCAAAGGGAACGCTTGCATAGTTAGCACTACTCGACCCACTGTTCTGGTTTGGCCTGTTGCGATTGTTGTCATTATTGTTATGACCATTGGAATTGTTGCCATTGTGACCATTGTTGTGGTTGTAACCATTGTTGTTATTGTGACCGCTGTTGTGATTGTTGTTATACGGCCGGTTGTGGTTTAGGAGAGGATCCCGGTAGGCCACATGAGATTCATTGGAGGTATGCTGTTGTGTTCCTCCCTGATTCTGATCCAGTATATCCTGTATGACATTTTTAAGACGGATGCAATTATTGGTTGTGTGCCCCCTTCCTCGGTGATACTCGCAATAGTCTGTGTCCTTCCAATAGGGAGGTTTGACTATAGGCTCATAGTCACTTGTTGGCGGTAGAGAAATTTCATTGTTAGCCAACAACTTCCTGAGAGCAGACTCTTGAGATTCTCCTAACGGCGTGAATTTTCTCCTTGGATTCGAATTGAACCAAGGTCTAGATTCCCGAGGGGATGGCTTGTTGAGTGCACCGTTATTTGCTTCTTCCTTAAGAGTGAATATGGGTTGTTGTTTAGGGGCTGCCGCCTTGGCATCCACTACTCCATCGTTGACCACATTCTTGTTCTTGGTCCAAAACTTTGACTTGTCAGTTGTGTAATTGGAAGGAGGTGTGTCCTTGTAGAGCTTGAGAGTCCCTTTAGCGATCTTAGCTTTCTCAATGAATAGCCCCATTTCGATGACTTTGGTGAATGAGGTAGGGCATTGTATCTGAATCTGATAGCTAAGATCGGGATTCAAATTGTGGACAAACATTTCCAATAGTTGTTTCTCAGGCATGTCGTAAGAACACTTACTAGCTAGCTGTCTCCATCGTTGTAAGAAGGTGGCGAAAGACTCACCACCTTTTTGTTTGGTGTTGCATAGGTCTAGCATAGATACTTCATGTTCTATGTTGTAAGAGAAGTGCGTTATGAATTTATTGACAAGTTCATCAAAAGTTTTGATTCCTGGTGGAAGACGCGAGAACCACTCCATAGCTTGACCTCCTAAAGATCTTGGGAATAGTCTCATTAAGTAGGTCTCGTTGTGAGCTACTTCTAAACATGCTGCAGTGAATTCCCTGATATGATCTCTAGGGTCCCCCTTCCCTTTGTATTTGTCAAATTTCGGGATGCCGAACTGAAAGGGGAATGGTTTCATGACCAAATTTCTGTCAAAGGGGTATGGTGCTATATCTTCCAAGGAGTAGTTCTTGGAACTGGTGCCGATCTTAAGGTTGGAGATTTCTAGCTTTAGACTCTCAATTTGTTGTCTCACATCTGCCATAGGAGCATTTTGATCTATGTGTTGTTTTCCTCTCTCATTGGCCTGGGGGACCGTGTCATTTGTGCCTCTTTCATGTGCATTTGGGACTGTGTCATTTGTGTCCCTCTCACGTTCATTGTCTACATTTTCCATGATGGAGTTAATGTCAAAGTCTGTAGGGAGTTTAATTCCAAGACTAGCAAGATGATGGAAATATTTGGTGGGGTCCTCAAGGAGCACTTTCTCCACTAGGCGTTGGAATTTGCTATCTTGCATGTGTGCCACTAATTCTTCACGAGAAATTTCTTCATCATCATCGCGTGGTGGGGTGATATGATCGGAAGAGTCGGCCATTTCAGTTAGCTTGTGGTACTGGGATCGAGTAAGAACCATGCAAGGTGGGGTGGGATGAAATGGACTAGGATGGGAAATTTTGGCAAGGTGCCGACTAAGACTGTAATGAATGGGATACCTAGGACAAGACTTGGACAAAGGGTTCTCTCGCTCAATGACTTCAGGTAAGACGGTTGACACAAGACTCTAGCCACTAGCAAGGGTAGTCGATACCAGTCTCACTGTGTAGGGCTTAGTCGTTCAACAAGACTACTAGCAAAAGGTACTGTGACCTACTAGGCTTACGTGAATTCACGAATGAAACGAAGAAGGACCTAAGTCGAATCGGTATGGGGCAGAATGACGTTGGGGCAAGAGTGACTAGGATAGAAGGTGACTGGGACGACCGCCGAAAGAGAGAGAAATGGGTGAAATGGACGAAAACTGACTGCAAGGTTGATTCTGACCTCAGAAAATGAAACTAGGCTTAAATGGGTACTCTGAATAGCTGACAAAAATTTCTCAAAAATAGGGCAGATGCTCACTGTCACACATGCGCAGAAACAGATGCGCAGCAAGAATAGGTAAATGCGCAGTAAGTCGTTGTATATGCGCCGCTCTGGTGAGGTATGTATGCGCAGTAACAGTGCGCAAATGCGCAGCAGAAAAGTATATGCGTAGCAGGTCGGCGTATATGCGCAGCAAGTCGCTGTAAAAGCGCAGCAGAACAGTGTATATGCGCAGCAGAAAGGTATAAAAGCGCCGCAAGGCGGTACAAAAGCGCAGCAAGTCGCTGTATATGCGCCGCAGAAATGGATATATGCGCAGTTCTGGTATTTTTTGGGCAAATTTTTGGGATTTTTCTCTATTTTTGGTATTCTTTGGCTGGAATAGGTCTTCCTGATCTGATATTATGAATTAATTTAGCAAGAAAACACAGCAAGCACAAAGAGTATTTTGTAGTTTTCCATTGTTTTTGTAGTTTTTCGACTCTATTTTGGACAAAAGCAAGTACAAAATCCTAGGCGAGAAATGGATTATAAGGGATTTGGGCCACTAAAACAAGAGGTTTGTAATTCGGGCAACCGTTCAAGTGGTTACACGTGCGGTGGCGCTACTCTCCGTTATGGAGTCTCCCAGCCTCACAGGGTTGCACCTGAGAGGGTTTTGGGGGAGGTTGGCCGTCGGTGTAACATAACAGCACTCGTTGCAGGAGGTTTTCACCTCAAGCACAATTTATTTTAAGTGGCTCGGTAGGGCTTGGCGTTAGCCTGTTACCACTCAGGGTCGTTCCCGCTTGGACAAGTGTGCATCCAAGGGCAGGCCCCTCCTAACGGTTAAACAAGTAGAATGACAAGTCTGGCACTCTGATCACCCAGAAGAGGGGAGAGCATAAGCCTATTGTCATTCGCAAGCACAGAATACACTGATTAATCCACCCTAGTTAAAAAGATAAAAACTAAATGGGCTAAGCTAGTCAAACAAAACTTTGAAGTGATTCCAACAATATTGCAGTGGTTCAATTTTAAGTCCCAGAAAGCAGTTGTGAGTTCAATTTTAAATCCACGTTGCGCGAGATTGTTAACTTTGAAATTCAGGTCTCACGATATAGCAATGGTTCATTTTAACTTCAAAAAGCAGTTGTGAGTTCAATTTTAAGTCCACGTTTGCACGAGATTGTTAACTTTGAAATTCAGGTCTCACGATATAGCAATGGTTCATTTTAACTTCAAAATGCAGTTGTGAGTTCAATTTTAAGTCTTAGATAGCAATAACTTGGAAGTTTGTTTGCAATGCAAGCATGAAATAAACCAGTTACTTCCTCCCTAATTAAGACTAGATGAAGATTTGTAATGAACAACCATTTTACTCTTTCCCAGAAAACGAAATGTGAGCTAGTTAGATGCAACTACATGTAACTGAACCCGAGCCTAACCTGCAAAACCGCTCCAGCAAACACCTGCAAAAGGGTTAGCGTTAGCAAAATACTCTAGAAGAGTGCTAAAACCTGAGCCAGTTACAAATGCGCAACTTCAGTGATCAGATGCGCAAAAGTGATCAACAGAAGCGCAACATTAACGAATGCGCCGTAAAAATGAACATATGCACCGTTAAAATGAACATATGCGTAGTTTTAACGTATGCGCAGCAAAAGTCGTCAGAAGCACCGTAACAGACAACAGATGCGCCGTTTTAACGTATGTGCAGCAATATTATATGAAAGTGCAGCAAAAATCAACAAATGCGCAGTTTCAACAAAAGCGTAGCAATAGTCTATAAAAGCACAATTACAGTCAACAAATGCGCAGTTTTACAAAAGCGCCGTAACAGTCTTCAAAAGTGCCGTAAAAATGAACAGATGCGCTGAAAGAACCTGTGCGTGACTCTACGGGACCTGTACAGACCCTGTTAGCACTCTTTTTGACCTGGGGTTGATTTGTCATGATCAGGAGGTTTCTTCATTTGAAGCCTTCATCTTCTTGCCCATTTTTTCTAAGTGTTGGACCTCCTCAGCATTTTTTAGCTGCAGCATCATATTTTCCTGAGGAGGAGGTCATCATCATCATCTTGTCTTCGATGATGGTCTGCATCATCATGTTCTTCGTCGACCGGTTTCTCATCGTCATCATCATATTTCAACTATCGAGTGATGTTTGGTTATCATCCTGATGATACTGGTGAGCTACAGTGCGCCCTCAATTGCTTGCGGGGGTGATTTTTCAAGTGTCCGGTGATCTTCCGAATATCACCTTGCCCAAACATGATGATGTTGCCCCGTTATCCTGAAGGGGTTATTCTCTAAGTTGTTCGACCTTACTTGTTCTTTCTTAAGGGTCGTCATCATCATGATATTTCCAGTTATCATCCTGCTGCTTGCGGAGGTCATCATATTTTCTGCCTTCATGATATTTCGCCGGGGTGATATTTCTATCATCGGGTGATCTTGGTTACGATCATCCTGATGATGTTGTTGAAGAGTTCTAAGTGCGACCCGATATTCACTAGGGTCATCATATTTTGAACATCAGGATGATCTTAGTCAATATCATCCTGATGATGTTGTATCACTTCTTGTTCGTTGTTTTGTCATCCTGATGATGCTGACGTCATCCTTATATAAGGGTGATATCTTTTTCTCTGCCTATCTGCATCATGATATTTCCGAAGGAGGGGGTGATATTTTCATATCACCCGGATATATGTTTGTTCGAGCATCATGATGATGCTGATATCAAGGAGATATCCGCCTGCTGGCTTCGCGCATTGTCTACTGGGGGTGATCTTTTCAAGCAGCATCATCATATTCAGTTATCGCCCCGATCTTATGGTGGAGCTATAGTGCAACCTGATATTTGTGCATCAGGAGGATATTTCCAAATATCCAGTTGTCTTCCTAATATCATGATGATGTTAATATGATGATGACGTCATCAAGATCTCGGGGGGGTCATATTTCTAACACTAATCATCTTGAGGAGACCTCCTGATATTTGCAAGCATGATGATGACGTCATCCGGATATGAGGAGGTGCGCAGTAGGCAGATATGATGATGACGTCAGCAGGATATGATGATGACGTCATCAGGATGTTCATCGGCCAGACTTTTGGTATAAGCTCAGCAGGAGGATGTTCCTCCGAAGGATCAGGTTGTGCCGATTATCATGAAGGCTATATTTCAAATATCATGATGACGTCAGGGTGATATTTCGAACAACAGGATATCATGCTGCTGGAGGATGATGATGATGAGGTCTATACTAGTGTCGTCAGGAGCAAAAGCACCGACATGATATATGCTCATGACTTAGTATATAAAGTGTTAATGAGGTCGTCGCGGGGTGCATGTGGGATAATTGTATCCTGCATTTTCAAATATCATGATGATGAATCTCGGCAGGAAATGGTTGCGATTGCAGATTTGATGTTCTTCCCAAGGCCGCGGGTTGGTGCGCCATTAATGGCGATTGTTGCAGAGGTATGGGCGATGGCGTGGGTGGATCCTGTACCCGACTGAAGGTGTACATCAGCGGACAGTGGCGCAGGGCTCGAGAAATCTTCCTGTCTCCTCCTCTACCTGCTGCATTCAAGTTTGGGCGCCAATCCGGTTGTGTTTGAGCGCCATTTTCATGATACTGTGTATCTGGCGGGATTTTGGTCAACCATGTAATTAATTGCTGAGCACCTACCTGGCTGTTATAAGCAGGCTGTGTTGCTCATTTGAAGGGTTGTTGAAAGTTGAAGATTTTGGCTCTGTAATGCATAACAAGCTGATCTGGTTGCTCTGTACAGCTTACCTGTGAGTTTATGTATCTCTTGTTGTTTGTTTTTGGCATGAATCCACTGATTTCATGATTAAACTTATATGAGAAATGCTGTTTGGCATGTGTTGTGTTAATTCTGTCTCCAGTATTGCATGTATTCTTCTTCTGAATCTGGATGTTTGGTAATGTTTAGATTCTAGAACATAGAATTCCTATGTTGACTGTCTGATCTTTTAACTTCTACTCAAGGGGTAGATTAAATTGTTTTCAGGTTGAACATTGGGAAGGGTATACTGCAGTAGGGATACCATAAGTAGAGATAACCTAACACTTTGTATTGGGAGATACCTGTAAGGCAGGTATCACATATATCCCCTTGAAATCCAGTTTTAGCTGTTCATGCTGATCATTCACAGGTGTATGTCTACTGACTCCAGGCCCTGGATAGGCACCAATCATGCTTTGTTTTGTGTTATAACCATGTCCAGCTTTGCATCCACACTTGAACTCCAAATCAAAATCTAAAACCAACATTAGGACATTAGAGTTAGTTTTAGGAACCTCAGTCCTCTGTCTACAACTGCAAATAGGCCCAAAGCTAGCCCCTTTGCTCTTATCTTTCAGTTTTGGTCTACTTACAGGAGGACTCATCTGCTTTCTATCAACATCCCAGCCTTGCATGCATATCCTCATGGATGTTGAGTAGGGAATACCCCCCTAGGTCTTGCAGAGCCTGAAGAAGAAGAGGAGATAAAATATAGAGTCTATCTCCTACACTGTTGACCCCCTGGCCCAGAGATCCTGTTGATCACTGATGGCTACCTTGTAGGGAAATCTGGGAATAAGCATCCAGTCTGGGAAAAAGTCAACAGAAATTGGTGACTCCGCTGGGGATTGAGAAGTAAAAGTACTATATAATCATCTCCAGCAATACATGTGACCCATCTGAGTCAGCAACAGAAATAATCTACTCCGCTGGGGAACCTTGTGAAAGAACCCTGGTTTTCAGAAGAAAACAGTTCCTAGAAATAGGTGGCGACTCCGAAGTAATCTCCCAACCGGTCAAAGTAAACTTATATGCAGGGGAGAAGATCCCAACAAAATCCTTTATTTGAAGAGTTACCATTAACAAAAAGAATGATGTATAGAAGAAAGGGAACTGTCTCAGTTAGTCATGAGAGCTACCCCAGAAAAGGTGATGATACACAAGATAACCCTAGGCCATCAGGACAGCATGCGCCTTATTTTTCAAATGCAGAAGCTGATATCCAAGGTGCATATGAGAGGCAACAGGGTGGTAGTATGAGAATGAGGTCAGAGGTGTTCCAGGAGCGCCCTTTTCTAGACCCAAGTGAAAGGTTTGAAGAGGCAGAGTCTCTAAGGGATGATGAGGATGATGACTAAAATGGCATGAGACCATCCACCTCCAGACCTAAGGATGAACAGTTAGCTGAAGAAATCAGAAGTCTAAGAGCAGAACTAGAATACCTACAAGCCATGAAAATCAGAGATGATATGAAGCAGAAAGTGCAAGCCTTAAGAACTGCCCAAAATGATTCAGTTCCTACCCTAGAGAATGCAAATATGCAAAGACATCAGCAAAGATATGAAATGCAACATCAGCATCATGATGACAGACAAAATGTGAGTGATGCTAGGATACCACTGAACCATACAGGAAACTAGAATGCAAATAGAAATGTTAATGTTAATCAGCCAAACAGACAGCCCATGCAGCTAGATAGATTCAGGCAGCTGGTGTTTGATGGTATTCCTGGGTATCCTAACCCCATTGATAAGCATCTGAGGCTGCAAGTGCCTAAATTTTCAGGAAACAACACAGTGTCAGGAGAAGATCATCTAAAGGCCTTTCAAAATGTAATGGATAATTTTGAGGTTGAGCATGAGGATGTTTTCATGAAGTCATTCATGCAATCCTTAATAGATGAGGCAAGAGAATGGTACAGGAATCTGCCTGACCGGAGTATTTCATCATGGGATGATTTTAAGAGGATATTCAAGGAGCAATATGGTGATAAGACTGACCCTAGCTTTTTTGTAAATGAGTTCACCAGTATCACAAAAGGGTCAAATGAACAGGTTGCAGACTTTAATGCAAGATTTACTAAAGTGTTGAACAAATTGCCACATCACATGAGGCCAAATGAACCAATGTGCATAATTTTGTATATCAATGCCTTTGATGCAAAGACTGCATATGGACTGAGAGATAAAGGTCCTGCCACTCTCAGGGATGCTTTCAGAATTGCAATAAATATTGAAAACAATAGGAAAGCATCAGGCAAAACAAATAGAAGGGATGATATAAAAATTCTGCAAAATCCAAACAAGCCTCAGAACACTCAAGGTAGTACATCTGCTCCTGAAGATAAGATAGACAAACTGGCAAATGTTGTTAAGGACCTGAGCTATAGATTAGCTAGAAGTGAAAAAGGGATGGGTCCTGATAGGCAAGTCTATCAAAGGCAGGAAAAGAGGCCATCATTACATGATATGCCTTATAACACCAATTGGCATGATGGTAAGCCTGTATTTCAACGTAACAACACAAATCAGAGGGCTCAACATGTCAAGGAAACTCCTGATCCCCTAAAGAAAACTATAAACATTGCTGATGATGCTCCGTGGTGTATAATCTGTCAGATGCCACATTCACAGTCACAGTGCATGATTGCTCAATCCTTGTATGATAATGCTACATCTTGTAATGAGTGCAATGAGCCACATCATGTGCGGGATGATGATGTTAATATGATGTCCATAGGCAATGGATATACTCTTTATGATGCTGATGAGAATACAGATCATCAAATTCAGGCCTGCCAACAGTCCCCATATGATGAAGATAATGAGGATAATTATGTGTATGCTCAGAACTCACACAACTTTCTGAGTAACCTACAACGACCTTCTGATGAGGAAATCAGAGCCTTCACAGCTGCAGCAGTTGCTCAGGTCAAAAGCAACTACAATCTCAGAGGTAGAAATCAAGTTGGCAGCCCTCATCAGCCAGAAGATATTTCTGCAGGTCAGCTGGTGCATGGTCATAAAGGAACTGAACCACAAAAAAGGTAGTGGGTAAATAATAAGCAGAACTTTAGATACAGAGCAGGTCCTGAATTCCAAGGACCAGAAAACAAAATCCCTCAGGCTGAAGATCAAAGTACAGGTTCCCAAGACAAGAATGATGATCAGGGAACTATGAAAATGAAAACTAAATCAGCTCAGGATAAAAGCAAGATTGTGGAGCAAGCCACAACTGTTGTGCAAAACTGTCCTCCATTTGATATAGCCCAGATCCTGTCTCAGGTAAAGGTCTCTGTTCCACTTATGGAACTCATGAAGGTGGAAGAGATCAAGAATAGGACAATATCCCTAATCTCAGGGGTACCTTTTCAAGCTAAACAAAATGATCAGACCCAGGGTGAGAAACATGTCATGTGCAATGAAGAAGATGAGACTCCTGAAGTCTATTTAGGAATGACCATGACAAAGTGTCCTTCACAGGTGGAACCATTTTATGTTTCCCTGGTTATAAATGGTAAAATAATTAGAAATTGTATGCTTGACTCTGGAGCATCTACAAATGTCATGCCTTTGGCTATCATGCAACAAACTGGATTAAAAATTGACAAGGCATGTGGAAAGTGTTATGCTATGGATGCCAGAGAGGTACCAGTTATTGGAATCATGAAGTATGTAGATTTCAAACTGGCAGCATTTCCTGAAAAAAGATACAAAATGAATATAACAGTGGTTGACATCAAGCCACAGTATGGTATGTTGCTGTCAAGAAGATGGGCAGCACTAATTGGTGGAAGTATGCAGCTGGACCTGTCATATGCCATGATTCCAATGAATGGCAGGGATGTCAAGCTAATTAGAGAGCAAAGATCATCAGAGACAGTGGAAGACCAAGAAGCAAATGAAGAGATATGCTTTGTAGACACTGACTGTGATAACTTCAGGGTTGTCTCAGATGATACAGAAGACAAAAAGAAAAATGTCTGCATTAAAGAGCTGGATCAGCAAGGCTTATGGACCATGTTTTTTGATGGAGCTTGTGCAAAAGAAGGCTCTGGAGCTGGAGTTGTTTTCCTGTCTCCAACTGGTAAGCTCCTCAAATTCTCTTTCTTGCTGAGGTTTGATTGCACAAACAATATTGCAGAATATGAGGCTTTACTCTTAGGCCTGAATATTGCTCTCAAACATGGAATTAAGATGTTAAGAGTATTTGGGGATTCTGAGCTGATTGTATCCCAAATCAGAAATAAGTATGCTGCAAAAAATAAAAGACTGAAACAATACAAGCATGCTGTTTGGGATACCATTGAACTTTTTGATGCATTTTCAATTGGCTGGGTAGAAAGGTCAAATAATGTTATGGCTGACTTCTTAGCTAATATTGCAATAAGGCCAGATGACATCACTCTGTCAGGTGTCACAAATGTAGAAGTTAAAATTAGGCCTGCCATACCAGAGAATATATGCAGTTGGCAAGTTTTTAATGATGATAGGGATTTGCTGAAATTTTTGCACTGCATAGATGAGTATGAGGATCAACAGATTGATTTCCAAGCTTTTGTAGAGACAAAATGGTCACAAGGACATCCCCCACAAATAGGGAGGATTTAGAAGAAATAAATTTGGGAACATCTCAGGCCCCTCAGAAAGTATATATTGGCAAACAGCTCAAACCACACATAAGAAGCATGCTGATTGCATTATTAAAAAAGTATAGACATGTCTTTGCTTGGTCATATGAGGACCTAAAAGCTTATAGGGAAGACTTATTCCAGCATGAGATCCCACTGAAGCCTGAAGCTAAGCCATTTAGACAAAGGCAAAGACCTATTAATCCAACCTTAGCTCCCAAGATGCAAGAAGAACTCAAAAGGCTCAGGGAAGCTGGAATAATTGTACCAATCAGACATTCAACTTGGGTGTCAAACCTTGTCCCAGTCAGAAAAAAGAATGGTGATATTAGGCTGTGTGTTGATTTCAGGAACTTGAACGTATCCTCTTTGAAGGATAACTATCCATTGCCTAATATGGAAGCTATGTTGCAGAGAGTGACTGGTTGTGAACTCCTGTCCATGATGGATGGATTTTCAGGATATAATCAGGTAAAGGTAAAGGAATCAGAACAGTATAAGACTGCCTTTACCACTCCATGGGGAACATATGTGTATGTTAGAATGCCATTTGGACTAACAAATGCAGGTGCTACATTTCAAAGAGCAATGGATGTTGCTTTTGCAGGGCTGATTGATTCAATCCTGGCTGTATATCAGGATGACTTGACTGCCTACTCAAAGAAAGAAGAGCAGCATTGTTTGCATCTGGAGCAGATTTTCACAAGAGCACTAGAATATGGTATTTCTTTAAACCCAAAGAAGTGTGCCTTTGGAGTAGTTGAAGGAAAACTTCTGGGACATATTGTTTCCAAGGATGGAGTCAGGATAGATCCAGAGAGAGTGGCAGCTATTGACAGGATTCAAATGCCAAAAACTGTGAAAGGAGTTCAGTCCTTCTTTGGACAGATAAACTTTGTTAGAAGATTTGTTCCCAACTTTGCAGAGATCACAAGGAACATTTCCAAGATGATGAAGAAGGATGCAACTGTCAACTGGGAAAGGGAAGCAACAGAATCATTTCAGAATATCAAAGAGGCAATTAAGATGGCCCCTGTTCTTAAATCTCCTAATTTTTCTAGGCCATTCCAAGTGTTCTCATTTGCTTCCTTTCATACTGTAGCTGCATGTTTGTTACAGAAAAATGAAGATGGTTTTGAACAGCCCATCGCTTTCTTCAGTATGTCCCTGCAGGCCTCTGAGTTGAAATATGACATTATGGAAAAACAGGCATATGCACTTGTTAGAGCCATCAAAAGTTTCAGACCATACTTGGTAGGGTCATATATAATTGCATATGTACCTCATGCAGCAGTCAAAGACATATTCACTCAGCAAGAGGTGACTGGAAGAAGGTGCAGATGGATAAACAAACTGCAGGAATTCAACATAGACATACAAGTTACTAAGTTGATAAGAGGACAAGGATTAGCCAAGATGAGAGTGTGAATGTATCAGGATCTGAATGGTACAAGGATATTATTTACTACTTGCAAAATCTGAATTGTCCTTCCCATTTCAGTGACAATCAAAAGAGGACTCTAAAGTTACATGCAATCAGGTATGTCATTGTTCAAGGTGAGCTGCACTGGAAAAATCCTGATGGTGTGCTGCTGAGATGTGTGGATGAAGACATGGCTAACAATGTTTTGATTGACATGCATAAAGGATTGTGTGGTGGACATTATACTGCCCAAACAACAGCTCATAAAATTCTCAGAGCAGGATATTGGTGGCCCACTCTCTTTTCAGATGCACAAAGGTTAGTAAGGAAGTGTGACCCTTGCCAGAGATTCTCAGGAAAGCTGAAATATGATGGTGCTTTACCCCTCAGAACTGTACCTGTGGATGCTCCATTCCAGCAATGGGGAATTGACTTTATAGGGGAAATTGCAGACAAATCAAGTGGGGGACATAGTTGGATTTTGGTGGCAACTGACTACTTTACCAAATGGATTGAGGCCATTCCAACTAAAAGAGCTACAAGTAAGGTGGTGACAGATTTCATACTAGAAAACATCATCATCAGGTTTGGAGTACCATTTAAGATAATCACTGATAATGCTATGTGCTTCAGATCAGGTGAATTTGTTGACTTCTGCAACAGGGATGGGATAAATCTGTCATATACATCACCATATCACCCCCAAGGAAATGGTCAAGCAGAATCAAGCAATAAGAGCATCATGAAAATTGTCAAGAGGATACTGGACAAGAACAAGAGAGCTTGGGACTCAAAGTTGAACTTAGCAATATGGGCTGATAGAGTGACTATGAAAAGGGCTATTGGGAAGTCACCTTTTGAGCTAGTGTATGGTGCATCAGCTAGACTGCCCATAAACAATCTCCTACCAGTTTACAGATTCATTCAGGAAAATGATGAGGAGATTGAAGATCCCATGATAGAAAGAGTGAATCAGCTGGTTGCATTGGATGAAGACAGAAGGAGAGCCCACCAGATCAGTCTCAAAAGACAACAAGATATGAAATATCAATTTGACAGGAGAACTGCAAAAAGGAAGTTTCAAGTCAATGATCTGGTGCTTATTTGGAATGCTAAAGATCAGGAAAAGGGTAAACATGGTAAATTTCAACCCTTATGGATGGGCCCATATCAGGTTTGCAATACTCATGGGGAGGATTCTTATTTCCTCCAGGCCCTAGATGGTGAAATTCTGGAATTGCCTGTGCATGGCCAATTCCTTAAGTTCTATTTTGCATGAATAGCTGGTTGCTGTGCACATTTGTAAAAATATGTATGTAGTGTAAATGCCTTGTACAGCTCGCATTTTTTGGCTTTTTTGTCTGGTCTGCTCGGAGATCTGGTTCTCGCTGCAGGTTTTCTCCTGCACGTCCCCATTCGGAGCCACTGTTAGCACTCTTTTTGACCTGGGGTTGATTTGTCATGATCAGGAGGTTTCTTCATTTGAAGCCTTCATCTTCTTGCCCATTTTTTCTAAGTGTTGGACCTCCTCAGCATTTTTCAGCTGCAGCATCATATTTTCCTGAGGAGGAGGTCATCATCATCATCTTGTCTTCGATGATGGTCTGCATCATCATGTTCTTCGTCGACCGGTTTCTCGTCGTCATCATCATATTTCAACTATCGGGTGATGTTTGGTTATCATCCTGATGATACTGGTGAGCTACAGTGCGCCCTCAATTGCTTGCGGGGGTGATTTTTCAAGTGTCCGGTGATCTTCCGAATATCACCTTGCCCAAACATGATGATGTTGCCCCGTTATCCTGAAGGGGTTATTCTCTAAGTTGTTCGACCTTACTTGTTCTTTCTTAAGGGTCGTCATCATCATGATATTTCCAGTTATCATCCTGCTGCTTGCGGAGGTCATCATATTTTCTGCCTTCATGATATTTCGCCGGGGTGATATTTCTATCATCGGGTGATCTTGGTTACGATCATCCTGATGATGTTGTTGAAGAGTTCTAAGTGCGACCCGATATTCACTAGGGTCATCATATTTTGAACGTCAGGATGATCTTAGTCAATATCATCCTGATGATGTTGTATCACTTCTTGTTCGTTGTTTTGTCATCCTGATGATGCTGACGTCATCCTTATATCAGGGTGATATCTTTTTCTCTGCCTATCTGCATCATGATATTTCCGAAGGAGGGGGTGATATTTTCATATCACCCGGATATATGTTTGTTCGAGCATCATGATGATGCTGATATCAAGGAGATATCCGCCTGCTGGCTTCGCGCATTATCTACTGGGGGTGATCTTTTCAAGCAGCATCATCATATTTAGTTATCGCCCCGATCTTATGGTGGAGCTACAGTGCAACCTGATATTTGTGCATCAGGAGGATATTTCCAAATATCCGGTTGTCTTCCTAATATCATGATGATGTTAATATGATGATGACGTCATCAAGATCTCGGGGGGGTCATATTTCTAACACTGATCATCTTGAGGAGACCTCCTGATATTTGCAAACATGATGATGACATCATCCGGATATGAGGAGGTGCGCAGTAGGCAGATATGATGATGACGTCATCAGGATGTTCATCGGCCAGACTTTTGGTATAAGCTCAGCAGGAGGATGTTCCTCCGAAGGATCAGGTTGTGCCGATTATCATGAAGGCTATATTTCAAATATCATGATGACGTCAGGGTGATATTTCGAACAACAGGATATCATGCTGCTGGAGGATGATGATGATGAGGTCTATACTAGTGTCGTTAGGAGCAAAAGCACTGACATGATATATGCTCATGACTTAGTATATAAAGTGTTAATGAGGTCGTCGCGGGGTGCATGTGGGATAATTGTATCCTGCATTTTCAAATATCATGATGATGAATCTCGGCGGGAAATGGTTGCGATTGCAGATTTGATGTTCTTCCCAAGGCCGCGGGTTGGTGCGCCATTAATGGCGATTGTTGCAGAGGTATGGGCGATGGCGTGGGTGGATCCTGTACCCGACTGAAGGTGTACATCAGCGGACAGTGGCGCAGGGCTCGAGAAATCTTCCTGTCTCCTCCTCTACCTGCTGCATTCAAGTTTGGGCGCCAATCCGGTTGTGTTTGAGCGCCATTTTCATGATACTGTGTATCTGGCGGGATTTTGGTCAACCATGTAATTAATTGCTGAGCACCTACCTGGCTGTTATAAGCAGGCTGTGTTGCTCATTTGAAGGGTTGTTGAAAGTTGAAGATTTTGGCTCTGTAATGCATAACAAGCTGATCTGGTTGCTCTGTACAGCTTACCTGTGAGTTTATGTATCTCTTGTTGTTTGTTTTTGGCATGAATCCACTGATTTCATGATTAAACTTATATGAGAAATGTTGTTTGGCATGTGTTGTGTTAATTCTGTCTCCAGTATTGCATGTATTCTTCTTCTGAATCTGGATGTTTGGTAATGTTTAGATTCTAGAACATAGAATTCCTATGTTGACTGTCTGATCTTTTAACTTCTACTCAAGGGGTAGATTAAATTGTTTTCAGGTTGAACATTGGGAAGGGTATACTGCAGTAGGGATACCATAAGTAGAGATAACCTAACACTTTGTATTGGGAGATACCTGTAAGGCAGGTATCACATATATCCCCTTGAAATCCAGTTTTAGCTGTTCATGCTGATCATTCACAGGTGTATGTCTACTAACTCCAGGCCCTGGATAGGCACCAATCATGCTTTGTTTTGTGTTATAACCATGTCCAGCTTTGCATCCACACTTGAACTCCAAATCAAAATCTAAAACCAACATTAGGACATTAGAGTTAGTTTTAGGAACCTCAGTCCTCTGTCTACAACTGCAAATAGGCCCAAAGCTAGCCCCTTTGCTCTTATCTTTCAGTTTTGGTCTACTTACAGGAGGACTCATCTGCCTTCTGTCAACATCCCAGCCTTGCATGCATATCCTCATGGATGTTGAGTAGGGAATACCCCCCTAGGTCTTGCAGAGCCTGAAGAAGAAGAGGAGATAAAATATAGAGTCTATCTCCTACACTGTTGACCCCCTGGCCCAGAGATCCTGTTGATCACTGATGGCTACCTTGTAGGGAAATCTGGGAATAAGCATCCAGTCTGGGAAAAAGTCAACAAAACCTACCTTCAAAAAAGCTCAAAAATGGTGAAATAAAGACTATCAATTTCTTTGAAGCAACGCTGTAAACTGCATTGCATCAAAGAGGGGCAAAATGTATACGCCTAAAAATGACACAAATCATCCTAAATAAATATTCTAAATATTTATTCCATTCTTCTATTAATTAAATAAATATTCCAAATTTATTTAATCAATTCACTGTTCCATAATTAAATAAATTCTATTTATTTAATTAGAATTCTTCTAAAGTCCTTCACAATTAAATAATCATAAATTATTTAATTAATCCTATTTCCTCTATCCTAAAGTTCTAAATTCAAAATTCCACATCACCTTTACACCTCACCTTTTCCACCTCACCTTGTCCACCTCATAAGGTTGCACATGTAATTAAATATATTTAATATTTAATTACCTTATTTTCCCTCACCCACATGGCCTATTTCTTCTCCAATCAGAGGTCAGTTAACCAATCAATCAAATCTGTTAACTAACCTGTCAGTTGAGTCAAATCCTCAATCAATCCAGTCAGTTCCACAATCCACTCTTCTAACTGATCAATCTATTCTGTTAACAGATCAGTCAAGTCTGTTAACTCTCCAATCAGTTTTGTCACATCCCACCTTTCATGAGAGAGCTGGGACACTTGGCACGTTTCCACTGGTTGCACATTCCTCAACCATCTTCAGCCGTTGATCTTCATGTCTTCTCTCAACCGTTGATTCCTATTCCTCCAAGTCTATAAATGAAGCTTCATCCCTTCATTCTAATCATCCAGGCTTTTGACATCGTTACTCTGCAGAAACATCACCAGCGCGCCTTTGGCACCCACTTGTCATCCTCAAGCTTGAGATCACCATTGTTGCATTGGAGCTCACCTTCATTGCATATCACACTATAGCCGTTCACCATCGACTTCCTCAAACAGCTTTAAAAGATTGCACTCTCTGAGGGCTCATCTCATCTGCGAAAGGACGATTCGTGATAGGCGAACAACAGAAGTTTCGAAACGGAAGAGGTTTGCTGTGTTCGTTCATTGCTTTGTTTGAATCTTCTTTGTTTCTCCATTCTGTTGATGTTTGGGTCATCTGTTATTCATTTGATTGATGCACTTATATGACCCAAACATCAACAGAATGGAGAAACAAAGAAGATTCAAATAAAGCAATGAACGAACACAGCAAACCTCTTCCGTTTCGAAACTTCTGTTGTTCGCCTATCACGAATCGTCCTTTCGCAGATGAGATGAGCCCTCAGAGAGTGCAATCTTTTAAAGCTGTTTAAGGAAGTCGATGGTGAACGGCTATAGTGTGATATGCAATGAAGGTGAGCTCCAATGCAACAATGGTGATCTCAAGCTTGAGGATGACAAGTGGGTGCCAAAGGCGCGCTGGTGATATTTCTGCAGAGTAACGATGTCAAAAGCCTGGATGATTAGAATGAAGGGATGAAGCTTCATTTATAGACTTGGAGGAATAGGAATCAACGGTTGAGAGAAGACATGAAGATCAACGGCTGAAGATGGTTGAGGAATGTGCAACCAGTGGAAACGTGCCAAGTGTCCCAGCTCTCTCATGAAAGGTGGGATGTGACAAAACTGATTGGAGAGTTAACAGACTTGACTGATCTGTTAACAGAATTGATTGATCAGTTAGAAGAGTGGATTGTGGAACTGACTGGATTGATTGAGGATTTGACTCAACTGACAGGTTAGTTAACAGATTTGATTGATTGGTTAACTGACCTCTGATTGGAGAAGAAATAGGCCATGTGGGTGAGGGAAAATAAGGCAATTAAATATTAAATATATTTAATTACATGTGCAACCTGATGAGGTGGACAAGGTGAGGTGGAAAAGGTGAGGTGTAAAGGTGATGTGGAATTTTGAATTTAGAACTTTAGGATAGAGGAAATAGGATTAATTAAATAATTTATGATTATTTAATTGTGAAGGACTTTAGAAGAATTCTAATTAAATAAATAGAATTTATTTAATTATGGAACAGTGAATTGATTAAATAAATTTGGAATATTTATTTAATTAATAGAAGAATGGAATAAATATTTAGAATATTTATTTAGGATGATTTGTGTCATTTTTAGGCGTATACAATAGTAACATAGAGATACTATGGAAGATGGAATATAAGGTTATTATGAGAATCCCATTTAAGACTACTTGTCTCTATTATTCATGAATAGATCCAATTCAATGGAGTAGGCTAAGTCTACTAGAGAACGACCTTGTAACTTGGGTATATATATATGTTTTGTTTATAAACATTAACAAAGTTATTCTACGGTCCTTTGTATAGGAGATAATTGCATATTTAAGAGTTATAGTAATCTTAACCTTGGTTGAGTTAATCAAGGTTTATTTATGAGTCTAGAACTCCTAGATATATGATATGGTTATATTGTAGTATCATGTTAACAAGGATAATAGGTAAAACCTAGATTTGTTTACAACCAAATGAGTGGTTATGTTATATAGACTTATGTAAGTCATAAGTTATTATTATTATGACTCATAGATTAAACTATTACCAGAACATGATGATTACACTATTTGCGTGATAATAGTTAGTGTGAAAAAATTGTGAGAATACGACAGTATCCAAGTCGAGTAGGGGTGGGTGAACACAATGACTACGTTCATTATGAACGATATTGATATTAAAAACTTTGGCCAAAGCAATGCATTGTCAGTTCACTGTATTCGGATTGCTTACCCTATCAGAAATCATACTTAGCTAGAGGGTATCTAGGGTTGTATGGTTGATAGAGTTGAGTAGAATACAACACTATGTACTTGGGAAAGGCAAATTACCATTGGTCACCTAAGGTCTATATTCCTTGTGAAGGGAAAGGCCACTTCCTATGTGGAAGATGTGTGGGAGACCGCCAGTCTATGGTTGCAGATAAATCACTGGAAAGATGCTCTCTCTCCAAGTAGGAAACATGCTAGGACTTGTGATAAAGATGTCAGATTTTTCAGAAGCAGTATTTATACCAAGTTTGTATATGTAATGGATTTACATTTGTAAACATTGTAAATGAGAAAGACAATATGGTTTATTGTATCTTGTAAAAATAAATCTTGTAAGTGTAGTTACTTGATTATTTTTTGAATAAAAGAAAAATTTTCTCTCTCATTTTTACCTTGTTAATTTACTCTATGATAAAATTTATGGATTTACTATGTTTTTAGAACGTGGATGTTACACCAAGGCACACAATCAGTTGAGTAATAGTGTAAAGAGTATTCAAAATGCTCTGAGTGATGGAAATATAATGTATCAATTTTGATTATCATGGCCTATAACTACAAAAGATATAAAAAAATAAGATTGATGGCCCTTGAAGTGCAGATATAAAACATCTTTGGAACATATGACCCCTTAAAAGATAACAATAGAAATGTGAGGGTTGAAGTTGAAAAGACTCACACAGTTATAAAGAAACTTTATAATCAAAGAGAACTTATTATGGATCAGATGAGTCAGTTAAGGGAGATTGTTAGTTTCAAGATGGCTTCGCTGACAGGGTTGTTGAAGGAAGCTGATAAGGTTGGACATATGACATTTGCACCTGCATCAGTTGAAGAAGCAAAAGACTTTCTCTTGTAGATTAATGGGCATATATTAATACTCAACTCTACCATGATGCATTGGGACTCTCCATTACTACAGCTAGAGAATATATACAAGGATTTTCTTCCCACCAAATAATAAGGTTCATATTTTGATTTCTTGTACATATGTAGAAAGATAGAAGCAAACAATTTTGATACTTTGATTTACATATTAAAGTATATGAGTAGAATAGTAAGGGGGAGTATGTACATAGAAAAGCAAGATTAGTTTTGAGATATCAGGTGAGAAGTTTTGATTTGTAGATGTACAAGTAGTTCCTTTGGCATTGATGACAAAGGGGGAGATTGTTGGCAACATCTACATGATGATGAAGAGGTTGATGAGCATGACAATGAGTAGTGTTGTCATTGATGGAAAAAAAGTATAAGGATATAGTTATGTTGGTTCAGAGAATGATATGGAAGAGAATACACCTAAGTGTTGATCTAGAGAAGCTACTAAGTGCAATGTGGAGGAGAATACACCTACACATGATATCCTTCCATTTTGGTGTTCCACAGTCAGGTATAATTTACTGAAGATTTTCTTAAGGCATTTGCAGTACAAAACCTATGACAGGGTCATAGTATTTTAGTCCACATTCCTCTGATATGAAGAATATTGCTATGTGGTTATAAGGTATTGATGGTGCATACTAAAGGAGTCTAAATCCAAAGACTCGGGTCTTGAAGCCCTCTGGAGTGAAAGATAGAGTTCACAAAGTATCAGATTCTGTAATGACAATGTAATGATAGTGTAATGATAGTACCAGTGGTATATTGGAACGCTCCACATTCCACTATAGATGAACATCCTACTATGTGGATTTTTTTGATAACTGAGAGGGGGGGAGTGAATCAGTTATCCTTAATTTGCTTTCAATTCAAACACTTAAATCCACTTTGTTAATCAATATTATAGCAATTAATCATTCATGAAAGCATAATGCATAAACACTAGAGCAGATGCACATCAACACATGAGACACCAAGATTTTGACGTGGAAAACCCGGTTAAGGGAAAAACCACGTGGTGATTAACCCAAGGATTATTCTCTATTAGAAGAACAAGAAAAATAGATGGCACATGCCAATTAGGGCTCACTGCCCAAGCACACTGCTCACAAGAAGGCACACTGCCTACAAGAGATACACTGTCTACAAGATAACAAGTATTATAAACTTGAACTAGAGATTGACATCTTTACCATGCCTGGATTAGTTCCATTTAAGCCCAAAAACTCCTGCTCTGCCTTTCGCACTTCTCTTTGCTATATCTCTCCCATCACCACAAGACACACTTCAAAATGAATTCACAAACCCTTATTTATACAAGGCATTGACTTAGGAACAATCATCTAAGTCGGCAAACACCTACAAGATCATTCGCAAGATGTGTAATACATCCGGTCGGCCAGTCTTAAGAAGAACACCAATATCCATGGTTATTCTTCGAATGCAAACTCTAAATTTAATGCAGACTACCAATAAGAATAGAACACAATCCAAAAATCACCAAAACCTTTCTTGAGTCATCAAGAACATCCGCACTTTATTAGCTTACTCGAATTCTTCAGTTCTTCGTCCAAAACTTCAAGAACACAGTCTGTCATCACTGTCATAATGAAAAAGATACTTCCGAACCTCCAAAACATGAACAAATCTATTTGTCACTTCAAACGAACCTCTTCAACACTCCTTCCAATCCACAAAATGAGATAATGTAATTCCAGATCTCACCGGACCAATCTGTGACACTCTATCTCCACTGAACACCTGCCAGAACTGGTTCTACACAAGTAGCCATAACTTCTTCAGATCTTTATGCAGACCTCTAAAATCTTAACTGGAATATCTTAAGACTCATATCTACAAACCCTTTAAACCACATCCTCTGATCTTCATCTTATCTTGGACTTTTACCTTAATGTCATCACTGTTCTTCACTATTCCTGATTGAGGCTAATTTTCTCAATATCCTCAGCACACAGCTCATCCAATCCTTCTCATTAATACAATATGAGTATGTTGACATTAATGACAACACTGGTTAGCCTCATACTTGCAACAATCTCCCCCTTTGTCATTGATGACAACATATGATGTGAAAAACCATCAAGACAAGAACTTCTCCTTTCTGTCACAACTCCCCCTATTAGCAACAACTCTTCACATGTCTTCTCTTCCTTTACTACTCCCCCTTTGATCATCAACCACTTGTTTTTCACATGTCTTCTCTCCCCCTTTGACATCAATGGCAAAGGGCTCATACTTGCAATTCTAACATATCAGAATCATACCAGCTGCTCCCCCTTAGTAGCAGCTCCCCATCATCAATCCAGATCACAAGATATGACTGTGATATCCACCAGACTGATGCACATCAGTGCATCCTAGTTCATCACCAGAGGGGCCATAACCCCTAACTTCTTCCTAAGATACTCAAAAGAGTCCTTGGGAAGAGGTTTAGTAAAAATATCTGCAAGCTGATCCTTGGAGGGCACATACTCCAATTTGACTTCACCCTTGTTCACTTGTTCTCTCAAAAAGTGAAATTTGATAGATATATGCTTGGTCTTAGAATGCAATACAGGATTCTTAGAAATATTTATTGCACTTGAATTATCAAAGAAAATTGTGATAGGCTCCTCATATTCTACTTGAATATCTCTTAGCATTTGCTTCATCCACAAAAGTTGAGTGCAACTATCTGTTGTTGCAATGTATTCTACTTTTGTTGTAGACAGGGATATTGCTTCTTGTTTCTTGCTTAGCCAAGAAACTGACCTTTTTCCCAAAAAGAATGCTCCTCCACTTGTACTCTTCCTATCATCCACATCTCCTGCCCAATTTGCATCTGTATATACATGAAGAGAAAAGTCATGATCTCTGGGATACCATAGGCCATACTCAACTGTTCCTTTTAAGTACCTAAAAATTCTTTTGATTGCCATGACATGAGATTCTCTAGGATCAGCCTGGAATCTCACCACAAGACCAATAGCCTGCATTATATCTGGTATAGTCTGAGTGAGATACAGTAATCATCCAATCATTGATCTGTACTTTTTCTGATCTATCTTAGGAGAGCCATCATCTTTGCTCAGCTTACATCTGATAGCCATAGGAGTGTTCATTGGCTTTGAATCTTCCATTCCAAATTTCTTCAATAGTTCTTTCACATATTTGGTCTGAGAGATAAAGATTCTTTTCTCTGTTTGAGTAATTTGCAGACCCAAGAAGAAATTCATTTCACCAAGCATTGACATTTCAAACTCACTTTTCATTTGGTTTGCAAAGGTTTTACACATACTGTCTCTTCCTCCAAAGATGATATCATCAACAAATACTTCAACAATCAAGATGTTTTCGTGATCAATTTTGAAATATAGGTTACTATCAACAGTACCTTTGTTGAAACCAATCTTCAAAAGATGTTTGTCCAGCCTCTCATACCATGCTCTCGGGGCTTGCTTTAGACCATACAGTGCCTTATTTAATTTGCAGACCATATCACCATGCTCAGATAACTAAAATCCATCCAGTTGTTCAATGTACACCTCTTCTTCTAGGTCACCATTCAGGAAAGCAGATTTGACATCCATCTGATACACTTTGAAATCTTTGAAGGCAACAAATGCAAGAAATAGTCTGACTACTTCAATTCTTGCCACCGGAGCAAAGGTTTCCTCAAAATCAATCCCTTCTATTTGAGAGTAGCCTTTGCAAACTAATCTGGCTTTATTTCTGATTACTTCACCAACTTCATTTAGTTTGTTCCGGAAGACCCATTTGGTTCCAATCACATTCTTGTTACTAGGTCTAGAAACAAGATCCCAAGTGTGATTTTTCTCAATTTGTATCAACTCATCCTCCATTGCTTTGGTTTAATTTTCATCATTGCAGGCTTCATTTATTGTCTTAGGTTCAATCTTTGAGATCAGACAACATTCATTTGTATTTTGAGTAACATTCCTTCTAGTTTGCACACCTTTGCTTTTGTCACCTATAATCTGATCTTAGAGTGGTTCAATCTTACATACCTTGGAACTTTGGGAGTTTCTTGCACTTTTGCTTCTTGATCAGGCTCATCCAAACCTATCTCTTCTTCCTGATTTACTAGATCAGTCCGAATCTAACCTTCAGGAGAGGATTGAGTTCCTTGAATCAGAACACCATTCTGATCATCTTCATCATACTTAAAAAATCTTGAGGGCTTTTCAATACCTTCATCAACCTTCACATTTGTACTTTCTGTCATCTTTCTCAGTCTCTTATTGTAGCACTGGTATGCTTTGCTTTGAGTGGAGTAACCCAAGAAAATTCCTTCATCACTTCTAGCATCAAACTTTCCTAGATCTTCATCTCTTTTAATGTAACATTTGCTACCAAATACTCTGAAATATCTCACAGTAGGAGTGATGCCAAACCAAAGTTCATAGGGAGTCTTACCGGTATTGCTTCTGATTTGAACTCGATTGAGAGTGTAGACTGTAGTGCTGACAGCTTCTCTCCAAAACATCTGAGGAATATTTGCTTCCATCATCATTGTCCTGGATGCTTCTTGGATGGTCCGGTTCTTTCTCTCAACTACTCCATTCTGCTGTGGAGTCCTAGGAGTAGACAAATGTCTCTTTATACCTTGTTTCTCACAAAAGCCTATGAATTCACCGGATGTGAATTCACCACCTCTATCAGACCTCAGACATTTTAATTTTAATCCGGTTTGATTCTCTACCATAGCCTTGAAGCTTTTGAACTTCTCAAAAGCTTCTGATTTCTCTTTCAAAAATGTAACCCACATCATTCGGGAATGGTCATCAATTAGTAACATGAAATATCTATCACCTTGCATACTCTTGATTCTTGTCAGACCACATAGATCAGTATGAACTAATTCTAATAATCCGATAGAGGACTGATCCTTGCTTTTGAATGAGACTCTGCTCTATTTTCCTAGTTGACATTCTTTGCACAAACTATTTGTAGGTTTTACCAACTTTGGAAGATCTCTTACAGCTTGAGGATTGCTTATCTTGATGATGTTATCAAAATTTACATGACACATCCTTCTATGCCATAACCAACTCTGATCAACTTGAACAAATAGACAACTTTTGTTAGTACCAACTAGATGGAAGATATTACCTTTTGTTTGAGTATCGGATGCAATCTCAGTTCCAGAGCTTTCAAAGATCCTACATCTTCCATTCTTGAACCGGAGATCATAACCCTTGTCCACCAACTGACCAACACTGAGAAGATTGTGCTTCAATCCTTCAACATACAGTACATTACCAGTTTTGTTCTTTCCATCAAAAGAGATAGTTCCCCTACCTCTGATTCTACCAGCAGAATTGTCACCAAACTTTACCATTCCTCCTTCATACCTTTCCAAATCTAAGAACTTGTTCTTGTCACCTGTCATATGGTGAGACCATCCACTGTCAATAACCCAATCATCCTTTTCTTCAACTTGGGCAGCCAAAGCTCTTTCTACAACCTTATGATTGATAGATATTGGATCTTCTTCCTTGATGGCAATAAACACCCATTCATTTCCAGATTTGTCTCCTATCTCTGATTCATCATCTATTACTCCTTCATTATCAGCTTCTTCATGAACATAATAACAATTCTTTTGGAACCTTTGTCTATTAGAATTTGACCTTGTAGATCTTTCCGGACATCTTGAGGCAAAGTGACCAATCTTATTGCAGTTGAAGCATTTAAAAGGTAATTTTCCTTCATACTTACCGAATCCTCTTGGCAGTCTTTTTGCAATGAGGGCTTCAAGTTGAGCTGTTTCTGCTTCTTCCTCTTCCATGTCTTTCCTTGCTTGATCATACCATGACAGCTTCCTTGAAGAGTTTTCTCCCGGATCAAATCTTTGTTTACCTTTCACATAGGCACTGGCTTTGAATGCAGATTCAGTCTTGGGGGGATCATCTCCAAACTCGGTCATTTCAAATGCAGCTAGTTTGCCAGCCAATTGGTCTCTTGTGATAGTTGTATGAGCTCTGAATTCATCAATGGCAGCAACATTGATTTTGTAGGCAGCAGGAAGGGATCTGAGAATTTTGCAAACAATCTCATTTTCATCCAAAACTCCACCAGCATTCCTAATTCCACATACCAGCTCATTTACTCGACATAAAGGTAGTGATATTTTCATCATCTCTCATCTTCAATCTTTCAAATTTCCCTTTGAGACTCTGCAACCTTGCACTCTTAACATACTCATCTCCTTCATGCAAAAGTTCTAGTTTAATCCAGATCTCATAGGCAGTTGGTAGGTCAATAACATTTGAGAGCTCTGAGTCAGTTAATGCGCTTAGAAGAGCTTCTTTGGTCTGCAGATTGTTTTCAGCATCTGTGATTTCATTTAGAGTTATCGGACCACCCTGTGGAGGTACATATGCTTTTGTGATCATGGACAAGTATGTTTTTCCCATACACTCCAAGTGACATTTCATGCGACCTTTCCAAAGAGAGAAGTTGGTTCCATCAAACTTCAGACTATCCTTCTTGTATGACGACATCCTGGATCTCCTCAAGTGGTTAAGCTCCTTTGAGAGGAACTTGGCTCTAATACCAATTGTTCATAACTAAGAGGGGGGTGAATCAGTTATCCTTAATTTACTTTCAATTCAAACACTTAAATCCACTTTGTTAATCAATAGTATATCAATTAATCATTCATGAAAGCATAATGCATAAACACTAGAGCAGATACGCATCAACACATGAGACACCAAGATTTTGACGTGGAAAACCCAGTTAAGGGAAAAACCACGGGGTGATTAACCCAAGGATTATTCTCTATTAGAAGAATAAGAAAAATAGATGGCACATGCCAATTAGGGTCACTACCTGAGCACACTGCTCACAAGAAGGCACACTGCCTACAAGAGACACACTGTCTACAAGATAACAAGTATTACAAACTTGAACTGGAGATTGACATCTTTACCATACCTGGATTAGTTCCATTTAAGCCCAAAAACTCTTGCTCTGCCTTTTGCACTTCTCTTTGCTATATCTCTGCTATCACCACAAGACACACTTCAAAATAAATTCACAAACCCTTATTTATACAAGGCATCGACTTAGGAACAATCATCTAAGTCGACAAACACCTACAAAATCATTCGTAAGATGTTTAATATATCCAGTCGGCCAGTCTTGAGAAGAACACCAATATCCGTGGTTATTCTTCGAATGCAAACTCTAACTTCAATGCAGACTGCCAATAAGAATAGAACACGATCCAAAGATCACCAAAACCTTTCCTGAGTCATCAAGAACATCCACACTTTATCAGCTTACTCGAATTCTTCTGTTCTTCATCTAGAACTTCAAGAACACGATCTGTCATCACTATCATAATGAAAAAGATACTTCCGGACCTCCAAAACATGAACAAATCTGGTTGTCACTTCAAACAAACTTCTTCAACACTCCTTCCAATCCGCAGAATGAGATAATGTAATTTTGGATATCACCGGACCAATCTGTGACACTCTATCTCCACTGAACACCTGCTGGAACCGGTTCTACATAAGCAGCCATAACTTCTTCAGATCTTTTTTTGAACCTCTGAAATCTTAACTGGAACATCTTAAGACTCATATCTACAAACCCTTTAAACTACATCCTTTGATCTTCATCTTATCTTGGACTTTTACCTTAATGTCATCACTGTTCTTCACTGTTCCTGATTGAGGCTAATTTTCTCAATATCCTCAGCACACAGCTCATCCAATCCTTCTCATTAATGCAATATGAGTACGTTGACATCAATGACAACACTGGTTAGCCTCATACTTGCAACAGATTTGAGGACAAGTTCATAGATGCCATAAGTGAGTTGTCTCCAAGAGGAAAGCATTTTGGTGGTCCGCATGTTTGGTTGTGAGAAAACCATTAGTTCACGTTGTTGTTACTTCACCAGTTGAGCTAACCTAAAGATGTTGAGATTGTGTGGAGTTAAGTCATTTATGAAACAATGTTATGGGAGTAAATATAGGTTATGCCAACCTAAATGAATGTGCTACACACTTTGGTTTTCTCTGCAAAGCGTATAGGGTTGCGTTTTGGGCCGACAGAACAAGAAGTCACATGGTACATCTTTCTACCAACCTATTTAATGTTTTGCATGATTACGGTGTATATACAAGGTTGATTTTGTGTGTGTGAGTGTTGATGAAAAATAATCAAGTGTGTGTGTAAGTGTGATATGATAAGATAAGGTTGTGGTTAAGATGAAGTGTGTTAAGTCTGTACTCTGAGCTTTAGTGGAATTGTATCTTTAGGATAAGTCAGATGCATTACTAATAGTTCATATTTGGTAGTGAACCACCCCTTCTTCTATCTCTTTCTATTTAGGATAATGAGTCCTTTGGCAGTGAGCCACCTGTAGTGAGCATTCTCTTTTGGACAGTGAGTCCAATTGTATCAACTTTAACCGATTGCATTATAATATATTGTGAGCTAATCCTCATCGTGGTTTTTCACTTTTTAGGCTTTCCATGTAAAAATATGGCATTCATGTGACATGTGTTTTGATGATTTCTTTCATACTTTCCTTTCTTTCTGCAAACTAAATATATTGTGGAATGAATGTTTAAATGCTTTGGCTATTAAATTTAATCTTTGAAATTATAAGGCCTTAATAATAATAATAATGATTTTACTTTGACTATTAAATTTGATCCAAATCTAATGAGTTTGAAGATGATATTCTCATAAAAAGTTGACACTTCACATCAATTTTCACTTAGTCATTCATAAACTCAAAAAGTCCAAGGATTTCTAGAATATCTCTATCTATGAGGTGCCCATTGCTTATACAATCTTTGTAATTTCCTCTTTCTTCATGTTTTAACATTCTTCATATGCAGTTAGCACTCTAGTTATGCCCAAAGATGTTCCTACAGTCATAGCAGAGATGGAGAACAAGAGTTGAAAGATTCATAAACTTTAAAGATTCTAGATTCTATGAAATTTTATAAGATTTTGATTCAAAAACTAAAAACTAAAAAATAAGAAATAAATAAATACATGGTGGATGGATGGAAGTCAAATGGTCAGTTTCATTTATACATATTCTTGTTGTGTTTCTATTTAGGGTGAGCATATCAAATTGCAAGATTTGAGGTGCATTTAAGGGGAATGCATACAAAAAAAAGAAACATAGTCCAAGGAATTGATCGAAGGTGTTGAGATTTCTTCATATTTAAAGAATAAACATAAAATCCAGAATCGCATAATATTGTAGCACAAGTTAGTTGCAAAGAAAATAGAGACAGTAACAGAATAATGAGTAAACAGAATAAACAATCACACATCAATAACACAAGGATTTATGTGGTAAAACTCTAGCAATATGCTAGAGAAACATCCACGGGACAAAGTATCAATATTCTTATTGTTTAGAAGAAAAATTTACAATTCTCATGCAGCTGCAATTACAATTTCTTACCTTTCGAAAGGTTACAAAGATATAAAATATCTTCAACATAACTTCCTTCACCAAATTTAGAAGAAAGTAGTTTTTTTCTTTCTTTAGGAAATAACTAGATTTAAAACAAAAGATTTTTGTTTTCTTTCAAAGACAAGCTTTATTTCTTTATTTCTTTCCTTGCTTTATCTTGTTGTCACAAATCCAATAACCTCCACCTTGACAACAATTTACCTAATACTTGTTCATGCCCATTCATCACCTTTTCAGCAAGCCAAGAGAAGCCAAACTCCATCTCAACTTCTCTAACAGTACTAGTTTTGTAAACATGTCTGCACAATTTTCTTTTGTATAGATTTTCTCAAGAGATACTCCACCTCCATCAATAACTTGTCTTACAAAATTGTATTTAATTTCAATATGCTTGGTCCTACTGTGATAAGCTAGAATTTTAGCCAAATGAAGAGCACTTTGACTATCACAGAATACATTCACCTTATCCTACATTTTTCCAAACTCACCCAAAAGACCCTTTAACCAAATTGCCTCTTTGCATGCATGTGAGACAATCATATATTCCGCCTCAGTAGTGGACAAAGCAACTATTTCTTGAAGCTTTGACATCCAAAAAATATGTCCTCCTGCAAGAGTAAAGACATAACCCGAGGTAGATCTCCTTTTGTCCAAATCATGTGCAAAATTTGAATCAACATATCAACAAACCAAATCACTAAAACCATTAAAGGTAATAAAAAAATCACATATGCCTCTAAGATAATCAAGCACCCATTTCACTGCTTTCCAATGCTCTTTACTTGGATTTTCCATGTATCTACTGACAACACCAACTGCATGTGAAATATCTGGTCTTGTACAAACCATTGCATACATTAAACTTCCCACTACATTATCATATGGTACATGAGACATATAGTCCTTTTCTTCTTTAGTACGAGGGTATAAACTTGAATAAATCTTGAAATGGGAAGCCAAAGGGATATTTACTAGTTTAAATTATTCATACTGAATCTCATAAGAATCTTCTCCACATACTTTTGATGTGATAACCTAATCTTACCATTTTTCTTGTCTCTATGTATCTTCATGCCCAAAATTTGTTATGCTACTCCTAGATCCTTCATATCAAATTTCCTAGCCAATTGAGCCTTTAACCTGCTGATCTCTATCACGCTTTTACTTGCTACAAGCATATCGTCAACATATAATACCAAGATAATAAATAAACCATTTTCCAGACTTTTGAAGTAAACACAATGGTCATACTCACTTCTTATAAGATTTTGGCTCACCATGAAGGAATCAAACTTCTTGTACCATTGTCTGGGTGATTACTTTAGGCCATACAATGACTTCCTGAGTTTACAAACAAATTTTCTTTTGGGATCATGAACAAACCCTTCCAGTTGTTCCATAGATATAGATAGATAGATATATCTTCTTCCAAATCTCCATGTAAAAATGTTGTTTTGACATCCAACTACTCTAACTCTAGGTCAAATAAAGCAACTAATGCCAATACTACCCTAATAGAAACAAGCTTAACAACTAGTGAAAAATTTTCATGGAAATTGATACCTTCCTTTGGAGCATACCCTTTTGCTACCAATCTTGCTTTGTACCTTTCAACTTTATCATCAACACCCTTCTTCAAATTGTAAATCCACTTGCAACCAACAATTTTTCTTCCCTTTGGAATTTCTAACAGGTCCCATGTTTTATTCTTATCCAAGGCATACATTTTTTCTTTCATTGCTATTTTCCATTTAGCACTTTCAATATCATTCATTGCTTCCTGATAACAAATAGGTTCCCCATCATTATAAATCAAAGCAATAGATAAATTACAATCATCATACCTCTTAGGAGGATTTATGACCCATGTAGATCTCCTTAGACTTGGTTGTGGCATTTCCACATTTTCTTTTATATTTACTGCATCCTCATCTTCCTCTTCAGAAGCTTCTTCTTTCTCCCCCTTTTTTGAAGATGGTTGAGTTTCTAACTAAATTTACTAATGTTCTAGTACTTGTTCTTGTTCCATTTCAACTTCTACTATGTCGAATTTTAAGAGAGAAGATTCATCAAAAACTACATCTCTGCTAATGATGATTTTGTGGGTAGTAGGATCCCACAATCTATATCCCTTAACTCCATCACCATAATCAAAACAGACATACTTCTTTGACTTGGGGTCCAATTTAGAATGTTGATCTTTTGAAATAAGAGCATAATCATCACAACAAAAAAATCTTCAGATTTGAGTAATCACAAGAATTACCTTTCCATACCTCTTTAGAAAACCTACAGTAACCAATTTACTAGATAGCATGTTGTATCAATTATTTCTACCCACAACTCTTTCTCCAACTTGGCATTACCAAGCATGCTCCTTGCTCTCTCTAGAAGAGTCATGTTCATGTATTCAACAACACCATTTTGTTGAGGAGTGTAAATTGTGGTTTTATGCCTTTCAATCCTAGCTTCCTTACACTAATTTTTAAATTCCAAAGAAGTGAACTCACCTCCATTATTTGTCGTTAAACACTTGATTGACCTGCCAGTACTTTTTTCAACCAAAGCTTTAAACTACTCAAATACACTAAACACATCAACTTTCCTTTTAAGAATATAGACCCACACTTTTCTAGAGTAATCATCTATAAATGTCACAAAATATGATGATCCTCCAAATGAAACTCTAGGGGATGGTCCTCAAACATCTGAATGAATATAATCCAGGATACCCTTACTTGTATGACTTCCAATTTTAAACTTTTGTCTACATTGCTTTCCAAAGACACAATACTTACAAAAATTCAAATTCAAAGATTTTAAGTTTGGAAGTAACTTATAGTTTACTAGTACCTTGAAGCCTTTCTTTCTCATATGGCCCAATCGCTTATGTCATAAATGAGTAGATTCATTTACTTTATCAGATACCATTACTGCTTCACTTATTTTAGTTCTCCCATGTAACTTGTAAAGGTTCCCAATATTTGCAGCCTTCATTACCACCATAATGCCCTTGGACACTTTCAGTGATCCACCTTGACATGTAAATTTATAACCTTTAGAATCCAAAACTCTCAAGGAAATTAAATTCTTTTTAAGTTCTGGTACATGTCTTACTTATGTCAAAGTCCTCACAATACCATCAAACATTTTAATCATAATGCTCAAATCCCAATAGTCTTACAAGAAATATTATTTCCCATAAGAACAACACCACCATGAATAGTTTGGTAAGAAGAAAACCAACTTCTATGTGGACACATGTGATGTGAAGCACTATAATCTAATAACCATTCCTCATGATATTGTGAAATATTACAAACAGATAGTACTTCTCAATTTTACTTGAACTTGTTTCAAGTTGATTTGCTTCCTTTTTGGAGTCATCATTGTCTTCTTTCCTCTTCCAACAATCCTTCTTGAATGCCCATTTTTGTTGCACTATCAACATTTTCCTTTACCCTTTTTGACTTTTGACTTAGATCTTGATGTACCTCTCGAATTTTCCCCCTTTTCTATGGATAGACCTCTAGACACCATTGCTTCTTGAGTGGAGGTTTATGTATTAGATTTTTTCTGCACCTCCACAGACAACAAAGGTCCCACAACATAATCAAATTCAAGGGTGTTAGTTGTGCTAAAGCTAATGGAAGTGACTAAGTGATTCCAAGATTTAGGCAATGAACACAATAACATAATTGCCTTGTCTTCATCTTTGATTTTTACACCCATACTAGTTAATTGGCATATAAGAGTATTGAAAACATTTAAATGATCAACACTTTTGATACCTTCATTCGTAAACTATATAGCTACCTCTTCAAGTAGATTCAATTTGTCAAAGATTCTATCATGTAAAGGCTCTCCATTATGCTCCATAAGCCTGATGTTATTTCCTCTCCAACAATATTAAAAGAATATCATCTACCAAACACAACCAAATTGTGTTGAGAGCTCTTGTATCCAGATCTTCCCAATCCTCATCAATCATATTTGTGCAAGTTTTTTTGTCTTTCCTACCAATGCCTTGTGCAATCCTTATTTCACCAACAGATCACACATCTTGAGCTTCCACAACTCAAAGTTATTCTTCCCATTAAATTTCTCCACCTTGAACCTTGTATTCGAATCCTTTTCCATTTGATGTTGTAGAAGAAAAACCAAATCCTAACACAAACAACTGCAAAATAAAAGCTCTAATACTACTTGTTGAGATTTCTTCAGATTTAAAGAATAAACTTAAATCTAGAATCACATAATATTGCAACACAAGTTAGTTGCAAAGAAAATAGAGACAATAAGAGAATAATGAATAAACAAAATAAATGATCACACATCAATAACACAAGGATTTACATGGTAAAACTCTAGGAATATGCTAGAGAAATATCTATGGAGCAAAGTATCGGTATTCTTATTGTTTAGAAGAAAAATTTACAATCCTCACACAACTGCAATTACAATTTCTTACCTTTTGAAAGGCTACAAAGATATAAAATATCTACAACATAACTACCTTCACCAAATTTAGAAGAAAGTAGTTTTTTTCTTTCTTTAGGAAAAAACTAGATTTAAAACAAAAGATTTTTGTTTTCTTTCAAAGATAAGCTTTCTTTGGTTTATCTTGTTGTCACAAATCTAATAGAAGGTTGCTGAGGAAATCTATTTTTCTAAAAGGTATTTGCATCAGTTCTTTGTTTTTCTATTGAAAAAACTATTATCTGTTTGCTACAATTTCATTAAATAGAATTGTCTTTTAAGGAATCCATCTAAGGTCGTGAAGGAAATCCAACAATAGCTTGCCTTGTTTATGAAAGGAAGCAAGCTACGCAGAAAACACTTCCTACACTAATGTACTGAGGAAATATTTATGCAAATTTCAACTTTTATAGTTACAGATTAAGATGCACATTAACAGAAAGATAATAACAACTTCCAAATGCAAACACAAAACTCACAACACAAAATATATGTGGGTAAAACCCTTTTAGGTAAAAAACCCCACACTCCAAAGCCGCCCAATATATTATTCAGGAATCATGAAGATTACAATATACTTGCAGAGAAAGCTTTTACAGGAGTATATCCAACTAGAGATCGAAGAGGTAATTCGACATCTATAAGATTCTTACATTCAATCTCTATTTCAAGTTCCTGATATATAGGAGATGTAATACCATACACCGCCAACAGTAATTACAAAACCATGAGCTAAAACCACCCAAAAGTGGTGCCCAAATTATCTCCAATTAGAGATGCCTTGTGATGTGCCAAAACACACACCAACATGTGTAACTCTCCCCTTTACAACTCTTTTATGTGTCCAACATGTTTTTACATTTCCCAAAATAGAAGGTCCAACTTTCAAAGGTCATAACTTTTGATCCGAGTGTCTGATTGAAGAACTGTTTGATGCGTCAGAAAGCTCGTGAAGAGATCTATCACCCTATAACCAGCTTCACCAGTTATGACCATTTTTAGGATGTTTAGAGAAGTTTCAATTTTGGTAATTGAGTTCAAAGGTTTTTTTCGGCAGTTTTAAAAAATAGAAACTTTAATATCTCACAATCCTAATATGATCTTAAGACGAAACTCACCCGAGATGTTCATTTATGCACCTTTTGGAAAAAAAATTTAGGTCAATCTGAGCTCAATCAAAGGACTTACTAAAAATAGTAAGTCTCACTATGTTTAGCTCATTTGGAAACTTTTAAAAACTTTGAAGGTTCTAGATCATTCTCCAAGATAAGGGGTATTCAAAAAGACCAAAACTGGGAAGAATAGTAATCTTTCAAAGTTGCAAGGTTGAGACACTTTTCTTAACATTCTCCCACTTGTCGAACACCTTGTAAGAGCAAAGGGAGTATCAACAACATGATTTAATTGATAGGGTCTGAGATGCCCATACTCTGAACACCATCTAAACTTCTTCGTGCTCACAGGTTTTGTCAAGGAATCTACAACATTTGTCAAAGTATCAACTTTCTCCAAGTTTACTTTCCCATCCTCAACCATGTCATGAACAAAATGATATTGGACATCAATATGCTTAGTCCTTGCGTGGAAAGTAGGATTCTTCACCAAACATATGGCACTCTGACTATTACAACAAATAGTAATCTTCCCTGCATCAAACCCAACATCACAACACAATCTCTTAAGCCAAATGGCTTCTTTACAAGCATGAGTTGCTGCCATGTACTCAGCTTCACTAGTGGACAAAGCGACCACAGGTTGCCGCTTACTCATCCAACTAATAGCACCACCAAACATAGTGAACACATAAGCGTTAGTGGATCTCCTGCTGTCAATGTCACCTGCCCAATCTGAAACCACAAATCCATGAATTTGAAGTGAATGTCAAGGTCCTATAGGATAACCATGATAACATAAGGAATACTCAAAAGTACCCCACAAATATTTGAACACTCTCTTAATTGCATCCCAATGTACCCATCCAGGATTAGCCATAAATTGACTAAGGACTCCCATTGCTTGGAAAATCTTTGGTCTTGTACAGACCATCGCATCCATCATCCCACAATAATGGGTTAAACTTTTAGGCCAAACTTGACATTGAAATCAGCATTTTGAACTAAATCTTCACTTTCTAACACCTATAGCCACTAAACCGTTAGGAATTTGGAGATGATGTGAACTATGATTTGTGAGATTTTGTTTGTAGATTCTAAATATATATTCTTTTTAAAAAATAGAGTTAAATTATAATTTTTTTTACGTCTCCTTTGATAACTAATTTTTAATAGTAAACAACATTTTTTTAAAGTGATGTGTATTCCGTAAGACATAACTTTTCTATACAAAGGATAAATTCTGATTCTTTTGAATTTAGATTGGTAACATCGATATATAGGGCATGCATTTGGTTTCATAATGTTTTGTTAAATTTATTTTTTTAATTAAGTTTTGAAGTCAAACCAATTATAATTTAGACATAGGCGTATTCTGTAAAACATAACTTTTTCTGTATATATCAAAATTCTTTTTTTTTTATTTGAAACAAAGACATCAATACCTAGGGCATAGATATTTTTCAGAATTTGTTTTCATTAGTTTACTAATTTTCCATGTTTTTAGAATAGAGAACTTGATGTTCAGTAAAAAACCTACATTCACAAGAAATAAAAAATAAATATAATAACCAAATTAAATATATTTAAAATTATACTTTTTGGGAAGCTTATAATAAGGACTACATACTTACAAAACATAAATTTTAAATGAATTCATTTGATCCCCCAAAAGGTAAACCAAAAGTGGTTTTTTATCAACATTTTGATAGGGGTAGAGGAGACTCCATTATAGGTATGGTTTAAAACTAGCCGGGTTCTATTCAAGGGGGTTTGAATCTAAGGGGGTTTGATCAAACCCTCTTCAATTAAAATCCTTTAAATGGAACCTTTCAAGGCTTAAATCATTATATTTTTTTAAAATATGTGATTTCAGCAAAATTAGGATGTCCCAGAAAGTGTAAACCATTATTGTGGCAGCACCCTACATCAAACTACCAACCGCACTAGCACAAGGAACTCTGCTCATATCCTCTATCTCAGAAGGAGACTCTAGATAATCTTCAATAGATAACTTTGTCTCCATTGTAACATGAATAGTCAAAGGTCTGCAATCCACCATGATGAATCTCTCCAACACACTGTTAACATACTTACTCTAGCGTAACCAAAGTTTTATGTTTACTTTGTCTCTTCTGATCTGCATCCCCAGAATATACCGAGCTTCCCCTAGATTTTTCATCTCAATTTGTGCTAACAACTGAGACTTCAAGTTAGAAATCAAACTTTTATGATTCCCAATGAGTAACATATCATCGACATACAATGCAATAATGAGAATACGATCATTGTCAAACTTGTAATAAACACAATGATCTGATTTCGATCTCTGAAATCTAATACTCAACACAAAGGCATCAAACTTCTGGTACCACATCCTAGGAGACTATTTCAAACCATACAAAGACTTTTTCAACTTGCAAACCAGATTTTCTTTACCTTTTACCACGTAGTGCTCTGGCTATGACATAGATTTCCTCCTCCAAGTCACCATGAAGGAATGTTGTCTTCACATCCATCTATTCCATTTCTAGATCATACGCTATTGCAAGAGATAATAGGAATTGAATAGATGTTAGCTTTGCAACAGGAGAGAAAATCTTGCCATAGTCAATTCCCTCCACCTGAGAATACCCCTTTGCAACCAATCTAGCCTTATATTTCTCAACACTGCCATCTACATTGAATTTCTTTTTGAACACCCGTTTGCATCCAATAGGTTTTCATTCTTTAGGCAAATGCACTAAGTCCCAAGTATTATTCTTTTTCAAATAAGTCATCTCCTCTTCCATGGCCTCCTTCTAGGAACCTGCATCTTTCATACCCATAGCCTCTTTCATAGTTCTAAGCTCATCATTATTAGAAATTAAAGCAAAAATACAATTGGAATCATGTAATGAATAACCAAACCTATTAGGTTGCTTCCTTATTCATGTGAAACTCCTTAAAGATTCAGGTTGAGGTTCTTCATATTCTTCTTAACTTTCAAAGCTACTAGAGCTCTCCTCATTATCAGGTCCAATAGATGTTTTTGGTTCAACTTTCTCAGGGGTGGAAGGAAGCTGAACCACATCATCTTTATTCTCTTCTTTCTTTGGTTGCAAGACAATCAAAGAAGGATTGAGCTCTTTGAAGATCACACTTCTACTAAACAGAACTCTCTCAGCCACTAGATCCTAAAGCTTGTACCCTTTCACACCGATACCATAACCGATGAAGATACACTTTACAACCTTGTTCTCTAACTTAGACCTCTTCTCCTTAGGCACATGTGCATATGCCTCACAACCAAATACTCAAATGTGTCTTAATGAAGGCTTTTTGCCATACCATACCTCCATAGGTGTCTTATCAAGGAGCATTGATGTAGGAGACATGGTAACCAGGTAACAAGTAGTAGAAACAACTTCAGCCCAGAACTTTTACTCAAGGCCAGCTCCACTAAGCATACTCCTTGCCCTCTCCATCAATGTTCTATTCATCCTCTCTGCAAATCCATTCTGCTAAGGGGTATACAGATTTGTCTTGTGCCTCTCAATCCCCTGTTCTTTACAAAACTTGTTAAAATCTATTGAACAGAACTCACCACCGTTGTCAGTCCTCAAACACTTAATCTTTCTATCCTTTTGATTCTCTACAAGAGCTTTGAACTCTTTCAATCTATTAAAGACTTTAGATTTACTTCTAATGAAATACACCATGTCCTTCTACTGTAATCGTCAATGAACAAAACAAAGTAAATAAATTTTGAAATCGAAGGAACATTAATAGGACCAAACACATCAGAATGAATCAAGTCCAACACCTCAAAAGATTTGTGAGAACTGGAATAAAACTAAACACAGTTTTATTTTCCATAAATGCAATGTTCATAGAAATCAAACTCAAGGTTACAATCATTCATACCCTCAACAATACTTTTATTCTTCAGGCTCCTCAAACCTTTTTCACCAATGTGACCAAGCCTTTCATGCCATAACATTGTCTTCTCAGATGGAAGTTTCATCTCCATAGAATGAGTACCCTTAGGTACCTAGAAAACACAACCATCTAAAGTAGATGCAAGAGTCTTTTAGGCTACTGGTTCCAATGTTGAGGATGAAGACTCTGAAGCTCTCTTCTTCGAAACAAAGGTACTATTGCACTAAACTGCACATGCATCAAGCTGAAATAGAGTGCCAATCTAAACACCCTTAGCCAACACCATAGATCCTATAGTCATCTTGAATCCTCCATTCGAGAAAACAACCTGCACACCCACATCATTTAACTTACTTACAGAAAGAAGGTTTTGTGTCAAACCAGGGATATGCAAAACACCATTGATTCCCTTCTCTCGTCCATCAGGGAATCGAATCAAGACTATTCCACGACCAACAATCTTCAGGTGAGAATCATCACCCAAGTAAACCTTTCCACCATCATATTCTTCATACTTTGAAAACCAACCCCAATGCGAGGTCATGTGAAAAGATGCACCAGAGTCAAGAAGCCGCACATTCTCAAATGCATGTGTTGCCAAGGCAGCAAAAAATGTTTCTCCTTCATCCTGAGAGGAATTGTTAGAATCTGAATCATAATTCTTCTTCTTTTTCTTTTTCTCCTGCTTGCACTCCTTACAGAAGTGACCAGGTTTGCCACAATTCCAACACAGGGCTTTAGACTTTTCAGGAGACTTAGATCTCCCATGGGATTTGGATCTTCCTTTTTCTTCCTTCTTCTTATCCTTTTTCTTTCCCTTCTCTTTAGATCAACCATGAACTGCAAGAGCCTTCTTAGTTGATTCAGAAGACTTTCTCCTCATCTCTTTAGACAACAACGAAGAAACCACTTCATCCATCTTGAAGGTGGTAGTGGTACTCCCAATGGCCATAACAAGGTGGTCCCATGAATCTAGTAAGGAACACAGCAATGTCATACATTGATCCTCCTCCTCCATCTTCACACCAACAGAAGTCAACCGGGCAACAAGCATATTGAATGTATTCAAGTGATTAGTGACAGATCCTCCATCTTCCATCCTTAGAGAATATAATTTCTTTCACAGGAATAACTTGTTCACCAGGGATTTAGCTTGATAAACACCACCAAGATTCTTCCAAAGTTCCTTTGCAGTCTTCTCATCATGGATATTTAGGAGCATTGAATCAACCAAACAGAGTCTTATGAAACCCTTAGCTTTTTGATCTTTGAGATCCTAGTCTTCTTGAGACATTGCCGTTGGTTTTGTACCAGATATGGCATCCCATAAATCTTGATCTACAAGCATGTCCTCCATTTTGAATTTCCACAACTTGAAATTACTGTTGTTAAACTTTTCTATCTCAAACCTCCCAGATGTGCTTGCCATCTCTTACATGCAACAAATATTTCAAAATCTTTTACACAAGCTCCCACTCAAATGAAGATCAGCTCAGAAAACCCTCTACCCAACAACTAGAACCAAAGGTGATTAGGCTCTGATACCAACTGAAAGGAAGCAAGGTATGCAGAAAATGCTTCCTACACTAATCTACTGAGGAAAGATTTATGCAAATTTTAGCTTTTGCAGTTATAGATTAAGATGCACATTAACAGAAAGAGAATAACAACTTCCAAATGCAAACACAAAACTCACAACACAAGATATATGTGGGGAAAACCCTTTCAGGTAAAAAACCCCACACTCCAAAGCTGCCCAATATATTATTCAGGAATCATGAAGATACAATATACTTGCAAAGAAAGCTTTTACAGGAGTATATCCAACCAAAGATCTAGGAGGTAATTCGACATCTATAAGATTCTTACACTCAACCTCCATCTCAAGTTCCTGGTATATAGGAGATGCAATACAATACACTGTCAACGGTAATTACAAAACCATGGGCTAAAACCACCAAAAAGTGGCACCCAAATTATCTCCAATCAAAGATGCCTTGTGATGTGCCAAAACACACACCAACATGTGTAACTCTCCCCTTTACATCTCTTTAATGTGTCAACATATTTTTACATTTCCCAAAATAGAAGGTCCAACTTTTGGAGGTCATAACTTTTGATCCAGGTGTCTAATTGATGAACCATTTGATGCATCAGAAAGCTCATGAAGAGATCTATCACCCTATAACCCATTACACTGGTTATGACAAATCTTGGGATGTTTAGAGAAGTTTCAATTCTAGTAATTAAGTTTAAAAACTTTTTCTAACAGTTTCAAAAAATAGAAACTTTAATATCTAGCAATCCTGATATGATCTTGAGACGAAACTCAGTGGAGATGTTCACTTAGCTGTTCCACACCTTTTGGGAAAATTTTTAGGTTAATCTGAGCTCAATCAAAGGACTTACTAAAAATAGTAATTCTTTCTATTTTTAGCTCATTTAGAAATGTTTGGAAACTTTGAAGGTCCCAGACCATTCTCCAAGATAAAGGGTATTCAAAAAGACCAAAACTGGGAAGAATAGTAATATTTCAAAGTTGCAAGGTTTAGACACTTTTCTTAACAGTTTACAGATGCAAAGGTAAAAACATTCTCTATATGTAATCCTTAATCCATACTATTTGAATTGGATTTTCATAAGTTTCAGTGGAATTCTTAATCAATGAAGTTTACTAAGATGATTTGCAAATGATCGGTATGAACCTCCTAGAGACGTGTTTTGGTCTCCAAGGTGAAGAAAAGCTTGAAGATCCATCTGTTGTTTCATGGGTATTTCTTCCATTCTTCACTAATATAATATGGATGGTTGTGCTTGAAATGTAGCTTAGACAATCCCTAAAAGGAAAGGGCATAGGCACCTCTGCAGCCACGCTCCCAAACAACATGATTCCTAGAAAAAACATTCCCTAATTTCTAAACCAAACTAACAATATAGTTTAGAACCTAATTTGGTGGTACATCATTTAGGATTTCTCAGTTTCCATTAAATGATTATTTTGTGAAGCCTCTTTTTTTGGTTTAATAGTTACTTTCTGATGAGCTTTAGGGGTAGGCGCAATTACTATTTCATACTCTTATATTTAGTTTCTGATAGGACAAGGTGACTCTATAGGTTCTAGAGTCTTTTTTGTAGTGTTGGCCTTCTGCAAGTTTGAGCATTTCTATATGTTATTTGTGTTAGGAAATAAGGTTTGTACATTTAATAAATTAGGTAGAGATTAGTTGTTAGTTTTCAGGAAGTTATTCCCTAGAAGGTTACAAGGGAAAAATAAGGCTTTATAAGCCATTGTAAGGAATGTAAAATTGCAACCAATAAATATATTAAAATTCCTCTCTATTTCTGTTTGCAATGTAAATTTTCAATGTCTACTGCTCTACATTTGTATCAGAGCATGCAATATCTTTGTGCCTGTGATAGTAATTATGTTGCCTAGTAGTTTTGCAATAAGGAGGTGTTTCAGTTTTATCTTATGTCAAAGGCTACGTCCATTTTTAGGCATTTGTAATTGAATGGTTGCATACAATCTTTGAGGTATATGTGTTGAGGCATTGGCATGTGAAATTTGTTGTAGAAATTAGCATTGTAGAAATTAGTAAGTTCTAGCATGGGTTTTTATAAGCAGTCAGCTGTAGAAGGAAAACCTGTAAGGTGTAGTTTCTTGTTCAACATTGCTACATTGAAATCTGTAGGAAACCTTGAAATAAAGAAATCCCAAGCGCACAGAAATTTCTAGTACGTGTTTTATAAAAATAGTTGAGGCACTCATTTTTGAGATATTAAATTTGTTGACGATATATTGGAAAGGTACAAATTAGGACCGCCTACAACAATTGTAACAGGAGTTGATGTTAACCCTTCTCAAGAAATCGTGGGCAAAACTAGGTCAATCTTCTTCTTAGAATTTCACAGTCTCTCTTTCGTAAGCATTGGACAAATAGTAATATTATATTTAAATCACCACATTACATTTACATAAGCAAATATTGGATGGGATTTAAGATATATTTGGAACTTTAGAAACACAGATGGTTAAGATATATTTAGAAATTATAAAAGGTGGCCAATAGAGGTAATTGATATATTTTGTAATTGGAGTTATTTGTCTTAAAGGGGTCAATGGTATGTTTTTTGGAGATGATGTATGTATTTTAGTTTGAATATGACCAAGTACAAAAAGATGGGGGGCCAAAAAGTGGCCAAATGGTTTTTAAAAAAAAATAATACATAACGCAAGCGCATTATGAACCAATATAAATTAAAAAAAGGGCTATCATTTCATTTCATTTCTATTTTTCTCCTCTATCCCCACGGCTTGTAAACCCTACAAAGCGTGCTCACATTTTGGAAAAGCCAATTCAACAACAAAATCTCGCTGATTCATCGCCAAAATGCTGCCACAACGTCGTGCACGCCAAAGGAGTGAGTTTGTATTTGCTTTTTTATTTGAATTTGCTTCTAAATAGGTAGGTTTGAGTTGTTTTTTGATGTATATTTCATTAATTGTTAGGAAATGTTAATGCACCTCCTCCTCAAAATCCACAAAATCCTGAGGAGGAAATACCTACAGAACAACAACCTCCATCCATTCCTCGACATGCCCTTGGAACACAAGAAAATATAATGGGGCAAATTTAAAACAACAAAAAAGAAATTGAAGATATAATTGCAAGGTTGAAAGATCCTTCCACTTCAACCTTGCATAGGTCCACGCTTGCTGAATCTCTTGAATCTATGTTATCAAATGTAGATTCAATTAGCAAGCAAATAACTAGTTGGACGGATAAGAAGAGACTATTATGCAGACAAGCTGTCATACCAAGATGTAAAAAAATTATAAATTATAAAATTAGACTTGTGTTCAATTTTCACAAACCCACAAACAAATCAACCTCCACCTATTACATGCAAGAGGTTCCCTATCCATTGGTGCAACAACCAAGCGATAAGGGACAATTTTGGGTAGAGGTGGTGGATGGTTTTTGACCATCCTCCATGCAATAATAATGAGGTCTCACAATACTTTTTGAGGAAACTCTACTGCGAGTTTGTCCTCAATAAAGTGCCAAACTATTTTGATATGCGGGACTTCCAGGGTAGAGGTGGGGGGTCAGCACAAGATAGACCAGGGGCACGTCTTGACCCACAGCGGGCAGTGAGATGAGTAATCAACAGACCAGCCCATGAGCATGTTTCTATCCCTTCCATTGTGAAGGAGAGTGTTGAGGTTGATACACTTCAGTCCATTAGTGCCTTGACCCAGAGCATTATAGCGCATGCCAGTCCTCCAGCATAGAGTGGGTTGGGAGATAGTGCGAGGAGTAGGGTCCCACCCCATACTTGTCAGACTTGTCGATCAACCTGTGGTTATGACCCCATGGATAGTCAGGACGCAGGTGCATAGGCTACATCTGTAGCTGAGTAGATGGTGATGATAGATACCCTCTTGAGTGAGACTTTCAGCCTTGATACTCAGGTAAATATTAGCAAGTTTATTGAATTTAATTTATCAAATTTTATTTTTGAAATGCAAGATTAACTAATTTAAATTGATGATTTTAATGAAATTTTAGGGTCATAGCGTCGATGCAGTTTTCAGTGGTTCGCCACCTGCATTTTTCACTAGATCATCTACTGGCGGGGTATGTAACTAGTAAACAATTATAAATATTACATGTGAATAGCATTGTTATATGAATGGTATTCTAATATCTAATTTTGGATGTTGAATAGGTTAATATTGTAGATTTCATGGCAACACCTGCTAGCGGTGGTGGACTTCAAAGTTTTACGGAGGTAATAAAATAAATAGTTTAATGAATGAATTGTACAAGTACTAGATTTTTGTATGTAACTTGTGTGCTTTATTGTGTGTACATCCATGTTTAGATGAACATGTGTGTATGTTAGGAGCCATGATTTGCATCACTATTATAGTTTTCGTAATTAAATAATGTTGTTTTATTTGCAGATGATGCAGGCTGCGGAGACACCTCCCCATGTTTAGAGGGCAATGGAGCATGGTGTGGCCTCTGCAATTCATAGCTCCATGGCATTCATAGGGGTATGAGGTAGATTAGTAAATTTCAATTTACATTCATTGTTATAGTTGTCTATTTTTGAAAAATCAAAAGATTATTGATTTGAAGTTTAATTTCTATCTGGATGGTTTCTATTGGACTTGACATCACCAGGGCCTATTCCTGCTACTGAGGCAAGCGAGGAGACATATTATATGTTAGCGGTAAGTGATTATTTTGTTAAATGTTTCATTTTTATAACATGTAATTTCTATATATTAATGTCTATGCTTTTTATTGTAATAGGTAAAGATGCAGGAAGAACTAAATAGGAGGAGTAGCCCTCAGGTTCGTAGTAGACCACCCACATGCGCGTCTCCATCCCCTAGAAGGTCAAAGGCTGCCCATGATTTATTCTCTTCACCAACCAGAGGGGAATGACTTTTTATTGTGTTCCTTTGTTGTATGCCTATATGGCATTTGTGGACATATATTTTGTATTGTACATAGTTGACATTGTATGCCTATATGGCATTCTTGTAAGCCTATATGGCTATTTTGTATATATGTTATACTTATATCGACAGATATTGATGTATGCCTATATCGATATTTGGTTAATACAAATCTTTTTTATTGATGGCGTCCATACTCGCATTATAAATCCACGTTTGAATGGATATTTGTAGATGGCTACTTCAAATATTTAAAGTCCAATTGTATTACATAGGATGTTTGTTGATCCAATAAGCTAGCTATTAATTCAAGTATCACCTAAACCTCATTTTAGAAATAAAAGATAAAAGTTGTATTTTAAAAAAAAATGAATCATCATGTTGAAAAGCAAAATATTAATATTCTTTATGAGTAGCATAGAATGTCAACTATATGCAATACAAAAAAATGAATCATCATGTTATTCTTTATGTTTGAGATCCTAAAAATGACTAAGTCTGGTAGCCTGATATCTTGAAACATTAGGATGAATATCCAAGTCATTAGGATGATTGCACCTTGAGAAAAAGTCATTAAGATGAGCACCTAAAGAAGACTTTCTTAAACATTCAAACATTGAGCAACACACATGAAGGGTTAAGGCACAATTTGCAACTCATAAAGCCTCAAAAGGGCACCCAACTTAGAGAGAGCATTCATTTAAGACAAGGCACCCATTGACACCTGTTCCACCATAAAAGTGCGCCTAAGGTGGAAGGAGAACAAGCCTCTAGTAAGTGAAGTGCACCTATTGTCTAAACTACTTCATTATGGCACCCTAGCATGAGGAGGAGTATATAAGTCAATAGGAAATGGCGCCTAGAATGTAAATGAAGGACTAAGTGGCATTTTCAATAAGCATCAATTCACCTTGAGCTTTCAATAAATACATTAAATTGAGCCCCATAAGCCTAGGCGCCCTTTGCCTTCAAAAGAATCTTGTATCGAAGTCAAGAGTTGGATTGTTGATGACTTCCCAAGCTAGAGGTAATAGTGAAAACAATCCTTCCACCATCAGGATATTGAAAAAAAATCATAATGTAATGATATATGGGATAACTTACATACCCCTTGTGAAAAGTGATGATGATAACAAGAATGGTCACCTCAACTTAATGCCCAATAATTTTAATACTATCAAGCATCCACATAATAGTAGATAATCTTATCAAAAGTCAAAGAGAAATTTCTAATGACCATAGTGTTATCCCTATGACTTGACACATACTGCTTGTTTCATAAAGCAAAGGGACATGATATAAATATTGTTGTTATATGGAGCCTAATCAAACTCAGAGGTTAAATTTACCCAACTTTTATCAGCATGGTTTCCCCCCAAATATTTTCCTACTAGTTTTGGCACCTTGAAGTCTAAGTGCATGAAAATCATGAGGATGAGCGCTTAGGGATGAGATAGTCTTCATAAGAGTTTAAATAAGAACATCATTAAAATGCGCCTTAGTAGAGAGACTTGAGACCATCATCAAATAGCCAAAATATCTATCTCCAATGACTTGACACAGATCCCAAAACCACCTATTGGACCAATAGGATCCTAGGTGCTCACTTCATGCATTATGATTTCTAGGCACCAGTTTGATGCTCCATCACAAGGAAAGTGCGCCCACACTTGCAAGTGTTTTTCTTCAGGATCTAGGTGCTAATTGAAGGTTGTAGTTGCCAAGAAGAGCGCCTAGCAAGACGAAGTCTTTTGGAGTCTCCAAAACATATCAAACACTTGACTAACAACAAGATAACTTTTTCCCAAGTTAGGCGCTTCGAGAGGGAAGTTAAAACATGAATAAGCTCCAACTTGTCTAGGCACAAACTCAAGCTTGTTGAGGATACACATGGCGCCCAACATTCCTTGGTGATTTCATGAACTTCAAACGCTCATAACTATTCAAGGAATGCCCAATGCCCCTTCTTGATGATAGGCCACCAAAGTGAAGGTGGAATTATGCCTTGATGGCATTAGATGCTATCTAGAGTATGCTACTCCATATAAATGCACCTTCTTGCTTAGAGTTTTAATGAAAAGTCCCAGAGGTTAAGATGCACCTTGTCTTAATGAGGTGCAACTCTTGGGTAAGAAAGCTTGTAAAGTGCACCTAACTTAGTGAAGAGGTTGATAACTTCTAAACCCTTCCTGGAACTTCGATTGCTTCAACTGAAGATCATCTTGCACCAATACATCACCAAACTTTCAATCACAAGATCAATTCAAACTTGGGTGCTCATTAAGAGTCTTTCCAATGTTGGTGCATCTAAGAGGTTGAACTGGCAAGAGATGGCACCTAGCTTCCTAGACCTTGTTTCAATATGTTTGAGTTTGAAAGTTGACTCAATGGTATCAGGATGGTGCCATAGAGTCTTTGGACTAGTTCCTTAGAGTTTCAAAAACATTCTAGCTCCTTGAAAATTCCTCCTACATGCTTGGGTGCCATTTCAAGGTCTTGGAACCATGATGTAGCACATTATTGCTCTAGGCATCCATTCATGATTGTGCAACCTGAGATTGGCGCCTAGAGTGAATAGGCTTTCATCCTGACTTAATTCACTAAGGCAACCTCATCTTGAAGGCCAAACAACTTTTCATGCTAGAGCACCTTGATTGAAGACTCCACATCCTTGGGCACTCATTTGGACAATTTGATGTGAAATTAGTGCCTAGACTCCAAGAGTCAACTTTCTGCTTTCCAGACTTAGCCAAATTTTGAGTTTCTAACTTTGTTCCTGCAAAACAATGAGATTGAGTTAGTCAAAAACTAATTCATTCCCTCATCATTCTGAATTAGCCTCTGGGAATGAGCAATAGGCCAATCCATTCTTCACTTGATGATCAAGCTAGAAACGGGGACATGATAGGGTAAGTTGTATCTAATGACATCACCTAATTGAGCGCCTAGGAGGTATAAAGCTTAACGTTGACATGAGGACAAGCACTTAGTAAAGGAGAGTTTCTCAAACATTTAAACATGTGAATGAAGTCATAGAAATGCACTGAGTCATCTAGGCACCATTTTCCCCTTGTGTACCCTTACATTTGCGCCTAAGAAGAAGTTGCAACTTTACACTACCTCCTTCTGACGATTTTTGGGGTAGCAGAAAAACTTTCACCACGAGCAAATGTCTCAGAGATATAAAAAATTGAGAGAGGTTATTGTAGAGGCACTCTACATGATCATGTTTCCTCAAATGGAATGTTTCTAAGTGACACAATTTTTGAGTAACATCTCGTCAAAGATTGCTGCCTTTTTGCACTTTGGACTCTTCAGGGATATCATCAGTACAATGTAGCTCGGACTGTTTTGACATGTTTGGATGAAAAATAGGACCATGCCTAGCGTAAATGTACCCATCCAGACACATTGGAATAGTCAATTTGGTCACATCAGGAGCAAGACAAAAGTTACACCCCTTTGCAACTTTACACTACCTCCTTCTAATGATTTTTGGGGCAACAAAAAACCTTTCACCACGGGAAAATGCCTTAGAGATATAAAAAACTGAGAGAGGTTATTGTAGAGGAACTCTACATGATCACGTTACCTCAGATAGAATATTTCTAAGTGACACGGTTTTCAAGTAACATCTCGTCAAAGATTGCTACCTTTTTGTACTTTGGACTCTTTAGGGATATCGTCAATACAATGTAGCTCAGACTGTTTCGACATGTTTGGGTGAAAACAGGACCATGCCTAGCATAAATGTACCCATACGGACGCGTTAGAATAGTTAGTTTGGTCACATCAGGATAGGATGAAAGTTACACCCCTTTGTAACTTTACACTGCTTCCTTCTGACGATTTTTGGGGCATCAGAAAACCTTTCACCACGGGCAAATGCCTCAGAGATATAAAAAATTGAGAGAGGTTATTGTAGAGGAACTCTACATGATCGCGTTGCCTTAGACAGAATGTTTCTAAGTGACATGGTTTTTGACAAACATCTCGTCAAAGATTGCTGCTTTTTTGCACTTTGGACTCTTCAGGGATATCGCCGATAGAATGTAGCTCAGACTGTTTTGACATGTTTGGGTGAAAAACAAGACCATGCCTAGCATAAATGTACCCATCCAGATGCGTTGGAATAATCAGTTTGGTCACATCAGGAGCAGGACGAAAGTTACACCCCTTTGCAACTTTACACTGCCTCCTTCTGATGATTTTTGGGGAAGTAGAAAACCTTTCACCAGGGGCAAATACCTCAGAGATATTAAAAACTGAGAGAGGTTATTGTAGAGGCATTCTACATGATCACTTTGTCTTAGATAGAATGTTTCTAAGTGACACAATTTTTGAGTAACATCTCGTCAAAGATTGCTGCCTTTTTACATTTTAGACTCTTTAGGGATATCGTCAGTACAATGTAGCTCGAACTGTTTCAACATGTTTGGGTGAAAAATAGGACCATGCCTAGCGTAAATGTACCCATCCTGATGCATTGGAACAGTCAGTTTGGTCACATCAAGAGCAAGACACCAAAAATGCATAACATGATGATGTAAAAATGTGTATGTGTAAAAATGCAGGAGGAAATAAAAAAAAAGACAAACCTTACAAATTAATGTGCATACTTACAACTCAATGTAATATGACTTTACAAAATCAATGTGAATACTCACAAATTAATCCAATGAACCATCTGGGTTTGCTCTACTCTTTATTGTGTCATGTATTGCTTCATGGTCAGACTCACACACCTTCCACAAGATTTTGTTCAAAGGTCTACCCCGATACTTTAGCAAATGAACATTGGATGCCACGACAAGGTTTGAGTAATGAAGAATCTTCTGATGCGTGTCAAAGTCCTAAAAAAACCAAAAATTAACACTCTTATGTGGGTACCTTCTAAGCCATGTTCCAGTAATAACCACTGAGCTTGTAGGGTATTCGATATTTTCTCCATCTGTAACAGGGGCCTCCAATTTCTTTTTGGCCTTAACACAACGACATAAGTAATAATTTGTTCCCTCTTCATTATCTTCATCTGCAATAACTAAATATACGTGCCCTACATTGATATGTGTAGCAAATTAGATGAAATTAGTCAACATTACAAAAACACTACAAAGTAAGATGACATTACCTAGTTGAACTGGATGAAATTAGATGCATATACGTGCCCTATATTACCTGGTTGAACTAAATCTGATATGTCATCAAAGTCAACTGATGATTCCATCTGTGTTAGTTCCAGTGCCATCGGGGGTCGATACGTGTCAAGTGGGCTAAGATAACTTAACTGCCATTCATCAACCCACTCCTTTAACTCACACTCATCCCAGACTTGAATTGTACAGGAAGAACAAAAGCATGACATTTTTTACATATGGATACTCCACAAACCTACAATTGAGCTCCTAAAAGATTGCATCTCATTTGATCCTGTCAGTGTACAACAGTCCTCATATGGTGCAATGTTAGTATCATCTATCAACCAAAAAAATCTACGAACTGAAGACTTACCTTCATTACCTGGACCCATGGAAGCATTACACCACTCGACAACTAATTTTGCATCTGTCAACTTTGCATTGGCTTTATACTTTAACTCTTCTCGTGCTATGGCTCTTTTGATACATGCTCCTGCACCATCATGCTCCCCCTTTCCATGCCCAGCCTCACAAAAGTTCCACATATGTTGAATACCTGTAAAATTATGCCTCCTACTCAGCCAATAGAAATTCTGCGAGTTCTTGAATTGTGATGCACAGTTATCCGACCATATGATATGCTGACTGAACGATATACCCCTTCTAGCCAAATCATTGTAGAACACTTGAAAGCAACCTTGCACAAACTCCATAAAATGCGTGCGATCATCACTAATATAAAAATTATACTCCCTTATGATCTTTCTGTCATCCTCTGTACTATCATTCGCATGAATGAATGCGATGTGCACAAATATAGAAACTTGTGTGGAGTTGTAATATTGTGATTGCACCTCATGCTGTGGCTGTAGACTGTAGTTCTCTAACAAATCAACGACTGAAACAATGCTACCAATTGAAAATGTGTCCTTGCATAACTTGAATTGCAAGTCCAACCATCGAGCTCTATGGGCATGTCTTGCATACTCATACACTATGTTGTCACGATACACTAGAATCTTTTCAATAACCAATTCACACCTCTTTGCTTCTTTACCATCTTTTGTATTGTATGCCAATGTTTTATACTTGCCAAACTCTACTAGTTTGTTTCCAACCGCGTATGTTCTTTCCATATGTTCACATATTGGCAAATGTTGCAAGCCACCACAATGATGACATGTGCCATCCAAGCATAATTTCTTGTAGAATATTTGACCTTCCTCTCTTTCACATAAAATTATTGATATGAAGTCTCTTGAAGATGTTGGTAGGGCACATATGGCACAACCCTACAAAACATTGTTAGTATGCATATCTAAACATATAGACCTATAAGCATCAAAATGGTTAGAAAATTCAATATATAATCTACAACAACAAGTAGTGCGTGTGTGATTTATCTTGACATAGAAAGGTTTTGGCATTTCAAAATATCTTTGACAAATTTTAATTTGAGGATACTTCTCTAGAAATTTACCATAAAACTGTGTTTGAGTCTCATCCAAAAAATGCTTTGGATGTGGCTCATGGTTCTGACTACTGATTCTCCTTCTTACCACATCCCTTTGATTCGAAGATACCCTTGTGTAATTCTTCCAAAAGTCTTCAATTAGTGATCTCAATGCTTCAACAATTGGTTTATCTTTTCTTGATAGTCTCCCCGAGAACTTCCATAATTCATTGGCATTAGTGTCCTCAATTCTTTGGCGTCTTCCAATGGCTCTTGATAAAGTTTTCCTATTAATTCTCAATTCTTGACTCGTCTTTCTAATGAGACGAGCTTTCCTCGTTTGACTACTTACTATAGTCGATGTAATCACACGCCGTGTTGTATTACTATCTTTTGTGCGTGAGGTGTTACCCACTCTCTCATACGCATTCATTAGATTCTTGACAATAGATTTTTCACTTGAAGCCTCTGATGTTCTCAACCCAAGAATCTTCATGATGGACCTATACTTTATACTTCGCATCATTTCAATGAATAGTTGACATCTTGCAGTCTCATTTAACTTTTCAAAGAACAATCTCCAAATCTTATGAGCATATCTTCTACAAGTGCATTTTGGAATCTTACCTTCCATTGGCTGCAAAATATTCTCATCAATTTCAATCAAATACTTTGGCTTTCTATGCAAAATTCTAGGTGGTGTTAAGTTAGGTAAATTCATCTCAACATTAGGAATTTCATCAATATTTAAATGAGATGGGCTAGATGGCATACCTTCAATCGAAGATAGAATAGATGACATACCTTGAGGTTGAGATGGGAACGATGGCGTACCTCCTTCATCACATGTGAGTGATGATGTACTCTCAACTTGAGATGTGGTAGATGGTGTCCATACATGTTGACTTGCGGTAGAGGACATGTCTCCAACTATGGTAGCATTCGTTCTCTTTGTGCCGCCAATACCATATCTCTTTGTGATGGTTGTGGTTCCTCTTCAATTGGTATGTCTTCATTTATCATGTCCAATTTCCTCTTCTCATGAAGTTCCCTTGTAGCCACTGCTTTCTTTGCATTCTTAGCCTCTATCTCTTCCTGTGTTGGTTTAATTCTTGATTGTTTCCTCAGCATGACGGAGAATTTGTCTGTAGCATGATAAAGAGACCAATATTACTTCCTAAGAAATGAATACAAGATAATAGTGGGATCGTATTTTTATTATGTTGTAAGGATTTATTCTTGTATAGTTTGACATCATGATATGTTAAGGTCTGTTAATTACACATAATTATTAAAGAGCCCAAGTGTAGAAAATATACATGGCATCACGTGAGATTGTAGGTTTCTTTCTTGATTGGGAATGTGTCTATTTTAAACATGTATGATAAAGCATGATAAAGTAATTCAATCCAAATTAAGGAAAATGTAAAGAACATGTATGTAAAGACTTGATATACCTAAAAAATGAAGATTCGAATGGAGAGAGTAGCCAATTATGTAGTGTTTTTTTCTTCTTGCATCAAACTCCTCAACAATTTGAGTTTTTCACCACTTGCTTCCTTTTCAATGTTAAATTGAATAACACTCAAATATAATTACTAACAACAATACTATTAACCAATCTATAATGTTAAATTCCTAAAATTGAATCACAATTAACATTGCAACACTACAAAAATTGAAACTTGAATAGATATATATCAAACTTGGTGTGAAAACTATGTTATTTCCTCCTTCTCAAGTTGGCAATGCAGAAAAGGTGGTGGAAAGATCATGCAAAAGTGGTAGAATGTGTAAAATGTGTATGTGAACTTCCCAACAGCATGAAAGCACTTCTTTTTTGTCAGAGCACGCGCATAATCAGTATGAAAACAGAGCATGTGGGCCTGGATCACGGGGGTCAACACTTTTTTTACTGTTTCTATAGCAAGACAAAACGTGAGCACATTATAATGCGCTCACGTTTTGTCCTGCTATAGATTGATCACATCTTGTGCATTTCTCTTTCCAAACCTTCCCCTTCAGACTTGAATGACCACAAGGTTTTTGAGGGAGAACTTTTCCTATTTCTTGCAAGAGCTTGCCAGATGCTCCACCATATGATAGGCATAACAATGAAGGGGAAAGACCTCATAATCAAGTTCTTCATAGAAAATGCCCATCGAGGAAGAAAGATAGATCTTCTTTGGAAGCAGAAGTTCTAGTTTGTGACAAATCCTTATCCAAGCATAAATAGCACAGGTTCTGTCAAGCGATTGTCAATCCACTTCCACAAAGTCTTTTGAAGACTTCCTGATTGATTCAAAAACATCCACACCCCAAAACTGGAGAGGCAATCAATATAATCAAACCCATAAATCTACATTTGATGACAAAAACCCTCAACACTATACCTTAAACCCTAAACCCTCAACCCTCCAACCCTATCCCTAATCCTTATACCCTCCACACTCTACTTTAACCCTAATCCCTCGACCCTCAACCTTATCCCTAAACCCTCAAACCTCAATCCTCAACCCTCAATGTCAAACCCTAATCCCTCAACCCATAACTTTCATCCCTCGACCCTCAACCCTATCCCTAAACCCTAAACCCTAAAGCCTCAACCCTCAACATCAAATCCTAATCCCTCAACCCTTCACTCTAATCCCTCAACCCTAAACCATATCCCTAAACCCTCAACACTATACCTTAAACCCTAATCCCTCAACCCTCAACCCTAAACCTTATCCCTAAACCCTAATCCCTCAACGCTCAACCCTAATCTGACATCCCTCAACTCTAATCCCTCATCCCTAAACCCTAAATGCTATTCCTATTCCTAAACCCTTAATCGACTCGATACTATACCTTAAACCCTAATCCCTTATCCCTAAACCCTCCAACCCTATCCCTAATCCTTATACCCTCCACACTCTACTTTAACCCTAATCCCTCGACCCTCAACCCTATCCCTAAACCCTTGACCCTTGAACCTCAACCCTCAACCCTCAACATCAAACCCTAATCCCTCAACCCTTAACTCCAATCCCTCAACCCTCAACCCTATCCCTAAACCATAAACCCTAAAGCCTCAACCCTCAACCCTCAACGTCAAATCCTAATCCCTCAACCCTTCACTCTAATCCCTCAACCCTAAATCATATCCCTAAACCCTCAACACTATACCTTAAACCCTAATCCCTCAACCCTCAACCCTAAACCTTATCCCTAAATCCTAATCCCTCAACCCTCAACCCTCAACCCTATCCCTAAACCCTTGACCCTCAAACCTCAACACTTAACCCTCAACGTCAAACCCTAATCCCTCAACCCTTAACTCTGATCCCTCGACCCTCAACCCTATCCCTAAACCCTAAACCCTAAAGCCTCAACCCTCAACGTTAAATCCTAATCCCTCAACCCTTCACTCTAATCCCTCAACCCTAAACCATATCCCTAAACCCTCAACACTATACCTTAAACCCTAATCCCTCAACCCTAAACCCTAAACCTTATCCCTAAACCCTAATCCCTCAACCCTCAACCCTAATCCGTCATCCCTCAACTCTAATCCCTCATCCCTAAACCCTAAATGCTATCCTTATTCCTAAACCCTCAACCGACTCGATACTATACTTTAAACCCTAATCCCTTATCCCTAAACCCTCCAACCCTATCCCTAATGCTTATACCCTCCACACTCTACTTTAACCCTAATCCCTTGACCCTCAACCCTCAACGTCAAACCCTAATCCCTCAACCCTTAACTTTGATCCCTCGACCCTCAACCCAATCCCTAAACCCTAAACCCTAAAGCCTCAACCCTCAACCCTCAACGTCAAATCCTAATCCCTCAACCCTTCACTCTAATCCCTCAACCCTAAACCATATCCCTAAACCCTCAACACTATACCTTAAACCCTAATCCCTCAACCCTCAACCCTAAACCTTATCCCTAAACCCTAATCCCTCAACCCTCAACCCTCAACCTTATCCCTAAACCCTAATCCCTCAACCCTCAACCCTAATCCATCATCCCTCAACTCTAATCCGTCATCCCTAAACCCTAAATACTATCCCTATTCCTAAACCCTCAACTGACTTGATACTATACCTTAAACCCTAATCCCTTATCCCTAAACCCTCCAACCCTATCCCTAATCCTTATACCCTCCACACTCTACTTTAACCCTAATCCCTCGACCCTCAACCCTTGACCCTCGAACCTCAACCCTCAACCCTCAACTTCAAACCCTAATCCCTCAACCCTTAACTCTTATCCCTCAACCCTCAACCCTATCCCTAAACCCTAAACCCTAAAGCCTCAACCCTCAACGTCAAATCCTAATCCCTCAACCCTTCACTCTAATCCCTCAACCCTAAACCATATCTCTAAACCCTCAACAATATACCTTAAACCCTAATCCCTCAACCCTCAACCCTAAACCTTATCCCTAAACCCTAATCCCTCAACCCTCAACCCTAATCCGTCATCCCTCAACTCTAATCCCTCATCCCTAAACCCTAAATGCTATCCCTATTCCTAAACCCTCAACTAACTCGATACTATACCTTAAACCCTAATCCCTTATCCCTAAACGCTCCACCCTATCCCTAATCCTTATACCTTCCACACTCTACTTTAACCCTAATCCCTCGACCCTCAACCCTATCCCTAAACCCTTGACCCTCAAACCTCAACCCTCAACGTCAAACCCTAATCCCTCAACCCTTAACTCTTATCCCTCGACCCTCAACCCTATCCCTAAACGCTAAACCCTAAAGCCTCAACCCTCAATGTCAAATCCTAATCCCTCAACCCTTCACTCTGATCCCTCAACTCTAAACCATATCCCTAAACCCTCAACACTATACCTTAAACCCTAATCCCTCAACCCTCAACCCTAAAGCTTATCCCTAAACCCTAATCCCTCAACCCTCAACCCTAATCCATCATCCCTCAACTCTAATCCCTCATCCCTAAACCCTAAATGCTACCCCTATTCCTAAACCCTAAATGCTATCCCTATTCCTAGGCCCTCAACGGGCTTGATACTATACCTTAAACCCTAATGCCTTATCCCTAAACCCTCCAACCCTATCCCTTAACCCTCAACCCTATCCCGAAACCCTTAACCCTCGAACCTCAATGTACTCAACCCTCAACATCAAACCCTAATCCATCAACCCTTAACTCTGATCCCTTGACCCTTAACCATTAAAACTTGAACCCTAAAACCAATCCCTACATGCTCGACACTCGACACTATATCTTAAACCCTAATCCCTTAACCCTCATCCCTAAAGTCTCAACCCTAAATCATTAAACCTTCAACCCTAAACCTTATCCCTAATCCCTCTACCCTCAACACTCTTATTTAACCCTAATCCCTTGACCATTAACCCTATCCCTCAACCTCAACTCTCAACCCTCAACCCTCAACTCTCAACATTAAACCCTAATTCATCAACCCTAAACCCTAATCCCTCAAACCTAAACCCTATCCCTAAACCATCAAACATCTAAACTATACTTTAAACCCTAATCCCTATCCCTCAACCCTTAACCCTTAAAACTTAAACCCTATCCCTACACCCTCAACACTTGACACTATATCTTAAGCCTTAAACCCTCATCCCTCAAGCCTTAACCCTCAATCCTTAAACCTTCAACCCTAAACCCTATACCTAATCCCTCTACCCTCGACACTCTAACACTAACCTCGACATTAAATGCTAATCCATCAACCTTAAACCCTAATCCGTCAACCCTAAACCCTATCCCTAAACCCTCAACACTATACCTTAAACCCTAATCCATCAACCCTCAACCCTAAACACTATCAATAAACCCTCAACCCTCGACAGTATACCTTAAACCCTATGGGAAAAGCTTTGCGTATGTTACATCCATAGTGAGTAATTAACAGTTGAAATCAGAAGGATGATCATTATGAGAAAAGATTTGCATTGGGGTACATCTATGTTTCTTGCTGTCCACCTCGCACTTAGGGAAGGTATATTGTTATGAAATAGGCAAATAATTTCCCATTGTTTACTGGCTCTATCCACAAGAACTACTAAACTATACCTTAAACCCTAATCCCTCAACCCTAAACTTTCAACCCTAAACCCTATCCCTAATCCCTCTACCCTCAACAATCTACCTTAAACCTAATCCCTCGACCCTTAACCCTAAACGCTATCCCTAAAGTGTCAACCCTAAAACCTAATGCCTCAAGGTCCTAAACTCTAATCGCTTATCCCTAAACTATAAATCCTATCCCTAAACGCTCAACCCCCAACCTTAAACCTTAATCACTCAATCCTTATCCACCCCTCTCCTCCCCTATCTGGCTCACTCCCATCTCTACCCTCCTCTGCCCTAGACATTATACATACATAAATATAGGCATACATAGATACAAAAAAAATTAAGGGGAACATAACGCAAGCGCGTTATAACGTGCTCGCGTTATGTCAAACATGACAAACAACAGACTTGCAGAAAAGGAAAAATGCAAAGCAAAACATAACGCGAGCGCATTATAACATGCTTGCATTATGTCTTGCTTTGGGAATCCCAAGCCTTGGGCTTGGGATTTGCTTTGGATTTCCAACCCAAAGGCTTGGAGTGCCTTTTGAACAGTCACAGACGTGTTTTTCCATATTCTTCAAGATTTCACATAATTTCGTTCGTGCTAACCCTCAGAGTTGCACATGTTTCAAGGTCAAACAAATCGAACACCTGGGTAATGTTAGACTTTCTCTTAGCTATTTGACGATGTGATTTTTTTCACATTTTAACAATCTTAAGCCTTTCATCTTTAATTTCTTTTGTTTATGTGTCCATTTTTGGGCAAAAAACACTATTTGGTCTTTTTTTCATTGTAAATTAACTATTCATTGAAATTTTAAAAAAATTACATATTTAGAAACTAGACTCCATTCTACAAATATTAAAAAAAGAAAAAAATAATTTTCAATTAGTTTTCAAAATTTATAGGGGTAGCACAGCCAAAATTCTATTTTTAAAGATGTGTCCACTTTGAAAATTAGTAAAAAATTAAATATTCATGAAAAAATTATCAAAAAAATCGAGCATAAACTACATGCTATTAGCTAATTTCTCACTGAAGCGATTTTAAAAATACCAAAAAAAAGTTGACATTTTGAGGGAGCCACAAAACATGCTATGTTATGTTTTTTTGACAGAAACAACACCAATTTTTGTGGCTCCCTCTTTTGAACCCCTTAATCTATGCCATTTTCAAAAAAAAATAGTAGTTTAGAAAGTAGACTCGGAGCACTATGAACATTGTTTTCGTTGCATCTCCAAATTTTGAGTGTAACTATGCTCAATTTCTCATCCAAGGCCAGTATTTCCTGATTTCAGAAAAAAAGTGGCCACTTAAGACTTCTTTTTGGCCCCCATCTTCTTGCACTTACCCATATGAGTTTTGAAACTATTGTAATTGGGAGGTATAAGGTGTTTAATGTAATGGGTGTATTATCGGTTGAATTCGACACCCAAATTTTGGTTGCATATGTGTCAAGTATTGGTTATGTTTTTGGGGTTATTCATACTATATTTGATAGGGCTTTCAAAGCCTCACATATAATATCAAGCAAATAAAGTGTTAAACACATCGAATCAGAGGATGGAGGTATCAAAGTGTTAATGTGTAAAATTGTGCCTAGTTCCAACAACATGGAAGGTTTTTGAGATGTGGGATTGACCCCAGAAACAACCTCCAGATTTTTAGGGAAGCTGGCTCTTTCACTCTTTCAGTGAGTTTGAAAAAAAAGTTAGAAAGAAAACTAGATTGCAGAAATAAATGCCTAAATCTAAGGCAATCCGCCGGATTTAAAACTCAATTGCATAGTGTTAACCTTGTGAGATTTAACTAGAATCAAAGAGCAAAATGCATGATTAAACCCAGTTTGAGAAACAAATTTTAACAGAGGCAAAAAGAAATAGAGATTTAAAGAAATAAGGAACAGAGACATCCAGATATGCACAAAACATTGACTCTTTATTTGAATGAATGACAAAATTACAGAGGCTGAAATTGTTGCACAAAGTAAAATATTATATTCTCCTGAGAAGCATTCACTGTTAAGGCAAAAGAAAATTTCTGCTACTGGCTGCTCTAAAATCTGATCTTTAGAATATGTGGAACTCTGAATATGAATAACTGTGTCTCAAATCTACATTTATAGCCTGAAAAATGAAAGAAAACCCAAAAGAATATCTCAACTGACTCCGAAAATCTTCAACTATATCCATGAAATCTGGCATAAAATCTGGCAATAACGGCAAATGTAACTAAACTAGAAACGGTCTCCATGGCTGGAAAATGCATTTCTACATCTGGCCTGAGTATAAGTTTCTCTTATTGCCGCTCCTTTTACCTCTTGTAGCTTACTCATGAAAAAGAAATAAAGTGAATGCATAATCATTTAGGGTTTTCATTTTGTTGTTTCCCATCAAGAGTCAAAATTATTTTAATTAAACTTCACTTTACTTGTTGTGGCCCTTTTTTTTAAAATGAAACTCATAAAATAAAGTTTTAGCTTTATGTAACTGGGCCCATCACCATTTTTAAATGAAACTTATATTTAATAAAAGACATAGTTAATAACTCCTGTGAAACACTTGATGTAATTTAATAAAATGAAACAAAATACTTATTTCTCTTGTGCTCAGGCTGCTCCACATGTCCACCTCTGCATCATCTTTAGTCCTCTCTTATTTCTCCCACAGCTCCCAGGTGGTACTTAAAAAACTAAGATAAGACTTATATTATTTAATAAAGTATTTAGCCTTATGGAGGGGCCCACCACATTTATTTAATAAGAGACTTTTAAAACATTTACTTAGCCTTTAAGACCTCACGTGAACCATTTTGATGCAAATAAATCTTTTGATTTTCCTCTCTTTGGGCTTAACCACGTGGTTCTCTCTGATGCATTCTTTTCCTTCTCAATCCTCGCCTACCCCCACGTGGTGGCTTCCGCATTATTTTTCCTTTTCCCTGAAAGTTTCTGCTACTGCCATATGTCAAGCTCTGTTGCCCTATTGAGCTTCTCTCTTTTCATTTGTAGTTGGCACGTGGATCACTCTGAAGCTTTCACCTTTGCTTTCTTTTTCCCACACCATTAGATCTTTTGTTGCATCCAATGGTAGAAAATTTGTTACATTGAAACCCTATTCTGTGTTTTCTGTGAGCCTCTTTTAAGTGATGGCTATGATATTGAAAATTTTGAAATGGTGTAAAATTCATCACCAGTTCTTGGCAACTGGCTGGGCAAGTGAGCCTGCTCACTTCGAACTACAATATCTCTGGTTTGGCAGAGTGGCCTTATTCATTGGGAAATAGAGTCAAAACGCTGAAACTAAAACCAAGTAGCACCTGAAAATAGAGCTACAAACTTGATGCAAATAGAAACTGAAGATGTATGAATCTAAAACTACCACACTGTTGAACCAAAATGAAATTTGCAACTGAAACCATATCTGATTACCAAAACTGACCACTAAAACTGAAGATACTGAGAGGCTGAACCTTAATGAAATTCATTCTGGGACATGATTGAACCACTGAATCTAACCAGAACCTCATAGTAGCAACTGACATTTTGAAAGCAAACTGACTAAATTAAAAATTAGTGCTACTAATGTAGCTTATTCTGAATTCCTGAAACTAATTACTAACATATTAACACATGGGAATATGCCCATTCACCAGAACAACAAAGTAACTGCCATGTCTGATTATGTTTCTCCAACTAATCCACATTGCAAGTTGATAACTGACCATATGAAATACATGAAAAAGTATAATAGAAACTTGTACCTCTTTGCCTCTCTACACTCTAGAGGTTCCTCTTTTGTACAAAAATACCAATTAGGCTTATCTACATGTTGTTCATACTCTAGTGGAGGGTGGGGAAGAAAAATTAGGCATTGGAGCTCATCTCTCTATTTACATCTGAAAGATTTAAAAACTTTTGCTGAAAAAATCTCATCAGAAACCTCTTTTGCAAGTTTTCTCATAGGTTCACAACCTATCATAGTATCAAAACTAGGTGTGTAGGTAACAGAGCTGCCAAGAATAATTTTGAACCTGATTAGGGTTCCTTTGTGCAAAAAGAAAGGTATAGAAGCTGACTCAGTATGTGACACTTTATTCTTGCAGATATCTTTGCAGATCATATCACCATGAATCTTCTCTTGCATCAGTGGGTCTTCATCAAGGAGAAGATAATAACCGTCTTCAAAAATTGAAAACAAATCAGATCTTGCATCATCTTTTGTTTCAGGACTTTCTCCATGATCACCCTCAACAGGCTTTGTGAATGAACCATGCACTCGCTTAATTGTAGGCTCTTCTGCATCAAGAAGATAGTATCCTTGTTGCAAGATCAAGAATAAATCCTCATCATGCTCCAAATGTTGCTCATGTATCTCTGTGGCTTATGCCTCAAAATGTGAAACCTCATGGTTGAAATAAAGACATTCATTCTTTGTAGACTGTGGTATAATATCATTTGTAACCTCTTCCTCAAAATGAAATACAGGTGCAGTTTTAGTCTGGACCCAATACTTTTCAACTTCAAAGCCCTTCCTAAAGTACTTTTTAGCTTCTAGAAGCATCACCTCATTAGAATCTTCTTCATAACTTGAATAAATTTTTGAATCAAACATTGCCACAGGTGCTTGATGCTCAAGGTTAGAAAGACACACTGCATACATAGGGACCACCTCTGTTCTTGTATCTTGATCTTTGAAACTTGATTCCTCCTTTATATCAAAGTAGCAGAGAACCTAATCTATAACTTCTATGGATTTATTTGCAACTTCAGAGCCCTGTGATGCATAATTTTGAAGATTATAGGGTCTTTTCTGGCTATATCCAGATTGTTGTTCATACAAACTTGGAGGCATAAATTTTGGGTCAGCATTATACAGGGCTTGACCTTTTAATTGATTGATCTCATGGGAGAGGGTCTTAATAAGTTCTTTCACTGCACTCATCTCCTTATGATTTGATAAATTAGTAAGGAGGGTGGGTGGATTAGAATATGTATACATTTGACTGCAAGAAAGAATTTGAGAAAGGTTATTTGCATAAGGCATTAGTTGTTTTAAGGGTAGAGGAGATAGCTTACCAAATACTATGAGATTACTTTTAGCCTTAATGGCAAGATCATATGACTGAGGAAGGGTTTCACCTCCTAAGGATTGTATCATTATAGAGATCTCAAGGTTTAAAGCCTTTAAATAATACAAAAAAACAAAAATTGGAGGAGGCCTAATGTCTATAGAAATTTTTTCCATACCTTATCAAATCTTGAATTAAAATCATGTATGGGTTCCATTAGATACCTCTTGATGGTGATGAGATTCTGGGTGAGAGTGTTGACATCTGTCCTGTCTCTGAACTAATTGTAGATGAGGCCACCGAGCTGATCCCATCCAGTGATTGAATCAGGCTGCAAACTTCTGTACCATTCTTTTGCTTTCCCTTTAAGGGATGATGCAAGTAATAGAAGAGCATGATTCTCAGTTGTGACATTATAGATGGAGCATAAGCTAGCAACATCTTGAATGTGATCTATAGGGCAAACTGAGCCATCTCCAAGAAAGTGAGGTAATGCCTTCCAAGATGTGTCAGGTACTTGACCCTACTGCTGAAGAACAAGAGGACTTGAATCCCAAGTCACAAAAGGTAAATATCTTTGAATATTTAGATGCACATAGATACCAGGGGCTACCATGGTCTACAGAGCAAAAGATTTGAGAGAGATTCACCAATAGAGTCGCCAGATGGATGATTCATGCTCCTATGAGCAGATATTTCTATGATTTTCCATCAAAGTGACAAAATACAGGGCAAAGATTTAGTGAAGACAAAGGCCCAAGTCTTTGATTCCAGTCCCATCAGGCGTGCCAAAAATTGTTGATGTGTAAAATTGCGCCTAGTTCCAATAGCAACATGGGAGGTTTCTGAGATGTGGGATTGACCCCAAAAACAACCTCTAGATTTATAGGGAAGCTGACTCTTCCGCTCTTTCAGTGGGTTTTGAAAAGGTTAGAAAGAAAACTAGATTGCATAAATAAATGCCTAAATCTAAGGTGATGTGCCAGATTTAAAACTCAATTGCATAGTGTTAACCTTGTGAGATTTAACTAGAATCAAAGAGTAAAATGCATGATTAAACCCAGTTTGAGAAATAGATTTTAACAGAGGCAAAAAGAAACAGAGATTTAAAGAAACAAGGAACAGAGACATTCATATATGCATAGAACACTGACTCTTTATTTAAATGAATGAAAAATTTATAGAGGTTGAAATTGTTGCACAAAGTAAAATATTACATTCTCCTGAGAAGCATTCATTGCTAAGGCAAAAGAAAATCTCTGCTACTGGCTACTCTAAAATCTGATCTTTAGAATATGTGGAACTCTGAATATAAAAAATTGTGTCTCAAATCTGCATTTATAGCCTAAAAAATGAAAGAAAACCCAAAAGAATATCTCAACTAACTCCAGAAATCTTCAACTATATCCATGAAATCCAACATAAAATCTGGCAATAACGGCAAATGTAACTGAACTGGAATGGTCTCCATGGCTGGAAAATGCATTTCTGCCTCTGGCCTGCGTATAAGTCTCTCTTACCGCCGCTCCTTTTACCTCCTGTAGCTTACTCATGAAAAAGAAATAAAGTGGCAACATAATCATTTAGGGTTTTCATTTTGTTGTTTCCCGTGAAGAGTCAAAATTATTTTAATTAAACTTCACTTTACTTGCTGTGGTCCTTTTTTTTTTAAATGAAACTCATAAAATAAATCTTCAGCTTTATGTAACCGGGCCAACCATCATTTTTAAATGAAACTTATATTTAATAAAAGACATAGTTAATAACTCTCGTGAAACACTTGATGTAATTTAATAAAATGAAACAAAACACTTATTTCTCTTGTGCTCGGGCTGCTCCACATGTCCACCTCCGCATCATCTTTAGTCCTCTCTTATTTCTCCCACAACTCCCACGTGGTACTTAAAAATCTGAGATAAGACTTATACTATTTAATAAAGTATTTAGCCTTACGGAGGGGCCCACCACATTTATTTAATAAGAGACTTTTAAAATATTTACTCAGTCTTTAAGACCTCACATGAACCATTCTGATGCAAATAAATCTTTTGATTTTCCTCTCTTCGGGCTCAACCACGTGGTTCTCTCTGATGCATTCTTTTCCTTCTCAATCCTCCACTGCCCCCACATGGTGGCTTCCGCATTATTTTTCTTTTTCTCCTAAATTTTCTATTGCTGCCATCTGTTAAGCTCCACTACCCTGTTGAGTTGCTCTCTTTTCATCTATAACTGGCACGTGGATCACTATGAAGCTTTCACCTTTTCTTTCTTTTCCCCACACCGTTAGATCTTTCGCTGCATCCAACAGTAACAAATTTGCTGCATTGAAACCCTATTATGTGTTTTCCGTGAGCCTTTTTTGAGTGACGGCCATGATATTGAAAATTTTGAAATGGTGTAAAATTTATCACCACAGAGGAAGGATGATCTTCATCATCCTGAGCTAGCTTCTCGCTCAGGGATGATTCAATGCATGAGAAGCACCAATGTTTATCTCCAGTCTCTTCAGAGTAAGGGGGGATAGGATAGTTGTTTGTATTTATCCCCAGTCTCTTCAGGAGTAAGGGGGATGGGACATTGTGGATATTGAATCCACAAATCTATTATTTTTTGTGTGGTATCTGTGGACAGTTGAGTGTGTCTCACTTCAGAGGTTGATGAGTTGGCATTGAGTAATCGGACATTTACCGAGACAGTGAAGTTTAGGTCAATGCTGATGGAGTGGTTTTAACATTTACGTAGACAAAGAAGTTTAAGTTGATGTTGTTGTAGAGTGGACATCTGCCTAGACAGTGGAGTCTAGGTCAATGTAGAGTTGGAAATTTGCCTAGACAATGGAGTTTGGGCTGATGTAGAGTTAGACATTTGCCTAGATAGAAGAGTTTAGGCTGATGCAGAGGTGGTTAATCAAATATTTACCTAGACAGAGGAGTTTAGGTTGATACTGGTAGAGTATTTCTTTTTTTTGTGTGTGTGATGTAAACCTTAAAGTGGAGTTGTTAGGAAATAAGGTTTACATTTAATAAATTAGGTTTAGATTAGTTCTTAGTTTTTAGGAAGTTATTCCTGTAGACGGTTACAAGGGAAAAATAAGGCTTTATAAGCCATTGTAAGGAATGTAAAAGTGCAACCAATGAATATATTAAAATTTCTCTTTGTTTCTGTTTGCAATGTAAATCTTCAATGTCTACTGCTCTACAATTTGACACTTTGTTGTCTCAATAAAATAATATTTTCATGCCTATTGTGCAAGATTGATAATCAGATGGGTGTGGCTCCTATTTTAGAAATGAAATAAATAAATGCAATGAGATACAAAATATATTTCTCTATGATAACAACTTACATAGTTTAATTTCCTCCTCCTTTATTGCAATGCCATTATTAATAGATCAAACTATCAAAGTATTAAAGACAACATGGAGGATTGTAGCAACTTATAGTTGTTGATTATGTAACAATGAAGACTTAATTAGTTAATTTAGCAATTTGTGTTTTTCCATAGCAACTATTTTCCAATATCTCCATTATGTATTCACCAGTTCTAATGAGACCATAAAATTGTCATTTAATTTGAATGCACATCTACTTTAACATTTTATTGCCGCTGGTGTAAGAACTTAGTATGTACCTCAATTTGACTACCCTGTGGAAGGATGACAATACATATATTACTTCATTTCCTCTATTTTAGGCTACAAGATTTGTACTGGAACAAGTGTAGCTCATCATAATATACGTCTAATCATATCAATCAGTACAAAGCTGTCCATAGTATTCCTAACATGCACTTGTTCGGCTAACTAAAGCACAAATAATTCAAAATCAGAGGAGTATCATTCTCTTGTAATTGGAAATGCATGATTTCCTAAATCTGTGAGAAGTAGATTCTAATAATCATTTGTTCCTGTCCAGTTCAGCTTGACATTGTTTCTCAGTATTAATTCAGAATAGTGATTTTATCTCAACATAGATAGCTGATAACAAATTGATTAGTAATTATTATTTAAATTTGCAATATCATCTGTTTTGGCAGTAGTTGTTACTATATTTTATTTATGTATTTATTATACATTGTAATTTCCAAATTAACATACAATATAATAATTAAGATTGAGTGCTTCTGAATTAAACTGTGTATGTTTTTTCATCAACGTTTTGGATCATGCTCAATGATCCATCATCAGGAAGAGGACAATAATTACAAAAAACTTGAAAAAATAAAATATTTCTTACTCAAAATAAATTTATTAAATATTATAATATCTCAATATATTATAAGAATAAATATTTACAAACTATATACATTATAAAAATTACATCAAGGATTGAAAGATATAATTGCTTGTGGATTGATGGCTTTAATTTTATTCCAATATTCCCCACCTTCCTTTATCTTTTCCCAAAATTCAATCATCTGTGACTCAATGTACCCTGACAAAACATATTTGAACACTTTCAATCTTTTCAACCACTGTAATCCCTCCAATTTCTTCACTTTGTGACAACCTATTGTATAGAACTCCTCGAGGTATGGCATCACTCCGTCCTCCAATTCTGGAAACTCTTCTAATTCATTGAATCTTTCAATGTTCAAATAGCGGAGATGTGGAAACCCTCCCGAGTGTCCAAACGCCTTTGGCAATTCTATGCACCGATCATTCACTACCAACCTCAACCTCACTAGATTAGGCATTCTTTGCAACTCCGGATAATCACTACATTCACACCTTATTAACTCCAATTCCGTCAGATTTGCCAACTCACATATCCAACTTCGCACTGCAAAGCTGAATAATGTAAGACCTTCGAGATGCTTCATTGCTGTCATGTTCTCCGGAATATGCGGAAGATATATTCCTGAGCAGTTATCGAGTAGCAGGCGACGCATCTTCACGAGCTGCGCAAGAAACCCTTCTTCCATCCTCTTCAACTCCATCTCATGGTTAACTCTTAACCCTAGTTCCTGAAGCTGAGTCATATTGACCAAATCGTGGAACCTCATGAATTCGTCCTCTTCTATGGACAGGTGCAACCATCCTGTTCGCAGCGTTCTCAAAGAGGCCAGCTTTGATATTCCCCTTGGCATGCGATAAATAGCCTCGCATTCTAAATGCTGAAGACATTTAAGTTCACTTATCCATACCGGCAAGTAATTACATCTCCAGTTAGGCAGAGCAAGAAACGAGAGACTTTTCAAATCTCTCACGCACTCCGGTACCTCCCTAATCTCTGTCCACCTTAGATTCAAGACTTTCAGAAGAATCATCTTTCCCACGGATGCAGGCAATGTAGAGATCCTTGTGTCGCTCAAATCCAGAATGCGCAGTCCTCTCATAGTGGTAAAAAAGCTGGTTGGAATGCTTGTAATCCTCTTATTCTGAGACAGTGAGAGTGTACGGAGATAATTAGGACGGCTCTCTGAGATGGCATTGTCATCTATATCTTTCTTGGCCAGTAAAATCCGACACCAGCCAGTGCCCCCACTTGTATGTGTAGAGGCTTCCTTAACAGAAAAAACACATTTATTTTCTCTTGATATATGGATGGCCAAATCAAGCAATAGATCATGAATTTTGCAATATTTGGTTAAAATGCTAGTCCCACTAACAAACACTTGAAGCAGACACAGATCAGCAAGTTGATCTAAACAATCCCAGGCCATATCCCACTGCTCCTCTCCTGCTGGGATGAATCCTTCTACTATCCATAGATTTATCAGATATTCACAATTTATATTGTCATCCTCAGGAAAGAAAGAAAGATAAGCAAAACAGGCTTGAAGATGTGGAGGCAGGGAATCGTAACTCAATTTTAATATTTCCACGACAGGATCACGGTCACCAATAGGAGTAACTACTCTTTCTAGCTGACGGAGCTTGTACTCCCATTTGCTAAGAAGTGTGGTTTTGGCCAGAGATGCTGCTATTGTTTTGATAGCCAGTGGCAAATTTCCACATTTCTTTACAATCTTACGACCCACCTCTTCCAGATGCGGGGGCTCTTTATTCCCCTCGCTTTCCGGAAATGCATAGGCACAAAACAGCCTCCAACTCTCTTCATCTGACATACTTTTCATCACATAAATATGAGCATTTGAATTTACAGCAACCTGCCTATTTCTTGTGCTAACCATAACTCTACAATCTTTATCAGCAGGCAGACCAAGTTTATCGATTAGATTATCCTCTGTAGAGAGAGTCCATAGATCATCCAGCACAATAAGAGATTTTTTCCCTTTCAGATGGCCATGAATCAATTCAGCCACTCTCTCTTCAGTTCCGGCAGTAATCCCTAAACCTAAGTGGGAGGCTATATCACGTTGCAAATTCTTTACAGAATAAGATTTAGAAATAGAGAGCCAAATAGATTTGTCAAACCTGGATCTTGTTCTGTTGTAGACATTTTGGAGAAGAAATGTCTTTCCCAAGCCGCCCATACCAACGACAGCTATAACTTGAACTTTTGGGTCTTCTAACAAGCCTACCATGTATTCAACTTTGGAATCTATGCCCACTGGATGTGAATCTCTGGGCAAAAGACTAGATTTCTTCATCTGTGCCACTGCTGCTTCTGCATGAAGACCTGACCTGTGACTTATAATTTTCATCAAATGTCCAAGTATTTCACACACGCATGTGCAGGTCGATCGTTGAAGTTGCTGCGTATTACTCATCTTTCCAACCTCTTGTTGCACAGCAAAGGCAATCTTTGTACACAGCCTCTCGACATTACTGACAATTTTAAGGGAAAAGCGTTCAAAATCAGTATGGGGAGAGTAAAAAGGAAAAATTATAACACTGAATCATAATAGATTGAAAGCAAACAACCGAAACAAAATAGGAAAAACTAAATGGCAAAAATAACCCAATAAGCCTTACTCATCAGATGTGCTGAATTCGTAGCCAGATATGAGTGAAGAGAACTGGAGAGCTGTTTTCCACTGCTCAAGGCTCTCTTTGCTGATTCTCCCCTTTTCTTCATGTTTAGCGAATGCAGTTTTATAAATTCCCTTGTCAAGGTAGCGAAGGTCAGAAGGCTTCACATCACAAAATACAGGAATAAACCGAGCCTTGGTTTTCAACATGAGAACGAGCTCATCTAGACACCAAGAGGACTCCGCATACCGTGGTGAGAAGATGGCGATCTGCACTCTAGACGAGTATATGGCATTTCGTATGGCAGAGGGAATTAAATCTCCCAATTCTAATTCTTGATCATCAAGAAATGTCCAGCATTCCTTTTCCTCAAGTGATTCGTAAAGTGCAAATGCCACAGTTTCTTTCACGTCAGGGCCTCGGTGGCTGATGAATGCGTCATAAAATTTTGTGAAGGGTTCCCTTTCGAATTCACTGAAACAAGATGAGGAAGAAGACGCCAAAGAAGACGCCATGAACTCAAATGCTAAAGAGGGATGCAAAATATAGCTCGAAGTGATCTGGATTGGATAAAATTATATAGAAAATTTGAAAGCTTTGAACCAAAATCATCGTTCACACTTTATGATCCATCATTATAAAAGAACAAATATCTTGAATCATTAAATGTATCCCATATGGATTTCTTCTCCCTGCCCATACATGATACGCTGTTCATTCATTAGTTCAATAACACCGTGCTTTCCCACTATATTCCCGACTGATGCGATACAATGGCTTCAACTAGGTATTAGTTAGTAAGCTAATTATAGAAATGGATAATTTATATTGTTCAATTAATTAATAAATTTGTTTTTATTAAATTTTAATAAAATGAGTATATTTTTTTAAATAAATAAAAATATCATTTATCTCAAATATTATTAATAAAAGATTTAAAATATTTATTGTAATTTTTATGAAACCAAAACATATTGATTATAATTTTTTTATAGAATTAATAAAAAATGAAAGTGTTGGTACTAGTTAAGTAATTATTGTTATTTGAGTGAAAAAAATTTCCATAATAATATATTTATTTATTTATTTCATATGTTTATTAAAACAATTCTATATTTATGTTTTATATGGTGGAGTATTTTAGGGTTAGGTAGCTTGTTTGTTTGAATTTTGTTTTTAGGGGTCTGTAAACCCTAGTGGATGTTCTATAGATAAAGTGGGTTAGAAAATTTTATTTATTTATTTTTCTAGTGAAAGAAGTTGCAAAAGCTCCAGTTTGGCTAGGCAATTCAAGTGACACACAAATAAAAATAGTGACATAGTTTTCAAAAGAAAAACATTGTTTAGGTTGGCATGAGTTTTGCACAGTCCATGAAGCAAAAACATACACAATTTAATCCAAAAGCACTCTCACAAATTGTTTAGGTCATTAGACATTTAAATATAGTGTTTGTAGAAGTGTTAAGGATTTTGGTCTTTTATTTACTTAAAATTTTAGCTTGTAATTATTTTTTATGCAAAGAACGTAATTAATGGTGTAGAAATGAAAATTTAGTGTTCATGTATGTAAAAAGCAAGAAAATAAATAAATTCTCCCTGAGAGCTTGCAAATGTCACAAATATTTCTATGTATATGCAATCATGTGTTGAATTATAAAAGATTTGAAAACCATTAATTGTCATTTTTATGTTCATAGACCTCCTCCAGCGCAATTGTTCACTCTCCTTTCACAACAACAACAATGCTAATATAGAATCAAGATTGTTGGATCACGTAACCCAGAAGCCCCTTCCTCTTTAGGAACAACTACAACTGAAAAAAAATTCCATGCATGTTGATCAACATCAATGCTCAAGTTCATCTGTTAAGATGCAAGGAACTTCAAAATATTTATCTCACATCGAACAAGAATAGCTTCTCATCTACAATTCTCTTTCTAGTACATTGATTTTATTTTGGGTATGGCTCATTTTGAGAGTATGGACTATATTTATTTAGTGAATTGATTTAAAGTATAAGCCATACTCATTTTATTTAATTTTGGTGTGGTCGACATTAATTGGAGTATTTAATACATAAATAAATACCAATAACTAATCATATTTTTCTCATACTTTACAAACTATAATCATGACTAAAATACAATAAAATGATTAAAATGGTTGATTGAAACTGGCGAAAACTAATGCACAATCTTACGTATGAAATGAAAGAGTAGCATCCATCGCAGATACTAATAAGCAACCACATGGGACCTGCCCTTACCCACAGTGGGATAACTTAGTAGTGAAGGGCATAAAGTAAATGTAAGAATTTGTGGAGCATGAATTATTGTCCTTTGTTGCGCAGATACAGGCCACCCTACATTACTGTAGGCCATTACGGACTCCAATAATTAAAGGCGAAAGAAATCCGATTCAACTGTACGTTAAAGCAGGTTAAGATCGTGACATTTCATTTCACTGTTACGAGTGCAGGCCATCCCGTCAATTCTGAAGCGAAAAAAATGCACATTTAATAAACTTGAAAACCGATGCAACTTAACAAGTGTCCTTTGCTGTGCAGATGACACAACATTTACGATGAAAGAGAATGGTGGAGAGCAGCTGTCACCGCACTTTCATCTCGTGCCCCATCATGGTACGCTACAGCTCACACTAAATTATTGTAGGGCCTATAGATTCCATACACCATTATGGACTCTCATTAACTATACTAAGAAATGCTATTCAACTGTACCTTAAAGCAGGTAAAGACTGACAAGAGAGGGTGGCATTTATTCAAAAGAAGAGTAAGAACAATTATTCTAATATTTAAAGATATTTTCATTCAATATGAATTTAATATAATATTATTTTATATAAAAAATAAAATTAAATTGTGTAAATTTGTTTATAAATATAAAAATTTTACAAACAACAATAAGGATTTAAGTTTTGTTTATTAGAAATTTTATTTGGCCATCACAAGTTAACTTGCACCATTTATGCTATTATAAAATCAAAAATTTCATAGGCTTTTAATTTTCACATATAAAAGCATTTTTGTCACATCATGAAACATCTAGATTGAAGCATTCCTCAAGATTAAAGGGAAGATTTACATAACCAATGAAAATATCACCCTAGAAATCTCGATCATTTTAAAGAACAAAGTGAGACAAAACAAAGAAAGAAAATTCAAGGTATTCTCACTATTATAATGGATGATTATTTCACGTACCATTGTACACAAAAAAGTGACTACCAAATTATGCAAAAGGTTTAAAGACTTATTCAAAATTAAAAATATCTCAAATCAATCATTTGGAGCCTCAATGATGTACCCTCGAACTTGTTAAGTATGATAGGTTGAGGAATGTCTCTCATTTTCAATCATTGCCCTTCAATGTATGATGCATCCCCAAGTTTCTACACAGTGGCTAGATAAACTCTTAACTCCAAAGGCATTCTTATTGAGAGGGACTTTTTTTGAGAAGATGTTCTTCAAGCGCTGTCTATAGAGCTTCTTAATTTGCTAGCCTCAACTAAGAAGCCTTGAGGACTATGATTGCAAATGATACTAGTAGAGAGAGTTTATACACCAATTTTCATAGTATTATAGCTCTTGCTCTTCACGAGAGGACTAAATATGTGTCTCAACTTGTTTCACCTATAGAAGACCGCATTATTTCTAAGTCTTTCACAATTATTCCAATTAAAACACATAAGGGGTGTTCTACTACCTTAGAGGATGCTACCTCCATGCTTGAGGATTTTGGAGAGGTTTATGGGAGGACTTGATCAAGGACATATAGATCTCTCACATGGCAACCTTTTGAACTTGTTTCTTATAATCTAGTTCCTGATCATGCTCATTGGGATGAGAATGTGCAACTAAGAATGTGATTAGTAAAATATCCATTACAAAAATGTAGTAAGATAGAAAGCACAAACATTGATTGTTTGAAATTTGATTTTGGCAAGGGACACTAGCACAAGTGCGCTAGTGTCTAAGGCCACTAGTGCATTTGTGCTAATCTCCTTGAGGACAAAAGTTTCTAAGATGTGGGGAACAACCAGGAGACGGTTGGGGAATGTGTTTGGCTTGTGTAGCACCTTGATGAAGGGTTTTAGGTATAAAAATAGGTTGAATGAGTCCTCAAACATGTCTATAGGAGTGGACACTAAAACAAGTGTTTCATGTAGAGTGAAAAGTGTGAAAAATGTAATTTTTTTCTCTACTTTTCCCCCCCATTTTTGTGGGCTTACATTGAAAATATAAAAGATACATCCAAGGATATATAAGAGCTATGTGTTATCTTATTTTCTTTTTCATTTACTCCAATATATGCTCTAAACCTGCAATGCATCCATAGAAAAAATGTACTTATTATTCTTTAAGAGGAAACATGTAGAAGAGAAATCACACATATAATTAACCGTCTACTTTTTAAGTAACACAAGTAGAAAAGAAAGAGCATGGGGATCCATGAAGTATCATCTAGTGTCAGAATAGGAAGTGGAGGCTACAAGAGAGTCAATAAAGATATGTGGTCATGGTTGTGAAAGAGTTGCCTTGATATAGAACTAGAAATATAGTAGCCACCTTGGCATGGATTTGGTTATGTAGGAGCCACTTAGACATATAGTTGGAGAGGAAAGCATGATTTTGTAAGAGCCTTCATATTGACACGAAGACCACACAATTGGCATAGGGACCATAAAATAGGTACAAGGAACATAAAAAATGGTACATGGACCATAAAATTGGTATAGGGACCATAAAACTACTAGATGGTACCATAATCGAGATTGTATAGTAGGAAAGTGTATGCCCCCTTAAATTGATTGGATGTTAAGAGATGTAATCAATTTAAAGAACTTATAGAGGAAAGAAGGGAATATGTGCCAAGATAACATAGATAAGATAGATCATGTGAAGAGAAATAAAGAGAGGAGATGTTGTCCTCAAGCATGTAATCATAGAGTTTCTCTCAAGGGAAGGGCATAGAGAGAGAGGTCATAAGATATGTATAACAACATAATAATATATAAGAAAGGATAAAGTATCGAATACCATAAGGGAGAACATATGCCAAGGTGATGCTCCCAATAGAAAGAGAATGATATGATTTCCCCCATGAAGAAGGCAAAGGGCCAAAGAAAGGAAATACTAAGTTCTAGAAAAGGAAGTATATCATCATGGTGTGGAGTAACAAAAATGTGTCTGGAACACATAATATATAGAGCAATCTTACAAAAAAAAGTATATTAGAAACAAAATAATAGGAGAAATATTATGTGCAAGAATCCATGCATGGCTACCTTAATTGGGTTGTCCCATAGGATGGCCAAAGAGTGAAAGTGAATAGGCACATGTAAAAGGTAAGAATGTGGAAAAGTGCAAGCATAATATGAGTGCCTAAGTGGATGGTAAGAGTGGAAAATTAAAAATTGTGTGGCAAATTAAACATGTGAATCTGAGATAGATACAACAAGCAACAATATGAGTAAGAGAAAGGAAAATTTTGTAATAAGTAAAGTGAGCATAAGAAACCTAGGATGCATGGGATTGGATTAATGGAGAAAATAAGGTGAGATTAAAAGGTAATATATCATCCCATGAAAAAAGTAATAAGGTAAAACATGCAGGACATATACATATAGAAATAAGAAGAAGAGTACCATGTGAAGTAAAGTAGTGGCAAAGAGACAGGAATAATAAGAATGAACATGGATATAAGAAGCATTAAAAAATGGTTATAGACTAAGTAAATTTGAAAATGGGAGATAGAATGGAAAATTAACTATCAATAAGGAAGAGCATGCAAAAGATAGTGTAGAGGAATACATGGATACTTGGGGTGAAATGCATAAGTTGTAAGGAGTGAGTACAAGAAATTGGGTCCACTTTTGGCCAAAATGTGGAAGTCTTTTTCATGAAAATAAAAGTTTGCCATAGTTGGGGTAATAATTTGAAGCACTTACACAGAATATTAGCATGGTGTAAAAATATGAAATGTGAGATTTTGTTTCTAGTTTTCAAATATGTAACTTATTCTAATATTTAGATGATAAAAGTTGTTTTTGTATAGGATGCACAAAATTGGTCTTTTTAATAAGTATGTTTTGAGCCAAAACATACATGCGTATGGCCAACATAATTTGACCTAAATGAAAGTAGTTTTCTAATTCCTTTTTGTGGAAAGATGCGTATGATGTTGAAATTTTCTCAAGATATTTTTTATTTTTTATTTAATTTTTTATTGGGCTTAATTTATTTTTTAATTTAGATTACTCAAATTTTTATCCTGATCCGAGCCCAAAGAGACCACTTAAAGGGGATCTCTTCCCACATCTTTATCGCCAAGACCGCTACTAGGGGGTCTTAATCCCCAAGGCATTATCACCTTGTTCAAACTTGTGAGCTCATCAGTCCAGCGAAGGCACACAACCTGTGAGCATGCTATCCTAGCAAAGGCACATATCCTACAAGAACGAAAGCCTAATGAAAGTCCATGGCCTATGAATTCATTGGCTCTTCAAGGGTTTGAACCTTGGTGGTGAACACAAAAACCATGTAATTTTTTAATAAATTATTTTTTATCAGGCTTAATTTATTTTTTTAAAACCATCATGTATAGCCACCATTATTTGAGCTAAACTATTCATAACATGTTTTTTTCATTATGTAGAGAATAATGTCTAGATTGGTTATTTTTCTTCAAAAATATTTCAAAATTAAGTTATTAAAAAAAATAGTAATATATGTCTTTTAAGTTTATGAATCCTTTTGTTTAAAAAATAATTAATAAATAAAAAATATGTCCAATAGTTTTAAAAAATTACATATTTGAAAACTAAACATTGTCATCTATAATGGGTTTTAACTTGGTCCAAACATGTAAACAAAAAAGTCATCAACAATATTGCCAAAGTTAATTTTTACTCTTCCTGGTACAATGACATTAAATTTGTAGGTCCAAAGGTGAGGGTTGGGTTTCTAAGTCTATTCCAAGCCTAAAACCAAAGCTAAAAATGTGGGTTAGAAATTTAAAATTTCATGAAACACATACCCATTCCAAAAAGGAATGGGCATGGTCTAAATAGAAATGGGTACCCATTTTCAAACGAGTATGCATTTTAAAAATAAATGGGTGCCTATTTAGAAATGGCCACCCATTTCTATTATATTCGTTATCAACCTACTTTTAGTAAAACTTAGTATGACAACATCTAGATGCAACTTTTTATTTTTAAAACTTACAATGCAACAATGAATATTTCTATATTTTTTAATGCAGACATCTCTTACAATATTTTAGAAAGCTATATCATATTCAATTTTAAAGGGATTCAATCATAAGTAGTATTTTCAAGTGGAATTAAGCATAATAACTATTTTTTAGAAGAATCAAGCATATGTGATATATTAAAAAAGGATCTATATCTACTTGTACATCAGAAAGCTCAAGGAGGGATCCATCTCAAATTAAATTAAAGAGAATTTTTTAATTTTATCAAGATAGTTTGTTAATTATGAGATCAAATAAATGTGAACAAAAAAATCTCATGCCACCTAAATAAATTGAAGCATATCGAAAGGAGACAAAACGACAAAGAAATATAAGAGATATGATTTGAGAAATAAAAAATGTTGAACATCAAATTTGATGACTATTGAAAAGGAGAACATTGAAGAGACCAACATGGATGAAGTGAATGTAGGATATGCAAATGTGGAAATGGTGAATGTGGAAGAGTTCAAGCATATGGAAAAGGTGATTATAGAAATGAATCTAGGTAAGTCTTTAATTACACTCAATGATAATGATATTAGTTGTTTAAAGGAAGTTGGATATAACAATGTTGTTATAAATTCTACTATTAGAAACAACAAAACAAAAAATATTACTAAAATTCATTGTATGAGTGAAAATATTTTTTTTAATTAAAAGAAATGCATTGGATAATCTTCATGGTAAGATATGTTGGAGACAAATTTGAACCCATGCAAACAAATTGTATAAACTATTTTTTATTTAAAAAGTCTATGATTTCAACGTTAACTCATAATGCAATTAATTAGAATGTTAAAAATGTAAAGGGTAATGAAAAAATTAGGCGTATCTATAAAGCCAAAAAAAAGATGAATCAATGAAACAAATTATGTTTAGTGGTGCTAATGATACTAATTCTATTAGAAAAAAGGAGTTAGTTTAAATATAGGAATGCAACACAACAAGCAATAACAACTACTTTAGTTAATAAATCAATTTTGAGCAAAATAAAGATAAATAAGACAAGTGATTTTTTAAATGTAAATGATAAAACTTTGAGAAGAGGAGTAAAAAGAAGAGTGAGTATTGAAGATGATCCAATTAATCAGTATTGGGCTTTTAGTGGTAGACTCCCAAGGTTTGACATGAAAATTAAATAATAAAATCATGTCTTTAATTGAAAAATATTGGCATGATAATACAAGGGTATCGTCTAATACTAGGGATGTTTTAAAATTAAGAGGGGTCAAAAAATTATGATCCTCATGTCCAAATCATCTATTAGACATGACTCAAATAAAATTATATAAAAAAAATTTAGATGATGCAATTATAAAACAATTAAGAATAAGTCAAAGATTATTTGAGAAATGTAAACCTTGGTATGTTAAAATTAATAAACAATGAATCTTTTGTTGCAAAACTCATGTGCAATTCCATTATTATTATGATATTTTTCGATATATGGCTTACTTTGCCTACTAACCAAATTATGCAAGAATATGGTATTAATATGTCACCTAGAACAATTAAAGAGTTTATAACAAGTTTATTTTGTGAAACACTTGATGGACAATTATTTTATTCAAAAGTGTGTATTTATGGACAATGCAATATAACCTTTCATTGTTAAGAGAATGCATGCATGAAAGTAGTTCACATGATTCTAAATAACAATTAGTGGATGGGAAGAGCTTCAACAATGTTCAATATCCATAAAATCACTAGTAGAAAAACATAAATAAATGACTAAAAAAACTACCAAAAATTGGTCATGTGATCAATAGTTTGGTCACGTGACCATTGGTAGTTTATTGCCGGTCATTTATCTCGCGACCAAATTTATGACCAAACAAATTTTAGTCATTAATTTGGTAGTATATTTAGTCATAAATTTGGTAGTATATTTAGTCATCAATTTGGTAGTAGATTTGGTAATTTGGTAGTATATTTAGTCACGTGACCATTGGTAGTTTATTGTTAGTCATGTATCTCGCAACCAAATTTATTTAGTCATTGTAATCATTAATTGCCGTCAATTGGTAGTATAATCATTCATTTATTTAGTCATTGATTTCCATCCATTGGTAGTATATTTAGTCATTTGTATTAACTAATTTTCATCTATTGGTAGTATATTTGGTCATTTTAATCATTATTTTTCCGTCAACTGGTCATATATAAACAACTAGTACATGATAAACATCAACTATGCCATTTTTTGTTGATAAACTTCAACAAATTTGCTCAAAGGATTAAAACAACAATGCTGGAAAATAATTCACTATATATTCAAACTATATATAAAATATGTTACAAAGAACTTGTTTATCAACAAATCTGCTCAAATGATTGAAACAACAATGCTGGAAAATAATTCAATGTATATTTAAATTGTATATAAAAAATGTTACAAAGAACTCTATATAGAGAGTTTTCAAGACATAATCTTTCTGCAGTATGTAAACTGTTGATTTATTATGGTTTTAAAACTGAAAAAAAACTAAAACTAAAGCTAAAAAGCCATTGGTATGAATGCATGCTTTCATTGATGCCATTGTTGCACATGGGGTGGGTTGTAAATGCATCTAGAAGGCACTAGTTTTGCATTTTCTCCTTGCTCTGTACCTGTCCACAATCAAAAAATTGAAAATTTGTTAATATTTTTAGAAGATTTATGAAACTTTGAAATATGAAAAACAAAGTAGGATGATAAGGAATTTTACAGCAATATAGGCATATATTATGAAAGTATTCAAGAAGAAATGCATATACAAGTATGATAGTCAAACTCCATAGTTCATTTATATAGGTCTGATATTCAAGAAGAAATGCATATGGAGTGTTAAGCCCTGGGCATAGACCTCCCCATGTTACTATACAGGCACACACTTCATTTGGTTTAAAATAGACCTATTAAGAAAAAAACAACATCACATATTCAAGTTGGGCAAACTTGAAATTTTACTTTGAAATCTATTTTCATCAAAGAGACATACCTTTTTCCTTGGCCCTACACAACGAAAATAAGATCCTCTTGGACTATTTAGTCTGACAACAATCTGGAACTCAAGAAAAGTCACAAATTCAAATATCAAACTAGACTGAAACCAAATAAGATGCACAAAGAAAATGCATTAAAAAATTAAATGAACAAAGAACAAACACATGGATTGTAGTCTCAGATAAAAGACTTACATCTTTTGCAACTACATCATCTGGGTGAATAAAGGACTGCCTGCAAATGGGAAATTCAAATGGCATTATTGTGCTTTCTTAGTAATATTCTCTACCACTAACAAAATATTTCCAAATGGGACCAAAGTTACATTTAAAAGGAGAATGTTCACATACCATGAGTATGCAATGGAATTTTTTATTAATCTATGCGAATACATGAGACATTTTCATTGGCCATGTATCTCCTCACTGTGGAGCCTTCTGTAGCATAACGACTGTAGTTGGCACATTTTGACATGTTTCTATGGATCGGCTAAATGCGGCACCACTAGTATAGATTTTCTACCTTTCATTGATCTTCTTTGATGTCACTCTTACAGGTAAAGGTCATTGGTGTATTTGTTGAGTGCATGACTTTAGCTCTATTAATTTCCACTTACCATTAATTTGGTAGAGGTAGATGATATCTCCTTTGGCCATAGCTATAATCCATCTTGGAGACCAAGGAATGTTGAAGTATGCATCTCTTTCCTTTGTGTTTGTTCTCAGTTGTTCATCAAGTAACTCTTACCAGTGCCTACAGACCCGGTCACAAACATAGACTTCCCCTGAGAGATGGTTTCTAGTATCCTCCACTACTAATTAGAAATTGTACCAGGCTTCACCACAACACCGCAAGGTGGTTGTTGGGCCTTCACGATGATGCGGGGAGTTCCCCACATCACCGCGAAGGCCCAACAACCACCTTGCGGTAGACATGTATTCAAAATGTGGAAGCATTCACAAGGCATGTGAACTATTTGGTAGAAAGAGATGTCTTCTCATGGAATGCAATGGTTGCGGGATATGCACAAAATGGATTTGTTGAAAAGGATTTAGAAACTTTCAAGCAAATGCAATTAGCAAGAGTAAATCCAAATTTGACAACCTTTGCCCACATACTCCCTGCCTGTGCCAAAATGGGAGCTTTGGAATAGGGTATGGACATCCATCAAAGCATAAAGGATAGAGGAATTTTGTCATTTGTTGTAGTTGCAACTGCCTTGGTAGACATGTATGCAAAATGTGGAAGCACAGAGAAGGCACGTAAAATATTTGAAAAAATGCCTAAAAGAAATGTGGTCTTGTGGAATGCCATGATTGCAGGATATGGACAAGATGGATTTTTTGAAAAGGCTTTAGAAACTTTCAAGCAAATGTAATTGGTAGGTCTAAAGCCAAATTCCACAACCTTTGCCAACATCCTCCCTACTTGTGCCAAAATGGGAGCTTTGGAACAGGGTATGGACATCCATCAAAGCATAATGGAAGGGGGATTTTTGTCAGAAATTATAGTTGGAAATGCTCTGGTAGACATGTATGCAAAATGTGGAAGTATAGACAAGGCACGTGACCTGTTTGACAAAATTCCTCAAAGAAATGTGGTCTCATGGAATGTCATGATTGCAGGATATGCACAAAATGGATTTTGCAAGGATGCTCTCAAAATCTTTGAATTAATGAAGCACTTTGGAGCATATCCTAACATGGTAAGCTTCGCTTGTGTTCTATGTGCATGCAGCTATTCAGGTTTAGTGGATGAGGGTTTTACATACTTCAATCACATGAGTAACCCTTATTGCATTACTCCTACAGTCAATCATTATGTGTGCATGGTTGACCTTCTTGCCCGTGTTGGCTATCTTGAGGACAGCTTAAACTTTATCATTAAGATGCCAGTTAAACCTATGGTGGTTGTGTGGATGTGTTTTCTTGGTGCCTGTAAATCACATATGAATATAGGCTTAGGAGTATTTATAGCAATGTTGCTATTTGATTTGGATCATAAAAATGCTGTGACTTATGTTCTTCTCTCAAACATATATACAAAAGTGGGCAGCTAGGGTGAGGTTCAAATGGTAAGGAGATGATAAAAGATGGAGGAATTAAAAATATCCCTAGATGTAGTTGGATAATAGAAGGTAGATTTTTGTTAGATATTATAGTTGGAAATGCTTTGATAGACATATATGAAAAATGTGGAAGCACAGACAAGGCACACAAACTGTTTTACATAATGCCTCAAAGAGATGTCAGCTCATGGAATGCAATAATTGCAAGATTGCACAAAATAGATTTGTTGAAAAGACCTTAGAAACTTTCAAGCATATGCAATTGGCAAGTGTAAATAGAATTTTAAACAGAAGCATATTTATGAGTAGCTTTCAAAGAAAAGAAATGGCCCTTAAAACAAAACACCACATGGTCAACGTATAATCCTTAGAAACACATTGAACAACTATGCGTCTATATATAATGTGAATTTCTCAATGATATTTGAACAGAACAAACATCACTCTCTGTGATAATCACAATTTTGAGGATAATAGATGCAACAAGATGTCCTCCTAATAAATTATCATTTTTTAATCAACCCATTGCACAGTCGTGTAGTTGCTCAAATTCATCCTTTTAACTACAAACTAACTAATTGTCGATAGTTTATTTATGCATATATCATTATGAAGAATCTCATGTAGCCCTACACATACTCTATAAATATGCATATCCTTCAAGCTCTATTAGACTATTTGGAAACCCTATCAAAGTCATTTCAGGTTTGCAAGCAGTGTTAAAGTAGGTTCATATAGCTTTAGGGAGATCTAGAGACCTTGTCCAAAATAGCTAGTACAATACAAAGACCATACACAAGTCCATAAAGTTTTGGGCTAGTTTTATTCTAACATATATATCTAGTCACATAGATCTGCATGGGATTTATGGGACAAGGTGTTTAGAAGGAAGCTTGCACAAGGAGTTCAAGGTCTTTAGAAGGAAGCCTACACAAGTTGTAATGCCCCTCATTTTTTTGGCTTTTGACGGTTGATAATTTTTCTATTGCATTTAGACAGCTTTGAGACAATTGGTTATTAGACTTATGGTTTATACTTTTTATGTTTATGATGGACTATGGTTGACTGATGAGATTACTGACATGTATTATGAGTAGTATGATGACATTATTGTTATTATAGCTTATGTTGTATTTTGACATGGTTAATTGATTATGCAGAATAATGTTACTATGTTTGTAATATCCCGAACTAGGGTTTAACATTTTTTTCTGATTTTATCTTTCAAATTCTATCCTAGTTTTCTGCACTTCAATATTCTTCTTAAAACCCTAGGTCTGATATCTTTTTCTACCTTTAACCCAGACTATATTATGATCTTATTTCTGCACTCTATCAATCCACTTCACCCAACATAGAACATCATGTAACACATGTAAAAAGATGACAAATGAAAAATATATATATGCAGGCTTGTTATTCATGAATTACATCATAAAATATACATGGCAAACATGCAAAGGACTGAATACAAGTTTGCTGCTCCAAACAAAATTGATAAATTGAACTTTACATAAATTTGGTAGAACTCAGACCTGAATCATAACTAGAGTATACCAAATTGATCACAAATACCATACAGATCTGAAATGCCTTTAGCTGATAGAGAATTTGTTGTAGCAGTCCCTAGAATAGGCTTCGATGATGACTTTGTTGTTAAGGCTTATTGCTACTAATTGTATGTGATTGAAGGTGTCTAACAAGCTATCACTGAATGTAGATTTTCCCTTATGATGCTTGTGCAATTCAAACTTTACCAATCATAAATTTAGTCATACAATGTTTAATATTGGAGGGGCCCACAATGCTTTAGAAATTCCTCTTTGAAATTAAATATCTACCAATAGCTGCTGACTCAAATAGACTGTCAGATCTTGTCCCCCACTTAGGTAGCAATACAAATATAAGCTGACCGCTGGAAATCTTGCATTCCTTATAATATGAAAATATGCCTAATCACAAACTATTGTGACTTTATTAACTTGCTTTGAGGGCCCACATTCCACTATGAATGCATCAATAAGATTCTTTAATAATTTTCTTCTTTCATTTGTCAAATGTTGTTTCCTTTATGCCACCAAACAAAGTAAATTCTAAAACCATAAATTTCTTTTAATATCAAATGCCCATATGTTATGTGATATCTTCATCCACAATTTCTATTATACTAGGAGTTGCGATGGACTCCTTATGTTGCTGATTGTGTTTATTGGTCAGATTTTGTCTTCTATTTGGGCTACAATACCAATATCAATCTTTTAAACCACAAATTTGTCTCATGCTATCCTTTCACTCACATACAATATTAAAAATAAAGGTTGTGTATTAAGCCTGGGACCCACGATATCTATGAAGTGCTACGTCTAACCAATCCTTATTTTATGTTAAACTCCTTTCAAAAGCTCAATTAAACCTGGGCCGCAATTCATGTAAAGGAAGCCACGCTAGACTTGTAGAAGCTACGGCTGGCTTAGGAAAATTAATTTAAGTCCCTCACAATGATAAAATCTCTTCTAACAAAATGCATTGATAGAAATAAAGAAACCAAGTGTAAATCTCCAATGAATCTTCACCAAAATATCACAAATGCAATATCAAATTTATATTTGATTCAAAACAATAGATTTGGAAATATCTCTAGCTAAAGCAAATACATAAAAACCTTCAAATTGCCAACAATGCTTTGAAGCCCAATTGTGAAATCAGAAGTAAATTCACCTCAAAATGTAGTAAGGGATCATCACCAAACTACTGATTACCAAGGGATCATCTCCTTGATATCGCGAATGCAAGGGAATATCTCCTTGACATCAACTAAAAAACTTGACAAAAGACATAAACATCAATACAAGCATATAGACATATAGACATATCTTCTACGAACACTCAGCTCTCCTTTTAAACTTTCATCAATTAGGACAGGCCCTAGTTTTATTAAATGAACATTTTTATGTACATAATCACACCTTACAATTTTAAATGCTTTTACATGACCCTTTTTAAATGTGTGTGTATAATAATACTTTATTTAATAAAGTATTTTTCAAGTAACTTTAATAAAATATTAATTTTATAAAGCAATTAAAATACTTTATAAAATTAATTTACAGTTAGACACATTTAAGTTACTTGCAAAAATTGGGGACATTACAACCCTCCCTTCCCGACATTGCTTGTCCCCATGTACTGCCCTGTCATGCAACCCTAGAGTGCTAGACTAAAAATGCAAAAATTACAAAAATAATTTTTTTTTTTTAAACAACGAGATAGTGCAAAGTAGTAACCAAAACATACCATATAACACAGCATCAAAGAAATTACTCTCTAACAACTCTAGGGCAACATAACTACATTAGTAATAAAAGTTAAACCACCAAAGAGATAACCATTACACTGCTAAAATAGTTCCAAATAACTTTTACATTAGCAAGACAGTTTAATAACAAAGTCTCAGTACAAGATTACAAGACCGATCATGTCAGTTTACAAAAGAATACATATGAAAGTCTGCAACATCACTGAAAGTAGAAGGCACTCTAGAACTGGTACATCTCTGCACAAGGCTCGATCAAGTCTCTAAGAAAACCAATGGATAGCTCTGCCTCCCAACCATGTGGAACCCTGAGGTCCACCCCTCTGAGCTAGGAGATACACAATGAGGATCCACTAGGTCGAAGTCACAACAATGAGACCACAGTAAAGTATAGACTCCTCACAGATATGCAAAATAACAAGACTACACAGGTACAACAGTACTCCACCAGATAACACATACATCCAACCCAGATCAATCAAGAAGTCAAGACTGTACTCCAGAGGTATCCACAAAATAAAAAGGAAGAAACTGAGTTGCGTAAGGGGAGTGTCATCACATGGTCCTGGCATGGGTTACCCAGGCTATCTATCACTAGAACCCGGCCCCCATCTATGGTTACCCTAGCAGCCCCTCTTTAGGCACCGGCCCCATAGGGTGACACATGCGGAACCGACAGGTCCTCTCATGGAGACGAGGAGGTCGGCCTTGCCAACCAGGCCTTCTCACCCCATCCTTAGCCTGCAATAGCACTCAAGGCATGGGTGAGGTAACATGCTTAACTTGTTAAATGTTTACTACCCCAACCCTCCTAAAAGTTATAAGTTTTTCCACCAGCTCAAAACTTCCATGGGGTTACCCAGGCGGCCTCTCACTAGGCACCGACCCCACCATGGAATCCACTCCCTTAGCAAACTCTATATAAACAACCAAATCATCAAGGCAAAAATAAGATACAAATCAGCTTCTAACCAAAACTCAAGCCATTCAATTGCCCTCGACAAAACGAATCCCATTGCAGTGACATACCACTCTCTGGTACAAGGACCCAGACACCACCCTCTGGAGTTAGGTTTTAAAAAAAATAAGAAGAGATAAAATAAGTCTTTCACCCATAACTCCCAATATAAAACACTTTGTTGTCACATACTCGAACCAACACAATTTCTAGGTTTCCAAAAAGAACACAAGTCTCAAGATGAAGGAAATTACAATGCAACGAAATTCCCCATTTGCGAAGCACAGAGTAGAATATTATAAGCCTGACTAGCAACATTGATATTTGACAAGGTACTTAATACCTGACTAGCACACTAATGTCACATCAAGAACAAGAACCATCACTACAATCTCCTTTTAAACAATTATAACACAATAAATTACTTATAGCATAAAATACCATTTCTCGTTACACATTACAATTTAACACAAAATGTTATACAATTTACAACCACACAAATCACCCTTTAACGTCTAACCATAGCAACTTCCGAAGGATTAATTATTATTTTCCTATCATACCATTTTACAAAACCTAAATTAATACAATTCTAAGAAGCTTCACTACCTTGATTTTATTTCCCAAAACATAACAACATCAATGAAAGACCCATAAATTAGCAATTTCTAAAGAATAAGCCTATAGTTCCTATCGACCACGGATACTATTGACCTTAACCATCTCTATCGAAACCTATTATGAAGGATTCCTCACTAAGTATCATCTAACAACCTTAAAAAAAACTTCTATGCTACGGCTTCGAAACATAGGCAAGCTCCTGTCCTACTACCGTACATCGACTTCTAATCTACACTTAAGAGCTTCCTAAGCAAGATCTCAACACAAGTCACCACTACCATCTAATTTTGAGCCACTCAAACTGCCACAACCCTATCCGCTAAGAACCCTAGCTAGCCTCTTGAAATAATTCAATAAACAAGGTTGAGAAAGTTGACTGACTTCGTCGACTACCCACCACTCCAAGGCGACAGCAAAAAAGGCATGCAGACAGTGCCGTTCAGTACACAACAGGGACTAACTTAAAGGCTCAATGCCGGCATGCACTATGCAACACTTGTTTTGAGGCCGACTGCAACTTCAACCATTTGACCATAGGGTTTAAATGGTGACATAAGGTATAACGACCCCGACAGCCGAGTCTGTGACTAGCGATGAAGCCTAAGGTAAGCATTACAAAACAAAACACTATCATTAACCTAGCTCATGGCTCCAGCAAAAATTGGCAATAGTTGAAACATTCTATTTCCCATTCCACTCCCAACGACCTCTACAACCACGGTATTCTAAACATAACTATGCTAAAACACAACCTTTCTAAAGTGACAGAGAAAGTAAAAAGAATGACTCTGAGAGAGAGCCGGAAGATAGAAATAGGAACTTCAAGAACAATTTAAGCTTCTAGTCCTAACACCAAGTGAATCCCTTATGAAAACAAGACATCATAAATGAGATAAAATGATATACAGATAAGAAAAAAAAGTTAGACGAACATGCTCAAATGTAAACACACAATCAAGGCACAAGAACTAAAGACAATTTGCCTCACTGTGAAGACATCTTGTAAAGGCAATGATTACAGTTATGTACAAATTGGAACATTCAGAGGACATTGAAAACTTTCAAGCATAAGCCAAATGAGTTATGGTCTCAAGGAAGGTCGCGATTGCAAGAAGAAAAGTTTGCTTTACTAAGTGATTGCTTTACAAATCTGATTCCAAGCATGCATGTATGAGATTAATGTAAGAGGCATGTGTGTGATTTTTCTTCACTTTCATAAAATGATTTCATTATTTGATTCTTGATGTTCTAATTGAAAGATTTAAATGTGCAGATTGCCTCAGTAGCTATGCTATATCTTAAAATCATCTAAAACAAAAAGACTTCACATGAACTGTCAAAAATTCTGGGCGTAAAGCAGGTTGCTCTCTCATGGAGATAATGTTGGAGCAACGAGAGGTTATTTTATTTTTATTTATTTATTTTTTTTAATATTCGGGGTGTTGCAGGACAAGAGCAGAAGGAATTAGTTAAAGGAGATAGGCACATTGATGTGCAATTTGGTCCCTCTTTTGAAAGGCCAACTAATTTCAATCTTGAGAGATAATTAGGTGAAATAAATGAAAGAAAAGATAGGGACATGAGGTTGGTAAAAGCTTCACATGGAGCCATCTTTTCACAGGTTTGAAAACACAATACAGGGTATAATGGCACATGTTAAAATAGAAGAATACATGTTGGAGGATATACAGAGATTGGAGCGACATCTGACCATACAGGTGCAAGACATAACAAGCCATAGAGATAGATAGATTCCAACCTACAGGACATGCAATTACACACAACAGAGCAAGCTGCAATGAATTTAAATTTTAAACTACAGCAATAGCAAACTTTTACAGAAAGAGACAAATCACATACCTGGAATACTAGACCCTTCTTCCAACTTTTCCCCAAATCCTTAGTCCAATCCCCTGCTTTTCTCCCAATTTTTTTCCTTTTCATCCGATTGCCCCCCCCCCCCCCCCCACCCCCAAAAAAAAAAAATATGAAACAACTCCTAAAATCAATGTAGCAGACATGCCCTCTGTTCCCAACAACCCACTCCCCGTGAGTTTCAAAAATTTGCTATATCAAGAGATTCCCAAATCTTCTGATTTTGAAATTGACAACCTAGGCATTAATTTCACATAACCAACATATTTTGTACCATAAAATCACTAATTACCCATGACTCCATTAATGGACATACACATTTTATCTTAGAAGATAATATAATTCCCAACTCTAATAAAATTTAACCAAGGTGTCATCCAAGGCTTAAAGTTAATTTAATAATTATCTAACGAACAAAATAGGAGCATTATTAATAACCACTAATTCATTAAAGAATCTTCCACCCACACAGGAGAATAATTTAACATTATAAAATATGACTTAACTGAACATCATGACACAAAATAACCCATCATAACAAGACAAAGACCAAGTGTCCCAACATGACTCGAGACCACAACAGAAGACAAGGACCGACCTAGTGGATTATACCTCATGTTATCTCCCATCACTAATATCCATTGGTGAAAGAACCTGCTCAAACCTGCTATATCAAGTGGAGTTGAGGTTTGGTACCTGCAGCCTGCATCCAAACAACTCATTAAATATGATCAAGTATGTATATGTCAACACACGGAGAGTCAGAGAATCGCAGCGCAGCAGGGTACTCGAAACGAGTAATGCTACACTGTCCCTGCTCTTGAATAAGATTATAACCATACCATTTGAAAACAAATATCTACGAATCTAATCAAACATGTAAATAATAATCCATTACAAAACAGGTCCAACACATCAAAACTGAAGTAACCATATTGTCATCATCACTCATAGCACATGTCTAAATATATCCATCGAACATAGTCCATCAAGGTCAAAGAGATCATAAACCCAAAACATGTAAATCTGATGTCTCGAAACTGAAATGTGCAATAAACGCTATCAACTGTTTTAGAACTGACAGAGAGAAATATGAAACTAGCATCTATATCAAACCAAAATGTGAGGGGCATTACACCCCAAGCAATGGGAAGAAAAAATGAAGCCAATCAATCCCTGGATCCCAAATCCATTGAGGCTCCACTAGAATGCTCAACTGCATCTCCTCAAGGCTATTGATGAAGAAGATCCTGGGACTGCTTCCACTGTCATACAATGATGCCAACACAAATGTATCTATGCTATCATAAATCAAAACAACAGTATGCAAACTAAAAATGTCATTCAAAATGACATGCAAAGTATCATCTTCAATGCATGAAGATAGGGAATCATAATGAAACCAATTGCCAACAAGAAAATATGGATTCCCATCATCATAAACTCTTCCATACACTGTTGTTCCAAAACTAAAACCCCATGCTTCACTGCTCAACAATAAATAATATTAATCAAACCATGGAATAATCAAGCTGATCACATACTCCAATAAGAGAACATCATCAAAATGATGTTGTGTCAGCTCAAGATTAGGCTGATCCTCTTCAATGGAAACCAATGTATCCTGCAAATTTGATTTACCTTCATTATCACACACTTGCATATCATCCATGACTTGTTCTTTCATGTTTGGAATCTTCTCATCATCTCCATCATTGGAACAATGTTTATTTTCTTATTCGTCTTCCCTTGGGATGAAGAGACTTCTAATGTAGTCAATCTTTTTTTTTCTTGCAATGTTGCTAAGATTGACTTTTTCTTTGACTTCTTGAAGATGTTGTCTTGCATTGGCAGCCACCATCTTGGCCTCCTTGGCTCTTCTCATCCATTCTTCATTCATCTTTTTAGATATCTTTACCTCTTCTATGCCAAAGTAGACAAAATTAGTCCTCATGTAATGAATGTCTTCATGTTTATCACTTGGTGTAGGGATGCCATCAATAGGTGATATCATACCATTGACCTCTCCATGATCATAATCTGCCATCTCATTAGAATGATGGGAAATAGTGTTGTTGTCCTCAAACAAATCAGTAATGACATCATGCCATTCTATTGTGATTTCTTCATCAAATGTTGATTCAATGTGTGTCCCTTCTTGTACATCACCTATGCCCTCTTCATGTGAAACACATACTTCATCATTGATTTATCTTCAACTATCATGTGCTTTTCTTCAATCTTGAAGCCATCATGAGGTGTTAAAAGCTCTTCATTTTTGCTTTCAATAGGTGACTCTTCTTGATCACTTATAGGCTACAAATCATTTGAATCACCTGCATGCTCATCAAACTCACCATAGAATCTTTTATGAACTTCACTAGTAAATGATTTGCTTTCCAATAGCTTTTCTAGAGACATCAAACTTCTTTCCATAGAATCTGAAAACTCCTGTGATTTTTGTTTGTGCTCAGCAAGAAGTCTTTCCCATTGTTCATTCTCGTTAGGCATCTTTTCTTTTGTTGGTGAGGCACCTATTGATACAACCTGTTATAGAATTGAAGTAAACTCTAATTTTCCCCTGAGGCAGGCAAGATCATGGCTCTAAAACCACTGTAATATCCCCAACTAGGGTTTAACAATTTTTTCTGATTTTATCTTTCAAATTCTATCCTAGTTCTCTGCACTTCAATATTCTTCTTAAAACCTTAGGTCTGATATCTTTTTCTGCCTTTAACCCTAGACTGTATTCTGATCTTATTTATGCACTCTATCAATCCACTTCACCCAACATAGAACATCATGTAACACATGTAAAAAGATGACCAATGAAAAATATATATCTACAGGCTTGTTATTCATGAATTACATCATAAAACATACATGGTAAACATGTAAAGGATTGAATACAAGTCTGCTACTCCAATCAGAATTAATAAATTGAACTTTACATAAAGTTGGTAGAACTCAGACCTGAATCATAACTAGAGTATACCAAATTGATCACAAATACCATACAGATCTGAAATGCCTTCAGCTGATAGAGAATTTGTTGTAGCAGTCCCTAGAATAGGGTTTGATGATGACTTTGTTGTTAAGGCTGATTGTTTCTAACTATATGTGATTGAAGGTGTCTAACAAGCTATCAATGAATGCAGATTTTCCCTTATGATGCTTGTGCAATTCAAAATTTACCAATCATAAATTTAGTCATACAATGTTTAATTTCTATTATACTAGGAGCTGCGATGGACTCCTTATGTTGCTAACTATGTTTATTGGTCATCTTTTGTCTTCTATTTGGGCTGCAATACCAATATCAATCTTTTAAACCACAAATTTGTCTCATGCTATCCTTTCACTCACATACAATATTAAAAATAAAGGTTGTGTATTAAGCCTGGGACCCACAATATCTATGAAGTGCTACGTCTAACCAATCCTTATTTTATGTTAAACTCCTTTCAAAAGCTCAATTAAACCTGGGCCGCAATTCATGTAAAGGAAGCCACGCTAGACTTGTAGAAGCTACGGCTAGCTTAGGAAAATTAATTTAAGTCCCTCACAATGATAAAATCTCTTCTAACAAAATGCATTGATAGAAATAAAGAAACCAAGTGTAAATCTCCAACGAATCTTCACCAAAATATCACAAATGCAATATCAAATTTATATTCAATTCAAAACAATAGATTTGAAAATATCTCTAGCTGAAGCAAATACATAAAAACCTTCAAATTGCCAACAATGCTTTGAAGCCCAATTGTGAAACTAGAAGTAATTTCACCTCAAAATGTAGTAAGGGATCATCACCAAACTACTGATTACCAAGGGATCATCTCCTTGATATTGTGAATGCAAGGGAACATCTCCTTGACATCAACTGAAAAACTTGACAAAAGACATAAACATCAACACAAGCATATAGACATACAGACATATCTTCTACCAACACTCAGCTCTCCTTTTAAACTTTCATCAATTAGGACAGGCCCTAATTTTATTAAATGAACATTTTTATGTACACAATCACACCTTACAATTTTAAATGCTTTTACATGACCCTTTTTAAAAGTGTGTGTACAATAATACTTTATTTAATAAAGTATTTTTCAAGTAACTTTAATAAAATATTAATTTTATAAAGCAATTAAAATACTTTATAAAATTAATTTACAATTAGACACATTTAAGTTACTTGCAAAATTTGGGGACATTATAATGTTTTATGTGATAGAATGTTATCTGATTGTTAGCTAGAAATGTTTATATTTATTATTATGCTTGAGAGTAGGGACAGTGTAATATTGCTCGTTTCGAGCACCCTACTACACTATGATTCCCTGATTTTGTGTGTCTGATATATTTGCATAAGTTTGTATACAACCTATCATTTTGATGCAAGTTGCAGGTACTGGGCATCAACTCCACCTAACTTAGTAGGTCTGAGCATGCCCTTAATCTAGTGGATAATGTTTATGGGAGATAACATGGGGTTTCCCTAGGTTAGTTTCCGTCTTTAGTCTGTGGTCATGAGTCTGGATGTCACTCTTTGGTCCTTGCCTCGGATTTGGTCATCTTGTGGTATGTAGAGTTATTGTTGAGTTTTGCTTATTCTACCTATGTGTATTTTAGAGATGCATTAATTATTTTAATAATAAAGTTATTAATAAGTTAGATATAGTATTATTTATTAGTCATTAATTAGCTATGTGAATTTGGGAATATTATTTAAGTAATTTGTAATAAAGATTAAATTAATCATTTTAATGATTTTAATAAGATTTAAGTCATAAGTACTTAATATTATTTTATTATTAATAGTTTTAATGTTTTAATATGATATTGTCATAAGTTATCATTATTGAATATTACTGGGTAGGTTGAAAAATATTATTAGATAATAAATTTATTGCTTAGTGAGTTGTCGTATCAGAATTCTGGTTTGGAGAATCTCTTTGGATAGAAAATTAAGTGCTTTCAGTTTTAGAGGGTAGAGGGATTTTCTGTAACAGATTTTGGTGAAATGGGAATTTATGAGACTTGGCTATTTTTGTCTCTGGGGGTTTTATTTTGAGGAGGGAGTTGTTCTGAGGAACTTAGACAGAAATTTGGGGGAAAAATTGTTACGAAAAATAGAGGAAGAACTTGAGAAAGCTAAGGAATTTGAAGCCTGGATTGAAATTTCAGGTATGCTTTCTTGCATTTTCTTTAGCAATTCAGACATGTTAGTTTGAATCTCTGTAGAATCTCTAGTGTGTATTTGAACTTGTTCTTTATTCCAGTGGAATTCTTGACTTCTTTCTTGTAACTCTGAACTTGATAATTTTGCCTTGTCGCCTGAGTGCCTTGAGAAAATTTAAATTGATTCTCCTCTTTCACCTTGTTGAAACCTCAGTGATCCATTTGTGAAATCTGCAAACTTCTTATTATCAAACAAATAGATCATGAGAAATTGCTCTGTACAAATATTTTTACTCATCCTTACCTATCTTGTTGCTCTCAATACTATTAAATGGCTTACCCAGCATATGCATCTCAGTCTCTAATTTTTTTTCTAGCAGATTTCATCATTGATGTCTGGGTCGAATTGCCAAGTTTATATTTTCAACAAAAAAATCTTCTTCAACTGCTGATATACGGCCTTTTCTGTTCACCATTCATCTCTTATTTCTGTCAAATTATATGAATGGTGATTTAGTATATTAGATCAAACTTGTGGCTGCAACTTTTATCTTATCATTCCACTGCCGTATGGCTTCCTCTCCTTCATTCTTGAAACTTTCTTCTATTTTTATTTCCATGCTATTGTTTGGCCGTATGGTGTAGGTAGTGTCAGGGATGTTAGAATTTTAAAAAATTAACTTTGATCATCTTCTTAGGCCGTTGTATGACATTCCAGTGGGATTTTTTCAATCCATAAAAGAATGAATGATAAATATGTATCTTACCTAGGGTCCGTACTCCTTGGGGTTTTTATCTTCCTGAATCTATTTCATTTTCTTTCTCCTCCTCTGCTAGACAATTAGAAATGCTCTGGTATCTCTATTAAATTCTTGAAATCTCTGGTATCTCTATTAAGTTCTTGAATTTCTAAAAATTTATATTGGATTCATCCTGTGCTTCTGAAATCTGTATTGCTAGCTTGCTCTCATGGCTTTTCCTGGTAGACCATTCTCCATTTTTGCTAAAAACTTTAGAAGTCTTCTTCCAATTTATCTTCTCTAGATTAAAGACTCTCAAATAAAATTTGATTATTATTGTATTTTTCATTATGAAAAAGTTTAAGCAAGAGTCCATTTAAATAAAAGGATTGGTAAATGAGTTTATTTAGAAAGTTGCTAATAGATACTCCATGAATGTTTAGTAAACATTGCTTAAGTGAATATCATTTTGAGTTAGTAAATTGTTAACTAGATTTTTTACCAACTTTTTAGGAATAAAATGTGGTGAACTCATACTTGTGTTAGATTATATTTGAAATATTTTATTAAGAATAGAATTTAATTAGTAGATGTATGTTTTTTAAATGAATTAAATTAGAGTATTAATAGGTTATAATGGTATTACAATTCTAGAATTAAATACATTGAATTAAATATTAGTTATACTCATTTTATCTTGTTAAATATAAATTTGTTTAGTTATGATTTAGTAATATACATTGTTTTTAATAAATAAATAATAAATTAGAGATTTATTGTGAATTGAATTATTATGGTATTGGTTAAACAAATATTAGATGGATTTATAAGCCTTGAATTGATTAGTATATATTATTATTAGGATATTTATTAACTCTTAATGCTGATGATTATTTTAATAGTGTTTATCTTTCTAGTTAAAATTTATACTAGTTCATTTGAGTAAACAATAGTTATCCTAGTGTCTTAAGAGACTTAGGAAGTAATGGGAATAGATGTATATGTTGGAGTTAGGTTAGATAAATGATAGTTTCCAAAATATGAAGAATGAGCTTCATGAGTTGATGCTATGTTGAGCTAATTATAATTCTTGTGTAATTAGTATACGATATTTTAGAATTTTGATAGCCATTGTGTGAATAAAAGAGTTATATTCTATTTTGATCATAATTGTATAAGTTTCTATATTCCATTTTAAAACTAAGGACATGAGTAAACTATTAACTACTTCTATTAATAGAATGTAGTCGTATTTTAGAAATTGTCACTACTTAATTATGTAGGAATCTAAACCTTATAGCTGGTCATTTTTATCTTATAAATAAAGGTATTAAAATTTAGCTATCAATGCTTTGTTTTAGAAAATCTAATAAATCTTGCTTGCATAAGAGTACTATTATTATGGAAGTAATGTAATTTGTTATCTTAGTTAATTCATTTCAACTTTCTAGAGGTCTATTATAAATTTAAATATTATGAGAATCTGGTGATGCTTGATTTAGGGAATAAGACTATTGTTTTAGACTGTTTATACTTGTCTTTTTAATTAAATGAGGGTTATTTTATCATATTTAGCTATTCAAATAGTAGTTTAGTGTTGTTGTTAGCAAATAATATAGGAATAAAACTCAATTAGATTGCTTGACCTATGTTATGGCTTTATGGTCGTGTATGTAACGACATTATCAATTATTATTGTCTTGTAGTAATGGAGGAATTGGGTTATTGTATTTTTCCCTGTTCTGAGTCACGTAATTATTTTGGTTCTAAGTGGGGTGTCATGGTTGTTATGGGTCAAGTCTTTTAAACCTTTGATTTCTATATTAGGGAATGGATATATGAATAGCGGTAATTTGGTTCAAGTTACCCAACTCCAGAGGTTTAGTTCCTATTCCAGTGCAATATTGTGACATATCGTTTTAATGTTTTCATTTGTTATGAGATTTTGAAGTGGATAGGGGAAAGTTTTGTTGTTTGGGGTTTTGGATTGAAATAGTTTATGTAATGCATTAGTTTGCAAAAGATAGATGCCTTACAGTTCCTTGTCCATGCATGTTATATAATTGGTTTCTAGGTGATGGTTAGGGGTTGCTAGTTGCATGTACGAGAGTGGCTTTCATGGAGGGGCTGGTGCCCAAAGTGGCTGCCTGGGTAACCCCATGAAAGTTGTAATCAAGTGATAACTTAATAATTTATCTAGGTGGGTTGGGTAGTAATTTACATAACAAGATAAGTATGATGCCTCACCCATGACTTGAGTGCTCTCACAGGCTAAGGATGGGATGAGAAGGCCTGGTTGGCAAGGTCGACCTCCTTGTCTCCATGAGAGGATGTGTCAGCTTCATATGTGTCACGCTATGGGGCCGGTGCCTAGAGAGAGGCTACCAGGGTAACCATAGATGGAGGCCAGTTTCTAGAGAGAGATAGCCTAGATAACCCATGCTAGGACAATGCGATGACACTCTCCCTATTACAATCTAGTTACTTCCTCTTTTATCTTTTGTTGATGCCTTTGGAGTACTGTCTTGTCTTTATGATTTGTTCAGTCGTGATGAGCCAAGTTGTCTATGTCAAGTCTCTATCTGTATGCTTGTATCCTTTGACTTAGCAGAACCTCATTGTTATCTCCTAGCTCAGGGGGTGGACCTCAGGATTCCACATGGTTGGGTGGAAGAGCTTAATCCATTACTTTTTTTGGTCGATCTGATTCGTGTTCACTACAGATGTGCCTCCTGTTCCAGACTTGTACTTGCATCCTCAGAGCTATATTATATAAACTTGTTGTAAACTGATGTAATCGGTCATGAATCTTGAAATCATGTAATCATGTATTTGATCTTATGTAATTGTTCATATCTATAAATGAATAATGTAATTCTATTGTATCAAAATGTATATCACTTGTATTGTTATGATTTCATGTTTATCTGATGCAGTTATGTTTCCCTAGAGGTGTTAGTTGATCATTTTGTTTAAATGCATTTACTTGCTTCAAAAAAAAAATTATTTCTATAAACTTTGCACTTGTTAGTCTAACACTCTAGGGTTGCATGATGGGGTATCACACAAGTCAAACCAAAAGGCTATATGATGCACACTCCTCTGTTATTAGTTCAAGATACACTAAATTCATGAATGTAAACTTGAGTTTCCAAAAAGTTATTACTGTATAACAATCAAGTCAGGAGATTAAAAGACAAATGAGCAGTAATGACAATATGCTTAAAATCAATGGAATAGGGTCAGTGCAAGAAGTTGGGTCCACTTTTTGGCCAAAAAGTGGAAGTGTTTTCCTTGATTAATGAAGTTTGATGAGGATATTTTTTATAATTTTTTTTCCAAATATTTTTTTTAATTAATTTTTTATTGGCCCTAATTGCTGTTTTCAAAAACCCTCGTGTACGACCAACATAATTTGAGCAAAACTAATCATAAAATGAAAAAAAAAATTCATTGTGTAAAGAATGATGTGTAGATTGATGACATTTTTTTTTTCAAAAAACTTTAAAAATTAAAAGTTATTAAAAAAATACAAACACATGTCATTTCAAGTTTTTAGACCAGTTTGCTCATAAATTAAATAATAAATAGAAAAACAAGTCCAATAAAAAAAATTACATATTTGAAAACTAGACACTGTCATCTGTAATGGGTTTTAATTTCATAAAAAAATTGAGAAAAAATGTCGTCAGCCATATAGGTAAACTCAGTCTTTCCTCTTGTTCTGTACTTCGAAAAAAAGTTGCAGGTCCAAGACTCAAGGTCAGCTACCCATGCCTTTCCCGAGCCTAAAACCAAACCAAAGGAAAGGGAAAAGGCGGTCGGCCATTTCAAATTACTTAGAATGGGTATCCGTTATTTTTAAGAATAGGTACCTATTTTATAACAAGTACCCATTATGTTGATGAATGGATACCCGTTTTAAAATAGGTACCTGTTTCATTTATATCTATTATTTCCCATCATCAAGGGAAAACATACTATGACTATATCCCTGCAACTTGCAAGGCTGATGTACGGGCTGACATCAACATTTTCTACATTTTTTTACTTACAGGTGTCTTGTGGAATCTCTTGGCATATCATATTCTATTCAAATTTTGAAAGGAATCAATCATATGAATAATTTTTAGGTGGAATCAAGTGCAGGAGCTATTTTCAAGAGGAATAAAAAAGAGAGTTTTTGTAATGCCCCGCCAGGAATACCTCAAAGAACAACACATTTATGCTATATGCAACAGGAATTTTTTTTTTTAAAAAAAAAAATTGAAAGAGATAGCAAAGTAATTTTAACACATCATTTAAACTAATGACTTGTCCTCTAAGATAACATGGCTGCATTACTTGACAAAACAATTAACATAATCTAACACACATCATGAATTAACATCAGTAACTCATTGTAAACCTAATGCACTAAATCAATAAACATTTACATCTATATAACATCATATAAGTATTCATCAGGATCTAGTACATAGTTACAATTTCTCCCGACATATGAATACAACATTACATTGTTACATTATCAATCTTCTGAATACATATGAATACATACATTATGAATAATCTGATACACAGGATAGCACATGAGCATAATAACTGTCTCCATAAACAGGCACACGATCTAAATCTGCTACAGGAGTTACAACCTTCTTGCACACGAACAAAGGCAAGGAAAAACCAATGGAGATAAAGCACATCCACCCGACCATGTGGAACCCTAAGGTCCACCCCCATGCTAGGAGATAACATAAGGTCCCAAAACATCATACAGTCAGGTAGACAATTGCTTAACAGGAACAAAGACTGAACAAGACTCCCTTACAACACATGACAACACCACAAGCAACTCAATATCACTTCTAGAGGTAACACACGACGAATGGGGAGAGTACAACTAGGGAATGCTAGGCTGTAGTAGGAAGAGTGTCATCGCATGGTCCTGACATGGGTTATCCTGACAGCCTCTCACTAGGCACCGGTCCCATAGGGTGACACATATAGAATCAACCTTCCTTTCGTGAGGACAAAGAAGTTGATCTTGCCAACCAGGCCTTCTCTACCCATCCTTAGTCTAAACGGGCACTACAGGCATGGGAGAGGAAATCCAATTATCTTGTTAATGTGTAATTTACCCTTTTCCCCCCAGTTCATTTTTAGGTTTTCACTTAATTAAGAACTTTCAATGGGTTATCCTGACAGCCACTTTGGGCACCGGCCCCACATTGAAAGCCACTCCCCTACCTGCATCTAGAAACCCTAACATCAAGCAAGACAATGACTATCATACTGATAAGTGTATATAAACAATGCAAGGCATTTACCTTCTTGCATACAAAACATAATCACATTGACCAACCTGTACATCATTGTCCCAAAACTTTCCATTGATCAATTGCAATAACCATAACAACACGTATCCAGAGCAAGGTATGGGTCATCTTGCTCACAAATCTCAATCATGAACAAAATAGTTTCTCATTATGATTTCCAAGATCTCCCCATTACAATACTAAACACAAGCTCGATATCAACACATACGTGAAGGAGGTTTAACCCCATCATAATATATTCACAACACGGTATGTACATCATCTCACAATATCATTTACTAAGACCCACATACATAGACAAGAGACATCATGTTCTTGCAACATCTTCATTTCAAGACACCTATGAATAGAATACATGCCATCAAGTCATATTACCTTATGCCTCTGGAACCTAAACTTGACAATTTACACATAGACCAACTCACATGAAAATTTTGCTTGCAATAAGCATTTTCAACTAATCAACTCATTGACAACATAAATTCTTCTTACTAGAGCAATTCTATTTAATCAAATTAGCAACTGGATTCAAGTTATATCTTCACCAAGAATTTCATAAAACCTAGGCCTAGTTTAATTAATATTAATTCTATCTATTATATTAATCACTCATCAATTACATATGACTGTCAAGATAAACAATGCATAGATAACATTAATTACAATTGCTTATGAATTAAATGCTAATTACAACATTTATAAACTAACCCTTAGATCTTATTTCTACTAACAAAACCATTATAATTATGTTTAAGAACCCAGCCTTATACGGATGACAATACCTTAATTATTCTCGTTATTTTACCTTCACATTCATGCACCTTGATCAGTTCACCTGCACATCCAAGGTGGAAACGGAGGGGCACTACATCCTCCCCCCCTAAAACTTGACTTACTCCTGGAAGTCACAAACTAGGGTGGAAACATAACACATTAGTATTACAATTTTCTATTGCCAACATACGCATTCACATTAAGCAATTGTTCCCAAGACAAGCACAATCATTCAATATAGGCATAAAAGACATCAATTCCTTACCTTTAAGGTGTATCATGTAATCTGCTTATAACCAATCGCACGTATTTTGAGCATTTCATTCGATTCAGGGATCCATGTTTACATAATATCAAGGAAAATTACATCTCATTTCTTATTTCCACCATGGTTCTGACTAATTACCAAGCATTCAAGTACAATTCTCCACAGAGTCCTCCCTTGTACACACTATCAGAGGTTCGAAATGAATGTGATAGAAACAACACTTGACACCATACAGGGCTAACAAAAACAAACATTCGGAATAGTCACCATCACAGTTTTAAAGAAGGTGAAAACCCAAGTGGGAAAGTAACCAAATCCAATCTTAAATCACAAAATGCTGGCAATTTCCAATAATAATCAAGTAAGAGAAAATAGTTTTGGTGACCACTCCTGTCATAAGAAATTTCAAAGAAAACAAATTCACTGTTAGCCCCTAACAACACATGAAACAACCATCAAAATTTCAAATTAACCAAATTGCAATCAAATCCACATCACAATGTGGCTAACTTTAGTCACAAAAAGGGAGTATCCGCTACACAACACCAAGGACACAAGGTCTAGAATGCATTAGAGAATGTAAACCAACACATAGATAATTAGGTTATCTACATCCTTATCCTAAACAACTTTTATACAAGGATTTACGGCAACAAAATAATTACTTAATTACCACAATTTCTACCTTTAATGCAATACAATTTCTTTTCTTCTAAAACACTAGAGACCACAAGAGAAACTCAAGACCTCATCAAATCAGTAAATACTAGCATTCAAAAAACATACACATATTGTTAAATATATCATCACATTCTCATAAAAGATGGAGAGAGAGGGCACATAGCAGAAGCATAAGTAAGAGAAGGCATAAAGAATTTATTTCTTCTAGAAACAAGGAACAAGTTTGTAAATTTATCAACCTTATAGCACCATACTAAAGCTCTTAGGTGAGAGGTACTATTACCAACTCACCATAAGGAGAAAAATGCTTAACCTAAAACAACGACAAGAACCAGAGATCCCAGTGTTGCAAACCTTGGCTCTGATAGTTTTGGTTTTTTACATCTACTTTTACTTCAAAATCTATGCAACAAAGGATCTACATCTAGTTGTACTTCAAAATTTCAAAGAAGTACATCAATCTGAAATTGGGTTAAATATCATTTGTTATTTTATCAAGAGGGTTTGGTAATCATGGGATCAAATCAACGTCAAAAAAAAAAAAAAAGGAGGGTCATGACACCTCAAGAAATTGAAGCAAATAGAGAGAAGAAAGCAAAAAGGCAAAGAGATAGAAGAAGGATTCCAGAGATGAAGAATATTGAAGCATCTAGTTCCATGATTATTGAAAAGAAAGACATTCAAGAGACTATAAAAGATGGAATGAATGTAGATGATGAAAATGTGGAAATGGTGAATTTGGAAGAAAATTTAACTATAGAAACAAATGCATGTATGTCTTCAAACCCAACTTTCAATGATATGGAAAATGTGACTATACAAACAAATCTAGGTATGTCTTCAAAGCTAAGTTTCAATGATATGGAAAACATGACTATAGAAACAAATCCATGTATGTCTTCAAACCCACCTATAGATGATATTGATCGAATTAGTTTATTAAATGAAGTTGGATATACCAATGATGAGCTCAATTATACTGCTGAAAATATGGAAAGAGGAAATGAGAATGAAATCCCTTATATGAGTGAAAATGAAAATGTTTTTTTTTAAGATTGAAAGTAATGTCTTGGATAATCTTCCTGGTAAGATTTCTTGGAGACAAATGAGAACCCATGCAAATAGATTATATAGAACATTCTTTTATAGAAAAACTCTTGGATTTCAATCTCAACTCATGATGCAATTGATGAAAATGTGGAAATTGCTAAAAGTAATGAAACAGTTAGGCATTTTTGTAAAACCAAATAAGAAAGATGAATCAATGAAATAAGTTTTATCTAGTGTTGCTAATGCTAGTGATTCTATTGGTAAAAAGAGTCGAACTAAAGATAGCAATGCAACACGAAGAGGTATAACAACTGCTTTAGTCATTAAATTATTTTTGAATAAAAGAATGATAAGTAAGACTGGTGAATTTCTAAATATAAATCCTAAAACTTTGAGAAGAGTAGCAAAGAGAAGAGAATCTATTCAAAATGACCCAATTAACCAATGTTGGAGTTTTAGTGGTAGACTCCCAATGTATGACATGAAATTAAATAGTGAAATCAAATCTTTAATTGAAAAATATTGGCATGATAATACAATGGTATCATCTAATGTTAGAGATGTTTTAAAATTAAAAGTGGGGTCCAAAATTCTTGATCCTCATCCAAAACATCTATTAGACATGACTCAAATTGAATTGTATAAAAATTTCTTAGATGATTCAGTGTTAGTACCATTTAATATTACCATAAGGGTATATGCACAAAGATGAGGGACTAAAAAGCTGCCACATGACTTTTTGGTCCCATACAAGTCATAACACGAGCGCGTTATAATGTGCTCACATTATAATGCGCTCACATTATGGCTTGGTATTACCGAGTCTATAACGTGATTGTGTTATAATGCGACTCGCGTTATAACACAAGCATGTTTTGCAAAATCAAAACTCTCTCTCTCCCTCTCTCCCTCTCCCTCTCTCTCATTCTCACTCCCTCCCTCCCTCCCTCTCCCTCTCTATCCCTCTCCCTCTCTATCCCCCTCCCTCCCTCTCTCCCTCTCTATCCCTCTCCCTCTCTATCCCTCTCCCTCCCTCTCTCTCCCTATCCCTCCCTCTATCTATCTATCTCTCTCTCTCTCTCTCTCTCTCTCTCTCTCTCTCTCTCTCTCTCTCTCTCCCGCATTGGAGTTTGAATCACCTATGTCATTTCCAAGAGATAGAGAGAGGTTAGGGTTTAGTGGTTAGGGTTTAGGGGAATTATTTAGGGTTTATGATTTTAGGGTTGCTCAAGTTTTGGGTTTAGGGGAATTATTTAGGGTTTAGGGTTTCTCAGGTTTAGGGTTTAGGGGTTAGAGGTTAGGGGTTAGCGTTTAGGGTTTAGAAAGAGATAGAGAGATGGGACCAATAGAGATTGGGAGAGATAGAGGAGACAGTGGGGAGAGATAAGGAGATAGAGAGTGAGGGACATGTCCAGAGACATAGGGAGAGATATTGAGAGGTAGAGGGGCAATAAAGATAAGAAGATAGGGGAGAGATATGGAGATAGAGGTTTAGGGTTTCTTGGGTTTAGGGGTTTAGGGGTTTAGAGTTAGGGGTTAGGGTTTAGTGGCATTATTTAGGGTTTATGGTTTAGGGGTTAGGTGTTAAGGTTTAGAGGTTTAGGGTTTAAGGGATAGAGAGAGAGGATCGATAAGGAGATATAGAGGAGACCAAGGGGAGAGATATAGAGATAGAGAGTGAGGGACATGGCCAGAGACATAGGGAGAAAGATTGAGAGGTAGAGGGATGATAGAGATAGGGAGATTAGGGAGAGATAGAGAGATAGAGGTTTAGGGTTTAGGGGTTAGGGTTTAGGGGAATTATTTAGGGTTTATGAGTTTAGGGTTGCTCAAGTTTAGGGTTTAGGGTTTAGGGGTTAGGATTTGGGGTTTAGGGTTTATGGTTTAGAGGTTAGGGGTTAAGGTTTAGAGGTTTAGTGTTTAGGGTTTAGAGAGAGAGGATCGATATGGAGATATAGAGGAGGCTGAGGGGAGAGATAGGTAGATAAAGAGTGAGGGACATGGCCAAAGACATAGGGAAAAAGATTGAGAGGTAGAGATATGATAGAGATAGGGAGATAGAGGTTTAGGGTTGCATGGGTTTAGGGTTTTGAGGTTTAGGTTTGAGCTCAAGCTTAGGGTTTAGTGGTTAGGGGTTAAGGTTTAGGGGCATTATTTAGGGTCTAGGGTTTATTGTTTTAGGAGTTAAGGTTTAGAAGTATAGGGTTTAGGGTTTGGAGAGAGAGGACCGATTGGGAGATATAAAGGAGACAGAGGGGAGAGATAGGCTGATAGAGAGTGAGGGACATGGCCAAAGACATAGGAAGAGAGATTGAGAGTTAGAGGAATGGTAGAGATAGAGAGATAGAGGTTTAGGGTTGCTTGGGTTTAGGGTTTAGGGGTTAGGGGTTATGGTTTAGGGGCATTATTTAGGGTTTAGAGGTTTAGGGTTGCATGTCAAAATCTCTCTCTGTCTAAGTTAGAGAGAGATAGCGAGATAGGGAGAAAATGAGAGAGAGAGAGAGAGTTTTCTTTTTTCCATTTCCTTCATCAATAAGGGAGAGGGAGAGATAGGGCAATAGAGGAATGATAGGTGAGAAGGAGGTAAGAGATATGGAGAAAGAGAAAGATAGATAGGTAGAAAGAGAGAGGAGACAAATAGGGAGAGACAAAGGAGAAAGAGGGGAGAGATAGGGTGATAGAGAGTGAGTGAGATGTCCAAAGAGATAGGGAGATAAGGGAGGGATATGGAGATAGATGTTTGGGGTTGCTCAGGTTTAGGGTTTAGGTGTTAGGGGTTATTATTTAGGGGCATTATTTAGGGTTTAGGGGTTTAGAGAGAGAGAGAGAGACTACTTTTGACATGCAACCCTAAACCCAAGCAACCCTAAACCACTAAATCCTAAATAATACCCCTAAACCCAAGCAACCCTAAGCCTCTAAACCCTAAATAATTTCCCTAAAACCTAACCCCTAAACCCTAAACCAAAGAAACCCTAAATCTCTATCTCTCTATCTTTATCATCCCTCTACCTCTCAATCTCTTAATAATGCCCCTAAACCCTAAACCTGAGAAATCCTAAACACCTTTCTCTCTCTATCTCTCTCTCTCTGAGTCAGAGAGAGAGATAGTGAGATAGGGAGAAAGTGATATATATATATAGAGAGAGAGAGAGAGTCATAGTTTTCTTTTTTCCATTTCCTTCATCAATAAGGGAGAGGGAGAGATAGGGAAATAGAGGAATGATAGGGAGAAGGAGGTAAGAGATATGGAGATAACGAGAGATAGATAGGTAGAAAGAGAGAGGAGATAGATAGGGAGAGATAGAGGAGAAAGAGGGGAGAGATAGGTTGATGGAGAGTGAGTGAGATGTCTAGAGAGATAGGGAGATAAGGGAGAGATATGGAGATAGAGGTTTGGGGTTTCTCAGGTTTAGGGTTTAGGTGTTAGGGGTTATGATTTAGGGGCATTATTTAGGGTTTAGGGATTTAGAGAGAGAGAGAAACTACTTTTAAAATGCAACCCTAAACCTAAGCAACCCTAAACCCCTAAATCCTAAATAATGCCCCTAAACCCTAAACCCAAGCAACCCTAAGCCTCAAAACCCTAAATAATTCCCCTAAACCCTCTCTCTCTCTCTCTCCCTTAATCCTAAGAAACCTTGAACCTTTATCTCCCTATCTCTCCTTAATCTCCTTATCTCTATCGTCCCACTACCTCTAAATCTCTTTACCTATGTCTTTGGCCATGTCCATTACTCTCTATCTCCCTATCTGTCCCCACGGTGTCCTCTATATTCCCCTATCGATCCTCTCTCCCCAAACCCTAAACCTCCAAACCTTAACACCTAAATAATGCCCCTAAGCTCTAAACACTAAGCCCTAAACTTGAGCAACCCTAAACCCCCAAACACCAAACCCCAAATACCTAAACCCTAAACATCTATCTCCCTATCTCTCCCTTATCTCCCTATCTCTATCATCCCTCTACTTCTCAGTCTCTCTCCCTATGTCTCTAGACATGTCCCTCACTTTCTATCTGGAGAGAGAGAGAGGTGTTTAGGGTTTTGGGGCATTGTTTAGGGTTTCTTGAGTTTAGGGGGAGAGATTGAGAGGTAGAGGGATGATTAAGATAGAGAGATAGAGATTTAGGGTTTCTTGGGTTTAGGTTTTAGGGGAATTATTTAGGTTTTAGAGGCTTAGGGTTTCTTGGGTTTAGGGTTTAGGGGCATTAGTTAGTGTTTAGGGGTTTAGGGTTGCTTGGGTTAAGGGTTTAGGGTTGCATGTCAAAAGGAGTCTCTCTCTAAACCCCTAAACCCTAAATAATGCCCCTAAATCATAACCACTAACCCCTAAACCCTAAACCCAAGAAACTCCAAACCTCTATCTCCCTTATTTCCCTATCTCTCTAGACATCTCACTCACTCTCTATCACCCTATCTCTCCTCTCTTTCTCCTCTACCTATCCCTATCTATCTTCTCTCTCTACCTATCTATCTCTTGCTATCTCCATATCTCTTACCTCCTTCTCCCCTATCATTCCCCTATTTCCCTATCTCTCCCTCTCCCTTATCGATGAAGGAAATGGAAAAAAGAAAACATGAATCTCTTTCTATCTCTCTCTCTCTCCCTATATATTAGTTTCTCCCTATCTCTCTGCCTCTCAGAGAGAGAGAGAGGGAGAGTGAGAGCAAGGGTGAGAGAGAGAGAGTTGTTTAAGTTCACCATAACGTGATTGCGTTATGTGAATGCACAAAATGTGATCGTGTTATGCATTGCCTTGGTTATTTCCAAGCCTAAGGCTTGCATTTGTCATGGGCTTCCAATCCAAAGTCTTGGACTGTGTTTAGGACGTTCAAAGATGTGTTTTTCCAGATTGTAGAAAAAACCAGATAATATGGAGCGTGCTCCCCATTAGGATGGCACTCTTTTCAATGAAAACTCAAAAAAAAATACCACCATAATCTTAAGCTCTTTGTTAGCTATCTAACCATATAATTTTTTTCACATTTTGAGTACATTTAGTGTTTCATCTTGAATTTCTTTTATTAGTGTGTCTATTTTTTGTCAAAAACTAGTGTCTAGTATTTTTGACTTTTTTTAACCATTCATCAAAATTTAAATTAAATTACATTTTTAGAAACTAGACTCCATTCTACACGTATTAAAAAAAAATGATTTTCATTTAGTTTTCAAAAAGTTTAGGGGGGAGCATGCTCAAATTTCTATTTTTCAGGATGTGTCCACTTCGAAAATTACTAGAAAATCAATTATTCATGAAAAAATTATCAGAAAAATTAGGGATAAACTACATGGTGTTAGCTAATTTCTCACTGGAGAGATTATTGAAATACTAAAAAAAGTTAACATTTTAGGTGGAGCACACCAGACACTATGTTATGTTTTTTTTAGAAAAATAGGACCAATTTGTGTGCTCCCCCTTTTTGAACCCCTTAATCTCAACCATTTTTGGAAAAAAATAGTAGATTAGAAACTAGATTCAGAGCACTACAACTCTTATTTTTGTTCCATCTTCAAATTTTGAGTGTAGCTATCTTAAATTTCTCATCCAACATTAATGTTTCCTGATTTTAGAAAAAAAAGTGGCAACTTAACACCCCATTTTGGTCCCTCATCTTTGTGCACTTACCCATAAGTCAAAGATCTTTCGAGAAATGTAAACCTTGGTATGTGAAAATTAATAAACAACATATCTCCTGTTGTAAAAATCATGTGCAATTTCATTATTATTATGATGTTTTTCAATATATACGTTCTACTTTGCATACTAACGAAATTATTTAGGAATGTGGTATTAATATGCCACCTCAAACAATTAAGGAGTTTGTATCAAGTTTGTTTTGTGAGACATCTAATGGAAACTTATTTTATTCAAAAGCATGTATTTCTAGACAATGTAATAGATGTGGTAACTTTTCATTGTTAGGAGAATGTATGCATGAAAATATTTCACATAAATTTAGACAACAATTAATGGATGTGAAAAGATTCAAGAATGTTGAATATTCTTTAAAGGATGGAAAATTTGGAAAGCGTTGCGAGTTAGTCACAGAAAAAATTTGGGTGCAGGCATTCATCAAAGATTTAAGGATAATATTGTATCCAAATATGTCAAACACTCCCAATATGCTCAGTGGCTTGATGGACAATTTGTACATGTAAAAAAACATTTCCAATTAGAACTATCCTATCAGTGGTTGACTTTACAAAAAAATATACTCTTTCTCCACAAGAGAAAATTCAATCTTAGTATTGTAATTCAATACAGGTGGCCATCTTTGTTCATATTGTATACAAACATGCAAATGATAGTATAGAAGATAATAGTAAAATTTTGAGGGGGTATCATTTCTATTCGAGTGATAACCAGTTACACTCTTCAGAGTTTATGTAATATTGTTTAAAAAAAAAATTATGAAAGTTTAAAAGAAAGAGAAATCCAGATGACACAACATTTCATATGGTCAGATAATTGTACAGGGCAATTCAAAAATGCAAAAATATTTTATTGGCTATGTAGGGAGCACAACGAAAAGAATATCCAGCATATGTGGAGTTTTTTTGAAGCTGGGCATGGTAAAGGAGAACATGATTGAGCTGGAGCATGTGTGAAAAGAGCTCTTGCTAGAGAACAACTAAAATTTGATGATGCAGCAAAATTTAGAGATGCACGTGTAATTGTGGATTGGTGTAATGACAAATTATATATGGGATCGAGTGAGAACTCTATAATTCGACGATTCTTTTGGTTAGTTGAAGAAGAGAATATTCCTACTCAACTTGATTGTGAGACAATAACTGGATCAACAAAATGGCATTCATTTAAGAATTCAAATGCAAGCACATGGACTATATGGACTAGGGAGCTTGCATGTTTTTGTCAATTTTGTATTATAGGTGATTAGGGAGAATGTGAAAATACAGAATGGGTTGAAGAATAGAAACAAAGATCCTTGACACCTACAGAAAGACATGATCAACATGAAACAACAATTGGAGATGATAATCAAAATTTTACATCAAATGACTATGATCATGTTTCAGACCTTGTACAAGAAGGTACTTTAATTTTCAATATTTTTTTATTACATTTTTTTGTAATCTATATAATTAATTATATATGTATGCATGTACATATTTATGTGATTTAGATGTGTATGAAACACTTTATTGAATTAAATAAATTTTTTTTGTAGGACATGTGTATGTTGTTGTTGCACCTGAGGGAAATGAAGAGGAAACCGAGTATTGGTTGGCTCGATGTGCTAAGATAAAACAAAAGTTGTTACATCCTAGAGAAGATGATGATAACTCTGGGTATCCAACATGTTCTATGGTTGTTGTTGGAAACTGGCTACAAAAATATCTAATAAGAAAGAATGGTTTGTTTGCATTTTAAGATTATGAAACACATAAGAAGATTATACACTACTCACATTTGCTTGTGGCAACAAATATAAAACTAGTCAAATATCAAGGGAAACCTGCTAATAAACAATTATGGACACTTTCTATGGAAAAAAATGAGTCAATTATAGATGCATTACAAAAAAGAGACTCGGATGCAGATGGTACAATGAAATACTTTTCTAGGTATTTTTTGTTTTTTGGTATATATTCTTTCATTCTCATTTCACCTTCTATATTATTCCCTTTATCTTAAAATTTATATTAACTCATGTAAATATATAGTTAATTTACTTGTACCATTTGAACATTATTTTTGCAGGTGTATCCTACAAGTAGATATTTGGACGATTGTCAATAGAAGTTTTCACCATACAAATATGTGAGGTCAATTTTGTATTTTTCAACTAAAATGTGAATGCATTAGGTAATTGTATATATACTTGTATATTTCATATTCAACATGTTATCTAGTTACATATTGTATCAATGTAACTTTGTGTTTTTAGTATATATTCTTTCATTCTCATTTCACCTTTTATAGTATTGCCTTTATCTTAAAATTTGTATCGACTCATGTAAATATATAGTTGATTTACTTGTACATTTGAATATTATTTTTGCAGGTGTACCTTACAAGTAGATATTTGGATGATTGTTAATAGAAGTTTTCACCATACAAATATGAGGTCAATTTTGTATTCTTGAACTAAAATGTGAACGCATTAGGTAATTGTATATATACTTGTATATTTCATATTCAACATGTTATCTAGTTACATATTGTATTTTGTGTTTTTAGTATATAGTCTTTCATTCTCATTTCACCTTCTATATTATTCCCTTTATCTTAAAATTTGTATTGGCTCATGTAAATATATAGTTGATTTACTTGTACATTTGAACATTATTTTTGTAGGTGTACCCTACAAGTAGATATTTGGATGATTACCAATAGAAGTTTTCACTATACAAATATGTGAGGTCAATTTTGTATTCTTCAACTAAAATGTGAACACATTAGGTAATTGTATATATACTTGTATATTTCATATTCAACATGTTATCTAGTTACATATTGCATCAATGTTTTGTGTTTTTAGTATATATTCTTTCATTCTCATTTCACCTTCTATATTATTCCCTTTATCTTAAAATTTGTAACGACTCATGTAAATATATAGTTGATTTACTTGTACATTTGAACATTATTTTTGCACGTGTACCCTACAAGTAGATATTTGAATGATTCTCAATAGAAGTTTTCACCATACAAATATGAGGTCAATTTTGTATTCTTAAACTAAAATGTGAACACATTAGGTAATTGTATATATACTTGTATATTTAATATTCAACATGTTATCTAATTACATATTGCATCAATGTTTTGTGTTTTTAGTATATATTCTTTCATTCTCATTTCACCTTCTATATTATTCCCTTTATCTTAAAATTTATATTGGCTCATGTAAATATATAGTTGATTTACTTGTACATTTGAACATTATTTTTGCAGGTGTACCCTACAAGTAGATATTTGGATGATTATCAATAGAAGTTTTCACTATACAAATATGTGAGGTCAATTTTGTATTCTTCAACTAAAATGTGAATGCAATAGGTAATTGTATATATACTTGTATATTTCATATTCAACATGTTATCTAGTTACATATTGCATCAATGTTTTGTCTTTTTAGTATATATTCTTTCATTCTCATTTCACCTTCTATATTATTCCCTTTCTCTTAAAATTTGTATCGACTCATGTAAATATATAGTTGATTTACTTGTACATTTGAACATTATTTTTGCAAGTGTACCCTACAAGTAGATATTTGGATGATTGTTAATAGAAGTTTTTACCATACAAATATGTGAGGTCAATTTTATATTCTTCAACTAAAATGTGAACGCATTAGGTAATTTTGCCATCGTCTTACATGTCCTTAAGCCATCAACTTTTATCTTATTTAATTTGTAAATTGGCTCCTGTACATCTCCCCTTAATCCATCCTCTTATGTATCCCCTTAAGACATCCTCTTACATCCCCTTAAGCCATTAGGTTTTATCTTATTTAATTTGTAAATTGACTCGTGTACATCTCCCCTTAAGCCATCCTCTTATTTATCCCCTTAAGATATCCTCTTAGGTCCCCTTAAGCCATCCTCTTACATCCCCTTAAGCCATCTTGTTTTATCTTATTTAATTTGTAAATTGACTCATGTACATCTCCCCTTAAGCCATCCTCTTACATCCCCTAAAGCCATAATCTTATGTATCCCCTTAAGACATCCTCTTATCTCCCCTTAAGCCATCCTCTTACATCTCCTTAAGCAATCAGGTTTTATCTTATTTAATTTGTAAATTGACTCATTTACATCTCCCCTTAAGACATCCTCTTACATCCCCTAAAGTCATCCTCTTATATATCCCCTTAAGACATCCTCTTAGCTCCCCTTAAGCCATCCTCTTACATCCCCTTAAGCCATCCTTTGTGTTATCTAGTTACATATTGCATCAATGTTTTGTGTTTTTGGTATATATATTATTTCGTTCTCATTTACTTGTACATTCATTATTTTTTGCAGGTGTACCCTACAAGTAGATTTTTCCATGATTACCACTACAAGATTTCATCATAATGTAAATGCTAGATCAATTTTGTAATCTTGTCAAACTAATAATGGACCAATGAGCTAATTGCATAGATACTCATATGTTTCATTATGAGCACTATAGTTGCATTGTATCTTGATACTTTGTGTCTTCAATATATTCTTTCAAATTCAAATTGCATAATTTTTTGAGCTCTATGTATAGTGGTGCTATTGGCTCATTATTATTGTTCTCCTAATCTCTATAGTAGCCATATTGTGTTGATTATGCCACAATCTACTTGAAACCCTAATCTTCCTTTGCAAAGGCATTCTCATCTAAACCCTAACATGGATACTAATGAAAATGAAATATTTTAAGATTCTCATATTGAGGATCATGAAATACCAACAAGATTTTTATCACTTGATGCACATATAGCTAGGAAAGAACTTACACTTATGAGATAATTACTTGTAGATGTAACTACGAATACATGTAATATCTCATCTTACATCATAAATTAGTAGATGCCCCATTTTGCATGGATATCCTTTATGAAATTTACTCTAAATGATGGTTTCTTCTAATGGTGTATCATCCTAACTTGTTATGGCTTGCACAACATGCCCTAATTCTTTTTGAATTTGTGATCCACTCTTGAAAATTCAAAAGGTTCGCTTCTTTAATTTTGGTTCTAAATATGATTTGTTGCCCACAGTAGTTGCTTAATGGCCTTGTTTATTATCACTTTAAAATATTCATTTGTATATAGGCTTCTCATATGATTTCCCCTAGTTGTAATGTTCATCAAACCCCTATGTTATCATATTCAACATCTTTGGTAGTCTATCTTAAATTTAGATTAGCACATGTGAAACCTTTAAAATATTTGCTTCATGCCTAAGTCTTTGTATTGTATTATGAACTCCTGCACTTTTATTTTTATTTTAAGATGATTATGATTAGGGGCAAATTGAGGCAACTTACATCTTTCCTTTGGCCTCTTTGGGCGGGCACATTATTGATCCTTATTTATTTTTTAAATTTCCATTGGATTTTCATGCACATTAGCACATAGGAAAAATGGGCCTCAATGTCTATGGTTTTATATTAATATTTGGGTACGTAGGAGCTAAACATGACACACAAGAAAACATAGTTACTAATCATAAGAGCAATTTAAAAAAGATACCCTTGAAGTGGGGAAACAAATCATGAGTCCAAATATAGAAGGTGAAAATGAGGATCGATAAACACAACAAACATGGGATAAATAAGAAGCCATAGTGTAAGGACACACAAGGTAAATGGATAAATAAGGAAGGAGGATCACAACACATATGCATTATAAAAGAATAAATTAGAAATGATATGAAACACAAAGAAGAAGTGACATGAACAACACAACACATGCTCAAGTTATTTGTGTTCTAGAATGCACCACTAAGGAAAAGTGAAAGAACCAAAAATGGCAAGTGATAAGAAATATAGACGAGGATATGGAAGCAATGAAGTCATCCCCCAATAGGTGTGTCTATAATATACTCAAAATATATGTCACTATTAAAATCAGTTCTCTCAATGGGTTTTATCCATGTTATGATGAAGTGTACTCACATGAACAAGAGCAAGATGTAGGGATACCAAATGTTATGATCTAAAAGTATTACTTTAGATGTTGTATCACTTGGTTTCTCATTTACTTTTGTGTAACTTCAACATGTAGGATGTGTTATAGTGAATAAGACCAATTTATTGGTGACCATTATGAAAACCTTCACCATTTACTTTCATATAGTTAGCCTCATCAAGTGAGGGAGTTGCATGCTCATGAACTTATGCCCAAAGTCTATCTTCCTTTTATCTATAAGAGTTAAGGTGATTTAAGATTGTGTTAAAAATTATTCTAAAATTTACCATATATGTAGGCTTATCTTATGTATTGAATTTTAAATTTGATTGGTTTGAGAAGTGTATTATTATCATCATGAATATATCATTAGGTACATCCTCATGTATGTATAAACCATGTATTTTCTTAATATTAATATGTATATGAATGTATTATGTGCAATCACTTAAGGATACATCATATGAAATATTGAAAGGATCCAAAGGAGGGTCTACATCAAAAAGTTTTATGTTAGCATGGTACATAGAAAAATTTATGGTCCATCCATACATACAAAAATACATGGATATTTGTGCATATTAGAACTATTTTAAACACATTAGATAGTTTTTCATTTTAAATTAAAAAATGTATTAGAGATTCTAACATGTCTCGATAATATAATCTAGAAGTGAACAATAAAGCATAAACATACTAGATCTAACATACTAAAATGTACAAGCATATATTCAATAATATATATATATATATATATATACACACACACACACATGTAGATCTATAGATAAGTCCATGAAATACTAAAATATAGGTAGGACCCATGAAATGTACTAAGACATCTACTCATAGTCAGCATATAAATATTAAATACAAATCATAGTTCATGAAATACTGAAATATCTCTAAGTCCATGAAATATCAAGTTCAACATATATAGTCATAGTCCTAGTGGAATGTATATAAAATAATGCATCATTCAGTCCATGAAATAAATATCTATGTCCTATGATCATCACTCAAGTTCAAATCTGAAAGAGGCCTCTTTCTTCCTCATGAAGTAGATGGATCTGCCTCATGTTGTACAGAAGAGAAAGAAACTTGAAATCATAATTTAAAAAAAAAAACATGACACATACATGTGCATATGAAATTTAAATTTCATAATTTCATTTAATTTGATTTAATTTATAAAATATTCATATTAAATATTTAAATATAGACTAATGTATGCAAAAATTACCGTATGATGTTGGACATCTCCTCCCACATTTTGTTGACCAGGTGATCGTATAGCTGTTGGTCCTAAACCAAAAGTCTCAACTGCTAATTCCTGGATATTCAAATATTTAGCACTCAAGAATTGGGTTAGTATCCAAACTTGATTTAATTTATAAAAATATGAAATTAAATATTTAAATCTAGGCTTTAAAGTGTCCATAGATTACCGTGCGATCATGCTCATCTACTCCCACATTTTGTTGTCTAGGTGGTATAGCTGTTTTAGATTCTAGACCAAAAGTCTGAGCTGCTAATTCCTAGAAATTCAAATAAAGCAAGTTTGAAATCTAGGTTAGAATATTTACTGAAACATGTAGCCGTATTATAAAGCATATTAAGACTTAGAAAGTTTAGCAAAGTTTAGGACCTCAAAATACATGGATGACTCATGAAATTGTCCCTGATCAGTATCCCGACCATTCATTATCCTAATGGCACTCCTATCATCCTGTACTTACATATATGGGCATATATAAATTTATATAAACTCAAAAAAGCAAAGTACAAATTTAGTACAATTTTTGAAAACACACACTAGGGAATACTCAGGAATAATAGACGATGATGAACACTACAAGCAACACCTTCAAGTGGTCGGTCAGACATGGAAACTGCCACGTGACCTCGCTGCAACAAAATTTTTTCACATACATGTATATTACAGTTAAATTTAATTATACACTTGTTTCACATACTAGACATGTGTATGGTTTTAGGGTTAATATATATTGGTTTACCCCGTAAGGTATGTTGGTCTCTATAGTTGCCGATGCAAAACTCAGTGTATCAAATCATGCTGAGGCCTTGGAGCGACTGGAGATCTACACCAAATAGTTCACAGTATATATTTAATTCATGATTAAATATAAATTTTGATACGTTCAAATTAAGCACTTGAAATAAAATAAAATGTGACCTCCATGTACCTATGTAGTCATGATCATATGAATATAGTAGATCCAAGTATGACTCCACATCTCATGTAGCTGCATCTGATGTGGATGTAGGAGCAGGACCATAACATGGTTGATTGCAATTTTGACACAAATGTACCCCTGACATGTGTGAGGCTCTATAATAAGATGCACTAACTCCTCCATGATGCTCTCCACCACTAAATTCAGTTGCCATGTGGGCAGATTGTTTAGTGAGATTACTCGAGAGTCTACTCAATGCCCCTAATGTCAACAACACTGCCTGTTGCTGAATGGGTGCAGGAATCGTGGGCAAAATAGGAGCAACGATAGGAGAAGCAGGAATGGGTCAATTGGGATCAATTCGTGCCCCTGCCCTATGTTGTGGCATGCCACCACCAACACCTTGGAATGGTCTAATATCAAAATAATTGGGTTTTTGACCCAATTGAAACTCCACCCATAATTTTCTCAAAAAATACAGTGGTACCTCAAAATTAGCGTGTGGTGGGTGATCAAACACCATCCACCACTGCTCCCAAAAATGTCTCGAGATCGCCTCATGCCTACACCACTTAAATTGATATTCTTTTTTTTGTTGTAGGTATAGGTTGATTAGTTGTGGGGTGAACAAAAAATGGGGCTAATGTTTGTTTAGTAATGTGAAGATCAAGGATGTGTTTATATGAAAGACCATCCGCATAGAATTGCCTCCTCTCCTCTCACCAATGGCAGAATCTATCTAGGTCTACATCAATAGACCTAATAGAATCAATAATGGTTTGCATTGAAGATGCAAACTGTACTACATGTGGGGGCATCAAGTGAGGCTGATTATTAATCAAATTAATGTTTTCCTCAATTGCATTAATATTTTCATTAATGTTTTGTCGCAATTCAGCCTCATTAGGTGGAGGGGGTGGGGGGTTTAGAGGTGGAGTGGGTGGGGGGTTTTCAAGTGGATGGGGTGGGGGGTTTTGTAAAATAATTTCACCTATTAAAAATTCATCCACCCCTTGGTCTTCCATTGGATCCATGTCACCTACATTTCCAAATATATCCATATCAAAAACTTACAAATTTACTCACAAATATATCCATGTATTGAAAACTTACAAATAAATATCTAGAAATAAACTTAATCTAATATCTAGAAATGTAAGTTTAAAATATCCATGAATAGAAAGCTTAATACTTGAAAATTATGCACAAGTTCAACTAGTCAAGAAAAATATGGACTTGATTGTTGAGAGTACTATGTTTTTACTACATTTGACTCAAGAGACATTTACATTTTTAAAAAATTGAAATTAAAATAGTTTTAATAGACACAAATTAAAGATTTGAGTTGAAACCTCAAATAAGTACCCCAAGATGTACATTAAATTAAAATTTTAATTCATATGTTATGTACAACTTACCTAGGATTTATCAAAGCTAAATTAGATCATTTGTAAAGAACCCTACATGTTTAGCATGCAAACTAAGCACATTGATACTATGATAAGTTATTTTGTGTGATGTATAGTGGAGGATAGAAGGGTTATGATTGAGAAGGTGGATGCCTATATGAATTTGACATGTAGCTGAATTGATGAAGCTTATGAGCAAAAAATAAGTATAGGAGTGGAAAATTATTAGGGTCTGATGTAGATGAGTAAATTTATTTCATGCATCTATCAACCATTCTAGTAGGGTATTATTGTTGGATCAGTGATGTTATTATGCATCATAGAAGTATCACTCACTACCATACCAATAGAGGTCACTATTATACTGTATATTTAAAGAAGAAACCCTAGGAGTGCATGAAAGGAAAGGTTATCATGAGAATAGTCAAAAGGTTTGGCTAGAGATGGTCATGGTTTCTAGAGGATAAGGTTTTGATAGGGTGATTTGGATAGCTTGAAATTTGATTGCCTTTATGAAATCCATGAAATTTTGGTGATTGAGTATCCATGGAACCCTATACAAGTCATACCAAGGTAGTTATTTGGAAGGTTTGAGGATTGTGAACTGAGTTAGGAGATTTTCTATAATTATATATCATGCCTCAACACCATTTGTAGACATGAGGGAGTGTGGTCATGATCTTTTTTTATTATGTGCCAATGGACTATCTTACCCATAATGTTGTCATACATAAACATTCTCATTTAGATGACTGCCATGACTAGTGAAGTTAGTTCCATTGAGAAGGGGTTGTCATATGCAAGACAAGGGTCATTGTAGAAAGGAAAGGGTTCCATGAGATACATGTGGGAAAACATAGCATTTTTGTGGACATCATGACCTTGGAATATTCAAATTAAAGGAGGACTAAGGAGTGTTGTTTCTGATGTCTCATAGTGCTCAAGCCTTACTTGTGTTGTTTTAGAATGAGTTCTTTCAAGTATGAATAAGGTTCTAAGAATGTTTGGTGATGGCTTTAAGGATTGAGGTACTTTAAGAGGATAATATGGCATCCATAAACCAAATAGAGAGCATTTCCACCAAAATACATATGCATGGTTATCATCCCAACCTATCAAGAGTTGAGTTGTAAGCACTCCTATATCTATTAGGGCTAGATGTTGTAAACATTGAAAGTATTTAAAAGTTATGGTAACTTTCAATAAGGGATTATTTTATGGTAATTTATTTTTTTCACCTAAAACAAAGAATATTACCTCAACACTTTAAGATCTAAATCTAAAAGAAGATTTGCACAAAATTCTTTATTCTTTCTCCAAACACGACATTCCCCTTATACAATCTCTAAAAAGCATTCCAAATCTTAAAATATTATTTCTAAAACAATAAATCTAACTCAAGAGCAATACTATCTTCAACTTTTCATCTTTTATTCTAGCTCTCTAACTCCCAAAATGCAAGTGAATAATGAATCCAAAACAAATGAACCCCTATCCTTATACTATTTCCAAATTTTTGGAAGACTAGGTTAGATCCTAAGTTCTCCTTTGAAAGTTGGTCATCCTTGTGCTAGGTTAGAAGAAGTTATGACAAAGAGGTATGGTAGTTTGGTAGCTAATAACTAGACAAATGTTAATGGCACTAGGAAATGGAAAAAGTTTAATGAAGAATTAGATTATAAGTTACTAATGATTGATTATCTATGCATAGATCATGTTATTTTCATCCTTATGAGATATGTTACTTATTGTTTCTATAACAAGTCATGGTTGGGATGTAATAGGTAGTGTGTCTCAAGTTTTAAGGTTTATCATTTAGTTTTAGGGTTTATCAAGTTTATATTTTTAGGGTTTATAGTTTAGTTTTCTAGGGTTTATAGTTTAGTTTTCTAAGGTTTATCAAGTTCATAGTTTTAGGGTTTATAGTTGTTTATTGATCATAGTTTTAGGGTTTATAATTGTTTATTGATCACAGGTTTAGGGTTTATAATTGTTTATTGATCATAGTTTTAGGGTTTATAGTTATTCTTAGCGTTCTAGGGTTTATAATAACATATTTTTAGGGTTTATCAAAACATACATAGCATAATTTTACTTAAACCCTAATTTTTCAATTAAAACCTACAATCATAAAAATGCATAAAAACAAGCAAGAAACCAACCTGGAGGTCTTCAGAATTGACAAGGTGGTGGGAGGAGGTGAGAATGCAAAAACCAACACTAGATTTGTGATAGCAAGGGCTTAAACAACGTGTACCTATTCTCATATGTCGTTGTCCCTGCACCCTGCTGAAGAAAATAAGCTCGCAGGGGTTTTCTTTAAAAATTATATACATTTTCGAAATGGGTACCCATTTAGAAATGGGTACCCATTCTATAACACATGCTCATTTACTAATGGGTACCCATTTAGGCTTGGGCACCCATTACTTAACGAGTACCATTTTAGGTTTGGGTGCTCGTTCCTGATGGGAATTTTTTTTGCCTGTATGACTTCCCCTACATGTTTACCCAACTTCTTGCTTTTACCCATAATTTAGTGAACATATCACAACAAAGACTTGAGTCCACAGTATACAAATTTTAAAGCTAGGGCATTTAAACATAGAAAATGTCTTTCTATGACCTGATTAATCTTGCCATCTATAAAACCAAAAGAAGGCAAAAGAAACATGATAAAATAATGAAGTATAGCTTGCCTGCACTAGTGAAGATTTATGTTGTAGTTTTAATCTTGGAAAAGCATGAATTGAAGAAGGTGACATCTGGACAAGTATGTACTTAAATCAAGCATCTTCCTTCACCCATTCAGCATATGCAAGAGCATCTAAAATAGAACCACTGTACTGCACATGAAGCGTTCATGTTTAAGAAACTTGAATGGGAAATAAATGAAACTGATTCAAAATGTGACTATTTTGGTCTCCATAGGTTACAAATCATCCCTAGCCAATACAAATATTACCAGTCTCTGATTGGAGTTAACCTTGCCATAGCAGAATATCATCTACAAGCTTATTTGCAAAGCAAATCTAAAGTGATTTGTAGTGGAATCAACATGCACAGGGTGCAGTAGGGGTTTGTAACCAGATCATAAGTAGGTTTGATGCCCAGATACAACAACAACAACACTCACTCATCCAATACTGCACACAGTTGTCTGGCCGCACCCTAATAAGCTGACCAATACTTATTGTGGCCTCACTCGCCAAGGCTATCAGCCATTAGAAATGCCAACATTGGAAGAAGTCAGCTGGGTGGGAGGGCAAATTGCTTAAATCAAAATTTGTGCAGAAAGCCTAACTGAGTGGTCAGACCCAGTGAATCCTATTTGTTGTTAGTTTGATTATAGTTCTGTAAAAGGATTTGATTGCATTTAACTATGTTTGAAATTCTGTACTTGACTTATATTGTGCCTAAGTACTCATGACTGTAATCAGATTTCAAAATCAATTCACAAATAAATTCTAAGTTGTGGCATTCAAATCGACTACTGTTTGTCAAGAATTGTGTGATGAAACATTTTAACTAATCCATAATTTCTAACCAGTAGGAAGTGAAATATCCTTCAGTTATATAGAGGTTATTACAAGATCCTAAATTTAAGTCCTAGAAAATGAGAAATTAGAACATACCAAGCCATTGGTGGTTGTCTGCAACATTCCAGTAACTTTGTGCCTCGCTATGAGGACCAGTATCTTTCCTGGTCTCCCCTCCAGTGAACAAGAGCAATGCAGCCTCGTCCATGGCCGCCGTGTTAATCCCTTCCTTGATGTGATCCACAAACGTAGCAACCTGGCCCAGATGCCTTTGATACGACTCCAAGTACCTATGCTTTTTGTTTAGGGTTTCAATGAGAAGCATGAAAATGAAATGGAGGTGGGCGCCAAAATGAAATGAAAATTAAATTTGGCGCCGATATTATTACATATATTATAATATTATAATATTGAATATATTATATTATTATATAGTATATAATATAAATATTATATTATATTACTATATAATAATATAATATTATATAATATATATATATTATAATATCTATATCATATAATATTATATTATTGTATAATATATATTATTATTAGTCGATAGGCTTTTATATATGAGCATTATAGTGCTCAGAATTGTCTCACGTCATAAAAAAATTCACACTGTAAAAAATTCACACCGAGAAATTTTCTTAACTCTTTGGTTGTTCTCTGCGAAAGGGGTTTAAAAAATAACTCAGGTGAGCATATCAAATTGCAAGATTTGAGGTGAGGTAAAGGGGAGTGTGAATAGAATTTACAAAAGAATTACCTTTCGAGGAATCGATCCTGTTGGTACCTACAAATGGAGTCAAGGTTTCAAGCAAAAATTGTGTTAAGGCAAAGTTTCTATTAGGCCTGATATTCTTGCGGGGGGGGTTCATATTTCAAATATGACCTGATTTTCCACCCAGGGGGTGATATTACAAATATCAGTCATCTTAGACAAGATCACCCCAATGTTGCTTTATCACCTCACATTCACTTGATCCGCGAAGTGCCTATCTAACGGCTTCATCATATTCTGCGGGGGGGTCATGTTTCAAATATCACCTCATCTTACAAGATCATCCCAATGTTGTGGATGTCAATTTTACATGAGGGTCGATATCTACCTGTCCAACAGCTTCGTACATCTTGCGGGGGGTCATAGTTTCAGTCAGCCTGATATACTTGCGGGGGGTCATATTTTCACGCATCAGTCATTTTACAAAATATTACCCTTGCCACCAAATATCACCCCGATGCCAATATGACAGTGATGTCATATAGATCAGTGGGATGCATCATGTGGTCTTTGGCATGACAGTTACTATCGACAGTTATGCTGGCGGTCCCATTGATCGCTGATGAGGAGGATCTTCCTCAGAAGTATCAGGTTGCACCGATGAAATATGGGGGTGATATTTCATATGAGGGTGATGTTTCCCGCAAGGTGATTTTTCATATCAGGTGAGTAGGCAGGAGGTTCACCAACATAAGGGGTCTAGTCGGCGGGGTACCGTATAGGGGGATCATCAACATGGGAAGCGATATCAGTGCGGGTGAGAAGTGTTGCTCTGACAACATGAGCTATCATGATGGGGTCTAAACTAGCGTCGTCAGGAGAAAAATCACTGACAACTACCTTTTGGTGTGGTCATGCATATAAGTGTTGAAGAGGTCACTGTAGGGTGAATGTGGGATAATTAGTTCTCATATGATTTGAAAAGTTAGCGGTCAGCAAGGTACGCCCGCGTGGCATGATCCGATTGGTCAACGATTCGCCTGTTCAAATTGAGACAACAAATCTTGGTGGGAGGAGATAAATCGATGGTTCTGTTCAAACAGAGGGTTTTCTTTGTGCATGCACCTGTATCTTGGCAGGAAAATTTCAAAAGTGCACAGTCCACTGCATTTTCAAGACTGCAGGTTGGTATGCCATTAATGGCGGATGTTACAAGGTATGGGCGAAGGTGTGGACGGATCAAGTATGTGATTGAAGATGTGAATCCCCAAGTGGCGGCGTAGGGCTTGAGTCCAACCACTCCCTGCCTCCTCTCCCACCTGCTGCATTTAATGTGTTGAGTGCCATTTCTCATGATGCAATGTATCTAGTGAAATTTTGAGTCAACCATGTACTTTTAATGTTGAGTACACCTTCCTTGCTGTATATAGCAAGCTGTGTGACTCATTTTTAAGGTTGTTGAAAACTGGACAAATCTGGGTGCTGTGATAAAATACAACTTCATTGGTGGCCCTGTTCTGGATGTCTTGTGAGTTTATGAGTCTCATGTTGTATGTTTCATGCATAAATTTACTGGTTTCATGTTGATTTAAATGAGTAATGCTGTATTGCATGTGTTATGTTATATGTCTCCAAATTGAATGTGTTCTTCTTCTTAATCTAAACAGCTAAGGGGTGTTTAAGATTCTAGGACATGGGTTTGCTATGTTGAATGCTTAGTCTTTTACTTCGACTCAGGGGGTAGATTAAATGTTTTGGGTTAAGTGTTGGGAAGAATACATTGCAGTAAGGATGTTGTAAGCAGAGATAACTAAATACTCAATCTTGGGAAGTATTTGTAAGGCAGGTACTAAACAAACCCCCTTGAAATCTAGTCTTTGGTATATGTTTATGCTGACCATTCATATGTGTATGTCTACTGACTCTAAGCCCTAAATAGGCACTAGTCTAGTCTTGTATTGAGGTTACACCCCAGGTCCTAGTTTTGTATCCAAACACCAAAATCAAACTTAAAACTTCAAATCCAAACCATTAGGACCTTAGAAGTAGTTTTAGGATCAAAATCCTCTGTCTCACAACTGAACATAGGCCCAAAGCTAGCCCCTTTGTACTTATCTCACAGTTTTGGTCTAAATAAAGGAGGATTTATCTGCTTTGTGTCAACATCCCCCCAGTTCACAAACATATCTTATGGATGTTGAATAGGGAGTACCCCCTAGGTTTTGCAGAGCCTGAAGAAGAAGAGGATATATCTACAGAGTCTATTTCCTGTACTGTTGGCCCTTGGACTAGAGATCCTGTTGATCATTGTTGGCTACCTTATAGGGATAACTGGGAGCAAGCATCTAGTTTGGGAAAAAGCCAACAGATCCAAGGCCATGGAGGAAATCTTCTTTTTAAGAAAGAGGTATTTGCATAGTTCTTTATTATTCTAGCACAAAAACTAATATCTATTTGCTGCAATTTCATTACACACATAAAAACTAAAACCCCATTACACTCACCTACCTCCCACTCCCACATCACTTCAAGAGGGCTGCCTGTCCACATATTATCTCGGTAGATTTGTATCCACTCAATCTCAAAATTTATGGCCTTTAGCACCTTGTATGCTACTTCCTGCTCTATGTTGTCCAATGTTGATTTTACGTAATCATTTGGTTCTGCATTAATTGATAGAAATAGGAATTGGACACATATAGCCACAACAAAACAAAGCTCTAACCATAGAACATTATGAATCACACAGAGACAGAAATGCTTAGATCCTCGGTATTCCCTGCTAAGTCAATGAAAGGCAAATGCAAATGCTATTTGTAGGGAGCGAAACTCCATTGTATACAAAAATATCATCACTTTCTATAAGAGATTGAATATAATTTTCCATCCCCATATATTGTCATTTGAGATCACTAAAGCCTCATAGAGACCATATTCATACTATCTCTTAGAAAGCCTATATAGCCTCTTTGTCCATCATTCTAAAAAAACTCCTACTATCTCCTAGCAGGCCTATAGAGCTTATGTCCATCATCCTAAACAAACTCCCTAAACCCTAAACCCTAAACCCTAAACCCTTAACCCTTAACCCTTAACCCTAAACCCTAACCCTAAACCCTAAACACTAAACTCTAAACACTAATCCCTAAACCCTAAACTTGAAACATGAAACCTAAAACCCAAAACCCAAAACCCTTAACCCTAAACCCTAAACCTTAAACCCTAAACCCTAAACCCTAAACCCTATCTCAAAACCCTAAAACCCAAACCCTAAACTCTTAACCCTACACCTAAACCCTAAACACTATACCCTAAACACTAAACCCTAAACTCTAAACCCTAAAGCCTAAACACTAAACCCTAAACCCTAAACCCAAAACCCTTAACCCTTAACCCTAAACCCTAAAACCTAAACTCTAAACAATAAACACTAAAACCCAAACCCTAAACATTAAACCCTAAACCCCAAACAAGAAACCCCAAACACTAAACCCTAAACCCGAAAACCTAAACCCAAAACCTAAAACCCTAAATACTAAACCCTAAACCCTAACTTGGAAACCTAAACCTGAAACCCTAAACTCTTAACCCTAAACCCTAAACCCTAAACACTATACCCTAAACACTAAACCATAAACCATAAACCCTAAATAATAATCCCTAAACCCTAAACCCTAAACCCAACTCCCAAAACCCAAAACCTAAAATACTAAACCCTTAACCCTAAACCCTAAACCCTAAACACTAAACCCTAAACCCTAAACCCTAAACCTTAAACTCTAAACATTAAACATTAAACCCTAAATCCTAAACCCTAAATGCTAAACCTTAAACCCTAAATAGTAAAACCTAAACCCTAAACCCTTAACCCTAAACTTGTATCCCTAAACCCTAAACCCTAAACCCTAAACCTTAAATTGACGTAAACCCTAAAACCTAAACCCTAAACCCTAAACCCTAACTCAAAACCCTAAACCTTAAACCCTAAACCCTAAACTCTATACCCTAAACACTAAACCGTAAACCGTAAACCCTAAAACTAAAGTGAACTAAAATTATATAGTATATTTAAAAGTTTTATAATTAATAATTTTGTCTTTATTTTATTTCTATTAAGGAAGCCTTAATAACAATTCCTCTAGGGTACCCTACATCCGTCTTCTTTTCATGTGGACTCTGCACAGCATATAGAAACCCAAATGCTCTGATGATTGCCCCTACCTTACCAGTTGCCGCTAATATCCTGTGACACATCAAGCACAACCGTGCGGGGAATAGCTCTACTGGAACAATGAAGGTGAGGGTCATGGCCCTCACCATGGCTCTCAACATGCCTGGCTCTGCTCCAGTGAAACAAAATAAGTTAGGGTTTTAAGCTTTTCTGAGTTAGGGTTTACCTTTAGGGTTTCAACTTGAAGCAATGAGCGCCAAAAGTGAAATGGAGGTGGGCGCCAATGCCAAAAGTGAAATTTAAATGAAATACATGTATATGGTAGCCATTGTATAATTTTGGCACCCATATTATAATATTAATAATATAATATAAATATAATAATATATTATATAAATATTATATTATTTAATATAATATTATATTATATAAATATTATATTATATAATATAATATTATATAATATTATTGTTAGTAATTTTTTGTTCACACTTAAAATTAGTTGGACCCAAGTGTAATTGTTCAGAAGGAATAAAAGAAAACTTCAAGGTTATGAATTTATTGAATAGGTTAATATCTTGACAAGAGCAGAGAAGGAGATTCAATTGACAGGATAACCCATCAGTCTAATCAAGACTGATGATTTATCATGACAAAAGAATAGGATTGTCAAGGTATCAGTCATTCAAGAAATACAGTTGTTTTTTTGCATCATGTTATCTTTTCAGGAGTTATAAGTTAGATTGATTATTTAGTTAATCAGTTTTGAATAAAAGAAAGAAAGATATTTGTATTGAACTGTTATTTCATGTCATGTTTTGAACATACATTCAAGTATCTGTTACTTTATCTCATGCATTGATTGAAAAGGAAATACATATACATCATATGCATAAGAGAAATTAACTGATCATGTTTAAAAGAAGTGTTCAAATGTGTCCCACACAAGTCGTGGGAGTAACTAGACTGAGCAATTGCAGACATGCAAGCTATGCATCTGTTTGATAAAAGGGAAAGAAATGAACACATGATAAATTGAAACATCCATCATTACTTAAGCAAGAAGGTTGTTTGTTGATGCTGACCTTCAAGTCTTCAGTCTTCAGTCTTTACTTCAACTCCATCATTAGTTGAACTTGCAAAATTTTGGGGACAACACTGTTAGTGCTCTGAATGTTTAAAGTTATCAAATGCTTTTATCAAACAAAAACATCTACTTATCACATCATGCATTTATATGAGGGATTAGATCAAATATATGACACAAATCAGGAAGAAATCATGAAGAAGATCAATCAATACTATCAGGTATATTTTTATGCTAACTTGTTTGTTCACTATACAGGTATAGGACAAGTATTGTTGTTGATTTGAAGACAAATAAACATGTGGATTAAATGTGGCTCCCACAAGGGTTTGAGCCTAGCATGTTTCTTTTCATTTGAAAAGAGTATCAGAAAAGATAGGATGCATCATTCCAAGCTATATCATGCATCATCTAATCAACTTGCAGAAAAGTTATGTCATCATGACATTATTACAGTTGATTGGAGCAAATTAGATTAACATGACCGAGTCAAGTTAACAAAGACAAAGTGCAGAAATCAGGTTACAATCAAAAAAGAATATCTAGGCTACAGAGGCCATCTAAAGTACAAAATCATTTTTGAATGCATGTATTTATTTCATCACAAGTAACAAGAACAACAGACATAGTGCATTCATAGTACAAGAACATGATACAACTGTTCATATTACTGTGCTTGATGAAGATAAAAGAAACAGAATAAAGCTTTTAAGACAGAGCTTGTGTGTCATTTGAACAAGTTATAGGATAAGATCATGTAAAAGTATCATCTGATTATAATAAAGGAGCAAGAAGTAAAATGACATGTTACAGGTATTCAAAGTGATCAGCTAGCTGAGATAAATGATACAGATTATGCCTTTAAAAAGACAAAAATCAAAACAACAACGCATCAATAACTCTGGCAGACATATGCCATAATGAAGAAACAAGATGATCAGAAAAATGAAATAGTATATGTGAAATAGCTATGTCATAGCTTTCAAGATGAAACAACCAAGTCAAAATTCCATATGATTAAGTCATCAATAGAGAATCTATATTCCCAAGTAGTTGCCACAGTCCCAATGTAATCAAATGTTCAACATTCAAACATTCAACTGACACATGGAAATTATAGCATGATCCCATCTCATCACTATACTGGAGAAACAATCATTAACTCATATGCCTTGGCACAATGAAAAGACATCATGCTACAGTCAGCAAATACCAGAAGGAGAGATACCTTGCAAGAATTAAACAAGTGTAGTCACATTTACTATGAATAGTTATGATGGTGATCATGAAGTGGCTTTTGCAAGCAAATACAATCAGAATAGATCACAACTTCCATGTCCATCAACAGGAGTAGAACATTCTTGAAAGAGAATACCACATCAATGATGAAAGAGAAGCAGTAGAAGGCACATGATATCCAAATTCTACAGTGATGATGATTGACAGAGGCACAAGATAAGCAGTCTTTTTTCTCATATGCCATTGTTTCTGAATGACACAGTTATAATAACATTTGCCATGATAAAGGACTGAAGGAGGAGATAAAAGCATGATAGGATCCAAATGCATCATGAGATAAGCAGTGAGCATGCATAGAGGCAGCTAGAAGAAGTATCTAAAGAATGTCATAGCCAGATGTAAATGAAGACAACAGTGATTCCACAATCACATACATAAGGCAACATTTCTCATATAGCTAGCCAAGGTTAAAGAAGAAGATGCTGATGGATAGTCAAATAATAATGATTAATAGATACAAATAGAGGAGCCTCAACATTCAGAAAGAAGTTGAAGATAAAATCTATATGCTATAGAATTTTAGACTTGTTGCTACATTGATCAATCATCCTACAGTTAGTAGGAAGAGGAGATATATGACATGCAGACAAGCTATAGGAGCCATCTAAGCTCAAGAAAGTGAAACAGAATGAACAGGCTATAAGAGCCATTTGAAAGTTTAGGTTTTTCTCTTTTAAATGCATATATTTATCTCCTATCAAGTGATTAAATAGCATGAACAATTTAAAATGTAGCAACAGGAAAACCTTCATTGCATAGAAATATCAAACCTTCTCATATTTTTAGAACCTTTGTCTAAGAGTGTTTATACAGTCAATTTATGATATAGAAGAGAGAAGAAAGCAAAAGATGTGTCATAGAAATGAAATAGTGTCATGGCTATATCAGAGGAAAAAGTTCTGTGCAAGAGAAAGTGAAATTTCATCTATTGATATTTTCAAACCCTAGTGCCTTTTTACCTGCAGATAAAACTACAGGCAAAGATTTGTTATACAGACAAGAGACGTGATAGTCCTGAGCAGGATAGCATTTTTATGTTAAAAATGTAATACCCATATGCAAATAGGTAAATCTCTTGTTTCTTTTCTATATACAGTTGAAATGAGTGCCATAAGATGGAGCTAATACCATAGTTGTGCTAGAAGAAGGCCTTTTTGTGTAGCAAGACTAAAACCCTTGTCAAAAAATTTCAAACCCTAGTGCCATCTTGCACTTACAACCAAAAGAAAGTGATAAAATGTATCTACTGCCATGGTGCCAGGAAAAGAGCATTTTCATGCTAAAAATAGAATACCCATCTGTATATGTTGAAACCCTTGTTTCATATTTAGAAGCCCTCATCAGTTCTTCATATTTTTTGTGTCTACATACAGCTGGAGCATAGCCATAACAAAATGAAGGCTTTGTATGTGCAAAAAAGAACAAACCCTTGTCATAAAATAAAAAAACCCTAAAAGTTTTTGCACCTATAGTCAAATAAAGGATGAAAAAGAGATGTATATAGGCACGACTGAAAGAGATATTATTTTCTGCAAGAAAATGTAAACCCATTTCAATAAATCTTAGAACACCCTTGTCATTCTTCAGTTACAGTGAGACAAATGAAGCTATAGGAGAGACAAGAAACATATGCTTACCTTGTTTTTTTTTAAGCATGAAGAGACACCTATCCATGGCCTCATAGGAGTATCAAACTCTCAAATACAGGTTATAGTTGTAGAGATAAAGATGCAGAGACAAAAAAGAGTTGTTGTTAAAGAATGTGTAATGTATTAAGATAGAACTGAGCATGGAAGCTGCAACCATGAAGGGAGAAAGAAGCTACAAAAGCCGACAAAGATGCCAATATACACAAAACAAAAGTTTACCTTCTTTCTTGCATGCAAAATTTCAAAGATTCGACCAAGAGAAGACCAGAGGGAGAGTAAAAAGCTAGAGAGATATGCTTGAGTCCTTCAAACCCTAATTGACAGAATGTAGTTGCAGAGCGAATGAGGGAGAATGCCAAATGAAAAATGAAGACAACCTTTAGGGTTATCTATTGCTTTTGTTCAAAGGTTCTTTCTCTCGTGTTTTGACTTTCCAAAGACAAAAAATCAATTACCTTATCCAAAATGCCCGTGGTCAAGACTTTAGTCTTGAGATTTCCTAGTCATCATGATATGGAGGGGCCGACAAACATTGTTGCACTTGATTTTTTATAAATTCAAAAGGGTTAGTATTATGAGAAGGCAAGGCTTCATGCCTTATGATTCATTTAAATTAAAATTCCTTTTTGGTCGACTAAATAGCATGGTCAAAGCTGCCTCATATGAAACTCATGCCTAGTCAAAGATTCTTTGTCATTTTTTGCAAACATTCAAAGGTCAAAGATCCTTCTTTATTATGCATGGTGGTTGACAAGGTCAAAGGAGCATTGTATTAGGACATAATATGCATGAAGACAGAGTAGGTTTGCAAGGTGGCAGACAAGGCGAGCATATGTAATGGTGCAATGTTTGATGCATGGAGTTATAAGATTTTCTTGATATTAAAATTGCACATGGAGATATAAGGTGACCTCAAAATATAAAGATATATGTATGCACTAACGCATCAAAGGGAGTCATAAGGATATTAATATATGTTGTTTTGTGCATGGAGATATTATAAATGCATAGGATGACTTAAGGTTTTTTTCTTGCAGAGAGAGGATTAGTATTTTCTCCTTAGTGCATGTGGAGTGATAAGGGTAAAATTTTGCCTTAATGAATATGTATCATGCAAACTAGGGGTTTTTCCCACATGGAGGTATAAGGGGATTTTTATTTTCTTCTAAGTCTTATTTGTGCTCATATCATGCAAATTAGGCAACTGTAAATTGGAGAGATAAGGAGTGTTATTTTTTTTCTTCTCATCATGCATGATTTTACAAAGATATTAATTGTAAATAAATAATAAAGTAATATTTTCCAAATTACTTTAATATTTTCCACAAAACTGTAAAGTCAAAATTAGAACAAGTTGTAACCAATAATAAAGTAATTATTTTTATTACTTTATTATTTACTCACAATCAATTTTGCTAATTCAAAAATCATGCACATTGATTAGTTGAGTTAACTAGGCCACCTAGGAGGTTTTTGCATGATTTTAGGAGTATTTTTAGGGTTCTTGGTCAATGTTTTGGTCAAGCATATGGAGAGGCCCAAATTGGAGCTATTTTTGCTCAATTTGTGGTAGTTTTAGACCCTAATTTTGAGGATTTTGGAGGTTGCTCAGGAGAGATTATTTTTAGAGGTAGTTATCTGCAAGTTCATATTTTGCATGCCTCTTTGAGAGCGCAAACCTATATATTGTAAAGCAAAAGTTTGTTTTTTCTAGTTTTTGATTCTCATTCTGATTTAGATAGATTGGAGAATTATTGTAGCTCATTTTTACAATTTTATTAAGAGATCTGTAGGTTACAGGTTCTATTTTTGTCTTCTTTGCAAAGTTTTTCCTTTGTTTCTTTGAGATCAATTAAGTTACCTTTCCATTTAATGCTAATTATTGAAGTGATTTTAATGAAATTTTGTTGTGTTTAATCATTAAACCTTTAAAATTATTGTCTCACTTCCTTGTTTGCAACATTAAGCATATAGTGATCACATGTCTTAGGTTGTGTTATTCGGAAGTAGTCTTTTTGTGTTGTGAAAAAACATTTCCTTCATAGAAACATATTTTCAAACCTCCCTTAGAATCACTTTTATGATATTTATGTCAGGATTGGATTGTGTGAAAGTAAGATTTCTGAGTTATATTGTGAGCCGAATTGCATATTATTGTCCAACATAGGTGCATCACCGAATTTTACAACTTTTATTTCATATAGTTTCTTTCTTCCTTTTTCCAAAATAGAATACATACATTCCAATAGAACATTCGAAGGGAACCAGCCCACAATCTAGAGGTCTAATTTCATTATTGGGCACCCACAACCTGAAATTAGTCCCATGTTACATGGAATTGTAGAGCTTTACCAGCCTTGCATATAGGTGCAATTCCTAGTGATAACAGTTTTTGGCACGCCCAGTGGGACTTTGAACTAATTTTTTGTTCAAAAGGACTTATTCTTTTTCGTTGTTTTTGGTATGAACAACAGAATTCCAACCTTTTAGGGGTTCATTATCAAGTACCTAGTGACTCTAATACTTTGGTTTTACAAATCAGATCTTGCAGCCTATGAAAAAATATCAAACAAGGTGAAGTAATGATTATGAGAAGAGGCATAAGTAGTTATCTCCACCAAAGAGGAGAATAAAAGTAGATAAAGAATTCAACACATCATATTTATCAGTTGTTTCAAATCTGCCAAGTACACATCCTAAGTTTGCTTCACACCAGAATTCGTTATTTGCAAGTTCATCATCAAAATTTCTTAGTTCTCCACCAACAAGCCCAAGAGAGTAGATTCCTATTTTCTACGAGGAACCTCTTCTTCTTGAGTTTATAGAAGAAGAACCTGTGTTTCAAGAAGTATTTCTAGTAGTTCTAGTCCAAGCACTAGCTCAAATACCATCTACTCCAATGGCTCTACTAGGAGGAGGCGGAGGACCAATTCCACCTCTTAGAGGAGTAAGAGGAGGAATACCACCTCTAGGAGGAGGTGGAGGTGGTGGAAGAAATCCACCACCACCTTGAAATCAGCCTTTTCTTTCATTTAATGGAGGTAGCCCTTTGAATCTAAATCAGCATAATGACATACTGATGGCTGGATTGAAAAGTTTACCAAGTTTCACAAGAGAATATGGGACTACACCCATTGAACATATCAGAGATGTGGCTTCTTTGTGTTCTGTTCACCACATCACTGAAGAGAACATTGCAATCAGGCTATTGGCAATGTCACTAAAAGGTAAAGCTCCTCAATAGTTTAGACGCTTAAGAGTTAATTCAATTAGAACTTGGGATGAATTAGGTGCTGCTTTGAATGGGCAATTTTAGGATAAATCTAATCATTTATCATTAGTTGAACAAATGACCACCATTAAGAGAGCTCCACAAGAGCAAATTTTAGATTTTAATTTTAGATTTCAGAAAACATGGAATAGAATCCCTGAAACAGTGAAACCATCACCAGAGCATGTTTTTTTGTATTATTTGAGGGCATTAAATTCTGATATTGTTTTTATGATACAATCTATGGGAGAGGTAACATTACTAGCTGCTTTTTATATTGCAATAAGAGCATAAAATAGTTTAATACAGGCTGGTAAAATAGCAACTAGGCCCCCAATGGTGATTTTTCAGATATATAGCCTTTAATCCCAATTTTAGGCCCATGTATTCCATCAACACCATATTTTGGTTATCAAGCAAATGCAAAAAATGGTACTGTTGATGATTACAATATACAGCCTTCTAGCCCTCCTTCTAGCGCTAGAAAACTGTTGATGATTACAATATACAGCCTTCTAGCCCTCCTTCTAGCGCCAGAAAACTGTTGATGGTTGTTTTGATGCAATCATAACAGTAAGTTAAAATTCACATATAATGAACTGAAACTATACTTGAAAGATAAGAAGGAATCATTTGAGATTCAACTAATCCCAAGTCTACAATGGTTCGGTTGGTCAAGTTCAGTTGGTCAATGTGAAGCTGTAATGTTCAAGGGGCCTTACGTAGTTTAGGTTTGATTGGTGGTTTACTGGACTAAGAATATGCAAAAGAATCATAGATTTCAACAAGTATTTTGTTCATTTGCATACAAGTGTTACTGTGCTGCAAGTTTTAGATGGTTTTCTTGAATTATTGCAGCTTTCTCCTTCATGCACTTATGAAAACTGTCTACTCTTAACTCTGTTATGCATGCTTCTTCAAATTTGAGACAATTTCCTTTAGATTTCTATGTTTTTAGCTAAATATTCAGATGGGTTGGGAAAAGTTAGAAAGATCTAATCTATACCTCATTTAATCTATCGAAGGATCTAATTGTTCTGTTATGCACTATGTAAATACCACAGTAATTTGATCAAATCCACAGTAAAAACCTTAAATGCAAGTTCTGAGCATTTTCACAAACATACATTTAAAATTGCAAGCTCTCAAAGAAAATATTTCAAAACACAAAGAAGAGCAGGAGAACAGTCAGAAGATAGATGCAGAACTCCAGATTCTATTGTATTAGAAACGAATAGTCATACATGATTTACAATGTAGGAATGACTCTTAGTTTCATTGATCATACCACAGAGAACTTACAAGCTTTACAGATACAGTAAGGCAGCCAGACATTCCACGCGCACCTTACTGCAGACAAACAGGCAACCTCCTTCTTCTACCTCTAAACTATGCTAAGCTAACTCACTGTGTGCTTCTAAAAAAAATCCCTGTTGTAGCCCCTGTTGTAAAGTATTACAATGTAGAGAGGCACAATATAAAGACATTCTGGTTGTCCTCACTACAGCAAAAAAACTAACCAAACCCCTGGTTCAAACCCCTAGTTACAGCAATAAATACAGGTGAACCAGCTCTTCCAAAATATCTCTGAGCAGTGTCAAATCTGGGCAAAATATTGCCCCTTCTAAGAAGTTCTGGCAGCTCAGCAATAACTCTTGTTTGTCTGTTGTAGTAATACTCTCAGCTGCAACCTTGTTCTTCACTTGAATGGCCTTGACTTCCTCGCACTTCATCTTTATCTTCCTGCTCATGAGATTAAATTTCCTTCCTCCATGATGTCACTGTGATCAAGTTCCAGCTGCTTCCTCAACTGCAAGCCTGCAAGACAAGACAAGCAATAAGTATTACATTTATCATGTAAACAGCAGGAAATTAAAATAATCGTTTAAATCTAGGTGACTGTGCAAAATTGTGGAAATCGGATCCAAAATACTCTTAAAACGCATTCAAAATGCATACAGACTGCTCAAAACCCATCGGGTCAACTATCGCTGACCAAAAAAATGCTACGGGCGCCAAAAAACGCTTTAAAACTCCACTGCTATGTACATTCCCGCCCATCGGCGTGACAACCGCCATCGGCGTGTCAAAAAAATCGCTCGGCCGATGTTCACTATTTGGCCGATGGCCTTTTCTATTATTTTACCCTTCATTCGGCTTGTATTTCTCTTCATCGGCAAGAGTTTCGCCATCAGCGAACTCTAAATCTCCCCCGCCGATCGTAACTATCTCACCGATGTCTTGACATCGGTGAGAGTCATTCCGATGACCGCTTTGTTCATCCTCCATCGGCGTGAGATCGCCCATCGGCGAACTCCAAATTCCTTGCTCCGACCGCTTTGATTTCACTGATGCCTCTCCGTCGGTGAGACTCCTCCCGATGACCGCTTCGCTGATCACCATCGGCGAGAGATCGCCCATCGGCGACTCTCAATTTTCTTCCGCCGATGGTCTTACCTTGGCCGATACCTTTATCGGTGAGAGTGTTGCCGATATCGCCCTTGTTGTTCGCCATCGGCGTGAGACTCTTACATCGGTGAAGGCAAAAAACACTTGGCCGACGTTGTAAGTTATGCCGATGACAATATCATCGGCGAGAGATACCCCCTCGGGGTGACAATTTTCACATACTGCCGATAGCAAGACTTAAAACTTTCGTCTGCATGATATTTTGGAAATATGATGCTCCCCCTTCCAAATGTCTAGATGATGTCATCAGGATATCCGGGGCTTTTGTTAAACTTAGAACGTGACGTCATCATCATATTCGCGAACCGGATCATGTTTTGGAAAATATCCTGCCGAAGGGAAATGTGATGATGATGTCGTCCTAATATTTGCTTCTTCGTTTATCAGATCGGGATGACGTCATCAGGATATTTGCAAAAGGTCATATTTCTTGGTAGGAGGACATTATGAAATGTTGGGTGATATTCGGAATATGATGCTTGCGAAAAGCATAAGGCCATTTGACGGGTAAAACACACTATCACCCAAAATTGACGTCCAGATATTGGGACTGCATGATTTTTATCGGGTGATAGATCAAGATCATGATGATCTTGACAACATGACTGAGGATAAAAAATATGATGACCCTCTTGCGAATATCAGGTTTGACCAAAACTTTGACTGTGCATAACTTCCACATATGGACGAATTTTCAAGTGATGTAAAAGGGAAACCTGCATGGAATTTCAAGCTCTTTCTAAATATGAGGTCACAGAAACAAAATATGAACTTTGACAAACTAACCTCATGATGATGACCTACCTCATCCTGACCTTCATGATGATGATGCACCTGACTCATTTTTACCAAACCGCCAGAAAGCAGACAAACACAAGCAGAAGCAAAAAGCAAAACAACAGCAGGGGTCCCCATTTTGCTAAGGAGCATAATGGGGTGTGTTGTGAACATCACAACAACTAGCAACCAAAACAAAACAATTAAATTCAGAGTGTTCAAGGAAACTAGATGAAATGAACTCATAACTTCCGACTATCTTTCTTGCAAATTACTATTCAGCTTGAGACTCAAAGTATTCAATAAAGATGCATGAATTTCCATTTTCAGTTTAGTTGTGTGCACGTGATTAATTATCCTCATCTTGAAGATCGGTTGAACAAACCAGTGACTGACATTAGCCTACGTAGGTGAGGATATTCCCTCATAGCTGACCGGATAGAGCCTTGCTGCCAGCGAGCGTCCATAGCCCCGGCAAGGTTATCGTTACAATTCTCCTAAGTAGAGCCCCACTGCCAGCGAGCGTCCATAGCCCCGGTAAAGTTACTTAGATGGCTTAATCTGGATTTTCAGTATAATCCGCTTTATTTATTTATTTATTTATTTATTATTATTATTATTTTTTTTGTTTTCTGATTTTGAAAGATTTCATAAGATATAGCAATTTGTAACTTCATGATGCAAGGAGTGGACACTTGCTGAAATTAAGCTGAGAATTGTAATGGTAGCAAGGGTAACCTCTGATTTTTCACCTAATATCTACACTGGTAAGTTCAACAAACCCAAGGATTTTAGGTGTGTCATTGTGAGAAACTTGCTTCGAATTCTCAATCATATTTATTGAATACAAAACTTTAGAAGATGAACAACTCTCTACATTCATGACAGTAACAAGTTATGTGTGAATTGTAAATGATTAACTTGAATACCCTAAATTTTATACTGTTTTGAATGGTTGCTAGTTTTGCTCCTTAATACTCTAAAGTAAAATAAAGATCCCTGCTGAGGAGACAACAAACAAACCAAACAAACAAGCTGTACAAACAGAAAGAAACAAAAAGCAAAAACAAACAGAAGACAAACTATACAAACAACCAACCCCAAAAGAAAACACAAAAGAAGAACTGTACATTACCCACAGCATTTTACATTAAGAAAAAAGGACTGCCCCCCTTTTACCTCAAGCTTGGAAGTAGTGTTTCAAATGCTGGCCATTAACTGGTAATGGCATATCCTCTCCAGTCAAGGTCTTAAGTCTGAAGGTGTTATCTCCTATTATTTCTGAGACTTGTAATGGACCCAGCCATAATTTATCAAATTTTCCATGGTTTCCTTTCTTTTCATGTGCTTTGTCCCAGCACAACACTAAGTCTGATATCCTAAATGTCTTGACTCTTGCCCTTTTGTCAAACCACCTCTTAACAACCACTTGGTGTTTGGCAAACTTCTCGAGGGCTTGACCTCTTTTCTCCTCTAGTTGTAACATTTGCACTATTCTGGCTTCCCTATGGTTATCAAAGCCTAGATATTCATTGGCAAACTTCCAGGTTGGTATTCTCAGATTAACCGGAAGTATGGGATCAGTCCCATAAACTAAGTGATAAGGTGTGCTACCTAAAGCTATTTTAAACTTGGTCCTATCTACCCATAATGCATATCTTAACAGGGTATTCCACTCTCTAGGACTTTTGGCAATTAACCTCTTGATTATGTCTAATAAGATTTTGTTTGTTGATTCAGCCAGTCCATTACCTTGAGGGTAATAATTCGAAGAAAATCTTAGAATAATCCCATATTCAAATGCCCATTTAGAAAATTTTAAAGAAGAGAAAGCAGGGCCGTTATCACATACCAATGAATAGGGCGTTCCAAACCTGGTGATAATGTTTTCTTCAAGGAACTTGATAACTACCTCAGTTGTGGAAAATTTGCAGCAGGTGGCCTCAGTCCACCTTGTACAATAGTCTGTTACCGTCAATATAAATTTGTGTCCTACAGAAGATGGGGGATTGATGACTCCGATAAAATCCAAGCCCCACTGTGCAAACGGTCTGGACTCGATCACAGGTTGCAGTGGATTGGCCAGATTTCTCCCTTTGTCTGCTGCAGTCTGACAGGTGTGGCAACTTCTGATGTGACTCTTAGTATCTTTGAACATAGTGGGCCAGTAATAGCCCGCCCTCAGTATTTTATGTGTTGTAGCTAAATGGGAACCATGGCCGGTTCCGTACTTGTCATGTAGTTCTGTCAACACTCTATCAGCTTCAATTCTGTTTATGCATCTCAGATAAATTCCATCATGGTTCTTCCTGAATAGAAGACCTCCTTGCACCATATAATTTTGTACCTTAATCTTCAAAGCTCTCCTCTGAGAAGCCTTCATTTTGCTTGGGTACTTTCCAGCTATCAGGAAGGTGCTTAAATCATCGTACCAGCCTGATGCGTCTTGGGAATTCAATACATATTGTTGTTTTATCAGATTTGGATCCATGTTTGCTATTGTCTGCACCAACGCCTGCCCTCTGACCAGCTTTGTGGGAATGATCTCCATGTCGAATTCTTGCAGTGTGGTGATCCATTTGGCTCTTTTTTCTCCAGGCTCATTTTGCATCAGCAACATTTTTACTGCTGCGTCTGGTACTATGGCTTTGATCTAGCTGCGCAGAATGTAGTGTCTAAATTTTTTTACAGCCTTCACTAATGCGAATGCCTGTCTTTCGATATCTAGATATCTCAGCTGTGCATCCTTTAGAGGCGCACTCATAAATGCTATGGGCCTCTCTTCATTATTTTCACCTTTCTGTGTCAAGGCAGCCGCGACAGAATGAGAAGATGCAAAGGAGTAGATGTAAAACGGGCTTGTGTAGTCTGGACTTGCCAATACAGGGGCATCAGAAATTGCCTCCTTGATATCTTCAAATGCGGCTTTGGCCACTGGCGTCAATTCCATCTGTGCATCTTTCTTCAACATGGCATTTAACGGCTGCACGATCTCTGCAAAACCTGTTATAAACTTTCGAACAAAGTTAATTTTACCAAAAAATGATTTCAACTCTTTCCTACTGTTTGGTATTTGCAAATTTTTTATGGATTCTATTCTATCCGGATCAATTGAAATTCCATTTTCAGAAATGACATGGCCTAATAATTTACCTTCAGTTACGCCAAATATACATTTCTTAGGATTAAGGGAAATCCCATACCTTTCACATCGCTTGAGTACTTTTCTGAGGTCTTCAGCGTGGGTGGATGCATCCTTGGAATACACAGTTAAATCATCCATATACACAACAATGCATTTACCTGATAATCCACGGAATGCAACGTCCATGGCCCTCTGAAAAGTGGCACCTGCATTGATCAGACCAAAAGGCATTCTTCTATATGCATAATTTCCCCATTTGCAAGTGAAGGTGGTTTTTAGTCTATCTTCTCTATCAATTAAGACCTGATTATAACCTGAAAAACCATCTAAAAAAGACATCATCTTTGCACCATTTACTGCTTGTAGTACTTTGTCTATTAGGGGCAAAGGATAATTATCCTTTTCAGATGCCTTGTTTAAATTTCTAAAGTCTACGCACAACCTGATGTCTTCGTTTTTTTTCCTCACTGGTACTAAGTTAGCTACCCAGACAGAATGTCTGACTGGGAAAATTATTCCAGCGGACAGTAATTTTTTAACTTCCTCAAAGATTAAAGGCTCTAGAATGGCATTTACAGGCCTCTGCTTCTGCCTAAATGGTTTGACTTCTTTTCTTAAAGGTATTACGTGAGTTATGATGGACTCATCAAATGTTTTCAAGTCTTCATAAGTCCATGCTATGACATGTTTATATTCTTTCAGAACGTCCAGAACCTCTTTTCTAATTTTCTCGGAGCAAGCTTTCCCAATTAGTACACTTTGTGGATTTAGCTCAGTCCCTAAGTTATGTAAATCACACCTACCCCCTTCTGTTTTGGGTAAGTCTTTCTGTCTTATTACTCCGTCGAAGTCAAAGATGTGTTCTAATTCAATTACTCCTTTTGGTAAGAAGTTGCTCTTTAAGTCGATCATATCTTCTTCGTCCCATGTTACTTCAAGCCTTTCTTGTTCATCAATGATTTGGGCCTCAAATGCCTCATTACAAGTCAGAAAATTAATAATTTGCTGATCCCCTCCAAATACCTGAAAGTGTGTAACGTTGTCTGGTATACTAGGCACGTTAATTAGCTCAACAGCAAATTGTCTTAGTCCTGACAGTGTCAATGGTTCTAATGTACTAGCAGCAACTGCTAACGCATCTGGCCTATGGTTCAGCTCTCTAGGAATGTGCTCTATGTTAAAAGCATCAAACGAATCCATTAAACCCCATACTCTATGTCTGTAACTAATCATTTTCTTATAATTGCAGGCATATAATTTCCTCACTTATCTGACTACTAATTCAGAGTCTGAAAATACTCTGATGGTTTTTACCCCTTTCTTGATGGCCATGACAAGTCCTAAAATTAGGGCCTCATATTCAGCAATATTGTTAGTGCAGGAAAATTGTAATCTATATGCTGCCAAATGTGATTTACCTTGAGGATCTATGAGTTCAATACCCGCACCTGCGCCCTATTTTGATTTGGACCCATCACATTTTAACGTCCACATGCCATCTTTACTTTTCTGATCTTTTACCTTGGCATACTTTGTCCCTTTTATTGCCTGTGGGCTGTTGTCTTGTTTATTCATGGGTTTTTCCATTTGGTTATCTTGCATATGTGTGTTTTTAGTTTGCAACTCAGAAAGATAACTACCCTTGTCCTCTATTTCTTTTCCTAAATCTGGAATCAAGGCATCTATATTATCCTGAACATATCTCTGTGTCGGATCAGGATTCTCATTTTCCTCTTGTGACTCTACCCTCCCTATGCACTTTTTGTATTCATATTCAATGATGTCTTTGTATATTTCACAATTCTCCTCAGAATGTTGCCTATCATGGACTCTACACCTATTTTTATATAACTTACATTGGACTGGGAGATTGTGTGTAACGCACTCTTCCACCTCTCGTCTAATGGCATGACCAAATTTGTCTATTGCATTGTTTTCTTCATCTGAAGAATTCCCGTCAGACTCAATGAATAGTGCCATTCTATTACTGACACACTTCTTTCTAATGTTTAACATCATAATCTCTTCAATCTGCATCCCATTGTTGGTAATTCTATAGACACCTGGTTCAATAGCAGCATATAATATTTCATTAGTTTGATTATACTCTGTTATCATATGTTTCATTCTGGGCTCTGCCTCTATTCTGATCTGGTTTGGGATGCCTCTCCAAGGTAACCACATGTGTGAAAAGTCAGTAGCCATATATCCGTTTAATGTCTTGGACCAATCCCTACTTAGCAACATTCCATAATTTACGGGTATATCCACTACTTGAATGTCAATGATTTGGCTTACCCTAGGATCTGAAGCTAATTGCACTTGAATGTTCATGAGTTCTCCTATCACGCTAACCTCGGTCTTATCTAATTGCGTGACAACCTTGGCAGATTTGGTGGGAGTCAGCCCGAGAGTTTTACATATTCCTAAGGGCATTACGTTGGCTGAAGCACCAGAATCTACCATGCAATTGTGTATATTCTTCCCACACAACCTGACAGTTAACAAGAAAGGGTGAGTATCCCTCTTATCCGCATGTATTACCACATTTGTATTGGAAGGCTGCTCAACTTTCTTACCTTTCTCCTTAGGTGGTGAATCACTATTAGGAACAGTTATATCAGCAGACACCTTGTTTGTTATGGATGTATCCAGGGATTTTAAAAAAGCATTTCTGATCCCTGGGGTCTTCAATAATTCATTTAGAGGTATACTGACCTTAATTTTCTTTATTTCCTCTGATAAGTAATTCATTAATCTTGTTGTCTCTATTGCTTCTGTCTTACCTGTTTGATCCTTTTGCACTGTTGTTCCATTATTTGTGTGCTGACTAGCTTTGAGTATGGCAGGATTGTTGCTAGCATTCTGATCTGGGGGTGTATTGATGTTATTCGGAGGAGTGGAAGTGGTGAAAGGTCCTCCCGGCCTAGGGTTGTTCCTCAAATTGTAGGTGTGGCTTTTGTTTGTCTGTTGAAAGGCCTGCACCTCTTCTGTTTCATTTAATATCTCATTTTCAGATTCAAAAGGAAACTGAAAAGCATTTAACACAAAGGCTGATTCAGGATAAAGACTTTCACAATAGCATGGTTCATCCTCTAGCAATTCATCCTCTTTCTCTTCTGTAGTTGCAAAGGTAAACGTTTCTAAGACTAATGTTGTATCATATTCTGAGGGTACTACCTCATTACCCTTAGGAATGAGAAATTCAGAGGTAGGAGGCTGTACATCTATGTTGAAAATGCTAGCTGCCAAGTGGAACTGTGGACAGTCGTGCTCAGCATGGGCATTGGTATTGTGAAATCTGCACCAATTTTTGGGTGCTGTACTGGCCATTTGTATGCTAGTCGTTTGTTTTGTACCATGATTATCTGTATTCTCAAAAGGAGAATCCAGAGTACCGTTGTTGGGCCCAGTGTTCCATGTCTTGGGTGGCCTAGGTTGATTCTGATTTCTGTTATTATTGCCCCAGGTCCTATTATCTATCACTGGCCCCCTATTTTGCATTGGTTGCCCCTGACTGGGGCCTTGATGCTGATTGTAGTTTTGGTTCTGATTGTACTGCTGATTTTGATTGAGACTATAATTCTGATTTTGGCCTTGGTTGTGATTTTGATGTGGATTGTAGTTTTGGTTGCTTCTTCCATAGAGGTTCTCATTTCTTAGCTGTGTCACTTCGGTTGTTAATCTTTTCAAATGTGCAGTAATTTCTTTGATTTCTTCCTTATCCTTTTGTGCTTTTGCCACAGTTACATCCCTAGGAAGTTGGAAGAAAGGCTGACCATTATTTTGACTGTTATTGGAAGTACTAGCCGTGTAAGGAGTTATAGCTTGGATTGGAGTAGGATTATACACAGGTGTGTAAGAAGGAACCGGATTTACTAGTGGAGCGTGCTGCATAGGGACTCCATTCCATGGGTGTGCCTGATTCTGCACCCCAAAATTTCCTCCATTGACAAATGGACTATAAGTTGTATGTCTCATTTCTTGGTTCACTGAGGCTGCCTCTTTATAGGCTTTGGATATTGAATCTATGTCAGGTTTTCTTTTGACAAACATGGTAGTTAAAGGATCCAAGGCAGCATAGTACATAGCCAACAAGGGAGCATCATCTATGGTATAAGGGGGGTACTAGCCTAGAATAGGCCTTTTGAAATCTGTCGTTGAAATTATCAATTAGCTCTCCCTCACCTCATTTTATAGCAGCCAATTTATGATACAAAGCGCAAGGGTCAATGGGTCCTCTAAATCTTGACAGAAATGCTTCTTCCATAAGTGCCCAGGAAGAAATGTAACCATTGGGTAAGTTTACGTACCAGCTAGAGGCCTGCTCATTAAAGGTGTAAGGAAACAATCTACACACAACATCCTCGTGCTCTAACATAGCCCTAAAACATGCCTCCTTAAATATTCTAATATGATCTTCTGGGTCCTGATGCAACTGGTATTTGGGACATATCTTTTCCGGATTTTTTGGCATCTCATGATAATCATTGAAGAGTATGGGAGAATTGACATCGAAATAAGCCATTGCAGGTGTTTGAGCTTGACTTGAACCTGCAGGAATACCTGGATTGATTGGTGGATTAGGATTTACAGGAGGATTGAGACCTCTAGGAGTGCCTGAACCAAGATTTAAAGATCTAAACAGTGATCTGTCAGGACTCACAATACTATGAATGTTAAAAGGTGACCCAGGAGGTGTTCCAGATGAACTTCCCGTTTGCGATATCTTTGGATTCCAAATTAAAGGGTTTTTACTTCGCCTTGTATCGGGTAGTTGCACAAATATATCTCCTGAACTGGATCTAGACCTAGTCACTCTATTACTGTTGTTAGCCAGTTTGAAATGAAACCTAATTCAGGAAGGCCCTCCTTCTAGCGCCAGAAAACTGTTGATGATTACAATATACAGCCTTCTAGCCCTCCTTCTAGCGCCAGAAAACTGTTGATGGTTGTTTTGATGCAATCATAACAGTAAGTTAAAATTCACATATAATGAACTGAAACTATACTTGAAAGATAAGAAGGAATCATTTGAGATTCAACTAATCCCAAGTCTACAATGGTTTGGTTGGTCAAGTTCAGTTGGTCAATGTGAAGCTATAATGTTCAAGGGGCCTTATGTAGTTTAGGTTTGATTGGTGGTTTACTGGACTAAGAATATGCAAAAGAATCATAGATTTCAACAAGTATTTTGTTCATTTGCATACAAGTGTTACTGTGCTGCAAGTTTTAGATGGTTTTCTTGAATTATTGCAGCTTTCTCCTTCATGCACTTATGAAAACTGTCTACTCTTAACTCTGTTATGCATGCTTCTTCAAATTTGAGACAATTTCCTTTAGATTTCTATGTTTTTAGCTAAATATTCAGATGGGTTGGGAAAAGTTAGAAAGATCTAATCTATACCTCATTTAATCTATCGAAGGATCTAATTGTTCTGTTATGCACTATGTAAATACCACAGTAATTTGATCAAATCCACAGTAAAAACCTTAAATGCAAGTTCTGAGCATTTTCACAAACATACATTTAAAATTGCAAGCTCTCAAAGAAAATATTTCAAAACACAAAGAAGAGCAGGAGAACAGTCAGAAGATAGATGCAGAACTCCAGATTCTATTGTATTAGAAACGAATAGTCATACATGATTTACAATGTAGGAATGACTCTTAGTTTCATTGATCATACCACAGAGAACTTACAAGCTTTACAGATACAGTAAGGCAGCCAGACATTCCACGCGCACCTTACTGCAGACAAACAAGCGACCTCCTTCTTCTACCTCTAAACTATGCTAAGCTAACTCACTGTGTGCTTCTAAAAAAAATCCCTGTTGTAGCCCCTGTTGTAAAGTATTACAATGTAGAGAGGCACAATATAAAGACATTCTGGTTGTCCTCACTACAGCAAAAAAACTAACCAAACCCCTGGTTCAAACCCTTGGTTACAGCAATAAATACAGGTGAACCAGCTCTTCCAAAATATCTCTGAGCAGTGTCAAATCTGGGCGAAATATTGCCCCTTCTAAGAAGTTCTGGCAGCTCAGCAATAACTCTTGTTTGTCTGTTGTAGTAATACTCTCAGCTGCAACCTTGTTCTTCACTTGAATGGCCTTGACTTCCTCACACTTCATCTTTATCTTCCTGCTCATGAGATTGGATTTCCTTCCTCCATGATGTCACTGTGATCAAGTTCCAGCTGCTTCCTCAACTGCAAGCCTGCAAGACAAGACAAGCAATAAGTATTACATTTGTCACGTAAACAGCAGGAAATTAAAATAATTGTTTAAATCCAGGTGACTGTGCAAAATTGTGGAAATTGGATCCAAAATACTCTTAAAACGCGTTCAAAACACATACAGACTGCTCAAAACCCATCGGGTCAACTATCGCTGACCAAAAAAATGCTACGGGCGCCAAAAAACGCTTTAAAACTCCACCGCTATGTACATTCCCGCCCATCGGCATGACAACCGCCATCGGCGTGTCAAAAAAATCACTCGGCCGATGTTCGTTGTTTGGCCGATGGCCTTTTCTATTATTTTACCCTTCATTCGGCTTGTATTTCTCTTCATCGGCAAGAGTTTCACCATCGGCGAACTCTAAATCTCCCCCACCAATCGTAACTATCTCACCGATGTCTTGACATCGACGAGAGTCATTCTGATGACCGCTTCGTTCATCCTCCATCGGCGTGAGATCGCCCATCGGCGAACTCCAAATTCCTTGCTCCGACCGCTTTGATTTCACCGATGCCTCTCCGTCGGTGAGACTCCTCCCGATGACCGCTTCGCTGATCACCATCGGCGAGAGATCGCCCATCGGCGACTCTCAATTTTCTTCCGCCGATGGTCTTACCGTGGCCGATACCTTTATCGGCGAGAGTGTTGCCGATATCGCCCTTGTTGTTCGCCATCGGCGTGAGACTCTTACATCGGTGAAGGCAAAAAACACTTGGCCGACGTTGTAAGTTATGCCGATGACAATATCATCGGCGAGAGATACCCCCTCGGGGTGACAATTTTCACATACTGCCGATAGCAAGACTTAAAACTTTCGTCTGCATGATATTTTGGAAATATGATGCTCCCCCTTCCAAATGTCCAGATGATGTCATCAGGATATCCGGGGCTTTTGTTAAACTTAGAACGTGATGTCATCATCATATTCGCGAACCGGATCATGTTTTGGAAAATATCCTGCCGAAGGGAAATGTGATGATGATGTCGTCCTAATATTTGCTTCTTCGTTTATCAGATCGGGATGACGTCATCAGGATATTTGCAAAAGGTCATATTTCTCGGCAGGAGGACATTATGAAATGTCGGGTGATATTCGGAATATGATGCTTGCGAAAAGCATAAGGCCATTTGACGGGTAAAACACACTATCACCCAAAATTGACGTCCGGATATTGGGACTACATGATTTTTATCGGGTGATAGATCAAGATCATGATGATCTTGACAACATGACTGAGGATAAAAAATATGATGACCCTCTTGCGAATATCAGGTTTGACCAAAACTTTGACTGTGCATAACTTCCACATATGGACGAATTTTCAAGTGATGTAAAAGGGAAACCTGCATGGAATTTCAAGCTCTCTCTAAATATGAGGTCACAGAAACAAAATATGAACTTTGACAAACTGACCTCATGATGATGACCTACCTCATCCTGACCTTCATGATGATGATGCACCTGACTCATTTTTACCAAACCGCCAGAAAGCAGACAAACACAAGCAGAAGCAAAAAGCAAAACAATAGCAGGGGTCCCCATTTTGCTAAGGAGCATAATGGGGCGTGTTGTGAACATCACAACAGGTACAAATCCCATTCATTATGAATTTCGAGAGTTGAAAGAAAGCCAGAAAAGTATAGCAAAAATACTGCAGACTATGAGCAATGACCTAGTAAGTCTAAAGATTCAAACAAACTAGAATAATAGACCTTACCAAGAAGCCCCTTACTAAGCAAATAGACCTAGTTATCAGGCAAATTATCAGGGTCAAAGGAGAAATTACAATAATAGGGAAAATCAACAATATAACCTAAATATTGTCAGTACATCAAAAGAAATAGTGCCTATACAGAATAACATGGTTCAGGATTATGCATGGTGTTACCCCTGTAATCAGCCTCATAATTAGGCCACTTGCCCAAATGGGATAGTGAATCAAGCTTTGATGGTACAGAATTACTATGCTGCTGCTGAAAATTCAGCAAGTCATGTAAACAAGTAGCTAGATATTCAGACTCAGTATGTTAATCTTGATCTAGCTTTAATGAATTGGCAGACTAATAAATTTTGTGGTGTAAATCAGTTGTCAGGTCAAAAGCAATCTTTTACTAATATTGCAGCAAATACAAGATCAACAAAGAGAGTTGTTGACTTGCAACAATAGGTCAAAACTGCAAAACAACAAGCTGGAAATGTACCACAGCAAGCTGATAAAGGTAAAAATACAGTTTCTACAACTCAAAATGAACAGAATCAAGCTTCTACATCAAAGGATTTGCATATTTTGTCAAGGTATCCAACTGCCGAGAATAAACAGCCAGCTAAAGACTAACCAAAGGTTGCTATCCCAAAAGTACAACAACAGGTTAGTGGTCTTGCATTTAATATTTTGGATCATATGAAAAAGACAATAGTAAGCATGTCTATTTTAGATGCTTTACACATTCTGGGACAAAAGGATTTGTTACAAAATGCATTATCTTAGTTGTCTTTGTCAAATGAAGTACAAAAATCATATCAACCTCATATTATGATTGCAAATGAGGCAGAAAAAGTATAGAACAACCTAAACCAGTAGGCAAACCTCCACCATTTTATGTCACTTTGTTTGTAGGTGACTATTTAATACATAATTGCATGATAGATTCAAGAGCTAGCAGCTTAGTTGTGCCAAAACAACTAGCTAATAAGTTAGGTATGAAATATGAACCTGTTGTTCTAGAGGTGTTGTACAAATGGATGGAACTGAGGTGAGTACAGTTAGAATGTTAAAAAATTTAGGCCTTGGCATGCCTGTCCAAACTTTGTTATATATCAGGACATTTATGTCATTGATCTACCACCTACCTTTGCTATTTGCTTATCCAGAGATTTTACAGCAAGGTTAGGAGGGTATTTATCATCTCATTAGACACATTTATTCTTCAGAACCAGATATGGAACCAAGGTTACAATCAAATCTGAACCACTAGCCAAAGATCACCTAGAACCTTACACAACCAGTTCCATAAATGCCAATCTTTCTATTTTTTATCAAGAAGATCTAATTCCTGTCCAAGACCCAAATACACCTTTAGAGGAAATTCCAGATATAGTTTTAGATCAATGGGCAATAGAGAACCATGAAACAAATCCATTTGAACAAATGGATGAGACAGGCCTTGGTGTGTATATGATTCAAGAGAATAATACAATTATTCCAAATTTGATTAAAAAAGAGAAACATAAAACTGTAGAATCTGAAAATGATGTTTGGGAACTATATTTTGATGGTTCTAGAAGCAAAATAGGAGCTAGAGGAGGTGCTATTTTAGTTTCTCCCACAGGTGAGAAATAATATTCATCTTTCAGATTTTCTTTCAGCTGTTCTAACAACTCAGCTAAATGTGAGGCTTTAGTTCATGGACTTGAATGGGCAAGAAAAAGAAAAATCAAGCGTTTAAAAGTTTTTGAAGATAGTTAATTAGTGGTTAAACAAGTCAGAAACCTTACTGCTACAAAAGATGACTTGTTGAAGTTATATAAGCATAGAGTTTGGGACATGATAGAAGAGTTTGATGCATTTAATCTAATATCTGTACCTAGAACTAATGACAAGCAATTTGACAAATTAGCTACCATAGGAGCTGAATATGATATTCCTACTGAAATGAAGAATATTCACTCTCCTTATATGTCAAAGTTGTTGTTAGACCATCAGTCCCAAATAATAATGTCAATTGGCAAGTGTTTGATAGTGATGAATAGATTGTAAATTTCTTAATGGAAGAGGTTGAATTTTTTGCAGGTAATCAACATAAATTTGTACGGCAATATGATGATCAGATACTTCAGTTAAGATCAAACAAGCTACCCAAGGGCTTAGTGACCTTGGAATCTATCTTTAATACTGATGATCAAGTAAGAAAAGACAAGGCCAGCTTGTCAGTAAAGCAAGAGCATTATGAACCCATTGAGATCTTTAGAGAAAAGTTACTCAAGCTGGGAAAGATATGTACAAAAGAAGAACAACAAGCATTCATCCAACTTTGTCAAGAGTTTAGTGATATTTTTGCATGGGAATATGGAGATCTAAAAGGTTTCAACCCTGAGTTAGCTCAACACACAATAGAGCTAGAACCCAAAGCTAAACCTGTCAGACAGAAGCAAAGGCCACTGAATCCTAAGCTGGAAGTGCTTATGAAGATAGAACTCAATAAACTCATTGAAGGTAATATCATTTTTCCTATCAAACATACTTCATGGGTTTCTAACTTGGTTCATGTCAAAAAAAAGAATGGAGAAATTAGATTATGTGTTGATTTCCATGATTTAAACAGAGCATCTTTAAAGGATCATTATCCTTTACCATCTATGGAGCATATATTGTAGGTTGTTTCTGGATCAGAAAGGTTTTCTTTATTGGATGGTTATTTGGGTTATAACCAAATTCTTGTAAAAGAGGAAGATCAATACAAGACAACTTTTACTACAAAATGGGGCACACTAGCATACAGAAAGATGCCATTTGGCTTATCAAATGTAGGTGCGACATTTCAGAGAGCAATGGACATGGCTTTTCAAGGTCTGATTAATAAAATTGTGCTTGTATACTTAGATGATGTGACTATTTTTTCTATAAAAGCTGAAGATCATTTTCATCATTTAAGACTAATCTTTGAAAGATGTAGAGAATTTGGGGTATCACTAAACCCAAAGAAGAGTATTTTTCTCTATTCATGAAGGCAAACTATTGGGACACATCGTGTCTAAAGATGGAATATCAATTGATCCTAAAAGAATCACTGCAATATTGGCATTGCCTCTTCCTACACATAAGAAAGGCTTACAGAGCTTTCTGGGAAGAATTAACTTTGTAAGAAGGATTATTCCTAATATAGCATCAATTTTACATCCTCTTATAACAATGCTGAAGAAGAATATTCCTTTCAGCTGGACCAAAGAAGGAAAGAAAAGATTTGAAGAAATAAAGGAAGCACTTGTTGTTGTTCCCACTATGATAAATCCAAACTTTGATAAAGACTTCATTTTATATGCATTTGGTAGTGTGGATACTATATCAGCTATGCTTTGTTGGCACAACAATGAAGGAATGGAACAGCCTGTGGCATTTTTCAGCCAAGTTCTGCATGACTATGAGGTAAGATATTCTTTTGTTGAAAAGCATGTATTAGTTGTTATCAGGAGCCAAAAGAAATTCAAACATATGCTTTCAAATAATAGAATTTACTTAATGGTTTCTCACCCCACAGTGAGAATTTTTGCTCAGTAAGGATTTAAATGATAAGAGAGCAGGGTGGATAACCAAGGTCGTGGAATATGACATAAAAATTTAGGTCACCAAGCTGGTCCGAGGCAAAGGACTCTATGAACAACTTGTAGAAAATGAAGGATACAGTAAAGGACTTGAAGGAGAGGTTGAGACGGTGTTTCAAAACAATGAAACAACTGATGTCCCAGACCCCCCTACAAGTTGGGTGCATGATATGATCCATTATCTGCACACTGGTGATTGTCCACGGGGCCTGGATAAATCTAAAAGAAGATATTATAGATTACAGGCAATTCCTTATGCTGTAATTGATGGGATTCTATACAAAAGAGATTTTAACAATGTTTTGTTGAGATGTGTATAGCCAGATCAAACTCAAAGGATTCTAGAAGAATTTCATGATGGACCTGCTGGAGATCATTTTGTAGCTAGAACAATAGCTCTAAAAATTATGAGAGCTAATTATTATTGGCCTGACATGTTCAAAGATGCTCATGAATGGGTAAAGAAATGTCTAAAGTGTTCAATTTTTACAGGTAAACAAAGACTAGCAGCAATGCCTTTGCATCCATTTCAAGTGGAACAACCATTTGGCAAGTGGGGATTGGAATTCATTGGTCCTATTAATCCACCTTCAAGCCAAGGACACAAGTGCATTTTGATTGCTACTGATTATTTCACTAAGTCAACTGAAGCATTTTCTTTGAAAGATGCTAACGAAACATCAGTCCTCAATTTTTATCAAGATCTAGTGTCCAGGTTTGGAACTCCTGACTCAATTATTTCAGATAATACTTTAGCATTTATTGGGTTAAGAATATCTGATTAGTCTATCAAAAATAACATATTTCTAAATACTTCATCAAATTATTACCCTCAAGGTAATGGACAGGCTGAATCAACTAACAAAAATTTGATTAAAATCATAAAGAAAATAGTTGATGAAAATCAGAGGTCTTGGCATGATAAGTTAAAGTTAGCATTATGGGCTGATAGGATTACACATAAAATATCAACAGGCAATTCACCCTATGTTCTTACATATGGAAAGGAAGCAAAGTTACCAATAACAGTGGAGTTGCCAACACTTAGCTACATAAAAGAACTATAGTTACTTGAAGAACAACCAATGGAAATCAAGCTTGCATAGCTGATTGAACTTGAAGAAATCAGGAAAGAGGCCTTGAAAACATTAGAAGTATACCAAGCCCAAATGAAAAGGATTTTTGATAAAAGGAAAATACCAAGAGTTTTTAAAGAAGGAGATCTAGTTTTCAAATGGAATGAGTTGAAGAGAAGACCAGGACAACATACGAAGTTTGATGCAATATGGGATGAACCATATATAATAATAGAATGTAAGCAACACAATGCATTCTAGCATGCTAAGTTAGATGGTGAGGTGTTGCCAATCCCAGTTAATGGGATTCACCTCAAGTTATGCTACTAGTAAGGTAGCCTTATGCTGCAAATAAGTGTTTTTGCATATTTAGTTTTAGTTATTGTTGTTTTGTTTTCAAGAAGTGCTTTTGCACATGTTGCTAATTTTGTTTTAAGCAAGTCAGTTTAGTTTTAGTTTTTCAGTTTGTTGCTTCTGTTGTGTTTAGTTAGTATGAGTTGCAGAATTTCTCTAAATTCGGGGCAGAAAAGACTCTATGCCCAATGAAGTTGCAAAGGCTACTGATTCTAAGCTGTTTAGCGAGCAAACACCCCTAAGAGGTCACCAGAAATGTTACTAATTTTTTGTTCATACTCAAAATTAGTTGTATCCAAGTGTAATTGTTCAGAATGAATAAAAGAAAACTTCAAGCTTATGCATTTATTGAATAGGTTAATATATTGACAAGAGTAGAGAAGGAGATTTAGTTGACAAGATAACCCATCAGTCTAATCAAGACTGATGAGTTATCATGACAAAAGAATAGGATTGTCAAGGTACCATTCATTCAAGAAATACAGTTGTTTTTTGCATCATGTTATCCTTTTAGGAGTTATAAGTTAGATTGATTATTCAATTAATCAGTTTTGAATAAAAGAAAGAAAGATATTTGTATTGAACTGTTAATTCATGTCATGTTTTGAACATACATTCAAGTATCTATTACTTTATCTCATGCATTGATTGAAAAGGAAATACATATACATGATATGCATAAGAGAAATTAACTGATCATGTTTAAAAGAAGTGTTCAAATGTGTTCCACACAAGCCATGGGAGTAACTAGACTAAGCAATTGCAGACATGCAAGCTATGCATCTGTTTGATAAAAGGAAAAGAAATGAACACATGATAAATTGAAACGTCCATCATTGCCTGAGCAAGAAGGTTGTTTGTTGATGTCGACCTTCAAGTCTTCAGTCTTCAGTCTTTACTTCAGCTCCATCATCAGTTGAACCTAGAAAATTTTGGGGACAACCTTGTTAGTGCTCTAGATGTTTAAAGTTATCACATGCTTTTATCAAATAGAAACATCTACTTATCACATCGTGCATTTATATGAGAGATCAGATCATATATATGACACAAATCATGAAGAAGATCAATCAATACTATCAGGTATATTTTTATGCTAACTTGTTTGTTCGTTGTATAGGTATAGGACAAGTATTGTTGCTGATTTAAAGATAAATAAACATGTGGATTAAATGTGGCTCCCACAAGGGTTTGAGCCTAGCATGTTTCTTTTCATTTGAAAAGAGTATCAGAAATGCATCATCTAATCAACTTGCAGAAAAGTTATGTCATCATGACATTATTACAGTTGACTGGAGCAAATCAGATTAACATGACTGAGTCAAGTTAAAAAAAGACAAAGTGCAGAAATCAGGTTACAGTCACAAAAGAATATCCAAGCTACATGAGCCATCTGGAGTATAGAATCATTTTTGAATGCATGTATTTATTTCATCACAAGTAACAAGAATAATTGACAGAGTGCATTCATAGTACAAGGACATGATACAAGTGTTCATATTATTGTGTTTGATGAAGATAAAAGAAACAGAATAAAGCTTCCAAGACATAGAGCTCGTGTATCATTTGAACAAGTTACAGGATAAGATCATGTAAAAGTATCATCTGATTATGATAAAAGGGCAAGAAGTAAAATGACATGTTACAGGTATTAAGTGATCAGCCAACTAAGATAAATGATACAGATTATGCCTTTAAAAAGACAAAAATCAAAATAGCAAGGCATCAATAACTCTGGTAGACATATGCCATAATGAAGAAATAGGATGATCAGAAAAATGAAACAGTATATGTGGAATAGCTATGTCATAGCTTTCAAGATGAAACAACCAAGTCAAAATTCTATATGATTAAGTCATCAATAGAGAGCCTATATTCCCAAGTAGATGCCATAGTCCCAATGTAATCAAATGTTCAACATTCAAACATTAAAGTGACACATGGAAATTATAGCATGATCCCACCTCATCACTGTACTGGAGAAATAGTCATTATCTCATATGCCTTGGCACAATGAAAAGACATCATGCTACAGTCAGCAAATACCAGAAAGAGAGATACCTTGCAAGAATTAAACAAGTGCAGTCACATTTACTATGAATAGTTATGATAGTGATCATGAAGTGGCTTTTGCAAGAAAATACATTTAGAATAGATCACAACTTCCATGTCCATCAACAGGAGTAGAACATTCTGGAAAGAGAAGCAGTAGAAGGCACATGATATCCAAATGCTATAGTGATGGTGATTGACAGAGGCACAAGATAAGAATTTTTTTTTCTCATATGCCATTGTTTCTGAATGACACAGTTATAATAAACATTTGCCATGATAAAGGACTGAAGGAGGAGATAAAAGCATGATAGGATCCAAATGCATCATGAGATAAGCAGTGAGCATGCACAGAGGTAGCTAGAAGGAGTATCTAAAGAATGTCATAGCTAGATGTAAATGAAGACAATAGTGATTCCACAATCACATACATAAGGCAACATTTCTCATGGAGCTAGCCAAGGTTAAAGAAGTAGATGTTGATGGACAGTCAAATAATAATGATTAATAGATACAAATAGAGGAGCCTCAACATTTAGAAAGTAGTTGAAGATAAAATCTATATGCTACAGAATTTTAGACTTGTTGCCACATTGATCAATCATCCTACAATTAGCAGGCAGAGAAGATATATGACATGCAGACAGGCTATAGGAGCCATCTAAGCTCAAGAAAGTGAAACAGAATGCATAGGCTATAAGACCCATTTGAAAGTTTGGGTTTTTCTCTTTTAAATGCATATATTTATCTCCTATCAATTGATTAAATAGCATGAACAATTTAAAATGTAGTAATAGGAGAATCTTCATTGATGTAGAGTACCAAGGACATTTTGTGGATCCCACAGTTTGACAAGATCTTCTTGCAAACATTCAAGAACCTAACTCATGGATTAACATGGAAAAGTGGGAACAACAGTTAGTTTCCTTGAAACAATCATGTAAAGGCTTGTTAGTCATTTCATAAGACCCATCCAAACCATGGCTAAGGCTTGACAAGCTTGGGTTTAGTACTTCCTTCACAACCCACTAGATTCTTTGTAGCCCTCAGAAAAGGAACAGTCAGGAATAATTTTTTGTAAAGGCCTGATTTCCACAAACTTGGACCACTTTTAGACACCCATTTAGACTGTCCTCTACATATCCCAAAATAGGTCTAAGATGTTTTGGAAAGTGTGCCTCAACTAGGACTGTTCTACTAGCCTAGAGCCCCTAATTAGGTCTCTTTTCCAAAGAGACTACCCTTCAACCACCTCACAGAGATTTCTAACCTATTGAGACATGTCCAATAGATGCCAAAACAACAATTTTTGCCAGCATCAAGTCTCCATAGTTGACTGTGTACAACTTCCACAATGTTGTGTCCTTCATAAAGCCACAACACATGGTGTTATTGGGCTTTCACATGGAAAACTCATTCCCACTCGGTTCTCTGCACTTGAAACATTCATAAACACTAAATATTCAACAATAACAATCCATTCCACCGATTCTAGGAAGAGGAGATCAGTGGAATGGATGAAAAGTCCATTGTTTGAGCATAAAGCCCTAAATTAGGGTTTCACGACCAGTTCAAAGAAAACTACTTATAACTCCCTTCTAGATGAGTGTCAAGAACCCAAACCCTACTCAATTCAAAGGTGATTCATCCTACCTTTGTATCAATATGAAGAGAGCCTATGACAAATCCGTACAAGAACAGAGTATGGGCAGAAATAGGATGATAACATAGAAAAAGATAGAAAATAGAGTTTGCTTTGTTTATTTCTTCTCCAAATCTTCACTCACACTTCTTCCACGGGCCTGAGGAGGTTTACATACACATTTCCAAGCCTCCCAATTAGTTTGAATCGATTGGACAACTAAAAACTACCTACCAACCTCTCAAACTGTCAAAATTGTCTAGTGTTTTCACTATTTACAATGTGTATTAGAGGTTGATTACAATATGAACAAAATCATTACTACAAACCCCTCTAGAAAAATGTTAACATGGCCTCTGAACATGAAAATGAGATGCTCAATAGACACCTATGACAAAATGTCACTCCATTGGAGACTTAAGGAGGATTTAACTGTCCTAGACCAACTAGGACTTGACTGCATACATGAAACTATTGGCACCATGGCCATACATGATTTGCAATCAACATGGAATCAACTTGAAGTGGTGCAATGGCCCTTATTACATCGCAAAAACATGAGACAACATCAAGATTAAAACAAGAATCTTCGTGATCCTCATGGTGCTCCTGCACCATACTCCCAAGGGTGGAAGAGAACTCAAGTCCCTTGAGGGACCAGACCAACAATAGTAGTACCATGTTTGATGATGTCCTTGTCAATCATCCAAGTGGCATCCTCAGGAGGTAGACCCCTCCATTTGACAAGGTACTCTTTGTAAGTCCTCCTTCTAGTCTTCTTCAAGACTTTGGTGTCCAAGATGCATTCCAATTGCAAGGGTTGATTGGGTGGGACACCCTTAACCCATTCCTCATTTCCTGTTGCTATCACATCTGCCTCTGAATTTGTACCAATACCACCCCTGTAAGGAAACAAATCTGAAACATTAAAGATAGGAGATATGGCCAAGCCTTGGGGAAGCTCAATCTCATAGGCATTGGGCCCAAACTTGTGCACAATCCAGCAAGGACCTATCTTCTTCATGAGGAGTTTGGTTGGCTGCCCCTTTGGAAGTCTTTCCTTTTTCAAATGTGCCATGACCAAATCCCCAACCTTGTATTGCACATCTCTCCTTCTCTCATTGGCTTTCTCCTTGTACTTCTCATTGTTCCTTTGAAGAGTCTCTCTTACATTATCATGGATGTCCTTCATGGCCAATGCAAAATTCTTCACCTTGAGCACTGTTCTTCTCCAATCCATGTAGATCTCTCAATTCAAGAATGCCTCTTGGGTGAATCCCATAGACAACATCAAATGGACTCCTTGTGCTTCTATTGGTGGAGTCATTGTAAGCAAATTTAGCTTGAGGAATGATCATATCCCATGCTTCTCCATGCTACTTGGTAAGACATCTAAGAAGATTTCCCAATCACCTATTCACCACCTCAGTTTGGCCATTAGTCTGAGGGTGATAGGCTGAAGTGAATGACAATTGAGTGCCCAACTTCTTCCACAAGGTATGCCAAAAGTGGCCCATAAACTTTGGATCTCTGTCAGTCACAATATTAAGAGGTAAACCATGGATTCTAACAATTTCTTTGAAGAATAAACCAGCAATGTGTGAAGCATCATTAGTGCATTTACATGGCAAGAAATGAGCCATCTTACTGAAACTGTCCACCACAACAAATATGCTATCAAAACCTCTTTGAGTCTTAGGAAGACTCAAGGCAAAATGCATATTGATACTCTCCCATGGCCTATTAGGAATAGGAAGTGGCTAATATAGACCAGTATTAGATGAAGTACCTTTTGCCCTTTGACATATGCTACAACTCTAAACAAATTTTCTAACGTTTGATTGCATTTTAGGCCAAAAATAAAATCTTTTCACCTGATCCAATGTTTTGTCCAGCCCAAAGTGACCTCCTAGACCACCACAATGCTATTCCTTTATGATGTTCTCCCTCATGGAACACCTAGGAACACATAATTGGCTGCTTTTGAACAATAACCCCTACTGCAACAAAAACTCAGAAAAATTAGAATGATATGCATCCAAAAATTGCGAGCAAACTTCATATACCTCCTTGAAATCTTCATCATCCTTATACATTTGCTTGAGGGACTCAATCCCACACTTTGCAATTGAATTTCTTGAACCATGCACATTCTTCTACTTAATGCATCTGCCACTTTATTGGCCTGCCCTTTCTTGTGCTTGATGGAAAATGTGTAGGCTTGGAGTTGTTCAACCCATTTCATATGTTTATAACTGAGTTTTTCCTATGAATTCAGAAAACTAAGTGCATGATTGTCAATGTAAACAATGAATTCTTTAGGCAAGAGATAGTGCCTCTATTTCTTTAAGGCTTGCACCATGGCATACAACTCCAAGTCATAAGTAGAATAATTTCTCTTAGCATCATTTAGTTTTTCACTAAAGAAGGCAACTGGTCTGCCCTCTTGACTCAAGATAGCCCCTATAGCAAGGTTACTAGCATCACATTCCACCACAAACAACTTATTAAAATCAGGCAAAACAAGAATGGGCTGTTGTGCTACCTTTTGTTCTAGAATTTCTAAAGAATTACTGGCTGCCTTTGTCCAAGAGAACTTACATTTCTGCCCCCTTTAATGGTATCCAAAATAGGTGCACAAATATGACTAAAACCCCTTATAAACTTCCTATAGAATGTTGCCAAACCATGAAAACTTTTTACATCACCTTCTATTTTAGGAGTTGGCCATGACAAAATAGCCTCTACCTTAGCCAGATCCATCTTCAAACTACCTTGAGAAATGACAAAACCAAGATAGGTGAGTTCTTCCTTCATGAATACACTCTTCTCCATGTTAATCATCAATTTCTCATCATGCAACTTCTTCAAAACCTAATCCAAGTGCTGCAAAGACATCTCCTCTACCATGATACCCTTGTATTTCTCTAACAATTGCTGCACCTCCTTGGGAATTTCTTCCTCACTAGGACCATGCAAATTAGGACTATTTTTAGGCTTCAAAATTAGAGCATACCCTTGGGTTCCTTCCTCCTTAAGCATGTTAAGAAACTCTCTACCACTCACCAACATGACACTTGACCCTACATTCTTCTCCACACTTTCATCCGGCAAAGGATCCATTTTATACTTCCTACCATTCTTGGTTATGAATAAAGAGTTTAGCTTCCCATCATGTTGGGCTTGAACATCATATTTCCATGGACGTCCTAACAACAAATGACAAGCATCCATGGGGATTATATCACACAAAATCTTGTCCTTATATTCCCCTATCTCAAACTCTACCCAAGATTGTTCATCAACTAAGACTTGTTGCCCCTTATTCAACCATGACACCTTATAAGGACTAACATGAGGAAGTCTTTTCAATTTCAACTCGTCTACCATTTCAATAGAAACCAAATTTTTAGTTGAACCTGAATCAACAATTACCTTGCATATCTTACCATAGGCCTTGCATGATGTCCTGAACAATGTCTTCCTTTAAGGGGGTTCTTGTGTTTGAGGCACCTTCAACATGGTTCTCCTCATCATCAAACTTTCTCCTTCATGGACTGGGGCTGCACTTCCAATTGGAGAGTTAACTGTTGATGTGTAAAATTGCGCAGGTTCCAACACCAACATGGGAAGTTTCAGGAATGTGGGACTTGCTACCTGAAACAACCTCCAATTTTTAAAGAAGCTAGCTCTTCTCAATCTTAAATGTGTTTGGGAAAAAGAGTAGAAAGTAAATAGGATTACAGATACAATAAAAACAAAACTATCTATGGCGATGTGCCTGAGTAATAAGTATCTCTCTTGACTTAAGCACAGTGAAACTATTCTCAAGATTCAGTCACATTAAGGAGAAGATGTTGCATGATTAACGTAAACAGATATAACGAATAATTCAAAGGCTCATGAACAAACAATTTACAATAACATAGAAAATATCAACCAAGGCACAGAACTCTATCTTTCCCATTAATTTTTAGTAACATAAGAGGCACAGATACATGCACAGTTACATTCACTTTCTGAGTCAAGAATAACAAAATAAAGGTAAATGATATTCACTGGTCACAACAGAAAGTCTCAAACTTCTCTCTTAAAATTCTGACAGAAAACTATCTTTGGCAAAATTATCTATGAATGAATCCCTCTTCTTCATTACAAATGTTATATATTTATAGCACAGGAGCAGCCCCAAATTTTCTACAACAGTCAAATCCCAACGGTATAACCGAACTAGAGGTAACTAGAAGTGTCTGTTCGAAAAGATCCTTCGAATCTGAGATGGTTACTCCTTCTGCAAGCCCATTAGCTATAACATAATATATGTGGCATATTCCCTTTCAATCAGGTACAAACACTTGGTGACTTCCACCTATTTTAAACTTAAAACCCTGCAACAGATGGCAGCATCTGCATGCATCACCTGAAACTCCTTGGTTCATCATAAAGAAACAAGAAACTGACAAATGGCGACTTCCGCAACACTTAGAAATTGATACGTGTCTTTATCCGTAGCTTTCATACTTTACTATGTCTTTGTATTCAGGAGGGCTCTGCCTGTGTCATCTAGTGTGATCTGCAGCAACTACAACTTTATTACCTATGAGAAATGGGACCCGCAACACTTACCGCTCGGTAGCTTTCAAAAAGGAAAATAGAGACAGGTGGCATCTTCCGCTACAACTATGAATTTATACGTGGCACCTTCCGCGCTCTTGAAACTCTATGAGAATCTTGCGTGGAGATTGACACTTGTCACTGTCTGCATCATTTGAGAAACCTTTATTAACACCAAGGAAAAGTTAGAAAGCCTTTTACTTAGGCACCGCATCCACCACGTGGCACTTTTCGCTGCACTTGATACTTTAAAAACTGGGGCCCACCTCCATCCTTCACTAAATAGCAAAACATAAGAACCAACCCACGGAAGCTGACACTTGGCAAGCTCCACGGCTACCACAAAAGACACATGGCACCTTCTGCGCTCACACAGAAACTTTTAAGGAGTGCCTCCGCTGATGACATGTGGCACTCTCCATTGGGTTGTAACTTAGAAACTTCATTAGAAATACGACCGCTACGTGGCACGCTCCGCGTTAAAGTTATAACATAGAAACAAAAGTGCGGCTTGAACTGGGGCTCGACACTTGGCAAGTTCCACGCTACTCTGAGACTTCAACAAAATGAAACCCTTGTGGAGACCCTCACAGTGCTGTGAAAACCCTTGTGGCTACTTAGAACTTTCACAGGAACACTTGTAGAGGCAAAACTGAAACCCGCTATAACCCGCTAATGCACTGTAACTGAAACAAAATGTAGAGTATTTTACTCCATAGTTCTTGGCAACCCCGAGGACTTTTGAGCCTGCTCAAAAAGAATCCAAAAAATCATGACAAAAGAATGTGTATTAAAATTTCAACAAGGATCATAGATTCTACAAAGTTGTCTGATAAACAGACCATTCAGAGTCAGAAAGTCCCTACTTATTCTGCAAATCTTGGAAAGCAAAATCAAGGTTTATAATGTCCTTGTGTGAAAACTTCTACAAAATTTGAACTGTGGCCTTCAATTGGAACTCAAGTTGGGCCATTGGGATCAATACAGCTTCCACTTCCTGTACTGATGAAGAATCTGTTAAACCTTGAAAAATTGATTGATCATTTTGTCTAGTTAATAGCAGAGTCTTAATCTCATCAATCATTAATACAATATTATTGTCAGGGAATGGGGAGGGGAGACCCAACTACACCAGATCTTCTATATGTCTTTTCATGTCTTTGACTCCCTCCTTGACAACATCCAGGAGCTCCTGGCAATTTGTAGTAGCTGAATTGCAACTGAGAACTTCATTTACCCTCTTTGCTACTATCATTCTGTCACGAATCCCTACTGCTAATAGAACTTCATCTGATGTATCATATAGTTTCTTTAGCAATAGGTGAGAGTCAGATACCCTCAAAGAAACAGTAGATAGACTGGCTTGAATTGAAGTTTCCACTTTCTCACACAATTGCTGGGCATTTAACAGGAATGTTAAGGATGACTTTAGCTAAACAATCTCTTTAGAGATTTGTTTCCAAACTGAAACATATAGCTCCTTAACCAGGTTTAAAACTCAAGCATTCTTAGGCCTGTTAGCTAACTCAAGTGTCAACTATTTTATTGTTTGTTGCTCAGCTTGGAGTTGTGGCTGTATTGTAGCAGTAGTATTTTGCTCATTTAGCAACTTTTGCTGAAATTGTGTGGCTTGTTGCAATTTTTCTTGATATTTCTTCTCTAATGTGGCCTTTTCCTGCCTCAAAACATTTACTGCAACTTTTTCCTATGCCAGCTCTATTTTCAAAGAAGCATTTTGGGCTTGAGTTGCCTGATGAATCTGATAGGAAACAGTATTTTGCAACTGTTTATTGAGATTCTCTATTTCTTCATTTTTAGATTTCAACTCTATAGCAAGGTTGCTACTTTTTGTCTTCTCTTGAGTCAGGGCAGCTTCAGTTTTCTGCAGCTTCCTAGATACTTTCAAGTAATTAGTTGCCACAACAGAAGTGGTCTCATTGGGCAGTTTGACTCTGTCTTGTAGTCTGAAAAGGGACATGTCCATAGCTACTGCATTCATTGCAAAGTCCTGAAGATGTATCTGCTCATTTGGCTTTACCACATTTGGGGACAAATGTGTCACAGTCAACTGCTGTTCAATAGGGTCAAAGAGAGACCTCATATGTGGCATAGCCAGGCTCTTATTTTCTTTCTTTCTTTTCTTATCCATCCGGGCTTCTCTAGCCTTCTTAGTAGTATCTACTTGAGCTTGGAAGGTGGGGGGAGAGGCAATATAACCACCAAGAAAAGGATGACCCTGAGGTAATCCATAAGGAATAGCCAAATGTTGGCTACAGTCAACTTAGGGAGGGGCTCTCTTTGGAACAGAAGGAGAAAAAGGGGGCAATGATGTGGCCTATGAAGACATGGCCTGTGATGTAATAATTGGGGCAAATGTAGATATAGGCACAATAGAGGTGGTAGGGAATACTAATGTTTGGCTAGTTGGGATTGCCACCCCTATGGTAGAAGAAAGAGACTGAGAGGAAAAAGAAGAAGAACCAGTTACCTGAGGAGCAGTAGATGTGGCTAGTGGTTGTTGTTGTGGTGGCTCTGTCTCTTCGTCTGACTCTGGTGACAAGTTTAGTTTTCTATTCTTCCTTGGCCTTTCTTCTTCTTGCTCCTCTGATTCCTTTTCTACCACATTGACCACTACTGATGGTGGTAATGATACAAAACTGGAAGCCCCAGTGGCTAAAACTGATGGAGTCCCTCTAGGTGGTGATGACACCACACTCTTTTGCTTCTCTAAAACACTGAGAGATTGGGAACATGGGGATACAGGGGAAACAAATGAAGCATGCCCTGCTTCTTGCACTACATGAGTTGATTCTACCTCTTCTCCTGATTCCTCACCCTTCTTGTAAATTTTGCTTGTGTCAGGGCTAGAAACTGGAGAGGGATGCCATTCGTCCCAAATAGACTCCCATCTTTCATCTATATCAACATTCCCAAAAGAATGAGTGGTCTCTAAAATTTCCTTCTTGTATTTCTAGTAGGCCTCAATTTTCTTTGGCTTGCACTCCTTGTTTTTCAAATCCCTCTTTAAACTAGAAGTCATTCTGATCTTTGAAATGAAAAAGATAAGCAGAATACCTAAATATTCCCGTGGCTTTGAAATTGATGAGTTGATCAACCATGGAATAAGCAATTTATTCTGAAAAAATCTAGTCAGTATTCCTGTGACTTATCTACAGTCTTCAATCTGAACAGGATAGAAATTTGCCAGTCATAGACCGTAATGTCTTCCTTCATCCCAAAAATAAAATCCATCATTGACAGTGCCTCTTGACTAGCTTGAGTGAATTGTGCCCTCCCTGTAGGTAATGTGGGCATTTGGGTATTCTCCTCTGGCAACTGCAACTCTGAGTTGAGAAACCTTAGCTGGTTGTTTACATTTGACCATGTCTTTTACATTTTAGCAATAGTGGGGAATGTGGTCGTTTTATCATGATACAGAGCCAACATGTCTCTTATAGCTTTAGGTGTAATCTGCACCATAAAGGGTCCCTGTTGAATGGTGTTTGATGGTGCATGGAATAGCTCTGTGCACATATCAATTAGATTAGGGCAGAGGTGCACATTAGGGACCAAGAACTGTGCCAACTGCGAGGTCTAAATTCTCATTCCAAAGGTCTCAGACTGTCCACTCTTCACTTTTTGAATGCATCTCTAGTGTGCCCCTTCGCGGAGAGCCTTGGTAGGTTTTTGAAGGACTGGGTTGAAGATACCATTTGCGAAATCCTTTACTTTCGCTGGGTCGACGGAGTAACCTACTTCAGGGACTCTCATTCTAGGGTAGGGTCTCTTAGGTTGTGCAGGAGTTGAGGCGTAAGATTTGCTTTTTAAAGGATTGTGCTTCGGCCATGTCTGTGCTTGTGGGGAGAATGTGGGTGCTTTAATGGATGGAAACTGCACAACAGGAGAGACACACGGCCAAAAGTGTTTGTGAGGAATGAAAATTTGCAGGGGATTGCCAGGGATTTGAAGCAGGGAGACGGAGCAAAATTAGAGCCACAGTTAAGGTTTAACTCCTATTAATGGGGCTTTAATGAAACATCGTGCCTTATAAATGGCATTAATGCCAAGAAACTGTTAATGCATCTTTCCAAATCAGTATAGGACAAATTGTTAGAAATATTATGATAGTGGCTGCGAAAGTGCGTACTTTTGAGGATTTTGGGGATTGTAAACAACCATAATGTATGCAAGATTTCCAAAAAGAGAAGAGGCTTGCACTGCTGCCACATGTTCACAAAACACTTATTTTAAATGGAAAGCGGGAAAAAGAAGCGAGAAAACAGGAAAATAATAAAAGAAACTAACTATAGTACATAGGAGACATTGCTTAATTAAAATGCTTCAGATAGATCCCGTTCATAGGAATCTCCTCAGATTCACCTTCCATTGTCTCAAGCTCAAATGAATTTTGCTTCTTACAGGAACGAATCTTGTAAGGACCAGTCCACAGTGATTCAAATTTGCTGTGTCTACTGGGTTTGGTAGCTCTCTCATCCCATTTAAGCACTATTGAACCAACTTCAAAATGGGGATTTGAAGTCTTCTTGTCAAAACAATCCTTGATTATTTTTTGGTGTTTCATTAGTGACTCATGTGCTTTTTCCCTTTTTTCTTGCACCTCCAACAATTCAACAAGTCTGACTTGCATGGCACCATTCTCTTCAATCTCAATCTGTTTCAATAACTGTAAAGCAGGAATCTCTAGGCTCAGTGGCATTACTGTTGGCTTGCCATAGACCAATTCATATGGGGACATCTTTGTCACTTGCTTAGGTGTAATTCTATCAGCCCATAGTGTTGTGTTAAGTAATTTGTGCCACTCTTTGTGATGATCAGCCCCTATCCTTTTAATGAGTATAATTAGGTTCTTGTTAGTAGACTCTGCCAGACCATTACCTTGAGGGTAATAATTTGAAGAAGTCTTCAAATAAATTCCATATCTTAATGCAAACTCAGATATTTTTGTTCCCAAAAAGGCCTTAGCATTATCTAATATTTTGGTATGGGGAGGACCAAAATGAGCAGTGATGCCTTCTAGAAAGTCTAATATTACCTTTCCTATTGCTTCCTTGAGTGGTACTGCTTCACTCCATCTGGTGAAGTAATCTATGGCAGTTAGTATCCATTTGTGTCCCATACTTGACACTAGATTGATCATACCAATGAAATCTAGACCCCATTGGGAAAAGGGTTCATCTATGATTATGGGGCTTAGTGGCATTGCTGCGTTTCTTTTTTTCCCTGTATAAAACTGACAAGACTAGCACTCTTTAACCAGTTGATAACAGTATGTAAATAAAGTGGGCCAGAAGTATCCTGCCTGAGTTATTTTTATTGCAGTGGTCCTTGCTGAAAAGTGTCCACCTGAGGCTCCATGATGCAACTCATGTAGTATTCTCTTGGCTTCATCTTTCTCTATGCATCTTAGAAGTATACCGTCAGTGTTCCTTCTTAAAAGAACATGGTCAATCAATACAAAAAGGGTCCCTTGTTGTCTATAGTATATCCTTTTATCATGGGAGAGCTCTTTTTGGGAAAATCCCATGTATCATAAACTGAATCCTATTTGTGACCCAAGAATTCTAATCAATCTCTTGGATTCTCAACACATTCTCACTTTCTTTTTCTACAGTCACCATTCTCTCCATGTCTTGGGCCATATATTGGCACAATCCTTTGCCTCTTACTAACTTAGTGGGTCTGACCTCCACATCATATTCAAGGATTTTTTTAATCCAATTTGCTCTTTTCTCAGTGATGTCACCTTCCATAATGTATTCCCTCACACTAGGATGAGCCACTAATATCAGAATCTTATTCCCTGTGACCATATGTCTGAATTTCTTAAGATCTTTTACCATGGCATATGCCTGTTTCTCCACAAAATTATATCTGGCCTCATATTCCCTAAGAGTCCTAGAGAAAAAGGCTATTGGATGTTCTCCTTCTTGCTGGTCATCTTTCTGAGTTAAGACAGCAGCAACACTGAACTCACCTCCATACACATACATTATAAAAGACTTAGAGAAGTCTAGGTTTCTGAGTACTAGGGCTATTGAAATTGCTTTCTTGATCTCCTCAAAAGCCTGTCTCCCTTCTGTAGTCCACTTGAAAACCAAGTCCTTCTTCAGCAGCAGTGTCATTGGTCTTATTAGACCTACAAAGTCTGATATGAATCGACTGACAAAATTGATCTTTCCCAAAAAGGACTAGACTGCCTTCTTATTGACCGGTAGAGATAAATTCATTATGGCAGTGACTCTCTCTAGATCATTAGAGACTCCTTCTTTAGACACTATATGCCCTAACAGTTTGCCTTGAGGTACTGTAAAGATGCATTTCTTGGGATTCAGGGATATTCCAACCTCTTGGCATTTCTTAAAAACAGCTTCTAAATGATCAAAATGATCTACAACATTTTTGAAGAAAATAGTGAGGTCATCTAGATAAATCAAGATGATTTTGTTTATGAGCTCTCCAAATGCTACATCCATTGCTCTTTGAAAAGTGGCTCTAGCATTTGAAAGGCCAAAAGGCATCTTAGAGTATGTAAATGTTCCCCATTTTGTAGTAAATGCAGTCTTATGCTGGTCTTCATCAGCCAACCAAATCTGATTGTATCCAAAGAAACCATCTAACAAAGAAAACCTCTCTGATCCAGCCACAATTTGCAAAATCTGTTCCATAGAGGGAAGGGGTTAATGATCTTTCAAAGATGCTCTGTTCAGATCTCTGAAGTCTACACAGAGTCTTATGTCACCATTCTTTTTCCTGACTGGCACTAGGTTTGATACCCAAGTTGAGTTCTTGATTGGAAAAATAATTTTTGATTCTAAGAGCTTCTACAACTCATCCACCATTAGAGGTTCAATTCTAGGATTCACTGGCCTTTGCTTTTGTCTGACTGGTTTAGATCCTTCAGTCAGCTCTATAGTGTGCTGAATGATATTCCTATCATAGCCATGGAGGTCTTCATAGGTCTAGGAAATCACTCTGTCATATCTTTCACACAGATCAATTAGTCTTTCCTTCTCTTGCTAGGTTGTAGAATTACCAACCTTCAATTTTCTCCCTTCACTAACTTGGATTTTAGAATAATCCTCTTTATTTGCTTGAAACCTCTTCTTCTCCAGGCTTACATCTTCTGGGTCAAATAAGTTTTCTAAGGTAATCAGTCCTTTAGGAAGCTTATTGGACTTTAATTGAATAATTTGGTCGCCATATGCTTCTTCAATCTTAGGTTGCAACTGATCAGCAAATTCTCCTGACTGTTGCAAAAATGAAAGCACTTGAAAATTATTTTCAATAACTTGCCAATTTTGGTCATTGTATGGGATAGTTGGCCTCACTATAATTTTGACTGACTCATTATTGACTAGTAGATCAATTGCTGGGTCAAACTGTGAACCAATCTGTGCCATTCTATCTACCTCAGTATTTTGGGCCCTAGGGACTACTTCAATGTTGAAAGCTTCAAAATCGTCTATTAGGTCCCAAATCCTGTGTCTATAGGATCTCATTCTTACATTTTTGGCCTCTGCCTTTTCTCTGATTTGCTTTACCACCAGTTCTAAATCTCCTCTGACTACTAGATTCTTTACTCCCTTTTTCTTAGCTAACATTAGTCCATGCACCAAGGATTCATACTCAGCATCATTATTAGTGCAAGTAAATTGAAAACGGATAGCTCTTAGAATTTTTTCACCATTTGGAGTAGTAAGGCAAACTCCTGCTCCAAGTCCATTCTTACTTCTAGCCCCATCAAAATTTAGAGTCCAGATTTATGAGTCCCTTTCAGATTCTTGAGTCTGTGGTGTTTCTTTCCTTAAAACATTTGGGATCTCTTGGTCTTCTTCAAATATGACATAAGTGCCTAAACCAGTAGAGTCATAATTCCCATAGGGATCACTTTGCATCATAGTCAACAACTAATTATTCTCTTCCTCTTGTTGGTCATGTTCAGTCCAGTCACCTATCTCAATAAAGATTCTTTCATCTTTATTTAGCATAGCATGGGCTGCCTCTAATTTTGGGGTTGGTTCATTTGTGATATGGTCTTTTGATAATGGCTCAGACAATACCTTCATCTTTGTCCCATATTTGGTTCTTAGAATGAGGTGTGACCAATCTAATGACATGTAACCTCCTATCTTGGCTGTAAAATCTCTGGATAGACATAGACCAAAAATAGGAGGAATATCTATGACTACCACATCTTGATTTGCAATTATATTGGGGCAAGTATATAGTTGCAATGGGAGTTGCTTAATTTTCCCTATTGTTTGCATAGATTTCCCATCCAACTGCATAACTCCTCTTGTAAGTGGCTCATATTTTATTTTCAAAGCATATTCTATTTGCTTTGGCATTACTGTAGTACTAGCCCCAAAGTCTATCATTGCATTATGCAGTAATTTCTTCCCAACTATTAGAGTCAAATAAAAGGGATCTAGTTTAGATCTACCTACCTCAGGTGCATTATTCAATAGTGTTATTATCTACAAAGGTATAGTATCTTTGAGTTGTGGCTTTTCTTTATCAGTAGACCCTCCTTTAGCACCAATATGTTTAGGGGTTTCTTGACTTTGAAGAGCCTCCTACAACATCTTTTGCTCAGGAATAGCTAACATGTCCCATATTGACACATGTACTGGGGTTCTTTTAAGCTGATCCACCACATTCACAAGTCCCAATGCTTGGGTCTTTGGGTAATAAAGGTATCTTGACTTTTCTTGCATTTGACCTGAGGCTACTTGATTCTGCACAAGCTGGGACTTTTCTTGTCTAGAAATTGTGTCCTGATGACTCTAAAAAGGGGAATTCCCTATGATTCCATTATTAGTGACTTTAGGCTGTTCCATCATTCTCCTCTTTGCCCTGGTATAGTAATCTAATTGCACCAATGGCTTCTTGGAAGTAGATGCTTCATTTAGGAACACTGTGTCTTCTTCTTCAATCCAAGAGAATAAAGCATGCTCAGGGGCTATTTCCTCTTCTTACTGTAAGGACATCCCTTGCATCTGGGCCACCAGGACTGCATTTTGCACACCAGGAGACTGATATGATGAAGTGTTAGAATTTGCAAATTGTCCTTCCAATCCTCTCTGTTCTGCTATCTTTTGCTGCAAATTTCCTCTGGGGCAGTCTCTGTGCATGTGGGCATTGTTGCAAGGAAAACACCAAGCATTTGTGTCATCCACAAAATTATTTTTCCCTGGCACAATTTCCCTGTTGGGATTAGGAGGGACAATTTGTAAGGGTGTAGGGACTGTGACCAACTGGTTTGAAGGCTGAGGGTTAACCTGTCTCTAAGAGCCCTGGAATTGATTTGGTTGAAAGGGAGGTTTGTTTCCTTGATAACCTTGATAAGGGGGCTTTGGATAGGGATTTTTCTGTCTCTTTAGATTAATGATCTCATTAGAGAAAGTCCTTAATATGTTTTTGACATCATCCATCTCAGATGATTGAGCAAGGGCAATCTGTGTCTTAGCAGGTTGTTGAGGGAATGCATACATAGATACTAGTGGGTCTATAGGATTAGGGGTTTCTTGAGGTGAAGGTAAGGTAATCTCTGGGAACATGGGCATAGGAGGCCTTGGGGGCAACTTTTCAACATCTATTAAGTTATTTTCAGCCTTGACTGCCAACTCATAAGCTTCTGGTAGTGTCTGACCTCCAAGTGACTGAATCATTACTGATATATCTGAGTTTAGAGCCTTAAGATAAAAAACAATAGTCATACCTGGTCATGGTCTTGCTGTAGTAGGAATTCTCTCCCAAGTCTTTTGAAATCTTGAATTGAAATCAGTCATAGCTTCTCGTGGTGCCCTTTTGATAGTAATCAATTGTTGCAACAAAGAACACTTATCACCCTTTTCTTTAAATCTTTCAAAGAAAGCATCACCAAGCTGATCCCATGTAGATATAGTGTTTGGGGTTAAAGATCTATACCAGTCCAGAGCCTTCCCTTTGAAAGAAGCTACCAACAGTCTTATAGCCACATTCTGTTGAGTAATGACATGAACTGTACACACATCAGAAACATCCTGCAGATGTTCTTTAGGTGTCTTAGAATATTCCCCACTAAATTTGGTGCAGGAGCACCCCATTACTGTCAAGAAGCCCCCTATTATCATTTTAATTATTGTAAGGCCTAGTGCCAATTGTTGATTCAGACCAATGTGTCCCATATTGTAAGCCACATGGCACCTATTGTAAATGGATAGGAAGTATAGTAACTGTCCGAGTTGTAACTGTCTTGTAACGGATGGCAGAGGTGACGAATCGATTCAGATTCCACTGAAGTGTAACTGCCTTGGCTAGGTTCTTTATAAGTGTGTGTGTGCTTGAAGAGGATAGACAGGGAGAGAGAGACAAGAAAAGGAAAAAGAAACAGTTTGTAATTTTTGAGTAGAAAAACAAAAGAATTTTGGTTTGGTCTCGTCATAGTGTTTTGTGGTTTGGGACCATTCCACTGGTTGAGGCTTCCGCCGAAACCAGTGGAATGATTTCCCTGGGTTTTAATTTCTTTCCATTTGATTTAGTTCAGAAAATCTGTTTGTCTGTGTGGTTATAGTAAACTAAAGCAATCTGCGTAGTTGCAGTATAGATTAGAAATCTGTGTGTGTTTAGTTGCAGAATTTGGTAATAGTGAAGACAGTTACAACCAAACAGGAAAAGAAGAAAGCCTCGTGTGATATATAGAAGCAAACGCAGAAAGAAGTCTCTGTGTGCATCGGCGTGAACCTTGGCATCAAGCTAAGGAGATGATTGTTTGGCTAAAGTTATATTGTCACAGCGACAAGTGAGTTTGTATCAGGTTGATACTAAGTATCGACATAGCGGTTTTGAGGAAAGCTGATAGTGAAATGTTTTGCCGATGGTTGAACCATCGGATTGAACTGGTTCATCGGTTCAATGGGTTCAACCGAAAGGTTCAAAGCATCGGTTCAAATGAAAGGTTCAAAGCATCGGTTCAACCGAAAGGTTCAAAGCAGTGGTTCAACCGAAAGGTTCAAAGCATCGGTTCAACCGAAAGGTTCAAAGCAGTGGTTCAACCAAAGGGTTCAAGGAAGTAGTCTCACCGATGGAGAAAACAATGCTTGGTATCGGGTGGTCGGCAAGAGGTGTTCGAAGTCTGACCGACCAAGGAGTATTCATAAGCATATCGGCATGAGATCTAGTATCGGCGGATGTAGAAAATGTGCTACCGATGGTCCAAGTCTTGTCGACGCTCAATTTGATGTTAGGTTCATCGATGTGAGGATCACCATCGGAAGAAGAAAGTTACATTGGGCCGACGATAGTAACTCTCACCGATCGGGTTGAGATTCAAGAAGTATCACCGATGAGAGTATATCGGTATGACATTTCATATCGGAAGACAAGGAGTAAGTCAGGCCGATGGTTAAAGTCTGACCGATGGAGCAGTTGCATGCGAGTTTCAGCGTGAGGTTGTGATTTCAGAGAAGAAGTAAAGAGTCCCACCGAAGATGGAAGTCTGGGCGATGGATGTTAGCCATCGGAAAGAATAGCATGTCGGTGAAAGAAATTAGGAGAGGGCCAATAAGAGAAGTGTTGCCGATGGTAATGGGAATATCTATTTCACTGAGATATGGATGTGATCTTGCCGATAATGAAGAATACACATGTTTAGGTGATGTATGGGCCTTGCGAAGGAACATTTGAAAAGCTATTTGAGCACTTTGTGGGTTTTAATGGGTTGTTCACCCTATTTAGTAAGGTAATTGTAGTTCCTCTGCATCAAATTGGTATCAGAGCCAGTGAAAGCTCTGGGAGTCTAAGTGAGAGATTGGTGGCTTGTTTTGGTAATATTTGTGGTTGCAGATGCATGTCCACAAGCTGCAAGCAGGTAGATAAGAGATCTGTCATGGAACCACAGGAGATGGTTCAAGGGCCTGAGAAGAAGGTCCAGTGAGTGTCACCAAAAGTCCTGGGGAGAGAGGCATGAGAGGACTCCTAGGTGAGGGACAGAAGTGTTGGTGCAGCATTACGGTTGGACTTATAGCAGCATCTTGAGGAGCAGCCAGTTAAACTCCATTAAGAGGAGTCACAGTTGAAGGGTACAATTAGCAGAGGCGTCAAGTTTGAAGACACCAAGAGAACAGAGTTGTTGCAGTTCTCACCGAGCATTTCCATGGGACATGGAAATTTTTCCAGTCTAGAAGTATGGTGCAGGAGCACCCCATTACCGTCAAGAAGCCCCCTATTATCATTTTAATTATTGTAAGGTCTAGTGCCAATTGTTCTGATTCGGACCAATGTGTCCCATATTGTAAGCCACATGGCACCTATTGTAAACGGATAGGAAGTATAGTAACTGTCTGAGTTGTAACTGTCTTGTAATGGATGGCAGAGTTGACGAATCGATTCAGATTCCACTGAAGTGTAAATGCCTTGGCTAGGTTCTTTATAAGCGTGTGTGCTTGAAGAGGACAGACAGGGAGAGAGAGACGAGAAAAGGAAAAAGAAACAGTTTGTAATTTCTGAGTAGAAAAACAAAAGAATTTTGGTTTGGTCTCGTCGTAGTGTTTTGTGGTTTGGGACAATTCCACTGGTTGAGGCTTCCGCCGAAACCAGTGGAATGATTTCCTTGGGTTTTAATTTCTTTCCGTTTGATTTAGTTCAGAAAATCTGTTTGTCTATGTGGTTATAGTAAACTAAAGAAATCTGTGTAGTTGCAGTATAGATTAGAAATCTGTGTGTGTTTATTTGCAGAATTTGGTAATAGTGAAGACAGTTACAACCAAATGGGAAAAGAAGAAAGCCTCGTGCGATATATAGAAGCAAACACAGAAAGAAGTCTCTGTGTGCATCGGCGTGAACCTTTGTGTCGGGCTAAGGAGATGATTGTTTGGCTGAAGTTATATTGTCACAGCGACAAGTGAGTTTGTATCGGGTTGATACTAAGTATCGACATAGCGGTTTTGAGGAAAGCTGATAGTGAAATGTTTTGCCGATGGTTGAACCATCGGATTGAACCGGTTCATCGGTTCAATGGGTTCAACCGAAAGGTTCAGAGCATCGGTTCAAACGAAAGGTTCAAAGCATCGGTTCAACCGAAATGTTCAAAGCAGTGGTTCAACCGAAAGGTTCAAAGCATCGGTTCAACCGAAAGGTTCAAAGCAGTGGTTCAACCAAAGGGTTCAAGGAAGTAGTCTCACCGATGGAGAAAATAATGCTTGGTATTAGGCGGTCGGCAAGAGGTGTTCAAAGTCTGACCGACCAAGGAGTATTCATAAGCATATCGGCATGAGATCTAGTATCGGCGGATGCAGAAAATGTGCTACCGATGGTCCAAGTCTTGTCGACGCTTAATTTGATGTTAGGTTCATCGATGTGAGGATCACCATCGGAAGAAGAAAGTTACATTGGGCCGACGGTAGTAACTCTCACCGATCGGGTTAAGATTCAAGAAGTATCACCGATGAGAGTATATCGGTATGACATTTCATATCAGAAGACAAGGAGTAAGTCAGGCTGACGGTTAAAGTCTGACTGATGGAGCAGTTGCATGCGAGTTTCGGCGTGAGGTTGTGATTTTAGAGAAGAAGTAAAGAGTCCCACCGAAGATGGAAGTCTGGGTGATGGATGTTAGCCATCGGAAAGAATAGCATGTCGGTGAAAGAAATTAGGAGAGGGCCGATAAGAGAAGTGTTGCCGATGGTAATGGGAATATCTATTTCGGTGAGATATGGATGTGATCTTGCCGATAATGAAGAATACACATGTTTAGGTGATGTATGGGCCTTGCGAAGGAACATTTAAAAAGCTATTTGAGCACTTTGTGGGTTTTAATGGGTTGTTCGCCCTGTTTAGTAAGATAATTGTAGTTCCTCTGCATCAAAATTTGGGCAGAGCCTTCAGGGCATTAGCTGGAATAGGGTCCCAAGTGGCTAGTGGTATTGGGAGAATCAGAGGACTGCCAGTGTTCCAATCTGCATAATTCCTTGGGGCTATAGGTGCTCCCATGTTTGCTCTTGGTGCTATTGCAAACTGATTCACTCTTCTCCTTGGATTAGCTACCAGTGGTGGCAAAAGAATACCTGAGTTAATAGCAGATCAAGATCTTGTTACAGGTCCACAACTCTGACTCTGTGTAGCTCTTTGGTTCATGCAATCTTGATAGGGACTTTAAGAAATGGTCCCATTGGGCGTGCCAAAAACTGTTGATGTGTAAAATTGCGCAGGTTCCAACACCAACATGGGAAGTTTAAGGAATGTGGGACTTGCTACTTGAAACAACCTCTAGATTTTAAAGAAGCTAGCTCTTCTTGATCTTAAATGTGTTTGGAAAAAAGAGTAGAAAGTAAAGAGGATTACATATACAATAAAAGTAAAACTATCTATGGTGATGCACCTGAGTAATAAGTATCTCTCTTGACTTAAGCATAGTGAAACTATTCTCAAGATTCAATCACATTAAGGAGCAGATGTTGCATGATTAACATAAACAGATATAATGAATAATTCAAAGGCTCATGAATAGACAATTTACAATAACACAGAAAATATCAACCAAGGCATAGAACTCTGTCTTTCTAATTAATTTTTAGTAACATAAGAGGCACAGTTACATTCATTTTCTGAATCAAGAATAACAAAATAAAGGCAAATGATATTCACTGGTCACAGTAGAAAGTCTCAAACTTCTCTCTTAAAATTCTGACAAAAAACTATCTCTGGCAAAATTATCTATGAATGAATCCCTCTTCTTCATTACAAATGTTATATATTTATAGCATAGGAGTGGCTCCAGATTTTTTGCAACAATCGAATCCCAACGGTCTAACCGAACTGAAGGTAACTGGAAGTGTCTGTTAGAAAAGATCCTTCGAATCTGAGATGGTTACTCCTTCTGCAAGCCCATTAGCTATAACATAATATATGTGGCATATTCCCTCTAAATCAAGTACAAACACTTGGCGACTTCCACCTATTTGAAACTTAAAACCCTGCAACAAATGGCAGCGTCCGCATGCATCACCTGAAACTCCTTGGTTCCTCATAAAGAAACAAGAAACCAACAAATGGTGGCTTCCGCAGCACTTGAAATTGATACGTGTCTTTATCCGCAGCTTTCATACTTTACTGTGTCTTTGTATTCGGGAGGGTTCCGCCTGTGACATCTGGTGTGATACGTAGCATCTACAACTTTATTACCTATGAGAAATGGGACCCACAACACTTACCACTTGGTAGCTTTCAAAAAGGAAAACAGAGACAAGTGGCAACTTCCACTACAACTATGAATTTATACATGGCACTTTTCGCGCTCTTGAAACTCTTTGAGAATCTTGCATGGAGATTGACACTTGTCGCCATCTGCATCATTTGAGAAACCTTTAATAACACTGGGGAAAAGTTAGAAAGCCTTTTAATTCGGTGCTGCATCCACCACGTGGCACTTTCTGCTGCACTTGATACTTTAAAAACTAGGGCCCACCTCCATCCTTCACTAAATAGCAAAACATAAGAACCAACCCGCGAAAGCTGACACTTGGCAAGCTTTGCGGCTACCACAAAGGACACATGGCACCTTCTGCATTTAGATAGAAACTTTTAAGGAGTGCATCAGCTGATGACATGTGGTGCTCTCCACTGGGTTGTAACTTAGAAACTTCATTAGAAATACGACCACTACGTGGCACGCTCCATGTTAAAGTTATAACATAGAAACAAAAGTGTGGCTTGAACTGAGGCTTGACACTTGGTAAGTTCTACACTACTCTGAGACTTCGGCAAAATGAAACCCTTGTGGAGACTCTCACGGTGCTGCAAAAACCCTTGCGGCTACTCAGAACTTTCACAGGAACACTTGCAGAGGCAAAACTAAAACCCGTTATAACTTGCTAATGCACTATAACTAAAATAAAATGTAGAGTATTTTACTCTACATTAACACTTTGGCAATCTTCCTCTTGGATCAAATGGTTCCTTCTCTCTCCTCCATTAGAGCTTGAGGCTTACTTCTCAGGACATTTGAAGGCTGGGTGTCCCACTTGGTTGCAATTGAAACATCTCCCTGTGAAGACATTAGGAACTCTACCTGGTCCACCAAACCTACCCCTTCCATTGGGTCTCCTTCCTCTAAAGCCTCCTCTTGAACCTGATTCCCACTTTGTTCTTGGGAACTAGATTCCCTTTGACTTCTTTGAAACTAATTTTTACCTCCAAAACTGCCCCTACCTCTAAAATTTTTGCCCCCTCTACCTCTATTTTTCTACTCACCTTTCCTCTTCAACTTCTCTTCATCCCTCAATGCCATTTGAAAGCATTTGTCCACAATCTCAGGGGTTAAAATACTAATCTCATCTTGGATATTGAATTTTAGGCCATTGATGTACCTTGCAACTTTTCCCTTCTCATCTTCTACTTGCCCACATATGAGAGTTAGCTTATGAAACTCTTCAGTGTAGGTGGACAAATCCATGTCCCTTTGTTTGAGATTTTGCATCTTCCTATAAATCTACACCTCATAATCTGCTGGTAGAAACTAGGATTTGATCCTCTCCAACATCCTGCTCCAAGAAGTGATCATACTTCTCCCACTCTTCACCCTCTCACCTTGGGTGTAATTCCACCATGTAAGGGTAGCACCTTTGAGTTTTGTTTTGGCAAACTTCACCCTCTTGTTCTCAGGTACTTTCTTGTATTCAAAGTAGTTATTTAGGGCCTCAATCCACTCCATAACTTCATTAGCATTCATCTTGCCACTAAACATTGGAGCTCCATCTGAACCTCTGAAGAATCTTTTCCAATTGCCTTGATGGCTTCAAGGAAATGTTTTTGATCTGCAGGTATCTCTGCCTCTTCTTGATTTTTCTTCTTCTTCGTCCTCTTTTTCTTCCTCTCCATCAAAACCTTCATCTATCCTCTTCCGTATCCTCAGTGCCTTCAACTCAGCTTGGAATGCTTCCTTGACTCCACTCTTAATCTTCTCTTCCATCTCTTTGAACTTCTTAACCACCTTAGTGGTCATCCCTTTTGGAGGCATGTTTCTAGCCTCTTCTTCACTCTCCTCTACTGACATATACCAGGTCTTACACACAACCAACTGACAAAACCTAACTTGGCTCTGATTCCACTATGATGTAGAGGACCAAGGACAATTTGTGGATCCCACAGTTTGACAAGACCTTGCAAACATTCAAGAACCTAACTCATGGATTAACATGAAAAAGTGGGAACATCAGTTAGTTTCCTTGAAACCATCATGTAAAGGCTTGTTAGGCATTTCATAAGACTCATCCAAACCATTGGCTAAGGCTTGACAAGCTTGGGTTTAGTACTTCCTTCACAACCCACTAGATTCTTTGTAGCCCTTAGAAAAGGAACCGTCAGGAATAACTTTTTCTAAAGGCCTGATTTCCACAAACTTGGACCACTTTTAGACACCCATTTAGACTGCCCTCCACATTCCCAAAATGGGTCTAGGATGTTTTGGAAAGTGTACCTCAACTAGGACTGTTCTACTAGCCTAGAGCCCCTAATTAGGTCTCTTTTCCAAAGAGACTACCCTTCAACCACCTCATAGAGATTTCTAACCTATTGAGACATGTCCAATAGATGCCAAAACAACAATTTTTGTAAGCATCAAGTCTCCACAGTCATCTGTGTGCAACTTCCACAATGTTGTGTCCTTCATAAAGCCACAACACATGGTCTTGTTGGGCTTTCACATGGAAAAGTCATTCCCACTCAGTTCTCTGGACTTGAAACATTCATAAATACTAAATATGCAACAATAACAATCCATTCCACCAATTCTAGGAAGAGGAGATCAGTGGAATAGATGAAAAATCCATTGTTTGAGCAAAAAGCCCTAAATCAGGGTTTCACGACCAGTTCAGAGAAAACTACTTATAACTCCCTTCTAGATGAGTGTCAAGAACCCAAACCCTACTCAATTCAAAGGTGATTCATCCTACCTTTGTATCAACATGAAGAGAGCCTATGACAAATCCGTACAACAATAGAGTATGAGCAGAAACAGAAGGATAACACAGAAAAAGACAGAAAATAGAGTTTGATTTGTTTATTTCTTCTCCAAATTTTCACTCACACTTCCTCCATGGGCTTGAGGAGTTTTACATACACATTTCCAAACCTCCCAATCAGTTTGAATAAATTGGGCAACTAAAAACTCCCCACCAACCTCTCAAACTATCTAAACTGTCTAGTGTTTTCACTGTTTACAATGTGTATTAGAGGTTGACTACAATATGAACAAAATCATTACTACAAACCCCTCTAGAAAAATGTTAGCATGGCCTCTAAACATAAAAATGAGATGCTCACTAGACAGCTATGACAAAATGTCACTCCATTGGACACTTATGGAGGATTTGACTGTCCTAGACCAACTAGGACTTGACTGTCTACATGAAACTATTGGCACCATGGCCATACACCATTTGCAATCAACATGGAATCAACTTGAAGTGGTCCAATGGACCTTATTACATCACAAAAACATGAGACAAACATCAAGATTAAAACAAGAATCTGCATGAGCCTCTTGGTGCTCCTGCACCATTCATTGCACATAAATATCAAACTTTCTCATATTTTTAGAACCCTTGTCTCAGAGTGTTTATACAGTCAATATATGATACAAAAGAGAGAAGAAAGCAAAAGAGGTGTCACAGAAATGAAATAGTGTCATGGCCGTATCAGAGGAAAAAGTTCTGTGCAAGAGAAAGTGAAATTTCATCTATTGATATTTTCAAACCCTAGTGCCTTTTTACTTGCAGATAAAACTATAGTCAAAGATTTTCTATATAGAGAAGAGATGTGATGGTCGTGATCAGGAGAGCATTTTTATGTTAAAAATATAATACCCATATGCAAATAGGTAAAGCTCTTGTTTCTTTTCTATATATAGTTGAAATGAGTGCCATAAGATGGAGCTAATACCATAGCTATGCTAGAAGAAGGCCTTTTTGTGCAGCAAAGACTAAACCCTTGTCAGAAAATTTCAAACCATAGTGCCATCTTACACTTACAACCAAAATAAAGTGATAAAATGTATCTACTACCATAGCCGTGCCAGGAAAAGAGTCGTGCCAGGAAAAGAACATTTTCATGCTAAAAAGAGAATACCCATCTATATATGTTGAAACCCTTGTTTCATATTTAGAAGCCCTCATCAGTTCTTCATATTTTTTGTGTCTATATATAGGTGTAGAATAGCCATAACAAAATGAATGCTTTGTATGTGCAAAAAAGATCAAACACTTGTCATAAAATTAAAAAACCCTCAAAGTTTTTGCACCTACAATCAAATAAAGGATGAAAAAGAGATGTATACAGGCACGACTAAAAGAGATATATCATTTTCTGTAATAAAATGCAATACCCATTTCAATAAATCTTAGAAGACCCTTTTCATTCTTTAGTTACAGTGAGACAAATGAAGCTACAGGAGAGACAAGAAACAGATGCTTACCTTATTTTTTTTTAGCATGAAGAGACACCTATCCGTGGCCTCACAGGTGTATCAAACTCTCAAATACAGGTTACAGTTGCAGAGACAAAAAAAGTTTGTTGTAAAGAATGTGTAATGTATTAAGATAGCATTGAGCATGGAAGCCGCAACCATGAAAGGAGAAAGAAGCTACAAAAGCCAACAAAGATGCCAGTATACACAAAACAAAAGTTTACCTTCTTTCTTTCATGCAAAATTCTAAAGATTCGACCAAGAGAAGACCAGAGGGAGAGTAAAAAGCCAAAGAGATATGCTTGAATCCTTCAAAACCTAATTGATAGAATGTAGTTGCAGAGCGAATGAGGGAGAATGCCAAATGAAAAATGAAGACAACTTTTAGGGTTATCTATTTCTTTTGTTCGAAGGTTCTTTCTCTCATTTTGTGACTTTACAAAGACAAAAAATCAATTACCTTATCCAAAATGCCCCTAGTCAAGACTTTAGTCTTGAGATTTCCTAGTCATCATGATATGGAGGGGCCGACAAACATTGTTGCACTTGATTTTTTATAAAGTCAAAAGGGTTAGTATTATGAGAAGGCAAGGCTTCATGCCTTATGATTCATTTAAATTAAAATTCCTTTGTGGTCAACTAAATAGCATGGTCAAAGCTACCTCATATGAAACACATGCCTATTCGAAGATTCATTGTCATTTTTTGCAAACATTCAAAGGTCAAAGATCCTTCTTTATTATGCATCGTGGCCATCAAGGTCAAAGGAGCATTGTATTAGGACATAATATGCATGAAGATAGAGTAGGTTTACAAGGTGGCAGATGGTGCAGGAGCACCCCTTCATCAAGTTAATTTTATAGTTAAGAGGGACTTGTAGGTTGTCATGTTTTAGGCATTATAATAAGGTTTGTTTGACCATACATGTCATTGTCATGGTAATTTGTAATTCGGTTTCTATTTGTAAGTCCCAAGGGACACCTATCGATTTGTAAAGATAGGTTGTTGAGTTTGTTAGTTAATTATCTCTCATAGCCGCTTGGAACTCTCTCTCAGCCGCTGGGAATCATGTCAGTACTACTGTTGGTAAGTAGTTAAATAGCCTAGATCGAGTCAGTTGCACAGGATAGAGGACTGTAGTTAGTTTAATTAAATTAAGGAGTGCATTGTGATCTCAGACAATTCTATTCATCTCTAGAAGCATAATAAAGAAGATCCTATTTTTTTTTATCTATCTGGCATTCAATCCCATTGTGTAATCGATTTGTTGGTTTGTTCTCGAGATGGATTTTTAAATCCATTCCACCGGTTCATTACTTCATAATTGGTGGAATGGCTCTAGATTTTAGCTTGTGTTTTTGTTTTGTTTTCATGTTCATAGGATTGATCAGTAGCATGCTCTAATGAGTCCTAGCATCCGCATGTGCTAGGTTGATAAATTGCTAAGGCTGGATATTTGCAGGCGGAAAGATACAAAGAAACCACGAGCGGTTCAGTAGAGTCAATCGGTAAAACAGAAGTGGTAAGCTTCCTGTGTTGAACCACTTTGCAAAGGTTTGAAGGTCCACTAGTTCAACAACAGTGGAATGGAGCACTGGCATGAGCTTCACCATCGGGCTCTGGCAATAGTTTTAGTTCAATGGAAAACATTCGATCGAACCAATTCCTAAGGCTCAATGGTTCGAGGTTCATCGGTACAATAGAGATTGGACTGAGTAGTTGATATATCGGCGTAAGACAAAATATCAGGCTCCGTCAAAAGTATTAAGTTGGCAGAGATCGGTATGTTAATGTTTGGCAAAGGTACCCTTTGGTTGAACCTTTGAACTGATTCAACGGTTCAAAGGGTTCAACGGTTCAACGATAGAGTTGATCCTTAGGCGCGGCGAAAGGAAGGGAGAGTTGAACTAACGATTGAACCAGTTCAACGGTTTAGTGATGGGCACTGGTTCAACGACGGGCACCAGTTCAATGGTTCAGAAAACTGATGGTTCAACGATTCAATCAAACAATGGTTTGAAGGTTCAACCATAGTGACAGCATTGTGTTTTAGATGGGTTCCACCAATTCTGTCGTCCGCTCTGGCATCATTTCACGGTTATCTATTGTGCGCTCCCTATCATATTGGTATTAGAGCCTGAAAAGATTTGGGTGGCAAGTTGAGTAGAGGACTTGTAGGATTGTTGGCATTTTTTCTGTGAATGTTTATGTCAGATAAAGAAAGTGAGACAGAGGCAGAGAGGATGCCTCCCAAAAACATGTCACAGGACGCCGTTAAGAAGTTGATTGAGGAAATGCTTGAATCCAAGTTAGGAGCATTCAAGTAGACCAAAAGCAAAGATAGGGATGATGAAAGTGACAGCAAGGAGGAAAATACAAAAATTGGTGAAACTAGTAAGAAGGCAGAGGAGATACTAGCAGACCAAAGGGCATTTTTAAATGCATTAAAGTCAGTCAATAGGGACACCATCGATGGGTTACCTATGTACAGTGGAAGCATGGAAGCGAAGGAGGTGATTGACTGGATTGAGGCATTGAACAATCACTTCGAATACAAAGAAGTCCCTAATGATAAGAGGGTTACATTGGCAAAGGCAAGGTTACAGGGATCTGCTCTTGCATGGTAGAATTATGTACAAGGGGAGCGAGTCAAGGAGGGGAAAAATATGATAACCTCCTAGGAAAGGATGAAGACCAAGCTTAGGGCACAGTTCTTACCCCTGGACTATGATGTGTAGATGTATAAGAAGTTGCAAAACCTCAGAACTCAATCTCAGATCAAAAAGACAAGAAGAAGAGTCAGAAAAAGTGGCCAGGTATTTGAATGGCCTAAGGATGAACATTCAAGATGAAATCAGCATTTTATCACCAGACACAATAAACAAATGTTTCCAAATGGCCTTAAGGGCTGAAGAAAAGATAAAGAGAAAGAGTGAGTAGAACCAAAGAGGTAGAGATGGAAGAAATTTTAGAGGCAAAGGAAGTTTTGGAGGAAGAAGTCCTAACCTGAGGCCTAGTGGTGAGTCTATCCAAGAAGGGCAAGTTGGGGACTGAAGTAGTAGAGGAGGCGACCAAGGAAGAAGGCCTAATGGAAGAGGTGGGACAAGTGGATCAGGTAGAGGATCCAAATTCTCCAATATGAGATGTTATAACTGTAATTAGATAGGGCACCCAGCATACAAATGTCCCGAGAAAGCCTCAACTTCTCATGGTGGTGAGAAGCGAACCACTTTGACTCAAGAAGATGTAAGGATTGTGACATCTCTGGAAGTTAATCTACCATCAGAAATGGGAGAAAGTCTGATGCTTAAGAGGATGCTGCTCAAAGAAACAGTGCAGACAAAACCATCACAAAGAAGGGTTTTATTTAGAATCAACTGCAAGATCCAAGGTAAGGTTTGCAAGGTTATTATTGATTCTGCTTCGACAGATAATATCATATCTTTAGAAGCAGTAAATAAGTTGAATCTGGAAAATATACCACATAGCAGTCCTTATAAAGTTAGTTGGTTGAATAAGGGGCAACACATACTCATCGATGAACAGGCATGGGTAGAATTCAGTATTGGGGAGTATAGGGACAAGATTCTGTGTGATATCCTCCCCATGGATGCCTGTCATCTTTTATTAGGCAGACCATGGCTGTTTGACAGAAAGGCTCATCATGATGGGGAAAAGAATGCTTACTCATTCCAAAAGGATGGTGTAACTTATAGGATACAGTCACTGGTAGAAGAGGATCCTCAGCATGTAGGGTCTAGTGTAATGCTGGTAGGAGAAAAGGAATTCATGGATACGCTAAAGGAAGGTGATGGAGTAGGTTTTGCTTTGATTATGAAGCCCAAGGGGGAAAAGAAAATAGGTGTGAGGGAAGTAGGACCTAAAGAGGTCAGAGATCTACTTGAGAGTTATAAAGGAGTGGTTGCAAAAGATATACCGGATTCCCTACCACCAATCTGAGACATTAGCCATCAGATAGATCTCATACCAGGAGCAGTACTTTTGAATAAGGAAGCATATAAAATGACCCCTCAACAGAATGAGGAGATAGCTAGGTAGGTTCACAAACTTTTAGACAAGGGTCTAATCAGAAAGAGTTTGAGTCCATGTACAGTCCCCATCATTTTAGCACCAAAGAAAGATGGGAAATGGAGATTGTGTACTGATTCCAGGGCAATAAATAGGATAACTATCAGATACAGGGTTCCTATTCCTAGAATTAAAGATCTTATGGATTGTTTGGGAGGTGCTACCTATTTCTCTAAAATAGATTTGAAGAGTGGGTACCATCAGATAAGGATAAGAGAAGGGGATGAGTGGAAGACAGCCTTCAAAACCAATGAAGGACTATATAAGTGGCTTGTGATGTTGTTTGGTCTTTCAAACGCCCCTAGTACCTTTATGAGACTAATGAATGAGGTGTTGCAGGAATTCATCGGAAAATTTGTGGTAGTCTACCTTGATGATATTTTGGTATTCAGTAAGAGCAAGGAAGAGCACTTGAAACATCTAGAGATAGTCTTGAAGAGGCTGCGGGATCAGAAATTACTGATAAATTTGGAAAAATGTGACTTCATGAAACAAGAATTGGTGTACTTAGGTTTTGTCATCTCTAAAGGTGATTTGAAAATGCACCCTTCCAAGGTCGAGGCAATTTTGAATTGGCCTACACCCAGGACTGCAGGAGAAGTCAGAAGTTTCCATGGGCTAGCCACATTTTACTGGAAATTCATTAAGAATTACAGTGACATTTGTGCACCTATGTTAGAGACCATCAAGGGTGGAGGTAAGACGAAGTTTGTGTGGACACAAGAGGCAGATAGAAGCTTTGAGAATCTAAAACAGAAAGTTGCTAAATTCCCTATTTTAGTGTTACCTGATTTCAATAAGGTTTTCACAATTGAATGTGATGCAAGCAGGTTGACCATAGGAGCAGTGTTGAGCCAAGAAGGTAGGCCAGTAGCCTTTTTCAGTGAAAAGTTAAATGAAGCCAAGAGGAAATACTCCTCTTATGATTTAGAGTTGTATGCTATGGTCCAAGCTCTGAAAAAGTGGAGACACTACTTGCTTCCTAAAGAATTTATTATGTATATGGATAACCGTGCTCTTAGTTTTCTAAATGGACAAGAAAAGCTCAATCATAGACACATGAAATGGGTGGAGAGTCTTCAAGCATACACTTTCATTATCAAACATAAGAAGGGGATAACAAATAAGGTTGCTGATGCTTTAAGTAGAAAGGTGTTCACAGTACAAGAAGCGCAGCTACAAAGTATGGGTGTTGAGTCACTCAAAGGATTGTATGAAGAGGACCAAGATTTCAAGGAAATTTATGGGGTATGCAGTGAGTTTGCCAATACTTTCCACAGCAAATTTTCAAATTACACATTGTAGGATGGACTTTTGTTTAAGGGTAGTCAACTACGTACTCCAAAGTGTTCAATGAGGGATAACATAGTGAAGGAAAAACATAGTGGTGGTTTAGGAGGACATTTCGGGCTTAACAAGACATTAGATCTTGTTAGGAGATTTTATTTTTGGCCACGAATGCAATCTGATATCAAAAAATTTGTTGAGAGTTGTATGATCTTCCAGTGAGAAAAAGGAGTCTCAACCAATGCAAGATTGTATCATCCTTTGCCCATACCAAATAGACCTTGGGATAGTTTGAGTATGGATTTTGTAATGGGATTGCCCAAGACAAGGACTGGCTATGATAGTGTGTTTGTTGTTGTAGATAGGTTCAGCAAAATGGTGCACTTTATTCCTTGCAAAACAACAAATGATGCCAGTTACATTGCAGGTTTGTTCTTTAAAGAAATCGTTAGAATTCATGGATTACCCTTGAGTATTGTATCTGACAGGGACAACAAATTTGTGGAACATTTCTTGAGAACCTTGTGGAAACGATTAGGCACAAATTTGTCTTTCAGCTCAGCCTATCATCCTCAGATTGATGGACAAACTGAGGTTGTGAATAGGTCATTAGGCAATCTGCTGAGATGTTTGACCAGAGAACATGGCAATAGTTGGGATGTGCTACTCCCACAAGCCAAGTATGCCTATAATGATTCTACAAATAGGAGTACAAGTTTAAGTCCTTTTGAAGTTGTTTATGGTAGTCATCCTAGAGGAATTTTTGAATTGTGAGATGTTTGAGGATTGGACAAAAGGAATGGACATGTTGATTCATTTGTAGACGCTATGAAAGAATTCCATCAACAAGTTCAAGATACTCTACACTAGAACAGTCAAAAGATCAAGGCTCGATTGGATCAAAGAAGAAGAGATGTGCAGTATCAAGTCAAAGATATGGTTATGGTCCACCTCAAAAAGAACAGACTGCATAAAGGACAACACAGCAAGTTAATGATGAAGAAAATTAGACCTTGTCAAATTCTGGCAAAATATGGTTCTAATGCTTACAAGATTGAACTCCCTGAAGATATTGCTATTTCACCTATCTTTAATGTTGCTAATTTGACATTGTATAAAAGTCCTGGTATAGGTGAAGCTACAACAGATTCTATTCAAAACAATACAGAGTGGGTGCAGCAATTACCATCTATGGACCCATTTACAATGGAATGCATTTTGGATAGAAGGATAGCCGAGAAGACCAGAAATCAGACATATTTTGAGCATTTGGTCAAATGGCAAGGACTTCCCGACTCAGAAGCGACATGGATGCTAGAAGAAGACATCAAAAAGTAGGGCGGCGATTTGCAGCAGCTGGTCTCTAAGAGGACTTGAGACAACTTTCACTTGGGGAGTATGGTGCAGGAGCACCCCTTCATCAAGTTAATTTTACAGTTAAGAGGGACTTGTAGGTTGTCATGTTTTAGGCATTATAATAAGGTCTATTTGACCATACATGTCATTGTCATGGTAATTTGTAATTTAGTTTCTGTTTGTAAGTCCCAAGGGACACCTGTCGATCTATAAAGATAGGTTGTTGAGTTTGTTAGTTAGTTATCGCTCCTAGCCGCTTGGAACTCTCTCCCAGCCACTGGGAATCATGTCAGTACTACTATTGGTAAGTAGTTAAATAGCCTAGATCGAGTTAGTTGCACGAGATAGAGGACTGTAGTCAGTTTAATTAAATTAAGGAGTGCATTGTGATCTCAGACAATTGTATTCATCTCTGGAAACATAATAAAGAAGATCATGTTTTTGTTATCTATCTGGCATTCGATCCCACTGTGTAATCGATTTGTTGGTTTGTTCTTGAGATGGATTTTTAAATCCATTCCACCGGTTCATTACTTCGTAATCAGTGGAATGGCTTTGTATTTTAGCTTGTGTTTTGTTTTGTTTTCATTTTCGCAGGATCAATCGGTAGCATGCTCTAATGAGTCCTAGCATCCGCATGTGCTAAGTTGATAAATTGCTAAGGCTGGTTATTTACAGGTAGAAAGATACAAAGAAACCATGAGTGGTTCAGTAGAGTCAATCGGTGAAATAGAAGTGGTAAGCTTCCTGTGTTGAACCACTTTGCAAAGGTTTGAAGGTCCACTAGTTCAACGACAGTGGAACGGAGCGCCGACATGAGCTTCACCATCAGGCTCTAGCAATAGTTTTAGTTCGGCGGAAAACATTCGATTAAACCAATTCCTAAGGCTCAATGGTTCGAGGTTCATCGGTACAATAGAGATTGGACTGAGTAGTTGATATATCGGCGTAAGACAAAATATCGGGCTCCGTCAAAAGTATTAAGTCAGCGGAGATCGGCATGTTAATGTTTGGCAAAGGTACCCTTTGGTTGAACCTTTGAACCAATTCAACGGTTCAAAGGGTTCAACGGTTCAACGATAGAGTTGATCCTTAGGCGCGGTGAAAGGAAGGGAGAGTTGAACCGACGATTGAACTAGTTCAACGGTTCAACGACAGGTGTCGGTTCAATGGTTTAGTAAACTGATGGTTCAGCGATTCAATTGAACAGTGGTTTGAAGGTACAACCACAGCAACAACACTGTGTTTTAGATGGGTTCCACCAATTCTGTTGTCCACTCTGGCATCATTTCACGGTTATCTGCTGTACGCTCAGCAGACAAGGCGAGCATATGTAATGGTGCAATGTTTGATGCATGGAGTTATAAGGTTTTCTTGATATTAAAATTGCACATGGAGATAGAAGGTGACCTCAAAATATAAAGATATATGTATGCACTAAGGCCTCAAAGGGAGTCATAAGGATATTAATGTATATTGTTTTATGCATGGAGATATTATAAATGCATAGGATGACTTAAGGTTTTCTTCTTGCAGAGAGAGGATTAGTATTTTCTCCTTAGTGCATGTGGAGTGATAAGGGTAAAAGTTTGCCTTAATGAATATGTATCATGCAAACTAGGGGTTTTTCCCACATGGAGGTATAAGGGGATTTTTATTTTCTTCTAAGTCCTATTTGTGCTCATATCATGCAAATTAGGCAACTATAAATTGGAGAGATAAGGAGTGTTATTTATTTTTTCTTCTCATCATGCATGATTTTACAAAGATATTAATTGTAAATGAATAATAAAGTAATATTTTCCAAATTACTTTATTATTTTCCACAAAATTGTAAAGTCAAAATTAGAACAAGTTGTAACCAATAATAAAGTAATTATTTTTATTACTTTATTATTTACTCACAATCAATTTTGCTAATGCAAAAATCATGCAAATTGATTAGTTGAGTTAACTACGCCACCTAGGAGGTTTTTGCATGATTTTAGGAGTATTTTTAGGGTTCTTGGTCAACTTTTTGGTCAAGCATATGGAGAGGCCCAAATTGGAGCTATTTTTGCTCAATTTGTGGCAGTTTTAGACCCTAATTTTGAGAATTTTGGAGGTTGCTTGGGAGAGCTTATTTTTAGAGGCAGTTATCTGCAAGTTCATATTTTGCATGCCTCTTTGAGAGAGTAAACCTATATATTGTAAAGCAAAAGTTTGTTTTTTCTAGTTCTTGATTCTCATTCTAATTCAGATAGATTGGAGAATTCTTGTAGCTCATTTTTATAGTTTTATTGAGAGATCGGCATGTTACAGGTTCTATTTTTGTCTTCTTTGCAGAGTTTTTCCTTTGTTTCTTTGAGATCAATTAAGTTACCTTTCCATTTAGTGCTAATTATTGAAGTGATTTTGATGAAATTTTGTTGTGTTTAATCATTAAACCTTTAAAATTATTGTCTCACTTCCTTGTTTGCAACATTAAGCATATAATGATCACAGGTCTTAGGTTGTGTTATTCGAAAGTAGTCTTTTTGTGTTGTGAAAAAACATGTCCTTCGTAGAAAGCTTGTTTTCAAACCTCCCATAGAATTACTTTTGTAGTATATATGCCAGGATTGGATTGTGTGAAAGTAAGATTTCTGAGTTATATTGTGAGCCAAATTGCATATTATTATCCAACTTAGGTGCATCACCAAATTTTACAACTTTTATTTCATATAGTTTCTTTCTTCCTTTTTCCAAAACAGAATACATACATTCCAATAGAACATTTGAAGGGAACCAACCCACAATTTGGAGGTCTTATTTCATTATAGGGCACCCACAACCTAAAATTAGTCCCATGTTACACGAAATTGTAGAGCTTTACCAACCTTGCATATAGGTGCAATTCCCAGTGATAACAATTATATTATTATATAATAATATTATTAAATATATTATAATATTAATAATATAATATAAATATTATATTATATTATATAAATTTTATAATATAATATAAATGTTATATTATATTATAATATAATATAATATTATATAATATAGTATTATAATATATTATATTACATAATATTATATAATATAATATTATAATATATTATATTATATTATATTATATATAATAATATAATATTATAATATTAAATATATTATAATATTATATTATATAATATCATATTATATTGTATTGTATTGTATTGTAATATAATATATTATTATTATATTATATTATAATGCAACCCACTCCCTCAATTCAAAATATATTTTTTAATTATCCACTTTAGTTGTGTTTTTTGCCTGATGACCAAATTAGTCATTAATAGTTGTGTGGCAGAAAGTTTTAGCCACCTGGTCATTTATTTGCCATATTTCTACTAGTGAATGGTGGGAAAATATTGTTAGTCATACAACAAACTAGCATGCATGCATTCATCACAAAATTCAAAAATAAGATTGTGTACAAATATGTGAAACACTCTCAATATGCTCAGTGGTTCAAGATGAATAATTTTGCATATGTAAAAACACATTTCCAATTGGAATTATATTTTTAATGGTTGACTTTATAGAAAACTATACTCTTGCTCCACAAGAGGAGATTCGGTCTTGATATTATAATTTAGTACAGGTGGCCATCTTTTTTTCATATTGTATATAGACATGTAGATGAATTGATACAAAAGATGATTTTTTTGAGGGAGTACCATTTCTATTGGAGTGATAACCAAATACATTCATCAAATTTTGTGTAGTATTGTTTCAAAGTATTTATGAGAATTTAAAGAAAAAAAATCTAGATGACACAACATCTCATATGGTCAGACGATTGTTTAGGACAATTCAAAAATGTTAAAATATCCAACATATGTGGAGTTTCTTTGAAGATTAAGGTCCATCACGAACGTTGCCCTCTAACCTTTTGTGTTTGGTGCAATTGCATTGTATCTCTAAATACTAAGGCCTATTTACATAGTCTTTGGCCCATTTTGAGACACAATTCCAACAATCTTTCATTTCTCATCAAGTAACATTATAAGGGTTTTGAAGATTAAGGTTTTCATTTTTTTCTTCCCTTGCTTTTGGTAAGCATTGAAGAAACTCTTTGGAATTGCTTTTGAAAGCTTTAAATTTTCCATTTGAATTATTTTACATTTGATTTTACTGTATTTTTATATAATTGTTTGTTTGAGGGGGGTCTATAAACCCTATGATGTTATATTTTATTTATAGTGGATGTTATTTGATAAAGTGGGTTAAAAAAATTAATTTATTTTTTTTCTAGTGAAAGAAGTTACAAAAGCTGGAGTTTGGCTAGGCAATTCAAGTGACATGTACAAATAAAAATAGTGACATAATTCTGAGAAGAAAAATATTGCTTAGGTTATTAGACATTTAAATATAGTGTTTATAGAAGTGTTAAAGATTTTGGCCTTTTATTTATTTAAAATTTTAGGTTGTAATTGTTTTTTATGCAAATAAAGTAATTAATGATGTAGAAATGAAAATTTAGTGTTCATATATGTAAAAGGCAAGAAAATAAATAAATTCTCCATGAGAGTTTGCAAATGTCAGAAATATTTCTATGTATATGCAATCCTGTGTTGAATTATAAAAGATATGAAAACCATTAATTATAATTTTATTTATAATTAACTTTTATTCTCACTTTTAATAACATCTTTTCATAATGTATGTGGCTAGGTTTGCTTCAGGCTTCTCTTCATTTTTTCTTGAAGTTTTCGCACTAATGTATCAATAAAAAGTCTAGAAATATCTCCCAAGTTATAAAAATCTACAGAAAACAAAAGTTTCAAGATAAATGTTAGTAAGCTCAATGACAAACCTTGCTCAAACAATGACACGAAGACAAAGTTAGTGCTTGGGAGTGACAAAACTAGTATCTCTTGGAGGGCCTTCTATCCAAACTGCAAATATATAGTGAATATTATGTTTTGGATCTTTTATTTAAAATTATCTAAAACTTTGATGCAATTATTGTCTATTATACTTTACTAATGGAGAAAATGAATATGAAGTTGGACCTTAATTGTTATTCCTATGGATAATTTTGTGTGAAGACATGTTGTGAGGATGAGTCATCCACGTCTTTTATATCTTGAAACATACCCTTTATTACCACATGAAACATAAAATTGGCATGTGTTATCTTGTTGCCCTACAACATAGATTAGTTGATCCTACACATCCAATCCTTGACATTTCATGCCCAACACATAGTAGGCCATTGGAATTTGAAATAAAAAAATCCATTAAATGAAATTTAATTGTTGGATGATAGGAAAATGCCACATGATTCATGTGTAAAGATGAGTATAAACAGGAATAGGCTTGACATATGGATGGCATGGGCCAATGAGAGTATGCTAGAAAGTAATCATAAACCATAACTAACTATTAGCAAAGGGTAATATCGATGATTGATGTGGGAGGACATATAATATAATGGTGGGTGTATAATAGCCAAACCAAAGAAGCTTGATGTGATATTTAGTCTTTGGGAAGCAATTGCCTACTATTGAATAAGGGTACACCATGTAACATATAACACATGAAAGATAAGTGATAGAATAAAACAATAGTCTATAATAAGCATGGCCAGGCCAATGAATGACAAGTTTAGGGACTTCAAAAATGCTTTAAGTTGTCATGTAAAGGGCTATAGAAGGTCCTTGGTCAATTGAAATAGAAAACAAAGCCACACATTTAAAACACATACAAAAAATTTAGCAAGGTTTCAGTAGGGTTCTAGCCAAGAGAATTCAATCGTCTTGCACTCAAAACACTACCCCAACACATGAAGACCAAAAAAAAAATTAACCAATATTTGGTAGGAGGGTAATAGTAAGTGCACATAAAATTAAGGTCTATTAGGTAAAGAGTTTTCGTATCAAATAATTTATGTGACATGAGTCCAGCAATTTTTTATGAGCATGTCAATCTATTAAATTATTTTTTTCTCATTCTTGTGTTTGATCATCAGATGGATCTATTACAATCATGTCACCTACTTCATGTTGCACAAATTCTTTAGCTTGATTTGTCTGTGCAAAAGTTGAAGTGGCATATGATTGAAATGTAGAAGTGTCACTACTTAATAGATTTAACAATGGTGTACAACTCTTTCTTGTAGGTGGAATAACATTGAAATGTGTCATTGAAGGTATTTACATTAAATGCAATCAAATGCCTATGTTGAATGCATAGTTAAATATATAAGTCAATCTCAAAGGGGTTTTTATTGCCAAGCATTACCAAAATAGGTGTTGCACAAATGCACTACTTGAGATTCTTGAAGGTGCACTATTGTGTAGGTGTCCAAACAAATGTGGCTTTGGTGTAAATTATTTGACTAAACAACCTAGAAATGTGCAAGAATTTGAGGATGAACCTATGATAGAGATTTGAAACTCCAAAAAAGTTGTGCAATTCTGTGAGGTTATGCAAAGTCAGTTAGTTTTAGATCATTTTGATCTTTTCTAGGTCTACATAGATACATGTGCTATTGATGATGGACCCACTACTAGAATTGTGTGATAATGAAATTGCTTGTTGAGTTTATCTTGCAACTTGCATTGGTATAAAGTGTTCTTGACATGCAAGACATGATCCACATGCTCATCCCAAGTCATTCTGAAGATGAGGATAGCATCCAAGTAGATGATGACAAAGGTTTTGGTGAAGTTCCATTGGATTTTATTTATCAAGTGCTTGAATGTTGTTGGCACATTGGTCAATCTAAAAGGCATAACCATCCATTCATATAATTCCTCCTTAGTTTTGAATGTTGTCTTCTATATATTTTTAGGATGGACTTGTTGATGTGTTTTTTGCAACATCAACATGTTGGAACAAATTTCCCCCCTACTTGAAAGGTGGTTAACCCCAACAGTGTGAGTTAATGGGTTTTAGAGGCACTCAAATGATATAATAGATGAGCAGTTTGGATATTTTGCTCAAAGGGATCTAGTAGTATCTCAATGGAAAATCACTAATCATTTATAGTTTTTATTATATAACTTGTTTATAGGCTATCCATATAAACATGTGATTCCATAAATTCCATTTTAATTACAATACAACATTAAATTTCAAATTTTAGAGTTTTATATTAAAATTTTCTCTCCAATTTGCACCATAAGTTAATAATGTACGAAAAATATTCTAACCAATGTGATTAAAAAATTGTTAAGGAAGGGAGAAAAAAGAGAAGGGTTAGAATGAGCCTATAGGTCTTGTCCTCCAAAGATCACCTAGTGAGTAGACAAATTCATGTTACACCCTAAAGTTAAACCCTAAGTTAATAATGTATGAAAAATATTCTAACCAATGTGATTAAAAAATTGTTAAGGAAGGGAGAAAAAAGAGAAGGGTTGGAATGAGCCTATAGGCCTTGTCCTCCAAACATCACCTAGTGAGTAGGCAAATTCATGTTACAAAAACCCCTTTGTTTGACCCAACAACTTGAAACCAACACATAAGAAGTTGTATCTTCTAGATATTTATGGACCTTGAAAATATTAGCCTACAACCACCCCATTTTAGACACAAGTTGCAAGTATAGCTCCCACAGTCATTGTGCAAGATATATTTCACATTTAAACTACACTAGGGTGTTCCAGATGACCACATAGAAGAATTTTCATCAACAAACGCTCAGTGATGTGAAACACACTTAAAAAAATCAAACACCCATGAGTTTAATGTAAAGAACAAAAGATGCAAAACCCATGGATTGGAAAACCAACAAGAAAGGAAAAGAAAGAAAGAAGTGGAACAAAATTGTACTAAGAATCAATTGTTTAGTTCCAACCCTTTGAATAGTCATGCATTTACATAGTTATAGGTCTACATTGGTAGGAAATACATATATTTTTTCCCTCTATTAAACCATGTAAGATAAAAAATACAACATAAGAGATTAAGATTCATGTAGGAATATGAAGAGTTTCTCCTCATATAAGATGAAATATAACAAGGAAGGACAAGAGTTGTACACTTTAACTTTTGAAATTACAATGCACCTTAATAATAATAGTGATTTGACTTTGACTATTAAAATTTAAATCCAAATCTAATGAGTTTGAATATAATATTCTCATAAAAAATCAACCTTCACAGCAATTTTCACTTAGGCATTCCCAAAATTTAAAAGCCCAAGGATTTCTAGAATATCTCTATCCATGAGGTGCCAATTTCTTCACCAATATTTGTAATTGCCTCTTTCTTCATTTTTAGTATTATTCATATGTAGTTACCACTCTAGTATCTTGCAACACATTGTTGCAAGTATGGGCCTAATTGGTGTTGTCATTGATGTCAACATACTCTTGTTGCATCGATGTCAAGGATTGGATGAGTTGTGTGCTGAGGATATTGAAAAAATTAGTCCTATTAGAAACAGAGAAAATCAGTGTAAATAGTGAAGCTCTATGAGGTGAATATCCCAGATAGATGAAGATCAAAGAATGCACATCAAAGGGTTTGTAGCTATGCGTTTGAAGATGATCTAGTCAAGATCTGAGAGGCCCACATGAAGATTTGGAGAAGTTATGGCCATATGAGTAAAACTGGTTCTGGTAGCTATTCAGAGGTGACAGAGTGACATAAATAGGTTTGGTGAGATCTGGAAATGCAATATCATGTTCTAGGGATTTGGTGGCATGTTTGGGAAGCTAATGTGCATTGACAATTCAATTGGTTCATGGTTTGGAGCTCCACAAGCAATCCTTCTATTATGACAGTGATGATTGACTGTGTTCTTGAGGTTCCAGGGGAAGATGCGATTGATTATAGTAAGCAGAATTGGTGCAGATGTTCTTTGTGATTCAAGCAAGCTTATGGTGGTCTCTAGATTATGTCCAGTTCATGTTGGCTATCCGCATTAAAGATTGAGCTCACAAATGAAGATTTACTTTTGGATGTTGGTGTTCTTCCCAGTTTTGACCAACCGGATGATTTGTGCATGGTGCAGATGATCTTGAAAATGTTTTGCAAAGCATGGCATGTTCCTCGAAGATGATTGAAGTCCCAGCTATGTATGGCCAGCATTGTAGTGATGCGCATGAAGCTTTTGTAAAAAGTCAAGTTGTATTTTGTAATTGCTCTATAATAAAATAAATGTATGTTGTGCCAACTTTGATGATCATTCCAAAGTCGATGTCATGTATAAATAAGAATTACGAAGTCATTCAAAAGCATCTTGGTAATGATGAGGAGGTGGTAAGGAAGAAGAAAGAAAGGCAGAGTAGAGGTGTTGGGCTTAAATGAAACTGACTTAAGCATAGTGAAGATGCTAATCTCTAGTTCAAGTATGTAATATTTATATTATTCTATAGACAGTGTGTCTCTTGTAGGCAGTGGGCCTCTTGTGAGCAGTGTGCTGGCAAGTGCCATTTTATTCATCCTTATTCTTCTAATAGAGAATACAATATTGGGTTAATCACCCCATGGTTTTTCCCTTAACTGGGTTTTCCACGTCAAAATCATGATGTCATATGTGTTGAATTTGTTTTTGCTCTTGAATTATTGCATAATGCTTCTTTGATTAATATTTGAAATGTTGTTGAAATATAAGAAGGCTTAAAGTAAATAGAGATTTTGGTAACAATTGATTCACCCCCCCTCTCAGTTATCTGTCCTAAATCCAACAATTGTTATCAGAGCTAAGTTCCTCTAGAAGAAGCTTAACTGCTTAAGGAGATCCAAAATGTCGACCTACAAAAAGGATAGTCCAAGGTTTGATGGTTCAAACTTCACTACCTAGAAAAGTTGCATGGAATGTCACATACAATGCATGGGATATCAGTATTGGAACATGACCTCAACTAAATTTGTACCCCTAAGGAATGGTCCCACAACTCTAGATGAAATCAGAGATGGAGAGAATAATATTCGAGGTAAAGAAGCCCTAATGAGTGCCTTGTCTGATTTAGAGCTGACAAATGTTATGGGATTGAAGATTGCCTATGAAATTTGGACAAAGCTTAAAAATCTATATGAAGGAGACACATATGTTAAGTGTGCCAAGCTACAAAGTCTGAAAGGAAAGTTTGAAAACTTAAAGATGAGTGAAGATGAGAATATCACTTCTTACATGACAAAAGTAAATGAGCTTGTTTGTGGAATTAGATGTGTTGGTGGAGTACTGGATGAAGATGAAATTGTTGCTAAAGTTCTCAAATCCTTACCTCCTACTTATAAACAAAAAGTCATTGCTATTGAGGAAATCAGATCCTTAAAACTATCACAAGGGATCAATTGGTTGGTAAGATATCTGCATTTGAGTTGGCTGAGTTTGGTGATGCACTTCCCAAGACTGAATCTACTTTCAAAGCTAGTGCTTCTACTAAAGGTAAACAGAGAGATGATCAAGGAGAAAGTTCCTCAAGAAAATCAACTTGGTATGAGAAAACAAGAAAAGATTTAGAAGAGGATGAATTAGAAGCTGAACAACTTGAATCCCTCATTACAAAGAGACTGCCAAGAGGATCCGATAAGTATGATAGAAAATTGCCTTTCAAATGTTTCAACTGCAACAAGATTGGTCATTTTGCCTCAAGGTGTTCGGGAAGATTTTTAAGGCCAAACCCTAATAGATCAAGATTTCAAAAGAAGTGTTACTATGTTCAAGAAGATGATGATGAAGGAGTAACATATGAGGAATCTGAGATAGGAAATAAATCTGGAAATGACTGGGTGTTTATTGTCATCAAGGAAGAAGATCCAATGCCAATTGAATCTATCAATCAGAAGGTGATAGAAAGGGCTCTGGCTTCTCAAGTTGAAGAAAAGGATGAATGGGTCATTTACAGTGGATGCTCTCACCATATGACTGGTGACAAGAATAAGTTCATAAACTTAGAAAGATATGAAGGTGGAGTGGTAAAGTTTGGAGATAATTCTGCTAGCAAAATTAGAGGCAGAGGAACCATTTCCTTTGATGGAAAGAACAAAAACAGTGATGTTATGTTTGTTGAAGGCCTAAAGCATAATCTTCTCAGTGTTGGATAGTTGGTGGACAAAGGCTATGATCTTCATTTCAAAAATGGAAAATGCAAAATTTTTGAAAGCTCTAGAACTATGATTGCATCCAGTACACAGACAAAAGGTAACATCTTCCAATTAGTTGGTAATGGAAAAAGTTGCTTATTTGTTCAAATTGATCAGAGTTGGTTGTGGCATAGGAGAATGTGCCATGTGAATTTTGATAATATCATTAAGATAAGCAACACTCAAGCTATAAAAGATCTTCCAAAACTGATGAAACCTACTAACAGTTTGTGTAAAGAATGTCAGTTAGGTAAGTAGAGCAGAGTCACATTCAAAAGTAAGGAATGATCTTCAATTAGATTGTTAGACTTGGTGCACACTGATCTCTGTGGTCCGAAAAGAGTCAAGAGCCTACAAGGAGATAGGTATTTTATGTTACTAATTGATGACCACTCTTGGATGATGTGGGTGACCTTCTTAAAGGAGAAATTTGAAGCACTTGATAAATTCAAAATATTCAAAGCTATGGTAGAAAATGAAACTGGCATAAACATAAAATGTCTTAGGTCTGATAGAGGTGGAGAATTCACATCCAGAGAGTTCATAACATTCTGTGAGAAGTATGGGATAAAGAGACAATTAACTGCTCCAAGGACTCCGCAGTAGAATGAAGTAGTGGAGAGAAAGAATCAAACCATCCAGGAAGCTTCTAGGACCATGATGATGGAAGCAAATGTTCCTCAGATCTATTAGAGAGAAGTTGTAAGCACTCCTATCTATACTCTCAATCCAGTACAAATCAGAAGCAATACTGGTAAGACTCCTTATGAACTTTGGTTTGTTATTACTCCTACTATAAAGTATTTTAGAGTTTTTGTTAGTAAATGCTACATCAAAAGAGATGAAGACCTTGCGAAGTTTGATGCTAGAAGTGATGAAGGAATATTCTTGGGATATTCCACTCAAAGCAAAGCATATCGGTGTTATAACAAGAGATTGAGAAAGATTGTAGAAAGTACAAATGTGAAGGTTGATGAATGCATGGAAAATCCCTTAAGGTTTTATGAGTATGAAGTAGATGATCAGAATGATGTCTCGATCTAAGAAGAACAAGCCCCAACTGTAATTCAGATTCAGATAGATCTAAAGAATCCTAAAATACAGGAAGAAGAAACAGGTCTGGATGAACCTGTTCAAGAATTAGAAGTGTAAGAAATTCCCAAAACTCCTAGGTATGTAAGATTGAATCATTCTGAAGATCAGATTATAGGAGACAGAAACAAAGGTGTTCAAATACGAAGAAATATTTCTCAAGATTTAGTGAAGTACTGTCTGATTTCAAAAATTGAACCAAAAACAATAAGTGAAGCCTGCAATGATGAGAGTTGGGCTAAAGCAATGGCAGAAGAATTGATTTAGATTGAAAAGAATAACACTTGGGATCTTGTCCCCAGACCTAAGATAAAAATGTGATTGGGACTAAGTGGGTCTTCTGAAATAAACTAAATGAAGAAGGTGAAGTAGTAAGAAATAAAGCCAAATTGGTCTATAAGGGTTATTCTCAAGTAGAAGGAATTGACTTTGAAGAGACTTTTGCTCCAGTGGCTAGAATTGAAGTAGTCAGATTATTTCTTGCCTTTGCTACCTTCAAGGATTTCAATGTATATTAGATGGATGTCAAATCTGCCTTCCTGAATGGTGATTTGGAAGAAGAGGTATACATTGAGCAACCGGATGGATTTCAATTGTTTGATCATGATGATATAGTCTGCAAGTTGAAGAAAACATTGTATGGACTCAAACAAGCTCCTAGAGCCTAGTATAAAAGATTGCACAAACATCTTCTGAAGATTGGTTTCAACAAAGGAACTATTGACAGTAATCTATATTTTAAGATTGACCGTGAAAGTATCTTGATTGTTGAATTATTTGTTGATGATATCATTTTTGGAGGGAAAGATAGTATGTGCAAGACTTTTGCAAATCAAATGAAAAGTGAATTTGAGATGTCTATGTTTGGGGAAATGAATTTCTTCTTGGGTCTACAAACCACTCAATCAAGGAAAGGAATCTTCATATCACAGACCAAATATGTGAAAGAATTATTGAAGAAATTTGGGATGGAAGATTCAAAGCCAATGAATACTCCCACGGCAACTGGATGTAAGCTGAGTAAAGATGATGAATCCCCTAAGACTGATAAAAAAATTACAGGTCAATGATTGGAGGACTACTCTAACTCACTCAAACTAGACCTGATATTATAAATGATGTTGGTCTTGTTGCCAAATTCCAAGCTGATCCTAGAGAGTCTCATGTCATGGCAATCAAGAGAATTCTTAGATATCAGAAGGGAACAGTTAAGTATGGATTATGGTATCCTAAGGATTATGACTTCTCTCTCCATGCATGCATAGATGCTGATTGGGCAGGAGATGTGGATGACCGGAAGAGTACCAGTGGTGGTGCATTCTTTTTGGGAAAAAGATTAGTTTTTTGGCTGAGCAAGAAACAAGAGGCAATATCTCTATCCACTGCAGAAGTAGAATATATTGTTGCAGCGAGCAGTTGCACTCAAGTATTATGGATGAAGCAAATGCTAAGAGATATCAGAGTGGAGTATGAAGAACCTATCACAATCTTCTGTGATAATTCAAGTGCAATAAATATATCAAAAAATCTAGTGTTACATTCAAAGACAAAACATATATCCATCAAGTTCCACTTTTTGAAAGAGCAGGTGAATAATAATGAAGTCAAATTGGAGTTCGTACCCTTGAAGGATTAGATTGCAGATACTTTTACTAAACCTCTACCTAAGGACTCTTTTGAGTATCTCAGGCAGAAGCTAGGGGTTATTACCCCTCTGGTTCTAAATTAAGGTGCACTGATGTGCATCAGTCCAGTGGATTCCACAGTCATATCTTGTGATCCGGATTGATTTTAAGAAGCTACTACTTAGGGGGAGCAGTCAGTATGTTTCTGAAGTATGAGAAGTGGTTGCAAGTGTGTGCCCTTTGCCATTGATGTCAAAGGGGGAGAAAAGGCATGTGAAAAACAAAAAGTGTTTGCTGATCAAAGGGGGAGATTGTTGCAAGTATGGGCCTAACCAGTGTTGTCATTAATGTCAACATACTCTTGTTACATTGATGTCAAGGATTGGATGAGTTGTGTGCTGAGGATATTGAGAAAATTAGTCCTATTAGAAACAGATAAAATCAGTGTAAACAGTGAAGCTCTATGAAGTGAATATCCCAGATAGATGAAGATCATAGAATGCACATCAAAGGGTTTGTAGCTATGTGTCTGAAGATGATCTAGTCAAGATTTGAGAGGTTCATATGAAGATTTGGAGAAGTTATGGCCATATGAGTAAAACTAGTTCTGGCAGTTGTTCAGAGGTGACATAGTGACACAAATAGGTCCAGTGAGATCTGGAAATGCAATATCATGTTCTACATATTTGGTGGTATGTTTGGGAAGCTAATATGCATTGAAAATTCAATTGGTTCATGGTTTGGAGGTCCGCAAGCAATCCTTCTATTATGATAGTGATGATTAACTGTGTTCTTGAGGTTCCAGGTGAAGATGTGATTGATTACAATAAGTAGAAGTGGTGTGGATGTTCTTTGTGATTCAAGCAAGCTTGTGGTGGTCTCTAGATTGTGTCTAGTTCGTGTTGGCAGTCCGCATTGAAGATTGAGCTCACAAATGAAGATTTACTTTCAGACGTTAGTGTTCTTCCTAGTTTTGACTGACCAGATGATTTGCGCATGGTGCAGATGATATTGAAGATGTTTTGCAAAGCGTGATGTGTTCCTCGAAGATGATTGAAGTCCCAGCTATGTATGGCCGATATTGTAGTGATGCGCATGAAGTTTTTGTAATAAGTCAATGTTGGATCTTGGGCATACAACTGAGAGGGGGGGGGTGAATCAGTTGTATGAAACTTCTTCTCATTCAAACACTTAACTCACTGTTGTTAGTTAGCAGCATATCAAATAATCATCCATGGAAGCATAAAACATAAACACAAGAGCAGATAAGCATCAACACATTAAACACCAAGATTTTGACGTGGAAAACCCGGTTAAGGGAAAAACCACGGGGTGATTAACCCAAGAATTATTCTCTGTTAGAAGAATAAGGAAAAATGAATGGCACATGCCAATAAGGGCTCACTGCCCGAGCACACTGCTCACAAAGAGGCCCACTGCCTACAAGGAGACACACTGTCTACAAAGTGATGAAAATCACAGTCTTGAACTGGAGAATGACATCTCTACTATGTCCGAATCAGTTCCAATTAAGCCCAACAATCTCTGCTCTGCCTTTCGCACGTTTCTTCGCTATACCATCCTCATCCTCACACCTCACACTAAAATGAACTCACAAATCATTATTTATACAAGACATCGACTTAGGAACAAGCATCTAAGTCGGCAAACAACCATAGGAGTATCCGCAAGATGAATAACACATCCGGTCGGCCATCACAAGAACATTCGGAGGATGAACAACTCATCCGGTCGGCTACACAGAGCAAGAACTTCATCCGGAAGAATAACTTCAATTCCGGGCTCTACCATCAATGCGGACCAACAACACAACCTAAACAAGATCCAAGAACCTTCACAAGCCTGTCTGAATGTCCGGATACATCCGCACTTCCTCTGCTTACTGGGATCTCTTGTCTTCCTCATCCGGAACTTCAAGAACACAGTCTGTCGCCACTGTCATAATGCAAGAGGTACTTCCGGACCTCCAAATCATACACAAATCAGGATGACACATCACAAGGACATCCCAAACACTCCTTCCAATCCGCAGATTAGGGTAATACAATTCCGGACCTCACCGGACCTTTTTGTGATCCTTTGTCACCTCCGGATACTTGCCGGACCCGATTCTATACCGGCAGCCACAACTCATTCAGATCTTCATGCGGACCTCTGAAATCTTAACTGTAGCATCTCAAGACTCATATCTACTAACCCTTTAATCCGCATCCTCCGGTTCTCATCCTATATAGTACATTTACCTTCTTCTCATCACTGTTCTTCACTGTTCCTGACTGAGACTAATTTTCTCAATATCCTCAGCACACAGCTCATCAAATCCTTCTTGTTAATGCAATATGAGTATGTTGACATCAATGACAATACTGGATAACCTCATACTTGCAACAGTCAAGTTGTATTTTTTTAATTTCTCTATAATAAAATAAATGTATGTTGTGCCGACTTTGATGATCATTCCAAAGTTGATGTTGTGTATAAATAAGAATTACAAAGTCATTCACAAGCATCTTGGTAACAATGAGAAGGTGGTAAGGAAGAAGAAAGAAAGGGAGAGCAGAGGTGTTGGGCTTAAATGGAACTGACTCAAGCATAGTGAAGATGTTGATGTCCAGTTCAAGTATGTAATATTTATATTATTCTATAGACAGTGTGTCTCCTGTAGGTAGTGGACCTCTTGTGAGTAGTGTGCTCAAGCAGTGAGCCCTAACTGGCAAGTGCCATTTTATTCATCCTTATTCTTCTAACAGAGAATACAATCTTGGGTTAATCACCCTGTGGTTTTTCCCTTAATCAGGTTTTCTACGTCAAAATATTGGTGCCATATGTGTTGAATTTGTTTCTGCTCTTGAATTATTGCATTATGCTTCTTTGATTATTATTTGAAATGCTATTGAAATATTAGAAGGCTTAAAGTAAACAAAGATTTTGGTAACAACTGATTCACCCCCTCCCCCTCTCAATTGTCTATCCTAAATCCAACACACATAACATTAGAGCATTACATTCTTTTAAGAAAAAACAAGAGATAATGCACATTTAAACCCAAAACACTCATATTAATATCTTCCATTAATCCATGAAATCAAACTAAATCCCACATTAATAGGAAAAAATGATTAGTATGATAGCAAGGTTTTCATTCAAGTTTCTAGGTGATATAGTTTTGAAGTCAATTTGTAATTTGTAGTTTGCAACTATAAGTTTAAAAATTACATACCCTATAATTTTTACATTATGCTTGACCTCAAATTACTTTAAGGTCCATATCCCTTAGTATTTTTTAGGTCCATTAAAACCTATTATAACCTTTGTCTCACCCTTGGTGCCAACATGGGCTTGGTATTTCTATATGTTCTTATCCTTTATAGTTAATTGTGTATTTTTTATGTTGTTCTAGCATAATATGTTCATTTTACATCAACTCTGGCCCCATTGTGCTAGGATGACAATGTGGGCACACTATCATCTTTTGATAGCTCTACCATAAAATGGTTGTTTCTTCCAAAAATTATCACTTTAAAACTCTCGAACATGTAGGTGTAATTGTTTTTAGAAATGTTGGGCAAATCTCAATAGCTATTCTCTCCTTGCACACCTCTTTGACTACCCTACAATAGATTTCCAAAATTCTATAACACTCAACAAAACCTCTCCTAAAAATTCTTGTAGCATTATTCCAAGAACTTGTAGCATCCTCTTGAGTTTCTACAACATTTTCATGTAGAATATTTTAACAAAATTTTGTGAGAATTACTCTCTACTTCTCAATTTCATGTATGAACATTCATAGGTGTTGACTTTCTTGTTTGAAAGCCTACTACAACTCCAACACATTACCTTTAGGAGTATCTTCAAAAATAGCCAATTTATATTATCGCGTATGTCATTTATTGTGGAATATATTTTTAGTTCTTCATTTTATCAATTTATTGTATCCTTGTCACTGTTATTCCTTAAGAAGCTTTCTTGAGTTTATTACACCATTGTTGGCACCTTGAGAGTCTCATTTTTTCTCTCTTCTCGCTCATACAGACTAAGGTGTTTCTCCCTTATAAACTAGGGATTAAACATTTATAGATTTATTTGTATATTAGTTTTCTTAAGTTTAGATGCACATAATCTTACGTGCACATGCAAGCTCTAATCTTCTCTCATTCCATATAAAATACATTAATTGTAGTGGTGGTAGAGGTGATTAAATGTTGATGTATTCAGCTATGTCATGCCTACATAAATAATCTAAGGTAAATAATAATTCAAGTAATCAATTAATAAATACACATAGATTAATGAGTTAGGTTTGATCAAGTTATTGTATTAAATGTACAAAAATTAAATAAATCAAACAATAGTACTTACCTCCAAACTTGATGTAGATTTGTTGCATCACATGTCTAAAATCAATTTTCCAATCTATCAAAAAATCAAAGGTTATCAAACATGTATGATTTGGGACTAGTAAAACTTTTGTCTATCACTTCGTTCACTATTGCACCTGTGGATCTAACCTTTGTGCCTATGGATCTAGCCTTTGTGCCTATGGATATAAACTTTGCATGCTCCCCCCACATATCTGAAATAGTAAAAAATAGATGATTGGAATCTATTTTCCTTGATGTCTTTAACATACATGAATGCAAAGGGGTGGTGTTGATAGGCACTATTTAGGAGCTTTCTAGGCTAGGAATAACCCTTGTTAATGAATTCAACATTTGGGTGGAAAGCATTTGACTTATTAAAATTTAGTGACACCTAGGATGATGCCATGTTGAGGCTTTATGATGTTATGATTTTATCATGTGAATGCTTTAGAGACTCCTAGGATGATTTCAAATGAATTAAGGAATGTCCTTATATACAAAACCTTAGCACATAAATAAATTTTTTTAATGCTAAGTCACCTCATAATGACCAATTGGAGAGATTTGACTTGGGCCCATGTTTGAATTTACATTTTGGAAGTTCAATGTTCATTTGTTTGGGGAAGAATTGACCTAGGTTAGTTCCATGCGTACAAATCAAAATAAATATGATGAATGGAAAATAAAGATCAATGCTTATCCCTAGGGATGCATGCAAATCTGATCATAGGTACAACACCTTAGTACATAAATACAAAATTTAATGCTAAGTCACCTCATAATAACTAATTGGAGAGATTTGACTTGGGCCCATGTTTGAATTTACATTTTGAAAGTTCAAGGTTCATTTGTGTGGGGAAAAATTGACCTAGGTTAATTCCACATGTACAAATAAAAACAAATATGATGAATGGAAAATAAAGATCAATAGTTGTCCCTAGGGATGCATGTAAATATGATCAAACCAGGCTCAAGTTAGTTGCCAATTTTCACACTAGAATATGCCTTGTATATGATGGTAATCACACTAATGGAAACTCCACTGAAATAGTACAAAAATGAAGATGAAGTGCAAGATATGCAATTTTTAGCATTACAATCTTTATCAATTTGATTATTTATTGACATGTCAACATATTAAAATTATTTTACAACTTTCACTTTATTATAGTGTATGAAATGTTGATTCTTACATTGAAAAAGATCTTGACTATAGTGGTGGGTTGGGAAATTAATGTACATATTTATCCATCTATGATAAACATAAAGATAATTATAGTTTCTAGTGTTTTAGAAATAAAAATTAATGTAATTTGTATTTCAATTATTTAATTATTATAATTGAAATAGATTTTTATGTGCATGTTTTTATTTTAGAATTTAGAAATAAATAATATTTATTTCAATTTGGGAAAAGATTAATTAATATAAGAAGAATTAATTTAGTTTAAAATAAATAAATAAACAGTGTTGGTTAATTGTAGGATCATTATATAGTGGACTATTTCAGGGTTAGACAATGTGGTACATCACAAACATTAGCCTCTAATGTTTTGTGTTTGGTATAATTGCATTGTATCTCTAAATGCTAAGGTCCATTCAACTAGTCTTTGGTTCGTGACACAAAATTCCAACAACCTTTTGATGCAAGACATTGGAGCCCCATCTGCAACACACAATACACATAACTCACAATTGCTCAAATCACCACATGGCTCAAATCCACACCAAAATGGAAAATGCAACACAACTCTTCTTGATTTTTATTTAATACAACAAACTTACATACAAAGTTCTTCTACAAAACATAAATATTGCAATATAGGATTTCATAGTTGTACATGCAACTCCCTCAGCTCTCTCTATTGCTCTTTCCTGGTAGCTTCCTCCTCATTTTTCCAGCCTTTGAATATATCCAAAGAGACTTTCCATTCTATTGTTCATAGCACTATTACTGCACACATATTCTTCTTTTTCTTATTCCTCATATATATCCTCTTCTATGCTGGATGCCTCTCCATGCATGTCTATTTTTTCTATTTTAAATCATCAAAATATCAGCCTCATAAAAGAGGCATTTCATTTCTTTTGGCATCTCACACACACAGGTATTAGAGTCTTTTAATTTTATGTTATTTTCTATCATATCCCCTATATTGCATTACATTATATATTATGAATTACACATATTTGAGTATATGCTTTGTGACTTATGTGTGTCCAAGTGCATATTTAGGACTAACTGATGATTTACATGTATTCATGTATATGCATGAGTTCATATTGTAAAATTATTCATACCTTAATCAAATATATATATATATATATATGATAAGATATATATAATAATAATATAGAAGCAATTATTATTATAATATATAATAAGATATTAATATAAATTTAAATATTATTATATTATATAAAATAAATATTAAATAACATGTATTAAATATAAATTGAAATAGAATAAAAAGGAGAGCGATATCTCCTAAACCCTGATGACTCTAAGAAGGGCCAATAGTATACAAAAGTAGTGACTAGGGCTGTGACCCTTATATTAAAAATAATGCATACAAATAGCAATTAGTTTGATGACTAAGAAATCATCAAATACTAACAATGATTGGTAATAGAAGGGTATGATTTATGAAAGGCTACGTCACCCATCAACAAAGGACAACATATGATATTTAAAGAAGAATTCATTACTTTAAAAGGTATCAAAAATAGAAGAAAGATAAGAAATATACAAGTTGTGGATATCAAGCAAAGGGGCTAATCAAAAGTAATCTATAGGTCCAATCAGGTATGTTTAGATTAGTATGTACATCAATTACATAGATTATGGATAGTATAGAATTGTATATGATAATTATTACTAAGCATGCATTTAGTAGTATGAATCCATATGAGAGTTTATAAAATATCTTCTTTATTCATAATTGAATTAATATCCATATTCAGATCTAAGAACTAACAATGATGAACAATTGTATAAAACAAGGATACCATATAATGGTAATTCTGAATTAATATCTTTATTCATACATTAGCATGATGATAGATGGTATAATAGAATTCCATCTATAGTACAAGGGGATATTGAATAAAAGATCATGTTTCTGATATCCTCTATTACTTCATCCAAGAAGGAATGGTGGGTATTGTAGGGAGAGGCAGAGTAATTCCATCCCACGGGGAGACCCAATGGCTGGGACATAGTTTCCCCAATGGCCAGGTCAGAGATGGTTTCAATGCGCCCTAGTCATGTAAAGCCTAATTCCTTGATGAAGAATAAGAGGGGAAGATATGGATATTGGATTATGTTTAATATCCACCCTAATGTACTTATGGAATATATTATAGAATCGTCATCAATAGTGAATGACAAGAAGGAAATGAATAATCCTTAACAAAGAATGAAATATTTATATTATCTTTGATCTTATTGGGTATTATCATTGAAATTTATTGATCTATAATGTTTCTAATGTCTCTTTGAGAATCACTTTTGATGTAGAGGAATGGGATGGTATTAGGCTATTGATACCATATTTCACAACAACAGGTCTCAAAAGGTCATTCTTCACATTTCAAGAGCAAACATCTCATGGCAATCTCCTTCTACAAAGGCAAAATCAGGGTTTTCAACACTTTAGAACCAAACAAGGTTTTTAGAGGTATTCTTACCTCTTAGGGACTCAGACACAACCATACCAAACTCTCACCCAATTCTGCACTCTTCACTCAAGACTCTTTGCTTCCAAACTGCCATAATCCTAGTAGGTCTCTAAAAAGGACTGTCAAAGCATATCTTTTGTTACAGGCCTCTATTCAAGACTATGAAGGGCTTTTTAGACAACCATTAAGGATTTTCAAAATATATCTCACACTCAGTATAGGGTCCTTTGGACCATAGTCCCCAAATCAGTGCTGCTACGCTGCTACTAGTCTTCCAATTAGGTCACTTTTACAAAGCAACCCCTCTCCAAACACATATCTAACCTCAAATTTCAATTTACAAAGCTTGACCAAACCACACACACCCTAAATCAACAAAATTTCTTAGGAAATAGGCTCACCAAGTCCCCAAACCACGAAACCCTCACTTTTAGTAAATTACAAGGGGGTTTATTGAAAATCTATGTTCCCAAACCAATCTCACCTCAACAAAGCCTCAAACACCTTCAATTATATCTGTACCTACTTAATCAATCATCTCCCACACTCATTTCATTCTATTTCATCAAACTACTACTCATAACCTCCATTTTACACTATAAAACCCTTAAAAATAGGGTTGCAGACTTGTCCTTAGGAAAATGGCCATAAAATTCTTAAAACTCAGTAAAATCCTTCCAAACCACAAGAAAATTGAAACTAACTAATGTATTTATTATATTCAAGAACTTTTAGAACTCTACCCTATTGTACGGAACCGTACTAGGCCTGGAAATGGCAAAAAAATACACAGAAAATGTAGTAAAAATAGGGGTATTGTTATTAATTTCCACTTCAAACCATTCCAATACCTTTACAATGAGTTCTTCATCATATATACATGTTCTTTCCCTCCAAAACAAACCATTTAAACTAATTCCAACGACCATTTGAACTAATTGACCTTTGGTATTCCCCACAATGCATTTTTGCCCTTTTTACATAGTAATCTTTAACAACATGACAAAAAAATATGACAACCTTACTCAAAATGAACCCCTAATACATGCTAAGTGGTCTAACAAGACCTTATTCACTTGACCAATGACTAGACACACCACAACCTATCAAAAGACCTTATTTATAAAACTTGCATACTTGATTATCATGGTGCTCCTACACCAACTTTGAATGTAGATTTAGGTTTAAGTGTTTCCACTAGAAAGGGGACATTACAAGTGGTATCAGAGCATCTTTCCTGCCATCCTATGAATGATAGTTTACTTACATGCATTTGAGTGTATACTCTATAATTTTTATTTGTATTTGAGTGTATACTCTATGATTTGTATTTGTATTCGATTGTATACTCTATGATTTGTATTTGTATTCAAGTGCATACTCTATGATTTATATTTTTATTTGAGTGCATACTCTATGATTTGTATTTGTATTCAAGTGGATACTCTATTATTTGTATTTGTATTTGAGTGCATACTCTATGATTTGTATTTTTATTCGAGTGCATACTCTATGATTTGTATTTGTATTCGAGTGTATACTCTATGATTTGTATTTGTATTTGAGTGTATACTCTATGATTTGTATTTGTATCCGAGTGTATGCTCTATGACTTGTATTTGTATGCTAGATATGACTTTGTGTGTGTGTATATATATATATATATATATTCAAGTGTATACTCCATGACTTTGTATGTTCAAGTGTATACTACATGACTTATGAGTGTTCAAATGCATGTTCAAGTGCACACTTCATGACTTACTTATATTCACATGTATACTTCATATTTGTGTATTGCATGTGTATACTTTGTATGCTTCATGCTTTTTGTATCAAGGCTATGCTATATGTTTCATGTATTATGTGTGTATACTTGTGTTCATGCTTTATGCTTCATATACTTTTGTGTATTATGTGTATGTTTTATACTCCATGTATTAAGCATATAAGCTTTGTGTATGCTTCATGTATTACGTATTCTTCACATATAGTTGTGTATTCCATATATATGTTCTCATGTGTATGATTCATGCCTCGCATGCATTTAGGAGTATATTTCATGTCCTATGTATTGTGTATGCAAAAGCTTATTCCATGTGTATATTAAGATGCTTAAAATTTATGGAAAAAAGACCAAATCTATCAAAGCTTTATTTATCAAACACTTCTTGATAATCAAGAGTGGTGATTCATTAACTATGAAGGAGGGTAACTCCCCCAAATAGATATAAGGATAAATAAATTCACTGACATCATCACTTACCTATCCTTCAAAAATCAAGCAATCAAAATATCAAAAGGATTCCCAAGGAAGGAACAATCATAACAACTCGACAGAGTTAAGGATAAAATTTAATGATATAATCTGACTTCAATTCTCAAATGAAGAATCTAATTGTCATGGGAATTTAGATACAAAGATGGATTAGGGTCCACGAGATTTAGGTACACTATGACATCATCCTGACCTAGGATGGTCAATCTCGTAGAAACCAAAACAATGTTTTTTAGAGAATGGAATGAAGACAACTCAATTCTTTAGGAACCTACAAGTTTAGACTCTTGAGAGATTTTAAGAGAAATGTTGGAAATCTATCCTAAGATATTATTATCAAGTTTCAGGGAAGAGGAACATAATTGAGAATGAATTGTTCTATTCCTTTGGAGCAAGATCAAAGGTACCATCAAGTGATATATCCCACACTCATTGAAACAATGGCGATACAAGCCAGTCCATACCACATATGATCTACCTTATAACCTATACAATTAATCTAGTGAATTTTGACTTGTGGACCAAATTCACTTCTATATGTAAAATGTAGAGTAAGTCATTTAATCCAAGGGTCCTCTTCTCCTAAATTCTTTCTTTGATTAGAGCAACTCTTCATTCATGATTAAAGATCAAGGACATCATTATTAGGCACACATCAAGTTATACCAAATTTGTTACATAGGTCTATTTTAAATCACATTATGGGCCCATAACCCACAAATCCCAGGATCATTTTCACCCCTTAAACTTCGGAAAAAATTAAGATTGTTGAACTAGATGGAATAAAATAATAATTTCTTGAGATATGATAATCATCTCAGTATTAACATGGGGAATATGTCAAAACTTTACAAGAGGAGTGACAACCTCCCATGGATATGGAAATTGGATATTAGTATCAATCTATAAATTCAAATTCTATGAAGTTTTCACAAGTGATGATTGTTTGCTATGGAGTCTAAGACTTGGGAACATCCACTAATTTATACTTGTGGATATTCTAGATTATAGCATGTCATTAATGAATCTATGATGATATATGATGAAAATTGTTGGACTAAGTGTTATCAACACCTATAATATATTTTCGAGTACACCCTCAATTTCAAGTTCTATCTAAATGATTAAGCAAAATAAAATATACTTACTCTTAGTTGATAATATAGGGAAAAAGGGTACAAACCATAGTAAAGGATCTTGTTATTCACATCACTTCCAAATAAAAATGTAAAATTATTTCTATTATTGAGGATTTCCACAAGGGTAATGAGGAATTTGTATCATTATGACGATCAAATGAAGAAAACTTGTCTTAAGTAACAAAATCTTGCCAATTTCCAACTCATGGTTTGGTTGACCTTATTGGTAGTCAAGCTGATATAAAAACACTAATCAACAATTTTTTGAGGACAATCAATATTGATTTGGGATCCTAGTAACATCAATGGATCTTTAAACATCCCAATCTGAGATTGCTTGAGGACAAGCAATCTTGAGTGGGGAGGACTGTCATATCCCCTATATTGCATTGCATTATATATTATGAATTACACATATTCGAGTATATGCTTTATGACTCACTGATGATTTACATGTATTCATGTATATGCATGAGTTATTGTAAAATTATTCATACCTTAAACAAATATATATATGATAATATATATAATAATAATAATATAGAAGCAATTATAAATTATATTTATATATAAATATATATATATATAATAAATATATGATATATAAATATAGAAGCAATTATTATTATAATATATAATAAGATATTAATATAAATTTAAATATTATTATATTATATAAAATAAATTCTAAATAACATATATTAAATATAAATTAAAATAGAGTCAAAAGGGGAGCAATATCTCCTAAACCCTGATGACTCTAAGAAGGGCCGATAATATACAAAAGAAGTGACTAAGGCTGCAACCCTTATATTATAAATAATGCATACAAACATCAATTAATTTGATGACTAAGAAGTCATCAAATACTAATAGCAATTGATAATAGAAGGGTATGATTTATGAAAGGCTACGTCACCCTTCAACAAAGGACATCATATGATATTTAAAGAAGAATTCATTACTTCAAAAGGCATCGATGATAGAAGAAAGATAAGAAATATACAAGTTGTGGATATCAAGCAAAGGGGCTGATCAAAAGTAATCTACAGGTCCAATTAGGTATGTTTAGATTAGTATGCATAGATTTGTATGCACATCAATTACATAGATTATGGATAGTGTAGAATTGTATATGATAATTATTACTAAGCATGCATTTAGTAGTATGAATCCATATGAGTGTATAGAATATCTTCTCTATTCATAGTTGAATTAATATCCATATTCAGATCTAAGAACTAACAATGATGAACAATGGTATAAAATAAGGATACCCTATAATGGTAATTCTGAATTAATGTCTTTATTCATGCATTAGCATGATGATAAATGGTATAATAGAATTCCATCTATAGTATAAGGGGCTATTAAATAAAAGATCATATTTATGATAGCCTCTATTACTTCATCCAAGAAGGAATGGTGGGTATTGTAGGGAGAGGCGGAGTAACTCCATCCCACAGGGAGACCCAATGGCTAGGACATAGTTTCCCCAATGGTGGGGTCAAAGATGGTTTCAATGCGCCCTAGTCATGTAAAGCCTAATTCCTTAATGAAGAATAAGAGGGGAAGATATGGATCTTGGATTATGTTTAATATCCACCCTAATGTACTTATGGAATAGATTATAGAATTGTCATCAATAGTGAATGACAAGAACCTTGGAAATGAATAATCCTTGACAAAGAATGAAATATTTATATTATCTTTGATCTTATTGGGTATTATCATTGAAATTTATTGATCTCTAATGTTTCTAATGTCTCTTAGAGAATCACTTTGAATGCAGATTTAGGTTTAAGTATTTCCACTAGAAAGGGGACATTACATTTTCTTTTTTTAAAACCCTACCAAATTGTCGTTTTCCCTCCCTTCAACGCCTCCAATTTGCAATAATTATTGATGAAAATTGCTCTAAAAATAAGGTGACTTGTCCTCTTGTAAAACACCTCATAGATGCTATAATAAAAGAATTTAAATGCCCATTCTTTCTTAGATGCCTCCATGCTGCTGTCTTCCATGTTGGATGGCAATGTAAGGCACACAAAAAAAATTAGATTTAAAACCTTCAACACCACCTTTCAACGTCTTCTCAAGAATTTAATAATTTTTATGGAAATCTATCTCTTTTACTAATAATAATCATTCCTTTAATGAGGTGATAGGATTTTATGTGTCTTAACATTTTCCATGAATGAGGCACCACTAGAGAAATTAAAACAAGTACTTATTTTTACCCGGAAGTAATGACATAGTGGAATTTGTGGGTAAAATGAAAGATTCCTACCTCTGCTCATTTAGAAATTCCAAAATGCATCAACAAACCAATTTTAAACAATTAAAACACCTTTAATAACACTTCTAAGTTTGCTCAAACCAAATTGGAGAAATTTTCATTGACTACGATACTATGCCTCGGGGTGTCGAAAACTAACCTTATCCATAACTTTCTCCCAGAAGCTCATCTTCATGTGAAACTATCTAAGATGTGTAAAATGACATTACAATGCTTCCCACCAAGCCATTTTTCTCCATCCTTCATGAAACTCAAGAAATTAAATTTCCCGTAAACTGCTAGCCACTATCAGAGAATTTTAAATTCTCTCAAACCGTAAGAGATTTGGTGATGATTCCTTTTGTACATTAGGAGAAACATATTTAAGTATCTACCCCTAAAAGTATCATCCAGCTCTTATGGATTTCCAGAAACAATTGTTTCCATGAAACTACCTGTAGGGCCTCTAAAATGATGAACCGGTGAAAACTTAAAATTCACAAATCTATTCACACCAAGTGTTTCCTGGTGCTGAGAGATGCCAAGAACACAAAAAACAAACCAAAATGAAGAAAAACAATTGCAAAATTGTTTTTGGTTAATCTCAAATAGCTAATTCACCTAAGATGCTCCTGCATCACCTTTCATTTCTCATCAAGTGACACAAGAAGAACCATCACAATTTTGAGGGTTTTGAAGATTAAGGTTTTCATTTTTTTGTTCCCTTATTTTTGGTAAGAATTGAATAAACCCTTTGGAATTGGCTTTGAAAGATTTAAATTTTTCATTTGAATTATTTTACATTTGATCTTACAAGTTTTTATTTTCATTTTGTTTTGGGGGACTCTATAAACCCTATGATGTATTTTATTTGTAGTGGATGTTCTATAGATAAAGTGGGTTAGAATTTTTTTTTTCCTAGCAAAAGAAATTGTAAAAGCTTGGAGTATCTATTTGGATAATCAATTCAAGTGATGCACAAATGAAAATATTGAGGTAGTTCTAAGAGGAAAAATATTTCTTAGGTTATTGGACATTTAAACATGGTGTTTACAGTGGTGTTAAAGATTTTAGTCTTTTATTTACTTAAAATTTTAGGTTGTAATTATTTTATGCAAAGAAAGTAATTAATGATGTAGAAATTTATAATTTTTATTGTTCATATATGTGAAAAGCAAGAAAATAAAAAAAAATTCTCCATAATGCTTGCAAATGTCACAAATATTTCTATGTTTATACAAATCCTATGTTGAACTATAAAAGATTTGAAAACTATTAATTTCAATTTTATTTATAATTACCTTTTATTCTCACTTTTAATAACATCTTTTCATATTGTTGGTGGCTAGGTTTTCTTTGGCTTCTCTTCATTTTTCTTGAAGTTTTTGCACCAATGTAGTAGTTAAAAATCTAAAAATACTCCCATTATAAAAATTTATAGAAAATAAAAGTTTGGAGATAATTTTTAGTAAGCTCAATGGCAAACCTTTCTCAAAAAATGACATAAAGCCAAATTTAGTGCTTGGGAGTGACAAAATTGATATCTATTAAAGGCCCTTCTGTCCAAACTATAAATTAATAGAGAATATAATGTTTTGGATCTTTTAATTAAACATATTTGAGACTTTGATGTAATTATTATAATCTATGATACTATACTAATGGAGTGAATGAATATGAAGTTGGACCCTTATTGTTATTCCTATGGATAATTTCATGTGAATTTCCATTCTCCACAAGACAATTGCTAGAAAAACTCATCTTGTGAAGATGTGTTGTGAGGACGAGTTATCCACACCTTTTGTAGCCTAGAAATTCCCTTTATTACAACCTTATATGAATTCTTTACTATTCATCCCATGTGATAGCACATAAAACTGACACATGTTGTCCTTTAGCCCTACCACATAGATTAGTCAAGCACACACATCTAATCCTTGACATTTCACACCCAACACATAGCAAGCCATTTGAATTTGAAATAAAAATGATTATCAATTCAATGAAATTTAATTGTTGGATAATACATAATTTCCACATGATTCATGTGTAAAGAAGAGCATAAGCAGGAATAGGCCTAATATATGGATGACATGGGCCAATGAGAGTATGCTAGCAAGTAATGATAAACCATAACTAGTTATTAGCAAAGGGTAAGATCTGTGATTGATGTGGAAGGACACATAATCTAATGGAGGGTGCATAGCAACAAAACCAAAGAAGCTTGATGGGATATTTAGCCATTGGGAAGCATTGTATATGCTATCAAATATGGACCATGTAAATATAGCACATAGAAGATAGGTGATGGAATAAATAAATGGGCTATAGTAAGTGTGGTCAATGAACGATGAGTGTAGGTACTTAAAAAATACTCTAAGTTGTCATTTAAAGGGCTAGAAAAGGTTTGAGGTGAATTAAAACAAAACACAAGACTATACATTTAAAACACATACAAAATTTTTAGCAGGGTTCTAGCCAAGAGAATTCAACCTTGCACTCAAAACACTATCCCAACATGTATGAAGACCAACAAAATTGATCACTATTTGGTACGAGGCCAATAGCAGGTGTGCCCAAATTTGGGGTATAATGGGTAAAGAGTTTCCCTGTCAAATAATTTATGTGACATCAGTCTAGTAGTTTGTGATGAGCATGTGAACTAATGGTCAAATGAGGCAATCTATTGAATTATTTATTTCCCCTTCTTTTGCTTGGTCATCAGATGGATATGTTACAAGTATGTCACCTAGTTCATATTACACACATTCTCTAGCTTGCTTTGTCTATGTAGAAATTAAAGTGGCTTATGATTGAAATGTATAAGTGTCACTACTTGATAGCTTGAACAATGGTGTACAACTCTTTATCATAGGTGGAGTAACATTGAACTATGTCATTGAACATATTTGCATTAAATGCAATCTAAAGAAGGGAGAAATAAACTACTTGTGCAAACTACAAATAAGTGTTAATCTTCTACTTCTGACTAGAGCATAAAATAGAAAGTAAACTAAATGATGCAAAACATAAAAAGCATTATACCTTCCATTTGATGTTGAGATGTGCTCCTAGTGATTGTTGATGAAGGATGAATGTTGGTTGCTCTTGATCCTTGTAGCATGCCTTTTCTCTCCAAGATGACTTGAAAATGGCTTGAGAGGGTGTTGATTTACATATTTTTTATGGGAAGAATCTATAAGGAAGCTAAGGTAGTGGAATAACTTCCTACACTAAACTTGAGAGGAGGGTTATGCAAAACTTTTCAGATCCTTACAACAATTACAGAAATTATACAAAAATAAACATAAATAGAAAACATACCATAACACAGTGATTTTACATGGAGAAAAACCTTTTGAGAAAAAACCCCACACTCCAAAATCTGTCCAATATATTACTCGAAAATCTCAAAAGATTGCAATATACTTGTAGAGAAATCTTCACAAGAGTATCACCAACCAAAGATCTAGAGGCAACTCAACATATATAAGACTCTCAAACAACCTCCATCTCAAGCACCTAATATATAGGAGATATAGTACATGAAACCGTCAAATGGTAAATACAAAACCATGAGCCAAAAGTGGTGCCCAAATCCTTAGGGTTTCATTATCTCCAATTAAAGATGCCTCATGATGTGTCATAACATGCATCATCACATGTAACTCTCCCTTATAGTTCTTTTATGTGTCCAACACATTTTTACATTTTTTAATATGGGAGACCCACTTTCAGAGGCTATAACTTTTGATCCGAGAGGCCAATTGGGCCTTTTTTTTAAATTGAAGAGCTTGAAGAGATCTATGCACCAAGCACCCTTGATGGCGGTGCAATTCACCCAAAAAATTATTTTGGCCAAAATGAAACCCTATAGCCCAGAAATTAAGTTTTTATGTTTTTATAATTGAAAATTTTATTTTGGTCATGTTTAGAGTAAAATTGGATTTGTTGATCTTTTGTGGTTTAGATGTTAAAATCCTCCTTTCACCCTAACATTGAAGGATCTAGGGTCGAGTGGTGAGCACTATCATACCCTAGGTCACTTACAAATGAGGGGAAGCTTGGATTAGGGAATTAATTATCAAATTTTCCTTCTCCTATGCTCAATTGACCATTAAAACCCTAATTATGCAAATACGACAACAAATTATCGAATTACGAAAAAAACTCTTACAGACAGGAGTAAAATACCAAATTATAGAATACTTATTTTTGAGGTTCTGAAGAGGAATAGTCAGGGACATAGGAGCGGGCGCCCAAGTCCAAGGTACCTACTTTTTCAAGGAATCTGGACCTCCTTCGGACACTGATCAACCCTGTAACTTCCATTTTCAAGAATCTATCTACGAAGGACACTGGAGCGAGTGCCCTAGTCTCAGAAGTGCTCCTTTGTCTGTCTTTTCTTCAGATCTCAAATCCCTGATGTCTTTCCAGCCTTCCTACAACTCAACTTTTCCCAGATGCGACACTTATAAACTGCAATAACAAGACTTGGTTTGGGGGTTGTGTTTATAGGTTTGTCTCAGTCAAACCCTAGAGGACACTTAAGTCTCCAAACATTGTTGTCAAATGAAGAGGGTGTGCCCTCGTGAGGTAGAGACCAAAAACCAAAGGAATCAATGATAAAAACACAATAATATGTCACCTTGTATTGAAGCTTTCATGGAGGAAGATGCTCTTCATGCCATGAAGGAATTGATGCTCAAATCTACAAATATCAATGCACAAAACACACAAGTCTGCTCTTGCAACACAATAGAAAGCCTTAAATCACCTTGAGAACACAATAGCTTGCTAGTAATCATCTAGTTTACAAATAAATGCCTACACATGCTTATATATACACCTACAAGCATTCCCGCCAAGATATTAAAAATCAAACTTTACCGTGTCAGCAAAATAACCTCGTAACGGTCCTAAACTGACACCTAGAAATTGGAGCTGCCCTAAAATAGGGCAGGACTAGGGCATGGGCGCCCAAGTCCTCCCCCTATTTTAGGTAGGGTACAGCTCAAGGGGTCCTCCTAGGTCCTATTTGTCATGGGACTTAGGTCTCATTCCTTTGAGATGCTAAAATATGAACTAAAATGTCCTATATACACTCTAAAGATCCAGGAGCTAAACCTTATGAGGGAAAAGCCCCCAAGGGGACATTTTTCAATGTTACATTTAGCCCCCACTTTAATGTATGTATGAACACGAGGCCCATACATGCATTAAAGTAAGGTCACAAACACAACAAACACACTAAACACGGAGAAGACACGCCAACCGCATAAAAGGCAGTAACAAGCATGCAAAATATGGAGAAGACAGTTATAGTCACACAGAACATGAAGCAGATGATCAATGCATAGAAGACACATTAATGCATGGAAGACAAAAATGATATCTTTTCTTTTCTTTTTCTCATATATATGAAATGCAAATGCAAGTACTGGAAAGTAAACAAACCTCCCAAAATGCAAGAAGAACTACTCGATGGCGCTGGTCTCTGCATATGGGGCAACACACATGCAATACATGCAAAACTTCCCAAAATGTATGAAGCACTACTCAAGCCGCTGGCCTATGCATATGGGGAAACAAACATGCCATACAAAACAAGCACACCAAAGCACACACACTTGAAGACACAGAGAAAACACGGTAGACAAGCAATGGTATGTTCTCTATTTCTAGGTTCATCACCATCTTAGGTACATTACATGCACACACTGATGATTGGGCTTCACCACAACAATCGCTGAAGACACGCTTAAGGGTTGAGTTAGTCACAGAACCGCTCCCTGCCTCCGCAAAGGACTTTAAAAAATGCAACTCCACCCACGTCACAGAGATGCCTTACAGTGAAAAGGAAGCATGGCATACCACCCCACCCACGTCACGAAGATGCCTTATAGTGAAAAGGAGGTATGAGCTCAAAAGTATACAACCCCACCCACATCACAGAGATGCCTTATGGTGAAAAGGAGGTATACGCAATAGATAGATTGATTGATTGCAAACACACTCAGGATGCAAGAAGTACTCATCATACTAGACTACACCTGAGGACAAGCACATTGCTAACATCTACAATAGACAACTTACCTTATATATGCCCCCACCTTAAGGTGGTTGATATCAGTTATCGATATCAAGTACGTTAAGGTAGGAAGAAAACACACAAGGGAACATCAACTTTCGTAAAGCCCATGCCCCCCAGAGGTGACATGTACTTTACGATCGCCAAATGTTCCCACAAACACTTCCCTGCAAGAAACATGTTAGTGTCTGCAACATCATGATAAACAACAACATCAATGCATATGATTAACCACACAAAGGGCCAAGGTTATACAAAGAATTCAGAGTTCAAGGATAAACATAGGGCTATATCACGAAGCTCTCCAAATCGAATACCGCCAAGGCCAGATTCAAAGGCAAACAAAGGTGCACAGAGCAGTAGTATTGTTAAGGTTTGTAAATGTGACAGAAACATCATGAAATTCACCACATGGAAAGCACGAGTGCTTCCACTAGCCAAGCGTCAAATAAAATATACAACCCCATCGTCATATTAGGAACTAAGTCCATTTTTTGATTGCTCTCAAAAGGGACACTAGGTCCGCATCAATATAAATTTTTTGTCGTCATCCACCCGCTAGATAGAAACACTAGAGGAAGGGAAACCATAAATAAGAGAGGAGAAAACAAGTGTCCTAAGGACAGTCTCATAGGAGGGTGCCCCCAAGTCACCAACCATGATGCTATGTCCGTAAGACACAACACACAATAATGAAATCAGAGAGAGAGAAATTTGGAAGAATGATGATACAAATAGAAGGTCACAACAGAGGTGGTCTCTTGGTATCCCAAACCTTATGGGAGAATTCAAGGTCATCCTAGGAGGCCTAAACAACACATCACACATCACGGGGGAAGCACATCATGAGAGAGACAAAGGGTTAGAGATACTTACCTGTAGGGTCATGCTAAGTTTTATCATCAAGTAAATCATCGTCATCCTCCCACTCCCTAATGTTAGAGGAAGGTTGGATATAAGGTATCATAGCCCAATTCTTGTCTTTCTCATCATGTCATTTATTGTTAGGATCATGTTTATTTGGTTGAATGTTGGGATCAATTTTTTCTTGTTGAGATGCTAGGTAAGCTCGTCACCTTCTCTTTCTCCCTTTTGCAAGTTTATGTAGGTATATTTTACGACTTAGTAACATAAGGCTTTGATTTGTTATGGATTTTTGCGTTGTGGAGGAAGAAGCACCAAGATCAAAGGTCCTTTGTCTAAGTGGAATGCTTTCTTGTTGAAGCTTACTTTCATGCTTATTCTCTATCTTCTTAGTGATGTCCAAATGACTTGAATGTTCAAACAAAGGAGGGGCATTAAAGGTCTTCTCTTCCTTAGTGAAATCCAAGGTGTGTGAACAATCCACTAAAGGAATAAGGTTGGTGGGAGGATCCATAGAGGTATGAATTTGATGATTATTAAGTGAATGCTTATTTTCTACCCATGGAATGTTCTTTGTTAAAGGGACCTCTTCATTCACAAATGCTTCATCTTGGCCAAGGAGAGCAGTGGAATTACTAAAGCTATCCTTAGTCTTCTCATTTGAGTATTCAGTTATAGGGGAAGTAGGATAACTTATGGGATCATCATCATCTTTTTCCTTTTCTACTCATGGAGAAGAACTCAGTTAAGCTTTCTAAAATCGTAAGATGTTCACTCATGAGAGTAAAAAATTGGTCAAAGTCAAGGTTTTTGATCAATGCATGCAAAGATACCATTGAAAAATGACATGGAGGTGCCATTTCAATGTAATATCAGATTTTTAGAATCTTTTCAAATTGATGCAAAAGACAAACGTAAAACTATATGGAAAAATAGCCTTAAATGCTTGATTTTTTGTACTTTTTTCAATGCAAATGAATGGAACAAGAAATGTTGTAAGGATTTTGATCGAGGGCAGCAAGGTATATGTCTGATATCTGTCCAAAATAGTAATAAGATCACTCTCAACACACTCTTGATGTGAATCCAAGATAATGCCAAGTCAATTATAGTGAAAATGTGTCAAAATAGGCACTTTTTTCACTAAAATTCAATACAAAATAGCATAACAATGGGTGTTGTGAGGCAAATGATGATTGAAAGAAAACAATATCAGAAATAACAGTCACGTGATGCAAAAATATCCAACACAACACACTTTTAGTGCCGCTTAAGGTAAAATCCTAGTGAAAATATAGCAAAATATGCAATTTTTCAGAGTTTATCAACTCCAAGACCTAGAAAAAGGGGTGTTGTAAGGAATTTTAGGAAATATAGAAAACAATATTAGTAATATGAGTCACCTCAATCCATAAAATTGATCACAACATGCTTGGAGTGCAAACTAGGCCAAACCCTAGGACAAAAATAGCCAAAATGTGTAGTTTTTTTCCAAATTTTCACTACAAGAGCCCGTAAAAAGGGTCTTGTGAATATTTTTATGAGGGATAGAAAATTATTACCCTAAGAATAGAAAATTAATGCAAAAATATCTTTCACAACACACCAATGGTGCAAATTTATGAAGTCGATAAGGCCAAAATTAGTGAAAATTATCGTTTTCGAAGCCCTAGGTTTGAAATTTTGGAACAAAATGCTATGAGAATGATTTAATGTCTGATTTATGATGTAAATCAAATACTCTCATATCTGAAAATTATTTTCAAGCTTAATCATGCCAAATTCCCATGTAAATTTAATGAAAATACACCAAAATTGCTAGTTTTTGTTGAAATTTTTGATGCAAAAATGTAGATAATTTAATATTAAATGCAAATTCACACTATGCAAATGCAAATTTGAATGAGCCTCTAAAATCAGTAGAAAAATTTGATAAAATATTTTGCCTACAAACCCTAGATTTTGGAATTACTAGGTTATCTAAAAATTGTCAAAATTTCCACAAAACCCTAGCAATTAAGTGATGAAAATGCAATGCAAGATCTTGAATTTTTGTATTTCTCTGTAGTTTATATAAGATCTTGTTGGGTTTTTCTTCTGAATTAGCATTAGGGTTTGCCACTTCTAATGCACAGGCAGATTCAGCCAACTAATACAGGAGGTTGCGTGAGCTCCTCCCCTTCACTTCTGGTTCTGCCACACCAAGGGGGGTGTCCCTATTTGATAAAAGTATGACCTTCACTAGCTCAATGACAGAGGGATATAACTTGACAGCAACAGGCAGAATACTCTCATGTATGGACCAAGATCTACATGATAGATCACAAGGTGGGCAACGTTCTTGGACATATATGTCTGGTCGGGTATGAGAGCATGCAGGGGGTTCCTAATCCTACTCCTACAACTAACAGGTGGAAGTGATGAAATGGGCGGACATAATGTCCTGGATGCAAGACAAGGGGTTTTGGCTCATAACTACTGATCCGGGAGCAAACTGGTGCCTATCCATTGGGCAAGGAGTCAACTAGACATATACAACAGATGGTTTGCAACTTTCACTCAAGTTTCAGGGGGTTGGATTGATGCTTGCCTTACAAACATCACCCAAGAATGGGTATCTAACTACTTCTACTTACAGATATCCCTGCTGACATGCAACCAGATTCAAAAGAAGGAGAATAACATGCAGCAAATGGAGACAAGCAGATAGACACATGCAATAAGCATTTTTCATATAAAATTAACACTGAAACTAAAAATATGTGCAAAATACACTCATGTTGCAACTCATAAACTCCAAAATGGGATAAAACAGCCAAGATCATGCCCTGTTCTTCATTATTTACACAAAAAATGCCTCAGGCCTTCAACCACCAAAAATGAGTAACACTTCCAGCTTAAAAACAGCCAGAGGGAAGTGCACTCAACATTAATTACATGGTTGACCAAAAATCTCGCCAGATACAGTCCTTAGAAGGAATGGCGCTCAGAAGTTATTGCTGCAGTAGACAAGGGAGGCCTCGAGCCTTGCGCCGCCATCTGGGGTCTTCATTCATAATTAGACAGCTTCACCGTTTGTACCATCACCCATACGCCTGCTACAGTCGCCATTGATGGCTCAACCACCCGCAGCCACCGAGAAAACAGTCGCAGCACTCAAAAAAGGAGCTTCCCGCCAAAACGCACTTCCTGAAGGTTCAAGTTATGTAGGAACATTAATCCCACATGCATGGTGCGGAGACTCCTTCAGTAGTTCAAAAGCATGGCCGCGAGCATAATAGGTGTCGAGCGCTTTTGCCACACTCGACACACACCTTTCTTTCCAAAAGCCCATCGCCATGACCAAAGCCATCGGCCAACTCCAAAAACTCCTGCTGACCTCAATAGTATGGCCGATACAACTTGCTTCGCATTCCCCTCCATCAGCCAGAGATAGACCATCGGCCAAGCACAAAACTCCCTCGCCGATGCCTTCAAAAAATCCTGATGACATCATCATCATGTCTTGATGATGTCACCATCACCCGTCTGCATACCGCACAAGTCTCAAATCCAAATGACGTCATTGCCATATTGGCGCCGGGGTGATATTAGTAAGATAACCTGATATTTCAGAATATCACCCCCCACACAAAATATCATGATGCACTGTAGACTGGATGATGATGATGACCCCTTTAACTCAAAGAACATCAGGTTGGATTGAACAACTCAGAAAATGACCCCTTCGAAAGATCGGGGTGACATCATCATCATATCGAGGCAGGGTGATATTTGGAAGATCACAAGATGTTTGAATTATCACCCCCCGCAAGAATATCAGGGTGCACTGTAGCTCTACTGTAGGATCGGGATGATATCCAAACATCGCCCGATATTGAAACATGATGATCCTGATGAAAAAATCTGGTCGATAGAAAATCATGATGATGTTGACCACCTCGGAAGAAAATATGATGCTGCTGTTGAAAATTGCTGAGGAGGTCCAACACTTAGAACTTTTTAGATTTTTTGGGAAGGTGCCTAAAGGAAAATTACTTAGAAACTAACAGTGAATTCAGGCACCAACAGATCTGATGCAAAAATCATGAATTAGGAAAAATTAGAAAGAATTGACATAATTTAGTAAGCCCAACAATGCAATTTTTTTTATATTTTTCCAATTTTTCATTTTTTTCAAATTTTCTCAATGCAATAAATTAAATGACCAAATGAATGAATGAAATCACACCAAATCTGCAGACAAACACTCAACAACTTGCAATTTAAGTTCAAATACATGGGTTCACCAAAATGTTTAGAGTAAAATTGGATTTGTTGATCTTTTGTGGTTTAGATGTTAAAATCCTCCTTTCGCCCTAACATTGAAGGATCTAGGCTCGAGTGGTGAGCACTATCATACCCTAGGTCACTTGCAAATGAGGGGAATCTTGGATTAGGGAATTAATTATCAATTTTTCCTTCTCCTATGCTCAATTGACCATTAAAACCCTAATTATGCAAATACGACAACAAATTATCGAATTACGGAAAAAGCTCTTACAAATGGGAGTAAAATACCAAATTATAGAATACCTATTTTTGAGGTTCTGAAGTGGAATAGTCAGGGACACAGAAGCGGGTACCCAAGTCCAAGGTACCTACTTTTTCAGGGAATCTGGACCTCCTTCAGACATTAATCAGCCCTATAACTTCTAATTTTTGAAATCTATCTGCGGAGGACATTAGAGCGAACACCCTAGTCCCAAAAGTACTCCTTTGTCCATCTTTTCTTCAGATCCTGAATCCCCTGATGTCTTTCCATCCTTTCTGCAACTCAACTTTTCCTAGATACGACATCTGTAACCTGCAATCACAAGACTTGGTTTGGGGGTTGTGGTGTTTATAGGTTTGCCTCAGTCAAACCCCGGAGGACACTTAAGTCTCCAAACACCATTGTCAGATGAAGAGGGTGTGCCCTCATCAAGTAGAGGCTAAAAACCAAAGGAATCAATGATAAAAACACAATGATATGTCACCTTGTATTTAAGCTTTCATGGAGGAATATTCTCTTCATGCCATGAAGGAATTGATGCTCAAATATGCAAATATCAATGCACAAAACACACAAGTCTGCTCTTGCAACACAATAGAAAGCCTTGGATCACCTTGAGAACACAATAGCTTGCTAGTAATCATCTAGTTTACAAATTAATGCCTACGCATGCTTATATATGCACCTACAAACATTCCCACCAAGATATTAAAAATCAAACTTTATCGTGTTGGCAAAATAACCTCCTAACGGTCATAAACCAACACCCAGAAATTGGGGTTGTCCTAAAATAGGGCAGGACTAGGGCGTGGGCGCCCAAGTCCTCCCCCCTATTTTAGGTAGGGTATAGATCAAGGGGTCCTCCTAGGTCCTATTTGTCATGGGACTTAGGTCTCATTCCTTCGGGATGCTAAAATATGAACTAAAATGTCCTAAATGCACTCTAAAGACCCAGGAGCTAAACCTTATGAGGGAAAAGCCCCCAAGGGGACATTTTCTAATGTTACAGGTCAAAATATAACCCTATAGCCTATACAGATGCTAGTGAGATAAGCCTAAAGAGTAGGATAAATGTGAAGGTGCCAATCATGGTTGGTTTCATTGATAACATTTTTGAGGATTTTGAGCAAGGTTTTGTTGGTTGCCTCAACTTGACCGTTACTTTACAGGTAATATGGAGTGGACCAATGGTTTTGTATGTGGATATGTACGCGAAGGGTACAAATATCATGATTTGTGAAGGGTTTACCATTTTTGGTGATGATGGCAGATAGAATACCATAATGGAAAATGATATGGTAGAGGATAAACTTGGTGATTTAAGCTCCTATGGTAAAAGTAAGGGGGATGGCTTCAAACCACTTTATAAAATATTCAGTGGTAGTAATGATGAATTTATATCCATCGAAGGAAGGAGGGTAAATCTTGCTAACGAGATCAAGTCCCCATTGTGAAAAGGGCCATGGTGTCATAATGGGCTACAATGCCTATGATAGAGCATGAATAAGGTCTCCATGATGCTGACAAGGCTTACATTTCTTCACATTTACACACGCATCATGCTCCATAGTAGGCTAATAATACCTTGTGCAAAGAAGGTTTTTAGCTAAGACCATGCCACTAGTATGAGCTCCATAGGTACCATTGTGTACCTCTCGCAATGCAACTTTAGCCTCGTATGTATTTAGATAACATAATAGAGAGCCATCATAGCTTCGTCAATAAAGGGTATTAGCAAGGATAGTGTAATGAGAGGTAATTTGGATGAATGATTTTCATTTGTTTCATGAGAGGTTGGGAGGGAGTATATGATCATGAAGGTATTTATATATGTCATGGTACTATGGGGAGTCGGGACCAACAATATCACATATGAATTTTGACTTGAGGACATTGTATGCAAGAATCAGGAGTTGTTCACCCAAGAATTCAAATCTTTGACTAGCCTATGGCATATCAATCAAGGACACAATAGTGGCCATAGCATCTACAACCTTATTATGAATGCGAGGAACCTGCTCAAATTGGATATGTGTGAAGTATTGTTTGAAATCATCCACCATTCTCTTGTACAATATTAATTTGTCATCTTTGGTATGATATTCACCATTAACTTGTTTGATGACAAGTAAGAAGTCTCCATAAACATGTAGTTGGCCATTGAATAGCTATTTTGAGACCAATAATAAGAGATACATACTCTACCATATTATTGGTGCAAGGGAATCCAAGCTAGAATTTTGTAGGGATGAAGTCTCCTTGAGGTGTAACAAATAAAATTCCAACACCTAAAATATGGTTTGTAAAAGAGTCATCAAAGTATAGCTTCCAATGGTCTTGTTATAAAACTGTAAAGATTGATTCATCTAGAAAGTCAACAATGAGAGATTGATGATCAATCAAGGGGGCATCTGCAAGTTGATCTACCACTACTTGTCTTTGATGGATTTGTGGTCAACATATTCAATGTCAAATTCATTTAAGAGCATGACCCATTTTTCTAGTCTTCCTATGAGAGATGCCATAGAAAGCAAGTATTTGAGTGGGTCAACTTTGGAAATAAGCGTAATGGGATGACTCAACATATAATGGTGTGGTTTTTGAGAGCTAAAGACTGCACATTCCATAGGCGTATAATTAAGCTCATAGTTGAGAAGATCCCTACTAATATAGTAGATTTCTCTATCTCGACCAGTATCATCATGTTGTGCTAACAATGCCCTCAGTGCCATAGAGGTTGTTGATATATACAAGAGTAGGGGCTTGCCAGGAATAGGTGCCATAAGGATCAGGGGTGATGCTAGATATTCCTTTATTTTGTCAAAGTCCTATTGATAATTGTGATCCCATTCAAACTATACATCCTTATGGAGGAGATGATAAAATGGCTGACACTTATCAACAAGTTGTGCAATGAACCTGTAGATAGCCTAAAGTTTCCCTTGTAGATTGTGAGTTCATTTGAGAGTTTTAGGTGGAGGCATATCTGTGATAGCAGATACTTTAGTAGGGTCTACCTCAATTTCTCTTCTGGAGATAATGAAGCCCAATAATTTACCAGATGTAAGCCTAAACACAAACTTCTTATGATTCAGTCACACCTTGTATTCTCTAAGATGATCAAAGATGTGATGTAATACTTCAAGATGTCTTGCTCTTATTTTTTATTTCCCTAAGAGATCATGTACATAATCTTTCCATAATTACATGAAGCATACCATGAAAGATAATGGTAATTTCTCTTTGATAAGTAGCTTCTGCATTTTTTAGACCAAAGGGCATGACTTTCTAGCAATAAGTGCCCCAAGAACATGTAAAAGCTATTTTGTGTTGGTCTTTAGGTATTATTCTGATTTGGTTATATCCTAAAAAACCATCCTTAAGAGACAAAATTTCATGACCCACAATGAGATCCACTATGATGTCAATGTTAGGAAGTGGAAAATCATCTTTAGGACATGCTTTATTTAGATCTTAGAAATATGTAAACACACAGATTCCCTCGGGTTTCTTAGCAACTAGCACAATGTTGGATACCCGCTCAGGATAGTTAATAGGGTTAATGAAGCCAACTTCTAATAGCTTAGGTAGATCTTATTTCACTAGTAGCATGTTCTGAGGGTGCATTTTGCAGAGTTTCTGCTTGACAAGTTTTGCATTGGGGTGTACCACAAGATGATGGACTACTAAAGCAAGATCCAATCCTGGCATAGAAAAACATCTGGTGCTCTATTCAAAATGGTGGAGAGAGTTGGTTTCTCTTCAGGTGACAAGGATATGGCCATATACATGATCTTAGGTTGTTCTTCGGTACCAAGATTAATTGCTTCAGTGTCTTCAATGAGGATAGCTGAGCATTCAATTGTAACATGCCTTCTCATATTACTTAGCTTTACACAATATTTTACAAGAAAGTAAATGAACATAGTAAACATGAGTTTTTTTTACATTTGCATAATTACAAGGAAATAAATGCATATCTTTTCTAAATATTTATCAACATTAAAAATAAATATATTCAAAGATATATCATAGTGAGAACATTTCACTTTGTAACATTTACCATAATATTGCACTTGGAAATAAGAATAATTTAACATCATAACATAAAGAATATTACATCTGGAATCTTGATATCTATCACTCAAGTCTTAGCGAGTCTTCTGCTATAGAGGGAGATCATCATCTGAGTGCTTTACCTCCAACCACAGACCAACGGTCCCCTACACACCTTCCTTCCTGGAAGTGGCCCTACCCTTCACAAAGAGTATAGAAATAAGGAACCAACAGGTTTTCCATCTGATTTCTAGTGTTGTGTCCTACATAACACAATCCACCATACAACTCTATACTATCTTTTAGCTAAGTATGATCCTACTAATAGGTTACGTCATCTAGACACTGTGAACCAACTAATTCATACAGAGACAAATGCATCACTTTGGCCAAAGTTTCTATATAGATAAACATTTGCAATAAACATAGTTTTGAGTTCACACACCTCTAATTTGACTTAGAAACTATCTGATCCTATAGTTTTGATTTGTTTTACTAATAATATAATTAGACATAAAATGTCATGACTAAGTTTAATTCCTAGTCAATCTGACTTAGAATTTGATCTTGGATTCTAGGATATAAATACAATGAATAGGTTTAGAAGATTTAATCTTTCAAAGAGTCCTTCATTGCATTCTTGCAAACATCTAAGTCTATGACTTCCTTTCATTCTACTCATCGACTACAAAATTAGACATTCTTGCTTTATGTCATGTTTCGACTCTAGCATCTAAACTTTATCAAAAAGCTTCTTTAACTCTTCCTAAGATATACTTGTCATGATCAATGGATTCTCGACTATTTACTATCGACCATAAACACACTAATTTAAATCAATGTCATAATCGTATTGAGAGTTTTAAGTTTACTAGACCCATCTGGGTTGATCCTAGGGTTTTATCCTCTCTTAACCCAATATACAAAATATCATCAAAAACTATCATTAACCAATGATAAGAATATATAATAATATTACATGAGTATATTAGCCTCTAGTCTTCTCTTGACCACTTAGGCTCTACTCAACTTCATGTTTCTCATAAAATTTACAATAGAACATGGGTTTCTATTTTCACATAAATAGACTCTAATAAATATTTTCCATAACATAAATACTCTTAACAAAATTTGTTCTCCAAAATAGGTTATGAGTCTATAGAGAATAATAAAAAAAGTTTCAATCTAATAGTCTCCTTTCATCCACTAACTCTGGATATAGAAAGGTTATGAACCTGTGCACATTATCCTTGCACACAATGAAATATACTTGCTTTATGAGCATATATAATACTATAATCACACCTTGGTGTTCCAATGATATCCAATATCATTCTTGTTTACTTAGAATAAAAAGAGACCTAACAGTAAGTCTTAGGATGAAAACTATAAAACTTGAATGTAATAAAGAGCTAAATAGGATACATCACTATCCTACTTATTGATCTTAATTCCTATATTTCATTAGAGTTCTCTAAAGGCTCAATTTGGTTACAGACAGATAAATCTTCTCAGTTAAATAATAATAATAAGACAACAATTGCATCTCAACCTGCTATAGATAAACCTCTCTTCAGCCTACTATAGATAAACATCTCTTCGACCTGCTATAGATATACATAATATGCACTAAAGAAAAGTCTTTTATTTTTTCCCTTCGTGGGATAATTTGATAGAAGATAGAGATACACCTATCTCAGTATACTTATGGAGTACAAAGTTTAGATAATGTTTATCATAATACATAGGAAAACAAGGCTATTTGGCCTTAATATTTACATAGTCTTAAACAAGTTGTTGACCATGAATTCACACAGTAGTTTGGTAAGCTATTGGCCAAACAACTCTCAGAGATAAACAAAGAGTAACAGTCATTTATGACACGGGAATACTATAAATCTATCGGCCATATTACACAATAATATTCTTAGAAGTACATTGGTCTTATATCATAAAGAGTATCAGCCTTACAACATATGGAGATGTCAGCCATAAAACAAAGTATTGACCATAAAACAAAAAAGTATCAATCATAAACATGTAGAGTTTTGGCCATAAAACATACCGAGTATCGGCCATAAAACATACTGAGTATCAGCCATAAAACAATATAGAGTTTTGAAAGAAAATTATGATTCATAAACTATTCATATGACTTTCGATACAAGAAAAGAACCTATATTGAGATCATCCATCTCTATTCTTTCAAGCTCGATTCTCTCTCTCTTGTTGTCGATGAACTTCCAGATCTCCTCGTGTTCCCTTCCAACTATCTCTATGTATTTTTTTTAAGAAAACACTCACATGGTGTTTAATAGCCACTCCCATAACTATGTTCATCTCTCCTTATTCATAGCCTACAATGATTCCTCGTAGGCATGCAAATAGTGGAAGTGATGGTCATAAAAGACCACTCTACACATCATTTCATGAACTCCTAATCCTTACTCTCTAAATCAGTTAGGGAGTAAATGAGTCGAGCCACTTATTCATAAAAACTATTTGCAATATCATGGAGTCTTAGCCATGTTTATAAGGAAGTTAATGATCACCTCAAAGGTCTAGCTCCTTAAATCATATTTAAATATATATATCACAAAGTGAAATAAAAAGCACCCAAAACTTACATTGTTACCAACATCCGTAAGGATACGAGAATGGGGTCGATGTTTTCTCCCCTATCTATCTCATAAAAACATCAGAGAATGGATAAGTTACCGTAACAGAACACTTATAAAAAATCACTGATAATAAAATAATATAGCATAACCTCAAATTAAATCATTGTAATAACATAAACTATAATCATAGTGCATAAGGAAAATAATGACTATCGACCATATCTTATCAAGGGTCATTTTATACTGACTCAATTTTTTGACAAAACCTATGCTAATGGTTCTTGACGTCAAATCGATGATTGTCGAGTCAAAACCCAGACTCCGACCAAATAGGTCAAACACAATAGTACCACTTTCGACAAGGTTCACTAAACATTGAAAGCACAAGACTTAGATGGCAACAACCTATTCCTTTCCTTCTGTCTATTCACTTCTCTCCAATGATGCTCTCCCTCTCTTTCTCAAAGGGTAGAAATCTGTTTCTTGGTTATAGTTCTCACAATCACCAAACTGGGATTAGTGTATCATTAGTTAATCCATAAACATTATGAATAAATAATCATGATAGAATATAGTCACATGTCTAAATTATAAACATATAAACATAACTCATGAAATCATTGATTTATCCTGACATTTTCACTAAACGTCAAATCATTAATCCATACAAGCTTATCTACTAATTACTTTAAAGTAAAAAGTAAAACATCTATCAAAATTTGGGGTGTGACATCTATCCATTGAGGAAGAATGGGAGGAAGAGTGAGTTCCTCATCTCCTAGCACCTCAGAGAGGTTTTCACTAGGAGATACATCTTTATTTTTCTCCTTTGCATTTGATAGTACCTTAGAGAAGTTTTCACTAGGGGATGATTGTCTATTTTTTTTATTTTCAGGACTAAGGAACTCACCTTCTGACCCAAAATAGGCATCAACATGAAGACAAATATCAGATTCTATAGTATAATTACTATGAAGTTCCAAGAATTCAACAATAGCCTCATCATTTGGAAATACATCAAGAGGCATTGATCCTTGTTGGTCCTAGGCAATGAGGTTAGGATGGATGAGTGGTAGGTCAATGGTGAAAAGAGCATTGTCAGGAAAGAGGCATCATAGGTCCAAGTCTTCAAATGAAGCTATGATGACCTCAAGAACACTACATTCAATAACATAAAAGGAACCATTTGCAACTGTAAGTGATACATGAGGTTCATTGGATTTCTTTCACAGTGGTAGGTAGCCTAACCGAACACATTCTAGATATACTTATGCTAATATAGGATCAGTGATACTTTTCTCATGAATTCCAAGCCCTTTGTCATGGTACTACATATTTTCACAGCTATGATATTATATAGGGTATTTTTGTTTGAAGTATTCTAGATCCTTGTCTTCACCTTTAGAATCATCCTTATATAACCAAGAGTCTAAAGAATCTTCAATCTATTCTTCTTCTAGGGTTCTTGTAGATTGAAAAGTAGTAGGTCCCCACTGTTTGCAAGCTTGTTCTTATACAATATTGGAGGGTCAAACATAAGATTGTGGTGATAGTGGAAGTTGTCTCACATGAAATGCACTGTGAAGCTCATATTTTGCACAACCTTTAGAGATGATCTTGGTCTTTTTTGGTTCAGGAGTTGGGGATGGAGTGGATGAAAATGGTTGGGATGTATGATGAGTTGTTTCTGCATTTTGAGTAGCATCAGTACTAAGATAATGAAATTTCTTGTCATATGAAGCCTCTAAGGATTTGCAATATCCAAATGGTTATGGATCAGTGAGAATAGTAACTTCCATGCCATTATGTAGAAATTTGAGACATTGGTGGTAAGTGGAAGGAACAACCTGCATGGCATGTAACCATGGGTGGCTGAGGAGGAGATTGTAGGGAAGATCAAGATCAACTAAATGGAAAATTATTTGTTGTAATATGGGCCCCACTTGAATAGGAAGATAAATAGTTCCTTATGATTCTCTCTCTATATTGTCATAAGCCTTGATTGCAATAACCAAAGTCTCTAGGTTAGCTGATGAATATTCTAGTTGCTTAATGAGCTTTAATGTACACAAATTTAAGCCAGGCCCATTATCTAGAAGAACATGTTTCACTTTTGTGATTGGAAATGATAACCATGATATGAAGGGATTTGTTATGCAAGGGATCAATGGGAGGCATATCATTTTGACAGAATGCTAGGTGGTAATTGGAGGGTAGATGTGCAACCAAGGCTTGGAATTATGTAGGATCAATAGTGTTGGGTACATCAGAGTCTTACAAAGCTTTTTCAAGTATGTTTCGATGAATGGGGGATGTTTTAAGAAATTCTAGAATGGAAATTTGAGCAGGAGTTTTCTCCAAGTGATCTAGAAGACTATACTTTGAAGATGGAGGTGTGGAAGATGAGGATGCAACTTTAACCATAACCCAACCTTGGCATGTAGTAACTGCACATTCGAGGGTTTTGGATTTGATGGTGATGGTGTATATGCAAGTGGCATCATAATTGATGCAACCCACAACATTATTATAATTGTGAGGGGTACGATTATAAAGTACATGATTGGTGCAATTATCTTGATGAGGCTAAGATGACATGAGGCTTTGGAGTGTTGGCCATGATTAGGAAAGGGATCATAGTATATCCTAAGTTGTTCATTAGGAGAGGGGGTATTTTCCCCTTTGACTTGGATATCACCTCAATCAATGAGGTCTTGTGGTGCAGGAGCACCTTGGCAAGTTAATATTGCCCTGGACAAATCTTTGAGTTTGATTAAATTTGTATGCTTCCACATTGTAATGAGGTTTATCAAGTCATTTTTATGTGTTTAGGTCATTAGGAGTTTTAAAAAATGTAAAATATTGCAAACCATGTAAAGGTTGTCAATGTAAAATTAGAAAAAAGATGCAAAGTTGGAAGGTGAAGAGTCATTTGGCTCTTGGTTCACTCCAAATCAGTTATAAACTGAAGAGACATGTTTTAATGCCTTTAAAAGGCCTTATAACCATGAATAATTCGTGGGTGGTTGAAGATTTGAGCATGGAATGAGAAAAAACAATGTTTTCCTGTATTTTCCTTCAGAAATTTGTTGTCTTTTGCTATTGTATGGCCCTGTATGGAATTGAATGGATGCCTAATGGATTGAAAATGTTATATCCTTCAACCACCTTCCATTTTCTTCTTGTCCCATGCATTTTTATTTAGTTTTGTGAAAGATATGAGTGTTTTATGGACTGTAATTTTCTGATTTTCCCTGCAATAGTCCCGTTGCAGCGTTTGGTATGGTTTTGTATGGACATAAACAGGAGCAACCATATATGGTTGGAAATAGTATTGAGTCTACTTTCCATTTATTTTTGTTGCATCAAATTTCATTATGATTTGAATAAGTTATGGCATTTTTATTGAGGGTAGGTCTGCAAAGTTTAATTTTCTAAAAATACAGTCTGAAAATATGCATGGTATGACTTGGTACGGCCTCACATTGATGTGTATAATAGATGGATGGAAAGATATGTGTTTCTAGTTTACAATTATTTTGGTTTGGTATAATTTCATTAAATTGTGTGAGAGATATTGCAATTTTGGTGAGGGCAGGTCTGAACGCTGCCTAGGGTTTGTAGTTTTGGGAAAAGAGTCATAACTTTCTCTCCTACCATTGGATCTTCATAAAAATTGGAGGAAAAATATGTATTAATGTTCTCTTAAACCTGACCAAAGCAATTGGATTAGTTCTTTTATTTTTTAATGTTATTGAGGATAGTTTTGGTCCTCCTACCTCTGCATCATATTGGTATCAGAGCTGGCAAAAGATTTGGGTGGTGTGTATTTTTTTTTTCCTGTCACTGAGAAGGCAGGTGAAGAGCGAGAAGATCTTGATTGTGTAGATAGATCACCGAGGGAGGCAATCTAAACCTTTTGGATTTTGTGTTGCTCAGTTGTTTGGTTGTAGGTGCTTGTTCCATCTAGCTGCAAGAAGGATGTTTTCTGAGGTTGTGTGTGTTGGCAGACAAGATGAGGTCTGTCATAACCATTCTCCAATAGAGATTTGGCTGGAGAAGGATGCATAGAGAAACCACTAAGGAGAGAGTGGTAGGTGCATCACCAGGATCTGCTGTTGGGTGAGATGAATGGTTTGGTGATTTGGTTTGTTGTGAAGCAGTGAGAGATATGGATACCTAAAGAAGCACTTGATGTTGCAGCCCGAAGAGTACTCCACTGATAGGAGTAGAAGGAGCCTAAGGATGCTCTGTGAAGATGGTAGTTTGTTTTGTTGGTTGGTTGGTCACCATTTCTATAGATTGGAAGATTGTAGCTAAGAAGATTGAAGATAAAGACAGAGGAAAGAGACTTTTGTTGCAGATACATTTCCAAGAGACTTGGAAATTTTGTTGGTTGGTTGTATGGTGCAGGAGCACCTTGGCAAATTAATATTGCCCTGGACAAATCTTTGAGTTTGATTAAATTTGTATGCTTCCACATTGTAATGAGGTTTATCAAGTCATTTTTATGTGTTTAGGTCATTAGGAGTTTTAAAAAATGTAAAATATTGCAAACCATGTAAAGGTTGTCAATGTAAAATTGGAAAAAAGATGCAAAGTTGGAAGGTGAAGAGTAATTTGGCTCTTGGTTCACTCCAAATTAGTTATGAACTAAAGAGACATGTTTTAATGCCTTTAAAAGGCCTTGTAACCATGAAGAATTCGTGGGTGGTTGAAGATTTGAGCATGGAATGAGAAAAAACAATGTTTTCCTGTATTTTCCTTCAGAAATTTGCTGTCTTTTGCTATTGTATGGCCTTGTATGGAATTGAATGGATGTCTAATGGATTTAAAATGTTATATCCTTCAACCACCTTCCATTTTCTTCTTGTCCCATGCATTTTTATTTAGTTTTGTGAAAGATATGAGTGTTTTATGGACTATAATTTTCTGATTTTCCCTGCAACAGTCCCATTGCAGCATTTGGTACGGTTCTATATGGACATATACAGGAGCAAGCCATATATGGTTGGAAAGAGTATTGAATCTACTTTCCATTTCTTTTTGTTTCATCAAATTTCACTATGATTTGAATAAGTTATGGCATTTTTATTGAGGGTAGGTCTGCAGAGTTTAATTTTCTGAAAATATAGTCTGAAAATATGCATGGTATGACTTGGTACGGCCTCACATTGATGCATATAATAGATGGATGGAAAGATATGTGTTTCTAGTTTACAATTCTTTTGGTTTGGTATAATTTTATTAATTTTTGTGAGAGATATTGCCGTTTGTAGTTTTGGGAAAAGAGTCATAACTTTCTCTCCTACCATTGGATCTTCATGAAAATTGGAGGAAAAATATGTATTAATGTTCTCTTAAACCTGACCAAAGCAATTCGATTAGTTCTTTTATTTGTTAATGTTATTGAGGATAGTTTTGGTCCTCCTACCTCTGCATCATCTTGGATGTAATTTTTGAGTTTCATGCATTTGCTTGTTGAGTACCCCTTGATGTAATGGTATTCACAATATTTGTTGTCTTTATATCATGCGGGTTTTGGTTGATTTTCATCGAAGGGTTCAGTAGTAGGGAACACTACCATATCGGCTTCTACCAATTTTTGAAATACTACCTCAAGGGGTTCCCCCAAGGGAGTATATTTACCTTTTGGATTGTTTTGAGGATTATGTTTTGGTTGTCAAGGAGGGATTGTGACGTTGCTAGGTTGTGAGATATTTTAGACAACTTGAGACTCTTGTGTTTTAGGTGTGGGTATTTTTATATGTTTTGCATTAGTAACACCATCACCTACAATTTTTTTTATTTTTAGCCCAGAATTTTGGTTTATCATTATTATGAGTGGGCTTATCATTATCATTTTTATTGTAGATTTTGACCAAGCCCTTGGAAATAAGGACTTTTTCAATCATGATACCTTTATAAATGATTTCATCAAAAGTGGAAGCATAGTGGATTTATAGATGGAAATCCAACTCTTTATTTATGTTTTGTATAAATATATTAACAAGTTATTTTTCAAGCATTGTCCATCAGAGATGGCTAGCGAGGGATGTAAGTAAGCTACAAAGCTTTCTCCACTACATTGTTTGGTGTTGCAAAGGTCTAGCATGGTGATTTCATGTTCTATGTTGTAGGAGAAATGGGCAACAAAATTTTTCAATGTCTGTGAAAGATGAGATAGAGCCATGGGGTAGGTGCATGAACCATTCCAAGGTTTGTCCACCTAGGCTACGTGGGAAAAGGCATAGTAAGTATTGGTCATCATAAGAGACTTATTGGCAAGCCATGCAGAACTCTTTCACATGGTCACCAGGATCTCCCTTCCCTTTGTATTTATCAAAAATAGGAATTTTAAAGTGTTGGAGAAAGGGAATTATTGATATTGATTGATCTAAAGGATAGGGATATAGCTCATCAAAGGTGTAGTGTTTCTTTTGAGTCCCAAGTTGTACGTTTTTCAAGGTCTTCTTCATTTCTTGCAACTCCTGATCGAAGGGAGTGGTGAGAGGTAAATATCCATGGGTCATTAGTGGTGTTTTATTTTGTGGGAGTGTGTTGTATAATAAGAAGGATGACAAGAGTGTTGTTGATGAGAATTGACTTGGAGGAACATGAGCGAAATTGGCACGAGATGTGTTCGGTGGAGGTTGATAGGTGGATGAAGAATGAATATGTGGTGGAAGTTGTAGGGGTTGTGAAGGGGTGACAAGAGAATGGCTAGCCATTGGATTTTGTTGAGGTGTAGGTTGTTGTGATGGATGAAGTTGATGATATGTAGTTGGTGGTGTAGGGGCTTGTATTGTGATCCCCTTTTGAGGGATTGGAAATGGAGGAAGAGATTGTGGGATGGCAGTTATGGTTGAGGCTAACACTCATGAGAGGCCTAAAATCTTGGACATATATTGAGGTGACGGTAGGTATTGTGTTGGCAATCCATAGGCGGGTATTTGAGATGAAGTGTTGGGTGGTGGTGGTGGAATGTTACCTCCTATTTTTTATCAATGGTGAAGATGAGGTCATTTGAGATGAGCACATGGGCCCAAGGATTATTATGAGAAGGAGATGGTGGTGGACTATGGATGATTGATCATGATTTTTGTGGGTCAAAGTCATGAGGGAGTTTTGCTCCTTCATTTAGAAGTTGCTCAAGAAACTCATCCTTATGATATCTAACAAAGTCATTTAACTTGTCTTGTATTCTTAAATCATTAAGGAGGTCTATTAAGTGAGGTGAGTATTGTTGTATAGGATTGGAAGTCTCACCCATTTCAGGTTTGTTGATAAGACCTTTAGTGTCACTTGTGGATGATCCATGACATGATGAAGGGATAATTGGATCGGTACAAGAAGAGTTGTATTTGGTTCATGAATCCATGTGTTTCTTAGATTGTGACCATGTGATGGGGGGCATGAAGTGACAGAAGATAATGGATGTATATTTCAAATGGATACCTTAGACTAAATGGATGTATGATTATGGATAGTGATGATTTTAAGGATATTTGTTCTCAAACTAAAAGTCAAGACCTTGTTGAAGTATTTGGATGATGATGTCCTTACTTAGGATAAGTTCCCAAGAAAAAGGATGGATCACATAAACAATGTCTTTAGCATAAGACAAAGTCTAAATGGATGGTGATCTAAGATAATTTAAGTTCTCAAGAACACGTCGCTAAGAGGATGAGGTCTTGGATGTTTTAATTTGAGATTTGAATCTTGTTTAATATATGGATGATTTGAAACCTAATGAGATTTAAGGATGATGTATGGCACAAGATGACATGTCTAAGAATAGATGGATGGTTTTGGATGACCAATGTATTCTGTTGGTTTATGCGACAAAGCAAAACTGCTGAAATATAGAACAGATCCATTGAATTGCAGTCAAGACAACTGAAATAGAGTTTGACAATTTTGGATCATCAATCAGGATGAATTTGGATAGAATAAGATAAGTGACAGATCTACTGAAATGTGTGATAGATCTATTGAAATATATCAGGTCCGCTAAAATAGAGTTGAACAACTTTGGGTTATCAACGGGGCTAGAACTGGACAGATATAATTAGACTTCACAACTGTTGAAATGCATAATAGATCCACCAGAACATAGTCAGGACCACTAAAACAAGATTTTATAGAAAATTGGATAGTATGTGGGCAACACTAAGACTACCTATTTGGCAAAACAAAATCATTGAAATATGGCAAGTCTACTGAAGATGATAATTGACATGTGATTTTTTGGGTATCAGACTATGGATACAGTGTTAAGGACTTATTAAAAATAGAACTTCCAAAAAAGGTAATGGATCCACCAAAGTGATAATGGATACATTGATTCTGAGTTAGAGAATTTCTGACAATTTATTTTTAGGATAAGTTTTGTGTGCTAATTTGAATGAAACTACTGAAACAAGGTATGGATCCCCTGACTAGTGAAATTTTGGCTTTCAAACAAGAAAACACACTTGGCTAGATTTTTAGAGGACTTTAAGCTAAATGCATTTACTGGTATAACAAAAGAAGACACACCAAGCACGTGAATAATCCTATATTTATTCAAGTGGGTGTGTTAATCCTTGTGGACTCACAATGATGACATTTGTCCCATCAAATACTATCTACCATGGAATGGATAGCTAGGGAATGCTTTGTTGCACTCATGATCCCTTACCTTAGAGTGCCAAAGGCCTCTCCAAAGTTAGCTCTATCTCACCCACGGAGGTAAATGTGAGTACTTCTCCCCCTACCAGCGATGCACCACAAGGAATAATAGTCTAAGGTCTTAAGCTAGGATAAGCAAGGTGTTTAGGGAGTCCTCGATATACGCTAGGTACTTTGAGATACAAATCTATGAACAAAGGGCTCATCTACAAGTGTGAGACTAGGAGGGTCTCTCCTATTCTCTTCACCTCACAAGTCTCAACAGACCATGGATCTTAAGGCTCCACCAAACCCTTGAGGTACAAATTTTGCTCTCTCCCCTTTGTATACCCCATCGGAACACATGGTTGAGGTCATCCCTTGGGGTGATGAAATCCCCAAACAGGTCTCCTAAAGGGAAGGAAATGTTAGGCACTTTTGATCTCTGAGATTGCATTAGACACAAGGAGAGAGCATACATGCTTTAACACTCCTAGGTTTGAACATAAAATAAAGAGGAGAGTGAGAGACTTTTGATGGTCCCTAAGATCACTCAAGAGTGTGAGGGGAGAGCATACATCTTCACTATCCTAAGACAAAGCAAACACGTTCATTCCCACTACTTTAATTTAGTGTAACTAAAGTAGTGGAAAATCAAATGAATTTGACTGTAGTGCTGTAATAAAATTGTTAGTAGTTGCTTAAAGTAAGTCTTGGACTAACATATGAAAGCTACAAAACCACCGTTAGATTCATCACCATTGAACATCAAAGTTACAAAGTTAGTCCAATCATAAAACCAATGAAGATGAGTTACAACTACCAAAAATACCAAAGTATGCTTAGGAGTCTGGATTAAAGATGTGAAAATGGATAAAAACTATAAAATGTTATATCAGACGCATTCGTCGAAAACTAAAATGCACGCTAATCTTAAAACAAATTCGTTGAAATACCAAATCTACATGGAAAACAAATTTGAATAGTGAAAAGGAGTTAGTCCACTAGAATATATAGCAATGATGAAATGGACAACATATCTCCTTGTAAAATTGACCCCCTCTCAAACATTCAAGAGTAAAGATCAACGAAAATGATGACGAACATGATTTAAAATAGGGAAAAGACGTGAAATTAGTATCCTTCGCATCCGTCAAAAAATAGAATGCATCTGTCGATCTGGGTCAGAACCGCCGAAACAAAACCTATAGTGCCAAAATACTAAAAACACCAAAAAGTTGATTAGTGACTTAGGGATGTGGGTCCCACTGGGTGGGCCGAAATGTATCGCTATGAAAATGAGCTTAAATGAAGTAAACTAAAACTATATTAACCTACTTGACCCAAATTCACAAGTAACCTCAAGAATGGATCAAATAGAAAAATTCATTACACCCATAACTATGAATTAACTCTTGATTTATCCTATATATTGTGCTCAAAATGATTGTATGTGTAAGTGTTCACACCAATAACATGTAATTGCATTCAATTGATGAGATCAAAATGGTTTGGATTGTGCTCAATTTATAGATTTTTTTCTAATTTTGAATGGAGGGCTAAGATTAGATTTCATGATTAAAGGCCCATATTGGTTGAGGATCCTTAAGGAAGGAGGAGAGGAGAAGTGTGCGTATGGTTGGAGAGATGGTTAGGATTCTTGGGCAAGTGGAAAGGAGCTTAGGACAAGTGGAAGAGAGTGGCAACCCCTCAAGGTTCCACTTGTCATGGCCATGCAAATGCCAAAGGTGACAAGTGGCTCCCTTGTAATTTTTTAAAAGAATGATTTTTTAAAAATTAGATTTAATAATCCATGTGCACATGAGGACAAATTTAAATTAAATAAATGTAAACATTTATTTATTTAAGAGGAGGGACTTTAGGCAAATATTAATTTGTCTAAAGTAATGATGATTTTTAATGAAGAACGGAAAACATTAATTAAATTGAGATTTAATTAACATAGACGGTGAAGAATATTAATTAAATAATGCAATCTTATTTAATTAATGTTAGTGATGGGGAAATATTATTTTAAAATAATAAAATATTATCTAATTAATAAAAATGTTGGAAATAGGGTGATTTCATGGGAAATGGTAAGCAATTTAGAAGAAATGGTGAAATCAACAAAGTGTCGATTTTATGTGTCTACACTATGTTTGTGTCTTTATCTCATATTAATTACTTCACTCACTATTAGATTTATATAGTTACATTACATTTATGGGTACATTCCTTAGCTTCTATCCAGATATAATTTATAATTTACAATGTATATGTCTTTATGTCTTCAAGTCCTCGAGTTGCTCCTTCAAAGAGGGAAGGGTATAAATTTAACCAACCATAGATGGGAATTCTTGTTTTCTCCATCCATCTCTAGAGATTGAAATGATCAAGAACATAGCCCATAGTCTAAGTAGCATTGACTATAACCATTAAGTTAGATAAAACATACTAGGGATTTGATTCAATTTTTGGCTTGTTTTTAGCCAATTTAGTTGTCATTATGCTAATAATCTACCATAGTTCATTTTGATTTATTGTAGCCAATCAAGTTTCATGCAATATCATCAATTCTCTTAGTTCTTCCTTGAGGTTTAGACAACTAGCCTCTTATATTTAATTATTCATAGCTACTGTATTTTTTCTTAATAACAATCTAGCTACAACCTTTCTAAAACACTAAAATTGTACATAATTAGGCTTGGCACAACACTTTCATTAACACCTAACACAAACTAGAGAAAGCACACATTCTTATAGTTGTAGCTATGACTAGAAAGTTCCTAATATGTATATTTATTTGATCAATTCATAGGCTTCCCATTCTTCGATGAACACCTAGGATGGAGCAAGCAAAGTACACATATAAGTCTTATCCTAAGACCTTTTAACTCCCCTACCCTATCCTATGTGATGAAATATTAATCTTAGGGGTCCTATTGGTCATGAGAATTACCTTGGAGCTAGGTGAGGAATGTTATCCAGGGATATTCTAGTCTACCTAACAATTTTGTTACTTTTATATTTTGCTTAAGGAAATTCATGGTTTCTTCCTATCAACTTCTTCATAAAATAGATGGTTCAAATGTAAGGTACTACTAACTTTACATGCTATGGCAATGTTGTTTGAATGGTAATTTGGTAAACTACCTTGCTTAAATATTGACATTGCCAAGATAGGTTACTAGGGATCACTTAAGACTACTCGCTAATCTAGATTCTTAATTTCTATTCTTAATTTCTATGGTTAACAAAATGCTAGCCTTCATGATTTATTAAATTCAAATATGCATATTATTGATTCAATATCAATCCTAATAACTAATTACACATAGAACCAATCATTAATTTTATGGACATTCAAGAAATATAAAAACACACAAAAATACTTGGATATAGTCTATTTGGAGAGGCTCACACAAATTTCTAAATAGAAGGAGAATTTTTAGGAAAATATGTGGCCTCATTCCATAGTCTCCCTATTTACCACGACCCTATCCTAATTAGTACAAGCTCATCAAACAAGATATATTTTCTAGAATTTCCACATAAAACCAACTTTAGAGTAAAATATAAGTTTAGAGTAATTTCACATGCACACATATAGAAAATTATATGAAGACATGTAGATGGCCTATGAGATGATATCTTTATTGCCTTTGGAAATCAAAGCGTGCTCTAATGATTTTCTTCTTATAATTGCATGTGAATCTCTCACATGAATTAATGGCACATTGAATATCTTTAAATACAATGACAACAACATATTGCACAAATGTGTGTTAAGTCGGCTCATAAAAACTAGTAGAAGGGGACTAGAAAGTTGGTGTTCAAAATTGAACTTTTGAATTTTGAGGTCATTTCCACATGCCTCGGAATTGAACCAAGTTGACCCAATTAATATGGAAATGAATTTGAGGGATAAGGAGGTGATCTCGAAGCAAGAAGCAACTGTGTGGAAGTGTGAATAGGGGCCGAATAGTGATGAATAGATGACAAAAGTATGAGAATTGGTGTAAATAGGAGTAAAATAAAAATAGATAAGGATCAAATCGTAAGCCAAACCTAACACAAAAATATGCCACTTATCAATATGTTATTATACTAACACTTGCATCCATAGAGGTTCAAGGAATACAGTGATAGGAACAACCGTGAGACAATTATGAGCACTATAATACTCACATATAAAAGCCTATCAACTAATTAATTCATTCCAATAAAATAATCGCAAAACTAAATAAAAATGATATAAATATTACTACTTTCACAATTTAAAAAAAAAATTATTAAAAAAATAAAACTTAATAATAATGCTATCAATAATTATTAGCATTATTATTATTGATATATATAAATTATAATACTAATTATTTATATAAATATGAATTACTAGTGGGGCCTTACCCACAATGGAAGAATTTGTTTGGAGTAGGTAATGGATAGTGAGGATCATTAAGCAAATGTAAGAATTTGTAGAGCAGGAATTATTGTAGGCCCTACGCGTTTGAAAGAGAAAAGGTTTTGTTCCCGCACTTTGAGCGCAACATGTGAAAGAGAGGACAGTTGTCACAGCACTAGTCATAAACAATAGAAAAAGTGATAATGAATGCATGCCGTGATTGTTTAGTTGGCCATTCTTTTCGTAAAGTTTTGTCTTTTTGAAAGGGCGGTGACAACATGTGAAAGAGGAAGGTGGAGGGCAGTTGTCACCGCACTTTCATCGTGTGCTCTATTACAGTTGGCCACCATAAATTATTGTAGGGCCTACAAATTCCAGATTCCAGACACCATTATGGACTCTTAAATTAAAGCAAGAATGGTTAAAGACTGGAACATTTTATCAATCATATTCTTCATTAACAGCAAGCAAAGAATCTATGGGTGCTCTACGCCATAAGAAAAGGGTAATCTTAAAAGGATTAAGAATGATTAATCTTTTTTTATATCTTAATAAAATGATACATTTCAAATTGCTCTCATTATATACAAAATTTACTTAACAAAATAATTTATTTAAGTAAAAAAGGTAGGAATAGTTATTCTAAGGTTTCAAAACATTTTCATTCAATATTAATTTAATATAATTTCATTTTATATAAAAAATAAGTTACATTGTGCAAATATATTTATAACTAGCACTTGCACCCATGGGAGGTTCAAGGAATACACCCATAGGAACAAGACAACTTTAGAAAATTTTCCGGTGTGAATTTTTTTTACGGCGTGAGACAATTCCGAGCACTATAATGCTCACATATAAAAGCCTATCTGCTAATTATAGAAACTTAACAAGAAAAAAGAAGGATGCAAGTTTTCTTTACAAGAAACTTTATCCATTTAGATTAGTTTGTACTTATTTAAATTTGACATTTATTTGGCCATCACAATATAACTTGGACCATTTTTGCTATTGTGGAACCATCAATTTCAAGGCCATAATTTTCATATATAAAAGCATTTTCACATTTTTCTAAGCACTACTTTTTTTGAGATGTGCACATTGATGTTAGTTTATTCTGCAAATTTCGCACTAACAATCATAGAAAAAAAGAAATCAAACTTCTACTTGGATAAGCTCCATGGATTTAACTACACATCATGCAATATCTAGAATGAAGAATTCCTCAAGATTAAAGGAATGTAGATATACATCACTCAGGGTTTAAATTTGATAGTTGTATAGTTGTATTTAGGCATTTTTGCTATAAAATACAATCAAATTTTTAAAAAGACCGTATTATATGAAAGGAGAGATTTTGTACAAACTGTCAAAATTTATATAGGATTATGTTGATATATATATTTGGTTTTTATATAATTTACTTATAGTAAAGTATGTTATAGTATTTTAAAGGCACCATTAAATAGATAACTATCATAAAAAAATTGCTTGACAGGTAAGGTTGACTGTCAAATTTAAGCCCTGACATCACTGATGAAAATACACCCCTATAAATCTAAATCATATTAAAGAACAAAGCAAGACAAAACAAAGAAACAAAAATTCATGGTATTCTCACTATTATAGTGGATGATTACTTCACATACCATTGCACACAAAAAGTGATCCTACCAAGTTATGCAAGAGGTTTAAAGAACTATTCAAACTAGAAAAAAAATTGAAATCAAGCATTTGGAGACTCAAGGGCATATCCTCAAACTTGTTAAGTATGAAAGGTCAAGGAATATCTCTCATTCTCAGTCATTGCCCTTAATTTTATGATGCATTCCCAAGTTTCCAAATAGTGGCTAGATGAACCCTAACACCAAAGACATTCTTATTGAGAGGGACATTTTCTTGAGAAGATCTTCTTAAAGTGTCCCTTATATAGCTTTCTAATTTTCTAGCCTCAACTAAGAAGCTTTAGAGGATTATGATTGTAAATGATACTAGTGGAGAGAGTTTATCCATCACATTTCCTAGTATTTCAACTCTTGCTCTTCACGAGACGACTAAATATGTGTCACGACTTGTTTCACCTATGGAAGTTCTTATTGATCACCACACGATTCAATACGTATGTTCATCATCTATTTAGTTAGGAGGATTTGGTCTCACATTTAATAAGACCCCATTATTTTTTAGTGTTTGACCATTATTCCAATTAAACCACATAAGTGGTATGTTTCTACCTTAGAGGATCCTACCTCCATGCTTGAGGATCTTGGAGGACTTGATGAAGGACATATAGATATCTCACATGGTAACCTTTCGAAATTGTTTCTTATAACCTAGTTCATGATCATGCTCAATGGGAAGAGAATATACAACTAAGAATATGATTAGTAAAAGAGCCATTAAAAAATGTAGTAAAGATAGAAAGCACAAACTTTGATCATTTAAAAATTGATTTTGGCAAGGGACACTAGCACAAGCATGCTAGTGTCTAATGCCACTAGTGCATTTGTGCTAGTCTCTATGAGGACAAAAGTTTATAAGATGTGGAGAACAAGTAGGAGACAATTGGGGAATGAGTGTTTTTCTTTGTGTAGCACCTTGATGAAGGGTTTTAGGTACAAAAATATGTTGAATGAGTCCTAAAACATATTTGTAGGAGTAGACACTAAAATGAGTGTTTCATGTAAAGTAAAAAGTGTGAAGTATCCAATTTTTTTCTCTACTTTTTTCCCATTTTTGTGGGCTTACATTGAATAAAGATATTTGATAATATAAAGGATACACCCATGGATATATACGAGATATATTCTATCTTCTTTTCTCTTTCCTTTACTCCAATATATGCTCTAAACCTATAATTAATCAATAGAAGAAAATATAGTTATTGTTTGCTAAGAGGAAATATGCGTAAGAGAAATCACACTTATGATTAACCATCTACCCTTTATTAAATAGGTAGAAAAAAAGAGCATGGGTATCCATGAAGTATCATCTAGTGTAAGAATAGGAAGAGGAGGCTATAAGAGAGTCAAGAAAGATGTGAGGACCGCCCTTTCTACTACTATTGTTATGACTATTTACAGTACTGTTATTGTTACTTTCATATTTGTGGGATAGCAATTCCCGGAATTTGTCAGACTATTTAACTTTATTATGTTTTCGGGAAAACTAATTGGGTGATGTTTGGATAAGTTACTTTTCAGAAAAATGAATTAGGGATGATGGAAAAATTGTAATATGATTTTTTTTAATTATGTTAAATTGTACTAAGGCATGAGAATGCATGTGTTATTTAAGTTGCTTCGGCTATGATGAATTTATGTGGTTACTGATCTTGTAATTGAGTGTGCAGGGACTACTAATCAAACCACAGATTTCGGAGATCATTCCACACCTTGTTAATTGTTATTCCCTGTTAAGCCGATCTGGTTCCACGATGAACCAAGATCTCTTTGTGTTTGATGTCATGATGTAATGTGGTCTTTCGTATGGTCGAGTGGGTTAGGTTACCCTCATGTAATATTATTTTTATAAGTAAGTGTTGTAAAGAGATTGAATTTGAAATTTCTATTTTTATTTAAATTATGAGGCCCTTTTTCTTGTGCTTTACCTTGACCTGGGGTGTCTTGTTTGGGTTAAAATTGACCCTGGGTTCTACCCCATGGGTCCAGGGGCCCATTTGGCATGGGTAACCCTTGAGTAACCTCCATCTAGTCAACTTAACCTCCCCCTGAAGTTAAGTGGCGAAAATTGGAGGTAGGAGGGGACATGATGGGTTGTACCAACACTCAACCCATCCCCTCTACTTTACCCTAGATAAGAGATGCCATCCATTAGTAAAAGTTACCTCTTCTTTAGTAAGATTCCCCCATGTACTATGGGGACACCCATGTGAAGAAAGGAGAAAGAGGCATGGGTCACCTGTCTTGTTCCCATTTAACTCTTTTTTTTATTTCTCCCATGAGAAAGTGGAGTCACATGAAAGGATTAAGGAGTCCCCTTGGGAATGGAGAGTGACATAAGCCACCTGGACAGTATAGTGATTTTTGGGAAGGGTGAGGAGGTGACAAGTGTCACTTCCCCATTTCTCAAAATTGGAAAGAAAGAGAATTTTGGGTTATTTATTTTCAAATTTTGGGATGAGAGGGAGTTAGTTGAATTTTGGGGAAACTCTTTCATTTTGGCCTTACCAAAAATAGAGAAGTTAGTTTGGAAGATAGAGAAGAGAGAGGGAGTTGGTGGCTAAGCTTGGAAGTGAACTCTGTGGACTCTGCAACAACTTCATTCCAGGAGGGCTTGCAAGGTTGGTCTGAATTTTACCTTTGTTATGGTAGGACTGAAATGTGTATGAAATGTGTGTAACATATGTGTTTAAATTTGTTTCTGTGGGGTTCTTGTTGGGTGTTTGACAGAGCGTCTCCCATTTGGGAGAAATGCTCATCAAGTTTGGGGTAGGGGAGGAGAGATCCTCCTCGGGTGCATACCTGTTCCATCTTTTGGGATGTTGAAAGCCTTGAGGGCATGTATCTGTGACTGTATTTTTGACTTGAGAGTCATATACAGATTTCTTGCAAAATGTGATCACACTTGGTTGAGACCAAGAGATATTTATATGAGTTCATTTATCTGTCAGGGTGACACTCTGGAGTCGAGTGTATCCACTCTCCTGCCCCTTATGAAACTCACTGTAGTTGAGTTTCCGTATTGTGTAAAATAGCCACGGGTGTATGTGTGCTTTGGGATTGTTGTTGTTTCTGTTGTGGAGTGGAGTGTTTGAATACCCAGGTGTGAGTATGGTCTCCCTAGCTCGGGGGTGACCCTCTTGCGGGTCTACGGTAGGGAGGAGAGCTAGACAAGTGGTATTTTCTTCTTTGTTTGTCTTTGATATGCAGGTTTTTCTCTTGGAGCTTTCTGGTTGGCTATTTTATGAAGAAACAGATCATCTTCTTGTCATGAGAATTAGGCCTGGATTATTTCATAGAAAGGAAGAGAGAACACCTCTCTTGTTATTGTTGTAAATTACTGATATTCTGGGAGTGAAGAAAATCACCTCCCTGGTCTTGTTATTATTGGACTTTTATTGGTTGTCATAAGTTTTCAGTTATATACTGTTTGGGAGGAGAAAGTTCATATCTGGGAAGTTGGTATTCATGTTTGAGAAGTTGTAATATGACTGTGCTTAAATTTTTAAGTTGATGTTTGCAACCTTTGTTCAATAGCAATTTTTGTGTTTCAAGTATTACTGAAAGGAATAAGTTCGTTTTTGCAACTTAATCTGAGTTGTTTACATTGAAAGTTTGGAATTGCTTCACTAGTTGAAATGCTGATTTTCTATTCAATATTAAAATGGAAAAGACAGTTTTAAATATTTGTGTTATCCTCCCTATTTAATGGATTCTGTTAAATTAGAAGGATTAGAGGAAATCTAGCATGTAAATATAATCTGGTTGTAAATTTGCAAGTCTTGTATGTTTATAAAAATGGAAATTTATACTTTAAATGAGGGGATAGCTAATTACTTTTTGGTGAAATTGGCAGATATATATATCTAATTGTTATGACAATTTCTTATAATAGGTTGATTTGGAGAAAATGCTTAGAGTAGTGAATTTTAAAAAAATTGTGGAAATTGGTATTATAAAAATCTATAAAGAATATTTCTTTTTCTCTCAATAAATTTATAAATATATATATAGAGCTATATATATATTTCTCATTTTGAGTAATTATCATTTTAAGAAAATAAAAGAGTAATTGAAAGTAATTATAACTGTTATATATCAATATAAAAAAAAAAGGGGGATATATATATATATATATATATATATATATATATATATATATATATATATGAACTATATAAATATAGATATATATAAATATATTATTGTTGAAATATATATATATATATATATATTTATATATGAATATATATAAATATATATATATATATATATATATATATATAATATATTATTATTATAAGAACCAACGAATGGTGAAAGACTGTCAACATGTTAGCCGCGGATAAAAGAAACACAGTCGAAATTTTATTTGGGCGGTGGGGAGTAAACCCCACCGCGAGCTGTTATTACATATGGAGGTGTGGAGTGGGGCGGAGCCCCACCCACACCCCACGTCGTGGGAATGTGGGTGGGGCTCCGCCCCACTCCACATCTTCCCCCCCCTCAAACCCTTATGCCTCCCGCGAAACCTTTCCGCCGCTCTGCGGCCACCGCGAAGTCTTGCCCGCCGCTCTGCGGCCACCACACATCCCCGTCCGCCGCTCTGCGGCCACCACAGATCCCCGTCCGCCGCTCTGCGGCCACTGCCGCCCATGGCCGCCATCTGCTGTGGGTTGAAAGCAATAAAAAAATGTAGGGCTTGGGCCCTAACAAATGAATGGGTTATTTGGTAAATAAATTCAGTTTATTTTTATATAGCTCTATATAAAGGCATATATATATATATTATATATGTCTATGTATATAGCTATATATATATAATATAAGAATGATTATATATATACATATATATATATATATGTATATATATATATATATATATATATATATATATATATATATATATAGTTTTTTTTAAGTTGTGGGAAACCAATTTGTTCATTATTGAGATATTAAAATAAATATATTATATGTAAGTATGTATATATAAATATATATATATATATATATATATATATATATATATATATATATATATATATATATATATTTATTGGGCCCTCGTTTAAAATCGTTAATAACTATGTTTCATGAATATAGAGAAAAAAAAAAAATATATATATATATATATATAACAATTATAATCTCACAGGAGATGTTATTAAGTGTTGAACACAACAACCAAAGAAGCTATATTACCATGAACAGAGTTTTATAAAGTGGTGAACCACCTACATCTATTGACAACGTCATAAGAGTTACAAACAGTGTATGAATCGTAATTAAGAGTAACAGTAACAACAGTAATTCTAAACAAGAGAAAATAAAATTAGATGTAAAGTGAGTTTAGGAATATTCAGTGATACTCTGGAAAGAGTTTCTCGGAAGTTTCATCTGTTAACGTACTTCTAAACACCCGAAAAATGAAGAGGAAAATTACTCAACTCCTTGTGCAAAAGAACACTGGAAATAAACTTATGATGCCTCCACTAACAATCCATGTGGCCATATTAATCTCAACTGTAGCAAACAATCTCATATATAAACCTGTAAGAGGTTCCGAAGAAGGAAAAACCAACATTGGAAAACACAGAGGAGAAAATGCGCGACATATCTCACACGGGATAAGAGAACTAAGTTGACGGACCCTTCTGTCAATTGTGCTTAGGTACAAGTTGACTAAGTATTTACGAAGAGGAGGAACCTAGATCGGGGAAGATTAGGAGACTGAGTCCAGCGAAATAGTAAACCAGCCTATGTGACCGAGATCATCCTGAAATTAGGTTTAATATCAACAATAGCTGCAGTAATAACCCTGATTGACGTAAATCACGAAGAAAGGACAGGATGCACATAAAGAAAGTATAGAAAATGAAAGAGAGAGAGAGACCGAAATATAAACACACTAAATGAACTAAGAGATAGTTAAGGTAAGGGCGATAAAGATATAATCCAACTTAAGAACTTGTGGAAAGGGAAGAGAGGGCAACCAAACCGCCTTGTTGAAAATGCTAAGTCATAGGATGGGTATGTTTCAGGAAACAAGAGAGGAGACAGACAACCGTGCCTGGCTGAAAAATGACTAAATAGGGAGATCACTAGCCGGTTTAGTTGGAACAAGGCGTCGAGGGGAGTGGTTCCTCTATCAGCGAACCACGTGCGTAAATGAGTGCAGCGTAATTCCCACTAACGCCGTAAGGCATTTTGCTACCGAACATTGCCGAGGGTGCGATTTAAGAACTTGGGTAATCTCACTCTTGCAATGACGTTAGCAGCATTGTATCGACCCTCTTGTTGATCTATATGTTTCCGTTTGCACGCCATTATACTTGTATTCCGTCGATGAGTATAGTGTTTCGCCATGAGAGAACACCGTTGAGCATGCGTACGCATGCGGAAGGGGTTTTTAGGACGGTGTGAGAAAAGTTTTTCATATCTCGTGTCATAACCACATGACAGATGTGGCTATGACACGTGCGAAGTGAGTTGTGACCACAAGGAAAATGTGGGCATGACAAAAGATATGTAGTCATGGTTGTGCAGGAGTTTCCTAGATTTAGAACTGCCAATATAGTAGCCACCTTGGGATGGATTTGGTTATGTAGGAGCCACTTAGACATATAGTTGGAGAAGAAATCATGATTTCATAAGGGTGTGTGCATGAAGATGGGGGGCCAAAAAGTGGCAACCCAACTTTTTAGTGCTAGGAAACCTAAATGTGATCGCATTTTTGATTGCTAAATAAAGTGAAAAAAACAATCTCGTAGCCTCACTTTTTCATTTTCATTTTCCTATTGCATCCAAAACGCAACTAGGGCTTTAACATGAGCATGTGTAGAAAGATTTGGGGAAGACCATCAAACACAATGTCACGTCACCAATCTCATTGTGGATGAGGGAAACAAAGTCAGACAACTGAAGAAGGTAGGGTTTTATCAAAAATTTTCATTTCAAAACAAAATGAAGTTATTTTTCATTGTTTTAATTAAAATTTTCTTTTATTTTTTTAGTTAATGAATCATTGTAAAACCCTGATCCAGATGTTGAAATTCCTGTTGAAGAGCAACCTCAATACCCTCAAACTATGCCTTCATGTCCTCACCCTCCATGTGACACCCAACAAAATTATATAAGCCAAATCGAAGAAAACAAAAAACAACTCCAATCCTTAGTTGAAACATTGAAAAATCCGAATACAAGTAACAATAATAGGAGAACCATTGTCACTTCACTAGAGTCGATTATTTCTCATATTGACTCAGTTACAAAGAAAATCACCGATTGGAAGAACTATAGGGAGGAGTGTTGACAATTCTATGTCAATAAATTATCATACAAAGAAGTCAAAGATGAGAAATTTTTGAAAGGTGATCTATGTGCACTTTTCATCGATCCTAAAATGCAACAACCATTACATGGGAGTTGCAAATGATTCCCAATTCATTGGTGCGTGCATGAAGAAATATCCCAAAACTTTTAGGATAGATGGTACATGGTTTTTTATGACCTCCATTGTAATAATAATGAGGTCCCCTAATATTTTTTGAGGAAACTCTATTGCGAGTTTGTCCTCAAGGACATCCCAAACTACTTTGATATGCGGGAGTTCCAGGGCAAAGGCGGTGGCTCTGCATAAGATAGAGAGGGTGCACATCGTGCCTAGGACCATCCACCAAGACCCATTATGAGACCATAACATGTCTCACTCCCTTCAACTTTAAAGGAGAGTGTTGAGGTGGATAAACTATATTCCTTGAGTTCCCTCACCCAGCCTTTAGCATAGCATGGTGGTGATCTTTCGTAGGTTGGAGAGGGTGAGAGCAGTATGCATCGTTGGTCCCCCCATCTTTACGGGTCGTGTTGGGAATTATGTGATGTTCGAACCTCGGACACTACCTAGTATGCAGACATTTCAAAGCATTAGGAAGATGCGACGTAGGAGAAGCATCAGGTGATGGACACATCCATATGGGATAATATTGTTCTCACAGATGACCTCTTACAACATACATTTGGTATTGAATCCCAAGTAATTTTTTACAAGGTTCTGCAATTTAATATATTTGTATTTGAAATCTCTAATTAATTATATGAGTAGATATTATAAGTCAAAATTAATGTATGTAATTGTCTGAACTATGAAATTCTAGGGTCAAAGTATTCATCCCGCGTCTGTAAGCCATCCAGTGTAGGTTTATGAGAGGAGGTCTAGTCAACAAGTATGTAATTTATCACAAGATCGTAAATATAGTACGTGTAAACTTTTTGTCGTTATATCAATGGTAATCTTATTTAGTTACAATTTGATGATGAATAGGTGGATGCTGGATCATCACCGTCGGGAGAATTTCCTTGGTCCCCAAGTAGAGCCACTTTCACTGAGGTAAATTTTACCATTTCTAATCATTATGCATTTAAATAATGTTATGTATCTGTTTTGCTCAAATAACCTTGAACTCTATTTTTAGATGTTGAATATGCAGACTCCTCCTCATCTTTGTCATTTAACAGAGGTGGGCATTGTTGTAGCTATTTTGTCTTCAAATCCTTTAACTGAGGTATGAGCCAGTAACATGTAAATGTCATTTTGTATTTCTTGTTTTATCTCAAATCTTTTAATGTACATAAATGATATTCATGTTTACTTAATTTTACTTCTTCATGCTTCTCACAAGATGTCACAACTCCTACCTATCTAGCTACAGAAGAAGAGAGACAAAATGATCGAGAGAGATCACCAGTTGGCCGTAAGTGATTGATTACTTATGTCATGTTATATAATTTGCATATTTTCTATATTAATGTGGATATTGTTTGATTGTATTAATAGGTGGAACTTCAAAATCTCTATCGAGGAGGTCAAGTCGATGGGCGATAGAGGATGAGTCATTGACTAGTTCACAATCTTCACAGCCTAGCAAGAGCCGTCAATTATTTGATAACACTCCATAGGAGATTTGACTTTGGAAAATTTTGTTACTATAGATTAGGAAATCAAGTTGAGTTAGAAATACAAACTAAAATGCATAAAACACAAGAAAGCTATACCTCAACAAGAAAACCCAATCTCATCAAGGGAGAGGAGAGCTTGCACCCAAGAGCTCCTAAGACATGATATTCCCTAGATAAGTGAATAAAATGTGAAATACTATCCTAATTATGCAACTCATAATTCTAGCTCAAGTGGACATTTGGACATAGTAACATTACTTAAAGATTGGATCCCAAAATGGGTTGAAGGAGGTTCTATTTATAGACTTTTGTAAGGGATTTTGATCCAAGGGTGGAGATTGATTTGGAAGATCAATGGTGGAGGATAAAAGTGATGTGGAGGGCCTAGATTAGATCTTGGAGGAATGGAGGGCTAGGAATAAAAGTAAATCTTTTATTGATTTTGGAGAAAGGAGGAATTAAATGAGCATGGGGGTGAAAGATTATTTTTGAATTAAAGATTCATATGGAGAATGTAAAATGAATTAAAATTCATTTGGTGATAAGTGGAGATAAACGAGGTATGGGGATGTAAGAGGAATTAATTGTGATGTGGGATGTTTAAAAATAAAAAATTGACTTATATGGATTTATTTCAATTTTTTATTTGGAGGATGTGGGGAAGGGTGTTAAACTAGGTTTGACCACCAAAATGAGAGGTTATGATTAATTAAATATAGGTTTTATTTAATTAACCCTAGGGCTAGGATGAGGTAGGCTAGGGTAGGCAATTAAATAATAGCTATTTAATTGTCTAGGGTAGGGATAGGTTAATTAATAAGTTGAATTAATTAGTTAAGTATGGTTTAGCTAATTAATTGAATTTAATGAGGAGAGGGAAATTGAGTAAATAAATATTGCATATTTATTAAATCAATTGGCTAAGGTTTTGGACTATTGAATTAATAAAATTAATTCAATTTTGGGGATAAAATGGTGGAAAATTAGGTGATGAAGGGATAATTAATTAAATAAAAATTTAATTAATTGAATAGGAGGGAAATTGATGTGTTTAGGGATGTCGGGAGTCGGTTTGGTGGTCGAGACATTTTTAGGTGTCTACATTTGCCCCTCTTTGACGTAGCGTTAGGACCTAGGAGGGAAGTGGCGTCAGGGCAAAGAAAAATATGCCCCAGCTACTGGGAAGGAATGAGATGGGTAAGGGATGCCCCCTCGAGAGGTTGGCGGGAAAATAAAAATTTTCTGGGCGAGTTCTCGAAAGGATGCGACAGGAGTGAAAGTTGGATAGGGGATGAAAAAAGAAGATGACAGGAAGAAAAATAGAGGAAAAAGGTTGAGATCTGCACCCTGGAGGGAAAAAGAGCGGGTGGATTGATGACATGGCCCACTATATTAGGAAAAGTGGGCCCTTAGAGTGCCACATTTGCACACTTTGACTTTGGAGAAGAAGGAGTGAAGGAGAGATGGCAAAGCGCAACCCCCAGTTCCCTCGACTTCGACACATCTCAGAGTGGTTCCGATCGTTTGGCCAGGCACCGAAGGCTGGACCCCAGGTAGGGTCTAACCCTGGCTTTTCCATTTTTTCATTTTTGTCATTTTTCTTGGGGTCTGGGAAGTAGGGTTAGGTCACTTAGCGTGAATGATAGGGTGGATTAGCGCAATCCTTAGGATTGGCGCTATCCGCCAAGGTAGGATTAGGGCAGTTTCTCACCATTTACCTGGTGTTTTAGCGCTATCTTCTAAAGTAGCGCAATATTTTAGAAGAATGGGATTTTGGCGTTTTAGCACCAAATAGGTGTTACTGTAGCACTATGTTCTGGAATAGTGCTATTTAGAATAGCGGCGCTATGCTTAGTTTTAGCGCTAAAATTAGGATTAGCATAATATTGTGAATGTGCGCAATAGGGGGGATTGGCACTATTCCGTAGAATAGCGCCAAGTGACAGAGTAACACCATTTTATGAAATGGTGCTAAGTAGAGTGCACAGTGGTGCTATATTCTAGAGTGGCACAAAGTATATTGCACAGTGGCACTATAATTTATAATAGCACCATTTAGAGGAAATAGTAGCACTATTTGTAAAATAGCGCTAAGCATGGAGTGTGTTGGCGTTTTTGTTTGTATTGGGGGTGTTGTTATGGGGTTTGTTGTTGTTGTTGTTGTTGAATTTGTAGTCATACAGTTTGATGGAGCCCTTAGCAATGAGGGCCCGTTTGATAGTGGTACCTTTGTTGATAACCTCTTGAAAGGTAGACGCACAAAGGATTTGTAAATGGAACCCTAATTCCTGATTAAGGTTGGTCACAAACATGGTGACGAGTTGTTTCTCAAGAATTGGCCATGGGAGTTTGCTTTCTAAGCTTCTCCACCTTTGCAAGAAAGAAGTGATGGCTTCTCTGTTCTTTTGTTTGTTGTTGCAAAGGTCTGTCATAGACATCTCGTGCTTGAAGTTGTAGGAGAAATGGTTTACAAATTTTTCTGCAAGCTCAGGGAAAGTCATGATTCCTGGGGGAAGATGTGTGAACCATTCAGCGGCTTGACCGCCGAGGCTTCTTGGAAATAGTCTCATTAGATAGGTATCGTTATTTGAGACTTCTAAGCAAGCGATGTAGAACTCCCTAAGGTGGTCCCTAGAGTCTCCCTTTCCCTTGTATTTGTCAAATTTTGGTGTTTCAAAGTTCTTGGGGAAAGGGGGCATGTACAATGTGCGATCAAATGGATAGGGGCAAATATCCTCAAAGGAGTAGTGTTTGCGCTTGCCCCCAGTTTGCATGTCATCCACATTTTGGATCAAGCACCGTACAACAGTTGTGATATCCTATGGTGGTGGTGGTTGGGGTGTGTAGGCCTGTTGATTGGTGAGAAATTGGAGATGGGGTGGGATTTGATGTTGGAGATTTGTTTGGCTGAGGTTTTGGTACTGTGGGTTGGTGTTTTGGTTGATGTGTGCTTGATGTTGTTGATATGCATAGAGTTGTTGGAGAATATGTGGTGGTATTTGGGGGTTGGGATTATGTTGATTTGATGATGTGATGGGGTTTTGTAGATATGTGACAATAGATGGATTGACGTTAGATGAGTGGACGTTGGAGGGGTTGGTTGTATTGTAAGGTGGTTGTGAGAATAACTGTCTTAGGTAGGCGATGGTTTGGGGATTGGGTGGAGGCACACTCGTGGAAGTACTTGCATGCGTGATGTTCCCTTGTATGCCCAAGGTGATTTGTGGGATGGAAGTGGTTATGTTGCTTGTGATAGTGGATGTGGTGACAAGTTGGGATGTAGTAAGAGTGGAGGTACTTGTGGGAATCATGGATGTGGTAGTGGTAGTGCTTGTGGAGGTGGTAGATATGGTGGGTGTTGATGTTTGTGAGATGATAGGTTGGGTGTTTGATGTAGATGCTTGGGTGTTGGATGTGGTAGGAATGATTGTAGAGGTGGATGTTTGGGATGCTGTCGTGTTATGGGGTAGTTGAGCATGAATTTTGAGAAGATGATCAAGATATCTATTTGGGTCTGACCTTAGGATTTTATCAAGTAGGTCCATGTTATCGGCGTCTTGTGTAAAGCTCAAGATATCTAGATCATCTTGGGATATGGTGCGAACATTTTGTGGGGGTTGTGGTGGTGGCGGTTGTGATTGTTGTAAGAAATGGAAAGGATTTTCATTGGAATTATATGTGGGGATGTAAGAGTACGTAGGTGGGTTGTATGTTTGATTAATGGGTATGTTGCTACTATTGGTGTTAGGCATTCCTATGCCGTCATATTGCCCAAATTTTGCCATTTCTTGATTCTTTTTATGTTGTGATCTAGTTATGGGCATGCACGTGTATGAATTTAATTTTGAGGTGGAGTAAAATGGAGATGAAGACCTTAGAGAATTTGGATTAAATTGTTGGACCTAAAGATGGATATGGTAGTGAGATGGAGTAGAGAAGAAGATGAAGGGGTGATTGTAGTGTGATGAAAGATTAATAGGTTTTCTCAAAAAGATGTTAACCTAGGGGTGATAAGAATGTACGGTAGTGTGGTTATTTTGCACAAATTTGGACCAAAAGGTAGATAATTAATGATGTTTGCTTGACAAAGATTTTGATGTTTGATATGGGAGATTAGGATGATGTTTTTCAAGAGGTTTTGATGGTCAACAAATTGAGCTTAGGTAAGATCTAGATTTGTGTCACACAAATGGATGTTTCTCTTTGTTTGGGGTAGACTAATGACCTTACGCAAAGAAGGATGATTATTTCACTTGGAAGGTAGACTATTGACTCTCCAAGCAAGATATGATGTGAAGGATGAAATCTAGATCTAGCTTTGGCTCAAAAAGATGACAAGTTTTGGTTGATGATTTGTTGATGGGTGTTTTGATTTAGATTTGGATTTTTGAAATGATTTGTTTTGGTCCAAGGAGATATGCAAAAATATTAAGGGGGATGGATAGATATGGACTTGAGTGGATTATGATATAGCAAAAGGTCCAATAATGATGATGGTGGATTCTCTAAGGCCCAAATGATGGTATGTTTTGGAAATTTTTGAGGAGAAAATGGATGGAGTACGGACGATTTTTTGGAATGTAAATATGGATTATGGCAGAGCAGATGGTGAAGGTCACAACTGAATGGGTCTTAGTCTTAGGCAAGTCAATATGAAAATAGCGCCAATCCACAGGTGAAATGGCGCCAAAATTAGACAGAGATAGCACTAATAGAGGGCAGTGTTGATCGAGGTACTAAAAAAAGATAGATTTTGATGGCAACTTTGGATTTTGCTTTGTTTGGAATTTGATCAAATGATTTGGCTTGTCTCTTGGCAAGTTTGTTGCAAACAATTCAAGCACAATAATCACACAATAATCAAGATTTTGTTTTGTTTTTGTGAAAAAGACATGTGATTTTATTTAACAAGCACTTTGCACAACCTAAGGAAACGATATGATAGTATTTGTTGAATCCTCTAGCTGTGCCTATTCAAAGTGGGTAGCTTCAGGATCTTGCCAGCTCCTCCTTACAATTGCACACACTTCTCATGCATACCAAGAACCAGGTTTCTTATAAGGCTTGTCCTTCACCAAACCTTTAGATTATCCCTGCCACCTCAGCTAAGAACCACATGAATTGAGGCCGCTTCAAAGGTTTCCCTTCTGTGTCAACAAAGAGAAGGATTTTGTCTTGCTAAACAATGGTTCATAGTAAGTGCTTTCGTTCAGGTGGTTATAGTGCGGCAACACTACTCTCCGTTATGGAGTCTCCCAGCCTCCAAGGGTTACGCCTTAGAGGGTTTTGGGGGAGGTTGGCTATCGGCATAACACAACAACACCTGTTGCTTGTGACTTTCATCCCAAACACCTTATTTTATATAGCGGCTTGAAAGAGCTTGGCTTTAACTTGTTGCCACTTGGGTCGCTCCCACCTTTCAAAGCAAGGTGGCAGGCCCTCCAAGGATTAACAAAAGCAATACAACCACAAAAATACTTTTGATCCCCAAGTTCATACAAAGATGCGAGGGGAGAGCATATGTATTCCTTGTGCTTGCATCACACTAAACATGGTTCATTTTAGTTCTTTTGGATTAAGTTGGGGGTGATTAATGCAAGTGTTGTGAGGAGCTTTTGATTCACAAGGTCACCAAATGGTGCGAGGGAAGAGCATACACCTCTCACACTACAAACATAAACCACGAAAACACTTCACACAATTTAGATTGATTTTCTTGATTATATGAGTGAAGAATGTAGATTGTTGTTCTTTTAAATCCAATGATTTGATTGATGCAATTTGTGGTTCTTTTTAAAGCCCAAAGTCAAAATGTTTTGATAGTTGTTGGCACACAATTTGTAAATTTTAGAACACCAAATCCAAATGTTTAACACACACACACGTAAAGATTTTTTTGTTTTGTTGATCAATTTTTATAACACCAAATCGAAATGTTGTGTAAAATAGCATGCAAGGGTTCATTTTAAATTTCCAATTGAAGTGTTTTCAACAAAAGATGAAAGAACCATGTAAAAACTTGTTAGTGTCTTCGAGATGATGTTGGTGACCTACAAACAAATTGTCAGTCCCTGCATAGGCCGCAAAGTTAGTTTCTAGAAATAGTGCTAATACAAAGACCTGATGGCACCACTACGAACTACAAATGGTGCTACTAACAAAAAAAACTATTAGAGAACCTGACCCTAGATAGATAGAGCCAATTTATCAGATAGCGCTAAAATAGAATACAAAAGGCACCAGAACATAATATGGCGCTACAATGCTTTATAGAAGGCGCTAAACAATACGATAGTGTTACAATGATAGACAGAAGGCGTCAGAATATTAAATAGCACTAATGTCGATGTAATAAGGTGCCACTGCGCACGCTGTCAAGTGGTTTGGTCTCTTTTTATAGATAGCATCAATCTGGGCTCCAATAGCGCTGATACGGGCCTGAAATTGTCTATCCTGCAAATAGAGGTCTTTCAGTTGAAATAGAAGGTTAGGCTGCACACAAAAGGCATCCTATTAGCATTGTTAGTCTTGAAAAATGAAAAACATGACAAAATAGAAGCCAACATGCATGTTTAGATTTTAGTGAGTTTCAAGAAAGAAAGTTGCTGCGCAAATTGGCGCTAAAAAAGAGTATGGCGCTAAAAGACGCCAAAGATAGCACCGCTGCGTAGGTAAGATAACGTCAGACCTGTAAAAACACATATCTCACACCAAAACTCACAAAAATGGATTAGATTTAGACCTTTTGGGTCCCACCGGGCGTGCCAATGTAGATTAGGAAATCAAGTTGAGTTCGAAATACAAACTAAAATGCATAAAACACAAGAAAGCTATACCTCAACAAGAAGATCCAATCTCATCAAGGGAGAGGAGAGCTTGCACCCAAAAGCTCCTAAGACATGATATTCCCTAGATAAGTGAATAAAATGTGAAATGCTATCCTAATTATGCAACTCATAATTCTAGCTCAAGTGGACATTTGGACATGGTAACATTACTTAAAGATTGGATTCCAAAATGGGTTGAAGGAGGTTCTATTTATAGACTTTTGGAAGGGATTTTGATCCAAGGGTGGAGATTGATTTGGAAGATCAATGGTGGAGGATAAAAGTGATGTGGAGGGCCTAGATTAGATCTTGGAGGAATGGAGGGCTAGGAATAAAAGTAAATCTTTTATTGATTTTGGGGAAAGGAGGAATTAAATGAGCATGGGGGTGAAAGATTATTTTTGAATTAAAGATTCATATGGGGAATGTAAAATGAATTAAAAATTCATTTAGGGATAAGTGGAGATAAATGAGGTATGGGGATGTAAGAGGAATTAATTGTGATGTGGGATGTTTAAAAATAAAAAATTGACTTATGTGGATTTATTTCAATTTTTTATTTGGAGGATGTGGGGAAGGGTGTTAAACTAGGTTTGACCACCCAAATAAGAGGTTATGATTAATTAAATATAGGTTTTATTTAATTAACCCTAGGGCTAGGGTAGGCAATTAAATAATAGCTATTTAATTGTCTAGGGTAGGGATAGGTCAATTAATAGGCTGAATTAATTAGTTAAGCATGGTTTAGCTAATTAATTAGATTTAATGAGAGGGAAATTGAGTAAATAAATATTGTATATTTATTAAATCAATTGGCTAAGGTTTCGGACTATTGAATTAATGAAATTAATTCAATTTTGGGGATAAAATGGTGGAAAATTGGGTTATGAAGGGATAATTAATTAAATAAAAATTTAATTAATTGAATAGGAGGGAAATTGATGTGTTTAGGGATGTCGCGAGTTAGTTTGGTGGTCGAGACATTTTTAGGTGTCTACAATTACATATGCCTATTTAGCTTTGTAAACATACTTTTGTATGTTATCAATGTATATCGTTGTATATGCCTGTATGGATTTATTTGTACATGCCTATATGGCTTGATATATACACCATATGTTATTTTCATGACATCATGTATAAATGAGATTATGTATATTTTCATGACATTATATTTTTATGAAATTATATATATTTTCATGATATTATATATATGTTGAAATCATCCTTGCAAAATACATTTTGTGCATCTTGCAATCATTGCATTCCATGAGACTGCATGCCTTTGAGGCATCATGTCAATTAGTTCACGTGCCATGTCTATGCTTCCACACTTTGCATACATGTCTATAAGGGAAGCTGTAAATACAATATGTGACAAAATTCCTATATCCTTTATGCTTTGATGGCTATCCACACCCTATTCCGAAGATCCCATTTTGGCATAGGCAGGAGGGTGTTGGATAAGGTTGTTAAATTTGGCTTGACACATGCCAATTGTATTTTCTTGAAAGTTTCTTTTAAGCCTTAGCAAAAAATCCATTTTGTGCATATCTTGCAATCATTGCATTCCATGAGACAACATTTATTTGAGGCATCATGTCAAACAGTTCACGTGCATTGTCTATGCTTCCACACAAGTTGCATATATGTCTACAAGGGTAGTTGCAAATACAACATCTAACAAAATTCATATATCCTTTATTCTTTGATGGTTGTCCATACCCTGTTCCAAAGATCCTAATTTGGCACAGGTAGGGAGGATGCTTGAAAAGGTTATGGAATTTGGTTTTACACATGCCAATTACATTTTCTTGAAAGTTTCTAAAGCCTTTTCAAAAAATCCATTTTGTGCATATCTTGCAATCATTGCATTCTATGAGATGGCATCTCTTTGAGGCATCTTGTCAAATAGTTTGCGCGCCTTGTCTATGCTTCCACACTTTGCATACATGTCTACAAGGTTAGTTGCAAATACAACATCTAATAAAATTCATATATCTTTTATGCTTTGATGGTTGTCCACACCCTGTTCCGAATATCCCATTTTGGCAATGTAAGGAGGATGTTGGATAAGGTTGTGGAATTTGGATTTACACCTACCAATTGCATTTTCTTGAAAATTTCTTTGAATCCTTATCAAAAAATCCATTTTGTACATATCTTGCAATCATTTCATTCCATGAGACAGCATTTCCCCCATTTCCCCCATATTTATATCAACTTGTGTTGAAATTACAACATTCCTTCATTTGTTATGTGCATAACATGCTATAATTGTACATTCTTACAACAAGTGATTGTTGGAATTAGGCTGGACAACTGAGAAGGGGGGGTGAATTAGTTGTCCCACCAAAATTAACCTTTTATGATTTTAATCTTCTTTCACAACGTACAAATAGATTAATGATGTAAACATTAAAGCATGAATTAGCAACACAAGAGCAGAAACAAAATGAACACACTTGACACCAAGATTTTTAACGTGGAAACCCAGTTAATGGAAAACCATGGTGGGGGTTAACCCACAAGATTTTTACCCTGTTAAAACTTAAAATAAATGGGAAGGCACTTGCCTTCAGGCGCACTACCCAAAGCTCACTACTCAAAGATGCTCATTGCCTACTAGAATTTATGTTTAATACAGAAAGATTTAACTGAAAAATAACATCCTCATAATGCTTGGTTTAGTCTCATTGAAAGCTCACAAAAACCTCTACTCTGTCCCCAAACACTTCTTCACCATCTCTTCATCATTTATTTCTCTTGTTCTTTTGCTTCTCCTCTCTTCTGCTCTACCTCTGTGCCTTTCTTATGATTTTATCATTTTCACACAAGGACACATTTCCACAACTCATCAACAAGTATTTATACTCTTCATCAACCTTGGAATGAACATCAAGGTTGGCTTGACCTTAAAGTATATCACTATACCATTGGCCAAACATAGCTGAGGCTTGAATCTTCCTCGAACAACATGCCACGCTCCAAAGAATTGCTCTAAGATCATCCGCAACACGCTTGAATCATCCAGTCGGCCAAGACTAGGAAAAACATCAACATCAAGGAAGAAATCTTCAATAATGAGCTCAATCTTCAATGCGGACCTCCAATACAGTAGTCACATGATCCAGAGACCTCCACAAGCATATTGAATTCAACAAAAACATCCACACTCCTCTAAATCATCAGAATCACTTGCATCTTCATCTGGAACCTCAAGAACACTGTCTACCATGACTGTAACACTAGAAAGATTGCTTACAAACCTCCAAACCATGAACCACTTGAGTTGATGATACACACTAACTTCCCAAACATGCTTGTAGATCCACAAATCATAATATTTAAATGCGGAGCAATCCAGACCAATTTATTGTCACTCTGTCTCTTCTAAACACAACAAAACCTAGTTCTACTTAGATGCCCATAGCTTCTTCAAATCTTCATGCAGACCTCTCAAATCTTAACTAGAGCTACTTCAAACAATCCTCTACACAAGCATATGGTCCACATACATTGATCTTCATTAATTTTCTTAATATCCTCAACATTTTAGTCTTCTAAACAGGAAACAAAATAGGATACAACTGACATCAATGACAACACTGATTTGGCACATATTTACAACAATCTCCCCCTTTGTCATTGATGGAAACATATGATGTGAAAAATTGATTCAACCATCAAGACAAGAACTTCTCCCCCTTTCTCTTATCGCTTTTGCAACTACTTTCTTCACTGCTCCCCCTTTCATCAGCAACTAGTTTTTCACATGATTTCTCTCCCCCTTTGACATCAATGGCAATGGGCACATATTTTTCTCCCCCTTTTTGTTTCAGACCGATCTCCAAAATTTGCATGCTGACTACTCCCCCTAAGTAGTATCTTCTTAACATCAATCTGGATCACAAGATATGATTGTGAATTTTTCTAGATTGATGCAACCTAGTGCATCTTAGTTCTAATCAGGAGGGGTAATAACCCCTAACTTCTCTCTAAGATACTCAAATGTATCCTTAGGTAGAGGCTTAGTAAAAATATCCACAATCTGATCCTTTGAAGAAACAAACTCCAATCTGACTTCATTTTCATTAACCTTCTCTCTCAAGAAGTGAAACTTGATTGATATATGCTTTGTCTTTGAATGCAACACCAGATTCTTTGAGATGCTTATAGCACTTGAATTATCACAGAAGATTGTAACAAGCTCCTCAAACACAATTATGATGTCTTTCAACATTTGCTTCATCCACAGAACTTGAGTGCAATTGTTTACTGCTGCTATATACTTTGCCTCTGCAGTAGACAAAGATATTGCCTTTTGCTTTTTGCTCATCCAAGAAACCAATCTCCTTCCCAAGAAGAATGCACCACCACTAGTACTTTTCCTATCATCCACATCTCCTAGCCAATCAGCATTTGTGTATGCATGAAGAGTGAAGTTATTATCCTTTGGATACCATAGGCCATAATCAAGTGTCCCTTTGAGATATCTGAAAATTCTTTTGACTACTACAACATGGGATTCTCTAGGATCAGCTTGAAATCTAGAAAAAAGTCCAACTGCATTCAAGATATTAGGTCTGGTCTGAGTCAGATAGTGCAGTCCTCCAATCATTGACCTATACCTTTTCTGATTTACCTTAGGGGAGTCATCATCTTTGCTCAACTTACATCTGGTTATCATGGGTGTACCCACTGGCTTTGAATATTCCATTCCAAACTTTTTCAACAATTCTCTCACATACTTAGATTGAGATATGAAGATACCTTTATCTGACTGAATGATTTGCAGACCTAAGAAGAAATTCATTTCACCAAACATGGACATCTCAAATCTCCTCTTGATCTTCAGCAATTCTTCTTCTAGTTTGAACACCTTTGTTTCTATCTCCTATGATCTAATCTTTAGAATGATTCAACCTTACATACCTGGGAGTTTTGGGATTTGTTTGAACTTCTAATTCTTGAGCTTATTCCTCAACATCTGCACTAACTTCTTGAGTTACTGGATATTTTAGATCAATCTGGATCTGAGTCTGAATTTGAACTTGCCTTCCTTGATTTTGACTTTCATCTTAATCATCTGAATCATATCCACAAGACTTGAAAGATCTCTCTTTGCTCTCATCAACTTTGACATTAGCACTTTCAACAATCTTTTTCAATCTCTTGTTACAGCACTGGTATGCCTTACTTTGGGTAGAGTAACCTAGAAATATTCCTTCATCACTTCTTGCATCAAACTTCCCTAGATCCTCATCTCTTTTGATATAGCATTTACTACCAAAAACTCTGAGATATTTCATAGTAGGAGGATGACCAAACCATAATTCATAAGGTGTCTTACCATAATTGCCTTTGATCTGTACCCAGTTAAGAGTATAGACAACAATACTCACAGCCTCTCTCCAATATACTCATGGAACATTTGCTTCCATCATCATGGTCCTAGAAGCTTCTTGAATGGTCTAGTTCATTCTTTCCACAACTCCATTCTGTTGAGGAGTCCTAGGATCAAATAACTGCCTTTTTATTCCATGCTTTTCATAGAAAATATCAAACTCACCAGAGGTAAATTCTCCACCTCTGTCAGATCTCAGACACTTTATTTTCTCACCAATCTCATTTTCCACCATAACCTTGAACACCTTGAACTTGTCAAGAGCTTCTAATTTTTCTTTCAAGAAGGTTACCCACATCATTCGGGAGTAATCATCAATCAGCAACATAAAATATCCGTCTCCTTGCACACTCCTAATTCTAGCAAGACCACATAGATCAGTATGCACAAGTTCTAGCCATCCACTTAAAAATTGTTCTTTACTCTTGAATGAAGTTTTGTTTTGTTTACCCAATTAACATTCTCTGCACATGCTATCAGCAGGTTTCACAAGTCTTGGGAGATCTCTTATAGTCTGAGTGGAACTTATCTTGACAATGTTATCAAAATTCACATGACACATTCTCCTATGCCAGAGCCAACTCTGATCAACCTAAGCAATCAAGCAACTTTTACCAGAACTACTTAAATGAAAGATGTTACCTCTAGTTTGAGTACCAGATGCAATTTCAGTTTCAGAGCTTTCCAAGATTCTATATTTTCCATCCTTGAATCAGAGATCATAACCCTTGTCAACCAACTGTCCAACACTGAGAAGATTATGCTTCAATCCTTCCACATACAGAACATCATTAGTGTTATTCTTACCATCAAAAGAGATGGATCCTCTGCCACGGATTCTATCAATTGAGTTGTCTCCAAATTTTACATTTCCACCTTCATATTTTTCAAAGCTTACAAACTTATCACCAGTCATATGATGAGAACATCCACTATCAATTACCCATTCATCTTTTTCTACAACCTGAATATCCAAGGCACTTTCCACATTTGCACAGCTAGCAGATTCAGTAGGCACCAGATCTTCCTCTTTGATAGCAATGAACACCCAATCACTTTTTGTGGAATCTCCATGATCAGATTCATCATCTGTGACTCCTTCTTCACTAGCTTCTTGGACATGGTAGCATTTCTTTTGAACTCTAGGTCTATTAGGATTTGGCTTTGAACCCCTCTCTGGAAACCTTGAGGCAAAATGACCAATCTTATTACAATAAAAACATTTGAATGGCAAGTTTCCTTCATACTTATCGGATCCTCTTGACAATCTTTTGGCAAAAAGGGCTTCAAGTTCACCGAACTCAGTTTCATCATCTTCAAGATCCTTCCTTGTCTTGTCAAATCTGTTTGATCTTCTTGAAGAGCTTTTACTCGGATCATATCTTTGTTTACCATGAATACTAGCTTTAAATGCAGATTCAGACTTAGGAAGAGAATCACCAAACTCACTCATTTCAAATGCTAAAAGCTTACTAACCAACTGATCCCTTGTAACAATTGTCATAGTCCTGATCTCTTCAATAACAACAATTTTATGCTTGTATGCTGGAGGTAAGGATCTGAGTACTTTGGCAACAATCTTTGATTCTTCCAATACTCCACCAACACTCCTGATACCGGTCACAAGTTCATTCACTTTCTGCATTTAGGAAGTAATGTTTTCATCTTAGCTCATTATCAATCTTTCATATTTACCCTTCAGGCTCTGTAGCTTGGCACATTTGACATATTTATCACCTTCATATAGAGTTTCCAGCTTATTCAAGATTTCATGAGTAGTTTTGAATTCTAGGACATTTGTCATTTCTGCATCAGTTAGGGCACTTAACAATGCTTCTTTAGCTTGAATGTTGTGTTCAGCATCCTTGAGTTCATCTAGAGTTGTAGGGCCATTCTTCATAATCTTATACTCATCCTTAGTTATCAACCAAAAGGCATCACCCATACATTGCAAGTGACACTCCATGCACTTCTTCCATAGAGGGTAATTCATTCCATCAAACCTTGAATTGTCCTTCTTGTAAGTTGACATTTTGGATCTCCTCAAGCGGTCAGGCTTCTTCTAGAGGTGCTTGGCTCTGATATCAATTGTTGGAATTAGGCCAGACAATTGAGAGGGGGGGTGAATTAGTTGTCCCAGCAAAATTAACCTTTTCTGATTTTAATCTTCTTTCACAACTTACAAATAGATTAATGATGTAAACATTAAAGCATGAATCAACAACACATAAGCAGAAACAAAATGAACACACTTGACACCAAGATTTTTAACGTGGAAACCCAGTTAAGGGAAAACCACGGTGGGGGCTAACCCACAAGATTTGTACCCTATTAAAAGTACTTGAAAGAAATGGGAAGGCACTTGCCTTTGGGCGCACTGGCCAGAGCTCACTGCTCAAAGAGGCTTACTGCCTATTGGAATTTATGTTTAATATAGAAAGATTTAACTGAAAATAGCATCTTCATCATGCCTAGTTCAATCTCATTGAAAGCTCACAAAAACTTCTACCCTGCCCCCAAACACTTCTTCACTATCTCTTCATTCTTTATTGCTCTTGTTCTTCTGCTTCTCCTCTTCTGCTCTGCCTCTATACCTTTCTTATGATTTTATCATTTTCGCACAAGGACACATTTCCACAACTCATCAACAAGTATTTATACGCTTCATTAACCTTGGAATGAACATCAAGGTGGGCTTGACATAAAGCGGATCGCTATACCATCGGCCAAACATAGCTAAAGCTTGAATCTTCCTCGAACAACATGCCACATTCTAGAGAATTGCTCTAAGATCATCTGCAACATGCTTGAATCATCCAATCGGCCAAGACTGGGAAAAATAACATCAAGGAAGAAATCTTCAACAACGAGCTCAATCTTCAATGTAGACCTCCAATACAGTAGTCACATGATCTAGAGACCTCCACAAGCACATTGAATTCAACAAAAACATCCGCACTCCTCCAAATCATCAGAATCACTTGCATCTTCATCCAGAACCTCAAGAACACTATCTGCCATGACTATCACATTAGAAAGGTTGCTTGCAGACCTCCAAACCATGAACCACTTGAGTTGATGATACATGCTGACTTCCCAAACATGCCTCTAGATCCATAAATCATAATATTTCAACACAGAGCAATCTTGACCAATTTGCTGTCACTCTGTCTCTTCTAAACACAACAAAACCTAATTCTACTCAGATGACCATAGCTTCTTCAAATCTTCATAGGGACCTCTCCAATATTAACTGGAGCTACTTCAGACAATCCTCTACACAACCATATGGTCCGCATACATTGATCTTCATTAATTTTCTCAATATCCTCAACATTTCAGTCTTCTAAACAGGCAACAAAATAGGATACAATTGACATCAATGACAACAAGGATATGTTGACATCAATGACAACACTAATTAGGCACATATTTGCAACATTAATTCATCCTACAATGAAGCACAATAGGATGAAATAAGAAGATGCATGTTCACAACACTTAAGAATATGTAGTAATGTTGCTCATTTCATCAATACATGTTATATCCCTTAATTTCTCATGCAAATGGATAAACTATGTTTTCATCTTCACATACATGGCTTACAACATGTGACAATAAACCACTACAAGTTGTATATGTGTGTAACAAGTATACATGTGATACAACACCCCAAAACATGCATTGACTTAGGTGAGTGGTTCTTTTATTAGTGGTGGTGCTCACTTTGGACATAAAATAATAATGGTTATTTTTATACAAATTATTCATGGAACTTGTAATTTGTAATCTTGTTCTTTATGCCTATTCCTTTTGTAATTTGAAACAAAAGATGGAATTCTTACCGACATTCTATTCACCTACATTAGTGACCAATGTACTTTAACACATAGGGAGAGAGACATAGGGAGAACACTATTCATGAAAACCAGGGTCATTGCTTATGAATAAGACATCTTCTTGTTTTTTCTACAATCTTACAACTGTCACAATTTTGCATGCATTTGACAGTGATAATGAGGGTATTGGATGCTCAACAAGGTTACCCTCCACTCATGACACCCCCGTAGTATCCTCATAATGCTTTCCTTGATGATCTAATGACTAACTCAATAGGATAACTTCATAGATTCATTAGAAAAAGGCAAGCCCATGATGTAATACTAAACTCAAGAACCCTAGAAGCCATAGATTTATCAATATATTCATGGAAGACCATGAAGCTACAATTTAAGTCTGAAAATATTAAATTTAATCCATTTTGAAACTTCTACCATAGCTGCAATAGTCAAAACAATAGCAGATCCTTCTATTTTTCAAAAAACTATCATAAACCCTAGTTTGATAACCAATTCATGTGATTTTTGTAGCACATTCTTTAAGGTGTGTTTTTCCATTATATTTTATCTACTTAAAAACTAATTACATTTTCTCACAAGATTATATTTTGTTGTTTTAGATGATGTTATCTATCCCATTATTACATTTTTCTTGTGCGAACATGATCATATCTTTTACATTTTTCATATGCTAACATGGATTGGAATGGGTTCATCATCTTCAAGACTATTTGAACCTTTGATTAATGCCCTACAACACACTGGATCAAGTGAGAACGCCATATCAACCTAAGGAGAGTAGAGGAAACATCTTAAAATGGAGATTACAACATAGCTTTTAGTTTAGTTTCATCTACTAGAAAGGTGCTAGGACTGAATTTTTGTATTTGGCATGTCTTGGGGCCAAATAGATGGTGTCAACACATTTGGGTAGGCAAGTAAATGCTAAGGGAGGTGTCTTTTCAGTGATGAAGCCTCTTGGTTGTTCTTAGCTACATTGGACAGAGACAGTCTCTTAAGAGCCCTAAGACAAAAAAGTGTCAAACTTTGGACTAGTTGTTCTGTCAAGATGTGACACCTAGGAACATCTTCTCTGCATGTATAGGTGGATGTCAAGTCCTACAAATACCTACCTTGATTTTTTTAAATCAATTTTATTTGCTTGTGGTGGCAAGGAACACATTATTTCAAAATGCTTCAGTTTCATGCAGTGGAAAAGTGCTAGGAGTGAAATTTTGCATTATGCTCGTCATGGAGCCCAATAAACTATGCCAACACATACAGTCAGGGTGGGCGAGTAAGCCGTAGGGGGAGTCTCTTTCATGCACCAAGTACCCCAAATGTTTCGGCCTATAGGCTACAAGCAAAGCCACTTGAGATCCCTGAGAGCAAAAAATAGCCAAACTTTGACATTTTATCAAATGTTAAAGTTTGATGCTACAAAAAGCTTAAAATAATGAAGAATATTCCTATTGAAACTTGAAAAATGTCCCCTTGGGGGCTTTTCCCTCATAAGGTTTAGTTCTCGGGTTTTTAGTGTGCATTTAGGACATCTTGCATCATAATTTGGCATCCCGATGGAATGAACCCTAAGTCTTGTGACAAATGGGGCCTAGGGGGACCCCTTGAACTTAACCCTACCCAAAATAGGGGGGAGCACTTGGGCACCCGCACCTTAGTCCTGCCTTATTTTAGGTCAGGCCTAAATTTCTAGTGTCAGTTTATGACTGTTATTTGGTCCCTAGGCTGACACGGTAAGTTTAAATTTATGAAATCTTGGCAGAAATGTTTTTAGTTGCATATAAAAGCATGTTTAGGCATTCATTTGTAAACTAGATGGCAATTGTGATGTTCACACATTCTCAAGGTGATTCAAGGCTTTCATTGTGTTGCAAGAGCAGATCTGTATTGTCTATGTGTTTTTGTTTGCAGATTCGAGCATCCATTTCCTCATGGAATGAAGAGCATCTTCCTCCCATGAGATCTTCACTACAAGGTGACATTTATTGTGTTTGTGATCATTTATTCAGTTGGATTTTGCCTCTGCCTCACAAGGGCATGCACTCTCTATCTAACAAAGGTGTTTGGAAGACTTAAGTGTCCTTTTGGGGCTTGACTGAGGCAAGATCCTAAACACCACAACCCCCTCCCAAAGTTTTCATGGTTGCAAGTTACAGGTTGATGATGTAGACAAAGTGAAGTTGTAGGAGGGCATATTGGAGTGTCAAAATTGCAGAACAATAGGAAAAAGGGCACCCTAGACTAGGGCACCTGCTCATTAGTCCTTGAAGTTCCGTGACGGGAAACACTCTGAAATAATAAAAACAAGTTATAGACTGAGTTTCCAGATCTTGACAAAAAATAGGGCCTTGGACTTGGGTGCCCACTGTTTTGTCCCCTACTTTTCTACCTCAGAAGCTTGAAAACAGGTGCACAGTTATTTGTTATTTTATAGCTTTCTACAGAAGCATTCTCTGTTATTCGTCTATTTACTGTTGTTTTCACATAATTAGGGTTTTGATGGATGATTGAGCATAAGAGAAGGAAAATTGATAATCAAATACCCTAATCCAAGTTTCCCTACATTTGTAAGTGAGAAAGGCCCTGATAGTGCTCTGCCACTCGATCCAAAGGTCCTTGAATGTAATTGGTGAAAGGAGGATTCAAGCCGAAACTAAACAATCCAAATTTTAGCCTTTACATTTTGGTGAACCCATGTTTAAATTGAATTTGGCACCTTTTTGATTGTTTTACTTCAGATTTACATTTATTTTCATTCATTCATAGTATCATTCATCTTATTGCACTGGAAAATTTACAAAAAAAATTGAAAATTTGGAAAATTTGGAAAATTTGGAAAAAAAAATGGCATTTTAGGTTTTGCATGTTGCATCAATTAATTTGAATTTCATCAAATTTATGATTTTTGCATTAGATCTGATTTAAATTACATAAAATTACAAAACAATGATATCTTGCATTACATTTTCATCATAAAATCGCTAGGGTTTTGTTAAAAATTGTGATTTTTGCATATAACCTAGTAATTCCAAAATCTAGGGTTTGTACGTGATATTGCTTCAGATTTTCCTACTAATTTTAGAGACTCATTCAAATTTGCATTTGGCTGTAGTCTTTCATTTTGGTGTTAATTTGCATTTAGATTTCAAATATTTGCAATTTTGCATAGAAAATTTCAACAAAAAGACTAGCAATTTTCATGCATTTTCATTAGATTTGCACTTGCATTTTGCATCTAATGGTTTGGAAATAATTTTCAGATCTGAGTATATTTTATTTTCATCATAAATAATATTTCAAAACATTCATATAGCATTTTGTGTCAAGATCTCAAACCTAGGGTTTCAAAAACATTGATTTTCACTAGATTTGGCCTTATCGACCCCTTAGATTGGCATTGTAGGTGTGTTGTGAAGAGTATTTTTTCATTAATTTACTGTTATCATGGTAATTATATTCTACCCCTCCTAAAAATCTTCACAACACCTTTTTATTGGGCTCTTGTATTGAAATTTTGGTGAAAAACTACACATTTTTGCTTATTCTACCCTAGGGTTTGAGCTAGTTTGCACTCCAAGTATGTTGTAATAAATTTTATGGATTGAAGTGACTGATATCATTTCTATTATTTTCTTCACCTCCCAAAATTCTTTACAGCACCCCTTTTTCTAGGTCTTGGAAGTGAAAAATCATGAAAAATTGCCTATTTTTGCTATATTTTCACTAGGGTTTGACCTTGTGTGACACTATAAGCATGTTGTGACGGATATTTTGAAATTAAGTGGCTTTTGTTACTGATATAATTTTTTTCCATCATCATTTTCCTCACAACACCCTTTGTCATGCTCTTTTGCATCGAGATTTGGTGAGAAAATCGCATATTTTAGTGCATTTTCACTATATTTTGACTTGCCATCATCCTAGATTTGCATGAGTCTCACAACTCTCTACCCTAAAAGAAATATTCCTTTAAGAAGAAGCATAACACACATGGGATCTAGTGCTCTTGAAGAAGTTGGTACATTGAACACCTTTACAAAAGGAGAGACTCAAATATTACAAGATATTACACCCATTACAAATACAATGGAAGAACAAACTTTTCATGATGTTGATAATACTATTGAGGTGATAGGATATGTATCTGATGAGCAAATAGAAAAATTGGATAAAGAGCTAGCCTAATTTCAATCATTTATAGAAAATGAGAGAATAGCTGAAGAAGATGTTCCTACAATTCATAACATAAGAGAATTGATAAAAGAAGGACAAGATGGTGTTAATGCAATTCGTGGTCTAGCAAATATTATACAAACTAACATTATGCCAGTAAAAGAATGTGCACAAGTGATAAATAACACTTTATCACCATCTAATACTCAATTATAGGTACCTATACTGACTACAGGAATATCTACCTTTACATCAACGATCTTAACAACTGATGTGAATGCTTGTAGTTATGCTACCACTGGTATTGGAGTATCTAATGACACTAATTACAAATCCATCAGATTTAATTATCAGAATTTGATTCCTAAGGAAACCTCTTCTATGAATAATTACTCTCAACCACCTCTTCATCCCACTTATTCTCAATCTCCCATCACATATGGTTATTCTCAACCACCTACCACCATTGACCTATCCACAACTGCTGCCTATCATATCCAAAGCTCAATCACCTCCTCACTTTGGGTCCAATTCCTCACAACAAACTACATCTCCCGATGATGCCATCCTAAACCAACTTTTACAGGGCATGACTGCTTTACAACAAAAGGTAACAAACTTGACAAATTCTTCACAGCCTAATATACCAACATATCATGCCCGTAATCCCCTTTTCTATACAATCCTAATAATTCCTATGCCTGAGAGGTTTGAGACTCCTCACTTTGAAAAATATGGTGGAAAAGGTGATCCTAATACTCATGTGGCAGCATTCACAACTATGTGTAGTGATTTCTATTTTGAAGAGGATTTGTTGGAAAAACTTTTCTCATGATCTCTCAAAGATACTGCTTTACAATGGTTTTGATCTTTGCCTCTGAATTCAATACACTCCTTTTCACAATTGATCGATCAATTTTTACAACATTTTCAAGCAAATATCAGACCCCAAGTCACTCTTATTGACTTGGTTCAATGTAAACAAGGTCTGAAAGAAAAGTTGACTGAATTCATTAGTCAGTATCAAGGTCTTTATACATAGATTCAATATCAGATGAAAGATTATAATGTTTAGAAGATATTTATTACAAATCTACAACCTAATATTTGTGATAAGATTCTCTTGATGAAGTATAACTCCTTTCAACATGTATGCACCGCCCTTCGTGATTATCAACGTTCATCTAGTCAGTATGAAAACCAAACCTCATTAGCTCAAGTTGGTCAATCCATGGGTGGATCATCACAAAACAACTTTAAGAGGAATAATAATAATAGGAGCTTCATCAAGATTAATGGACCAAATACGAACAACTTTTCGAATGTTTCAACTACCACTAATCCAAAGAAAGCATCATATCAACCAAGAAAGTTTACTCTAATATCTAAGTCTTATCATTCCATCATGAACCAAGCTATGAGTAATAACATTCTGAAGCTTCCCCTGATCAAGCCTGTCGATCCTAGTAAAAAAAAACCTTACTTTGATGCTAATGCCTTTTGTCATTATCATCGAAGGCAAGGACATGACACTAAACGATGTATGCATCTTAAATATGAGATACAGGACCTTATTGATTCAAATGTCATCCAGGTATCAGGTGTGAATGATAATGGAAACAAGTCAGTTGCTCTGCCAAATCAAAACTTACAAATCTTCACTAATCCTTTCCCTAAGCATACTGAAACCAATAAGTTGGAATAGGGTTTAGTGGAAGTAGACAAGGATGATTACTTGGACTATGATAACATCGTAGGAATGATTGAAGTGGATAAGAAGCAAGTGGACAATCTACTTCATCTACAAAGAAATGGAATTTATGCTGAGGTTCCTCCTCTGTTATCCATATATGGATCGAGAGATAATCAAAATGCATTAGAAAAACAAATACAACAATTGATACAGATGAGTGAAATGGTACAAAATGATTCCTGTCACCATGTCAGAAAGACTCAACAATGAAAACTTGCTAAAAATTAGAAAAGAGTAAGACGGCTATCAGTAGTTGGAGAAAATAGTGGTTCCCCTCCTCATAAGAAACAAAAAGGTACATTTACACAAGGAGTTTTGAAGAAAGTATCATATGATAATAAACAAAACTCTCATAAGAACCACTCAAATTTTGCACTAAACATGATTGAGTACCTCTCCAAGAGGTTCGCGAGTTCCAAAATCTGATATAAAGACCCTACAAGTAAGTATCTCTATTATTTATCTCTCTCATGATGTGCTTCCCTTGTGATGTGTTATGTGTTGTTTAGGCCTCCTAGGATGACCCCTAATTCTCTTGTAAGGTCTAGGATACCAGGAGACCACCTCTGTTGTGACCTTCTTCTATTTGTATCATCATTCTTCTATATTGCCTCTCTCTGATTTCATTGTTGTGTGTTGTGTCTTATGGACATAGCGTTGCAATTGGTGACTTGGGGGCATCCTCCTATGTGACTATCCCTAAGACACTTGTTTCTCCTCTCTAATTTATTGTTTCCCTTCCTCTAGTGTTTCTATCTATTGGGCGGATGATGAAAAACATTTATACTGATGCGGACCTAGTGTCACTTTCGAGAGCAATCAAAAAATGGACTTAGTTCCTAATATGATGATGGGGTTGTAATAAATTATCCGACACTTGGCTAGTGGAAGTACTTGTGCTTTCCCCGTAGTGATTGTGATGATGTTTTTATCTCATTTACAAACCTTAACAATACTCCTGCTCTGTACACCTTTGTTTATCTTTGAATCTAGCCTTGGTGGTACTCGATTTAGAGAGCTTCGTGATATAGCCCACGGTTATACTCGAACTCTAAATTTGTAGTATAGACTTGGTTCTTTGTGTGGTTAAAAATATGCATTGATGTTGATGTTTATCATGATGTTGTAGACACTAACATGTTTCTTGCAGGGATGTGTTTGTGGGAACATTTGGCGATCATGAAGTACATGTCACCTCTGCGGGGCATGGGCTTTGTGAGAGCTTGTGTTCCCTTGTTTGTTTTCTTCCTACCTTAACCTGCTTGATATCGATGCATGATATCAACCACCTTAAGGTGGGGGCATATATAAGGTAAGCTATCTGCTGTAGATGTTAGCTATGTGCTTGTCCTCAGATGTAGTTTAAAGACCTACGTGATGAGTGCATCCTACATCCTGAGTTTGTTTGAAATCAATCAATCAATCATGTAAGCCCTTTGCGAAGGTGGGATATCGAGCATATCCTTTTTCTTAAGCCCTCTACGGTGGTGGGGATGGTGTATTTCTCAGAGTAGATTGCATCATCTTGTCATTTTCAAAAGTCCTCTATGGAGGCAGGGAGTGGTTTTTTGACTAAATCAACCCTTAAGTGTGTCTTTGGTGATTGTTGTGGCAAAGCCCAATCATTGGTGTGTGCCTGTAATGTGCCTGAGATGGTGTTGAGCCTAGAAATAGGAACACTCCATTGCTTGTCTACCATGTTTTTTTCGTGTCTTCAAAGTGTGTGTGTTTGGCGTGCTTGATTTGTGTGGTGTGTTTATTGCCCCATATGCAGTTTAAAGACCTACATGATGAGTGCATCCTACATTTTGGGAGGTTTTGCGTGTCTTGTGTGTGTGTGTTGCCCCATACATGCAGTTTAAAGACTCGTGCAATGAGTACATCCTACATTATGGGAGGTTTGTTTACTTTCATGTACTTGCATCTACATTTCATATATATGAGAAAAAGAAAACAAAAGTATCATGGCTGTCTTCTATGCATTAATGTGTCTTCTATGCATTTGTTGTATTCTCCGTGTTCTACATGACTGTAACTGTCTTCTTCATGTTTTGCTTACCTATTATTGTTTTCTATATGATTGGTGTGTCTTCTCTGTGCTTGGCATGTTTGCTATGTTTTCGACCATACTTTAATGCATAAATTGGCCTTGCATTTATACATACATTAAAGTGGGGGCTAAATGTAATGCCAGAAAATGTCCCCTTGGGGGCTTTTCCCTCATAAGGTTTAGGTCTTAGGTCTTTAGTGTGCATTTAGGACATCTTGCATCATAATTTGGCATCCCGATGGAATGAACCCTGGGTCTTATGACAAATGGGGCCTAGGGGGACCCCTTGAACTTAACCCTACCCAAAATAGGAGGGGAGGACTTGGGTACCCGCACCTCAGTCTTGCCCTATTTTGGGTCAGGCCCAAATTTCTAGTGTTGGTTTATGACCATTATTTGGTCCCTAGGCCGACACAGTAAGTTTGAATTTATGAAATCTTGGCGGGAATGTTTGTAGTTTCATATAAAAGCATGTTTAGGCATTCATTTGTAAACTAGATGGCAATTGTGATGTTCATGCATTCTCAAGGTGATTCAGGGCTTTCATTGTTGTGCAAGAGTAGATTTATGTTGTCTATGTGTTTGTGTTTGCAGATTCAAGCATCCATTTCCTCATGGAATGAAGAGCATTTTCCTCCCACGAGATCTTCACTACAAGGTGACATTTATTGTGTTTGTGATCATTTATTCATTTGGATTTTGCCTTTGCCTCACAAGGGCATGCACTCTCTATCTAACAAAGGTGTTTGGAAGACTTAAGTGTCCTTCTGGGGCTTGACTGAGTCAAGGTCCTTAACACCACAACCCCCTCCCAAAGTTTTCATGATTGTAGGTTATAGGTTGATGATGCAGACAAAGTGAAGTTACAGGAGGGCATATTAGAGTGTTAGAATTGCAGAACAATAGGAAAAAGGGCACCCTGGACTAGGGCACCCGCTCATTAGTCCTCAAAGTTCTATGACGGGAAAATATCTAAGACAACAAAAACAAGTTATAGACTGAGTTTCTAGATCCCAACAAAAAGTAGGGCCTTGGACTTGGGCGCCCACTCTTTTGTTGCCGACTTTTCCACCTCAGAACCCTGAAATAGGTGCATAGTTATTTGTTATTTTATAGCTTTCTGTAGAAGTATTTTCTGTTATTCATCTATTTACTATCATTTTCACATAATTAGGGTTTTGATTGATAATTAAGCAAAAGAGAAGGAAAATTGATAATTAAATACCCTAATCCAAGTTTCCTTACATTCATAAGTGACCAAGGACCTGATAGTGCTCTACCACTCGATCCGAAGGTCCTTGAATGTAATTGGTGAAAGGAGGATTCAAGCCAAAACTAAATAATCCAAATTTTAGCCTTTACATCTATGTGTGTTAAATTCCTTGAAAAATCACACATTAGACTTCTTGATTGGATACCTTCTAGCCATGTTCCAGTAACAACCACCAATCCTATAAGATACTCAATGTTTTCTCCATCTATGACAGGGGTTGTCAATTTCTTTTTTGCCTCAACACAATGACATTAATAATAATTCATTCCCTCGTCATTATCTTGAGCCGCAATAATTGCATATACATTCCCTATAATAAATTGCACAAAAAGAATAAAATTCAATAAATGATAAAAAATATTACATCATAATCTAAAATATATAATAATTTTCATTAAGTAACATATTATCTGGTTCAACTATATTTGAAATATGATCAAAGTTAATCAATGATTCCATCTACATGAATTGTAGTGCTCCTAGGAGTTGATACATCAAAAGTGGGCTTAAAGATCTAGCATACCATTCATCGACCCATTCTTTTGACTCACAATCATTCCAAGAAAAATCTGTACACAATGAACAAAAACACACCATCTACCTCAAATAAATAGTCCATGAACCTATGTTTGAACTTCTAAAAGACTGCAACTCACTTGATCTTGTCAATGTACAACAATCTTCATATTTTGCAATGTTAACTTCTTCTATCAACCAAAAGAATCTACAAACTATAGACTTACCTTCATTACTTGGACCTATTGTAGAGTTGCACCATTCAACGATAGATGTGCATCTGTCAACTTTGCATTGTCCTTGTAATTCAACTCTTCTCATGCTAAGGATATTTTAATATATGCTCTATCACCATCATGCTCCCCTTTTCCATGCCCAACCTTAGAGAAATTCCATATATGTTAAACACCACTGAATAAATGCATCCTACTTAACCAATTGAATATTCATGAATTCTTAAATTGTGATGGACAATTATCTAACCATATGATATTCTAATCAAACATGGTGTTCCTGCTACTCAAATGACCATAGAACATTTGAAAGAAACCTTGTACAAACTCTGTAGAATGTGTGTGATCATCACTAATATAAAAATGACACTCTCTCGATATTTTTCTATCTTCCTTTATACTATCAAGCGCATGAATGAATGCTATATGCACAAACATAGCAACTTGAGTGGAGTTGTAGTAATTTGATTGAACTTCATTCTATGGTTGTAGTGTATAATTCTTTGCAAAGTCAATAATTGACACAATTGTATGAAAAGGAAATATGTCCTTGCATACCCTGAATTGCAAGTCCAACCATCAAGCTCTGTGTGTATGCCTTGCATAGTCAAACTATCTTTTCTTGAAAAATACACATAAATGCATATACTGGTATTTATTCATTAACCAATTCAAACCTCTATCTCTATCTCCATACTCTCTATCTCCCTATCTTTCCCCTCTATCTCTTCTATCTCTCCCTATCAGTCCTCTCCATCTCTCACTCTAAACCCTAAACCCCTAAACCCTAACCCCTAACCCCTAACCCCTAAGACTAAGTAACCCTAAACCCTAAATAATACCCCTAACCCCTAACCCCTAAACCTGAGAAACCTTAAACCCTAAATAATGTCCCTAAACCCTACCCCCTAAACCCAAGCAACCCTAAACCTCTATCTCCCTATCTCTTCCCTATCTCCCTATCTCCATCATCCCTCTACCTCTCAATCTCTCTCCCTATGTCTCTAGACATCTCCCTTACTCTCTATCTCCCTATCTCTCCCCTTTATCTACTCTATCTCTCCCTATCGGTTCTCTCTCTCTAAACCCTAAACCCTAAAACCCCAAACCTTAACCCCTAACCCCTAACCCCTAAACCCTAAATAATGCCCCTAATCCCTAACCCTTATACCCTAAACCTAAGAAACCCTAAACCCCTAAATCCTAAACCCTAAGTAATGCCCCTAAACCCTAACCTCTAACCCCTAAACTCAAGAAAAGCTCAACCTCTATCTCCCTATCTCTCCCCTATATCTCCTCTATCTCTTCCTATCGGTCCTCTCTCTCCCTAAACAGGCTAAACCCTAAACCCTAAACCCCTAAACCCTAACCCCTAACCTCTAAACCCTAAACCTAAGCAACCCTAAACCCCTAAACCCTAAACCATAAACCACAAGAAACCCTAAACCTTTATCTCCCTATCTCTATCATCCCTCTACCTCTCAATCTCCCTCCTTATGTCTCTGGACATGTCCCTCACTCTTTATTTCATGAACTCTTTCCTCTGTCTCCTTTATCTCTCCCTATAGGTCCTCTCTCTCTAAACCTTAAACCCTAAATCCATAACCCCTAAAGCCCTAAACCCTAAACCCTAACTCCTAACCCCTAAACCCTAAACCCAAGAAACCCTAAACCCATAAACCCTAAACCCTAACCTTTAACTCGTAAACTCTAAACCCTAAACACAAGAAACCCTAAACCTCTATCTCCCTATGTCTCCCCTATCTCCTTATCTCTATTATCCCTCTACCTCTCAATATCTCTCCCTATGTCTCTAGACACATCCCTTACTCTCTATCTCTGTAGCTCCCCCTCTATCTCAGTTATCCCTCCCTATCAGACCTCTCTCTCTCTAAACCCTAAACCCAAACCCCTAAACCCTAACCTCTAACCCCTAAACCCAAAACCTGAACAACCCTAAATAATGCCCCTAAACCCTAACCACTAACCCCTAACCCCTAAACCCTAAATAATACCCCTAAACCCTAACCCCTAACCACTAAACCCTAAACTCAATCAACCCTAAACCTCTATCTCTAGGCTATCTCTATTGTCCCTCTACCTCTCAGTCTCTCTCCCTATGTCTCTATACATCTCCCTCACTCTCCATCTCCCTATCTCTTCCCTCTATCTCCTCTACCTCTCCTTATCAGTACTCTCTCTAAACCCTAAACCCTAACCCCTAAACCCCAAACTTGAGAAACCCTAAACCCTAACCCCTAACCCCTAAACCCTAAACCCAAGCAACCCTAAAGCTCTATCTCCCTATCTCTCCCATATCTCCCTATCTCTATTGTCCCTCTGCCTTTCAATCTCTCTCCCTATGTCTCTAGACATGTCCCTCACTAGTCTCTATCTCCCTATCTCTCCCCTCTATCTCCTCTATCTCTCCCTATAGGTTGTCTCTCTCTCTATCCTAAACCCTAAACCTAAAACTCCTAAACCCTAACCCCTAAGCCCTAAATGCTAAACCCAAACAACCCTAAACCTCTATCTCCCTATCTCTCCCCTATCTCCCTATGTCTATAGACATCTCCCTCACTCTATCTCCTTATCTCTCCCCTCTGTCTCCTCTATCTCTCCCTATCTCCCTATCTCTCCCTATTTGTCTCCTCTCTCTCTACCTATCTATCTCTCCCTATCTCTCGCCTCTCTCTCCCCTATCATTCCTCTATCTCCCTATCTCTCCCATCTCTTTCCCCCCTCTCTCCCCCCTTCTCCCTCCCTCTCCCTCTCTCCCTCTCCCTTATCGACAAAGGAAATGGAAACAAGAAAAGTAGGACTCTCTCCCTCTCTCTCCTATCTCTCTCTTTCTCTCCCCTCCATCTCCCCCTCTCCCTCTTCCTCCCTCTCCCTCTCCGTTATCAACAAAGGAAATGGAAACAAGAAAACTAGGTCATGCAAAGATGGACGAGGATATAAATTGAGAGGATGAAATGGAAACAAGATAAAAAAAAGGTTAATTGGATGGGAAGAATGATGAGAGGAGAGGTGGAAAATAATAAAATAGGGAAAATTTGGTGGGATCTAAAGGAAAATTGGAAAAGAAAACGAAAACTAGGAAAGATAGGGTTAAGAGGTGGAAAAGAGAGGGGAGGAGGTGGAAAAAGAAGTTAAATGGACATAAAGAGATGAAGATTGTTGGGATAAGTTTCCATTAACCTACAATCCTAACCAATTCACGTGTCTCCAAAGTTCTTGGAATGTGTTCTCCAACACAAGGAATTTGAGAGATTAATTATTTATTAATTATATCACTTTGACTTGCAATCAATTCCTAATTGGATAAGGTCAAACTTGGGTGCCCACTTTGAGATGGGAGCCATGAAGACTTTATTGACTTCTTCTAAGTCTATTTTGAGAGTTTGATAACTCCTAGTAAGTGGGAGTTAAACTTGGGTGTCCCCTTTTGATGGGGACTTATATTTAGACTTGGAGTTGTGCTTTTTTATGTACATGAGTGGATAATATTGAGACACCTTGCATGGATATAATGTTGGAGTTAACTAAAGTATTAGAGATGCATGAATTGGTTATTGTTTGCATGAGGTCAGAAAATCTTGCATGGGCTTGCATGTTGTTGCATGTTACTTGCATGTACTTGCATGTTGTTGCATGTTACTTGCATGTTGTTGCATGTTGCTCCTATGGAATTGCATGTTGTTACATGTTGTTGCATGTTGTTGCAAGTCACTTGCATGTGCTTGCATGTTGGTGCATGTCACTTGCATGTGCTTGCATGTTGTTGCATGTCACTCATATGGACTTGTATGACCTTACATGTTGTTGCATGTCAGTTATATGACCTTGCATGTTGTTGCATGTCAATTTTGTGAGATTGCTTGCAAAACACTTCAACTCCAAAAACTTGCAGGATGGTACATCTCAGTGTTTCAGGTAATGGGTATCAGTTGCATGTTGTTGCAAATGCTTGCATGTCAATTGCATGTTAGTTTTAAGATATTACTTGTAGAACACTCCAACTCCAGAAAGTTGCAGGATGGTACATCTCAATGTTTCAGGTAATGTGTATTAGTTGCATGTTGAATCCAGTGTTTGCATGTCACTTGCATGTATAGAACAAGATAACTCAGAATAACCTTAGGGACATCAATCTTGCATGTTGTTTGCATGAATTTAATGTGTATTGATCACTTTAGTCAACATAAAGTAATTGGGAAAATATGGACGCCCATTTGGAAGACTTTCTGTTGTTGCTTTTATTTGGAAATATGTTTGATGTTGTCAAAACTAATTTTAGCAAACTTGGGCATCCACATCATGAAGAGGCAGTTAACTAAAAGCTTGAACATTATTTGAGTTCAGTCTTCTCAATTTGGAGTGCTTGGTTTTTGTATGAGCATTGGTTGCTATGTTATCAATTACAATTTATTGTAATTTAAGTTTCAAGCTTTTAAATTAATTTGAACCCCCACATTTTCCAGAGAGTTGAATTGTGAAAAACACTTAGAAGAGAAAAGAAAGAAGTTTTTTGAAAAAGACTTAGAAGAAAAAAGCAAGAAGCTTTTGAAGTTTTTTACAAGTTTGAAGATTGAAGAAGCTTTTGAAGTACATCAAGGAATCAAAGGATTTTAGTATTGAATGTAATCTTTCACAAGAGATTTTATACAAGCATAAACACCTTTGGTGTGGAGTTTTTTCCCTTAGGGGTTTCTCCACGTAAATACTTGTCTTCTTCTTGCAATCTATTTTCTTCTACTACATTGATTAAATTAGAGAAACACTGTAACATCTAAATTGAAAGTAATTTTGAGAGTTACACATGCTATTAATTTCAAATTTGAAAACATTTTAAAGCTACATAGCTACAACTTTACCTTGTTCTCTCTCCCGTTTTCCAGCACGTGGCATCACAGCCACAGGTTGTAGTGAGAGAGGGATGCTTTTTTCTAAATTATTGAAGGAATTTTGGTTGCAAGGGCAATTCTATGAGTTAACATTGTTTTGCAGATCTGTGAGTTTGGAAGCCATGGTATTTACCTTTCAGATGGATATTGTCAAAAGAATATTTGTTGGGTTCTTGAGGCTCAAGGTTATGGATCTTTATGGGGTTGATACTGTGATAGTGATTTGGAGCTCCATTTTGACAATATGTGTATATTCTCTTATTTGGTGGTTTTATTCCTTTACCTTGTGGTCATGTATAGTGAAAGGGTTTTTATGTTGGATGGTTACTTCTGGTTCCTTAATCACATGGAAAAAACTCATTTCTTGGAGTATAGTTTGGACTACTTATGTTGGGTTCATGGTTTTAGTCCATGGTTACATGAAAGCACAAGATGATTTATCACTGGTTGTATGGAGGTTGTGGAGTTGGTATTTTTAAGATATGGACAATCCTGAACAACCTGGTTTCTCCTTTCTCATATTCTAGCTATTTTGAATATGTAGGTGTATACACCTAAAATTGGCTCGGGTCGAATTAAGTAAATATTTTAATATTTATCTTAATTCTCATTTTCTTCTGTCAATTAAATAAATATTGTAAATTTATTTAATTGGTTCATTGTCCCATAATTAAATAAAAGTCATTTTATTTTATTAAATTCCCTAAATTCTTCTAATGTCTAAAGTCCAAAATTCACCTCATCAATCCACCTCATCTCTTCCACCTCACCATGTTGCACATATAATTAAATATTCTTAATATTTAATTAGCTAATATCCTCCATTTTCTAAAATAAATCTTTAATTCAATTATCCTCCACCAAATTGAATATTTAATTCAATGTTCCCCACTAGCCTTCAACAATTGAATATTTAATTCAATTGTTCCCCACTAGCCTTCACCAATTGAATATTTAATTCAATGTTCCTCACTAGCCTTCAACAATTGAATATTTAATTCAATTGTTCCCCACTAGCCTTCACCAATTGAATATTTAATTCAATGTTCCCCACTAGCCTTCACCAATTGAATATTTAAATTCAATGTTCCCCACTAGCCTTTGCCAATTGAATATTTAAATCAATTGTCACAATCCACTATTCTCAAATAAAGAATTTTTAATTCATCCATTATGAATTAAAGATTCATAAAAAATAGAGCCATTGATCTCATCTTTTAATCCTCACCCTCCATTGCCTTTTTAGAAAATCTATAAATAAAACTCTCTTCTAAGCCATTAAAGGAGGGAGGAACTTCATCTTGCACAATCACTATACCAAAATTTCTCTCATTCTCTTCTTCATTCTATTTTCAAGTGTCCTCCATTATTGTGTGTTGAAGCTCACATTCAACACAAACACATATCAAAAGTCATTCTTCCTTTGTCATCTTCAAACAAGCAAGCAATCAAGGAAAGCTTCTGAGGGCTTCGCAATCAAGATCAAAGAAAGATAGGAAAACAATGGAAAATGACAGGTAAAGGAGTTTGTAAGTATTTTTACTTGTTTTTGTTTTATTCTTCTTTGCTTTCAACTTCCATTGGTGTTTGGGTTTATATGTTTTCATTAATTTGATGAAACCTCATTCTCCCCCTCACATTTTGGCACCCACCGTGGGGCTCTTGCCCTTTTACTAATCAAAAAAGTGAGTGTTTTTAGTTGCAGGTCTGTGCAGGTGAAGAACAGGTCTCTGATAGCCATCTTGTGCATACGACCTCCACAGTTATGCATTTGACCTCCGCAGTTGCGCATATGACAATATTGCGCATACGACCTCCACAGTTGTGCATTTGACCTCTGCAGTTGCGCATATGACAATATTGCACATACAACCTCCACAGTTGCGCATTTGACCTCCGCAGTTGTGCATGTGACAATATTGCGCATTTGACCTTAGCAGTTGCGCATACAACCTCCGACGATGCACATCCAATCATTACTGCGGCACCTGAGTCTGATTTGTGCAGATACTCTATTTACTTGTGCATCTGTCTGAGCTACACATTTACCCCCTAGTATTGCGCATCTATTCTGTCAAACTGCGCATATGCTGTTATTGCGCCTGTATCTCTGATTCTTGAGCATTTGCTGTCTGTCCTTGCGCATTTGTTTAAAAGTCGCATACACTCCCTGTTTTTGCGCATTTAGGCTGCAGTGTTGCGCATCTGTAGTATGCTTTTGTTGTATAGTTTCTGTGGATTTTGCATATTGAGCTAACATCTTTTTTGCAGGGGTAGTGGCTGGATTAGGTCATTTAGATGATTTGTCTAGTCCATTTAGACAAACTAGGGGTGAAAGTAACAAGTGCATCTCATACAATACTTCACATAGTTTTCTAAACTAGGAAGGAAGTAATTGAACCCAATGGTTATGTATGTATTTGTCGAATCTATTTTCCTAAAGTAGGCCACTGCTATCTTTACAAATGGGGAATGAACAATGCTATGTCTTAATCACTATCAAAGTTAACAAATGGGGAATGAACAATGCTATGATCTAAACACTTTCAAGTTAACAATCGTGTGAGTGCACAAGTGGCTTAACTCATTCAATTTTTCTACTTTTAACTAGGTTGGATTAACAAGTGTTTTCTGTGCTTGCGAATGACAATAGGCTTATGCTCTCCCCTTAACTGGGTGATCAAAGTGCGAGACTTGTCATTCTATTTATCAAACCTTTAGGGGGGCCTGCCCTTGGATGCACGCTTGTCCAAGTGGGAATGACCCTGAGTGGTAATAGGCTAAAGCCAGGCCCTACCAAGCCACTTAAAATAAATTGTACTTGGGGTGAAAACCTCAAGCAACGAGTACTGCTGTGTTACACCGACGGCCAACCTCCCCCAAAACCCTCATAGGCGCAACCCTTTGAGGCTGGGAGACTCCATAATGGAGAGTAGTGCCGCCGCATGTGTAACCACTCGAACAGTTGCCCTAACTAAGAACCAATTGTATAGCAAGCCAAAAACCCCTATTTGTTGATGCAAAGGGCGGAGCCCTTGAAGCAGCCTTGATTCAAGTGACTCTTAGTAGAGGTAGTAGGGACAATCCTAAGGTTCGGTGTGGGTACGAGCCTAAGGAAACCCAGATCTGGTATGTGTGAGAAGTGAGTGCCATGGAGGGGAGCCGGTGCTACCAGATCCTAGAGCTACATGCTTTGAGTGGCACAGCTAGAGGATTCAACGAATATTGTCCCTTCCAGCATAGATTGTAGTTGTCTTTGAGTCAAAATAGTCCAAAAACACAAAAAAAATATATAAAAAGATAAAAATCATGGAAAACTTCTATGTGTTTGTTGTGCTTTTTCCATAATTGAATATCAACCTCACAAGAAACATCAAGTTTTTCAAACCAAAAACACTGAAAATCCTGAAAACAATCCAAAATTTCCAAAATTCTGAGAAAACACAAGCAAAAAGATAGATTTATGCATATGTACTGACCTTTTGCACGTTTGAATCGACTTTCTATGCATTTGACATAATTGTGCATCTGAACTCTATCTTTGCACATGCAAACTTAACCAGTGTTGCACATACGTATCGACATGTTGCGCATCTACCTCCTGTTGTTGCGCATTTAAACCAGAGAGCAAAAACCATATCTTCCAAAGAGCAAAATTTGTTAATACTTTTCAAAAACCAGTTCAAACCTGTTCTAGTTTTCAAAATCTGATTAAAGACCTTACAAAATCAACCATTTCTCCCTTTTCTGCACCATAGCTATTTGTTCATCCAAAATTTCACCACTTTCTCCCAAGTTTCCTCCAAGGTCCTAGCCAAATTATTCTTGATCAAAATCAAAAACCTCAAACAAAACCTAGTGAGACTCCATTACCAAGGGTTACTTATCCTTTCAGAACTCCATTAGGGGGTTGTGAAAGACTAGTGAATATCAAGTATACGGATTTATAACATCCCTACTTAGACTATTGCATTTGTATACCTCACTTTGTTTGACACCAACTAGATCTAAGAAGAACCTTGCTAAAACCTTGGCTCATTCTAGCACCTTGCTCAAAATTTCTAAATCTCACTCCATCCCATCTCTTTACTACCTTGCATGGTCTTGACAAGATTACAAAAACAAAAATAGTTAGAAATGGCCGAGAAAAGTATTTTTGACGGTCATGAAAGTGATGAAGAACCTTCCATGGAAGAGATCCTCAAAGTGCAACATGACACAAAATTTCAACGCCTATTAAATGGAGTACTTGCACAAGACCCTACAAAATTCTTCTTACACCTAGCAAGCCTAGGAGTAAAACTTCCCAAAGATTATGATGTAGAGGCTCTAAGGAAAATTGACGAAGAGAGAATCCCCAAAGGGAGTAGATAGGATGAAGTACCCATGAATAAGAGCAAAGCAACAATTAACTCTTTGGATGCCCTCAGTCTGATGAACCAGAAAGTTGAAACTCTCCAACAATGATTGTCAGACATGGAAAGGGGAACCTCGACAAAACATTACACCCTAAAGGATATTGCACCGTATCCATTTGATAGGACATTAGTCATGATACCTTTTCCCTCAAGATTTGAAGTACCTAAGTTCAACAAATATCGAGGAAAAGGTGACCCAAGGGATCATGTCAGAGAATTCAATGCTGCTTGCCTGGAGGTCGCACATAATGACACATATCTTATGTGACTTTTTCCTTGAAGCTTAGGAGGACAGGCCATGGAGTGGTTCTCTAGATTGCTGCCTGGCATCAAAACTTTCAATGAACTTATAGATAATTTTGTCACCCATTTTTCCTACAATATTAAGCACGACACCTCAATATTGGACCTCTGTAACACCAAATAGAAAGCTAGAGAATCTTTCACTACCTTCTTACAGAGATGGAGACAACTGGCAAGCAAGTGCCCTCACCAAATGCTAGAGAGATAAATGTTAGAGATGTTTGTTCACAACCTACAAACGGACCTAAGCTACCAAGTTCAAATCCAATGTCCTACTTCGTTTAGCAAGGTCATTGAGGTGGGCCTCATCATAGAGAAAGCCCTACTCACAAAAGGTCAGATCAAACACTATAAGGACACTCCTAACACCTATGCCAATAATGATAAACCTAGGTTTTGGACAAAGAACAAAAACATTATGAATGATGGGGTAGTAGATGCCAAAAATGTGGCACCTAAACAACCAATTTTTAACCTGTCAACACCCCAAAACAACCCCACACAAAACAAACCAACAAATACCCAATCTAGGTTCACCAACTTTCAACCTAAAAGAACATTCACGCCTTTGGATGAATCACTAGAAACTGCTCTACGGAAGGTGATCGCCAACAATCTCATAACACTTCCCTCAACACGGGAGTACAAACCAAAGGTCAAACCCTGCTGGTGGAATGATAATGATTTCTGTGAATACCATCGAAACAGGGGGCACAAGACAAATGATTGTATTGCACTCAAGCATACAATCCAAGACCTAATAGAGTAGAACAAGATATTTGTTAAAGGACATACCTCTAATAACGACCATTAGGCATTCAAGGATCCTCTTCCCAATTACGAGCAAGCAGGACCTTCTAACAGAAACAATAATGGCTCTAACAACACAAACTACACAAACGTCGGTTATGACTACGTTGTTAACCATATCTGTGAAAGTGGTTCACATATCAATGTGATCACTATAAACAAAGACCTAGATTGTAACATTACTACTCGTAGTAACAGAGTTACCCTTAGAGGAGCCTTCGCTCCTCTAACCCACCAATACAATATCGTGGATCAACTCCACAAAACACCGGCACATATCTCCATATTGGAACTGTTGTGTCTATATCCTTCCCATAGGACCATACTCGATAAAGCCTTAGCAGAAGCCTCAGTTCCCACAAATCTAGTTGAAGAGAAATTCCAAACTATGGTAGGTCACATCACCTCACCACCTTCCTTATCATTCACTGAGAAGGATGATATGTCTATCACACAACCCCATAACGCCTCCCTCCATATCGAAGCCTTCGTACACAAACATAAAATCAAAAGAGTCCTAATAGATGGAGGGGCTGGTCTAAATATTTGTACATTAAAGCTAATCCTTAGATTGGGGTTTTCAGAGAAGGCTATAGATCGAAAAAGGAGAATCACTATCAAAGCATATGATGAGGAAGAGAGAATGACCAAAGGAACTATTATTCTACCAATCAGAGTGGGCCCCCTAGTAAAAGATGTAGCTTGTCAAGTCCTAGACATGGATCTGGCATACAACATTCTTCTCGGGAGACCATGGATACACGCTCTAAAAGTAGTACCTTCCACATACCACCAATGCATCAAGTTCCCACATGAAGGGAAAGAGATCACCATCCAAGGTGACCCTAACCCCTTTCAATACTGCAACACTATTCAGCCAAAGCCGGAGGTAGTGATCCCAACCAACCGGGCTTCTACTGTCTCTTCATCTCATGTAGACCCAGCTACACTTGCTTCCTCTTCAAGAGCATCTCAACCGAGACTCCAACTCAAAGATAATGGCCTGGGTGAGTACATGGCCTCCTGATCCCTATGTTTGGCACAACTACCTCTATCTCCTAGATCCCATGGGAGATCCATACTAAGAACACCGAACGTAGAGAAGATCACCAAAGGACCATTTATAAAATGGGGAAGCCTAGAGGACGAGAGTGAGGAAAAAGATATCCTGCAATGGCTATACAAGGATGAAGGTAGTTCCTCAACATTACAGGACCACCCCATCATACAAACACCACAATATGGTCAAGGTTTTCAAATACTAAAGAGAATGGGGTATGAAAGATGGGGTCCACTGGATTCAAGCAAGGATGGCATCACTGAACCAATCCAACCTCATACCTTGGTAGCCTGAGACACTACAGGGCTAGGGTACACAGGAACATCAAAAGACACCAAGACCAACATTAGCAGAGGCCAACAAATGGAAGTAGCTACTAGAAATCTGAGTGAACACATTTAGAGAATACAGATGTGGAGCGATACTGATTCTAATGAGTATGAGTGGGATAGCCTCTCTGAGCTATCTTGTGATGAAAAAGATATTGATGTGGTCCATGAGTATGACTTGACCTCCGCAAACAAGGGATAGAGTCCAAGGGGTAGGCCACTAGAGTCCGTACCACATGATAACCATAGTGAAAATTGCGAGGAAGGAATGAGTCCACTCTTGACAGATCCGCTAATGGAGAATACCACCGTAGACCTCATACATACCAGTGATAATTCCGTCCTAACCATTCACACTAGTGAACCAGACCAAACTAGCAATCCCTTACCTTTGATATATCCTAAACTTATCGATTGGGACCTAGAAGGTACCACCCATGAGCTGGACACCTTTGAAAATGATGAGGCCATCATTGATTATCTAGACCTTAGAAATCACATACTTGCAGGAGACCACAGGGCTGACTATGCTATAAAACTCAACGCGCAGTCCTATTTTGGGGAGAGCACCAAGCCTTTTAGTCATAAAAATGTCAAAATAAAAGAAGGGTCTAATGGTGAAAACCGCTCCGTGGCAGCGTTAGACCACCAAAATAGTAAAAACAAAGATGTATCCAACGGTGAAAACCTCTCTGAGGCACCGAAAGATGGAAGGCTTGACCCTCTCCCCAATCGTACACATCAGGAGAGATCATCAATATTGATAGAACCAATAGAACCTACCAATGTCAACACAGAGAATGAGCCCAGGATGATCTACATGGCAAAGGCCCTCACAGAACCTGAAAAATCAACATTTACAGATTTCTTCAAGAGAAAGCAAGTCAACTTCGTGTGGACATAAGTTGACATGCCAGGGCTTGATCCAATTCTCATCATGCATCACTTATCTCTAGCTCCAGGAGCTAAGCCGGTTAAACAAAAGCTCAGAAAGATGCATCCGCATGTGGCTCTCATGGTCAAAGAAGAACTGAAGAAACTGCTAGATGTCAGGTTTATCAAGCCCATAGATTATCTTGAATGGGTTTCAAATATTGGACTAGTGGCTAAACTGGATGGCAAGGTTAGAATATGTAGTGACTTCAGGGACCTAAACAAAGCTTGTCTGGAGGATGACTTCCCCTTGCCCAACATCGACATGATTGTAGATCTCACGGTAGGTCATACCATTCTTTCACTTATGGATGGTTACTCAGGCTATAACCAAATAAAGATTGCACCTGAAGACCAACACAAGATGGCTTTCACATGTCCTTGGGGCACCTATTGTTGGTGCATCATGCCATTTGGTCTAAAGAATGCTGGGGTGACATATCAGAGAGCCATGACCACAATCTTCCACGATATGATGCACAACATAATGGAAGATTATGTTGATGATATTCTAGCAAAATCGCTTACAAGAGCAGGACATCTAGCAGTGCTGGATAAAATATTCATAAGACTAGAACAGTTCAATGTGCTCCACAATCCAAAGAAGTACGTATTTGGGGTTACCTCAGGCAAGCTGCTAGGGTACATAGTGTCGGCAAATGGGATTGAGGTCAATCTAGCTAAAGTGAAAGCCATCATGGAAATGCCACCTCCCAAGAATCTCACTCAGTTAAGGTCCTTGCAAGGAAAACTACAATCCATCAAAAGGTTCATTTCTCAATTGGCAGACAAGTGCCACCCATTTTCCCATTTGCTACATAAGAATGTCCCTTTTAAATGGAGCGAGTCATGTGAGCAAGCATTTCAACTATTAAAAGAATATCTGGTGAAACCACCTGTGTTGATGCCTCCAATTTAGGGTAAACCTCTATTACTATACATCTCGGCTACGCTAACAGCCCTAGGAGCTCTCCTGGCCCAACACAACTATGAAGGGAAAGAACAGGCCATATATTATATCAGTCAGATGCTTGTTGGGTATGAGCTGCAATATACACCCATCAAAAGAGCATGTCTCGCTGTGGTCTTTGCCTCCCAAAAATGGAGACATTACCTGCTGTCACACTTTGTCAGATTAATAGCAAAAATTGATCCACTAAAATACTTGCTCAACAAAACAGCTCTAACGGGTAGATTATCTAAATGGGTCATGCTTCTTAGTGAGTTTGACATTGAATATGTGGACAGAAAAGAAATCAAATGACAAGCGCTTGTAGATCAGCTGGCAGACACCCCCCTAATGGATGATAGCCCCCTAAGCTTCGATTTTCCAGATAAATCTATATTCCACATTAATACACCAAGCTGGAAACTATACTTTGATGGCTCATACACTCAACATGGGTTGGGGGCAGGTATCTTGTTGATCACACCTAATGGTGATGCCATCCCAAAGTCATACAAGCTACTCTTTCCTTGTACTAACAACATGGCAGAGTATGAAGCACTAGTCATCGGTGTTAAGCTAGCCGTAGAATGGAATATCAAAGAGCTACAGGTGTATGGGGATTCACAACTAGTCATAAATCAAATAAATGATGACTACCAAACAAAGGATGAGAAATTGATCCCTTACAAACAGATGGTAGATGACTTCAAAGGATACTTTGACCAGATCTCTTTTCAGTAGATACCACGGATAGAAAACAAAGCTGCAGACACAATGGCAACTATCGCATCTCTCCTAGATATTCCAGACAACCAATCACGTTACGAGTTCTTGGTAGAGCCAGTATCCTGTCTTGCATATGATACTCTAGAATCCCACATTATTTGCCACATTATTGGAGCAGATTCCCCCCTATACGGCAAAATATTCATCTATCTCAAAGAGAACACCCTCCCACCAAATCTCTCCAATAACCAAAAATGAACCTTTATCCGGCAAGCATCCCGTTATACCATTATTGCTAATACCCTATATCACAGAGGTCTTGATGGTACTCTCCTTAGATGTCTCGATAGTGAGGAATATCAAACCACCTTGAGTGAGATACACAATGGTATATGTGGGACCCACTCTAGCGGCTCTACCCTAGCCAAGAAAGTCATGCGCATGGGGTACTATTGGCCGACCATGGAATAAGACTCTTATTAGTTCGTCAAGAAGTGCAAGAAAATCCAAATCCATGGGAACTTGATACATGCACCAGCACAGGAGCTACAACTATTGACAACTCCTTGGCCATTCTGTCAGTGGGGACTCGACTTAGTGGGCAAGATTCACCCCCCTTCATCTAGTGGACACAAGTTCATAATCATTGCCATTGAGTACTTCACGAAGTGGATTGAAGCTATGCCCTTAGCCAACATCACAGGCAAACAAATTGCCTCATTCATCTTAAACTATATCATATGTCGCTATGGTATCCCTTTATCCATTATCACGAATAATGGACGACCCTTTAAAAATCAGGATGTCAGGGAACTATGTGACAAATTCCACATCCAACACCACTTTTCCACCCCGTATTACCCCTAAGGCAACGGTCAGGCAGAGGCATCAAATAAAACCATACTAAAAATCCTGAAAAAGACTGTCAATGATGCCGGTCGTGATTGGCATGTTTAACTAAATACCGTGTTGTGGGCCTACCGCACAAGCATCCGCACACCCATAGGTGCAACACCATACTCCTTGGTCTATGGAGCTGAAGCCATCTTGCCCATTGAAGTCAAGATCCCATCCTTGCGAGTTTCATTAAGAGGCCTCATCTCTGATGAAGAATATAGAGTAACTAGACTGCAAGAGTTAGAACTGTTGGAAGAAAGAAGGCAACAGGCCTTTAACCACCTAAAAGCATATCAGCAAAGAATGTCTAGAAGCTACAACCATAAGGTAAATCCCTGAGTCTTCCAAGTTGGTGATCTCGTCCTCAGAGAGAACCCCAAAAATCAGCCAGATAGAGAAAAGAAAGGAAAGTTTGAACCCAATTGGTTAGGTCCTTATGTCGTCATTACAGCCTATGGATTGGGGGCATATCAATTGGCCACATCTAAAGGTGAACTATTTGATGATCCTATCAACAACATGCATCTTCGCAAGTTCTATACTTGAAAACCCCGATGTAAGGGAGTCCTGAAAAAATAAAATAAAATGAAAAAGTGAGCAAAAATAGAACAAAAATATTTAAAAAAATGGAAAATAACAAAAGGATAGGTACCATGATGAAAACCTGGCAAACAGGCGTCATGTGTACTTTTGGCTACGCATGCAAATAAAAGTAAGTGGTGAAAACCTAGTAAAGAGGTGCTATCTATGACAAACCACTCCCTCCATCTATGCTGACTTCATTTGACTCTTGTCTCCATCATACCGAACCAGTCCTTTGAACTGTAGTCCCGAACTATGTCGCCTCTGAGCTATCATGTAGGCAAGGCCATTATCAATGCGCCCTCGAGGCTCTGCTTCCCTGTCCATCTCATATCTTGTCGTCTATCCTCTAGTCCATCCATGGTCCAAGTCTTGAACTATGTCACCTCTAAGCTATCATGTAGGCAAGGCCATTATCTATGTGCCCTCGAGGCTCCACTGTCCCATCAGTCCCATATCTGGTCTTCCTACCTATCTAGGTCCACAACACTTCTATAGATCCACCATCACCTAGGTCTTAGGTCCATCAGGGTTCACCCTGAACTACGTTGCCTCTGCGTCGTCACATAGGCAAGGCCATTATCAATGCGCCCCCGAGGCACTAGGTAAGTCCCTTAGGGTCTGTCTCTCCACATCTGTCGTCATCTCACCCATAATAAGTCGATCCTAGTCTAAACTAGGGGCAACTCCTTAACCTAGTTGCAGATTTGGGTTCTTGAATGCCATCGTTCTGAAAGGAGATACCAATAAAGGATTGCGATACTTTCACTAGACACCTAGAACAAAGTTCTCGACGCATAACATCAACCTGTCCAAAACAAAAACAAAGTAGAGCACCATATCAAAACACTCAAAACAATTCTATCTCAATTATGGCAAAAAGACACATCTAATGCAAGAATGTTTTGTCAACAGGTTAACTTACAAGGTCTTGAATTTTTGTCAATTATGTCTTCTTATGCTACTTAAGGATGCCAATAGCTAGAGATGCTATGATGGGGACATAATTTTTCTTTGTCTGTTGCTTGTGGATTAAACTTTAGCAATGTGATGACTTATGTCTAAAGACGTGATCGGAAAAAGATCATCGAGGACTCCAAGGTCTAAACATGAAAAGGGGCAATCCTTGTCTGTTAAAACGCAAGAAGTGCTCAGGTCATCTAGATTCAAGTTTGGCTAGATTCTTGTATCAACTTGCTATATCAAAATCCAGGTAAGGGATACTCAGGACATCTAGGTCTAACTATACCTAGATGCTTGTATTCTCTTACCACATTTCAAAGAATGAAAAATAGCAAAAAGTGCCCGATGATGAAAGCAAAAAATTGCAAAGATGACAAATCCGTATCCACATCCGTCTCATATCCAGCAACTCCATATCATCCACACAATAATGCAAACCCTGTAGTATATCAAAATGAAAGTCAGTATTTCTCCATGTCTTCTTCTATTCCACTCATCTATATCATCTCTGTGTCGATTGAGTACATCTGGACATATCAAACACATAGCATATAAGTTGCATATCACATCACATGAGATAGTCATTCGCATGATTACATCATTTGCATACATAATAAGTCCATGAGATCAATTTCCATACATTTTAGATCATCCATATACATTGTGCATCCATACATTTTATCAAAAGAATCAAAAGCAAAAGCATATAGAATTGCATTATCATATCCGTCCACATTAGCATTTGCATAAATCAAAATTATTCTAAAACATCCATCTAGTATGCATCACATATAAAACATCATAAAATAGCATGCATCCATAGCATATAAACATCAACACATCACACATATAGCCCATGCATATAGATCAAGGAAACAACAACATCATCACATAAACACATGTCCAAATGTACAATATATCAAGATCTCTATCCAATCTTAGAGCCATGTCATAAATGTATACAACATATAACAAATGGTGATACATGTCTCAAAAAATAATAAGTACATATGTCGGCTATCTCAGCCATCTGTCAAAAATGTGCTACAATGCGATCAAAACTGGTACAAGTATCTGGGTTTGTCTAACCCTGCTGCTGGGGCATACTGCTCCCTGCACTGGCTGCCCCTCTATCCCCTCCAGATGGCTGTGGACTCCTCACTGAGGCTACAGACTGAGACCCATCTGCTCTCTGAGCTGCCTCTGACTGGCTCTTGAGGCTCGAGGCTCTTTGACTCATTGGCATAGCACCGTGATATAAACCTTGGTAATACTGAGTCTACACCTAAGCTCTAGTAAGAGCACTCTGCAACTGCGCTACTTGGGCCTGGGACTACTGTACCTATGCCACCAAGAAGCTAGAGTTCCCATCGGTACCCATGGCCATCATGGCTGCATCCTGCTCTGATCTCATAGCCCGCATACTAGCTAAGGTTGTATCTCTCTCCCTGCTCAACTCGGATATCTGAGTCACATTTGCCTCTCGCTGTGACTCAGCTGCTCTCAGATGAGCCCTCAGCTGCCTAAGCTGGGTCTGTAAAGAAACCAGAACTTGCTGCTGCATATCAAGCTGTGGAGCCTACTCGGCCTGTGCCACCTGCTGTGCTGGCACTTGTCCCTGTATCGACTATGCCACCTGCTGAGGTGGCGGCATCTGTCTCTGTGCTATCCCTAGCTGCACTGGTACCTGGACCTATGCCTGTCCCACTGCCTGCTGCCCCAAGAGCCCCTCTCTGACTCTCTGCCTCTGTCCCTATCTCCTGTCATCTCCCTGATCTCTCCTCCTCCTCTACCGTCCACCCCTCCCCCTGCCAGCTCCACCCCCTCCATCTATGTCACCCTCATCTATATGAGGAGCTACCTCTCTAGGACCTGAGTAGCGAGGAAATGGATGTGCTGCAAACCACTCCTCATAGTCTGGCTTCATGCCAGCATCTACTATGTCTCTCCGCATCAGCCAGGCTGCATAAGGAATCTACCAAAAATTGGCCAATGCCTCCTCATAAGAGGCCACAGGACCCCACCTATACCGCTCAACGTATGTCTTGGCAAAGTATGCCTCACCTTGCAGTCTACCCTGTACATGGCCAAATTGTCTCTGCACTTAGCTGACAATCTGTTACTCCAAAATGTACCGAGTCTGACCAATTAGCCACCTCATCTGGAAACAATAAGGGAGCTCATCTGCCTCATCCTCCCATACCTCGCAGTCAAGGTATGGCCACCAGACAACTACATCCACTCCATCAAAGGCATGCCTCTAGTACTAAAGCCTCCCCAGCCTGTGCTGGGAAATCACACCATAGCTGTAACTATAGGGCTCACCCCTCTGCCTATGAAATACACAGATCGACCGTGTGATAGCAATGTGCTCCCACAACCAAAACTGTAAGAGTGATGCGCCTACTGCTAAACCAGAGCCTCCGTGGTACACTGCCTGATGCATGTCTCTATATAGGTGTGCAAGTACGCACACACCCCATGCATACCAGGTCCCGTCAGTGATCATACTCTCTAGTACCCATCCCCAGCCAATGGGGAAGCCGTGCACTCTCCTATCGGGGCATACTACACACCGATCAGTCCAGCCACTATGCCTGGGAAGTAGTCATAGCAGTCATGCATGTCCTGCCACGAGATCTCCTCCCATGCCAACTTGGGATCATCAAAAACATGCCTGCACTCCTCCAGCCCAGAGTCACGCTGTGACTCATATTCAACCAACTTTCCCTGAATAAGGAGGTGCAGAATTTGATAAACATCCTCCAGAGTAATGGCTATCTCCCCCATTGTAAGATGGAAGGTCCCATCCTCACTATGGAATCGCTCCATGGCTGCAGTCACCATTGCCCGATTCATGCGAACCTCGGGCATGAAGAGCACATGATACAAACCCATAGCACCTAGAGCCTCTCGATCCATCTCAGTCAGCATATACTGCTGCAACAACGGCAACGGGAACAACTCTCGTGATGTCAGAACGTCTTGAATATCCTCCTGCAACCAAGAAACGCATACCGTTAGTGAAATCCAAATCCATATCAAAAACCTACTCCAAGCAATCAATCTATCTTATCATTGGCTCAACATATCAAATTAATCAAAACAGCATATCATCTCTTGATTCGATTCTCAGCAATCTCGGAGATCGCTAATCAATTGACGCATCGATCAAGATGCCAATTGGGTTAATTTTGTTAAGTCAACTGATTTGCCTAAAGTGTAAATGTGCCAATCCAGGTGGCAAATACGCCATTTCATACCAAAAGTGCAACTTCACCATGAATGTGCCACTTCCTGATGCGTATATGCCATTCTGGCACATGTGCAATATATTTTAGCAAATGCGCAACTTCCCAACATATACGCCATTTAATAGATCACATGCACAATACTATCATATGCGCCCATTCACCGCACATATGTACAACTTTGGGATGAATGCGCCACTTCAAAGATCAAATGCGCAAAAAGAACGAATGCGCACATTCATGAAACAAATGCGCACATTCATGAAACAAATGCACAAAATAATCAAATGCGCCATTTGGCGGCGTAAATGCATAGTTTAGCAACATATGCGCCATTTCAGTGTGAATATGTGCAAAACTAGGGTTGTTGTGCATTTGTCCTAGATGGTTTTCCTAGCCATTAATACACATAAAAATTGACTTTCGACAAGTTTTGGAGAACTACATATCGGGGGTCCTGCCTCTGCTGGCTGATCGAACTGTCGAATCCGCTCAAAATGATGCTCCTCGCGCAGAATATCCATCTCTCTGGGTGCCATGCTCTCCTAAGATCTCCAGAGGACAAATCAACTATAGACAAATGTACAAATAAATCATACTTGTGGACCCAACTCCTATATATAGTAAGTGGCACATATCTGACTGTATGACCCTATGACGGCTTCCCATGTCTGTTTCTCCGAAGCATAGCCCATTTTTCTCCAGCCTAACCCGTCTTCACCTTCCTTTTCATGAGATTGTCTATCTCACGCCTTCTACCTACTTCACATCCAATCTCTCGAGGGGGAATCCTATCACCATAACCTGTACCAGGGGCAAACTGGGGCATGTATCAGCATCAGACTATTCTTATTCTTTGAAACAACGTGATAAAACACATTGCTTCAAAGAGGGGCAAAATGTATACACCTAAAATTGGCTCGGGTCGAATTAAGTAAATATTTTAATATTTATCTTAATTCTCATTTTCTTCTGTCAAATAAATATTGTAGATTTATTTAATTGGTTCATTGTCCCATAATTAAATAAAAGTTATTTTATTTAATTAAATTCCCTAAATTCTTCTAATGTCTAAAGTCCAAAATCCACCTCATCAATCCACCTCATCTCTTCCACCTCACCATGTTGCACATATAATTAAATATTCTTAATATTTAATTAGCTAATATCCTCCATTTTCCAAAATAAATCTTTAATTCAATTATCCTCCACCAAATTGAATATTTAATTCAATGTTCCCCACTAGCCTTCAACAATTGAATATTTAATTCAATTGTTCCCCACTAGCCTTCACCAATTGAATATTTAATTCAATGTTCCCCACCAGCCTTCAACAATTGAATATTTAATTCAATTGTTCCCCACTAGCCTTCACCAATTGAATATTTAATTCAATGTTCCCCACTAGCCTTCAACAATTGAATATTTAATTCAATTGTTCCCCACTAGCCTTCACCAATTGAATATTTAATTCAATGTTCCCCACTAGCCTTCACCAATTGAATATTTAAATTCAATGTTCCCCACTAGCCTTTGCCAATTGAATATTTAATTCAATTGTCATAATCCACTATTCTCAAATAAAGAATTTTTAATTCATCCATTATGAATTAAAGATTCACAAAAAATGAGAGCCATTGATCTCATCTTTTAATCCTCACCCTCCATTGCCTTTTTAGAAAATCTATAAATAAAACCCTCTTCTAAGCCATTAAAGGAGGGAGGAACTTCATCTTGCACAATCACTATACCAAAATTTCTCTCATTCTCTTCTTCATTCTATTTTCAAGTGTCCTCCATTATTGTGTGTTGAAGCTCACATTCAACACAAACACATATCAAAAGCCATTCTTCCTTTGTCATCTTCAAACAAGCAAGCAAGCAAGGAAAGCTTTTGAGGGCTTCACAATCAAGATCAAAGAAGATAGGCAAACAATGGAAAACGACAGGTAAAGGAGTTTGTAAGTATTTTTAATTGTTTTGGTTTTATTCTTCTTTGCTTTCAACTTCCATTGGTGTTTGGGTTTATATGTTTTCATTAATTTGATGAAACCTCATTCTCCCCCTCACAGTAGGTTTTCACAATTTTCCTGTTTCAAAAGATTGTGGGTTTATAGATCTGTGATATTCCATTATTTCAGATGACATATTTAATGGTGTTCATTGGTGTGAATTTTTAGATGTTTAAGTGGTTTCAGCTTTACAGAGATATGGTTTTGTAAGTTTTACAGGTTAACCAAAATCTATGGTTTGTAGATCTGTGGAAAATTGTATTCAGACACTTTCTAAATGGAAACAATTTCAGATTTGCAAAGCTAATTGTTGGGTTCTTATGATATATGGTTTCTTCGATGTGGATTTATTTGGAAAATGTTACTAAATTATGTTCACACCTAATTTAGCAATGCCTAATCATTAGTTGTTTAGAGGGGATACAATTTTTTTTGCTTATGCAAGATCATCCAGTTAAATGCCTGTTGTCTTGACAAAAGACAAGTGCATATCACTTATCAGGATCATATGATAGTTCAAGTTGGGCTATCAAACCATTCTGATAAGTGAAATGAGTTACAGTGAAGAAAACAAACATTCAAAGAATTAAGAGAATTGATGGATTTCATGTTTTAGTTGCTGATTATTCATTACATTTAAGCGCAAGTAAAGAGGTATTTATAAACTGCCAAATTATATATCATGTTTTAAACATGTGCTTTAAAAGAGATTTAGTTCTTTTATGCTATGTATTTGATTCAGAAAGAAAAATATACATAGAATCATTGCATAAAGTAAAATAACTGATTATATTAAAAAGAGTGTTTAAATATGTCCCACACAAGCTGTGGGAAGGACTAATTGAGCCAATGCAACAAAGCATGCACGCCATATATATGAACATAAAGAAAAGAAAGGAACATATGAGGAGAGTTATATCCTTCATTTCCTTGAAGTGTTGGTGTTGACCCCCCTATTTGTGGCATGATCTTCATTTCTTCTTCAGCTTCTTGCTCCTGATCTTCATGATGAACCTGCAATGTTTGAAAGATTTGGTTAGAGCTCGGGATATAAAACCCATCATATGCCTTATCAACAGATATATAAACTTACAATTATGATGCATCAATACAGTCATTAAAGATCAGATGATGCAAAAAGGAAGAGCAGAAGAGATAGTTGAATAAACAGATTCAGGTGCCATATCAGAGAGAAAGACAAAATCAAGGAAAGAAAAGCATCATGAGTATTGTAATCCAAAGGTATGTTTTATAACTAACATGTTTGTTTCATGTGCATGTATAGAAGTTATGTTTCTGATTTGAAGACATTTTAGCATGTGGTGCAAAGTGGGCTCCCACAAGGGTTGAGCCCAGCATGCTGCCCCTGAATTTTAGAACGGGATGAAACATGAATTTGTATCCATTGTGTTCAAATGAACATATTCAATTGAAGGAGTACTACATCAAGTCAATCATGAGCTTCAAGCTCATTGCTCATCCATGATTGTCGGTCCAGGATGTTAAGAAATAAGAACCATACATGAGCATTGAGCTCTTTTTAGGACTGTTCAATGATTCAAACAAGATAAATTTTTACATCATGGATTTATTCATTGTTTATCTCATTATCATTTATCATACATTCAAGGTATTCAAGAATATTTCAATCTTATCATGCAGCCTTTCAGATAAGGAAGTGCTTCAAATAAAGGTCATGATACAATACAACCTGCATTAACTGCTTGCATGTTCAGGATAACACTCTTGTACTAACCAAAGAGTAATCAATGCATCAATGCATCATATGAAGTGCTCACATGGAAATAAGATGGAACAAAACATTGTTATGGAGAGGAATTTGCAATGTTTCAAAACATTGAATAGTCACTATACAAGAGATAACAGTCCAAGTTATGTAATGAGAAGGCAACAGATAACAAAAGTCATGGTCCTGATCAATCTAAATGAAAGAGAGAGCTTGGGGAGATTCTCCCAATTGTCATAATGGTTTAGAGATGGCAAAGTGCTCAAAAGGTTTCAAAATGCCACAAGTTTCAACTATTCTCGGGGTGGTCATTAGGGTAGTCACAAGAGCAAAATGCTTCAATACCAGTCATGAAGGACATCAAAAGTATAGAGATATGAGTATGGTAAAATAAGCAAAAGGTATGAGAAAAACATTGAAGAGTAGTCACCAAGATGATATACAAGCTACATACATCAAAGGTAATCCTATCTCAGTCACAATAGAAAGTCTTTGTCAACATCTATCAAAAGCAAAGACTTCTACAAAAAGTGCAATAGTCACAACCTTCAAAATACACATCTCAGCCACCATATCTCAACAAGTAAGTATGTGCTAATGAATAAGAAATGAAGAATAGTGAATAATCACCTAGCATTGATAATAATTGCTATAGATGTAGGCAAGGATTGCATGATTAAAGGATAGAGAACACTCCATTGATCATATGGAACAATAATTGTAGATAGAGCTGCCATATCACTCAAAGGAGTAGCCACAAATGAAAGAACAATCCAAGCATAGTTGTTATAGTGTGGGCCAAGAGATAGTTGTAGGGATGTAAGGTCATCATTCAATCCTCATACAGTGATGGTAAATGGTTTAAAGATCTATCAAAGCTCCTAAGGAAGTAAAATAAGCTTTAGTCACACTTATAAGCCGTTTGAAGTATATGTACATCCTCCAAGTAGTTAGGAAAGATATTTATGGAAGAGAGAAAGTTCTAGAAATTCCTCTAATACTTCATAATAGTCTTGCAGTTATCGAAGTCATAAAAACACATGTTATATATGAAGTGTCCAAGCACACTTATGAGGACAATGTTCATAGTCTAAAGGCAATTCATAGGTGTGACAGTGATGAACGAAGACAAAGACTGTTACAGAAGCAGAGGAGTAGTCCATACAGGGGCTCATAAAGGACACGATACAGAGGAGCAACCTTATAAAAAGGCATGTGCCATCTAAAACAATATGCATCTACAGACCATATGCATAAAGACATAGTGCTATAGCTAGAGTACAAGTCTGAGGTACACAAAGCTAAAAGATGAGTCAAGATTGGAGCAACAGAGGGCTTATATTTATTTTGTTCATTGAAGATAGAATTGGAGATACAAAGGAATACTTTCTTGTCCACATACAGTTGAACCAAAGTCAATGTAAGTATGATCACATACAGTCAAAAAAATGAAAATAAGAACAATTTGTAGTTTTAGAATTTATTCATTTTTGCCTCCATCACAAAGTATGATCACATACACAGTACAAAATACACCATGGTGGAATGGCAGTCATCATGATAGTCTCAAAAGAAAATAAGTAACATTGTATAAAGAAAGAGGATGCTGGTTTCAAGAATAGAGAAAGATTAAATGGAGCTCATTGTTCATACCTAAGAGGGTTTCTTATGATAAGTAACAGCCTTTTTACCTCTTCCAACAACTACAGACACAGTGAACAAAAGACTAAGGAGTAGCAGATGCTCAAGAATAGAGAGGAAGAACTGAAGTTCTTTGTTTTCAAATCCTAAGAGGGTGTACAGGAGGAGTAGAGTTTTACCTCACTCAATTTCATTCCCTCTTTTTGCCAATAGTCAAGCATAACAAGAAAGACCCAAAGCTTTTAAGGTGGAATAGAAAATGCTATAGCCAAGAGTCATAGAGGGGTTGGTGTTTTGTAAATGAAAGAACAATGTAATACAATTATCTTTTGCATATTTAAAAATGGAGTGAAACCCAGTTGCTGTTGCAGCTTGAGAATCATTTTTTTTTTAAACCCTTATCATCATATATGGAGAGAACCTAGAAACAGAGCAATATTTATGGCCATGGCCTCTAAGAAGAAGAAAATACTCAGAATGGTGTAATATCCAGAGCAAAGCCCACGGTCTTCAAACTAGACAAGGGTTCAGTAATTATTTTAACAGAATGCAAGAAAAATACCTTTCATTTTATGACTTCCTGAGCTCATGTAAAGCCTCATATAAATAGAAATAAAATGGTCTAGAGATAAAAAGAGGAGTCTTACCTTGATTTTTCATGTCAAAATCTTCAATAGAATTCATCAAAATTCCTAAAAAATAGCAGAGAACCACGAAGTTTTTCTTTAAACCCTAACCGGCATGGTGGCAGGTATAGAGGAGCAACATCAAAAGACAAGTGCAAAATGATATCTTTAGGGCTGTTTCTTCCCTTTTGGTCGATGACTAGTTGAGATTTTGTTTCTTTTTTACTGTTCTTTTTATAAAATCATTGTTATCCATTTCAAGCCCATGGTCAACAAATACAATCATCAAACCTAATGATGCCACAAGGGCCTATGAGGGCTTGTTTTCTTCTCCTTTTGATTTTTACAAAGTCAAAACATCACAATGATTCGAACGTAAGGTTTATGCCTTATAATGCATGGATATCAAAAGGAGTTACAAGGTACTTTTATGTGGAGGGAATGGTGAGGAAATATATTTTCATGGAGTGATAAGGTGCCTTCTATATGAGACAAATGCATATAGCCATGTAAATGTATGATAGATATTTTTTTAGAAGAGATCTTGATTGTGCATGGGAGACATAAGGGTGGAATTTAGACAAGTCAAAGAGAGTATTTTTTGCATGTATAATGTAATTGTACATTGAGACCAAAAAGGAGATATAAGGAGTTTTATTATGCTTTTGCATGAGTTAGAGATAATAAACAAATGTAAATAAATAATAAAGTAATGATCTATAAATTACTTTATTATTTATCATAGAAATGCAAAGATAGTGAAAATAGACAAGTGTTTAATAAATAATAAAGTAAATCATCTTGAATACTTTATTATTTATTTTCACTTTGTTTACACATGCCCAAATCATGCAAAATTAGGAGATGGAGTTAACTGAGGTTCTTTAGAGTTCTTTGCATGATATTTTTGGTCAAAATTGGAGAGTTTGGTCCACCACTTGGTCAAACTAATAGAGAGGGGCAGTTTGGAGCTATTTTAGCCCAAATTGGATAAGTTATAGCCCTTATTTTTTGGGATTTTCATGTTTGCTCGTGGATCAGTCTTGTGGAGATATTTTTGATGCTGAGTTGAACTACAATGCCTTTTTCATGCACTTGAGGGTTCATTTTTATATATTGTGAGAAAAACTTACATTTTTCTAGTTCTTGCCTTTTGCTCTCTTACACATTGCAGAGAGAAAGAGTGTTTTGTAACTCAACTTTTACAGATTAATACATTACAGTAGGTTACAGGTTTTATTCTTTGTCATTTTTATGCAAGTATTCCTTTATTTTTCAGTAGAATCAAGTGTTTACCTTCTCATTTGTGCTATCTTTATGAATGATTTGATGATATTTTATTGTGTTTAATATCAGAACCTTTAAAATCATTCTCTCATTTGTAATTGCATGTATTGAATAGTAGTAAAAATCATAGGTCTTAGGTTGTGCAATTGGAATAGTTTTTCTTTCATGCTGTGAGAACCCTATTTTCCTCCAAGAAGAAAGTTATTTCCAACCTCCCTTAGAAACATTTTTGTGATCATATTGCCGAAATGAGTTGTGTGGATAGATTTTTCTGAGATACATTGTGAATTAAAGTTGTAGTTTTCCATCAAATTAGGTGCATCACCACACTTTTAAGTTACAGTTTTAGTGCTTTTAGTAGGTCCTTTTCAACCCTTTTCCTACCAAGTTATTCACCCATTTAAAAAATTTCAAGTGAACCAGCCCATAATTTGGAGGTTCAAGCTCACCATAGGTCACCCACAGCCTGAGTTTGATCCCATGTTACATAGGATTACTGAGCTTCACAACTTTGCATAATGGGTGCAATCCTGCATGTTACCAATTTTTGGCACGCTTGGTGGGACTATTTGAACTAATTTTTAGTTCAAAAAGAACTTATTTTCTTCTATTTTGGTATGATCAGCAATTATTATAGCCTTTTAGAGGTTTTATTTCAAGTACCTGGTGACTCTAACTTTTTGGTTTGAATAGATTAGATTTTTGTAGCCTATGAGAAGGATTCAAACAAGATTAGGTGTTGTTTTATTTCAAACAATTCTAGTTTTAGTTTGTTCTCTAGCTTTTTGAATGAGTAAGCATGTCTATCTTTCATGGGAACATGTCATATCATGAAAATGATGCTAATCCACCATCTTGTCAGCCATATCAAATCAACCATACTGCTGGTTTAAGCCCAAATTCTATGTTTTTTCAAGGAAACCAACATGTTCAATATGCTTACCTCCTACCCACCCTTGCTCAACCTTCATATCAGCATTCATATGTCCAAAATTAGCCTCAAGAAATATCTCTGATGTCAAATCAGTTCAAACACTCTCTTGATCATCTCTGAGTTTTGGAGGTTAGGGATATAAAGAATAGCATGAATGACATGAAGGACACATTATTAGACTTCAAAAAGCAAATAGAAGAAATCAAGAAGCAGCAAGAGTATGAGCAGTAATAGGAAGAGATGGCTTATCAGGTCTATCTCTATGAGCAAGACATGCTGATGTAGAAAAGACAATATGAGGAAAAGCTTGCAATGGAGGTTGCAGCCAAAGAAGATCAAATAAAACACTTTCTTGCACAAGCACAAAGGTATGAGGTCCAGATAGTTGCATTCATTCCAAATTAGCCTATTCAAGATGAGGTTAGTAGGTATCAAATTCCAACCTTCAGAAGTTTTGATTTTTCTTAAGAGCCTGTTTGCATTCAAAATTAGTCCATTAATCCCTAGTGTCAATCATATCAATTACCTGAACCAAGACATTAAAGTTTTGAACAAACATGGTAGCCTTCTTGGACTAAGTATCCTAATTATCAAATGCCAAATCTTGTTAAGGCTACCCCTCCCATACCAATCCAAAATTAGGAAGAAGAGAGCAGCATCTGAGCCTATCAAAACTACAAGCTTTAGTCCAGTAGCTGAAAGTTCTACTATTTTTACTATGTCCTCAGCTAAAAATGAGCATAATGCATATGTTGAAGGGTTTGACTCACGTTTGATACCAAATCCTTTACATTTTGAATCATTCGAGAAGTTTTCTAATGCTGTTGACAAGATGGATGAAAGCAAGATACAAAGATTGGAAGGTCAAAATCTTCAATTGCAAAGACAAATTGCCCATGTTCTAATGGAGAATAAATTAGATAAAGAAGAAGATTCAGTTTATTTGTTTGATCAACTATCTTCTTTTGTTGACCAATATGAAGAGAGCATGCAAATGCCCACCTTGCCAGTTGATTTACAACAACAAGAAGATCATGTTCTCCATGAAGATGAAACATCTGATTTGTTTTCAGAACTCCCTTTGTGCTACATTGAAGAGGCTAGCATGGATGAATTGAAGGCAGCTTGCCTTGAAGAGCAGTCAAGTGAACTAACAGAAGATATTTAGTATTTTCAAGATAACTCTACATCTGATTGTCAAGATCCTAACTATTCAGCTTGTAGAGAGCTTACCACTCTGTTGAATTCTTGTAGTGATCAAAATCCCAAGCCAGTAAATGATGAAGACAACAAGGTAAAGTAGGTTTATGAACTTTTGCCTTTTGCCTTTTGTATGCAGATGGAGCTTTTGGAAGATGAGCAATGCTTGATTTAACTAGCATCAATGCCCAATTTTGAGCATCAAGATGAAGGGAATTAGTTAGGCAAAATGTAGATTCAGGAAGAATCAAGTGAGGACAGTCATGTTTTGGAAGGTCAAGAGGTTGATTTACAAGAAAAGGTTGTTCAAGTAAAGCGAGAAAAGCAACAAATCATTGTTCATCAAGAGGATTTATTCTCAACTATCATAGAAAATTTCTGCTCTAACATTGTTGATAATTTAGTATCTTTCAAGGCAAAGGTATGTGATCAGCCTATTCAGGTCAAAGAGGCCAACATTCCTTCATTTCATTCATGTGAGCTAACTTTTTCAAATCAAGTTGAGACTGCAAGTGACAACAGGACAACAGATCTCCATAAAGAAAACATGAGTATTAGCTAAAGGTTTATCATTGCAAGAGGGTGTCCAATCAAGGATTTAGCTGGTAGAGAGCTAAATAAAGAGACACATGTTACTGTTGTATCCAAAGAAGAGATTATAGCCTTAGAACAACAGAATCAGATCATCTATTCACCCCATAACAATAGTATCTATGATAAGATTTAGATGGTGAGTGGTTTTGTTTTCATTCTTCAGAGAGTTTCAACATTTTACTGGGTATATTCTCATGAATCATATCTTATCAGTAGCAAATCACCTTGCAGAACACCCTTTCTTAATCAGAAAGGGAAGTTAGTTTACAAAGCTAGTTAATGGATTTGTTTGACCAGCTTCTATGACTGGTTAGTGTAGACTAGAGTAGGATTTCAATTCAGTATTTCATTTTCCAAGAAATCACATGCACATTTTGCTAGCCATGTCCTAAACATGGTCAAATTAGTTTAAATTTCAGTATTGCTTTGCTGCTATATTTTTCTATTAGTTTGAGTTGTAGAGGTTTTCAAGGTTTCAGGCAAGAAGAGACTCATATGCCCAATGGATTTGCAAGGCTACTGGTTTTGTTTTGTTTAGCAAGCACACACCCCTAAGAGGTCTCCAAAAATGTTACTAAATTATGTTCACACCTAATTTAGCAAGGCCCAAACATTAGTTGTTTAGAGGGGATACAAATTTTTTTCTTATGCAAGATCATCCAGTTAAATGCTTGTTGTCTTGACATAAGACAAGTAAATATCACTTATCAAGATCATCTGACAACTCAAGTTTGGCTATCAAACCATCCTGATAAGTGAAATGAGTTACAGTGAACAAAATTGACATTCAAAGAATGAAGAGAATTGATGGATTTCATGTTTTAGTTGCTAATTATTCATTATATTTCAGCGCAAGTAAAGAGGTATTTATAAACTGTCAAATTATACATCATGTTTTAAACATGCGCTTTAAAAGAGATTCGGTTGTTTTATGCTATGTATTTGATTTAGAAAGCAAAATATACATAGAGTCATTGCATAAAGTAAAATAACTGATTATATTAAAAAGAGTGTTTAAATATGTCCCACACAAGCCATGGGAATGACTAAACTGAGCCAATGCAACAAAGCATGCAAGACATATATCTAAAGATAAAGAAAAGAAAGGAACATATGAGGAGAGTTATATCCTTCATTGCCTTGAAGTGTTGGTATTGACCCTCCTATCTATGGCTTGATCTTCATTTCTTCTTTAGCTTCCTACTCCTGATCTTCATGATGAACCTGCAATGTTTGAAAGATTTGGTTAGAGCTTAGGATATAAACCCCATCATATGCCTTATCAACAGATATATAAACTTGCAATTATGATGCATGAACATAGTCATTAAAGATCAGATTATGCAAACAGGAAGAGCAAAAGAGATAGTTGAATAAATAGATTTAGGTGCCATATTAGAGAAAAAGACAAAATCAAGGAAAGAAAAGCATCATGAGCATTGTAATCCAAAGGTATGTTTTATAAATAACATGTTTGTTTCCTATGCAAGTATAGAAGAACTTATGTTGCTGATTTGAATACATTTTAGCATGTGGTACAAAGTGGGCTCCCACAAGGGTTGAGCCCAGCATGCTGCCCCTGAATTTCAGAAGGGGATGGAACGGGAATTTGTATTCATTGTGTTCAAATGTACATATTCAATTGAAGGATTACTACATAAAGTCAGTCATGAGCTTCAAGCTCATTGCTCATCCATGATTGTCAGTCTAGGATGTTATGAAATGAGAACCATTCATGAGCATTGAGCTCTTTTCAGGACTGTTCAATGATTCAAACAAGATGCATTGTCACTTCATGGATTTATTAATTTTTTATCTCATTATCATTTATCATACATTCAAGGTATTCAAGAATATTTCAATCTTATCATGTAGCCTTTCAGATAAGGAAGTGCTTCGAATAAAGATCATTATAGAATACAACCTGCATTAACTACTTGCATGTTCAGAACAACACTCTTGTGTTGACCAAAGAGTAATCAATGCATCAATGCATCATATGAAGTTCTCACATGGAAAGAAGATGGAACAATAAATTGTTATAGAGAGGAATTTGCAATGTTTCAAAACATGGAACTGTCACTATACAAGAGATAACAGTCCAAGTTATGTAATGAGAAGGTAGCAGATAACAAAAGTCATGGTCCTGATCAATCTAAATGAAGGAGAGGGCTTGGGGAGGTTCTCCCAACTGTCATAATGGTTTAAAGATGGTAAAGTGCTCAAAAGGTTTCAAAGTGCCACAAGTTTCAACTATTCTCAGGGTGGTCATTAGGGCAGTCACAAGAGGAAGATGATTCAATACCAGTCATGAAGGACATCAAAAGTATAGATATATGAGTATGGTAAAACAAGAAAAAGGTATGAGAAATTTTTTGAAGAGAATTCATCATGCAGAATGAATAAAACAACAGCCAAATGAAAGACATGACTACACCTACAATGCAAGCAAGAGCAGTCACCAAGATGATATACAAGCTACATACATCAAAGGGAATCGTATCTTAGTCACAATAGAAAGTCTCTGTCAACATCCATCAAAAGCAAAGCCTTCTACAGAAAGTGCAATACTCACCACCTTCAAAATACACATCTCAACCACCATATCTCAACAAGTAAGTATGTGATAATGAATAAGAAATGAAGAACAATGAATAATCACCTAGCATTGATAATAATCACTATAGAGGTAGGAAAGGATTGCATGATTAAAGGATAGAGAACACTCCATTGATCATATGGAACAATCATTGTAGACAGAGCTACTATATCACTCAAAGGAGCAGCCATAAATGAAAGAAGAGTCCAAACATAGTTGTTATAGTGTGGGCCAAGAGAGAGTTGTAGGGATGTAAGGTCATCATTCAATCCTCATACATTGATGGTGTAAATAGTTTAAAGATCTATCAAAGCTCCTAAGGAAGTAAAATACCCTTTAGTCACAATTACAAGCCCTTTGAAGTATATGTACATCCTCCAAGTAGTTAGGAAAGCAATTTATGGAAGAGAGAAAGTTCTAGAAATTCCTCTAATACTTCATAATACTCTTGTAGTTATCAAAGTCATAAAAACACATGTTATATGAAGTGTCCAAAAACACTTATGAGGACAGTGTTCATAGTCTAAAGGCAATTCATAGGTGTGATAGTGATGAAAGAAGACAAAGACTGTTACAAAAGCAGAGGAGCAATCCATACATGAGCTCATAAAGGACACAATACGGTGGAGAAACCTTATAAAAAGACATGCACCATCTAAAACAATATGCATCTATAGACCATATGCATAAAGACATAGTGCTACAACTAGAGTACAAGTCTAAGGTACACAAAGCCAAAAGATGAGTCAAGATTGGAGCAACAGAGGGCTTATATTTATTTTGTTCATTGAAGATAGAATTAGAGCTAAAAAAGAATAATTTCTTGTCCACATATAGCTGAACCAAAGTCAATGTAAGTATGATCACATACAATCAAGAAAATGAAAATAAGAACAATTTGTAGTTTTAGAACTTATTCATTTTTTGCCTCCATCACAGAGTATGATAACATACATAGTACAAAATACACCATGGTGGAACGACAGTCATCATGATTGTTTCAAAAGCAAATAAGTAACATTGTATGAAGAAAGAGGATGCTGGTTGCGAGAATAGAGAAAGAATAAATGGAGTCATTGCTCATACCTGAGAGGGTTTCTTATGATAAGCAACAACCTTTTTACCTCTTCCAACATCTATAGACATAGTGAACAAAAGACCAAGGAGCAGTAGATGCTGAAGAACAGAGGGGAAGAAATGAAGTTCTTTGTTTAAAAATCCTAAGAGGGTGTACATGAGGAGTAGAGTTTTACCTCACTCAATTTCATTCCCTCTTTTTGCCAATAATCAGGCATAACAAGAAAGACCTAGAGCATTTAAGGTGGAACAACAAATGCTACAACCAAGAGTCATAGAGGGGTTGGTGTTTTGCAAACAAAAGAACAATGTAATACCATTATCTTTTGCATATTTAAAAATGGAGAGAAACCCAATTGTTGTTGCCTGAGAATCATTTTTTTTTAAACCCTTATCATCATATGTGGAGAGAACCCATAAACAAAGCAAGAAATATGGTTGCAGCCTCTAAGAAGAAGAAAATACTCAGAATGGTGTAATATCCAGAGTAAAGCCCATGGCCTTCAAACTAGACAAGGGTTCAATAATTATTTTAACAGAATGCAAGAAAAATGCCTTACATTTTATGACTTCTTGAGCTCATGTCAAGCCTCATATAAATAGAAATCAGATGGTGCAAAGATAAAAAGAGGAGTCTTACCTTGCTTTTTCATGTTAAAATATTCAATAGAATTCATCAAAATCCCTTAGAAACAGTAGAGAACCACAAAGTTTTTCTTTAAACCCTAACCAACATGGTGGCGGGTATAGAGGAGCAACATCAAAAGACAAGTGCAAAATGATATCTTTAGGGTTGTTTCTTCCCTTTTGGTCGATGACTAGTTGAGATTTTGTTTCTTTTTTATTGTTCTTTTTAGAAAATCATTGTTATCCATTTCAAGCCTGTGGTCAACAAATACAATCATCAAACCTAATGATGCCATAGGGGCCCATGAGGGCTTGTTTTCTTCTCCTTTTGATTTTTACAAAGTCAAAACATCACAATGATTCAAACGTAAGGTTTATGCCTTATAATGCATGGATATCAAAAGGAGTTACAAGGTCTTTAATGTGGAGGGAATGGTGAGGAAATATATTTGCATGGAGTGATAATGTGCCTTTTATATGAGACAAATGTATATAGCCATGTAAATGTATGATAGATATTTTTTTAGAAGAGATCTTGATTGTACATGGGAGACATAAGGGTGGAATTTAGACAAGTCAAAGAGAGTATTTTTTGCATGTATAATGTAATTGCACATTGAGACCAAAAAGGAGATATAAGGAGTTTTATTATGCTTTTGCACGAGTTAGAGATAAATAAACAAATGTAAATAAATAATAAAGTAATGAGCTATAAATTACTTTATTATTTATCATAGAAATGGAAAGATAGTGAAAATAGACAAGCGTTTAATAAATAATAAAGTAAATCATCTTGAATACTTTATTATTTATTTTGACTTTGTTTACACATGCCCAAATCATGCAAAATTAGGATATGGAGTTAACTGAGGTTCTTTGGAGTTCTTTGCATGGTTTTTTTGGTCAACATTGGAGAGTTTGGTCCACCACTTGGTCAAACTAATAGAGAGGGGCAGTTTGGAGCTATTTTAGCCCAAATTGGATCAGTTATAGCCCTTATTTTTTGGGATTTTCATGTTTGCTCATGGATCAGTCTTGTGGAGATATTTTTGATGCTGAGTTGAACTGTAGTGCCTTTTTCATGCACTTGAGGGTTCATTTTCATATATTGTGAGAAAAACTTATGTTTTTCTAGTTGTTTCTTGTTGCTCTCGTACACATTGCAGAGAGAAAGAGTGTTTTGTAACTCAACTTTTACAGATTAATACATTACAGCAGGTTACAGGTTTTATTCTTTGTCATTTTTATGCAAGTATTCCTTTATTTTTTAGTAGAATCAAGTGTCTACATTCTCATTTGTGCTATCTTTATGAATGATTTGATAAGATTTTATTGTGTTTAATATCAAAACCTTTAAAATCATTGTCTCATTTGTACTTGCATGTATTGAATAGTAGTAAAAATCACATGTCTTAGGTTGTGCAATTGGAATAGTTTTTCTTTCATGCTGTGAGAACCCTATTTTCCTCCAAGAAGAAAGTTATTTCCAGCTTCCCTTAGAAACATTTTTGTGATCGTATTGCCGAAGTGAGTTGTGTGGATAGATTTTTTTGAGATACATTGGGAATTAAAGTTGCAGTTTTCCATCAAATTAGGTGCATCACCACACTTTTAAGTTATAGTTTTAGTGCTTTTAGTAGTTCCTTTTCAACCCTTTTCCTGCCAAGTTATTCGCCCATTTAAAGAATTTCAAGGTAACTAGCCCATAATCTGGAGGTTCAAGCTTGCCATAGGTCACCCACAGACTAAGTTTAATCCCATGTTACACAGGATTGCTGAGCTTCACAGCTTTGCATAATGGGTGGAATCCTGCACGTTAACAGAAAATTAGATCTAGAGTTGATTCTAGTGTTTTGAGTCTTGGAAATCTACATGTTATAACTAGTTACATTTGTTCTACATTATACTGATGTGAGGTTGAATCTATTTTTTCAGTTATTCAAGGTTGAAGCACTTATCATGTTTTTCTCCTATGAGATGTTGCATGTGTGTAGATCTTATGGATAAGCTTCAATGTGGGTTCTATTTGGTAGGCCTCTACTTGGTCACCTTAATTACATTGGTATTTTTTGTATTGAGACAAAAGGGTAGTTTGGAGTACCTAATTTAGTTATTCATTGGAATTTATAACAATAAAGTTATGTTGCATGAGAAGCTTTTTTCACTTTCAGTGGAGTTTTGGTAATGGTGTTTATCATGATACCATGCATAACTTGGTATCACTTTTAGTGGGTTTTTTTGCAGTTTCATAATATCTTCATGTTATTTGAAGAGGTGTTGACATCTTGGTTTTCCATGAAGGACTCTTGGAGTTTTTGGTGAGGTGTTGAGTTTATAACTTATCAATTTTTGATATATGATCCTTGGTTTAGAGGGTGTATAGTGTTATGTCATGATGCATTCTTGATCATGAGTTAGAGTTTTTGGCATGATACAGGTGCTCTTGGGAGCTGAATATGTTCATTGGAGAATATGATTTTATTTTTGAGAAGATGTTAGATCATGATGTTTTGATATGTTCTTGATTCTATAGTTGGAACTTTGACAATGGTTTGGTTAGTTCTCTTTGGTTTTGAAGTATTAATCATTTGCTTGGAGCTTCATGATTGTACAGATTGCATTTGAAGTTGGCATGGATTGATTGTTGAAAACTCATGGATACTAGAGAGACTTGGGTGAGGCTTGATATCTCTTGAACTTAGAGATGTGTTGGAAATATTTCTCATTATGAGATGTCAACAAAAGGACTGAGAAGCCTACACTAAAATGGATGTGAGTCCATTATAGACCTTATGAGATGATTATTAGCGGGATGATACTAACTTGGTCATCAACTAAAAAATTATTTAGTCATGTACAAATAAAAATGACTAAATAGTTAGTCACTTAATTGAAAAATTATTAGCGGGATGCTAATCATTTCCTCTCCATTTCTACAATTGAGAAATTATTGGTGGGATGCAAATATTTCCTCCACTGTCCTTTCATTAGTTTGAGAGCCGAGAGCCTCACAAAGGAATGTAAGCTCGAATTGATATCTTTAGTACAAAAAATCCTTCATCTTGTTCTCACCAGATGCTCATTAATGAACAAGTTTGCCATGTATGAAGAGGATTAGGGTTTGAACCTTGAGCCTTTTTGCATATGTTTGATGGAGAATAGAGGACTTCTTCGGCAAGTATAACTTTAGGACACAAGGGTATCGGTAATGTAGTATGACTCAGTGCAGACTTTGTTGATAACTGAGAGGGGGGGTGAATCAGTTATCCTAATTAGTTCTTCTTTTTGAACTTTCTTATTAATCAATGCATCATTAATTCAAACAAGCAAACATAACTATGAAAGGAGATACACATGACACAATATTTTTGACGTGGAAACCCTGTTAAGGGAGAAAACCACAGGGTGATTAACCCAAAGATTATTCTCTATTAGAAGAATAAGGAATTACAAAAGTGGCACTTGCCAATTAGGGCTCACTACCCGAGCACATTGCTCACAAGAGGCACACTGCCTACAAGAGACTCACTGTCTACAAAGAGAATGTTATACAATACTTGAACTGATTAGGAGCATCCACAAATGCTGGAGTTTAGTTCAGGTTAGGCTCAGTATACTGATCTACTGCACTTCATCTTTCCTTTTCTCTTTTGCTGCTTTCCTTTCACATACCAGATCTTCCTTACTGCTTCTGCTCTGCACTTCTACTTTTATTCATACATCCTTGACAACAACAACACTTCTCACAACTAAATCCATTATGTATATATATCCGCACAAGTAATTTTATCACCTTTCTAGTCGGCACCTAGAATAGTCAATCTTTTCACTAATTCTGATCTGTTGGCTGAATCCTTGCACATCAAGTAATGCGGATCAAGTATATGCTTGTATAAATCATTAATCATGTCAGCCAAACATGATTCATGCCTTCATAACCTTTACCACAATAAGTAACACATCCAGAAAGTAGTCTGATATTCTGTCAGTCAGATCTTCCTCTGTTCACACTGTCACTCAGGAATCTGGTACTCAACTATTCATATCTTTTTCCTCATCTATCACCGAAGGCTAGATCCTTGGAATATACCACTAAAAGTAGTCCTCTTGACTTCCCCAAATCCACAGTTCACCAAGATACTTCCTCTGAGAGATCCGGACCTGTCTGTCAGACCTTGCCACATACTCTGTTCTTGTTTACCAGACCACAACATTCTTCACTCTGACTTCCGGTAGAGACACACCATGTCCTGCGGATGTGTAGGATGAACTTTGTTGCCATCAATGACAACAATCATGAATCCATATAGTGTCTCTTGCCAACAATCTCCCCCTTTGGCATTGATGGCAACACTTCGTGAAAAATGACTAAGTGTTTACACTATGCTCCCCCTTGGTTGATGCTCTGTCTTTATATACATTTTCTAGAGCTCCCCCTTAGTTGGATTCCTCATTTTTCACTACTCTTCACTCCCCCTTTGACATCAATGGCAAAGGGTAGGGTCCGCATACCAAAATTTTCAAAAATTTAACTATATTTAGCTACATAAGTATATATATACAAGTTGTACTTACATATACTTAAGTATGTCTGCAAAAGTGTTCTTCAACTGTACAACTTCTGTTGCCCAACTCTGCTTCATCCTATCCAAAATTGAGATATGCCCACTCAATAGGAATACAAACACATCTGCCCTTTTTAGATCTGTCGGATCATTGGTCTGGGCTGTAATTTGGGCTTCTTTTATGGCCTCATGCATGGCCTCTAGCTTAGGGACAATTAACCCCCTGAGCTCACTCAACTTGCTTATTCTATTTTTTCTTTCCTTCTCCAATTTCTTGATTTCACTCAAGACTGCGATAGTCTGACATTCTTGATTTGTTATAGAGGAAGAGAGAGGATCAAAATTCTTTGATAGGTTTGATAGTTTATCCTCCTGTTCTTTTATTTTCTTCTCAATGTCCAGTGTTACTTTGGATCATGATAAACAAAATTTATATATTTCTCCTCCATCTTGAAGAGCATTTTCTAGTCTCTTTATTCCAATATTCATGTTTCTTCTATCATTAATAATCAAACCCTATACCTCAGAGAATCTTTTATCCAAAAACTCCTTCCAGACCTTTTCTTCAGCTGATTTTTCTAGAGAATCAAAATGTGTACTAACACTGCTGACTAAGGTTTTGAGATTACCGGAAGAGGAGGCTGTGGGACCTTCTGAAAAGATGGCATGATCTTTTCCAGCACTCCAGATGCTACCTCCATAAGCTCACAGTCTTCCATGTGAGATTTCAGTAGTTTCTCTTTGACTTTCTCATTTGCAAATGAGGCTATTTTCATTGTTTGCACCGGTGACAAAGAGTCAAAATCTAATGTTCCTTTTAGTAGGTCTGGTTCATCAATTTCTATAGTGGCTTTTGTTAAGAATTCTTGAACAATTTGTGCAGTGTCTCTTGCTGGAGACAGATGTTTCTTCTCTTCTACAACCTTGGAGCTATCCTTTGGAGTTTTCTCTCCTCCTACATTCTCACCACTAGCAGTTGTGGTCTTTTCTGTTGAGGTCTTCGCACTGTCATCTTTTTTTTCTTTTACCTTTGCCTCTTTCTCCTATGATTTTTCTTCTCCTTTAGATCCAGAGACTGTAGGGGAAACCAGAGGAGAAATGTTAGTCTGTTCAGGGCCCACCTCTTTTGACATTTTCTCAGGAGTTTCTTTTGCAACATTTGTGGTGGAGGGGTTAGTACCCAAGTCCTCTATGATAGGAAGATTAAATATTTTGAAAGTTTTCTAGAGAATCTCTTCAGTGTCCTTGGCTACCTTGTCAGTCTCACCAAGCATAAGCTGATTCATCCTTGCTTTGCTCCTGAATTCATCCTTGCAGTCTTTGAATACCATGTTCATTGTCTTGGGATCAATTGAAAGATATAGCTGAATAGCTATCTGTTCCCAGATCTCAAGGTCTTTTGCCATGGCATTAGTCTTTCTCATTTCCAACTCCTTTTCTAGACTCTTAGGAATTAGAGAGATAATTTCAATAAAAGCTTTATTGTAAATGTTCAAAAACTTAACTGTGGCTTCCTCCAGAATCTTTTTATCTGCTTCATTATAATCATCATAGAATTCTATTAAGGGTTGTAGGTTGCCATCCATAGTGACTGCTTTTACTACATCATCTAAGGAGAGAGTGGGTTTTTCAACAAATTCCTCTTCCTTCTCTTCTTCTCCTTGACTGGTGGAGTGTTTACTGGATGATTTCTTCTTCTTCTTCTTTAGTTTCCTGATCTCCTCATCTGATTTGGTTTCCTCTTCATCCCTTTGACTTGCATAAGCCCTTGTGGCTTTTATCTTTAACCTTTTCTCTCCTTTACCGGATGCTTGAACCTCCAGTTTTGATGTTTTAGAGCTTTTGGCTGTGACAGTTGCTAGTTTCTTTGATGATTTGGTCCGGGTGGAAGTTTCTACTGGAGCACTTTTCTTGCTTCCCTTTTCTGCCTCTTTCTTCTCTTCCTCAGCTTTTTGTCTCTTTTCCCAGTTGGAATCAAGTGCCTCCTTTGAGATGCCAAGGCCTTGGGCAATATGTTCTACTTCTTTTCTCACCTTCCTTTTCATCTCTGGTTCTCTGAGTTCCACATGAATCTTTACACTCAGCTCCTCAAAGGTTCCAAACCTCTCTGCCTTTGGATCTTTAGGTTGACTTAGCATGTGTTGAACATGCAACTCTACAATCTGTTCATCAACTTCATACCCCATGGGCATGATCCAGACTGTCCTTGGTTCTACTACCTCCATTAGGCACTGATCAGTTTCTACCATAAAACAGACTGTGTCTTTGTATTTCTCAACAAGAGACTGGGGAATCCTTTCTCTTGCTTGCATCATGTTCTGAAAGTTCTTGAAGTATCCCCATAGAGCTGTATTTTGTGCATTGTTATCACCAAGTCCATGTAAGTAATCTCTGATTTGGATGGCTACTGGCCTATCACTCTCCCATACCCAGCCACTAGATCTGGGAAGCTCATTCATAAAGTAAAAGAACAAGCATAGAATTAATCCACCATACTTGAATGAATTCTTTTTATCTTTCTTGATTTTCTGCAGATTCTCCAAGAGTTGGTTCAAGAGAAGCTGACAAAGATCATAGTCTGCATCCTTTCTTAGCATTTCATAAGCAGTATAGATGGCAATTCCAGGTATAGAATTTTCTCTGCTAGAATGATATATCTTATATCCAATGATCATAGAAGCAAACTTGACATCCAGATCAGTGATGTCATCTACTGTCATTGCTCTTTTGTCAAACTTAGATCTGGTAGCCTCACTCACAGTTTGGTTCTTTACAGATTTAAGAACAGGAATCCCACTGGATGAGTGTAGTCTGGTAATGCCTTGATGGCATCTTTAGTGATCTTGAATGGTCCATTTAACCACATGAAATTGTCATGTATTCTGCTCAAAATGTACCTAACCCATTCATCCTCCGTAAAACAGGGGAAATGTATGTATTGTGCAAAGTGCTTGTTCCGAAGGCCCTTGTATTGGGGTTTGAGCTGAAATGAATCATCTAACAGTTGTTTGTGATAGATATCTCTTAGTTTGAATTCCCCAAACTCTTCAACATTTGCATGTATATAAACCCTAATATCTTCGGTGTGCAAAACACCATGCAGAACACTGGAAAATGCACCTAGGGGGTCTACCTCCAAGGATTTGTATGGATGTTTCTTAAATGTAGGGTGAGGTCTATCAGAAATCTTTACAATATTTGGAGTACCCATTATCAAGAGATTTGCAGTGAGATATTTAAAAATGAAAAATACCTTTTGCACCTTTCAGTTTCATGGAGTTGGTTGGATTGATCTCTAGAAGTAATGACTTCTGCAAGTGATCTTCGATGAACTTGAGGAATTTCGTTGCAGAGCTCCACTTTTCATTTCTTCTTGGGTGCAGAATGAACAACTGATTAATGAAAAACCCTTATATTGCTTCGCAAGCCCTAATATCAGATTGCAATAAATGCTCGACCTACATTATTCTAGTTTGCCTTATTCGAGTGATTTGAAGAACCAGATCAACCTTGATCTTTAAACATCTTGTGGATCTTCCAAATCTTAACCACAGTTTGTTTGAATATATCCCTTATGACTCCTTTAATCTGCAACTCTTCTTGTGCCGGTTCCGGCACCAATTGACTGGCTGGGGGAACAAGGTTTACTTTGTGTCTCCCCCTGAGCCAGAGCTCACTTTTTAATTTTCAGAAGGAATATCAGCACCAGAGTCTAGTGCGGATCCAACCTCTACATTCTCAGTGCTTTTCTTCACCCAAATCTTACTCATCTCACTTTTAACTTCATCCGCATTCATCTTCTATTTACCCTTATCTTGATTCTGATTATGATATACCAGACCTCTTTTGTCCTGATTCTTGCTTCTACAGACTTTTGCACTATGATCGGACCTATTACAGATTTGGCAAACAACATTTCTTTGCATATTTGACTGATATCCTATTGATCTGCATTGATTAGCCATATGACCTACTCTATTGCATGCAAAGCATCTACCATTGAATGATTTGTTCATATGCATATTTCTGCATTCATGAGACTTGTGACCATACCTTTTGCAGTTAAAACACTGTCCAGAGAAGGATGAATTAGTCTGATTCATTCTCTTTCTGCACTGATTAGCTTTGTGACCAAAGTGATTGCAGCTGTGGCAGTATCCATTGAAGGATGGATATCTTTGAGCATTGGGCTATCTTATCGGAGGTCTTCTAGGCCTGTTCCTTGGATTTTCTGGTCCAAAATTCTGCTGACCTGATCTGGAGCTTTCTCCTTTCTCATATCCCAAACCACACTTGTCATCTGTCCTCTCCTGACTTCCAAGAAGAACTTCAAGTTGAGCATAACTTATCTTGAATTTCTCTTTATATTCATTTGCTATTTGAAGATCCCTTTTGAGAGAGATAATTTGATCCTCTAGTTTTTCTTCATTTTCTTTGGCATCTTCAAGATCAGATTCAAGATGTCTGATAATTCTATCCATCTGGTGGCAATCTTCTGATTTCTCCTTGAGAGATTGTCTTAGATTGTCTTCAATTTTTCTTTTCTCTTCAATCTCTTGGGTAAACTTTATAACTCCTGATTCCATTTCGTGTCTTACCATAATGACTTCTTTTGATAACTTTTCACATAACTTGGTTTTCTCAGTCAGCTCTTCATTTGCGTTATTTGCTTCACTTTGTCTTGCCAATTACTGATGCAGTTCCTTTCTCTTTTTCATAGAGAGACTTAATTTGTCTTTTAGTTCTCTCATGAAATCATCAGCCTGTTTGAGTCTTTCCTTTAATTCATTAACTTCAGAGTTTGACTGTTCAAGATCCTTAAGGGCAGTCTTGAGTTGCTCCTTTAAACCATATGCATCCATTTGGATTCCCAGATCTTCCTCGAGCTGTTAGACTCTGTTAGGAGGAACTTAGCTCTGATACCAATTGTTGATAACTGAGAGGGGGGTGAATCAGTTATCCTAATTAGTTCTTCTTTTTGAACTTTCTTATTAATCAATGCAGCATTAATTCAAACAAGCAAACATAACTATGAAAGGAGATACACATGACACAATATTTTTGATGTGGAAACCCTATTAAGGGAGAAAACCATGGGGTGATTAACCCAAAGATTATTCTCTATTAGAAGAATAAGGAATTACAAAAGTGGCACTTGCCAATTAGGGCTCACTACCCGAGCACACTACTCACAAGAGGCACACTGCCTACAAGAGACTCACTGTCTACAAAGAGAATGTTATACAATACTTGAACTGATTAGGGGCATCCACAAATGCTAGAGTTCAGTTTTGGTTAGACTCTGTATACTGATCTGCTGCACTTCATCTTTCCTTTTCTCTTTTGCTGCTTTCCTTTCACATACCGGATCTTCCTTACTGCTTCTGCTTTGCACTTCTACTTTTATTCGCACACAAGAACACTTCTCACAACTAAATCCATTGTGTATATATATCCGCACAAGTAATTTCATCACCTTTCTAGTCGACACCCGGAATAGTCAATCTTTTCACTAATTCTGATCTGTCAACTGAATCCTTGCACATCAAGTAATGCGGATCAAGTATATGCTTGTATAAATCATTAATCATGTCGGCCAAACATGATTCATGCCTTCATAACCTTTACCACAATCAACAACACATCCAGAAAGTAGTCTAATATTCTGTCAGTTAGATCTTCCTCTGTTCACACTGTCACTCAGGAATCTGGTACTCAACTATTCATATCTTTTTCCTCATCTATCACCGGAGGCTAGATCCTTGGAATATACCACTAAAAGTAGTCCTCTTGACTTCCCCAAATCTGCACTTCACCAAGATACTTCCTTTGAGAGATCCGGACCTGTCTATTAGACCTTGCCACATACTCTGTTCTTGTTTACCAGACCACAACATTCTTCACTCTGACTTTTGGTAGAGACACACCATGTCCTGTGGATGTGTGGGATGAACTTTGTTGCCATCAATGACAACAATCATGAATCCATATAGTATCTCTTGCCAACAGACTTCTTCCCATATTTTGGTGTTTTTTGAGCTTATATTAAGAAGCCCTATAAATCTTCCAAACGTAAGGGTTTTTGTTTAAAATGTCATGTTTTTTGTTTAAAGTGGTACATATGATGTTCTTCTTCACAAACATACAACTTCTCCTTATTCCTCATCCATACTCCAAGAGATTGAAACAGATTCTTATTGTTGACTTCCTCTCTAATTTTTGGTAGTTGTGATAAAAGCTCCCAAGAAAAGTTAATTGCACTCCCACAAGATTACCACACCAGGCCCTCTGATCTAAGCTTAATTTCTATGGGCATTATCAAATTTTCTTTACCTCATTTAGTGATAATGATGATGTTAATTCTTCAACGCCTACAATTTGATATGGACATAGGGCCTGCTTCTACCTCCAACCATGGTTTCCATCAGTTTTATCTTCCTTCAAGATGAGTCTTCCTCTCACATGGTCATTTTCAATGTTGGTGATATAAATCAGGTCTTGTTTGACATATTTATGGTTTTATGATTTGAGGATCACCATACTAAGTTAGAATCTTCTGGTGTGCTTATTGGTCAACTAGAATTCATAGTGAATTCATGAAAGAAAAATTGTTGCACTACTTGTTAATTAGAAGTTTAATTTTTATATAGCTATAAAAGAGCATTTTATTGTTCATATATACTAATATAGCTATTCCTTGTGCAAAACTATCAATCATCACTTTATTTTGCATTCCCTTTTTCTCATCCTCCTAGCCTAATCACGTACTCCCCATTCTTATGGTAATTTCCTATTTAAATTATATTCCTTGCATTTTAGGGGAGCTTCTAGGTATTCACTTTTCATATTTCCACATACTCCCTCTCCCTTGCATCCCTAGAAAATAGAATGTGAGGGCTCAATGAAACATTGAACCATGGAGAGATGCATAGATGTGTCTGAATGTGTAGCTACTTCCCAAGTCAATGTATTGGTACTTGAAAATATAAAGAGAAAATAATGCAAAATGTCTCTTCAATGGTTGTAAATTGTTCATATCTAGGTTTGCTTAGTGTTTTTTTCTTTGCTTTATGTTTAGGAAAAATTATATTTTAAATGTCCCCAAACCCGAGGAGCATGCTCTGTAATCAAGGCATGTCCCAACCCTGCACCAGCAACATATGGGGTACATACAAGTAAATACCTAATTCAGCAATTTTTGACCTGATGCAAATGCCCATATAATGGTGATTGAGAGAGATCTGCATATATAATTTACTCTATACATATATACATACATTTGTATATCTGTGTTTATGTGTATACACATTTACATGTACTTGTGTGTTTGTATGTATATACATATAGACACATATGCATGTAAAAATGTGTAGATTTCTATATATAAAGAGATGAGTGTAACAATGACAGCTCATTGAAAGAATCACTTGAGTATTAAATATTCCAAGTGGTTAATCCTAAAAGAAAAGATATCTAATAGAGTGTATATATGCATGTACACAAGTGGATATGAAAATGTATGAAATGTCTGTAACAAATACATATTGAAACATATTAGCTATCAACATGCAGAGTCTATCTCTACCACATAAGACATCCTTTATATAATGGTGTGTATATTCCTAAACAATCAATATGCTAGGTGACCAAGCAGCCAACTCAATAACATTGAAGAAAAATTCCTTCCTTATATTATCAGGGATTTAGGAGTTTACATTGCCTCTAATATACATATTCTATTTACAGATTTACATAAAATTCTAGACATTTTTCTTTTCATGCTGCCATATTTCTGCATCCTCCAATACATTCAAATATAAACTAATTGGGTCTGAAATAACCTTTATCTATTTCTAATTTTATTTAGGTAGTACAATTAAAGTTTACCCTCGATTAGTTTTTCTTGGTGCTCTATATTTGATCTACTGAATATATTAGATAAGATTTGTGTTTTTGTCATTAAAAATGAAGAAATGTACCTATTTTCCATGTAATTTTAGAACATGATTGTAGGGGTTGAAGGATAAGTTTGTAATTTTGAGGTTGCTACTGCTCAATCTATCCTTTAAGGACTATCATGTTGTGCCTCTTAACAAAGCATCTCCAAGTGCTATCCCATTGTCCTTTGACAAAAAATTACTCACTACCTTCCTTAATACATGCTTGTACCTATTAAAGATAACACTATGACTGTGTTTTTCTATTCACTGTCTCTTCATGAATTTAATATTTGCATAAGCTTCCTAATGTAGGGATACTAGATGCAAATGTTACAAAGCTATGCACTAGGAACACCCAATTAAAATTATCATTTGAATATTAATTTCCCACATGAATATGTGAAAAACACAAATTACTACTTATGAACTATGAGTTATTTTCCATTCTTTTCCATGGTAGATTTTGTCTGTATGAATATTAAAAGCTATGAATAGTGATAAGATCTTAGGTCTGTTAAACGCTAGCACCTTCATCAAAATCTATGGAGGCTTTCCATGTTAAACCTTGTTAGACAAGGTAAAAAGGAAGTCATTGTTATCAAGTGAAAAGACAATAACTTAAGTAAATGGTCTGTGAAGATAATATGAATGAGTTTCATGACAGTCACAAGGGCAGTCATAGGTATGTGATGTTTCATTAAGGATTCACAAAAGATTTCTCTAATGAAAACAATGAATGGAGAATAAGAAGGCAGTGTATAATGACATGTCAAACCAAATGATAGAGAGTAGAATGACAAGCCTTTCAAGGCAATGTTGTTTAAAGAGTGGTGTCTCTAAGAGATTTAATGAGATTTTTGTAAATATACGTGAATCCTAAGATTATTGTGAACAAGAGCATATTATTTGGCATAGGAGTATGTAAGTGATTTCTATCTCCACATTGTGAGTGTGAGTAGAAGGTAGTATATAAGGATTTTTATGAGACATGGTCTTGAATTGGGCCTTAAGGTTTTGTTTCATGGAAATGTTGTAGATGACAATTATAAGTTAGGGACTGTATGACAAGTGTGCATGAAGGATAGATGACAAATAATCCATAGGTCACATTTGCAGGTCACGAGACAGCCTACACAATCACACTTACAATCATGATAGAAGTGTTAAGCATCTTGTTTTAAAATTTCAAGATGCTAATAGATGAGTTATAGCTTATGGAAAATATAAAAGAGGTGTTGCAAGTATGGGCCTAACTGGTGTTGTCATTGATGTTAACATACTCCTGTTGCATTAGTGTCAAGGATTGGATGAGTTGTGTGCTGAGGATATTGAGAAAATTAGTCCTATAAAAAACAAAGAAGAATAATGAAGAACAATGAAGCTCTATGAAGTGAAGATCCCAGCTAGATGAAGTTTAGAGAGTGCGCATCAAAGGGTTTGTAGATATGTGTTTGAAGATGATCTAGTCAAGATTTAAGAGGTCCACATGAAAATGTGAAGGAGTTATGGCCATGAGAGTAAAACTGGATCTAGCAACTGTTCAGAGGTGATAGAGTGACACAAATAGGTCTGATGAGATCTAGAAATACAATATCATGTTTTGTGGATCTAATGGCATATTTGGGAGGCTAATTTGAATTGACAACTCAATTGGTTTGTGGTTTGGAGGTCCATAAGCAATCCTTCTAATGTGACAGTGATGGGCAACTGCGTTCTTGAGGTTCCAGATGCAGATGCAAATGATTAAAGTAAGTAGAAGTACAGATGTTCTTGGTGATTCAAGAAAGCTTGTGAGAGTCTCTAGAATGTGTCTAGTTCATGTTGGTAGTTAGCATTGAAGATTGAGCTTGTGATTGAAGATTTACCTCAGGTGATAGTGTTCTTCCTAGTCTTGGTCGACTAGATGATTTACACATGTTGCAAATGACCTTGAAGATGTTTTGCAAAGCATGACATGTTCCTCAAAAAAGATTGAAGTCCCAGCTATGTGTGGCCGACAGTGCAGTGATGTGCATGAAGTTTTTGTAATAAGTCAAGTTATTTTTTTTCTTGCTCTATAATAAAATAAGTGTATGTTGTGCTGACTTTGATGATCATTCCAAAGTTAATGTCATGTATAAATAAGAGTTACAAAATCATTCAAATAGTAGATCAGGTCATGAGGAAAAGATAGTAGGAAGAGGAGCCAAAAATAGAGCAGAAGTGTTGAGCTTAAATGGAACTGACTCAGGCATAGTGAAGATGCTAATCTCCAGTTCAAGTATGTAATACTTATATTCTTCTATACATAGTGGGCCTCTTGTGAGCAATGTGCTCAGGCAATAAGCCCTAAATGGCAAGTGCCATTTTATTCATCTTATTCTTTTAACAGAGAATACAATCTTGGGTTAGTCACCCCATGGTTTTTCCCTTAACCAGGTTTTCTATTTTAAAATCTTGGTGTTATATGTGTTGAATTTGTTTTTGCTCTTGAATTATTGCATTATGCTTTCATGATTGAATCTTTGATATGCTGTTGAAATATAAGAAGGTTTAAAGAAAATAAGGAATAGGATTTTGGTGTCAACTAATTCACCCCCACCTCTCAGTTGACTATCCTAAAGCTAACAATTAGTATCAGAGCCAAGTTCCTCTAGAAGAAGGTTAACCACTTGAGGAGATCCAAGATGTCGACCTACAAGAAGGACAGTCCAAGGTTTGATGGAACAAACTTCACTGCCTGGAAGAGCCACATGGAATGTCACTTACAATGCATGGGAGATCAGTATTGGAAAATAACCACAACTAAATATGTTCCACCAAAGAATGGTCCAACAACTATAGATGAAGTTAGAGATACAAACAATAATCATTGAGCTAAAGAAGCCCTACTGAGTGCCTTGTCTGATTCAGAGCTGACAAATGTTATGGGATTGAAGACTGCTTATGAAATTTGGACAAAACTAGAAAATCTTTATGAAGGAGACAAATATGTTAAATGTGCCAAGCTACAAAGTCTGAAAGGAAAGTTTGAAAACTTGAAGATGAGTGAAGATGAGAATATCACTTTATATATGTCAAAAGTAAATGAGCTTGTATGTGGCATTAGATGTGCTGGTGGAATATTGGATGAAGATGAGATTGTTGCCAAAGTTCTCAAATCTTTACCTCCTCCTTACAAACACCAAGTTGCTACTATTGAGGAAATCAAATCTTTAACAACTATTACAAGGGATCAATTGGTTGGTAAGATATCTACATTTGAGTTGGCAGAGTTTGGTGATGCACTTCCCAAGACTGAATCTGCATTCAAAGCTAGTGCCTCTACAAAAGGCAAATAGAGATATGATCCAAGAGAAAGTTCCTCAAGGAAATCAAATTGGTATGATAAAGCAAGGAGAGATCTGGTAGAGGATGAATTAGAAGATAAACAACTTGAAGCCCTCATTGCAAAAAGACTGCCAAGAGGATCCAGTAAGTATGAAGGAAAATTACCTTTCAAATGCTTTACCTGGAATAAGATTGGTCATTTTGCCTCAAGATGTACAAAGAGGTTTTCAAGGCCAAACCCTAATAGATCAAAGTTTTAGAAGAAGTGTTACTATGTTTAAGAAGATGATGAAGGAGTAATAGATGATGAATCTAAGATAGGAAACAAACACGGAAATGACTGGGTGTTTATTGCCATCAAATAAGAAGATCCAATGCCTATTGAATCTGCCAATCATAAGATGATAGAAAGTGCCTTGGCTGCTCAGGTTGAAGAAAAGGATGAATGGGTTATTGACAGTGGATGCTTTCACCATATGACTGGTGACAAGAGTAAGTTCTTAAGCTTGGAAAGATATGAAGGTGGAGTTGTAAAGTTTGGAGATAAATCTGCTAACAGAATTAGAGGTAGAGGAACCATTTCCTTTGACAGAAAGAACAAAACTAGTGATGTTCTGTATGTTGAAAGTCTGAAGCATATTCTTCTTAGTGTTGGACAGTTGGTGGACAAAGGCTATGATCTCCAATTCAAAAATGGAAAATGCAAGATTTTTGAAAGCTCTGGAACTGAGATTGCATCTGGTATGCAGATAAAAGATAACATATTTCACTTGGTTGGTGTTGGTTTTCAATCCGACTGGATGTTTCCCAGTTATCCCTACAAAGTAGCCATCATTGATCAACAGGATTCTCCGGCCAGGGGCCAACAATATAGGAGATAGACTCTATAGATATCTCCTCTTCTTCTTCAGGCTCTGCAAAACCTAGGGGGGTATTTGTTGATAACTGAGAGGGGGGGGTGAATCAGTTATCCTAATTATTTCCCTTTTGAACTTTCTTATTAATTAATGCAGCATTGAATCAAACACAAAAACATTACCATGAAATAAGAAACACATGACACAATATTTTTGATGTGGAAACCCTGTTAAGGGAGAAAACCATGGGGTGATTAACCCAAAGATTATTCTCTGTTAAAAGAATAGGGAATTACAAAAATGGCACTTGCCAATTAGGGCTCACTGCCCGAGCACACTGCTCACAAAGAGGCCCACTGCCTACAAGGAGACACACTGTCTACAAAGTGATAACAATCACAGTCTTGAACTGATTGGAAGCATCTACATATGCTGGAGTTTAGTTCCGGTTAGGCTCAGTATACTAATCTGCTGCACTTCATCTTTCCTCTATTCTTTATTCTGCTATCCTTTCACATACCGGATCTTTCTTACTACTTCTTCTCTGTTCTGCACTTATTCGCATACACCATCACACAATTACTTTCTTCACAACTAAATCCATCCTCTATATATATTTGCACAAGTAATTTCATCACCTTTCTAGTCGGCATCTGGAACAGTCTAGTTTCTTACAAACTCTGTTCTGTCGGCTGAATCCTTGCTCACCAAGCAATGCGGATCAAGCATATACTTGTAGATATCATTAATCATGTCGGCCAAACATGATTCATGCCTTCACAACCTTTACCATCAACAGTAACACATCCAGAAAATAGTCTGATACTCTGTCAGTCAGTTCTTCCTCTGTTCTCACTGTCTCTCAGGAATCCAGTACTCAACTATTCATATCTTTTTCTTTGCCCATCACCGGAGGCTAAATCCTTGGAATATACCACTCAAGGTAGTCCTCTTGACTTCCCCAAATCCGCACTGCACCAAGACACTTCCTCTGAGAGATCCGGACCAATCTGTCGGACCTTGCCATATGCTCTGTTCTTGTTCACCGGACCACAACAATCTTCATTCTGACTTCCGGTAGAGACACACCATGACTTGCGGATATGTGGGATGACCTTTGTTGCCATCAATGACAACAACCATGAATCCATATAGTGTCTCTTGCCAACAATCTCCCCCTTTGGCATTGATGGCAACACTTAGTGAAAAATGACTAAGTGTTTACACTATGCTCCCCCTTGGCTGATGCTCTATCTTTATATACAATTTTCAGAACTCCCCCTTAGTTGGATTCCTCATTTTTCACTACTCCTCACTCCCCCTTTGACATCAATGGCAAAGGGTAGGGTCCGCACACCAAAATTTTCAAAAATTTTCTATACATAGCCGCATATTTACATACTCACATATACTGAAGAATGTCTGCAAAGGATGTCTTCAATTGGATCAGTTCTGTAGCCCAACTTTGCTTCATTCTATCCAAAATTGAAATGTGACCACTCAACAAAAATGCAAAAGCTTCTGCCCTCTTGAGATCTGTCGGATCATTTGTTTGGGCGGTGGTCTGAGCATCACTGATGGCCTCATGCATAGTTTCCAACTTAGGGATTATAATCCTTCTAAGTTCTCCCATCCGGTTAGTGATATTCTTCCTTTCCTTCTCAAGGTTCTTTATTTCATTCAAGACTGCAGTAGTCTGACATTCTTGATTTACTATGGAGGAAGAGAGAGGATCAAAACTTTAAGATAAACTTTGTAGTTTGTCCTGTTCCTCTTTTATTTTCTTATCAATTTCTGCTGTTGCCTTTGACCAGGAGATACAAAATTTGTAAATATCACCGCCATCCTTAAGAGCATTTTCTAAGCTCTTTATTCCAATACTCATATTTCTCCTATCGTTAGAGATTAATCCTAATACTTCTGAAAGTCTTTTATCCAAAAATTCCTTCCGGACCTTTTCTTCAGCTGATTTTTCTAGAGAATTAAAATGTGTATCAACACTGCTAACTAAGGTTTTTAGATTACCGGAAGAGGAGGCTGCCGGATCTATCTGGACCGATGGCATAATTTTCTCAAGCACTCTGGAGGCAGCCTCTATCAACTCACAGTCTTCCATATGAGACTTTAGGAGCTTTTCATTTGCCTTAGCATTTGCAAATGAGGCTATCTTCATTGTCTGCACCGGAGAGAGGGAATCAAAGTTGAATGGGCCTTGTAGTAGCTCTGGTTCATCGATCTCTATTGTTTCTTTGCTCAAAAATTGTTGAACAGTTTGTGCAGTGTCTCTTGTCGGAGACAGATGTTTCTTTTCTTCTGCAGTCTTGGAACTGTCCTTTGGGATTTTCTCTGATGGAGTCTTCTCTTTCTCTGCACCCTTGGTACTGTCAACCTCTTTATCTTTCACCACTGCTTCCTTCTCCTGTAATTTCTCTTCTTCTTTAGATCCAGAGACTGTAGGGGAAACCGGAGGAGAGATGCTAGCCTGTTCATAGGCCACTTCTTCTGGAGCAGAGGTTTCCAAGTCCACAGCTGTTTCTGCACCTAAGTCCTCTACAACAGGAAGATTGAACCTTTTGAAGGCCTTCCAGAGGATCTCTTCTGTCTCTTTGGCCACCTTGTCAGTCTCACCAAGCATGAGTTGATTCATCCTGGCTTTACTTCTGAACTCATCTTTGCAGTCTTTGAATATTATGTTCATTGTCTTGGGATCAATTTGAGGATATAGCTGAATAGCTATCTGCTCCCGGATCTCAAGATCTTTTGCATGAGCATTATTCTTTCTTATTTCTAATTCCTTTTCTAGGCTTTTAGGAATTTCAGAAATAATCTCAATAAAAGCTTTATTGTAGATGTTCAAATACCTTATTATGGCCTCTTGCAGGATCTTTTGATCTACCTCATTGTAGTCATCATAGAATTCAGCCACCGGTTGAAGGTTCCCGTCCACAGTGACTGATTTGACTACACTGTCTAGAGACAGGGTGGGCTTTTCAGAAAATTCTTCTGTCATTTCTTCCTTGTCTCGGCCAGAAGAGGGTTTACCGGATCCTTTCTTTTTCTGTTTCTTTATCTCTTTCACTCCTTCATCTGACTCAATTTCTTCTTCATCCTTTTGGCTTTGATAGGCTCTTGAGGCTTTTGTCTTGGATCTTTTACCGGATCCCTGGACTTTCGGTTTTGAGCTTTTGGTTTTGATAGGTGTGGATCCTTTAGATGATCTGGTCCGGGTTGAGGATTCCACTGGAGTACTTTTCTTGCTTTTCTTTTCTGCCTCTTTCTTTTCTTCCTCAGATTTTCTTCTCTTTTCCCGGCTGGCATCAAGTGCCTCTTTTGAGATGCCTAGGCCTTGAGCAATGTGCTCTACTTCTTTTCTCACCTTTCTCTTTATCTCAGGTTCCCTGAGTTCTACATGTATCTTTACACTCAGCACCTCAAAGGTTCCAAACCTTTGTGCCTTTGGATCTTTGGGCTGACTTAGCATGTGTTGAACATGCAGCTCCACTATCTGTTCATCCACTTCATACCCCATGGGCATGATCCAGACAGTCCTTGGCTCCACTGCCTCCATTAGGCACTGATCAGTGTCCACCATAAAGCACACTGAGTCTTTGTATTTTTCAACAAGAGACTGGGGAATTCTCTCTCTTGCTTGCATCATGCTTTGGAAGTTTTTGAAGTATCCCCATAGGGCTGTATTTCTTGCTTTGGCATCCCCAAGCCCATGTAGATAGTCTCTTATCTGGACTGCAACAGGTTTGTCATTCTGCCATGCCCATCCACTTGATCCGGGCAGCTCATTCATGAAGTAGAAGAATAGACATAATATAAGAGTACCATACTTAAAGGAATTCTTCTTGTCCTTCTTGATTTTCTGTATATTTTCCATTAATTGACTTAAGAGTAGTTCGCAGAGATCATAATCTGCATTCTTCCTTAGCATTTCATAGGCAGTATATACTGCAGTTCCGGATACATAATTCTCCCTGCTGGAGTGAAAGATCTTGTATCCTATTATCATGGACGCATACTTGATATCCGGATCAAAAATATCTTCAATGGTCATTGCCCTCTTATCAAACTTTGATCCGGTGGCCTCAGTTACAATGTTATTTTTGACAGATTTGAGGATAGGTATCCCTCTGGAAGAGTATAGACCAGTTACTGCTCTAATTGCCTCTTTTGTGATCTTGCAGGGTCTATCCAGCCATAGGAAGTTGTCATGCATCCTGCTCAGTACATACCGGACCCATTCATCTTCTTCAAAGCAGGGGAAATGAATAAATTGCTCAAATTGTTTCTTCTGGATACCCTTATACTCTGGTTTAAGCTCAAAAGCATTGTCTATCAGTTGCTTGTGATAGAGATCTCTCAATTTGAATTCCCCAAATTCCTCAATGCTTGCATGTATGTAAACCCTAATGTCTTTTGTGTGTAAAACTCCGTGAGGAACACTGGAAAATGCTCCTAAGGGATCTACCTCCAATGACTTGTATGGATGTTTCTTAAATTCAGGTCGGGGCCTATATGAGATTTTCACTATATTTGGAGTAGCCATTTCTTCAAAGATTTGCAGTGAGATAATGAAAACGGAGAATACCTTATGCGCCTTCAGTTTGCACGGAGTGGTTGGATTGATTTCTTTATGCAATGACTTCGGCAGGAGATCTTTGGTGTGCTTGATGAATCTTGTTGCAGAGCTCCACTTTTCGCTTCTTCTTGAGTGCAGAATGAGCAAATGCTTTTTGAGAAATCCCTTATATTGCTCCACAAACCCTAATATCTGATGGCAATAAATGCTCGACCTATATTATTCCAGTTTGCCTTATCCGGATAGCTTGGAGTATCCCGGATTAGTCCTGATCTGTGAACATCATCCGAATCTTTCAATCATGAATAAATCTAGGTGACACATTACAAGAACATCCCAAACACTCTGTCCAATCCGCAGAATAAGACAATGCACTTCCGGATCTCTCCGGACCTTTTTGTAATCCTCTGTTATACCGGAGCATCTCCCGGAACAGGTCTTACTTGATCGATCACAGCTTCTTCATATCTCCATGCGGACCTCTGAAATCTTATCTGGATCATCTCAAGACTTATATCTTTAAACCCTTTACTCCGCATCTTGTGCCACATCTGGCACCACTTGATTTGCTGGGGGAACAGGATTTTCTTTGAGTCTCCCCCTGAGCCAGAGCTTACTTTTTAATTTCCGGAAGAAATATCAGCACCAGAATCTGGTGCGGATCCAACCTCTACATTCTCTGAACTTTTCTTCACCCAAATCTTGCTCATCTGATTCCTAACTTCATCCGCATTCATCTTTTGTTTACCCTTTTCTTGATTCTGATTATACACCGGACCTCTTTTGTCCTGATTCTTGCTTCTGCAGACTTTAGCATTATGACCGGACCTATTACAGATTTGGCAAATAACATTTCTTTGCATATTTGACTGATAAACTCTTGATCTGCATTGATTAGCCATATGACCTACTCTATTGCATGTAAAGCATCTACCTTTGAATGATTTGTTTACTTGCATATTTCTGCATTCATGGGATTTGTGTCCATACCTTTTGCAGTTAAAGCACTGTCCGGAGAAGGATGAATTAATCTGATTCATTCTCTTTCTGCACTAATTAGCTTTGTGACCAAAGTGGTTGCAGCTGTGGCAGTATCCATTGAAAGATGGATATCTTTGAGCATTGGGCTGTCTTACCGGAGGTCTTCTAGGCCTATTCCTTGGATTTTCTGATCCAAAATTCTTTTGACCGGATCTAGAGCTTTCTCCTTTCTCATATCCCAAACCATACTTGTCATCTGTCATCTTTTGACTTCCAAGAAGTACTTCAAGTTGGGCAGAACTTATCTTGAATTTTTCTTTATATTCATTTGCTGTTTGAAGATCTCTTTTGAGAGAGGCAATTTGATCCTCAAGTTTTTCTTCATTATCTTTGGCATCTTCAAGATCAGATTCAAGATGTCTGATAATCCTGTCCATTTGGTGGCATTCTTCTGATTTTTCTTTAAGAGATTGTCTTAGATTGTCTTCAGCTTTTCTTTTTTTCTTCAATCTCTTGAGTAAACTTTATAGTTCCTGATTCCATTTCATGTCTTAACATAATGACTTCTTTTGATAACTTTTCACATAACTTGGTTTGCTCAGTCAATTCTTCATTTGTATTGCTTTCTTCACTTTGTCTTGCCAATTGTTGGAGCAGCTCCTTTCTCTTTTTCATAGAGAGACTTAATTTGTCCTTTAATTCTCTCATGAATTCATCAGCCTGTTTGAGTCTTTCCTTTAATTCATTGACTTCAGAATTTGACTGTTCAAGATCCTTAAGGGCAGTCTTGAGTTGCTCCCTTAAACCATATGCATCCATTTGAGCTCCCAGATCTTCCTCAAGCTGTTAGGCTCTATTAGGAGGAACCTTGCTCTGATACCAATTGTTGATAACTGAGAGGGGGGGGGTGAATTAGTTATCCTAATTATTTCCCTTTTGAACTTTCTTATTAATTAATGCAGCATTGAATCAAACACAAAAACATTACCATGAAATAAGAAAAACATGACACAGTATTTTTGACGTGGAAACCCTGTTAAGGGAGAAAACCACGGGGTGATTAACCCAAAGATTATTCTCTGTTAAAAGAATAGGGAATTACAAAAATGACACTTGCCAATTAGGGCTCACTGCCTGAGCACACTGCTCACAAAGAGGCCCACTGCCTACAAGGAGACACACTGTCTACAAAGTGATAAGAATCACAGTCTTGAACTGATTGGAAGCATCTACATATGCTGGAGTTTAGTTCCGGTTAGGCTCAATATACTGATCTGCTGCACTTCATCTTTCCTCTGTTCTTTATTCTGCTATCCTTTCACATACCGGATCTTTCTTACTACTTCTGCTCTGTTCTGCACTTATTCGCATACACCATCACACAATTACTTTCTTCACAACTAAATCCATCCTCTATATATATCCGCACAAGTAATTTCATCACCTTTCTAGTCGGCATCCGGAACAGTCTAGTTTCTTACAAACTCTGTTCTGTCAGCTAAATCCTTGCTCACCAAGCAATGCGGATCAAGCATATACTTGTAGATATCATTAATCATGTCGGCCAAACATGATTCATGCCTTCACAACCTTTACCATCAACAGTAACACATCCAGAAAATAGTCTGATACTCTGTCAGTCAGTTCTTCCTCTGTTCTCACTGTCTCTCAGGAATCCGGTACTCAACTATTCATATCTTTTTCTTTGCCCATCACCGGAGGCTAAATCCTTGGAATATACCACTCAAGGTAGTCCTCTTGACTTCCCCAAATCTGCACTGCACCAAGACACTTCCTCTGAGAGATCCGGACCAATCTGTCGGACCTTGCCATATGCTCTGTTCTTGTTCACCGGACCACAACAATCTTCATTCTGACTTCCAGTAGAGACACACCATGACTTGCGGATATGTGGGATGACCTTTGTTGCCATCAATGACAACAACCACGAATCCATATAGTGTCTCTTGCCAACAGTATTCCCTATTCAACATCTAAGAAATATGCTTATTAACTTGGTGGGATGTTGACACGAAGCAAATAAATCCTCTCTTATGCAGACCAAAATTGTGAAATAAGTGCAAAGGGGCTAGCTTTGGGCCTATGCTTAGTTGTGAATCTAAGGATTTTAGTCCTAAAACTACTTCTAAATGTCCTAAAGGTTTGTATTTGAAGTATGAATTTGCTTTTTTGGTATTTGGATGCAAAACTAGGACTTTGGTTGTAACCTCAATACAAGACTGGACAGTGCCTATCTCAGGGCTCGGAGTCAATAGACATACACATGTGAATGGTTACCATAAACATATATCAATGACTGGATTTCAAGGGGATTTATAGTGTCTGCCTTACAGATACTTCCCAAAATTGAGTATTCAGTTATCTCTACTTACAAACATCCTCACTGCAATATATTCTTCCCAACATTTAACCCAAAACATTTAATCTACTCCTTGAGCAGAAGTAAAAGATCAAGCATTCAATATAGTAAACCCATAATCTAGAATCTTAAACACCCCTTAGCTGTTTAGATCTAGAAGAAGAACACATTCAATTTGGAGATAGATAACAGAATACATGTAATGAAGCATTCCTCATTTAAATCAACATGAAATCAGTAGATTTATGCATAAAACATACAACATGAGATTCATAAACTCACAAAAACACCCAAAATAGAGCCACCAACGAAGTTATATCTTATCACAACACCAAAACTTGTCCAGTTTTCAACAACAAAATGACACAGTTTGGTCCTCTTATATCTAGACTATGCACCCAACAAATTAATTACATGGCAATCAAAAATTTAGCTAGATACAATGCACCAGAAAATGGCACCCAAATCATTAAAAGCGCAGGCAGGATAGGAAGGAAAAATAGGTGAATTTGGGATCTGCATCGCCGCCCGTAGATTTTCCTCATAAATCTGGTAGTTACCCTATCAACTCCATCGACCCTACCTCTGCAAATAGCCAATAATGGCTCACCTACCTGCAACTCCTCTTGAAATTTACAGCAGCATGTTCATGGAGTTTTCCCACTCAAAACATGACTGCATATGCACAAGAAAAACCTTCACTGAAGGTTTAAAACACAGCCGTTGATCTTATTCTCCTATCACTGAGATCAATGGTGTCAAAACATGCTGAAAAGTACTCCACCAATGATATCGTGCCATGTGAGCACCCTATGCATCCATCGCTTACTTTTTTGCCATCCATTTTGCCCTTCTCACCCTTTAAATCTTTGTATATGCAGAATGCATATACGCACAACTATCTGGACACGTGGCAGCATCTGGTTGGGTCTCTGTCACTATGAAATAGCATATCCATCAGTCATCAGAATGACCTAGGAAGTATCAGCCGATATATAATGTTATGCCGACGAACCATTTTATCAATATGTGCATTTGGGATTATATATTACAATCGCCACATACAAGACGGACCCCAAATCCTTATGAAGCATTTTGCAATCGCATTTGGGTCCAAGTTGTATCTTACCTCCTTTGTATATCTGCGATATACAATGCACACATACATTCTGTGGACCTCAAGTACTTATCTAGGTTGTATATTTTTCCTTGTATCATTGCCTTGTATATCGCAAACATACAACGTGGATATACAAAACAAAACATACAATCCAGACTTGTGCCTTTTTTATCAACCAGAATGCAATATTTTTTAGGTTTGGGCTTTGCATATTTGATTGCATGTGCCAACATACAATTGCCTTTGTATGCAACTGGTGGGCCCGACCTTTTGTTTCTCTTCCTTACACATTGACAATGCATATCTCCTTTGTATGTTGCCGCCAATGTACATTTCACTTACACCTTTGGGATGTACATTCTGCCTTTGTACATTGATCCTTGTATGTTGGACTTCCATCTGCCTTGCTTGTATATCGCCCTTGTATATTTCCTTATGCATCCGCGATATACAACCCGCTATACATTCATCCTTGCATATCTACTTTGACTTTTCAACCTTGCCATTGTATGTATGTCGCCCGCCAGATTTGATAAATTTTGAGATCCGCCACTTGTATCTACCCGTTGTATATCCGAATATACAACATATAAACCTTTTGATGCAACTGCAGAATCTGCGATGGAATATTCCAGGAATGTACCCGAATGCCACATACAAACCTGATATGCATGCAAAGAGACATACAATGATTTTTCACCATTTTCAAAGGCCGATTGAACTTCTTTTTCAGGTCTAGCCTTGTACATATGCATTTGTACATTTGAACTTGCACATTTCAAATGTACATGTAAACAACAATGTATGTACAAAGATACATGCATGCAACTGAATTTTTTGCACTTTTCAACTGTAAAGGCCAAAAGACTTAGAATCTTTTGGATTTTTTGGGAAGGTGCATGCATGTTGAAATGCTTGAAACCTAACTGTTTATGCAGGCACTAACAATGACTCCGACTGGGGATGCATGCCTCTTCCAGGCATGGCAAGAACTTTAGATCTCTGGGATGTAGACCAGTCCCTATCCATTGGGCTACAAAGTCAAACACTGCACCAACCTGCATCACAAATCACATTTTAAAAATTTACTTCGTGGCCTAGGGCCACCAAAAGGAAAAACTAGAATTTTCCTTTGTCAAACACTCTATTTTTATCTGGATTCACTGGGTCAAGCCTGAAGATACTGTCACTATCCGGCCACAAACAAACCTTGTCATTTGCATATTCAAACATCTAATTAAGCTTGCCTCTATCAACCTTATGCAAATAACCTTCAACATCAAGCAACATGTGAATGTCATATTCATTAAACCATGTACTCCCATATGAAATATAACATTTATCATCATCTATATCAGCAATATGCATTGTAAAATGATCTCCTAGCTAAACTAAAAACTGAAAGCACTCAAAGTCCACCATACAACTAGGAACATCAGGCCTCATTTCATCACAATCTCGCATATCAAAGAAAAATCTCTCATTTTCATATTTGTGCATATCATGCAAACAATCATCAGCTGCACCAAATTGGAAAGGATCAGACACAAGCACCTCTCTACAATAACCTTCATGATGTATGTTGGTTTCTCTTTCATCAGGATGAAAATCAGAATTCTTATCAATAATAATACTTTGATTTTCACCATACTCAAACAGATCCTCCTCACTATATGTATCAAAAAAGGTTGATCCAGGTGTTTCAACTTCATTACAATATGCCACTGGTTCATGGGCAGCAGAACATGCATTTTCATTACCAATGAATTCTCTTTGTGGAGGAGTATTAGCCTGTGTGTCATAAACAAAACTATAATCAAATAAAGAACAATAAAGCTCAGCACTAATACCTGTTTCAATTTCTGATTGCTCTTCATCATCTCCATGTGTCTGAATAAAAGGAAATGGTTTAAACATGGAAATGCTCCTTTGTTTGTAGATTTCTTCTCTATCTTGTGCACAATTATCTCCACAAACCCACTCAAACAAGTATTCATTTATGTCCATAACCTCATCATTGTTTTCAGAACCAGATACCTCAACCTTGAAATGGGAGTCACCATTGATCTTCACATTGGCACCCTCAACTGGTGAACAATCCAACTGAGCATTGTTATTAGCATTACATTCACACATAGCAGCATTGTCAACTTCCATATTTTCATTTACATATTTGTCTTCAAATGATGCCATGATCACTTGGTCATTTGCAACCACACAACTACTATTCACACCAAAGCCTATGGACATGGAATTCTGTATGTGTATATTCTTCATTTTTTTTGTATTTTCTAAAAATCTGTATGCCATCTACACACTTGTTATCTTGAATTCCCTCAATATTGCACTAGAGCCCTTTTCAAAAGCTTCAAAATATATGCCAACGCAGGCTGAAGTATCAGGTCTGAAGTCTTTAGGAATTTGTGAAAGGGCTACTGCAAATCTATGACTGAAATCAATACTAGGCTCTTTATCTTGTCTCTAGTAAACCTGCCTATCAGGACCTATTCCTTTTTCATTTTTAGCAAGTCTATAACTTAAGTCCTTAAAAACAGTTGTCAATTTATCTAATTTATCCTCAGAAGTAGATGCATTACCTTGAGTACTTTGAGGCTTATTTGGATTTTGCAGAATCTTCACATCATCCCTTCTATTTGTCTTACCATATGCTTTCCTATTATTTTTAATATTTGTTGCAATCTGAAAGCATCTCTGAGGCTATTTGGACCCTTATCTCTTAATCCATATGCTATTTTGGCATCAAAAGCATTTATGTAGAGAACCACACACATTGGTTCATTAGGTCTCATGTGAGGTGGTAATTTGTTCAACACTTTAGTGAATCTACCATTAAAATTTGCAACTTGCTCATTTGACCCCTTAGTGATACTGGTGAATTCATTTACAAAAAAGCTTGGGTCAGTTTTGTCACCATATTGCTCCTTAAAAATCCTTCTAAAATCATCCCATGATGAGATACTTCGGTCAGGTAGACCTTTATACCATTCTCTAGCTTCATCAACTAAGGATTGTGTAAACAACTTCATAAAAACATCCTCATGCTCGACCTCAAAGTTGTCCATAACATTTTGAAAATCCTTTAGATGATCCTCACCTGACACAGTATTGTTTCCTAAATTTTTTGGCACCTACAGCCTTACATGTTTGTCAATTGGATTAGGGTAACCAGAAATACCATCAAAAACAAGTTGCTTGAATCTGTCCAGCTACATAGGCTGTCTACCAAATTGATTAGCATTAGCATTCCTATTTGCATTCTGATTTCTCACATTATTTAATGGTACCCTAACATTGTTTACATTCTGTCTCTGATCATTCTATTGATACTGGACTTTATTTCTATGCTAGTTTCTCAAGACATTTACATTATCAAGGGTGGGGACTGTATCATGTTGAGCAGTTCTCAGAGCTTGCACTTTTTGTCTCATATCATCTCTAACCTTCACAACTTGTAAATATTCTAATTCAACACTTAAGCTTTTGTTTTCTTCAGCTAATTGTTCATCTTTGGGCATAGAAGAGGATGGTCCTTTTCCATATTGGTCCTCATCATCATCCCTTGGGGACTCAGTCTCTCCTCAAATTTGTCAGATGGATCTAAGAAAGAGTGTTCCTAAAACACCTCTGATCTCACTCTCAAATTAACACCGTGTTGTCTTTCATATACATTCTGGATTTTAGCCCCAATGTTTGAAAAATAAGGTATTGTCCGCTTTGAAGATCCTATATTATCTTAGATATTATCATTACTTCTGGGAGAACCCTCTTGACTAGCTTGACCAATCCCTTTTTTCCTGTACATCATTTTTCTGGGTAATTCTGCAGACAGAGGATTACGCAGGGATCTTCTCCCTTGCATAATTTTTTTTACTTTACCGGTTAGGAGATTATTCGGAGTCACCACCTACTATTAGGAATTATTTTGGTTTAAACCAGGGTTCTTATACCAAGCAGTCCCCAACGGAGTCGCCAAATCTGTTAGTTTTCAATCTGACTGGATGTTTCCTAGTTATCCCTACAAAGTAGCCATCATTGATCAACGGGATTCCCAGGCCAGGGGTCAACAGTATAGGAGATAGACTCTATAGATATCTCCTCTTCTTCTTCAAGCTCTGCAAAAACTAGGGGGGTATTCCCTATTCAACATCTGAGAAATGTGCTTATTAACTTGGTGGGATGTTGACACAAAGCAGATAAATCCTCTCTTATGCAGTCCAAAACTATGAAATAAGTGCAAAGGGGCTAGCTTTGGGCCTATGCTCAGTTGTGAATCTAAGGATTTTAGTCCTAAAACTACTTCTAAATGTCCTCAAGGTTTGTATTTGAAGTATGAATTTGATTTTTTGGTATTTGGATGCAAAACTAGGACTTTGGTTGTAACCTCAATACAAGACTGGATCGGTGCCTATCTCAGGGCTCGGAGTCAATAGACATACACATGTGAATGGTTACCATAAACAAATATCAATGAATGGATTTCAAGGGGATTTATAGTGTCTGCCTTATAGATACTTCCCAAAACTGAGTATTCAGTTATCTCTACTTACAAACATCCTCACTGCAATATATTCTTCCCAACACTTAACCCAAAACATTTAATCTACTCCTTGAGAAGAAGTAAAAGATCAAGCATTCAATATAGCAAACCCATATTCTAGAATCTTAAACACCCCTTAGCTGTTTAGATCCAGAAGAACACATTCAATTTGAAGACAGATAATAGAATACATGCAATGAAGCATTCCTCATTTAAATCAACATGAAATCAATAGATTTATGCATAAAACATACAACATGAGATTCATAAACTCACAAAAACACCCAAAACAGAGCCGCTAATGAAGTTCTATCTTATCACAGCACCAAAACTTGTCCAGTTTTCAACAACAACAGAATGACATAGTTTGGCCCTCTTATATCTAGACTATGCACCCAACAAATTCATTACATGGCAATCATAAATTTAGCTAGATACAATGCACCAGAAAATGGCACCCAAATCATTAAAAGCGCAGGCAGGACATGAAGGAAAAATAGGTGAACTTGGGATCTGCACCGTCGCCCACAGATTTTCCTCATAAATCTGGTAGTTAGCCCGTCAACTCCATCAACCCTAACTCTGCAAATAGCCAATAATGGCTCACCTACCCGCAGCTCCTCTTGAAATTTGCAGCAGCACATTCATGGAGTTTTCCTACTCAAAACATGACTACATATGCACAAGAAAAACCTTCGCTGAAGGTTTAAAACACAGCCGTTGATCTTATTCTCCTATCGCTAAGATCAATGGCATCAAAACACGCTGAAAAGTACTCCACCAATGATATCGTGCCATGTCAGCACCCTATGCATCCATCACTTACTTTTCTGCCATCCATTTTGCCCTTCTCACCCTTTAAATCTTTGTATATGCAGAATACATATATGCACAACTGTCTGGACACGTGGTAGCATCTGGTTGGGTCTTCGTCACTATGAAATAGCATATCCATCAGCCATCAGAATGACCCAGGAAGTATCGATCGATATGCAATGTTATGCTGACAAACCATTTTATCAATATGTGCATTTGGGATTATATATGTGAGATTGTATATACAATCACCACATACAAGATAGACCCCAAATCCTTATGAAGCATTTTGCAATTGCATTCAAGTCCAAGTTGTATCTTACCTCCTTTGTATATCCACGATATACAATGCACACATACATTCTGCGGACCTCAAGTACTTATCCGGGTTGTATATTTTTCCTTGTATCATTGCCTTGTATATCGCAAACGTACAATGCAGATACACAAAACAAAACATACAATCCAGACCTGTGACTTTTTTATCAACCAAAATGCAATATTTTTTAGGTTCGGGCTTTGCATATTCGATTGCATGTGCCAACATACAATCACCTTTGTATGCAACTGGTGGGCCTGACCTTTTGTTTCTCTTCCTTGCACATTGACAATGCATATCTCCTTTGTATGTTGCCGCCAATGTACATTTCACTTGCACCTTTATGATGTACATTCTGCCTTTGTACATTGACCCTTGTATGTCAGCCTTGCATCTGCCTTGCTTGTATATCGCCCTTGTATATTTCCTTATGCATCCGTGATATACAACCCGCTATACATTCATCCTTGTATATTGGCTTTGACTTTTCAACCTTGCCATTGTATGTATGCCACCCACTAGATTTGATAACTTTTGAGATCCACCACTTGTATCTACCCGTTGTATATCTGAATATACAACAACGTACAAACCTTTTGATGCAACTGCTGAATCTGCGATGGAATATTCTAGGAATGTACCCGAATGCCACATACAAACCCAATATGCATGCAAAGAGACATACAATGATTTTTCACCATTTTCAAAGGCCGATTGAACTTCTTTTTCGGGTCCAGCCTTGTACATATGCATTTGTACATTTGTACTTGCACATTTCAAATGTACATGCAAACAACAATGTATGTACAAAGATACATGCATGCAACTAAATTTTTTGCACTTTTCAACTGCAAAGGCCAAAAGACTTGGAATTTTTTGAATTTTTTTGGAAGGTGCCTGCATGTTTAAATGCTTGAAACCTAACTGTTTATGCAGGTACTAACAGTTGGTACTGGCAAAAGTTACTTATTTGTTCAAATTGATCAAAGTTGGTTGTGGCATAGGAGAATGTGTCATGTAAATTTTGATAATATCAACAAGATAAGCAACACTCAAGCTGTAAGAGATTTTCCAAGACTGGTGAAACCTACTAACAGTTTGTGCAAAGAATGTCAGTTGGGTAAGCAGAATAGAGTCACATCTAAAAGTAAGGAACAATCTTCAACCAGATTGTTAGACTTGGTGCACATTGATCTCTATGGTCTGACAAGAATCAAGAGTCTGCAAGGAGGTAGGTATTTCATGTTGATGATTAATGACCACTCCTAGATGATGTGGGTAACTTTCTTGAAAGAGAAATCTGAAGCACTTGATAAGTTTAAAATATTCAAGGCTATGGTAGAAAATGAAACATGCATAAACATAAAATGCCTTAGGTCTGATAGAGGTGGAGAATTCACATCCAGTGAGTTCATATCATTTTATGAGGAACATGGGATAAATAGACAATTGTCTGCTCCAAGGACTCCACAGCAGAATGGAGTAGTGGAGAGAAAGAACTGGACCATCCAAGAAGCATCTAGGACCATGATGATGCAAGCAAATGTTCCTCAGATCTATTGGAGAGAAGTTGTAAGCATTGTTGTCTATACTCTTAATCATGTACAAATCAGAGGCAATACTGGTAAGACCCCTTATGAACTTTGGTTTGGCATCACTCCTACTGTGAAGAATTTCAGAGTCTTTGGTAGTAAATGCTATATCAAAAAAAATGAAGACCTTGGCAAGTTTGATGCTAAAAGTGATGAAGGAATATTCTTGGGATATTCTACTCAAAGCAAAGCATACTGGTGTTATAACAAGAGATTGAGAAAGATTGTAGAAAGTACAAATGTGAAGGTTGATGAAGGCATGGAAAGTCCCTCAAGGTATTATGAGTATGAAGCAAATGATCAGAATGATGTCTCAGACCAAGGAGAATAAGTCCCAACTCCAGTTCAGATTCAGACTGATCCGGAGACTCTTGAAATACAAGAAGAAGAGACAAGTTTGCATAAACCTGTCCAAGAATTAGAAGTGTAAGAGCATCCCAAAACTCCCAGGTATGTAAGATTGAATCATTCTGAAGATCAAATCATAGGAGATAGAAGCAAAGGTGTTCAAACAAGAAGAAAAATTACTCACGATTAAGTGAAGTATTGTTTGATTTCAAAGATTAAACCAAAACAGTAAGTGAAGCATGCAATGATGAAAGCTGGGTTAAAGTAATGGAGGAAGAATTGATGCAGATTGAAAAGAATCACACTTGGGATCTTGTCCCCAGACCTAAGGACAAAAATGTGATTGGGACTAAATGGGTCTTGGTGGTGTTCACCTAGGATTAGGGTTCTGAATTTGAGTTTGCAAGGTCCTGTGTTTATCCCTTCAAACCCTTAGTGCCTTAGTTTGAATTTTCCTCAGCCTCCATGTATTGTTTTATCGCTTTTTCCTGTCGCACTTGAGGAAAATGTTAAGTTTTTGTATGTGTAATTGCAAATGTATGTTGGCAGGCTTGTGAAATCTCTATCGGCTTCCAAAAAATGATGAAAAAATGAGTTACATGCATTTTGAATGCATATCAGGCTCAAAAGGATGCATGTACATAGAGGGAATCTTTCACAGAATCTCGGGGATAGTTGCTGCTTGTATATCAGCTCTGCTTGTATATCGGGCTTATATGTCTGAACATACATCGGCTACATGAAAAGGTCTTTGTATCTCCAAGATACAAGAAAAATATGCAAGGGTCCGCCTCACATGCAAAGTGAACAGTGCAGCGGAGGTGCATTCGGTTGGGCCTGCAGGTATATGCAAGTGGAGTTGTAGATGTTCAACATACAAGGGGAGTATGCATATAAAATATTCCAATAAGATTCCCTGCTTGTATGTTAGGGAGGTTTGTATGTTTTCCTTTGTATTTTGACATACAAACAAAATATACATTCGCGAGATGCAAGTCGGATTCTAGGATGTTTCAAATTTGCCTTATGATGTGGCGAGATCCGCAGTTTGCATGTATGTTGGGTTTGTATATGCAACATACAACCCGATATACAAAGAGGTAGCATACAACCCAGACGTGATGGAGGAGTGAAATACAGTGAATAAGTATTTGAGGTCCGTAGGTTGTATAAGGTGCTTGTATATGCCAATATACAAGCTGATGTGCAATGAAAGGGATACAAGCCAGATTTGAACCGATTCTCAAATTGTTCTATAAAATTTGAGGTCTGGCTTGTATACAAAGTGCTTGTATATGCTTTTGCATGTACAAAGCAATAAGTACAAAATGGACATGCAAGTCCGACCTGATTAGAATTCCAAGTTGCTCTATAACAGTTTGGGGTCGGCCTTGTAGGGTAAGCGATTTATATATGCATTTGAGCATGCATATACAAGGGCGAAAAAGGCAAAATCGAAGGGAGAAAAGCCAATGATAGAAACATGAGGTGCCTACGTGGCACGATTTCACTGGCCGACGACTTTTCAACATTTTTTGGGTGCCATTGATCGCAGCGACGAGAAGATGATCAACGGTCTTGTTTTGAACCTACAGCAAAGGTTTTTTCCTGTGCATTTGCAATCATTTTTGAGCGGGAAAACAACAGATGCATCTTCTGCTACATTTCAAAGGGGCATGTGGGTAGGTGAGACAATAATGGCCAACTTGCAGAGGATGATCGATGGAGTTGACAGGTCAACCACCTGATTGATGAAGAAAATCCCTGGGCAGCGGTGCAAATCCCGAGTTCACCTGCTCATTCCTCTTTGTCTCTCTGCTGCATTTACTATTTTGGGCGCCATTCTTGGTGCATTGTATTTTGGTAGGAATTTTGAAATGCCATGTAATTAATGTTGAATACACAATCCTACTGTATAAGAAGGACTGTGTTACTCATTTTCAAGGTTGTTGAAAATTGGACAATTTTTGGTGATGTAATCGGATACAGTCTCATTGGTGGCTTTGTTATGGGTAATTTGTGAGTTTATGAATTGTATGTTGAATGTCTTATATACAGAATTCATTAGTTTCATGTTGATTTAAATGAGTAATGCTTTAAAGCATGTATTTTGTTATTTGTCTCCAAATTGAATATGTTCTTCTTCTGAATCTAAATAGCTAAGGGGTGTGAGGGATTCTAGGATATGGGTTCCCTATCTTGAATGCTTAGTCTTTTACTTCTACTCAAGGAGTAGATTAAATGTTTTGGATTAAATATTAAGAAGAATACATTACAGTAAGGATGTTTGTAAGCAAAAATAACTAAATACTTTGTCTTGGGTATTGTCTGTAAGGTAGACATTGCAAAATCCCCTTGAATCTAATGATTGTTTTAAATCTATGATAAACACTCACATATATATATCTATTAACTCTGAGCCCTGGATAGGCACCAATCTAGTCTTGTATTTAGGTTACAACCAAGGTCCTAGTTTTGCATCCAAATATCATAAATCAAACTCAAACTTTAAATACAAACCTTTAGGATATTAGTAGTTTTACGACCCAAAATCCTCTATCTACAACTAAGTATAGGCCCAAAGCTAGCCCCTTTGCACTTATTCCATAGCTTTGGTCTGCATATGAGAGGATTTATCTTCTTCGTGTCAACATCCCAGCTAATACATAGATGCATTTCATAGATGTTGAATAGGGAATACCCCCTTGGTTCTGCAGAGCCTAAAGAAGAAGAGGAGATATATATAGAGAGTCTATCTCCTGTACTGTTGGCACCTGGCCCGGGAATCCTGTTGATCAATGATGGTTACCATGTATGGACTACTGGGAATAAGCATCCAGTTTGGGAAAAACACCAACAGATTTGGTGATTCTGCTGGGGAGTTTGTGTAAGAGCCCTGGTTAAAAGAAAATAATTCCTAGTTATAGGTGGCGACTCCAAACAAATCTCCCAACCGGTAAGATAAGAAATTGTATGCAAGGGAGAAGATCCCTGCTTAATTCTCTGTCTGATTAATTACTCAGAAAAATGATGTACAGGAAAAAAAGGACTATTCAAGCCAGTCAAGAGGGTTCTCCCAGAAGTAATGATAATATTCAAGACAATCCTGGGTATTCAAAGCGAACAATACCTTATTTCTCAAACACTGAGTTTGAAATCCAAAATGTATATGAAAGATAGTAGGGTGGTGGATTGAGAATGAGATCAGAGGTGTTTCAAGAATGCCCTTTCCATGATTCCCCTGATAGATTTGAAGAAGATGAATCCCCAAGAGATGATAATGATGATGACAATGTAATAAAACCTTCCTCTTCTATGCCTAGAGAGGAGGAATTAGCTGAAGAAATTAAAAACTTAAGGGCAGAATTAGAATATCTGCAAGTAGTAAATATCAGAGAGGACATGAGATAGAAAGTGCAGGCTCTACGAGTTGCTTAGAATGATTCAATTCCTACCCTTGAAAATGCAAATATGCAGACAAATCAGTGCAGAAATGAAGTCCAGAATCAACATAATGATCAAAGACAAAATGCAAATAATGCTAGAGTACCATTAAATAATGCAAGAAATTAGAATGCAAACAGAAATGCCAATGTTGATCAGTTTGATAGACAGCCGATGCAGCTAGATAGATTCAGACAACTAGTTTTTGATGGCATTCCTAGTTATCCAAATCCTATTGACAAACATGTGAGGCTGCAAGTGCCTAAATTTTCAGGAAATAATACTGTGTCAGGGGAAGACCATTTAAAAGCTTTTCAGAATATCATGAACAATTTTGAGGTTGAGCATGAGGATGTTTTCATGAAATTATTTATGCAATCCTTAGTTGATGAGGCCAAAGAATGGTACAAAGGTCTACCTGACAGGAGTATTTCATCATGGGAGGACTTCAGGAGAATATTTTAAGAACAATACGGTGACAAAATTGATCCAAGTTTCTTCATTAATGAGTTCATTGGCATTACTAAAGGATCAAATGAGCAGGTTGCTGATTTCAATGCTAGATTCACAAAGGTATTGAAAAAATTGCCACATCATCTGAGGCCTAATGAACCTATGTGCATAGTGTTATACATAAATGCTTTTGATGCCAAAACAACTTATGGATTAAGAGATAAGGGACCTCATAGCCTCAGAGATGCTTTCAAAATTGCAACAAATATTGAAAATAATAAAAAAACGTCTGGTAAGACAAACATAAGAGATGATGTAAAAATTTTGCAAAATCCAAATACTAAATCTCAAAGTATTCAAGGCAATGCATCTACTTCTGAGGATAAATTAGACAAGTTGACAACTATTGTTAAGGATCTTAGTTATAGAATGCTAAGAATGAAAAGGGGATTGGTCCTGACAGACAGGTTTACCAAAGGCAAGAAAGAAGACCATCATTACATGACATGCCATATAATACCAATTGGCATAATGGTAAACCTATTCTCCTAAACAGCAACCCAAGTCAAACGACTCAAAATGTTAAGGAAACACCTAACCCTTTGAAGAAAGTTGTTAATGTTGTTAATGATACCCCTTGGTGCATCATATGTCAAATGCCTCACTCACAGTCACAGTACATGATTGCTCAATCCGTGTATGATAATGCTTTTGCCTGTGATGAATGCAATGAGCCGCATTGCATGGAGGATGATAATGTCAACATGTTGTCTACAAACTGGGAATATCCTTTTCGTGATGCTGATGCAAGCATAAGTAATGAGGTTCAGGCCTGCCAGCAGTTTCCTTGTGATGAAGATGATGAGGATAGTTATGCTTATGCTCAAGATTCACATAACTTTCTGAATAACCTGCAGAGACCTTCTGATGAATAAATTAGAGTCTTTACAGCCGCAACAGTAGCTCAAGTCAAAAGCAATTATGACCTAAGAGGTAAGGCTCAGGTAAGTAACTCACACCAACCAGAGAATACTTTTGTGAGCCAGCCAGTGCACAGTCATAAAGGGGCTAAAACACAAACGAAGCAATAGAGCAATAATAAGCAAAATTTTAAGCAAAAAATAGGTCATGATCCGCAAGGACCAAAAAATAGAATTCCCCAGGTTGAGGATCAAAATAAAAAATTTTAGATCAAGAATGATAGTCAGGGAGCCATAAAGGTTAAAGTTGGATCATCTCAGGATAAAAATAAAAATGTGGAACAAGTTACAACTGTTATACAAAATTATGCTCCATTTGACATGACCCAAGTCTTGTCTCGGGTAAAAGTTTTTGTTCCACTGATGGAACTGATGAAATTTGAAGAATTTAGAAATAAAGAATTGTCCCTGATTTTAGGAGTGCCTTGCCAAACCAAGCCAAATGATGAACCTCAAGGTAAGAAACAAGCCCTATGTGTTGAAGAGGATGAAGTTCCTGAAGTATACATGGGGATGACCATGACAAAGTGCCCTTCATAGGTTGAGCCATTTTATGTCTCCCTCATCATAAATGGAAAGGTGATTAAGAATTGTATGCTTGATTCTGAAGCATCAACAAACATCATGCCTTTGGCTATTATGCAGCAAGTTGGGTTAAAGATAGACAAGGTGTGTGGGAAATGCTATGCCATGGATGCTAGAGAAGTACCAGTCATTGGAATTATGAAAGATGTGGATTTCAGATTGGCAGCATATCCTGAAAAGACCTACAAAATGAATATAACAGTCGTTGATATTAAGCCACAATATGGTATGTTGTTGTCAAGAAGATGGGCAGCATTGATTGGTGGAAGTATGCAATTGGACCTGTCATATACTATGATTCCAATGAATGGCAAGGATGTCAAATTGATTAGAGAAGAAAGATCACTAGACATAGTTGAAGATCAAGAGTCAGAGGAGCATATATGCTTTGTGGACACTGACTGCGATAATTTCAGAGTTGTCTCAAATGATAAAGGAGGTAAAGAGGGAGATATTTGCGTTCAAGAATTTGACCAACAGGGTCTATGGACCATGTACTTTGATGGAGCTTGTTCAAAAGATGGCTCTGGTGCTGGAGTTGTATTTCTATCTCCGACTGGTAAGCTTCTAAAATTCTCTTTCTTGTTGAAGTTTGCATGTACAAACAATATTGCAGAGTATGAGGCTCTGCTATTAGGATTGAATTTAGCTTTGAAGCATGGGATCAAGATGCTCAAAGTATTTGGGGATTCAGAGTTAGTTGTTTCCCAAGTCAAAGATAAGTATGCATCAAAAAATAAAAGATTAAAACAGTATAAGCATGTTGTTTGGGATACAATTGAATTGTTTGATGCTTTTTCTATAAATTGGATTGAGAGATCAAAAAATGTCATGGCAGGTTTTCTAGCTAATGTAGCCATAAGGCTAGATGATATAACTCTATCAGATGTTACAAATGTTGAAGTCAAACTTAGACCTACAATACCAAATAATGTATGCAGCTGGCAGGTATTTGATGATGACAGAGATTTGCTGAGATTTCTACATTGTATTGATGAATATGAGAAACAAGAAATGGATTTTTAGAACTTTGTGAAAGAGACTCTCTTAGGGAAAGAGGTGATTCAACTCAAGACAAATAAAATCCCTAGAGGGCTAGTCGCTTTAGAGAGAGCTTTTGACAATAGGGACCAATTTGTTACAAAGGCATCTCCAACAAACAAGAATGATTTGGAGGAGATAAACTTGGGAACATCTCATGCTCCCAAAAAAGGTATACATTGGCAAACAGCTCAAACCACACATCAAAACTATGTTGATTGCATTACTAAGAAAATATAAGCATGTCTTTTCCTAGTCTTATGAGGACCTGAAAGCTTATAGAGAGGATTTATTCCAACATGAGATCCCTTTGAAGCCCGGAGCTGAACCATTTAGACAAAAACAAAGACCTATTAATCCTACCTTAGCTCCAAAAATGCAGGAAGAACTCAAAAAGCTTAGGGAGGCTAGAATAATTATGCCAATCAGACATTCAACCTGGGTGTCTAACCTTGTCCCAGTCAGAAAGAAAAATGGTGACATCAGACTTTGTGTTGATTTTAGAAACCTGAATATATCCTCTTTGAAGGATAATTATCCACTGCCTAACATCAAGGCCATGTTGCAGAAGGTGACTGGCTGTGAACTTTTATCCATGATGGATGGATTTTCAGGATACAATCAAGTGAAAGTAAAAGAATCAGAATAGTTCAAGACTTCTTTCACCACTCCATGGGGAACCTATGTATATGTGAGAATGCCATTTGGGCTGACAAATGCATGTGCCACATTTCAGAGGGCTATGGATGTTGCTTTCGTAGGATTAATTGACTCAATCTTGGCTATGTATCAAGATGATCTGATAGCCTATTCAAAAAAAGAAGAGCAACATTGCATGCACTTAGAACAATTTTTTATTAGAGCATTGGAATATGGCATCTCACTCAACCCAAAGAAATGTGCTTTTGGGGTAGTGGAAGGAAAATTACTTGGTCACATTGTTTCCAAGGATGGAGTCAGGACTGATCCTGAAAGGGTGGCTGCAATTGAAAAGATTCAAATCCCTCGAATAGTGAAAGGTATTCAGTCCTTCTTTGGGCAGATTAATTTTGTTAGGATATTTATTCTTAATTTTGCAGAGACCACAAAAGATATCTCCAAGATGTTGAAGAAGGGTGCTATTGTCAAATGGGAAGATGAGGCAACCAAATCATTTCAGAATATTATAGAAGCTATAAAGATGGCTCTTTTGCTAAAATCTCCTAATTTTTCTAAGCCATTTCAATTATTCTCATTCGCTTCTTTCCATACTATTGCTGCATGTTTGTTACAAAAGAATAAAGAAGGTTTTGAACAACCTATAGCTTTCTTTAGTAGGTTGTTTCAGGCTGCTGAGTTGAAGTATGGCATCATGGAGAAGTAGGCATATGCACTGGTTAGGGCAGTCAAGAGTTTCAGGCCCTATTTAGTGCACTCTCACATAATTGCATATGTGCCTCATGCAGCAGTCAAGGATATCTTTACTTAGTAGGAGGTAACTGGGAGAAGATGCAGATGGATAAACAAGTTGCAAGAATTCAACATTGAAATACAAATCACAAAATTAGTAAGAGGGCAAGGTTTGGCAAAGTTGATGACATAGTCAAATCTAGAGGCATGCCAAGTGAATGCAATGCATAATGAAGTTATAAATGTATCATAATCTGAATGGTATAAGAACATAGTACATTATTTATAGAATTTGAATTGTCCTTCCCACCTCAGTGATAATCAAAAGAGGACCTTGAAGCTACAAGCTATTAAATACATCATTGTTCAAGGAGATTTGTGTTGGAAAAATCCTGATGGTGTGCTGCTCAGATGTGTGAATGAGGATCAAGCTAAGGATATTTTACGTGACATGCACAATGGAGTATGTGGTGGACATTTTACTGCCCAGACAATGGCCCATAAAATTCTCAGAGCAGGATATTGGTGGCCAACTCTCTTTTTAGATGCACAAAGAATGATAAGAAAATGTGATCCTTGCCAAAGGTTCTTAGGAAAGCTGAAATATGAAGGTGCATTGCCCCTCAGGACTATAACTGTAGAAGCTCCATTTCAGCAATGGGGAATTGATTTTATAGGGGAAATCTTAGAAAAATCAAGTGGAGGACATGGTTGGATTCTTGTCACCACTGATTACTTCACCAAATGGATTGAGGCCATTCCAACTAAAAAAACTACAAGCAAAGTGGTGATGGATTTTATTCTAGAAAATATTATTATCAGATTTGGAGTACCAGCCAAATTGGTTACAGATAATGCTATGTGCTTCAGGTTTGGTGAGTTTATTGATTTTTGCAATAATTATGGGATTAATTTGTTGCATGCATCACCATATCATCCACATGGGAATGGTCAAGCAGAGTCAAGCAACAAAATCCTCATGAAAATTGTCAAAAGGATGGTAGGTAAAAACAAAAGGGCTTGGGATTCAAAGCTAAAAATGGCATTATGGGCTGACAAAGTGACTACCAAGAAAGCAACTGGAAGGTCACCTTTTGAATTAGTATATGGTGCAGTAGCTAAATTACCTGTAAAGAACCTCCTACCAGTTTATAAATTCATACAAGAAAATGAAGAGGAGATTGAGGACTTAATGACTGAAAGAATAAATCAGCTAGTTGCAGTAGATGAAATGAGAAGAGGGGCGCATGAAACAAACATCAAGAGATAGCAAAAGGTAAAATATATGTTTGATAAAAGGGCTACAAAAAGAAAGTTTCAGATAGGTGATATGGTCCTTGTATGGAATGGAAGTGATGGTGACAGGTTGTCATTGATATCAAAAGTATGGTCAGTTGATGATGTAAAGTTGCCATAGCTGTTGCAGGACATCAAGAGGAGACAATTGTTTATTGTTTTGTCAGTTCACAGAGATGTTGAGTTGGTTTGGTGTAGTGTAATGCTCAAGACAAGGTTGTTAGGTTGTGCTTCTGTCATCTTCATAAGTTGATATGTCTAATGCATAAGATCAGGTGTTTTGATATGTTTGGTGTTGCTTCAAGTTCACAGATATAAGTTATGTCAGATACAAGACTCATGGTTATGATAGTCTTGTTTGATTTGCTTGATTGCATCATTCGTTGATTATCACATATTATGGACAGGTGATATCAAAGGTTAAGAGGATCTTGATTGGATCTCAATTGAACAATGTTGAGGATAATCTTGTGCTTCAAATGTTGATCATACAAGAATTCAATGACTCATATTACAGAGAAGATACAATGTCTAAAATGCATCATAGTTGTCATCATCTTCAAGAATCTTCATCAAGAGGATAGAAGTTGTGCTTTGCATATGATATCATCTTCAAGAATTAGGAGGATAGACGTCGTGCTTTGCATATGATAGTGGTATTAAGGTTTGATCATAAGAATGGCAGAGTTTTTCAGAGATGTTACAAGACTTATATCTTGACAAATACATTTTATGTTTTGAATGGAGTTTAAAAATACTAAATCATAACATGACCACCTCTTTATTCTCCTATCACAAACAAGTAGCACTTTTTGTTATAAAAGAAGGTTGACGTGTAGTTGCAGGTAAAAGTCATTTGAGTGACTATCTAAAGGGTTTAAGTGCCATGTGATAATCGGCCCTTCCTCTTTTACCACCGGTGGAACAGTTATGCGCGGGCTGTTTGAAAAAGGCATTGAATTATTTTTAGTTTATAAGCTTCTAAGGAGGGAGCACGATTCATATTTGAAATGGCTTTATTTAAAAATTGCATGGGCACCAAAAAGTAAAAAGAATGGCATTAAATAGGAGGGAGCCCGATTTCATTAAAAGAAATTTATGTTTTATAATAAAGAAAAAGGAGGAGGAGGCATCATTTGAAAAACCTTTTTAAAGCATAAATTACTAACATTTGAAAGAAGGCATCAAATTTTTAGAGGAGCATAGTATATGTTCATAAGGAGGGAGCCCAATTTTTATAAAGAAATTTATACGTGGGCTTGATTTTCTATTAGTTTTATAAAAGTTTTTAAAATGGGAAGTATGTGGATAAAAAGTTTCATATTTAAAATTTAGAAACTTTTTAATTTCTATTTTATTTGCTTTTTTTAAAAAAAGGCATGAGATCTAATATGGAAATAATAAGGAGTTGGTGGATTTTTTTTAAAAGGCAATTTTTTAAGAAAATCCATTCTAGTTTCTCTCTCATACAATTGAAGAATTTAGTGAAATTTTTTTGAGAAGATTATGTTTTTTTTTTATGAAGATTTTTATCAGAGAAGAGAAGGTGAAAGGTTTTCATAGGTTTTCATTGACAAAATTGAATGGAGAAGATTTGTCTTGTGAGAAAATAAAGGATTTTATTTTATGAGAAAAATATGAATCAAGGAGAAGAAGATAATAAATAATATATTGAAAGATTTTTTTTGAAGAAGACAAAGGAGATTTTCTTTTGCAGAGAAGATGAAAGTTCTCAGAGATTTTATGATTAGATTTTATTGAAGATGTTTGGACTTCTTTCATGATTTTGTTTATGTAGGGCAGATGAAAAAAATACAATGGCAGATTAAAAAATAAATTGTTGAAGGAGAAGAAGTTGAAAGGTTCTTGTAGATTGAAGAAACTGAAAGAGTCATTGAAGTATAGAGAGAAAAAGATGAAAAATGCAGAATATGAATTAGAAGAATGTGCAAAGGCATTTGTATTCTATATAATGGTCTTTTAGGTACATTGATTGTGTGTGGTGATGTGGATCAATATGGAGTGTTGAAGATATTTTACAGATGAATCATTTTATTGTATGTGAGATTATGTTTGTGCAGGAATGGATCAAACACAGTATGAGGACATCATACAATAAACTTACAGATTGAACCATGAAGATAAAGATTGAACCATGAAGATAAAATGCAGGTGAATATGCATCAGGTGAATTAAATTTGCAGAGATAAGAGTGTTGTAAATATGTGTAAAAGGAATTGTTTTGTATGGTCTTGATTTGAAAATCAAATAGGAGGTATAAGGGTGTATGATGAAACACATGTTGCATAATGGTGCAACTCAGATTGAATAGCAATCAATTCTTGCACACAGAATTTTATGATGGAAAATTGTCTATGCTAGTGAGGCATAGTATGCCAGTGAGGCTTATAGGTCAGTGAGACCTTAACATTTGTCAGTGGGACACATATTGTAGCTAGTGAGGCAGTTTTGGAGTGGTTTTTCTACCCCTGGAGGGTTTTCCACTCGTGCAAATCTTGTGTCATAATCTTCTCTGTGTGTGTATGATTTACTTCTAAATTTTTGTTCTCTTTCTGTATTCACAGTCACGTGCATATGTATTTGACAAATCAATGCTATCTTTCTCTCCTTGTGCTCTGAAAGTTAAAGTTTGTAAAAAGATTTGAAAATTCACACAACACTGATTCACCCCCCCTCTTAGTGTTGATTATACTCCTACAATTGGTATCAAAGCCTAGGTTCCCTTTTTGAAGTCTAATAGGCTCAGGTAGGTCCTGGTAGTGGAGTAAAATGGGTAAGAAGAATAGAAATAAGGTCTCAAATAGAGAAAAGAAAGATGATGATCAAAAGATTGTTAAACAAGCCTCAGTTAAGTCCTGCAATGAGTTGTTCCTTGAGCCATTATTGAATGTAGATACAAAATGTAATAAAAGGATTGGTTCTACTGTTAAGAGTCTTGACAAAAAGAAATACCTCAATAATGATGAAGAAGAGGTTAGCTTGGTATGTGAGAAAAGTGACAATGATAGAAGACATTCACATGAAGGAGTTGAAGTCCACCCTATTTCAGAAGAAGAAGATCACATTATAAGTGATGATGAACAAGAGTTTGAAGTTGATATAGAAGGAGAGCTCATATGTGCTCTAAGTGAACTTAGGAAATATAAAAAGGAGAACCAAAAATTACAATTGCAGCTACTCCAAGAAAAAGACCTCAAAGACAAAGCACTCTCTGAACTTGAAGAGGCAAGAAGTGAACTTAAAGAGGCAAGAAATCAAATTGTAAGTTTAAAAACACAAATTGATGATTCAGAAAAATTGATTACAAGCCTAAAGATTGAGATTGAAGAGGCCAAGAGAATGATAGATTTTGCTAAGTTTGAAAATGAAGTAAAATCTTTTGAATGCATAAAACTTGAAGCTGAAATTATTACCTTGAGAAAAAATATTGAAACTCTCAAAGTTCTTTCAAAGAGAAATAATGAGTTTGAAAAGAGCACCACCAAGTTATATGAGATGTTGGGAAAGCAAAAACTATATGGAGACACTACTGGACTTGGATATGAAGAAGGAGAGTGTTCCAAAGTCAGAGAAACTCCTAGAAGAAAAATTGCTTAGCCTGCTGCTCCTAAAAGAAAAGTGAACAATCAAAGAAGAAGAATTGCTCCTGTAAGACAAGCATATATGTACAAGTACAATTATTCATTTAATGGATATTGTTATACTTGTAATCATTTTGGACACAAAGCAATTGTTTGCAGAAGGAATACTGACATTATTTGTTACAAGTGCAAAAATATTAGACATATACAAAGAAATTGTAAAAGGTATGATTCTACATGGAAGTCTAACATGAGTCCTCAAAGGTACTATCAGTCATTTGATTATGATTGTAATATGGTTTGTTATAATTGCAACTCTCTTGGTCATAAATCTCATAGTTGCAGGAAAGCTACACCTAATTTGAAAAAGTTGAAATGGAAAGAGGGAGAAAAGGTTTGGAGAAAGAAAGCACCTGTAAAAGTGTGGAAGCAAAAATAGAGTCATGAGAAGGTAAATCCCAAACTTGTGCATCCAGCACAAGTTACATCATCTGTTGCATAACAGGCAGCATGATGTGAGGGGGAGTTGTTCTTGTTCTATCTTTTATCCCCAAGAAGTTACAGGAGGAGATCAATTGATATTGTCTATCATGCTTGCCTGATAATGTTAATTTCTGATGTTGTGTATGTTAGTGACATGTTTAGTGGTTCATAATGCATATAAGGAGTTCAAAAGTTCTTTACACAAATAATTTGATGATGTTGTGACATGATCCTATTCATATTTTGTTCATAGCATGTTGTTACTGACAAATGGTTGAGTTGTTATGATGTTACAATCCAACGGGATCTTGTTATTAAAAAGTATTGGTTATCATGGCAAAGAGCTTTAGTTGTTTCAAAGAGTTCTTATCAGATATTTGTCTTTGTTGGATAAATGAAAGAAGTCATTTCATAACACTTTTCTTTGCAATTGGTTTTGCAAAATGTTGTTTTAGGAAGAGATTGATGGTGAAGGTTGTGCAATCTTAATAGGCTAATTTGTATAATGGATCTTGGGTATTCTCAAGAAGTTCTCTTCAGATGTTATCATGTGTCTGTTGATTGAAGATTGAAATAAGTTTCAGATGTGGTTATGTACATATCAGATTTGACAAGAGATGTGCAGGAACAGTAGGATGGTATACTTCAGGTTGATATGTTGCTTCAGGACTAATTCAGGAAGTGGATCAGTGCTGAGTTGAATTGAGTTATGTTGATTATTCTTGTCAGTGTTTACCAGAGATGTTTTCCAGAAATATTTATGAGCAGTGATTTGTTTGTGAAGTTTATCATAGTGGAAGCAAATAGATTCATTGGAGATTTGTCATGTTGGTTAAAAGTTGTTGTTGATTGTACTTCAGATGATAGGTTTAGCAAAATTGCATTATGTGCATTCAATTCCATGAAAGACTAGTGGTATCAAAATTTTTGGTAAGTGGTTCTAAATTTTTTGGTTGAAGATAACAAGTTAACAGGAGTTTATGTCTTCAAAGCCCTTATAATGCAATGTGTTTGTAAATGTTATAGCTTTAACATCTTTCAGTGGAGTTATTTTCACAGGGGGAGAAATTTTTTTTAGTCTTTGTCATCAGATGTCAAAAAGGGGGAGAAAGAAAAATTGCAATCAGATGGTTTTGCTATCAATGACAAAGGGGGAGATTGATGGTGATAGGTTGTCATTGATGTCAAAAGTATGGTCAGTTGATGATGTAAAGTTGCCATAGCTATTGTAGGACATCAAGAGGAGATAGTTGTTTATTGTTTTGTCAGTTCACAGAGATGTTGAGTTGGTTTGGTGTAGTGTAATGCTCAAGACAAGGTTGTTAGGTTGTGCTTCTGTCATCTTCATAAGTTGATATGTCTAATGCATAAGATCAGGTGTTTTGATATGTTTGGTGCTGCTTCAAGTTCACAGATATAAGTTATGTTAGATACAAGACTCATGGTTATGATAGTCTTGTTTGATTTGCTTGATTGCATCATTCATTGATTATCACATATTATGGACAGGTGATATCAAAGGTTAAGAGGATCTTGATTGGATCTCAATTGAACAATGTTGAGGATAATCTTGTGCTTCAAATGTTGATCATACAAGAATTCAATGACTCATATTACAGAGAAGATACAATGTCTAAAATGCATCATAGTTGTCATCATCTTCAAGAATCTTCATCAAGAGGATAGAAGTTGTGCTTTGCATATGACATCATCTTCAAGAATCAGGAGGATAGACGTTGTGCTTTGCATATGATAGTGGTATTAAGGTTTGATCATAAGAATGGTAGAGTTTTTCAGAGATGTTGCAAGACTTATATCTTGAAAGACAACTTATATCTTGACAGATACATTTTATGTTTTGAATGGAGTTTAAAAATACTAAATCATAACATGACCACCTCTTTATTCTCCTATCACAAACAAGTAGCACTTTTTGTTATAAAAGAAGGTTGACCTGCAGTTGTAGGTAAAAGTCATTTTAGTGACTATCTAAAGGGTTTAAGTGTTGTGTGATAACCAGTCCTTCCTCTTTTACCACCGGTGGAACAGTTATGCGTGGGCTGTTTGAAAAAGGCATTGAATTGCTTTTAGTTTATAAGCTTCTAAGGAGGGAGCACGATTCATATTTGAAATGGCTTTATTTAAAAATTGCATGGGCACCAAAAAGTAAAAAGAATGGCATTAAATAGGAGGGAGCCCGATTTCATTAAAAGAAATTTATGTTTTATAATAAAAAAAAAGAGGAGGAGGCATCGTTTGAAAAACTTTTTTAAAGCATAAATTACTAACATTTGAAAGAAGGCATCGAATTTTTAGAGGAGCATAGTATATGTTCATAAGGAGGGAGCCCAATTTTTATAAAGAAATTTATACATGGGCATGATTTTCTATTAGTTTTATAAAAGTTTTTAAAATGGGAAGTATGTGGATAAAAAGTTTCATATTTAAAATTTAGAAACTTTTTAATTTCTATTTTATTTGCTTTTTTTAAAAAAAGGCATGAGATCTAATATGGAAATAATAAGGAGTTTTTCAAGGAGTTGGTGGATTTGTTTTAAAAGGCAATTTTTTAAGAAAATCCATTCTAGTTTCTCTCTCATACAATTGAAGAATTTAGTGAAATTTTTTTGAGAAGATTATGTTTTTTTTTATGAAGATTTTTATCAGAGAAGAGAAGGTGAAAGGTTTTCATAGGTTTTCATTGACAAAATTGAATGGAGAAGATTTGTCTTGTGAGAAAATAAAGGATTTTATTTTATGAGAAAAATATGAATCAAGGAGAAGAAGATAATAAATAATATATTGAAAGATTTTTTTTGAAGAAGACAAAGGAGATTTTCTTTTGCAGAGAAGATAAAATTTCTCAGAGATTTTATGATTAGATTTTATTGAAGATGTTTGGACTTCTTTCATGATTTTGTTTATGCAGGGCAGATGAAAAAAATACAATGGCAGATTGAAAAATAAATTGTTGAAGGAGAAGAAGTTGAAAGGTTCTTGCAAATTGAAGAAACTGAAAGAGTCATTGAAGTACAGAGAGAAAAAAATGAAAAATGCAGAATATGAATTAGAAGAATGTGAAAAGGCATTTGTATTCTATATAATGGTCTTTCAGGTACATTGATTGTGTGTGGTGATGTGGATCAATATGGAGTGTTGAAGATATTTTACAAATGAATTATTTTATTGTATGTGAGATTATGTTTGTGTAGGAATGGATCAAACACAGTATGAGGACATCATACAATAAACTTACAGATTGAACCATGAAGATAAAATGCAGGTGAATATGCATCAGGTGAATTAAATTTGTAGAGATAAGAGTGTTGTAAAGATGTGTAAAAGGAATTGTTTTGTATGGTCTTGATTTGAAAATCAAATAGGAGGTATAAGGGTGTATGATGAAACACATGTTGCATAATGGTGCAAATCAGATTGAATAGCAATCAATTCTTGCACACAGAATTTTATGATGGAAAATTGTTTATGCCAGTGAGGCTTATAGGTCAGTGAGACCTTAACATTTGTTAGTGAGACACATATTGTAGCCAGTGAGGCTTCTTTGTAGCCAGTGAGGCATGTTTTATCAGTTAAGCCAGTGTGGCAGTTTTGGAGTGGTTTTTCTACCCCTGGAGGGTTTTCCACTCGTGCAAATCTTGTGTCATAATCTTCTGTATGTGTGTATGATTTACTTCTGAAGTTTTGTTCTCTTTCTGTATTCACAATCATGTGCATATGTATTTGACAAATCAATGCTATCTTTCTCTCCTTGTGCTCTGAAAGTTAAAGTTTGTAAAAAGATTTGAAAATTCACACAACACTGATTCACCCCCCTCTTAGTGTTGATTATACTCCTACAGGAAGGAGCCAGGATAAGGGCAAACATGGTAAGTTTGAGCCCTTATGGATGGGCCCGTACCAAATTCACAACACTCATGGAGAGGATTCTTATTTTCTCCAGGTCCTAAGTGGTGAGCTACTGGAATTGCCTATGCACGGTCAGTTCCTTAAAACCTTTTTCTCATAGATGAATGCCTTTTGTGCACACTATAAACTAGATGTAAATGTTTTGTACATGCCTTGTATAGTCGGTCGTGTTTTGAGTTTTATGTTTTGTCTGGTCTGCCCCCGAGTAGTTTGGTTCTTGCTGCAGTCTTGTGTCTACATGTCTCTAGTCAGAGCCACTAGTGGTGTTCAACTAGGATTAGGGTTCTAAATTTGAGTTTGCAAGCTCCTATGTTTATCCCTTCAAACCGTTAGTGCCTTAGTTTGAATTTTCCTTAGCCTCCATGTATTGTTTTACTGCTTTTTCTTATCGCACTTGAGGAAAATGATAAGTTTTTGTATGTGCAATTGCAAATGTATGTTGGTGGGCTTGTGAAATCTCTATTGGCTTCCAAAAAATGATGAAAAATGAGTTATATGCATTTTGAATGCATATCAGGATCAAAAGGATGCATGTAGGGGGAATCTTTCACAGATTCCTAGGGATATTCGCTGCTTGCATATTAGCTCTGCTTGTATATCAAGCTTGTATGTCTGAACATACATCAGCTACATGCAAAGGTCTTTGTATCTCCAAGATACAAGCAAAATATACAAGGGTCTGCCTCACATGCAAAGTGAACAGTGCAACGGAGGTGCATTCAATGAGGCCCGCAGGTATATACAAGTGGAGTTGTAGATGTTCAACATACAAGGGGAGTATGCATATCAAATATTCCAATAAGATTCCCTACTTGTATGTTAGGGAGGTTTGTATGTTTGCCTTTGTATTTTCGACATACAAACAAAATATACATTCACGAGATGCAAGCTAGATTCCAGGATGTTTCAAATTTGCCTTATGATGTGGCGAGATCCGCAGTTTGCATGTATGTTGGGTTTGTATATGCAACATACAACCCGATATACAAAGAGGTGGCATACAACCTGGATACGATGGAGGAGTGAAATACAGTGAATAAGTATTTGAGGTCCGTAGGTTGTATAAGGCACTTGTATATGCCAATATACAAGCTGATGTGCAATGAAAGGGATACAAGCCCGATTTGAACCGATTCTCAAATTGTTCTATAAAATTTGAGGTTCGGCTTGTATATAAAGTGCTTGTATATGCTTTTGCATGTACAAAGCAATAAGTACAAAATGGACATGCAAGCCAGACCTGATTAGAATTCCAAGTTGATCTATAATAGTTTGGGGTCCACCTTGTAGGGTAAGCGATTTGTATATGCATTTGAGCATGCATATATAAGGGAGAAAAAGGCAAAATCGAAGGGAGAAAAGCCAGCAATAGAAACATGAGGTGCCTATGTGGCACGATTTCACTGGCCAATGACTTTTCAACATTTTTTGGGTACCGTTGATCGTAGCGATGGGAGGATGATCAATGGTCTTGTTTTGAACCTGCAATGAAGGTTTTTTCCTATGCATTTGCAATCATTTTTGAGTGGGAAAATAGCAGATGCATCTGCTGCTACATTCCAAAGGGGCCTGTGGGTAGGTGAGACAATAATGGTGGACTTGTAGAGGATGATCAATGGAGTTGACAGGTCAACCACCCGATTGATGAAGAAAATCCCTGCGTAGCGGTGTAAATCCTGAGTTCACTTGCTCATTCCTCTTTGTCTCTCTGTTACATTTACTATTTTGAGCGCCATTCTTGGTGCATTGTATTTTGGCAGGAATTTTGAAATGCCATGTAATTAATGTTGAGTACACAATCCTACTATATAAGAAGGACTGTGTTACTCATTTTCAAGGTTGTTGATAACTGGACAATTTTTGGTGCTATAATCGGATAAAGTCTCATTGGTGGCTCTGTTCTGGGTAATTTGTGAGTTTATGAATTGTATGTTGAATGTCTTATATACAGAATTCATCAGTTTCATGTTGATTTAAATGAGTAATGCTTTAAAGCATGTATTTTGTTAGTTGTCTCCAAATTGAATATGTTCTTCTTCTGAATCTAAACAGCTAAGGGGTGTGAGGGATTCTAGGATATGGGTTCCCTATGTTGAATGCTTAGTCTTTTACTTCTACTCAAGGAGTAGATTAAATGTTTTGGATTAAGTATTAAGAAGAATACATTGCAGTAAGGATGTTTGTAAACAGAAATAACTAAATACTTTGTCTTGGGTATTGTCTGTAAGGCAGACATTGCAAAATCCCCTTGAATATGATGATTGTTTTAAATCTATGATAAACACTCACATATATATATCTATTGACTCTGAGCCCTAGATAGGCACCAATCTAGTCTTGTATTTAGGTTACAACCAAGGTCCTAGTTTTGCATCCAAATATCATAAATCAAACTCAAACTTTAAATACAAACCTTTAGGATATTAGAAGTAGTTTTACAACCCAAAATCCTCTGTCTACAATTGAGTATAGGCCCAAAGCTAGTCCCTTTGCACTTATTCCATAGTTTTGGTCTGCATATGAGAGGATTTATCTGCTTCGTGTCAACATCCCAACTAATACATAGATGCATTTCATAGATGTTAAATAGGAAATACCCCCCTTGGTTCTGCAGAGCCTAAAGAAGAAGAGAAGATATTTATAGAGTCTATCTCTTGTACTATTGGCCCCTGGCCCAGGAATCCTATTGATCAATGATGGCTACCTTGTAGGGACTACTGGGAATAAGCATCCAGTCTTGGAAAAACACCAACAGGTCTTTCGGAATAAATTGAATGAAGATGGTGAAGTAATAAGAAACAAAGCCAAATTGGTCTATAAGGGTTATTCTCAAGTAGAAGGAGTTGACTTTGAAGAAACGTTTGCTCCAGTGGCAAGAATTGAAGCAGTTAGATTATTTATTGCTTTTGTTTCCTTCAGATATTTCAAGGTGTATCAGATGGATGTCAAGTCTGCTTTCCTAAACGGTAATTTGAAAGAAGAGGTATACATTGAGCAACCAGATGGATTTCAATTGTCTGATCATGGAGATATGGTCTACAAGTTGAAGAAGCCATTGTATGGACTCAAACAAGCCCCAAGAGCCTAGTATGAAAGATTCGACAAACATCTTTTGAAGATTGGTTTCAACAAATCTGTATTTCAAGATTGATCATGAAAATATCTTGATTATTGAAGTATTTGTTGATGATGTCATTTTTGAAGGAAAATATAGTATCTGTAAGACTTTTGTAAATCAAATGAAAAGTGAATTTGAGATGTCTATGTTTGGGGAAATGAATTTTGGGTCTGCAAATCACTCAAACAAAGAAAGGAATCTTCATATCACAGACCAAATATGTGAAAGAATTGTTGAAGAAATTTGGGATGGAAGATTCAAAGCCAATGAATACTCCCATGGAAACTGGATGTAAGCTGAGTAAAAATGATGAATCTACCAAGGCTAATAAAAAAAAGTATAGGTCAATGATTGGAGGACTACTCTACCTTACTCAAACTAGACCTGATATTATGAATGTTGTTGGTTGTTCCCAGATTCCAAGCTAATCCTAGGGAGTCTCATGTCATGGTAATCAAGAGAATCCTTAGATATCTAAAGGGAACAGTTGAGGATGGTTTATGGTATCCTAAGGATCAAGATTTCTCTCTTCATACATATACAGATGCTGATTGCAGAAGATGTGGATGACCAGAAAAGTACCATTGGCAGTGCATTCTTTTTGGGAAAAAGATTGGTTTCTTGGCTAAGCAAGAAACAAGAAGCAATATCTCTGTCCACTGCAGAAGCAAAGTATATTGCAGTAGTAGGTAGTTGCACTCAAGCATTGTGATGAAGCAAATGCTAATAGATATCAGAGTGGAGTATAAAGAACCTATTACAATCTTCTGTGATAATTCAAGTGCAATAAACATATCAAAAAATCTAGTGTTGCATTCAAAGAAAAAACATATATCCATCAAGTTTTACTTTTGAGAGAGCAGGTGAACAAGAATGAAGTTAGATTGGAGTTTGTGCCCTCAAAGTATCAGATTGCAGACATTTTTACTAAACCTCTACCTAAGAACTCTTTTGAGTATCTTAGGGAGAAGTTAGGGGTTATTACCCCTCCGGTTCTGAATTAAGGTGCCCTGATGTACATCAGTCGAGTAGATCACACAATCATATCTTGTGATCTGGATTGATGTTAGAAAGCTGTTACTCAGGGTAATTAGTCAGTATGATTTTGAAGTATGAGAATTAGTTGCATTCATGTGCCCTTTGCCATTGATGTCAAAGGGGGAGAGAAGACATGTGAAAAACAAAAAGTGGTTGTTGATAAAAGGGGGAGTAGTAAAGGAAGATAAAACATGTGAATGGTTGTTGTTGATAGGAGGATCTATGTCAGTCGGTGAGGAGAAGTTCTTGTCTTGATGGTTAAAATAGTTTTTCACATTATATGTTGCCATCAACGACAAAGGGGGAGATTTTTGCAAGTATGGGCCTAACTGGTGTTGTCATTGATGTCAACATACTCCCGTTGCATTGATGTTAAGGATTGGATGAGTTGTGTGCTAAGGATATTGAGAAAATTAGTCCTATCAGAAATAGAGAAGAACAATGAAGAACAGTGAAGCTCTATGAAGTGAAGATCCCAGCTAGATGAAGTTCAGAGAATGTGCATCAAAGGGTTTGTAGATATGTGTTTGAAGATGATCCAATCAAGATTTAAGAGGTCCACATGAAAATGTGGAGTTACGGCCATGAGAGTAAAACTAGTTCTGGCAACTATTCAGAGGTGACAGAGTGACACAAATAGGTCCAGTGAGATCCATAAATACAATATCATGTTCTACGGATCTAGTGGCATGTTTGGGAGGCTAATTTGAATTGACAACTCAATTGGTTCATGGTTTGGAGGTCCACAAGCAATCCTTCTAATGTGACAGTGATGGGAAATTGTGTTCTTGAGGTTCTGGATGCAGATGCGAATGATTATAGTAAGCAGAAGTGGTGCAGATGTTCTTGGTGATTCAAGCAAGCTTATGGGAGTCTCTAGATTGTGTCCAGTTCATGTTGGTGGTCAACATTGAAGATTGAGCTCATGATTGAAGATTTACCTTCGGGTGATAGTGTTCTTCCTAGTCTTGGCCAATTGGATGATTTACACATGTTGCAGATGACCTTGAAGATGTTTTACGAAGCATGACATGTTCCTCAAAAAAGATTGAAGTCCTAGCTATGTGTGGCTGACAATATAGTGATGCACATGAAGTTTTTGTAATAAGTCAAGTTGTATTTTTGTAATTGCTCTGTAATAAAATAAGTGTATGTTGTGCTGACTTTGATGATCATTCCAAAGTCGATGTCATGTATAAATAAGAGTTGCGAAGTCATTCAAATAGTGGATGAGGTCATGAGGACAAGATAGTAGGAAGAGGAGCAAAAAATAGAGCTGAAGTGTTGAGATTAAATGGATCTGACTAAGGCATAGTAAAGATGCTAATCTCCAGTTCAAGTATGTAATACTTATATTCTTTTGTAGACAGTGTTTCTCTTGTAGACAGTGGGCCTCTTGTGAGCAGTGTGCTCGGGTAGTGAGCCCAAACTGGCAATTAACATTTTATTCATCTTATTCTTTTAACAGAGAATACAATCTTGGGTTAGTCACCCCATGGTTTTCCCCTTAACTGGGTTTTCCACGTTAAAATCTTGGTGTTATATGTGTTGAATTTTTTTCTACTCTTGAATTATTACATTATGCTTTCATGATTGAATCTTTGATATGCTATTAAAATATAAGAAGGTTTAAAGTAAATAAGGAACATGATTTTGGTGTCAACTGATTCACCCCCCTCTCTTAGTTGACTATCCTAAAGCTAACAAGAGGACAGTAAACAAACTTCTAAAAGTAGTGTAGAAGTATATGGTTGGCGATAAAGGACAATATAAGAGACTGTTAGAGCATGGCAATTTAGAGGAGAGTATTAAGGCAATCCAAGAGTCTTAGGTTATTTCCTAGAGTTTGTGAGACCATAAGAATACACATGATCTAATAATACAGTCAAATGCCCTATGACACAAACACGGTGATAGTCTACATTATTATGCAATGATTAGTCATCATAGTGAAGAAGCATATAATAGCCATACGACTGTTGAAAAAAGGAATAGATCAATAATGAGGTGTGACAAAGATATTAGTTTTAAATGGTAGTATTCTCTTATTGCAAACATAGGAACAACAATGTTACATTCTAGACTTGATTCCCTTGACTAAAAACCTATGAGTGAAAGTGTAAAAAGAGTAAGGTTTGAATTTGAGAGAAGACCAATGACAATGGTATCAAATAGTCATATGACAGTGGCATCAAAGGAGAGTATTGTATGAAGAGCTATAAATCAATAGAGCACAAACAATTTCTTGAAGGCAATATAAAAGTCGTAATTGAACAATGTTTCCAAGGAATTCATAACAATGGTGTAAAGGGTGACAAGGTTTCACCATGGACTGTGCAAACATGTGCCAATCTAGAGAATGGTATTGTGCAGAAGACCACTGCAACACTGCATAGTGGTTGTTCAACCTTCACGGTGATGTGGGGAAAAGGTTTTCCTCGCATCACTACGAAGGCCCAACAACAATTGTGACTTTTCCTCGCATCACCGTAAAGGTCAAACAACCACCGTGCGATGTTGCGGTGGTCCTTCTTTTCAAGTTGCCTCTAGTTTTTCTTTTTTTAAGGTTTAATGAACTATTTTTGGGGTTTCTTAGCATATGTTATGATATTTTTCAAGGTTTCACCCAAATTCTTTCTTGTATCTTTAAGCTTTTTCTCTGCCATGGAAATATATTGTTAAATTGAAGAGCTTGTAGTGTAATTTTGAAGCATATGGAACATATGAGGAAGCGACCATAATTATTTTTCTTATTGTTTTGAGCATTTACTTGAACATCTTCTGCCACGTTCATGCAATATTTACCTTGCCACCTTATTTTGTGACTTATTATTCTGCTTTTATTGGTGAATATTCAAATTTATGTTGTAATTTCTAATAAGCTATACTAATCTTTTTCAATTGAAACAAACTGAAACATACCCTAAGTCACTACAACACCGCATGGTGGTTGTTGGGCCTTCGCAGTGATGTGAGGATCACCGCGAAGGCCCAACAACCACCGTGCGGTGTTGTAGTGACTTAGGGTATGTTTTAGTTTCTTTCAAGTGAAAAAGATTAGTATAGCTTATTAGAAATTAAAACATAAATTTGAATATTCACTAGTAAAAGAAGAATAACCATGAAGGCCCAACAACCACCATGCGGTGTTGCCGTGGTTGTGCGGTGGTTGTGAAGGCTTACATTATTCCTCTTCTTTGATTTGTATGTGATATGCAAGAATGATGATCTATTTGCTCATAGATTTTAGATTGTCTTTGCCACTTAATTTTAGTCTAAAATACATCTAATCCAATTTTGAGCGTATCTTGATTCTATCTAAATGTGTTGTGAGCAACTCGCTGGTTGTGAGTATTGCTAGAGTTGCACCCCATGTTGACAGATTTGAGGATTTTAATGTCATCTTCAATTTCTGTAGCGGTTAATGAATATGGCTGCAAGAGAGGGAGTCAAGCTATAGTAGGGAGGTGTGAGATTTGCCCAAGTTGAAGCCCATGTACTGGGATAAGGTCTATGCACCTCCTGATCATACAATGGTGTGGGATAGGCTAAGATCAGGTTCCTTTGAGTAAGAAATACCTTTTAATTACCTGTATTGATTTCATGCAAAGGATTGCCATTTCATTGAGTTGAAACACATTCACATTTTTTAAGCTTTCTAGAATTTAGATATTTCATTATCATTCTGCTTCATTACATTATCATGTGGACTTTGATGGATAGGTTCGATGAAGAAATGATTGAGTCTTTATTTGGCTGCAATACCACAAATACTATGAAAATTGAAACAACCAAATCCTAATACTAACAAATCACAGAACATCACTATACTTTTGAGGGCCTTGAGTGTTACTAGAGAGAAAGTTTGTGATGCGCTACTACAAGGTGAGCTTCTTGACCAGTTTGGCTACATTCTGTCGACATATTGATAGGATATTATGGTCCTTTAAAGGCCTCTATTTTACATAAAATTTCTTGTGACTATGAGGAACATAAAGAAAATGCAGTCTCCTACATATACATATAAATTTCTAGCACTAGTTTCCTATTTTCTTGATATTCAAATTACTTAAGAAGATTTACTTTCAAATTATGGGATGATGTTAGAACATTTTGCTAGAAAAGTTAGAATTCATTCATCATGGTTTATACACCTTCTCTCTAGTATTGACACTCTTAAAAGAGATTTTGAAGAATTTCCAATAAATGGAACTCTTCATTTTCAATTCCATTTTCTATTGCTCCCATGCAATGCAATTTTCAACCTACTCTTTGTATTGTTATTTTCTGCAATAGATTTGCAGTCATCCTAGGTAAGTTTAGCTCCTGTTTTCAATCATTTCAATTGTGTAATATCTCTACAAATTTCCAGATGTTATTTATAATAGTTCTACTTGTTCACTTTCCACTTATGTAAAAGCCAATTGTACATCTTATCAATTTATCTAGAATGTTGCAATCTAAACCTCCAACCTATATTATTTTCCCAAACTTTCCATTAGAGATAGGAAACGAAACGATGAAATTTATTTACTCAAAATTGACCAATATTGATTATTTCTCTTAATATTATATGGATTATACTTGTCTTTTATTGATTGATTCATGGGTAGTAAGAATAGACCTTAAATGACTTGATAGCCTTGATTGTGTGGTAGCTATTTAGTTCTTCAAACCATAAGGCCAATATCGTGATTTAACTTGTTCCAAAGATTAAACTACTTTGAGGATTGCCTTTCCCTATTCAAGTAATGTGTTTTGGATTACCTTTGCATAGCCTATTAAGTTAGGTGCACCAGTTTCACGAGTTCCTAGAGAGATAACTTCAATTGATAAAAAATCTCATATGAATTCTGATTCTAATGCAAAATCACTTCTTACACATGCTAAAATTTATTCACGTTTTAGAAGTTCGAGTGGTTGTGGCTATCATTTGTGAATATATAGATCCTACCTTAGTAATCTAGTTCACACTACAAAATAAAAAATGTTAGGAAGCAAGAGGTTTTACCTTGAAGGAAATATCATGAATTCATTTCTATAACTGGATGTCATTCTTTTCTATACCATTTCCATTTTATTGCAATTGACTCCTAGGTAGTCTTGAATTCTTTCATGACCATTACCATGATTTGATGGGCATGTGATTTTTTGATTCCTTACTTCCATATCAAACTTGTTAATTGTCATTATTGCTGCTCAAACTCAAAGATCAAAGTTATCTTTTGCTGAATATTTTTTGTGTGAAATATCATTTACATTTTACATTGTTCAAAATTTCCACACTTTCATGTATGTCTAGCAGGGCACTTGTAACACACCACTTGAAGTTTTATTTTAAGGGATAATGTGACCAAATCACATGTATTATTGTTGAATTCTTTCTATTAGCATAATAAATGACATTGTTGTCAAGTTCAACATGGACTACAAAATAATGGTAACTTTATATTTTGATTGAAAGTTTATTGAAAATTTTGAGGACTATCTTACATTGTTGTAATGTTGATCTATATGATAAGCAGTGAATGTTCTCCATCTAGATTGAAGTCTAGTAAAAATCACAATATATATAGGCTTAGTATCATAAATACATCGAAATTGTATTTTTGCATGTGAGGAAACTCAACATTGGTCCACTTATATCTGGCATGAATGGTCTATGTAGGACTTATCCCCTATTCTATTTTGGTCTTGGGTCTCCTCTTTATTCCAGAGTCCCCCAGGTGGTTGGTGAGTAGCTTTTTTATTTGGTAATTTCATCATTTTTTATGGTTAATATGTAGGCAATTAAAAGAGTGAGTGAAATTAATATATTTTATGGTCCTCTTCCTTTTAGATGTTTTCATCCTTAATCACTTCACCTCATAGTGTTGTTTACTTGTAGTCACTAATCTGCCATGTGAACCTCAAGACACTGTTATCAAGCATTGACTCCTAGAGGAATGCCTTTGATTGCTAATTCTTCATGAACCTTCAAGACTGTCCTACCTCTAAATTTGATCATTGTCTTACACTTCATTGGTCATTTACTATCACAAATAACAACCAAGATCTTCCTCACAGTCCTAAAGACTATCCTTTACCATCTGATGCCTAATATTGCCTGGTCTACCCTCATGTCTTATGACTACCTTTTACTTGTACTCTGTTACCTTTGATCCATCAAGATTAATGCCATTTGTTGTATTCATGGTTTTGATCCAAAACATAAGCTATGACTGTCTTCTTATGAGATCACTAGAACCGTCCTTGGTGACTATCACCTTTAATATGGACTATCATACTTACTTTATGATGCATGATATTTCCCCTATGTCTACCTCAAGGCCACTATCATAAATGATAAACCACTGTCATCAATGAAAATGACTTACATAAAGTTATGGTTGTCCTTACATGCCATAAAGAACTTGGTCTTCTTTGTTACACATCCCTTCAACCTTAACCAATGACAAGGTAGGGCTACAAGAGGTTATAAGCTTAACGGTGACCATAACTTCTCATTTATTCCCTTGGACTTCATGATAAAACTCACCATCTTCTTCCTAGTGACTTCCACTATCTTTATCTACAAGACCTTTAAACTATCCTCACCTTGTTGTTTGTCTTTAATTTATACTTTTGATCAAAACTTTGTCCTCTAGTGCAAAGAATCTCTTTAATAGACTGTTGACTTGAGGTCTTGTTCATATACTTTGTCAACTGCAATACATCTATACCTTCTAGCACAAAGCACATAGGCAATAAAATCAATTAAAGGAAGCCTTTCCAACAAAAGTAAAAAGATTCATATGTCCATGGTTAAGGTTTGTAGGTATCCAATTGGGACCGCTCACCCTCTTTGTAATGTCATACTTTGAAAGATTCTTTTATGCATCTTGACGTGGCTCACTACCTTCTAGACTCCTCTTTATTATCATTTAGATGAGAGGATTGTTCTTGACTGCCATTCTTAGTGGTCATTTTCATTTGATGAAGTCTTCATGTTACCCTACCTTAGTAACCTTGTTAGGATTGTGACTGGCACTATGGTGATTCCATGACCTTGAATTAGTAATTAGGTGCAAATATTTTTTTAGTGGCGAATATTCACCAATTGGTGAATATCGTAGATCGGCCAAGTCAGAATGGGCAAATAAATTGTATCCAACAGTGTGGCCAAATCACTTGGATTTTATGTATTATCAGTTGAATGCATATCCATTCACCATCAATTTATTTTATGAGAACCAATTAAGTAATATTTTTTCCATAAGAAACTACACATTTCAAATGGGCCGACTAATATTTTTGTTGGGAATCTCGGAATCAAGCACTAAATCACCTATATATTTGCCAATACTATTAAAACAACATTGTGTATCAAGACACGTTTCATCAACACCATTAAATGGTCGGTGCACGTGAGGACCCATTTTGCCAATTAAAATTAAAACCTAGTTGATTATGAGGGTCCATTTCGCCAATAACATTAAAAAATAATTACATTTGAGGACACATTTTGCCAATTGCCATGACACCTCCGTGCTAATCGTAGGGCCATATTCAAGATGAAGAAAATGAAGACCAGACTTAGGATCAAGATGACTCTTTTACTTTATTTGAATGTCAGTTTGAGGACCCTAACTTGATTTGGCAAATGGAAGTGAATTAGCAGTTTTTAAGTATTTATACTGCATTTCATGAATCATATTCCAAAACTGCAGTTGATGATATTTTATATTGTATTCCTTGAAATTGTGAATTAGATTGAATACATTAGCATATTATTAATTATTTCATATTTTAATTGTGTCATACTGATAACTTTTACATGTACTTAGTGATTCATCATTCAACTCAATGCTTAATATTTCCTTGCTAGTGTTGATTTGTGCATAAAACATAAAATTTGTAGTAAAGTAGAATTTTGGTTTTTGATTTGATATGTGATTCTGCATCATTTTTCCTAGTTTATGAATTATTTTGATCAGTGCCTTATCTGCAACTAGGTCAAAAAAATGAAATATACTCCTACAACAGACCATTTGATCCACTAGTTAGGGTTTTAGGCTTAGGGTTTAGGGTTTATCTTCATTTCATACATAAACCTAGCCTTTTAGCCTTTTGTGTTATAATTCTAAGTTGACTTGTTACCGCCGGCTACCATTCATCCAAGTTCACACTTAAGCCATCAAACCCATCAGTATTACTAGCCCCTTTGCTTTGTCTCATCGGTCACTGCTTGGTTGGGAACATTATGCATCAAAATGTTTAAAGGGGTTAAATATTTCATCTTTTATCTTAAGTCTTGACCGCCAAAGTTTTTATGTCCCTTTGTCTCATCAACCTAGGGATGCCCGCTTTCAAGTCACTAACAATTTGTATGTGCATATTTGAACATTAATGGGAGCCACTGGATCTCACAGATTGAATCCTGACCACTTCCTGCCAGCCCGCTTGAATAAAATAATATTTTAAGAAATCCAGAAGGATAGTGGGCTAGTGACACCTGTTGCCTGTCAAAGTGGGACCCATCATCCACTATAGGTGTTGAACATCAAAGCATTGAAAATCAACGGTGGTGATCTAAAGATTAGAGTCAATATGGGTCGTTCCCAGCTAGCCTGCAGGGGGACCGCCAAAAGATTTCATCTCTTAGAGGGATAGTGGGGAGATGACGCGTGTCTTCATTTGGACCATTGAAGAGACTTTAGAAGACATGAAATATTTTGTCAAATATTTCAAAGGAGTTGCATTGGGTTTTAAATAGTGAGCTACAGTTTAAAGGAATTATAAAGCACATGGGCAAATATGTGGTAAGATGTTTTAATCTTAATCGTCTGATGATAAAAAAGTTAAGCTGCTAGGTAGATGACTAAGGAGGTTAAATAGTATGCAAGTTGATGGGCCTAGACTTAATCTAGATCATTCCTCACTACCCCATTGTCGTAGATCTAAACACTGCTAAAGCCAAAGGGATAACAGGTAGTCTCAATGGCATGTGAATAAAACATTTGAAATGGTAAATAACATTAGCAGAATGGTTCCCACTGCCACTTTCTCAATTTCAAACTCTAGCCATTGATCTCTTGATGAGATGGCAAGATGGACGGCTATGATGAAGTCAAAGACTTTTGAAAATTTGAACAATGTTGACTCACATTCTTCTCTAATCATTTTCTGCCACATGGAATTGCTTACTCATCTTTTGGCAGACTCCACCTTCTCTTTAGGATGCAAAGTCTGCTATGTGGCATTCACCCGTTAGCCCACTGGATTTATCGCCCATGTATCTTCTGACAATAGGCTAGCGGGGAACGGTTAGGATTAACTTGGGCCCTCCAACTTGCTCACACATTAACTTCTCAAGACCTCTGCCTGTCTACTTAGATTCTTCAACACTGGATGACTAAGATTAAAACATCTTGCCGAGGAATTTCCCATGTGTCTTTTTTAAACCTTTAATAGCTCACCCTTTAAGTCTCTTAAGGCTACTTCAAAATATTTGCTAAAATATTTCCTATTCTTCTATAGTTATCATTTAAAAAGTGGACCCTGCTAGGTTAACAGGACATGGGGACATAAAATATAGGGGTCAAGACTTAGACAATAGATGAAATATTTTGACCCCTGGTGACCGTTAAGACTAGGTATAAGGGGCCGGTAAACCAAACGGTTTTGATGGCTCAGGTTTCAACTTAGACAACCAGTAACTGGAGGTAGCAAGTCAACATAAGATTATAACGTAGAGGATTAAAAGCTAGGTTTCTCATATGAAATGTCAACCATAGATATTTGGAAATCTAACAATTCTAGTGTTATTCTAGAGGTTTGAATTTGCAAGTCTAGTGTTTTAGACATTTTCTTTCAGAATGCAACTATAACCATCCATCAAAAATTCATCGAACGGTTGTCGGTTATATTAATTTGTGCTGACATCTTGTTTCAGACATAATAAACATGTCGACACTTGTCAGCATTCCAGACACTTTATGAAGGAATTTGGATGTATGGAAAATTTGTCCTAGATGTCCCTTCGTTATTACTGGATATCTGATCTAGTGCAAATTATTATAGTGCAAGACTATTTTTTAGATTGTTTCATTTAGCATCACCAATATTCTCCACAAGAATGTTGTCCCTATTTAAAATGATGGAAATGGTTCACATCTCTCAGAAGAATTTCTCTTGCAACAATCAGAAGGACACTATCTTGAAGGGTTTGGAAGCGATGATCTTATTTGGCATCTGCCTTGAAGTCCCATGGTAATATACTTGCCAGCATTAATTATAGTTTAAATAGCTCCAATCTTCTCATATTATTGAGTTTTTTAGTTTTCACTAGTGATTGCTTTCAGATAGATTACTAGTGAGGTTGAGAAATAGATAAATTCCATTGAGATTCCTATTTAGCTTTTTCTCATAAAGCTATAATAGATTTGGTGCTTCAATAGAATGGAAAGTGTATAACAAAAATTAGATATACATGTTGAATATTCTGTAAGAAAACCTTTTTTCTAAATGCATGTATTCGGAGCAACAATGGTGTGTTTTTAGATGTGTTAGTTCCTAGCTTTCGTTGGGTGGTAGAAAACTATTTATTTTTCTGGATTCTTTATATTCTTGCATTTCACATTCCTAGCTTAGTTTTCTGCTTATACTATTCTATAAGACTTGTTTCATTTGATTATTTCAAGATTCTTACTGTTCTCTTGCTTACTGTATTTGGACTATTTTTCAGGATGGTCCATCATCAAAGGAAGAAAATGAGGAGTTGGATCATACAATTGCACTATCTCTTTCAAAAGAATTGATAAAACCAAATGGTACATTTGATGATTTTAGAAATGTTAAAGCTTTTATTTTATTACATGTCTTCTAATTTGAAGAGAGACTGATTTGAGTGATATATACCTTAAGATCGAAGTATTAAAGTTAGTTATGTATTCAAAATTAGAACACAAGGATTTTTTCTTGTAGAAGACAAATACATCCTAAATTGCCAAATAAAAAGAATGGGACTATGGATTTTATTAGCAGTTTGCCTGGTTTTGACTGTATGTTATTTTTGTACTAGCATCTTCATAAGTTTTAAGTGAAATTGGTTAAATATCAGGGTTTATATCATTTTTTTAGATTTGATATCAACATATTAATAAATAAGAGAGATTCATTGTGACATAGTACATACCATATTGAATTCTACTTTGGTGGTGAATAATATGCTCAATTTGGACCTCATATTGACAATGCACTAAGATGGTCTAACTCCCTATCTTTCAATCTCTCGTGAAGCTCACAACAAAACCCTTAGTTGCTTACTTTTATAGGGAGCTAATTGATTCCTATCAAAACCCTACCCCTTTAGTATCATTTGTGTGGCAGTGTTATAATGCTACATGCTTCTCTCAAGGCTAGCTTTGATACAAGCACTTTATTCACTAAACCTATTCAAGACTACACTTTCATTGTGTATATGCTTGATATGATACTTATTGCATTCACTAACTTGCACTCAGCATCATTCATTTAATTTAAACAGTTCCATATCCCTGCAATCACCTCATTACAATGTTCTTCAATGCAACCTTGACAACCACTAAAAGAAGCATGTCTTCAAGATGAATTGGCATGAGTAAATTTATTAAATCAGTTGATTTCTTACTTCACTTGTCACACATGCACAATAACCAAACCCTAATTGTCATATGTACTAGGTCTAAGATGATATCATAACATGTAACATGAACTAGCTCCAGCTTGTTCAATGATACATCACTGTATTTTGTAATTTACACTGGACACATGTTTGAAGGACATGTCTCTATTGAGTTTAGAGGCACCAGATCTCCCAGGTGTATGGAATCGGATCTTCCTTCAAAGTGTTGCCTTTGCATGGCATATGACTGTGACATCTTTATCTCTTTGCTCAATTAAAGGCAAGGAAAGTCCATGCAATGAAAATCAGTAGGCAACAACAATGATGCAGTGGTCTTTGCATTAGAATTGTGAAAATTAGAACATACTCGAAGGTTCTTAACAACTCTAATAGTTGTACTAGGGGCCATGTTTAACAAGCCAAATGCAATTGCTAACTTTTCACTATGGTGGCAGATAAATGATTCTTTTTTCTTCTATTCCACAGCATTAAGTAAAAGTCTTGAATCTGGAAATACCTTGCTGCCTTCATTTGCCAAGCCAATTTCTCTAATTTTGCATAGCTCTCCCATATTTGTGGATGTGATCTGTCTACTACAATTTTTTAATTGATTTATCTTTCTGCTGTGTTTAGACTTACTTTTATAAATGTGCAATATACAATGCACTTTTATTCTTTCTAAATTGAGACTAATAGTAATTTTGTTGGTTGTATTGAGGCACAACTTCATTCATGGTAGAAAAGGTAGAAAATCAAAAAGCCTGGTGAAGTGTAGTTGGTTCTTTATCTCTCAATCTATAACTCATTTTCTTATCAAATGTAGCCAAATAAATTGTCAAGTACAATGCATTATTCGGTCTCATATATTCAGGAATCTGCTTGAGCAACTTAATAAATCTAAGATTAAAGGCTGGAACTAGTTCCTCATCTTCCTTTTGAATATTCATGAAATGTATGAGCAATGAGGCCAAATCAAATCTTTCACCAAACTACTCTAGGAATGCAATCTCTAAATCTACACACGAAGAAACTAAACACATAGGCAGGTCTGAAAACTAGGCCCTAGCATCATCCTCTAATGACTGAACAAAAAGTATCATTACTACATCTTCAGCCTCTACCTCATAATTTTCTATAAAATTACAAAAAATTTGGAGATGTTTGTTTGCAGACTCAGAATTTGATCCACTATATTTTGGCAAACACTTTCTAATCTTATTGGGAATAACATTTGGGTAACCATTTATTCCTTTGAAATTCAAAGCTTTATACCTTTCAATAAAAAATGGTCTTCTTTGAGAGCACAACTAGGTTTGCTTCTCTAAACTCATCATTTTGAATGAAAAGATGGAATACCTAGAAATATGTTGTAGCTTTGGATAGGTTCAATCAACAGAGTCGTCACCTCTCACAGAGAGGATAGAATATCAACAAGGCACTTTATTTTCTAGATTCATCACCCCAGCAGAGCACCACATGGTTATTGTTTGGTATTGCTGCAACAACCTCACTGGAAACTAGATTTTTTAGCCCTTGAACTACTTGACTCTTTTACTACAACATCTCGAGTGGACTCGCCACTTTTGTTAGAGTCTGAATCGGCAAAGGGTTTGCTAGTTCCAATGCATAGGCATATTTGGCCAACAAATACAAGAGGTTGCATGAGCTACCTCCCCTTCACTTCTGGTTCTGCCACACCAAGGGGGGTATCCCTATAGCTAAAGATTTAACCTTGACTCGCCCAATTATAGAAAGATTTAGCTTTACAACAACAGGTAGAATACTCTCATGTGTGGACCAAGATATGCATGATACATCAAAAGTTTAGCAACATTCTTGGACATAACTAACTGGTTGAGGATGAGAGTATGTAGGGTCCCTATTTCTACTCCTACAAACTAACAAGTTGGGATCATGAAATGGTTTGTTTTAATGTTTGGATGCAAGACAGGGGGGTTTTGGATCATAACTACTAATCCAGGGATAGACCAGTGCCTATCTCAGGGTAAGGAGTCAACTAGACGTATACAAGAGAGTGGCTTGCAACTGGCATTCAAGTTTCAAGGGGTTAGGACTGGTATTTGCCTTACAAACACCACCCAAGGATAAGTATTTAACTATCTCTACTTACATACATCCCAACTAACATACGATCTTCTCCATACTCAACCTAAAACAATTTAATCCACTCCTTGAATGGAAGTTAAAGATTAAGCATGTGATACAGAAATCCATACCCTAGAATATGAGAAACCCTTAGCAACCAGATTCAAAAGAAGAGAATGCATACAACACATGGAGACAGACAGATAAACACATGCAATAATGCATTTTTCATATAAAATGACAAGAAATTGAACATATGTGCAAGGTGCACTCAGATGAAACTCATAAACTCCAAAAGAAATAGAATAGCCCAAAAACCACTCCGTTTTTTGTTATTTTTCCCCCAAAAATGCCCAAATCTTCAACAACCTAAATGAGTAACACAGTTTGCCTCTTATAGCAAGACTGTGTACTCAACAATAATTACATGGCACTTCAAAATTTGCCAGAAATAGCGCACCACATAATGGCACTCAAAACATTCAATGCGGCAAGGAGAAGAAGAAGGAAAAGCAGGTGAGATCGGGATATGCACCGCCGCCTGAGGATTTTACTTACAAATTTGGTAGTTGGAAAGTCAATCATCGACCATGCCTATGTAACTTCTGTCATTAATGCTCAACCTACCCGCGAGATGCAATGGATGCATGTTCTGAAGTTTCCTGCTTGAACTGGTGCAGATACACAGAAAATACTTCCTTCCTCAAGCGTTCAAAACAGGGCCGTCGATCTCCTTCCTATCGCTAAGATCTACGGCATCAAAATGCTTTGGAAAGTCGCCAACCAATAAGAACGTACCACGTAGGCACCCTGTGCTTCCATCACTGGCTTTTCCGCCATCGCAACATGCATTTTGCCTCTTTTTGCCCTTTTTATATGCAAAAGTATATACAATCACCGTACATACAAGGCGGACCCCAAATTATTATGAAACAGATTGAAAACTTATTCAGGTCTGGCTTGTATCTCCCTCCTTTGTATATCTACGATATACAACACACACATACATATAAGCCGCGGACTTCAAATCATTATGAACCATAATGTACCTCCTTTTGAAATCTGGCTTGTATCTTTTTCACTACACATCGGCTTGTATATCGTCATATACAAGCACTTTATACAACCCACGGACCTCAAATTTTATTTGTTGCATTTTATTTCTCCTCTGCATCTAGGTTGCACCTCCTTTTCCTTGTATCATTGCCTTGTATATCGTAAACATACAACACAGATATACAAAACAAAAAATACAATCTGGAACTAAAACCTTTATCAACTAGAATGTATAACTTTTTGGGTCCACAGCAAATCACAAACGTTGCATATAAAGGAGGAAATATTCTAGGGTTATTGTTGCCTACATTAAAGGAGAGAGCTTCATATATGGGACACAATCAACACTCAGTCATGAAGACAGTCATGATGACTCAAGGAGCATAAATGAGAAAGCTTCATATATGAGATGTCATGAAGACAATCATGAAGACTCAACTAGCATAAATGACATTGAGCAAGAAATAAAGTACACCATTCATGCCATAGATAAAGTGAGATGAGTCTTAAGCTGTTGTGATCAAGGGTGGTGTGTTAGTTCTTGAGAAAGGAAGGAAAACTTGCAATACATAAAGATCAATGAGGAAGATTGCAGTCATAAGGTGATGATGTTAGCATTTCATCAAGGATTTGGAAGTAACCAGTAGACAAATTTATAGAAGTATTAAATAGAAAAAAGGAAAGCCACTAATAATGCTATTATTACAAGGCACATATTCTACATGGTAGTATAGTTGCAGGAATATGATAGTTTTATAAACCTATGACAGTCTACAAATGAAAGTCTAGATTCTGTATACTTATGGGTGACTATTCTATAATAGAGAGATAATGAGTGCCTAGAGGTAAGTTGTTCATGGTGAGTGGCAATGGTCAAAGGTTCCTATAATCTATGAAGTCAAAATGAAAGCCAAAACACAAATCAAATGCAAAACACAAATGATATACCTTCACAATGACCCACAAATCCAAATAGGGTGGAAGGAGTTGCACCCAAACTCCTTAGATTTTGCCCAAGTTGATTGAAATGTGGATTGCTCAATGTTTTCTCAATACAATGTCGATGAGGGATTTGGTTTTAGATGGAGATTGAGATGGGGATGAAGGAAGATTTTGACATTATGATGTTGGGATAAGAAGATTTTGGAGAGATTTTGGCATTATGATGTTACAAGAAGAAGTTCCTCTCAATGGCTTGGGTGAAGGGCCTCATTTATAGATTTTTGAAAAGATAATGGAGGGTGAGGATCACAAGTTGAGATCAAGGGCTAGAAATGGTTGAGAGTTAGGGTTTGGATTGAAGTCATAGCCTTGTGACAAGTGTTGCAAGAGGAGTGGATGAGAGAGATCAAGGGTCGAGATTAAGTCAATGGGATTGGAGCGCTCTCATTATTTGTGAATTTTAAATTCACATGGGGAAAGGTGTTGAGGATAAAAATGAATTACAAATTCATTTTTGGGAAGATTAGATAGGACAAGTGAATTAACAATTCACCTCATGGGGGAGTGTGAATTAAAAATTCACTTTTATGTGGAGATGTGAAGATTAAAGGACATGTACACTTACATGTGTAAGAGAGTGATAAATGAGGTGTAAGGAGGATTTGACCCTTTGAATAAGAAATTGATTTTTATTCAAAGGTGTGTAGGAGGATGGGATAAGCAAGGTTGATTAAGTGTTTAGCTTAATTAACCTAGGTCTAGGGGATAGGTAGGCTAGGGTAGATTGATTAGTAGGATAGATTAATTAGATAAGAATGATTTATCTAATTAATAGGGATTAGGGAGATGGACAAATTAGCTAAATAAATATTAGGAATATTTATTTAATCAATGAGGATATAGTTGTAAGGTATAGTGATAAATTAAATGAATTAATTGATCACAAGGGATAGATAGATGGTTAGGGATAAATCAGTGTAGAGATACGAGAAATTGGTTTGCGGAGAAAGTCAATTTTAGGTAAACACAAATGATATACCTTCACAATGACCCACAAATCCAAATAGGGTGGAAGGAGTGGCACCCAAACTCCTTAGATTTTACCCAAGTTGATTGAAATGTGGATTGCTCAATGTTTGCTCAACACAATGTTGATGAGGGATTTGGATTTAGATGGAGACAGATGGGGATGAAGGAAGATTTTGACATTATGATGTTGGGATAAGAAGATTTTGGAGAGATTTTGGCATTATGATGTTACAAGAAGAAGTTCCTCTCAATGGCTTGGGTGAAGGGCCTCATTTATAGATTTTTGAAAAGATGATGGAGGGTGAGGATCACAAGTTGAGATCAAGGGCTAGAAATGGTTGAGAGTTAGGGTTTGGATTGAAGTCATAGCCTTGTGACAAGTGTCACAAGAGGAGTGGATGAGAGAGATCAAGGGTCGAGATTAAGTCAATGGGATTGGAGGGCTCTCATTATTTGCAAATTTTAAATTTACATGGGGAAAGGTGTTGAGGATAAAAATGAATTACAAATTCATTTTTGGGAAGAGTAGATAGGACAAGTGAATTAAAAATTCACTTCATGGGGGAGTGTGAATTAAAATTTCACTTTTATTTGGAGATGTGAAGATTGAAGGACATGTACACTTACATGTGTAAGAGAGTGATAAATGAGGTGTAAGGAGGATTTGACCCTTTGAATAAGAAATAAATTTTTATTCAAAGGTGTGTGGGAGGATGGGCTAAGCAAGGTTGATTAAGTGTTTAGCTTAATTAACTTAGGTCTAGGGGATAGGTAGGCTAGGGTAGATTGATCAGTAGGATAGATTAATAGATAAGAATGATTTATCTAATTAATAGGGATTAGGGAGATGGACAAATTAGCTAAATAAATATTAGGAATATTTATTTAATCAATGAGGATATAGTTGTAAGGTATAGTGATAAATTAAATGAATTAATTGATCACAAGGGATAGACAGATGGTTAGGGATAAATTAGTGTAGAGATATGGGAAATTGGTTTGTGGAGCAAGTCAATTTTAGGTAAACACAAATGATATACCTTCACAATGACCCACAAATCCAAATAGGGTGGAAGGAGTTGCACCCAAACTCCTTAGATTTTACCCAAGTTGATTGAAATGTGGATTGCTCAATGTTTGCTCAACACAATGTCGATGAGGGATTTGGATTTAGATGGAAATTGAGATGGGGATGAAGGAAGATTTTGACATTATGATGTTGGGATAAGAAGATTTCGGAGAGATTTTGGCATTATGATGTTACAAGAAGTAGTTCCTCTCATTGGCTTGGGTGAAGGGCCTCATTTATAGATTTTTGAAAAGATGATGGAGGGTGAGGATCACAAGTTGAGATCAAGGGCTAGAAATGGTTGAGAGTTAGGTTTGGATTGAAGTCATAGCCTTGTGACAAGTGTCACAAGAGGAGTGGATGAGATAGATCAAGGGTTGAGATTAAGTCAATGGGATTGGAGGGCTCTCATTATTTGTGAATTTTAAATTCACATGGGGAAAGGTGTTGAGGATAAAAATGAATTACAAATTCATTTTTGGGAAGAGTAGATAGGACAAGTGAATTAAAAATTCACCTCATGGAGGAGTGTGAATTAAAAATTCACTTTTATGTGGAGATGTGAAGATTGAAGGACATGTACACTTACATGTGTAAGAGAGTGATAAATGAGTTGTAAGGAGGATTTGACCCTTTAAATAAGAAATTGATTTTTATTGAAAGGTGTGTGGTAGGATGGGCTAAGCAAGGTTGATTAAGTGTTTAGCTTAATTAACTTAGGTCTAGGGGATAGGTAGGCTAGGGTAGATTGATCAGTAGGATAGATTAATTAGATAAGAATGATTTATCTAATTAATAGGGATTAGGGAGATGGACAAATTAGCTAAATAAATATTAGGAATATTTATTTAATCAATGAGGATATAGTTGTAAGGTATAGTGATAAATTAAATGAATTAATTGATCACAAGGGATAGACAGATGGTTAGAGATAAATTAGTGTAGAGATATAGGAAATTGGTTTGCGGAACAAGTCAATTTGAGGTGTCTACAGTTCCCATGGATACAGGCATAGTAAGCATGGTTTCAGTGGCATGAGCAAGGGAATAGAGGACTACAGTGTTAGCATTAACAGTCAAGTATATGAAAGCTACAGGGCAATCATCTAGAGAGCAAGTATGCACAATTCAATCACCACAATGAGTGAAGACCAAGGACACTAAATATGACTACCTACCAAGTGTCCAATCTAATAGAGGCAGGGTAAGTGAATGGTTTAGACTCATAAAGAGGCTTTTGAAGATGCATTGAAGGAGGAATCTGATTCCATGCCCTAAGGGGACCTGATATCTTCAAACTCAATAAAAACATGTCCCATAAGTAGAGTTGATGATAGTACAAGACACAAGAATACAGTGATATTTCATTAAAGAAGCCTGATCTAGTCCATGTTTCACATTATGATCCTATCACAAACCTGACTACATATGACAGTACATTTCCTTTGGTTGCAGTCAACAAGGACAAGTGCTAGACTGATGGGGCGGATTAGATGACCTATGGCAGTAGTTAGGCTGGTTGAGAATCATTTACTGACAGTTCACTGTTTTGCAAAGCATTGTAAACTTGGAGAAGTTTCTTTCTTGTCATTTCTGTGCATTATAACTCAGATTTTTAGTCTTGTGACTGAAAATATACATTTTAATACTTTATTTCTAAGCATTTTCAAGCAAGATAGATATTTCAGACTCGTGCAAGTTGTAAGAACACCTTTCTTTTAATAAAGTTTAGCAATTTTGCCTTCTCAATGGCCGTCTTTATATTGTATGCAATTGATGATTGATGTGTATGTTGCCCTCAGTTGTTGTCCTTCATGTCAAAGACACAATCTCTCTTAGTTGGATATGGTACCTTGACATATACTTTAGTTGGATATCATACTTTGACATGCACAAGTGGCTTTTGGTTGAGTGGTGTGCATTTGGTTGAATAATTGACATTTGGTTGAATGGTGTTTATTCCTGGTCTTGGTCTTATGATGGTATCATCATTGCTGGCATATATATTAACATTGTTGGCTTAGTTGGAAATACAACGATTATGTTGTTGGCCCTTGGTTGTTGGTATTTATGATGTGTAAAAATGCTCATCAGTTGGCACTTGCATTGTACATGGTATCATTATCATGGTTGGCTTTGTATATTCACTTCAGTTGATATATGATGTGTAGCTTGTAATGGCATGGCACATGGCACATATGCTTCAGTGATTGGTGTTGGTAACTTGATTTCTCTTAGCATTGGTATTCCAGATATTGCTATTGGTTGATGGCTTTATGAGTTTGATATCATGGTCCAAGGCAATTATTAATGAAGACATTTGTAATGTTGACATAATTCTATGTTCACTTGCCTATGCTCAGTTTAGTGATGCAGTTGAATATGTTCAATTACTCATGTTACTTCTCTTCTCTCTACAATTCAGTATGTTTGGTTGGCCAAATTGTGACATGCTCTCCTAGCATAATTAATGGTATTCTTTAGTGGTAGTAGCAATGGCATTTATCTCAAACTTGATGATAGTTGTGCTATGCTTCTTATTTCAGTAGATGATATATGTTATATTTGTATTATAAAACAATGGAGGTCATATTTCTCTTACCTTGAGGATCTAGACATTTGTTTTGATCTTTTATTTATTCTCTCCTTACATTGCTACAAGGTCTTCATATGTCTTAAGTCCTAGGAAGGACTTGTGTTTGATTTATTACAAAGGTCATTGAGTCTTAAAGGGTTAACTGGCTGAGAAGGTTTCTAAAGAAAAGTGCAGGTGATAAGCTTGAATAAGTCACTCTTTGTGACTGGCCCATCTAGGGCATACCAACTGCACCAGTCGCGACATATATGATAGTCTAATTTTTTATTATGCAAGGAAAATCTTGGTTTAGAGCTCCTCTCAAGCTAGGGTTTGACCATTTCATTTTCATCATGAAAACATATGGAATGAACAACAAACTTGGTAGAATCTTCTGGAAAAGACAGTGTTGGGTCATGTGATAGTGGTAGTAGACTTTTTGATTTCATCTTCAACTATGATATTTCTTTTGGCCGACACCAAGTTACTTTATTATTACAATCTTTCATTTAGTTTTTTATGTTGTTTGAACTTGGGCAGCAATAGTTATGGGGTTTACACTGCAGTGACAATTATATGTATTCTTTTCTTTGCCATGAAAGGTTTTATGATATACATTGTTTGTTAGGGTTTCAAACTAAAATAAATTTCCTTGATAGAGATGCGGTTTATTTCAAAAATAGTTATAATTGTCTAAAACTAAGGATTCGATGGGAAATGTTTTTGCATAACAACATGGCAGAGATTTGGGACTATAACCCTGGTTAGGGTTTTAAAAAAACTCTTTTACAATTGATCACATGGATTTTTGATCTAAAATTGTTGTGAGTTGAAATTGAAATATGACATTCAAATTGTTCTATAATATGAAAAATATGGTCATTCAACCTAACTATGCTGACAGTTAAGAAAACTCCCTAAGTTAGTTATTCTTGCAAATACAAAAGATGAAGTTGATATGAATGATGATCTATATAAATATGTATCTTTGATGTAATGTGAAATAAGATATATGTGAGTGAACATTATTGTTGATAAGATATTTGAGATGTTGAGGATAAGTGAAACAGAGTAACCCTCTGTATTTGTATTTATCTTTCTGTATGCAGAGAGTGGGTGCTCTTGTAGGGCTATGTTAGGGGTTGGTGATCCTTGAAGCTGATGCTTCTAAATGTTGTATGCCAGTGAGGCAATGTTATATGCCAGTCAAGGAATGTTGTAAGATAGTGAGGCCTATAATCAGTGAGATTCATTCAGTAAGCCAGTGAGGCACTTTATCAAGTGGTTTTCTGCCCTAGAGGGTTTCCACTCAGGACAATATTTGTGTTATGGGTTGTCATTGATGGGTTTGATCCTCATGTTCTTTTGCTTATCATATGTCATTCAGTTTCAATTTTGTCATCCAATTTTAAAGTTGTCCTAAGTTAATTTGATTTGCACGAATGCATATTCATCATATATTTTTGTTTGAAATGATGTCCTCTATTTATTCACATTATGGTCAATCAAATTTTACGAGTTATATAATTGAGTGTCTAATATGTAAACATCTTTACTCCTAAGTTTGATGTTCTTGTTTGTTTCATAATATTGTTGATGCATTCTTGACATTGGTCTGCCATGTCAAAGCTGTTGTGATTTTCAGAGCTAATATAATGTTCATCTCCATTTAATTAAAGTTGCTTTTGTTTCAAAAGATTATTTTCAAGTTCTCAAGGTCTTGTTAAAATTAGTATACCACTAATTCACCCCCCCTCTCAGTGGTATTGTACTCTAACAAGTGGTATCAGAGCCAAACCCCTATTTTTAAGTTTAACCAACTTAGGGGATTCCTGGTCATGGAGTACTCATCATGGGTAATTACAAAAGAAATAGAAGTCAAAAGAAAAACATCAGTGTCAAGCAAAATAACAATCAAACAATTCCTATCAAGTCTAATGAAGTCTTGTCTCAAGAAAAGTTCATGTCAGTTAATTCAATAAGTGACAATCTTGTAGAAGAAAAGTTGTGTAATATAAAACTAGATGAATTCATGGTAAATATGAATGAATCAAATATAGAAGAGTGTGCTAGTGAACCTGAAGGAGTTATTGATTTTGAAGGAGAGCTTATTTTTTCTCTAAATGTGATTAGGGATCTTGAAAGAGAAAATCAAAAACTCAAGATACAAATTGAAGAAAGAGAAAGAATTGAAAAGGAAAGGGAAGTCAAGTTGAAGGAAAAAGAAGAAATGTGTAAAAGTTAGAGGATCAACTTGATTCTTTGAAAAATAGTATAAAACAAAATTCTCTGTTAAAAGTTTATTCAGATAACTTGATCTTAAATCTGAAAACAGAGATTGAAGAAACTAAATATACCTTGGATGCCAAAACTTTTGAGTGCCATAAACTTGAAAAAGAGTTTGTTGCTCTAAAGAAAGATCTTGAAGACCATAAGATTTAGTTAGAGAAATATAAGAAGTTTGAGAAAAGTATTAATGTACTGGATGATATGCTATGTAGACAAAAATATTCCAGTGATCTTACTGGCTTAGGGTATGAGGTAAGACAAGCATCTTCAAGTGGAATATAATAAAAAATTGAAATAGTTTTTGTATCTACAAATGGGAAAGGACAGAGTTTTAAAGTCAAAAATACTCCAAGGATGAAGATGGAAATAGATCATCATGCTGCTGCTCCTGTAGATAAGACTAAAGATAAATGTGTTGATGAAGGAAGAAGGACAAGCAGGTTCTCAAGATCTTCACTTTTGAGACAAAATCAATCAGCAAGGTACAATTTCTTTTCTGGCTATTGCTATGCATGTTATGGGTATGGTCATAAAGCAACTGATTTTTGGAATCATTCAATGAAAATTATATTGAATAAGGATCCTCATGAATGGCCAAATAGTGGTCAATGTTATAAATTTGGTCATATTGCAAAGTTTTGTAATGTTCAAGCAAGACATGATCCTTCTAGTTTTTCAAGAAGATATCAATTATTTACTCCTTTTGGAAACAATGTCACCTATTTTAAGTGTCATAAACTTGGGCATAGAGCATATTTTTGTAGAAGTGGTTCTATGAATTTACCTGGACATGACAAGAGGGTAGATACCTTGAACAAGAAGAAGAGAGAGACTGAGAAAGTATGGAGAAGAAAACAAGATCTAGGAGATGAAAAACCAAAATCAATTCATGTTACTCAAAAGACATTATCCTTTGCATGAGAACTGGCTTAAAGTCAGGGGGAGATGCTTATTATTTTATCTTTCATCCCCAAGAAGTAAGACAAGCAAAGTGTTTGTAAAGGATAGTAAAGTCTGCTGATAAGACATATTTTCATTCTCTATATAATTGAATAACTCGTTTCATAACTGACATGTTTATTAATGTGATCTTGTTGTTCTTGATAAGAGTCAGGGAAAACATCAACTTCATAAGCATGATTTCAAAATGCGTGCAAGATAATCCAAAGACAGTCTCACTGTCATAACAGTCATTGTTAAAATGTTTGACATTCTTGTTCTGCAATATTGATAGTGATGTAGGCAAGCTGAGTTGTATTGTTGATGTAGACCTTGAATGACCTTGTGTAGTTGTTGATAGTAGAAGTTAGTGTTGTTGGCAGACATTCTTTATGAAAAGTGATTATCACTTGTCATCTTGTTCTTGGTCTTATGGTCATTTTAAGTTCGTGAATGACAATGTTTATTAACAATGATTACAAGGTGTTTTAATGACATGACAGTGAAAGTCATCCATGATATTTCTTCCCTTTGATGTAGTTCATGGATCCATGCTCTTCATGTCTTAGCAGTACCAGAACTTTCAAGGGCTTGACATTCATCATTGAATAAAGTAATAATGGTTGTCAAATGTTATAATAGACATGTTTGCAAAATATAGAAAATCAATGTGCAAGACAATATGATCAAAATAGGACAGTAAGCAGGATCAAGACTATGAAATGAGTAAAATGAGATGTCAAGGTATGTAGAAAAAATAGCATATATGAATGTAATCAGACTTTGTACTATCTTTTCTCTAGTGTTACTAAGTCAATGGTGATTTGTTTTTCTTTGTGATGAGACAGTGAGGAGTTGTTTTGTGGTTGAGAAGTTGTGACAATGTTTTGTGCCATTGTATTAGACTTTGCATCAGATAGGGCTAGGACTGTTGATCCTAAATGTTGTTATGGTGACAAGAAGGTGACTTTGTTTAGGAACAAGTGATAACATGAATCTTTGCCAAAGATAACAATCCCTAGAGTACTGCAGGCTCTATCAACTATTTAAGAGATGATTTCTTATATCAGACAACATCTGATAGTAGTTACATAACCATGATCTTAGTGATAAGTGATCAATCTAGTATATATAATGGAGTGTTTTGATGTGATTCTCATAGGCTTTTTGAATGCTTTGAATAAGTGGTTTCTTCTGAGCTGAGGAGATTGTAGTGTTTAAGATCTTAACAACCAAGTACAAATGCAGGACAATATGGTCTTTGATATACAATGATTTGAATTTGTGGTTGCTTTGCCCTTTGATGAAGCTTCATGACAATTGCTTTAGGACAAAGCATTTGGTGATCATTTAGAGCTTCTAAACAAATACATATGATAAGTATAATCTTTGCCAGCCTATTATTTGTCTCTAATAGTGATCTTGACAATTGACAATGTAGACATGCAGACAGTGATCTTGACAGTTGATAACAGTTGTTAGAGTTTGAATCGGCAGAGGGTTTGCCAGTTCCAATGCATAGGCAGATTTGGCCAACAAATATGGGAGGTTGTGTGAGCTGCCTCCCCTTCACTTCTGGTTCTGCCGCACCAAGGGGGTATACATATAGATAAAGATTTAACCTTGACTCGCCCAATTACAGAAAGATTTAGCTTTACAACGACAGGCATAATACTCTCATGTGTGGACCAAGATATGCATGATACATCACAAGTTTAGCAACACTCTTGGACATAACTAACTAGTTGAGGATGAGAGTATACAGGGTCCCTATTTCTACTCCTACAAACTAATAGGTTGGGATCATGAAATTCTTTGTTTTAATGTTGGGATACAAGACAGGGGGGTTTTGGATCATAACTACTAATCCAGGGGTAGACTGGTGCCTATCTAAGGGCAAGGAGTCAACTAGACATATACAAGAGAGTGGCTTGCAACTGGCATTCAATTTTCAAGGGGTTAGGACTGGTATTTGCCTTACAAACACCACCCAAGGATAAGTATTTAACTGTCTCTACTTACATACATCCCAGCTGACATACAATCTTCTCCATACTCAACCTAAAACAATTTAATCCACTCCTTGAATGGAAGTTAAAGATTAAGCATGTGATATAGAAATCCATACCCTAGAATCTAAGAAACCCTTAGCAACCAGATTCAAAAGAAGAGAATGCATAAAATACATGGAGACAGACAAATAAACACATGCAATAATGCATTTTTCATATAAAATGACAAGAAACTAAACATATGTGCAAGGTGCACTCAGATGCAACTCATAAACTCCAAAAGAAAGAGAACAACCTAGAAAATACTCTATTTTTCATTATTTTTCCCCCAAAAATGCCCAAGTCCTCAACAACCTAAATGAGTAACACAGTTTGCCTCTTATAGCAAGACTGTGTACTCAGCAATAATTACATGGCACTTCAAAATTTGCCAGAAATAGCGCACCACAGAATGGCACTCAAAACATTCAATGTAGTAAGGAGAAGAAGGAAAAGCAGGTGAGATCAAGATCTGCACCACCGCCTGAGGATTTTCCTTACAAATTTTATGGTTGGCAAGTCAATCATTGGCCACGCCTGTGTAACTTCTGTAATTAATGCTCAACCTACCCGTGAGATGCAACAGCTGTGTGTTCTGAAGTTTCCCGCTCGGATTGGTGTAGATACACAGAAAATACTTCCTTCCTCAAGCCTTCAAAACAGGGCCGTCGATCTCCTTCCTATCGCTAAGATCTACAGTATAAAAATGCTTTGAAAAGTTGTCAACCAATAAGAACGTGCCACATAGGCACCCTATGCTTCCATCGTTGAGTTTTCTGCCATCGCAACATGCATTTTGCCTCTTTTCGCTCTTTGTATATTCAAAAACATATACAATCACCTTACATACAAGGCGGACCCCAAATTATTATGAAACAAATTGAAAACTTATTCGGGTCCAGCTTGTATCTCCCTCCTTTGTATATCTGCGATATACAACACACACATACATACAAGCCATGGACTTCAAATCATTATGAACCAGAATGTACCTCCTTTTGAAATCTGGCTTGTATCTTTTTCACTGCACATCGGCTTGTATATCAACATATACAGGCACTTTATACAACCCACAGACATCAAATTTTATTTGCTACATTTTATTTCTCCTCCGCATCTAGGTTGCACCTCCTTTTCCCTGTATCATTGCCTTGTATATCGCAAACATACAACATGGATATACAAAACAAAAAATACAATCTAGAACTAAAACCTTTATCAACCAGAATGTATAACTTTTCAGGTCCGGCTTATATAATTGTGAATGCATATTTGATTGTATGTGCGAACATACAATCGCTAAAATATGCAATCGGTGGGCCCTACCTTTTGTATATCGGCCCCTTGCACTTTTCACATTGCACATAGCGAATGTATATTGCATATACATTCTGCCTTGTATGTGAGGTAGACCCCATCAAATGTATCTCCTGCTACTTTGTATGTTGCCGAATATACAAGACCCCTTGTATCCTTTTTCAATGTATATGCATCAGCCGTCGGGCAAACTTTGGAACTGATTGCCGATGCATCCTGTCTTGCTGATGACCCTCTGTCATTGTAGCAAATGCATGTTGAGTTTCTTTGTATATTTTTCATTGTATAAATCCAATGTATGTTTCCATTGTATGTCTGAACATATAACACAAAAAATAAATGCAACCTAATATACAAGCATAGAATATTCTCAGAATCTATGATAGATTCCCCAAATGTACATGCAAACCCGGTATGCATACAAAGATGCATACAACCACTTTTTACCATTTTCAAAGGCCGATTGAAATTTCTGCAAGCCCGCCAAGGTATATTTACATTTGTACATACAAACCCCTTTGTATATACAAAGATACATGCATTTAAAACTATTTTTTGCACTTTTCAACTACAAAGGCCAAAAGACTTAGAAATTTTTATGGTTTTTTGTGAAGAGGCCTGTAGATTTTCTAGGGATGCATGCCTCTTGTAGGCATGGTGAGAACCATAGACCTCTGGGATGCAAACCAGTCCCTTATCCATTGGGCAAGAGAGTCAAACACTACACCAATTTGCATCACAAAACACACTGTTTATGTATTTATTTTACTTGGTGGCCCAGGGCCACCAAAAAGGAAAAACTAGAATTTTCCTTTATCAAATATCTGATTTTCTTTTGATTTCTTCAAATGAAGCCTAAAAGCATTTAACTGCCTACAGCAACCCTCCTTGCAATTATTTGTGCTACTGCCCATTTCTTTTTCTTTAACAAATCTACAACTAGCTTCATTAGCATACATTATCATCAGTTGTAGAATGTCATTATCATATGAATCACTGATGTTACTTGGAAAAATAATAGACTCATATAAAACAAATGAATCCACATTAGAATTTTGCCCTTCTTCAAAAAGTAAGAGCTCCTCTATATCAAACATGCAATATTCAAGCACAAGCAACATCTCATAATCATATTCATTTTTATAAACATTTAGATATCCATCATCATTATGCTCAACAATTTTATCGTTAAGATCCATCAAGAGAAGGCACAAAGAACTCAGAATGCAGCCCTTCATCAAAAGTCTCATAGTCACCCCTGCAACCAACACTATCCCCATTTGTATGAGCGCACACATCTACAACTTGTCCATTCACATCTGAATAGTGACCCTAATTTTCCTCTTCACCAATGCATTGATAATCAACAGTAATTTTTTCAACCTCTGCATTGTAGAGGTGGTTATAATCTTCAAGGAAGCACTCATACTCAGCATCCATATATATTTCATCCTTTGAAAGGCTCATACATGCATCTGAATGCTGACAATCACTAACATATTCACTACCATCCCTTGAAACAACATCTTCTGTATTCAGAGTGAAGCTTTGCATATCCATCTCATATAAATATTCAGGAATAACTGGGATATGCCTATTGCTGTAGGATACAACTTCACGTATATCTTTCATTTCATCATTTGAAGAGCATTTTGCATCTGTAGGCTTCTCTTCTAGAGGCTGACAACAATCTTTGTCTTCATCATTATAGGATGTGCCCACATTTTCTACAACATTTTCTTCATGTTTATGCATCACATCATGACTACACATACTATTCTGAAATATACTCCCTTCTACAAAATCATCTTTCAGTGAACACACTGGGAAAGGTGAAATATATTTACTTTGATAACTGTTTTGAAAACTTGCAGCCATAGCAAATCTGAAAGCCTGGTGAAGTGTAGTTGGTTCTTTATCTCTCAATCTATAACTCATTTTCTTATCAAATGCAGCCAAATAAATTGTCAAGCACAATGCATTATTCAGTCTCATATATTCAGGAATCTGCTTGAGCAAATTAATAAATCTAAGATTAAAGGCTAGAACTAGTTCCTCATCTTCCTCTTGAATATTCATGAAATGTATGATCAATGAGGCCAAATCAAATCTTTCACCAAACTGCTCTAGGAATGCAATTTCTAAATCTACACATGAAGAAACTGAACACACAGGTAGGTCTGAAAACTAGGCCCTAGCATCATCCTCTAATGAATGAACAAAAAGTCTCATTACTACATCTTCAGCCTCTACCTCATAATTTTCTATCAAATTACAAAATTTTTGGAGATGTTTGTTTGCAGACTCAGAATTTGATCCACTATATTTTGGCAAACACTTTCTAATCTTATTGGGAATAACATTTGGGTAACCATTTATTCCTTTGAAATTCAAAGCTTTATACTTTTCAATAAAAAATGGTCTTCTTTGAGAGCACAACTAGGTTTGCTTCTCTAAACTCATCATTTTGAATGAAAAGATGGAATACCTAGAAATATGTTGTAACTTTGGATAGGTTCAATCAATAGAGTCGTCACCTCTCACAGAGAGGACAGAATATCAACAAGGCACTTTGTTTTCTAGATTCATCACCCTAGCAGAGCACCACATGGTTATTGTTTGGTATTGCTACAACAACCTCACTGGAAACTAGATTTTCTAGCCCTCGAACTCTTGACTCTATTACTGCAACATCCCCAATAGAGTCGCCACTTTTGTTAGAGTCTGAATCGGCAGACGGTTTGCTAGTTCCAATGCAAAGGTAGATTTAGCCAACAGATATAGGAGGTTGCATGAGCTGCCTCCCCTTCACTTCTGGTTCTGTCGCACCAAGGGGGGTATCCCTATAGCTAAAGATTTAACCTTGACTCGCCCAATTATAGAAAGATTTAGCTTTACAACAACAGGTAGAATACTCTCATGTGTGGACCAAGATATGTATGATACATCACAAGTTTAGCAACATTCTTGGACATAACTAACTGGTTGAGGATGAGAGTATGTAGGGTCCCTATTTCTACTCCTACAAACTAACAGGTTGGGATCATGAAATGGTTTGTTTTAATGTTTGGATGCAAGACAGGGGGGTTTTGAATCATAACTACTAATCTAGGGGCAGACCAGTGCCTATCTCAGGGAAAGGAGTCAACTAGACGTATACAAGAGAGCGGCTTGCAACTGGCATTCAAGTTTCAAGGGGTTAGGACTGGTATTTGCCTTACAAACACCACCCAAGGATAAGTATTTAGTTGTCTCTACTTACATACATCCTAGCTGACATACAATCTTCTCCATACTCAACCTAAAATAATTAAAGATTAAGCATGTGATACAGAAATCCATACCCTAGAATCTGAGAAACCCTTAGCAACCAGAATCAAAAGAAGAGAATGCATATAACACATGGAGATAGACAGATAAACACATGTAGTAATGCATTTTTCATATAAAATGACAAGAAATTGAACATATGTGTTGAATGGAAGTTAAAGATTAAGCATGTGATACAGAAATCCAGACCCTAGAATCTGAGAAACCCTTAGCAACTAGATTCAAAAGAAGAGAATGCATACAACACATGGAGATAGACAGATAAACACATGCAATAATGCATTTTTCATATAAAATGACAAGAAATTGAACATATGTGCAAGGTGCACTCAGATGCAACTCATAAACTCCAAAAGAAATAGAATAGCCCAAAAAATACTCTATTTTTTGTTATTTTTCCCCCAAAAATGCCCAAGTCTTCAACAACCTAAATGAGTAACACGGTTTGCCTCTTATAGCAAGACTATGTACTCAGCAATAATTACATGGCACTTCAAAATTCGCCAGAAATAGCGCACCACAGAATGGCGCTCAAAACATTCAATGCAGCAAGGAGAAGGAAAAGCAGGTGAGATTGGGATATGCACTGCCGCCTGAGGATTTTCCTTACAAATTTGGTGCTTGGCAAGTCAATCATCGACCACGCCTATGTAACTTTTGTCATTAATGCTCAACCTACCTGCGGGATGCAACAGCTGCGTGTTCCGAAGTTTCCCGCTTGAACTGGTGCAGATACACAAAAAATACTTCCTCAAGCATTCAAAACAGGGCTGTCGATCTCCTTCCTATTGCTAAGATCTACGGCATCAAAATGCTTTGAAAAGTTGCCAACCAATAAGAACGTGCCACGTAGGCACCCTGCGCTTCCATCGCTGACTTTTCTGCCATCGCAACATGCATTTTGCCTCTTTTCGCCCTTTGTATATGCAAAAGCATATACAATCACCTTACATACAAGGCAGACCCCAAATTATTATGAAATAGATTGAAAACTTATTCGGGTCTGGCTTGTATCTCCCTCCTTTTAATAGCTGCGATATACAACACACACATACATACAAGCCGCGGACTTCAAATCATTATGAACCAGGATGTACCTCCTTTTGAAATCCGGATTGTATCTTTTTCACTGCACATTGGCTTGTATATCAGCATATACAAGCACTTTATACAACCCACGGACCTCAAATTTTATTCGCTGCATTTTATTTCTCCTCCGCGTCTAGGTTGCACCTCCTTTTCCTTGTATCATTGCCTTGTATATCGCAAACATACAACGCGGATATACAAAACCAAAAATACAATTCGGAACTAAAACTTTTATCAACCAGAATGTATAACTTTTCAGGTCCGGCTTGTATAATTATGAATGCATATTTGATTGTATGTGTGAACATACAATCACTAAAATATACAATTCGTGGGCCCTACCTTTTGTATATCGGCCCCTTGTATTTTTCACATTGCACATAGCGAATGTATATTGCATATACATTCCGCCTTGTATGTGAGGTAGACCCCACCAAATGTATCTCCTACTACTTTGTATGTTGCTGAATATACAAGACCCCTTGTATCCTTTTTCAATGTATATGCATTGATCGTCGGGCAAACTTTGGAACTGAATGCTGATGCATCCTGTCCTGCCAATGACCCTCTGTCACTGTAGCATATGCATGTCGGGTTTCTTTGTATATTTTTCATTGTATAAACCCAATGTATGTTTCCATTGTATGTCTGAACATACAACACAAAAAATAAATGCAACCCAATATACAAGCACAGAATATTCTCAGAATCTGCAATAGATTCCCCAAATGTACATGCAAACCTGGTATGCATACAAAGATGCATACAACCATTTTTTACCATTCTCAAAGGCCGATTGAAATTTCTGCAAGCCCGCCAAGGTATATTTGCATTTGTACATACAAACGCCTTTGTATATACAAAGACACATGCATTTAAAACTATTTTTTGCACTTTTCAACTGCAAAGGCCAAAAGACTTAGAAATTTTCAAGTTTTTTTGTGAAGGGGCCTACAGATTTAAATGCCTGAAACCTGAATGTTTATGCAGGTACCACCAACAGTGATAGTGATTTGTGCCTTGATAGCACTAACTCTCAATGATTTGTTTGCATCTTCTTCTGTATTGTATTTATTGCTAAGACAGTGGTTTGATGTTTTGTGACTGTATCAGTTTTTAGGTGTGACAGTGTTTTTATTGACAATTCTTTGTCTCTTCTCTCTATCCTCTGTATCAGAAATTTTTATATTGGAATCAGACACACAGTGCCCCAGTCCTCTATTCTCTATCTTCATGTGTGGATCAGATGACAATGATAAGTATGTGCAGACATATTGCTTTAATAGTGATATTCATTGGTTTGATAGTGATATGCAGAATAATGACAGTAATCCTATTTCCATCAAGTGGTATGATAAATGATATCAATTTTTCTTTGCTTTTGCTCTCAGTCACAGAGGATTTGTAGCTCATAGTCTTAGTGAGGAAGTCAACACCTCAGGGGGAGCTTTATTGTGAATTATCTCTTCCTAGGTATAGTAATATGATAAGTGATTACCAAGTATTATTTTTTGTTGTTTGGTGTTTTCTTAGTAGTGATATCAACTGCTCTTTTGATGTTTGATACTTGGCTAATGATGATAGCAATATTCTACCAGCATCTTCAGTTGTTGTCCTTTGATATATGTTTCTTATGCTCATTATGATACTGACAGTTCAGCTTCTGTTTCAAATGCTCTGGATGCTTTTCATTTTAGACATTTGTTGATTTATGTTTTTTGTTATCTCCTAGAGGCATTGGCACACTTTCCTTCCTCCCTTTGTCTTTGATGTCAAAAAGGGGGAGAGAGAGTTGTGTTTTGCCATCATGGACAAAGCGGGAGTTTGTTGCCCCCAGTTGTTGTCCTTGAAGTCAAAGACACAATCTCTCTTAGTTGGATATGGTACCTTGACATGCACTTTAGTCAGATATGGTACTTTGACATGCACAAGTGGCTTTTGGTTGAATGGTGTACATTTGGTTGAATAATTGGCATTTGGTTGAATTGTGTTTACTCCTAGTCTTGGTCTTATGATGGTATCATCATTGCTGGTATATATATTGACATTGTTGGCTCAGTTGGAAATACATTGATTATGTTGTTGGCCCTTGGTTGTTGGTATTTATGATGTGTAACAATGCTCATTAGTTGGCACTTGCATTGTATATGGTATCATTATCATGGTTGGATTTGTATATTCACTTCAGTTGATATATAATGTGTAGCTTGTGATGGTATGGCACATGGCACATATGCTTCAGTGATTGGTGTTGGTAACTTGATTTCTCTTGGCATTGGTACTCCAGATATTTCCATTAGTTGATGGCTTTATGAGTTTGATATCATGGTGCAATCATGGTGCAAGGCATTTATTAATGAAGACATTTGTAATGTTCTCATAATTCTATGTTCACATGCCTATGCTCAGTTTAGTGATGATCTAGTTGAATATGTTTAGTTACTCTTGTTACTTCTCTTCTCTCTACAGTTCAGTATGTTTGGTTGGCCAAGTGGTGACATGCTCTCATAGCATAATTAATGTTATTCTTCAGTGGTAATGTCAATGGTATTTATCTCAGACTTGATGACAGTTGTGCTATGCTTCTTGTTTCGGTAGATGATATATGTTATATTTGTTTTATAAAACAATGGAGGTCATATTTCTCTTACCTTGAGAACCTAGACATTTGTTTTGATCTTTTATTTATTCTCTCCTTACATTGCTACAAGGTCTTGATATGTCTTAAGTCCTAGGAAGGACTTGTGTTTGATTTATTACAAAGGTCATCGGGTCTTAAAGGGTTAACTGGCTAAGAAGGTTTCTAAAGCAAAGTGTAGGTGATAAGCTCAAATAAGTCACTCTTTGTGACTGGCCCATCTAGGGCATACTGGTCGCACCGGTCGAGGCATATATGATAGTCTTTTTTTTTATTATGATAGGAAAAGCTTGGTTTAGAGCTCCTCCCGAGCTAGGGTTTAACCATTTCATTTTCATCATGAAAACATATGGAATGAAAAACAAACTTGGTAGAATCTTCTGGAAAAGACAATGCTGGATCATGTGACAGTGGTAGTAGACTTTTTGATTTCATCTTCAACTATGATATTTCTTTTGGCCGACACCAGGTGACTTTGTTATTACAATCTTTCATTTAGTTTTTTATGTTGTTTAAACTTGGGCAGCGACAATTATGGGGTTTACATTGCATTGACAGTTATATGTATTCTTTTCTTTGCCATGAAAGGTTTTATGATATGCAGTGTTTGTTAGGGTTTCAAACTAAAAGAAATTTCCTTGACAGAGATGTGGTTTATTTCAAAAATGGTTATAACTATCTAAAACTAAGGATTCGATGGGAAATATTTTTGCATAACATGACAGAGATTTGGGACTATAATCCTGGTTAAGGTTTTAACAAAACTCTTTTACCATTGATCACATAGATTTTTGATCTAAAACTATTCTGAGTTGAAACTGAAATATGACATTCAAATTGTTCTATAATATGAAAAATATGGTCATTCGACCTAACTGTGCTGACAGTTAAGAAAACTTCCTGAGTTAGTTATTCTTGCAAATACAGATGATGAAGTTGATATGAATGATGATCTATATAAATATGTATCTCTGATGTAATGTGAACTAAGATATATGTGAGTGAACATTATTGTTGATAAGATATTTGAGATGTTGAGGATAAGTGAAATAGAGTAACTGTTACATCCCTCCTTTTGGACAAATTTTTACTATTTACTTTTACTTGTTTCATGGATAGAAATAGGCATGTGAATATGTTTATGATCATGAGAAACGATGATATGATTAGAAGTATTAATTTTATGAAATCATAGTTTTATCTCTTGAATATGATCAATTCAATGATATGAATTAAAATGCCTTTTTCAATATGGAAAAATGAAATGTTATGATTTTATTATGCTTGGACTGGGATACCGGTACTTTGACCACAATCTATATGTGAGAATGTTTTAATATCTGAGATGTTGAGGATAAGTGAAATAGAGTAACTGTTACATCCCTCCTTTTGGACAAATTTTTACTATTTACTTTTACCTGTTTTATGGATAGAAATAGGCATGTGAATACGTTTATGATCATGAGAAATGATGATATGATTAGAAGTATTAATTTTATGAAATCATAGTTTTATCTCTTGAATATGATCAATTTGATGATATGAATTAAAATGCCTTTTTCAATATGGAAAAATGAAATGTTATGATTTTATTATGCTTGGACTAGGATATCGGTACTTTGACCACAATATGTATGTGAGAATGTTTTAATAGGAACATGTGGAACAAGCTCTCTATGAAATGAAGAGGAGAGAAGGTATCTTTGGGGAAGGGGAGAATAGACCCTAGAATATCAATGGGAATTTTCCACTATGGGTTGTAAGGGTAAGTCACTCTTTGTTACGTTGTTGTCGCGACGAGTAAGATTGATCAACAATTGCGTTATAATATTATGAGAATGTTGCCCATTATGGATGACAAATATAATGTTAGGAATGAGTCATATGTTAGGTCTTATTAAGTTTATTCGAAAAAAAATGTCGACAGTGGTTTGTAGAGGGGGAGATAAAACTTGACCCCAAAATGTCAATTGTACACTTTGTTGTTGCGATCACGTATTTGTTCCAAATCATCATCATCGTAACATCTGACGTGTGTGCGACATAAACATGGATAATTCGATGAGGATAACGTCGTGAAATAGGTTTCAATAACATGTTAAGTTTATATGAGCATCAAGTGTTATACCATCGTTTCAATCATAATGATAAGGTATAAATAAAATATATATGTTTATGTTTTCAGTTGCCATTGAAAGAAAATAGCTCCATTTTGATAAATAAAGTGATGTAGTGATCGAGCACTAACTTATTTGACTGTCATAAATCAATAATCCTTAATATCTCTATTTATACATCATCATAATGTAATCTTTCTATCTTCGAAGGTGGTTAATAAAACCTAGAGTCAAAAAGCAAGTTATTTCATGATAACAATATTATTCTCAGCTCATAAGTAAAAAGGCATAAAATCATCAATCGTTTTGCCACCTTGCATATAGTTTCATCATTTAAGACAAAAGACCCATGATAGATTGTTTGATGTAAAATCGACACCATCAATAGTGGATCAACGTGGAGGCAATTGATGGTGATTATGTTTCAAGCTTATCACAAAAGACGAGCCATGGGTAGTTAGGGTAAAAGAAAATAGTTACCATCTCTCTCTTGCCAACTTTAAGAAAGAGCATTTGGGAGCCTTGAAGGTAGCAGAACAAGATTAGTTTTAAGGTGCACGCTGAAGCTTAAGGAGTAACGTGGCTTATGAGCTCGTGAGGATGCAAGAACAAGTGGGAGTCTGCAGTGAGAAGATAACCATCAGGTTCCCATTTTCTTATATTATAATCTACTATCATTTATATGCGTTGTTGTTGAATCCAATCGATGCCCGAGTATAATTTATTAATGCAAAATGATTAATGATTAACCTAGAGTGTGATCAATAGTCTTATCTATGCCTTATTCTCCATTCAAACAAATTATAAGTGATGCCCATTTCACACAATAGTATAAAGGTTAATCGACTTCTAGCAACGATGGAAATCATTACTTTATGCAAGTCTATAATGTCAATACAAGGCTAGAAAGGCCGTATTATCTGTATATTGAATCTTAAGTTATTGAATAATGTTGTTAAACTTTGCTATGAGCCATATTTGATTAATTATGAGTAAAGACTTCAAGACTTGATGATTAAAGAATCCTATGCTATGTCGTGTTTGAGAAGCTGACAAATATCTTGTTAGACTTTGTATCAAAACTGAATAATTTAGTATTATAACTAGTTTGGAGTCTTGAGCAACATTTTAGAGCAAACTGATACACAGTAGTGATACTGCATAAAGAGGCTTAGGCTATGAGATTTTTTGCTATCACTAGTTTATAGTGTTTTAAAAACTTGATGTAATTAGGATATCATAATCTGCTAGATAACTTAGTAAAGTATAAGACTGCCACCTTTGAAGAATGAATGTATTTGGTAAACTCAGCAGATACTATTTGTATACACCTAAAAATGACACGATTCATTCTAAATAAATATCCTCAATATTTATTCCCTTCTAATTCTTCTATCAATAAATAAATAAACAAATTTATTTATTTAATTCACATTCCTCTTAATTAATTAAATATCAAAATATTTAATTATTTCTTCTAAAGTCTCACATAATTAAATAATCCTAAATTATTTAATTAATCCTAATTCCTCTATCCTAAGTCCTAATTTCATAAATCCATCTCATCTATCCACCTCACCTTTCCACCTCACCTTTTCCACCTCACCATGTTGCACATGTAATTAAATATTTCAAATATTTAATTAGCTAATATTCTCTCACCCACATGTCCTATTTCTTCTCTAATCAAAATTAGTTAATTCATCAATCAAAACTGATAACTAATCAATCAATTCTGTCAGCTCCTCAATCTATTCAGGTAACTGATCAATCAATTTAGTCAATTCTTCAATCCATTCTATTAACTCTTCAATCAATTTTGTTAACTCCCTTGTTACATGATGGAAGTGGGACACTTGTCCTCTTTCTATTTGTTGCACATTCCTCAACCATTCTCAACCATTGATCCTCTCATCTCTTCTCAACCGTTGATCTTCATTCTCCCAAGTCTATAAAAGAAACCTCATTCTTCCATTCTATTCATCTAGGCTATTTGTATTGTTACTCTGTAGGAATTTACCAGTGCACCTTTGGCACCTCCATTTCTATTCATTAGCTTGAGATCACACATTTGCTTTGGAGCTCATCTTCATTGTACATTTATCACCACAGCCATTTACTATCGACATCCTTGAACACAGCAAAAGAGTGCACTCTCTAAGGGCCCTACTTCATACAAGCAAAGACGGTTTTAATAGGCAAACAATAGAAGTTTTGATCGGAGGAAGGTTTGCATTGTTTCATTCATTGCTTCATTTTATTCAATCTTCTTAGTTTCACTATTCTATTGAGTTATGGGTATTTGATGTTGTTTGTTGCATATTCATTGTTGATCCTATTTTACCCTAACATTTTTATTCTATCGTTATAACTTGTACCAGGGGCAAACTAGGGCATGTATCACCATTAGACTTTTTATTCTTTGAAGCAATGTCGAAAACCGCATTGCATCAAAGAGGGGCAAAATGTATACGCCTAAAAATGACACGATTCATTCTAAATAAATATCCTCAATATTTATTCCCTTCTAATTCTTCTATCAATAAATAAATAAACAAATTTATTTATTTAATTCACATTCCTCTTAATTAATTAAATATCAAAATATTTAATTATTTCTTCTAAAGTCTCACATAATTAAATAATCCTAAATTATTTAATTAATCCTAATTCCTCTATCCTAAGTCCTAATTTCATAAATCCATCTCATCTATCCACCTCACCTTTCCACCTCACCTTTTCCACCTCACCATGTTGCACATGTAATTAAATATTTCAAATATTTAATTAGCTAATATTCTCTCACCCACATGTCCTATTTCTTCTCTAATCAAAATTAGTTAACTCATCAATCAAAACTGATAACTAATCAATCAATTCTGTCAGCTCCTCAATCTATTCAAGTAACTGATCAATCAATTTAGTCAATTCCTCAATCCATTCTAGTAACTCTTCAATCAATTTTGTTAACTCCCCTGTTACATGATGGAAGTGTTGGCAAGAGACACTATATGGATTCATGGTTGTTGTCATTGATGGCAACAAAGGTCATCCCACATATCCGCAAGTCATGATATGTCTCTACCGGAAGTCAGATTGAAGATTGTTGTGGTCCGGTGAACAAGAACAGAGCATGTGGCAAGGTCTGACAGATTGGTCCGGATCTCTCAGAGGAAGTGTCTTGGTGCAGTGCGGATCTGGGGAAGTCAAGAGGACTATCTTGAGTGGTATATTCCAAGGATTTAGCCTCCGGAGTTGGACAAGGAAAAAGATATGAATAGTTGAGTACCGGATTCCTGAGAGACAGTGAAAACAGAGGAAGAACTGACTGACAGAGTATCAGACTACTTTCCGGATGTGTTACAGATGATGATAAAGGTTGCGGAGGCATGGATCATGTTTGGCCGACATAATTGATGATATCTACAAGTATATGCTTGATCCGCATTGCTTGGTGAGCAAGGATTCAGCCGACAGAACTAAGTTTGTAAGAAACTAGACTGTTCCGGATGCCGACTAGAAAGGTGATGAAATTACTTGTGCGGATATATATAGAGGATGGATTTAGTTGTAAAGTGTGTGAGTGTGGAGAGATATGCGAATAAGTCCAGAGAAAGAGCAGAGGTAGCCAAAAGGGATCTGGTATGTGAAAGATAGCAGAACAAACAACAGAGGAAAGATGAAGTGCAGCAGATCAGTGTACTGAGCCTAACCGGAACTGAACTCCAGCATATGCAGATGCTTCCAATCAGTTCAAGACTGTGATTATCATCACTTTGTAGACAGTGTGTCTTCTTGTAGGCAGTGGGCCTCTTGTGAGCAGTGTGCTCGGGCAGTGAGCCCTAATTGGCAAGTGCCATTTTTGTAATTTCCTATTCTTCTAACAGAGAATAATTCTTGGGTTAATCACCCCGTGGTTTTCTCCCTTAACAGGGTTTCCACGTCAAAAATACTGTGTCATGTGTTTCTTATTTCATGGTTAATGTTTTGTGTTTGATTTTATGCTGCTTCAATTAAAAGGAAAGTTCAATAAGGGAAATAATTAGGATAACTGATTCACCCCCCCCTCTCAGTTATCAACAATTGGTATCAGAGCCAAGTTCCTCCTAATAGAGCCTAACAGCTTGAGGAAGATCTGGGATTTCAAATGGATGCATATGGTTTAAAGGAGCAACTCAAGACTGCCCTTGAGGATCTTGAACAGTCAAATTCTGAAGTTAGTGAATTAAGAGAAAGACTCAAACAGGCTGATGAATTCATGAGGGAATTAAAAGACAAATTAAGTCTCTCTATGAAAAAGAGAAAGGAGCTGCTCCAACAGTTGGCAAGACAAAGTGAAGAAAGCAATACAAATGAAGAATTGACTGAGCAAACCAAGTTATGTGAAAAGTTATCAAAAGAAGTCATTATGTTAAGACATGAAATGGAATCAGGAACTATAAAGTTCACTCAAGAGATTGAAGAAAAAAGAAAGGCTGAAGACAATCTAAGACAATCTCTTAAGGAAAAATCAGAAGAATGCCACCAGATGGACAGGATTATCAGACATCTTGAATCTGATCTTGAAGATGCCAAAGATAATGAAGAAAAACTTGAGGATCAAATTACCTCTCTCAAAAGAGATCTTCAAACAGCAAATGAATATAAAGAGAAATTCAAGATAAGTTCTGCTCAACTTGAAGTTCTTCTTGGAAGTCAAAAGAGGACTGATGACAAGTATGGTTTGGGATATGAGAAAGGAGAAAGCTCCGGATCCGGTCAGAGGAATCTTGGATCAGAAAATCCAAGGAGCAGGCCTAGAAGACCTCCGGTAAGACAGCCAAATGCTCAAAGATATCCATCCTTCAATGGATACTGCCACAGCTGCAACCATTTTGGTCACAAAGCTAATCAGTGTAGAATGAGAATGAATCAGATTAATTCATCCTTCTCCGGACAGTGCTTCAACTGCAAAAGGTATGGACACAAATCCCATGAATGCAGAATTATGCAAGTAAACAAATCATTCAAAGGTAGATGCTTTACATGCAATAGAGTAGGTCATATGGCTAATCAATGCAGATCAAGGGGATATCAGTTAAATATGCAAAGAAATGTTATTTGCCAAATCTGCAATAGGTCCGGTCATAATGCTAAAGTCTGCAGAAACAAGAATCAGGACAAAAGAGGTCCGGTGTATAATCAGAATCAAGACAAGGGTAAACAAAAGATGAATGCGGATGAAGTTAGGAATCAGATGAGCAAGATTTGGGTGAAGAAAAGCTCAGAGAATGTAGAGGTTGGATCCGCACCAGATTCTGGTGCTGATATTTCTTCCGGAAATTAAAAAAGTGAGCTCAGGCTCAGGGGGAGACTCAAAGAAGATTCTGTTCCCCCAGCCAAACAAGTTGTGCCGGATGTGGCACAAGATGCGGATTAAAGGGTTTGTAGATATAAGTCCTGAGATGCTTCAGTCAAGTTTTCAGAGGTCCGCATGGAGTTATGAAGAAGCTGTGTTCGATTAAGTTAGACCTGTTCAGGGAGGTGCTCCGGTATGATAAAGGATTACAAAAAGGTCCGGAGAGATCCGGAAGTGCACGATCTTGTCTTGCGGATTGGACAGAGTGTTTGGGATGTTCTTGTAATATGTTACCTAGATTTATTCATGATTTAAAGATCCGGATGATATTCAGTGATCAGGACTAATCCGGGATACTCCAAGCTGTCCAGACATGGTAAACCGGAATAATGCAGGTGAAGCATTTATTGCAGACAGATATTAGGGTTTGCGGAGCAATATAAGGGATTTCTCAAAAGTTATCTGCTCATTCTACACTTGAGAAGAAGCGAATAGTGGAGCTCTGCAACAAGGTTCATCAAGCACACCAAGGATCTCCTGCCGAAGCTATTGCATAAAGAAATCAATCCAACCACTCCGTGCAAACCGAAGGCGCATAAGGTATTCTTCATTTTTCATTGCCTCACTGCAAATCTTTGAAGAATGGCTACTCCAAACATAGTTAAGATCTCTGATAGACCTCGCCCCTCATTCAAGAAACATCCCTACAAATCATTGGAGGTAGATCCACTAGGAGCCTTCTCTAGTGTTCCCCACGGAGTCTTACATACTGAAGATATTAGGGTTTACATACACGCAAACATTGAGGAATTTGGGGAATTCAAATTAAGAGACCTCTATCACAAGCAACTGATAGACAATGCTTTTGAGCTCAAACCAGAGTATAAGGGTATCCAGAAGAAACAATTTGAGCAATTCATTCATTTCCCTAGCTTTGAAGAAGATGAATGGGTCCGGTATGTACTGAGCAGGATGCATGACAACTTCCTTTGGCTAGATAGACCCTGTAAGATCACAAAAGAAGCAATTAGAGCAGTAACTGGTCTATACTCTTCCGGGGGGGTACCTATCCTCAAATCTGTCAAGAACAACATTGTAACTGAGGCCACCGGATCAAAATATGATAAGAGGGCAATGACCATTGAAGATATTTCGGATCCGGATATCAAATATGCATCAATGATAATAGGATACAAGATCTATCACTCCAGCAGGGAGAATTCTGTATCCGGAACTGCAATATACACAGCATATGAAATGCTAAGAAAGAATGCAGATTATGATCTTTGTGAACTACTACTAAGCCAATTAATGGAAAATGTTCAGAAAATCAAGAAAGACAAGAAGAACTCCTTTAAGTATGGTACTCTCATTGTATGTCTATTCTTTTACTTCATGAATGAGCTACCCGGAACAAGTGGATGGGTATGGCAGAATGACAAACCTGTTGCAGTCCAGATAAGAGACTATTTGCATGGACTTGGGGATGCAAAAGCGAGAAATACAGCTCTATGGGGATACTTCAAAAACTTTCAGAGCATGATGCAAGCAAGAGAGAGAATTCCCCAGTCTCTCATTGAGAAATACAAGGACTCAGTATGCTTTATGGTTGACACTGATCAGTGCCTAATGGAGGCAGTGGAGCCAAGGACTGTCTGGATCATGCCCATGGGGTATGAAGTTGATGAACAGATAGTAGAGCTGCATGTTCAACACATGCTAAGTCAGCCCAAAGATCCTAAGGCAGAAAGGTTTGGAACCTTTGAGGAGCTGAGTGTGAAATTACATGTAGAACTCAGGGAACTTGAGATTAAGAGAAAAGTGAGAAAAGAAGTAGAGCACATTGCTCAAGGCCTAGGCATCTCAAAAGAGGCACTTGATGCCAGCCGGGAAAAGAGGAGAAAGGCTGAGGAAGAAGAGAAAAGCAAAGAAAGTGCTCCGGTTGAAACCCCCACCCGGACCAGATCATCAAAGAGATCTGCACCTTCCACAACCAAAAGCTCAAAACTGGAAGTCCAGGCATCCGGTAAAAGATCCAAGACAAAAGCATCAAGGGCTTATGAAAGCCAAAAGGATGAAGAGGAAACAGAATCAGATGAGGAAGTAAGAGAAGTAAAGAAACAGAAGAAGAAAGGATCCGGTAAGCCCTCCACAGGCCAAGACAAGGATGAAATGGCAGAGGTAACTGTTGAAAAGCCCACTCTGTCACTAGAGAGCATAATCAAGTCGGTCACGGTGGATGGAAACCTTCAACCAATGACTGAATCCTATGATGACTTCAGTGAGGCAGACCAAAAGACTCTGCAGGAAGCCACAGTTAAATATCTGAACACATACAATAAGGCTTTCATTGAGATCATATCTCTCATTCCTAAAAGCCTAGAGAAGGAAATGGAAGTAAGAAAGAATAATGCTCATGCCAAAGATCTTGAGATCCGGGAGCAGATAGCTATTCAGCTATATCCTCAAATTGATCCCAAGACAATGAACATGATCTTCAAGGACTGCAGAGATGAGTTCAGAAGTAAAGCCAGGATGAATCAGCTCATGCTTGGTGAGACTGACAAAGTGGCACAAGAGACAGAAGAGATCCTCCGGAAGGCCTTCAAAAGGTTCAATCTTCCTGTTGTAGAGGACTTAGGTGCAGAAACAGCTGCTGATTTGGAATCTTCTGTTCCGGAAGAAGTGAGCCCTGAACAGACAAGTGAGGACTTGGGACCCTCTGCTCCAGAAGAAGTGGCCCATGAACAAGCAAGCATCTCTCCTCCGGTTTCCCCTACAGTCTCCGGATCCAAAGAAGAAGAGCAATTGCAGGAGAAGGAAGCAGTGGTGACAGACAAAGAGGTTGACAGTTCTAAGACTGCAGAAGAAAAGAAACATCTGTCTCCGGCAAGAGACACTGCACAAACTGTTCAACAATTTTTGAGCAAAGAAACTCTAGAGATTGATGAACCGGAGCTTCTAAAAGGCCCATTTGATTTTGACTCTCTCTCTCCGGTACAAACAATGAAGATAGCTTCATTTGCAAATGCCAAGGCAAATGAAAAGCTCCTGAAGTCTCATATGGAAGACTGTGAGTTGATAGAGGCTGCTTCCGGAGTACTTGTAAAGATCATGCCATCAATCCAGATAGATCCGACAGCCTCCACTTCCGGTAATCTAAAAACCTTAGTCAGCAGTATTGATACACATTTTAATTCTCTAGAAAAATCAGCTGAAGAAAAGGTCCGGAAGGAATTTTTGGATAAGAGATTTTCTGAAATATTAGAATTAATCTCTAAGGATAGGAAGATTGTAAGCATTGGAATAAAGAGCTTAGAAAATGCTCTTAAGGATGGCGGTGACATCTACAAATTTTGTATATCTTGGTCAAAGGCAACAGCAGCAATTGACAAGAAAATAAAAGAGGAACAGGACAAGCTTCAAAGCTTATCTCAAAGTTTTGATCCTCTCTCTTCCTCTATAATAAATCAAGAATGTCAGACTATTGCAGTCTTGAATGAAATAAAGAATCTTGAGAAGGAGAGGAAGAACATTACCAACCGGATGGGAGAACTTAGAAGGATTATAGTCCCTAAGTTGGAAACTATGCATGAGGCCATCAGTGATGCCCAGACCACCGCCCATACAAAAGATCCGACAGATCTCAGGCGGGTAGAAGCTTTTGCATTTTTGTTGAGTGGTCACATTTCAATCTTGGACAGAATGAAGCTAAGTTGGGCTACTGAAATGGTTCAACTGCAGACATCCTTTGCAGACATTCTGCAGTATATGTGAGTATGTAAATATGCGGCTATATATAGAAAATTTTTGAAAATTTTGGTGTGCGGACCCTACCCTTTGCCATTGATGTCAAAGAGGGAGTGAGGAGCAGTGAAAAATGAGGAATCCAACTCAGGGGGAGTTCCAGAAATTGTATATAAAAACAGAGCATCAGCAAAGGGGGAGCATAGTGTAAACACTTAGTCATTTTTCACTAAGTGTTGCCATCAATGCCAAAGGGGGAGATTGTTGGCAAGAGACACTATATGGATTCATGGTTGTTGTCATTGATGGCAACAAAGGTCATCCCACATATCCGCAAGTCATGATATGTCTCTACCGGAAGTCAGATTGAAGATTGTTGTGGTCCGGTGAACAAGAACAGAGCATGTGGCAAGGTCCGACAGATTGGTCCGGATCTCTCAGAGGAAGTGTCTTGGTGCAGTGCGGATCTGGGGAAGTCAAGAGGACTATCTTGAGTGGTATATTCCAAGGATTTAGCCTCCGGAGTTGGACAAGGAAAAAGATATGAATAGTTGAGTACCGGATTCCTGAGAGACAGTGAAAACAGAGGAAGAACTGACTGACAGAGTATCAGACTACTTTCCGGATGTGTTACAGATGATGATAAAGGTTGCGGAGGCATGGATCATGTTTGGCCGACATAATTGATGATATCTACAAGTATATGCTTGATCCGCATTGCTTGGTGAGCAAGGATTCAGCCGACAGAACTAAGTTTGTAAGAAACTAGACTGTTCCGGATGCCGACTAGAAAGGTGATGAAATTACTTGTGCGGATATATATAGAGGATGGATTTAGTTGTAAAGTGTGTGAGTGTGGAGAGATATGCGAATAAGTCCAGAGAAAGAGCAGAGGTAGCCAAAAGGGATCTGGTATGTGAAAGATAGCAGAACAAACAACAGAGGAAAGATGAAGTGCAGCAGATCAGTGTACTGAGCCTAACCGGAACTGAACTCCAGCATATGCAGATGCTTCCAATCAGTTCAAGACTGTGATTATCATCACTTTGTAGACAGTGTGTCTTCTTGTAGGCAGTGGGCCTCTTGTGAGCAGTGTGCTCGGGCAGTGAGCCCTAATTGGCAAGTGCCATTTTTGTAATTTCCTATTCTTCTAACAGAGAATAATTCTTGGGTTAATCACCCCGTGGTTTTCTCCCTTAACAGGGTTTCCACGTCAAAAATACTGTGTCATGTGTTTCTTATTTCATGGTTAATGTTTTGTGTTTGATTTTATGCTGCTTCAATTAAAAGGAAAGTTCAATAAGGGAAATAATTAGGATAACTGATTCACCCCCCCCTCTCAGTTATCAACAGGAAGTGGGACACTTGTCCTCTTTCTATTTGTTGCACATTCCTCAACCATTCTCAACCATTGATCCTCTCATCTCTTCTCAACCGTTGATCTTCATTCTCCCAAGTCTATAAAAGAAACCTCATTCTTCCATTCTATTCATCCAGGCTATTTGTATTGTTACTCTGCAGGAATTTACCATCATGCCTTTGGCACCTCCATTTCTATTCATTAGCTTGAGATCACACATTTGCTTTGGAGCTCATCTTCATTGCACATTTATCACCACAACCTTTTACTATCGACATCCTTGAACACAGCAAAAGAGTGCACTCTCTGAGGGCCCTATGTCATACTAGCAAGGATGGTTTTAATAGGCAAACAATAGAAGTTTCGATTTGAGGAAGGTTTGCATCGTTTCATTCATTGCTTCATTTTATTCAATCTTCTTAGTTTCACTATTCTATTGAGTTATGGGTATTTGATGTTGTTTGTTGCATATTCATTGTTGATCCTATTTTACCCTAACACTATTTATTCTGTCAAAAAGAGAGAGTTCGTAAATGATTTCTTGTTAAACCATTAGGATGAGAATTAAGTAAAGATACTGTCAAATAGCTTATAGGTTCTTAGGAGCAAAGAGTATATGGCTATTAGAAGCTTGTTTTAAATCCTTATTCTTGGAACCGTAAAAGGAATAAATTATTTTTATCAATGTATATCTCTAAGGTTAGCCATAAAGATTGTGATAATCAACCCCTTTTGACCAAGATGTTCTTTCTTGTTATATCAAGTTGTCAAGTGAGACTTACTTCTCGAATGTGAAAATTAATGTTAATCTTTGTTTATATCATAGTTATTCTAACCTGTATATTTAGGCCAAAACTAAATTGCCACCCCCCATAGTTTTGTGCATAATAGCAACTTTTAAGATGACAAGATTGGTTCGTTGTTTATTTAGTCAAGTTAAGGATTGGGGTCTCCATCCTGCTAAGAACAATGTTGAAGGAGAATTATCATGGGAAATGACTCCATTAAGCCTTTCGATGCTAAAGATACTTCGTCACGTTTTCTAGTATATTGACGATAAGCTTATTTGAACTAATGTGTATCTTCAGATGATAATTTGCACGTGGATTAATTCCACTAGACCTATACAGAAACTAGTATCAACAAGAGATAAACCTATAACCTAGAATTGTTCTATTGAATTGGCTCTCTATATGAAAGTATTTGGTCTCTAAAGTCACCAATTATCATCAACCTCTATTATATATAATTATCGGCCTTGGATAATGATGACATCGGCCTCTATAAAGATTAATGGTTATTATATGATGAGATTGATTGATATCTCAATAGGATAAATATTTCTTTTGGTAGGGTTAGCAAACATTGATGCCCCAATGAGCGAGTTCACCACTCATTATGATTTCATTGATCAATGTCTTTATACCCTGACTATTTAAAATATTGACATCTGGGCATGAGCTTAGTGTTCCCAACTATTGATGTTTTGAATAGATGAGAAGGATCATTATTCTTTATAACATGATGACATTATAGATCTTAGTGAATAATTATTATGGATCCACATACGCATCCTTACATGTGGAATTATTCACTCTTTGATTATCTATACATAGATTTTGGTTCATTATATAGCCAATCACATGAGAGATTATAATGACTACTATTAATTGATTTTCTTATGATCGGCTGAGGATTGTTATAGTTATGGGGTAGACAATCTTGTATATTTTGTGTTGGTATCAAAATGGGGTTTATATCATTGGTGTCATACTTCATATTATGTTTAACAATTGTATAACTATGTCATGTTTAAATACCAACGTCGACATTAGTTAATCAAATTATCAAACAATCCTTATGGAAACTAAAGACCACTTCGTGGATGATTTTACCTCCCCAAACTATTGGAGTATTAAATCAATGATTTTCTTAGGATATCAACCTATAAATGGCAGGTTTTTGTTAAAATGATAGGAAGACATTTTCCACAGGGAAAACCTAGAAGGTTGTTTACAAGGTTTCAAGAATGATGGTACTGAGTGTTATAATGAAATTATATGAATTTCATGGACTCATTTGGCAAATATATTCAAGATCAAGGATTGATCTGAGTTAGTTTGACTGGAATGGATTTACCGTTTAGACAAGTTTGTGTCTAGTATAACTAATTGAAGGGGAATGGACCCTAGTTATGTTTATTTGATCTTATTTGTGAAAAGAGATAATTGTCTTGACTATGATGCTTAACCTGGGTAAGGTAACCATTTTAGCTGTAATGAATTGACTTAAACTCCTTTAAGAGTCGATAAGTCTTGGATCTTGGGTATTGCAAAGTTGCAATGAGAATGCTTCTATGGAAAGTTAGTCTGTAAAGATTATAGAACCTAGATAATATTTGGAAACCACTTGAAGACTAAAAGGCTGAATTAGAATGGACAAACAATAATATAAGCATAGATCACCATATCCAGGATGACATAACTTATTGGGATGATCATACTTAGCTAAAGGGTATCTAGAGTTGTATGATCAATAGTGTTACGTAGGATACACCACCAGTACTGATGGCAAATACCATGGGTCATCCTAGGTCTATCCTCTTCATGCAGGGTAGGGCCACTTCCAATTAGGAAGGTGTGCAGGAGACTGTCGGTCTATGGATGGAGCTAAAGCTCTCTAAAGATGCTTTCTCTCTCTTCAACTAGAGGGTAGCTGAGGTTTATAACATGGAGGTCGACAATCGAGATGCAGTGATCTCTTGGTAAGTTTTATTTTGTAATTTTTCCTTATGAAAAATATACTTAGCTTATTGTTGATTCATTGAAAATGAATGGACTCTTTATGTATGATAGTACCAACCTGATTATTAAATAAGTTGTTGCTTAAACTTTGACATTTGAAAAAGTGTAAAAATATTTATCAACCTTTTTACCTTTTCAAATTTTACTTCATGGTAAAATTGGACTATAGTGTTACATTCTGTTATGGATATTACAGTAACCCTTTGTATTTGTATTTATCTTTCTATATGCAGAGAGTGGGTGCTCCTGCAAGGCTATGTTAGGGGTTGGTGCTCCTTGAAGTTGATGCTTCTAAATGTTGTATGTTAGTGAGGCAATGTTATATCCCAGTGAGGCAATGTTGTAAGCTAGTGAGGCCTGTAATTAGTGAGATTCATTCAGTAAGCCAGTGAGACACTTTATCGAGTGGTTTTCTGCCCCAGAGGGTTTCCACTCAGGACAATATTTGTGTTATGGGTTGTCATTGATGGGTTTGATCCTCATGTTCTTTTGCTTATCATATGTCATTCAGTTTTAAAGTTGTCCTAAGTCAATTTGATCTGCATAAATGCATATTCATCATATATTTTTGTTTGAAATGATGTCCTCTGTTTATTCACATTATGGTCAATCAAATTTTACAAGTTATATAATTGAGTGTCTAATATGTAAACATCTTTACTCCTAAGTTTTATGTTCTTGTTTGTTTCATAATATTGTTGATGCATTCTTGACATTGGTTTGCCATGTCAAAGCAATTGTGATTTTCAGAGCTAATATAATGCTCATCTCCATTTAATTGAAGTTGCTTTTGTTTCAAAAGACTATTTAAAGTTCTCAAGGTCTTGTTAAAATTAGTATACCATTGATTCACCCCCCCTCTCAGTGGTATTGTACTCCAACAGTGTATTTATGTGTTTTATGTTTAAATCCTAAAATATTAGTCAATTAAAATGACTAAATATACTACTATTGACATTAATTAATAATTAAATTGACTAAATATACTACCAATTGATCAAAATGATGATTAAAATTAATGACTAAATACACTACCAATAGACAGAAATCAGTGAATAAAAATGACTAAATAAGTGACCAGTTAACAACAATCAATGACTAAATCAACGATTAAATATATCAGTGAATAAAAAATGACTAAATAAGTGACCAAATTACAACAATCAATGACTAAATATACTACCAAATCGATCAATCAAAACAACCAATAAATGACTAAAAATGGTTTAGTCGTCAATTTGGTCGCATTATAAATGACTGGCAATAAACTACTAATGGTCACATGACCATGTTTGGTAATTTATAAGTAGTTTTTAGTAGTTTTTTCAGTCATATATTGTTGTGTATGTACTAGTGTTGGTTAAGAGGACTTGGGAGAGTTATTCAGAGATTGGTAATGAGAGATGTATTATGAATATCATTATATGCTTTAACACTATATGGTAGAGGAGTTAGCCACTTCCTCTAAGACATGTGCTATAGGAGGATTTGTTAATGCCTTGATCTTATTTTCAGATTTGGCATTACCCATGCAGTGGGAGTTCTTGGATATATATGTTCTTTATTGTCACGATATCTTCTTGGTTTTCTCCATTTACAAGTTATTGATGTGAAGATGATTTTACATGTTTCACTATTGGGATCTATGAGTTGTGCAAGTTTAGTGGGCTATCTTTACCCATTGGTTGCATTTAGGACTTGTATGTGGACTACCAATATCCACAGATTCGTTCAGTGTTATTGCAGATTTTGTTTGTTGACCTTGTCTTTGGTCATTTGTACATTGGTATGTTGCATTGAGATGTGAGGGTGGATGATTAGCAGAATTGTTTTATAGGGACTTGATTGCAGTTTTGGGTTGGTATGTTGATGGCATGGAGTTCTACCTATGATGGTTTGTTTACCTTGGTTTTTTGAGGTATGAATATTTTGGATGAGCTAGCAACTTGTTGTGGTTGCTTTTCCATTTGGTATGAGTGTGGCAGACACTTAGAGTCTTATGTCATCATATGATTTGATGCTTGTGTTCATATTGAGATTGGTGCAGGTTTCAGTGACACTTGATATGTTTCACCTTGGCTTGTTTCTTATTTATCATGGGTCTCATGATGTGAGGAGTTCTTGTTTGAGATGATGTTTATCATGGTTGCTTTTACAGGTATCTTGTTGCAGCACAAAAGTATGTTGAAGAATCAATGGTACATTGATGGCTAGGGATGTTTTTCCCTATTATTTAAAGTTTGATTATATCATTTTGAGTAATTGCAATGTATAATGTCAAGTGGGAGAATTTTGGGATAAGTTGCCATTAACTTGCAATCCTAACCAACGCATGTGTCTCTAAAGTTCTTGGTATTTGTTCCCCAACACATAAGGACTTTGAGAGATTAATTATTTATTAATTATATCACTTTGACTTTTGCAATCAATTCCTAATTAGATAAGGTCAAACTTGGGTGCCCACTTTGAGATGGGAGCCATGAAGACTTTGTTGACTTCTCCTACGTCTATTTTGAGAGTTTGATAACTCCTAGTAAGTGGGAGTTAAACTTGGGCATCCCCTTTTGATGGGTACTTATATTTAGACTTGGAGTTGGATTTTTTATGTACATGAGTGGATAATGTTGAGACACCTTGTATGGATATAATGTTGGAGTTAACTAAAGTATTTGAGATGCATGAATTGGATATTACTTGCATGAGGTCAGAAAAGCTTGCATGAACTTACACATTTTTGCATGTTGTTGCATGTTACTTGCATGTACTTGCATGTTGTTGCATGTTGTTACATGTCACTTGCATGTTCTTTCTTGTTGTTTTATGTTTCTCCTATGGACTTCCATGTACATGCATGTTGCTTGAATGTTGTTAAATGTTGCTCCTATGGACTTGCATGTTGTTGAATGTCACTTGCATGTGCTTTCATGTTGTTGCATCACTCCTATGGACTTGTATGACCTTACATGTTGTATGTCAGTTGTATGCCCTTGCATGTTGTTGCATGTTAGTTTTGTGAGATTGCTTGCAGAACACTCCAACTCTAAAAACTTGCAGGATGGTACATCTCAGTGTTTCAGGTAATGGGTATCAGTTGCATGTTGCAAATGGTTGCATGTCAGTTTAAGATATTATTTACAGAACACTCCAACTCCAAAAAGTTGCAGGATGGTACATCTCAGTGTTTCAGGTAATTGATATCAGTTGCATGTTGAATCCAGTGTTTGCATGTCACTTGCATGTACAGAACAAGATAATTCAGAATAACCTTGAGGACATCAATCTTCCATGCATAAAATTGATGTGTATTGATCACTTTAGTAAATAGAAAGTAATTGGGCAAATATGGACGTCCATTTGGAAGACTTTCTGTTGTTGTTTTTATTTGGAAATATGTTTGATGTTGGCAAAACTAATTTTGGCAAACTTGGGCACCCACATCATGAAGAGGTAGTTAACTGAAACCTTGAACACTATTTGAGTTTAGTCTTCTCAATTTGGAGTGCTTGGTTTTTGCATGAGCATTGGTTGCTATGTTATCAATTACAATTTATTATAATTTGAGTTTCAAGCATTTGAATTAAGAATCTCTTGAATTAAAGAAGCTTTTAAATTAATTGTAAACCCCATACATTTTCCAGAGAGTTGAATTGTGAAAAAGACTTAGAAGAAAAAAGCAAGAAGCTTTTGAAATTTTTTACAGGTTTGAATATTGAAGAAGCTTTTGAAGTGCATCAAGGAATCATAGGATTTTAGTATTGAATGTAATCTTTCACAAGAGATTTAATATAAGCATAAACACCTTTGGTGTGGAGTTTTTCCCTTAGGGGTTTCTCCACGTAAATACTTGTCTTCTTCTATTTCTTCTGCTACATTGATTAAATTAGAGAAATACTCTAACATCTAAATTGAAAGTAATTTTTAGATTTACACTTGCTATTAATTTTAGATTTGAAAATATTTTAAAGCTACATAGATACAACTTTACCTTATTCTCTCTCCCTTTTTCCAACAAAGATGAATGATACAAGAGAGAGAGAGAGAGAGAGAGAGAGAGAGATGCATAAAATTCATTTTAACTGTTTTACAATGTGCTTGCGTTTTTTCCTACTTTTGGAAATTCCAACCCTAAGGGCTAGATTTGCCTTGGGCATCCATCCAAAGGGTTGGAGTTGGCTTTTGGACTCCAAGGATGTGTTTTTCACAAAAGTTAGAAGTTTCACCCAAATATCATGCATACTCCCCCTATGATTTACACGTTTTTCAATGTCAATATGAAAAAATGTCAGGACAACTTCAAGTTTTTTATTAGTTTTCTAACCATGTATTTTTTTCAAAAAATTGATAGCATTAAGGTTTCCATCTTCAAGTTCTTTTGCTAATGTGTTTTTTTTAGAAAACCTAAGTCTAGTATTTCTGGTGTCATTTTTTACACGTTTATTGAAATTTGAAACAAATTACATTTTAGTTTCTAGACTCAATTCTAGACACATTGAAAAAAAAAATATTGATTAGTTTTCAATAAAACTAGGGGGAGCACACTCAAATTTTCATTTTTTACGATGTGCCCACTTTGAAAATTCATAAAAAATTCATATATTCATAAAAAAATTAATAGAAAAAACATGTATAAACTACATGGTGTTAGCTAATTTTCCACCATTGCAATTTGTCTAATACTTTAAAAAGTTGATATTTTAGGCAAAACACACCAGACACTTGTTATATTTTTCTAACAAAACTAGGAGCACTTTGTGTGCTCCCCATATTTGAACCTCTTAATCTCCACCATTTATTGAAAAAATAGTAGTTTTGAAACTAGACTTGGAGAACTACAAAACTTGTTCTTATCACATCTTCTAATTGTGAGCATGGCTATCTTCAATTTCTCATGCAAGATCAGTTTTTTTTTAATTTCAGAAAAAAGTGCCCACTTTTGACTCCCTTTTGGTCCCCCATTTCCATGCACATACCCAATGGTGTGTGCAAAAATATGGGGGACCAAAAAGTGGCCAAACCACTTTTTGGTCCAAAAAAGACAAAACATGAGTGCATTATAATGTGCTCATGTTATAGCTTAGTAATCAATGAGCCTAAAATGTGAGCCCATTATAATGTGCTTGGCTTATAATAGGCTTGCATTTTGTCTTGTTTGACATAAAAGAAAAAAATAGGCCGCATTTTTGTTTCAATCTAGCATACCTTGAAGAGAAGAAAATACGAGTAGGCGTAATGTAGAAAATTGCATACCCTTGCAATTTCATGTTATATTTTGCAACCACCTTAGTGTTTGTACCTTCTCTATACACATAGGCTAAGGTTTTCTTGATTTTGGTCTATTCCTCTTATTTTATTCACATATATCAACACCAATTTGCACTAGCTTAGCTCACAATGAGTAATAGGAGGAATCCACCAGGACTTATTTTGAATTTAAATTTTAAAAGTTTAGTGTTTAGATTTGTGATTGTAGAAATGACCTATCCCAAATCCACAACCATGGATTTGATCTAGGGTGATTTTTGTTGAAGGCCTTTAGATAACATGAGGTCCAAGTAAAAAGATATGAATATAATCAAGATATTTGTCTAACTTCCATTTTTTAAAGAAAAATGCATACTACATTAGGGACAAAATTGTATACTAGTACCACTTATCAACTAGAGATAGATGACCAAAATATTAGGATGTAAGTTAGTCATTGAGGACATACTATGAATATATTGCATGGATTGGTATTAGAGATGGGAAGATTGTGTTTCTTAGGTAGATCCCATGTACAATAAAACATATCATTTTAGTCTATACATAGGTCCCATTGAATATACATTAGGAACAAAATTGTATACTAGTACCACTTATCAACTAGAGATAGATGACCAAAATATTAGGGTGTAAGTTAGTCATTGAGGACATACTGTGAATATATTGCATGGATTGGTATTAGAAATGGGAAGATTGTGTTTCTTAGGTAGATTCCATTTACAATAAAACATATCATTTTACTCTATACATAGGTCACATTGAATATGTTATAGATAAACAATTAAATGTTGTATTTAGTGGTATAGCACGTTAGACTATTTTGTACCTACTTGAAAAATATTTTTTTATGTAGCATTTAAATGTGCTAGTTTATTTATAGTTCATATTTGATCACATGATATAGTATATAAGTGGTGTTAAGTTGTGAGCTATTAGGTAGATCATTAATATGGTTATTGTATTCAATTATTGTATAATTTCTTGGCAGTTCATATTGGATAACTTGACTACTTGTGACTAATCAACAACCATTAAGGTATTTATAGATACCACCAAGTCGACAAATGTTTAGGAAACATAGAGAAGTCAAGAGTGAGTAGGTAAAATAAAGAACAAAGATTAGTAGAATACATAGGATGGGTTCATAAACATAGGACAAGTTTGTAATCATAGATTATTCTTAGATCATCAGAATATGTAAGCATTAAAAAGATGCATGGGCCTACATCGTAATCTGATGATGATCTATGATCCTACACATGTACATGTAAGCATGTGTATATGACATCTTAGAAAATGTTCCTTCTCGATGACACGTGGATTGGACATCCCCTCTTTTTTTTCCTTTGTTTTCCCTAGCCGATTTGCCAAATCTTGCTCATTTTTTATTCTTCCTTTGTCGAATCTTCATTTTCTTCACTTTTTGACCTTGTCTTAAAGTCCATAGGGGTCATATCCTAGGGAACCTACGTCTTGTTAACTTATTTCATCTTTTTCTGGCCTTTAGAGGCCCTGAATTGACATACTAATTTCATCTCCAACCCCAGTTTTAGGTCACCTTCCAACTTGACCTGGTTGCCCCCTATTATTTTGGGATCCCCCTAGGTGACCACCTAGTAATAGGAGCGACCACCTCTTCTTACATATTTTTGGCAAAACAAAGTTGCTAGGTGTCTTCCCTAGCCCTCTAGGATTAGTTTCCATGACCCAACTTTCACACAGAACCCTATTTTAACTCGGTTGCTCCCCTAAGTGACCACCCTGATAAAGGTGGTGACCTTGTCATGTTTTCATCCACAAATTTGCTTAGAGTTTGAGCTCAAAAAATCTTTGTTTTTGCTCTAATTTGCATGGAATTTCAAGCCTAACTTAGAGTCATCTATTCTTAACTTCTCAATTAACTTTAATCATGCAAATTTAGCTCTATTGGATTATTCTTAACTCCTCTCTCTCACATGCTAACTCCATTTCTTCTTCTATGATAATATTTCAAGCTTAGTTCACTCTCTCATCAACCTAGTTCACTGAGAAATCAATTGAGTTGAATCTCCAATCAAGGGAGTTAACTCCCCAATCAATCCCACCAGTCATTCTTCAATCCAAGGTCTATAAATACCCCCCTCCCCCAAGCTCAAAGAGAGCAAATTCATTATTGCAACCGTGTTTTTCTGAGCTTTTTCTCTACACTAGCATTCTCATGCTTACTGCAGGATTTATGTGAGACTTTTGTTTTAGTTTTATTATGCCCAAGATTTTCCAAAAGCTTCATACAACATCGTTATGCTAGCCATTTTGCAAGCCCACTTGGTGCTTTATTCCAAGATTTCATATCTCAATTCAAGCTTTCTCAAGCTCTCGTTTGAATCAATTGCATCCAATCATGTTGCCAATAGGAGTATCCCGCTGCTACAAAGGAAGGGAAGGTTGCCAAAAGGATCTCTGAGGATACACTAGGCTCATGTGCCTTCGATTTTAGGTTCTTTTATGCTTTCATAGTAATTAGATAATCACAATCTTGCTCTTGGAGATAGTAATTTGATAATTGCAATTTACTTAATAGGATAATTAGATGGCATTCAATTAGTTTACTTCAAGTACATTGCTTTGTTAGATTAGATTTGTAATTTTGTACTTTCATTTCTTAGAATAGTTGAAAAATACCTTTAGAAAAACACAAAAGCATAGCTCAATTGCATCAGGCAAAAGCATAATTAGTTGCATTCATATTTAATTCATAGATTAATTAGTTCACTTTCATTTCAAAAATCATAGAAAAGAACAAAAACATTGTTTTGTATACATTTAGATTGCATTCATACAAAATATCATAACACCAAAATCAAAACATCAAAGAAAGCACAAAACCCCTCGATTTCACCATGAGGTCAACATATTCAAACAAATCAAATAGACCTTAGGTATTCACACTAAGTCAACGCTAAATCAACTTATGGTTAACTCTAGCCAACTCTCTTCATTTAGGCATTTGAATGTGCCTTGGACTTAGAGGTGAGTGGGTAAGGGTGATCCTAGAGGAGATCCAAGCGATCCACCCTAGGCCTCAACAAGCACAACCAACAATTGAAGAACAAGAACATAGGCTTAGGTTGCTTGAGAAAAGAGAATAGATACAACAAATACTACAACATTTTGAAGAAGAGGAACATCGCCTTGCACTCATAAATGATCACAGTAGACACCCATCTAGGTGTTGGAATCTTAGGAACCCAAATAGGAGAACAGTAACTAGTGACCCTTTGGGTCATTATCTCAACAACAACGGTCACCGAGTATCACATAAGAAACAACCTCCAAGAAAGGCCCTAGGACAGCTTGACTGCTCTTCACGAAGTCCAGTTCCCAAGTGAGCAGGACCGCCCCCGTGTCTCACCTCCTCTCGACTGGCTTCTACCATGAGAGCGAGAGTGATGTGGAGGCTCGCCCATGGCAAGGAGAGGGTCTCGTGTGCTCCGTCAAAGCTAACTCGACCACTCCGTGCTACCAAGTCATGTTTTGAAGTGTACAGACTCATCCCTACATAGAATCAAGAGAATATTTTAATCCCATGATGATTGCTTCTATGTTATATCTTATTCCTAACCTTGAAACTTATAAAATTTAGACCTTCATCAGTTTTTATGTGCATTCATTAATTATCAAGAAAAGTAGATTAGTTTTCTATTTACATTCTTGCACATTTTAATTACTAAGTTTAATATTCAAGTCAACTCAACTCCATAATTAGTCTAGGTTAGTGATGCTTAAATGTGTCTGAATTTTATTGGATTATCCTAGACTAAGCTTTAGGAAACCTTGTTTTCTTATACAATTTTTATGAACTCAATAAATCCTATAAAGCCTACGTAATTTCATGAAAATAGCTCATCTTTGGGAGATGATGAGTCACACATGGAAATGGTTCAGATAACTTGTAGCCTTGATAGGATACTATAATTGAAGTAAAAATGTCTAACCCCAAATTGGACATAAGGGCTTGATGAATGTATAGAACAAGAATAGGCCAAGGTCATTTAACCTTGTATCAATGCATAATCTTTCCTAGTGCTCCTCCTCAAAAAATATGGCTCGTGGAATTTATGTGTAGAATTTTTGAGGTTCAAATTAACTCACAATCAAGGATAAGTTTCCAATCCCTATGATTGATGATTTAGATGAATCGCATGAGTCTTATTTCTTCTCCAAACTAGATTTATGGTTTGCATAGCACTAGATCCATCTTCAAGAAGCATTCTAGACCATGTTCTAAACTCATGAGGGCCACTCAAGTTCCCAATTATGGACTTTGGCCTCACTAATGCCATGTTTACATTCCAAATCCTCTTAGGTCTTTTAACCATTTCTTAGGAAATTCATTATGGTATTTCTTGATGACATAGTCATTTACAAAATAAAATTGGATGAGAACCTCATTCACTCAGATCAAGACCTTCAAATTCTTTTAGATAACTAGTCAACTGCAAAAAGTGTTAGAACTAGGTGTTGTAAACCTTGCAAGTCCTAGTGATGATGTCATTATTGAATATTTGAAAAATATTATAATGTTTGGCTTTAATGGAAAAGGGTGACACACATGAAGAGAATCTTGATATTCCTTTGTTGGCAATCTCTATCGTGTGTCATTTGTCTTATTCAATGATTGTAAGAAGTCAGTGGAAGGGGATTACAAGCTAGACTAGTCAAGGCATCTTTAATTGTCTCATAATTTAGATGTTTGTAAGAGGTGTGTAAGAGACAATATTGCACCAACAAGGAGAACTCAAGAGTTACATATGTTTTCCTTGGTCATAGGGATCAATGGTCATCATCATGCGTTACAAATTCTAAGTGGGAAGGAGTTAATTTTGGAGAGGGGCACATGGGTTCAACTTGGACAAGATGGACAAGATTCAACTCATTGTTTTAAGTCCATAGTTTTGGGAAAACATTTGTGGCTTCTAGGATCTCCTTTTCCTATATACCAAGGCATTCAAGTGGAGATTGTATGTTTGATTTTATGTAGGTTTATGCTACCAAAATTCCTCCAAAATGCAAAGTGTTGACCTTTAATTATACAATCTCCCAAGTCAATTTATCCAACTTTACGTAGATCTCTTGTGTATGTGGATGCAATTTGTCTCCTACACAAAAAGCATGTACCTTTTATGGCCTTCAATCCAACTACATCCATGGGTCTTTATCTCATCAATCTCGTTACTATTTGAACCTCGCACCACCTGCCCACTTCTACATAGATGTTTGAGAGAAGAACATAAGTCACAACATTTTTAGGATCCAAATCAAAATGCAACATCATTGTAAATACTCCTAAGCCTATGCTCATATGTGATCTGCAGGCACCAAGAAAACACATCCACAAAACCACCAGAAGTTTAATTGGCACCTTAACGATAAAGTTTAGGGTGTCCTCAAGATAGCCAACATGGGCAAGAAGGTCAACCATGCACACATAATGATTAATTGTAGGTGTAATGCAATAAAAGTTACTCGTGTGATTGAAGTATGTATAGCCCTCATCCACTAAATTTGCATGGCTGCATACACATAAAATAAAAGTAAAGCTTATAATGCCATGATATGTTCCAAAGTGCTTTATTAATTCAAAGATTTTGAAAGCATCCTTGCAAAATCCATTTTGTGCATATTTCTGCTATCATGGCATTCCATGAGAGCACATTTCTTTGAGGCATTTTGCCAAACAGTTCATGTGCTTTGTCTATGCTTCCACATTTTGCATAAATGTCTATCAGAGCAGTTGCAATTACAACATCTGAAAAAATTCCTCTATCCTTTATGCTTTGATGGATGTCCATACCCGGTTCCAAAGCTCCCGTTTGGCACAGGCTGGGAGGATGCTGGTAAAGGTTGTAGAGTTTGGCTTTATGGCTGCCAATTACATTTGCTTGAAAGTTTCTAAAGCCTTCTCAACAAATCCATTTTGTGAATATCCTGCAATTGGGGCATTCCATGAGATGATATCTCTTTGAGGTATTCTGTCAAACAACTCACGTGCCTTGCCTATGCTTACACATTTTGCATATCTTGCAATCATGGCATTCCATGAGATGATATCTCTTTGAGGCATACTGTCAAACAGTTCACGTGCCTTGTCTATGCTCCTACATTTTGCATACATGTCTACGAGGGCAGTTACAACAACATTGACAAAATTCTTGTATCCTTTATCCTCTGGTGGATGTCCATATCCTGCTCCAAAGCTCCCATTTTGGTAGAGACAGGGAGGATCCTGGCAAAGGTTGCGGAATCGGGCTTTACACCTGCCAATTGCATTTGCTTAAAAGTTTCTAAAGCCTTTTCAACAAACCCGTTTTGTATATTCCATGGTTGAAAGGTTGCTACAACTGGGGTTCTGCTGCACCTCTCAACTTCCACACTATAGACCATCTATGGCGGAAGTGCTCAACATGCTTCAGAACGTAATGCAAAATTGAGATAACCAGGTAGTTATATAGCTTAAATTTTTTTTCTCTTCTGCATCAGCCTTGAACAGCCGATCAAAGGCACGTATTATTTATGTGGTGAGCCTTGTAGAGCTGCCTCTAGCTTTTCACGCTAATTGTAAGTACAAACCAGGACACTTGGAGGCCTAAATTTGACGGTCGACCTGGCTGTAAGTTCAAAGTTGTCTTTTCATATATTTTATTTTAAAGAAATATATAACAAATTAGACACACACATAACTAGAATTTTATACCATCTTTGATTGTCTGTCCAAAACCTTTGCAGGTTCACACATAAATTTGCTCCAAAAAATTCATTTTCTGCGTTGCGTTCTGGCTCTGATACCATGTTGAGACATGGATCAGCAAGGACTCGAACCTAGGACCTTCCATTTGCTGTTGGAGTGCTCTACCACTGAGCTACTGGCCCCTCCTGGACCAGTCCATCGTCGGTCCGGGTATGGCTTATTTCAAACACCAACACTAATTAATATCAATTATAAGATTTTTCACCTAGATATCATTTTTTCAATCTTTAACTTTCTCTTGCTTGGTTTGGTTGTTCAAATTGTAATTTTTTTTTCTTTCATCTTCATTCCCTCCATTATTTTCACCAATCTCCCCATGGTAAAGTATGCATTCTTATCATTTGTTTATTTTTTGTGACGATGAATTATAGTGTTTGATTCTAAATGATCAATTAAAAAATATTCACATAGTTTTTCACTAGAAACTTCTAAGTTAATTGATTGTTTGTTTATGTAAATGTATTTTGTCTATTGTTGAGTCTTTGCTTATGGAAAAATATTTTTTTTATGAAAATAGGAAAATCCCATATACAAAATTATATAAAATTACATTGTAAAGAATGCACTATACATCCTTTATATTTTCTATTGGATATGATTGTAATAGTGAAATTTGCATGCCCATGCTATTTCTTATTTAGTTTTGAGTTCATTTTGGTGGAATGCCTTTAATGCAATTACATATCAAAAAGTGTCATGCTTTTGTATTATGTTTGGCTCATGTCTTGATCCATATATATTCCTATTTCCTCCTATTTGTACTTATTTTTCTACATTCATCATTCATCCCTCCTTATTACATTCTATTCATACTTCCTCAATACATTCACTCCATACATTCACTCCATGTCTCAAGATTATCACTTCTTTATCCAAGTTCATTTCTGCACCACTAGAGATCAATCACATGATGCATTAATGAACCTTATATTCAATTAGTCAAATTCAAATTCCAATTCCAACTTTGTTAAATTCAAATAGTCAAATTCAAATTTAAATTCCAACTTTGTCACCCCATTTTACTCACTGTTGTGAGCTAACTTAGTACACATTTATGTGACATGTTGCTATGTCTTGATATTTACAAACATTAAATGTACCATTAATTTGTATGTTGGAGTCTCTATATAAAAAGAACATCTAGAG